>CM065053.1:75693230-78488230 GCA_032883995.1 Coronaproctus castanopsis | reverse complement strand
GATGGTATAAAGGACAGTCAATGAGGATGTGGGAGACGGATAGAATAACTCCGCACACGGCACATTCTGGAGCAGAGGTCCTGTTGATGAGGTATGCGTGAGTGAGCCGAGTATGTCCCAACCGCAATCTACTGATTGCGATTTGGAATGTTTTCCAAGGCTGAGTTGAGCTCTTGATCTGACGCGGCTTGTTCGATTGAGGAGTCAGTTTCCACTTTTTTTGCCATAGCTTTTGAAGTCCATTTTTTATTTGTTTCTTCAGGTCGGATGCTGGAACTGGGATGTTGAGAACAGGTAAAGATGAAGCAGCATTGAAAGAACAATTTATTAGCGCTCATTTCGATATGTTTGAAAAAAATTCATATATTTAATGTTTCATTTTTTTTTTAAATTGTGATAGGAAAAAGAACGTATAAAAGGATATTAGTTGATTATATATAATATATATAACAAGAAAATAGGTAGCGAATCGAGGAAAATCTGTTTAGCATCTGCGATATAAATGAGGTGCGTTTAAAGAGAACGTCGCGATTTCTTCCAAAAGCTTAATCTACGTAAGGCGATAATAAAATAGGTTGATAAAGAATCGAAGCAAAACTGGTCGATCAGTTTGGATTAATTTAAAATGTGCAACATCGAATGGATTACTCCAGGGGAAACATCGTATTCTTTTTGCATTTATAATAGACAGCAGATCCGTATAGGGCGCGTACAGAATCCCAAGCGGCGAATATTCCATATGATTGATATCTGCGTTCCAAACTTCAAGAGGTGTTCGTACCCATTTAAATAAATGTCGGTGGGGATCTTGCCTTACTGCGTACACCGTCCGTGTCTAGTTTCCATATCACACGATGTGGTCTACTCATTACCGTTATCGATTGTGGCCAGTTCAGCACAATCGCCAGATCAGACCCTGTAATATCGTTTTTTCATCTATTTACTTGTATCGCCCGTTGATTATACATAATTTTCCTTACATTTCAGATATTATTCCAATGCTGTTTGACCAAACATTTAATAATAATAATAATAATAATAACCCTTCTTGATTAAACTAATTTCGCCTGACTAAATAATTCCGATATTATGTAAACGAATAAAAAATTTTCAATTTTTTAATTTTGAACGGATTTATCTTACGGCTGGTGACTTTTCTAACAATTTATCGGTCGGTCCGTTACGAAAAATATCTCATCGATTTATGCGATATTTTCAGTGATTACATCATGTACTGTTGCTATATGATGTAACATTTTAAAAGGGTGTGAATATTTGTGTTAGGAAGTTTCAATTATAGTTGTAGAATTAACGAAACATTGATTCATACGCACTCTTAACACACACATTATATAAAGTTATCTTCTACGAAATAACTTATTAATTAACAGGTTTAACTTGAAAATTTTCGATTAACATAACTCTCACACACACACATATTATAACAAAAATTTCTTCAGATATTTTTTACACCGTAATTAATTAAACAGTAACGTCAAATGTAATTGACTTTTTTCAATTTAAACCACATTTTATATAATATATATTATTATCAATATATACATATAATAATTATATATATATATATATATATATATATATATATATATATATATATATATCTTTTGACATTTTTTACACTGTAATTAGTCAAACAGTGATGTCAAAAGTAATTTAACTTTTCAAATTTCATAAAAATTTTACTGTCCGTCGATTCTTTATTTACTTTATTATTTTTTAAAAAATATGTTCCAAACTATGTTTAAGCTTTTTTTCAGTTGTTACTTTCCGAGCTCTCCAATTATTTATTTTCTCAACTTTATATATACAAACACACCATTTACCACATACATACACACACACAATATATATATACTCGTTTCGGTGCATGTCTATACTCGCAAGTGTACATAATAGTTATAATCTGTATATAATGTACATATAACAATTATTTTTAAAAGAAAAATACAAAATAATAATGAAAATTGTTTTTTTTTAGTTAACCAAGTTAGTATCTCTGGAATACCATTTTTTTATTTAATTATATATGTACGGGTGCATATATATATTTGTATGATATATATGTGTATGTGTGTGTAATTAACGTAAAAATCGTCGATATCTAGGCCTTATATTTCTTGTATTATCTTTTTTTTTTTAAATATACGCAAATGCTTCAGGTAATTATCATTCAAAGCTAATAAGTTATCTTAACTATTTAAATTTTTGTATCATATTTTACGATTAACTATTAAATTCATCGAAACCATTCTTTATTATTATTATTATTGTTATCATTCTTATAATTATTGCAACATGCGTTTTTTTTTTATTTTGTAAAAACCTCGTTTCGATATTTTAATGATTACTTGTAAGTGCAATCGAACGTTTATCTCATTTTAATTTTACAGCAAAATTTCTCAATTTTTATAAAATATTCGGACCCGTTGTTCTCTCTTTCTAATTTTCTACGTCTATCGCTTAGTAAGGTGATAATGATAATTACGTAATAAATAACGTTAGTAATAATAATTATTATTGTGAAACATTACGAAATGTAAAATTACATATTTGCGCTCTATTTTTTTTTTGTTTAATATTATTTTATTTATTTGTTTAAAATTCCTATAATGAAATGTAATCTTCTTCATCGGTTATATATATACAATTGCGCACAATTCCCATCATAACTCTAACTTTAAATTTATTAGCCAGGCTACGGCTCCACCGTTAAGTTTTCTTAACGTCTAATGTTAAACCGGCGGCTGCAAATTCATTACAGTCTTCTAATATATACTGCATTGTTGGTCTTGGTTTTCAGCACTGGCACGCGGCAGATGTCGTTATATTCCGTTTCTGCATTATCCGCATCTAATCCTAATTCTATTGTCTTCCATTGTTTCTTTGGTAAATCCATTAACTTCGGGAACAGACAGTATATTAAGAAATGATATCTGCATAATAGAAAGATTGATATGTTCAACGCCCAGATAAATACGAGTATAGAGATGTACCTATTATTGAAATAGAGGGCGGAGAACAGTAAGCGCTTTAGACCACCAATCTAAAGATTGTTTGAGAAATACAAGAAAAAACGTGATAATTAAAAAACACGTTTATTTTCGACTTTTTTCTGTATTTAATCGACTTCAAAAAATATTACATCATTATATTGTCCTTAATCATTTCAGTGACGATATCCACTATATGGTACGTGAAATTTTAATACTAACGAAATTTTCTATTTTCCGCTTCAAGCTAAATGTCTCGATTTTAAAAATGTTTATATAAATACAATTTGAAAATTATCTACAGTTCGCCTAAGAAGCGATATTGTGTAATAAACATCCTGTATAAAATTTATAATTTTTCCGTCGAAATTTTATTAAATTAAATATTATTTCGTTAGAGTTTTTGCGGCGCATGATTTTATTGTATATACGGTACGAAATGATTTGAAGAGATGGTAAGATAATATGTTTCGCCGACGATTCTAAATAATTTTTCATGAGGCTATATATATATATATATATATATATATATATATAATCATATTTTCTTGCGAAAAGAATATAGTGGTACCTCCCTTTACCCTCCACATGATTTTATTTGTTACGGTTAACTTACTCGCTCTAGACTGGTATTCACTAATCCGACACTGATGCTCGTATCAAGAGGATAGTCTGCTGTTATTAATGTAGAAAAAGAGCTTAACGGTATTTAATGAAAAGAACACATACTGCAATGGAGAGCACTCGTAGGTCATAACGGTCAGAATTATACAAAATAAATGTTCCCAACTAACTAGCATTACCAACAACAATTAAAGGCCAAGCTCGAATGGCAATACGTATCTTCAAGTTCTTCACTTCTTGCACGATGCTCTAGCCTGATCTGAGCTCTTCTCATTTGTACCTCCGGCCTAGCAGCAGTAGCACCGTAAATTCTCCATATTTAATTTTCCTCCTGTTTATCATGTCCCTCGTACGTTGAAAATTATCAAATCTATATCTATCCGTTCTATTATTCCTATTTATTTATTTTTATTTTTATTTATTATTCGGGTTTAGGTATGAATAACAAATTTAGTCATCGTCGACACTATTTTCATACAAATATATCGTACGTAATATAACGAGTATACAAGAAAAGAAAAATGAAAAAAAAAAAAAACACTTACAGACTAGACATGTGTACATAGGTGACCCCAGTGCTGCAAGTATATTGTTATTATTCAGGGATAATAGGTACGCAACCGAAATGGGAGAGAAAATATTTCACTGCGTAATTTTTTTTTATAAAGGCATCTTCACCACTGCTATACGAGTTATCGGCGAAAATCGCATGATTAACGTCGGCTATAGTTCACGCACGGACATTGATGATGTACAAGGCAATTGCGGTTAGAACGAAGTCTGATCAAGATGGAGAAGAAAAACCTAGTTGGAAGCTTCTTAGGATGAATAAGTGCAAAAATGGATGCGGTAGAAAGATTAAGTTGGATAGATTTGTAAAAGTTGCGTCGTCTTTTACAGAACATACACTTCCATCGATGAAGAAAATCTGCACGAGCGGATGCAATTAAACAGGCTAAGAATGCATTGCGATTCCCCGATCACGTACTTCATTTCCTTAGGAGCCCTCACGGGCAGGAACCAAACAGAAAGATACAGAGGTACGATTATCACGTACGTGTGATATGTTTTCTACACGATGGTTAACAAAATATAGCCACTATGGTAGAGTAGCTTTTTAGGGCACTTACGATTAATATTTTCCTCTCGATCCCATTAGATCGGGTATATACGTATCATCGTTCATTTCGGGTAATCGATTATTTGTATTTATAACGGAATACCTTTTCCCTTAGACTACACTATCGTTCATTGTTTTTCAACGGAGACGTATAATTTCGATCGCCTTGCCTGTATCTCATTTTTCTCCCGTATATACTGCCTTAATTTCTGAGATATTCTATTTTTCTTTCTAGATTCTAGTATTATTCTAACCACGTGTATTTTACCCACTGATCTATATTTATGTTATCGGCCGCGTCTAAGCACTCCGATGTAATAGATTTTCCGATGTTACGACAGCCACAGTCGCATGTCTAATTATCGCGTTAATTAATAAAGAAGTTTCGTCGTATGTGTTTCTCGTTAGCTGGGTTATTACTATTATTATCGAATTTACACGATTTAACGTTTATCAAGTAAAGAAAAGTCGTTAAAACCGCAACATTTTATATAAAAAGATCGCAAAAATTTCGACGGATAAAAGAAAAAATAATAATAAAATATAAAATTATAATATTTATAAAAATATAAAATAAAATGTAAGAAAATACTTACATTCGGACGTACAATATTATAAATTTTTTTTAAAAATATATTATGTACGATCTCAATACTACTATTAAATAAGTACATATCTTAGTAACAGAGACAAAGAAAAATATAAGTGAACATGCACGGGGTTATAGAACTCCTTGAATTAAGACAAGATCACTTGGATGGCGACGTTTAAGTCGTCTGACATCGTTTTCGGTATCTAAAACTGGACGAGCTCCTGCATTTACATGCTTAAGAAGTCGCTTGTTAAAAAAAAAAAAAAGTGAAAAAAAAATTAATAATCTGGTAGTGAACGTGGTGAACAACTTGTTCTTTCTTTCGCTATATTTGTTTTTTATATTGTACATCGAAATTAAGTATTTCGTCGCATTTTATTTAATTTTTAATTTTTATATATTTTTATAAATCGTATATTTTTTATGTTTTATTTAATTTTTTTTTACGGTCCACTTAATAATGACTTAATAGCCTTGTGGTCTTTTTATATGTCAAAATTTCGCGATTTTAACTACAACTCTTTCTGTTTTTAACTTCATTCCGCACTAATCGTTATTAATCGTTAAAATAGTATTTTCACTAATCGAGCAAAAGTACTATAACATAAAACGCCTTAATATTTTCGAAGTTTAAGACGACTCAATATCCACGAATCGATGATTATAAATATTCTCGGAAAAACTCAAATTTAACGATCTTTTGGTATATCTTATACTCACGCCGACGTAATGAAATGACAGCAGGAAACAATTTACCGCATTAACCGCTGAAAAATGATTAAATAATTACTGGATCACGTCAACTAAATAATAACTTAGGACTAAGACAAAATCAGTCAAATTACTCGATAAATACGTATAATAACCAAACACGAAGGTAATTCCGTGTAATTTTATATAACACACCAACACATACACACACACACACACTTAATCCGTTTTTGTTGCGATAATGTTAATACAGTCCGTTATAATAAGAACAATAAATAGGACGTTACGAGCGTGTATTTTACGAATGCTGACTCAATGCACACATATGAGAGCAACGAATGTAACATATATTATATATATATATATATATATATATATATATGTATATGTAGATATGTATATATGTATTAACGTCAAATCAAGTGGATATCATTTGAAGAGCACATCCGTTCTGAATTTTGAACTAAAACGACAATTTCGTCTATTTGTCGGATGTTCCTGTTCACGAAACTTTAACCACGGAAAACCGCGTATACGCTTTAATTATGTACGTCCTGTACGCGTCGTCTACGCTTAAATCCTCCCCCACCATTTACATCACCCAAAAGCCAAAAAACAACAAAAAATAAATAAAACATCACTATCACCGCCGAACCATAAACACGAAGAATAGATCTCTTAAATCCATCCAACCGAAACCTAGACTCATTTGCAGAGTACACGCGAACGTTCAAAATGCGTAACACCTGGATTATTTCAGTCGAAACGCTTCTCTAAAATGATTAATTCGGTTAATTTCTTCTTTCTTTCTACCGAATGTACATCTCTAGTGGATAGACTAATAATAGTAAAGGGACGAGCGTAACTCCTTCAACTGGTAACTGTAGGCGAGGTGGCTTAATTTATATTGATAAATTCGATTAGTTTAGGTTAAGGAAAAGGTCTTTTTAAAAATCTCTCTTTACCGACTTCACTGTCAGGTCTACTTCGCATTGTAGAGAGCCTCTTTATGTCATGTACTTCTTATTCAAATTAAATTTCGTTTATTTTTTAATTATTAAACAAAAACTTATTCTAGTCAAAGGAAGCGATACAAAACAAATCACAGCAATCTATGCCTCGTTTTAAAGACTCATTTCTTGTTGTAGATTGCACTTTTGGAAAATCGTATATCTTTACAAATGTGCCTCATCCGTCTATTTTATATCTTCGTCATTTCTTTCTCTATCTCATTACACATACTAACCGTACTTATTCTTGAGCTTTCTCATTGTTTTCCTTCAAATATTCTATGGCTAATTTCAAATACACTCTTTCTCAGTTATGTAAGGCGAATAAGTATGGTTCTCTTTATTTATTATGATTAAGTTAATAAATTACTAATTTCAAAAACCTACTCAAGTAAAACAAAAACTTCATAAAATTAGTAACGATTATTTTGTCTATTTTACTCTAAATAACGCGAAAGATTGTGTGAAAAATTTGTCGGACGTTTCTTACTGGTGCAAAGGTACCTACATATCAAGCTTATAATTTTCATTTTCTATTATACACTAGAACAACGCGATCAAATTTCACTCTTACGCATTCATCGCCGTCGAATATGATCAAACATTGACTATGGAGTATACTCCTCAGCAAAACCATCATTACTCAATTCCTTGGATATCATTCAGAATTCACAGCTGTTCGCAGTCCCCAATCGACAATCTGTATTCAGAGTCATCAGAATGCCTTCTCGATATTCGTAGGCAGTTCCTTCTAGCCAACTTCATAATCCAGTTAGAAGCTTTTGGATTATTCATTCATAAATTACTTCCATCTGCTATCTCATCCTCTTTGAGACTATCTCAATCGATTACAATCATCTTTAACAACATTTTATCAGAAATAAGCCGCAGATATTAAAACATCCAATTGCTGTGCTGCCACAGTGGATAGAAAATGAATCAAGCTGAATCTCTCAATCATCAGTTTGAGGAAAGTGACCCTACCAACAACCAAGGATATCAGCAAAAGAGTCATGTCTCTTACCGCTGGTTCATCAGTGTTGTATACTGACGCATCCTAAATGGGTTTCTTGGCTGTTCTGCCGTCAATAAACACTGTCGTCATTATCAGTTATTTCCCATACTTTCAGCCGAACTTTATGCCATTTACCTCGCCGTGGACTTCGTAATAAGGTCTAACGTCCAACAGCCATCGGTTGTACGTTCCGACTTTCAGCTCTCAACTCCTTATGCGATGTATTCAAAAATAATCAACATCCTACAGCCAAAGAAGTGATACGGCTGTTATTAGTCAAACCGAGCCAATTAGTCTCGTTCCTGTATATTCCAGCTCATGAACTAGCAGATAGGCTGCTACATTGTTGCCGATTCCAAACAGTTTCAGCTATCTATGTACGTAATTATGTTAAATCAAACTTTTTGCTTCGTAGCAACATAAAACGACTTTCTCATTAAATAAGCATCGTTAAGTCAAGAATTGGTAGATTCGTCTTCCGCACAATCTGTATCATTCTATTCTGTCTCCGTGTCGAAAGATTTTACCTTCTTTCAGTCCACGATACACGCAACATTAGTCGCCATATGCGCATTTCAAATGCGTCAATACGTTGTTTATCCATTGCTTTAATCGTCAACGTCTCGGCTGCGCATAATACAATTATGAGAATTAATGTTTTAATTAGATTATTCCGTTTTACAAATTATATGCTTCGTATATATCATTGCGGTCTTGCCTAAAGCAATTAGTCTTTTTATTTCATCTGAACAACCTCAATTAGCAGTAATAAAAGACCATAAATGAAGAAAAAAATCTGCTCTTTCATATTCTGGAGATTGATGTCTTTAAGTATGGATTTCCTGAACTTTCGACGGTGGACTTATGTTACCAGTCCCCTATTTCATCCTTACCGACAAACTAGCAAATTGAGCTGTACGAAGCGATCTTAAGCGTGCGTTAATTTTTTATTTACCACCATTATATCAAGCTTGTCTGAACACAACTCTCTACATTATTATCTTTCGATAGCTAATATGGACGTCGAAAATAAATTCGGCAATACCCCGTTATTAGGTAGTATTAGCGAGAAGTATCGGGTGACGCAGAGAAGACGGACGGTTTTATTTTTTAAATAGTGCAGTTGGTAACACTGCTACAACGCCAACCGGATTGCTCCACGTTTAGTGTAATTTGTTTTTGTCCAGTTTCAGTTATCGCGGCGTCCTATAAAGAAAAGTAGAGCGCGTTTTGCGTTGAAAGTTATTTTCAGCCTAAATCGATCACGGCAGTGCAAAGTGAGTTTCGAAAGGAATTCAAAATGACGCAATTTTTTTCGAAACACATCCACGAAATCTGGAGAACCTGAAAACTTGGATTTCTGAAGAAATTTCAAAAATTGAACGACTTATAGTCGAAAAAGTATTCGAAAATTTTTGTAAAAATTGAATGAAAGTATTTTTGCAAATGACGGTCATCTGGATGATATTGTGTACCACAAATGATTGTAAGCTATAATCTCTCGTTTTCCCATTTTTAAATAAAATTTAATTCAAAAATTTCGGTCAGTCCGTCTTCTATGGGTCACCACATATATATCTATATTTAGAAAATATGTTACGTCATCATCGAAATATTTCAAAGCAAATCGTCCGAGACAAAATGATGAGAAATAACCGCGCGGTCGGTAGACCACGAGTAACATTCATGTAGTTCATCGTTAGATCTAAAAAAGAATCAACCGGCAACATTTAATTATTGTGTGGGACGAATGAATCACTAGACTGAAATACTAACGATGATAATAATATACACATTTCTGTATATAAATATATAAATTATATAAGAAAAAATTAAGTTATTAATAAAAATCAATAATTGTTAAAATAATTCATAACAAAATTTTTTAAATATGTATATATAATATAATGTATATTATATATATATATATATATATATATATATATATATATATATATATATATATATATGGCAATCGTCGAAGATATAAAATGAAAAAAGCGAAAATATATCGGGCACAAATTACGAGAAGAAGACATTTTTATATTAGCGGTCCAAGGGAAGATGCTTGGAAAGGCAACAAGAGGAAAGAAAGGGATGGAGTACAACGAACATAGGGATTGATAGAAGTTATAAAGTAACGAATTCAGCTAGACACAGTTAGATATGAGATGGCTAATGGTTCTTGATGTACAACCTCCTGAAAGGAGATGCAACAAAATAATGATGATGACATACATATATACATAAGTCTCAGTTTGGGTAGAAGTAAAAATAATAAAGGTACATTAAAAACGCCATTAATGCAATTGCTAGAGCAGTATGGTTTTAAGAAAGTCAACAGCACATAAAAAAAGGTATAAGAATACGCCGAATAAAATGTACGTGTTTCTTCAAATGGTCGAAAAGATATTCGAAGGATACAATTTTTTATGAAATATATGCTATCCTTTATACCACGAAGGCATTTGAGAAGTGACATCAACATGAAATTGAATTGCTGTCCTTACAGAACATTGTACTCGTAAAACTTTTCAATTATCTATCGAATACTAAGTAGCTGTTCACGAGTTCCTTGCAAGAATTCTGTTTACTCCTCTCGTATTTAACCGGTACACGCAAATTTCAGTTAATCGAATATATTAATAAATTAAATTAATCCATCCAAGCGATCATTCCGTAATTCTTGCATTCTTGCTTGTTCTACTTTTTGTGCTGTAGGACGTACACATATTTCAATATGCTTTTTCTCGCCCGATTTAAATATGTTCTTTAGTTTGTTCAATGCATTTTCAATTTCTATGCAAAGGATAGGTGACTCTTAAATGAGCTCTTGGAATGCTGTATGCCGTTGTGTGTCTGTTAATATTTGACCCATCCTTAGTTTCTAGCAGTATTTGCGCCATGTTTGGACAATTCTGCTTTGGGTGTGATGAGCTTTCCCGTTTGGTCATTTATAATCGCGTGTCTCATTTGGAAATCCCTGTTTAACTGCGCTACCTTTTTGAAAAGATCCTTTGTATCATTGATGTTTTAGACTTTTTAAATTCATGTTCATACCTAACTGAAGATCACAACGCTATAATTATTACTGTAAATATATATATATATTTTTTTAAAGCTTAAAGATGTGTGCAATCTGTTCGGTTGAACAATAGGCAGCACTGATCTGTTTAAAAGCTATAACGGGACACTTCCCAACGGTCGTTATCCCTTAATTTATCTTAGTATTATTATACAATATAATATAATATAATATATGATATATAATATATAAACTAGTTGATCGCTACGGTCGATTTCCCAATTCGATCTGACTGCGTTTCTTCAGTCGTTGGAATTGCACGCCGTTACGTAGAACATTGACTGAGTGGATTGATGTGGGTTTGAAGTCGATGCAAGTATCTTCCAGCGCAGCTTTTGACTACCTCTTTAACAGACGGTATACGGAGATCCTTGTGTATGTCGTCATTGCGGACATACCATGGCACTGACACAATATTCCGCAATACTTGAGATTGAAATTTTTGTACTATGTCTAAGTTAGAGTTGCTCGTTGTACCCCAAATCTGGATACCATATGACCAGATTGGCTTCAAGACTGTTTTATATAGTAATACTTTATTTTCATACGACAGTGTTAATATCAGCCAATAAATATTTCGGTATGTAATGCTGAGCTGTTTATGTTTAGCAATAACATGATTTTTCCAGGTAAGCCTCTTATCAAGGTGTAATCCAAGATATCAGTACTTCACAATTCGGGTAAAGCACCTGAATATGTATTATCTTACCGACCTATATCGTTACTACAGATTTTATCCAAGTTATTAGAAAAACAGACCCTGAAAGACTCTATCACATTCTTATAAATCATATTTTTCTGTTTGGCTTCATAGTCTAACATCTAGGTCTTTTGTATACATTGAAGAAAGTTACTCCTCATTCTCTGTACCTACTCCTAAAGTCCTACCTTGAGAAGTGAACATTTTATGTAAAATATTATAGTGTACGCTCTGATATTTATTACATATCCGTTCGTGTACAACAAAGTGTATGGAGTCCGGTATTTTACATGTTGTTCACTGTAAACTTTCCGTATGGGGGACATGTCAGCACTGCTATGTTTGCTGACGATACAGTATTTGTAGCGGTAGATAAAAAACTGGGCATATGGAATAAAATGAAACAATGAACTCACACCGTTTGAAGTTACGAGAAAGGCGCAGCATGTTGGGAAGAGTGGAGAAAAGTGACCCATACGATTTCACGTTGATGTCACATGGTGCTACCAAATACCTTCCGGACATAAAAAAAATTGAATATATATATATATATATATATATATATATATATATATATATATATAACGCAATTGCATCGTCCATATTAGTATATAAGTACACCAACACATTGTATACATCTTAGGCAAAGTGCTCAAACATCTTACGTCTATTCTTCTTTCTGTTTCAGTAGCGCTATCTTTATTTCATTCCACATACTAGTATATTTGTTTTTTGCAATTAGGATACAGGATGAGACTGCACAGGTACACAAATTTTAAACGATTTTTCAAACTTATAATAAATATTATGGTATAAATTTCCGCTTTAATTAAGAATGGATAAAATTATTCTCCGCAATCCTTTTTGAGATTTAAATTTGAATATTGCAAAGAAATGAATTTTCGATAGATATTTTTAAAAAATCCACTAATACACAGATATCATAATACCGTATGAGGATTTATACACCCTTAACACGCGTAAATTAACTCTAGATTAATAAGATATATATTTTAAAATACGAGAAAAAATTTAACAAATTAATATTATAAAACAGATAGCGATAATTCGACGAATATAATTCAAACGTGTTAGATATCATTATCTAAAATATCATACCGAATGACACGTATTAAAACAATAATAAAAATATATAAAATACTCAACACAAATACAAGAATAAAGACCATTATGGAACTTCGTATATGATAATAAAATCGAAACTAATTATATTATATCAAATATTTAGGTACATAAGTAGCATCGTAAGGATTTTGAGAAAATGGGAAACGTAGAAAATTTAAAATTAAGTTGAAAAAAGTTTTAATGAATAAAAATAATCAAAAACAAGCGTATCAAACGGTAATGTAGGAATGTTCATGAAACAAGAATTATAAAAATTAGACATAATGAAAATTTCTAACTGTTAATAATTTTCATATATATTTACAAACACACACACACACACATATATATATGTATTCAATCCAGTGCTAGGAGGAACCTAACCTAAATTTTCTCATCGATTAGATTAAAGTTTGTGTTGTCTAGCATACAAAGTGAAAGTCTTTCAACGAGACAGGAATATGTTGAAGGATTTGAGAAGCAAAAAGAGTTGTTCTCTCTGTAGTAGATGTAGCGTCCAGTTACCATTCTCGAATATAAGACAGATAGAGAAAGCTTCTGTGTCCAATTGTAATGCAGTATTTTGGACAAAGTTTAGGTGTCTTTCTTTGCGTATGCGTAAATTGCTGCTCCATAGTTACACCTAGATCGGACGATTGAATAGTAAATATAGTGAAATGTTGATCTATCAGAACCGTATGAGATATATAACAATTTCCTAAAAGTGTTCAGTTAACGAAAATAAATATTTTGGAGCTTACAAATTTGAGATGATTTTCAATCGTCAATTTACGCAGACGGTTGATTATGTTTTGTATAACTTGCCGTCCGTGTGTGACATTAGTGTATGCCATAAATATATATATAAAAAAAAAACTCGCCAAACAGAGAACATTCCACTTGTGAGAACAATATTGTCTATAATATCATTAATGACTAGGTTAAGAAACCTGGGGACCACCTCTCCGTCATTGAAAAAGGTCTGAATAATTTTGACCTGGATGTATTTTGAAATAGCACTTGGTTAGAAAATTTGGAATAAAGGTAGGGAGTCGTCCGAAATTTTTGACCCATTCAAAATGTACAATAAAATCGCCTTATCTTACGAAATGCCTTGGAGTAATCAAACAGAACTGCTGAAAGATAATGTTTAATTGCGTAACCTTTGTTTATTGTATTTTGTAGCAGTAGGAGATGATCCTGTCTAGATCTTCTAGAATGAAAGTTACTTTCCTGTTTCCATATCAGACCTCTATTTCAAATTACCTGTTAAACATACAATTAATAATTCCTTCCAAAATTTTCCCCGCATTGATTTTAGGGATATAGGATGGTAACCATCCATCAATAAGTGGTTTTTGTTAAATTGTTATTAAGGAATTTCTCCTGATATCCATTTATCTTGTTTAATGAAATTAAAAAACTGTACGATCTAGAGGATGTGCCATAGAAGGTCAATATGAAAATTATCAAGTCCTGAAGATGCTGGTTAAGTACTTAGTTTCTGCTCGTGACAGTTATCATTTGTTTGAAGAAGAAAAGTCCATATTTAACACCGATTAAAGATATCCAGTAACTTGAACTGCTGTCTTTATGATCATCATCTGTAATATTTACAAAATGATGAGCGAAAATATGCCGAACAAATTTACTCGTATATATCGTGACAGTAAGCATTTATTATGTTGACGTCTTTATGAGTCAAGGGGTCAGGGGGGTTGATGATGTTGTACGGCGGTATAACACAATGTTGATTACGTTTGAGATGTATTTCTTGTAAAACGTTGAAGCATTATGAGATCCTAAATATGAAGAAAATTTCATTGTAGTTCCATGATAAAATTGTATTATGGTAAGTCATTTTAAAATTTGGTGTGATAGGAAGTGTTTTTGATGATTCTGTTAGTTTCTTCGGTAATTGATTAGTCTATTTAGTCACGTTTACTATCGTTTTCCTATTATTTAGGAATTTGTGGTTCACTGGTAGCATTATTTCAACGTCTTTAAGATCGTTGATAAACTATCTCACTGTTTGAACAAGCATTATAAGTTCTTTATTGACGCCGAGTAGCGGCTAACTTACTCACGTTGCTTTCGGAGATACAAATACTTTCTCGAATGTGTGACCAGTGTCTAAGATTTGATTTTCGCAGTCTACGACTGCTAGAGAGTCATCTGAGTCGGAATTATCGATTTTTTTTTTTATAGCTCAACGGCGATATTGTATTCGTACAATCTGTTTGATAGATCATACGGTTAGCTAGGCGTATTGGGGATACCTCCTCTGTAGAAGTTAACAAGATAGCCAATTGTAATCATAGAAGAATTGATAATTTTATAGGTATTCAGCAATTCCTACTTGCACAACGAGGTCGTAGAAGTTGATTCTTAATGAACAGTAATCTATAAAACCATTAATAACTGGGAAATGTATATAATATATATAAATGTATATAATATATAATAAATGCATATGTAGTATGTATGTGCGCCTATACAATATACAGATATAAATGTTAAAAATAGCGGAAACAATAATTTAATTGTTAACAGCACGAGACGACAAGAATATCGCAAATATCCTCTCAGATTTACAGAACGATAATTCACATATTACCGGGTAATAACACAAACAACACAAACACACACACGTACACACTGTCACATATGCTGCAAAATTAGTACGGATAACACGGTTTTTATTATTACATACAAAATGGGAGAAAGCAATAATACCCTGTGTACCGCAGATATCGTGAAAGAAAAATTGTCATTTTACAGTTAAAAATGCAGAGAATTGCCCTATATCCACGCATGATTATATATATATATATATATATATATATATATATATATATACATTACAGTATACGTATGTTGCAATATTTATACATATATAATAATACTAATATAAATATGGATATATTTGTAAGTATATATATCATCAGTATAGATACTAAATCACAGCAGGATAGATGGAAATTTAGCGCCACATTCGCCACAGGTGAACGATGCCAGTTAAGAAGATTAGGCTCAGCGTTTTATCCATCACGGTGGCGCTTATTTATTAAGAGGATTTATCTATTATTATCTATTAGCTTCCACATAATGCATTGTTATACAATAATAAAACATATTTATTGCTATTATTATTATTATTATTATTATTATTATTATTATTATTATTATTATTATTAGGTTATATATCTTGTAATGATAATAGATTTATACGTTTTAAAAGGATAGTGTAGATTTATGATGGCATTCGCGGTAAATATTACTAGAGTAACGTTAAGAAAATGAAATCGAACTAGGGAATAAAACAAGACAGACTATTTCAGAATTGAAGATGCGAAAGTTTAAATCCAGAAATAAAATAACGTACATTTTTCTCATTTCTACAAATAATAAATAACTTCCTCCATATTAAATTAAAAATAACGGTCGATTTTGATTCATATCTTCGAAGTAACGGAGTATATATTTATATTCATATATATATAGTGTATAACTGTGTATATCTATAAAAAAAAAGTTTGTAATGATAGTGAGGAAACAATAAAAACTCTAATAAAATCTCGTGAAAACATAGTTGGATGCATTATACGGATTCTATATATGGCGTAAACTGTTGAAACAATAAAATAGGTATTTAAAAAATAATAATTTTTGGTCCCCAGTTCGTAAATTACGATGGGGTAAATTTATTTAAAAAATAATAATAATTAAAATACTCGAGTAAATAGTGAAGTGAACATTATAAAAGTAAAACTATTATATGATTCATTCGCGATTTTTATCTTGCGTAAAACAAACAAGGTCAGGTTTTTTTTTTTCCAAAGTCAGAAGCTACTAATTTCCAAAAATTAGGCGCGTTCGTTTCGGACTTAACGAATTGGATGATATTCAAAGATGGAGAAAAGTTCCTTATTAATAACAAAAACCATTTATTGATGGACGGTTACCATCGTTATATCCCTAAAATCAGCGCTGGGAAAATTTTGGTAGGAATTATTAATTGTAGGCTTATTCGAGAGCAGAAAAGTGCAGATCTGATAGGTAAACGGAAAAGTGGCTTTCATTCGGAAAGATCCATACAGGATCATCTGCTATTGCTACAAAATACAATAAACAAAGGTTTCGCAACCAAACATTATCTTCTAGCAGTGTTCTTTGACTGCTTCGAGGCATTTCGTAAGATAAATATTAGCGAACAATTTTTCGACGACTTCTATTGCAAATTTTCTAACCAAGAGCTATTTCAAAATATATCTTGGTCGAAATCTGTGAAAGGTTAAAAATGTGTTACTTGATGGCAATCGATATCAACCGCGAATGTTTAAATATTTGATTACAAATTTTGCATTAAATATATATACGACAAGCAACGATGTTAAATGGAAAGAATATACATAGCGTATCCTATATTTCGGAAATTTGACAATAAATTGGATTTCATCCGAGAGTTTATTTAAAAATCCCCAATAAATAAATCGCGAATATTTTCATACCGTATAATTTTAATTTATTTAATCTACTTTAGCTAAATTTCCTGTTACGAATCTTCTATTTAAATATGTAGTAGGAAATCTATAATATATTGACCAACTGTTGGTTGACTTCTGCTGCATTATAAACCATTTTTCGATCGTATTAAAGCTTTAGAAAAAGCGAAATTATCGATATTAAACTCTGTTTTTTTTTTTTAAATTTGTAAATGTAACAGAGTGTAATAACTAATTATTAATAACAATACACGTTGTATGTGTATTATAAATTGTACTATTTACTAAGCAAACAGTTCCCGGTAATCGACATCGGTACACCGTGTCATTATTATACACAAATGGCGTCTTTTTATTCTTTGTTTTGTTTTTCTATTTTAAATATAATTATCAAACCGATAATGACCTATGGTTTGGAGCTGTGTGGGATGTGCCGCAACATCCAATCGTGCAATCATCCAGCACAGAACAAAGTTATACGACTGATCACGAGAGCGAGGTGGTTCCAGCGTAACGATGATTTATATCGGGATCTGCAGTTGAAGAAAGTGAAACAATTCGCGATTTTGCATTTGCGCACGAACGGCGACTAGTCGTGTAAACATAGAAGCGCAGAAATTGCTGAACACCGGAAAATGTAGACTGCAGCGGCTTAAACTGCATGATTCATTGAATTTATAAAGGTTACCTATGAATTAGTAAGCATACGATTGGACTACGCTTCTACATTATTATGTTTTCGTGTATAAATATTGTATGTATAATTATTACTTAAAGATTTTTTATTTTTCTTAAGATTGTAACAGAAATAAAATATATAAAAAAAAAAATTATATATATATAAATTTGATATAACTGCAATAGTGATGCCCCTTCGTAACCGAACTATAACTAATAAATTTGTCCCATTGTCGTATGCAACAATGAGGGAGAAAAGAAAAAACTACTTAATCGGACAAAGTTATAATAATTGCAGTAATAACGATAATTGTGAATGTAAACGACACTTATCCACAGAAATATTTCGAAATAACCCTTAATAATAATATTTTTTTTTTTTATTTTTTTTTTTACCATTAAAGAATATTTCCTTGCTATCAAAAAGTATTTACTTTCCAAGATAGACGATTTATAAGAGGCATGTTTTTAACTTATAACCCCGTATAGTGAAAACTGGTGCTTAGGAAATAAATAAGTTAAATTCGACGGAGATGCGGATCTGACGCAGAATAACGAGAAAACGTCTTGGAAAGAAATGTTAAACGAACGTAGAAATCCCAGGAAGGAATACGTTAAAAAAACGTTTAATAAATTGTATAGAAAAGCATGTTACGTAGTAAGACGTAATAACTGAATAAAAAAAATATATATAATGGAGGGTTAAATTACAGACAAAATGTCGTGAAGAAGAACATCTATAATGAATATACACGATCGTTTGTTGAATATAAATAAATATCGAGAACTTCGGACACACAATATAGATGCAGCGAAAACATATCGAGAAGATTGTTATAAACATTAAATTTCGTTTTATTATTATTTATAATTCATTTTTGTGTAAAATTGTAAACTTAGTTTTAAATTAATATTTTATGTTTTTATATAATTAATTTTAATTGTATATAGCTTGACAATGGCGTAAATGCCGAAAAGCTTCGCATAATTAAATAAATTTAGTGATTTTAACTATTTTTAGTAATCAAGTATGTTATTATTATTATTCTTTATTGTTACACAAATTGAGTTTAGGTCATAAAACCACTACTCATTGTATATACAAATTAAAATAAAACGAAACGCTAACAGATGAGTTATAAAATAGAGAGGTAATTAACTAAAATTGATGTGAAAATTACAAAATAATATTAGATTATTATATATAAGAGGCCAATGCTATTGACACAGAAGGATTATTTAAGCATAGGACGTATGCCATAGAGTACGAAGGGAAGATACCTGAAGTAATGTCTTGATTAAGGTTTCTCTGCGTACACTATATAGACTGCATGAAAAAATGACACGATTAATGTCTGCTGTCTAACCACAGTCCAACGGGGACTGACAAGTAACTAACCAGCCCTATCCGGTGGAAATGGCTGGGCAGCAAATTATGTCCTGACCTAATACGAATTAAAACGGAGAAAAATTTACGGATCGATATTGAATGTGGAGGCTTAATTAGAAAGAGAGATTGTTTGGATAAACTTGTTTGAATTTGTTTATAGAAATTGTTACGAGTAGCACAGAACATGGAGCTCCAGCGATGAAACAAATCCGCCTTTGCAGACGCAGCTAAACATGTGGAAATTTAATTATCTTTGATCCCGATGTCAGCTGGGATGCATGTAAATTTCACATAGACATTCTTTTGTTGTAGATACATTATATTTTCTATTATTGCCACAATAACTGTATTAGTTTTGAATGTACGATTGATATTTTGGACGGCATTCAGCACAGTTAAGGAATCAGATAGAATAAGTACATTTGTACGCGTAATATTAACTCGTGCAAATTGCAAAGCTTTAAGAATTGCGTATCCTTCTGTTATAAACACAATGGAGAAACTCGGTAAACGATATGATTTGGTGATAGCCAGTTGAGGTATATCTTAGACCCATCTGTATAAATTAACAAATGATTGGGCAACTTATGCATGATAACTGACCTGAAAAGGCCTTAATGGTTTATTATGCGCTTTTTGGAATCAGTTTTGAATCTATCAAAACTTACAACCGAAGACTGTTGGATGTGAGAGCTTATTATAATGGCATAAAGTTCGGCTGAAAGGATGGAAAATAACTGAGGAAGCGAATACAGCATAATGACAACATTGTTTATTGACCACAGAGCAGCCTAGAAACCCATTTAGGATGCGTCAGTATACAACATTGATGAACCAGTGGTAAAGGACAGGACTCTTTTACTGATATCCGTGCTTCAGATCCAGCTTGATTGGACTTTCCATCCACTGTGGCGATACAGTGATTGAATATTTTAAATAAAATTTCACTAATATGACCGAGTTAGTTTTTATTCTGTAGTTCGTTAAATTAATCATTTATTAAAATTATTTGTCTTCAGATAATATTAATAATTCGATTCGATTCGGTTCAATTTCAAATTTATTAAATAAACAAAATTATGTCATTTTACCAACGTGATACTGGAAATTTATACACAAAACTCCTTTTCGGTACAACGTAAACATATACACATACTTCATTCGTAAGCACACGCACGCACACACGAACGTTTATATATACGCGAACAGTACAATTTAGCGTTGAAATCACAGGTATGCTTAAAGCAATAGGTAATTCAGACTGTATACCCTGTAATATGATTATGAACTTTGATAGCTAGTATAATAATAGATTTCTTTTCCTCAAGCTGTAGATTAGTGGATAACCTTTATGACTCACAACTCCTTGACCTTCCTTTATATCGTTTTCCATCCATTCTCCCTTCAATTATACGAAACTTGGATTGTGTCGATGTAGGTGAGCTATTCATTTAATTCTTCTACTTTTTAGCTTCCGAATTAAGCTCCTCGATTTGTTTTTATGTTTTTACAAACTTTTTCGTTTATCAATTTTTCTGTATAATTTACGCCAGCACACTGAAGAAATGGATCTTATAGAGTGTTACCTTACTCCCGATACCAGCTTAACTCTTTGAAACATTGCTATTAAAAATACTAAAGCTTTTAGTCATCAAATATTCAATACTTCCCGATATCTATCTCAAATTCCGAAATAAACATAGTACCATAGAGCAGATTTATGGATGTCATAAATACGTGTTTTGAGTGAAAAAAATATTATTCTTCCGCGTTTTTGGACATCGAGAAGGCTAAGGTATTCTATGCAAATTAAAACTTAAGCTGCCTTACCAGTACTACCTAATAATAACATCTTACCTCGCATTGAGATATTTTCAGATAAATTTTAGACTGTCATCCATATTTCCTATCAAGGCAGCAGTTCCGCAAGGCAGTGTCCTAGTTCCTACATTATATCAAATTTACACCAGTGACTTCTAGGTAAATGATAATACTTCTACCGCCTTATTCGCCGATGATACTGAAATTTTAGCAATAAATGACGTTGGTACTACAGCCAGTTACGTTCGAGTAAATCATCTTGCAAATTGATTCAAACAGTGGAGAATAAAAGTTATCGAAAATAAATGCTTCGATGTATTATTTACATTGAAAACCGGAACGGCCAGTCCTATATACCTAAACAAAAAGCCAATTCTAACAATTAGTGCGAAATACCTTGGTCTACATCTCGAAAAGAAATTGACTTGGAATAATCACATAACCTCCAAAAACGTACAAAGATCAGATTGAAACTGAAAAATATGTACTGGATGGTCGGAAAAAGCTCAATTATTTCGCTAGAAAATAAAGTTTCGCTTTATAAATCAATAATAAAGCCAATTTGAACATACGGCGTTAAGCTATGGTGTACTGCATCTAACTCCAATATAGCTCTAATGGAAAGAACAGAAGCAAACATTTTACGTAGGATTGTTAACACACCCTGGTTTATTTGACGATATCTTGAAAGAATTGAAGACAAGTTCTGTTAAAGAAAAGATTCGCAGCTCAAGTGTAAGATATAGGAAAGACTCAACCTACACTTAAATATATATTAGCAAAGAACCTATTGACAGACTGTGTAAAATTTAATCGAATACGCACATTCAGTCCTCTCCAGTTTCAACATTGATCCTGATTACGCACAAATCGTATAATTGTTGATTAATATCAAGTAAAAGTAATCGTCAATAAGTAGGATCATCATGCTATTCTCCTTCCGAGTTTTGATAAAATCATGTCTTCACTGCTGCTTATTGTTAAATATAGATTGCTTGCATATATATATATATATATATATATATATATATATATATATATATATATAAAATAAATACATATATTATTTTCTTACAAGTTCCATAATTAATTAGTTTAAACCTTCGTCATTTAACATTTATCCCGCCTTTGCAACGGATATATTTAGTTAATCATTTCATTCGTCTTCTTTTGACATTAATTTGGTCAGTTTTTATAAGGCAATCGTACTCCACCGCTCTGGCATAAATTATCCGCAACCTCGCGCTAATTTTATTATAACGAGGGGTCTATCGCTTTGATTGGTTAATAACAATAATAATATTAATAATAAAAATTAATAATAATGATAAGAAATCGAGGAAGGACTTTTGCATTGTGGGTATATATTTCATAACCACAATCTTCGTATAATATATATATATATATATATATATCGTATTTCAGTATTGTAAAATAAAAAATATCAACGGAATCCTAACGACCAGTCTAGACAATAAAATCATGGGTGGTGTTACAACTGATGCTGGGAATGAGGAAGTGATTCTCTACGACGGATTAAGCGAACGGTAAATAAGTTAATCTTAAAAAATAATAATTTATATAATAATGATAATAATTAAAAAACAATCAAATAAAAAAAAACAATCTTATAATAACAACAACCATCGACTTTTAACGAGATGGAGGATTATCAGTCAGCAGCATTCGTAAAGTACATGAGGATAATATACGTAATATATATATATATATATATATATATATATATATATATATATATATATATATATATATATATATATATATATATATCGAATTATTGCTCCGAATTTCCAACCACCCACATATGAAGCATATATAAATAACATACTCATGCACGCATTGTACATTTTCAGTTGCGTGACGTGTTTATAAATTAAAAGATTCGTATTTCCTCACTTGTAAAATAACGGTTAGATGTTTTTTCATTTTATTATTATTTTTAATTTTTTGTTATCCGATATTTTTCAACGGAAAGCGAGGAATCGCTGAGATGATAAAGATAACCGCAATGTATCACAACGATCGACCGACCCCTCCCGTTGAGTAAATACGAATCTTTAAACTCCGTACGTGGACCAACTGGGAGTAATTAAAAACACGATGATAATAATCACCCATTACTGAGTCGTGTTCGTAGTAATTACAATGGTAATTATTTATCAGATTTTCCTTGATTATTTCCACTTCGTCTAGCAGCCGCCTTTTTATTAATCTTAAGCGCGTCTATATATATATATATATCGAGGATTTCTTTTGCAATTGAAATACTATAACATTTGTCTTACGTAATAATAATTAATCACGTTCGGGAGGATTTTAATTCGAATTCTGGGAACGTATCGACACAATCGAATTAAGGATTTTTTTATTTAAATAAATCCGATAATCCTGATAATGCGAAACATCGATACATATCGATCGAAAATAAGCTTAAGGATGTAATATTTAAAAATAAATTCGGCGGTCAACGCGAAACATTAATAAAACCATCATAATCGCTATTGTTGATTAGCAGTGGCGTAGCCAGACTTAGTTCAAACAAAACTAAATTATAACAGTAAATTGGTTTTCGGAGAGGTCTCTCCACTGAGAATGCTCTTTACAAGCTGGTTTCTGGTGTACGGCATTCCTTGGATGACGGCATGTCTGTAGTTGTCATTTCTTTTGATATCAAAAGAGCTTTTGACAGCTGCAGATGGTCATCAATTATCAGTATTTTAAATTCATATAATTTGAATCCCTACATTACTAATATTATTATAAATTCTTTTTCAAATAGATATGCTTCCTTGGCAATTGGTGACTCTGTTGGCTGCAGAAAGCTGGACTGTGGGGTTCCTCAAGGTTCTGTTCTTGGGCCCCCACTTTGGAATATTCTATGCTCCAGAGTTCATCATCATATGGAGCAGCTCCTGTCCTTTACTTGTAAGGGGTTTGAGCTGGTCTCTTATGCTGATGATCTCTGCTTAATCATTGATATTGAGAAATATTATGATTTTGCTCTTATTGAAGTAGTTTGTAAATTACTTGAAAATGTAATCAATGATCTAGGTTTGTTGTTCTCCGCTCCTAAATGCAATTTTATTGTGTTTGGTGATCAAAAAATTGTACAATACATCAAGAACTTGAATCTAATTTCCAGTCAGCCTATATATCATACTAATAATCTTAAATATCTAGGTCTGATTCTTGACCATAAACTTACTTTTATTCCTCATATAGAACACATACACAAAAAGTGTGATTCTATATATCACAAGCTCAAAAGGTTACAGCCAAATACTTTTGGATTGAAATACAGAGTCATTTTGTATAGGGGACTAATTCAGTCACTTTATGCATATGGCTCTCTTATCTATGTTAATAAAAGAATTCTGTACTCGATCAATAAGTACCAGAAAAAGTTTCTTCTTAGTATTTCATGTTTGTACCGTACCTGTCCCACTTCTGCTGCTAATATTATATCTAACATAATGCCACTGGATCTTTTTGTCATTGGCGCCTCCATCATCTCAGAATTTAGAGTTGTTAGAGACGTTGCTAGTGTCAAGAATTTCCAGTTCCTTAATATTGATCCGCTTACCTTGCAATCCTTTCCTAGTGTTCTTCTTTTTAAAAAATATATTCATTCCTCACTCATTGATTCTTGGCAAGCTAGGTGGGACAGTTGTTCAACTGAAAGGAAAACCTTTTTGTTTTTCCCAAAAGTCTTGGAACGGTGTAAACTTAAAAATATTAATTTTTATAATGCTCAGGTGCTCTCTGGCCATGGTAGGTTTGGTTCCTATCTCTATAGGTTTCATCTTGCTTCTGGTCCAGTGTGTGCTTTTTGCACTTCCTTTGATAACTCCTCTGGCATTGTTGATGATATTGAGCATTTAATGTTTGATTGTCCCCTATTTGAGGACCTTAGAAATAAATTTAAAATACATAGAGGACAGCCTCTTGTATTCTCTAAACAGAACCAAGTCTGTCTCCTGTTGTACATGGAGTTGTCAATACGAAGGAAGTTTAAAAGTGGCTGGTAGGTTTTTTTTTTGTCGGTTTCTTTTTAAATAATTTTTTGCTTTTTTTTATGCTTTACAATATTAATTCAATCGTGAATCCGCAGCTTTTGCATACATTGCCTCCTTTCACTTTATTACCAATATTAATACTTAATAATATTGCATAAAGCTGTTTTTATAATTATTTATATGTATATTCTTTCTCATGACATAGATGTTCTTTTCCATTTGTATACTAAATATATATTTGTTTTTCAATTAGTAACTTTAAAAATATTTTTGATTATGTTTATATGTAATTATCCCCCCATACTATGATGTATATATATATATATATATATACATATAAAATTATATATATAATCTCTTTATTTTCATTTTAGTTTTTTTTTCATTATCTTAAATTTTAATCTCTTTAAATTATATGTGTATATCTTTTTTTTTTGTATAATATGCATTTTAATATATGCTCATTTACACAAACACATCTTACACACACTATTGATGGTCTAAGGGACTATGTTTCTCATCCCTTATTCCATTCTATTTTTTTTCCAAGTACACATTGCAGGGAACTTTCACACACTCGTATTTATTTTTTGTACTCGACTGGTTGTTTTTCTTTTGTTATACCTACACAACTCTTACACACATTTATTTATTAAGTACACTAGTTCCTTGCGCCTTTGTAACAACAAATTATTTAATAAATATGCCCCACCGCGTAAATGCGGATTGGGGAACCATTAAAAACAGTAAACCCAAGTTAAATCGAACTTTAAGTAAATAACCAAAACTCAAGTAGGTTAAACCCCAAGCCCTAATCATTGCAACTCACCGGAGTTATTTTTATACTTATTAGACGTCGAATATGTAATTCTATTAGAAGCAATAGACGGCAGAAATATTTAACGTCACAGGGAACACGTTAATAGTAATGTTATCGAGGACAGAGTGAGATGTGGTAATAAAGTACAATAAATTCCGCGAATAAATAAACGATAAATAATGATTTTATATTTTTTGAAAGAATAATACATAGTAATACTTAACTAAATTTAAAATTTAAAATCTATCCTTCGCGTTTTTCTACAAAATTCTTCTAGTACCTCCTATATTAGAAAACTTTTTATTTACTTCAACAACAAAATTTAAATAAAGTAAATGAAAAAAAAAAATAAAATAAAAAATAGGTTTAAGAAATGCAAAACTGCATTTAGCAACGAGTATATATTTTCTTATTATCAGATTGATTCCAGGGGGGGTCAAACCCCAAATCCATGTTGATTAGTCATGGATGGACATCTCAACTAGCACATACGTCATTTTTCTCTATAAAGCGGGTTTTAAATACACTAATTATATGGCGAAGTAGGTGAGCGCCCTTGGGATACTAACCCTTTCAATTGCAACGTACAATACGCCGACCTTTAATGCTAATAATAAAACTGTTTATTTCTAACGGAAAATGTTTCAATTTAAAAATATTTATAAACGCCTATGTAAAAAATTACCCGGACATTTCATATTTTCACCTACTCTAGTAGAATCTTTTGATCACTTCATAGGCCAACATTTATCATCTTACATCAGAATGAATAATATGCGACTAAAATGATTAATGATATATCAGCATATATATATATTACTATTATTACACTAACTCCCGTTACGTATTTTCGGAATTTTGCTACAAGCGAGTCCTCGTATGTGCGATATCAGTCCTATTTTAGATCCTCACATTAATTAATCGTGTTACCAAATCAATTTTAAACCTGTTTTTATTTTTCCGATTTTCCACAATTTTATCAGAACTTGCCTAAAACACAATCGCCCCTCTAGTGTTATGAATACACACTTACTCGTTATATATATCCAGAACAAGCAGGTTTACGCGCAAACTACTTCACTATAAATAATTTACTAATAATACAGCAATTAATCGAAAAAGCGGATGAATACGAAATAGAAATATTTTTTGCATTTGTTGACTTCAAGAAAGCCTTCGATTCAGTAGATCGCGATTTCCTCTATGCTTCTTCGCAGAATCAAGGAATACATAAGAAATATATAAGATTAATAAAGAATAGCTACGATAATACTCAGGGAAAGATAATATTGGATCAGGAAGGAGAAATCTTTCCATTGAAAAAAGGAGTTAGACAAGGGGACTCCTTGTCGTCTGTCTTATTTAACGCGGTTTTGGAACAACTATTTAGGAATCTATCATGGAAACAATATGGAATAAACATCAATGGTAAACATTTAACAAATTTACGTTTCACAGATGATATGACACCTATAGCTTCCACGGCTGAACAATTGCAGAGGGCAAAAAAAGCAGGACTCAGTATAAATAACAAAAAAAAAAATGAATTATTAATCAATAGCACATGGCAAAATGTGACCATTAACTCAAACAAATTAAAACGGGTTGAAGAAGTTATATATCTTGGACAACTAATTTCATTTAAAGACAAAACAGACAAGGAAATAAATAGAAGAATAGTAATCGGATGGAAAAAGTATTGGACATTGAAGGAAATTTTTAATAAGAAAATGAGTCCATCATTAAAAGCACAATACATGTATCATACCGGCGATTACTTATGGATCACAAACATGGTCATATAATATTAAGCAAATAAAAAAGTTACAAATTGTGCAGCGAGCGATGGAAAGGAAAATGTTTTAGAGTTACAAAATTTTACAGAATAAACAACAATGCATTAAGAGCACAGTCACGGACAGAAGACCTAATGGAGATAGCAATAAAACTGAAATGGACATGGTGTGGTCATGTCCATGCGGAAACAAGCAGATAGCTGGACCAGAAAATGTATAGACTGGATTCCGCTGGATAGGAAATGGAAAGTTCAAAGACCAAAAAGACATTGAAAAGGCGACATTGTTAAATATGTTGGGATCAATTGGATGCGGAAAACAAGAGATAGAACGATTTGGAAGAAAGTGTGTGTTGGATATGTTTATTCAAAGTAAAAAAAAAAAAAAGAAAAAACGGAAGAGGCCTTTGCTCAATTTGGGCTTTCATTATTATCATTAATTTTAATTATTTTATGCGTGTATTTTTTGAATAATGTAAATGAAATAATAAGAATTCCACAGTGTACAAATCTGTTCTAATCACAACTAAACGACGAAGTAATCAACTTACTCGAATTTAGCTACGCTATTATAAAATTCGTCGGGAAAGTAACGCTTCAGCAAGTTCAACTTTGCTTAATCTTGTTCGCTAACAACCTACGGGTCTGTATTAGCTGCGTCTGCAGTTCATTTAATACGAACGACAGCCATTTTGCAAATCGCCGAGCGAAACATTTTAAATGTGGTACACCTACTACGCCCTATTTTTAATCCAACGCCACTGATCTTATTCTGCGCTCGCCAAATTTATCGCTTTCTATCTTGGCAGCGATCACCTACCAATCGGCGTTTAAAAGCCTTTTGGCAAGCGTATTGATGTCGATTATTAAAGCAGATAAAATGGCAGTTCTGGAGACAATTTTCTTTTTTAATTTAGTTCTCTAACAATCGACGGTTTGAATTTTCTGTTTGTGAATTGTATTTATTTCATTTATTAGGATATCACATTCCTTAAATCATTTCTCCGTCATATTAAGAACTGTTCGTGAAATTATCACGTGCAATCTACATTTTTAATATTTTCAAACTCCTCATAAATGTACTAAAAATATTGTAGTATTCTTCTTCTTCATTCGCCGTCTCCATTTCGAAGGTTGACGTTCCACAATCGAAAGCAATTTCTATCAGCGGCCTACCGGAAAAGTCCTAACGATGAACATCGGAACCACTTCTTGAGGTTGTTAATCCACATTGTTTGAGGTCTTTCGCTTGATCTTTTCCCATTAATTTTCCCTTCGAGTAATATTTTTTGTATAGTACATTTTTCTCCTTTCATAATATGTCCCGAGTATTACAATTGTCTTCTTTTGATATTTTCCATAATTTCACATTTTTTCCCGATCTATTTACGATGTTTTTGACTTTTTGTACCTATGGTATTTTTAGCATCCGTCGGTTACATTTCGAACGCGTTGATCTTTTTTTCCAATGTTGAATTAAATGTCCAACATTCATATCCATATAGCAGAATAGAGAAGATGTAACATCTCAAAAATCTAATTCTTAGTTCCAATTTGATCTCTTGTCGTGTAAGAAGATTCTTCATTTTGATTAATGTGGCTTGTTCGATTCTACTATGTATCTCACGTTCGGAAGTACAATTCTCTTCAAGTATGCTTCCTAAATACTTAATGCGTGAGACTTGTTCAATATTCTTATTGTTTATTTTGATTTCACGTGTAATCGGTTTCTTTGAAAACACAATTACTTTTGTTTTCGATCTATTCAGTTTCAATCCATATTCAGAACTTTTTTCTACAATCTTGTCTAATTTCTTCTAATGTATCTTTCAATATAGCTCCCGCATATATATTAACTTGTAGTATTACGCGTGTATTTATTTATAACGAAATAATTGTGTAATTGTTTCATTAGCAGCCTATCGAATAGCACCACAGATTCCGCGTAAATTGTTTTGATTCCGTAAACGAGTTTTGTTAAACGTGTCGTACTCGTTAGTCCTTTCTTGTTGAAAAATAATTTTAAATGTTTTATTACTTTTGGTAATGAACTTTTTTTTTTTTGTAATTGCCACTCTTATAGTTGTAATTTTCGAAACCGGTTTTTCAATATAGACCCGGGTGAGAACATAACATTCTGCTGCTTCTCCACAGTGCGTGATCTCGAAGGTTAATACCCGTTGGTACAATGTGAGGTACAAATAATAATCATCAAATCAAATTGTTTATTTAATAATGATCACATCAAATCAAACTTTATTCCGCGAGAATAGCACGTATCATTTTACAATACATATTTAAAAGCAAACGTTAAATTTTGATTTTCTCTTACTTGTTCTTTACCTAGTAACTAATACCGGCGATGTCTTCCGTCGATGCTTAAAATTTTGAGATCGATTCTAATTATTACCGGTAACTAATTGGACAGAATTCAAAACTTTCATAAGGGATTAATTTAAGGCTCTCTAAGTTCCACTCTCCTATTTCTTTCCTTTCCTCTGATTCCAAGATCATTCCCCTCTCCCTCCGGCGCCGAAGTCGATTTAATTACAAATACAATCGATGAAACTGCTGACACTTTTGTGACTGCTCTACATCCACGGCACTTCTTCTACCAACTCGTTTCGAAATATTATTATCGTCCTATATTGCAGATAAGTAAATTTAAAAATAGATAAGTAAAAATAAAAAAAGAACGAAAATCGTTTCGTTTATTCGCATTTTGCTTAATTTTATTTTATATTGAATATATATGCAACGATTCATCGCACTTATATAAACTCGCATTAAGGAAACATTATTTTTCCAGAATGACATTAACGAAACTATATCTATATCTATCTATATATATATATATATATATATATATATATATATATATATATATATATATATACACGTAGTATGTGTAATATTGTAAAATACGACTTTAATGTGACTAATCCTTTTGAATTTAATTAATCATCTATTAGTAGTCCGTTTCTAAGCTCATTAGCCCGGGGTCGAAGAGGGTGAAGATTTTATTGTATTCGTTTCGTTTCGTTGGAAATATAAACTCGCACACTTCATTAGCCGAATTTCTAACAGTCGAACGCTAACAAAAAGACGCGGTAATTCCATTCGGATATTTAAACCCTGCGGAAATGGAAAACCACTGAAGTGGTTTAATATATACAAGAGCACCCTATACGATAATCTAAAGCGCAACATTATAACCCGTGTGTATCAATCGGACTAGTTCTACGATTAATTCGATATAAATGTTCCGCCGGGGTTTCTTTCTGCGTGCGCACCCATCCTCGGTATTTTTTTTTTCTTTCCACAAGTAACGTGCTAACGCTCGAATTTAGAAATAACTGTAACACCCTATTGCTTTTAATTCTTTCAGAAAATCATCGCCTAAATGTACACATACACGCACATATACAGTTCCAGATAATAAAACTTATTCGAACGACCCGCTGTGAAAGTTGTAACGAAGTTTAAAATCGAGTGCAATACAAAAAAAAAAAAGTAAGAAACGAAACGGACATGGTTAACGGATGCAATAATCTGATTTTGTTCAGCTTTTATATGCTAATAAATCTATCTCGTTAAATATAATAATAATAATTGCCATTGCTTAGGCCATCTAGGGACTTCTTCTTCTTCTATTTGCGCCATCTTCGACCGAAATTTGCCGATCAACATAGCGGTTCCGTTTTTGTCCTTGGACACCTATGCCACCTTTGTGGAACCGACGGATGTCAGCTCTCCGCGATAATTTTTTCTCCTTGGCTTCCCACGTCCTCGATGACACCGTTCACGACAAGTTAGATTAAACGATACCTTTCTGGATGTCAATTTATATAATCGTAATATTCGGATTTTCTGGATCGTATAGTGTATAGAAGTTTCATTTGCTTTGATATCTGTACTTGTAGTATGGTCTCTGTATGAAAACTTCAAAATATCGGGCGATATATACCTAACTTCAGCGTTATCTTCTTTTCAAGAGTGAATGTGAAAATCGAACTTTCCAACGTGGTAGACTGGTACTCGGGCCATACGTAAACCAGCCATAGTCTTAACTGTAGGTTAATGTCTTATCAGATTGTTCGTATTTAAAAAAGAGTTTTCTTCTATGCGTGATCTTGATTTCCTCCTTGAAACCAAGTTCCCAGAATTTAGGAACTCCGTCTATGACATGACCGTTTAATCTTAATTCTTTCTACGTATTGGCTAACCATTTTGTTTTGTTTACGTTTATTTCAAGGTCGTATTCTTCGCTTATTGATCGACCATTTCTTGTAACTTACCAATTTCATCTGAGAATAAGACTATATAGTCTGCATCTCATATTTGAAATATAACGATTTTCCATGTTCATACCATCGTCATCCGTGAGTGTTTGCTTAAAAATTGTTTCGGCGCAACCTCGTCGCACAGCTTTCTTAACTGATATTTCTTCCGCTTCAATGTTTTCTCTTCGGACTTTTTCAGTTTGAATTTCAGTAGAGTTTCCCTATGAATCTTCTAATTTCCCGATTTATTTCAACACGTAAAATAATGTAAATACGATTCGACATCTTCCTGACCCATTCTCTACCGATATTCTCTTTTTCTGTTCCCCATCCGTATTTTGACAGCTATATATATATATATATATCTCCCCCTAGGAGGTACTTTGTACCTTCTGGGGACCGGAGCTCTAACCGGTAAGGGGCGCGTCCACAGGTGGCGGATAGTGGAACGGCCTACAAGATATGTAGGTTAGCTGCGAATAAAACATTCGTCAAATAAGCAGTCGCGGACCAAGAGCGGCTACTGGTGGAAAGCCTCAGGCAGGCGATTTCAGTAGTGACAGGGCAAGAGACACGAGGATGCAGATGGTCAGCTTGAGGAACTGGCCATAAAAATCTGCATAAATCTTATGACTGTCTCTCCCTCGGCGGGTTAAGGTCGCCGTAAAAACCTTACAAAGCTACCTCCTCAGTAGCACCCGCTGCCTTGCGGTTACGGTTTTTACCCAAATTACCTACTCTACATTTCCTAGCCTACGATTTATCGTGTCAGTTCAGGTCGGCCAGTCGTCTAGGCTTGCCTTGCCACTGGAGCACCTTCTTGGATTGAATAGGCAGCGTAGGAGTTTGAAGCGCTACAGCTCCTATGTTCCCTCTTTGGCGTTACTATGTTGTCTCTATTACAATCTCTCCACTAAAATTAACACATGAAAAATATATGAAATGAAAACGCAAATGAAAATAACTGCCGGATCCACGGGGCGAGACGTAACAAGCTCGCAAGGCAGTGGACGATCACCTGTGGTAACGCAGGCTGATAGGGTACATTAGATACCGCCTCTTCAAAACAAAATATCATTATTTTAGGCGATTTCAACGAGAGTTGGGCGAAACTCAACCTTATGGGAAGGAATAATCGGTAAGCACGGTATCGGCAATATAAACGAAAATGGTGACAGGTTGGTACAGTTTTGCGCCAAAAACGGGCTCTTTGTCACCAATACAAATTTTCAGTTGAAGGACATACATAAAGGTTCCTGGATTCATCCGCGGTAGAACAAGCCGCATATGATCGACCACGTAATCACAAAACAGTGGAATAAAGTCGAATGCTTAATAACACGTGTTATGAGAGGTGCCGACACTGATCACGCGCTTGTTTGCTCTCGTTTCCGTTTTTAATATGAGAAAACACAGCGCCGCGCGGGTGGAAACGTAAGCAGGAGACAACCCTGCAGATATAATGTCGGCATTTTAAAAAACAAGAAAATCGCAGACAATTTTAAAACCGAAATGGATGCTTCTTTAAGAGAAATTAGTCTCACCAAGAAAAAATGACGGCAGCAGAGTATTGGAATGGTCTAAAACAAAAAGTAAATGGTATCTGTATAAAGTTCTCGGCGTTAAACATAGGAAACAGCCAGTAGGCACATAAAATGAAAGAAATTAGCCTCTTTAGGAAATATATGGAATTCGTTTTTAAGTACACATCTAGCTGAATCTAGCTGATATTCATGTAGGCAAATCCCACCTAGAATTAAACTAGACGTTCCATTTGTCATCATAAAATGAAAGAAATTAGCCTCTTTAGGAAATATATGGAATTCGTTTTTAAGTACACATCTAGCTGAATCTAGCTGATATTCATGTAGGCAAATCCAACCTAGAATTAAACTAGACGTTCCATTTGTCATCATAAAATGAAAGAAATTAGCCTCTTTAGGAAATATATGGAATTCGTTTTTAAGTACACATCTAGCTAAATCTAGCTGATATTCATGTAGGCAAATCCCACCTAGAATTAAACTAGACGTTCCATTTGTCATAAATGGGTTATCAATCGATGCGTGATAATACTTTCTTCACAATTTTTTATTGTCCGTCAAGGCAGAATGTATTTCTAATTTTAATATATATAAATATTTGTGTGTATATATATATATATATGTTAAATAGTCTAGATTATTGGAGAGGTCGTTACCGAGTGCGTTTCATTATTCTACATCGTCTTAAAGAATGGTATAATCTTTATGATCTATAATTAATTGATTTGCTAAAAATCAACATATCAATTCCCTGCTTGAAATTGTTTTTTGTTTTTAATTTTTAATTTCAAATTTTCGATTTTCGAAATTTCACGATGGAGACAATATGTACGTCGAAACCGATAAAAATTTTTTAAAAGCAAATAAATAAATAATTGCGAGATAGATGAAATAATTAATGAAACGCGGTAAAAGACACTCAGAAGCGTCGATTTTAAATTCGAGTCCGCCGTAAATAACACCTCGACGCGCAGCCCGATATAATAACAGTTCATTACGTCGATTAAGTTAAAGGGAGTTTCGACACCCTCCTAATAGACTACTACTTTATTTGCCATCAAGTCGCCGTTCGTTTTCAAGAGGGAAGCAATGTCAACGAGCAGTTGAACGTGGAAAGGAATCGTGAGTCGTTGTAAAACATAGCGAAGGGATGATGCCAAGTGAGGGTCGACTACGATAAATACACGCACCACTGAAATGCTATCAATTAGCTTCGGATTAACTTAAAGCGAGACTAAACGCGAAAGCTCTTAATGTTACATCTCCTACAACGTCCATGTACACAAATATTTGAACTCGCAAACATACATAAATATACATATATTATATATATATATATATATATATATATATATATATATATATATATATATATATATATATGTATGTATATATATTCGTTCTCGAGGCTCTATATAAATATAGATGTGCGATGAAATTCACACTTTTGCGGTTTTTATTAAACCGTTACACATATGCGACCTATACTATCGAAATTTACGCCTACTATAAGTAAAATATATACAAACACATTACACACAAATACATCATACTTAATGCGAAAAGACAATTCGTTAGACTATAAAATTATAAGATATATCAATAATTCAACGTATTTTACGATAAGATTTGTAAGATTTTTCATTACCGAAACATTCTTTGAGCAGAAACATTGTTTGTTTCCAAAGCGATCCGTCTATCGGAATTCACTTGTCTGTATATAATCTGACCAAACTGTTCCGGAGGAAAAATTAGCGCCCGCAGTTCAAATTCAGATTCGTGCCATACATCTACGATTGTTTTCAAGCCCTTCCACTGCCGTATGTTTTTCATACATGATGTTGTTCTTCTACTTCGTTTTCGTTTTACTTCAATCTTTTCTAATAATTATAAGCGACAGAAATTTATAATTTTCTCCGCACAATAAATAGCTCATTTTTCGCTACTCAATTTGTCTTTAGGATTGTTCTTTTCACTCGAGCTTTTTTCAATACTTCTTCGTGTTTCATTTTTGGCATCCACGATATTTTCAGCATTCTACGAATTACATTCCACGTGCTTCCAGGCATTTTATTGATTTTGCTGTGTATGTAGTTACCTTCGGTCCCACGTAGGAGAATAGATTCTAATTTTTCTGGTCTTTGTGTAAGCACATCTTTTGATCTCATTTTCCGGATTCAGTTTATCTGTTAACTGGCTCCCGAAATATTTCAATTCCCTTGCTCTTTTTATTTCCTCCTCATTAATCCCAATTGTGGTGTTACTATGTTCCTTTCTACTGACTATCTCTTTGTTTTTTGACCTTTCATGTTAAGGTTGTATTTTTTTCTAGTCACATTAATTTTTCTATTACAGACTGCAGGTCTGCACATAACTGTCCTAATAGAACAGTTAGCACAAGGAAAATACCGAAAATCAAATCTTATTAACAAGTAAACGTACAAGATCCAAGACTTTCATCGATGAAAAAAAAATTGCGATAAAAATTTTGAAAACGTTTTATGGGAAAACAAAAGGAAAAAAGTATTTATACGGCGTACACATACACACACACACACGTTAATCCTGTTATTTTCTTATCATCTTGAAGTACAAATTTACAGGAAACTGATAATAATGTAAATAAGTACAAGTAATTGAAACGATATTCGTACAAAATTAACGTGTAAAATTTGGCCCTCGTCTCATAACCTATCATATATATTTATGCGTATATATATATATATGCGTCTTATTTCAATTAAAGTGAAAAACATTAAATTTACTTGTTAGATCAAGTATTAATGTGATTAAATTCGCTTCATTTAAATTCGTACTTTTTACATTTTCGTGTGTTACATAATTAGAATTTTATTCCTTGATTGAAATAAGCGGTGATCTGATAACTTATGAACCAATATATTTTATTAAATCCAAGTTTAAGTTTTTAATTTTTTTTTTGTAATTTTATCCTTCCAACAACAGCCCCTCCCGAATATCGAACGATTTAATTTCAAGTCTTCTTCTTCATCAGCGGTAATTTTCCGTTGGCGCGAGGTCTGCCATACAAATAAATCGCTTCCATCCAATTCGGTTGTTTGCTGGATCTAAAATAACACCGACATCTCTAAGATCCATCGTTACAACATCCTTTTTCATCTTTGTTTTGGCCTTCCTACTGGTCTTTTACCCGCAACATGAAACGTGTACCGATGTCAGTGAACCACTGCCATTCTCTTGAGCTCATAGCACGTGTCTAAAAAGTCTAACTAGGGGAAAGATATTCGTTTTCGTTATAACGTAAACGAATTCTGTTTTATTTATTTTAACCTCCGAATGAAATGAAAACAAAGAAATCCGAGAAGGAATACACGAAAAAAAGAATTTTTATTAAAATCATATAAAATAAAATAGGAAATGTAATAAGACGTAATAATTTTATTTAAAAAAATATAATAGAATGTAAAGTTACAGGCAAAAGACCAACAGGCAAGGACAACTATGTTGAATATACACGATCGCTTGAATATAAATAAATATCACGAATTTCGAACACCGGCTACTAATAGCGCACACATGACTTCGGCTACAATGCGTTTAGTGAGTAAAAAATTTTTTTAAAGGCCGCGATAAATGTTAATTATTTTATGATCTATCTACTGTCCGCTATGCTTAACTTGATGTGGCGATGATTCAAATGTTTTCGTTCTCAAATCGTACATGCATCCTCTGCGCAGCGAAGATTTGAACGAAATAACAGATAATCCGTAACCTCACGCGCAACAGAAAGAATACGAACAAAAAATATTATTTCATAATTTCTGCGTGTGTTTGTATGTCTATATAAGAGTACAGCATGCGGGAAAGAGTGGAGGAGCCCGACTACACTGTGAGAATTTGCCTATGTGCCTATGTGTATAACCTGTTGGCTCGCTCGCTCGTTCGTTTTATACTATCCATATACAACGCGCCAATAGAAGTTTAATTTCAAAAATATGTATGGCCTTCTTAAATTAATGTTTAAATAATCAATATATATATATATATATATATATATATATATATATATATATATATATATAACCAATGAGTAATTAAACAATTATAGAATATTAGTTCGTTTTCTATCATTTATACACGTAAGTATCGCTTATATAACTAAATTGTTCGGCTTTAATCGCTTAAGGCGTCGAAGCTAGACTGTCGAACAAACGGTTTGCCTCAATATTTGAATCTATATAAAGTCGTAAATGATGTCGTCTACCTACTTCAGATTCAGATCTGCATGTAAAATTCTCTGATACCAACCTGCATCGGTAATCGCAGGATAAGGTCGATAATCGCGTATGTTTAGGGAGTTGTGATAAATGGTAACCGGGACTAATGTCGAGAATTAACAAGTAGAAAGGATACGTTTCAGATCTTTATTCAGACTGCACACAAAGCTGAAACTAATACATATTTTTCATACACACACATACATACATATATATATAATATATATATATATATATATATATATATTAGAAGTTATATACGGCTTCGCCTGTGTAATTATTTTTTTAAGCTTTATTTCCCATTGATATCACGCATAGGACAGAAATTACAACAATTTAAAGTTTTAAAAAGTAGTAAACCACCGATATCTCTGGCAAATCGTTGAAAATTTAACACGTTTTCCTGTTCGAATGTACCTTCACTACCAACACACGCAATACAAACCACGTTTTGTTGCGTTGGGGCGTGGCTAAAATAACGATATATATATATATATATATATACACACGTATACTATACTGATGTATAAATCTGTTAAAAGAGACAGCAAATTTTGGATACTTTAAATTATTGTATTTGTGCCTTATTTGTGATATAAATGTGAAACAAAGCTTAAAACGAATCCGTTAATATTATACGAATTTCATCATTATTGTTTTAATAGTTTTTGAGTTAAATCGGAACAGACAGACAGACAAAAATTAAAAAATATATATTTTTTCTATTTACGTGTAATAAAAATAGCCCAATGCAGTGATTATAATGAAAATATTCGCAAATCACAGACAGACACTACAGTTTTATATATCAGTATAGATCATGTACATCGGACACAAGATCAGAAGAGACTCGATAGAAAAATAGATAATTCGAGGAAAGATAAATGGTAAACGAGGAAGCCTCAACCGATATGTAGATCAAGCTAAGTCTTGGATAAAGTTGTCACTTGAAGAATACGATCGAAAATCGGGACGGACGAATTATATGAAAAATTACACGATCGATCACGATACTAGAAACCGAGCAATACGAAGACGAGATGATGATAACATATGTAATTTACGGAGTACAACACATCGACGGAGCTGCGTCTTAAAAAAAAAACACCGGATAGATGCTTCGGGTAAATGATTGTATCATTACGAATTTTCGAAGTAAAGTGTTAAAATTTTAATAAACGCATTAAAATCGGTTGAATATTATTTCGGACGATATAACGAGAAATTAAGTTAAGGACTATTAGTTTTAAAAAACATTAGAAGAACGTTTGATATCACTTCCGACGAATGAGCAAGTTCGATGGTAGTTTTGAGAATTATGGATGAGTTTCTTCTTGTCCGTTTGGATAATTTTGAGATTTCTCGAGAGCATGTAAGGGATCAATACATATACGTCGATGTTGTTCCTCGGTAATTTGGCGGCGTCGATTTTCGGCTAATTCGAATTGATTCTCTTTCATAAAACGCGCATCTATTAATATAATGCAGATCGTGTTGTTGTTGATGTCGTTGTTTTATCAGTTTAAAAGATCGGCATTTGAGTGACTTGCAGCCACGATGACTCAGCGTGAATATTACTATTATTATTATGATTATGATTATTAGGCGTTTAATCGGTTCTTTTGGAATAACGTAAGCCGTTTGATGGATAGTGCCGCGCAACTTGAGAATAACCTATCTGTTGGCGCCTGTACGAAAAAGGTGGGCACCTTCTTCGCGTTAAATCTGACCCTATTCCGATCGTATAATTACCTATACGCGATTTAAAATGCCGATTTTAAATGGAAAAATCGGCAAACCTTTTGATAAAATACACACTCGTCCACGAAGTAGAATAATACGTAAGTATATACATACGATATATATATATATAAAAGTAAATACATTTATTGTTTGGTATTAACGTAAAAGTTACCGCCTTTTGAACGAAAAAAAAAAAGGAAGTCTAAACAATTAATAAAATTTTGTATGGAAGCGATTTTGTTTGATCTTTCCATAGTTTTCATCTTCAGCGGTTATCCTCGTTAATTAGTTCGTCTTCTTTTAACAAATATAACGATAACGCGATTATCCCTTTCTTTAAGGAAATAACGTCGACTTATATGAAACTAAAGAAAAGGCATAAATAATAATGATAATAATATAATAATAAAATTAAATCAAATATATTTCAGACATTTCAAACACTTTTTACAATGTAAATGTACTTCCTTACCTCTTGGTGTACTTCTTATTTGAAGAGCCATTCTAAGTGAATACCGAATTACCCTTTAACCTTTTAGTTAGATCCTTAAAATTTTTTCAAAACAATACTCTCATTTCCGGTCTCGGCGCCACCAGTTAATAAATTGAAAACCTGTCTAAAAAAAAAAAAATTATTAGCATCTGGCAACTGCGTTAAAAAATGGAGACTACTGATAGGAAAACATTCATTTTCATTCCAAACATTAATTATAGGCTTAAATTACAGAACCTTGAAATTAATTTCTTTTTAATGCACAGCTTCTGTCTGGGCATGGTAATTTTGCAGAGTATTTACATCGATTCAAGCTAACCCTTTTACCTTATTGCTAGTACTGCGATCTCAAAAAAATTGATAATATATATCATACTGTCTTCAAATATGGCGGTGCCTTTAATGAAATAAGGAATAAATAACAAATTAATGTGAGAGTACCTTTAATTCTGAATGTGAAAAATGTTGATCATTTGTTAGAAGATTTTCATATTATTATGAAAAGAAAATTAACTTTTCGACTGTCAGCGCATCTGATTAATCCTTTTAATGCATGTGTTCGTATACGTATATTATGTATGTATGCGCATGCGTATATATATATCATCATCAGTGAGTCGTGTCACCAGGGGTATCGTTGATATGTCTGTCACACGACAGACTTGGCATATCATGGTGTTCTTCGGAAGTTACTGCGGTGGTATCCCGTTGCCTGCCGCAGGATTGTCTGTTAGAATTTACTCCCGTAGCCTTTGAATAAATATCTTAACCGCAAGGCAGCAGGTTTTGTTTTATTTCAGGGTTGTCACTCTTAGCCTTTGGATAAATATCCTAACCGCAAGGCAGCGGGTTGTTACTGAGGAGGTAACGATTTAAGGCTTACGGCGACCTAAACCCGCGGAGGGAGAGATAGTCATAGGATTTTTACAGACTTTTAGCAGACAGGTCCTCAAGCTGTCCATCTGCATCCTCGTGTCTCCTTGCCCTGTCAGTACTGAAATCACCTGCCTGAGGCTTTCCACCAGTAGCCGCTCTTGGTTCGCGACTGCTTATTTGACTAATGTCTTATTCGCAGCTAACCTACATATCTTGTAGGCCATTCCACTATCCGCCACCTGTGGACGCGCCCCGTACCGGTTAGAGCTCCGGTCTCCTGAGAGTACAAAGTACCCCCAGGGGGGATATATATATATATATATGGTAAATTTTATTAATCATAAGTTACAATAACGTTTAATAGTAATCATAATAATAATATACACTTATAATAATAACGATAATGATTTTAATGGCGATAATAAAGCTAATTATAGTAATTATGGGTTTTGTTATTTATCCGGCGTTGTTAATATTTAAATCTTATATCCTAATTTATACCTACTAACGCTATATGTAAGCAGCAACTTTGTATATATAAGATTATCATTATGCAGTATAAAATTAATTAAAGTGAACCTAATATATGTAGACAATTTTTATTATTTTTCCGCTACAATAACGTTTAATTTTACAATTTTTTTTTAAGTTTGTACACATAACATATTGCACGGCAATCGTTAGGACTACATCATCCTGACTGTTGCCCTTAAATTTAACTCGCAAAGGACTTACTACACCCAAGTTTGAAATACTTATTTACATGTTTATGGATATATAAGAGATATATGTTGAGTAACCATATAATTTTCCTATTTTTAAGCATCCGTACTATACACTATTTATTCATTTTTTTTAATTTTTTATATTATCATAAGGTTTTTTTTTGTTATGAACAGTCCTTTGCACCTTTATACATTCAATTTTTCTGGAATATACAACTGGGGAAAAAACCTTCATCTAATGATAGATTGGTGGACAACCGCGATTAAAAATTTCTGGATAGAGCCATTTTCCTCATAATTCCATAGTTCTCTACTTTTACATTTCCTCGTATTTGTTTTATGTATTTCTGCCTCAGTCTACCTCTTAATCTTTTCTCTTCCATGATTCCTTCTATTATTTGGACTAATTATTCTTTGTTTCTGTATATATGTCCAATCCATTTAAGTCTCCTTATTAGACTTCTTTTTTCATTAACTCTTTCTAATATTTTTTCATTTCTTATCATTTCCGCCCTAGATGCCTTTACCATTCTTCTCCGACATCAGATTTCGAGCGTTTCCAGCTGTTTGATGATTTTTTTGGTTAAAATTACACGTTTCTGTCCCATACATCGGTATACTCCGTACGAATACTTTAAATAAATATCTTCTTCATTTCCATTTGGATATTTTTTTTTACTCTAATAAGCTTCGTTTTTTATTAACCGCTAATTTTGCCATTGCAATTCTTTCCTTTATATCTTGTGTTTACTGCTTCCATCTTCTGCAACTATACTACACAAATATTTTTACTGTTTTAGTTGTTTTACGTTTCTTTTCTTACCGTTACAATTGTTCGCTTTTTGTTTATTTTCATATTATACTTCTGAAAAATGTAAACGTTAAACCAACAAATTAAAACTACAATAATAGTAATAATAGTAATAACAATAATGATAAATAATAACGATAATAATAATGATAATCGAAAGGTTACGTAAGAAAAATAGTTATTTTTCATATAGGCCTCTCTGATTATTATCTTATTTCGATAACGTCATTAGGAAACAAATTTGCGAATGTAAAATCTTTTTATTACGTCACATCTTCGATCGAAATGTATTAACAAAATACGTCGATTTCACTTTTGGGGGAAATATTTTCTTCGGTCTATATGATCCGAATGTCGTTTCAATAGCTATTGGGAAACGAATTCGAGCATCAAGGTCAATGAATTGAAGTCGGTCCATATTACATTTACTAAACGAATCGTTGATCCACATTATAGTGCAATATTTAGGAAACCCGACGGTCTCATAACAATCTTTTGCAAAGTACCTTAGAATGTACTTTCACTTGGGGAAATCCATGTCAGGATGAAACAAAAAAAAACATAAATAAAGAATAAAATTAAAAAATTATACCGGCTCATTGGTCCAGACTCATCATTAAATATGAGCCATAATAAGCTGCTACATGGGCTTGTACAAGCAATTCGAATTTTTAAAAAAAAAAAATCTATTTAGCATTCAGGTGTTTAATCATGTTTATGTGAATGCCATCAGGCCCGGACACAGTTGCACGCATTTCTTTAAGGATACGATTAAATTCTAACGTTATAAGTCTCGATGAGTACTTGAGTTAAAATCGAGAACGTTGTTTGACTCTTCTGAGGGTTTTTTTTTGTCCTCGGATAGATAATTGTCAATCGATACTTGGTGGAAAAAGTCGGCTAGGATATTTGCAAATGATTCGTGAATCCGTTCCGATAGCTGCTATAGTCTGGCCTGAACGTTTGTTTGTAATTTTCCGGATTTATTATCATATTATATCAGATGGTGTGCGTTTATAGTTTTAATGAAGTTTTTCCAGTGGTTAGCTTTTGCTTCACGTATATAGGTTCTTGCAGCTGATATGGCTTGTTTGAATTTTATCAAATTATCGATGATTGGCTGACGTTTATACTTTGAAAGTAACTTATTTTTGTTTTTAATTACTAATCGGCAATCTTCTGACCACCATACGGCGTACTGTTTATTTTTCGCATGCATTTAAACTCGGGTTTTTTGTTTGAGGTTTGTTTTTTCTCATTTTTTCTTCCGCGTTGGTAATAGTTGTAGACTTTTCGTTTGTTACCCTAACCCTTTCACTTATACATAGTATTCGGATACAAACGTATAAATTTTGTACAAATGTTTATTATACAATACTGCTTCCTAGGTGAACTGTACAAAATGTTCAATGTATTTATATAAGTATTTTTAAAATTGGGACATTTCGCGTCATGCAGAAAATAAACAATTATAGTGGACATTGTGATCGAAAATCATTCTCGTAAGCAAAAGTGGTAAAGTTCCGGTACACGATATAACGATAAATTATGTTTTCCGACTATATTTTAATTATTTAAAAAAAAAAGATTGATTTATTTAGATCGCGTACCGATTTAAATAAATCGAAACGAATTAGTCATCCATAGATGCGTATATCATTTTAATAACGGCGTCTCCTTGTTTTTTCGGATCGGTACATTCTCATTACTTCGGTATATTTTTATTTATCCATCCGAACTGTTCATCTTGCTCCAGTTTTAACTATTATTATTATTGTAATTACCTCTCTATTGATAATTGTTATTGCGGAAATTACGTTGCTTGTATATCGCGTTGACATATATAAACCTTCCGTTCATAATATTCGACATTTCTTATTGCACACCTATCGTGTGTGTGTGTGTAACATTCTCACGGAAGTCGTTATTAAAAATTTTATTAAATAAAGATGATAATAATGAGAAATCCGAACGAGTTATCGTAAATAATGAATGAAAAGAGCTCTAACCAGCCAATCAGCCAGACGCCAAATTATTTTCCATATATTTCTCGGGGTCGCGATTTTACGAGGACGAACCAAATCATCGATGATTATTTCCGGATAGCGGACAGATCGCGAGTTAATATAATTCGTACGAAAAATTAATAATATTAACGATAATAACGAGACAAGTCGAAGGTGTGAGATTGGCTTCATCGCCCATAGGAGGGACAATCAACTTCGGTAAATAGCGGTACTTTCGCGATAAACATAAATCATTTTCGTTGAATAATTATTTCCTTCTAGTTTGACGATTGTTCGGAATTTATCCCGCGAACGTAAATTCCCCATCGACGATGATAAAGATCACGATATCCGACCGACGATGCAGATGGCAAAACGAACCCCGGACGATGTAGCGAGCGACATACTTTAAACAGAGATAAAAAAAACTGGGGAAGTATATATATTATATATGTATACATATCTTAATAGCGATTTCTTCATCCAGCATCCGAAATGAACTTTATCCGCATTCCTCCTACGTAAAAAAATAAAAATAAAAATTAAATTAAATTAAAAAAAAAAATAGCGTGGAGATTGTATGGTTGCAGTCGTCACTTATAAGGATAATTAACAACTGAAAGATCATTCACTATCATTCGCACGCGGAAGCTCGATTATATTAACATATATATATATATATATATATATATATATATATATATATATATATATGTATATATATATACTCGCTAAAACCAGATTATAAATATCGTTCTTAACAGCGGCAATCCGAACGATGAAAAGATTTGTTCGGTGGAACGGAAGAAGTCGTTCATTCATACAAAATGACTCCGATTGAGAATTGGAAACGAGTAAAAAGACATAATATATAAACAGTCGTAAGTAATAAGCTTACGGTCGGATCGAAATGATCATCATCACGTTCGAAGATAATAATGGTTTCATTCATTATTCGGCGGAAATGATTTCTTTTTTTACGATTATTTTACCTCGTTCCGTCAGTGATGTGATTAAGACGAGAGCATATCTTGGAATAACGTAATTCATCTTTTAAACTGAACGTAAAGATCTTGCATACATACATACATATATATATGTATATTCACGTAATGGTAGTAAGTGTACGGGTGTTAGCGATGTATAAATAAACGAGATGAGAGAAAATTGGAATGATTTTTCGCCGGGTAATTAATTAAACAATTAATTCCGAAGAATCGAGGAATTAATGGCCCAGTTAAAAACGAGCAGTGGTGCCATGCCCCATCGACTAATATATATATATATTAATCGTTATTTATTATCGTCAGCTGTTTCATATTATTCCATATTTTCAGAATTTATAGTTGCCCGGACAGGGTATAGAGAAAAGGGTATCTTGGGTGTAGATACGCTGTTTTCATAATATCGCGTGTTAACCGATAAAAAATTAATTACGTACTTCGTCGTAATTTTATGTACGATTATTTTTCGGTAAATTTTAATCTTACGGTCAATTTTTGAAAATCTTTAATGCCGTTATTCCATTCTCATTTGTATCCTGTTAGAATTATCTAACAATGATGACTGATAACTCCGTCTTATTGATCTCCTCCAACAGATCTTCCATCTTATCGATAATCCTGCGGATTATTCTTTTTAAAACAGAGAAAGGTTACAACGTTATATTCGATACCGTAATGCTTCGTCGTTATAACGAAAAATTGCTTTAAAACCCCCCGAAAAACATAAGCAAATAGTACGGATTACTAATAAACAGAAATAAAACTAAACTGAGCCGATGGCGGAAAATGTGTGACTAGTTAATAGACTTGTGTATTTAGGAACGCCGATTATAAAAGATGGCATCTCGACGAAATAAATTAAAGACAGAATTATCGCAACTAACAAAAACATGGAAGAACCACGAAATAACACTAAACGCAAAATCGCGCGAATATACTAGCGTCCTCTTTATTTACGCCGATTATAAAAGATGGCATCTCGACGAAATAAATTAAAGACAGAATTATCGCAACTAACAAAAACATGGAAGAACCACGAAATAACACTAAACGCAAAATCTCGCGAATATACTAGCGTCCTCTTTATTTCTCTATGCGGCGGAAGTGCTAAACTCCGAGAAGATCGGCAGGCAGCGCATTAACTGTTGCAGATGAACGCTCGAAGTGCTGTGTGAAAGTCGAAGAGAACTAGTTGATATGAGATCAAGACGGATTACTGGCTACGAAACATTGTGCAAAGAAGGATAGTAATCGCTGGACATTACGACAACAAGGTAGATATGAAAAAATTATTCTGACGGGAATTGCGGATTGAAAAAGAGGCAGACCTCCGATAAGATATTTGAATCTGGTCGAAACCATCGTTGATGCCTGTCACTACGTGTGTAAGATAGATCTAGCACGTTCGCATGACGCTCGAAACGAGCTATCGATGATGATGAAGCAGTATTTTTCAAATATATGTAAAAATTTCATACCTATAAACAACACAGAATGCTATTACTAAAAATCTCAGCGAGTCGCTTTTTATTACGATCTATTCAATATTTGAGTAATACTCTAAACTTATATTAATTCTATATATATTTCAGGCTTTCCCAATAGAATATTCCTGTATTCCTCTATACGTATTATTATTTGCTCAAATCATACGGTTTGGTTCTTTGCAACCGTCTTAATTCTTTCTGCTGGATTGAAAGCTGATTTGCCCCTCTGAATTTGTATGATTCTGCAGTCTTAATTCACGCTTTCTTGCTAGTATCGCCCATGAGACTTCTGTATCATTGTTTCTTTCCGATTGTCTGGCATCAGTGATAATTCTAATAACTTTATTTTGGAACGTGTGGACTTTTTTTGTTAGCTAATTTAATAGCTGACAATCATAACTCCATGTTGGTTTCAGTATTTGGTTATATACTTATTGCTCGGCGAAAGTTCCGAGAAGCCAATTCATCTGCAGGATTTTCAATTTTAGTTGTATTTATTTTTTATTAATACGAATTGACTAATTTAATTTTGTATTCAGATGCGTAGATATTTTATGTTATTTTTTGAAGTGATAAACTACATTTACTGGGGATGGAAGAAGCGAAAAAGAAGTTAGAAGAACAATCGCACAAAAACGCGTTTAATAAAAAGACGACCTCGCTCCGTTGTAGAAATATTTCATCGCACTCGGGAAAACTATTTGTTCCTATATTTGGAGTGTGGTTAGGAATCTTGGGATATTTTCAAGAGATAAATCCAAACTACGGGCATTTGAATTGTGGTTCTCCACATAAAAATGCTGAACATATCTTGGACTGAGAAAATCACATATAAAGTACTTCCAAGAGTGATAAAAGAAACGAGAATAATGACAACAATAAAAAATAGATTGGTCACCTAAAATCGGACATAATTTAATTCGAAGCAAGAGATTAAACGCCGATAGACCAAAAGGAAGACCGCGATCGAGTATAATGGAAATCGTATTAAAGAAAAGAAGCTATGAGTGAAAAAATTTACCCAAAACAGAAGATTACTAGAATTGTCCACCAACCTAATAGTTGAGATGATGATGTATTTTATACAAAAGACGATTGAGACATTTCACGTTAACCGAAAAATGGAGAGAATTAGCCGTTAAAATTGTACCATATAGTGGACATCGCGATCGAAATGATTAATTTTAATTAATAGAGTCATTTACACGATGGAACAATTTATTATAACTGTTAGCGATTCGATCTCTTCAATTAAAACCTGTTTAAGAGTTGTACCGTGAGCAAGTGTGTCGTTTTCTATTCACATTATACACGATTTGAAGCGCATAATGCGCAAGTAGATGCAGATGATGCGGTTATATTTTACATCGCGTTCTGATTAAGCGCTACCGAGAACAAATTTCAAATCGACGTATCATGTATTATCAGATATTATCATATCAATCGGTCGAAACCATTTATTTTTACACGCAGACGATCAAAATTGCCAAATAATCTGACAGACAGATCGAGTTCGGTATTTAGGCGTTGTTTTCGAAAGCTAAAACTTCACCAAACATGTCGACTATCTTAATACGAGGACTAATATATATATGTATATATATATATATTCGTTTGTTCTATACGTATCCCCGTGATTAATAGAAAATCTTTCCTCAATACAATACGCGTATTAAATTTATTATTTGTAAAACACTAGTATTACGTTGTTATAACGAATTTCAGCTCATTCGGAACATTAGCTGCGTACTAAATGGACCTTAGTTATACTAGAATAGTTTATATGAGTAATAACTCGTGTTAAAGAGTACATTCCGGAGGTATCGCGTAAATTTTTCGACGATTTCGTATGCACGATAATTTAGTTTATCACGTTAATATGTGCAATTCCAAACAACTAATGTTTATGTAGAAAAAAAATACAAGCATGGACGTATTTAAAGGAAATTGATCGTCATAAGTTACTCCTTAATTATTTCTAATTATCATTACGATGTTATACATTACTGAAACTGGTTTAACTCCGTGATACGTAATTTCTAATCCGACCGATCAAGTTCTTTTAATTTCTCAATTATCGGTTTCTTTCAATATCCTTCAGCTTCATTCGATTCGTTCCAACTGCATTATAGTGTACATTATTTAAAATGTAATACTTTATTATGTTTTTTTGTTTTTTTTCTATAGTAACCACCTTAGCAGTTAATTCTCCGTCTTACGATGTATACGGTATACATGTTAATGCTAATAAAAGTTTTTATTTTCCGGTCGACCTGAAATGTCACAATCCTAAAAATATTGATATAAATACGTTGATAATTATCTACAGTTAACCTAAATAAACGTTCGTATAAAATTGATAAATTTTTTTGACGAAATTTTACGATTTAACTAAAAAAGATGCCTAAATTGACAGAATATAAGAATAATAATAATTAATGAACGCTAAAAATTAATTAATCCCGTTACGTTCGAACGTGTCTTCCTCCGACACCCGTTCTTTTAATTTCTAACGAATAATTAATTAAACTAATTATATTAATTAAATTAATTAAAATAATTATCGTAACAAAAAATTGAAATGAATTAAAAAAAAAAAAAAAAACAGAAGAAATAATTATCCTCCCGATCGACTCGTTAAAATAACAAACGACGTATAAATCGGTCCTCCGTCCGGCTATATGTTAATCCACTCGACAAAGATAGTAACACACGCCCATACGATCGGGCGCCAGTCTGATGATGTGGCGTTCCCTTAGGCTGTACACCGGTGTGCTGGATTCGATGGGCGGCAACCTCTCCGACAGAAGCGTATCCTGGTAGTCGAGATGCGATCGTAAATTATCTGGGCTCGCTTAATTTCTCCGTCTATCTTTGTTTCTGATAAAATACAAAGCGTTCGCTTTATTTCGAAATGTCTCTCGTCATCTTTCAATTCGTATAATCCTGCGCCTTGAGACATCGAGTCGACCGAGATGGATTAGAGAGAGAAAAAATTAGACGTCGTTAATACGATCATTTACGAACGTTTTCAAACTGTAGACACGATAACTGATAATTTCGACTTGAATTATATAATTTTCATCGTTATACAGAAAGTTTTGTTTCAAATATATAATATATATATATATATATATATAAGATATGTGTATTTTCTATATGTATTGATATAGATAATACGGAATTAATCCTTTAGGCTGATGAAATAAAGCGGTTGTTGGAAAATTAATAGTTTAGTATTCGAATAATAAAAGTCAAAAATCGCTTCTGTAAATTTGCGAGTTAATGTCTTATCTCTATCAATACGCCTCTTTAAGTATAAAATTGTATATATATATATATATATATATATATATATATATATATATATATATAATATATATGTATAATATGCTCCTAATGTATTATCGAATCAATTTCAAATTTATCGTTAGCCGTCTATATTTCCATAATCGGTGAACGGTCAAAATTATGACGATAAATTATTTATTATTAAATAAAATTATTTACTGCGATGCAAAACGGAAAGAACGTTCCAGAAGACGGATATTTCGAAACGTATTTTAGCTGATGGGAAATTCGAAATATTCGTCCGGATTTTCTAATGTCGAGAAGCCCGACAACATTTAAATATTATTAGGTATTTTTTCTTCGAACAGCACCGCGTGTAGTGTATTCCGAGCACTAGAAAATTATCTTTAGATACTCCAGTATATGTCTACACCACCGACATACATACTTACACTTACTTGAAAAAGGAACATATATCTGTATATTCCAATTGTAATAAATCGTTGAAATCGCACCTGTGTAGGCAACTACTGCGGATGAAAATATGTTGGATAGATTGCTCCTCGCCACATATACCAGAAAGAACTCTGTCAGAGATTTTCCGCTTCATCACGTTGTCACTTGTTCGACCAACCAATTCTGTTAATCCTGTTTAATGAACGCCATGTTCCGTATTTTAATTCGGCTCCCTCCTGGAGAAAGGTGCTCCTATTTAGGTTCAATCCGTGATTCGCGATTTTTCTTCGTCCATTCTCTTCCTTTCAGACACGATTGAGCTAACTGTTAATGGCTTGATAACTGCCGTAAAACTGTTTCGAGACTTCAATCTTCGTTTAACTAGTCATCAACGGTATACAATAGGTAAGTAACCGCCTACCTCAAATACGGAGACGGCACTTAATGATGATGATGATGAAATATTTCATGTTGTTGTTATTAGCGCTTAGAATTTACTTTCTAATTTGGTTTTTATAATAAAAGAAAGGTGTCGACTGTTCGAATTTTCGCTTTTTTGGGCAGATTCTAATTTTTCCAACAGTATTCGGTATGACGGCCTTCCGAGTTTAATCTGAAAGTTGTTGGTCCGCCAGTTCCTCCCCGTAATGATCTTAACTGGATTACGAGTTTCGTATCTTTTCAATTCTCCTATTTCATCTAATAACAGATTCCGATTTATTTTCGAGCCTAAGTGTTTTATGCTCTTGATGCGTCAACTGTTTCAATCGTATCAGCGATAATTTTTTTTAATTCCACGACAAATTCCATTAAATTCTTTTAAGCACGTTGAACAACTTTTCTGTTGATAGGAAAATTTACGTCTTTTATTTTCGAAAATTATTTGATTATCGTTAAATTGTATCGTTATTTCACGTAATATTACGTTATGTTCATCGCATCAGATAATTTATCGCTTTACACTTTATTTGTTAATCTTATTTCTATAGTTCGCTTAAATTATTAGCGGCCTGTAAAATCCCGTCAGCTGACTTTATATCGGGTGGCGAAGGGGGTTAACTTCTTAATCAAAGTAGCCCGATTATAAGGTGCCCGAGTACGCCTATCCAGAACTGCGAACAGATTACTGATAAACTGTTGTTACGTGGTTCTGTTACGAACAACTTAACGTTTGGAAATCAGCAGGCCCGCAGAAAAGAAAATTATAGCATCGCGCTACGTCGATATACAGAACTTACACGATTCTAATTTCGTTCCCACTTCGGTGGGATTGGTGCTAGGACAGTCGAGTAACCCCGCTTACAACAGAAGATGACTTTAGTTACAAACGACCGATATACTTCGCACGGTTTACCTACGACAATAATTATCTAATACATCTAATTAGAGCAACGAAGAAGGATATTTTCGAAATTAAGATGCAGAGTCATCTATTGAAAACTTATAGAAAATTCAACCTCTTTCTCTATAAAACATTAAATTCTCAACTTATAAAAAAAAAAGTGTTTTAAATTTAACCAAATAATACTTATCTACAACATTTTATTAAAACCGGTTTAGTGGTTTCGGAAATTAGTATGGACGAACATCGTGATCGAGATTTTTATATATAAAGATATATATATATAAAAAGATATTATATATATATATATATGTTGTGTGTAAAATCTTCAGCAATTTTTAAAATCAACGATAGCCATTCCCATTCAAAATATAACGATGAGACACCTGTTTCATTTTTTTAAGTCTTCTACTAGGTCAATATTTCTTTCGTTTCAATTTGTTTGTGGTTTGTATATAGGTATACATTATATATATATATATATATATATATATATATATATATATATATATATATATTTCGGGGTATACGGATGTTTAAACACGATTAAAGCACACAGTTATCTTGCGAGATGTAATTGAAGAGAGATGATAATGATTTGAAGATTATAGCGTTATCTGTCTCCCGAATTTGCTGAATATGAAAGGTGATAATTTTAACAATTTAGGGCTCGTAGCGTAGTCGATATAATCGTCCAACATCCCTTGTTTGTTTCGAATAATACTCTATTTACACTTCGCTAAGCTCCAGAGGGTCCTACTAAGTGTTTCCTCATTAAACCGATTTACGTTCTTCCATATTTCCTGGGTCTAGTTCATCGTCATCTTCGGAATTGGAGATCTTTAAATTTAGAGTTTGTCGTTATTAATATAATATCGTATACCGACTGACACAACAGGACGTCTTAAACGAGACGAGGGTGATGATTGTTATAATGACGTCTATTTTCATTTCGGACTCGCGTGTACACTTTGAATTACCTTCAAATCTAAGAACTATATATATATATATATATATATATATATATATATATATATATATATATATATATATATATATATGTTTATATATACGCACATATGTATATATTTACGTAGATGAGGAACATACAATCGCATCTCCAGAAGTAGTTGAAATTGTAGTCGTTACGCCCAATCATGGATGTGATTATTATCATTATTATCGTCATCCACATCATCTTCGCCGCTATTAGTATTGGCGCCACCGTACTTTCAATACCAGGCAAGATTTTCTCGGGGCTTTTATTTTTATTTCATCTTTTCCTTCAATCGAGTGCGACAATCACTTTTCAGTATATCTCCATTCATTACGGGATGCATAATAGTTAATATATCTAAAATATAAGTATCGCCACGCAGTTTATTATCGGCGTACGTAATGTATAGACACAATGATAGAATACACAAGCTAGTATGATACTTATACGTAACGAGTGTAAATTAATATGCGCCATTATATTATTATTGTAATCGAAGAGGCCGTGTGCGTGTTACATTGAAATTTAGGTTTCTGATTTTCATAACGAAGCGGTCTCCTTAAGTTTTTTCTTTATAATTTTTCATTTACGCGTAGATTGAAAGAGGACGTTCTTTATAAATGATTATTTAACGGGACAATTGGCCGCCATCCTCTTTTAAGCAAATTGTAATTTGCTCCTACATATCAGGCTCCCTTAATGCGTACAATAAACATTATCGAATTGGAAAAATGATTCGGATTGATACGTCCCACCCATTATACATACCTATATTTCACGCACACACACATCATGCAAACGTATACACACATATACGCTCGCAAACATACGTATGTGTCTGACATATATAATAGGATACAAAAGTTTTAATAAAATCTTGTTATATTTGTACATCGCACGTACAAATAAGTGAATAAATAAAGACATGTTGTTTATAGTACAGGATCTTTACTATTGTTTTTGTTTGGTTTTCGGTTAAAGCGGTTTTTTTTTTTAATATATTTAGATACGAATCGTATACCAATTAAGAACAATTACATACAAAACTATAACTATTTCGATCGGGTAAAATGCCGTTTCATACATTTCCGGTGTTATAACCAAAAATGTCGATCATTTTTTACGACTACCAGAACAGCCCTTAATGTTTCTTTTTTGAAGGAAATGAATTTTAGAATTTGTCGACGGGATTTTTTCCTTAAAACGATATATTAACAAACATTCCCGGGAAATCTGATACCTTAACGAATGTACTGTAAAAATGATCAAATTTGTACTATATTCTTCTTCTTCATTAGCCATTATCAGTCCACTGTTGGACGAAGGCCTCACCCAACTTTTCCCAGACGCCGCGATATTGAGCTTTATCTCGCCAATTTAACCTGAACTTTTGAATTTCATCTGTCCACCGTATCCTTGGTCGTCCTAAGGCTCGTTTGGTCTCAGGTTTCCACGATGTTGACGCACTTCGGCTCCAGACACATGTCCGCACCATCTCCATTTACTATGTTTAATAATACTTATTGCATCTTTAACTTTTGTTGTTTTTCGTATGCGCTTTGTCGTCCATTAGTCCATCAGAGTGATCTCCGGCATAGACCTTTCCATTTTTCGCTGATTAACTTTTATTTTTTGTTAATATCCATGTTTCACTAGCATATGTTAAAACTGGCGGCATAGACCTTTCCATTTTTCGCTGATTAACTTTTATTTTTTGTTCCATTTTTTTTGTTAATATCCATGTTTCACTAGCATATGTTAAAACTGACATTACACACTGATCGAACGCATGCCTTTTCAGGCTTATCGGTATTTTAACTTCCTTAAGTATGCTTCTAAGCTTTGAGAATGTCATCCGTGATAATTGTATTCTTCTGGATATTTCACTTTCTAAGTTGTTGTTTACTTTAATTAATTGTCCTAAATAGACGAGTTTATCAACCATTTTCACTTTTTGTGTGTTTATATTTATATACTTGTATTTATCTCTTACAAGTTCGTTAAACATATATTTAGTTTTATTTATATTGATTTTAAGCCCTATTTGTGTGCATTTATCATTTCCACCCAACACATGTACTATATTTACCGACTTTAAACTTATAACATTCGAACGGTTAGTTAGATCAAGCTGAAATCTTTAACGTACATTTAGACGAGTATACTAAAAAAATACGCTAAAAAAAAAACGAAATTTCTAAAATTTTATGAGCGGAGAACCCCGAGTACGAGCAAAAAATTTTTAAATTCGTAATTTCAATACAGGCTAGGTCTCAATTAGTCCATAAGTTACACATATGTACAAAATTATATATATATATATATATATATATATATATATATATATATATAAAACGCATTAACTCACGCGTAAATCTAAGCTACTGTTAAAAGCGTAATAGATCTAAATATCCGTCCAATCAGCTTGCTTAGCAATCTTAGCAAAATCGCTGAAAAAATTATTCTGAAAAGATTATGTGACTTCACTAACTCTAATAATATAATACCTATTTGGATTTCAACCAAAGCATTCCACAACACAACAGATAGCAAGAGTTGCCGACTCTATCACAGATAATTTTAACTTCAATAAACATACTGGGATGGTATTATTTGATGTGGCAAAAGCTTTCGACACAACCTGGCACGACGGTATTATCTATAAAATGATTGTTACCAGGTTTCCCAATTATCTAATTAAACTGATTAATAGTTACTTAACTAATCGATCATTTTACACCATTATAAATAATGCGAAATCAAGTAGCAAATCCTGTTCTGCCGGCGTGCCTCAAGGTAGCGTGCTGGGGCCATTCTTATTTACATTTTTCATGCATGATTTCCCGCATATAAATAACATTGAGGTTGCCTTATACGCTGATGACACAGCGTTGTACTGCAGTTCCTACAGGCCAAGTACTATCAGCAATAGGTTACAATCCGGTGTTGATCGTGTAATTAAGTATTTTTCTAAATGGCAAATTGCTCTTAATCCTTCCAAAACGAAAGCAATTTTCTTCACTCGTCGAAGACCGTTTTTACCGACCAGACTTCATGTCAGTGGCGTTGATATAGAATGGTCTGACCAGATACGCTATCTTGGTGTCATTTTAGACAAGAGACTAACGTTTTCTAAGCATATTGACCATGCATCATTGAAGACAAACAGAGCAATCTGTTCAATTTATCCCATTTTCAAACGTAAATCTCACTTAAATATTAATAATAAATTAATAATCTACAAGTCAATCATTAGGCCTATTTTAACATATTCTTGTCCAGTTTGGTCTTCAGTCTCAAATGCTAGTTTTAATAGACTGCAATTAGTCCAAAATCGATGTCTTAGATGTATCCTCAATGTCCCCGTATACACTAAAATTTCATATATGCATAGTGCTCTGCAGATACCATATGTAAAAGACTATATCCTCAAACTATCCCAAAAATTTTTTCTCAGTTGTAGTGTGCACCGTAATAATTTACTTCCAGCAATAGGAAATTACGATTCCAGGGAACTAAGTATTAGATATACTAAGTATAAGCATCGACGCATTAAACATAATGTATTATTCTCATAACGTCATAATTTGTTTGCTTTCGTTTCCATTACTTATAAATGATATTACATGTTCGTTATATAATTAAACTTATATTTATTATTTTTCAAATTACCGCTTTTCATTTGTGATGGTTTTTTGTCTGATTTTTCTCCATCAATACTATTTTCATCTTGTATATTTATTATTTACCAGTTTATATTATTAGAATTTTTACTTTCATAAATGGAGAGGGCATTTGTTCCGGTATATTTATTAAATATTATTATAACTTTTTAATATAATGCCAAATATATGTCATATCTATCTAATCTAAAAGTCGGCGATAGTTATGATATATACTCAACGATATTTCAAATGTAGTCGTGAACATCAGTTATTTATAAATATTAATAAAAAAAAAAAATTAACACGAAAATTTGAATTGTCGCGAGCCGAACGGCATTTCGCTAATTCGTTATAATCGGAAAACAATTACAGAACCAGATTCTCGGAAAGTTATGTAAAAAAGGTATTGAGTCGAGTATAAAAGATAGCGGAAAACGTACGGTAGAATAGTGTCAACTGGATCAGTAACTGGAAAGAGAAGCAGAACGTGTTAAACTCGTTAGTAGTAAGATGACGTAATTAGAATAGTGAAGCAAAAGTTGAAAGTTATGACTCGGCAGTGGACCGATATAGATTAATCGATTAAACGATAATATGGGCGTCTCTTTTAAGAAGTAGAATTAAGCGAATTACTAAAATAAATTAAAATACAAGTTTTCTTCAACATGTGTTAAGCGAATATCGTAGACAAATAATTCCAGTAGACGGTAAATGACCATTTGGAAAAGTCCGATGATCACGATCAAAATTGATACTTCTAAACTTGATACGAATAAAATAAAAAACGGTCATTGCTAATTTTTGTGGAACGGACACCACCGAGACGAGGCCACAATATCAAAGATACAGTATGTATATGTAATATATGTGTACGCATATATAATGTGCATGATATACGTACATACATATATTACGTATATAGTTGATATTTTAAGTCGAGGATTCAAATGCGTTTTCTTTGAAGAGCGTGTAATTTGATACATTACCGGATACAATACGCTATCTTGCGCAAAACTGGTTGTAATTATCTTCTATACTGGATCATTACTTACCCGATTTCGTCTTGGAATTCATGTAACATCTCGATATATATATATATATATATATATATATATATATATATATATATATATATATATATATATATATATATATATGTATTGTATTCCAAACTGCAAGTAAGTGTTTAAGGAATGATTGAGTAATCAATGTATAAGACATATACACATATGTGCGTTGTATATAATGTGTATGTATATATACATATGTGTGCGCATATATTGGTGTTCAGCAACGGACGGTTCTTGGCCCGGTCTTGTGGAATATTTTATATTCTAATATTCGCTCAAAGTTAAACAATATTTATGCAGGCCTGTGTTTATGAACTATTAGTTTATAATGCATATTTATGTAGTACCATCTCGTATCACTAATTTTAATGAGATTATTAATACGCTTAAAACAATAGTAAATGATTTAAACCTCCGATTTCAGATTAACGATTTAGCGATATATCTGTGGTCGTGATAAAAATGTCGACCAAATTTTATAGGATAATATTAAAATAAATCATACTAACCACGTACAATTGCTTAGGTCTCATTATAAACAATACGTTAAAGTGCGATAAACATAATACATAAATAATAGGGTCAATAAGTATGTTGGTGGTAAACTGCGGCGATCAAACTTTAAATCCGAGGTAATAGTCTACAGGAATATTATATTCGTACCGGGCTCGTGTCTATTACAGTCGATTGAATAAACAGCGAGCAAAAACGTAATATAAAATCTAATTTGTCGGAAATTTCTAATTGATATAACCTCTTCGTATATACCTAATATCGCGATTCAGACCATAGCACGGATCTTACCTATTGATATATTTTTTAAAAAAATCGTTAATCTTTAATGTTAAAAAAGTAAATAACGGTAATACCAGCAAAGGTCTTCTCCAGAAAAAAAAAATTAATTTACAAATTCGAAATAAGTTTAAAATAAGATACGATACTTTAACGAAACGTAAATTATTAAATAAATTTTTTAGCTAATATAATAGAACATTAAAAAAAACACATTACGGTAAATTACCACATGAGACGTTATACGTGTCGTGGTTCCATCGGCTACTATCTAAATAAATTACAACATTATTAACAATAATAAATATTTTAATTGCGAAAGCGATGACATTGAAAGTGTTCAACATATAATGTATAAGTGCCGTAAGTATAATCACCTGCGACAGTTGTATAAGATTAACTGTGCACTCGAATTAAAATTATATAATTACAGCAGTTTCCCGTTGTCATTTTTGAATTATTTAAAATTAAACACGTAAATACATCATCGCTACTAGGTAGCCCTAATATAATTCCACAGGCTACTCTAGCTTACTATATGACACGGCACTTAATATATATATATATATAGTGAGTGTAAATAAATCAGGTGTTCATGTTTCGCTACTTTTTAGATCGGGTATGCATTCAAATATATATATATATATATATATATATATATATATATATATATATATCATATCTTCGTGTATTTTTACAGGTTGAAATAGAGATACAACTTAGGATAATTTTATAGCATTTCTAATCTACATATTAAATTTTGTGTCCATTTAGCAACAGTTATGTTACATATATGTGTTTTCTGTGTGTGTTTGTGTATGCAATATGGTAAGCTTCTACGTTGTCAAGGACAAATCTAATTTGATAAAACGACGCGTGAAATATTATCAAACGTGCGGTATATGTCGAAAATGATGTGAAATAATGGCACTAAGGCGCTCAGCTGGAAGATTATTGAATTATATATATATATATATATATATATATATATATATATATATATATAAACGATATTAATATGATATAACAATCGTATAATAATAATAAAACGACAATGATAGTAGTATTTATATAGACATTAGGAAAAAAAAGAACACGTCTAAATAACATACAAGGCCAATAATCTACTATAGATACAAATATAAGAATACCACGAGGTAGTAATGTGGTAATTTTATATTTTATATATATATATATATATATATATATATATATATATATATATATGCACTAAATGCATTGCAGAATATAATGGTCGCTTTTGCGTAGGACGTCGCAATTATGTCTGTTTACGTAAAAACCACTAAATTGACGGGGGGAAAAGGTATGCTAATCTCGAGATTTGATCGAAGTAAGTAAATGGGCATATGTGATCGTTGGGCATAATAAAAACAAAATGTACGTTATTAAAGGCGATGAGGAAAGTGAATTTCAATTTATATAAATTCAGTATAAACACATACGAACGATCGTGCTCACTAGACGATGGGAAATATTGCTTGAATAAAAGCGATGTAATAAAATTTAATTAGGTAAGTGAACGTAGACACTTCTTCTTCTTGATCCGCCGTCTCCATCAAGAAGGTTGGCGATCCACAATTTGAAATAATTTCGATCAAGGGCTAAAAGTTCTTCCAAGGAACAATTGAACCAGCTACGAAGTGAAAATTATTGCCGTCCCCTCGATCTTTTGCCAGCAATTTTACCCTCGAGTAACATTTTTAACATGTTATATTTCGATCCTCTCATGATATGATCTAAATATTGCAACTTTTGCGTTTTTTAATGGTTTGCATGAATTCAAGATTCTTTCTGAGTTTGTTTAGCACTTCAGTATTCTTAACTTTTTAAATCCACGATATTCTCACGATACGTCGATAACAGTACATCTTTTCTTCTAATGTTGCGTCTATTGTCCAGCATTCAGAGTCATACAGTAATATAGAGAAAATGTAAAATCCGATGATCTTGATTCTCAGTTCCAATTTTAATCCTTGCCGCGTAAACAGATTTTTCATTTTTATTAATACTCTCCTCGCTTGGCCAATCCTATTTATGTATCTCACGTCTGGAAGTACGATTCTTTTCGAGTATACTTCCCAGATATTTAACGCGTTGAACTTGCTTAATTTTTTCACCATTTATTTTTATCGAACAATATGTTTTTTTCTTTGAAAATACGATCGTTTTAGATGTATTTAATTTTAATCCGCATATTGCACTTTTTTCCACAATCTTGTGTAGCATCTGCTGGAGTTCTTTTTCGTTGTTTGCTATTATTAGACAGTCATCTGCATATCGAAGGTTGTTCAAAATAACACCGTTTATTTTTAATATTCCATCGTTTTCTTCTAGTGCGTCGTTGAATATCCGCATACACATTAAAAAGAAAGAAGACACACATCCTTGACGTACTTCTTTCTTGATGGCTGCTTCTGCTGACATTGTATTATCTGTACGGACTTCATCTATTTGATTCCAGTACAGATAAATAATTATTCGAAAATCATTCTTGTCCATATGAAGGTTTTTCAATATTTTTGTCAGTTTATCATGGCTCACGCTATCGAAAGCTTTGTGGTAATAACAGCACATGCATAAACATCGGCATTTACAACGTTGTGTTAGTGTTGCAAATAAGACCTCACGACATTCCATTCCTGAAACCAAACTAGTTATTACTTATTTGCTCTTCACAACGTTTATATATTCTTGTGTGAATTAGTCGAAGGAAGATTTTTAGAGCGTGGGACATCAGACTAATTAAACGATAATCATCGCATCGGCTTACATTTTTCTTTTTAGGGATGATCACGAAAGTTGCTTTAAGCTATTCTGTAGGTGTACAACCTGCCCTGTATATCTTGTTTAATGTTTCCTTCAGTCTCTGTATGTCATTGTTGCTGTACTCAGCTATTACTTTTAATATTTCTGCATCTACGTCGTCAGATTCAACTGCTTTATGGCATTTAGTATCTCTTTTTTAATGATAAATGGTCCTTCATCGCAATAAAACTGATATTTTACCGGAGGTACATTGCTATAATCGAAAAGACTTTCAACATATTAATTCCAGACTTTTAGCTTATTTACTGTACCAATCACAGGTCTTGAAGTGTGTCTAGCAGAATGCATGTATTTTGCTTGCGATAGGTACCGGCTTATTTGATAATCTTATGAACATTAAATAAGTCATGTTTCTTCTGATAATCTTCAATTTCAATACAACTTGCTCGCTACAGTTTAGAACACAAAACTGACTCCTTCAGGTAAACAGACAAATATACATAAATTGTAAAGGATAAAACGGTTGCCTAATAGGCAATCTAAACACACGCTAGCTAACAATATATTCGCGGAAGTGACGTTCGATAGATTAACTGCTGCTGAAGACAAAATAAGAAAATCTGTTACCATAACTGAAAAATTGGTGCTAGGCACCTATAAGAAATATAATCATATCGCCGAAAAACCTGGTTCTGGGACCAAAAAATAAGCGAGCCTGTTAACAAAGAAATGAAAACATTCAAACAATACCAGCTATATCGAAACCAAGAAAAAATGAAGCACATATGTATAGCTACAAATGTATTACAGTCTGTTCAAAATGCACGTGCTATTACGGGTAAATACTTAAGCTGACTCAATTTATACTCCGTGCGGTCGTTTTATATAAAAATTTAGTGATTTTAAATTATTTTTTATTTATTTTTTTATTTTTTAAAGTTCGAAGGGTATAATCATTTTTATTTTTTTTCTTTAAAGATCTGCAATAAACTGAAACATAGATATGATTTTAGCGGAATGATAAAAGGATTAAAACAGAATGAGGCCAGATGCTGATAACAAGATTAAGAAAACGGGAAAAGCAAAAATTAAGGCGAGGGTGACTAGGGGAAAATGTTTGGATGTAAATGCATTATCATGGGATGTAGCTTTGGACCGGCTTGAATGGGCCTGTTTAAGGAACGTCTTTGCCCGGTACCAGGGCAGGATAATACCTAATTGTCATTGTAAAGTAGATTAAACATTAGAATTATTACAAATCAAACTGCTAATTATATTATATATACTTTATTATATATATATATATATATATATATATATGTGTGTGTGTGTGTGTGTGTGCGTATTTATATGGTTCGTATATATTTATATCTTTCCAACTATGTATGTGTGTGTGTGTATGTATGTATCCATCTATCTATCTTATCTATCTATCAACATATATATATCATATTTATATACAAATACATTCACTGTCACACACACACACACACACACACACACACACATATATATATATATATATATATATATATATATAATTTATCGTCGTGGTTAATATTATCATATTTGTTATCGCAAGGGCGTATTTATTACTTCCATTATCGTTAATAACGTGTAAATAAACTCGTCGGTCCGTAAAGACTAGGTATAAGTTTATAAATGTTCGTTAAATTCTTTTTGCCGGATGATAGTGGTGACGATGAGATGAAAAGACACACACTAGGGGCAGCCAGAATTGTCTCGTCCGAAGATCAAATTTCTACTCAACTTGGGCGGTCCGATGCAGAACTGACACTGCGGTCATTTACACGATAAGCGAGATCATTTATATACCGGAATTTTTTTTCCATATTTTTATTATTACGAAAATATTATTTTTTCCATTAAGAAAGAATATTTAAATATATTTTTTTTGTATATAGTTGTTTTCTTCTAGCAAAGTATTATGGTTGACGCTTGCACACACACACATATTATATATATATAATTATTTTTCTCTTCGAATTTGACCATGTCTACGAAAACCAAGTGAAATCAACAAACTTTTTCTTTTCCCCTGTTGTACTGTAAATGAGGTCTAAATTTTCATAGCTTATGATTAAAGACGGGTGTGTCTTATTATACCAATATCGACTGCCTGACACATATGTGTACAATTTTGGAATAAGTTTATTTAAATGGTGGGGTTTTTATTGTTTCTTTTATAATTCAAAAATCACAACTTCATACATAATAAATACATGCATACATACATATTTATATATATATACATAGTTATAAAATTTATTTATTTATTAAAAAAACGGGTATATAAATTCATTTGTCAAGATTTTCATTATATGTATCTAGGAAAAACTAACGGGAATTTTAATATTAGATTCTAAGACTGTACTGTGTTATAGAAAAACAGCACGTTCCAATTTTTCTGATCACCTTTTAGAACACTTCTTTTAATTTCACTTTTAATTTCACTATTCATTCCACTTCTAATTTTCAAATCTTGGTCGTTTCCGTAAACTTATCACGATATTTTATACTTCTCTCTTTCTCGTCAAATTATTCATCATACATATATATATATATAATATATCATTGTCGAAAGAACCCGGAAATTTGCCTCGTCTTCACGGAAATGAAGTGTACCTGATCTTCTTCTTCTTCTTCATCAATCCACTGCTGGATGTAGTTCTCTCGAAGTTCCTTCCATTTCCCCCTGTCAGCCTCTTTACTTGCCCAATATTTTCGGACTTCATTTATATCGTCAACCCAACGTGTCAGTGGTCTGCCTATTCTACGGGTTCCGTCTGGAGTCCACATTGTCACTTTATTTGCAAGGAGTTCCTGGCGTCTTACAAGATGACTAGCCCATCTCCATTTTGATTCTTTTATACTTAGTATTATATCCTTTATTTTTGTTGTTTCTCTAAGCGATTTATTTCCTTTCTTGTCTTTCAGTGTTATGCCAATCATTTTTCCTTCGATTCTTCTTTGCGCTACTCTTAGCCTTTCCCCCATTGCTCCTGTTGTATTCCACGATATAGTGCTCCTGAGCGAAGATATAGAAGAACTAAATGAAATGGCACAATAACTTAATATAAAAAGCAAGGAAATAAGACTAAAAATCAACATAGCCGAAAAAAATTCACACACATCAGTAATATTATGATAGATCAGAGGAAAATACAGGAAGTAACATCGTTCAATTACTTAGGACAGATTATAAAAGGCGACAATAGAATACAGGATGAAATAACGAGAAGAATCAACATGACCGCCCTAGCGTGTGGAAAACTAAATAATTTATTTATTTATTTACAAAACAATACGGCGTACACAACAGCATAACGCCAATTACAGTGTACGCTCTTACAGAATAATTATAAAGTAAAAGTATGAACAAAAATAAAACTGAACCACACTCACACAACACGCTAATTAATATAAATAATATTTAGATTGAAAACAAAAAATTACTAATACAAACCGAAAAATGATTCTAACGAAATACAATACCCACATACAAGCACACATCCGAAAAGCACAAAAAAAAACAGAAATATACCATACAGCCATACACTCATGTAAACAAACTCTCCATCGGGGCACGCACATATGACCAAAATAAAATAAACTTACTGAAAAGTAACAGCTGAAATATAGAGTCTAAAAAAATTTATTATATACAAATTTACTATCGAAATGAATATCTAACTGTGGATGAATATTTAGTACGTTATTATATAGACGTAAGGTGGATAAAAGTGGTGAGTTGTAAACTAGATTTGTACGAACATGCGATTCATAGAAAATACGATGTGACCTACTATTAACACTGGGAACCATAAATGAAATTGTAGATAATAAATAATTGTCATCTATGCGAGCGTTACAAAGATCATGCAGGAACCTCAACTTACTTATCTTTCTTCTAGCACGCGAGGATTTAATATTTAGGAAATCGCATAAAATATTATAACTTAAAAATGTTGGATAGACACCAGTTTGGCGGTAATAAATATACCTCAAAAACTGAGATTGAACTTTTTCCACCATACGAATATATTTAGTGTAGAAAGGATCCCAACCACAGATGCGTATTCTAATTGCGATCTTACAAGAGTGTTGAATAGTAACAGCGGAGTCCTAGGATCACGAAATACGCATGAATTTCTAATGATGAAACCCATAGTTCTGTAAGCATTTTTGGTAACATTACCAATATGAGTTGCAAATTTAAGCTCGTTGTCAATATAAACCCCCAAATCCCGAACACAGGTTACATTACAAACTGGAACATTACCCATAGAGTAATCAAAGAGACATTTATTTTTTTGTACGACAAAATCGAATATAAACACACTTCTTATAATTAAAAGGTAAATAATTATTGTCGCTCCATGTCACCATTCTATACAAATCAACTTGCAACAATTCGCAATCACTGACAGTTTTAATTGATCTAAAAATTTTTAAGTCGTCCGCAAATAATAGAAATTTTGAATGTAAGTTAATTCCTATATATTTTACAAAATAAGGAGATTCCTGTAAGCCTGAAAGGAAAAGTGTTTAATCAATGCGTGTCCTCGGTAATGACCTGTGGGAGTGTACTGGATAGAAATTTTTATTTTAGAGACCTTACGTTTCCGGAGTAATAATAATTAAAAATGTTCAATTTTCTCTATTTTAAATTTTTAGATTGTCGTACGATTTTTAGAAAAAAAAAACGCGCTAATCGAAAGGATTTAATTTCTTTCAAGTGCGTTATAGTTTTCGATTCAATTTGGCCATTTTTAAAACTTTCAGAAATACGACTATTTAACGAATGTGTCTAGAGAGTCGCGTATCATTTAACGACGGTGCGAGTTGGTAAAATTACGTTCGGACTACTATAATCCGATTTCGATTCCTCGGCGCGGTTAAATTCCGTTAACGACAATCCGCTCTTCGACTACTAAAGAAACATAGAAGACCGCGGTTATAGAGAAGGAATCGCGCGCGGTTAGACTATTTACGATTATTATGCCGTATGTATATCGTGATTAGACGAAATTGCTTCTGGTTAAACGAATTACCGTAAGAAAAAAATAAAAGAAAAAGAAAAAAAAAATTGTAAAAAGTCTTAAGAACGGTCAGTAGGCCGGCGGTCGAACAATAGTGAATTATCGGAAAAAGTGAACTTCACGATTTCAGAAACGATTATGGAGGATGATTAAAGAAGATTTTGAGGTTGGGAGTTAAGAAGTCGAACACCGTATTTTATAATATGCTCTTCCGTTTTAGATTATATTAAAGTAATAAAAGTTATCTTCGAACACGGACACGATGTAGAAGTGTCCAGATATATATATATATATATATATATATATATATATATATATATATATATGTGTATATAAAATATATAATATATAATATATAGGCGTTGTAATTTAATAGACACATCTATCATGTAAAGCTTCCTAGTTCGGTTGGAAGGGAAATTAGACGATTGACCCGCCGGTAGAACAACGAGAAAATAACGAAGGTGGCCAGGAAACCGCAACTAAACTAGACACTTGGGATTATGGCTAGATTTTCTTGTAAATATAATTCTACTATAATTTAATACGTGCACACACATATACACATACTTTATATATAGATATATATATATTATATATATATATATATATATATGTGTGTGTGTGATGTAGTAATAATCTCCGGACACTGTAGGAAATTGAGGATAGATTTTGCGGTCTGCCTTCCTGATTGACTTTAATCAGGCTTTCTAGCTCACTTGACACTCTACTCATTGCTCTGTACGTGTTTGGTATTCTGTAAATTCTATTAAAAAAAATTTACAATAAGATTAGTAAATAATAATAATGATAATTTGTATATGATAATATAGAGAACTTAAATATTATTGTACAGATTGATCATCATTCGTACATACTATAACATTCGACGTAATACCTGCACTTTTAGATATTAATATGAATCGACTTTGGTCCGGATAAAAAATCTTTCTATCTTTCTGCTCTCTGCACTTCTCTCTCTCATATATATATATATATATATATATATATATATATATATATATATATGTGTGTGCATACATATATAAATATATATGTGTTTATATACAAATATATAAATGACGTGCATCATATAGTACCCGAGATTCTTCTCAGTTTCCTCAACAAGACCGTTTATTAAATAGCCGTTACATTTTTACGCTCGACTGCAACTAGCGGCTGATTAATTTACGGACTCAGACAATCTATATCCGTACTTATGTATATATATATATAATACAATATATTTATATTCTTTTTCTCGTACATAATGAGGATGATATTACATAGTGGCTTTTACGATATGAATAAGTTAAGCGAAGCTTACATATTCGATACCGCAAAATTCGTATCCATTTCCAATGACAACGGCCTATATATTTTTTAATCAATGCGCAGATACGTGATATACATACATACATGTGTATATATATATTATATATACAGGCATCAACAGTCGCGACAGACGTTTTCCCCAGCCGTGAGAGTGTACCTATCCGGATAACAACGACAATTATCTCGCGGTTTTCGGTCGTTTTCCACATTTTCCCTTTGGTATTTTGTTCATTTCGGTTTTCTGTGGAAAGCCGTAGACTTCCGCTACCACATACGTTATATACATATATATATATCCCTTTTTTTTTGTGTGTAGATTAATAATTTCCCAAAGAATCTGAATCGTGTTTATATCACCTGCCAACTATCGAGTGTAACTTTTAATAATACGGCAAGTTTTATCTTGTAGCTGGAGGACTTTCTTGCGTATGTCTAAAAATGTTCGGATACTTAAATTACGTTTAGAGGTTTTATTATAAACTGTATGGGTGAACGTGCGTACAGTTTATAACAAATACTCTAAACGTAATCTGTTAAAGCATCTGCGCCATTCTTCTTGCAATAGTGACCTTCTCATACTTCTCCTTACAAATATGTAATTCGTCGCATACTGGGTTAGTATACTTTGTTATGGTTACTCGGTTTATGAAATGCTATAGAATCTACGTTCACGTGGCTAGAGGTGCCCTTATTAGTACTGTTGTATCAGCCTCGAAGGTAGAGGCAAAAGTTCCTCCTCTTTCTCTGCGTCGAAAGACAAGTTCATTCTCAAAAGTTTCTCTACTGTCGTTTGTCCTATTCTTTCCTCAATATAAGTTGGATGTTCGATCTTAATCGACGTTCTTCTGTGTGTATTTACTCATGTCATCATTCGGATAAAGTTTATTTATTCCCTCATTTCTTTCTTCCTACTTTCATTTGCGTTATAATCTTAATAATACTTGATATTGACTTAGATTTTTTAAAATTTGGTAAAAATAAACTTCCACCTTCTAACTCTTCTTCTATCTCCTTTATGGCCCGAAAGTGACCCAGACAGTTTATTGTGGTGGATCTAAAACCTGCTGTAATTTAACTGTCGCTTTTCTTAACATTTTTCAAAAGTTTAATTTACCTCGAATGCGCCTATTTTTACGGCAGAGGCTACAACAATAATTCATGTTCTTAACGTTATCTTGTCAGCGAACTGTTGTCAAGGTTGGATCTTACATACATGTATAAGAGTAAAGCTACTGTAGATGAAAAATTTGAATGGTTTATCCTCAGCAACGTTATAGATTTATGTAGATCACCAAGGAAAGGTAATGTAATTCGCAGAATATCAGATTCAATCAGGGATGCGGTTATTCATTCAACGCAAGAAAAGCATAAGTTATATAAATTGTTAAAATCATAAACTCATCCAGTCATAGGCAGAAGATATAAAATAGCATCCAAAAAATGTACAAAAAGCAGTAAGGAAAGCAAAGCAAGGGTATTACAACAATCTGTTAAATGCCTGTAAACATAAACAAAAAAAAATTATTGGGCTATTACAAACCGTGTAAGTGGTAGAACGAACGAAACTTTGGAAGAGGTGAAGATTTAACGACAGAGTGGTAAAAGTACAAGGGAATGAAAAATTAATCGCTGCAAGTATTAAACGAATACTTTCATGACTCTGTAATAAATCTATGAAATAACCGTAATGCTATCAGTGAAGTACAACCTACAAACATCACATCAGCGATTCATACAACTACTTCGAATGTGATGACATACTACACTCAATCCAAACATTACCAAATAAATCTTCCTTCGGGTTTGATAATAAAATATCCATCAATCTAATTAAAGAGAACAAAGATTTCTTCATACAACCGCTCACATTTTTATTCAATTAATCAGTAATAACAGGAAAATTCCCCCAGAAGTATTAAAATTAGGTATTATCACACCAATTCATAAAAGTGGTAATAAACGTAACGTTGCAAATTATAGACCTATTCGTATAGTTTCTACGATTTCCAAAATATTTCAGAAATGTGTTAAAAAGATAATTCTAAACTATCTTCAAAAGTTAAAATACTTCAGTGTAAACCAATATGGGTTCTTGCCCAACAAGAGAACTGATAACGCAATTTTTCAACGTGTAAAGTATATTACTGAAAATGTTGAGAACGGCCACTCTGCTATTGCTGTTTATTTCGACTTGTGTAAAGCGTTTGACACTTTAGATCATGATATTTTGTCGAGGAAATTGTACGCTTGTGGAATAAGAGAAAAAATGTACAACGGGTTCAAAACTTATCTAGTAAATAGGCGTTAGATCACAAAAGTGAAACATATTCAGAGTGAAAGTGTAACCCAAACGTTCGGGGTACCACAGGGAAGCGTGTTAGGTCTCTATCTATTTTTAATATACATAAATGACTTGTGAGATGTCGAAGTTAAGGGGAAAATATTTAGCTATGCCGATGACACCGTTTTGGTGGTTACTTCTCGTTACTCGAGCATACTGCAGAATCTGAGACAAACTGATATTAATATAATTGCAGAATAGTAATGGGCTAATAATTAATGAAAAGAAAACTAAGTATCTACTATATGACTATCAGTACCTTAATTTGTGGGATGACACAAAATTTACACTTAATAATGTGACTGAGATAAAACGATAAAATATTTAGGCAATTTGACCGCAAGTTGACATGGAATAAACATCCTTTATACTTGGCTAAAAATTAAGGAAACTGAATTATCTTTTCTATTATCTAAAAAAATATTTTCTGAGCATCTTAGACGTTTATATTTCGCTTTGTATCAACCTACTCTCAGTTATGGAATAATGCATTAGGGAGGGGCTGCTAAGCAACATGTTAGACCTCTTCAATGCAAAACTTATTGTTTAAATTTGCCTTTAAAGCAAGAGCATCAGTATCGCAAGAAAACACTTTTTGCCTGTTCGAGAACTGTATCACTTGCAGTTACTGGGGAATATATATTTAGGAATAAACCGCATACTGAATTAAACTCCACAAGCCATTTTACTAGATCTGAAGGGCAAGCAAAACTCAATAAATATCATTTTAAATAAGGGTATTAAAATGTATAACTCATTACCACAAGTAGTAAAAAATAGTTTAAAGAATTTTAAAAAACGTCGTAAACCCCAAACACGGTACATTAAAAGTAGAAATAATCAAGCAAATAACACACTGGCCTAGGAGAACAATATCTTGTAGATATGTAAGTGCTTGCCGGTTTCCCGGTAATTTATAATAGAAATTTGAGGAAATGTTTATTTTCAAGGGCATTATATACATTTATCCGAAAATTTTTGTAGGTATTCACTGCATTTAATATGTATATATGTGTGTATGTGTTTCATACTCTTATAATGCTATTCATAAGTAAATCTGATTATGTGTATGCGTGTATTTTATTTTAATTAAGGTATTTTTAATGGAAATGTGTTATTTATCGAAACTTTTATTTAGTAATTAATTGTAAACTTATATTTAATACGCGTGTTTGTAATCGGTACTGTACGCCTGTATATATTACGTATGTTTATGTGAAGCAATTCGTTATGATAATAAATGTTGATTATTATCATTTATTTGTAGTGGAATTCGATTTTAGTTTTCTATTTATTTACGTTATTCTTAAACAAATGTAATTAGCGTTAAGACATCGGGGGTTTTTCTTTGCTGCTACTCACGCAATTTGGCAGCGTGTATTTTATTATTTATTGTATTATCTATGTTTTTCGTAAATAAAATTTGAAATTTGAAAATAATTTGATTTATTACGCAATCTAACCTCCGGAAGGTATTTGTTTTTTCCGACTCTAGAAGTTGTGTTTCACCATTGAAATGTTCCTATTTTAAACCCCCTCTCCTACCTTGATAGATAGAATTAATGAGATCGTTATACAGTTGTTCGACGCTATATTTTCGGTAAAGTTTGCTCGAATTCCAGGCCACGGTATCATCGAGAATTCTCTAGCTGATTATCTAGTCAGTTCCTGTCATAATATTGGATTATTTATTCCTTACGTACCCTGTTTAGATCTATCGTCTACTATCAAAACATCTCGCACAGAATATTTTGCTTCTTTATAGTCTAACCCCCTTATCTAGATACGCATTATAAATTATTCCTCACCGTAATATTCCCCGTTCTTTCACCACTCCGTATTTTTATGACCACTATCTGCCGCGGTTATACATTTTAGTAGGAATAGTTTTCATGTCTCCTTATTCAAAGCGAACATTATTCCTTCACCATATCACGTCCCACCGATTCATACGCTGTTGCTGATCATTTTCTTTTAATGTTCCTATTACGCAGTCTCTCTTCAGATACACCTTCAACAATTTATCTCACATCATACATACTCCTCTTCATATTAATACGTCTTATCTTTTATGCTACCTCAATGTTCAAATTTACATTTATTTATGTTATTCATTCGCGGTAATAACGATTACTACATTCGTTAACTTTCTTTAAATGGTTTCCTATTTAAATTTTAATTCGCGATTCTTTTAAAATGGATAAAATTTCTTCAAAAATAAAAACACCAGCATCTATAGATACTTAAAAAAAAAAATCTTAACGGAAATCTGAAATAGCGCGAAAATCTAGAACTGAACTACGAAATGAAGAATGAAACTAATCAAGTTGCTTACTTAATTGCGTTAAACTTTATTACGAACGGATATATACGAATTAAAAGCGAATTTTGTCGATGAAAAACGCATACATCTTACTTGCCACTTATGTTTAACTATGTATGTTTTTCAGAAATTAATTTTTTAATAAACCGGAAGACGACTTAATAGAAAATGCATAATATTAATAACCGTATAAGTATTAATGAAATAACTACAATTCTAAGATTTTATAGTCGGGATTATACCTACACATTTGTTTTGTGGCAAACCTCGTCCATTTTTTTAGTGACAAACCTGAAATTACGAGTTACGTAAAGTTAAGTCAATAACCTACCTGGATAAATCTAATATTTCTGACATCGACTCTTATTTACTAATCAAAGTAGTTTAAAAAATTATTAGAAACGAAATATACAATATTTGGCAAGCGCACTGGGAGATTTAGGCAACACTGGACGAATCGCCACTCATTTTTCCCTGATATCCTGAGTAAGATAAAAATATGCATATAATCTTTTTTAATTCGCAATTTTTAACTGGATACGGTAACTTCGGTGAATATCTGTATAGATTCCATTTAACTAACACACCACATTGACCATGATATCGGCGCTAAAGAATATAGAGATAAATTTAAAATAGATATAAATTCCCCACTTGCCATAAATAAAACAAATTATTCACATCGGCTTCGGTACTTTCACTTAATAATGCAGAAAAGATAATTGGTTCTAAAATAAGTGATTAATCCTCTCCAGTTAATATCGTCATAATACAAATGTGATTCCAATATCGCTTTCTCTAAACGTGTATATATATGTATATGTATATAAGTTTTGTGCAGGAGTGCGTATATATATTTTTCTTTTAATAATAATAGTAATAATAATGCGTTTTTATCAATAGTCGAAATAGCGATAATACTAATAGTAGTAACAATATAATAATAATAATAATTCACAGGCAAGCGTTGTAATAGTTAATAAAGATATTTTTTTCCTGCTTTTAATATAAACTAAATTATAATATTTAATAATAAACCGAACAAAATATAACACAATCACTAAAAGTTTTTTAATCGCGAAGCTTTTCGACGGTTACGTCATTTTCAAGCGCGAAAAAAATTATTACATCTTTTTTAAAAAAATTCACGTAACTGTCGAAAAGCTTCGCGATTAAAAAACTTTTAGTGATTGTGTTATATTTTGTTCGGTTTATTATTAATTAATAAATTCACTACTCTCCAATATATTCAACATTTAAATTATAATATGCTTAAGTTTTAAGTTTGTACTTATGATATATTGCACGGTATTGGGCTATATGTTTCGTCATCCTGACTGTTGCCCTTAAATATATGTACACCCTGCAAAGGACTTCCTATACGCGAGTTTGAAATCTTTATTTATATCTTTATGAATATAATTACGTAGATTAACTGATATTTAAATTTTCCTATTATCAATCATCTGCACTATACGTTTTATTTTGTTTATGAGTTATTAACGGTCTTTTGCACCTTTATACATACAATTTTTTGAAATATACTGTAAAAAAAAAGTCCAAATTGCAAATGCTTTCAAAACGAAAATAGTTACAGTTTACCCGGGGAAAAAATTGGACAAATAATAAATAAAATTATATTAATAATAGTAATAATAATGATGATGATAATAATAATAATAGTAAGTAGAACGATATCGAATATAAATAAACGATTAGCTAATATAGCTGCACTTAGCGTAATGAAATATTTTGACTACGTAGTTCGTAATAAACGATAATTAAAAACATTTGTAACGCGTGATAGTCCCCGATGACGTTGGATAGATATGGTAATAAATCAAACTGGAAAAACCCTTTTATTAATAATATAATCAGCCAAAAGAATATGCGCTGGTTTTGGATCAGGATTCAATACGAACATCTGATAACAATCACGATGCTAATAAAGAAATGTGAACAGCATAAATTTATACACGGCATTTGTAGACTACGAAAAGACGTTCGACACAGCGGATGTCTGAGCAGTACTAAATTGATTAAACCTAATTGGTATCAACGACAAGTATATACAAAATTATAAACAACATTTACGAGTCTGTTACAATGCAGATAAATTTATGGAATAAAACGAAAAAATTCCAATAAAAAGAGGCGTTAATACCGTCTCACCGAAATTACTTGTCTGCGCTTTCGAATTGGACTACAACCGGCATTAGAATAGACGGTGAGAATATTTTAATCACCTCAGATTCACGGACGATATAGATCTAGTGAGAGCTACAGATGATGATAACAGATTTTATATTCGAACAAAATGGGATTGAAAATTAATGACGAACACAGGGAAAGTATACAAATAGCGATAAAATCTAAACAGATAGAGCAACTAGATAGTTACATGTATATACGTAGGTTCGAAAATCACAACGAATAAAGAGACACGATAATGAAAGCAGAAGAAGTGGCAAGGAAAATATCACTCATCGTGTGTTGTAAAATTACGCATAGTATTCCGCAATGAACAAATACCGATTAATCGGAAACATAAACCGTATAACCAATGTTGTGTACTTACGATTCTTATATATAGTTCGGAAACATGTATACAAAAAAACAAATTTAAAAAGGATAAGAAAATCTCAGACTGCACAAGAGACAATGATGCCGGATATAAGATTATCAGATTATAAAAGGAATATACCGATAAGTGAACAAACACAGTTGGATGATGCAGCGAAGCGGAGGAGCTATAACAAAATGAAGTTGGACTGGTCACGTGACTCGAAGAGAAGACGATAGATATATTACAGCGGTGGTTGATGGACAGAAAAAGGAAACAGGGAATGCCCAATGATATAGCAAACTGGGAACATTTTATTCAAGAAACGCTGGAGAGAAGTGGGCGGAAGACGTTGGGGATAGCCTTCATTCAGATGTGCATAGACAAAGGCTTATCGTGTGATTATATATAAAATATATATATATACCCATATTTAATAAATAATGTACTTTTATAAGATGACATATCGGTTAAAGCGTTTTAAAGTTTAACGAAAATGTACTCTTAAATATATGCGAATTTCTCCACCGACTATTTTGTTCAACTTTTGCACTTCCCCAAAATAAAAATAAAAAAAAAAAAAAAAAAAAGGATTGCTTATTTTTTATCGTGTTACTCGCATAAAAATTAGGTCTCCATTTATACGTCGTCTGTACGCTCCATCTAGTCCGGTTTATAGATAAAACAACCAGGTGAATTAGAGAATTTTCCAATCTCTCAATTAATAAAACGTGAGAAATGCACGCTATTACAAGTGAACGTACGCAGTCAATACGAAATTATTAATTATTAACCGAAACACGGTTATTCGCGAAATAATGAATATAACCGCTATTGTGCCGAAGTCTTTTAAATCATTACGTTCAAAGTCTTCGTGTCGTCAGTCCTTGCGACTGGTATAGTTTTCTAAGCCCATATATTTCACAGTATATATTAGCAAAAGTGTGATAAACGTGTATATAATATATATATATATGTGTGTGTGTGAATTTTGTTGCTTCATTACTAGAAAAAAAACGGTATACGCTGAAATGAAGAAGAACAAATTAGTTCGTGTTAAGATGAAATTAGGAAGCTGGCTGTTAGATTCTATTCCTTCCGTTATTATATATTCATATACGTACAATACTTTTATATATATATAATCAGAGTAGGGAACCTAATTCAAAGAAAAGCATCACGCCGACAACACTTTAATTCGATTTTAATGCAATCAACTTTAATTATCAACACACTGTACTAAAAATCATTTGAAGTAGATGAAGAAGTGACCGAAGTGTAATAATTCAAATTACCGAACGTTCTGAAGTTTTCATTCATTTTTACCACATATATTAATGTATATACATACATACATATATATATATATATAGTATGTATTTCGCTTATTATTCTTCTGCAAGAGACCAAAGACAAATTACCTGTGAAGTTATTAACATTTCGCCGTCGTCTGAGTAGCATCTGGTCATCATTCCGACAGAGCTGGTGACTAGCCCGTGATTTTATGCTCTCACCTGTTTATCACTCTCTCTTCCTCACACACACACACACTATATATATACACCTTATGTGCAAGGCGTAAGCTAGTACGGTTTTTATAGTTGGGATGATAATAATAATAACAGTAATTATAATATGGACGATAATAATAATAATAATGACAGTAATTGAGGATGCTGCCCGCGAGATCCGGTCATAATAAATCTATTCCGAGTCATTTCTGGATATTAATAAGACATTACTAAAGTCGCTTCTCGTCCATTCGGCTTTGTCGAATCTTTTTCTTTATTATAACGCGAATCTATATCATTTATATATATATATATATATATATATATATATATATATATATAAACACACAAATACATATTTTATATATACGTATATTCTCTCACGGGCCTAATGGTGAACATCCAAAGATTGTTGTCGGCTTTCTATACCTATTATAATCGTGCCATCCGAACTAGCATTTATAGATTCGTGCGGCGGTGTGATATAGTTGTATTACTTTTTCCTTTGTTTTTAATTTTAATTTTTTTATTTTTTACGTAGTTATATCGAATTGGAATCAAATTCTGCTGGTAATGACCGCTGCAATCGAGACGAGCGGTATTTCATTGTTTTAAAAAAAGCCTGTATAATTGTCGTATTTTTAATATATCTCACCTCTGATGCTAATGTTGATGGTAATCCGAAGACGGACGGTTTTGGTGTTCTTGGAATAACTCAAAAACTATTCGACCAAAATTTTTAAATGAAATTTTATAATAGGAAAACTAGTGATTAGCTTACAATCATTTGTAGGACGCAATATCATTCAGATGACCGCCATTTGCAACGATACGTTAATTCGGTCTTTTTAAAAAATTGTCAAACACTTTTTCGAGCAGAGGTCACAGAATTTTAGAAATTTTTTCAGAAATTCGAGTTCTCCGGTTTTTCAGATCTCGTGGACGTATTTTGTAAACGCGGCTCTTAAGATATACCGGAAAAAAAAAAAACGCGAAACTTTAAATTCTTTTCGAAATTCTCTTTTGCACTATCGTGATCGGTTCGCGCCGAAAATAATGTTCCACGCAATACGCGCGATACTTCTCGTTATAGGATGCGGTGATAATTGGAAATCGAACAAAAAACAAATCTCTCGTGTGTCTACTAAATGTGGAGCACGTGGCTTGACTCTTTCTCATACGGCATAGTATGAAACCTGGTTGTGGACATTTAAGCTATCCGGAGACATACGATATCATCATCACAGTGTCCTGGATGCAATTTACAAAGATCTCGCTTTAACTTCCTTTCCTTCTTGAACTTTTTCCTCTGCAAAAATGACCCCCCTCTTTATCCGAACTTATCTCCTATTTAAACACGACGAAAAACAAAACCGGTCGTCTTCTCTAGGTCACCCTAGTAAATCAATTCGGACGAATCGTGTTAAAAAATTTAATGTATATATATATATATATATATATATATATATATATATATATACATAGGCCAGATTCCTGTTTAAATAGGAGATAAGTTCGGATAAAGAGGGGTCATTTTTGCAGAGGAAAAAGTTCAAGAAGGAAAGGAAGTTAAAGCGAGATCTTTGTAAATTGCATCCAGGACACTGTGATGATGATATCGTATGTCTCCGGATAGCTTAAATGTCCGCAACCAGGTTTCATACTATGCCGTATGAGAAAGAGCGAGCGTGCAACGTACACATAGGGAAACCAACGATTCACTTAAAGGATGCGCATGCGTCAACATGGTGTGACCCGACCGGAGTCTGCTGATAACTATGCCATTTCCAAAGCAACGGACGAATGTGCTTCTACAGGTGTATACTTAGAATTTCACGAAAATAACAGCGGACTAACGCGTCAGTACTGAAACAAGTCGGTGTCAATCAAATATATAGACAGATCTAAATAATAAAAAGAAGATTTCGTAAGTTTTTTTCAACATATCATACGATGAGATGGATTGTAGAAGATGACGGGGAAATGAGTAGAGATCGCTCACCGACGTGTTTTGTGGATTATATCCGAGATATGACCGGCCATCTAACACAAGTTACACAGAATATGTAACCAGATAACGGAATGAATTGTGAACCTGTTTATATTATTTTTTTTTAACAACAAAAAAATCGTACTCGTGTGCCTACGCACTTTACAGTAATAATATAGCTGTAGATGAAAAATTTAACGAATTACGAAATTAAAAATCTAGTTTAACCAATGAGAATACGGACGAAATAGAATGCTCGTAGAACGAACGCATCGGTTTTACACGAATTAAGGGCAACCCTACTAACAGAAATCAATTAAAATGCAATACGATATTTTTGGCATGCAGCAAGAAATGAGAATATATGCGGAAAAATATTATACGGGATATCTGGAAAGCATCCTACAGAAGGATATCCAATCCGACGATCAGGTCGAGTGAAAGACCTAACTGGGATTAATATGACCGATCCATTCCACCATATAGCAGAAGACCGAAGTGGATGGAAAAGAATCGTCAATGACGTTACCGCGTCTTTGCGAACAATAATGGATTTGATTGATATTATTTATATCACCTGGAAAGGATAAAAAATTATTTCTTATTTGGTTTTCCTTCTTGATTTTTTTTTTGGCTTATCGTTATATTTTTTGTAAATATACGGCAGTATGTGTAAAAACAAAACTTTATTTATGCGCGTATGTAATTAATCAGTCGGAAGAAGGTCACCCACCCCCCTGAATTTTTACCATTACAGATTTTGTATCCATATTATTCTATATTAGTTTTAAGTTTATTTTTATTAGTAGACGTATTTGCGTATTCGGTACGTATATAATTTTAATACCTATAAATTTCTATGTATACTCGTTAATCTGTGTGTACACCTGATATATACGCATCCATGTATGTGATTAAGTGACGAGTATAAAAGTGTTACACTTGTTTATATGCAAGTGAGCGTAGAAAGTAATAATAATTCAAATTCAAAATTTATTCCACATTATTAAGACGTTTCCAATATTACATGCAACGAAATCATAATATTAATAGTAATTAGTAATTTAGATACATAATATACGCAATAATGTCCGAATGGCAAAATACAATCTTTTGTTCACAAACACATCGCATTCATTCCTACACGTATACACTTGAAAACCCCCATCTACAAGAATATAATATGTTTATACAATGAGTAGATACATACAATAAAACTAGTTGCATTACTGAAGAAAAACATGTAAAACCCGTGAATAAGGCTCTTATTATATAAAGTGCAAGTTCAATGAGTTCTTTAAAATCATAATTTGTAGAATATGGAATGTAGTGATTTTTATTAAAATAACCAACGAAAAAGGATTTAAAATCACTAATAGTTTTTTCTTTATGAAAAATCACAAAGCTTTTCGGCTGTTAGGTCATTTTCGAATGAATATTTAAAATGATAAAATATTAATTTAAAATTACAATTCGCAAAAAATCAGCTCAATGAAGAACAGTATTAAAGAAAACAATCTGACATTGAATTTTCTATTTTAAAATTTAACGGTAATTACGTACACATTTTTTCATAAACAACTTAAATCACGATAAATGGACACCATAATCGATCGGTGTGATATATATAGAATTACAATAATTATTTATAACATTTAACCATTAGACGTATCCTATAAACGTTTACTATACAACAACCCATTTGGACCTATAGCATTCAATTTTGGAGATGTGTCGAGGCTACAAGACGTAGATCCAAACGACACAAAATGTAATCCTACGAGTCATAGTCGATGCATATTCACGTAATAATTCACCATGATCTGCAGATGCAATTTGTTAACGATGTCATCAAATAATTCACAAAAAAAAAATTAACGCAGGAGAGGGAAGAAACTAAACTTCCAGATACCGAATCAATCCGACGCCTTAATAAACCTGAAGATTTCATTTGTATATTTTTAAGGAAGGTTTTAACCGATGGGTTACATTCCTAATTCGTTATTTTTCTTTTTTTGTCACCTCGCAAGACAAGTTCTGCATTAGACGATAAACTTATTATTAATATAGTTAACCTTAAGATTGTGACAATAATAAATAGTAAAGAAAAAATAAAAAAATACATTGCAGTCACACTATGTAGTTAAAAAATAAATAGTTACCCTATTGTGGTAAATGAAAATAACATCTATAAATTATTAAAAATAAAAAGTCTTATATAAATACACGCTCCAACATATATCCATTTATGCACATCCAGTTGTCGTTCAAAAAAGAATTTGTAATTAAGGGAACAATCTATATACCGCTTCTGACTTAATAATAATAATAGTTTATACATATTAAACAGTTACCCCGTTGCGGTAAATGAAAATAACATCTATACAATACCTTTTTTTTAAAGTTTTATATAAATACATGTTTCAGCAATTACCATTTACACGTGCACATTCAAGCCTGTCGTTCAAAAAGAAGTTGTCATTAAGAGAACAATCTATACACCGCTTCGGACTTAATAATAATAATAATAGTTTATACATATTAAAGAGTTACCCCCGCTGCGGTAAATGAAAATAACATCTATACAATATCTTTTTTAAAAGTTTTATATAAATACATGTTCCAGCATATACCATTTACACGTGCACATTCAAGCCTGTCGTTCAAAAAGAAGTTGTAATTAAGAGAACAATCTGTATACCGCTTCGGACTTAATAATAATAATAATAATAATAGTTTATACATATTAAAAAGTTACCCTGTTGCGGTAAATGAACATCTATATAATATTTTTTTTTTAAAGTCTTATATAAATACATGTTCCAGCATATACCATTTACACATACACATTCAAGCCTGTCCTTCAAAAAGAATTTGTCATTTAGGGAACCATCTATATACCACTCCCGTCTTAGTAGTAATAATAATAATAATAGTTTATACATATATATATATATGTATATACCCCCGGAGCTATGTATCCCTAAATAGTAAGGTTTATTATAAGAGATAAATAACCAACAAAGATTTGTGACTGCATTAACAACGGTAATTTCAACAAAATTTAAAGATTGGAGTTTCTTCTTTGCTAGACAAATTCTTGAAGTATTAACAACACCTAAACTACGTCCTTACGTTTAGAATTAGTAGCGCTGTATAAGCTATGTCCTTTTAATTATACCTAGAGTGAACTTGGATTTTTCAGTTCGAAATTGACCGTAACTGGCGACATTGCAAAACTTTTTACTTGTCCGACATTTCTATTCAAATATATATATATATATATATATATATATATATATTATATGTATATATATATTATTCAACTAGGGTAATATATTAACGCTATTACCACTGTTTTTAGTTGTTAAGTAAAAAAAAATTGAATACAGTTGTAGCTCGTTAGTTGAAATAGCTTATACAGAGCAAGGTTACGTTAGAAGAACCGTGTTAAACATGATTTTTTCCGGGTGAAATTACATCCTATTTATTTCGGTTTTTCCACATTTTTCAACGAGTCAATCGGTACAATAAGTATAGTTAATATAATAATAATATCCACTCTGTCTCTCTCGAGAGAGAGAAAGACAGAGAGAGACAGTTCGCCAAGTTGAAGAAAATTTATGGTTTTAAACAACCCTTAACAATATGTAAGATGAAGAGAATTTCCTCGAAGATGCGGACTATTATTCTCGTTTTTATTAATATCATCGTCGGTTATAACATCTCGGAAATAAGACAACAACGCGTTTTAGCCATAGGAAAGGCGTAAACGGTAACGAAGCTACGGGAGAAGTGTAGCGCCTTTTAATTTATAGCTTTCGGCTGGAGGTTTAAATTTCGTTCGGTATAAACTCTCGGTAGCACCTTGTTGCGCCCCTACATTATTTCCATCTTTATGATGATTATTATTATTATTCAGATTTCTTCCTTAAAAAGGAATTAATTAAGACTCGGGTTCGTTTTTCGACGGGTAACATTTATTTACTCGGAACGACTAGAGGATAATCGTATTCCTCGGAAAAAGGAATGGGCATGACTTTTTCCAAGCGTCTTCTGAGAGCGTTTAATTACTACCGTTGTAATCAGCGTGAATGATAACAACATAAAGGCATAGATAACGCGGAAATTTTTCTGATGACTAGCCAAAGAAATTAGTTTCATTTAAAAAAAAAAAAAAAAGATTATTTTTATTCATAATCTTTAAATTAACTCGGTTTTAACGCGTATAAAAATGAAATGTAGCGATTTAAAAAATAAAAATAAACAAAAAAAAATAAAAATCATTAAAATTTTTATATATAATATATATACATTATATATAAATCGCGCGATAATGAGCTATTTAAAAGTATAAGTTAATATCGTATGTACGTGAGCTTTACACTAAATATGGATATGGAGTAGACTTAATAAACGCAGATTTTTATAATTAATTCAATTTAAAAGTTAACGCGATTTAAGTTATTGTATTACGATTAAAATTTTAATTATAGCGTTTCTATATTTATTGTAAAAATTTAATTTTAATTTACGTTCAAGCTGTTTTATATTGCTTAATTATTTGCTAAGGTTATTTTTATTAATATGCTTAATGAATTTAGTTGTAACACCGTAAAAAAAAAATAGTTGATTATCGAAATAAATGTGTTCTTTATTCTATAAATCACACAAAGTTCTTCGGATAAGTCTTTATCGAGCGAACGTAAAAATTAAATAAATGTAAATGGTATAAAATATATATATATATAAAATACTAATTTTGGATTTTAGAAAAATATTAAAATGATAAAAGAAAGTGGTATAATCCGATATTCACTATCGTCAGATTTTTTGTAAATACTGTTTTTCTCGCTTCCGTAATTTTTGTAAATTGTACACATCTAAATTAAATTATTTTTTTTTACATTTTATATTATTATCTGGCGTATATTTATACACGTTATTTTAATGTTTTCCAGATAACGGCTTAATTAGAGATTTTTAATGATTTTTCTTCGTTTAACTTTTATTCCTTACGTACTAAATAGAAACCATTATTTTATAAGTAATCCATCGATCGGATCCTAAACGTTTCTATTTATATCATCGAATCCTGATGTCAAATTATTAATTTGACCATATTCGTCGAGTGTCAAAACTGCGGGGATAACGTTGTCAATGCAAGAAGAAAGAGAACGTTAAATAGTACTATACGCCTATAATCCAGACGCCCAGAATTTTTAATGTTACCTTAATATTTATCCTCTAATAATAGCGTTGTATTAAAGCGAATATTAATAAAATATAATATAAATATTCGGTCGGAATGAACACACATAACACATATCGTATCAACGCTACACATATACGAGTAAGTGCATAATTAAACATAATCGAAATAAACACTAATTATTTCAAAAACAATCTATGCTCTTAATTCCACGATGTTTACAGTTAGAATAATAACGCATGGATTTTTCTTGATAATTTGTTTCTGCGTCTACCTATGCTAAGCCATACTACGAATCCCTTAAACGCTATTTACAAAATATGCATGGGTAAGTAGTCGCCTACCTCCGACCGGGACGGGACTTAATGATGATGATACGAAAGTAAATATGAAGAAGAAAAAGGAAATATTTATCGATTTACGTACGGGAATTAAAATATTCTTAACAAAGCTGATAAATTTTAAAGTAATATTTCTTACAAGTAGAACTTAGTATATTTACAAGTAAATGTTGATATATAGGACATAGTAGTGTTTTTACGAATTATAAACAAAATCATACACAATTTTAATCGATATAAAAGTTTTTTTTTTTTTTTATTACAAAAAAGCTTTTCGACAGTAATCGAGGGAAGGAACTGGATGTTCTGTCGTTCACGATGGCGAAATCATCAGATAAACTTTACCATGTGTGGCTTCTCTGTTCTGTCTGCGGAACTAATTGCACTAAAATTAAGCGTACAAAAAGCAATACAAATGAAATATTCAAATATTGTAATCTTCACAGACTCACTTACAGCTATACAAAATATCAACGATCACCAATTAATTAAAACAAAATACCATCCTGTAAGTCAAGAAATTCACGCTGGCGTTCAAACTAAAAGTAATTCAGACATCACAACATAGCTGACAAAACAGCGAAACAGGCATCAACTATGTTTCCAGCTCCATCGGTTGCTGTTCCTGCAGTGGATGTTATTAGTCATATAAAGCATCGATTCGAGGATACGTGGAAGAAAGTATGGATAGATACTCCTACGACGAATAAGCTACGGAGTATCAAATCGGACACAATTCCCTGAACCATCGCGCCGTGAAGAAGTAGTTCTTACCCGGCTCCGCATCGGGCATAGAGCTCTTACACACAAATATATTCTCGATCGAAGGGACGCCCCATCGTGCTGTTATTGTGGCCAGCAAACTACAACTGTTGTCCATATTCTCTATGAGTGTCCTATCTTCCAATCTTATCACATAACCCGACCTTCTTCATTCTCATCAACTATTTCTGATAATCCTAACATGATCGATCACACCTTTCAATTTCTTCTTTCCCCTAATATAAATATCACAAGCGGTGTCTCTGGCCACAGTAGCAATACATGGGGCCGCTTTAAATAAATTAAAAAAAATAAATAAATAAAAAAATAAAAATAAAAACATCCGATAATATAAAATTTTAAAAACATCATAATACAATAGCCACATATTGTATTACAATAGTCGCATATTGTATTATATCATTTACTCGGAAAAATATCAATCGCTGAAGAATATTTCTAAGAGACACCTTATAACAATAGACCGAAAGAGTTACGAAATTTTAAATTTGCACATTTTCTACCTATCTTAACGTACGATTATCGGACATGGACAATTTCGAATAGTACTACCACAAACAAAATAATTAGAGATCTACGGTGAGAGTTAAATTAAGAGATAAAATTAATACGGGGAAATTATTAAAAATAAAATTTAATTGCAACTTTCACTCGGGCGATAAACAGAAAAATACGTTGCAATTCTACGAGAAATGAACTAAGAAAATGACGAATTGGCGATTATTTATGAAAAAAAAAAAGGATGAAAGGTCTGAAATCAGACAGGTAGACACGATATCGTTAAAATTCTAATACATCATTAACAGTGTTACCGGGGTGGTTTGACTTCAGTAGGTTCGTTTGTGGGAGGACTTTGTCTGTTTTCAGGGCTTGAATTTAAGTTATTTATTAATATTATTTTTATATAGAGTATAATTATTTTTTTCCCGGGTAATAAGTAAACATACATTTGTATATCGTGTATGCATGTCTGCATATGTAAATCTCTCGTACGCAGAAATACATCAATTATATCGCTAATTACCACGTTGCATCCTTCGCATTATTCGTCATTCATTTTAATTCGTAATTCGCTTTATATGCACGAGGAATGTTCTTCCTACATATATATATATATATATATAAAATTATATTACATAAAGTACAGAAAAAGTTAAAGGGAACGACCGATATCGTCATATTGAACCTTTAACACGAAATTCCGGAAATATTTTTGAAAAATGTGACGAAAATATATAAGAAATAAGAAACCGGTTTCGAATGGTATTGCTTAAAATTTCATAAAATCCGACCCCGGAAGTGACGAATGAGATCCAAAAAAGGACATTTTGTCAGTGTAGTTGAGAAAGTAAATAGATAAATAAATAAATTCTAAAAAATAAGGTTAATTCGTTAACTTTTCTAAATAACTACAAATAAATTAAATAAACGGTTGAAGAATAATATTTATATCATATTAGGAATTATTATTATTTATATTATTATTATTATTATTTATATTATTATTATTATTATGATCACTATATTATTACTAACAACGTCAAGGAAAGTGCCAGATTCTTCGACTACTGGTGATGTGATTTTGACTGCCGAATCCAATCCAATTTGCCTTTTTGAAGTTAAATCTACGTTTTGTTTCGTTAATTGTAGTTGGTTTAATAACCGCATCTACTTCACATGCTATCGGTCTGTGCTGTGTATGAGGAATAATTTGGGGACGTTATTTGAGCACATGTGAGAGATATTCTCAGTGACAAATATGTTATCGGGATTGTAGCCCCTTTTCCATCTTTCAATATTGAATGATGCGGGCAGTTTCACATCAAACAGTAATTTAAGCTTATTTTTATCCGCCCAATCTTCGACAAGGTCGCGCGTTTGCGTTATTTTCAGAATATCTCCCGCTAGTGTTGTGGCTGTTAAAGTCGCCGATTATGATTGTAAATACATAGATCGAATAATACAAGACACGGGAGCAACGAGTTATGCAAACCTTAAAATAAGGACAGAAAAAGGACAATTTTAGTTAAACTCACTAGGATCGTGAGTCATAAAGGTTGTCCACCAACCTACGGATTGAGGAAAATAAGGACATGCGGATTGCGAGACCTAGCATGGAATGAACGCCTTTATATTTTACATACAATTTAATGTAAATTATACGAACCTGAAAAAATTATTCTTTTCATACTGATAATACTTATAAAAATTTTATAATTCTTCATCTTCTACAATAATCATTGACGTCAGCATTCGCCGCCGTTACACAATTCATAAGAGAGTTTTCATTCTCTCTAAATATGTGTACTTAATTGCGATTTAATATTAAGTTCAAATTATACCGTCGTTTTTTAGTTTAAAATTAGTCTGAAGAAAAAGAAGAAAAATATACATACGTAGTCTTTTTATGAACATATATAGTATATAATTATATATATATATATATATATATATATATATATATATATATATATAAAGTTGAATATATTGGAGAATAGTGATTTTATTAATTAATTATAAACAAACAAAATAAAACACAATCATTAAAAGTTTATTAATCGCGAAGCTTTTCGACACTTACGTCATTTTCAAGCACGAACTAAAATTATTACATCTTTTTGTATCGAAAAGCTTCGCTATTAAAAAACTTTTAGTGATTGTGTTTTATTTTGTTTGTTTATAATTAATTATATATATATATATTTATATATATATATTTATATATATATATTTATATATATATATATATATATATATATATATATATATATATATATATATATATATATATATGATTTACCTTAATTATTTTAATAGCATGTAAACACAGCATGCCAAATGAAAAGATCTGATAATAAGTTATATAACGAATAACAGATATAAAATAAACTAAATGTATTTAAAATAAAGTTAAAGAATATATTTCAGTTGAAGAGTTATTTAAAAGATAATCTGAAATTGTATGATCTTTGTGAAGTAAATCAAGTAATTGTATAATTTTTAAAACTCCATCTATAAATTGAACATATTTCATTAGAACGTGAGTATATGTAATCGATGTTTTACAAAATCGATAATTTATATTAATAAAAATATAACTAAGGATTACCATGTTCGAAGTAGAACTAATTTTTAATCGGTTCTAACAAAACGAATTAATGTGGGATATTTACCGCGTTCCGTATTTTTAAATTACTCAAATCGTGTTATAATTTTTACTGTTGAACTCTTATTATTATGTCCGAAGTAAACTTTGATAATCACAGTAAAAAAACACGCAACAGAATATTTCAGGGCGAAATGCGATTACTTCATTTCAATCGAATCAAAATATGGCCGAATAATTGAACGTACTAACGGATATTAGTCGAAATGCAACTAAACTAAATTTATTCGGAGAGTTACCTCTTCGATTTAAAAGTAGCAGGTTTTTTATTCTAAAGCGTATCACACGCTTGTTAGCATATGAGATACATATTAAACATCAAAATCTACTTATACGGACAAAATAACATCTTTACAAGATTTATAAATATATATAAGAAAAAATAATTATTTTATCAATTCCTTAGATTAATAAACAAATTTTTGAAAAAAATATTTTCAGAAAACGACTGATTTATTTGGTTAATTTGGAAAACCGAATTAGTCGGTTATTGAAAACAAAAAGAAACTTATTAGTCGTTAGTCATAAGTCGGTTATGCCCATCACTAAACACACATACACACACACACATATATATAGCATATAGTGCATATATATCATCATCATCATCATCATAAAAGTTGCATCTCCCATTCGGGAGGTTGCACATGATACGACGGCATCTGGCTGATTCAATTAATTCGACGAAATCCTTAATTCCTGTATTTGAGGTAACTAATTTTATTATTTTTCTTCCTTTAAGTGCCTTTCCTGAAATTTTACCCTGTGCTGCTAGAAGGAAAATCCCTTCTTGTCGGATTTTGTGAGCGATATATTTAATTTTTCTTCTTTTTATGTCATCCATTATTTGCAACTTGTTGACATTGCACCTACTCAACACTTCTCGGTTGATCACCTTATCTGTCCACGGAATTCTCAGCATGCGTCGATATGCTCACATTTCAACGGCGTTAATTCTTCAATCGCAATCACGAACCAAACGTAGCAACGTAATATTCGTTTTCCTGTTTCTAAGTTCATCTTTCTGTTTTTCAGAACGCCTGTCTGGCCATTATTATTCTGGAAATTATTTCTTTATTATCACGCCCATGTTCTGTAATCAGAACTCCGAAAAATATTTATACTACTTTACCTTTTTTAATTGTTGTTCATCTATTTCCAGTATATATATATATATATATATATATATATATATATATATATATATATATATATATTTAACGCATACGCCGAACTTGTGCTTAAATTAACTCTAACGGAGACCACATATGTAATTCGTTTAGGCGGAGAAAGACTTCAAACGATATCATTTACGGACGATCAAGCTATAATAGCTGAGTCTCCGAAAATACGGCAAAAAATTGTATGGACTTTAAATAGTACAGGAAAGCAGTTTCGGTTAGAAATAAATGTTGATAAAACTAAAATCATGACGTTTAGTAAACATTCTAATCGTTTTCAAGTAGAAATTAATATTCAACAAGTGCAAAGATTCAAGTATCTCGGTTAAATAATAACGGAATACTTGCACTGCGATACAGAAATAAACTCAAGAACTAGATTAGCTCAGCTAGCCTGGCAAGAAAAACGAAACATATTGTGTCAAAATTCAATACCGTTAAAACTATGTAAACGTATTGTTAAAAGTTACGTGTGGCCTGTAACGTTTTTGTTCAAAAATTGCGAGCTTTTAAAATGTGGTGTTAGAGGAAGATATAAATAATAAGTTGTTGGACCGAAAAAGTTTGGAATGAAGAAGTTTTCCAAAGAATTGACGAAAAACGGACCTTATTACATTCGATAAAAAAAAGATTAACCTGGATGGGGCATGTACTCCGACATGGTGCTCTGCTAAGCGATGTAATAGGAGGAAAGATTGCAGGGAAAAGAGGTCGTGGTAGACCACGAAACACTTTCGTGATAACATTGTTGCGTGATACAGGCACAGATCAATACTGGAAAATGAAAAGAGCTGCAGAGAATCCGTTGGGTTGGAAGCTACTTACTATGGAATAAAATCAGTCCTAGGACTGCCAAACTTATGATGATTTTATATATGTATATATATATATATATATATATATATATATATACATTTAAACATTATTAAATATAAACATAGTAATTATGAAGATGAAGTGACCTACTAGGTAGCTTATGGTTACCTGTAATGGTTATTCATGTATACATGTGTGTTATATATATATATATATATATATATATATATATATATATATATATATATATATATATATATATATATATATATATATATATATATAAGGAAGATGGTTAAAATTGGGAGATAATCTAAAGTCGCGCCTTTAAAAGATTAGGATCCCATCAATCACCGAAGGAAATGAAGGAAAATTTGCGTCAACGGATACGAGCGATCATTTTATAATTGTAATAATAATCATAAAAACGGTAAACGTAATAATAATGATGCTGATGATGGTAAAGTCAGCGAGACGGCGATGTACAAGTCTATATGCCACCGGTTTTGTCCGTAATACAGCAACCCGATTCGAGTTTAATTACGTTAAAAGATATTAAATAAAATAATAAAAGAAAAAATTAAATAAAATAATAAAAGAAAAATTAAATAAAACTCGAAGACTATTAGTCGCTGTAGATGACCACCATTCGTTCGGGGCCAATCCTTTTAGTGATTGATGGGCGAAAAATTATTACCCCATTTCAGGCAGCCTGGTGGAGCACCTTTCATACGAAGTGGAGATGTGTTAACTTATACTTATTAAGTATACACGTAAAAGACAATATATATATATATATATATATGAAATAGGAAAAAAAACTTCGGTAATGTACGAACGTTATAGGTGAAAGATAAACAGAGAAACATGAACAGAAGAACCTCTTTATTCCCACCACTTTTATAAAAAAAAAAAATAAAATAAAATGGGCATACAAAAGAGAATTATATACGCGAATTTTACTCGCGTTTAAACGAAATAATATATAATAGGACATCGCTGGTAAATCTATATAAATACGATATTCACAATTCGCTTAGTCATTAAAATTGATGAACATACGGCCAGGCTCGACGCGTAATAGCGGTAAAAGTAATATAGTAATATAGTAAATACGGGTTAAGGAGCGGATCTAGCAGATGTTAAGAGTTTAATAAATGTATTTACACGCCGTTAGAATTATAAGGAGGAAAATTATAACCGGGAAAATATTAAATCGATCATTTCCTTCCCCGGTGTGCCTTTATTTTTCGTCTTCTTTTCAATTAAAATAACCATTATTTATTACGCATTTCCTCTAGTTATTTTTTTTTAATCTTTTTATAATTTATCCGATATAATAGTAATCGTCCCGTATTAAGATATGAAAAAGGAAATAATAATATTGAAATAAAGGTGTTCAGAAATTGCTTAAAATTGTGATATTTTTATTCGGACAACGAGCAGTTCAATTCTCATTAATATATAGTCCGAAAAAAAAAATATATATATATATTCGAAGAAGTATCGAACATATTTAAATGAGGTGCTAAAGTAGACGACACAGGAAAAAATATTACATTACGATCCTAATGGAGAATAATTAAAAGAATTACAACGATTCCTAGATTTAGTTACTGCCCCGTGTATGATGATTACGGATTGTAGTTAAATATTTCAAAAACAAAATCAAATTGGAAATACAAAAACATTATGCTAGGAGACCACTTAGGACTTACAGTAAAGAAGTGGAGAAAATTAAAAGTATCGATTACATCGATTGCAACATAAACGATCAATGGGACCACGAAGAGAGGGATAAATTCGAATTGATAAAGCAAACATTATGTAACGGAAATATAATGTTTGAAAGTAATAAAATCCTACATATTCTCGATATTGTTATACGGTTCTGAAAGCTGAATAGTCAATCGCAAAAGCGATGGAGCAAAAAAACTTGGTGCCTTTGAAATGTGGTTGCACCGTAGAATACTTCGTGCGAAATGGGCAAGATCGCACCGTGTTTTCTATGAACCCCATAATCCTACAAATCTAGGTTATAATTCGCCACTTCTATCCACGTTGCGTCTATATAAGAACGTATTAAACATTCCATCTAAAGCTAGAAGATATTCATTTTGATAGTTTCACACGTTTCGGTAAATTTGTTTTATGCGATAAAACATATTTTGTTCGTAAAAAGTAGTCCCGTTTATTACCACTGTGAATTCGTATAGTGTCATTATGCGTGACTCGAATAACAGCTTCCTTGCATTTGTGAATAAGTAAACAGCTGGACTAGAGCGGATTAGCATCCAGCGATGGACACCTAATTGCGATTTAACTATGTTAGATCAAACGGTCGTTTTAATCTATACGAACATCGCGGCTGTTGTCAAGCAGACTGAGATTACGTTTCAGTCAGTTTGAGTCAGTCTCCGAGCGACTTATATATGATCGATGTTATACTTCACGGATGGGTTATATTTCGACGTAAACCACGATACAGGTACCACGGTGATGAGATGATGATTCTTTAATCAGTTTTCTATAAATGTCGCCTAGGACTGTTCGTATTACTCGGTTTTTAAAACCACGTATATATCACTTTCCGTACCTTTGCACATACGTATAAATACACCTATATAAATATCTATCTGTCTATCTATAATAATCTAAATACGTGTGTGTGATATGCTTGTATAATCGATATAGTTAGTACAGGAATTAATCAACAATTTCATATCAACCTTTAATATTTTACATCATTCGATTAACATCGTAAATTTTGCGCATTATACTTAAACCAGCTGCTTAAACATAAACGACAAAAAACAAGGTAATTAAAATCGCTAAATTCTTTATATATAAAAAGGGGCAACAAAGTTTTTCGGTTATTAAGTCATTATCGAGCGGACGTAATCAAATATATAAAAAATTTACATGTAAAAGGAAAAAAAATGAAAGAAAATATTAAAAAAATACCATTTAAATGTACGATATTACAAAAAATAACACAGTTATTTATAAAATAATCCGATAGCAACAAATCAGCCATATCAAATTTAAAAATCAATAATTAAGTTAAATATCCGGAAAAATAAAACTTTTTGTTCGATATTAAAAATCGATTAAATGAGTAATATACTTCTTAAAGTTAAAATAAATTTTATTTTTATCTCTTTCTTTTATTATTACTAATTTTTTCTAGTAGTTTTCTTACACATATATATATATATATACATACATATATATATATATGTACAATATATATGCGCGCGTACACTCACACACACACACATAAATATATATATATATATATTGCAATAAATATAATATAAGTAATCAATTTGGGAGAAAAAGTAGAACAAATAAACGAATTTTTTTATTTGGGAAACCTAATAACCAAAGATGGTAGGAGTAAAAGGGATACAAAGAGCAGAATTGTCCAAACTAAAGCATCATTTTATAATAAGAAAAGCTTATTGACATCGAGAGCTGTTAGGAAAAGACTGCTGCAAATATATGTATTCAGCATTGGCCCGTATGGGTGCGATACTTGGATAATGACGAAAGATTCAAGGCGAAGACTGATGGCATTAGAAGTCTGGTGTTACAGAAGATTACTAAAAATTAAAGTAACCAACGGGGAAATATTGAGAAGAATTGATGGAAAGCCGACGTTGTTAAGCTGAATAGTAAAAAGAAGAACCCGAATGATAGACCATGTACTGCGACACGAAGGGCTAATCTAATAGAAGGGATGCATCAGGGAAAGAATGTGATTGTAAGACCGCGAGCAGATTACATTTCACAGATACTCCAAGATGTGGCTACACATCGTATGAAGAACTGAAACGGATGGCACAGAATCGAAAGAAATGGAAATCAATGACAAACTAATCTTAGGATTGAGCACAATGTGATGATGATGATGATGATATATATATATATTAAATTTGACTTAGGCCATCTATGGACCACCACAATGTTAGTCTTAAGTCAATTCTGTCCTTTCCTCTCGTTTCTTTGCCCAGTATCCTTTCTTTCGTCCATGTTCGCGTCGTCTTCTTTACCACAGTCTCCTGGCATTTCTTTTCGGTTTTTTTTTTGCCCAATATTCTTCAATTATTTTCGCGTGTGTCTTATTTCTTTCTTCTGTTTTTATAGTCGCAAGCTCATGGAATCCTTGAAAAGATTGGATCCTATGTCTTAACTTATTTCTATTTTTAATTTCTTCATCAGATATTCCCATACGTTCCACAGCTCTTTTGACTTGCACCATCCATGACACTCTATTTTTCGAGTTGTTTAAGACGGTTGTTGTCCATTCTTTTTATGTGCCCATAAAAGGCGACCCTTCTTTTCCTGATTGTGTCGCTAACCTTTTCTATTGTTTCATATATATTTCCCTGTTGCTTCTTAATTTCCGATATTCTTCACCTTCTCAAGGGTCCAATATTTTTCAGATTATTTTCCTCTCTTTGACTTCTAATTGCCGTATTTTCTCGTTTTGCTGTATGTGTAAAATTGTATAATTTCGGTGAAAAATTATCGATTTTTGTGTTTTAATTTTCTAAATAAATAATGATTTCTTATCATTGTTCATATACGAATTTAAACGTTCTTTAAATCTTATCGCGAATTGTCTATTTCTCCGGGCGTTTTCCGCATTGACTACAAATTAATTTATATACTTCCGAATTTTTTGATATATCTTCTATTCCAAAATGCGTTATTATTTCTTATTTCTAAATCGATATTATAATTGTTAAATATTTTTATTATTTTATAGATACTATTTCCTACGTAATTTATCGAAGCTAAATAATTATTTCTATCTTTTTCCGTATTTAATTTTCATATTTTATCGACTGTATTAAAGTTATATTTATTATTAATCGCTATTTGTTTTATTAAATCGTTTTCTTTTTATTATTTATTATATTATCTATTGTTTTTTTTTTGTTGTTTACTTTTTAAAAATCATCGCCTTCCACTACGCTGTCCGAGTGATTAAATATAAACGTACGTATACGAATAAATATATAGGAAATTCCGCCTAATGCCGGTTTCGGACTGTCGCGTGTATTTTAAGAAGAAGGCGTTTTAAGTAAAGATTATGAAAAGATTATATTTCATATATACCAACCGTAATCGATACCCACCCACCCCCGTCGACGATCATCGAAGAAATATACGTACTACTATCGTATTTTACGATCGAATTCTTTCATCCTAACGAATGCAACCGGGTGGTGAAATGGGCACCTCTACTACGTGACACCCGCTAGAATTTTATTTTTCATCGTTCTAACTCTTCGTACGGAATAAACCGCCAATTCTTTTCGGAGTATATATAGGTTTCGTGGTTGATAACTCACGGATATCGATATCAACGAGTTTGAAATAATATTTATTTCTTTCTCCCTTAGTCTCGAGCATTTATAATGCGTTTTATATATATATATATATATGCATTTTAAAAATTTCAAACTTACGGTATCTCAAAATAGACTCGTATGTATACGTATATAGATAATACACATAATTCTATGTAGACTTGCGTGCGAGAGTTAAACTTTCGCCCTCGAATTAAACTTCAACTGACCGTTAAGAAAAAAATAAAAATAAAAGATATTAAGCCTCGCATTATTTACCGTGTAACATCATTCCGAGGTACCGAACTGAAGAAGCGAGTATCAGTCGGTAGTGATTATAGGACACGGTTAAAAATACGAAAAGAATAATTCGAATCAATAAGTCGATTCAACTAAGAATAGCTCTGAAGACGTTTTATATATACATATATATTATATATATATATATATATATATATATATATATATATATGATATCGCCGAAGTGTGGGGGTAATACTAATGATAACCGGTCGAATATGGGAGAATCATCGCGATAATCGATGAGAATGATAATGAGATGATACCGACGATACGAACGTATATGAGAGTAGTATATAAGAAGTAATGATGTGCAAAAGGTAAAAAGATACCGCCTTTAATTCGAGCCACGATAAAACCGCGTATAAATTGAGTTAATACCTCTTGCCCAAGTTCCTATCGAGGGAGATCTCTCGCAACTGGACTGACGTATATATCCATCCGTACGTATATAATCTATATAAGTACGATTACGTTCGAAATCGTATCTAGACCAAGTACCAAGTAGTAGTAATTTAATCATTTTCGATCGTCCACACACACAAAGGAAAAATATGTATATAATATTATATATATATACAATGATTTTAATGATTCGTATATAACTCTGTGTGAGTTATTACAGATGTTTTATAATAGTAACACACTATATAAAATTAATTCGCCCGATTGTAAATTAGATAACGAACAACTTTTCGGTTTTAAGAGTCATTTGCACTTACCATTCCACCAGATAATCGGATCATAAAGATTTATTCATTCGAATAACGTAATTATCAAAAATTCACTCACTCCACCCCGTCCCTTAAAAGATAGCTCATCACTTATTTAGTTCGTGTCTTTCTTTTTCGTAAGGCCATTTTCTATAAAAGAACATCGTATCTATATAGGTATATATATATATATATATATATATGTGTATGTATAAGTAGTTGAATGAGATTAATAGCACAAAACTATAGCCTAGAACTTGAGCACTAGTATCTGCAGTTATATCTTCGTCCTCACGCGATAACAACAATTAAGCTTCTGTTGGTAAGTAACGATTGAAAGCTAATTACTTGATACTATCGACATCTTTGTACGAATTTATGCTGGATGTTTAAACGATTCATCGTTATACAATATAAGTAGTTCAATGAAGATTAACAGCTCAAATTAACACAAAACTTAAGAACTAGACTCTGAAATTTTACAACAGTCTTCACGCGATAACACCATTAAGATTCTGTTGGTAAGTAACAAATGAATAAAACAACTTCACAATCCCGAAAATATGCGAGAAGGGCTAATCTCCTCACTTCTTAGCTAATTCGTTTTTTTTTCCATTTCATAATAGTATATTATTTAATAATTACAAATATACTGATATCAAAGTTTAACGTTGTAACCCAATTAAGTTTTTATATAAAATCAATTTACAAACTTTTACTTACATTCTTTAATATCTTGACTGTGTAATAAAAAATAATTTCTGTTTTCTCCACTGGCCAACTAATATGCTAACCGTCAGACGCAAACAAAATACCGGACTTACTCGACTTTTTATTTTCAAAGAGTTAAGTCCATCACGAATTAATGTAGAAGCCTCGTTCGACTCGTCGTCCGATCACTCTGCAGCGCTTTTACAAATTAACTAATTACTAAAATAAAAGCGTTCGAATTTTATAATCAGAAAACTGATTGGCTATCATATGCTTTATGGATTGATGATAACACTTAATATTATTTTTCAGAATGGGGACAACATCGACGAGGCAATAGATCGCACCTTGGCTAAATACCCCTCAATACGAGGTAGCGTGCCATAGTCAACTGTACGAGATGCTATTAGAACCAAAAGGCAGGTACGTAAACTGTTGCAAAATTCTAGATCACCTGCTCACAAAGAATAATTATTAAACACACACGTAATATAGAATTAAATTGTGTTATAAAACAACATAAAAATGATACATTTAGGTAATTCATTATTACCCTGTCCAGTCACCCACTGCGATTATTCACTGTGGAAGGAAAGGTTTTAGAACAATTTCTCCTATCAAAAACTCGAATGAAGGTTGTGCTCGTAGTATGATCACATAAAGTCACCGGCTATGACTTGATCGCGGGTAAAATGCTTAAGTACATTCCAAGGAGAGCCATCGTACTACTGACTACCATATTTAATTCGATCATCCGCGCCTCAGTTACTTTTTATTCAAGTAAACCGGTCAAACCACCTAATGGAACATCGTCATACCAGCCCATTAGTTTGTTACCTATTCATCTAACGTATTTAAAAGATTAATACTGTCAAGACTTCTTCCGATAATTAAAGACTCCAACATAATACCTGACTACCAGTTTGGATTCACGCCGCAATTGCTTACAACTGTTCCCAATTCTGAAATATTTATACAAACCAAAATATAATATAAATACCCAAATCCTCCTAAATATCTATAAATCTATAATTCTATCACAAATCAACTATGGGTGTCATGTATACTCAACAGCCAGTAAATCTATATTAAGAACATTAGATACAGTACACCATGCTGGACTTCGATCTATCCTTGCAGTACATCCATCATCACCATCAAAGAGCTTGTGTTCATTAGCAGGATCCTTTCCACTTATATACTGCAGAAAATACCATACTTACCTATATTTAAGCCGTCTGCTTAGCTACAATAAAACATTTGCATGCACCAAAGAACATACATCCCCTAACCTCCATTTTCCAAATGATCCTATACCAAACCTACTTAGCATACTATCAATATATCACGTAAGCTTCATTCCAAAATCCGGCATTGATGTACAATATAATGATACCTCCTTGGGACCCTTCCGAAACAAAAATATATTTATCTCTCACACAGCACAATAAATCTACACACCCTACATATATAAAAGAAATGGTATTAAGCACTCTTCAAAAATACAATGACATCACACACACATACACAAACGGAGCAAAATCTGCAGCAAGCGGTGACAATTCACCAGCAGCTTGCTGTTACCAATTTGATAATATACTACACTCAATCCGATTAAGGGATGGATGCACTTCTCTGGATGCAGAGTATCTGCAATATATCCATTAATCAACAGAAAATCATTTCTTAATGTAAATAATAAATTAATTCTGTATAAAACACTTATACGTCCCATAATGACGTAGTCCAGCTTGGAGTTTTATTTCAAATACAAATTTTAATAAGTTACAAGTATTTCAAAATAGGTGTCTCAGATGTGTGCTAAATGTCCCTAGATACCACAAAATCGTTGACATGCTACCTTAAACATGCTTTATATTAAGGACCATATCTTAAATTTAACGCGTAAGTTCTGCGATGATTGCTTAGTCCACGATAATAGTTTAATTTCTACCATTGGTAATTACGATTCCAGGCAACTACAATTTATGTATAGTAAATATAAACATAGGAGGCTCAAACATAACCTGTTGTAACGTTATATGGCGATTATTTTAGGAATTAATATTTCTTCTTTATTTATTTTTAATGTCTAACGTGTTTTTTCTTTTGTTTTATTATTACTATCTTAATTTTTTGTTTTTTGCTGTACAGTTTTTTTTTCAATTATTTTTTGCTGTCATTATAAGTATAATTACTTCTTTTATTTATTACGGGTTTTTGTATTATTTCTGATGTACGGCGAGCCATCCTGGGCGTTACGTAATTATTATTTAAAATTTTTGGTTTGTGTATACTCACTGTAAATTATGCTGAAATATACGTTGCTGTTGTATGGAATTATGTACTGTATTCTGTACATCAGATCAGCTGTACTTCCGCTTCAGCATTGATTATAACAGACTCCCTCTCCTCTCTACGACTAATATGCCGTCAAGACAATAAGAACACCATAATATTATAAATCCTACACAATCTACACACGCACTACACAAGCAAGGATGGAAAATCTGCTTTCTGTGGATCACAAGTCACATTGGGATGCACGTTAGTGATAAAGTAGACCTTGAAGCTCGGTCTATAGTACTTTCACTAGTACCAGAATATTCACCACCTCCATTAACATTAGCACACGTACTCATGAAGAACAGTAGGAATGGACCACCGACTGGACGTCACAAACAACCTTCCTGAGAAGCATAAAATCAACTCCAGATGGCACAAGCAAAAAAGAATGTGGTACGCTAAATCGTCTACGTTTGGGTCATACAGCCGTCTCATACAATTATCTGTATACCAAAAGCCCTCCACCAACAAACTGCTCCCTATGCGGACAATTAACAGAATCAACAGTCACATCTACAACTGCCAAACACTCACACCACACGGGTTAAAACACAAAATTCAGGGCCTGATACAAAAAATACTCTCAAACAACCCTCAATCAGTAAGTAGAATTCTGATTTTTGCCAGAGAAAAGCGGAATCCTAGCATACATATAAACTAGACAACAATTTCACATAGTGTTACAGCTGCATGTATTCTTCAAACAGCTGTAGACAATATTTCAACTTGGGCTCATACCTGGAAAATTAAATTAAATGACAGCAAGTCAGTAGACTTTTCTCTCCGACACCATGGTTACATTCCAACTTATTTGAATGGTAAACCGGTTCCAGTGTCTAACTCTGCTCGCTATTTAGGTCTGCATCTTGATTGTAAGCTCAATTGGCACGAGCATATTAAAAGAAAACGGAAAATGTTGGACCTTCTGCTCTCCAACTTTCTCTAATTCTGAGCTTAGTCTCGAAAGCAAAAGGCTCATCTATACTTCAATTTTCCGACCAGCATGGAGCTATGGTGCAGAGATCTGGGGATCCGCAGCCAAATCTAATCTCGAAATTCTCGAAAAATTTCAAAACAAGTTCATGCGTATGATTTCAAGAGCACCTTGGTTTGTCTCGAACGCCCAACTTCGTATCGATCTCAAAATCGATCCAGTTCCTGTTATTATCCACCAGAAGTCAAACAGCTACATTAATTGCCTTCACCTCCATCCGAACGTTGAAGCAATCTTACTATTAGATGATTCTAATGATACCCGACGGCTGAAAAGAAAACATCAGCTGGATCTTATTAATATTTAATTTTATTATTTTTTATAAAATAATTTAACTACATGTGAAATTTTCCTATAATTAGTTATGGTAAATGTAATTAGTTTTACAGTTCCAATAAAATCTTTATAATAAAAAAAAAAAAAAAAAATGTCTCCTTATGCTGTAATAACCCTGGTAGTTACAAACGGCATGTGGAGATTTACATAATATTTATATATATATATATATATATATATATATATATATTCCCCCGTGGGTACTTTGTACCTTCCGGGAACAGATCTAACCGGTATGGGACGCGTCCACAGGTGGCGGATAGTGGAATGGCCCTACAGATATGCAGGTTAGCTGCGAATAAGACTAGTCAAATAAGCAGTCGCGGACCAAGAGGGGCTACTGGTGGAAAGCCTCAGGCAGGTGATTCCAGTAGTGACAGGGTAAGAAACACGAGAATGCAGATGGTAAACTTGAGGAACTGGCCATAAAAGTCTGCATATATCTTATGACTGTCTCTCCCTCGGCGTGTTTAGATCGACGTAAAAATCTAACAATGTTACCTCCTCAGTAACAAAAACCGCTGCCTTGCGGTTGGGGTCTTTACCCAAAGGCTAAGGGAGTAAACCCTGACAGAAAATCCGGTGGAAGGCAACGAGAAACCACCACTGTACTTCTCAAGAAAATTAATGGAGTCTGTCGATGTATCAAGCGAACCGGCTAGCAACCAGCGTTTTGACAACCGAGGTCAAAATGTGCAATGGACGACCGGCCATGTAGATAGAGACCCCAGCTATCACGTGGAAAATAAGCGACTGGGAAGATTTATTAATTTCAACCAAGCTATTGGAACATGGAACGTCAGAGGCCTTCGTGGACCAGGCAAGCTTAATATCGTAGAAATGGAGCTAGAAAGATATGGGATTCAAATAGCGGGTATAAGTGAACTCATTACAGACAATCGGGGCACTTCTCAACAAATAACAACATCGTGTACTGTTCCAGTAACAAAAACGATAGTACAAATGGAGAAGCAATAATCGTAAATAAAAACTTGAATCACTTAATTATGGGTTATAGAGCAAAGAGTAATAGAATAATAAAGGTCCGATTAGGAACAAAACCGATACTCATTCATCTGATCCAAGTATATGCGCCAACCAGTGCGGCTTTAGACGAAGAAATAGACATATTCTACAATAATTTACAAAAGGAAATAGATGATATCCCTAGTCAAGAAATGTTCATTATAATGGGTGATTTGAATGCAAAGATTGGAAGATGCGAAGACAACCATCACATAAAAGAAGTCATAGGAAAATATGGTGTTGGTAAACGTAACGAAAGGGGAGAACGATTGATAAACTTTGCTATTGAAAACCGATTAATGATAGCAAACACAAAATTCAAACGTCATGCAAGGAGATTGGGTACATGGAGATCTCCTGGTAATAAATACAGGAATCAAATAGATTACTTTCTACTTCAACAGTGCTGGAAATCGTCTTGCAAAAATGTAGCGGTGCGCCCAGGAGCAGAATGTGGATCTGACCATAGTCTACTAGTTATGTACATGAAAGGTAGGCTAATGTAAAACCAAAAATTCGTCAAAGATTAATGGTTGGAAACAGTCAAATTTTTACAAAAACCATAGCAGAATCACAACGACCCTATATAGAACCGGTATCGGCAGAAGAACAGTGGATGCAGCTTAAATCAGACGTTATAGTAGCGGCAAATAGATCAATGGTAAAGAGGAATTGCAATAAGCGCAAACCATGGTTATCTGACAGAACAATGGAACTGATTGAAACGAGAAGAATGCTGAAATGTGAAGCCTCACTATAAGATGCAAAATGGAAAACATTAAACCGAGAAATAAAAAACAGTTGCAGAAAAGACAAAAATACTTTCCTGAATAAAATATGCGAGGAAATACAAAATCACGCAGATAAAAATGAACAACATGATCTTTATCAAAAAGTGAAACTTCTTTCAAGAGACTTCAAATTAATGAATTTGACAATGCAAGATAGAAATGGCAATATAAAAACGAACCTCAATGATGTTGTTGACGTATGGAATGAGTATTGCCGAGCTCTTTATGATGATAATCAATCTCATGGCCCTATCGATAGAACACAGATTGAAATTGATAACCCCTTTGACGAACCAGAGCCAGATATCCTAATGAGCGAAGTTTATGAAGCTATTCAATACCTGAAAAATAAAAAAGCAGTAGGAATTGATGAAATGCCTACAGAGGTATTAAAGCAGATCTCACTCCATATGTAACACTATATGGGTAACAGGCGACTGACCAAAAGACTGGAGCCAATCAATATACATTCCTATACATAAGAAAGGACAGAAAACTAAATGCGAGAATTATCGAACAATAACCCTTCTCTCACATGCAAGTAAGATTTTACTTCGGATACTTAATAATCGACTCTATGCACGGATGTCTAAAGAAATACCCGAAGAACAAGCTGGCTTTGTCAAAGGAAAAGGCACCCGAGAACAAATTCTTATCGAAAAAGGACGTGAATATAACGTACCTATAATACTATGCTTTGTAGATTATCAAAAAGCGTTTGATAATGTTCGTTGGGATAAATTATGGTCTATATTGCTTGAAATGGGTGCACCAAAGCACATTGCATATCTTATACAGAGATTATATAATAATAACAGTAATATCATACGTATTGGTAATACAACATCATTCTATACGCATAAAGGAGTTAGACAAGGCTGTATTCTATCACCCTTGATCTTTAACTTATACGCCGAATATATAATTAGACTAATCTTAGACGGATGGAAAGAGGGTATACTGATAGGAGGACGAAAGATAACCTCCGATATGCAGATGACACAACCTTAATAGCGGCTAATATGGAAGAAATGGAAAAACTATTGTAACGCGTGGAAGATAGCAAACAGTACGGTCTTAATGTAAATAAAAGCGAGACAAAAATTATGATTAAAGACAGAAAGAATGTAATACCACAAGACGAAAGAACATCTACCGGCTATGAAAACGTCCCGAGTTTTCGATACCTAGGATCACTTCTTGAAGCAAAGGACGGCTCAGAAGGAGAAATACGACGAAGAATAGAAATAGCTAGAAATTCTATGACAAAACTAAATCGCATTTGGAAAGATAATTCGATTACAAAACCTGTAAAAATTAAATTAGTCGAAATGCTCATATTTTCAATTCTACTATACGCAGCAGAAACGTGGATAATGAAAAAGTCTGATAAAAAGAGAATTGTCTCCTTCGAATTATGGTGTTGGAGACGGCTTCTCAGGATACCGTGAACTGCAAAACGGACAAATGAGTCTGTTTTACGGGAAATTGGTACCACGCAAAGACTGTCAACCATTGTTTCCACAAGAGTGATTAAATTCTTTGGACATGTCATGCGGAGACCAGAAGGATTACAGAAGCTGATGATCATGGGGATTGTTAATGGTAAACGACCACCAGGACGTGTACCGAAACGATGGACAGATGTTGTTCAACAAAGGACAGGACTTTCAATTGTGGAATGTGTACGACTGTCGGCAGATCGGTGTAATTGGTGAACACTTATTGCTTCAGCGACGGACTAAGATTAATCACGATATCCTAATTAGTGTGACGACTACTGATGATATATATATATATATATATATATATAATATCTAGATCATCATTTTTTCACGATCAAGCGACATCTCGTATAAAATTATTTGTTAAGATATAAGAAGATTAACATTAAAAATATCGAAATAATTTAAGCATTTTAAATATTCGATAAATGTTTTTTCTCTCATAATTGAAAATAGCGAAGATTTTCCAAAACTTTACGCAATTTTTCCCCACCTTCCATCCTAATGAAGGAGGAAAGTCAGAAATACGAATTTTCGTACGAAGTTAGTCTCACCTTTCCCGAGTTGTTAAATAAAAGGAAGGAATAAAATCTCTTTTGTTTTTAAGTAAATATAAAGCAAAAGGAACACCACACGTTTTCCGTATCCCATCTCTACATATTATACCGTACATACATACATACATACATATATATATATATATAATATATACAGTGGATATCGTAAAAGATGAAACAACGGTATTTTTAGTAGGAAAAGGAAAATAAACATTATTTTAAAGCGATGTACACTTTCCAAAATGTATATCATAGGAAGAAAAAATTAGTTTTCACGAGGATGTGTACTTATATATATATATATATATATATATATATATATATATATATATATATAATGTATATATATATGTGTGTGTGTATGTAAGAATACGTGCGCAAAAGCCACTTCCTACGTGAGACGTAAACATTACAAATTCTTTTGTACGAAATTCTTAACTTCCTGAGTTGACTTCCTTCCTGCAAAAAGTCGCTATACGAAAAATATTTCCAGATTATAGCCACAAATGATATACACTAGTCTCCTGCCACATATACCACATATATATATATATGTGTGTGTGATATAATTTTTCTATTACGCGAGATGATCTTTTATCTTCCTTTTGAAAATGATTCTTTTTAACAACTACAACCGTCGTCCGGATTTAGTCTCATAAGAAGGTTACTTCTTTTAATAAGTACATTTTCGTATTTTACGCGGCGTCGCTCGTTAATTTTAAATCGCGATTATTTTTATTTTATTTACATACTTATGATCATCATCATAATCATCATCATTATCATCATCATCATCGTTATAATCATCCTAAAGTGGAAAAGTTCATTGTTTCAAAAGCGTTATCAAAATTAAAATATTACACTCACTTCTTCGGTATTTCCTCAAATTACTTTCGTGCAGTTTTCTTTCTTTTTTCCATCGGCTTTCTCTATTTAATTTTCTATCTCTTTCCCTTCTATTAATTTCCGCCGGCGGTAATTCGAATAAATGATTTCGCCTCGCGACCTAGCGCAAATTACGTACTATTTTTAAAAATTAATTTTAAACAAAATCAACATCCATAATAGGAGGTTCTCCGAAAATTTGTATAGTTACGTTTAAGCCGCATAAATCGTTTTACGCGTATTTAAAAATAACGCCGATGATAATGATGATAATGATGATAATAGATCAGTGAAATGTAAAAGTGGTAATTATAGAACGTGTCGGAGTTGATTTAATACAATCGACTTAGTAATAATAGTTGTAATAAAAACCGAGATAATACGTCTAATAAGAATAGTAAATGATTAATCTCGAATAAGAAATAAATTAAATAATAATAATGAATCAGTAGTAAAAATCACGGGAAAGGTTACAATAGGATAAAATTATAGTCTAAAGACAGATGTAAATTATAGAATGTTATAATAAAATCAAACTAGATGAATCGCCATTAAATAACATCGCTCTGTCTGTAATCATTTATATCGGTTTTTCGGTTTGTTTTTGTTTTTTTGGTTGTTTTTTTTTTTAGGAAGGGGACTTTTTAAACTAAATCACGAAAGTAATTATTTCCAAAAATGAAAGTACACATTTATTTTCAAGGAAAAATAATATAAATATACAAAAACAAAAAAATTGTCAAAAATGTGGACGCAATCAGCAAGGAAATCACAATTCAATGCGATGTATATATATATATATGTCGATTAACACAACTACATCTAGAAAGTAATTTTATTTCTGTCGTTTGTCATCTGTCTCCGTGATTAATGTGACCGGACTGCATACTACTACTACTACTATTATACTTAAGACTTTAGCAGAACGAAAACCTGCAAAAATCTGTACATTTGACAATGATAACAGTATAGCGCTAGAATATCAATTGCTTAACCACTGTCAGAGGTGTAATTAAATATATATATATATACACATATATATATATGGAGTTAATTTCGGGTCGGTGGTATAAGTACTATTCTAATTTGTTTCATAGATATATATGTATATACATAAACGTAGTTAATGGTTTAGAGAGCTGGTAAAAGTTTTACACAATAATATTTTGTTTCGAAATCCCTACCTCCCCTGGGTAGGTGAATATCAGCCTGTTAAAGTTGTTGATTGTGGTTTTTTTGTACTTTAATTTACACCTTTTTTCCTCTCTCTCTCTCTATATATACTTCATTTATATATATATGTGTATATATATATGTATATATATATATATATATATATATACACGAACAAATACGCCAAATAGTAATTTAGTTCGTAGCGAGAGAAGAAAATAAGCGCTCAAAGGCCAGGGGGATTTAGACAAACGTTTTGCACCGTTAGTGAGAATGTTTCATTTAGTCGAGCACTCTAAAAAGCATACAAGCGAATTATACAGACAGCTTAAAAGAGTGTTTTATTCGAGTCGAAGCGAGTTCAACGATTGGTAGCGCGGGGTTAATCCGACAGAGGGTAGTTCCGCGGTAAAGTATTCAACAGCGGAAAATTAATCGTACAAAATAGCTTGGAAACCGATTTAATTGTCTTCGCCACCACCATACCCTCTTAGCAAGCCGTGGGTTTGTACGTTGAACCGTTAATGAACGAGATACGGCGCGCGAAAACTTTAATCGTAATCGCCGCTAATACAATACCGACATTTTCCATTTAATTCGAGTGCTTTCTCTTTATTCGACGGTATTCGAGCTTTTATATAGATACATATGTATGTGTGTGTATATATGTATATATTACTTGCGACACACACACACTCAACTTACAATAGACACACACACGTACATATCGACTAATACGTGTCGTTATATTTACCAGACGATCGGAGTTAATGGGAAGGAACTTGCCATTGTCGAAAGAAATTTCGGTCGCTTTTATGTTTTCGAATGGTCGTTCCTTCTACGATGTATTAACGATTAATGGAAACCTTAATTAGCTCTTAGAACGGCCTGTTAGTTCTTAAAGTAAAACAGTGTCGCGGAAAATTTTAAAAGTCTCGACCTAATTTTGATTTTTCCGAACGTCGTTCGAAATTTCAACGACGATAATGAAGATTATTCTTGTTAATAATAACGGATGCGAGTAATTAATTTGTTTAATTTAGTTGTTTTTTTTTTAATAACGTTTTTAAAAGAAATAACCGGTTAAAACCATAAAATTATCGCTCGGAAAATTTATTTCAAAATTAAAATTACCTTCCAGCGTAACGTTATAACAAAATTCGGACAGATCCGTTAGAGTTACCAAAATTATTCCATACGAAAATATTAAAAAAATCCGAGGCAATTTATATATTTAATACGAATAATAAGATCATTAATTAATTTGAAAAACTCGCGAATTATTTCAAAAATAACATACACGAGCAATACAGTCCAAATCTCGGATAAGTTAGAAGAAATGGTTGATCGAGTCGCCACCCAGGACAAACATTTGAATTGTTGCATAGACTCGCTACGCTCGCTCTAATAATTTTAATATGTTATATAGAATTGCAACATCCTATATCAACCGAATGCTTCTTACATCAAAAATATACTTTTTTTTTTTTGCATTAAAAGTTTGTGTACCGTATAATGGGCACTGTGATTGGGCGTAAGATTATAAATTTTGACGTACGAGGTGATTAATTACTCGAAAAGGTGAAAATATAAAGTAATATCTAGATAATTTCGTTTATAACCGTAGCATCTCGATACCATCCAGATGGCACAAGCAGAAAATAATATTCTAACCTAAACCGTCTACGTGCAGGTTATACATATCACACGATTATCTATATACCAAAAGTCCTCTACCAGCAAACTGCTCCCTATGCGAACACTTAACAGAACCAACAGTCATACACTTAATTTACAACTGCCAAACACATACACCACACAGGTTAAAACACAAAATACAGGGCCCGATACACAAAATCCTCTCAATCCTCAATCGATAGTTAGAATCCCGGCTTTTGCAAGAGAAAGTAGACTCTTAGCGTACGTATAAAATTAGACACGTGTCTCCTTGTGCTGTAATTAGTTACAAAAGTCGTATGGAGATTTACATAATGTAATAAAAATTTTAAAAAATCGTTTATAAATACTTTTGAACTGAAACCTTCTACGTCGACAATTATTTATTATTTTTAAATAAACAATTTTATTCGTATTGAAATTGTACCATACACTGTGACTGATAAGATTAACGATATCTCTTATCGAGTTTTTCCTACATTTATTGCGCATACACGTATATATACGTCTATGATATATCCTTGTACAGGCGTGATATATCATATGTATATAATAAATATATATGGTGAGAGCAGTGGTGCACCCAGGATTTATATCTGGCGTGCCCCCCCCCAAAAAAAAAAAAAAATTAAAAAATTCCTAATCAAAATGAATAAAATATACAGAATGTAACAAAATTCGTCGACAGGTAAATCAAACTATACACGATCACGAACAACAACAAAAAAACGCATAGTCACGACCTGCGTCAGTTTCCAATGCCCAAAAGACCCAACCAACGGCCATTTTTTTCTTTGTGTTGCACAGTCAGCTGTGTTTTCATTGTTGTTAGCAGACAGAATGTAACGAATATTTTCTAACAGCACTTTTTGCAATCTAGGCTGTTTTGCACGTTCTTTAAGATAAGGTTTTATTAGTGATAACGCGAGCGCACCTTCAAATATTCTGTTCTGTTTCAACTATCATTTTAGCTGTGAAATTGTTTGGAACTTAGAAGTTACGCATCTTCTTGATATGTATTTTATAATTTTCTAAGCCGTCTGGGGGGTTAAGCCCGGTATTCACCCGTGGATGCGCCACTGCCTGAGAGTATACATTTCCTATATATATATATCTCTCTTCAAAAATTATTGTTATTTCTACCATTTTAAAATGTAATTAACATATAACTCTCTGGAATAAATATTATCGATTAGCGAAACTAATGCCCTCCGGAGATGAAAATTCCAAACAAAAACTATATATTAAATTATCGGGGTCTAAATGCTTTTGCTTTTATACTTACTACCGATTTTCGAAAACCTTTATGCATCAAATAAGTGCCTATTACCAAAATAAGATAGAAAATATTATCCACATAATCTGTATCGTTTATCACTAGTCTGACAAAATTTAACAAGCATAATTTTTGGTAGTACATAAAAACCAACGAGAGTAGCATAATGAGACAAGTAAAAATACAACTACCATTCAAGCGCCTTGCACACACACACCATAAATATATATTATAATGTATATATATATGTTATAAGCATAAATACATGTATATTATATATATATGTGTGTGTGTTTGTGTATGTATATATATATATATATATATGTGTATATGTAAAACCTTGTCGAACTAAAAGAATACCGGAAGGTTGGAAAAAGTTTGAAACTCGAGGAAAATCAGGATATTTTTCTCCTCCATTAACCGTAAATTATAGTCAACGAATCAAAGTAACAACAACGTTTTGTTATAAATCGATAATTTCGACTGCAATCGATAATTTCGATGTACTTTATCGATACTTCATCCGTTTCCTGCGTACGAAATTGTTATCGTTTGTAGTGTGTATGGACTGCTCCCTTTCCGCGTAATAATAAACGATGTGCGCCGAACTAAATAATTGGAAGCCAAAAAAGTAAAATCCTGTTTAAAGAAAACTAAGAAAAAATATAGGCACACACACACACACACACAAAACTAAAAATAAATAAACAAAACTAAAACGATTTCTAGAATAAATAAACGTTGTCTGTTCTATGCCATCACGATTGGTTTTAAATTGTTTACGCTTGTGTAATCTCTGATTTTAGTTTTGGAAAAAAAAGTTCCGTACACTTTAAACATCGATTTTCAAAGTCGTTATCTTTAATAAACTACCAGACACACACATACAATCAAAGAAGCATAAAGCCTCGAGATGAAATTGTGCATCCATTAAACGGGGGCTATTATCTGCGTTGTCAGAGCCAACGAACTAAACGTCCGAATAAATAGCTATTTTTCTAATTTTAGCTGCTTTATCATCCATTGCATTATATATATATATATATATATATATATATATATATATATATATATATATATATATATATATGATATATAGAGATATATATACTACATACACATTTATATACACACACACACAAACATATATATATATATGCCTGTACGTACACATATGCATATAGTTTTACTAGCGCATACTGAATGATTTCAATAGCAAAAAACACCATTACATGTTCATTATTATCATTATCGTTATTATTGTAATCATAAGAATTAATATTATTCACACGTTCAAAGTTTTTCGGTGAAAACCAGGTCAGAATTTGTCACTAGTTCACTGGTAACGTTTCGAAAATATTTGTAATCTCCATTTTCAAGGAAAACTGAACTAACCCGTTACAGTTTGGTTTGAAAATGGAAATTGCAACTGAAACTTCACCGGTGATAAATTCTTACACGGTTTTTAAATTCGACGAGTGGACGATAACAGCCACGAAGAAAGTTTCAATTCTTTCGATATCGATATTATCGTTATTATCATCATCACCATCAACAATATGTGGTAAAGTGGAAATTGGAACTTGACGCGTTGAGAGTTGATATACTTAGCACCCTCAAACAGGAGGTGCTTAACAATTATTGGTTCACCATTACAAGAGCAGCGTGTAGCATTTAGTCTCCTTATCAGGCGATCGTGCGTTAGAAGTGTTATATGTCCGAGACGCAGTCAGCGTAACACGATTTCTTCCTTACGTGTTAGCAAGAACGGTGTGGACCACAATGCCGTATTCGTTCTAATTCTACTTAATTTGTTTGTTAACATCATCTGTTCACACTGTAGTTACACTTGGATAATAAGCGTGATTCGATGTGTTCGCCAAAATCCTCACTTGTAGTAGGTAATTGTGGAGCTGGAATGTTTTAGAAGCTTGCTTAGCTGCCAGGTCTGCTAGTTCATTTTATCCCAGAATGGCTTGGGATCCAAGTTAAAGTTGGTTTATTGCAGTCTAGTTTTGAGAGGAGTAGCACGATCTCTTCGGCAATAGAATGCTGCTCGATGTTTAAATACGAGTCAGTAGACAGTCAATCTGATTGCATACAATTCCGCCAATTACGACGGTAGTGAATAACGAAAAAAGCTACAGCAAACCATGATTTAGAGCCATCTGTGAAGAGCGTCATACGTCCATCGAACTGTTCAAGTATATTCGTTATATCATTGCGATTTCCAGGAAGTAATACAAAACAGTTTATCTCTAAGCATGTTGATTCTCACGGTGGTAAGGTCGCCGCCTAGTTTTCATACATCGGGCATGTTTTAGGATATTCGTCAAAATTGTATTTATATAAGAAAAGATACTACCGTTTGTGTTAATCTTTAAGAAATGTATAATTTTATTCCGAGTTGTTAGAGGATTAAGAATTACTGCGAGGTGCGCAGAAAATTTTTCGACACAATCTACAATCGTCGAAATTTAAGTCATTTTATCGAGGCCGTTTAACAGGATGGGCGTAGGAGTTGTTCTGAAGGCTCCTGAGAGCAGATTCGTAATATTATTTATTGCTTCTAAGGAGATCAGTAGACTGTCTTTAGCGTATGCATATTTCTATTTTTGAACGAAGGAGAGCGCTATATATATATATATATATATATATATATATATATATATATATATATATATATATATCAGTATAAGCGACCTGGTGTCAGCACCATAGTGTGTACGCCCTAATTTTCGGAGCAGATTTAGCTGTTTCAAACTCTCTTCTTTATCTTGTTAATGTGAGGTTTTCACAATATCCTGTTATCGGAGGTCAGTCCATGATATTTCACTACATCAGAGGTTGCGATAGATCGTACTGATACCGTGAAAACAAAACAATTTCGTAAAACTTAGATTCCCGAAAACACAAATACTGATACGAGAAAACTAGGCGGCCCAGCTAGCAACTGCGGTATTCGCAAAAAGTGAAAAAAAAAACGCTATCGGATGCACTGATAATGCTAAACTTCGATTCTAAAACAACGTTGTTATAACATGACAATAAATAAGAAGAAAACAGCAATAATGAAATGCGGTAAAACAAAAAATAATCGAACAATAAATATTTATTTATTTTTTTTTATTTATTTATTTAATAGCAGTTGCCTTTCGGCTATGACCACTTAATTTACATTAATTATATATAAAACATTAAATTCGTACAAATAAGATTATGCCACTTAATTTAAATTAATTAAATGTAAGGTATTAAATTCGTACAAATAAGATACTCGTACAGTTTACGTGTTGTATATACATTGTCCTGGAGAACATCCTTCATGTCATCTGTGGATATGTCATTCAGTGCTCTGCAATTTACATATTTGTTGCACTTCAATAACAGTGTACGGTTACAGGTTCGTCACAGAGTTCGCACTCTGGAGGTTCGTCGTGTTCGAAAATATATGCATGCGTAAGTTGAGTATGTCCTATTCTGAGCCGGGCTAGTACTTTTTCGTATATGCGACTTTCTTGAGTCGTCGTCCCTAGAGGATATATATTATTTTTAACCGACCTCAGCTTATTTGTTATATCGGAACTGATCCATATTTCGTTCCATTTCCTTAGTAAATACAAAATTAGAAAATGAAAAAAAAAAAACAATACCTCGGTTCGATAATAACAGACGAGTGATCGAGAAATAAGATTGAGAACTGAAAAAAGAAATCATCTTTAACGTATAAAAATTTCAATACTTAAATAGAGAAATACGGAAAAGGTTTAATAAAGGTTTATGTTTCGAGCATGCTTTCGGAAACTTATAAACAAATGCGGACAAAAACAATTCGAAGCGTTCGACACGCGGTATTGGTGAAAAATGCAAAAGGCAAAACGGACAGACAAAATAAAAAATATAGACGCTCTAAAAACGCTGCTTAATGAAATGTATAAGCGACAGAAAATGCAGTCGCATATTATAAGGAGTAACGAATATTTAAATGAGTAATCGGAAAAACAGAGACACGTTCGATTAAAAAGCATTAAAAGTAAAATTAGCAGAAATAATATTTGTTTTTCTATAATTTCATTACTCCGTCTCGCGCGTAACACGTTAAAACGAATAACTGATAATTAAATAACTTTTTTTACAGGCGTTTTATCGTAGACGCGTATTAAACCGAATGATGCAAACATCGATTATAAGCGTGAACGTCCATTAAAATTATTATCTGTACGCTTACATTACGCGCCTTTGTATATATATAGGTGCGCGATCGTTATAAAGCGTATCGAAAAGCCGACGAGTTACTATCATCGTCGTAGGCGCATTTACGTTCTAATTGTTTAGGCTTGAACGCGGAAATTCTGGAAAACGTGGAAATGAACCGTGAACACTTTTAAAAGCGGCTTCAACACACTAATCAACACTATAACCAACTGACACATGCGCCTCTAAATGTAACCGAACAACCTTATATATGTATATATTTTTGAAATTCCAGCCATCCAGTTAACAAATTAGCGAAACGAATTATCAGCAACGAACTAAATGAAAACAGTTTTCATCCTGATCATCGTCGATGTAGATAATGCGCGGATGTAGAAGTATTACTCGTTCATATGTGTCGTCTATACATATATATATATATATATATATATATATATATATATATATATATACATACGCAAGGACAAACAAAACAACAGTGTTATCGAATGCCGGAGATGAAAACGCCAATGATAACAGTTGGTTTTCCCGAACAAAAGAGGTAAAATCGAATAACAGATGTTTTGCCCAAAATTAATATAGAAACTACGCTAGCTCGTGTACGTACGTATCTGAACTAGTAGCGTACGCATTGTGAAAATGACTGACGGATATAACCGTTCATTCTGTCAACAATCGCCAATTAAATAAGTCTTATTACGTAAAAACGAGGAACCTTCGAAATGAAATTAGTCATTTAATATCACGTCTATTAAAAGCTCCTCTTATTCAACTCGTTAAACTCGTTCGGCATTTATTTTCATTCTGTACATTCACTTCCCAATCAATTTATCTGGACAGATCACCGGCGAATACATCCTTATAGCGCACTGCAGGTCTTCCGATAAGTCATTTTCCAATTTTTAGAACATCCTATTACATTTTCTTCGGTACACGGTGGTCGAGTCAACATTTGCGCAATAGATTTAACCGCCGTTGGAACTGAAACAACCTCGTTTGATACGAAGTGTTTCCAGTTTATTTTCAATATTCTCCTAATCGCGCTCAGATGACAGATCTCAGCTTTTAATGGTGCTTTTTCATAATAGGTTTCACTTCCATACATCATTGTTACGATAACTTTCTGATTTTGTTTTTACTGTCGAATCTTTGTTTTTGAATACATATATATATATATATATATATATATATATATATATATATATATAATAATTATATATATAATCATCATCATCATCATCACTGTCCACTGTCCTACGTAAGGACGTGGTGACACCCTGTAATATTATTCAAGTTGCATTATAGTTTTTCTCCATAAGTATCTATTATTTGCAGTCTGAAACGCCTCCGACATAGTATACCGTGTTGATGCCTTTACTTGATCAATCCAGCGTGTGGACGTTTACCGTTTACGATATCTTGTATTATTGTTCGTTCCACTGAATCGATGTTTCTCGCTATATGTCCGAAATATCTTATCATGTTTCTCTTAGCCTGGTATCTACTTTTAATTCATCGATAATGGACTTATTAGTTCGGAGCGCTGTTCAAGGTATACGTAGAAGTTTTCGATATATTGCCATCCCAAAAGCATTTATACTCTTTTCGTCAACTTTTTTCATAGCCCATGTTTCAGACGCGTATGTCGCAACAGGAACTATTACTGCATTGACCAATTTTAATTTTGTTTATTTTGTTATGCATGTATCTTTCCATATTCTATTCAGCATGGTCATTGCTACTCTCGCTACAGCGAGACGTCTGCGTATTTCCTCTTCGCATCCACCTGTATTCGTTATTATCGCACCGAGGTAATTAAATTGTCGTACTACTTCATAACCACCAATATCTGTGGTTTCTGATCTATTATTTTTTGCTCTATCAACAATCATCACTTTTGTTTTCAGTTCAGTTTAATGTTATAATTTTCACTCACAAGTTTCACCTTTTTTATAATATTTTGAAGCTTCTTTCTGAGGCGGTTAGTAATACTATATCGTCAACATAGCGTAGGTTATTGATCTTGTGGCCTCCTATTATTATCCCGCCATTCCATCCATCAAGCACTTCTCGCATTGAGTTCACTATATATATTAAATAACATAGGTGATATTATGTATCCTTGTCTAACTCCCGTTTCTAATTTAAATGGTTGCGATTTACAATTTTCGTGTAGATTGCGTATAATCCTTATTATGTGTTTTGGTATTCCAGTTACGTGTAATATCTGACACAGTTTACTCAATTTGACAGAGTCAAATGCTTTGGAGATATCAACAAAACATATGTATAATTCTAATTGATACTCACGCGCTTTCTCAATGATCTGCCGTAAATTCAAGATGTATTCTATTATTCTTCGGCCAGGCATGAATCCCCGCTTGTTCTTTCGAAATCTGCGATATTATATAAGTTTTAAGTCTTTCATTGATAATAATAAAAAGAACTTTGCTGGTGTGATATATTAATGTTATAGTTCTATAATTCACACAGTTCGCGAGTGAGCCTTTTTTTTAACACAATGAGATGAAGGTTGATCTGCACCAGTCTATGGACCATTTGCCAGTATTCTATACTTCCTTACATATTTCATGTATTAGCGTGGTCTTCAAGTTCTTTAATCGCTTTTGTCAATATGCCATCACCTCCTTCACTTTTCCCCTTTTTTAATCTATTTATCGATGATATCACTTTTGATCTTAGTATGCACGGTTCTTTTTCTATTTTCATATCTGCTTTAATTCCATGATCTTTTATTTCGTCATCAGAGTACAAATTTTGACAATAATTTCTCCAAATTTCGGCAATAGCCATAGGATTAGTTATTAATTTACCATCGTTATTTTTTGCTATCATTTGAGTTTGTAATTTAAATTCCTTGGTGAGATACTTCACAATATTAAATAATTCTTTTGGTTCATTACATTCAGCATGTTTTCGTAATTTATCGCATATATTCGTAATATGGGCATTCATATCTCTCATTATAACTATAGGTTATTTTTTGGAATGTTTGTTATAATCGATTCTTTATATAATGCATTTATGGTTGGCATGTACACCTGTATTATATGTAACTTCATAGGGCTGGTGTTAAGCGTGATTCTTATTACCTGTGGACTTACTGGCATGTACTCATATACATATTGTGAAAGATTTTCTGTTCCATCTTTCATCGTTTCCGGCGGTATATACTACATAATCTGATGCTTTAAAGTGTCCTTCGCCGCTTCAATGTGTTTCGGATACACCGCAAATAGAGACTTTCTGTTTTAGTAACTTCTAATAAGTTTCCCCGTCTGTAACAACCTTATTACATTCCATGTAGCTAAACTGTATTTCTTATTTCTTAACTTCAAGTGCGGCTGTCTACCAGTCTTCCATTTCGCAGGTGCGGCCTGGTTGCCTACCGCCATCTGCTCCGTCGCATATTTCACACCATTCAACCCGGACTTGGAATGGCGCCGATTAGATCACATGTAAACTATTTTGCTTTGTTTCTTTTAACATGGTGTTCTCTGGAAAATTAATCAGGTAGTTTTTCCGTTTGCCTTCCTGATCGTAGTGCTGTAGCCGTACTGTGTCTATTCACAGCGCCCACAGGTGTCCAGTATATATAACCGTAGTTGAAATTGATTCATACGCTCATACCTGGTACTGTTGAATGGAGGTGGCATTGTTTGACTTTTGTGGCGGCCAAAACTCGCCAAGGATGAGACAGTCATGGGACTTATGCAGACTTTTAGTAGACAGTTCCTCAAGCTGCCCATCTGCATCCTCGTGTCTCATTACCCTGTCACTACTGGAATAATCTGCTAGAGACTTTCTCTACCAGTAGCCGTTCTTGGTTCACGACTGATTATTGGTTATTCGCAGCTGGCCAGTATATCTACTGGTCGTTCCACTATCCGCGCCCCGTTTCGGTTAGAGCTCCGGTCCGGAAGGTACAAAGTACCCCCCGGCGGGGATATATATGAACAATGACCAACGAATATATTTTCATAAAGTTATAAACATTAAAATATAACACGAATAACAAAATCGGCTATATATAAGAAAGGAAGATATTTAACGGAAATAAGCAAACCGGCATTGATGTTCACGATCTAAATGCTATCCTATGAGCAGACATCACAGAATTAATCGGAAAATGTGAAACAAAGCTACATACAAGAAAAAAAAAACTATAAACGACTCGAATATAGAAAGATAGAAAATCAAAAAATAAATGTAAATCAAACCGAAATATTAGAATGTTCGAGATTGGAATCGACGGATATAGATATAGATTTTTCTAAATCCGCAGATACTAAAACATTCAATCGATATGCTGCCACAGTATATAAAAAGTCCAATCAAGCTCTATCTGTCAATCATCAGTTATAGAAAATCAAAAAATAAATGTAAATCAAACCGAAATATTAGAATGTTCGAGATTGGAATCGACGGATATAGATATAGATTTTTCTAAATCCGCAGATACTAAAACATTCAATCGATATGCTGCCACAGTATATAGAAAGTCCAATCAAGCTCTATCTGTCAATCATCAGTTTGAGGAAAGAGGGCCCACTAACCAAGGATATCAGCAAAAGAATCCTGTCACTTACCACTAGTTCATCACTGTTGTATACTGACGAATACTCATTAAATAGGTTTGTTGGCTGCTCTGTCAAAATGAATAATGTCGTCATTATAGGGTATTCGCTTCCTCAGTCATTTTCCATCCTTTCAGCCGAGCTTTATGCGATTTACCTCCCCGTGGACTTCATAATAAACTGTAGCATACAACAGCTATCGGTTGTATGTTTCGCCTCTCTCTGTCAACGATCAACTCCTTATGGCGATGTATTTAGCAACGATCAGCATCCTACAGCCAAAGAAGTGACACGACTTATTAGTCCAACCGAACCAATTAGTCGCGTTCCTGTAGCTTCCAGATCATGCCGGGATTCCATGGAATGAACTAGCAGATAGAGCAGCAAGGGAGGCTGCTACATTGATCCCAAACGTCGCAGTATGTAATTATGACAAATAAAAACTTTTTGCTTCGTGGCAACAAAAGTGGCAATCGACCTTCTCATTAAATAAGCTCCGCCAAATCAAGAATTCCGTTTTACCTTGGAACACTTTGCTTCCAAACCGCAGAGAATACATTGTCCTCTGCAGATTGCGTCTGAGTCACACAAGACTCGCCTATTCACACCTGATTAACAGAACTCCGGCTCGTCAGTGCCCCGTGTGTAGCACCACGCTTTCCGTCTCCCATATCCTCATTGGCTGTCCTTTCCACTCCTCACTGAGATCGTCTCTCAAACTTTCCCTCCTCACTTCCTCTTCTCAAGAAAGATTAATACTCCTCTCTTACTAACCTAATCATGTTCTTAATCATGAATTTAATTGTAGGAACGTTAAATGACAGTAGACGAAAAAGAAGGCCTGAAATGAAATTTGAGTAAAATGTACTGAAGAAACGACGTTACGCGCAAGCATTAAAATTGGCCCACGCCAGTTAGATAGTCGTGTTGCCCACTAGCCTGATGGTTGAGCATGTAATTAAGATAATTATTGCACGAGTATTACCTATTGATCTTCATATTAAAAAAATCACTTATTTTTGAAATTAAAAGAGAACATAATGGAATTATAAACAAAGATCATCTTAAACAACTTGATTTGATTTTTAATGAATTAAAATCAAGATATGATGCTCAGACTAATGGTAAGTTAATTAATAAATTTTTCCCAGATATAATTAAACGTTTTAAAAACAAAAGGATTGAAGTAAATTTTTATATGACACAGATCCTTACTGGTCATGGTTCTATCGGATATTTCTTGCATAAATTACAAATCATCAATGATGGAAAATGTCGTAATTGTACAATTAATGAAATAGAGGATGTACAGCACATACTATACGCATGTAGTAAATATAACCATCTGAAAAAATTGTATAATATCGATTGCTCTCTTAATCCTAATGAAATTATTCTATTAGAAAAATTTCGATTAAACATACATATTGATAGTCACTACTGGTAGCCATAAGCTACTTTCGTAGGCTACTCTATTTTTTTTTGTTTGATAATGTATGTATGTATATAAATGTATTATAAGAAAAAAAAGATTATATATATGTGTGTATGTATGTCCATATACATAGAAATTAGTCAATATGATCCCAGTAATGTGTGTAAGCATTACTCAAACCTTTTTAAACATGTATACACAAAGTATATATATGAAAACAGATATTTATGTATGTACATAATTTCATGCGAACACACATACATATTACATATGTGTATGAACGTGTATGTGTGTGTGTGTGTGTGTGTGTGTGTGTGTGTATTAATTGAAATAGGTTTCCTTTAACGGCTGGTTCAAATTATTATTTCTTTATTCCGTATCGAAATATTTCGATTTACTCAATTATCTTGTCTTTCTCAGCTTAACTAATTTTAGGCGTTATATATATATATATATATATATATATATATATATATATATATATATATATATATATATATATATATATATATATAATACAGATAAGGAATAATTCGAGAAGAAAAGGTTAGCCCGTATAAACAAAATTTCAGTTCTTTTATGTCCACTTTGACCTGACCGTACTTATGAAGTATATCAATTTTTTTCAAATAGCGATAGTTCCGAGAAGTTAAATACCGAGTTGAAGTATGAATTTTATATATATATATATTATATATATATATATATATATATATATATATATATATATATATATATATATATATATATATATAGACTATGTAAAAATCTATATATCTTTGAAATAATAAACTATCGTACGATCATTATACAGATAACCTGGTAGTATATACACGTTTCGCGATGCCTGAATTCGTGTCGTTTATTTTTCGGTTTTCCCCCATTAACGAAATAGCGTCATTATTGACGGGTCGAGTCAAATACGTGACGTAGTTGGAGAACAAATAATCAAAATATAAAAAATTTGGAATAAAAAAAAATAATATATGTAATAAATATGTATGTATCTAATGTATATATATATATTCAATTATAAATCTTGGAAATTGAACAAGCTTGTCTTCTTTATTTAGGGCGAGACGGCGATGATTTGACGATTGCAACGACGACTCTGTTACCACCATTGAAGTATTTTTGATGGTAATAATCTTTATCCGTTGTGACGACAGCAGTTTTCTCTTTGTAAACGGTGACATGCTCAATTATTTCAATTTTTCCACTGCGGCAACAGTGAAGCGAGATTTTATAATTTACCTTTTGTTCTTTGAATTAATATAAAAATCTTAATATTTAACATCGAACAATAATATATAATTAGTTATAACGTAAGTTACTCTAAATCTGGATTATTCCGACTGGCCGGCTCGACATTAAAATCAATTCGAGCCCGTTACGGCCTAATAACAATAATAATAACAATAAAAAGGGAAAAAACTTCCCCCTAAATAACGAACGATACCGCTAAATATGTGTCCGACCGAATTCGAACGTGTCTCTTTTAGAATGATATACAGACGGAATTAATTTTACAACTCAATTAAACCTTTCAGTCACAATGTTCACCATATGGGACATGAAATTTTAACGTTAACAATAATTTTTATACACGAAATGTCTCTCAATTTTAAAAATATTTATATAGATAAAGGTATCTACGGTTCACCCAAGGAGCAGTGTTATATAATAAAACCCCCCATAAAATTTATAATTTAATGTTAAGATTTTACAATCTACGGCTGGAAAGGTTAATTTTTACAGTCGAATTATATTACGTCTGGTAAAATTTAAAACTGATTCTCAAAATTCGAATAAATGTTGAAAAGAAGGATGATTCCTTAAAAGAAATTATGAAACATTTTTTAGAAGAAAAATTTTCAACCAGATGGATCGATAATTTTGAGAAAGATCCTAATCGGTTTTCGTTAAAAGAGTTAAGTTAATAGAGGTTTTTCGTTTGTGCTGTGTACAAAGGAAACTTGGTATTAACGCAGCCCGAAGACTGTGGAAAGAAGATATAATTTCCACTTTTGGTGATGTTTCTTGGAAATCAATTCGTTTTGCAGATCAATTCTGATACTTAAATCGTTCATACATTGATTTTATCAAAAAAGAAAGAATGCTTCTCGAATTAGATCATGAAATTGCTGAGCATATGAAGTTAAATGTTATAGTGCTTGGACTTCCTACTCAGATTCAGAATGCACTAAATCGATCCTATATTACGTCAATAAAAGTTTTTACCCAAAAGTTAAAGCAATTTGAGAGTGAACCTATGAAACATACTGGTTCCTCAGAACAAGTTTGAAACAGAACAGTGGCTTCAGGGACACCGGACAAAGCGAAAAAGACAACTTCTTTTAATAAGAAACCGTGCTCGAATTGTGAGAAACATAAAAAAGACACCCGTTTTCACCCAGAAAACCTATGGTGGTTCCACGATAAATCTCCAAATAAGATAAAATCTATTAATAATTTAGAAATAGATTCTGAATTGAATTCAATAGTTGGCGATCAAAAAAACTTGTAATGATACCACTGATCAGAGTAGATTTGCTTATTAATAATACAAAAAGATGTGGAGGAGTTTATGATTCCGGTTCTAATATTTCTTTAATAAACTCTCAATTTTTATATAAAAATAATATTCCCATTTCTAAAAATGATGATAGTAAATTTAGAATGGTCAGTGGTATCAGTAATGTGTGTGGAATTGTTAAACTTTGTATTCGAATAATGAATATTTGTCATAATGTATCAGTATTTATCGTTGAAAGTAAATACTTTCATCATGATTTTCCCCTTGGGTTGGATTTCATAAAAAAAATCAGACTATGTCAAAACGAAAACCTAAAAATTTTTCAAATGGCTTCTGGATGATAATTTTTAAAAAAATGAATGTACATTTAAAAACTGAACAAAACCATAACACACTAAAAGTTTTTTATAAGAAATCACTCCATTAAATACTCTCAAGAAAACCTCTATGATAATGTAAATAAAAGATACTGTTTTGTCGAGCGACCCGCTCCGGGTCCAGTCCAGGTCGGATGGTGTTAAATGGACGACTAGACATTCTATAGTTACACACCAGGCTCGGGATGGAAAATATATTACTAGTGTTGAAACAAGAAACATGGCAAACCAACTGAATATAGCAACGTGGAACGTTCAATGTTTACTACAGCCTGGTAAACTAGTGATAGTTGAAAAATAAATGGAAAAATACAAAAGTAAGATATTTGGTTTATGTGAAACACACTAGAATGGATCGGAATATATACAAACGGAAACAATGGCTCATAACCACGGTGGTACTAGATGAGTAGCGTTACTGCAATCTAAATCAGTGGAACGAACTGTATTAAACTACAACCCAGTAAATGAAAAGATTTTGACGATTAGAATAAATACAAACCTGTTATACTAAACATTGTTCAAATATATGCAAACATCATCTGCGTCGGAGGAAAACATAGATGATTCCTGCAGCATACTGCACCAAACAATCAGCAAAATATCAAAGCGAGAAATAATAATAATACAAGGTGATTTCAATGCCAGTGTTGGCAATACAGAAAATGATGATCATATAAATAGAGGTGTAGGAAAGCATGGAATTAGGAAAAGAAATGATTGAGAGGAACTTCTCATACAATACTGCTCTGCGTATTATTTCGCAATAATGATTATATGCTTTAAACATCATATACGTCGGCTGTGTACGTGGAAGTCACCTAGTGACCGTTATATGAGTCAAATTGATTACATTAGAATCAAGATGGAAATCCAATGTACTAAATGTAAAAACTTAAGATCATCAGTTATCAGCATACGGCTACGATTAAAATGACTGGAGACAACTCCACAGATGTTCAAGATAACATTAACCAATGGAAAAACGGAAGTATTCGCAAAAGTGTTTTCCCAATACATAACTAATTATACGCATCAAAATAATCCAGAAGAAACACGGATGCAATTGCAGGAAAGGATAAAGAAGTCGGTAAACACTATTGCCAAACAGGAATGTAACAAACAAACAAAGGAAACAAGAAAAGTGTGGATAACAGATTACACATGGCGTTTAATTCAAGAAAGAGAATAATGGTACTAAAAAGATAAGCACAGAAGATACACAACGAAGCTATGCCATGCTAAATCGAAAGATGAAAAAATGCTGTAGACAGGATAAAGTTGCACATATAAACTCCATATGCAAAGAGACTGAACATCATGCTGAAAGAATTTAATATGGCGACCTCTTTAAGAAGGTTAGAACCCTAGCTAGGGAATTCAAATCACAGAACTGGATTATCAATAACAAAGACGGGTTAAGTAGTAACAAACAGCAACCAAGTGGCAAAACGTTGGTCAAAATACTGCGAATTATTACTTGCAGATAAGGTGGATAGCTGGAAAGGGTGGAGAAAATAATCTGGACGGAGAAAACAACACCAAGAATTTTTGAAACGGGTCAATGAAAAGACGACAAGTATTGAACCAGATTAAAAAACTGAAACTATGTTGGATGGGACATGTGTTTCGACATCTCAGGATACATCTCAGGAAAAAGAATAAGAGGTGGACCCGATTAAGCTGGATAGATAACCTGAAGACTCCAGTTACTCAGAAATGAAAAGAACGCTAAATAACCGATATGAATGGAAAAAGACATTCATAGGGGGCGAACCAGTCCACTAACTGTTGCACCAGATGATGATGATGATGATAATTATATATATATATATATATATATATATATATATATATATATATATATATATAAATCAATCGATATATCAGTCCTTGGACTAGTTCGCCTCTACCATGGAAGTCGTCTATTTTTTCCATCCTGCTGTTAGATTGTTCAGTTCAACGTAGCTCTTGATGTGCGCTCCTTTATTGATTGAGTCCATCAGTGTCTGTTCTAGTTTTCCTTTTGGCCTGAACATGGGTATTTTTCCTTCTATAATATGTTTCAATACGTCATCGTGTCTTAAGACGTGCCCGACCTATTTCATTATAACTGTTCTAATCGTTTTCGAGAGTGACCTTTCCTCTCGTACTCGGTTAAAAATTTGTTTATTTGGGGAATTTTATTAACTCACAAAATTTTTAGCATGCTTCACCAACACTACGTTTGAAAAACCTCAATTTTCTGTAAATCTCTTTTGTTCAAAGTCCATGTTAAGGCAACTTACAGCGTTACGCGACTCGATAATATATTTTCGTAATCCTACAGACAGCGTGTTCTGCGTTATTACATGCCTTTTTCTTCTAAACGACTCTTTAGATATTATAAAATTCTTCGCCGAATCTCTTTACCATATTTATATATATTAATAATCCTTGTTGGGAAAAATGAAACACAGAACCGGCAACATGTGAACGACCTGCAAGTTGTCGATAAATTTGTATACTTAGGATCACTCATTAATGCTCTGAAAATTTTATCGCGTTCATATGTACAACGTATTTGCACCGTGAATAAAGTTAATTTTTAAAGTGCTTAGGTTAGTTAATTGTGTGTTTATACTTTTTTAAAGATCCGAAGCACTTTTTCGTTTTTGAAAAAATAAGTTCAAGCCGTTCATCGGGTAAAGAAATATAAAGCTTTAAGTTTGTTTTAAATAGCGGAATTTGGTAAGATTGTTACATTTTACCTTTTATCGTTATCTATTTAACGATCTCGTTAAACTGATAAGTGGCTAATGTACACTTATTTAATGACGTTATTTCGTCTATATAGTTACCTGTATTACGTAAAATTATATTTATCGATAACATTATTATTACGATAATTATAGTTTCTAAGCGGTGTCGGTCGTTTTTACATATCGGGGCACTTATTAATTAATAAATATTAGGCTCTATGGCACAACAAATGGATACATCATCGGCTAGTGCGATGATGAATATCACCGTTCAACAATATCAACAATGGCAAGAAGAGTCGAAATCATCTAATACTAAGTTACAAGCGCAAATGCGATCATTAATAGAGATAAATCAGAAATGATTAGCTAAACTTCAGCAGTATGAAGTCAGTAATATGACGAGAAAAGGTACACATAGTCTTTCTTCATTGAAGAAATTTAATAAAATTAATTTAGAAGCTAGTGAACATAATAACAAAGATGTTAGTAATGAAGACAATATTGTAGTTGAAGAAAAGTCATCTAATAGAAAAAATGCACCACCAAAGGATAACGGTGAGTGGCGTTAAAAACTTTACTCTGTTTCGTAATTAGGTGAAAAACTAGGAAAGTGATAATTATAAAACTAATGGCGATGTAGTTGTCTGTTCTCAGAGCTATTGAGTGTGCTATTTAAGCGCCTAAAAAGACGGCAATACAACGTATACAACAAGAAAAACAAGTAACAAGTTGAACAAGGTGTGTCATTTGCATCCGTTGTAAAACCAAATGTACAAATACGGACATCTGTACAACGAAGTACACAGGCCACTGTTCCTAAACCGAAACAGCATGCACAATCTAGTGTGAACACAAGAAACGATGTTCATGTTCAATCTCAAACTACACTGGAGGCTACTCTTGCTGATGTTGTTAGATCACTTGGTACTCTGACTCAGCAAGTTAGCATATCCTTGAACGCCTCAGTAAAATGCACAGACTATTTCACAATAGAAAAATGTGAAAAATAAAAGTTGGCAACAACGTAACAATAGTCATTGTAATAAAAAACAAAAATGACAGTCACTTTAAGAATTGTTACATGGAACGCAAATGGCCTTAAGAACAGACTTGGGAAATTTAAATTTTTTTGAAAGATTATCGAATAGATATGGCACTTATATCCGAGACACATTTTAAATCCCCCTCACACTAGAAATTATACAAAAATATAAGGGTATGCCATCTATCACACATCTCATCTAGATGGCGGTGCGCATGGTGGATCAGCTGTAATAATTAAACAAAATATTCAGCATTTTGTAAAACTTGAAATTAATGAAGAATGTGTACAGGCAAAAACAGTTGCAGTTATACAAAACAATGCAATATTTAAAGTAGTTGCTGTATACTTTCCTCCTAAACATGGATTAAAACGTCAACAGTATGCACAGTTGTTACAGAACATTGGGCATAGGTTTATTATTGGGGAGATTTTAATGCAAAACATGAAGCATGGGGTCTTCTCCTATTAATATCAGAAATCCTAGCCCTGCTCATATTAAAGGTAAGGAATTCCTTCAAGCAATTTACAATTTTCAATATAGTTTGGCGTCTGGACGTAAGCCAACATACTGACCTTCAGGTCGTCGTAAGAAGTCAGATCTTCTGGATTTTTATATAGTAAAGGGGATTGCTGCTAATTTTATATTAGCTGAAAATTTGATAAATCTGTCATCAGATCATACACCAGTGTTACTTACCGTATGCACCGCAGTAATCCAAAACAAAGGGAAAAACTTACAAATATTACTACAAACTGGAATAAATTTCGGGAGGAGTTGTGTTTCAGAAAATAGATCTTAAAATTATATTAAAGACTCAGAATGAGTTAGATGATTTAGCAGCTAGATTTATTGTGGCAATTCGTGAGACAGCTAAGACTGCAACTCCTGTACCAAAAAATAATAGTTTTCAAGATATCACATATCCATTAGAAATACGTGATAAGATTACACAACGATGAAAAGCAAGACGACGGTGGCACACAACACGTACACCACATGATAAAAATATTTTCAATAAGGTTAACAACCAGCTCGGAAGATTTATTAAAGAAGTAAAATATAAAACATTAACCACATACCTCCAGGAGCTTAGTCCTTATTCAGACAAGGATTACTCATTGTGGAAAACTACATGTAAGATTAAACGACCATTTGCCAGAATTCCTCCCATTCGAGACGAAACTGGCAATTGGGCAAGACAGGATATTGAAAAATCTGAATTGTTTGCACGCCATTTATTCCAGACTCATGAGATACAATCTGATATTAATCTTTTAACAACTTGTCAAATTAATCAATTAATTAAGCCGTTTACTCCAATGGAGAAAGCAAATGAAATTGATCGCAACATAAATCAAAAAAATCTCCGGGAATAGATGAAATTTCACCAGCTGTCCTAAAAGAATTACCACGAAGAGCAGTAGTACTGCTTACATACGTATTTAATGCATGTTTAAGACTTGAGTACATACCAAACTGCTTTAAAATGGCATAGATTATAATGTTAAAAAAACCAGACAAAAAGCTGAAGGGTCAGGTCATACAGGCCAATTTCTATATTACCGTCAATCTCTAAACTCCTGGAGAAACTCCTGTTAAAACGATTATTAATACTAGTTGAAGATAAGTTTCCTCTACATCAATTTGGATTTAGACGGGAGCACTCAACAATCGACCAAGAGCACCGAGTAGTGGAAATCATTAACAATGCACTGGAGGAGAAGAAATTACGCTCTGCTGCATTCTTAAATATTTCCCAAGCATTTGATAGAGTGTGGCATCAAGGCCTGGTTCACAAGTTGAGTACTCTACTACCAGGAAATTTTTGTCGCATATTGAAATCTTATTTATCAAATCGACAGTTCCAGGTTGCGCATGAAGAGGCGAAGTCGTCATTCTACTATATACAAGCAGGTGTGCCACAGGGTAGTGTCCTCCTCGGACCTCTCCTGTACCTATTATATACAAGAGATTTTCCTATTGATAACAAAACAGCAACAGCCCCATTTGCAGATGATACTACAATCTTAGCTGTAAGTGATAGTCAATCTGATGCTACAAATAAATTGCAACATAGACTCGATCGGATTAAAAAATCGACTCTAGATTGGAAGATTAAACAAAATGAGCAGAAGTCTGTCCATGTCTTATTTACATTACGGCATGCTGATAATATGTACCAATTGTACTTAGGAAACCAAGTCATAGTAAAGTACCTAGGCATGTATTTGGATTTACGATTGACCTGGAAAGTTCATGTTAAAATGAAGGCTCAGCGGATCAAGAATAAAAAACGTTAATTATATTGGTTAATAGGCAGGCAATCGGAGTTAGATGTTTCCTGCAAACTTCTGCTATACAAGCAAATTATTAAACTAATTTGGACTTATGGCCTTGCTCTGTGGGGCTGTACAGCCAAGTCGAATCGGGATATAATACAACGCCGTCAGAACATCATCTTACGCGCGATAGTTGATGCTTATCGTTACTCACGTAACGATGACATTCATTCTGATCTTAATATGTTGTTCATTAATTATGTCATTAAGCAATTCGCTGAATATTGCACAACCAGCGGTTGGACAGTCATGTCAATGCAGAAGCAAGACAACTGCTTCACATTAAACATGGAATTAGACGACTTGTTCGTCGCTACCCCATAGATTTAGTCTTGTAATATGTAAATTTATGTATGGGATACACGTACTCCACACTCGTTTTATACTTAGTAGTTAAGTTAACTACTAAGTAATCACTAAGTTAAAAATGATAATTATTTAGCCAAAACGGCTAAGATTGTATGTTAGTAAAATAGCCTAAAGGGCTGCAAAAAAAAAGATCAATCATTACAAAAGACGGAAGATCGACGGCGGAGATCAAACGTCAGCAATAGCGAAAGCTGTATTAGCACGACTTACGAAAATATTGAAAAGTCACGACATAAACATAAACACCAAAGTACGTCTCCGAATGTTGAAAGCTAAACAAAACAGACATCCAGAATATCGACGCATTCGAAATGTACCTATGGAGCCGAATGTTGAGTCTCATGGACTGCAGAACGAACCAATCTGGCGATTTTAAAAGAAGCTAATGTGAATACCCGATTACGGCACATAGTGGACAAAACCTTTTTTTGGCCATATTATGCGACGAGACAGCCTAGAGAAACTAATCACAGTAGAAATGACGGAAGGCTAAAGACAAAGAGAAAGCCAAAGCGATACACGACCAAAATCAAAACTATCACTGGTATCACTTCGCTACAAGAGATTATTAGACGCACCGACGATCGGCGGTCAATTATACGCAAAAATTATGATTCATAATTTCACGACGTTCGAAACGAGCACACGATTATGATGATGATGATGATATTAGAATTATTAAAAAATAAGTGGCGCCCATTTTTTTAGAAGTACCGTATCGTACCGAGCAATAATACGAACATCCTGTTTTTCGGTTTATTCATTAATTTATTAATTCGAATTTATTCTAATAAATCTTAAATATTGAATTAATTATTGTAAAAATATTTAACTCGTACAAGCTTTAGTTATAATAACGACGCGGACAACAAAACGACCGAGATGATAATCGACAGGAAATGATGTGAACACGAGACGAAGAAAAATCATTTAATAATTATAATTAATCGCTTAATAAGGTGAAAGAGGACGGAAAACCCGATTATCGACAAAGCGAAAGAAATAACAATTATTTCTTTCTTTCATAATAACGAACAGCTGATGTGCCATTCATTAATTAAAATCGGCGGTAAGTAAAATGTCTGTTCATTAATATTTATAACGGAAGTTCGCTGTTATAAATATCACCGAAATGAAAACATTTTACCGGAAAGAATATATATATATATATATATGTGTATATTAATTTCGGAAATTTTACTCGAAAACTGAATTAAATATTATATTAACGAGAAGTATTCTATTAGTATTTAAAACGAATATAATTTCACGTTAAAATACATTTTTAAGACTTTCCACGGTCAATAAACCGTCCTGTTCGTATAAACCGGTTAATTAGCAGAAGTAGCCTTCAAAATAAAATACTTCTATATAATAGAGTTATAAAACCAACGCGGACGTACGGTATGCAAGTTTTTGAATGGGCAAAACATAGCAACGTAGATTCCAAAATAGAGATCTAAAATAACGTACCACAATGTCTTAAATGTCTCAATAGTGACTCGCGAATACGTGTATGTCCAATATTGTCGAGTTTTTGTTTTTTTTTTATTTACAATCTGCACATAGTGCAATAAGTAATTGTGATGAACAGAAAAAGAATCAGATATTGATGGTCCACTGACCACAACTCAGGACATATCTAGAAGCAATGAGAAGAGAAGGGAGAAATTTTATGATTGTCTCTTGGCCAGTTTCTTCAGTAGCATATCACGTTTTAGTGGCATTTCTTAGTCTGCTGAAGGAGCCTGTATCTTTTTTTTTTTGCTACTTCTAAAACAGTTGGTATCCGTAAGTCGTATAGACCGATTTGAAACGAACTAAGGAGCGTCTATAATTTGACGTGTCATATCGGTTTTATGAGAATAGTTTGTTCTCAACCGATAGCTTTTAGAAAAAGGCAAATATTCGCTTCCGCACATCCTTAATTTTATTACTAAGTAAGTTTTATATCAAAACACAAACCAGGTATTTAACACGGTTAACTAATTGGGCTGATGTATGTCCCATCTAGATGGATATCATCGATTAAAATTGTTTTTACAAATAATTTCTTCATTAATCGCTACTTTTGGATATATTATCTTTTTACGTATTAAGAAGTTTAAAAAAGAAGCAATTTAAAAAAAAAAAAAATTGAATTAGAACACTTTTGATCGTGTAAAGCACGCAAAAAACTTATCGTTGTTGGATCTATGTGCGGGCATGAATGGGTTCAATTTTAAATTTCTCGGTCCATTCTTTAGTTCGTTGTATCATTTCCTTTCGCGAAATAAAAGTAATTTAAATTTCTTCAAATTTTCTTTTTAATTATTAAAGCGTAATAAATATCAGACCATTCTGGTATTTCTAGCGTTGATTTATATAAAATCTAAAATCCAACTTCGACCGCTAGAGTTCGCAGTTTCATCCATAGCTTACGTTTATTATCATCTATTCGATCGTTTTTCGTCATATTTTACATATCTTTTATCGGTAGTCGCGTCTAATCAGAATTTTTAATTTGAAACTTATTTAGAATTTATTTTCAAAAAAGACGTCGGCGGGAATATTTTTAAACGGAGCATTTATGTTCAAAGACGAACGAGATGTCGTAAATTTGGCGCCTGTTAAGAGAATACGAAGAACCGAAGGACAACGCGATTGCAAACATAAACAACAGCTCGAGATGATGTGCTGTTCAATAGATAATCGAACTGTATGGGATTTTCAGACGGTTAATTATACGTCGTTTCGAGTGATGTGGCCACTAGGAGCCAATTGATGATTTTATTAAGTTAACAGGACCAGTGTGCGACTTCCATTTCCCGCTTGGATTTGTACCGGGAACTCTTCGTGGTTGGACTACATCCAGTTAGAACAGTAAATTTCTATCGAAATAGATGTTATGCCAGCTTACTCTATTAAATGTATACTTCTGCATTATTATTTTTTTTTAATTTAAAATTAACGTTATTTTTATATTTTTTTTTATTACGCCTTCATCGTATAATTACTTGTTCGTTAAATATAAATTTTCTAAGTTTTTTTTTATTATTATTTTAAGCGATGATAACTTTACGGCCTACGTGATACTGTGGGGACTATTTACATTTTAATCAAAGATGCCGACTTCTCTAAAAATGTCGATATATGAGGGAACAACTGTGTAGGTTATTCAGATAGAAAAGTGACGATAATATGGAGCATGGAGAACGTAGCAAGACAAGATAAAGCTGAGAACATAACGGTGCCATACTAGATCATTTGAAGAAAAAAAAAAAAAACAATCGAGATTGCAGACTGTTCAGGATGGAGCGATAAAAAGAACTTCCTCTAAGCTGCATACGAAAAAGACGATCAGGTAACAGATGATGTCTAAATCGTAATCTACTGATGAGTACAATTCCCTTGCGATTGATCTTCTTAAAGAAATAGAGCCACGAAATTTTGGGGAGAGACTGTTGAAGATGACAATAGTAAGTGAGTGGTGATTGACTAATGCTCTCAGTGTACATAAGTACCCAATGACTCTTATGCTCTTGCTGAATAGAGTGAAATCCTTATGAGGAAGTTAAAATTAAAGTAAATTAAATATTTCCGTTACGCCTTCATCGCGTATTTCATCAATTCGATCTGTCAATTTCCGAGATTTCAACCGGTTTCTTCATTTTGATCATCATTATAGATTAGCTGTTATATAGAACGAAGTCCGGTGAAAATTTATTCCTCATAGTGTTTGCTAATTGAAGATATATATATATATATAAATCACCTAGAAAAACACACGCGTACACAAAACTACCATAAACAAACACGGACAACTTTTCAAAATAGATTCTTTAGAAATTTGAAGAGTAATTTATATTAATTAAGGAAGATAGAAAATATTTGTCGGTCACATATATCTTACGCTTTTATAATTTAAAACAAGCTACTGTTTACGCACACACATTACGCATATATATATATATATATATATATATATATACATATATATGTATATATATATATATATATATATATATATATATATATATATATATAGATATATAGATATACATTATTCGTATATATCCAATAATTCACGCTAATGGTTGTCGGCCATAAATTTCTCGCCGGAGTCTCCGCCTAATATATTTAGCTTCTTACTCTTTTATTATTTACTTATCCTTGTCTAGAGCTGTCTCTTTTCCACCACCTTCGCAATCTTTTCGAGTAAAGGACTTAAAGAATCGCGGTGTATGTTGTACGTAATACATGAACAACCGGCAAACAACGAAATATTTACCCTACGTATTACGTTCAGAAATTTATAGCTTTTCAAGCCGACGACTTAATTAATGCGTATATATTTATAATAAGTGAAAATTATAACATTTCTATCTAGTTACATACTTTTTTTTTTTTTTGGTTTTCGGTTTTTATTTTACTTTTTCCCATTTTACTTCCGTACTTACGCTATTAATCGACACCTCCGCACCGCCCTATTCGTACAACCAGTCGAGAAATTAAAAATATGTACTTAGTCGAAAATAGTTTTCTCAACGCGGAACAACACTCAAGTCCAGGAAGCATCTTTACGAGTTTTGTTCCCTTTAAAGACGTGTTTATACGCCAGACTGTCTTAATATTATTCTAACAAATACGAATAAATTCTAACAGGGTAAAAAAAATGTAAGCGTCAAATACATACAACAATTAATATATATATATACATATTTATTTATTTATTTATACACTTATGTATACGAACGATATACGAAACATATGCGCATTAGACCCAAAACATAACTGCGCCAACTTAAATTATGTACGTGTCCTTTTACTAATGAGGCTTGCTTAACAACATCTTATCTATCGTTTGATGAAAAACCAAAAACATAGTCACAGATAATTAATTCGACGAACAAGCTACAAACTAGCTACAGTATATATATATATATATAGTATGTGTTGTATATATGTATATTATATCTGTATGTGACCCTTTTAGAACAGCTTTGTACTCTTTCTTTCAAATTAATTATGCTTATTAGTTAACGAAAAATAAAATTAATTAGTTAAATAGCGAACGCGTTTCCATCCTGGTGAAAACTGATCCAGAAGATACGTATCGAATTAGATCAGAATCTCTATCAACATTCGAAATGATTATATCGACGAAAATCGAATATTGATTTTAAATATATATATATGTATATATATATATATATATATATATATATATATATATATTAAAATTAACTTAATGAATCAGTTACAAATTACATAAAATTCGATTAAGGAACACTGTTGGCCTCTCACGCGCCACTTTTCATTTCCGTCAAATATTGTTAGATGACCGTAACATGGACCAGTTGAAATGGGTAAATAATAATTATTAAAAATATTCTGTTCTTCGCCATTTTCTTCTCAGTTATATTTTCTAAAGGTTGACGATGTTAATCATACATTATTTGTGTGTCCCATTTTCGCTGTCCTGCGACGTAAATTTGTTATTAACAGCACAGATTTTTCCATTAGGCAAAACAGTTGAAAATTTTCTTTTATACGCTGAAAAGGTTATGCGAATTAAGTTTAAAAATTTTATCTATTAATTAACGCTTGTTTCTGTTAGCGTGGGAAGCTGTTTATCATCTACTTTCTATTATAATTAATTATTACAATTTTATAATTAAGTTCTCGATTATTAGTTAGTCTCTAAGTATTATGTAAGAATTTGAGTTCTGTTATTGTAGTTCATTTTTTAATCCTTATTTATAATGTTTATTTATTTGAGTTCAAGTTATAAGCGTAAACTCTACGAATTTATATAAGATGGAACAAGGGACTAAGTTATCTCATCCCTTCTTCCGTCGCAATAAATTAATTTAAGTGTAGAGTTTTATGCCTCAGTGCTGCGAGCTCCATCGTTGTATTAATAATTCCATTTGGTTTGTAGAGGAAAGGGGTTTTAAATCCCACACACTGGTTTTGGCTCCCTAATAAAATAAAATAAAATATTTTTTATCATCAGTGTCTTTTGAAGATTTTCCCCTTCGCGCTTTAAAGAAAAAACTTCGTTAACTTTATTAGTTCAACGTCCGAACTTTTATATCTATCACGTGCTGTAGTTTTATGCATTTACCTTTGAGGTAATTCCCCCGTATTATATAGTATTCTCGCTGTTTGCTTATGACATGACCTATAATTGGCTAAACATCGTTCTACCGGTTCACATGCGCTACATCAAACATTTTCGTCGTTTTTTATGTAAAATCGGTCCATTTAATATAAACACGCTCGATGAACGGTTTAACGTTGATCATTTTGACTTCTCCCTTATTGCCTGGATCGTATAATTTATTAGAGGATAATTTATAAGCTCTTCGGATTTAAGAATTTTGTAGAACTTATTTAATTTCAATTTGCGCTGTTAGTTCTAAATTAGCTTTCTCACACGTTATTCGGAAAAATGTATAGGACGTCCGATTAATTTATATTTTGATAAAACTCTAAAACAAGCATCCAGTTTGCATATTAGTAAGATCGCTTCAGATGAAAAATTTAATCAACTCATACATCCGTTAACCGATGTTGTAATATCGAGTAAACGTGAAAACAATTTAAATAGCTCAGACTTCGTCATAACTGATACAAATCAGTTGCCGGACGTCCTAACTCTAGACGTACTTTTATTTTTAAGTAGAAAATGAACTAGCATTAGAGGAGACTATATGCAACTCAGATGCGTACGCATATAATATTATAACAGATTTCGCCATTATAATTACACAGTGATGTGTAAAACTTGATGTTGCGAGGATCAACTTGTAATCGATGTAAAGGATTTTCGAAATACGATATTTCGGTCGGTAATATCCAACATAGTCGGAGTTCTTATCGGTCTTATAAATTTCGTTAATCTATTCCGATTTCCACGATAATGAAAAATAGTGCCGCCGAATTAAATTTATATATATATATATGTGTGTGTGTGTGTTGATGTATTGGAGCGTAGTGATTTTATGAATTTAACAAAACAAAATAAAATCGAAGTTAATCACTAAAAAATTTTTTATTACATAAACGCGAAGCTTTTCGACTATGAAGAAGAACAATAGCTTGAAAATGACTTCATAGTCGAAAAGCTTCGCGTTTATGTAATAAAAATTTTTTTAGTGATTAACTTCGATTTTATTTTGTTTTGTTAAATATATATATATATATATATATATATATATATGTGTGTGTGTGTGTAATCGATCACTTGTTTTAGCATAAGACAAGAAATTGTTCGCTGTTACATCAATTTTGTTATATGGAATAAAAACTATGCCTTTAAATAAAAAACAAATAAATCGATATGAATCTGTAGAAATGTGGCTCCCTCGAAGGATGTTGAGAAACCCCATGGATGGCCAAGATATCAAATAAAGATGTTAAATAGGCTAATACAAGCAGAATATTCAAAAATCACATTACACAAAGAAATGTATCATGTTTTGGCCATATCGTCAGGGGTGAAAAATATGAAATACTCCACATGATCATACAAGAAACGATGGAAGGGAAGAGAAGTCCTGGAAGAAGGAAAACAGATTGGCTGCAAAATATTATAAGCTGGACGAACAAGTCTTCTCTACAGCAATTACTGACAGATTCAAGACAGTGCAAAGTCTGATCGACCGATTAGTGATAGCCTACACTCTGTGAAGAGTATGGCACGATGATGATGATACTGGTAAGGAATAGTGTGGCTTTCTTAATTATCCATCGTTAATATGAACTTGTTCTCTCCAATCAAAAATACTGTTGACTCATTATAATCCTCCGATATTACTATTTTGATCGTATCGGTTTTTTTTTTCATTACGTACGTAGTAAAACCATTTTTTAATTATCTCAATTCGAAGTTAAGTCGCAAAAATCGATCGCGTGCAAACCCCAAAATAATAATAATAATAATGATAATTATCATCATTGTCATTATTATATGATATCAAGCGTGAAGTAGGCGTACCAAAATGATAATAGCGAAACGATCACGCAGCTTTTACCGAGATTTAAATCGACCATTTCAGATAACGCACCTGTTCTAGTATCGGTAAAAATGAACGTTAATGCATTTGTAACATACGATAATGCGAAAAAAAACAGAACGGACACTTTTTTTAAACAAAAAAAAAGGTTCTTTTCTCCATAACGAATTTTTAAACTTTATAAAATAGTGAGATAATAGTTTAAAAAATTCAACTTCATTAGGAAAAAACGGTAAAACTTATGAAATAAGTGGTATTAAAAAATTCAATAACATGCAACAACAGCGCTGGCGTTTATAAAATTTAAAAAGGGAATAATAAAAAAATGTCCAAATTTTATTACCCAGAAAACAATAAATATAATTTACGAATGTCTCACTTTTGTTCCTTTATTTAAATTCTTCGAGCAGATTTCTCCATTTTTGTTTAAAAAAAATTTAAATCACTCGATACTATATATATATATATATATAATATACGGGAGAAAACCAAAGGAATTATATCAAATAAATGCAACCAAATAATATAAACATGTCCTAATACTGCGTAAATATGAATGTCTGGCAAATGTAATAATAAACAATAAAAAAATTGGGCCTTCTGTAGTATATGCCAGCAAAGAAGAGATATGGCAACATTGGGGTGTTTATGCCGTTCAGTCCTCTAAAAACTAGAACCTTTAATTGCGTGATATTTCATTTTTTATATTTTAAAAGAAATAATTTTAAATATTAAAATTTATACTATAAAAGAAATAAAGAATAAAAAACAGTTCAATATATACAATATTATTCATCTAGTGTTATGACATGCGCGATTTCTTCTAATATTTTATTAAATAAATTTTCGTTTTGGTGTTTCATACACCACGTATATTCGCAAAAGTATAAATTTACCATTGTGCGATGGGTTCCCCAACGCTTTTTTTAATTTGGCCCATAAACTTTCAATTGACTGGGTATGAGCCAATGTGACTGGATCTACGAAATTAACACTGTGATTAACAGTCTGATGATTATAATTATTGGCTAGATTCTGGTATGCTCGCCAATCATCGCTTATAATTGTCGTTCCAGCAGCAACATTCTGTATTATCAACGGCAATAACGTAGCAGCTGATCTATTTGGAACCGACATTAAGAAACATTCTTTTGTTTCTCTACAAATTCCTCCAAAAACCCATTGATTGAGTAAAATCGTTCCTCGATTATATTTTCGTTTCGAAAAACATGATTCGTCGATTTCTGCATGTAGATTCGTCCTCCTATTTCTACTCTGTTATTGAACAATGCATGTTCACAAATTTCACAAAGATACAGATTCCACATTCCACTCAACAACAGTATGGCGAAGGAAAGTATTCGTCGAGTTTATCGGTTGTGTGTTATCGTGTTTTGTCTAAATCGCTTTTAATAATACCGTAAGATACGTATTATTAATTATTTATCACAATTTGGTCGGTCACCGGTAAGCTCGTTCCATTATTTACTGGTGGTTGACGCTGTGTGCATATATGTGTATGTGTATATATACGTCCGTGGGCTGTATTCATTAGTATTCGTGCGTTTATCTCTTTGTGTGAGCGCGTTTTACAGGCGCGCATCGTGTTAGGGCACCTGCACTTGACGTCGTTGCTAGGTCTTAATATGATACGCTCTCCGCCGCGACATCGTAAAGTACAAACTGCGAGCGACGAAGTAATTGATGAGCAGCAGCAGCAGGTAGCATGTTCATCTCTATCTCTCGCAGCGGCTGATAATGAAGCTGTAGACACCACATTGATCGAAAATTAGTTACAACCGTTGAAACTAACTAGAGATAATGACGGTCAATTTAAATTAAAACGACAATTGTCAAACACGACTACTAACGAGAGTGGACGAAAATGATTGGCATATTCCTAAACGTACGAATAAAGTATCAAAAAAACCAGCCTATCAAGTAAATGTGAATAAAAAGCGAAATATTTTTGAATTTCTCACGGCTGATAACAATGACGAAATTGATAACGACAATATGCAAGTTGAAAATGGCCAAAGGGACGATAATAACATGAGAGTCGAACATAAGAAAGAAGACAACAGTTATGTCAACAGGATTAAAAATATCAAACCACCGCCGATTATGGTAAAAAATATACAGAATTTCAACACATTCCGGAAATTTATGTTAACAATACCAAATGCACAATTTACGCTTAAATCCACTCTAACAGGTGTCACTATTTTTCCACTAAATCCAGTTATCGCGCTATCGTTAAAACTCTAAAAGAAAATAAATACTTCTACTACACATATTCTTTGGCAGAAGAGAAACCGCTTAGGGTCGTGATTAAAAACCTTCATCCGACAACGGAAATAAATGACATAAAGGAACAAATCCAATCTGAAGGGTTTGAAGTGTTCAGAATTACCAGCATTCTGAAGAACAAAACAAAACAACCATTACCGATGTTCTATATAGATTTAAAACCGTCCCCAAAAAATAGCGATATATTTAAAATTAACCGCCTTCTAAATACGCTTGTAGTTGTTGAGGAACCATACAAGGACCATACACCTAAATAATGTAAAAGGTGTCAGTTTGGCATCCAGGATTGCTCTTCAAACTTCGAAAATGCGTGCATCCGGATTTATACGCATTCTTTAAATCATACTTAGTCGAAAGGACATTTGTCGTTAGAATTAATGATTCCTTCTCGGAAGAGCGAAGAATTTTATCTTCGGTACTGTAGGGTAGCTTACTTGGACCGCTATTGTACTCCATCTACACCAGCGACTTACCCACTTCAAACTTAACAATTGTGGCCACTTTTTCCGACGATATTGCCATCCTCGCGTCTAATCCAAATCCAGATTATGCAAGCGCGGCGGTTCAAAACCACATAAACCGACTAACTAAGTGAGCACAGCGTTGGCGCATATCGTTTAACCCAGTAAAATGCCAACACATCACATTTACCAATCGGCAAGTAACGTGTCCAAAGTTAAAAATCGACGACACTGAAATTCCGCAGACAGACTCGGTACGTTACTTGGGATTGTTCATGGATAGGAAGCTGACGTGGCGTTACCACGTGGCGCAGACAAGGAAATCTGTAATTACTCGTGCCAGAATGTTGAACCCGTTGCTGGGAAAAAAATCAGGTCTTAACTTGAATGTCAAGAGATGCATATACTTAACAATCATTGAGCCGATCTGGAAATATGGAATCGAGCTATATGATGCCACATGTAAAAGTAATCTATTACGGATACAGCAACAACAGTCGAAAATACTACGCTCAATCACGTCAGCGCCGAGATATATTTCAAATTTAACGCTTCATAATGACCTTCTCATACCATCGATTCAAGAAACTTACGCTGAACAGTACAAGAGATTTTTCGATAAATTACGAAATAGTGCTAATCCAAACATAAGCAGAATGTATACGATCACATTGCCGGACAATCCCCAGAGACGATTGAAAAGAAGAAAATGGTGCCGCAACGCCCTTCCTATTACCTAAATATAACAAACCTGATTCAACATGATTTAATCTTATCCTCAATCCTCCTAGGCTAGTCGACTCATTGGAATCGGTTGGTCTAATACTTAATTCTGCCTTTATTGTTTCCTATCCTCCTTCTACTTCCCTTCCTCGTTTTAATTTTTAGCACCGTTTGTTGTGGTATTTTATACCGGTACAACAACAACAAAAAAATCAGAATGGCCACTCATATTCAATTAGTCTTTGCAATATTGAAGGGTTTTATATTCCTTACTCCATGCATAAATAAAAAGAATTATGGTACGGTATCTAAGTTGGAATTCGATATAAACGTACCAGATCGTAAATTTTTCTACACATGTAGATTTACAACAGATCCATCTATCACGAGAACCAGTGCATAATTTCATATCATGATTATTCCTACATTTTTTTTTTATTACGTAGTAAACCTTTTTGTTGTAAAAAGGATATAGCACGATTCTTAGTATTTATTTCTTCTGACAATTATGAAAAATTCATATTTATTAAATATTATATAACTACAAACGTGGAATAAAATTAAAATGAATATTTAAAAATAAAACTACTATAAACGAAAATAAACACTTAAAAATTAAAATTAAAATGATTACTGTTAACAATTCAACACGTAAAAAAAAAAGAAAATTATATTTTTCATTTAAAATAAACATTCGAAAATTAGAATTCAAATGATTCGTAAATTAGCTTTCCACGTTTCTCACCAGATGTGTAATAATCGAGGGAAATTGGATGAAATATGTGAACGTTGCCATTTCACCACATTTTGTTTGTTTGCTGGTAAATACTACAGAAGATCCAATTATTAAAATCGCTAAATTTTGAAATGAAACTTCTATTAGCGCGGTATATATGGGAAGTTAACCACCAAAACGAACGAATGGGCGATCCAGCCAAATTAACAGATGGATATATCACACATATATACGTATATATATATACACGTACGCACATACACACAAATATATATTTACATAGAGTCGTCGGACACCATATGCACGCTAGTAATAATATAGTACACTACAAAAACACGGGGCTGCATTGTTTCGGGACAACAAAGCGATTACAGGTGTGTGTATGTGTGTTTAACTGTGCTAGCGCCATATTATAATTGCTTTATATGCTACTTATATTATACACCAAAATATGTATAGGTAAGTAGTCGCCTACTTCCGATACGGAGACGGCACTTAATGATGATTGTGATGATATATATATATAACCACGTTTTGTTGCCTTAGGTGTGTCAACGAAACTAAGGACGGGTATAATATGTTGTTATTGTGATATATTTACACAATGTGGATAAGACTGTGATCACGCGTTCAAGTACTTTTCCGTACGTAAAGTTTCTTGTTATGTAAGTAACAAGATAATTTAATATATATTATTACTTTATTATTTTTTTTTATATATAGTGAAAATGACGGGTTTTAAAACAAATATCTATTTTGACACCAGTATCACATACATAGATGTAATTAAACAACTATTAAATTAATCGCATAATATGAAAGTAAGATTAAAGGATGGAGTATTTGAAAACCTCGGGAAATTGTTGGAATTATTGGGTAATTTAAAAACTGAATTTACTAATTTAAATAATAATTTTGAAAAATTAAATTCAAATATAGAAAAAAATATTACAAACATTGTTTTCTGTATAATTTCAGATAAAAAAAAAAACAAACTTACGCTTCCAAGTTAAAAACTAAGTTGTTTATAACAGTAATTTAGTAACAAAAAACAAATTTGAAACTTTAATAATTGTGGTTCCGAAAATAGGAATTGGAATACTGACCTAAGTAAAATTAACACATGTCAAATTGGTGTAGATATCGGCTTTGTAAAACAACAAAAAAGTAAAATTATAATAGTTGTTAAGGATAAATGTCAATTCGAAACGATAAAAAAAATAAGTAACTAATAACTTTACAAATATAAAAACAAAAATAGCATCAAGAAAGGATCCAATGATCTCTGTTGTTGGTATTCACCATACCACTACAGAAACAAATATTTGTATGACAATTAAAAATAAAACTGGGAAAAATTCGAAATCAGTTACATTAAAAAAACAAATAATGGTAAATTGCATGCGTTCATTCGTCTAGAACAGAAGCATATCATTTATTAATGGAAGCTGGTTATATAATGGTGAATTGGTACAAATGTAAGGTATATTACTATGTTCCAGTCATCCGTTGTTTCAAATGTTACCGTTTTGGACATATGAGGAACGAATGTAAAACTGATCTTACTAATAATAAATTTAAGATGAACGATGAACAGCTGCAGACAAAATGTCATAATTGTTTTTCTCATGCTTGCGTGCAACATGAAAAAGAAAAAGGTAAAATTTCACCCACTGATACAAAAACTATTATTACAAATTTTACAAACAATACATTCTCCTACACTTGTCCATTGTATATGAAAATTATAAAGTAAAACTTAACATTAACTATGGCTAACATAAAATTAATTCTGTAAAATGTTAATCATTGCAAAGATGCGCAATCATTATTTAATAAACCATATAATAGTAATTTTTAACCATTATTTGTGATCCATATTTGCACGGTAACGTAAAATGTAACTTTTTAATTCACTCTAATTACGTTGTTGTCTGTAGTAACATTAAAAATGTAAATTGTACCAAAGTTTCTTATTACATTATTAAGATTAATGTAAACGATATTGTCATTTTTGTAATATATTTTCCATCTCATACAGACTTGCAACATCATGTTATTGCTTAAACTTATTAAACAAAATTGGAAACAAAGTATAATAATCCTCGACGATTTTAATTCACGCGTAAAATTTATAGAAGAAATAATAATTTCAATAACACATCCAGAAATGCACAGTTCGAAAATTTCGTGTATTCTAGTAATTTAACAATTAAGAATGATTATAACATTCATACGTTTCAAAATCAAGGGAACCAAGCCGGGCAAATTCCTAGAATGTCTGTACACCCCAATTTTCGCTCAGAAATGTCAAAAATGACTATATTTAACTTCAAGAAATCATTAATGATAGTCGTATATGACATTTCTGTTGAAAATTAAGTAAAATATCAATAAAGTAAAAATAAAACTAACCTGAATATGCTTCTTACTGTACAAAAGCAATCGGTCAAACCAGTTTAACGTTCATGTAGAAGTAATCGTTTGTACACCTACATCCGTTCAACTACAGCAAAGACATGAAATTATGATTAATAGACAGTTCTTTGAAAAATTAAACATTCGTAAATTTAAAATCGCGGAGTATATTGAAATTAGTAGTTAACGTTAATTAACTATATATTGTAAAATACATAATACAAAATAAAGCACTTATAATATCATGGCTAAAGTATAAACGAAATTATTAAATAAATTATAACATCAATTAGTAAATAAATTTACAATGTATAATCGAACTGAACATAATCATACGTCCACGAAGAACAGGTACACCATGTTAAACACTAACTGTATCTTAACTATAATACAATAGAGCAATCGTTGAAAAATTGGCGCGTTTTTTTTTTGTTTTTACACATATATAACAAACATTTAAAATTTATTATTAATTAGTCATGGTGATTCCTAATTAGAAATTATATTAAAAACTAAAAAACTCAAAAACTGAAAACTTTAAATTTAATCAACGTCAGAAAAATATATATCAAGTCATGTTAATAGGTGCTATGTACTTGTTTATAATTTCTTTTTCAGTAAAAATAAAGACATTAAAATAATAGCTGAAAACGATTAAAAAGTTTTTAAAAACTTTATTATAATATAAACTGGAAAGTGAACATGATCAAAAACTTTTTATAAACTATTTATTATAATATACACTGGTAAAAATAATTATAATCTAATGTAATTTTTAAAGTTAAAATACTAAAATAAGTTTAATAAAAAAATTAAAATAAAAGCTGAAAGAGATTAAAAAGTTGCTAGAAACAATTTATTATAATATAAACCGTAAACTAGAAATATTGAAAATTTTTTAAAAGCTATTTATTAATATGTACACTGGAAAAAATAATTATAATTTAATGTACTTTTTAAAGGTGAAATACTGAAATAATAAGTTAAATAAAAACAAATTAAAATAAAAGCTGAAGAATATTAAAAAGTTTCTAAAAGGCATTTTATTATGAAATTAAACCTGAAACTAAAAGTGATTTAAAACTTTTTAAAAATTATTTATTATAATATACAGTGGAGAAAATAATTGTAATTTAATGTAATTTTTAAAGGTGAAATAATAAAATAAAAAGTTAAATAATGACAAATTTTAATAAAAGCCGAAAGCGATAGAAATGAAAAGATTTTAAAAGTGATTTATTATAAAATTAAACCGGAAACTAGAAGTAATTGAAAACTTTTTAAAAACTATTTATTATAATATACAGTGGAGAAAATAATTATATTTTAATGTATATTTTACATATTAAAAATTAGTGAATGAAAATTGGATTCCCTCAACAGATAAAAGTCAATTTATAATTGCCGTATTTGATGACGTCGTAAGTACGTGTATTATAATATAATAAATTTTGTAAAATAGATCAAGAAATAAATGTTTTAAATTTGTGAAAAATTTAGAAATAGATACGAAATTAAGAAATAAGGTTTATTTGACATCTGATTTATAATAATAAAAAACGAAAAACATGATAAAATTGTTCCGAGAATACTTACCTTAAGTATGTAAGTGAGTAATAACAAAATATTGAGCAAATCCTGAGTAAAAACACAATTATAAAAAAATATTCAACAGAAAGGAAGACATAAAATTCCTTATAATGTTATAGGAATTACATAAAAAAGTTAAACTTATTTATATATATACAACTAAAAATAAAGTAACAAGAAACTAGAGCTTCTAAATTTATTTATCTAATCAACCTGTTTTTACTTTTATAACGATGACTTAAGGATTGGTAGTCATAATTACCGATGAAATTTATGATTTGATTATTTAATTATATACATTGATCAAAGAACTTCCTCGTTCTCGTTACAATTTCATTATATATCTATAAGAGAAATATAAAGTATGCATGGATTTGATACGAGCCTAATTTGACTTATTTCATATAATTTTTAATCACTGAATTTTTTAATCTATAGTTCGTTGATATTAGATAAACTGGCAGAAGATTGTATAGGAGACAAGCATATAGCATCTTAGGCAGGATCACGTTATGATAAAGTAAGAGTTTATTTCTCACTGACAGGGTAGATAATACGTTGAATATAGAAAATAAAATGTGCAGTTTTTGTTATGTTTTTATAGTACACTGATTTATGTGATTTGTGAAACTAAATTTATAAACCAGTAAGACACTTAGATATTTAATATTTGTTTTTCCAGTTCAAAGGTTTGTTTTTAACGAGAATATTGTTATTTGTGACAGGTTTGCGCCTTGTAAAGAGTACCGATTCTGATTTATTTTCATGTATTTTTTTTTCCATTTGAAACAATATGTAGAAAATATCTCAGCTGCCTTAATCCATTACATATAATGTCTACCTTAAACGAAGATGCCATGAATTACACATTATCTGCATAGAGGTAAGTGTCAACTTTATCACAGTCCTGGATGTCAGATATGTAAATTATAAAGTGGTCCCAAGATGCTTCCTTAAGGCATGCGAGCTTCGACGTATTGATTTGAGGCTTCATGACCTTTTAATTAGACAAAATTTCCTAGTGGTTAGATATGATTTAATGATGTATATTAAGTATGTAGAAAATTATATTTAATGAGTTTTAAATTCTTCATGCCAAGTAGTATCAAATGTATTTCCATATCCAGCATGACAGAACCTGTATGTTTGTTTAGATTCAAATTATTTGCAATTTTGTCACAAATTTTGGCTAATTGAAATGTAGTATCTAGTTTTGCTAAAAACTTGATCTTTAAGTATTTAATGATTTTCGTCATATGATCTTAATCGTACTAATAATATTTTTTCGAATACCTTGCTAATGTTGCTGAGAAAGCTAACTAGTCGTCTGTTTTGGGGTAAGGGAGCATTTGCCAGGTTTCACAAGTGGTATTGTTATCGATACTCTCCAAGGTGGAGGAAAATATCACCGACGTTCAATGAATTAAAAATAATAGTAATAGCTACTATTGCTTTGTGGGACAGTTCTTTAAGTAATTTAATATTAATTTAGTTATCCAGTTGAGTTAGTATTCCTTAAATTAAAAATGACCTTCTTTACATCTTTAGGCGATGTTAAATCAGATGGATTAATTTCGGCTATGTGGTTTGATACATAATGCGTGTATGCTTTCTAACTTGTCTCTCATGATAGCGAGTAGACATTGTGTCATTTTGTTTGTGCACACTGTTAAAATGGTTTAATTAATACCTCCATTTTAACCTTATTAGAGTATGCAACTCTTTTATTTTACTTCCAAAAATTTTTATCGACGGTAATTCCCTATTGCTTGAATCTGTTTGGTACCTGGATCGGATATAATTGAGAAATTAATGCTATAATGGATTAATAAAGCAACACCCCCACCCTTGCAGAAAATCCTATATCCATTCATAACAAAGCTTATTTTGTCATCTAATTTTATCTACTCTATAGCAGCTATTAATTGCTGGTTGTCACAATATTACTCAAGCTCTAGTATCTTGTTTCTTATAGAATTGGCACTCCATGCAAGCAGGTTAAAATTTATATATATTTAATTAAAAAATAATGCTGTTCTATTACTTTGAAAGCTATACTTAATTTCTAAATACTAACTGTATTATTACCCTGTACTTTATCAAATATAATTTTAACTACAGTTATTAATTTATGTATATTAATTAACTTTAATATAAAAGAAAAATTGGACTCTGTAGACATAAATTTTTGTTTAGAATTTGGGAAATTACTTGCCATTAAGTTCGATGATTAGTATTATTATATTAAACGAGGGAGATGATCTTATGAAATTTATAGGTTTGCTACTAATCTTGAGTTATTTGTTCTTTTATTCATTACAATTTCATTAATTTTTAAGAATACCTTACAAGTTTTGCCGTTTGTAGCGTAATTTTTATCCTAGTTTGCACATTTTAATGTTTAAGACGGTGCATTCATTTACATTATGCGGTCTGCAACATTTTGCGCATTAATATGTTTGAAACGTATAATAAATAATTTATTTAATAATTCCCATAATGTGACAATGCTAAATCATCTACATTTATATCTAGCATTATGTTACTTATTATGTTGCTTACAAACTTTTCATAGACTGTTGTCGTTAGGTGATAATTCATTATAATAACAATTAACCCATGGATTTTAATCCGTTGATACATCCACATCCTTATATGTCTGCAATATATTAATATTTATTCAATTTCTATATTTCAATTGGGGAATAGAGAAGGAAACTAATGGTTACAATTATCGTTTACATTATTTAACGGGGGTCATGATAGTTTAAGTTCTAAAATAATTTTAAAAATTGAAACTCCAAAGTTTTATGTGAACTGATCAGAAATCTTTCCAGAAATTTAATTTGAACCGTTTTATTTTTGTCTTTTAGAATCTTTTTACAATTATTGTACATTTGCTTACAAACCTGTCTTAAGGGGAACTCTTCTTTTCATTAATAGTGATACTTTTTAGAAACAATGCTATGATTCACCATTCTACCTGGGAATACCTTTCTTAATTTCACTTAATGAATAATTAAATTCAATCATATCCACAATACAGTAGGAATATTAATGAAAATACTAACAATAGTTCAAATTCAAATTTATTTCAAGCTTCTCTTTACTTTAATGTAATTTAGATACATAAAATAAAACGCCTGTACAATGAGCAAATGGCCAAATACGAATTTTTGTTCACTTACGTCACAAACACATCACATACACTCATATATATATATATATACTTGCAAACACCCCATGTACAAATAACATAATATTGTCGAATGCGGTAGAACGTGCAGCACAACTGAAATGGAACTTAAGCCACGTGTCAAGAAGAAATGATAACAGGTGGACGAAACGAGTAACGGAATGGATACCAAAGGAAGGATACAGAAATCGTGGTCGGCCACCGAACACAAGATAACAAGATAATGTAGAAAGGTCGGCCGGTGGTGTAAATTGGATGAAAGAGGTCAGTGATCGCTATAGATGGAAGAAATCCAACAGTGGATTGATATATCGTATCGTGATATATATATATATATATAAACTATTGAGTATTCGAATAAACGCCTAAATTAAACGTATACAGTTTGTTTTTTAGTTGGTTCCCATTCCGAACTTTGTCTGTGGGGCAAATTTATTGTAAAAAAAAGATTTATAAAGATGCAGAGAGCTGTCTGCTTAAATTAATGTATGTGAGAGTGTAGCTGAAACAAACAAAGAAATCAAATATAAATGGATAAAAAGAAGTATTGGTGTGTGGAAGCTCTCTGCAATGTGTAGCTTAACTATAAGATGGTAAAGTGATGAGTAACATAGTCCCTTTACACATCAAATATGTAATGAGAGTTTATAATAAAAGAGAGAATATTATACTTATAAAATAAAATAGAATGAAATATTATACACATTAAATTTTGTAAATTAAATCAAATATATAATCATCTATGACAGATTATATGTTAAATATAGAAAAGGATGGAAATGGTGTACATACACACATAGAAGCATATACATATATATACATACAAAAGTATTCATACAATGATTAAATTAACGGAGTAAAAATATATATTTACAAAAGGTGGGGAAGTAACGACCATGCTAAAGGATGAGAATTCGCGTTTGAATTAGTTTTCTCGAACATTTATAAAGGTTATAAATATAAATTAGTTACCAATCCTGAACTTCCTATACATAGCCGATTTATGCAAGTAGTCGATGGATATTATTTTTAGTAAGAGTTAAGAAAAACGCATTTGTAATATTATACTTAGGGCGTAAGTTTGAAAAAAATAGGCAACTAAACGTGAAATGTTCGATATCATCAACCGCGACGAACTGGGACCTCTGCAAATAGGCACTAAATTTATCATAGCCGGGGAGACGCGTATTGTAGAAATTAATATTAATATTTTAAACACCTAATTCCGTCATAAACTTTTGGGAAGAACATATAGATCTTCACCGTTGTCAAACGTGTACATACAACTCTAGTAGACACACCGACCTCGCGGGTACCGATATTACCAAATTAGTAGATAAACGGTTCGAATAGAATTTAATTTCGAAATTTTAAATTTATATTAATTAAATTATATAAACATTTTTTTTATTGTAAAACGAGCTGAACCGTTTAATTAGAGAAGACTAGCTTCGATCGGTGATCATTATTTATTAAATTATTCGCATGGCCATTTTAAAAAAAAAAATGATAATAATCGATTTTTAATAGATAATTAACAAATATCCGGGCAAAAATCTGAAACGTCCCCGACACCGTCATGGCCGGATTAAAAATTATCTAATGGGACGACGTATGTAAATTTGTCCGGCGCATACATTCGACGTCGACGATAAATCACCGAGATTATCCGCCTTTAATTAGAGAAACTGCACCGAAAAATAAGTTGGACCGAAAAAAATAATAAAAAATAAATTAAAATAAAACTAAACTAACAGGCGTAAATAAATAAACGAGGCGTCTCGAAGGGAGATGGAGGTACGAAACAAACGCCATTTATGTATAAAGTAAATTGTCGCCGGCGGTTGGAAACGACGCTACTGTATGTATATCAGAAAAAAAGAACTACCGGGCTTCTCCAAAGGAGGTTAGTAAAAATTAAAATGGCGGTAATGTTTCCAATTATAAAGTTGTATTTTTTTTTATTTAATTACTTAATTATTTATATATTTATTTTTCCAATTTAATACTCGTTAAACTATCCGTTATTAAAGAACAAGTACTTTTGGCAACGTTATAAAGAAACTTCGACTCCGGTTTATCGTTGTTTTAAGTGTAGTTTTTTTTAAAAAAAAAAAACGAAAATTCATTCAGTTTTTCAAAAGTGACACACACACACACATATACATATATATAAATAAATAAAAGTTAGTTCCATCTGGTCAGAAGAATATCCGGTCTAGCAGTATTTTTCCATCTGAGATGAGTGCGCTACAGACGCGTATATAACCAATATATATATATATATATTTTTTTTGCGGTTGTTTTTTTTTAATAACTCAAAAACTACTCGACCAAAATTTTTGAATGAAATTTTATTTAAATATATAGGAAAACGGACGATTATTTGTAGAACACAATGTCGTTCAGATGGCCGCTATATACATTCATTCAGTCTTTTTACAACATTTTCCAGCGTAGGTCGATGAATTTTTGAAATTTTTTCAGAATTTTCGGGGTCTTCCAGATTTCGTGGACGTGTTTCGTAATGATTTCAGAATATTATTACGCGTATAATCTATTATAGCATAACGGGATTGAGGCATACCTAAGGCATTAGGAAAGCGTGTAAATGCCGGATGTGTTAGCGTTAAATAATAAGTTTATCGCGTGTATTAAGGAATGATTTTCAATTAAGCGTGAGATATATGAAAGGAATGGATTATTTCGCATTCGTATTAATATAGTTAATATGTTTAGTGAAGTTTGTTGTGAAAAACAACACCTAAATACCGAATCTGATCTGACCGGTTAAGGCCATTTCCCGACACCATCAGATTATTTAACAATTAGATCGGTTTTCGATACTAATTTTTTACTTATTATAATATCTGAAAATACGTGATTGCCGATTTGAAGTCTGTTCTAGATTTGGTCTAAATGCGCTATAAAAAATATCCGCATTGTCTGCATACTACTTGTGCATTCTCGGCACTTCTAGGTTTGCTGGCTACATGTTTCTGTTCGTTTTTTTCCTCAGATACTGTTGTTTTAAAAGTGTTATAATCTGCAGGTTTTTTTTTGAGGATTGTACTTTTTAATATTTTATCTTTTTTGTTTTATAGGTTAGTAATAAGCTGATTATTGATTTCCCCGGATTGATGGTTTAGCCTGTAGATTTTTTAGACAATTAATTTCATTATGTAGGTGTATTTTACAATTTTTACACAATTTTTCTTCGATCGTTATAATAATACGAAATTGTTTTTCGTATTCTGGTATATCTACTTGTTCTGCCTTATCAGAAATCACGTACAATTATCGACGAAAACTACTGAAAATATGTTTATATTTTTTTTTCAGCGAGACCAGATTTAATGAAATTTATTGGTAAGGTTAGTTTTGATATTAGCTACAGCCTGTTCAAGTATATAATCCGGGATACGCGGTTAGACATTAGATATATCCCAAACTATATACTTGAACAGGCTCTCTAATATCAACTTAAAACTAACCTCAATAAATTTCATTAAAGCTGGTCTCACTGAAGAAAAACGCAAACATATTTTTAGTTTCCGTCGACAAGGAAGTATTATTAAAATTGAGCAAAAAATTTGAAATCTCGAATGCAGCCAAATTCGGATAATTGAAAGATTTAAGCTTATATAATAAATAAACATTCATTCTTCCGTTATTCCGACTACATCTTCGTATCCTATCATACACTGACGATTTCATCACATACTGCGATCATCACTGCCATGCTAAAAAAACGTCAGTTTACTAACAATTTTTTACATTGTTTTCACACGGCACTGATTTGGGACTTTCTCGCGCGATTAATAAATGTTCCTCCATGGTTTTTCTTATAAACAACCAAATCCGCTATTATTCCCACGCTAGCCATAGTACTCCTTTTTGTACTTCACATCCGTATTTAGATATAGTTTTAGATAGGACGCTTAACTAGAATTTGCATATAGAACAAGCGTACGTAAAAGTCTTTAAACGCATGGCTCTTCTTAACTCATACTTCTCGGGGAGGAGATTCATTAACATTAATTTTACTTTATAAATCCTTTATTCGTTCGATGTTTAGCTTCGTCGAATCATTTGGATCTTTTAAATTGCAAAATTTTCACATACGTTATTGTCTGGGAGCACCTCTTCCTACTCCGATTGCTGCTTTAAAGGTGGGATCTAATAATCTTCATCTTCACATCCGCAAAAGCTTCTTAGCAGACCACGTTGTTGTAAAAACTTTCAGTCAGTATATAATGAAGGCTCTCATCACATAAACTTCCTGTTCTTTATAAATCTTCTTTAAACGATTTTTACACAACTTAATTATTTCTTTGACACCGTCTATTTATTTTTCCGACTCTTTCTGTGTTAATAATGTACAATTAGACATTAACCTAGAAGCTTTTTGATTTTAATACTTCTATTTTTGATAGTTTGCTGAAAAAATACTGAACGAGTTCCTAATTTTTACAGCTGGCTCCAGGTTCAATAATAAAGTGTGTGCTTTTTCATTCATTTTTTAAACGTTATTTCTATTACGTTTTTCTTCTATGTTTACTGTCGTGGCAAATCTCTTCTCCAAAACCCGGAGGTTGATGGATAGCATGACGAGCGAGATGTTCACGTGCTCTGGCTAGTGCTTTATCGCATACTTCTTCCTTTAATGTCGTCCATAAACTTCCTTCGCGAACTTCCTCTTTGAATTCTCCCGATTGTTTTTCCTTCTATCAGGTTAGAAATCCGTATCCAGTGACGTATAATATGCGCTATTACCGTATCCCTTCTTCTTCGTATCGTTGTTAAAATTTCACATTTTTCATTTATTCTGCGCAGTACCTCGTAGCTGGATATTTTATCGGGGTCCATTTTATTTTTTACATGCGTCGTCAACACCATATTTACATTTGTCCTTCTTCAGTTTTTTGCTGAAAGCATTCTTTATTTTGGCTATTCTTCTCCCATCATCATATGTAATTAGGCTGCCCAGATATTCAAATTGCTTCACTCGCTGTAACCTTTTACCATTTACTAATATTTTCGTCTGTCCATCTCCTTTTTTTTTTATCACGCCTTAAAACTTTAGTTTTATAGTCATTAATAATCGTTCTGCATTTGTTGTTTAAAAGTTTGTTTTATAACATTAATGGACTTCTGCAATTTTGCTTCGCTATCCATATTTCAAAAATTCTCCCATCAGTAAGCAATTTAACAATATATATATTCAATATTTTATGAATATGTAAAAAATTATTTTATATAGATGTAAGGCAAGGTTGTGTGTCGCGCCAATGTTATTTAATATATATTCCCAAAAAAATTTTTAAAAAATAAATTTAAAAATGATATTTTGAAACAGCAATGAACAATATTAGAGATGCAGATGATGCCATTTTAATACCGAATAGTATGAATTACAGCAATTCGCGGATGTTTTCACAACACGTGTGAAGAATATGGATTTCATCTAAATATTTCCAAAAGAAAGTAAATGGTAATAAATAGGAAAACAAAAACATGATAACAACAAACAGCTGATGGAGGAACAATAGGTAAAATAGCGAACTTCGAGTACGTGAGTAGCAAGATAAATGAGCAATGCGATACGAGCAAGGAAATAAAAATCCAGACTGAGGAAGGCCGTATTGCATTTCCTAAACTTATGGTTATATTGTGTAGTGAAAACATTGAATTTAAGCTCTGGTAAAACGCATTCCCGGTACTGCTGTATGACGCTGAAAGTTGGAATTGAACGAAGACGTTAGAGAAAAAACTAGACGCCTTCGAAATGTCTCTTAAAATGGACTGACAAAATAAACTGTGAAATATAAAATCAAAGTGGGGGAAATAGGAAAATAAATCAAAACGTCGAAAACTGAAATAGTATTGTTGCCGTTATTATATTTTTATTTTAGGACGCTCGACTACAAAGGTCGTTTGCGCCCACGGAAATTAGATACAATAAATTACAGAAAAATTATTTACTACTTATAACACTATTTGTTTAGTTTGTAATAATTTTTTTTAAATCGGTTATTTTTAGAAAATACATTACTCGCTCTATTACATCTTCATTATAGTGTTTCACTTATATCTCTAATCCAGTTATTAATGATTACGTTGTTTTTCGAATTTCGGACATTCTGTGATAACACGATCTACGGTTAGCGCTGAACCTTGACAAAACTTGCATGTTACCGACGACGCATTCTCCTCGATTAGTGGCTCGTCAACCTAGTGTGGCCGATTCGTAATCGGGCTCTCTCTTCTTGTCTGTTCGCTCGGTACGACATCGTCCACTGTGATTCTCCGTAATTTGTTCTGTATTAATTTCGACCACGACTCTTGTCGAACAAGATTTATCGCGAATTTGAATTGTTTACTTATCCGTGGGCCGGGATTTCTAGTCCGTGGAGTTGGCCGAAATAATGTAATAATTAAACATTCTTATACGAGAGAAGATCGCGAGAAAGAAGAAGAGCAACAACGTGGGTACAAACTTAGCGCAGTGGTACAACGCAAATACAATTGAACCGTTCCTGAATGCATCAGATAGACAAAGAATTATAAAAATGTTAGCCGACTAACGAACATGACACCATGATGATGTATATATATATATATATATATATATATATAGAGAGAGAGAGAGAGAGAGAGAGAGATCATTCATAGATCCTGAGCCAGTGGCTTCCCAGCTGTCGAACTGCGTACCACATCGTTAAGTGAAGGTATGTCTTCTACTCAGCACCATTCGACTAAAAAACTTTTTTTTTACAGCTTCATATTATACTTCTAGCTACATATTCCAAATATCTAGAATTGTTTTTATAAAGCAAAAGTTGAATCGATATAGCATTAGCACACACACACACTATATATATATATATATATATATATATATATATATATATATATATATATATATATATATATACTAGAACCACGGTTTCGCCTGTGTAATTGTTTGTTTTAATCGCATTGATATAACAAATAGGACAGAAACTAAAATAATTTAAAGTTTTAAAAAATAGTAAACAGCGAGCCAAATCGTTTAAAATTTAACGATTAATTCTGAAAAGAACCAATTTTAGCTTTTTTCAACTACTTCGATACAAATTTTAATTTTCAACATGTTGTCAGAATATCCCCACAGCATCATAAACGGGAAAACACAAATAAGCATGTTCATATGAACGTTAGTACATGTATAAATATATATATAATTACGAACGTATTTATATAGCGAGTATTTTAAATCGATTTCGACGTAATATGTCACAAAACTAACGTTGTTAAAATTTTGTTACAGAGCACCATATATATACAATATCTGCTTAACAGTGCGAACAATACTTTAACCTTGAACATTACATAAATGACCGCGTAAATTGTTGTCCGTTATTTAAACTTAACCGTCGATCTTAAGAAGAAAACCTCAATAAAAGGACTAACAATAGCGTATGAAGAAGGCTGAACAAAAAATCATCGATACCGATAAAAGAATCAAATTAAATAGACAAATAAAACGAGTATATATATATATATATACACGTAAGCATATATATTTATTTATTTTATACGTACACTTAAACCTTGTACTACAAACGCACACATATATTAAAAATAACAGGAAATTAAAAGCATCGTTTACAAATTTTATCATTTATAGCATGAAGTATATCACACTTACAGGTACAAACGTACGACGTTAATTCGACACACAGTTATAATATACACATTTAAAATTGCTGGGATATATATATATATATATATATTCAATAATATAAACTAAACCTTTACACCCTACCGTGTTATATTACATAAAAGAATTGTAATTTGCTGGATAATGTAATAGTTTACCCCTACACAATAACAACACCCCCCCACACTAACCAACTACCTATTTGTAAGCCGAATTTTCGCTTTTCACGATACACAATAAGTAATACAATAATGATTCGTTATATAGTCGTAAATACCTACGCATAGGTATATAGGTACGCAATCCCTAACGACTATAATAAAATACGAAGATACACTCTATATAATACGGATATGTATAATCAAATGGATATTACTTTACCTAACGTACATATGCACATACACACACACATACGCGCGCGAATAATAAAACTAGAGAAGTTTGGGAGACGATAAGACGATCCGCAGATGATGAGAGACTAGGTTAAGAAGCACACTAAGAGTCTCTTCTTCGATCACCGCTTGAATCGTGTCTGGTCGGAAAGTAATTTGTAATGGTTTATTAGCGATTAAAGGATACACACCGTCATTTTATAACTGAACAATAGAGAATACATCGATTCCTTTTGTTTATCGAGGGGGATTTATCAAACAACCGCAACAATATGTGAAATCGAACAAAAGAGCCATCATTTAATATATATATATATATATATATATATATATATATATATATATATATATAACGTTCGTAGATACCGATAGAAAAATCGGAGTCACTTCGGCAGAACTTGTGAAGGAGATATGACACCTCTTCACACTCAGAAGGCTGGCAGGTTAACAATAATCTCTTTTATTACGCCAGCTATCATATTCATAGTAGCAACTCCGACGATTGAACGCAGCGGGAAATCTAGAGCGCCGATGGATACGAAGCAGGAATTAAATTCGGTTAAATGTCGTGCAGAGATCCATTTAATTAATCCTAACATTCGCCGTGCAGTATTACTAATACGTATTACTCCCGCGCTTTTGTTATCTTCATATAACGTAGGCAAATATAGTGTGGACGTATTAGTGGATCATCTAGTCTTCATTACTGTTTTTTAAAGAAATACAATTATTAATTATTATATATATATATATATATATATATATATATATATATATATATATATGTATGTGAAATTTAGACCATATAGATGAAAAGGGGAGTGTGAGTAATTTAAACTGTCCCGAAGGTATTTTTACCTTCCGTGTGCTCTATATAAGCCTATCGATACAAATGTACATATACACACACATGTATACAATATACGTATAACCCTTAAACGTAAACGAGTTGGCGCTGATGATAAAATGCGTATATATATAATATATAGTATTAAGAAAACAAAAGAGATTCCCGCTACTTGTCAAGGTTAAAAATATGAAAATTTAATTGGATAACATTTTAAAACTGTATATGTAGAATCTTTTATATATAAACGTCACGTGTATATATATATATATATATATATATATATATATATATAATTGTATAGAATATATACAGACATATACATTGTTACCACCTATTATATTATCATACAAAGCCGAAAACGCTGAATATAATAAATAATTTAAATTAGACTTCTGGAAAAATCATTGCACACGTTTAACTATATCGATTAGTACTGGCGCATGTAGTCGTGGTAAATTCTATTTTTCAAATGGGTTTTATTCTACTCTATAAAATGAGTGTGAAATTTTTCTTGGTTACAATAAATAAAATCGAGCGAATGTTAATATTAAATACACTCGGTAATTATTCGGGTCTAATTCAAAATAATCGGCGAGCTGGCAAATTATGATATGCGGACGTGTAAAATTATTTGATCGAACAATATTGAAATGTCGCCACACCAAAACTTATACGCCGGGAAAAATACATCAGTACCAATAAAAAACAGCTATCAGCTAATAAGGTGGTTTTACAACAATCACGGGATCAAACCTAACGAATGTCTCCATATTAGGACGGATATATTTACCCGGATTTTTTAGTATCTAAGTAAAATAAACTTTTTCTCTAGCGCGGTGGTATAATAGCCAGTAAGCGATGAAACAGTTTCTAGGCGAAAGTCGAAATTTTCAAAATCAAATTTGGCGATTGATCGAAAATCAAAAATTGAAAATTAGCTTTTTGACGATTCTTATTAGAAGAAGAAAATTGAATTAAGAGAATTTGGAAAGATAAATCACTTTACCATCATTAGAAAATTCGGATTGTGTCCCATGCTTAAGGAATTGTTTAATTTTAAATATAGGAAAGAAGAACTGTTACTACGTACACGTTAACATTTTAGCGGGATTTCCAAATAAAACGCAACGTAAATCGTAATGTTAAGGTTCATTTCAATACAAATGTCAACATTGAAAAGGAAATTTCAAACCGCTTCCACTATGTTTATTCGAAATAAAACATTTTAAGGCTCCGGCATTTTCTAAAACGTGGTAACTGGAATTTCATTTCTATCATCGATTGTCGCTCGATTGCAATAAACTAGAGAGAGTATATATATATATATATATATATATATATATATATATATATATATATATATATATATATATATATATATAAATGAGTGGAGACAAAGATAAAAATTATAGTTGGTATTTTTATATTTTTCAGACTTATTCATTTCTGAATTTTCGTATTTTAAGATTTTTGGCTTCATTTGGATTTACATTAAATAGTATTAATAATTTAATCGATTTCTTAAAAATAATTATAATATAAATAACGCGTAATGACAGCTTATTCGAACGTTTAGAAAATAATTTTAATAATGATAGTATCGCCATTTACGAAGTTCGTATAAACCAAAATAATAATGTATTTCTTAGTATTTATAAATGTGCAATAATTTTTAAATACGTTAAATTGTTCTTTCACATTCGCCAATGTAGACAATAACTTTCTGCATCACTACTTTAGCACGCAATAATTTACAGCAATTAGAAAAAACTAAAAACATGCTTAGATACGTCATTTTTAAATATTTCACAAACGCACACACATTCATATATATATATAAATGTATATATATTAGACTTCGCGCTAATTTTCCATTGCAATTGCCTTGTTTAATAAACGAAACTCATTAACATAAAAAAATATCGAAATGTTAACGAAGAAAATATTTATTAAAGTATTCCTATGTTGCATACTGATGTATGGGTAGAAACATTGAATCTAAACAAAAGAATGACCAAGCAACTGACAGCGTTCGATGAAGGAAATTAAAAAATGCGTCATGAAATGAAAAATTATTAGAAAGATTCGATGAAAACAAATCGAATTAACAACACTAAAAACAAGGAGATTTAAACGGATTGGACATACATATATATGTAAAAAAAAATGATTACCTGGTACAAATAATAGAAGGAACCATGGAAGAGAAAAACCAAGAGGAAGACCGAGGTAGAAATACATAAAACGAAGAGGTGTAGAAACAGAGAAGTATGGGAGTATGAAGGAAGTAGCCTGTCCAGAAACTTTTAATGGTGGTTGTCCGTTAATCTATTAATAAATTGAGGACTTAAGATATTTTATATATATATATATATCTGTTTGTGTGTGGAATACGACCAACGGCTATTACATAAATATAAAAGAAAGAAAAAACATATTTACTTCTTATATTTGAAAATACAGTAGATTACCCCGTAAATTCAATATTTAAAACGATGTGCGCCTAATATTAACGATCCTAATTTCTTTATTTGTTTTTTAAGTGGAACTTCTATTGGCGCATTATATATATGGGGAGATAACTGCAAAACAAACGAGCGAGCGAGCGGAAATAACGGACGGATATATATATATACTTATATATATTCCCTGAACTCAGGGGCACAGATGTTGTTTTTTTTTTTTGGTTTTCAAAAAGGTTATTTTTATTATTACCGGTATATAAATGGCGAATAGCAACAACTTTTCTAATGGCTGACGTATAGATCGTTTCGATTCTATTTATTAAATAAAATAAAGTCAATTCGATTGATTTATTAACTTTTCCAGTCGATACTCATTTTCTTTCGTTTAGCAGACGGCGAAGTCCGATCTAGACCGCAATCAAACTCCGAGGCTTGAGCTATCACAACTGAGGACGATGATTTATTTTCGGTCCAAGAATTTTTCGACGACTTACCGGTTACCGTCTTCGTGTCGGTAGTTTTGAGGTGTTTTTTCCTGTAAATAATGTTAATAAAATATATAAATTTCGAACGTAAATTAAATCGTAATAATATCGGAGAGAAATATAAATAATTAAATAATTAATTTTTCATTTTTTTCATAATAATAATAACCGGATATAGAAGAAAGAAAAATGTTTGTTTTTCTTTTTCTTTTTTTTTTTAAAGGAATAAAAATTACAAGCACAAACGCAACATTTCTTAAACTAGACGTATAGTCTACTCCGAAACGTAATTTAAATCTAGGTTTTGTATAATGGTCAATAAATCATTAAGTATAAATTTCGCATCTGTTGTTTGACATATATAAGTAAACAAATAAATAAAGCCTTTATTTAGCCAAATATCGAGGCTTCCCATCTATAAATATACCCAACAATAATATATAACACAATAATAATAGTTAGACGTCGTTATGAACACCGTATAATTGGCACGGATTTTTTTTTTATTCCGTTCAATCCGAACTTCAATCAAGTATAACCCATTGCCACTCGAAGCACACCTTAATGCTTGTCTACCGACACTTCTTTTATTGTAATCTAACCATCTCGACGAATCACGTGATCAGCCCAGTTCCAATTTAGGCTGACTGCCCTCTTCGCAATGTCTTTCATTTCCGTTTCATGCATTATGGTTTCCGAACGAATTCAGTCAATTCTCCTAATTCCAAGTGCTCTCTGTACACAACTAATTTTGTCAGTATGTGCTGCGTTCATAGACCACGTTTGACAGCCATACAGAAAAACTGGTACTACGCATCTTTCATATATATGCAATCTCTGCAGGAGGGTGTAATTAACAACCGCAGATATGCGGATAGTACAGTTGTAGTAATACGGACTACGCGTAAATAAAAGAAAAACCAAAGTAACGATAATAAACAGGAAACGAAACATATAAAGAAATTAGCGGCTACGATGTAATCGATAGGTTTAAATTAAGAATAATGAACCAACAGAGTCCATCAAATTAAGTTTGCGGTACTCTAGTCAATCTATTTTACAATTAAAATTTATATAAAGTTCATATGATTACGATATATGTAGGCGAATTGTTCGGTATGTTATTTCGGATGTTGTAAAATTATTAAATTTCAATAACTCTTTATTTACTAATTCAGTACCGCTGATGTCTGTCAATTCAGTGCTGCTATGGTTTTTTTCATTCTGTCAGGATATGCTTTACGTTATTTGCATATTATAAGTATGTTCTAGACTTCTATAAGTAATCTTTAAATAATCCACGACCGCTGATGAACTGTACATTAAAATAATTCGATGTAAATACAATGTTGCTCGCTATCTATAGTTGGAAAGAATTATTTTACTAAACCGTTTAATCCCATAATGCTTGTTTGTTTTTTTTTTTTATCTCAGTACTGTTTTAAACTATTAACACTTTATTACCATGTAGATAATACGGATGACGATGATATATTGCGTTGATTCTTTATCAGGAAGGTGTTAATATGTTTCTCTATTTCATATTTTATTGGCTTAATATCAGCAATTACAATGCTCGTTATATAGCTGTTCTACATGACTTGTTTATGGCGATAATTCTCTGTGAAAAGTCTTTAATCTGTTTTGAAACGGTTTAATATTAATCATATCGATATAACACGTATAGTATATTTGGTAAAATTACACTTTTATAAAGTATTAAATCCTTTCTGTAATTTATTCTATTATTATTGTTATATAATCGAATGCGCGAATTTCAATTTAACCAACCGTTTAGTTTTCTCAATAGCGACTTTGGTCTTTTAATACGTACGATGTCAGAAAATTTATCTGAAATGCAGGTATATTAATGCTGAGAATATCATCCCAGACTAATTATATACTTCATAAACTCGGTATTAGAAACACACCCTATCAAAACGTTTTCTCAGTTTTTTTTTTTTTTTTGGTCATATAGTTCTGGATGTAAACTAGCTAGAACATCACTGCGAAAAAAAAGCAGACCCGGATACAATGAGTCGACCAGTATTAAATCAATGCAAGGCAGTATCGACGGACGAAAACAGAATATCCTGGACAAAATTCATATCAAGACATCCTCTAGATAGAGGATAGAATCAAATACGACAACTGCCGGTAGACAATCTTACACGTTCTTCAGCCAATATAAAAGGAAGACTATGTTTAAACAATTTAAATATCGACTATTTTACTAGTCAGGTTCTTATTTTAGATCATAAAATTACCCCAAAATATTGAACACACGAGGCCACCAATAATTTCTAGCAACGTCGTTTTTCGATTTATTAACATATCGTTCTGTTCATTTTTTTTTTTAGACGAGTGTCTCCATACGGGCACATAATAAACAGCAATAGTAAGAATTGTCGATTACCTCAAATTGTGAATAACTTCGTAACTACTAGAATACTTCATAACGGAACGAAGTAGACACGCTTGTCACCACTAATAACCTTAATCGATAATTGAGCGTGATCTATTCGACGTTTTATTCGGAAAAAATAAAAATAATAAAGGAATACCAAAAAATAAATACAAATGCGATTAAACTGCCATCTATACAACTTACTTCGAACTAACAGTCGTTTTAATTTTATAACGACGTTGATGTCGTTTATTTTTAATTTTAACCAATTACGCGTATTGCACGCGTACTTTTATTCTTACTTTATGTAATTCATGCGCCTCGCAACTATGCGATATTTATACACATCCGCTCTATAGTACAATTTTCAGATTGATTCGTCAATTGGGAAATATTGAAAATTCAATCGTATTACACATCAGATGCGACTACAACTTTATCATATGGAAATTTAGTCGGATAAAGTAACATTCGAATATTTTATCGACGGGTCTTCGAAAATTAGAAATTAAATATTAGTCATTCGATCTCTTCGAATATTTTAAATCATTAAAGTGAAAATCGACAACGATTTAAAATACGTTCACGAAATTAACGAACAATATAAACATAATTGTATTTTTTTTTTAATAAGAAAACAATAAAAATAAAAATTTTTAAAAATAAGAAAACAGTAAAAATTAAGTCAATTATAAACACAATTGTATCCACATAATACAAGGTGCGTTGTTTAATTTAATAAAAACATACGTCGATTAAACAAAATTTTGTATATTTAATTTATATATAAAACATAATTTTTCAAAATGGCGAAACAGTAATATTCGCGCGTAATTATCGTTTATCGTATAAGCCGGAAGAAAAATTTCGAATTTTATAGTTTTGTCGCGAACTTTTTCAGAAAAAGAAGAGAAATATTTTTTTTAACAAAAATTGCAAGATATTTTAATTATACACCTATAAAAGTAAATAACATTCCACCGCGAACCGAAATTCATTTTATTGCATTTACAATATTTTTTTTTGCTAAAGTATATATATGTATATGCCATAGCATAAATATAGAACATTACTCGTTGATTATAGGGCTAAAAAAGAAAACTACGAAAATTGTTCGATATAAATAAACAATTTTTCTATAACGTCCTAGTCATCACTTGCCTCGTAGCATATTCAATTCGCCAATTATATAGTATCGTTGTTATTTAGGAACGATTCCAAGGCAGGAGACAATAATAAAATCAGCCAATATAACCGGTCGGAATAATTAAAGCCTTTACGTCATACACGCGGTCATATTTAAAAAACGATACGTTAACAGCGCTACCGGCTTATGTCGCTTCCCACGGTCGCGACGTCTTCTTAACGGGCGCCTGAATGCTGCACTTCCCACCGAGACCTAATGATTATCCCGCAGAGCGTTGTTGTTATCAACCGATAGAAGCTACCTGCGGAAAAACTGTTAACACCTATTTCATTTATATGGGCCCCAGTGTAATCATCTATATACTTTTCTCTTTATAACGTATTAGACTTTTCGATCCTACTATTAATGACAGCAGACTTAGTCTTACAGTGGATATACTTCAATTTTTCTTGTTACATACAGGCAGAAATAAAAACTACGTACACACACACAACATAGATACATACATATAAAACCTTAAAATATATATATATATATATATATATATATATATATATATATACAGATTATATATAATGTGTATGCATTCTCTTGTACACTCGTTATATTCAACGCGTCAACCAATAATCACTTGTGAGGGTGTTCAATTGTACAAGAGAATATAATGGATCGAAAAATGAATTATAAAATGAGAAAACAGACAATGAAGGGATAAACATAGATGAAACAAAAACGATTTTTACATACTCATCTCATCAAATGATGTATATCTACCCTTCAAAAAAATAAAAGTAAAAAAAAATTATCATCATCGTTCTACATGCTGAACAGAGATGGAATATTCAAAAATCGTATCTACCGTATAGAATAGTGTCATAATTATAGATAATAAATAATTAAACACACACATATACATACATACATATATATATATATATATATATATATATATATATATATATATATATATATGTGTAAAAGTATGCTTCATCATCGTTGTCGTGTACAACACACGTTAATAGCAAAAACGACCTCCCTTTAGGGTATTTACATCCGCTCTGCCGCGCTGTTCTGTTTAAATACGAATACACCGCGATAGCGCGGCGTATATCAACAAAACAACAGAAAGATGATCATAACAATAACAACAACGCGTACGATGCGATTGATCAAAGAACAATGATTAAGATAAAGAACGATGATAATACAAGTTCTATCTTACTATCATTACCTATTTACCCCTTGGCTACTTAATTCCATTTATCCTTTATGCTTAGCTATATTCTCGTGCTTCTGACCTTACACCTTAACACTGTATTATCATTCCAGCGTCGTTAATCGAGGATAATTGTGCACCAAGATGGATCTCTCTTCAGCGACATATCGACCTCGGCCGCGTCGCTTAATCTTTTTCTTATATAGCTTTGTGACGACATACGTATAATATGTAGGCAGAACTTTTCTACACGCGACACATCTCAAAAAACACGATTCGCAATGTTCTACATTCTTGTAACTAACAAAAATTAGTACCCGAGTTCGTGAGCGTTAATATTTCAGATTTTAAAAAAATGTTTTCGTATCTAATTAATAATATTCAGTCGAAATAAATATAATACCGATTGAAAATAAAGCGGAACTAGCAACCAAACGTAAATTAATGAAAATATATTTATATAAACGAATTTTAGTGTAGAGAAAAAAAAATGTACAACGTTTTATATATACATATATAAAATAAATAAAGGCTTTATTTCATTTGAATACACCAAAAAAATAGATACACAGAATAATCAAAATTAAATAATAATGAAAGCCGAACTTGAGCAATATATTTTTTTTTTACTTTAAAGATATATATCCAGCATCGTTCTATGTCTTGCGTTCCGCATCCAACTGGTCCCCACATGATTTAACTATATTCGGTCTTCTGATTTTCCTTTTCCTGTCCAACGGAATCCATTCTCTACATTTTCTGGTCCAGCTATATACTTTTGTTTCCGCATTACACGGCCACATTATGTCGATTTTAGTTTTCTTACTATATCCGTTAGATCATCTGTTCTTGACTATGCTCTTAATGCCTATTCGTTCTTCCGAGTTTAATATTCTCACATTTAATGTACCTCTATTTTTATCATTTCCTCGTTTTTTATATTCCATTTAGTATACGGAAGCTGGTGGATTGCTCTCGATGGCCAACCTTTCTGGGCAATGATTTTGTATTTTAAACCCAAATTCTTAACTAATAACGTGGTGATTGTTTCTTCGTTTGCTTTGTGAATTATCGTTCTCGTCTTAACATTTCTAGTTATTATTCGTATCTCCTTCTTTTTATCCTTTATCGGTTTTACTCTGTCCTTTCACTTGTTATGTTTAAAATTCGCATGTTTTTCGTGTGTTGGATTTGTCGTTTGTTTTTTCCCATTGTCGATTAAATGTGTCCTTCACTATTAATATGTCATATTTAATTATTTCATATTTTCTTTTTTGCTCATCTCACTTTTTAATACTAACATCTAACCATATCGATTTTCATTTCGTCACGTAATTCTTCTAATACTCCTTCTAACTCGGTGACATTCATAGTGATATTAATTATTACTCTGTTACTGTCATCGAGTTAATACAAAATAAAAACTCATACCGTATGTTATGTGAACAATCAGACGACTGTAAAAACCGAATGCGATACGAACTTTACGAAATAAAATCTTTATCAGCTAACTAAACACGAAACAAACAACCGCACTTAATTTCCACAAAAAATAATATATATATATATATATATATATATATATATATATATATATGCTGCGGTGACAGAGTTGATAAACCCATAGACTATCCACCCGAAGTTCCATGGTTCGATCCCAGCTCACAAGATTTTTTTTCCATATTAATTGCAAATTTATGACTAGCCATTTAATAAAAAGTATCTATTAACAATCACGTGAAGAAGGTGCATCCAGCGATGCTTTAACCTTACAAACTATAAAACTAAATTACATATCATTGTTCTCTTCAGCCGCATAGTTGTCACATTTGTATGCACAAGCGATGCTGCTGGCTGATTTGGATGAACCCGTAATCGGCTAAAGTGCTTCAGAGCTTGCTTATGGATAGTCTCCCCAACGGTATCTAGTTTTAAGTCCCGGTGGATAGCTTCATTGGTGACATACCAAGGCATTCGGTAAATTAAACGCAACGCCTTGTTCTGGAACCGCTGAATTATCGATCTATTTGACTTCTTTGCACATCCCCAGATTTGTGCGGCGTAACTCCAGATTGGCTTCAATACGACTTTGTACACTAGTAGTATATTTTGTAAGGATAATTCGGAATTGTATCTTATGAGCCAGTATAATTTTTTAAATTTTAGATCCAGTGCTTTTCGTTTCTTTTGTATATGAGTTTTCCATGATAATTTTTTATCTAGGTGTACCCCTAAGTACTTTACTTCGTCTTGTCGTTGTATTACACGATTTCCTATCGATACTTCTTTATCATGGTCTCTTCTATTGGAGAATGACACATGTATTGACTTCTCTGGATTTATATTCAGTTTCCACTTTTGGGTCCACTGATATAGTCTATTTAGATTGTTTTGGAGAACAGAGATAGCAACTTCAGCATTTGAGTCCGAAACAACCAGTAAGGTATCATCTGCAAACGTCGCTATGTACACTGCATCATCTGCTGGCAGATTTGCGGTATACAGTGTATACAGGAGAGGTCCTAAAACACTTCCCTGTGGAACACCAGCCATAATAGAGTATACCTCAGATCGATCAGTGTCGTACTTGACCTGAAATTGTCTGTTAGTAAGATATGATTTGATTAATAGATAGTATTTTTCAGGCAACATAGGTTTGATTTTATGTAGTAGACCGTCGTGCCAGACTTTATCAAACGCCTTATTTCTTTTAGCGTCATCATTGTCTCGATACGTATCTAACTGTACGCAGAAAATTTCGGCTCGATCGAATTAATCTTTTACTATATATACGTTGGTAAATATAATTTTAAAATGTTTATTATGCGATTTAAGGTATCGGATCTTCTGGAAATATCTTTTAATCTACGAAAGATTTTTTTTAGGAAAAAAAAAAAACAATTCGAAAAGTCCATTTTATTTGTTAAAATCGGCGTTTTTTTTTATTTTTTTTTGTTATAACGCTGAAAATGTATGAAACGTAATTATATATGTATGTAACGGTTTTTAATAAAATGGGATTCGTATGTGAATGTTTCATGAAAAAACGAAAAAAAAAAATGTCGATGGCACGAGTACCTGTTTATAGAGCAGCACCTTGTTATTTAAGCTGTTTCGATTTTCTTCCTAATAGCCAATACATTCGCCTCACTTTTACATTAAGTTCTCTGTTCTTTTAATTGCAATATGCTTACACCGCATCATCCTACTGTCCAGATATAGTCCGAGATACTTGATTTCGTTTTTAATCGGTACGATGTCGTTGTTCGTAATAATATCTTTTGTAATAACTTCCTGTCTGTAAACGTCACACGCGTTGAGTTGTGTTTCATTAATTTCGATTTTCCATTTATCACAAGTTTCGCGACGTAATAGAGCGATTTAAAAAAATTTCCACATTACCGCGAATTATCGTTCTTTAATTTAACGTTCATTCGCATTATTTAGAACAACAAAAATTAATGTCGTATATATTTCCAGAAAATACGAGAGAAAGCGTATAAAGATATTAAAGATTATTAAATAAAAATATTCCTTGAAAAAGACTAATGATAATAAAAATAAAGATAGCAATAATAATAATAATAATAATAATAAATAACAAAAAATATACCCAAAATAAAACAAAAGAATAAGAACAAATTATAGTAAAATTACGGCAATGCTGGTGGCAATAACGTACCGAAATAAGATATTCATTAAAAATTGTTCACGGAGCTCATTATTATAGATTATTGCGTTAATGTGTTACATTATTACGCAAACCACGTAGTTTGACAATAAACACCGCGCATACATATATATATATATATATATATATATTAACACACACACACACACACACAAAGTATACAGTTAAACCGAAATAAGGAGGGTTGGCTATACACGCAACTAAGAAGATAATTCGATTATAACCGAAAAATGATTTCGGCATTGTAATGACGAGTTAATTACCTATGACAAATCCGTTATGCGGGAAATTATCCGTCTTAAATACGATATAATAAGCAAAAATAAATTCCGATAAATAAGAAAAGTTTACTATATACCACAAATAAGCAAGATTTGCAATTATGTACCACACACACATACACACGCACCCGATATATATATATATATATATATATATATATATATACATATATACCGCGGTGGCATAGTTGCTAGAGGGCTCGACTGTCAACCCAGAGGTCGAGTGTTCGACCTGAGGTCCATATTAATTTTATTTCTAAACATATTTCTGTTCACTGTTTCTACGTTATATTCTTCTTTGAATTCACAGAAAAATAGCGATTAACATTTTTAGTATTTTTACTGAAGTACTCGAAAATTCTTCTTGTTAGGCGCATTGTTTCGATTATTTTTATTAAGTAACCATATTATATAAGATAATCGCATGTTCTTCATCGTATTTATAATATATTCAGCGCGAAATTTCGTTTGATTAAATAAAATTTACTATCGTTCCATATCGGTTACTTGAGTTAAGTATTCGTAACTTTTCGAATGATAACGAATATAACATAATACATATACATACGTGTATATACATGAGTTTGTAACTGGCATTTCAAACGAAATAATATGGCTACCTATTGGAAATAAATTGACCAATTACCGAACTACTCGGCCGAGAAATAGACGTCCTATTATCGACGTGTCTAGTTGTTCACAGCGGGGTTCGTTATTATTTATTATCCGAAGAATTTAACCCCGAACGCCGGAGTTACGAAAAATTTAAATTACGCCCGCCACCGGTAGGTAAATAATCGCCATTTTCGGTTATTGCAAATAAGCGTAGTCACTAACGCCTGATATCGGTTAAAGGGGAACTAGATATTTGCGATCGTTTAATAATTTTTCAGTCTTCGCGTAACGAAATAAAATGTACAAGTCGAACCATATCTAAATACTATATATTATTATTATCATCATTATTATTATTATTACTATAGAAAGTTATACGAGATAAATAATAAAATCGCGAATGCGTTGACGAAAGCTTACTTCTATTAATACTAACATATTTAGTGAGAATATATACCAACAGGAACAAAATAAACGTAATCAACGTAAACACATCGATATGCCAAAAGATAAAATTTGAGGGCTACTATTCTTCGAGTGGTCTAAGTTTTCTCTCAATAACTATATAAATACATCAGTAACAGTGTTCCGATTGTAAAAGACACACAATCGAGGCCGATGGTAGAAATTCTGATTTGCCTGATTTTTGACTTTCCGGAATGATTCTATTAAGTTCGTTGTAGTCCCCCCTCCCTTAAATCACGTTATTTTTCTATAACAAACAAGAGTAGAGGAAAGTGAAGAGAAAATAAATAATAACATACGATAATCAAAGCAATATTAAACTTAAACGTTATTAGCTACATTATAAGGGATACGCGTTATTTCCTTTCATTCTAATTTAAGTTATTTCCTTTTATTAAAAGAATGCCTAGAACTGAAATAACGTGTAAAATTTTATTCGTGCCCGCGTAAGGTAGCTTTACACGTATTACATACGTAGCGTAAGAAATTATTTTCAAATATCGCAATAAACGAAATCACCTTCTACATATCCGTCTACCCGTTCTAAATTCGTTCCTTATGAATACAAACATACAGGAGTCAGAAGCCGTTTGCTTTACCTGTATAAGTTTCCCTAGTATGTCTCATTTATTTTTCTTCAACAATCGAAATCTTTTTCTTCGATAAGTCCTCGGTCAGAGGAATACACAGGTAAAGTAATTGTGCCCGCATTCTTCAAAAGAGAAAGGTTAAATATAACGTCTTTCGCTGAATTGTTCATATAGTATATATATTTCAGTGTTGTATGTGTAAATTAATTTCGCATCAACTAACGTATAAATTTTTATTTCACACTTTGATGGCCTGCAAGTAATGTACTGCCTAAAAGGACACTTTTATCTGAATTCTACAAGTTACTCATCGAACATCAAAAACTGGCTTAAGTCTCTTTGGATCGACCAGAACCGAATACTAAATCTCACAAATGAGAGAATTTTATCTAAATTTTGACGTTCATCTCGAGTCTCAATATTATCAAGCAGCAAGGAACGCAGCAGAAACCGAAATCTTTGTATTGTTATCGATTAAACGCATAAGCTCAATCTCTGTTTTTTCGTTGCAGGTTTTTATTTGTTTTTTCCCGTAGCCTAACATTCGTTTCATTAATTTTCTAGAGTTAGTAATACTATATAAGTTAACTGTTAAGGTATAACTTAACTTTATGAACCCCCTTGTTATGTATCATTATGAAACAAAGCTTCTTCTTCTCTTCTCTTTTCTTCGAAATATCAAACATTTCTCAGATATAAAGCCTTCCTGATTTTAATACGCCAGTTATGTAGATAATGCACAAAAATGCTCTCATGAATTCTGAGATCTTGAACAGTTTTCTGACGTCTTACTGACGTTTTAGCAATTATTATATTAGTATATATTACTAACAGAGATATATTACTGTTTGATTAAAAAAAAAATAAATTAAAAACCGGATTCTTGTGTAAGTTTTTGTCCTTTTACACCTGATACACGTAGAATAATGTTCTCAAGATCTGCGAGTTCTTAAAAATGCGTACATACTCCACTGAGTATTATTTTTTCCCAAATAATAAAGGTCAGTTGTCTGGACGAAAAATCATTATCCCTATCAGATTCTTCTGAACGAGCTTCTTTTAAATTATCTCATAAATGGTCACTTCCTTCGTCGTCAGATACATCATATAAAAAATTTTCACACATATCTTCAAAAAGCCGCATTGATATTTGATGGTCCGACAGTGTAAAATGAGCTGCACGTACGATACGAAAATTAAAAAATTAAATACTTTTACTCGATTGAATATTATATATATATATATTAGTAGAATAGAAAATTCATAACACCATTAATTACTTGGATTACAATTGTACACTAGACTTACAAAACGCAACGCAGACACCGTACGCTTTCAACAAAACAAAAAAAAAATATTAATCAACATACAGTTAAGAAATTAATAGGAAGGTAAATAGACGCGCATATCGATCAGTGCAGCTATATTCATTTAACAACAAAAATTGTACCCTTAGGTTACATGTGTAATCCACGTGACTACTGCAGGGTTAAAAATGACCGAATTAATCTCTAATCATAATTCATTTATACCAATAAGTAATACATACACCCACCCATATTTTATATATATATATATATGAATTTATTTTTTATAAAGAGCAAATTGTAATTGAATATTAAGACTCCAAATTTCTGCTATAAAAAAAAATCATTATGGACATTATTTTAAATAAGTTTATGTTTTAAGATAGACAACCGAATAATATTTAAAATGAATCTGACCTGTATATTCAAAGCAAATCGACAAAACTACGATATAATAAAATGTAATCATATTCAAAATATACTGAAATTCTTATATCGATATAGTCATCGGTTTTTGCCTAATCCATTCGATTTAGTTTAGAATTGCATACCATTTAAAGTCAATAATTGCCCCTTTACATCGGCCTTATACCCGCATGATCTGAATTCTAATACTATCAAAGACGAGAATTTTTTTAAGACGTCCGGCTAACTCGGCTATTTATCTAAAAACGAGGAAATAAAGAAACCGGTAGAAATAACGACAAATTATTCCGAACGACACATTCTTTGACCGATGCTCTGTCAATTTTCGTGTCGACGTGAAAATAGAATCTTACATTACTAGTAATTCCTCGTTAACCTTTTAATTATACGATAACGATTTTTCAACATTATTTTTCTGTCAACTTTCGCGATTCATTTAATTTTTAATTTCAATCGTACGCTGGTCTAGATTACCGGCAGATGATCTGCGCGTATGTATAATTAAAAGATCATTCGAACAAACGTATAACGTGGAATGTTTTGAAAGTAGACGAACCTCCCCTCTCAGGTTAAAAATACCGAAATTCGAAACTGTCCACTGTATACGTTCAATAACTATCGAACAGTCATTAACAAATAATAATAATCGTAAAATAGGAAATTTCTACGGTAATTATTAACGAATTTTCTATAAATCGTTAACTTTTTTACTACATAAAAATGTCCACTACTCCAATTTAACGTGATTATCATGCGTCGTTTTTTCTTCATAACGACAACAAAGTGGTAACGGTTTTATTGTTTATTATTATTATTTTTAAATTATTTAAGGTATTAGCAGTAGTGGTAAGTAGTATTCAAATAAATAATTTCGGATCGCAATTATCGTTAAGGCGAAAAAAATAAATTTTCGACATTTAAAAATAAATCGATCTACGACGACGATAATAGTAATAATAATGATGATGATGATGATAATGATGACGGTGGCGGAGTGCGATCTTGTTATCAAATTAAAACGATCACGCTCGCAGACTACACTAAACAGTACGAAATCGAATCGTTTTAATTTTACTTTCATTTTTCGAAATAACATCGACAATAAGCTTGACGATAATGATGAGATAGAAGAACGATTTACAGTGGCAACCGACCGAATCAATGCAATGGAAAAGTTTGTTTGCGTCAACGTGAAAGAGATAACGTAATTTAAACAATTCGTTTACCCATTAGATATATATGTGTGTGTTATGTTGTATATATATGTGTGTGTGTACGTAATTCGAATAGCGAGCAATACATTCATTCAAAGACTATACACAAAAATTAAAATAAAAAAAAAAAAAAAAAACAAGAATTGTGTCAACTCGGTTGACACCGTGGATTCGACGTTTAACCTCAATATACTCGTGAACGATGTAAATTTCTTATTTGCTACAATGTTCAGTTCGTGAAATTAACGAAACTAATTTTTAAGTACGATCCGTATCGGCGATCAATTTAGAAAATATTACAAGTGTTTACCATAGATCAATCGGAGATGTAATAAGTATTAGGTATATCGATTGATGTAAAAAAAAAAAAACACGCGATACCACAATTTGTACCTAATAATCGAATGAAATCAAATAAAAAAAAAAATCATTTGAATATAACGCAATATTAAAAATTTTCAAATGTATTTACAATTGTCTACACACATATGTGCACGTTTGAAATACATACAACCATATACAATATAGATAATTAAAAACACCCATCAATGCGCAATAATCTAGCAATAAATAAATGTATAAATATACAAAAGACAAGCGCGATCGCATGAATAATATCTACAAACGATTACTTATTCTCAAAATAATAATAATAACAATAACTTTAAAATACATGAATATAACTACCAGAATCGAATCGATTTATTTTTCTTTTAAATAAAACAAGAAGTTAAAAATAACAAATCGATGATAATAATAATTATCATCGTGTTTTATTAACAAGAACCTCGCTCTTAATGTTATAAGTGATAAACAGGGCAAACGGATTATTATGTGAAAGATAGAGAAAGAACATCTGGAAGTGTTATATCGGACGGAAAAGAACATAGATGAAATAATGATAAATGAAAATGAAGATGATGATAAAGAACCCCAAAATAATACAAGAAGAATTTGAATTGATATTGAAACAACTCACGAGGAAAAAAAGCACCCGGCTTGGATAACCTGAATTATTACAAATAGAAGATGAAGAAATTATACGGAAATTGTTTAATTTAACGAAAATATGTTATTCATCTGTACAGACTTTAAAAACGCCGCAATAGCATGTATGAGAGCTAATAAAAAATATAATAAAAAGGATAAGACAAAGAATATAGGAATAATTAAGCGATGATCAGTTTGGATTTAGAACAGAAACATTAAAGTTAATCGTTAAAAAAAAAAAAGCCATTAGTGTATTATTAGCAAAATCGTGAGGAAATAAGAAAATAATATAGGAGTAATAAGAAGAACAGTCGCCGTAAATAAGAGTCAGCCGTTATGGAAAAAAAATGAAAATACAAAGAGGAATAAGACAGGAATATATCGCCTACACTTTTTCACTTGGTAATAGAAGGAAAGAAGAAACTACAGGTGTAAAAACAAACAAGGAACAGATACCTCGTATAAGATTCACAGATAATGTTACATTAATTTCAGATAATGAACAACTACAACAACAAATATCAACATTATAAAAATGTTTAATATGTCTTCTTCTTCTTATCGTGTCGGTCATTTATATTACTTTTTTTTCCCAATATTTCACTATTTGAACTGCCTCGTCCGAGATTCCGTCTATTCTTGTCATATCTTCCATCCCGCATCGCACCGGCAACAATGAGCAAGTTAATAGGTGCTCCGAATCTTGTACCATGCCACAATCACATCTGTCATTATCTGTAATTTTCCACTGTTTCATGTTCTTTGCTGTTCTACCTGTCATAGTTCTTATTCTATTTAGAGTTTTCCATGTTGACCACGGCAATTTATTAGCGGGAGGTAGATGTTCGTTCGGTTGTTCCCATAATTTTAATCGGTTTTCTTTCAGCCTTCCTTTCCATAGCGCCAACCTAGTGATTTCCGGCATTTGTGTCAGAGCATTTGCTGTTTTAAGAAAATTCTTTCTTGACTTGAGTCGACTTATTGCTGCTTCTTTTGCATTCAGTGGATGTCTTATGTCTTGTTCTTGTTTTGTTTTTTCCTTTTCAGCCATCACTTCCCGTTTTATACCTGGTAGTGCTATGCCGGATAATATTTCTACTTTATCGATCGGTGTCGGCTTCAAACATCCTGTAACTATACGATCGGTTTCATGTAGAATTCTTTTTACGTGTACTGAATTCCGCCATACTGCACTAGCATATTCACCTGCGGAATAACACAGAGCTAAAACTGATGTTCTTAATACATTTGGATCTGCACCCCAGGTGGAGCCAATCAATTTTCGGAGTAAACCGTTCCTTGTACCAATTTTTCTTTTGGTATCTTCGCAGTGTTCTTTAAATGTTAAGGCTCGATCCAACTTAACGCCTAAGTACTTTGGGTTGTCACAATGTTCCAGCGATATCCCTTGCCATTTAACATTTAATTTACGCTTTGCATCCTTATTTCTCAAATGAAACGCCGATACTTGGGTTTTATTAAGATTCGGTTTGAGGTAATTGCTAGCATAGTATTTTTCCATAGTCTCCAGTATTCCATTCAAATTATTTTCTACCTCGCAAAACGTTTTCTCTTGAAAAAAAAAAATAATAAAAAAATAAAAGGTTTAATATGTAAAATCCTATTAGCGACAATGAAAAAAAAAAAGACCAAGTAGAAAGATTCAAATATTCAGGAAGCGTAATAACGAATACAGGTAGAAATGACACGGAGGTAAAAACACGAATTGCATAATTTGTAATTAAAATATAAAAAGGAAAAAATTATTTAAATCATATATATATATATATATATAAAACCTTTAGGATGGTAACTTCAAAATGTGTGGATGAAGATCTCGAGGAGGCAGAAGAAGAGAATTTCAGGGATATTGGAAATGGTATATTTCTCCCTTATAAATTATTATACTACATCGAGAGAAGTGTACAAATAATTTTGGATTTACATCGAATGCAATGTAAAGTTGTTCGTTTTATTCAAAGTAAAATTAAAATATTAATATTTATGGCGACAATTCGACGATGATAATAAATAATTTCGCAATATCATACTGAGGCGAATGCTAGACCCTAAAAAGGATCAATTTGAAATGTTTTGACGACATTCGAAATGTGGCATTATCCAAGAATTTTGAAAATCCAGTTAACAAAACACCGAAGAAAATTATCCAGGAAGAAGTTCTCTGCAGATGATGAAAAAAATGTATATTTATTATTTATTAATAATAAAAAAAAAAAAACGAAATTGAATTTTAATCATTTAGTTCGAGGTTTAAGGATTGGGAAACTAGAAAAGTTAATATCAAAATACAGAGAGGAGTGAATTGACAAGTTGCTGAGCGGAAATATCAAAAAATGTTAGCGTCTCCGAAGAAATAACAAATTAACGGCGAACTTCGTACGAATTATATCGATCGCGAAGAAAAAAATCTTGAAGAACGCGAAAAAAGTAACTTTAGTAAAAATATAGTCGGTAAAAATGAGAAATTTCTAAGTAAGTCAGATTTTAGATTTCGAAATAGAATTACGTAATTGACGTTACTATGGCTATTAAAGAAGCAGAAACTAAATAAAACTTCCGTAATTACCTTTTTATTATAATTATAATAAGACTTGATTATTCATTATTAACGTTTTGAGCACAAATCATCATAACAAACGAACTAAAATCGAGTGACGCAATTTTGTTCGAAGTATCCGTCACGAACAAACAATTCTTTTTGAAAATAAACATAACGATAAAATAAATTAATAAATAAACACACAAGCATATATATATACGTGTTTATTAAAATAAAACAAATTAATAAGAGATAGGTGTCGGATACAAGAAGTGAAAAAAAAATAAATAAACGAGTATATATATATGTGAAAAACAGCAATAAAACCCTCTTACATCGACAGCATTTTAAAAATACAACCGAAAGGTCACAAAAAAAAAAAAAAAAAAAAAAGTCGAACAAACATTATCACGATTGAAAATAATCGAACACGGTTCGCAATTTAAGAACCGACATCCTAAATTAGTTGAAATACTTACAATTCGAGTTACGTTCATATTTATTACGATAACGTATTTGTTTAATATTTTATTTAACTGGCGATTTATTATATAAATTTGAGCTTTGTAATTTTATATTACCCTTGATACTACCCGATCGTAAGAAGTAGATCTACTATAAATTAATCTTATTCGTGATAACCGAACAGAAATATTATCATGAGATGGAACTATTTAAAATAACGAGAGAGAGAGAGATAACATCAATAGGTTTTTGTGCTAAAATGGAGATAAATTAAATTAATACCATTTATTTCACACCGTAATAACGACCACGTATGAACTATAAGAACGTTAATACAAAATTGTATAAAGTATAGCCTAATTGTATGTACGGCATTTGTGGATTATGAAAAAGCCTTCGATACTGTATAAATATGGGCAATATTAAAGTCATTATATGACTTGGGTTCGGATGAATATTATATTAATGTCATCACAAATATATAGGAACATGCGCCAATGAAGATAAAAGTTATGGGAAAGCACAGACGATATCCAATTGAAAGAGAGTAAGACAGGGTAATACCATATCGTCGAAACTATTCATTGTTACCCTGAAAGGTGTCTTCAGGACATTGAAATGAAGCTCAATGGGTATCAGAATAAATGGTGAAAGATTGAATCACTTAAGTTTCGCAGGCAATATAAGTATGGCTGAGTAAATACAGTTAATGATGAACGAACTCGACGCACATCCTGCGAAAATATGATTTAAAATAAATATACAAAAAAAAAAGATGAATACCGCGTTAGATACGACAGTAACTGTAAACGGCGGAAAAATTGACCTCGTAAATCGATACGTATACTTAGGACAGGAAATTACTATGGATAAGAACAATAAAATGAACCTGGAAACTAAAAGAAGAATATCGCTCGCCTGGGTGGCATTTGGGTAATTAGGAAACGTTTTTAGAAATAGGGAAAAACCGAACAGCCTTAAAAGTAAGCTGTATAATTAACGCCAGTCTTGACATATGAAGCTGAAATACGGAGCCTTACTAAATGGATAGTTAGAAGAATTAGGAAAACTCAAATGGTTCACGGGAGGATTATTCTTCCAATCAAGCTCAACGACCGCAAGATGGTTACATAGATTAGGGAACAGACGAAATTAGTAGACGCAGTGGAGCAGGTCGCCGGGCTAAAACGGAAATGGGCCGGACATTTGACAAGAAAAGAGGATGAAATATAGACTAAGAGGATATTACAGTGGTGGCCAATTCGTCCGCGAGAGAGACTTATGGCTAGATGTTGTTGAATAGACAGGAATTAATTGAATCTGAGCCGCACAAGGCAGGAATCGTCGGAAAAGTTTGACGAATGCCTACACCCATATATATATATATATATATATATATATATATATATATATATATATATATATATATAAATGGACTGGCTACATAACGAGAAAAACATATAGAAAATAGACAACAGGAATGTTACATTAGTATCTACCAATAAAAAAAAAGACAGAAATGGCCGCATTTGAAACGAAATTACGAATTTAGATGAAAATTGGAAATAACCTAAACTAGAATTGCTCAATAACAGGAAAAATTGAGAAATATTAAACGAATAGTAAAAGAGTCCAGACTATGAGATATATTAGTCGATAGAAAAAGAAGCATTTATTCATTAACTATTTCATATCATAAACCAACCTATAACATTCATAGCTTAGTATCTAAATAGCCTAAGCGACTAAATTAGGAAGTTAACGTAATTATAAAATAAATATTAATTCACAAATGACGAAAAAAAACCCTGCACCATACAATAAAACAAAATAAATCGTGAAATGTCACTAACGATAACACTAAATAACAATTCTAAATGGTAATAAAATTATTTATAATAACAAAAATACGATAAAAAATTAAAGCAAACGATGTTAATTAAAATGACGATGTTTGTAATGCGTGTATAACGAATGCGGAGGCTAGCCATATCGTAGTCACTGATTACGTTAATTAAATCATTATCGTGAAATTTTGACCTAAAGAAGACGACGGTTTCATTTTTCGAATAGCGCACCAACGCAAACCGCGTGCTCCGCGTTTAGTGTACACACGAGAGATTCATTTTTGTCCAGTTTCAGTTATCGTGGCATCCTATAATGAGAAGGCGGGCACATTTTACGTGGAACGTTATTTTCGGCGTGAATCGATCGCGACAATAAAAAGAGTTTCGAAAGGAATTCAAAGTTATGCGATTTTTTTTTGTAAGGACACCTTAAGATCTGCGTTTACACAACACGACCACGAGATCTGGAAGATCTGAAAACTCGGATTTCGGAAGAAATTTCAAAAACTAAGCCACATATAAAATTTTGTAAAAAGACTGAATGAATGTATTGTTGCAAACAAATGATTGTAAGTTAATTTCTCGTTTTCCTATTTTTAAATAAAATTTCATTCAAAAATCTTCGTCGAGTAGTTTTTGAGTTATTTAAAAAACAACAGAACCGTCCGTCTTCTCTGGGTCACCCTATATAATAAAATTTTGCTGAAATATTATTAACGAATGAATTAATATCTGGACGGTTTAATTGTGTATGCATGTGACGAATTTTAAAATAACAACGATTTATGATTATACGATATAACAAAGCAATTAACTTTAAAAAAAAAAAAAGTTTTTATTAATCTGTTCAACTATACACGTCAAATTTATTATAGTTTTTTTTTTTTACAAAATAAAATTCAATTGCATCTACTTACTCCGATTTCTTAGATTTACCAAATTTCGCAATTTTTTTCGGAGAATCTTTTAAAGCGAAACTTTTTGCGTAATGTCCGAAATGTAACGCTTTGTAATTAAACACGTCCCTTAAATCTTTCGGATACGACGCGTAAAATCGAGTCCACGAAATGTAGGCTGAAAAAATTAAAAAAAAAAATATATATATATGGTACTATGTAATCGATGTATAGATAAAAGTCGATTCAAAATTGACTCATCGCGTACGAAATTTTGATAAAAATTTATTACGGTCCAACTTGACTGAATAAGAAAATGGACGAAAGTTTCGATAATACAACGCGTAAACGATTTTTTAAACTATGATCCAGAATGAACGAAAACCAGATCACAGTTTGACGTGGTTTCTAACAGAAATACTGAAGATATATAGTGAAAATTTAAAGTAAAAGAAAAAAAGGATTTAATTTTCAAACTCTTGAAATAACGAAGAATATAATCTAAAGACGCGAAGATATATATATGCATATACTTATATGTATGTGTGTGTAAATATCTTAGGCTATAAAAACACCTTAAACGTAAAATGTACGTTATCAATGCGAAATAATGTACTACTCTTGTATATCCCACGCTTATATTATCTCATTTATTTAGTTTAAATGGATAAAATAAAAAGGCCACAATGTGTAAACGTCTGATAATTTCCATGACATCACCGAACACAACACCTAAAGTAATTGTTTTATTCGCCTCAAAACTTGAAATCAAACGGATTACAACACCGCAAATTATTTTTATGGCGATTTTTTAAAACGATCCACAAACATAATTGCGTTATTACATTATATAATCTACATATTTCAATTGATACTGACAATAGTGTCAAATTTTAAGATTGAGATAACTTTGGATGAGCAAATTTCCCGTCTGGTAGGATATTATTAAACCGGTTATTTGAGCAAGAGGACCTGGTACAAACCGCATTCGTCTATTAAAAAGAATGGTAATGGCGTCATTCAACAAAAAAATACTAAGAATTTGTAAATTAAAACACATTTAAACGAAAATGGCTATTATCAAACGAAGGCGCTATCCACAAGTGACCAACAGTGTCCCGATATTTAAAAAAATGTCAAACCCTAAAATAATTTACAATTCTAGTACACCAAATGATGAGGAGTCGTCTACTCATAAACGTTTAGTTAAATATCGAAAAAAGGACACTATTAACGATTATGCAGAATTTGCTGGCCTACTGAAAAAAAAAGGTTTGCTACGTTAACTGACAATTCTAACGAAATAAATTGCAAAAACAATTCTCACGAGGTAGTCATGACTGACCAAATCAGATAGTTTCACCTTTAATTCTGTTAAAACATCTCCAATTCATATTGAAGATATTGTTGATTTTATTCAATTAAAAAAAAATTATTAGACTTAGCCAAAGAAAAACTGATTTTTAAATCTAATATTAATGGTATAACCATTAAACCAGATACTATTATCATAACATTGTTAAATCGAAATATAAATTTTAAAAATAAATCATTTAGAGCGGTTATAAGAAACATTTACTCCTCTACATCAACTAATACGATCACTGAAGAACTAACTTACATGGGTTACTTGGTTAATTAAACTTTATTTAGTACAACTAGAACAAAGTCATCTGAACATTAATATTAATTCTGAATCAACCAACATTCAGTCTAGACCATCTACAATCATATGATGCAGCTTTCAAACCCTCAACTAACCACCCAATGTCTCATTCGTCCACACAAAATATCAACCTCAGACCTTCTCCCGACATAAGCAGTATTTTATTGGCATAATCATTCAACTCACCGTGTTGTTAACATATGAGTATATCTATACAGCACTAGAGCGTAACAAGTATTGCTCACCTACTTTCATTGATGTTTCACAGGCCTTCCATCGCATCTGGCATCCTGCCATCCTCTTTAAAGTGAAAGATATCATTTATCCATCACAACAATGAAATCATATATAGAAGATAGATTTTTCGAAAAGCAGCCACATTACATAACGGGCATCGGCAAAGATTAGTGCTGTCGCCTCCTCACACTAGGAAAGTAAAAGTGAAGCTAAACATGACCATGAAAGTTAAAATAAACAGCCTGGCTTCCAGTACTTTATCGTATCAGCTAAGACAAGGCAATAAGTCGCTGCAAGCGAATGCATGAAATACGAAAAATGTTATTTTAGATATAGATATGGCGCAGAGACTGATGTCACAAAAGTATGTAACACTGAGATGAAACTTACTTCTGAAAAATTTATCAGAGCTAAAGACTGAGAAAAGAATTAAATTCGAACGTTATCGGATGTTGTACAGAATTGGCTAACATAACTTGACCTGGAAATATGACTTGTGGATACGTTGTTCGTCGTAAATAAAAAGACCATGCTGGCGCGCGAAATTTATTCGTTTATTTATCATTTATTTATACTGACCCTGTACGAATTAGCTGGGCCGAAAAAGTTACGAATAAAGCAGTGCTAGAACGAATAGAAGAGAAAAAAGAGATGCTCAACAGGATGCGGAAAACTCGTCTTCGTTGGTTAGGACATGTAATGCGGTACGAATAAATATTGCTATAGAGGGTAAAATTTTAGATCACGTGGACGTCCTAAAATAACATTTATCGTACAGTGCTAAAGTGGACGGGTTTTTACGAAATATGCAGATTTGAAGATGGAGGAATATTGTGTTGAGACGAATCAGCCAATCGGCTGTAACATAATAAATAAAAATAAATATATGACGTACGAGTTCTGAATTATTTCAAGGTAAAGAATAAAATATATTTATTGAATTGCTTAAAATCGCACCATTTAAGATGCAAAATTCAATATTACAAAACAATTTTGATATAATTTAAGATAATAATTTTGAGTTTTTGACCAAATAGATTATAACATCACGCAACGATAATAATATTTATTACCTTGACACGCCAGTGCGTAAAGAACTTTTTGATCGATTACAGCAGTTTCGAAACGCGAGTGAAGCGCACTAGCCGCAAATTCTACATTATTCGAACCAGTCTGAAATGAAGTAATATTTCTTATAACATTTTCAATTAGACATAATTCTACGATCAACTGTGTAATACTTACAACATACGAAGTATCGTAATTATAATCACATACTAAAACGTATTACAAACACAAATTTGTTTAACTCATGTAAAACGTGCATATATTAGAAATTTCACACCACAAAATTTTTATCGAATAATTAACAAATAAACCTATATTATTAACGCTTTAAACTCGCATTTCGAAATACCTGAAGATTAATTTTACCTTTAATGAAGGATTTTGGAAATTTTAAAGAAACAAATAATATTAAATAGCGATAAATATAAAATGAGATAACGTAAAATTTTAGGAGAAAAATGACGAAACTTATTCGGATTTTTACTTAATTTTATATGTTACGATAAAAGTTTTTCAATAGTTAAATTTAAAATTATTTTTAATCAGAATTACACGAAATAATTACAATAAAAATATTTCAATACGTAAACAAGTAATAGAACTTATTTATCGGTTTATCACTGAAAACTTATCTCAACTTTTCGAATTTTCAATAAAAAAATTCAAATTTATATTACCCCGTGAAAATCTAACTTCAATAATGATTTCAAAAAAGTTTCAATTCTCAAATCCTTTATCCTGTAAGAACAAAAAAAAAAAAAATTAAATACATCTATGCGAAAACGAATAAATTATTAGTTATTTAGCCGAACATCGTGTAAAATTAAAATGATAAATAATGATCCCGCGCGAGAGCTAAAGTTTCGACATACATGCATCACTTTAATATCGAATTTTTAGATGCGTTTCATCGTGTTTTTTTATTAAATCGTATACTGAACTTTTAATTCGATCGTCTTTAAACATTGTACGTAGTTTTTGTTCGTATTAATTTCCCACGTTTTAGCATATTTACTGTGTTTATGCAATTGTATGTAAATCATCGATAAATTTGCTTGTAACTGTACTGTTGTAAGGAAGAATATCAATAGTTAACTATATTTAGTTATTTCAATATTTTAAAATATTTTACTAGAATCACCGACTATCAGAATTGAAAGCTTCGAAACGATATACTACCGGCATATATTAAAAAACCATAAACGGACAAAAGAACAACACGTATGCGCTAAATGAATTTAATAGTAAGAAATGAAAAGGCTTAATTCTAATAATACACAAACAGACGACACTGTTCGTCGGGCATATGATTAGAGTAGACTTCAAAGAGAAAATGATAATACAAAAAGTAAAATGTGAGGGAAGAAGTAGACAGGGCGCAATCCAAACGAGTACGTGGGCTAAAAAAGAGATGGACAGGTTTGTCATTCAAGAATCTTACACAGAGAATCGAGAATTCTGAAAAGAGATCGTGTATAAAATCAGATGATGCATCACGACGCTTGAAACTAAACAGTAACGAATCTAGATAATAAATTACCAATAAAAAATGCACAAATTAAAACAAGAAATTCAGCCAGAAATTCTCAGCAGTTAGCAAAGTTTTCCAAAAACAAAGTATTTTTAAAAAATGGATACTTCAACATTTGACCATCGAAAGAACAAAAAATAAATCATAAATAAATATAAACGGAAGAATTAAATTAAAATAAAGGAAGGGGAAAACCTATAAAATATTACTATAACAAGGGAGAAGAATCAAAAGAAAGGAAAAGAGAAAAATGAAAATTACTCTCAAAACAAACATCAACTGTTAAATTAGAATATGATTAATACTACTAAAACATCAACATCCAAATATAAAAAGGATATACAGTAAGGAGAAAGACAACAAGAGAGAATAACTTATCAAGCAAATCCATATATGTTCGAACCATACGCAGCTAAAAAATAAATAATTAATATCTTCTCTAAAATGAACGCTACTATGATCGATGAACATAAGGAGGATTTTGAAGTTCAAAACAACTTTAGAATGACCGGAACATAGCCTACATATGACAGTGACAAATCTGCGGAAAGTTGTGATCGGAATAGCAGAGGGGGATGATTGAACCAGGATACATGAGGAATTTCAGTTTGAACAATACTATAGGGGTTTTACCTTTCATTGAAGAATTATGTATACTTCAAGCCAGCCGGATCATGTCATATAGATCGCTTGAAGGAATATATGGAAAACAATCTCCAGAATTGCACTTGTCGCTAAAATATCAACGCTGTCGTTCATGTTAATGCCACCAATGACTAGGTATCTATAAAAACTTGAAGTTACCTCCACGTTGAGTAATAAAATATTGTTTTAATACGAATACGACACCTCGACAATCAAATAAATAACAATGATCGAATAAAAAATTTGTATCGTTTAGCGAAGGAAAATTTAAAATTTAGAATTAACAATATTAATTATCTTTGTTTACTTTTTTTTTTTTTAGGTCTTAACGAAACATCAGCAAATTAACTTAAAATGAAGCGCCCGATGAAAACTAGGTTTCAAACAGATAACCAAATAAACGATTAATAATAATTCTGCGATAAGTTCTCTTTCTCAAAAGACAAAAAAAATATATCTGTTTCTTTAAATCTAACACGATGGGCACCGAATGTTGTGGAAATTTAAAAATAGCACACAAACAAATATAGATTAAAAATATCTCTAACGCAAAAAGAAAACTTATAATTGAAAATTAATACACCACAAAAAGGTATAATTCTTACTGATAAAAACACACCTAAAGGGGCACAATAGCGATATCGAGGGAAGAAACAGAGTTTAAAACCATATAATAAACGAAATGCACCTACTACAGATGCAGAAAACATTGAGTGCATTAGAAAATATTATGCCTTCTACATTAGTAAATTAGACTGGTATAAAATCAAAGCGTTCATTAAGACGACTAAAAAAAAAAATAAAAATATATTATTACGAATACCTAATAAAACGATCCTGTAACTTTGATACAAATCCAGCTTCGGGTGGCGTTAAAAAAAGGGCTGCACGACCTTCATTACCAACACGCGCTGTTCGTCCCACTCTGTGAACGTAATCACTGACATTAACTGGAGCATTATACTGTACAATCCAATCGACTGAAGGCAAGTCTAGCCCTCTAGCCGCTACATCCTGAAAAGAAAACCGTATTCGTCTATATATAATAAAAAATAAAACGTATATTAATTCAGTTCCATTCGTTGTTATAATGAAGAGTTCCATCCTTAAGCCATTAAGAAATTGCCCTTTTAAATCGAATGCAAAAAAAAAAAGTCAATAAAAACTCAAGATTATTGTCCATTTCACTCTCCTAGATTCTTGAGAACATTTTGATATTTTATATACTTTTTAAATTGACAGGAAACGGAAACTAATTGCAGGCAACAGCAAGGAAAACACGTCTATATAAGTTAAATGTTTAATATTAAATTAATATAACATATGTACAAAAAGGGGTGGTAGAACATTCGACATTATCCAAAGTTTGTAAGAAATAAATTCGAACAAAAGTGACAATTCAAATGGAAATAAAGAATTACAGTATGTAAGTAGATTTATCAGAAGCGAAAGAAAATTATTATCTGAGAACGTCCGTGAGATACAAATGTGTCTTAGATGGAAGTTATACAATCAACTTGTTATGATCACTCGTCATACAAAGCAGACTGTAAGAAAATTTCGTAGATAGGTAGAAGTGTGTTGTACGATGCAGTGGGAAAAAATTGCTACGTTAAAATGAAACAACATGTTACGTGGACAAACTACATAGTAGAATGGTACCCGCTAGATCAGAAGGTGGGAAGAGACAGATAACTCGTTAACAAGATATAGTCAGTAGTGAGGAAAATTATATCAGGATCGCGCAGGATGGAAGTAATTGAAAACAAGTAGGAAAGACTACGTTCAACGATTGAGGATGGTCGCAATTGTAATATTATACATATACACGGACAATTACCGAACATAATAGTACACCATTTGAGGAATCGCGAAATAATTTAAATACATCCGTCCTTTCAACTTGCGTCATACTGCCGTGCAATTTGTAAAAATTGATATTTGTCAGTACCGTAGCCAGCAGTTCCGTGTGGTAATCTACCATTCCCTGTGTTCCCATAAATACCAAAACTTTCCCTTTTACATCTTTGAACTAAAAATTAACAACAAAAATAGTTCACGTAAGTTGAATTAATCGCGAATAAAATTATTACAAAAGTAAATCATTTTACAAGCGTCGTCGGCTATACGTTGATACGTAATAATTCAAAACATATACATTACGAGTGGCATAGGGAAATTTCACAGCGATAGTAATTGTACGTATTACGGCACGCGTATATAAATCGCTCTACTTAAAATTTTCGGGAAATAAATTGAAAAAAAAGGAACATCTAAAAATTTAAACTTAACGAAACATAGTGAAAATGTAAAAAAATCCTCTATCAAAAATATTATCTCGCGGTGTTATCCCAATAATGGAAGAACAAAAACTGAATACATTCGGCATGTGATGATGTCGAGTTCAGATTTCGTATATGAACAAAACTAAAGAAGCAATGGAACTTCGTAGTTTAAAAAGTGTTTTTAAAAATGTTTCTTTCCTTTTTTTTTTTCATGAAAAAAGGTTATTGATCAACTTTCCGATGTAAAATTATTAATTTTGGTATCATCTTCATTATCATCAGTAGCTCGTTTCGAGCGTCGTGACACCATTAGTTCAGTCGGCTGCTAGATCTATCAGCTCACGTATTGAAGAGGCATCAACGGTTCTTCCTCTTTTTCGGTAACTTTCCTCCATTACCGTCAAAATCATTTTTTCTCATCCATCCTGTCGTATGATATATCCAGCGAAGATATTCGTCTTTGTACAAAAAAAAAAAACCCTATGAATTACGTCAAACTAATTTTGGTATACGAGGTAAATAAAAATTCCTAAATAAAATATTTTCGATAGGTACTTCCATTTTTCAGAAATGTAAGATTGTCTACATATGGAATAAAATTTAAAAGACGAAAAATAATTATTATAATAGTTAATTTCGTTAACATTAACATTCCTTTATACATACAAGGTATACACTGTGACTAAACAGGTTATAATTCATAAAATAGTAGAGTATTAAAACATCTTAGAATCGATTGGAAGCTTGGATGTACAAAAAAAACCTACGAATTGTGGCAAAACCAATTTTGGTTATATGAGGTAAATAAAAATTCCTAAGTAAAATATTTTCGATAGGTACTTCCATTTTTGAAATGTAAAATGTCCCACATATAGAAAATTACTTAAAAAGATGAAAAAAAAAACAATATTAATAGACAATTTCGTTAACATTACGGAAAAAAGTCAGGAAAAAATTACTTTAACGGTCGTTCTTTTTGATTTAACATTGTGTACACCCATAGTCTTGGTTCAGTTATATGTTATAAATTGTCGTCAACTATTTTTTTTAATATTTTAATTTTTTTGGAAACTATGTATTCGCCAATGATGACGCTGTTGTAGAAGATTAATTCAATTTTAAAATCGAATATTCCTTATTTGCATTTTGATCTCTTACACCTGAACGTTTAATATATTTAGGTTTAGCCTGTATTGTCTTTTAAAGCTGGCCACTTATTACACGTTTGGGAGCGATGGTTAAATATACTAAAATAAAACTTGGTAGAACACACCAATGGGTGTGCTCCCCATACACGAGTCTCTTTGCAAACATTTGTTGATAGCCTTATTAGGCTAGGTACAAATTGGCAATAAAAAAAGAGGAAAAAAAGTTTTATTTGTATCATATGTTATTAATGTTTTAGTCCCCTCTTACCAAAAATATCATTTACGACTATTTTTCCAGTTAATTACGACATGCCATCTTCTTAAACGTTAACTTTTTCTTTAAAATTAGTTTTCATTATTATTTACTTCCTTTTTAATTTCCCGACTAAAATTTTCATTTAATTTCATTTTAGTCACTTCATCATTTTCTTCCTATACAACCTCTTAAAATAGTTATTTTTAATTTCATAACTCTTTAAAAATAATAACTTTTAACACTTCCAAAAAAAACCTGCGAAAATTGAAGTTTAGTATTCTAGAAATGTTCCAAAAATGTAGACAAATGGTACGGCACTCGAACAATGTAGCACACTTTACATTCTAATATTCTTCTACTTAACTACGCAACCCCCGAACGAAGTTTGGGTCTCAATAAGCATAATTTGTTTTTATTAGCGAACGTTTCCGTTAATTCTGTTCCTGTTTCCTTACTCCATGGTAACGAGACACCCTTCCATGATGTTCCCGTCGTACAATGCTCCTATTACCGTCTATGTTTCCTCTCAGAACCGGTTAAAGGGGTTCGTATTTTTTATTTCTACATGCATGTCAGTAATATTCCGATTTACGTTTTTGCAAGGTGAAAAGTAACTATTTCTTTTAAACAACGCCTTTATTCATATAACTATATATATATATATATCCGAAGTATCTTTAATGTACGACGGTAAAGGAATATATACCATCTAGCTTTCTCGTGAAAATTCACCTCTGAACTCAGTATAAAAAGTACTGAGAAAACAAACAACAAACAAAAACTACAAAAACTAATATCCTTTTGTACTAACGGGTTCCTTCTCGCTTTGTTGATTTATGTTTTTTATCTTTACGATTTGATCGACTTCTTCCTAGACCCATAGATCCAAAACGTATTTATCGACTCTGTTCACTTTTTTCTGACCAATTCGAGTTGCATCTAAAATATTATGAGATTTCGTCTTATGTATGAACATCTACTTCGTTTTTTGTCACTAATATAATATAAACTAATATAGTAGATTATACAACGTTTTGAAAGTATTTGGTGAGATGCGATCCGACAATAACTACAATTCCGACTATATAATTAATTAACGCACACTTACGCAACGTTAACAGCCTAATTAATTTTTTCTGAAATAATTTTAAAACATAAACTGAAATTATTGGGTAAATATTCGCCGCAGCATTACGATTTGTAATATATTTTACTGCGTACGTTGTGATCAATAAACATATTAATATAAACGCTCACCAGACAAATGTCCAAAAGCAATGCGGATAAAGTAACTAATCGTAATTTAGGAGCTGCGATAATATAGTACTGTTTCAACGTATTCGGTATTATGAATACATCGTCAGGCACCACTTCCAAAGTGTTCGATGTTACATCCACATAAACTGGATCACGCAATGACAATCCGGCTAACCGTTGAACAGCCGGTGTCAATGTAGCAGATAACAAAACAGTTTGTCGTTGACATTCGTAATTTCCATCTAAAATTTGTATCAAACTAAAAATAATAAACACAATATATTGATCAAATTATAAGTTTATCCGTTAAATATAACTATAGTAAGGAAAAACCGTTAAAAATGTTTTTATATTTAAAATCTAGATCGTATAAATTAAATTCAAAGAGTTACATAGTGATTTCATCGATAGTTTAAGCGTCGTATAATAAAAGACGATTTACCGCCATTGAGTAAAATATTACAATTAAAAATATTTTACAAAAATTTAAAATACTTCATATTTCATTGAATATTAAGCGATTATTTTTATAATTAATTTTCAAATATCTCTAAATACTACTCGACAATTAGGATTACATTCACAGTGTCACGAAATTCGGTCGATAGAGAATGTCCCGAGGCTATAACTTTTTTTTTCATATTTTTTTTTCTCGTTAATACTAAAATTTCGTAAAATATTGACGTCGCGATAATTAGTTGTTTTTCCGATTGTAATCGATTAAAATTTTCTTTAACCCCGTGATTCCTTTACAATGTATAACGACACATTTCTAGATACATTTGTTATTTACGACATTGTCTGCGTTTAATAATTATTTCGAATAATTCAAATTAAACATACTTGTTATATTTTTTTATAAAGATAACTATCTAATCGTCAATCAAATTATTAATATAAAATTAATACGTTCACACTTGTTTTAAATTCCATAATATTCCGAAGAAACAAAATCAACAAAAAATCAACAATCATGTTTTCAACATCAGTTCGAAATTATATACATAAACTACGAAAAATGTTTCACGACGCGTGAAACATAAATTGGAACTACTAACAAATTCTGAAACGCCCAAATACGATTTCATCTAACTTATAATATGTGCCAAAATGAAAAAAAGGCAACCGCTATATGAGTTTGCAACAGATATATTTCCGTGAAAATACTCATATCCACGCTGCTGTCTCCTATAGTATAAATTATCTCAAAAGCCACGGTATTTAAAAATTTGAACTCGCCTTTCAATAAAGTGGTAGTCTGTCAAAAATAATATTACAAACGTTTTTAATGTTAAAAACCGCTGCTGTATAAATAAAAAATACAATAAAGTAAATACGATTTTAACTTTCACGGTTAATTACAGTATATTATTTGTAAATTTGAAATAGTTCTACACCGAAAAAAAATCGTGAACGTATGGTAATTAAACCGATAAATGATATAAATACAATTTATCAATTTACGAAATTAATAGCAAGCAAAATATATCAAACAATAACAAATAGCAAAACAAAATAAAAACAATGTCAATCACTATATTTATAGTGATTAACATTATTTTGTTAATTCATAAAATCACTACTCTCCAATACATCAACATTAACTTAAAATTTGATATACATATTTCACAAGCAAGACGTAATTCCATTTTTAGATTTATTTACAATAAATTTTATTTATAAAACAGATTTTGAAAAATAATTCTTCATCAAAATTGATGTATACCTCCAAATCTGGTTCAGGTTCCACTAATGTTGAATATATATAATTTATAAAATCACTACTCCCCCAATATATTCAACATTAAATACTAGTAAGTTTCACGTGTAATTACAATAATAAAATTTGATTTCCAAAATCACATCAACAATTCTAGACTTCATCAACTACGTAATTCATATTTACGACGTACAAATACGGCAATGACGATAAAACTGAAAAAATCTATATCTCTCAACGGTAAACGAAAAAAATAACAATTATGCATCTGAGAAAAAATGAGCACACTCAGTTGGTACGAAAATTTCGTACGATTTTTCATACACTTCGCAAAGGCAACTTTTCGCACGAATTCTAATCCAATGTAATTTCAGCCTTATCTAAACAGTAACACACTGAACCGTAAACCTTTATCGAATTATGTTGACTATTTTAAAATTCATACATTGTAAAAATTACAGCGATCTAAATACACGAATGAATTTGTAAATAAATAAATATCTGGTTTGATATGAAAACAATAAATCCGTTCAAGAATGTGAGCTAACTCAATTTCGAATAATAAATTAAACACGTATCTGACGATTCGAAACTTAATTTTAAAGCCGAAATTGAATTACCATACACGAAAATAGCCATTACTAGTACAAGTAATACAGGCACCATTAGTTCTTTATTAAAAAAATAAATTACATTTGGCGTGTACGTGTTATTTTGTTTAAAAAATTCAACTGACAACATACACGCAACGACAGAATTTAGTATCCTATATTTATACATCCTCTCTTAATATTAAATCTATTCGCAAAATTTAAACAACCACTCTCTTTGTTAGCGGAAAACAATAAAAAATTACTTTGTCAAAATTTTATATACTGATAAGCCTGATTTTTTTAGGCAGCAGTAAATCGTGTTTTAAATATATTAACCAATTTATTAGCTAACGAATGTATCTATAGGTATTCATCACATTATAAATAGATAAGCTATCGTTAACTGATGTGTTGTCTGTAATTTAAATTAGATTAAAGTACAATAATATACGCAGTAAATACAAAAAAAAAAAAAAATGCAAGAACTAAGAAAACCCTTAAACTCGAGAATGCGATCATTATAACGGCAGTTTTAAGAGAACGATCAAAATACACTAACATTATAATATGTTTATGTCAAATAGAAACTTTTTGTATCAAATAGTCCATTTAACAATAAACATATGTTTTATATATATATATAAATATATATACATACATACCTTGTAATATCTTGTTCATAACATAATTCTAAAAGCCTGTCCGCTTCGTCTATAATAAACCATTTAACCTTTTTAAAAGAAATCATTTCGGTATTTTTTGCGTGATCTAATAATCGACCGGGAGTACATACCAACATCGTGATACCTTTTCTGATACGAGCTTTCTCCGATTTTCTTTTTTCTCCACCTACCAATATTCCGGGTACCAACCATGTATACGGCTATATTTAAAAAGAAAAAAAAATGTTACTCGATTATATGAATGTCTCTCATTTTCTAATGTATTCAAAGCAATAAAAAATCAATATTAAAACTTATTTTAAAATCTATAATGGGAAATTATCGAAATAAACTTTATTTATTTAAATAATAATCGTCTTTCTTTAGAAATATTACATACATATTTATATATATATCGAGATTTTTAACCCATTTGAATACAAATACGTAAATACATGGTTTAAGATATATATTATATATGTACGTGCGTGCAAGCATATAAATTTAGCATAATTAAACTTCGCAAAAAAATCGACTTAAAAACTAAGATTATATACCTTCGTTAATTTAACTAAGCACTCATAGGTCTGTAATGCTAATTCCCTCGTCGGCAGTATAACGAGAGCTTGTATCCCATCTTTTCGGTTAAGTTTTGGTCTTATTTTATGCAGATTCTCAATAACAGGTATAGCATACGCTAAGGTTTTACCACTTCCTGTTTGCGATCTGACTAAAACGTCTTTACCGGACAGTATTTCCGAAATTGTCTTATCTTGTATGGCAGTTACCCGTGTTATACCTAACGTCTGTGCTAAATTTGCAACCTATAAGCATTAATGTTTATAATTTCCGCATAAAATTTTAAATGAAATATAGTAACAAATTCAACCATACATACCATATGCGGATGTAGATGAACCATATCTTTAAACAGTTTATCAGAAAATAGCGGCTCCTTAATACGGGTTACTTTTTTACTGATATCTAGGACTGGAACAATTGAATTGTCCCTAAATAACGAAGGTTTATAACGTTTCGATGAATCTTTTTCAAACTTTTTGTTAACAACATGTTTTTGTGTATTTTCATCACGTTTCTGAAAAGACAAAATTTCAATATACTAATGATATACTTACTTATTTATATTTATGAAATATAATTCATAAAAAACACAACAAGCAAAATATTGTTATCGTACTGAAGTATTTTTGGAATGTTCGAGAAATATATGGATTATATTTTTTGGCTATTTTTGAAATTCATACTTAATTAAACTTACATCAGTTGAAGATTTTTTAATGTCAACTTCATCACCTAATCCACTACTAAATTCCGATAAAAACATTTCTTATATGTCCCGTTTTAATAAAAATTCATTTATACCAATAGTAATAAACATGTACCGCACAAACCGTAAACCACAGAGAATAAAATTTACTAATCCGGTAGCTTCACAAGTTAAGTTTGCATTGGGTCACATTCAAACCGTCACATATTGACAAAATTAAATAAATTTTTTAATAAATAATTCAATAAATTTTTTAATAATTAATTTAATAAATTTCGAAGCAACACGTTAAATAAATATAAATTTAGTCAAAACAACGTTATACATTTTTTATTGAGATTACGTTATTTTATAATTGTAATATATATATATATATATATATATATATATATATATATATATATATATATATATATATATATATTCTCAATAAGTCTTTCTCTGTATTATGGTAATATTTTTTACAAAAAATAATGGTCAAAATAATCGCATAAAATTGTCTATCTATAGCCATGAAAATTGTTTTCCCGCCTATTCCAGGAACCGCCAAATGCAAGTAATATTTTTGTTCATTTCGCGCTAACGAATAATTGTGTTACGCATAATTGTGTTACGCATTTATTAATTAAAGTACATATAATCATCTACTAACATTATTATGAAGATTGAAATACAAATTGGCACGGTAATATATTATAAATTATTTCAAATTCGTACATTTAGCGTTCTTACTATAACTTTTATGCGAAGTATACACTTCCATTATATAATCCCGTTATAATAAACGTTTAGTAATAATAATGTACTTATAGTGCAACATATAAAATTTAAGTGCAAAGTTTAAAATCATCTTTAAAATGTTTAAAAACGACTTTAAGGTATACAATAAACTACCTCATGAATAGTTTTATAATTTGAATAAAAAAATAAATTGAAAATATTTTAGATACTATTTACCAGACATTCAGAGTTTTTGTAATTTCAAATATTTTCGGATGTACTACAGATAACACAAAATTTATACACACAGTCTTTAAACACAAATTAAATTATTATAACCTGATGACTCGTCAGAAATTATCTTTCCATTATACAAATTATACACTCTGTTAAACACTATATATTTCTATTAGACAACATTTTTGCAATATTGTTAATAACAACTACCTACTTTGCTCCGAAATTTATCACACAAAATGAATATATGTTAAATTTATTATCACCGTAAACGTACCATGATGAATTCATCATTAAGCAATATTGTGCTTTTTTCATTATTACAAACTTTATATATTTCGTACAAAAATAAAATTAATTTGTTAATAAACAGTATATAACTTCAAGAGAGAGAAATTTATTATTATGTATATGCATGCAATTGGCACTAAGTTATAAAAGGTATTTCGTTCTTTAAAGTTAACATATTTTTATCAATATGCTCGTGCTTGAAAAACTCTTTCAATTTTTTCTGGTTCTATTTTATTTACGTTTATTATGTTATGAAAATTTTTAAATCAGAAATTGCACTATGCGCGTACCTCGATTATTGTAATTTTGTGGGTCACATGTAATTATTTTTCAAACGTTATTTCCTGAGATTATAAAAAACAAAAATTAACCAGAAACATACGCAAAACTTTCTGTGTCGATAATGTAATTTTTGATTGTATTTTCAATCGTCATCTCTTTAACAAATGTAAAATGAATAATTATATTGTGAAAATAAGTAGGATAAATTAAAATTATAATTAAGATAAACATCTTTTATATATATATATATATATATATATATATATATATATATATATAAATGACTTAACACAACTAAAATACATTAACATTTTATCGGTTTAAATTTTTACAACTAAATAAATTTAAAAGAATCATTGTAATTAACAAGGTAGTTTAAAAATTAAGGCGCAACCAAGTTGTATGAGTACAACAATAAGCTCCTTTTGAAACAGTACATCCGCAATATTTCCTTTCTATGATGGGTGTATCAGTTCAAAATTAAAAATATACAATACATTGGAAACTAGAATTAACCTAATATTGTGCTAAATTTACTTTTTTGACATCATTCTAATACATTAAAATATAATTTATGTTTCAACATTTTTATGTTAAGTTCAAATTATTTGTTTTAGATGATTATTTTCCTTATTTTCGCGAACATCGTTTTTATCAAGTTTGATAAATGATTTGCCAATTTATAGAAATAACGGGTAAAACTATCAGTTGTTTCTTGTGTTATAAATTTTCAAATGCCAAAAGAAAATACATCTAAGAAATATGCGTCTGACTTATCGGACACATTGCTTACAATAGTAAGAGAAAAGCAAACTACCGTGAAAAATATTGGTACGTAATCTGTATATGTTATTTTTTTATCTAAAAATCATGTTGTTTAATGTATAATTTTATTAATTACACATTATAAAATTCTCCGTTCATAAATAAACCCCCTTTACGTATTTTCTTTTACTAATTTATACTCCGATAGAACGTGTAATTATGAAAATTAGTATTATATTAAAGAATTTAAAGCTGCAATTTTAATAAAGTCACAAGTAAAATCGAACTACCGAATCACTTACATTCCTATTAACAAATATATTTTCGTATTTCAGCCATCGTAACCATTCCTTTAAATTAAAAATAAAACAATCGTTTAATTTTAAAAATAAAATATTCGAAACAAATATTTGATACAAGCTATTTACACCATGTACTTCGTTTTTGAATAATCGATGGTCAGATGGTTAAAGACAGTATAAAATCGTCCGAAATCAAAAAAAATAATTATTTTTCACTGATGTAGATAAGAAACATACCAGCACCATATCATTTGCAAAGAAAAAAACCGGAAATAGTCGCACAACTTGTTGATATAAATAAGAAATAGTAGAGTTCAGAACACTTTCTTTAGGTACTTCAAACATTATTCGAAATGTTTCACCTCGAATTTGTCTAATTTTTGTAACTTGAAACCTTCCTATTAAATACAATTTGAGACAGTTATCAGCAAACCCTCCAAATCCAGTTGTAGTGCTCTAGGAGAAGTATACTGTGATTAACCGTGTTAAAAGCTTTTGTAAGATCTAAGTAGATAGCACCCACAATACCTCTTCAAAACATTTTGTAATGCACGACGTATGATCATATAGAGGGCTAGTTGAATTACCACTATCCATTGCGACTGTTGTATATGCAGTTGAATAAATGTTTTTTTAAATATTATTATTTTTTTCTTTCAACAGTTTTTGTGATTTAATTAAGTTGTACACATTTATTCAATTATTTACTTCTCAACGTTCGCATTTTAATTGGCATAAGCTGATATGCGAACCGTATATATATATATATATATATATATATATATATATATAAAAAATAAGAAACACGACGAATCTCTTATTTCTTAGGTCGTTCAAACGCGCCCTATAGCTCAGCGCCTCATCTTAAATTTGCTCGCTTAAAAAATCAGTTAAAAACGTTGTTCGATACTAGCGCGGCGGATACACATCCGAAAGAACCGGACCAAAGACCAAATAGCGCAGTGGATACACATCCGAAAGAACCGGATCAAAGACCAAATAGCGCGGCGGATACACATCCGAAAGAACCGGACCAAGGACGACATAGCGCCGAAACAAACGTTGAAATGAATAAACAACAAAATGAAAAGAAGAATAACGAGTCGAGAACGAATAACGTTATTTTTAACGGTAACGATTTTAAAAACGATACGTTATTAACGACGGAAAATAATAGCCGTAATTCCGATATCCAGTCGGAATATAATTCGTCGGACGTACGAAAAAAACCCAAATCAAACGACGATTACGCTCTACCGTCGAACTACACGAGAAAAGGTGAAACTAGCCGATTGGACAAAATAACGGATAAGGTAACGAATACAATAATGAATAGAGAAAATAGTAGCGATGGTAAACATCTAGGTTTTTTAAAAAACCTACGGGAAGAAGATAGTTTACGAGAGAGAAGGATGAAAGATTACAACATAAAACGAAACATTAATAGTATTCATCATCATCGCGCTATTACTAACAACGCGCCGTCGAATTTTAAAGTAGATAAACGCGAAAATAACTCGACTAACTTATTGTTACAAGCTAGAAAAACAATGAAACAATTCTCCGATCATCATTATAAATCGCGTAGTTCGACGAGAAATTACTATTCGCAACAACAATGGACTTCCTATAATAATAATTATTATTACGACAAAGAGGCTAATTATGATTATAGTAGTACAAACGCGTTAATAAATCGCGAATATATAGATTATTTGATAAAAAATAATTTATTATTATGCGGCCGAAATTCCTATTACGATCGCAGCGACGATGGAATGAAAAAGTTAACGGAAATTAAAAAAGTCGTTCGCGAACGAGACAGAAAAACGAACGTAGTAGAAGAGATTTCTTACAAACGTATAATTCGAAACGTTCCTTCTACATGTAACTCTATCGATTGTTACTGTAAAAAATCTAACGCCGAACAAAAACGCTACTTCGAACTTTGGAAATACAATACTAATAATAATAATCGTAATAGTAGAAATCATTTTACTAGTACTAATCGCGCGAATATCGATATTCAATATACGCAACGCGCGAAAAAAATAACCGGTTACACCGGAATTCGGTTAAAAGACGATATAGACGAAAGTTATGGCCGAAAAAAACCGTCGTCTAATCGTCGTGATACGTACAGTATGTCTTTCGTCGAAGAACGAAAACATCAGTTCGTTGCGGCAGAAGGACAAAATCGATATAATAGAAACGATCGAATTTACGACGACGACTGGAGTATAAAGTCGAGAAAAAGAAAAGCGATATGTACTTCGAGTCAGTCGACTTGTAACAGAAACGAACGAATCGATAAATTTTATAATGGTAATAATAATTATTATTATAATGATAATAAAGTTAAACGAATGACCGACACGTCGAATAAATATGAAAATCGTTTAAGTTACAGTGAAAAAATGAAGAAAAGTTCCACGCGAGATTGTCGAGAAATTTCTAACGTCAAGACTAGTTCCGGATGGGAACGTTTAAATAAAAACGCCGAACGAACATCGACGATTTTAGAAACGAACGAAAAAAGTTCGACCAATAAAAGACGATTCGATAGGAATCAATTATCGGACGATCGATTTAAAAATACGTATTCGTTTAATAACGGAAATATTTCCGCCGTTAATAATTACGTTAAAGATCGTACCGATCGAATAACCGAAAAATATTCTCGATATAAAGACGAATCTGGAAAAAGAAAAAAAGAATTCGAATATACAACGGACGTACACGATCGAATAACGAATTGGTTAAAGGGTAGTGATAAACATTTTACAAATAAGAAAAACACATACGATACCGAACCGAACCAAGTCCATACAGAAGAAACGTATAAACACGTTAACCACGGTACTCAACTCCCGTCGAAACGGGAAAAAATTATTACGTTTAATAATAATAATAAACCACCGGTAGAAAGTTGTTACGGCGAAAACGATATTGAAAAAAAACGACAGAAACGTACAACCGACCAAAATGTTACCGGAAAGACGGTCGAACAGCCGAAATATTTCCATCTATCGAGTACAAAAACGTCGAACGTTACGATTAATAGTAAACCGATAAACGATATTTACGAAATACGTAAAGACGGTAGTCGCGTTAAATCGACCGATGCGAATATTATCGCGTCGAGCACGCGAGCAACCGATAATAACATCGAGCCGGAAATATATTCGAAATATTTCACCAGCGGTATCGATATCGAGTCGGATTATCACGTAAAAACTATGTTACAGTCGAGTACGAATGGTCCAAGGACAAACGACACAATTCGGAAATACGATGAAAAAACCGGTAATTACGATATCGGCGATGATATAATACGTTCGAATTTACAAATGAACGACGTAGTAGAATCGGAATTTAATTCGGCTGAAAACACGACAGATTCCGAAGAATATTCCCAATATTTCCATATAGACGGTGTCGAAGGAAAATGCCCCTATAAACAAATCGCAACCGGACAAATTTCGAACGATTTAAAGACGTATTTAAAAGTTCAAAATTATAACGAACAAAGAGATCCCCGGGACGGTATGATAACAAAATCGAACGTTCAAACGCCTAACAAAGAAAAAATCGAATTTAACCTCGACAAAATGCAAGAATATTCCAAATATTTCGATACAGTCGATTTTAAAAGAAATGCCGATGGTAAACAAATTATAAAGGAAACTAAAACATCTCCAAATTATAAAGTTCAAAAATATAACGATATGATAAGATCAAATGTTCAAATGTCCGATGTAGATGAAATTAAATTTAACCTCGACGAAACGCAAAACGCGGAAGGTACCCAAGAATATTCGCAATATTTCGATTCAGTTGATTTTAAAAGAAATGCCGATGGTAAAAAAATTATACCCGACCAAATTATAAGAGGAATTAGAAAATCTTCAAATTATAAAGTTCAAAAATATAACGAAAAAACGGGTAATTACGATATTCACGATGGTATAATAAGCTCAAATGTGTCTGATGTAGATGAAATTGAATTTAACCTCGACGAAACGCAAAACACGGAAGGTGCGCAAGAATATTCGCAATATTTTAATACAGTTGATTTTAAAAGAAATGCCGATGGTAAAAAAATTATACCCGACCAAATTATAGAAGAAATTAAAAAATCTCTAAATTATAAAGTTGAAAAATATAACGAAGAAACAGGTAATTACGATATTCACGATGGTATAACAAGATCGAATATTCAAATGTCCGATACGGATGAAATTGAATTTAACCTAGACACAATACAAAATGCGCAAGGTATGGAAAAATATTTCCACACACTCGGTATTGGAAGTAAAGACAGCGATAAAAAAGTGATAATCGGTCACATTTCGAAAGATTTAACGACACCTTTAAACGATAAATTTCAAAAATATAACGAACAAACAGATATTTACGATATTCAAGATGATATAATAAGCTCGGATGATCAAATATCTGATATAGATGAAATCGAATTTAACCTCGACGCGACGATAAACAAACTAGGCGCGGAAGAATATGCTCAATATTTGGATACAATCTGTTTAGGAGGAAATGACCGCGATCAAAAAAATATAATCGACCAAATTTCAAATGATTTAACGACACCTTTAAACGATGATGTTCAAAAATATAACGAACAAACAGATAATCACGATATTCACGATGGTAGTATGATAAGATCGAATGTTCAAATGTCTGAAGTAGATGAAATTGAATTTAACCTGGACGCAGAGCAAACGGCAGAAGGAGCGCAAGATTATTCCCAATATTTCCGTACAGTTGTCGTTGAAAGAAATGCCGGTGGTAAAAAAGATCAAATTATAAAAGAAACTAAAAAATCTCAAAATTATAAAGTTCAAATATGTAACGAACAAACAGATAATTACGATATTCTCGATGGTATAATAAGCTCGAATAATCAAATGTCTAATATGGATGAAATTGAATTTAACCTAGACGTAACGCAAATTGCTTTACGTGCTGAAGAGTATTCGCAATATTTCCATACAGTCGATATTGGAGGTAAAGACAGCGTTAAAAAAGGTATAATGGGTCGTATTTCGAAAAATTTAACGACACCTTTAAAGGATAATTTTCAAAAATATAATAACGAGCAAACGGGTAATTACGATATTCACAATGGTAGTGTAATAAGATCATCGAATGTTCAAATGTCTGCAATAGATGAAATTGAATTTAACCTGGACGCAGAGCAAAAGGCAGAAGGAGCGCAAGATTATTTCCATACAGTTGTCGTCGAAAGAAATGCCGGTGGTAAAAAAGACGAAATTATAAAAGAAACTAAAAAATCTCAAAATTATAAAGTTCAAATACGTAACGAACGAACAGATAATTACGATATTCTCGATAGTATAATAAGCTCGAATATTCAAATGTCTGATATGGATGAAATTGAATTTAACCTAGACGTAACGCAAATTGCTTTACATGCAGAAGAGTATTCGCAATATTTCCATACGGTCGATATTGGAGGTAAAGACAGCGTTAAAAAAGTCATAATGAGTCAAATTTCGAAAGGCTTAACGGCACCTTTAAAGGATAATTTTCAAAAATATAACGAGCAAACGAGTAATTACGATATTCACGACTGTATAATGACAAGCTGGAATGCTCAAACGCCCGTCAAAGGAGAAATTGAATTTATCCCAGATGCAACGCAAAACGCGCAAGGTACCGAAAAATATCCCCATACAGTCGTTATTGGAGGTGAAGTTAAAAAAGTTATAATGGGTCAAATTTCGAAAGGTTTAACGACACCTTTAAACGATAAAATTCAAAACTATAACGAACAAACAGGTACACACGATATTCACGACGTTATAATAACAAACTCGAATGTTCAAACGTCTGATCTAGATGAAACTGAATTTAACCTGGACGCAACGCAAAACGCGCAAAGTAAGGAAGAATATTTCCGTACAGTTGTTATTAAAAGAAACACCGCCGGTAAAAAAATTATTTCCGACCAAATTGCGAAAGAATGTAAAAAATTTCTTAAAGTTTATAACGAACAAACAGATGGTATTCATGACGGTATAATAAACGAGAATATTTTAGATGAAAGTAATTTTACCCTGGACGACGCAATGCTAAACGCGGAAGAAGAATATATAGTCGATGAAAAAGACGTCGACGAAAAAATTATAGACCGAATTACGGAAGAATCTGGGAAATCTACAAATCGTAAATTTCGAAAATACGAAGAGCAAATTCACGATGACGGTATGATATATTATTCGAACGTTCGAACCGACGACATAGACAAAATCGAATTCGGAACGCGAAACGCGATAATTCAGTACAATTCCGTCGAAGAATATAATTTCGGGAGAACGGAAAAACCTATAGCCGAATTTACGAAGAAAAACGATCACGTCGCAAAATCGGACACCCGATTATACGATAAAGACAAACCTTTAAAATGTTCGCAAGATGAAAAAGGACAGACGGACGACACGATTAACCGGAATGAAAAAAATTTAAACGCGACCGACGTAACGAATTTAAACGATTATATGGAAGATCGTTCCGATATATTCGCACAACAGACGATGAACGGCGACAAATCGCTTTTCGATAATCGCAAAACGATGAATAATTTCGAGAAAAAACGCAGCGAAGTTAATGAGCAAAAACGTAAAAATCGAGTAAACGGAGTAGTAAGAAATACGATAACGAATAGTAACGAAGATAATTCCTCGAAACCGATCCCAGAAAATAATCCCGATGAAAATTCTAATATACCGACCGATCGATCGTTAAAAACGGACGATTTAACAAATTCGGATACTTTACTAAACGAAAGTGAAAATTCTCGTCACGATGACGAAGAAAAAAAACCGATTAATTTTATAATAAAGCAAACGAATCAAGTGGAAAGTGAAAAAGTTATATCGATATCTGATACAAGAATTATTAAGACGCGAGAAGAAGCTTTTGAAGAACAAGAAGATAATTATAATAATCGACCGGCTGATATTAAAGACGAAATTATTTTCGAAAATAACGACGGAGAATCTAGTCGAAAATCGGATAATTCGAACGAAAAACCACCTAACGAGAATCGTATTCGACAGAATAATACAGAAGTTAGTAACATAACGATGGACGATATTAAAGAGGAACGAAATAACGATATTACCTCGAAACATTTACACAAGACGAATAATTCGAAAGATGTAACAATAACGGTCGATAAAAATCCCGAAATAGAAATCGGTTATGATAAAGAATATAATAATAATAATAATAATAATAATAATTCGGAAACGAAATTTATAATCGATCTATCGAATAAGAAGGTCGACATAACGAATAAAAGATACGAAAGTAACGACATTAAACTTGAAGATACTATATTAAAAAGCATCGATTTAGATAAGGAGAAAAATGAACTTCGACGAACGGATACTTTAAATCGGACGGAATTTAGTCGATTTCAACGCGATGAAAAAGTCGATATTTGTAATCGAACTAATTTTCGACAACAAAGGAACTATAACGATGAATATAACGATTCGGGCGAAAATTCGATGCCGATCGACCTAAGTACAAACAAAATAACGAAATTTATACCGTCTCCGGATAATTTATATAATAAACGATTTAAAAATAATTCCAATTATTACGGAAGAAATTTCGAGAATAATAGTATGACAAATGTAGCACAGGGTAATAATTATAGGGAGGAGCGCGAATTCGGATCAAAGTATGAACAACAGCGTACAGGTAAAACGAACGCGTTTTGCCAAACGAGTCCGATGTTAGAGAAATGCGTTAATTTAATTAACGATAATTTAATCGACGAATCTGGTTCGCGCGAAAAAATTAGAAAATCGGCAAGTAGCGCTGCACTTTTGAACGAAACTCATATAGAAAGAACCGTCGTCGACGATAACGGTCGACATTCGGAATGTTGCTCATGTATGGGAGAAAACAAATCCTCAACAAGTTGCATAATGAAGAAGCAAAAACTCGAAAACATCTTACGGGACTTGACGGATATTAAGTAAGTACGATATAATAATAAAGTGTAAATCACATTTCGTATCGGAATTATCAACTTCTTAACTATCGTAGGAGGTTAGTGACTATCTGCCAAAAACAACTTTTATTATACACCGATTAACGAACTAGTCTTTCAAGATTATTCTTCAACCTCCTCGACATCTGTTCTACTCTTTTCGTCCTTTCGGTCTGCAGTATGATTCACTTTTGTTATACAATATCCGATGTCTACGCTATAACTTCGCCCGTTTCAGAACGACTACATTTTAGATATACACAAAGTGTTTTAAAAAATGGACGATGTACTTCGTTGACGCTGCCACCCCATAAAATAATACCGACAGCAGCATGTTTTCGTATAGCTTGTCATTTCCAGTGTAATTTACCTATTGCGCGATAATTGTTTCATTTTTTTGAAATTATTCTATAGTTTTAATTTAATAATCACCAAGATACTTTAACCGACGTCACGAATAATTAAATTTCGTTACTTCGTTTCTGTATCTGAACTGACGTACGCACCCAGTGGTACATATTGCTAATGACTATAAATTTAATTTTTCAACCGACTTTTATTATAAGTATAAGGAAAAACATTAAAATTTTCTAAATTTAAAAATTAACATCGTTCATAATAAATTCATTACAAGTATTTATAAAAAAAAAAAAATACACATGCAAAAACGGATGCGTATTACACGAGCTGTTTCGTAATACGCATTAGTAGCTACTTTTAAGAGATGTAATTGCCAAAGACACAAAACTACCTGCAAAGAAAAAGATAAAATTGAATATAAAAAAAAAAAAAATAAAAAACGAAACCAAAGGTAATTAATATTAAATATAAAATTAATATTTTTTTTTAGCTCGATTATTAAGGACGTTCTAAAAGTATGGACCGGAGATAAAAAAAAGAACCAACGTAAAGCAACCTCAAGCTCGGAATAATTCGTACAAAAAGAGAAAAAATGTAAAAAGTTGTTCTTCTATTAACTCAAATATAAAACAACTAATTTTAAAGAAATCGAATATTTAATATAATTACATATATATATATATATATATTTCATATATTTATAAATATGAACCATAATATGTACTACACACACATACATACACACTAATGTGCACGTTTAATATGTACGCTAGTTTGTATCTAATAATAATCAGAATTTAGTTCACAAATAATACAATTTTCACTAATATTTTTTTTTTAATACGCAATTTAACCTGTATTAAATATAATTTATCTAATAACGAACATGATTTTATCGAATAATATATTGCATCTAGAATTTATGTAAACTACGGACGTTATAATTTATCCTATGATCATAAACAGTACTCGTTTTTTAACGGTAAATCAAATATCGTTTAAAAAAAATGACAGCAATATAGACATCAAAAGGATAAATCTACATTTTTAACGGATTAGTAAATGGTTTTGTAGGAACGGGACATATTGAATATTTAATTTAATTGAGTTATGTGATACATATGTCCTATAAATTGAAATAATACGTTTACCAGACGTATGTTACAAATAATTTATAAACAATCACGCCTAGATTACATTTCAACGTGGAGACAAGCCGATAAGAGTAACTAATAAAATTAAATCACCTACAAAAAAAGATGTATGAAGTTAATATGCAATATTTTAGGAGACATATACAATGGAAGACGATCTACAGAACACAGATATATATTAATTTTTAAAATGCTGTATGCTCATCGAAATTATAATTGAAATTAGAAAAAGTAATAAACAGTTACAGTGGAATAGGCACAAAACATAATATACTAGAAATACGAAAACATGTAAGGAAAAACAGTGTCAAATAAATTACAGATGAATACGTTGTACCAGTAAAATATAATAAAATATCACGAGAGATCATTGAAGACAAAGTATAGAGAAATGGAAAATTGAAAAGCTTGATTACGAGAAAATGTAACTAAAATAGAGTAATGGATCGAATAAATAAGCGTGACCAGAAATTGCAGACAGAAAAGTAAAATGTACAATTCTTTAGTTATAGAATTACTTACACACACACACACATATATATATATATATATGTGTGTATAAAAGAAAATTACAAATAGCGATCAAACAGAGACAAGTTTGAGTTTGGTTCTAAAACATGTCATACAGACGAAATAAATAATTTATATTTAATTAATTTAATATTTTTGCGTAACTAGTACGATTGTATAATATCCGAATTTGTTAAATCGTCCATTTTTAACGACCGATCGGTCGGTTTATTAGAATTTTCACCACGATTATTTGCTAGGATCGTTTCCGAGGAATTATCTTCGTTACTAAAATTCCTCCCTTGAGATACCCTAACATTAATGTGTCGTATGCCAGAATTGTAGTTTTTCAGTTTTACATAGAATGTTCTATTCATTAAGATTTAATAGTAAATACAAGATATGAAGGAAAGTTATATTCAATTAACTTATATATAATTCCATCATGCCATGTTGTGCAAATGCTTTTTCTATGACCATCAAGGCTATGTTTATTCTGGTTAAAATTATCAGCAACTTTATCACACACTTTAGCGAGTTGTAACGTTGTACTTAGTTTTGGTCGAAAACCAAATTGCGAGTCAGATATGATAGATTTCCTCTCGCTGGTCTGACTAGGAGTATTTTTTCAAAAATCTTACTTACATTACTGAGTAAACACACTGGTCTAACATTTTTAACCAAGGAGGCATCATTTTCAGGTTTTGCTAGAGGTACCGTGACTGATACTCTCCATGGCACAGTAGCACAAACGTATACATGAATTAAATAGAATTTCCGAGGCGACTATTGCTTTAGTTGGAAGATTTTTTATCATTTTTATGCTAATTTGATCGTGACTAACTGAATTTTGCCTAGGGTTGGAGATCAGGCTTTTAACCTATTTCGGTGTTGTGATATCAATCATAACCGTGGTGTGAAGTGAAAAATAATTTATCTTTCGTTTCACCGACATCAAATCATTTTGACTATGAACTGTGCTGAAATGTTCAACTAGCATCTCCACTTTATCTTCAACTGAATAAGCCACCTTACCTGTGTTTTTTGGTCCCTATAGTTCGGTTTGACTTGTACAGAAATATTTATTGATATTCCGTAAGTTATTGTCTATTATAATTTTTTGCAATAACAATGTTAATAACGCTAGGTAAGGACCCGGGGAAGTATTTATGCTCTAATATTTGAAAATCTAGTCTGTTATACACGCTTAGTATTATATTACCTGCTTTAATAGCATTATGACAATTCCAACCTCGATTCTTTGCATTTAGATCGGCAATTATTAATGTGTTGACACATTTAATAAAAATCTTATGTCATTTTCAAGAACAGTAGGTTTAACTGATGGTCGGTATCAGGATATAGTACGATAAGTATCTATACGTAACATCGCAATATTCATTTAGTCAAAAATTGTACAGATTATTTTAACATTCAAAAATGTGGTGAAACTATATAATATTAACAAGGCTGGAAATATAAAAAAGCGATTTTAAAAATGGAAAAAATTTTTAGTTGCATGATTTAACGCTGGGTACAATATTACAATTTAAATTTGCATATACCTGTTGAATTTGAACATTTGAATCCTTTATTATTAACTAACGCTTTTAATAGTAATATCAATATTATCGTAATTCACAATCATCATCCTGTAGAAAAAAAATAAACGTATATTACTAACAATAATTAATTAGGCCAACAAATACGTTACATAAAAAATAAACAAATACAAAAATTAAAATACATAATTATAATTGATACATCGTAATAAAGTATAATGGCGTCTCATTACCGAATGAAAATAAGGAATTTCGTTTTACAAACGGGAAATTATACACATTCGTTAAATAAATCTTTCGTTAATTTACGAGTAGTAACAATAATGTTTAAAAACTGAATCTCCTAGCTTCTCTTGCTCGTTCGTATATTATTTACTCTAATTAATGGTATAGCATTACCACGATTGGTATGTTTCATTCTGTTTATAACTACTGAATCACATCGATTACTAATTAATTCAACTGCTTTATTCTTAAGACGTTTCATTAGTTTTACAAACCCTCTTCCATACCTGTTGTCATCCCATTTCTTCAGACGTTTTAATTACATCGTTAACGTCTCTCCGCTTGACATCTACCGATCACAATTTTTCAATTGATAGTTTTATTTCTTTCAGTAAATGTGCACTCTAGATAGCTATAAAATTTAGTGTCTGCTTCCTTTTTTAAAATCAAAACTAATTCACTTTTGGTATTTTTCTTAAACAGTTCTACATCGAACTTCATAATATAAAATCGATATGAAAAACACCTCACGAGAGATCCCGTTTAAATTGGTTTAGCGAAATCATTTTGATAGTATATACTCGACTAACAATTGCGGTTTTTTATTAAATAATGTACATGATGTTGGACATGAAATTTTCTAACGTACATGTGGCAATATTGTCTATGAAAAATATGTTAGCGAAATCGCGTTCAAATGTTCCACAGTTAAAAAGCATGGTAGTTTTAAATTGAAGATTGAAAATTAAATTATTATCTGTAATTCATCATCCCACGAGTTCGCTATTGTTTTTAATTGGCATCTGACGTAATATGATTTCAATTTTTTGAATTTTATTTGAGATACTTAAAAATTATATTTAACGATTTCTTTATCGAGGTGACTGTACAGCTTTTTAAATGAATATTTAAAATTTCCATGTTGATGGTAACCTTCTTGATCATTGTTCTTCAAACAAATAACATTACTATGTTTTTCGTGCAGACTGTTCCATTGTCAGTTTCATTCAGCTATTTCAGATCCTTCGCCGATGTTCACGTAAAAACCATATCCAAATTGCGCCAGCTTCATCAGATTTATTCAGTTTCAAGCATAATATTACTGTATATATCTAATTAAGCTCCAAAAAAATACTTATTGTAGTACTAAGCCAGAAATGTATCTTCGTTTAAAATAAAAGAATAATCACATTTAAAACATTCAGGTTAGTGTTTATAACAGAAATTTAGCGTGTTTTTTGGAAAATTTGTTCCTTAGTAGAAGTTAATCAAATAATTTATAACTAAAAAAAATAAGCTAAAAACCCAATTTATACATACTATGTGGCAAATAGAATTTAATTATACTTAATAAACATAGAAAAACGCGGTAAATTCACGACGATTTTTATGTAGTCCAAATTTTTAAGTAATTGATATTTCATTGAATTACATTCAATATTCAACTATCAAATGTATTATCGCACATACGAATGTTAGATAAATATTTCAGAAATTAATACAAATACGTACCACATTTTCATATGCTAATATCTGTTTTTTAATTGCAGAGCCATGTACCCATGTCACAAAATCTTCCATACTCCTATTAAATATATATAAATTAATAATCTTGTGATCTGAAAAAATATATTAAAGTATATTCAAACCATAATTTTGATAAGTAGCTTTATTGAATACCACAATTTTTATTCTTTTTAACAACTATATACTACAAAAGTCTGAAATTCAACGAACTTTAATTGGAATTTAACCTTTTTCATAATAATTTAGTCCTATAATTAACTTTATACTCAAGCCTATTATGTCATTTAATGAAGAGTAAAATATACTAAACATTTATTATAAGATTAATGATTTACAGTTGAGTTTCAGGCTTTAGTAGTATATAGTTGTTTAAAAAAATAATAATTGTATAATAAATATTTAGTATATTTTACTCTCTATTAGATGACATAATAGGTTTGAGTATACAGTTAATTATAGGACTAAATTATTCGGAACAAGGTTAAATTCCGGAATTTTAATTAATGTTCGGACAAAAGTTGCATAAATTTAGTGTAATTAAAAGTTTACACTGCAAATCTTTTATAAAGTTAAAAGTAATAAATTTCATTGTCATAGCGTAAATATAGCATTAAATTGAAATTAACACCAATAATACCTAGTAACGATAAATGCCGGGTCTTTAATCAATTCTATACCAACTCTCACGTGGCCTTGTTCCACAAATTGAGTAGCGGTAACAACGGACTGTACCATTTTGTTCTGTACCATTATAACGGGTAATCTTCTGCGACAAAATGAACTAGCCGATATATTCTGAACGAGATCCAATCCTGACTTCCGCGATATTAAACCCATCATGTACCTTTCGTTAGTATTGTAAAATAATTAAAAATGAAATTAGGGGTATCAAAAGTTAAATTCTTAACAATTTTTAGCTCAAAAATAAATAAAACACATCGTAAAATGTAGGGAAAACCACATTCATTAATGTTGATTTCTTATATTTGCCGAAAACGTCATTGTTAAATTATGAAATATATCGTAACTACTCTATGTTATAGTACAAACTTATTTTTTAAAACGCATAGATTAATAACAACTAGATTAGTGTTAATAATAAAAAAAATGTTTGAAAATATTATCAATATTTGTAAAAAAAATATGTTAATAAAATGTAAATAATTTCAAACAACCAAGAATATTAATAAAATTTTATCATATTTTAATCTAAACAAGTGGGTATCTATATAGATTATTAAAAATGGAGTTTCTTTCATTGTAATTATTTAAAACCACCGCACACTTACAAATATAACGAATCAATAAAAACGACATTTAAGTCATATACACCAAATATAAAGAAATGTTACTTATCAAAATTTACAATTAAAAATATCAAGATAAGCGAGAATAACGTTTTTTTGTAGAATAATAAAAAAAAACATTAAACACACTATATTTAAGTTAAATATAGTTAAATCGGTGTTTTTTGTATGAAATTAGTAATGTAAACATTACTACTGACGCGATTATATGTTTAGTCTAAGCTTAGTTATTTACACATCTGATTCTAATGTTTGACAAAAATAACATCACGAAAATATACATTTCTAAAGAACAAAAATGAAAAGTGGGCTGAAAAAGTAAGTATCATAAACTGATAGCTGAAAAATACAAAACAGTTTACGCACGAGCACTAGAGTCTGCTTCTGAAGTACTGAACATTATTTCTAATATCAGGCGTCTAATGGTGAAACTCAATTTGACTGATAAAATTAAAATTATATATTAATTTAACTAAGTATACTTACAATTTTTCCAAAAATATGGCACTAACTTCATTTCGAAACGGGTCTTTTGAATCCAAATCCGATATTTTTTTAGCAATAAATCGAATTTCTCTAGACAACTTGTTGTATCTAAAAAAATCACGTTGAAAATACGTTTTTAGCTGATTTCGTTGCTAATAATAGATCATAAAAACGAATATTAAATAAAAGTTATAAACGAAACAAAATCATAACACAGTTTAATCACTAAATTTTTTTATTGCAAAGCTCTTAGACTACGTCATTTTCAAGCAATAAGCTTTTTGAGTTACGTCATTTTCGAGCAAAAAAGACGTAACTCAAAAAGCTTTGCAATAAAAAAAATTAATGATTAAACTGTGTTATGATTTTGTTTGGTTTATAATTTATAAAATCACTACTCTCCAATATATTCAACATTTAAATATTAAATACACGCAATTTAAATCCCTCTACGTACAACGAATCAATATATATTTAATCAAATTAATTGGAGATCTAATATTAATATAAATTACTTGTAATAATCAGCGAGTTCTCGTGTATTACACAAAAAACGCTTTTAAAAATGTAAGACCGAATATAAAAAAAAATCGGACATACATAAATTCTATCAACCAAATTTTGCAAAGTTCTACGTTTACGTAATACAAAAGTTGATGATATAGACTAATATGTTAAGTGTATATAATTTAGCGATAATAGTTACTAATTAAGATACTTACATTGTATAGTCTTCTCTTTTTTGGATTTGGTAACGTTTCATAACTTTAATTTCATGGAGATTATTATCAATTTTCCAAGAAATGAAATCTACTTTTTTCAACAATTTTTGTTCATGAAACTTTAGTTTTCTAACCATCTTAGTAAATTAACTTAGAATTTATCAAAATGATTATATATAAAATATATTAAACTACAAATGAATATTTTTATTTAAACGATTGACTTAACTGGCTACCATCCAACAGCCGAATAAAAAAAACCGTCATTTATCAGATATTTAATTTAAAATTCCTAAATATACTTATTAAAAGTACTGCACATAAAGTAGGAAAAATTTTTAATAAATTAAACTTATAAATTCTTTGAAACTTCAATGTAAAATAAACAAAACGTTAATATCATTATTCTAGGATTGGTATCAAATGTTACTGATTGGAAGGAGCGCTAGTATCGATGATTAATTGAATATTTTTTTATTTTTATAGTTAATTGCAAAACATTTTATAATAAATTAGATTGAAAAATATTATAATTAATTACAAAAATTTTAAAATAATTTTAACACATTTAAATCAAAAAGCAAAAAAGCATGAACTATCAGCTCGTCACATGAATTGTTGTATGGAACTAGGTTTAATGGGTTCTGTAAATATTGTGCTTAAATTAGATTCTGCTTATAGGTTAAACATTATTAAACATAATGAAGAAGTCGCTAAAAATAGATATTTATGTCATTACATATTATAAATTATTATAGTTTTATATTAGAGCCTTCCAAATTAACTTGTCACGAGCCGCCACTGATTTTAATGGATAGGCGGCGTCACATACAAAAACGAAAGGTGCAATAATATTTGTACTTGCGAGTCCTTTTGGCGCAGGAAATGTCACAGTATTATTACTAATACTTCGGTACAGTGACAAAGTTGCATATTGTTTACCATAACTTCCAACTTCAATACATACAAATTTCTAATTAGCATCTTGCCTTCCAAAAAGAGAAAAACCACAACAGTACAGAAATTGCTTGTGCTTGAAGAAGAAAAATTGAAACATTTCAAACAAAACGCGGTTACCAACCAAGATGATGATTATCATTTTGCGATGAGTTTGGTACCATACCTGAGGCAGCTATCAACTCATCGTAAATTGTGTGTGCGAGCTAAATTTCTGGAAATCTTGGCGCAAGAATTTTCATCAGTGGTATCACCGCCTTCGCCTTATTGCGGCGGATCACAGACGTCTACATCTGGTCAGTTGACACCAATGCCATCTCTCTCACCAAATGCATGAACAATTCGCAATATTTCCTTGAAATTTTCGTCCAAATTCGTATCGAGTGTAATCACTCAATTCGTATAATTTCGTAAGATTTTTGATCCATTTCACATCGCATAAATTCGGATCCAATGTAACCACGGCCTAAAGTAATCACATCAACGAAAATAACGGACAACTAAACACGCAGTTGATCAATTTCTGATGATTTCGTCAGAATTCTGACGATTTCGTGACACAACTTTTTGCACGAATTATGATTCAAAGCGCTAGAGTTTAGAGTATTACAACATTGCAACATCTTTGGTTCTTTTGTTGGTTTCACGTCATTGAGTCATTGCGTTTGATTTTGTTATTTTATTTTATTTTATCAATTATTTAAGTGTTTTGGTTTATTGTAATAAACAACAAAAAATAAGTTAAAATCACTAAAATTTTTTCTTTATGAAAAATCACAAATCTTTTCGGCTGTTGGGCCATTATCAAATGAACATTTAAGAATAAAAAATATAAAATGAAAAAATATCAATTTAAGATTACAATTCGCAAAAAACAGCAAACTGAAGAACAGTATTAATAAAAGTCAGTTTTTAAATGTTTATTTGATAATAGGAATGCGTGTGTAGTAACATTTGTATAAACTTCCGCAAATTTCAAATAAAACCTTGCAAAGTGCAGTCAATGAAATTGAAAATTGGTCCAGTAAATGAAAATTGACAATAAATGAGTCCAACAATACCCACATTATGTTTACTAAAAGGTGAATCGTTCATGATCCATGTAATATCTTTATCAAAGGTAGGCAAATTGAACAAAGTCATCTTAGAGTTCACCTAGACTAAACCTTAACATGGGCTCGGCATATCAGAACAAAGAAAATGGAAATAAACTTACTAAACAACTGTACTGGTTGCTTAATATGCATTCGCGACTTCATACCATAAATAAATTATTATTGTACAACGTCGTATTAAAGCCTGTATGGCTATATGCCGCGAAACTATAGGGCTGTGCGTCTAAAAGCAATGTTAACAAAATTTAGACTTATCAAAACAGGGTATTGCGTGCTATATTGGAAGCACCATGGTACGTTTCAAACCGTACGCTGCACGAACATCTAAATATAAAACAGCGATTCAAAAACATATACAGCACCACATAAACCTACTAGCAGACAGTTTATTGGAGGAAACAGCAAAGGTTAAAAGATTGAAAAGAAAAAAGATGATGTTTGGGTGTAGCCAATTCAAAATCTAAATTGGGACATTGCTAATGGACATATTCTCAAGAAATCAAGTACATTCTAAAGAGACAACATCTTGTTATGACATAAATTTACAAAGTACCTGATAAGAAAGGGATAAAAAAGATGATAATAGCCTAACAGTTGAAAAGTTTTATGATTTTTCTTAAAGAAAAAATTTTAATGATTTTAACTTTTTTGTTGTTGTTTATTTTAATAAAAAATCATTACATTCCTCGAATTAAAAAAAAAAAAATGTGTTTGACTTTTATATTTTATTGTATATTTTTTTTTTATTAATTATGGAAAATGAGTTCAATTTTCGTACTTTGTGTGAATATAAAGACCGTTTATTAAACCAATGGAGGGATTGGGAGTGCATTCCAAAAAATGTAGAATATAAATGCCCGAAATGGTTGGTTGTGACGCTGTAGAAATTTCGTCTCATATCACAAGAAAAAACAACACCTTTGCGGAACTGAAGTCCCATTTAGAACCGGTACTTTCAAGCGTTTCCAATTATCAATTTTTCAAATATTTATCATTTATCGTTTTCGTGGGTACACGATGCTTCCTTAAAGCTGATTTCATGATTGCTACACGTTGACAATCGAACTTGTAACGATTGGGCATCGTTCAGTCGCGAAGTTTTAGTTAAGACATTCCTATTGGATGAACTTAATCTCCCTCTAGGAGGGTAGTTGGTTCATTTCTTCACCCAAATTTGCAATAGCAAATCTCAAATTGAATATTTTTTCCTCCTATAGAAATTCCACCTTCCCATCCTTGTGTTGCATTATTTACAATGTATTCTCCATAGACATTAAACAGTATAGGCGACAGACAGCATCTTTGCCTTACTCCTTTGTGCACCTGAAATTGGTCCGATAATTCATTTTCTATTTTAACGTAAGTCTTATTATTTATATACAACTTGTGCAACAAGAATATCAAGTGTTTTGATGTACCAATGATATATGCAAAACTTTCCATAGTTTGGACAATTTGACGTTACCAAAGGCTTTGTTGTAGTCTAGGAAATAGAATAGCGTTGGAACATTCAATTATTTTACTTTCTCCATCATTTGTCTCATATTCAACAGTTATTGTCCCTTGTTCCTTTTCTTTGTATAAAGCCAGCTTGTTTCTCTGAAATGTTAGGAAGCAGGAAATGTCGAAATCGATCCTTGCTATCATGACTTATCGATACAATTGTGCGATAATTCTCACATTTTTTCCATGATTCTTTTTTTTGTACAGGAATATATATTATTTCAGTCCAACATATCTCGTGCATGACATCCACTGCTACCTCTCCTGCTCCTATAAGCATTTCCGCAGTTATGTCATCTTTTCCAGGAAATTTATACTTTTTGAGCTTGTTGATCGCCTCTTCTACTTCGGATCTTAAAAGGTAAGTTTTCATTTCCGTACATGACTCAATGCTATTTTCCTTTCCATCGCTCATTAAATCCTAGCAGTATTGACGCCATCTATTCACTATTTCTGTTTTTGTAGTTAATTCCACACCTCTATTGTCTTCTACTGTTAGTTTTGTTTGAAATGTATTCGTTAATTTTTTTTTTTTTTTTTTATAAATCTCTTGGTTTGTTTTTCTTAGTGTTGTTCAGGCTCTTGGCATATTTCGCTCAAGTAGCTATTTTTATTCCTATTCACCATTTTGTTTATTTCTTTAGCAGTGGCGTAGCGTGAATTTTAAAATACAGGAAACGCCATAATGAAACCATTTTTTCTCGTGTATAAAAATAGATACATGTAAAATTCGGTTAAATACATAACAAAAATAAAAATTATGAAATACCGTATACATTAAAATTAACGAAATACCTCATTATTTTATGTATTAATTCGATTATTCTATTCTTCTTTGCAAAAATATCTATTGCATCATCGTGAAAGGATGGTCGTTTCCTAATGTTTGATAGTAATCCTTTTTCAATACTAAGAAGAGCTAACGAAGATATCCTGACCTCGTGTATTTCTTAAGTATGTTTTTATTCGTTTTAAACTGAGAACGATCTTTCTACAGATAAAAAGCGTGCAACTTTTATCATACAGTGTTTTATGCAGATTATTCAGATCATCAAAGCCGCTTGCATTCCATACATTTGTTTAAATAATAGGTAAGCCCAACAAAATAGTTTTTTTATTTTCTTACAACCGCATAACCATGGGACTGCTGTGTAAAAATTTGTTTGAAAATGGCGATTAAATGTTTTATGTCCTCTTGATTTTCTAATAAAGTTTCTAAACGTACGTTGGTCTATCATTTTGAATAATATTAATTTTTCTGCCCCTAAAACTAACCGGTAGAAGTTTTTCAATAATGCAATTGCATACAGCTCCAATTTCGCAACAGATTGCATTTGAACAAACTGATGCATTAGTAGTTGCCGTAAATGGTGACGAACGAGTCGGTAACAATTGCGATCGCATAGATAAAAATTCGCGCAAATATAACTAAGTATGTGACTTCGGACGCGGCATCTTTAGTTATCACTAATATACGCATATCGTTCGGAGACAACTCTAGCAAGTAATAAAGTGAAATATTAGACTTGTAGTTATTGCGATCACTCACTTGTAGGTGACTTTTATCTAGCAGTTTTTTTCTAATACTGTTTAATTTTCGTATTTAAATTTATTCGACAAGTTACCTTATTTTCTTTCTGTGACTAATGTTCTTGTCTAGTAAAGAATAATTTTATACTCATAATTTGTTTAGGGGAATCGGCGCTTCTATCGCTTCCATTGACGGTACGCCCCTGTTCTTTAGTTAATTTTCCATATTGATGTCTGTCATTTCCGTTCTTCATTCCCGTCTGTTTCATTATCTTTCTTCAATTAAGTTCCATGTGTCTTGTGATATCCATGGTTTCCTTGGTTTTGCTTCTTTTGTAGCATTAGATTTTACTGTATAATGAATTGTTTGTTTCATGATTATCCACCTTTCATTAGCAGACGTGTGTGTTTTATCATTCTTGAGATGTCATAGTTTATTTGTTATTTGTCTCATGTAATCATTATCATATTTTACTCCCCTAATTTGCTTCAGCTGACTCTGTTTAATTCTATTTTTAAATTTCAAAAATAGTTCACTAACAAGTGCATTATGATCACTTCCGCAATCTATCCCTGGGTATGTTTTTGTCTTTTATTGACATTTTCCATCGTTTTTGTATGAGGACATAGTCTATCTGATTCCTCATTAATCATCAGGTGAAGTCCAAGTATACAACCTACGTTTGTGATGCTTTTAATTAGAATTTGCTATGTATAAGTTGTTTCGCGCACAGAACTCGATAAGTATTTCTCCTCTTCTGTTTCTTTCTCCCGATCCATTACGTACCACCACCTTTTGCAGCTGGATTATTCTACTTCCTCGTCTGAAAGCTGAGTTGTCGGAGCATACACTTGTATAACATTTATGTTTACTGGTTTGGCTTTTAATTTTACTGAGATTATACGATCTGTGATTAGTTTGAACCCTTCAAGTTCATCTTTTGGGTGTTTGTTGATTATCATTGCCACTCCATTTGACTCATTTTGATTGCCATAGTTTTTACTAGGTTTCCATTTGATGACTCGAAGTGTCTACATTGTCTCCAGTGTGTTTTGGCTATTCCTACCACCGCCAAATCTGTCGTGATTCTTTCCAATATATTCAGTTTCCCTGTTTTATTGAGGCCTCTAATGTTCCAAGTAGAAATTTTAAGCTTGATTGTTTTATTTATTTTTATTTTTGTTCACATTACCACCAGTAGCATATTTTCATTGGAAAGCCTGGTTACCTTTTCTATGGCCAGTCATCCATTTCACGTTCATATATGCGACCCTGGAGCCACAACGTCGATTCATCTGTATTACTTTTCATCATTTTTTCATGAGAATTAATTTCCATGGTAGTGTCTTTTCCTTTCCACTATTTATGACAGCAGCTTCTAACATGAAGAACAGGCGCTGACCAGAAAGCTGCTTCTAACATGGAGGACAGACGCTTCTGGATTTTTAGTGGGATTAGGCAAAACGACACTTTTAACAGGTTTATGCCACATTTTTTAAGGAAAGCTTTCTCAAGTCTTTCCAACCACACCCTTGCTTATGGTTCATTGTTGCTTATTTGTCAATGACTTATTCGCAACTAACTTGCATATCTGAAGTCTATTCCACTGTGGACACGTCCATTCCCCTGAGCTCAGGGTCCAAAAGATTACACATATCTGTGTACCCTGGGGGGGTCAGAACCACATCGCACATTATTTAAATGGAAAAAATTGCTACATATGTTTATTAGATTAGTATTAATACTTACTATGCACAATTTTTTTCTAAGGATTTTTCCTAAAATTTTTTGTCTATTTTAAACAAGCTTTCCTGTGTGACTACATATTTTACAAACCAAACAGTGGTCGTGTTAAATTAATGTATGACAGCACACACAAGACAAAATGTAATCATATGAACAGACGGGAAGTGAAAAAAATCAGAATTATTAAATTTTAAAATAAAACATAATAAATGATGTTCATAATAAAAATATTAATTTTCGAAACATAAAAAATACTGTTTATGCAAAATTATTTTGTAAACTTTTTTCATAAATTATTACAAGCTACCCTGTGACTGCTATTCAAATGGCGACATAGTGATCCAAATTAGTGTTATGTTTTATCTGGCGTATTTTGAGAGAAAAGTTTTCATTAGGAAGGTTAACTTGGTTTATGATTTGAATTTTTGATTAAAATGGACAACAAGGAAATATTTTCAAAGGTATGCTTTATTATCCAGTGTCCAAGTAATAAAATTATATTTTTCAAATATAAACGATATCACTTGGTTTTAAGAAATATATTTATATTTGTGTCTGCTTTAATAATTTGTTTTTTTGTGATAAATCTTAAAAATGCAATAATTTATAATTGTTTATACTTTAGAAGCACTAAAAATGTTTCGTTTTTAAAAAATTGGTAATCCACAAAAACCCATAATATTTTCTTAAACAATATTTTAAAAGTAACAAACTTCGGCAATCTAATGAAATATAAATAAGATGTTAAAATCATTTTGTATCCAATAAAGTAAATCGCGTGATTAAACGCAAAAAATTATCTTTTTTCAAATATTTGTTTTCATATTATTTAGAAACATTTCTTCTCAGAGCAGTATAAATTTACAAAAATTGTTAATTTTTCTTAAATCTGTCCATATTTACTTTTCTACTTCGTCTTTCAATGTTATCTGTTAGTTTTCATAATTCAAACTTTGAGATAATTGTTTAAATATATGGCATTTCTAAAAACATATTCGAACAGAAATTAATGATTACGGCATAATGTAGTCGCCGATTGTTTTAAAATATTTATTTAATATTAAACGAGCAATTTCCGTGTATATTATATATATATATATATATATACATATAATGCAAAAAAGTTAAATGTACAGTCAAAGCAAAAAATATAGGTGTGCTTAAGACCAAACGCTGCTCATTAAATATATAAATGAAAGAAGATGCGGTATATGAAAATTACGAATGCTGATATTTTGGGCCCAGCCCCGTGTGTGTATTCATAAAATTTTGGACATTTTGATTTTTCCGTTGTCTTTTTCTTGATACTTATTCAAATATACGTTAAAATTTTCATCTCGATTGTATTGACCGTTCAAACGTTATTAGAAATTTTGTTTTTACTGCATATGTGTTAGTAAATATAATTAAAATTTTATATCTGTGTGTACCGTTTCGATTTAAGGTATTGATCTTCCAGATATAATTTTATCTATGAAAGAATTATTATTTAGAAAACATCCGATCAAAAAATTTCAGACTTCATTTCCAGAAAACATTAAGGGTAGTCTCCTGATATTTGTCGAAACTGAAATTTTTGCTTATAATTGCGTACATTTATGAAACGAAATTCTACACGTTAAAATATTTAGCAGTTTTTATATAGTATATGATTCTTATCTAAATATGTTATTATTTTACAAAAGGAAAAAAATACCGAGCAAAAGCTGTAATTTCAAATCAGTTGACATTTAACCATTATTTTATAGCAGAGTGTTCTCAATTATAATTCACAAAAAACATATAGTTAACAAGAATAAAAAATTTTAAAAAACGAGACATTTTGTAACATAAAATATGTTAAAATAATAATAAAATACAAAATTATACTTAAAGTAAAACTTTAGAAAACTTTTGAAGCTTTGTAAATATGTAGAGCTAATACATACATTGTAAAATTTGAATTACAGTAGGTTGTATTGTAACACACCTAGTTATTAATGATGAGGGATCACAGCTTTATTTTTTATCTTAAAAGGTGTTGTTTAATAGGTTATATTATTTCACATAGTGTAATAAACTATTTAAATGTAATCTGGATGAACATATTTATTGACATCTGTTTGAGTTGTTATATCAACTCTCTTATTAGGTACGTTTATTTTAGTATATTTAAAATTTAATTGCGTTGTATATCCGATATTTCACTTTTGCATTTTCAATTTCTTTACAAAAAGTCGAAATAGGTTCTGCTCAATTTATTGGGTGCAGATTGTTTAGTTGGGTAAAGTTGTTATGTTACTCTTCAATTAATCAAGATTAAATCGTTGAAAGGTTTACTATAAATCACGTATAAATAATTTCATTTCTCAGTCACAAGAAAATAAAATAAAATTTTGATTGTAAAAAGCACCGCATCTCATACAGAGCTATCATTATTACGGATACTTCAACTGCCACATAAATTCATGAATTCAATTTTCCTTACGTGTGATGGCGATCTCTGTATTTAATTTTTTTCGATGGTGGGGTGTATTTGAGCTTACCCCAGATACCAATCCTGAGTGTGCCACTGGCTCTAGGCACGAGAAGATGGTAACAAGAATGTAGGCATACATAAGGCTATTATTGAGGTGCATATAAAGATGATTTCCACAAATGGCGTTTCTAATCAAAACTCATAATGTTTCCGCTGTGCTAGGCTCTTGTCTAATGTTACTATGTATACTGGATTTTCCTGATGTTACAAAGTTACACTTAGCACTAAATACCTTTCATTAAATGAAACACACATACATGTATATTATATGCTACTATGTTCCTTAGGCATTGTTATATATATATATAAAATTATTCTATGCGTGTGTATGTCACTGAGCTCATAAACGACTGGATCGATTTTGATGAAATTTTTTGTGTGCGTTCCATGTTCGAGAATGATTTAGATTCACAACTAGGTCCATTGGAAAATATTGTATTTAATTAATCGTTTAATTATAAATTGTTTTGTTAATTTCGGAATGGTTTACATTGAATCCGGCAGAATCGCAGTTTTTAAATATTTGGAAATATTTTCTTTTTAATTTCAGTTTATCCCCCGATTATTGGCGCTGCGATCGGATCATTTTTAACTTGCGTTATTATCGCGTTAAAATAAATCGTGTGCTAATTGAAATATTACCGTAAGTTGTAATTAGTGTGTGAAAGGGTTTTGAAGTGTACGTAAAAAACTATACATTTTACAAATTTAGCATGGTAGCGAGGTGTGTATTTTACATGATTTTCTATCAAATTTACACGTGCATTGATTAACAACCATCCTAACTTACAAATTTACTCGTGTAGTTAATCGATTATGTCACGTATTTTTAAAATTGTTTTTATTTTAGATTATTACTTATTACAAATATTAATTAAAAAATAAAATTATACATTAATTATCTAAATTTGGTACGTAATAACTTTTTTAAATAAAAATTTTCATCAAAACGATTCAGATTATTACAACTTATTTTTTTAAAAAAAGTTTGAAATTGACGAATCTAAGACGTGTACAGGACAATATTTGTTGGTTCCACTTGTATATATATGTATGTGTGTGTGTGTATACGCACATGTATGTGTACACATTTCTTATGCAATGCTCTTTCTTAACCGTTATTATATAGTATAAACGTTTTATTTATAGTCATAATTTCTGTTTTATAGTTATTGAACGATTTCGAAGCAGTTTGTCCAAAGAAAGAAGGAGTCGGACAATGCATATTAGTAGCACGGCGGGCGTACAAACATGCATATCCTGATTATAAACATTCACATCGGTTTAAACAATTTATAGAAAATAAATCCAAAATGCTACCAAAGTTGCCTTTTTCTACCCTTAGAGAAGTTGTCGACGAATTAAAAGCGCATAAAGTAATTGTAATTATTTATATACTTAAAGAATAAATTAAAAATAATGTTACATATTCGAACGATTTCAATATTAGGAACATTGTTGTGGTAGCTTTGTGTTATTATTAATTCTAATTAATCGCAAATTTTTTCTACATTCTGAAACTAACATTTTAACAAGAATTTATTTGTTATATTGATGAAAAAATTATTTACAGTAATAATTCAATTCTGTTTTTATAAAATTTACTTTTAGGAAAAGCCACATATTCTACAACTTATAACGTCTCGAGCACTATTCATTTTCAAAATTAGACTAAATAACAAAACTCGGCGTGTTTCTTTTATAGGCATATCTTAATCGAAAATTTATATTCCAAGGGCTGTTTTTTGGTTCTTCTGCCATCAGCTGACATCTCTACTGTGCTATGCAATTTCAATTATTAGGGTTACTAAAGTTTTGCAGTGATAAAATTTTTTAGTACCAAATAAAATTATATGTATAGGCTGAATGTATTTCTGCGTGCGTACATGTCTATGTGTGTTTGTGTGAAATTTAGTACATGCATATACAAGCGATATATATACATGTATCATATATAGATAATTCTAACATTTATGTATCTAATACATCTAAATTGCAATATTATCTGATATAAAAGTTATAAGTACATGTATGTGTCCATTAGATGACTGGGAGTGAAACTGGCGCACAGTCCCCGAAAATGTGAGTGTACGAATGGTTACTATATTATTATAATAAAGTATTGGAAAGAGGTGTAGTACACTGATTAAGCCTAAACTGGCGGTGCAGTGTATCGCACCACTGTAAATAAAATAAACTGTAAAACATTAATTTGAATAATAAAGTATTAATAAAAAATATATGTGTGTTCTGTGTTCAGCGTATTGCTCAGATCACTGAAAGCTATCAATTTTGTCTCACTCTGTGTACAAACAGCTTAAGAGAATATATTTACGTTATTCTTTAATATTATTGAATATGATCGATATTTTCTGTTGCCTGTACGATACTTCCTACAATTATCAGCTGAAAAATTCATATTCAAACACGTAGCTTCATGAATTAATCATCAAAAAGCAGTTCCATCTTATTATTTCTTAATAGTCGTTCATATAATTCAACAATTTTTTCAAGTAATAACGCAATGATCGTAAATATATTAATAAAGGAATCGAGTTTACACATGTTACGTGTATATTTTATGTCGTATAAATTCGGTTAGGAACTAACCGTTTCTTCAACTTATCAGACAATATAAATTAGCTCATACTTTAGTTTATGTATTGTGTTTGTTTATTTTGATGAAATTCATCACCCCGTATGTGTTGTTTACCACATTCACCATCGTGTTAGTTTGACACAGCTCAGTCTTTATTTTGTTTTTCTTACATTTTATTTTTATTTTATTTCAGTTGTTCATCATAGTTTTTTATTCTTGTCCACTTGAAATTGGATTAATAGCTGAAAAGCGTTGTGGTTTTTTATCATATCGAATTTAGTGATTTTAACTACTTTTAAATCATTTATAGATTATAAAAGATACATCTAAATTTTTTTAATGTTTTATCTTTATTAATGGGCTAAATATTACCGTGATTGCAGTTTCTACCAAGTTTTGCAAACTATAAATGTACGTAATTTTTATTTATATTTTTTAACGTTTCATTCGTTATATATATATATATATATATATATATATATATATATATATATATATATATATATATATATATATATATAGTACTGATGTAATTGACAAATTTATTTAGCTTATGCACATCCATTTGCAATTTCTTTCTTTCTGTATAACATTTTTTCCCTCCCCCTAATGTGCACCTGTACAAATAGACAATAAGCACATGAGTTCAGTTAAACACATGTAAAAGTACGACATGTTTCAATAAACAGTCTGCCGGTTTTGAATTACGCTACAATAGCAGTGAACTTGTACGGTACGATCTTAGGTCATTCTGCAGACGCAGAGTTCGTAAGTACGTCTCGGAGCATTCGTCGGTTTAGTCTTCGACGAGTATTTTAAAATAACAACTCCTATTTTCACATACTATGAGATTATAAATTTATTTTAGTATATTTTCAACCACCTTAACTTATTTTTATTATGTTCAAACGTTACGCAGCCATAAAAATAATTTGTTGTCATTTATCATCCTCTTATATGAATAAAAATATATTTACTTGTTATTTAAATTCTTATTTTAATAAAAATATATTTACTAATTATTAATTCGTTATGATATTTAATTTTATACACTACGCAGACACCAAACTTTATGAAACATAATGAAAGTGATAAGTTAACAGATGGTACATTCCAACATAATGGTCCCAGTACTTCTCAGAGCGATAGACCATCTTCGTGTAGTTCTTTAAATATGACGTCGGACGTGAAAAATCAAGAAAATTTGAAGAAGATGACACACTTAAATAAATTGAATAAAATACTTAAGGTATCTTTTTTGTATATTATATTTTTTTTAAAAAACACGTTTTTTTATGTGTTATGTACATATGTATGCAAGTACGAAAGTAATGAAATTTATATGTTGTAAGGATTAACATATAATTATGATAAATAAACCTGGATCTTGCCTTCTCCTTCGTTAGTTAGTATTTATTTATTTTGATGTCTTTTAATAATTGACAATTATTATTTTTTGAGGGGATTTTTCACCCAGTTTAGTGTGTAATTATTACGAAATATCGCTTAAACGGAAATATTAAACGTTAATATTAGTTGATGTAATGTGATTATAAATAGCTTAATATACATGACTGTGTTTAATAGCAAGTAGTTAAAACATGTTTATTGGAAATGGTACTTTTGAATATGTATGATTTGATTATATAATAAGGATAGTGAGAACTGTAATAAGAGCATTTAAAAATACATAATCTGCATCTGCTATTTTTTACTATAGGGACGATGGTAGACAATTTTTTCTAAATCGTAATCTACATTAGATAATAATGAAACTCTAAAGCATGTTATTAGGTACTTGTATGTAACTGAATTACGATTTTATGTGTATTAGAGGTTGAATCGAAAATTAGACCAAATACTACTTCAATATTTTTTACCAGCAAATTTAGTAAGACATAAAAGATCTGTTAGAAATTTGTATGGAATGAGCACACCACTATCTGAAGCTGACCTAGAATCTGCATCAGCAACAATATTGCCGAGTATGCCGGAATGTCAGGAACCCGGAAGAAACTTACAGAAACGTCAGATTCTAACAGCAAGAAAACCGAAATTCGAATTTTATGTAACGAAGGCGATACACGGGATTAAAGAACAGAGATTTTAGAGCGATTAAATAGTTTTCTGAATCGGAAAAAATAAGAACTGATAAAGCTGGATGATGTTGATAAACATATTTTAATACTTGGTATATAGGCATCGGAAATATAATAGAACAAATTTCTTAATAACATTTAAAGAAGGAACTATAAGAAGGTAGCGCCAACTTTATTATTAGACATAGAACCATCTGTATAAATTGAAAGGAAACCCGTTCACAATTTTTCCATTAAAAATAGAATTGTTAAAACAAGAGAAGGATATATAATTTTATGAAAAGTTTCAAAGTTTGTGTCCAATTGTACATGATTAATAGATAAACGATTAAAAAAATAATGAGCGGGTTATAAAGAAATAATTGTGTGATGAAAATCAAAGAACAAGAAGTATATAGTTGTGAAACTTTTTATAACAAACTGGTCCGCTAAGAAGATTCACGAATGTGAAGGGGAGCGGTATTAGATTCTATCTCTAAAGTAGCAATTGAAGTAGTAAGAAGTGTGTGCTGCAGGCAATAACGAAGGCAAGAATTGACAACTAACATAATTGTAGTTACAAATAGGGTATGTGCAATCCTGTAGTCATGTGGGAAGAAAATAATATGCTTACGTAATTATCTAAAATACATATATATCAAATTCATGCGGCTACACACACACACACACACACACACACACATATATATATATATATATATATATATATATATATATATATATATATATATATATATATATATATTACAAGATACCTCGTAATTATACAAGATACCCGCATATACTATTATTATAAAGAAAAATTTTAAGAAATTTTATATATTTATTATACAGAAATATTTTACTTTATATTTTAAAATAATTAATATATATATTTTAATGAATTAGTTAAAAAAAAAAAAATAATAATAATTTAATTTACTTGAAAAATATTAAATAACTAACCCAACCGGATTTATAATTACTGTGTGTCTATCCTTCTTCATTTAATTTTATCTGTTTTGATTCTGCAACTAACAACTGAACTATTTTACGGAAAAATTCGAACTCTCACGAAAATGAACAACCATCCCTTTTTATACATTTTTCTTACATAATTTACTGGCTGTAATTTATTTTTTTACTGGCCAGATTTATTTGGTCAAATTAATTTACTGTTTTTTCCTCCATTGACTAACTAAAATTAATTTTAACTATTTTATAATAATAGTTTATCTACTACAAATCCGGTTTGATTATATTATAATAATTTTAGTATGTTTTACTTTAATTAAATAAATAATTATATATATATTTTGTTTTATTATATTAATTAAATTAAATATTAGTTTTCCACTTTCAATATAATAAATTTAGATTTATTATAACGTGAACATACGATGATCGTCGTATAACCCCGCCGCTAACTAATAAGAAAACTGCAAATTTATTTGAAGTTTACTTATTCTCTATATCTTCTCGTGCTCGATACCTTTTATATTACTCTGTGCTTTAACCAACATTTACATCATGACTATTTCTTAACATGAGTATGGAAAACTAATTTTACAAAATCTTAAGATATAAAAAAAAAATCGATTCACTTGAAACGTGAGAAATTTACATGATATGTACATACATTTGAAAAATATAAGAATTTTGATAAATATAAATTAATGTAAAAATAAATTGGTCTTAAATAAAATAAGTGATATTTACAAAACATTTAAAAATTATATATATGTCGTAACGCATGGATTGGCTTGGCTGAATTTTCCCGCGCTGATTTGGTCATCTCCTGGTTTTCTTTTCGTTCTTTTTACTGCGTGGAAATAGCGATCTTCAATCTGCGTTGTCGTTGATATTTCATGAATGGTAACATTTTACGAACGTTTTTTTTTTTTTTTAATTTCAAAGTTCAATGACGTATGTGCGTCAAACATTTGATGTAAGCTGCTTTCGGCGATATTAAACCAAATGAGCTTAGGTTATTGATAGTTGAACGACGTTTTGTATCAAACGTGATCCATTTTTTTACTTTTTTAACATGTTCATTTACCATTTTCGAACATCGATAACGTTCAGAGACGGTTCGTAACGATTTGGTTAGCGATTTGAATTATTTCATTCAACGACGATTTCTGCGATTAATATTTATAAACAGCAGATCAATATTTTCGGAAACAAACGAATTTTTCACGAAGATGATCTTCTCATCAGGCAGTTCTTTTTTTTATAGCCGATCCCTTTTCACGATTGCATTGTCTGGCTGGATTGCCCTTCCATGTGTCACGCTTTATTAATTCTATAACTGTTACGGAACATTTTTCATTTACAAATATTTCAGCCTTTCCGCAAACTTCATCTTATCTTAATTTTACGAATGCGACATCAGGATAGTATACTAGTTAACAGATAGATTAATTTCATTTAGTATTTATATGTATGTTTATATATTCTTTTATATAATTGACACGTATACACATTCTAATTCTCACTCACATATTTTATCCGTCATTTTCAAACATACACACGCACATTTTCTTTCTGACTATAAGTAGGTACATGATTATTATTTTATAAAAAATAAAATATACATAATAATAGATACAATCAACACTTAAAGCATTTCTTGATTCTGGTTTTTATTTATTCTTCTTGTGTCGATCCTGAGAAGTATACATCTTCATTTTCCAATCTGATTGAATAACTTAGAACCATCAATGATTCTGGTATGCTAACTCTACTAAACAAATATCTATAAACTTTGCATTAATAATTAGTATATACATATTACATTTATTTATTATTTATTTATTCAAATCTTTTTAAATTTCTTTGGTTTAAATAAAATTTAAATTTATTTATAAAACTACAATAATTTTAAACTATAATAAAACGTTTACTAATATTACTTTCATAAAATTTTTGAATCGTAATATTATGTTGTAGCTTTTCATACTTAGTTTTCTGCTGCTTTGTTTGTTCATTTAGTTTTTTAATTCTTCGTTCTGGATTTTTTATACAAACTTCATCGTTCTTCAGTCTATTCTGTAAGTGTGAGATCTGTATTTTTAAACGTTTGACCTCATTATTTTTATATCCATCCAGTCTAGATTTGAGTTCAGAAATTTTATACTGATGTTCATTCTTAATATCTTGATGCACTTGTATCAATCTTTCTTCACTAAATTTCATGTATCTTTTGCTATAATGTTTAATTACTATCTTTTTTCCTTCTCGAATTGCCTTTTCTTTATCTAATAATTCTTGCTTTAATTTCTTATTATCTTCCTTCAACAAAGACTCATTGTGTTCTACATCTCTTTTCTTACAATTAAATTCCTTCATTTCTTGGTAATTCAATTTCTCTGAAATATCACCTTTTAATTTATTCCATTCGTCTCTCGATGTTTTTATTTCATCTTCTAAAATTTTTTTCTGTATTTTATACTTGTACTCATTGCTACTTAATTCTTGAATTATTTCTTCAGCATAAGATTGTTTATTCTGCAATTTTTTGATTTTATTTCTTTTAGGTTTGTCACTAATCATTGCTTTGTGTACTTCATCCTTCAATTTAATCAAACCTTCCTTTTTTTCAGGCCTGATTTGATCAATTTTATCCTTGTCAGATAGAACACTATCTTCTGCGAGGTTTTCGTTTAGTTTTGAAAATTTTTTATACTGTTTTAAATTAGTTCGCAATTTCTTGCATTCAGCTGTTTGCGATTGTAATTTTGTTTTCAACTGTTCATTCTCTTTATATAAATTATCGAGAGAAATTCTTAATTTCAAATTTTCTTTATCGCTATTTAACTTAGATCGCTTTTCTTCTAATTTTTTGATTGATCTGTTAAGGGTATTTGACTTTTCAATTAACACCGATTTGTGTACTCTTTGCAGTTCCACAAATTCTCTTTTCAATATTTTATATTCTGTTTCTTTGCAATTAAATTTATCGGACAAATCATTTCGTTGTTTTTTCATATTCGCAATTTCCTGTTTATGTTTGGCATTTATTCTATTTAAAACATCATCGAATTGTTTTTTCTTATTTTTACCTCTATCAAAAATTTTAAAACCTTTAAATCTTTCACTTAAGTCTGTAATCGTCTTTGTCACAATTTTTAATTTTTTATTAATATTAATATTGATTTCAAATGAATTCTTTTTTAAAACCGATATATCTTTTCCAAACGCAAATAAGCGTTCCTTTTCATCATTTAGATATTTCTTAAATTCCTTCTGAGTTTTTTCAGTCATGTCCTTTTCTACTTCTATGTGTGTCACTTTTTCTTCTATATACTTTATCCATTTATTAATCAGTTCCTTTTTTCCTTTTTCAGTTTTCGAGTCCATATAGGTAATTACACTTTTTATGTTGTTTTTATTTTTTCTTAACTGTTCATTAATATTTTCTATGTTTTTTATCTCTTTATTATTTTCGTCTTTAATATTATTTTTTAAATCTGCTATATTCTTTTTGTGGTCATTTGTTTTAGTAATTTTAACTTCTAATGTTAATTCCGCCGTTTCCGTTTTTAGTTCAGTTACTTCTGTTTCCATTTTTCCTCTAAAATTGAACATTTCTTTTCTTCTTTCTTTCATTTCTGTTATTATTTCTGTTTTCATTTCTTTCATTTCTGCTTTCCTTTCTACTTTCATTTCATTCATTTCTGCTTTCCTTTCTGCTTTCATTTCTAATTCATTCATTTCTGCTTTCCTTTCTGCTTTCATTTCTGCTCTCATTTCATTCCTTTCTGCTTTCCATTTATTCATTTCTGCTTTCCTTTCTTTCATGTCTGCTTTCATTTCTGCTCTCATTTCATTTATTACTGCTAATATGTCATCTATGGTAGCCATTTTTTAAGTTTAATTATTTTGTAAGAAGTTTGTAATTTATAAATTAAATAAGAGTTTAATTTTAATCTATTGTTGTGATCACTAATAATTTATCTGAAAATGCAAGTTCTAATTTAAAAATTAAACGAGAGTTTAATTTTAATCTATCGTCGCGGTCGCCAAATTATACAAGATACCTCGTAATTATACAAGATACCCGCATATACTATTATTATAAAGAAAAATTTTAAGAAATTTTATATATTTATTATACAGAAATATTTTACTTTATATTTTAAAATAATTAATATATATATTTTAATGAATTAGTTAAAAAAAAAAAATAATAATAATTTAATTTACTTGAAAAATATTAAATAACTAACCCAACCGGATTTATAATTACTGTGTGTCTATCCTTCTTCATTTAATTTTATCTGTTTTGATTCTGCAACTAACAACTGAACTATTTTACGGAAAAATTCGAACTCTCACGAAAATGAACAACCATCCCTTTTTATACATTTTTCTTACATAATTTACTGGCTGTAATTTATTTTTTTACTGGCCAGATTTATTTGGTCAAATTAATTTACTGTTTTTTCCTCCATTGACTAACTAAAATTAATTTTAACTATTTTATAATAATAGTTTATCTACTACAAATCCGGTTTGATTATATTATAATAATTTTAGTATGTTTTACTTTAATTAAATAAATAATTATATATATATTTTGTTTTATTATATTAATTAAATTAAATATTAGTTTTCCACTTTCAATATAATAAATTTAGATCTATTATAACGTGAACATACGATGATCGTCGTAATATATACACTGTTATTATTTAACAAATCAAAGGATCAGGAAATATGAATTAGTGTAATTAAGGTGTTATTTTCTAAGATTCATATTAACCCGTTACATGTACTACAAAACATAATTATAGAAAATTTAAAACATAATTATAGAAAATTTAAAATTTTGTAACATAGTTCTGAATGTTCAAGAAATGTAGAATTTTATTTTCAAGATTAAATTGAAGTTTTCGATTTATAACAAAATGGGTAGCACACGAAGTTGTTAGTTTGAATATTTCAAATTACCAAAATTTAATAAATCCCATACTCATACTTTATAGGGGTACTGTGCTTCTTAATTCACTGCCGGCATTTTGGAAAAATTCATTTAATTATTTATATGAGTCGCCGGTTTGGTACGTTACGTTGCTGGCAAACACAAAGACATTCATTATTTTTCGAATTTTTATAATACATGCGTATAGTTTTATTCGATTTAATTTTCCTCTAATAACTGTATATTTATCGATTATAATAAATTTACTTTTTATAGACTTTTTGTTGTTAATTTTATTTTCGTTATATTTTCGGTCAATTTATTAATATATTTATTTTAATATTATTATTATTTGTATTATTTCAAATGTACTTTATTATATTCAAAATTTGCTCACATCGTTATTCAGTTGTAATACTCATTACACATTGTTTATGATTGCGAATATTAATATTTATTTTTAATTAAAAATCTTTATTCTGCTTTATGTTTATCTTTGTATAATTTTCTAATTTATGAAGTATTTCTTGACTTTTTGTTTCGCTTACCGTTTTTATATTATGATATTCCATAATTTTATCTTTTCTAGCTTACGGTCTTCATTAAGCAGCGTTCTTCATTTATATTGTTAAGTACTTCTATATTGTTATTTGTCCATTCACTTTTTTTTTTTTCCCTGTTATTTATGATCCAAGTTTCTGAACCATTCAGGAGCATACGTTAAACGTATACTTTTATTAGTATTTTCCCGTAGCTCTGTGCTCGCATTTTTTGGCATTAGCAACGTCTTCATTTTAATGAAAGCTGCTTTCGCTTATGTTTTATTTAAACTTTATTTCTTGATCTCGTCTTGCATTTCGTGTTATTAATGAACCAATATATCTATGTTTTTCTACACGTTATATTCTGTCCTTATCTAACGTTAGTTATATTTCTCTATTTTCCAATTTACTGCATCATCGCAGTTTTCTTCTTAATTATTATCTCAAGAATCGAGTTTAGCTTTATCGATGCATTTGTCAGAGATTTTTCACTTTCAGCCATTTATATCGTAAATGATTTTATCTTCGTTCCGTCTATACTTATTCCGTTACTACTAATTTCTCCCCATTCTTTGAACACCTATACCTGTTCTATATAGGAAAATCAGCGATGATTAACTGCATCCTTACCTTATTCCTTCACTGACTTTTGTTTCCATTTTTACGTTTCATCCCGAAGTTATTAATATTTGTGTTTTGTACATCTCTTTTATTATTCGTCTATACTTGCTAAAGTTTGAATAAGAATATTTCAGTAGCATTTATCAAATACTTTTTCTAAATCAATAATTCCGATAAAATACTCGTAATGTTCTTAAATTATATATATATATATAATATATATATATATAATGTTAAATATGTTTGATCGTTCGGCAATAGAATATGTTGTCGATCGTAGTTTTTTAAATATCAATCTTAAAAATGATGTTACAATATATGATATTTCATTTCTATTTATAAAGTTCAGTTGTTGGATTATAAAAACTTTCAAGAATAAATTTATGTTAATTTAAAACGTCAAAAAAATTGTTATATATGTTACGTACTCATAATTTAATTATTTCATATCATCCGGAGTTGTTCCATTATTTTCTCTTATCAATGGAAGCGTTGATGTTTGTGCGAATACATTATTTTCGGTAGTTCGTTTTATAAACTTATTTTTTCGAATATAATAGAAATTAAGCAAGAAAATACAAAAGTTCGATGAAATGGAAGTCGGGAGTGGTGATGACGAAGATAGTGCGTACATTAAATCTAGTAGGTGAGTAAATAAAATTATTTGTAATTATTTACTTCTCAGTGTTCACATTTTAATTGACATTGTTATGTAAACCGTTTATAAATAAATAAATAATTACGTCTTTATTATAAAATACCGCTGAACGTTACTTTCTTTAATTTTAAAAAGTGATAAAGATTCTATTTTTTTTTTCTTAAATATAATATAATTTGTTTCTTAGATACAAACAACGATTTAATAAAGTGTACGCGAAAATATGTGAGATAAAGGGCGATTCAAACGAAGCGGGCCGATTGGCTTTAACGAAAATCGAATTTACCGGTAATATAAATTACAATTGTGCTACGAACGTTATTATCTATGACGTTCTGCTATTAAATAAATTATATATATATTAAAATAATTAAGTTATAAGCGTTCAAGATGTGGACTTGGAGGAAAATGAAACCGATAAGCTGGATTAAAAAAATCCGAAATGAAACAAGTTAAAACGTCTTTCGTGTACTTCGACATGCTTCGAAATAAAGGAAAAAGAATTAGCGGAAGACCGAGAAATGCAATTATAACAACCCTGTTAAAACACACTGGGTTAAAGAATACGCTGAATTGAAAACAGGTGCGGAAGATCGGCAGAGATTGAAACTTACTATCACGACAATAAACCCGTCTTAAGACTAATGATGATATGAATACGAAATTGTTATCGTTTAACGACTTACCAATACGGTTCTTTTTATGTATGTTATCTGATGTACGAGAAATTTGTAGATTGTAAGAAAACGTGTATGATTCAGTAAATAGAACGGTGTTGTTTAATGTTCTCAAAAAATTTGTTGTGGATAAGAAAACCAGCAACTTAATCAGAAGAACATAAACACATATGCAAAAGTGAAATTTAGAGGTGAAAGCAAGTTAAAATTAAAACAGGAGTTAGTCAATATGATGGACTGTCATCTGTGCTTTTCAACCGCATACTGAAAAAAGTTATAAGAGAATGGAGAAAATCAATGAATGATGAAAATATTACCGAAAAAAATTACGCTAGGATACTAGAAATATAATGTATCAGTAGACTGGTGAAACAAATAGAAATGTATAGAAAACGGAGCAACCGGGAAGTATAACAACGTGTAGAAAAGATTACCACTGCGATCAGAAAAAGAAGAATTAGTTTCTTCGGTCATGCTTCATAGAATATGAAGCCAGAAAGATGCCCAAAAAGATCATTTGATTATGCGAGAAAACTAAAAATGAAATACACGGAGGTTAAAAACAACATTAAGTATTAAATATTATCTCAGAAGATATAGATCAGTGAACACCATTAAGGAAGAAACTACATGATTGTAAACAATTATCAGAGAAACTCAAAAGAACCATTGGGACCTTATGGACTGAAAAAAGGAAAAAAAAACTACACAGTGAAAGCATAACTGTTGGATGAAACGAAAGGAAAATGACAGGACCCGTTGACAATGTAGTCTATTAATGGCTAATTATATATATATATATATATATATATATATATATATATATATATATATATATATATATATATACATTCAAGGTACTAATTACATGCAGCGCAGATGCGGGCGCATCGATATACGGAGTGGGTAGTCATTGCCTTCAACGTAGTAATTAAGAATTATATAATAATGATGAAAAATGTTCTATGTCGCGAGTTGGTTTCGAACTCCCGTCCGTTGTGTTGACAGTCGAGCACTTTAACAACTATGCCACCGATAATTCATTTGTTCTGTGTTAGGCTTTTTGATTATTTGAGTAAGAAATTAAAAGTAATCGAAATTTAATAGTTTTATATGACCTAATGTAATGTTCCTCATTACAGAGAATTTCTGTACGGGCGCGCACAAAAAAAAACACGTTTCGTCTATTGTTTGAAAATTGTCAATCCCAAATAGATTACTGTATTGAAGAATTTGATGTTTTCACGCGTTTTTAATTGGGCGCGCGTGTGTATGTTTTTTATTTGACAGGTACAAAATATCCGGCGATAAATTCGGCTATCTCTCGTTTTTGCAATGCTAATGTAGAATTTCCAGATTTCCGAGACATAGTTCAAACGGTTGAAACATTTAATGAAAATGCAGAAAAGAATTTAACGCCAATGAAAGTTCATCAAATCGGTAAAAATTTAACTTATATAAGTATAACGATACTGTTCCACACACACAAAAAAAAAAGTGCCTTGAAGCCGCAGACTAGAACTGAAAAGACGTCACGGTTTCGTACAAATTTCACAAAGAAAAAAAACGTACTGTCCGCTTTGCTTAACTTGACTTTCAAATATTTTCGTTCTCAAATCTACGTTACATATACATATTTTGTGCGCAGCGTAGATTTGAACGAAATAATGGATAGCCATGCGTACACGCACATGAGAAAATACGAACACGCAAAACATTTTTACGCGTGTATATATATATATATATAGTCATAATTTCTGTACGTAATTATATGTATGTGAACTGAATATACACGTATATGAGTATCATGCAAGAAAGAAAAGATGAACCCGGTTACACTGTGAGAATAGGCCTACCTATGTGCCTATGTATATAAGTATTTGGCTCGCTCGTGTTACGGGTTAACTTCCCATATACTTATGTGCAAATAGAAGCTTCACTTAAACATTTTTCAACAAACTTTTCATGCGAAGTAATTTCCATTAAATCGTATAAACATGTAGGCACATTCTTCCAACTTCCTCGCACCCTTCGAAACATCATGTTTTAGAATTAAATTCAGTATCTCGAAACAAAACAGTCGCCTTTCAAGTCTATCTTCAGCTTATGTAGAGAATAGTCGATTGGAATTATATCTGACAATTAGAGGGTGACTAAGTACTGGAAACCTTTTTCTTTTTTAAAAAAAAAAAAACTTGTCTTGATCGCTGCAGTGTGAGCGGGCTCATTGCCGCATAAGAAGAGAAAAGTACGATAATTCGTTGAAGGATTAGTTCGAAAATAGTAATTAGCTCTTCCACTAACCTGCAGTCGTCATTATGACATTCTGTCAGTACAGTTGCAACACGAACGATATTTTCGTACTGCCAAATCTCCCTCTTTTTTCATCATCCATCAGCTCCCTTCCCGACGAAAACGAATTACACCGATGAAACACACTAACTTGTGACATAAAATACTCAGTGTACGCGACTTTTAACGTTTCACTTGTTTCTGTGCACTTTTACAACTTTAAAACGAAATCAACACATTGCTCGATACTCTATCCATGTCAAAATTATAATACCACAATTTTTGAAACGATAGATAATCCTATCGACTTGAAATTTACATACTTTTAAAATGTCATAAAGGTAGCGTCAATAGTGTTGATTTTATAGTGAGAGCCTTGTTATTTATGGCGATATATATATATATATATATATATATATATATATATATATATATAAAGCGATCAGCTTTTGTCTATTCATTCCTGGATGAAGGCTTTCCCCAACGTTTCCCACCCACTTCTGTCCTGCGCTTTCCTCAACCAATTTCCCCAACTATCTTTGCTGTATCATTGTTGCACCGCGTCATTGGCCCTCGTTTCATTCTTTTTCTGTCTATCGGTCACTACTGTAAAATCCGCTCTTTTTGTGATCTGATAATCTTATATCCAGCATTATTCTTTCATGTGCAGTCTGAAATTTTCATATTTTTTTTAAATTCGTTTTTATATATTAGTATATATATATATATACTCGGATTTCTGAAGAAATTTAAAAAATTCGGCCACTTATACTCGAAAAAGTGTTCGAAAATTTTATAAAATGACTGAATGAATGCATTGTTGCGAACGGGCGGTCATCTGAACGATATTATTGTGTTCCACAAATGAGTTTAAACTAATCTCTCGTTTTCCTATTTTTAAATAAAATTTCATTCAAAAATGTTGGTTGAGTAGTTTTTGAGTTATTCAAAAACAAAACATCCGTCTTCTCTGTGTCACCCTGTATGTGTGAGTGTGTGTGTTAACATTAATCAGATTTTGATATTTTTTCTATTAACACCGGCGAAATAATAATTCTTATAAATTTGGCATTCGTAAATATAATCCAGTTTTATTTGATAAATATAAAAAATAACCAAGCGACTCTTGAAATATGTTCCGCAAAACACCAAAATTTTCCTGTCAAATTCATCAGCGTTCCGCGAATTTATTTACTCTTGGTTGTTAAATTATACCGCGGTTAAATACAAATATTATATATTTTTATAAAATGTAAAATATATAACGAGGATTGGTATAATTTGGATATAGTTAGGATGTATTAGGTCGTGTCAAGCAGATAATCATCAACTTTCCTCGAGGACAAAAGTAATTAGAAGAAGGAGATGTGATGAAAAGAGCTTATTTACTATTATTATGGTAGATTGTTACGTTACCAAAAAAAAAAAACTGATTGCAAATGGAAGAATAATTGAATAAAAACAGGTGTAAAATATACTTAGATAGTATACATAATATTTGCGGGACTCACATTGGCTTGCTTCAATTTGTCGTTAGAAAATCAATGGAAGTATTACAATTATTTAGGATCGGTTATACATGAAGCTACATATCTCATTGGAGATTTCAATGCTAATGTTGGTAATATAATTACAAAAAATGTCACAGGAGCATTTGGATTTGGAATCAGAAATGATCAGTGAGATACTTTAATACAGTTCTGCCAACAAAATGAACTATGTATTGCGAACACTTATTTCAAACTACCAGCGAGGAGGTTATATACGTAGAAATCCCCTACTGATAAACCTGAGACAATTGTTCGTAATCAGGTTGACTACATAATAATGAACACATGGTTTAGAAACAGTGTATTGTCTGCAAAGACCATGCCAAGCGCTGATGCCAGAACAGATCATATTCTATTGCACGCTAAGATACGTGTAAGAGTTAAAAAAATCAAAAGGGCTCAAACGACAAAACTAGATCTACAATTATTCAAGAAATAAAGCAAAAGGTAAAAGGGGAAGTAAACTATAAACTGGAAAAAATGAAAAATACTGAAAATATTGAAGAAGAATGGCGGCAAATAAAATCTGCCCTCAATGAAGCGACTAAAGAACATCTTACTAATTATACTGACAGACGACATAAGAAATGGATTACTAATGAAATACTTGATTTAATGGAGCAGAGAAAAAAAAAAGAACAATGTATCCGAATATAAACAAATTGACAGAACCATTAAACGGAGGATAGCACAGGCAAAGGAAGAATGGTTAATTGCGCAATGTAAAGAGATTGAAAAATTACAAAGGATACATAACGAATTTAATATTCATAAAAAAATTAGAGAAATAACACACACATATAAAAAAAAGACACACAACTATCCTTAAGATGGATAATGGAGATATCATTACGAGAGCTATAGATAAAATAAAAACGTGGGAAGAATATGTAAAAACTCTATTTAATGATCAAGAAGAGATAACGCCTCAAGATGAAATGGATACCTTGCCAATTTTAGAATCCGAGGTGGAAACTGCAATCAAGCAAGTTAAAGCTCGCAAAGCGGTAGGACCAGATGATATAGAGAAAGTAACTAGGTTTTTCAATGCCGTATACAGAAGCGGGATCTTACCTAAAGATTGGCTAGAATCAGTATTCATCACCATACCAAAAACTCCTAATGCATATAAATGCGATGATCATAGATTAATAAGCCTTATGAGCCACGTCCTGAAACTTTTCTTGCGAATAATTCGTCGGCGAATATTTCAAATTTGCGAAAAAAACATGAGATGGAACCAATTTGGTTTTCGTAATGGGATGGGAACTAGAGAAGCGCTTTTTTACATGAAAACAATAATTCAAAAACAACTTGATTTTCACAAAACTGTTTATATATGTTTTATAGATTATAATAAAGCATTTGATAAAGTACAGCACAGAGAATTATTTAAAACGTTGAGGAACATTAGTATTAACCAGACAGATTTAAGATTCTTCAAATTCTTTATAAAAACCAACACGCTAGAGTATTAATAGATGATCAGTTAACTGCACGAATACCAATACGACGTGGAGCTAGACAGGGTTGTGTACTGTCCCCCAACATTGTTCAACGTATATTCAGAAGCAATTTTTGAGCATGTTCTAGAAGGACGAGACATAGGAATACAAATAGGAGGTGATAAAATTTCAGTGATTCGTTTTGCCGATGATACGGCATTATTGGCTGAATCTGCAGAAGATCTGCAGCGAATATTAGATACAGTTGCTACTGTAAGCCAAGAAATGGGAATCAATATAAACATTAAAAAAAAAAAAAAAAACATGGTAGCTTCCCGCCAACCAGTTACAAAAAAAAAAAAAAAAAAAGTTATTTCTCAATGGGAATGAAATTGAACAAGTAAATAAATATAAATATTTAGGTAGCTGGATCACAAGAGATAGTGACCCGGATGTAGAGATACGAGCTCGAATTGAAATGGCCCGAGACATGTTCATGAAATTCAAACACGTTTGTAACCGAAAATTAAGCTTAGATGTCAAAAATAAGGTTCTGGGTTGTTACGTGTGGTCAGTACTTTTGTATGGGTGCGAAACGTGGACGATAAAAGAAAATATGAAGAAGCGCATCTTCGAAATGTGGTGTTATAGAAGGATATGGAAAATTCCGTGGACAAGTAAAACTAAGAACGAAGAAGTGTTAAAACTTATGAGAACTGGCCAGATACTAATGACTATAATAAAAAGACGAAAAACTGCGTTTTTGACACTTAATGCGAGGATCGAAATACCACCTTTTACAAACAATATTAATGGGAACAATCAATGGTAGAAGAAAACCGGGAAGAAGAAGAAGGATCTCTTGGCTTGCCAATATTAAAATATGGAGTGGAATTCAGCGGAACTAATCAAAGCCTCAAGAGATCGGAACTCCTTCCATCAGATAGTGGAATCAATATATGATGATTGAGCAATACCCGAATCGGGTGGCACGCGAAGAAGAAGATCTCAATTGTGAAAACAAATATATAGAATAATAACTCAAAACCTATATATTAATAAAACAGTCTATTAGAAACCGCGTTACATAGACAAAAATATTGAATATAAAGTATATACATATATAGATTACGTACTGGACATCGTGGAATATCGTTATTAAAACAGTCTATTAGAAACCGTGTTATAAGAATATTGAGTAAAAAGTATATATACATAAATTACACACTGGACATCACGGAATACCGTTATAATGATTAGGAATTGTTAATAGTTCAGAATACGAATATTGTGGTTCAGAAGGGTTTCGATGAAGTACGTATAAACTGACAATGTGACAAGTGTGAACCTTTATATATATATATATATATATATATATTTATATCAACAAAAAAGCCGTTTCTTAAGTGTTTTATACAAATGGTAATAAATTCATTGCCTGAAGTATGTTAGATATTTATATAAATTTATAAAATTTAATGATACTGAAACTAGCTAAAAGACAAAAAGCAACATAGATAATTATAGAAATAGCTCTGAGCTATCTATTGTTTATGAAAAATAGTTAGATTGAACTGGATTAAACAGTGATTTTTTATACGGCATAATCTGTCATCGTCTAATTCCTGTCGAGTTATCTAGTAAACCACAACGACTAAAATATTTGTGGGGTGATTCTTTGACGGGTTTTTAATCGTTAAATCTCCCGTTATACACTTTTATATATATATATATATATATATATCATGGGGCCTATATAATAGTTCTTAATTGCTTTAGAAGTAATTCGCGTATATTTAATTCGTTTCGCTTTTTAACTAATTATATATTTCCACGTTAGCTATTTATCCTCCGAATATTGAACACACTCGACTTTGTACTTTTCTCTTTAAACTCGTTCGTTATCGACTTTTACTCCATCTTGATCGTATACAGCGATTTAATACGATTAATTTAAATAAAACACCGAACTCCCACGGTATTCAAAATTACTCCTAAAATATTGTATTATCTTAATTTTTCTTCAGTTATTTATTTTAATTTCATTATATATCTGTCCGAGGTGTGAAATTCAATTACTCGGGATGATACTTTAATATTTAATTTAATTCAACAAAATTGCGTGCACTTTACAGCTGTATCGGCTTTTAAGAACTTACTCGACGAATTACGAAAACACCGACGATGCGATTATTACGAATTAATCAATTATTACATGGACGATGATGACGAAGATCCAGCTGAAGTCGATATGGAGTTAATGAAAAAACTGGAAGAAAATGAAAAGCGCGCCAAAAAAGAAGAAGAGGTATTTTTAAATTTTTACTTATATATAATTACATAATTTGATGGAGTATCGAATGTATAAATATTTGGCTTTAATTTTTTATATTATTAAAAACAACGCAAAATAAATCTAACTTTTTATTTTCCCTTTTGACGACGGTAAAAATTTTCAAGGAGTAATTTTGGGAATATTTAAAACGAACAATATATATATATATATATTACAGATTTAAACCGAGCAAAATATATTTCACTATTCCAGTTAGAAAATTGAATGGGAAATCATCATTTAATTGGTTTCTTCTTCGAATTATTTATAATTTGTCGGATGTGACGAAAAATCGAAGGAATATATTTAGCCTTTAGTATTTACCCTAGATAATTGTTTGTTACATATATATATATATGTATGTATGTATATATACATAATGGTCACGACGGTCAATTATGATCAATATACGACGGTAGAGATGTGTATATATCTGAAAGAGCTCGCGTTTTCAACAAAACCTCATCTTGAAGAGCGTGCAAAACGGCCTAAATTGCAAACAGTATTGTTAGAAAATATTCATTATGTTCTGTTTGCTGATAATTACATTGAAAATCCAGCTGACTGTGCAACACAAAGAAAAATGGGCGTTGGTTGTGAAGTTCGGCATTCGAATTACCCAGGTCGCATGACCAGAGCGATTTTTTCTTGTTGTTATTACTCGTTTCATTATTCGTGGTCGTTTATAGTTTGTTTTGTCTCTTTAATTTTGTTACATATTACGTTGTGTATATTTTATAAATTTTTAATACGAATTTTTTTGTTGGGGGGATGTTTGAACCTATCACAGATACAAATTCCGAGTGCGCCATTGTATATAATGTGATATATATAGAGAGAGGGAGGTGGGTGTACCCATTGACAAGCATCTCATTCTTGAACTTGGTTGTTTTTTAAAAGTATATAAATTTTTCATATATTACTTTTCTTATTGTTGTTATATATATATATTAATTATTTGAAAATTACGTAATTACCGAAAACCTTCGTTATTAGTTATTAACATTAGTGATTCTAACTCTTTTATTTTTTCCCTTTTTGATAAAAAAAAAAAAACAAACAAAACAATAATATATATTACATAATATTTAATTCTTCGATTAACAGGTACTGGCAGAATTTGCGAACCGTCAAGACGCGGAAGAAAAAGCCGCCGGTGATAAAAAAATTCCCGATCAGGACGATAGCACCGGTGAGGAGGATGATGATGACGACGATGAAGAAGAAAGCGGTGAAAACAATAAGGAGCCAGACAATGTTTCAGATTGCGACGATATGTCTTTATCATCATCATCATCATCATCATCATCCACTATTAATGAAGATGATAGTGATGAAAACGACGACATTAATGACGTTAGTGGAACCGTTGATGCGGAAAGTAACGTTATTAATGAAGAAAAATCGAATAACGAGTCGTCGATAACGCGTGAAATTAGTAACTTTGATGATAATAAATTTAGTCGCAAAAGTGGTAAACGTAAAATATCATCATCCTCCGATACTGATGAAGACGATCGAAATGCGAAGCGTGAAATCAAAAGCGTCCCTTGTTTAACAACCGGCATTTACGAACAAAATAATAATCACGAAGAATATAAGAATAGAGCGGTCGTCGATAAATTAACAGACCAAAAGAGAATGCGAACTAACTCGAACGACGATAGAAGTGCGAACGAAATAATCGACGCTAATAATGATGTAGTTAGTAAAAGAAAATCAACGAACGATTTCTCGTTAAAAGATAATAATAGTGGTGCTTTTGTTAACAAATTAAGGAAGAAAAAGAGAATAAAGAAGTCTTCGCCGAGCTCCCACAGTAATGAAAATAATCGAACGGATGTAGATAAGTTTTCGTTAGAAATTAAAAACGACGCCGCTTCTGATGAATTGAGGAAAATCGAAAGTATCCCCGAAAATAATAGTTCGTTAGATAAACGGGACGAAATTAGTAGTAACCGTTCGGTATCGTTTGGGAACGATTGCACGACGGAACATCGATCGAATGTTGGACAAATCGCAGCGCTGCTGCTCGATGATCCTGATGTAACGAAATCCGATGCGGAAAAAAACGTCGGCGACGGTAAAACGCGATCGGACGTAACTGACGAAACTAGCGGAACGGTTACTGGCGATTTCGAAGAAAAAGTAACAGCTCCGTCGATTAAAAAAGAAATTCGCGATAAGCGTAATGACGATGATAATGATAATAGATTTAGTTTAAAAAACGGTGACGAACGAAATTTACGTTCCGACAACGGTCGACGAAATAATAGATTAGGAGGAAATGAAATCGTCAACTTGGAAAAATTAAAGGAGAAATATCATTTGAAAGATTTTAACATTACAGTACCTTATTTCAAGCATCTAACTGTCGTCAATGGAGAAACCACCGTTAGGAACGATTTAAATGAAACGTCGAAAAATAACCCTTCGGAAAGTTTAAATAAAGCCATCTGTCCTACCGACGACGTTGCAGATTCGTATAGAAAATCTACGCCTACAACCGGTTGCGCAGTAACGCTAGCGAATGAAAATAATTCGAATAAAACGGTCCGTCGAAATATAGAAGTAGTAGAAGGTAAATATATCGTCATCGTAGTCGTCCGGCTCGATCCGTGGTATTATGATTCATTTATAATTGTATAATCGGATGTCCTGGGCGCATCTAACCATTTTCTGTAGTGAACTGGCGTCAGTTATCATTTTCGCATTGTCTACACATGTCGCGTTTTCAGCGATATCTAATATTATCGATTTTTCTAGATTGTTTCGTCTTAATATACGTCCGAAGAAAGTGGATATACGTTTTTTAACGATGTGTACGCACTCTCAGAATTCGCCGCCAGCAATACATTTTGACTGTTCGAACGTTTGTCTCAAAGTCCAGCAGTCACGTGCATATACGAAGAACACTAATAACGTTTTCATTAGGCGCATTTTGGTGGTCATCGTTTTGTCATGGCTTTTCCACATCCTTAATTGAGTTAGTGCAACATTCGCTGTTATTATTCGTCTTTTAATATCATCCGTTGAACCACCGTTTTTTGATCCCGAGTACACAAATTTATCAACTACTTGAAGGCCGCCTAACGACGATCGCTACTTTAATTTTATCTCTATCGCGGGTTATTAATTACCTTTACTAGCGACTTTCACGCCATCTTCCCATCCATCCATTCCTTTTCTCAGTATCCACTCACTGTATATGTTGAAACGGATTGAACTTAATATGTACCCTTGACGGACTCTTTTTTCTGACTTAAATTCATCTGTAGACTGTTATTGATTTTTACTTTTCCGCCGTTAGATGCGTACACGGTAAATATATATATATATATATAATTATATGTCGTACGTTAGTTACGTGAGTTTTATTTTTATACATGCGTCATAGTATTCGTTTGCTCACCCAAGCAGCATCCTGATATATACCGCTATCGAACTTCATTGGCTTTTCTATCTTCCGTCATCGCAGCATTTATTCTGTCCATGTAGTTCAGCTCTTCTTATTTTTTTTCAGCCTTCTAGTATCGCTTCTAGAATTAATCTTCGTTGTGTCATTTCGCGAATAATCGACTAATCGTTAACTATATCCGTAGGCGTAGTACAACTAGTTCAATTTACTTTAATACAGAAAGGTTTATTATCTTTTTCAGCGAACCCGTAACATTCGTCTCAGGTGTAGAAAATTTCGGAAATGTCGATTCGGTGAAAGTCGCTTAAAGTCCAGCATTCTGCACCAGATAGAAAGAAGGAAAATTCTAGGGAAAGGGTTTGCATCGAACGTACTTCTTAAGGAGATGTAGTCGTGACTTTTCCGAATCTTAACCAAGTGCCATTTTGGCCGTTGATATTTTTTCAACTGAATGTATTCACCGCGATATGATCGTATACGAGCTTATCAAAGTGCAGTGGCGATGAACTGCTATTTCAGCTTTAAAAATCATTCTCGTTAGTTTATGTTGATTTTTATTTTTTTTCCGTATTTTTATTATACGGATAATCGGTGCAATGAAATGCAACGGTACACCCATTTCATCTAGTGTTATTCATGATCTGTTCTATTGAACGCAATCGGAAGTCTTTTGTGTACTCTATAAACCCGTTGTGTACGGTAATGTCGAACTCTCGGCATTAATATTATTTGCCGCGTATTTAGAAGAGCCTAATGTTGACAATGTTACACGTGGGGACATGTTTGCAGCATCGAATCAATCCTCATTCCGTGTCCGTTTATTTTCACTACTAAACCTCGCGCACGCGTTATATGATTAAAAAAAAAAAATAGTCTCGAATGTTTTAGCGTTATGCTCGTGCAGTCTTTGTTCAAGGGCCACCAGGATAGTCTAGCCAACTCTCGGTTATCCATCCAATTGGTTGATAAATGAGTACCAATTTAATGCCGGGTAAAACAGTTACAAACCACACCATGCTACCTTGCCAATGAGCTGTCATTCAGCCGGTCCTCTATCGAACTCAGATCGTTTAACTGACCTTTATACCATTTTTCGAGTTGATAGAACTTTCACTTTCATTTTTTTTTTATTATGTAGTCTACTATGTAAAATAATTAAATTTCATATAATCGAAGGCAAACACAATTATTTCATTGCTTTAAATAGTAGATTTATTTATTTCGCCGTTTAATGAGAACGGAAGGACATTAATAAATTGAAATTGAACAATTTCTGATTCTTATTTTGGTTTCCGAATCGGAGATAAACTACAGTAAAACTTCTTTTAACCGTCATTCTCTGTTATCCGCTAGAAATTTCATGTAATAATTGCTGTCATCTGACGGTACAACAACAGTTAACAGATTTTTGGAAAAATTACCGACATTAAAGAAGCAATTTTTAATGCGGCCAATGGGTGTTAAAATGTTAAACCTATACAGAATGGGTGGAATAAACTATGGCCCTAATTTGCACTACTCACTAGCGAAACAACGGAAACGGTAAGTGATGACGAAATCCAGAAGTTTCGCAATAAAACGGTCTGCTTGGCACACTTAGAACTGAAGAAGTAAGAGATTGGTTAACAAGATGACGGTTTTGAAATTTTAACTGATGAATTAACGTTCAGCAATCCAATAATGGTGAAATTGGCGACGAAGAATTAAAATGCAACCAAAACTCAGCAATCGTCCATTCGGAAGTTGATCATAACAAAATGAATCGATTTGTCTGACAGAAAAGAGGAGGCAAACTTTACACAGATCCTACTTCTAGCAAAACAAATACGGAACATTGCCATACAGACTGGCAAAGAAACGGAAGAAAGTTACCGATTCTTTTAAGATGTATACAATTTGATATTTCTAAGTAATTGTACCATATTATGCTAAATTTTTTTATAAAAATACAGTACTCTAAATGTTTTCCAATTAAACATACATATATGTATATATATTTGAATTTTGAATTTTTGTTATCCGTCACAGGATCCTTCGAGACTAAAAGAAGTTCTACTTTATTTCATTGACTACCATCGCATAATAATAGCCCACTAAACCGTGTTTACTAAATGATAACGATTAATGAAAATAACGTATGTATCTTTGTTTTTAGTTAGTTCCGGCGATGAAGATTCTAAACGTTCAGCAGTTACAACAGCGAAGCCTAACAAGGTTATAATAAATGTGTTCAGTAAACGAGAACAGAACGCAAGATTTTTTAATCCTCGGGTATGAAATAAATTAAATAAATGAAAACTATTTAAATTACGTTTACTAAATGTAGGGAAATCATTATTATAAAGTTATTTATTATTTAATGTATGAATAAAGAATATTGTTAATATGTATAATATATATATTGTAATTATGATATAACAGAGTCTGTGTCATGTCGAATGTTTTTGATCTGTGACAGAAATAGGTGTGGAGTAGTAGAAAAAAGTGTTCTTTTTGGATCTAATAGATAACATTTTAATTATATAATTTATTAATAAATAAACTATTATTAAATACTGTAAATGTATTTATTAAACAAATATTCACAATACTAAATAATCGAACCAATTTTCCACGCGTTCGCTTTATTTCTAACAATCTTATTTATTAACTAGCTTAAAATAATTTCAAATTTTTCGAAATTGATTTATTTTTCAGACTTTTATTTTAAATAATCTTATTTACCGATGACGACTTTTTTTTTTTTTATTAAATTTTTAATATTATCTAAAGCTGAAATTTCGAATTTGTAACCTTTTTACTAAAATATAATTCACACGGACAATCTTAAATTGTGATCGTTTCGAGGTAGTCTTTGATCATCCAAATTTTTTAAAATTTTAATTGAGTAACAAGTTATTTCAATCTAATAAATTTTTATCTACCTTTTAATGGGAATTCCTTTACAGTCTATCCAACGTGATCCATTGTAGTTGATAGTAATTCCGCATGTTCCTAAAGTTTCCTATATTCCGACTGTATAAAATTTATGATATCAAGTGCAGAAACTAAAGAGAATGCCACGCGACCTCTTTAGCAAATGAATCTACAATTTTATTGTCGGAGGATTCCTCGATGTCCCGGTACCTGTAAGATGGATACAAATTTTCCAGATGATTAAGTTTTAACGTGATGAATGAAATCAATGTATCTGACATCGTTCGTTTTCCATAACCTCCAAAATGCTTTGCGAGTCGGTTATAATAAGATAATTACCCGGAAGTTCCATATCAATTAAGAATGATAACGATAGTAATACTGCTATACACACACTAGAAGGTAAATGCGGAACGAAGATCAGATACGTTATACACTAATATTAAGAAGTGGGGTGTAAACGGCTGCTGCCTTTTTCTGAGCTGACTTTGATCCATCTCTGTATAAATAAGGTTGCGCGTACGAAATTTTCAGGGTTTAATTAATAATAAATTAATTAATTAATACGCGATTATTCGGTTTGCTTAAATTAAAAATCCTATTCGGTAACATCGTGTTACATTAAAATAAAACTGTACGGATCGCGCGCACTAATCCTATTTTATTTATGGTATAGAAGTCGGTTATAATTTTGTATTTACGTTTTCCTAATATGTTATTAATTGTACTGTCTATATTGACAGACTTCGTAGTAATGATTTTTAATAAGTATTTTTAAAATTTGCGATTTATTACCAACGTACGTTTTTATATTTATTTTCATTTATCGAAGATCGCAGTACTCTTATTTCATTTATATACTTAAAAGTACTGAAGTTTTTTTAAAGTAAATGTGAAGATCCGATTGTAATAATACCAGCAGCTACTTGCAAGAGTTTTACTAACGAATTTCTGATTGTTTTAAAGCCATTCAATAAATGTTTCTTGCAGGGTTTTTTTTACATACATCCTAATTCTTCGATATTACATAAGGATTAAATTCGCGACTAGTTACCGCTATTATCGTCTAACCAACCGAGCGGGCATTTAAAAATTTTCTAAGTATACATCCTTTAAAACGATTATTTCGTTCCTCGTTATTTTTTTTTTAAAACATTGCATTTATTACGTTAAAATAAAAACTTTTTTTTTTTTTTTTAGTTACCGAACAACGTAATCGCTTCCAGAGCACAATTCAATCAGGCCACCAACGCTGCAACTAATAATAGTCAATATAATCGCTACCAAAGAAATCAATTTCCCCCTTACACTCCTATTTCGTCGACCTTTAACAACCAGTTTAATCTACCTAATAATAATAATAATACTAATCGAAATTACCAAAGAGGTCCGTTTCCGCAAAACGGAAGTATCAGATCGTCGGCGTCGCATTTACCGTCGACTTCTGCACAATTCACCAAACGTACAACCACAACCACCCGGTGCGAAGTAACCAGCCAACAACGTAATGACTCAATCGTGTATAATGAAACTGTCGTTAGTACTCGCGTTGTTCAGCGTGTTATGCAACATGTTTCGACATCCCGTATTGGTCATACTTCTTCGACGGCAAATGTTTGTTCTAGCAGTAGTAACAGAACTGCCGCTAATATTAATCCATGTACGCGGAGCACGACAAATCAACTTCACCCCGGGACGAAACTGAATTCTAACTGTCGTTCTGTTAATCCTGAATGCATTCTTATAGATTAATATATATATATATATATATATTAATTCGTTACTGATCAAAAAACCAATACACGTGCACAAAAATAAAGATATAAGTATGTATCTTCTAATAGCATGTCGTCGAAATAGCCCAGTGGCTAAGAGCACGGATATACGGAAGGTACTGGGTTCGAATATGATCGATGATGCAAAAGTATCATCATTAATATATAAATAAATGAATATTATTCCCGCGTGTTATTGTAAACTACCACGCCTAACACCATATGCGCGCTAGTAATAATATAGTACTTTACAAAAACACGCCCGACTGCATTGTGTCGCGACAATAAAGCGATTACAATTCTCCCGGGTGTGTGTATGTGTATTTAATAATTGCTTATAGAAAAATATGTACGGGTAAGTAGTCCCATAAATTGCCCACCAACCTAGCGGTTGAGGATAAATTATGATAATGATGATATGGCGTGCGTGTGTGTGTTAATTATATTATTAAATATGCCTACTTTTATATTTATGCTTATAAATACCTAATAGAATTTTTATATAGTTCAAAATTATCTTCGTATAAATCATATGAAATATATATCGTTTTCGTTTAATCCGTTTTTTGTTTTTTTTTTTCTTAATGTAAAGGATATACAGCATATATCTATTACTGCATTTAGTTTCACCGATTCATTCGACGATGGATAATGTGCTATTTCTGGATGGTTGCATCAATTGAAAATATATTTATTGATATTTAAAATAATTGTCTGTTAAGCGATGAAAATGCGAACATATTCCTAGAAAAGTTCTTCTCGTACAACCCGATTTGGGTATTGTTTAATGGACAATCTGCTGTAGCCGGTTTCATGCAATTTTGACCAATCCTTCTGTATCGATTCTGGCAATTTTTTTTTATGTTATCGAGCCACGATGTATATACCTTGTTCGGGGTTTTCTTTTTCCTTCAATCATACCTAATGCTATTTTTTGTAGTAGATTGTACTTTTCTCCTCTCGTAAAATATAAAAAAAAAATATCCCGTTTTTTCACTATTGTCATTCATATTTTGTCAGTTTCCATTTCCATTAATTTTAAAACTTCCCCATATTTCGAATGATGATATCCGCTTCTTCATATTTTCCTTTACAGTCGATTCAGAGGAAGCTACTATTAAGCGTTGGCTCTTTATATAGAACTACGTCGACGGCTGTAGCTCCAGTTGTCACTGGAATTTTACTTGCTAACTCAAGAACGTACCAAATCTTGTTAGCAGAATATAAAGCCTTTAGATTATCACTTACTACTCACCATAGATCGATCAAACATTTTAATAAATTTAACGTATACAATATGAAAACCGCGCAGATGTTAAAAATTTTTAAAAAACACATTAACGTAATTATTTTTAAATATCTGGCAACGGAATAACCAGTATAATGGTAGATTATATGATATAAATGTAAGACTAAGATTAAACAAATTATGAAGAATTAATTTTTACATAAGTCGAGTATTAACGGAACGTGGCAGTACTTTTAAAATTGTATCTTGTAGCATACGTGAATTCTGCCAACTTGGTGTTTCCGACAGAGTTTGTCGTTTTCTATTTGAATGCCCTTACACCATGGACGAAAGTTTGAAATATAATTTAGATGGTTATTGTATCCATAATGCAATTATAATTAACGATGTAAATGGTTTAAATGTGTCCAAATGTAGAACGTTTGTAAGTGAAACGCGTTTTAATTAAATAAATATTTTTAAAAAAAGTCCATCTCGTTTTCATATAAGAATTCTGAGCATATCCTTTCAGTATCTTGTTTTTAATATCTAAGTTTAACTTCCTGTCGCAAAAAGTGTTTTTTAATTTCATGAATCTACTTCTACCTACTTCAATACGAGTTCGTATTTCCATATCAGAATCATTATTTTGTGTCATCTAACCGCCCCCAGATATTTATATTTTCCCGTGTTTTCAGTTTCTTCGCCCCCAGCGGTGTATATTGTGTTGCGATGTGTGTCATGACGTGTATTGTGAGTTACGATTTAACTTTCCTCATCAGCGGAAATTACCACCTTGCACAACGCGGACGTACTGTAGTTGTTATTTCGTTTCTCCATCTGCGTGACTAGCACTATATAACGGTCTGGTGACTGAAAAGGTGACTCTAGTTATACCTATGTCCCACATGGCAGGAAAAGCTAACACTTGTCAAATATAGATATATATATATACTTGATACAGCATATCTTAAAAACGCTGGTCTAACCTCGCGTTAAACCAAAGTAGCTGAAAACCATCTATTTTCGCATCAACGAAAAATTATCGTTGAAAAAGAAGATAATATATATATGCAATATCATCACACTTAACATCTTATATTACCAAGAAAGTTAGCTAAGACACTTCTTAAATCCGCTATGTAATCAATTTATTTCATAGAAGTTGATTATAAGACTTGATGTCGTTCTCTTGTCATTTCTTACAATTCAACGCCAGAAAACATTTCTCTCGAAATTCTCACTATTCTATCACATTATTACACATTTAAGATTAAAAGGTTTCTCTAGTCGTATTTGTTACGTTTCGATCATTTTACTTTAGATGCGCAGGTATAGAAAATTTTCAGATAATTTCGAAATAATAAAATCACCTTCAAAACTTCATATTTTCTACACTATGGTCTTTTTCCAAAAATTAGTCTAGATTCAAGTATAATCTATCAACTTATTATTTTATTATATTCAAACTAACATTTTAAGAAGTACTTAGCGAATTTAGTAATTATTAAAAATCAGAAAGTTTCGAAAGACCGGTAATATACTTAATTTATTCAGATCTGTTTTAGTGATTTCTTACTTATGTAAAATTTTCATAACTATTTGATAGTGTATGTTAGTATCAAGAGATGATCATAGTGGTTGAATAGTAATTCAACGTTACATAGGGGTTGTTTTAAATGCGACCTGAAACGATGAGGCTTTCGAAAATCTCGTCTTATATACGCCAGCTTGATGTACGCTGTGTATATTTCAATATTATACGTATTAAAGATTTTTGAATAATGATGCCTTTAAAAAGTATTTGCTCAATTAATAAAAGCAGTTCTAAGTTTTATGATTGTACTTCATAATTAAATGCGACCTGAAACTGTGAGGCTTTCGAAAATCTCGTCTTCTTATGTACACCAGCTTGATGTACGCTGTGTATATTTTAATATTATACATATTAAAGATTTTTGAATAATGATGCCTTTAAAAAGTATTCGCTCAATTAATAAAAGCAGTTCTAAGTTTTATGATTGTACTTCATAAGGGTTAACTGTTTTATTTCTGTAAATCTACAATGCTGTCTTTTATTATAATCTTCTCGTTATATGTTTGTAAAATTATATGTTCCGTTTTATATTTTTCTTTTCGTTTATTAACGATGTGTATTATTATGAGTGCGTTGATCCCCAATGCAAATGTGAAATATTGTACTTGACAAATTTGATTATGAAAATTATTTAAACAAATACTTTTATCCTCGTACATGAACTCGATGGTAATAAACATTTTTCCTGTCTCCTAAATGCTTAAAAGCGGTCTAATACGATATTTATGACTGTGTCTTAAAGCAACTTATTTATAATACTTTCATCGAAAACCTTTAAGAACAAAAAATGAAAAATGTTTTTTAAAAATATAATTAGTTAAAAATACAGTTATGTTATAAAATTTATGTTTACTTCTAAAATATATTTATACATTTAAATTAATTATACATAATTATTTACTATGTAAATAAAAAAAAATTATTTTTGTCGAATAAACACAAATGCACATTGCATTTTTTGCAGTACCAACAGCTATGTCTAGTACAAACTTTATTTTTACATTGCGTTGGTAATGATTTGTCAGAATTTCCATGCCTCACATTATCTACTTGTGTTTTCAAATCTGGTATAATTAACACAGTTTGTTTTGAACTTATAAAAGCTATCAGATTTGTTGCTGATGGTCGACTTCGACTTGAGCGTTGTAGATCTACTTTCAATAAAACTTCAGCAACATTTGTTCGAAAATATGATAAATCTTTAATTCTTTTCTTTGGAATTTCAAATCTCGCTGGTGCTGCAACCATGCAGTTGTCACACTAATACACACTAATATAAATTGTATGACAATTATTTTTTTTACAGTTCATATTAACTTTATATAATGAAGTTAAAAAGTTGTATCAACTCCATCCATTGCAGAGTTGTAATCCTGGACAACTAGAGGTCTTTCTATAATTTTGTATTGTTTTTTTTACCACCTTCAAACTGTGTCGGTTTCACATTTTTCTACATAATTAGATACCATTGTTATCACGCGGTTGTCAATTCCATTATAACAATACCATTACTTTTTTTTTAGGTAATCTGCTAAAGTTAGCATTAAACATCATGTATGACTGACAGTATATATATCTATTCATTTAGTAGTAAGGTGTTCTCTAATGAGACTCAACCATAATTGTTACATTATGTGTAATGGTATTTTCCTTTTCAATCTATGTGTCTGTTAAAGGTTATCATTAATTAAGCCTGTTGCTAGCGGATTCGGGTGCGATCTTAGGCGCTGTGCATATGTTTCACTATATATTCTTATTACATCTTTCACAGTTTCTATTTTTAGGTCTCTATATATGTCATCATTTCTAATATACCAAGATGCATTTATCATGATACGTATAGATTTTGATTGGAACCTTTTGATTTTAGAAATATTTTAATTGGATGCCGCATATAATTGAATTCCATATGACCATAGTGGCTTAAATATAGTTTTGTAAAAAAAAAAAGTGTAATGCTACTGCTGCTCCAAACCCATCATTTTTCATAAACTGTTGACCAATTTCAGTAATTTTACCTTGATATAACAGAAAATCATATATTAAATCCTTACTACAAAACATAAAAATTTTGAATCCCCACGTCTTGAGTTTATTTAGAAGATATTTTGCTACCTTTGAATGGTGTAATTTGTTTACGCACAAATCATAATATTTTTTTATGAACAACCAGTATTTCCTAATTTGATCGAAAATTTATCAGATTCATTTTTTATGTTAGATTATTTACACAATATAAATAATCGCAAATTTTTACAAATTTGGCATAACTCGTTTCATTAACCACATTAATTTTGATAGCTGTGTCCTAATACATGCAGACACGAGGGAATTTTAATGATCCCATTAAAATATGAAATCAAAATAAATTCCTTGTTCTTTTTGGAACAACTAAAATTTGTACGTACATTATGGTACATTGTGCGAATTGAGCAGCCTTGCGAAATATATTTATAAAAATAACTACTTGATAATAACTCTACGTCATCATTATCGTAAGGATACACTTGGATTTGTAACAAAATTATCAATGGTTATCCACCTTACATCTCCCGTCTCAGTGGAATATGCAAGTAAGGATCGGCTCCTGTTTCATTTACATTTTAACATTTGCTCATCTATCATTGATTCAAATTCAACTTCTACAATTTCTACATTACTTGATACCGGGATAATGTCAACATTTGCATCTAGTTCATTTTCGTCCTATGAACTACTGATTTCTACATCTGAAATGTTTTCATGAATGATACTCAAAATATCTTATTTGGCATCTAAAAACAAAAATAACAAAATTGTCATAAGAACTATAATTTAAGGTAAGAATATTAATATTTGGAAAAATAAAAGTTTTAAAATTTTCGATCGCAATATCTATTATTTAAATATCGATAATACATTCACAATTCGACCATTTTGAAATAAGGTAAACAATAAACATGTAGTTCTGTAAACATAAACAGCTGGTTGTTATGTTTAGTTAGGTTGTGAGTTTAGTGTTCAATTGGTTGTAAATTTTTTATTATGAAATTTTCCATTTTCGTGTTGCAATTTATTTTTATAAATTCATAATTTAAACGAAATTGTTATAGTGATAAATTTGTATTTTATTATTATTTTCATTATGTGGTGATTTTGTTGTGCAATTGAAAAATTTGTAATATTCCGTTATAATGAGTTGGGGAACAGAGTTGTGGGTAAGTAAAAATTATTGTTTAAAATTAATGTGCGTTTATCGTATGAGTTATTTTCCTATTAATTTGCATCTTTAAAATATCTTTTTACGTTGTTTTTTACATACTATAATTGAACGTGTTTGCTTTAATGCGCATCGTATTTTTTTATTATATTGCGTGGTGTGTGATATTTAGCAGTATTAACCTTTAATTTTATTGTTTTATTGATCGAATTACTTTAAAGTATAAGAATAAAAATTTGTGATTTATATTACTTATTAAATAACAAAATTGATTTAAAATTGAGTTACAAGTAATCTTTCGATAAGTTACATGCAAAATAATTAAAATGAAACACCCATATTGTTAATGTAATGAAGGTGCGATTAAAATAACATCTTAAGAAAGTTAAAATTCACGTGTATATAAGTATAAATTATTTCCATCTCTATTAATTATATACACGAATGGTTATTGTGACAATTTCTAGTGGTTCTATCTTACTCTGATAAAACATACATTTCTTAAACAAATGATGAATTAGTCTATAAAGTTAAATTAAATCAACTGATACATATCAGTACGGATTAGTTTAGTTTCGAGTGTTGATCTTGAATTCAATAAATGAATGTTAACAATCTATTTAACTTTAACCTAGTATGAGCAAACTTAAAATAAGCATTACTTTTACTTATTCCGGTAGTGCGTGTAACTTTTTACATTTAATAACCAAAACATTTTTTAAATATGTTGCATTTATTACATAATTTTTTAACAGCTCATAAACATACAGGTTTCATGTTTGGATGATTCATCCTTTAATAAATGAGTATATTACGTGTCTGATTTAGTATTAGGATCACATAACTTGAACGTTAACGGTATTTTACGATATTAATTATGTTCTGTGTATTTTTTAAATATATTTAAAATACGAGAGAAGACTTGCGGTAGAACATGTTTTCAAATTTTTAATATGTACCTCATAATAACAGTTACGTGGAATCTGCATAAGTGATGTTCTCGTGATAATTTGGAATTTAACATGAAAGAATAATTTGAATTTATTAATGTTGAATCTGACATGAGTACGTAGAATTTTATTACATGTGTTTCTTTATGTTTGTTAAAAAAAAAATATTGAAAAATTGTCAGCCAATTTTATCCATTTATAAATTTTCTACTCTATTTGAATTTTATCCTACTAATATTGTAAAAACGAAAATTTGTATGTGTTTTTATAAATTATATATTTATTGTAAAATAATGAAACAAATATCTCTTTATATTACTTTCTATATGTGTGTAATAAATGATTTATACATTATTAGTTTTCGGTAGTTAAACAATGAATTTTATAAATCATTCATTACGACCATAAATGATCATTTGTTTGTGGCAATTTGTTATTTATAAATATACGTAATACGCGAAACGTTAATAATACTTAGGATTGAATAATAATGTAGATGACGGATATTAATTTTTATATTTTTCTTGTTGTTAATTGTTCATTTTCTTCTCTATAATTCTATCTTAATTTTATTTTTTAGTACTACCAAAAATCCGATTTTTGTTCGAACAAATAATTTGCGTACATTTGTCAGCTCTTTCAATAGGTCACTACTAATGATCGAATATTTTCCTTTCAAACTAATAGTGCGATTTTTTTATTCTTGTAATAGTTGAATATTATCGATTTATTCTGCCACCATAATTGATCCCGAATTTTAACTGCAATTAATGATGAATCATTTAGTTCTTTATCTATCGTTGACAACTTGCAAAATTTGTGTCTATTTAGAATAAAAGGTTCGAAAGAACAAACAGCATGCTATTAGACGATTGCATATCGCTTGTTGATGCATGTAATAAAGTATATATTTTATTTAAATGCGATAAAAATCCATCTAAATAAACAGAATTTGAACAGGCTTGAATGAAAATTGGTTCGAAGCAAATTTACAGTAAAACTTTATAGTTAAATAACGCTCGCTTATCCGAATGGATGCTTATTGACAAGATGTATAATGATTCAGAAAAATTAATGTACTTAGTGTTTTTCTTTATTTTTTCTACTTTAGTTAAATTTTGATACGAGATTCGATGAGCGAGATATTTCTATTGTGTGTGGTTGTTGAATCAATACGTTTTTGATAATTTTAATTAATTTAACTCGCGATTAATTCATTTGTAACAGGTTTACAGAATAAGCCTGCTTGTATTTAACTTAAAAATAAATGATTGATTTTGGAGAACGCTTATTTAAAAAAACCATTTAATAACTATACCGAACAATATAAATAAAATAATTGTAAAACATAAAATTAATTCAATTACATATTAATTTTGCCAGTATGCTGCGTTAACTGTTGTCTTTTGACGTTTTAAAAAATGAAATTACACTTTGAAAGATACTTCTAACCAATTTCTATGTGTGTATACGTGTTACATATATTTCATCATTAGGTATTGTGGTTGTTTATAAGTTAGAAATTATTTCGGAAATTATTCTATTGATTATCTTTTCAATTTTTTTTTATTTTTTTTTGAAAGAATATATGCTTATTCTATTTTGTTCATTTGATAACGCAGTTCAAGTTGGGCAGGTTATTGCACAGGTATGGGTAAGAGACAAAACTGGTTTTTCCTTACTTAGAGATCGATTCGATTAAGAGAAATCATCCATCTCGCTTGTTTGGAATGTATTATTTTTTCCCTGTATTTCAACTTTACTTATTATCATTTTTTTACATGTATATTGAACTTGCAAAAGAACACGCGCTCTCTAAAGATGTATTCCTAATTTGTGTTAAGGAGTAATGGATTTGCGCATGACGTTGTTGTGATGTAGTATAGCCTCTGCAAACTTCTGAATATAGACATTCCCGTCTGCTATTTTCTATGTATATTCGTACGTATTAGTATTTAGCAACAACAACAACTTCGTCGAGATGAGTTCGACATGAAACTTATTTTTTTCATTTTCTATCTAACTAAGAAACAGCTGGTTTCTTTTATCATCTTGTACCTGTAAGACCTGTATTATTTATATATATATATATATATATATATATATATACATATTACATATACAAGTATATGTCGTCCATAAAAACGACTTAGAATAACGTCGCAGTTAAAGTACTGTCATGTGAACTGGATGATAGGTTCAAATTCCTATTTTAGTGAACTGTAATATAATCTGGTAGTGGCATAACTTTCGCACTATTCACGAATATATTACCTATTTACACATACTTGCATGCGTTTAGTTGTCAAATAATATGTAGTTTATTCTCCAACAGATAGGTGTTTTTATATAACTGAACAAAATATTATGGAATGCACGATGCGACGTATTAAATAGAATAATTGAACTGCCTGCGAACGTTACGCTTGTCCTTGATAATATTACGTTCTTGCTGAAACTGTTCTCTATAGTGTATCATTTTCTGTGTTGTATTATTTCTATCATGCAACATTTAAAGCTTGCTCGGCGAAAGTGTGCGTGTGTCTGTTTTTATTTCGATATAACTACTAACGGTTTTTACGAATAATTTGAATACACTGTTTTCCGCATTAATGTATGTGTGTGTGTGTGTGCATCTTTCTATCTGAAAAAGTTTTGTAAGTGGTACATTTGTAGAAGTATTTTGTACATTATTCTTTATATCTGTGATTTATACACGTAGATACAGTTGCTAACATATTCCCAGCATTATCGGGGTCTGGTTACCTAACACTAACACAAATACATCTACATGTATTAAATGGTATCGCATCACCGAATATAGGAAGAAAAGTTGAAAACACCTTAAGACAACTGACGCCGATTTTATGGTTACAAGGGGAACTTGCCGGTAAACGACCAAAATCTAGATGCAGCTTTCTGAAAATAAGAATTGAGAAACCAAAGAGTAAGATTTCCATCTTGAAATGGCGCTAGAAACAATTGCACAATGATTGAAATTCCAATGAGCAGCGACTTAAGTCATAATTTGTGGACTACTTTTGATTCGTAGCGGTACAGAGCGCGTACGACATACAACTTACATAAGTGTCGGATGACTCAAGTTAGTAAATGTGACGTAGTTTTGGAATAGCGAGCACCAATTTTGTTATATCATTTGGTAGTTTAACATCGTTAAATTATATAAAAATATTGACGAACATTTTTTAAACTTTGAACGAAGAGTGTCTATGTAATATTGTTGTTGACAAAATGAAAGTAATCTAAGTTAATGGACTTGAAAATAGAGAAATCGTTATAAATGGCTGAATAGGAAAGGAGGAGGCGTAGGAAGGAGATATTGATAAATTTAAAGAAATTGTTAGAAGGGAATATAATGAATGACGACGGTCAAGAGTGAAACTTTTAAAAATTCTTTATCGTTTTTCGTTCTTTTATAGATCTTGTGTCAAATTTTAAAATTATTTCGTCCGAAAACGAGTGGATTAATTTTAGTAGAAATTTTATATTTTTCATAAATTATTCGTGCGAGCGATTTTTTTGTTATCTCTTCGACTGCAGATTATACAAGATTATCGTGTACTCGTCACTATGTGAATTAGCCTGAAACGACGAAAATCAACGGACCGATTTAGGTTAATTCCAGACGGTGGTTTTCATTTCGTTACGCTTTTATCGTTGCTTAATTGGCAGTCTTCGAATATGTTTGTTTCATTTTATTATTATTTTATTCATAATAAATGAAACAACCGGTATTTCAATTTAAATTTCGACTTAAAATAACGTTCAAAAATAATATTTGTATTTTACAATTTTATAGTGGGGTACTACAATATAATGTCCTACATGTATTAAAATTCATATAAGCGCATTTATGAAATAATACCGTTTGACACCGATAGATTTTAATGTATCATAAAGAATCACTGTAATGTAAATTACAAAAAAAAAATTAAATTTGTTGAATTTCATATATGTGCGTGTGTGTCCTTCGACCCGTTTAGCGTTTAGACCTGAGTTGGAATCCTACTAGGGACGACAATTGTTCATGTTAAAAGACTTCATAGATGAGTATGGGAAAATCTGAAAAAACAATAGCAAACCACTTGAACTGCTTATTTGGCGGGTACTCAGTCCGTTTTCTGGTTGACGGGGATCTTTTAGACAACGTCTCATACAAGATTTTGAAAATATAATACAAATGAATGAAGGAATGATTAAAAATAATAATAATAAAAGTAGTAACTAATTCTGTTTCAATTACATTCTGACGAATAAAAGTGAAGCTATTTATTTCAAATTGGTAGACCTTGCGAATGCTTCATAGCGGATGTGCTTAAACTAAACCAACGTGTCGGACCACTTGTACTTCACTTACTCAAAGGTTGTCTACGTTCATTCTTTTCATATGTTGTTTTTAAGTTTGCTAATTTTGTTGACTTTATACCATGTTCCAGTCATGTATGTTTCTCAAAACCGTGTTCTCTTCTGCTATCTATAAATTATATTTAAATTGGCTATTTATAACGAATTATACGAACAATTGCGCATGTAGGTTGCAATTTCTATAAATCTGAGGGACAACTTCCAGACCATGGGTATTTAGAGGTTGTGCAATGAACCAAACTATATAATATTAATTACTAAATATCAACATTACGTCTTAATTAGTTTTATGATAAAGCTAATTTAGTTACGTTAATTAATTTAGGTAATTTAAAATGAATAAATATAAATTAAAGGTTTAAAGAAAATAACTAATATTTAAAATTAAAATATAATACAAACGAGACAACTATAATTAACCATGTCTAATTGAAATAATTTAAAAAAAAAACAGTTAAAAATAGGTTTAACCCTTCAAAATGATATTGTCAATAACGTATTTAATTATATTTAATAAATTAAAAGTTAAAGGAGAGCTGTAAAACGACTTTTATAGTCTAAAAGGATAAGGATATTTCTAAAAGAAACGGTTGTATAGCATATATTTAAGAGATTGAAAAATCGCCATAAATTCAGCTGTAAAAATTGAAGAGAAACGTATTCGTTAAAAATTTTTAACAATGCTTATATAAGGGACAACAGGAGCAGAACTAACGAAAGAATGGCATTTTGACCCATCAGTAAAAATGTGTAAAAAAAAAAAATATGCCATTTATCGTTAACTATGGTACTAAATCCGTAATTGAATAAGGAGCACACTGCTTAATCACATTTGTTCAGATTTATATTTATGGAGACAATATTGTTGTAGTATGGAAAAAGTATAGGAACGGGAAAGAAATAACATCCTGGAATGTTGGGAGATTATGGGATGATATATACATAATACAGGAATGCGTGAAGAGTCGAATCTTCAATTATGATAAATTTGTAGAAAAGATTGAAAGGACGATGTGTTATAGGAAGGATATACGTATAATAAGAGGGGCGTGACTCAATCTGTAATGCAGCAGTAGAAGTAGAAGAAAAATTGCTAAGGGCTAAAGGTAGACAGACGTTTTGGTTTTTATTTAAATTATCGAATGCCATAGCCATTGCAAAAAGAAAACTTGACAATGAGCTACTGAAAGTTTTAATAAACGTATCCAATTAACCAATCAATACTCAGAAAATTCGGACTGATCCCGACGAGATTCGTTAACATTTCATTTAAATCTACTTTTTATTACTATTTTAATGTTTTATTAAATACCTTTTTTTAACGATTTAGTTTAAACACGTGTAAAAGGGGTAATGTTAAATATTAATAATAATAATTGGTTATGGGGGGGGAGGAATTAATTTCGGGTTGTCGAAAGATCGTAATTACAGGTCGACTTGTTTTAACGGGTACGGAAGTCAACTTAGGAAGAATATAATATATTAATTAATCAGAAATTAATTAAAGACGAATTTTCTTTCATTACATGATTAATTGGAATACGTGATTCGACCGAAATACGTTAATTTTAATTAAGCATTATATATCATTATACTTATTATTATTATTATTAGTTATCTCATCTTGAATTAAAATACGTTATCATTATTATTATTTTATTATTAATGTTATTTATCTCATTTAATTCGGTTGAAAATTCATTATATATTGCTATGGATCGATCAAACAATACCGTTATTCATTGTTATTATCCGGTGAAGAGTATTCGTTGGATTACTGAAAACTTTATTTATTGATACTAACGAATTCGTTTTCCGCGATGCATTAATTAATCAAATTATTTTCGTTAAATCCCTCATTGTTGAAATACTATTACATGTTTCGGACACACACTGATAATAATGGATTGTGTAAATGTATGAGAAACATGGTGGTCAAATTTATTATTGTATTCTTCTTCTTTGAATCGTATCATCCCTAGGAGGGATATCGTGACACGGAAATGCTGCTTTTATGAAGTAGTTCGCGCCATTTGTTTCTATTGTATGCTAGATGTACACATTCACTGAAGCTTTTCTTCATGAATTCAGTTAATCCATCTGACCATCGTAAAGGTACACGACCACGATCTCTTTTTCCCTCTACTTTCCCTTCGATGAAGATTTTTTCCAATCCATTTGCTCGGATTATGTGACCGAAAAACCGTCCAATTCTGATAAAAACTTCTGTTAATAAACGTAGAGGTGCCGATCTCCTTTAATACAGATTCATTGGTTCTCTTGGCCGTCCATGGAACACGTAACATTCGTCTCCAATGCGTTTGCGTTCAACTCGGTGTATTGTCCATGTTTCAGCATCGTATAAGAATATTGAAAATATTAATGATTTAACCGGTTTAATTTTAACTTTTTTAGTTACTGTTCGATTCCGCCAAATTTTTACTAGGCGTCCCATCGCACTTTTAGTTATTTGTACACGATGTCGCAATTCCAAATTACAACCTCCAGTATTTTCGATAATCGAACCAACGTATGTAAACTTATTAACCACTTCTATTCCATCAATATGTTTTATATTAGGTAAGTTATTTTTGGAACGGTTAATTATCATTATTTTAGTCTTCTTTCTGGAAGGTATATATATATATATATATATATATATATATATATATATATATATATGTGCGTGCGTGTAATTAGTATACACCGATACAGATTATTTAAATATTTCAAAATAAACATAATTTGTTTATTATTATTTTACTGTTTTATATATTTAATTATAAACCAAACAAAATATAACACCGTTTAATCACTAAAAGTTTTTTATTGCGAAGCTTTTTGACAATTACGTCATTTTCAAGCACGCACAATAAATATTTGAATCAATAAAAAACTTTTAGTGATTAAACGTGTTGATGGTACAGAAACCAGGTAAGGATGGAACAAATATTACATCATACAGACCAATATCATTGCTACCTGCTAAATTATTAGAAAAGCTAATTCATCACAGAATCAGCAAAATTATTAATCAAAAAGGAACAATTCCAAATCATCAGTTTGGATTTCGGCAGGGTCATTCCACCGAACAACAAATAAATCGGGTTGTCAATCTAACAGAAAAAGGGATGGAAAACAGATTTTATAACGAAGCTGTATTTATGGATAGAAGCAAGGCGTTCGACAAAATTTGGCACAATGGCCTATTGTACAAACTCAGGATGATCATACCAGAATATCTTCCCTTGCTCACTTCATATCTAAATAATAGACACTACTATGTGATACACGGAGATGATGTGTCAGATATTCACAGTATACAGGCAGGTGTATCACAGGGTAGTGTACTGGCTCCTTTACTGTACACTATATATACTGCAGACATGCCAAAAGACAATGCGGTAGAAATAGCCATGTTTTCAGATGATACTATGATACTCGCATCTGACGAAGATCCAAGTGCAGCTAGTAACAAGTTGCAAAGTTTTATAAATAAATTCAGTGACTGGACTAAACAATGGTTAATAGAAATAAATCCGGAAAAATCATCCCATATTACATTCAGTAATCGTCCTCAACATAGCCATAGAGTGTCTTTTGACGATCAAGTTATACCAAAGTATGATCAAATCAAATACTTGAGAGTTTACTTAGACAGCCAACTAACATGGAAAACGCATATAGATAAGAAAAAAAAGGAGATAGAACTAAAATTTAGAAATATGCATTGGCTTCTAGGATCTAGATCAGAAGTTACCCTAAGTAATCGGGTGCTTTTGTACAAAACCATGCTGAAGCCCATATGGGATGTACAGTGCACAATTATGGGGCTGTGCAAAAACGAATAAAATACACAGATTACAGAACAAAATTTTGCGTCTAATATACCGAGCTCCATGGTATATGACGAATTATATAATCCACTCAGACCTGGGCGTACGTTCAGTACAAGAAGAAATACGAAGACTTACTAAAAAGCACCTACTACGGCTACGACATCATCCAAATGAGCTAGCGGTTCAATTACTACATACACAGCAAGACCTCAGAAGACTGAAAAGGACGAAGATTACGGACTTAGTCCATTGAAAAATAGGAGGACTCACCAAGGGGTGTGTCCTCCACACAGGTGATTGAATCATAGATACCATTTGTTAGATAGCCACTACTGGCTAGTCACAAATTTGGAAATAGAAAAAAAAAATATTTTGTTTGGTTTATAATTAATAAACTCTCTACTCTCCAATATATTCAACACTTATATATTTAATATAACTTATTTTTATATTGAACTGATTGATAACTATTTATATTTATAATTTAAAAATAGTAGACGAAAACAAACATTATTATTATTATTATTATTATTATTATTATTATTAACATTTTATTTTTATGTACTATTGTATTATTTATATTTTCTATTATTGATTCTAATTTATAATAAATGCTACTTTATTTTATATCACGTTTGTACCTTGTTGAAATTGAATCGAAAATTAATTTTATTATTATTGTCGTGAATATTTTATGTGTTTAGTATAACTTTAATTTATATTGAACACGGATTGATAATTATTCATATTTGTAATTTAACAAAAATACATGAAAAAAATAACAATTTTTATTACTGTCATTGTTAGTGATTAACTTCGATTTTATTTCGTTTTGTTAATTGTTAAAATTAATTTATTATTTTAATATTTTCTACTTTTAATATAACTCAGATTTTTATCGAACTGATTGATAACTATATTTATATTTTATAATTTAACAACGGTATTCGAAAAATTTAAAATTTTTATTATCATCGCTATTGTTAAAACATTATTATTATCTTTTATATTGTTGAATATAAATTATATTCATATCGAACGAATTGATAACTATTTATGTTTTAACAGAAATACGCGAAAAAGTAAAAGTGACTATTATCGTCATTGTTAACATTAATTTCATTATTATCATCTTGATATTTTATATGTTAAATATAACTTATATTCTTATCGAAATTTATGTTTGCGAGTTAATAAAAATACTCTAAAAAAATAAGAATTATTATAATCATTGTAAAAATTAATTTTCGCCGAGGTGATCGAGTGTACGTGGTTATTATATTATTATATATTATAAAATATTGTTACTCGGAGTGGTACATTAATTAAGCATAAACTTGCGGTATAGTGTACTGTATCTCTGTAAATGAAACATTAATTCGAATAACAAAATCTTCGGGAAAAAATTATTTTAAAGTTGTTGAATTAAAATAAATCGATTCCAGCGGAGTTTTACTCCATTAATGATGGATTCGTCGTGTTTCATTTTCTCTGATACCTTCTTCGTAATTGCTTGTCTGGAGTCGATGGGCTAGGTACATCTAAAAATTTTCAGAAATGACCGGCTTCTTCAGACTAATCCGTCTGTGAATAATGGTGGATGACGGGACTATGTAGTTCATCCCGTCACCACCCTAGATATTAAGTACACTGGAAGAGGATTACTACACACACCATGTTTTTCTTTTCTTTTCAGATATACCTGCACTTTTCTATATAATTATAATTTTTCATTTTAGCACTCTAGTCCTCTGCCCCCTCTACAATATTACACCTAGTTATTAAGCACAATAAACTTCCCCCACCGGCGAAATATTCGGAATGGGGGACAAAAAAAAAAATCCGTCTGTGAAAATAATTTAATTTAATTTAAAAGGTTTTTACTCGGCGTTAATATTTTCTGTCGGTTTTGCTTGTATTTTCTACGGAATGTTTACAATATCGAAAATCTTACACACGTTATATGTCGATTTTATTTTAAACCGATTTTGTTAATTTTTTTTTAAGCTATTTCAAATAGTTCCACGATTCCTACACACCGAAATAATTCTTGCTTTCTTTGAACGATTCTGAAAATATAATTTCCTTTAAGGTGGTAATCTTGGCTCTTTTTCTCGGCTACCTGTGTACGTGAGAATCGATTATCGAAATCGAATTAAACTGACGCGACCTATTTTTAGAATATCTGTATTCGGTCACGTAATGTATCCGGGGTTTATTTTGACAGTTAGCGAGAGGTAACATATATACGCATTATGAATATATATATATATATAAAGTATGTATATAAAACATATATATATATATATATATATATATATGTATATATATATATAAAGTATGTGTATAAAACATATATATATATATATATATATATATATATATATATATATAATATACATATATATATAATATACGTTGATAGTTCAGTAGAACGAAAAGCTTTCGTGCTGCGATAAGGTCATAAATTCGCGTGTTGGAATGCGCACTATTATAGTGAACGATCCGGTTAAAAACCGGAAGTTGGTGATGCTTTTCCAGTGTGACATTCCGTTCGCAATGTAGTAAATAATTTTCAAACATATTAAGCATATATTTACGCAGAAGTTTAAAATAACGTGGAGTTGCTCTTAAAGTAATTAATTATTATTATTAAATTGTATAAAACATGATGTGGAGTTGCTCCACGACTCCTTAAAATAATTTTATTCTTATTATTAAATATTTAATCCGATTTTTTTCAAAAAAAAAAAAAAAAAGGAACGGTCGGATTAAATGGTTAATAAGAAAAGTAAAATTATTTTAAGGAGTCAGAGCCAGATTATGTTTTAAACTTCTGTGTAAATATACGCTTAATATTCTTGAAAATAAGTGATTAAAAACGTGATATTTAATTGTAATAGTGTTCAATGGATACGATATATTTAACATATATATATATTTATTTATTTGTTTGAGAATGAATAAATAAATCAAAATTTCTTAGACTACAATAGTGAACTTTCATTAGGAACTCCATATCATGTTTTATACAATTTAATAATAATAAATAAATTACTTTAAGGACCAATGGAGCAACTCCAGATTATGTTTTAAACTTCTGTGTAAATATACGTTTAATATTCTTGAAAATAAGTGATTAAAAACGTGATATTTAATTGTAACGGTGTTATTTTTAAACGAATTATTTTCTATTTTTTCCAAACTTTGCCAATTTTGTTAAGGAAGACTATTGGCTAGAAATTATTCGTTCATTTACGATTTAAATGCCGATTAAATCTTTGTACGAATGATTCGGCTCTCGTCGTGAGAACCATCATCGTTTGTAATCTTTTTAGTTCATCGCCGGACGTTTCTTTCGATTTTATATCTGTGTGATGGCTGTAGTTACCATTTGGAGAATAATTGAATATAATTTTGCGATATCTTTGAAATAGACTATTGAATATAGCGTGCAAAACTTTCGCACACGTGCAAATTTGGTGTAGACGTGTTTATTCATTATAATTCGGAGATAGTGTTTTTTTTTTTGTTTTTTTTTTTGAATCTTTGGAGAATATCAACAGATGTTCTACTGGCTGAGCGTCATGTAGGACCAGCATAGAGAATTTGTGATATGACAATGGATATAACGATAGTTGTAAATTGAAAGGTGACAGATTTACGAATGGAAATTGAAAAGAAGCAATATTTACAACGGTGTGTTTTATATAAACAGCGAATTTTATATATTGCGAAAGATTTAATTTATTATAGAATTATATTCCTTTTCCCCGTATACTTTTCGAACCCACCTGTCCTATAGATCCTCCTCACTTAATTTTACGCACGATCCTGAACGACGACCTCTTGGTAATCCAATCCCTTACATTTTACAAAGGTCTATAAGATGACGATATAATTCTTCAATAATCGTGCATTTTTACCTACTACTAATATAATTGTCGAACGCGGCGCTTAAATTAAATACACGAATAAAATGAAAAAATAAAGAAGGAAATGGTGCGGATGCTTCAGTACGGACTACAACTAGATTGATCTCCAAAGTTCAGACGAAGATAGATGTCGTAAAGAAGAATATCGCGTATATAAATTAAAATTAAATACGTTTTTCTCCTGTTCTTAAATCGATCGAATTGATTTTTTTTTTAATTCGGACGCCTAATTTTTCATGTTTTAAAACACTTAGCTTAATGCGACGTACATATTAACTCTGGTAGAATAACTATTAGATGCGGCTAAATACGTTTTCACGATTAATGAAACAACGGTAAAACATTATATTAACCAATTTTAATTGTCAATAATAAGACTGATTTTACAAAATTCATTCATACGGAAGGTATTTTTTACAGTTATGAAATGTAAATACTATTTAAAATTAATTATTCTAAGGCAATGTTAGTTGAAATTAGCTGTTAATTTATTAATTATTTAACATTAACAATTTGTTATTACATTATTCGAATAATGTTCCTTCTAACTCTATTCTCCTCTCGCTGTTCCGACCGACCTCGATCATGAATGGCCTCTATCGAAGTCACGACTATATTTTATTAGCGTACTAATCTGTATTTATATAACAAAATCAGCTACCTATCCTGCTCTCAAATCTTCGGCTGTTATCTTCGATTCTTCCCATCAGAATAGTTTTTAATAAGATATTTTCTAAATTCGCGGTCTTTCTTCATACCACTGAGTATATTCCTCGGTTGTTCCTTTTTTTTTTTTGCTATCCAGGATACCTTCAAGATATTCTGCGATAACATCAATATTCGAAACAAACGATTCGGGGTGTTTTTCATCAAAGTCCAAGTCTTAGAGCCGTTGAGATGGACTATATATAGCACTTTAAAATTCGAATCCTTAATTCCGAGTTAAGATCACTGTCAATATTTTCCTCATCTGTACTTAAATGCATATCTCGCCTGTTCAATCGTTGATCTCACTTTTTATTAAATACTCTATTAAATATTGGAAAAGATCAGATTTTCGACGTTCTTTTCCAGTTTTTTTTTTCCGTTAATTATCTCTTCAACCTTCTTTACATTATCTACAAGCTAGAGTAGGATTAATTTCCGCTAGGTTTTTTTATTCATATCGAATCGTTAGTGATCTTTTTGAAAGATCTTTTATTTTACATGGTTTAATGAATTTTCATAACATAAAATCCTTTAAACGTAAAGAATTACACCAATGGACGACTGGAATTATTATTATTTTTTCATTATTACGATAATAGACGTTGCTTTTATTACTATCGATAATAAGGACGGCACTCGCGCGTAACGTCTGTGTTCGTAGCCAATAACAACGGCTATGCCGTGCCAATAAATTATATATTGATGGCTTTGTCGCTATTACCGTAGTTTTAGTTTAAAAAAAAATCTGAATAATACGAATGATGATTATTTATTATTCGGTGTAAGTTCTATTGCTATATAAAAAATGTACGGTTGCACGCATCCTTTTGATAGTGTTCGTTATCGACGTATGGATAGAATATAAAACTGAATTCATCATCATCTACATCACACATCTTTATCGCTGTTATTTTTATTATTGTTTATATAATTTAATCATCATTATCTATCAATAGTTATTATTATTATTATTATTATGATTTATTTCGGTTATATATTTGCCAACTGATTCGTTTTTTAATCGGTGTGAAATTTTATTAAACGAATCGGAACCGAACGAAAAAAAGTGAAACTTATTAATTATTTTATAAAAATAAAACTAGATCCAGGAATTTTTAATAACACGAATGTAGTGACTTTCAATTTTAACCTCCGATTGAACTTTATCTGAACTAAACCGCAAACCTATCTCATTTTATTGACACTTTTTAATCGAAATTTTATATTACCACACGCCTATGAATGGTCGTGCGCTACGATCGGTCTTATCATCAGGTGATACATTTTATCTGATAACCATTGTTCTAACTTTTAATTTTTCTTCATTAATTACGAATACAGGTTTCTGTGAATGCGGAAATCGGAATCCATCTTCTCTATTAACCCTTTTCATAATACGGGTTCCTACCTGGGAGTGTACTTTTTCATCACCGGTAGAGAGCGACATGCAACGAGACGTTGTTAATTTAAGGGAAATATTTCATTCGAGATTCAGACTGCGGATTGGATAGTTTCATTTTACCGTCACATCAACCTCAAATTCAGTTTTTAACGGTATTTTTGAGTGAAGCTCGTTATTTAATTCTGTTCAAAAAACATTCCAATCTGTGCGCTATTGAAATGGTGGGCTTTCCTTGACTGTACTTACAGTATGAATTATAGCGCTACTATCTTAAGTTTAAATCTAAACACGAATTAACATACATATTCGGAAATATGATTCCCTTAAGCATCTGATAATTTATTTACATCTGTAGAGTGACCTGTACGTAGAATCTCCGGTAGCATTGTAACGTAGACTTACCGCTTACAAAACTTCGTTTAGTAGGTTCCCTCTGGCATTATTAAAACACGATATCCACTTCGTGTTTTTGTCATTCCAGTCGCCTCCAAAGGTAAATCTACCGCCGAGTCCACTAAAGTAAGTATTTAGTTCCAATTGATCAAACTGGAAACGAGCAGGACAATATACAGAAATTGTGATTTCCCCAATTAGCGACCTTATCCCCTTATATTAGTCTAGTTGACAGCTTGGCTAGTTCGTAGCGTTTAATGTTATTTTATTACGTTTCTAAAAATATATAACGATAAAACAAATCATAGCAACTACCGGATTTTGAAGTATTTAACGAAAAATATATAACCAGGCTGTTGGAAATCGTCATTGTTATTAGTCATATTTATTATTGTCTATCTCTTGAGTAGAAAAAGAGTATTCTCTCGTACAATATCTGTTGGTGGAGTCTTGTCTTGCGTAGAAAATGGCTAAATAGTATAGTGTCTAAATATGGACTAATTGAAAAGACCGTGAAACAATTATGTAAATGTAATTGAAAAGTAAAGAATAGCGAAAACCTTTTCTGAATCAGAATTTTTTAAAGGCCGGACATCCCAAAATTAATCTGAACACGGTCGCAGAAAAATTAAAATGTCTTATTCGTAGTCGCGAAAAACGTGCAAATATTACGCCTATTATTTAAAAAAAAATCAAATCTTTTGTTTTTCTTTTAATGCAATGTCTTCCCGGAAACTATTGCTTTCCTCATCTAACCCGTAATAATAGAATAGTCCATACTAAGCATGAGGTGATTTATATATATATATGTATATATATATATTAATATATATATATATATATTAATATATATATATATTAATATATATATATATTAATATATATAATGAGCCACGTAGGTTAATGAATAAACTCATAGATAGATAGTAAGTGGGTATATTATTAATGGTTTTTTATCGAAGTGTAATCGATGATAATGATGATGACAAATGTTCTTCTAGCTGTAATTCGATTCGTGGTATGTCTTTCAGAATCATCTTCCATTCGCGTAGTCCGTTATTCCAAAACCGCACAATGCTTCCGTTATTACTATTATTATTAATAGTTACCATTATTATTTTTATTGCTATTATTCGTGCGACTGATGATGTACAATGAGACTATTAGTCGCAGTAAGTGGCATCCTATTATTTCGTTTATAGTCCTTCAAAATCATTTTCGCGGTTTCTTATCTGATAGGTGAACGGGATTTAAACTATAACACATTAAATAATACTCAATTACTTCTAACTAATCGATTATCGAAGTTGTTGAACTGAAAACGTCCTACTAAAATTAACTGAATTTTCTCATCGAAGTTATTAACGGGATTTCATTTACACCATCCTATCTATCCTTTCAATAGTACTTCCTTAAATGGTGGTCCTGTATTATTATTTGTCAGTTTTCGACGAATTATTTTTGCTATTTTCACATTGCTTATTACGGTGATGTTGAAAACAAATTAATACGATTGAAAATTATCTTTATATAGTTAAATAACGTTTTGGGTCGAAATTTCAAATACATATATATATATATATATATATATATATATATATATATATATATATATATATATCACAATATTAAATTGCTACGTTTGGTCGATACTTAAATTATACGCCCATGAAACAATTATCATAGACAGCGAAGTAATAACCAACTCGTTTGTAATGCGGATACCATCGTAGGATATTGAAAATATCGTGGATGGAACTGATTACGAATAGGAAGATAATGAAAAAGATCGGTGGTGAAAAAGAAATATAGTGCGCGACCCAGGGAAGACGGCCTTTTTTTTAATAGTGCAGTTGGTAACACTACTGTAACCCTAATCGCGTGCTCCACGTTTAGTGTACACACGAGAGATTTTGTCTAGTTTCAATAACGAAAAGGAGCGCGCATTTTCCGTGAAACGTCATTTTCGTCGTAAGAAGAGAATTTCGAAAAGAATTTAAAGTTACGCAAGCGACCCGTGCTCGAAAATTTTATAAAGATTTTTTACTCCCAGTCTGCCTATTTAAGGCAATAAGCGGCGAGGATAACGTTTAAGGATCAAATTAATTTATTTAGTGGAACGTGTCCCAGTGTCCACAGCTCCTTGTCTTATGGCTGGACTATTTTTCAGATGGTACGCAAGCCCTAGGAGCGATCTTATAAAATATGTTAATCAATAATATTACGCTTTTTTAAGCTTATGAATCTGGACCGGTTTACTATCAGTTTCTGGGACAGGTGGTTAATGTGTTTTTTTAGCCGTTACATGTATCGTTCCCTACGGTTGCAGATCACTTCTTTGATTGATGGCATTTGCCAATCCTTGCGTATATCATCATTGCGCATGAACCACTGTTGAACGCAGGATCCTATCATCTTGGAATGACCGTATGACATCTGTACTCGAATTATTAGCTGAACTCTAATAGGATCGCCTTATACAACAATACTTTGCTTTCTATTGGAAGCCTGGATGTCTTTCCGATTAACCTAGACATTAATGTGTTTTCTCCACGTCAATTTATCATCCAAATGCATACCGAGGTATTTCAAACTATCTTATTTCTACTCCATTGAGCGTTAATGCTTGATAATTCGTATATTTTTTTTCAGTATGAATACAATATGCGGACATTTAGTTTCGTTGATTTTAACTTTCCAATACGTGTGAACTATGCTTCGAATTCCTTTAGATGTGTTTGCAATCGATTTGATGCTAACTCGATGTACTAATCGGCAGATAATATAACAGTGTCATTAGCAAACATAGCTGTAGTTGTGCTGCCATTTAGCGGAAAATCCGAAGAGAAACCAGCCCAAGTACATTACCTCGGGGTACATCAGATCGAATAGGATATATGTTAGAAACTGCTTCGTTGATACATGAAAATATCTCTGAGAATTTTATTTATAAATAATCAGGAACTGGTAATTTGCGTTTTATTTTATAAAGTAGGCCAAGAACGCGTTTTCAATGTCCAAAAACACTGTGAATAACATCAATAACCCTGTGAATTTGTTCTATTGTACTATGCTGATCTCTAAATCCAAATTGATTATTGTTTGCCACGAGAACAGGTTCAGTTTTTTTAACAGTAATTTTTTACAACATTTTGAAAAAATAGGAAGCAGAGGTCTATACGAGGCCACCGCTGTCGGTGACTTCTCCGGCTTCGGTATAACAATTATATTCGCAAATTTCCACTGTAGAGAAATGACCCTTGCTGTATTATCTTTCTATAGATTGAATATCGCAAAGGTTTTTATCAGTTCTTATCCATTTATTTTAATTTGTAACAATTCTTAATCTTTCCACAAGGAGTAATCAGTCTTATCGTCACGGGAAATATATAGTTTAATTAGTTCGACTATTACGCTTCTATGAAAGTAGTTTGAAAAATTTCTGAATTTGTCAAAATTTACACGAAATTTCGTTTTATTGGCGACTTATCCTAATTTTTCGGATCGCAGCCAAAATGTGCAGCGTCGGATGTAACGTTAAAAAGTTTACTCCCCCGCTTTTTTATATATTTTGGCAACAAAAGAAAATATCGTTCTCGTTTTAACAGTAACATTATCTCGTACGTGTTTAAGTAGTATGAGAATGGAAAACGCATTATTTGATACAATCGTTTGATTTTTTTTTTTATCAGTTTATTTATCTATTTTTTTATAATTAAAATTTAATTTTAAAAATCGACCAAGTTATCTACGAGTTAGTTAAAATTACTAGTTCGTAATTTAAACGGGCGGTTATTAAATTAAAACTGTCGGCAGATAAATCCTGTTCTTCGTGAAATCGTTGAGAAAGCAATAGCGTTAAAATTAAATGGAGAGGATCGCAACTAAATGTAGTGGAACATTTTAAATATCTTTGGGTAATTGACAACAAATTATTATTATTATTCAAACATGTCGCGTAGACTCGAGAAGGTAAAAAATGTACGTTACTCAATATAGGTTTCCATTACAACTAATATAATTTAACGTTTGCTGAAAATCAAATATATTAGAAAAAACAATTTCACATAGTACGGTGGTTGTAATAACAAATGTTCTTCGTCGTTTACTGTTCAAAATTATCAAAATTTTTCCCTATGTGATACTCGATTAAACGATTACTTATTTATTCATTTATTTATTTTGTTCTTTTGTTTGATAAAGTAAAACTAAATCAGTGCATATGTGAGAATGAATGATCTACCAAAATCCGAAAGTACACTGTCCGTACAAGACGCTAGTGGGTGAATCTGCTTAGTCTTCCTATATTTGACTTGATTAATTATTTCCTAGCTAAACTAATATTTTGTATTATACTGAATGTTTTCTTTTGTTTCAGCTACTCAACACTTACGCACAGTTATCCATTAAGAATACTAGTTTCCTGCACCCTTATAAACACAAATTATTTAATACATTTGCTCCACCGTATAAGCGCGGATTGGGGAATTATAAAAAAAAAAAAAATATTTCCTAGCTACTATCCGAATAATCTTTTGGGTTGGGATGCAGAGGGGACGCGCGTTTATCCGAAAACCAAACATGATATTATGCTTTGTAAAAAAAAATCATTAATAACTTATTTGTATTTACATATTAACTCTCAGTTAGGCGCGCGCCGTATACATATATAGTTGTATATTATCTTGTAAATCAGGGTTCACTGAAGGTTGTTCGTCACTCCAACCTGTAACCATAGTCTATGGAGCTTACTAAGCTGGATACTTTTTGCAATTACTGGTACACATGCAATAATTCGTATCATGGAAAATGTGTTGGCGTGCGCGACCACTTATGCGTTGTGCGGTATATCGCGATGTCCAGTGCGTTGGTTTAACTTCTTAATGCTTGAAGCATAGTTTTGGAATGTGAGTTAATTTCTTCTTATTGCTAAATAATTAACCTGATCGAAACTTACATTATTTGAGAAATACATTCACTAATATGGCAAATTATTGCAGAAATTTAGAAGAATTTTTTTCTGAAACTTCCGGTTTTCAATGTTTTAGAAAATGGGTGCTGTTAGAAATTTCAGCTATAATAGAAGGACCAATATTAAATTTATCCGAAGAGGAAATAGAATTCAGTGATCATTATAGTTGTAGTGCAGAAGAAAGAGACACTATGAGTCAGAGATGGAAATATCAAAACAAATGTATACTGGAAAAGACAAAACAACTACTTAGGCTGCTACACTTGTTACAAGTAAATATGAGAAAACAGCCAGGTGTAATATTTTGAAGAATATATTCCCAGGGCCAACGAAAATGTGTAACGATATCCCAGATGAAATATCTGCATTTTTCGAACTAATCAACGATGTTTTAATAAATTAATATGTACTAATAAATATATATCCAGTTTACAGTTCAACTTTGCTCGAGAGACTGCAAACATACAACAAAAGTTGAAATGTTACCTGTTCTGAATCTAACCATACAAGTTTTTGGAACTTTGGGCAAATGATGGTGCTAGCATCAAAATTTTTAGGGCGTGTATGTCATATAAAAGATTTCTCTTTACGTTACGATGTATATTCGTCTCGATGATGCTACTAATCATCTGGAAATGAGAAAATTGGACAAAATTGCCGCCATAAGAATAGTTGCTGACGAATTTACAAAAAATTGCAAGACTTGATACCAGCCTGTCAAATTTTTTACAATATATGAAAAATTGGAAGCATATAGAGGACGATCTAGCTGTGCGATGTAAAACTCACTACGCTTGCAATCTCGAAGTTTATGCAGGGAAACAGTCAGAAGAATCTTATAAATAACAGAATACACTAAGTGATATAGTGAAAAGGCTAGTTCAAAGTGTAATAAACAGGAATGTGACTGTGGATAACTGGTACACTAGTTACTATTTTTAATTTATGCCGGCGAAAAATTTTGTATTTTATATTCTATCGCCTAAGATGTGCTTTTTTTTTTTAATTGTTACTAGGCAAAGCAAACCATAAAATATGTTGGAGTTTAATTGAATTTCATAAAATCGGAGTTTCAGGGTTTATTTCAGATCCTCGAAGTAAATAAAAAATGCACGTCGATTCATGGAACGACCAGAGACTAATACAATCTTGTATGACTTGTTGATAATTAAAGATGAGTTACAGAGTTATAAAATAGACTGTTCTCAGTTTAAATGTAAGGAACACAACAATTGATATTGTGATTAAAATGTTGATGACGATTACTATTATCATTTTTTATATTATTGTTATTATTGTACATTTAGTATTTTTTCTTTATTTTGTACCTTGTAATTTATTTCCTTTGCTTCGTGTTACATTACACCCTAGTAGTAGAACCTTTTCCGTTTCATTGTCAGCATTCTCTCTACATTTCAGATACACTTGTTATGAGATAATTCCTATAATGATTTCACCCTATTGTTTCTGCCGATACAGGAGACTTAATTCATATTCTCAAGGTCTTGTGTTATAATACATATATGTATATATGGCTATGTGACTTTAGTTTCTCACACTTACCCTTTATTCCTTATTATTATTATTATTATTATTATAGCCCTGGACGAATTTTCAGAATAAAACTGTCTAAAATATTTTACTTTGAAAAGCGAAAATTTTTACTATCTATTCTTATTTATTTTTTTCGTGTCGCATTTTTCTTGAAATTCGACTATAAGTTTCGTATTTTAGTTATTTAACTTCCGAAGAAGAAGAAAAACGAATCCTAAAGAAAAATTGCTTTTCAACATTTTCAGATTTTGATATGTATATTTTTCGACATTTTATCTTTTAAATTTTAAAACATTGGATTCGTAAATCACATGATTAACTGAAACGGAAACATAAAAATGGGTATTCGCACGAAAATTATTATGTTCGAAGGTGATTAGAAGAGGCCAATCTCGATAGTGGGTTTCTTATATATTACATTAATTGATATAATCGCACAAAAAGTGGAAATAAAGTTTTTTTTTGTAATTTTCGAAGATTTTTCGATTTTAAACACGCGTCTCTAGAAAGTTTTACAATTTTTAAATTTCGAAACAATCGCAACATTTCGTATTTTCATTCGGAGTCTTAAGAATTTTCTGCAGAAATAATTTTATTTTGACGAATTTACTTTAGTATTTAACGATGCTGCGGTACTAGAATCGATAGCGTTCAATTCGAGTTAACCTTTCGAATTAACCCATTCTTCAAAAATTCAGTTTAAATAATAAAATGTAAGGGATGACGTATAAAAAGAGTGCATTTACAGTAGCCCGTCTATATGATATGTATATTATAATTACGTATACTGATTATTTTCTCGCATCTATTATATAGATACCATCATGATGGTACGCGCTTACAATGACATCATTTATTATAACTCTACATACGCTGTTGTTAAGCGGAGATATTTCATTAAGGAACAAGTTTCTAGGCAATTAAATTTATGCCGGTAGATTGGTACATAACGTGTATAATATATAAATATATATATATATATATATATATATATATATATATATATATATATATACGAGATTCAACGGTGGTTCGATGTACTGACAACTACTGTACCACGTGATGACTTTTGTGTATGTGTATATGTAGTACCTCGTTTCTTTGAATTTATATCTTATATATTTTTTTATTAACTTCATTATTTCCAGTAGGCGTATACATGAATATCCTCCAGTACGAAAAGTGTACAATGCCTATAGAATTTCGATTATATATATATATATAAGATATGTGATATAGATATATATGTATAATCAATATGTGTACAAATAAAACAACAATGGAATTAGGAAGAATAAATTACGTAGAACTTATTTCGAAGGTGCCCTTCTGTGAACGGTTAAATTTGTCTTATATTTTTTCAGGCCGCATTTTGGTTTTTATTTTAATTATGCGGAAATTCGTTCAAAATTTTTTCCACTATAACCACGCTTTAAACCGAAGAAAAATTTATTTGAACGTATGGCAATCATATTTGAAAACTTCAAATTGTATCTAAATCATTTAGTAGTTATATTTTTTTTTTTTTATTTTAAACGCGCGTTTTTTCGAAATATAAAATTTTTGCAACGTTTATGTAAGCGATATATTTGGTTTATTCGTCATCGATACTTTTAATCGATATCCCCATAGTCAAATTTAATCGATATATTTTTTGGAAATTTATATATATATAGAAGTCTAAGTTACATTCGCAATATCGTAGGATATACTAGGATAAATGATGTGCACAGAGCATTATAAAATTTATTATACAAACTCTGTCCCGAATAGTATGCAAAATGTCCGCGATAAATGTGTTTTACACGATAATGCGTTATTGTTAATTACGATTAAAAGTCATTTAAGTTATAATAAATACAAACATAGGCGATTAATGCATTACTACAAATTATATTGCTGTTGGACTCAAAAAGCCCTCTGTCTCCTTTACGAAATTCTAACTTTAATTCTCACGTTTTCTACGTTTAAAATACCAACTTGCTGTGCTCAGGACGTTAACTTCACGTGGATTTCTGGTCATTCTAGTATGGAGGGAAATAAACGTGCAATTCTCGCTGCGAGACAAAATATTCAGCTTTCACTATCGGTCCCGTTTATCGTTACTACCGATCCGCTATTTACAATTAAATATACCCGCTAATAATGCCAGTCCCCATTATGATCTATAACCTCTACAATAATATGCACTATAAATTTATACTACCCAATTTTACCCGGTGTTACGATTCTATAATATTCATGTGGCAGTATGAATATTTATTTATCAGCACAATATGCCATTTGTGTTTTGGCTTCCGTATTCCATCATCACTTTTTAACATGTATCTTATTCTCGCATCTTACTGTTCCCACTCAACTGATTCCAACAACATTGCTGATAAAAATCACGTTTCTTCTTCAAAATACTCTTACTATATATCTGTACAACAATTTAATACAATTAAAATTCAATTTCCGATTAATGTCTTGTTTCCTCCGGTTATAAAAAACATCCGTGTGTACAGATCGGTCTTTAGTTTCATTATTAACAACAATATTGAAATATAACGATCCAAATACATTAAATAGGTACCCTAGGAGGAAACCAATATGTATATATATATATATATATATATATATATATATATATATATATATAATATAATATAAAATAATATAAAATATTGCTTGCACGTCCGTTATATTTAAATGTAGGTTTATCATTTCCATAGTGCGCTGACCATTATTCTCAATATTTTTGACTGGCATCGCTGTACTATCATAATGTTTGATATTGAAGCTGTACTCCAAGCTTGATTTTTTCCCTCGTAATAACAAATTTATGTTACGCTAATTGAAGTTGGTAATCCAATTAATTTTATTGCACTATAAACTCTATTATTTTATTGACAAATATCTATAATTTTAAACTTAATTATAATATCTAAATAAAATTAATGTTATCTTCTTAATATAATAAATTATATTTCCTATTTCTTCGATGGCTAACTTATGTAATTCTCGGTTACGTTACGATCTAAAACTAACCCTGTGCAATTACATCCTTGCAAGACATTGTAAACCGTATCCGCAATACTATACGCTATACAGTTTTCTGTTTCTGCTATGCTAAAACGCCTTAGATATTTTTTGAAACTGTCACAACCAGGTAATAAATTGCGTATTATAAAGATCGGAAACTTAACGATTATTATCGAATATGTCATTCAAATTAGGGAAAGATCGATACGTTACTCGGTTATATGTATTCCTCGTGATTTAATTGTGCTCTAAATAATGTTTATTTAGTGTAACTTTGAACTGTTTTGGGCTAACTTGTTTTTTTTTCTTTATATGCATTTTCTATTCATATATTCTGCTTGATTAAGTTCAGGAATCATATTTTTTCATTTGAAAAATATATATATCGATACGTTTACGTATTTATATAGGAAAAATTGCCGCTATTACTATCGGTGTTCGGTAGCCAGTAGTCTAATTTAATGGTTTTACTTTCTACTATTCTCTGACATTATCTTATTAATGTTATAAATCTATCGATTCGGCTTGATAACCACATTATACAGCAACTATTTCAGTCTCAAACGTGGTAGGTCAGTACATTTTTTTAAATTTAGTATTTATTCCTTTAATCTCGATATGTTCTGTCCGGGTTAGCGGCGATCAAGCCACATCTAGAGATTCTTTCATTTCGTAAGCGAGTAAATCTTTCGCTTTTAAGTACTGAGAACTGAAATTATAATTTTTTTAATCAAACTTACTGATCGAATTCGGTTCAACCGCGTTAAGACGTTCGACATTGTGACTTATCGTGGAATTTTTTTAAAGTGCATAAAAAATGTAAAAAAAAACCAACATAATATACTCCACAAATATGAACGTATCATTTGCGGGGGAGAAAAATATTTCAGATAAACATTAAAAGTACAATTATAAGTTAGACATTTTATCACACGAGAAATGGACTGTGTTAACGTCCTATATGATTGAGTGCATTTAATAACAATAATAATAATTTTATATATTTATTTATTTATTTATTTTTCTGTACGCGTGGGTATACATTCGCGATGAAAGTTATTGTTTAGTGAGCAATCAGTGTAAACATGGTTGATTCATGAGTGTGTAATGAACTTATCAATCTATTGTATCATTTTAATGATATAAAAAACGGAAATGAATTAACGGATTGTAATAATATTTTGACCCGTGTTTTTAAAAACATATATGTGTATATATATATAATTACATATATAAATTGAATAATGTTCAACGGCCTATGCAAATGACCTTGCACGTTTCAATTTACCTTTCCTCGTTCGATGAACTTGTATTTGTGTATCAAAGGATGATAATGGAATTAGTTTTAACATATTTTACTCTTAAAAAAATTGTCTCGTACACGATCGAATGTTCTTATACCAACGTCTATACAGCTATATATATATATATATATATATATATATATATATATATATGTGTGTGTGTGTGTGTGTGTGTAATAATAATCATAATAATAAAACTATATAGATATATGTAATTTTCTTTTTAAAAGTAATCCACTAATACTATTCGTCATTATAGGATTACTACGAACCTCAAGATATCTTCAAACGTGTCTTTTAAGCTGATTATTATTATTATTATTATTATTACCTGCTAAGGTGATAATAGAAGGCTTTAAAAAGAATGCATTATTTCTCTTCGACAGATGTTTTGGGCTGTGTGAAGAGATAATTTCGTATTTTCAACTAACCGGGTGGTTTTTAGGATTATGGTATACCCGAAGATTATATATATATATATATATATATATATTTATATTGGTGATTTGATGTCTAAGTTTTTTCCCGCGGTGTAGAATAGGTCTGTAAAAATAAAATAAAAGAAAAATAATCCGAAAGACATAGTGTACAGTTATGTGTGGAATCTTCTGGGATATCGACGATCTGGGAGTGTAATGTAATTTAAAACGAAATTTTAATTGATTTTAATGTCCCCCGGTATAATTAGAGTAGTTTTATTTATTATTTTACATATACATATTTTTTCTCGATTATTATTAAAATCTTACTTACAACGTAGATACTTCCGAGTTATAGTGTAAATGGAAAATAATCATAAATTTAAATAGGTATCCGTCGAGGGAGTATACTCTGTCGTACTTAATGTTTACTTACTTTATACTACAGATTAAAGATACATAACTTTGGCACAACACCTAACGGTCGAAAAAAAAAAAACAAAAAAACAGCAAATGCCAACAGATGGTGCACAAAATGCGAGAAATAAACTCGTCAAATAAACGGAAAATAGTAATAAAGCGAGTTATTTGTACAAAACGGAAGAAATTCATTCGTCAAAGGCCGGAAAGTGGCTTAACCGTATCAAAACAATGATAATCGAAATAGCTCCGTCGGATTTTTTAGATCGCACTCGTTTCTATATTAAACGGTTCTGAAATCGATATGGATATACGTAGCAGTGTAGTTGAATTATAGGCATGGTTGTAAATTCAGAGCTATCGAAACAACTAACAACGTTTATTAGTAGAAGATACCGTGTTCAGTATCTAACCGAATATTGTATGTGGATCTTGTTGAAAGTTCTATGGCGTAAGAAAATCGTGGAATATATGTCGACGTTAAAGTGATATAAAATTGTGCCCTAACTATTAACTTTACGAAACAACCTGCGAGTTTAGGGGGGATTAAAACGAAGAAACATGACTGATCTCGTTTGGTCGCTAGGTCTATCTGATGGGGCGGGTATGAAGTTTCTTGATTGTGTACGGTTCAATATGATCAAGTAGATAACTTCGCTGATCAGTTCTAGAATAAAAAAAAATTCTAATATAGCTGTTTAAATTTTCGGCGTGATCTGGAATTTACGATACAATAACGCATTTGAATTCGACCTGTATCGTTGATAAAATATTAAATTACTATTAAAAGAACTTCGAACTATTTTCAATCGATATATGTAAAATTAGTTCTTACGCGCCTGTTCGGAATGAGTTGAGTTTTTTCCCTTCTTTTTTTAATTCGACGTTATATCTTCGTCTATATATTAATAGTATCGAAAAATTGCCCGATAAATTAATCGTAGATGTTTTGAAAAATTTCTTAATTACATCGTTTAAATATTCTATTACAACGTGCAAATGTAAACGATCTATATAATAAATATTTATATACGCAATCCGGATTGAAGATTATTTTGTTTTATTTATTAAATTAATTTAATACGTTCGTACCGAAATTGTTCCGATTTGTTCGGTTAAAGACTTATAATTGAACGAAATACAAATTCGTCCTTTTTACGCGTTTATTGCTTATATTTATTATTTATATATATATATATATATATATATATATATATATATATATATATATATATATATTCGAAAAAAAAACAACACAAACAATGTGTGATACAGCGTGTAATCGTTAAACTTTCGCTTTCTTGACGATAATTAAACGTAATTATATCGGCGTACACATACGTCGCGTAATATAAAATTTAATACATCTCTGTAAAATTGATTAATATATCGTGCAATAAATGTATCGTTAATTTTATAAAATTCGCATAAATCACTATTTCTTACGTACTGCTGCAGAAGCTAAAAGCACGGAGTCTATTCCGTTATTATAGATGCGAAGATAATTTAGTGCGAACGAGGAAAGTTATCAGAGTATTTTCATTTTTAGAGATAAAAGTATTTCATTAAGTGTGTTAGGAAACTGTAATAATAGAGTTATACAGAGAACGACGGAGTGAGATATCAGCTATAATGATTCGAACATTACAGGTTGAACAAGTAGGAGGATCGGTTTCGGATAGGATATAAGAATGAGTAAAACGAGTATTCCGCGGATACGGCATACGACTATTGTTGAGACAAGGCGAAAAATTTGCCTTTTGTTCCTTAAATTTATGGAACATGCACGCCGCATATCGGAACACGTTACTAGAAGTAATTCTGCGGGAGACATGAAGGCGGCTTCTTTCGCAGTTCGATCTGCTTCTTCATTTCTTCCATACCCCCCTATGTGCAGGAATTCAAAGTACACGGTTCTGCAGACTTTGCGTGCTGATTGTAGAATTAATTTTCACGGCCAATGAATGCATGCATCTGGAATTTTCTTTCGGCTGTTTGATCGAATACAGCGAATCTGCGACAATGACAATTTCCTGCTTAAGCGCGACTTTATTCTATTTACTGAGACTCCGTTTATAAAAAGTACCCGGCAATCGAGCTTTTTACGATATTTTTCTGTTTTTCGGTGACAATGGTGTTTTTTCAGAAAATATATTTAGAAAAACCGTTACCTGTAAAAAACTATAACTCCTTTAATGGTGTCGAATTTCGTTTTGTAAATTACCGGATGTTAGAATTAAAAAATATTACTTTTGACAAATATGAATTATTGTTCCGATCGGATTTTTTAAAATTAAAATAATTCTTTCATACATTAAAAAAAAAAAGATTTTCGGATCAAAAATCGAAACGATAACCGAGATGTAAAATTTTAATTATATTTACCTCAACACGCGTACGTAAAATCTAAACCGAACATTTCTAACCTTCATTCGGACGGTTAATGCGGTAAAATTTCAAATATTTAGATAAATATCGAGAAAATGACGATGATGAAAAAAATGAAAATTTCCAAAATTTTATGGGAGGAATGTGAAATTACAAAATTCGTACTTTCCGTACACAGGTTATTTTCGGTTACTTATTAAATTATATATTTATGCAAAATTTCATCCAAATCTTTAAAATTGTTTCCCAGATAGCCGAGCCTGTTGTTCTATCTGATAAATCGTAAGACATTATTTCGGGTTTCTTCAAATTTTCTGGAATTTTAATTTCTGTAACTATAATTTTAACGAAAACATACGAACTTGTTAAATATACGATGTATAATTTTCTTTTGTAACTCATTTATTTTCAACTTATGTAAATTTTTTCCCATTTTCTCTATCGTACTTAAATAACATAGTTCGACCTTAATTAATCACCAAACCGCAATATACACTATTTTCGACGTTTTTATATTAGTCGTGTATATATATATAATATATAATATATTACAAGTATTAACTATGCGTAATTTTTTTTTCGCTCGTCATAAATTTTTAAAAGTGAGCATTCATATTCGTGATTTTAACAAAATTTTAAATAATATATTTTTTTTATTTCATTTTGTCCCTTCTTATTAGGATCAATTTGAAACCTTATCAATTCACACTCAAAAAGGAATCGACTTTTTGGAAAGATACGCTCATTTTATTAGGGACAGATGCGCCATAGAAGTAGAATATGCTACGAAATTACGGTAAGTCTGTTAAATTGCTTTTTACATACGCGAAGTTTAAGATACGTTTCTTTGCATGCGTATTTATGTAATTATATATGCGTACAGGTGATTAGGCTTTTAATTTTTCAAATTTGAAAACTGGCTTCGAGGGTAATTTAATTATTTCTCAATTTTTGAGTATAGCTATTTAAGTGATATCAATGCCTTTAAGATTAATAATCTCAGATAAAGTAAAAAACACATTAACACCAACATATATATGTATGTGTGCGTGCATGTATATATGTAGCAAAATACGTGTGTATGTATGGTATGACAATGTATAAATATTTATATCTAATTGTATTATTATTATACATATATCATACGATTAACGTGCCTACAGTATACGTATGACTGTGTTTTGATAACTAATAAAGTCGTGCAAGTAGCTATGCAATTTTAGGAAAGAACGTATTGAGATTTTACACTCAACGTTAACTTTAATAAAACCGAAATTATACAATTCACCGACTACGTTGTGTCTCGTATGGAAATAATTGTTCCTAGCTACGCGCTATTAATGGAGTAGTTTATGATATCTTCAATTACCTGAGCGACGTCTCATTCTATCGAAGGAGGGTCTACAAAAATGTACAATTTGAGCTAAAATTGCCTAGCAGACTAATTGCTGTTCCAGTTCGGATGAGTATATAATTTTTTGTATATTCCATCGCTTCACTTTTTATTATGTCTGCAATATATGGGATTTTCCAGCTTATTGTGTAGAGTTTTGTTAAGGTGTGTTTGTCAATGTTCTTAATGTGTTTTTTTTTTTTCTTTCAAACCTCCTGCTAGATTAGTTCTGGTAGAACCCCACATTTGACATTCGTACTTCCAAACTAGCGACGGTATCATTTTGTATATTAGCGTTTTATTGTCTAAATGCCACTTTATATGATTAACCAATATATTTTCTATGTTTTAAATTTTGCCCATTGCATTTGTGACAATATGTTTTTTCCAGTTTAGTTTTTTTTATTCAGACGTATAACGAGGTATTTTTCACTGTCACTTGTTGGGAGTGTTTTTAAGTTACGAGTATTACTAATCAATTTTTAGCACATCTAGTTCCAAACTAAAATGCTTATCAACAGTACAGTTGCAATAACCTACAATTTTGGAATCTAAATAATAAATATATTGTCTTTAAAAATAAATCATCTTTAAATGTTATTAACGTGTTTAATACATATATTTTTTAATTTTACTATTGTATTTTTTCTAATATATATATTTTTTTTAATGTTTCTTCTTTTATATAGTTTTGGTTAATATCATTATTTCACTATTCGATTCTTCGCAATATTTTCCATATAATAATCTAATATGATTATCTTTATATGGATCTAAATGTTCATCTTTATATGGATCTAAATGTTCATTAAATCTAAGTTTGAACTGTCTACCAATTTCAGCTATGTACATTTTTTCACATTTATTCCTATTTAATTTATAAACGCCCGAATTTTGAAATATATATCTATCTTGTCTACTTACTACTCCCCAATATTGTAGTTTTAAAATATTTTTGGACTCTTATTACTTTTTACATAATTAAGTTACCCTAGATAATTCTTTCTTTTCAGTTATGCCGAACAAAAATTTGAATTAAAGCTAAAAAACGTGTTAACAAGAAACTAACTTGAATCAAAAAGGGAAAAACATGATTTTAAATAACATCCTTCACAAATTTGTAAATACACTTGTTAATTGATCAAACATAAGTTTAATATAAAATAGAAATAATCATCTAAGTACGTTACAAAGAATTTCATCATGAAACGAATAATATTTTACATAATAGAAAGAAAGATGAAATGATTAGAAAAATTGAAACAGTAAAATGATGAAATAAAAATAATTTATTTAGCGCGTTATTAACATTTCACGATGAATTAGTTTTAAAGACCATCTTAGAAATTTATTTAAATCTTTAGTATTTATGGTATAAGGTTGTAGGTTATTGTAATAGTTGACAAGCGTGTCCGTTTGAATGTGGATAGCTACCGATTAGTTATTATTGATATTATATATATATATAATGTTGCTATTGTTATTATTAATAATTAATTTTATGATTGTTTTAAGTTATTTTTAACATGAAAATGGCTTACATGCTGATAGGCTTTGTTATGTGTTTGTTTAACAATTAATGATTTCTAGTAATTTTATTGCTTCTTTTATATGTGTGTGTGTTTTATACACACGCGTGATATTATTTGTATGTATGTGTCATAATAAACGTATGTTGACAGATTCCTTTTATTTTCCGTGTATAATTTTTAATTCGTTTTTAACGCACATAATGTCAGAATGTTCCCTTATCGTCGTTGTTAACTATAGTCGTGTTTAATGAGTTAATTCCGCCCCACGATATCTAGTAATGTTCCGGACAAACTGCATTCCCAACGACTCTCCGTTATTACTGATGACTATTGTTTTAATGGTGAGTGAACCGCTGTAAATTTCCATATCGTGTGTAACTGCGATAAAATATTTAGATTTAAAATTTTGAAATTTGAATGATAAAATTTTTATGTATCCGTCGCGCAGAAACGATTTAAAAAAAAAAAGAAAAGAAAATTGTTTAAGACAGTAGAGGATGTAAGACTGAAAATGCAAAAAAATAAAACACTAGAATTTGCAAATAAACAATTTTTCACTCATATTTAGACTTGCACTAAAGGAAATACGAGTGAAAAATTCTTTCTTTGCAAATTGTGCTGTTTTTTTCTCGTGTTCTAAGTTGTTTACATTTTCCTATAGTGTCTTGATACTTCTTTTATTGTACAAAAAATTTTCTTTCGATTCCGTGTTTATTTTTCCGAAATTCAAATTGATTCGTATAATTTCGTTTCAAGTGTAATCGTAATAATGACAAATAGAGTGTTAATAAATAATCGTCATTCCGTTTTTCTCGATGACATTCTAACGGTTAATGCGATCGAGCAGAAATTTTTAACGTACCTTTAAATCAGTATCAAGAAAAAAACGACGTGAAAAAATCTGAATTTCCAAAATTTGATGTAGTTGTATTCGTGGTCTAGGTCTAAAATTTCAAAATTCGTATAATTTCTATACGGGTCATATTTAATTATTTAATAAAATTACAGATATATACATAATTTCATCTAAATCGTTAGAGCCGTTTTCGAGATACCCGAGTATATATACGATGACGATAAGCCTTTGTCTATCCACTCCCGGATCAAGGCTTTCCTCAACGTTTCCCAACCGTTTCTGTCCTGCGTTTTCCTCAACCAATTTTTCTCAGCTGACTTTGCTATATCATTGTGCCTTCCCCGTTCCCTTTTTCTGTCTATCGACCACCACTGTAAAATCCGCTTCGGCCATCTATTGTCTTCTCTTCGAGCACGTGGCCAGCCTAATTCTATTTTGTTATAGCCATCCGCTCCACTGCATTATCAAACCGTGTATGTTCACGTATCCGTGCATTCTTTTTATAATGTGATAATCTTATATCCAGCAACATTCTGTCGTGTACAGTTCGAGATTTTTATATCCTTTTTAAATTTTTGTATATAGCTATGTTTCCGAACCGTGTATAAGAATCGGAAGCACACATTTGTTATATAATTTACGTTTCAGATTAATCGGTATTTGTTTATTGCGTAATTTTCCAAGCGCAACACACGATAGTGATGTTCTCCTTACCATTTCTGCTTTCATTATCATTTCTTTATTTGTTGCGATTTGTGGACCTAGAAATAAGTAACTATCTACATTCTCTATTTGTTCCGATTTCATTGCTATTTGTATAATTTTTTCTTTGTTCGTCATTATTTTTGTTTTATGTAAATTTATTTACAATTCTATCAGCTCAGATTCATGAATGATATAGTTATAGTAAGCGCAAGTGCAGAAGAGCTACAGATGATGATAATAGATTTAAATGTATACATAGGTGTGTATATATATATATATAAACTTTATATGAATATATATGACTGTGAAATTGCTGATAGCATCCTACTAAAAAAATAATTTTTCTTATTTTATGGTCTGAATTTTTAATGTTGATAGATACCGAAAGTTATTTTTCAGTTCTTCTTCTGTCTATATGTGTACATATGTATAAATCCGTGTTCGATTCAGGAAAATATTTATATTTGACGGACGTATTGAATAATATTGATAACTGCGTTATTTCAAATTAATTTGAAATATTGGTTTTGCAAATTTAACCGACAATAATAATTATACTTATATAGTTAATTGATATTTTCAATATATTTTTTTTTTCTGATTTACAATCAAAATGGTGTTGTTTTTCTTTTCAATCTACACGTTATAGTATTAATAAATTCTTAATACAAATCTATCTAATGCTGGTTTTGTTACCAAACTAATGGCGATGTGGTATCGCGTCATAATGCATGTTTGAATAGAGCGTTTTTGATATTTTCCGTTGTTACGCTGGAATGCTTTTATTATCATTATTTTTTTTTTTTTTTAGCTTCTTAAGAATTCCTTTCTATATGTAATTTCCGTCTGTTTTGTGAATATCTGTTTTAACCGTCAAGAAACCTTTGCTGGTAGTCTTACTTGTTGCGAATATATTTTTTTTTATAACTATGGTCGTAATGCCCTATTGAAGTAGGTCGCGTCAATTCGTTCCACAATTATATTACCGTGACGTAATAACTGCGGCGGTGTGATAACTGTTTTAGTTATGTTCTTTATTATTATTTGTTGTTAATAGCGTTTTTGATAATAGAATGTTATTTACTGATTAGGTTTATGTTGTCCCTATAGTATATATATATATATATATATATATATATATATATTGATATGCAACGCAGTTTACATATTTTTTATTCGAACATTTGTAGATTTCTACCATTTAAATGTAAATTAGAATTATTCGTTCTTATAAGTAACTAACCATTAAATTTAACAAAACAAAATAAAATCGAAGTTAATCACTAAAAATTTTTTTATTACATAAACGCGAAGCTTTTCAACTATGAAGTCATTTTCAAGCTATTGTTAAAAATGTTACAAATAAACAAAGATATTACTAAAAAACTTATAAATATCGATATATTGAATAGCCAGATATAATTACCGATTTTAAAAGTAATTCTTCATCAAAATTAATCATATTATTTAATAAATTATTACTACTTCTATGTTTTATAATTTGTAGTTTTTCTAATAATTTTCTTTTTTTAAATTTATATTCTATGTATAACATTTTTATATTATCTGTAATGTTTTCTATAAAATGTTTTTCTTCTCGACGGTGCTTTCCATAAAGTGACTTCATTTTCATTTTTGTATGAATTAAAGTGTTCTCTTAGTCTATTATTTATTTGACGTCCTGTTTCACCTATATAAAACTTATTACATGTCGAGCAGTTTATTCTATATATTCCAGATTTTTGTAATACCCTATAATCTTCTATTTTATTGATGCAAATTGATTTAAATAATGTTTTATTATTATTTATTTCTATCGTAATATTTTACTTTTTAAAGATTTTTAAAAATTTATATGTGTATTTTCCTATATATTTAATTTATCATAAATATTTATCTTTTTCTTTTTTTATGTTGTAAAGAACTATTATTTGGCTTGTTCCATAATTGATCTACTATATTCTGATTGTATTTATTTGCTATGACAATTTGTTTGATAATATTCTTTTCTTTATTAAGTTTGTTTTTGTTGCAGTTTAAAATAATTTTGGCTCTATTAAAATAATTTCTTAAACTAGCTACTTTATGTGATTTTGCATGAAAAGAATCGTTTGGAATTATTACATCTGTTAGTGTTTGTTTTCTGTATATATCAATATATAATATATTATTGTTTATATTAATATTTAAATCTAAGAAATTTATATTTTTATTACCTATTTCTACTGTAAATGTAATGTTTTTATTAAAGTTGTTTAATTCTATTGAAAATTTATTTAATTCATAAGTTTCCAACTTGTTATTTCAAATAATTAATATATCATCTACATATCTTCCCAAAAATTTAATATTATTTTTAACCTTCCGATGGTAACATGGATGATGAGTCACCCCCAGTAGGAAATGTTTGTTGTGATTGTGTGGGTACAAGTGGTCAAACGAGTTCCAGGCGTCTGCTAATATTAGTTGAGATTAATAGCATTCACTTGATATTGTGAATAGTCCTGTGTATGCTCGCGTTCCTCTGTAACTCTATTTTGTTATGCGCTTGGGGTGATGTAACCCCTGTTACTATTCTCGTTTGTAAAAATTTTTTATAGTTACTTGTTTATAATGGCTTCTGTTAATGTAAATGACCCCAATTTCGCCAATTTTGTGAAGGAGTGTCTTGATGATGAAGAGACCGTACTCTCTGGCGATGACTTAAGCGACGAGGAAGACAACCTGCAGGAAGAAAGTGACGTCAATGATGAAATTGAAGGAAATTCTTCAGCAGAGGAGGAAGATACTCCTTCATCTTCAGACACGATAAAAGATAAAAATGGTCCTGTGTGGTCACTAAATCCACCTAAACGAACCAGAACACAAGCCCGTAATATTGTAAAAATTCCACGAACGAATGCTTCTTCAAGTATTTTGTTGGAACATGATGCACTAAATTTACTTATTGATCAAACAATAGTTGAAACGATAGTTCGCTTCACAAATATTCGGCGTGTAAAATATGTTGACCAAAGATTTGTAAATGAAACAGATAAAATGGAAATATGGACTCTTTTTGGATTACTTTATTTGGCTGGAATGAAAAAAGATGGTCATTTGAGTACCGAAGAAATATGGTCTGGATCATCTGAATATAAACTTGTTATGTCCGAAATACGATTCAATTTTCTGCTCATTTGTTTGAGGTTTGATGACAAGCAGTCTCGCGATAGGTCTGATAAATTTGCACCTATAAAAAATTTATGGTTACATTTCATCAAGAACTGTCGTGAACAATATCATCCCCATATGTATTTGACTATTGCTGAGCAGCTACTGGGATTTCGAGGAAAATGTCCTTTTCAAGTATATATATAAGTTCAAAGCCAGATAAATATGGTATCAAAATTGTAACTGTGTGCGATGCAAATACATTTTACATGGTCGATGCGATTCCTTATGTAGGGAAAGAAGAATGGAATACAACAGATAGTCTCCCTACATATTATGTAAAGAGGTTCTTGGAAAGTGTCCGTGGAAGCAATAGGAATATCACATGTGATAACTGGTTCACTTCAGTTCCATTAGCGCAAGAATTGTTGACAGATTATAATTTGACGCTTGTGGGTACACTTCGCAAAAATAATCCTGATATTCCTCCATCTTTCTAACCTAACAAAAATAAGACGGTCTTATCATATCAGTTTGCTTTTGATGGAAAAACTGCCATTGTGTCATCCCCCCCCCACAAAAAAAAAAAAACAAATCTGTCAGTTTTTTCTACAATGCATGATCAAAAAGACATAAATGAGATCACGAAGAAACCAGAAATTATAGATTTCTATAACCATACTAACGGAGGGGTAGATACATTTGATAAAATGGTACATGCATTCAGTGTTTCACGATGTACACGACGCTGGCTCCTTCGCATGTTTTTTGGAATGCTCGGTCAAGCTGGTATAAATGCACTAATTTTATATAAGATATCTAATCCGAACACAAAAATTAAAAGAAAAACTTTTTGAAAAACCTGGCACAACAACTCTTTAAACCCCATATGGAATCATCGGCTGGAAAAAAAATTATCTCGTCAACTTTCCGAAGACGTTTCAAACTTTCTCACGAAAAATAGGAAAATTGAGGAGGAAGAAGAAGGAGAAGAAATGCAGCAATTTCCATGTAAGCTTCAAAAACAGGGTAGATGTCACCTTTGTCCGCGATCTGCAGATAAAAAAGTCAAAACTGCTTGTACAAAATGTGGGTACCCAGCGTGCAGTGTTCATCGAAAGGAAGTGTGCACCAATTGTTTTTAGGTTTTTTTTTTTTCTAAATGACAAGTTTTCAATTTTCGTTATTTGTATCTAATAATAATATAAAAATGTTTTAAACTGTGTGAAAATATCCTATTTTCACACAATAATCATTTGGGGTGACTAGTAACCCCGTGTTACTTTTATTATGTGTCACAATTGTGTTACCAACGGAAGGTTAAATACATTATTTTCTTGAGATATTATGTTCTCTAGTTTATTCATATATATTTCTGCTAAAATAGGTGATAAAGGTGAACCGATCATTAATCCTTCTTCTTGTTTGTAGTATTTATCATTAAATTTAAAATAGTTTTTATTTAATACAATTTTTAATAATTTTATATATACATTTTATTATTATCTTCTATATATCTTATTACTTCATCTGTTGGTATATTATTATACATATTAACTATATCTAGTGATATAAGAATATCATTATTATTAATTTTTATTTCTTTCAACTTATCAATTAATTCTACATTATTTTTAACATTAAATTGTGTTTTAAATTCATAATTATCCTGTAAAAATTTCTTAATTATTTTAGAAACTTTATAAAATGGTGCATTTATACAATTAACTAATGGTCTTATTGGATTGTTAATCTTGTGTAGTTTAATTAAACCTGAAAGAACTGGTGCTTTTGGATTCATTTCTATGAAATTGAAGTTCTTGAAATAGTTGTTTAAGGTATCATTTGTTGTATTACTTTCTTCTGCAGTACTTCCATTTATTGTTTTTATTTATTTTTTGATGTATTCATTAAGTCTGTTGGTTGAATTCTTAATTTTCTTGAATTTATTATCAATAAATGTTTTCATTTTTTCCAAATAATCATTTTTCTTTATTACTACTATAGTATTTCCTTTATCCGCTTTACTAAGCATTAAATTATTGTGCTTCAGTTTTTCTTTCAATTTACTTAAGGCTTGATTTGAATTTTTTGTTGATTTTTCTTATTACTATTTTGTTTCATTTGTATTGAAATATTGCTAACATCTATCCTTAAATTATTTTAGACATTTGGATTAACTTTTTGAATAATATTTTCACAATCTACTGCCATTTTTTCCATTTCTTCTTGTTTGAATATATTGATACTATTTTTGTCTATATATTTTAAGCCTTTATTAAGAATATTTAAATCACCTTTTGTTAAACTTATATCTGATAAATTAACTACTCGGTCCTGGCTCTAAGCTTTGTTTCACGTTGATATCACAAATAGGACAGAAATTACAATCATTTTAAGTTTTTAACGGATGGATTATATATAATATATATACAAATATTCTATATTGCTTTAGGGGTGTGCCTAACATAACGAACAGGGATATATATATATATTATATAGGTATACTATACTAATATATAAACCTTTAAAAGAAAGAGACATCGATGTGGTATTAAAAAAAATAATTACACTGGCGAAGCCGTGGGTATCGTCTAGTGTATATATATGTATGTATGTATGTTTGTTATATCATGATTGATATAGTGTAATTATATATGATAAATTTTTGGTTGTTTCTTTTTTTATTTATTATATAGACACTGGTGCAATGCACGTAGTCGAATATTATTGTAATTGTTTTGTTTATTATAGGCATTTTCAAATATAGAAGTGTAATATTGAAATAAATTGAAATTATCTGCGATAATAATTACGAGAATGATTATTATTATTATCGATAATGGCGATGACGGTGATAACATAATAATAATAATTATTATTATTGTTATTATTTTTATTACATTTACATGTCATTTAGTATTTTATTTAATTTAATAAATAATATCATTCCCGGTTGACTAGGAAATATCGCTTACCCGGTAAATTTTGAAGTAACCAGAATCGATTGCACGACGTTATTTTATATTGATTTTAGGATTGATAGTCTCCCCTTTCCTTTTTTTATATCTAATTAATTTTGTCCACGTTAAAAAAAAGTATACTTGTTTATTAACGTAGATGTAAAAGTTTGTTAAGCCTTATTTAAAAAATAATGTGTATATTCAAGTTCCCAAGAATTGTTTTAAAATGTTCCTAGATTTTTTTTTGTATAACGCTTATTGGTGATAACGGATACACTTATCAATTTCATTATTTATCGAATCTATTCGTCGTTTATTAATATGTACAACGTTTTTCGATAATTCCATGCGCCACTAATGTATAAATACTATAAATAATTTATCGTTTGGGACACGATATACTGCTCCATTTCACAAATTACTATCGTACTGAAAACGGTAAATTGTGTAAAAATTGGTAGCACGTGGTATTTTAGCTAACATCTTTACCCCGAAAAATAAGTTTGACCGACGCGACACCTACAAATATAAATATGAATTAAATTTATTTGCGCTGTTTCAAACTGATCCGTTAATTTTCTTGAAATCTGGTTAATTTCGATTTTAGTTCTGCGCGATTTTTCTTTTTCACATAGATATTTTCAATTTTCACGTCAAATTTCTATTTTATTTTTTTATAACGAATTATTTATATTTTTTCGAGCGAGTCTTTAATTTTTCTTTAAGGTCTTGAAAACTGTTTTTTTTTTTAAATTAATATACGAGCAAACAAATTATTTACGATATATTAATTAGAATGTATGTAAGTATTGCTCACAGACGCTCCGAGAGGAAATATTTTCCAGTCTTCATTGCTTAAAACATTTTTATTGCTCACAATTAATAATTTAAAAAGTTTAATATAAATGAATCCCCGTTAACAGATAGTAAATAAACACTTTTCATAAATGTAAACAAAATGACATTCAACATATAAAACGCAATTTTTATTTTCCTTATTGGCGCTATCTCGAGTTTGACTGACTGGTATAACTCAAAGCCGGGAGTGCATAATCCATCTAATTTATACGTATACATTGCCGTAAAAGGATACCACTATTTGTTTATCAGAATAATACACATGACCCGTCAGGATAGTTAAAAATGTATCATTATAATACATATAACAGTTTGAAATCAAATAATGAACTTCAAATAAATAACTGAAAAATGTTGAGAATTCGTTGTTGCAGTATATTCTCCTTTCATCTACTATAATAATAAAGTATTCGATTCTGTTGAATGGAGGCAACTATGAAGAATGCTAAGGAATTTTTGAGTTTCTGATAATTTTATCAATGTTATATAAAACCGCTGCAAAAGAAAGGTTTGATTGATAACAAACTGATAGGCAAGTTTAGAGGTCTATGGAGTACGACGAGGCTCTAAATGAAGTCCGATGATGTTCAAAATTTATGGTGACGCTAGAAGAATGAGAAGATTATGTCAAATTTGAGGGAAATTAACAATAGTGTAATGATCGCTTCGTTAAAAAAAATAATAATAATTTGCTTTTTAGAAGAACTGGAAAATGCAAGCCAAAAATATGGTTTACTAATAAACTAAGGTAGTAACTTTAATAGCTGCTGCCAGATGCAGGGTCCTCTACGAGATCTAGAGATCTAGTAGATGGCTCCAGCAAGTGGTCGATAAATTTATATACTTGTCTTAATTTAAAAAATAATAAAAAACAATGGCAGACGAAACCAAACTAACTGGTATTATCACAGTTAAAAAAGAAACACACAAAAGAGTCGTGGTATAACAATGAGCACAAAATTACGTTTCATTAATGCATTAGTGTGTTTTCTATTTTTTTATACGGGCGTTGATGATAACGGTCCGGTGGACTGAGGAAAGATACTAGCTCGATACTGAAAAATGCCTGTATGGATCGAAGGCTGCAACATATTATACAGAGACGGATAGCGCGTTAGATAAGCTCTCTCAAGTAAACGTGATATACACTGGCTTTCAAAAGGCTTTTGACAAAGTAGATCATTCGGTACTGTTATTTGGTTCTCCTATGGATAGCTAACACTATTCCAAAGCTATCTACAAAATAGAGAACAATATGTTCAATTTGTTCTGATCTTCTTCCTTTCTCCGCTCTTCAATACCTCAGGCTTCTAGTTTGGGACCTTTTCTCTTTTTGCTCTATATTAATGATTTACCAAATATTATGAAGTACTCAAGAATATTACTATGCGCTGATGATGCAAAATTATTTTAAAAAATTACGAATGTAGAAGGCTCTATACTGCTATAAAAAGACATCAATAACTTTATATTTTGTAGGGTTGCTAATAATTTACCAATTAATACATTTAAATGTAAGTTACTTCATTTACACGAAAATTTTTCCCTGTTACCGCTTTGTATCGAATACAAGGTTCATTATTAAAAAAAGATACGTGTGTAAGAGATCTTGGTATTTTATTCGATGCAAAATTAACTTTTAAATTCCAGACGAGGAAAGTGTTACGTTTAATTATTCGAAGAAGTTAGAATTTTAAACATATTGAAACACATTTAATTCAACATATTTCTTTAGTTCGTTCGCATTTGTAATTCGGTACGCTAATTTTGAACCCTGCGTCGGATGATTTATTAAATAAAATTGAAAGTGTACAAAAGAGGTTTTTAAAGTTCTTTCGTATAAATTTATTACATCAGGTTATTTGTATTTTCACTACGGAAAACTTCTTCGTCAGTTAGATATGTGCAGTTTACAAGGACGGAGAAAATAAATAGCGCTTCGTTTCTTGCACAGTTTGATCCACGGTAAGATTAACTGTCCCACTCAATTAGAAAAAATTCATATCAAAGTTCCTATTTTCGGCGTTCGTGTACGCTGGCAGTACAGTTTGCAAAAACTAAACAGTATGTATGTTCCTATTTATACTCATTATTTATACTATACAACAATCTAGAGAAAACCACCACAAAATAGGTATATTTCGCAATCATTCTGTAGAATTCTTACAAATCGTTAAGGGTTTAATAGCCTGAAGTTGGTCTACCCTGTTTTTAATCTAAGTGATAATATTACGCGCGTGTGTGTATGTCAGATCTGAGTGCGTTCTTGCGTATATATTTATTATGTTTTCGTACCAATTGTGAAAGTACGGAATTATGAATTTACATGTATGTGTGCATATCTATTTAGGTTTGTGTGTGTATGTGTATATATGAGTGTGTGCTGTTTTAAGTAAATAATTATTAATAATTTCGTTGCGCGCGTATGTTATATTTATTGTTTTTTTTTTTTTCTTATACTGTGCTATGCAGTAATTGGCGGAAGCTGTTGTACTGGCGTATTGTAAAACTTTAAATAAACAAATAAATTATTATTATTTATAATAAAAACCTCGTAGCGATTACGAGGAGTACTGACGGAAATATGGAAAAATAAAGTAACGATCGAAGTTTATCGACCCGTAATAAGAATGTGAAAGTATTCGTATTATTGTTATATTAGCTTTGGTGCTCGGCCAAATAGCGTAAATTACGATTTAATAATATTAATACTATTGTCGTTAAAACAGATCTCCGTCTTTTTTCCGTAATCGCCTGTAATAAAATTATCGTATACTCTCTCTCTCCGAAAGTTCGATGAATTTGCAGAGGAAAAAATAAAATACAAAGAACGATATTGCGCAACGAATTATATTCTTCGAAGTCGATAATTGCATCTTTTAAGAAAGAACAAAATAGGAAATATATACTATACGTCGGATAATTCTCGGTTTTTTATAATGCACCCGGGCGTTTATTTGTGTCCGGATCAAAAATCGTCTTAATAATAGCGAAACAACAACGATATAATATCGATATAATAATAATAATTTTAAAATAATGGCGCGATAATAGTGCAATTAAGGAGAGGATACTTTTGTATTTATCAGATTTTTTTTTTAGAAGTATCGTACACTTCGTTATAGCGCGTGACGAATTTTGCGTGAAATTCAGTCTGCCAGTTAATTTTTAACGACGACAGTAATATACCGTTTTATTTTTAATAGAAGGGGGTCTGAAATTCATTTGAACCTGGGTCAATCGATCTTGCATCTTGCGAGAAAATCATTTCCCGAGTAAATATTACTACCGATATAGAGTTCTCTAATAGATTTATTTTTTTATTTTATTTTAAAGTTCGTCCTATAGATAGATCGATCGCTTGATAAAACGTCTATAACGTTCCTTCAAAATAAAAAATGTTTAAGCTAAAGACTAATTTCCACATAAAATTACTTATGGGAGGGGGAATAAAACCTAACCCGCGAAAAATTAAGTATTTCTTAGGAAATATCTATTTTAAATTTACGTATGCAACGACAAAATTTGTATTAAAATCTTTTAAAAACATATACGTTTGGACTTTGCTCAATTACCGGTTTAAAAATTTAACAGCGCAGGAAATAAATACATTGAATTCAATGGAGATGTGGACCTGGCGCGGAATAACGAAAACGTCTTAGAAGGAAATGAAAACAAACTAAGAAATCCTAGAGGGAATACACGGGAAAATAAGTTTAATAAATGGCATAGAAGAGCGAAAAATAAAACTGTTAGTACATGTAATAAGGGGTAGTAACTTTATGAAAAGTATAATAGAGGGTTAACAGTAAAAGAGCCAAGAGGAAGACAAAGAACATCTATAATCAATAATGTATACGATCGCTTGAATATAAATAAATATCAAGAACTTCGGAAACTGGCTACCAGTGGGACATAATGGCTGCAGCGACACAAGAGATATATTGCCTTTGGTGAATAAAAAAATTCAAATGTATTTTGCAATTATCTTTATAAATGTTTAGAAGTTTTTCGGCATATATATATATATATATATATATATATATATATATATATATATATATATATATATATATATATATATATAGATAGATAGATAGATAGAAGATATATATATATATAGATATAAATATAGATAAATTCCTGTCAACAGTTTGGCGTATCAAGCAGGATTTAATTCTACAACAGCGATTTTGTATTACCTGTAATTTCCTGAACGGAAACCGAAAATGAAACAGGTCGACCGTGGGTAAATCTTGGCCGTGTGACAATAATTTTTTATTTGTAACCGAATGGTGGGATTTACTATTATAAATCTAACGGATAGTATTCGGATCGCATTACTCGCGTTGTCGATAATTAAAGGATAACCGAGTTCATTGGTGACACGTAATTTTTTTGACTTAATGTTATAATCGTAAATTGCGATTTACCGTACGGATGGCTCTTCGTGAAAAGGACCGCTAAAGACGTGTATATATTTAATAATCGATATTTGCAAAAAACCGTTATTCTGATCTACGAGGCTTATACTTAAAAGAACGTGTAAATATTGCGTGCAAAATTTTCGCAATTTATTTATTTAAGAGAATTTTACCGTTTTTGAAAAGTGTTGAGAATGTTTAAAATAAAGAGGAATTTTAGTATAAAAATTCCGCGACAATTATTGCGAACGTATTTTTTTTTTATACGTACCGTCTCGGATACAGTTAACCATACTCGAATAGATTACTCTAGATAGAATAATAATCGGGTAAATTAATTTTTCATTAACGTGTAATAATGGAAAAAGTGTACACGTAGTTTTATGTAATTTATGTATCGGGCAAGTAAAATAGTTATTGAAAGTTGCTTTCTAAAATCATCTATAGGTGGTTCGCTTCGTGAAATTATTTTAGTTACACCGGATTATAATAAGAAAGTACCCGGTTTATTTTAAAACTAAGTATTTGTTGAATTTTTTGTTATAGCATACAGACGAATCTGGCGATTTTTTTTTTTAAAGTAACAATAAAGTTACAATAGAAGTCATTAATTATTAAATATATATACGTAACGTAGTTTTCTGGCAATTACGCCATTTTCAAGTTATATGTAACATAACTAATAATGAAAATAAATTATTAATTAAAATGATACATATAAAAATCTAAAATACATTCAGTTCTAAACTAAGATACTTGGCAACAGGTAATGCTATAGACTAAATATATTTATTAAGTAGTTTTCAAAAGTAATTCATTATCAAGCGTTATTAACGTGTTTAATTAATTAGTTATATTTCGTAATTAAGGGAAAACAAACAAATTATTATAATTTTTGATATTTACTTTTTTTTTTAAGAAAAAAAAACAACATGAAAATAAAGTGTTATCGAATATTGCTCTTAAATTCTGAACACAATATATATTAATTACCGATTAATAATGCTCTTAACTTATTTCTTTTAATTAGAACACACAAAACATGCACATTTTTTATATATATATATATATATGTATGTATATACACCCTTGTTTTTTTGGTGACAGTATTCGTGTAATATGTGCGGGAATAATGTTTGATGTAAACCTTCCGGTATTATCCTTCATTTTCAGCTGTTTAAAATAATACACCACTTCAATAAGTCGTAAAACGATTTTATGTGAAATAACTTGTTCGATTTTAGTAGATGTAGTGTTTTTATTCCTATTTTAATATTGGCAAATAAATTTACTCCAATGAACGATCAGATAATGATGCCATCCTCGATGGTTCGTCATATCCGGACATGATTCATTAATATAAACTCGCTCGCCCCCAATTTTTTTCTCTCTTCATCATTGACAATCTTATACCTTAAGCTCTCTTTCTTTCTTTCTCGTCGTCTAAGTTATTCGAGTGTTCTACGTAGAAAACAACGCATATATATGTATGATGAATTTATATATATATATATATGCATATATATATATGTGTGTGTATGTATATATAATTCTAAAATCGCAATCGGCCTATATTAATTCACTGTGGTAGTCGGCGTTTTCCTGCCTAACCTAAAATTTTATTAACGTAAGTGACAAAGAAAAAAAAATAGCTGTACCTCGGAGCGCAGGTTAGAAGTGAAACTTATTTTAACAAAATTCCGTACAGAGTTTATTTTAAATTTCTACACGTATGTATATATATAAACACACACGTATATAAGAATAAGCCTACCTATATGACATAAACGTGGTTTGAGACGGGTGTTAGTAGCGCGGTACATGCGAACGGGATAGAAAAAGAAGAAGGTATACATACATATGTGAGTGCGTGTGTGTATACATATATATCCGTATGTTGTTTCCGCTCGCTCGTTTTTTTGCCGGTTAACTTCCCATATAAACCACGCCAATAGAAATTTCACTTCAAAAATATACAACTATTACGACACAGGAGAAAAGGGAAACAAAAAACCCGCACACAAAAACGAAATAAGCATAATATCGGATAATGCTGAAACTAAGGATTAACTATGAAAATTATTAATATAACACTTCTCGATAATAATAGCAGTATTAATAAGCGAATGACTCATTATAATAAATATGCTTTTATATTACATAAGCATTAGTTGCCTGGAATCTCAATTACCTATTAACGAGATAAACTCATTATCGTGTATATGGCGCAATCATCGGAAAATTTACACGATATCTTAAGAGAATGTATTCTTTGGTAATTACGGAATATTGCGCGTATAATCTATTTTAGTATACCTGAAGCACCTGTTGTGAATGATCTGCAATTTAATGTAATTAGCGTTAGAACAAACGCAAGTAAATACCCGGATAAGTATTAGGTATTTTATAAATAATAAATTTATTTCGTGTATTAGGAAATAATTTTCTATTAAACACGTTATATAGAACAAGTGGATTTATTAGTCTTCGTATTGACGTGTTTATTTAACTGCCTCGTTCTAACTATGTAGCAGGGCTCTGTCATGTCCACGTATCACTGTTTCATGACCTCCTACTCCAACGTGTCCATTTCTGTTTTTTACCTCTTTTGTCTACTCCCAATATCTCTCCGGTTTTCTCTTCAATAGTGCTTCAACTAATTCCCATTCCTTTCCTCCTCCAACCTCGTTTACTACGTATAACAGCTAATTCATCGATACCCTAAAAAATAAATAAATTTGCTGTGAAAAGCAACGTTTAAACACCGAACCTAATCTGACCAATTGTTTCTGGACACCGTCAGATTATTTGGAAATTTTGGTCGTCTGCGTGTAAGAAATTACGTATATTAGACCGATGATTAACCAGAAATTACTTTTTGTTACAACATTCTTGCGGTTTGTTAGAATTTTTTCTTCGTACAAATTAATAATAATGACGTTTATTTATAAAATTTATTATTAATTAGTAATGTTTCAATGTTGATTTTTATCAATAACGTATAAGTGTGTTACCTCTCTTTCTGTGTGTGTGCGTGTTGATTTATCATCTGTCGACGTCTTTCTTTACCGGATGAAAATATAAAAATTCGTTATCTAAGACTGAAATTAATTTATTTTCTATTAAAAAATTTTTCATTGAATGATGTATTTCTTTTTTCTTTTCTAAGAAATAACGACTTTTATTTCGGCCGAGTGCCAATGACTAGTTTGATCGGTGATCCGTTTTATTTATAGAGAGCGTATAAATGATTACGTAAACATCTGTTATTCGACCCAGATTGACCTATGCCTATACCGATGGTCTAGTGGTCAGTTTCAATAGCTCGTTAAAAACAAAACAAAAAAATAATTACGACTGATTCAAAATCACCATTTACCGACATATATTTATACAAAACTTAGCACGCATTCGTAATTTCGCATTTCGTATTTACTTTGGTAAACGAATAAATTATTTGAAGAATTTTACTGTAAAATGACTAAATTAGAAAACGTTACCCCGTCATCGATCGTCGGTTTCCACGATGGCGTTCAGATTAATTTTCAAATCGTTTTTTTATTAATTGCAGCGCGAAATAATTCAATCGTTCATTTATCAAACCGCTAAGATTTTCTAGTCGGAATATCGATGGGTCGTTTACCCGTTATTTTATCTTGATTTCTGATAATGTGACCGAAATATCTAGTTTTTCCTTTACGGTGTATTTTTAATAGTTTATTTAAACGTTCCGCGAAACAGCCTTCTATATGTGTAACCATCGAGATTGCACATAAAGCATATTGAAAAGCTACTCGGACCTATAACATTACGCCCACGACTGACATCCTGGTTTTATAATATATAAAAATTCATGCTAGTTTACTTCGCGGTTTTATGGTTGCCTTAGGTAGAGTTCTGCTTAGCTGACATCTACTGTATAGCGGACGTAAACCACGTTTTGTTCTCTCGTCTCGGTTATATCCGTGAGAGTGCGCGAAAAAATGTCTGGCGTGCAAGTAGAATTAAAACCAGTAATTAATATAAAAAGTAAGCTCGCAGGTTATTGAAAACGATATATTTTCGTACACAGCGCTCAAATCGCCCTTTTTGCGTAATATAATAAACCAAATGTGAAATGTTTTATATTAATTCAAGTATTTCGAAAGTATATATTTTTTCAATTTATATTTGATATTTTTAAAGCTATTACTTAAAATGTAAGAATAAATTAAAAATTTATGTTATCAGTAATTCGAAATAAAAATTTCGGGCTATATTTAATCTTTTTTTTTTTCGCGTTATTTCTTTTCGCGTATAAATAGAAAAACATGTTTATATTGAAATCAGTGTTAAAAAAAAAAAGTTGTTGTATTCGGTCTGTGAAACCCAACCTGTACGATAATGGGGATTTTTTAATGGCCGTACATCGGCGTTTTAAGGATATAGTCTACTAGAAATGGTAATTTTATACGGGTGTGCATTTCTGATATTTTTGTATATCTATTTGTACGTAATACGTATCTAAGGCATCTTTTTCGAAGTGCCTCTGTAGTCTATAGTAAGTACTGTTCGAGACTGATGAGCACACGAAACAGAGATATGTAATGTTGATATTTTATAAATAATTAACTTATTACGTACGTTGAGTCGTGCTTTAGAAGTGAATATAAAACTGGCATAGTTTTGTTCGTTTTTGGACCTATGTGCTGCTGCTCAATAATGTGCTTATTAAAAGTTAATCGTTTCTCGAATAACTGCACCCAGGTAACGTATTTGGTTAGCCCATTGAATAACGATATTGTTAACAGTTAGATTGTCGTATAATGAAGGTCTTCCTCTGATAAATAATATAGCCTTAATGCTTATCCGCCATTTTTAAAAAATATTTCAACTGCATATATATATATATATATATATTCCCACGTAGATAATCAACATAGTACCACATATCCGGTTATGAATATATTGACTATCTTCTTCGCGACGAATTTTCTGTTCTAGAACACATCGAGTAGTAAATGGCTGTACGATATTTTATATTATTGCGATAAATTTGCATGTAGGTGTAGCTTCTTCAGGTTTTTTATAGTCTTTTTCACTTTTTTCTTTTTCCGTGTTTCTTTTTTTTCCCTTTCCCCCCCATTTTTTTTTTTTTATTAAAGATGTACGTTTTGCAATCTCGCAACTATTATTTCACCCGTCTTTTTAAAACGACGTAGTCGTTTATTTTTGTTGTAACGCAGCTTTCTTCTCCGTGCAATAAGAGGATTTCGCTAGTTTTGTTTTTAATATTCAGTTCTTATATTCTAAGTAATCTTATTTTAGAGTGAAGAAAGTCACTCTTCAGTCTGAATAATCTCTTTACCTATTCATTGAAGTTACAGCCCACTTACGTTTTGTTGATCTACTACAATTACCTCGTGTGGACTGTTAAAACCTGATTGTTGGATTGTTGTCTTCTATACCTGATTTATAATACATATTTAGCGTTATAATTCAAACAGCATACTAATTAGAACTGTATCGTCTGCGTAAGTATCTTTGATTGATTTACTTTTTCTAAATATCTAATTTCACATTATACATATACAGTTGTTCCGTAATATGCTCAGATATATTTTTTAATTTGTGTGGTTTGATGTTTTCAACAGTTTTCCTATATGTTTTGCTATATGTTGATTAAAAAAAAATATATTATCATTTTGTCTTTTAAATATTGATTTCGGGGAAAAAATACTTTTATTTATTTATATATATATATATATAAAATATCATCATCATGTAGTCATCAATCCTAAAACTGGTTTGATAATTTTCTCCACAATTAACGATTTGCAGTTTTCCCGTTCATGGCCGCATATCCGGTGCTACCAGTATCTTCTATTACCTGTTGCATACATTGTTTCCTTGGTCTTTTCCTCATTTTCAATCCATTATTCTTTTTATAATTATCTTTTGTAGACTACCGTGCCTTAGAATGTGCTCAATCATATTTATCCCTCGTTTAATTATTCTATTCCATAATGTTTTTTCTTCTCCAATTTTCTTCAGGACTTCTTCGTTTGTTAGTTTATCTGTCCACCGTATTTTCAGCATCCTCCTGTAACACCACACTTCGAATGCTTCTAGTGATTGTTTTTTCACTTTACGAATCGTCCATACAATGTTAGGAGTTTTTTCCTCAGATTTATACCCGTGTTTGTTAATATATTTTTCCGTATTAATTCTGTTTTTAATGAATTCCTGCATCGTCTCTGGTGAGTTTGCTACCCAAGTAATGAAATTCATTAACTTATTGTATTTTAGTATCGTCAATGTGTCTATGCTTATTTTCTTTCGACTGTAATTTGTCTTATTTTTATTTATTTACATTTCATATTTCTTAAATATATCTTCCATTACTTGTAAAATGTATCGTTCAGTTGATTTGGATTTTCTGCTAGCACAGCTATATCATCTGAAAAAAGTAATGTACTACACCTTGTACTTTTTAGACCATTTTCTTTTGTTTTTTCTCTAACTTCTTTAATTATTCCTTCCATAGTTTGAACAGTATCGATGGGTAGAGCACGCCCATGTCTAACACCTTTCGATATTTTAACTTCATTGCCCACATTACCAATCTCAATCCTTGCTTTCTGATTATCGTATAATTTATATATTAATTTTACATCCTTTATGCTTATTATCTCCATATTCTAAAATATTCAAAACAGTATGTTGCAATTTACGTTATCGGAAGCTTTTTTTTATATCAATAAATGTAGCATAAAGTAATTTTCCAGTTCTAAACTGATCATCTCCCTTATATACTACTATTCTTCTCTGCATTATTTTGACCAATATCTTTGATGCGTGACGTTCTTAAAGTCTTCACATTTATCTGAATTTGTTCTTTTTAGTATTGCAATTATTTTTTGCCCATTATAAAATCCGACGGTATAGTCTCGTTCTTATATACATTCCTTATTAACTCGTATAAAAAATTATTTGCTTGTATTCCTCCTACTTTTATTAGTTCAATCGGTTTGCCTTATTATTCCTTATTTATTTTAAAACTTAATCATATTCACTTCTTAGTATTTCGTTTTCATCATCTTGTAATTATATTTTATGTGCACAATAATTCCTATAGAAGAACTATACAATTCTCCTAAATTTTCTTTCCACCTTTGAGCTTTTTCGTTATCTTCTATTAATAATTTATCGTTTATATCTCTAATATTTGTTGATTTATATTTTACATATTTTGTCTTAATAGTTTCATGTGCGTTAAATTATATATATTTTGCGTACGTCTAGGTATTTATACGAAAATTAACTGCGAATTCAAATAATTGCAACGATAATTATGTTTTGTCCGGAATGAATGTTAACAGAATTTGTAGTGGGTGGAATTACCAAATTAGCTCACGCTGCGGATAGTTTTACGTCAAAAATCAACTTTTTCTAAAATTGAAAAATGTCAAAACAATTTTAAACATTGAGAAAAATTCGATAATAGTAGTCTTTGTGATTTATTATTCGAGGCTCGCTTGTGCCATTTTTCGTTAATCCCTTTAGTTTCAGTGGCGTTATTCTCTCTCTCCCTCTCTCTCTCTCTATTATAAACGAAATTTTAATTCTAAGGAAAATCGTTTATTTGATACAAATTTTATAACGAAAATTATCTACAGTTATCTAATAAAAAGTGATTACGATTGTATACAATTTATAATTTCGTGTCTAAATTTCATAATTCGTGATTGAAAGGGTTAAAATTATTTCCATGTGAAAAATTACGGTCGATATTCCGTAAAAAAAATTTCTTTTCTCCTGACTAGATCGCAAATTAAAAGTAAACAGCGCTATCTATCGGTGAATGTTTTTTAGTGTGGTATGAGTTAATTTTTTTCTTCACTGGTAAATTACAACTTAAACAAAAAAATAAAGGTTTTTTTTTGTTTGATTAAGTGAAATTTGTAAACAACAAAATAGTTCTTAGTAATCTTTAAGAGAAAACTCGTAATTATTATATATAATTATGGGTGAAACAAAAAATTGTTATTCTCCCAACGGTTTCCAAGGCTATTTTTTGATCAAATTTTTTAAAATTAATATTTAAGACCGCGCATTATTGCGACTTTAAATGTCGAATATAATTACGCTTCTATTTTTAATATATTCAACGTTATATTTAATTTTTGTTTTCTACGCTAAAACCGTCTTCGAAAATATGAAAAATAATCGCTTAATCTAAAAATCTGACAAAAAAGATGATACAATATTATATTTTGTTCAATTATATTATATAGTGTAGAAACAGTTACTTTGAACAAAAACAATGGATTATCCTGAATGGCTGAAATGTCAAATGTAAACATTTTGGAAAAAGAAATGGATTCTAGAGGATTACTCAAGAAAGAAGTAATGAACGAAAGGTGATATACTTTTGGGCGTTTGATAAGACGACGAGGCCGAAAGAAAACCGACTCTGAATTGACAATATCGAACAGTACTAAACTGCTAGCGTTTCTGTCGTGTACAGTGACACGTCGCACCATCTTGTTGAAACCATATAGGACACAGGCGACGACGACGACGACGACGAAGCGAAGGGGAAAAAACGAGTTTATCATCTCAATACAGCGTATTCCGTTGACAGCACCAGTGAAATAAGGCACCACAAGTATGGCCCATTTTCTTCTTGCCCAGGAACATTTTTTATCCGTTGCAGAATCTGCCTATCGAAAGTTTTCAATCCACCTTGAAATTGAATTGCCATGTGGTACAGGTTTACACCACCGCGTAACTTTGTATTCTTTTCGAAACTCTCTTTGCACTGTCGTGGTCGATTCACGCCGAAAATAACGTTCCACCCAAAATGGGCGCTCCTCGTTCTAGGATGCCGAAACTGGACAAAATCGAATCTCGTGTGTACACTAAACGTGGAGCATGCTGTTTGCATTGTAGCAGTGTTACCAAGTGCGCTATTCAAAAGTCAAAACGGTCTGTCTTCGCTGAGTCACCCTATATATACATATATATATATATATATATATATATGTGTGTGTGTGTGTTATACATATATATATATATATATATATATATGTGTGTGTGTGTGTGTGTGTGGGACGTCTTTCAATAAGTCTTGATTAAATTTAAAATGCTGGAAAATTAAATTAATTTGTATAATCATAGAAGACATGAAGATGTGAATTATAGTACTTTATATATATATATATAGATATAGGATGGGGTGAATGAATTGTGATAGGGTAAGTTATATGTATATATCCTAAAGACGATCCTTAAAACTGGATACAGAATCTCAAATAATGATGGCACCTGCAGTGAAGCATATAAATACGATGAGATATATTGAATTTTCAAATTCTTGAAAAAAAATTAAGACTGCCATTGAAATTATAATAAATATTATATCATTAAAATATCTTATTCTAACATGTCACGTTCAGTGGAACGTATTAGGTGTGGCATTATAAGTATTTAGTTTTTAGTGATATTTTTATTTTTCATATTTTTGGATGAGATGCTATTAAGTAGACGAGTAGGCTTTTTATTTTTTTCTATCTAAAACTAAGGTGAAATAAATTCTATTTATAAGCTTGCAAATTTTTTGAAGAGGACGAAAAAACGGGAAATCGGAATTTTATTGTGTAGATACACGTTCTTTTAGCGGAATTCTTTTTAAGATTTCGTATTTTTCTTAACCATAAAATAAATTCCTTTATATGTATACATAATATTCCTTTCATATATATGTATACGACCACAACTTAGTTGTTGTTTCAGGGGATGTACACGTCTGCTATCAAACCATGGAAGGATAGTTGTCAGATTAGATCGCAAAAAAAAATCTCAGATTAAATATTCTGATACTGACAATATTGTTTCCAATGTACAATTTGGTTTTTGTCAAAATTTTTGTTCGTCTAATCAAATATCTAGAGAAGCCGAGTTTGTGACGCATAATTTACATACTGGTATTGAAGCTGCTAAACAGTTTGATACTGCATAGCATGCGGGTACCTTATACAAAATAATTAAACGCGAACTTCCCTCTTATTTAATTAAATTAATTAGCAATTATTTACGCGATAGAACTTTTTATCTAATTGTTGGTGATTCGAGGAAGTATATTGGGACTTTTCTTTTTAAGCATTATATTTATATTGTTTCTCGGAAATGCCGAATACACAAGTGGCACTCTATGCAGATGATGCGGCTATTTTTTACAGCGCATTTAGACTAATCGCTATCCAAAACACACTTCATCTCAGACGTGGAAAATTAGTATCAATTCATCGAAAACTGAAACCATTTTATTTACACGCGAACGAACAAAATTGCCGATTAATCTAACGGTGTCGGGAAATAGCTTTGACTGATCAGATTAGGTTCGGTATTTGTTTTTTGACAGCAAATATAAACTAATAAATCCATTTTTGTTTTCCGTGTCCCATGTTTAATAGAAAATTATTCCCTAATACACGAAATCAATTTATTATTTATACTAATACGTGCCCGGGGGTATTTACTTGCGTTTGTTCTAAAGCTAATTATAATAAATTGCAGATCATTCAGAACAGATGTCTTACGTGCTTGCTATACTAAAATAGATCATACACGCAATATTCCGTAATTACCTCGTATTAAAGATTACATTCTCTTCAGATATCGCGTAAATTTTCCGATGATTGCGCCGTATACACGATGATAATGAGTTTATCCCCTTAAATAGGTAATTGAGATTTCAAGCAACTAATGTTTATGAAAAATGTAAACATACTTATTATAATGAGTCATTCGTTTATTAATATATTAATCATTTTCATATTTAATCCTTAGTTTCAGCGTTATCCGATATTATGCTTATCTTACTTGTGTGCGGGTTTTATGTTTATTTTTTCTCCTGCGTCGTTAGTTGTACGTTTTTTTCTTTGTCACTTACGTTAGTTAATTAATCTTGTAAGCTATCGTGATAAAGCGAGTTCCGGTACACGATATATTTATAAATTATGATTATTGACTGTATTTATAATCGACATATGGATCGTATGCGCGATATTTGTGAAACGTAAAATTATTGTTGCGTATCAAGAGCTAAGGATGAGCGAAGACAATCATTATAATTATTCGTAGTTTCACCTGAAATGCTTATATTACGTTGACAATGTTTTTTCCACATTATAGAAAAACCCTTTTGAATATTATTATTTTTTCAGTTGCTTGACACGCTATGATAATATGTGTGTGTGTGATATAAATGTATGTATTCTAATATATTTCTATCACTGCTGCAGTGTTACTTACGACGAAGGTTGGTAATGTATTATACTCTTAAATTACGGCGTGAGTCCGTTATAATATTAAATTGTGAAATAAAACGTATAGTTGCTCTCTTTTAATTACTTTTGAATTTTGAAATTTGCTTATGTTGAAACAAATATGATTCGACCGTTATTCCATCGATGTAATTTTCTAGAAGACTGTGTAAACATCGAGTAACCTAATAAAATCGAGAAAGTTCAATCGGCTTTTCTAAAAAAAAAAAAAATAATTTTAATAATGACACGTTATCTCGGTATTAAAACTGTTGGCAAATATATATGTCGACTAAATAACAGCGATTAATTGAACGCGATACAAGCATAATTAATGATGAAACCGCGTATAACGAATATTCTTGTCTCTTATACGTAATATGTATCGTATTGAATTTGCGAAATTATTCGAACGATTTCAATAAAGTATAGTATTGCGTTTAAATGTTTAGTTCATTTTAAATGTAAACGAAAATATATTGCGAAGTAAACGGCCGAAGAATTTATTACCATCCCCTCTTTCACGCTGCCCTATACTCGATTAATAAACATTATCATCGACTTTTTAATTAAACCGTATGTAAAGAACAATCTGAACATATATCGCGAATTTATGAATGCAGAGTATCGTCATCCGTATCTTTGATATGAAGAAAATAAAGTATTCCTAAAAAAATTTAAAGCAGTATCGAATTTTTACTACGCTACAAAGTATCGAAAATTACGAAGCCAATATTATAATGATTTTTTTTTTACTATGAGTATATAGGCTGGAGACTATGCCGTAATGTAGTATCTTCTATGAAAGTTACAGGTGTACCACAAGGCAGCATAATCGAACTATATTTATTTCTAATACTATTAAATAATCTTCCTAACATACCTTTTGTTGAAATTATGTGTCGGCGATACTGTTCTTCACGTGTTGTTAGCACGATTCATAATCGATTGCAGAAAGCGGTAAATACTATTTCCAAATGTTGCAGATGATGGAAATTGCAACTAAATGCGTTTAACATCCGAAGCAATTATTTTTACTAGAAGACGTCTAGCTTTGGAAAACAACCCACAAGGTCAAAATAAGTTCGTTATTTAGTAGTTCTTGACAAAAGATTAACATTTAACGAACAGATCAAATATGCGATTGACAACGTCCATATAGCAATGCACGCGCACTTTTTCCAATATTCAACGGAAAATCACCACGGAGCTTACCAGATTAAATAAAGTTCAAGATTAAACTTGTCCCCTGTATTGTCTACTATCATCTCTAATAGTACATATAAAAAGCTCCAGATAGTCTGAAATTATTGTTGTAGAACTACTGTAATATTCATAATCGTTTATTGATTAATTTATTAACAAAATTTCAAAAAATGTTCTAATCCATCGCAATAAATTCATTATATACGATGTGGCACATCTGCGTGCACGATATTATACTAAGTATAAGCGCCGTAGAATTAGACGTGGATTGTTACACAAATTTATTTTCTTTTTCGAGTATACTATTATTTTATTATGTGATTTATTAATAAGTATCAATTGTAAAATGTAATTATCTGCCGTTAACTTAAATATTTTTATTGTGGTCTTTTGTCCTCTCATCCGAGTAAGGTTTTTTTTTTTAATTTCCTGTACTTCTTTTTGATCAGATTTATACTAAATATTAAAAAGTTAATTTATTATCAAGTTAAAATAACTATTTGCCGAGGTTAAAAGTGGTACTTGCTCAATAATTTTTTGCGACAAGTAGGTTAATTAATGAAATAAAGGCTTTTTCCTCTTCTTAACTCGATAATATTAAACGTGTACTGTTAAGATATGTAACTATAGCAACACGGTTGATAAAATGTATTATTTTCGCAATATTCGAAATTAAAAACTGTAAATTACGTTTACATCTATATTAATTAAATCGTATAAACTTTCTTTATTGTAAAATGGCCGGATCAGAGATAAACGTAATTGGATGGCATTCGATCCGTTCATTATTTATAAATTATTTGTATCAGTTTTGTATATAAATATTTCGGATATGCAAGAATATCGTAAATTATTAACCGAATTATTTTTATTTTATTTTTCATTTGGGCCGACCGGATCGTTATAATTTTTTGAGCTATCGAGTAGTTTAATTAGTTCACAAAAACGTGTTAATTTAAATTAAGTTTATTATTTATATTTATATATAAATGGTTTAAATTAATCAGGAAAATTCAAGGAAAACCTTTTATTTATTTATTTATATATAGATTTGATGAATTTGTCCTAATTTACGATTAGGCATTTTCGAATTTGTTTAGCCTAACGTTAAGATACTTTTAATTACGAAGTAAATTTTTTTTTTTAAATGGTTTAAATTAAAACTTAATTTTTTTTCTTTAAATTTGACCGATTGTCGAGGCTCGATGATTGTTTTTAACATAAATTTTATTCTCGTATATAAAATTGGTATCGTAATTTTTATATCGTATTTTTAAGCGATTTAAGCACGATGTTACGAAATATTATGTTCCACAAAAGTTGTACTTTATATTCTCCGGTATTAGTTTGAAATTTTTTATGATGAATATTTAGAAAGTTGACACATCCGTAGGAATAAATTATATCTCCGTGAAACGTTCTTAATAGGGTGGTAAATGAATTTACGAACATCTTTAAAAGAGCAAATATAAGAATATTATGTTCCATGATATAATTTTGCTTATCGTATCGCTTACTCCTTAATAGTTTAGTTTTGACAAGTGTTTACATAGCTAACAACGACGCTAATCGAACGAAAACGATTAAAATATAGTCAATAAAGATAAGTGGTGTCTAACATCAACTGTTTTTCGTTAATGCCTGCTAAATACAGACGGCGTAAGATTCATGTGTATATATATGTACTAAATTTTATATATATATATATATATATTACTTTTTATATGTTAGAGAGATGTTCGATATTATAATAATATACTGGGTTTATCACTAAGATATAAATTTTGAGGATTTTCTATCTCACCGTTCCTACACTAAATTACTTCCTCTCTATATTGTACTTTCATAATTTGGCGAATGCATTAAGTTATTGCGTGTAAAATAAGCATTGTTCAGTGTCTTATCCACACCTAGAATTCTTATGCAGTGGTATTGCGATAGTCGAACTAAACAAAGATTTTCACTTAACACACTCGTTAATCTCGTTGAAATATGCACGGAACAAAGATTTAGATAATTCTTTCACTACTAAAAGCTCGAACTTTTATAAAACAAATTTTCAAGTTTTGATACCCGTCGTAGCTGGAGTATTAGTACACACGAATGGTGTTCCCTAAGTTGACTGCGTTCAATTAGGCTTATATCCGTTTTAGGCGTGAGTTTCTCTTTACAAAGAAAGTTGATTTATCTGTGTCTTTCTATTCTTCACATCATTAATAGCGTCAACTTGATTTCTTTGGAATAATATTTTAAACACCAGCAAGCACGCCTCATTTATTGAATCTAAACACCCCTTAACATTGCTTAAACAAGAGTTATTTTATTTGTCAACATTTCCAATCTTGTTATAAGCACTATGTAAATTCTCAACGGAGGAAAAAATTAAATGAAAAATTAAACGCTCGCTAGTTTGAAGAAAAAAAAAATAAACGCATTTTGATGATGTTTTTCAACAAACCGATTACGATTTGGAATTATAATATTTCGTAATTTTCATACGTTAAATATTGAATATAATGGAGAGTAGTGATTTTATAAATTATAAACCAAACAAAATCATAACACAGTTTAATCCCTAAAAGTTTTTTATTGCAAAGCTTTTCGACAGTTACGTCATACAATAAATACTACATATGAAATGGAAAAAAAAAGTTTAGTGATTAAAGTGTGTTATGATTTTGTTTGATTTATAATTAATAAAATTACATTTTGAAATAATCGAAATAAAAAATTATTATCATTGTTGTTTTTAACTTCCCTTTTCTTTTTTCTTTTTTTGCAGGAGACTCGTCAAAAGTTACCAACCGAAGAAGAAAGATGAAGAAGATTACCAGTAAGTAAATTCATTATTTGGTGAATATCGTTATTAAAATTATTAGTGTAGAAATCGTCGATAAACAATGGACGATATGTAGAAATATTTTAAACCAATTTTGAAATTGAAATATTTGTAAATATTCTCAACTTTAGCAAATTTTGTTATAGTATGAAAACAAATATGACTCGAATGACGTTAGATTGAAATAGCGTAATTAGAGTATTATTAATTAATTCATTCATTTTTTAATTATCTTCTTATTTAATATAAGCTTATAAGCGTAATTCTTCGTTGATTGTAAGAACGATTAAACAACATCTTATTATATTATTACTTTTAATTAATCACTCGCATAAATTAATTTTAATAGTTCTAAGATATTTCCAACGTGGACTACCATAATTCCAGATCCTGGAGTTTCGATTTATAATAATAGAACAGAACTCGCAATTGTATATATTTTCTAGTGTTTAATCAGATATGTTTAGGATTAAGTAAGGTCGTCTTTTTATTAAACGACTTTTTTTTTTTTAGCTCCTTCCATATATTGTGATTAAGCTTGCTCGGTAGCAAAAATTCACTCACTTGTGACAGTTTTTGCCTATTTAAAAATATATTAATATTTGTCAATTCCTATTTTGAACGTGTCATTATTTTGGTTTTATTTATATTCATTTTGCATCATTCAATTTAAAAAAAAAAAAAAAAAACAATCCCTTTCCCATTATGGGTTTCGGCCGGTTTTACCCGTCGGCAGACAACCCTTTGTTATATTTATTAATTATTTTTCCCTCTTCTTCATGTGTGTGTACTACCATGGTGTGCGTGAAATATGTTATGTTATTAAAATGAATATTCTCATTACTTCTCAACTACTCTACTCGTTTGTGTGTTATGATTGTGTTGTTATATTTATGTTACTGTGGAGTTATGAAAATGTAGATATGTTATGTGACCTCTTGTGTGTATTACCAAGGTTTGTGTTCTTATTGTGTGAAATGTGTTTATGTACTACTACTATTTTATTGCTGCGAACGGGTAGACCGACATATAAAGGGTGTTTTCGTTTATTGCAATTTTTTAAATTTTACAATAATTCCTTATACTACGAACATATTACATATAAATTTAATGTATATGCATATTCCAAATATGTAATTATCCAAAATAGATAAATAAAACTATCTTGTTTCAATTATTACGCTTCTTGTTTCTTCTCTCCTCTCTTTTCTCCTTTTCCTCTTTTGTTCACCCTTTCCATACATCTATTAATCCAATCCGTTCTTTTAATTCTCCATTTCCAACAAAAAAATAAAATAAAATGAAAAAAACAAATTAATAAACGTTTTAATCGGCTATCGGTGTTCTTTTTCGTTTTCTCTTTCCCAAAGCTTATTGTGATTTTGTTTCACTTTTTGCTATTAACGCTATATTGTCTGCATACCTTGTAGAGTTGTACCGTAGACCATTGATTTAACGAATTATTAAATTTATTTACAAATCTACGTACTTTGAAAAGGAAGAATTTTTTTGTTTACCAACTAAACGAATATTGGCCACTATTGATGAAGTTATTATAGTTAAACATCGAATAAACTTATTTTTGGAACTATCACAATACACTGACCACTTCCAAGAAAAATGAGCTGCCTACACTATAAGTGGCGTTTTAGCTGTTGTGTGGGTTGCATTACAGTAAATAAATAAATTTACTAAAAAAAAAAAAAATATCTGTTACAGCTAAAATTAATTTCGAATGTAGTCATATAGTCATACTAGGCTATTTCGAGCGAAGGTCTCCCCCAATTTTTCCAAGTTGCGTTTGTTGTGTGCCAATCTATATAGAGCGCTTCTGGAACCTGGGAATTTTTTGAAGTCGTCATCCCAACGTGTAACGGTCGCAACTTTTTTCTCTTGCGGTACGCCAGGAACCATTCCGTTACTTTCTTCGTCCACCGCTGATCTCTGTATTTTATGACATGTCCTCCATACTTCCATTTCAGCGCACGGATTGAAGTTATGACATCCCTATTATCACCCATTTGTTCCTTAATCTTTTTTAATTTGACTCTATCTAGTTTCTTGATTTGTAATATTGATCTTTCTAAATTATTTTGGCAGGTTCTTAGAATATTTTCCTGTCTTTGCGTCATCGACCATGTTTGTGAGCCGTAAATTAAGGATGGTAGCGGTCAGCTGTTGAACGCCACGCTTTTTAGATTGAGCGAAATATTGCTCTTACAAATTGATTTCATCATCCAGTACTTTTCCATGTTATTGCCACTCTGCGGTGTATTTCGGCTGTTAATTTGCTTTTAAATGAAATTATTTGACCTAAATATATAAGTTCGGTGACTTGTTCTATATTGATATTTCCTATTGGTATAAAGCCTCATTTTTCTTGACATAAAATTTTAGTTTTTTCGTTATTTATTTTTAATCCCTATTTATTTCCCTCTAGCTGCAGAGAGACAAACATTTGCTCCAATTGGTTGAAGAAGGATGCAATTAGCATATATATATATATATCAATCATTATACTACTAGTGAAGTCACTCGATGAATGTAATTATATATACGTTCGTACAATGAGACAACTAGTACAAAAGAGGAAAAGAGCATATACCCATTGATGGTAGCGATATTAATAACCTACGGTGATACTGACGACACTACAATCTTTGCTTCTTCTGAAAAGATTGATAAAAATGAAAGCAAAGACTACTAGGATTAAAGATAAATGCAGATAGAACTAAAATCGACATTACACTAGGCCTCAAAATCAGCAATATCGGAGACTTAAGTAAGAGAAGAAGAAACTTTAAATGTTACGAATAAGACGTGGCTCATTTAACACGATGCGGACGCCCAAAAAAATACTAAAGTGCAGCTGAGTCATTCGTTAATTTTTTCGATTTTTTTAAAACGGTTTCGAAACATAATGTTTACTATCTTAAAAATTTGGGAATTTAATTTTTTTAAAACCATTTTACTCTTCATATTTATCAAATTTTCCCGATTTAAGTATTTGTTTATCAAGTGTAATCGATCTTTCTGCCGTCCGCATTTTTTCCCACTTTCTCTACTCTTTTTCCTTCAGTTATTCTGTTCCTTTCATGTTTATTATAACTGTTTTTTGTTTTTCGTTTATTTATATATATATATATATATATATATATATATATATCCTTTCTTCTTTGGGAATGTTGCAAAATAATAAAACGTGTTAATTTTTTATTATTGCTCGTTTAAGGTAGAAACTCGGTTTGTGTCATTCGAGTATGTGATTTTTTTGTATATTTGTATATATATGTGTGTGTGCGTGTGTGTGAAGGAAACTCTGACATTTCTTAAGATATTTTGATAATGCGAACAGCAGTGAGAATATAACGACTGTTGTAATCGCAACTTCACCTGATTCAGTTACGTGTTTTTTCATAATAATAATGATAATAATAAATTATTCCAAAAATGAGTTGTATTTTTTTTTTCAAATATTAAAAAATAAAAAATGGTACAATGGTAAAAATTTTGAGGGCGTAATTATAGACGAATTATAAAAACGTATAATAAATATATACGACATCTGAATGCGGAAAAGAAGTATATTCGAATCCTAGGGGTACATGAATTCACGTGTGAAATTTTTTGTCGCCGACGTAAAGGGATGTATAAATTCTGTTGTTGTTTTTTCATCTCGCATTTAGGTCATTACTGATTGTATTAGTGTTAATAAATGTTATAAAACATTCTATGCCGATGACTTTTGACATATTCAAATAATAATAACTTTTTATTACGCCATTGACTATGCATTCTATATAATTAAAAACAATTTAGACGCGGGGTCCTTCTTTTGAATTGAACGATTCTTGTAATTATACCGTAGTAAAGCTTTTTACATTCATTAGACATGTCATAACACGGAGGAGATACGTACTACTGAAACTGGTCTTTGATGGAAAAATTTTCAGAAAACGTTCTCCAAGTAGGAAACGGAACTCGCATCGATGAAAGACATGCGTCGTTGACTGCGGAATCCGTATGAGGAGATTTTAATGTACTTCACGTCGGAGGCTGCAACTAGTGAAAAATACAAAAAAAAAAAATCTATAGAAATCATAATCTAGCTATATAGAATTTTGTTTGCACGGAATTTTGACTTATTCGTATATTTCTAAAGTCATAGGATATCTTTTCTCGGTATGACGAACCTGAAAATTTCAGTGGACGTGCAATTGAACCATCGATAAAACGTCTTTCGTCCATGAATTCTGAAGACGAGGGTTTCCCCTTTTTCCTCAAAAACTTTTCTTTCGTACTGACAGGTACAGCGTCGTATTAGGGATCTCTGGTGTTATTTTTAGTTATTATAATTTAATTTTGCCCAATAGGCTAATCTTATTTAAATATTCAAAATACATTTGTAGCTACGATTTTAACTACGTCAGTCATTGTATTCTCTTCATCGTTCCTTTACTATATATATATATACTATATTATAAGTTTGCTCTTTGATGCTGGTTTATTATGTTGTACGGATATCTGATATCATATACTGATACGTCTTATTACAATAAATATCAGTGAATTTTCCCGTTAAAACTAAAATCAAGACGACCAATGCGATTCGAATTAGAACGAAAATGATGTTTATTACGATAGTAAAATATTTTTAACGTTATTCCGTGTGCAGAGATTGGAATATAACAAAATATACAAAAAACGAACTAATATCTCTAAAAATTATTTTTAAAGGTGAAACTTTTTAAATTGTTACTCCATTATCAAACTATTTTATTTAACAAATTGACGTTCTAATTGTATACTCATCGTAATTTGTATTTTATTTTTCTAAATAATACATATAGATAATTTGTAATGTTGTTGTTCTCTGTTTTATATATATATGGGTGTGTGTGTGTTGAGTTTTGTTTAAAATATTCTACTCGTTCGTATTTATCTACGTAATATCGACTAATAAGACCTTGAAAGAATAAATTTTTGGCGTCATATCAACTACTGCGTTTTTCTTACACCTATAAATATAGTCGTTAGCCTGATGACGTAATTTTTTTCAATCTCAAATTGTTTTATTTATTTGAATTATTTCGAATTTCTTGCGGATATCCGGCGATTAAAACGTTTAATGTTGGCATTTCCGAATGAAGACGCGCTTGCGGTATTGTTTTTTGAATCTTGTTATTGAACTTGTAATAATTTTGGGCGTAATATTACCTTGTGTTTAATGCTGATGAAGATTACAGATAAAACATCACGAGAAAGAAGAAAGACAACCTGATTATAACTAACGCCACACTATGATGATCATTCGAAAGCTGTCCTTGTGGAGAGTATTTTACAAACTGTCATTCAGGCGCATTATAATGAAAAATGTTTATAACTGGAATGTTCGAAGTTAACCGATGTTGAAATAACATATATACGTAACGATGATACTGTTCTCAAGTTATTTTCATTAAAGAAATATTAAGCAAAATAAATAATTACTTATACTTTTAATAAAAAAGAGTTTACAAATAATAATAATAATAATAACGATAATTAATCCGAAACCGTTAAAAGGATTTATTTAAAGTTTTTCGAGACACAGGTTATTTTCAAACTATCAAAAAAATAAATATTAGGAACGGCAGCTAAAAATGATTATATTTAGATTTATTTTATTAAAGTATTTTAGTTGTTCAAGCTGTCCGTTCTTGAATAATATTTCATTAGTCTTAAATATTCTGAAATATTTCGTGATCACAAAATTAACTCGGAAAATAAAATTAATTTAGTTTCTAAAAGACGACTTAAAATAATTAAAAATATAATAATCGATAATCATACTTTAGACTAGAGAAAACATGATTACAAAAAACAGTTAAAATCGCTAAACTTTATTCATTAAGCAAAGTTTTTCGGCAACTACGCCATTATCAAGCTATATATGTAAATAAAATTAAATATATAAAAACATAAAATATTAATTTAAATCTAAGTTCGCAATTTTCACATAATAAATGAATTATAAATACTTAAAACTATCTGACAGTGACTGTGGTAAACAACACAAATATCAGTAATATAATTTACAGAACAGTAGCTAGAAAATAATTATTTTATAAAAATATGTATTTGAACAATGAAAAATATATTTTATGTAATCAAAAATCAATAGCTAGGAATAATATAATTTTTACAATATATTTTTTAAAATTAATTCTTCCCCAAAATTTACCATTGAATTTAATAAATTATTTTTATCCCTTTCTTTTATTATTTCCATTTTTTCGAGTACTTTTCTTTTTTTTAAATGTTTTTCTGTATGTCAAATTTTATAATTACGATTAATATTATTTATTTTGTGTTTTAATTCTATACAATGTTTTCCAAATAATGATTTTTCATCATTATTTGTATATGAGTTTAAATGTTCTTTAAATTTTGTTATGAATTGTCTGCCTGTTTCTCCTATGTATTCTTTTTCACATTGATTGCAATTTAATTTATAGACTCCTGAATTTTTTAATATTATCAATAGAGCAAAATCAATTTTAACAGACAGGGATAAATTGAATAAAGGAAAAAACATTATAAAACAAATAGCAGTAAGAAACAAATATAACCCTATTATAGTTGATCAAATATGGAATAAAACTAAAGTCAATATAAATATAGAAAAAGATAAAAAGAATTATTTAGGTTCAATAAATTATGTAGGAAGTCATACATATAAAATAATTAAAATATTTAACAACTATAACATCGATTTAGCAATAAGAAATAATAATACATTATTAAAATCAATCAGTAATAACAAAATAGAAGATAAAAATATATTAAAAAATTCAGGAGTCTATAAATTAAATTGTAATCAATGTGAAAAAGAGTACATAGGAGAAACAGGCAGACAATTCACAACAAGATTTAAAGAACATTTAAACTCATATACAAATAATGATGAAAAATCATTATTTGGAAAACATTGTATAGAATTAAAACACAAAATAAATAATATGAATCGTAATTATAAAATTTGACATACAGAAAAACATTTTTAAAAAAGAAAACTACTTGAAAAAATGGAAATAATAAAAGAAAGGAATAAAAATAATTTATTAAATTCAATGGTAAATTTTGAGGAAGAATTAATTTTTAAAAAGTATATTGTAAAAATTATATTATTCCTAGCTATTGATTTTTGATTACATAAAATATATTTTTCATTGTTCAAATACATATTTTTATAAAATAATTATTTTCTAGCTACTGTTTTGTAAATTTTATATTACTGATATTTGATTGTGTTGTTTACCACAGTCACTGTCAGATAGTTTTAAGTATTTATAATTCATTTATTATGTAAAAATTGTGAACTTGGATTTAAATTAATATTTTATGTTTTTATATATTTAATTTTATTTATATATATAGCTTGATAATGGCGTAGTTGCCGAAAAACTTTGCTTAATAAATAAAGTTTAGTGATTTTAACTGTTTTTTGTAATCAAGTATAAAAAATCATTACATTCCACAATCTAAACTTTAGAGAAAACATGTCATATATCTTATAACCATATTTCACGTTATAAATTAACTAAAAATCAGGAGGGGAAAGATCTTAAAAAGACATAAAGAGCAGCATCTGCGCCTGTCACGAGCTGCTGAGTTCCGAAATCAGTATGTAGGATTCTTACCCACCAAAAACACCCTCCTTGTAATAGAAAAAAAAGTATGTTTAAATAATGGTGGTTGGTCCTGCGTAGCAGGTATCACCGTTAGATATGAATAAAATTAAATAAGATGAAAAAGGAATGTAAAAATATAGTTCCTCAAACATATGATTAATACCAGTTTTTAATAAAGATATATAAATAAAAAAAATAAAAACAAATACTAATAGAGGGGGAAAGTTGCACAATGGTAAAATCAAAAAAATTAATATCCACTTAATGGTGACATAAAAAGAAAAGAAGCTAACCACTTTTAAACTTCCTTAGCATAAAGTAATATATATACAAAAAAAAAATAAAAGTTGAATTAAACAAAAATATATAAAATTTGAAATACATGTTAAACCGAAATATGTATAAATATCCATGGCAAATAAACACATAAAAGTGGAAGCAGATGACCATGCTCCAAAAGATAAGATTTCGCAGTTAAATTTATATTTAAGAAACAGAGTAAATAATAATTATAATAATTAAAATAAAAAAAACTCTACTTAATAATAAAAAGAAAAGAAAATTAATCAATATAAATTAACGTTTAGTAAGTACTTCTATCGCAACTTGAATAAAGTACATGTACGAATTTTCGTCGGATATTTAATTTTTAAATAATATAGTTTCGTTAACTCGTCGTCATAAACTTATTTTATATAAACGATATGTTTCGCATGGGCCGAATTAAGCCATACTGGGCACGCGTATTCCACTGCTATAGTGCCAGTACTGATGTTCTTCAGTGTACTGCATTAGGTTAAGTATCTGTCCGGTGCATGATTTATCAGATCGGAAACCTGTTTGTCGTGGAATTAACGCTAAATAAACGTTATCAGCAATTCTGATTAGGAGCAATCTCTCGGGATAGTTTAAACGTATGGCAATTATTAGCGGCTGCCCTGTGAGAAGACTTCTCCGGTTTAAGTAGGACAATTGGCTTCTCTCCATGATTTAGGTATCGCGTTATTTGATTAATTATGCCGTTGAACAATTCTCGACTATACATACTCGTTCGCCGTACGATTATTATTACGATTAACAGATAACATAGTGCTCATTTCATGTAATTTTTCAGTTTATAGAATAAGTTTAAAGGTTAGATTAAATAAATTTAGATTATACTGAATACACAGGGTTGAGGGCGATGTAAATTTAGATTAGTTAAGATTATATAAAGAGCCTTATTTCGAACACTATCTGACAGATCAGAAGCCAAAATCGCCAACATCTATCGAAGGTATGCTACAACAACAACAACAACAAGAATTATATTAATAGCCATCTGTTCAAAATAAAACCAATAATAGATCGAACAGAGTGCAACTAAAAATTACGTGAAATGTAGCACTATCTAATAAGAATAAAACCATAGAGCGCGCCACTAAAATTAAGCTAATTTTTTTGCAACTCCTTTGATATATTCTTTTAGTTAAAAAAAAAAAATCTGGTCGCCCGGTATAAGTTTGTATCATTTTTTAACATCGATACCAACAATTATGTTACGAATATGACTATATTTATTTCATAACAAATATGTAGCTTACTTACCTATTTAACTCTACATATATATATATATATATATATATATATATATATATATATATATATATATATATAATATATTATATATATATATTATATATATATATATATATATATATGTATATATATATACACTAAACGTTATTAGTTATTACGCTAAATAAGATGCGCGTAAAATTACTTTACAAAACGATATCTCGAGAAAGTGTTTTTTCCAGTTCGATTATATTTCGAGAGGTTTATTACAATATCACTTTCTGCTCCTATCTGGTTATTGCATCTTTAAGTCGGTCGATTATTAACTGGAACAGTTTTCGTTCGTTTGACCATCATTAATGAAAGATACTTCAGGTGTATGTGCACTTTTGCAATTATTATTAGTAGCGAGTAAAGTAAGTACCGTACGAGTGTTACTTTCCTAATCTCTATTAAAATCAATTAATAAAAAGAAAATCTGAACATGCTATTTTGTCAAAAGACACAATACGCAATATTATTATTATTATTACTGTCATCGCTTGCGAACTTTCTCCAGTTCCATCCGTGGTTTTTTTTTCTACTTTCAATATTCAAAGAAATGTTGATAATAATTATGTGCGTGGTGGTATCATCTTAAAAAACAAGCTAGGTGCATAATGCATATGTTGTTGTTAGCGTCACCAATTTCGTCCCAATCGAGATAACACCGTTAGTTCATTCCACTAAAAAATTAAACCTAACGCTGATAAAGCGTAAACTGGTTTTTGATTGTTTTTCAATTTTCGTTAAGCGAAATACAAAAAAAAAATGTAGTTCTTAAAATAATAATAGGATTCGTATATATCTCTTGTATTCCCGCTATTATTATACTCTTATGTATGTGATGTATGCATCTATATATATATATTTATATAAGTTAAACAGGAAGGGAATTACTGTATACTAATTGGGTATGAACACACATAATACATTGAACGTCAACATTTAAAACATTTGTTTTATTTAGGTAAAACATAGAAATTGCTTCCTTTTTTTTTTCTTTTTTTAATCTAAATCTTCAAATATGTAACGTACGAGAATGCCATTATTTATCTAGAAAATAATTAAATGGATACACGACAATACGAGACTGCAGAAGCAGTTATTAGACAAATTTTGAAGGGAAAATAATTTAAACGAATACGCGTATGTATATATATTCTTTCGAATTAGGCCATCTAAGGGCCACGTGAAATAATTTATGCCACCGTCTTTCTATTCAACCAATACTTCTTGATCATCTGCCAAAAAACAAAAAACTAGTCTTTCTATCCTTGAATCATTACCACGTTTAAATCGTAATCGCCTGCGTTTTCAAATTCGTACAATATATAAAACTTCTCTGGAAAAATACTTTTTTTATTGCTACGGAAAGCCGTGAAAAATATGTTATCCAAAAAAAATTAACTCTATTTTTAATAAGATTTTACCGCATAAACTCTAAATTCTCGCTTCTCTTCATATGCGAATAAATCTTTCGCCTTTTACTAAAGATTTCTTAATACAATGCTATCAGCCTTATCTATATAGAATAAGTGAAATTTGCGTTATAGTTCAAAATTTCGCGAAGAAAAATTGAATAATAAAATTTTTAAATTTTCTCTGTACTTATATAAAGATATAAGTTGATTTATTAACGACCGTGAAAACAAAAAATGGCGTCCCTGAAATAAAACTAATAACGGATGTTAGGAGAATATTAAATTAATCCGGGCTGTTTATTATTTTTTATCCGTTTCGGAAAAAGATGAAATGGATATTATTGAATAGAAACCGCTTTGCCCGACGGACGCTGTGGTTATCGATAAGATGAAATAATAATAATAATTTAAAGTAATCCTATTAATAAGGGAAATTTCTTATGTGTCGGTGTGTATGTATAATCGTGTTTGTCACAATCCTATGACGTAGTTATGTTTATCAGTATCGATAAATTAAGCTTATACACTCGTTTACAAGCATTATCGTTTTGTTTTGTTTTTTGTGCTCGTTTGATAAGACCTACTTCGTGTACTGTGAACGTTGAATAATATAACTATAGAAGTATCTGAAGAAAACCATGTCTGTTTATTCAGTTTTACGACGAAAGATTAAAAATGTGAACAAAAAGATAGATGTGAAAGATAACCAAGATGTTTGTAGTCGAATTTCAAATAATCGAATGTTTACCATAGTTTCAACTGTTTATTTTATTTCCTCTTTATTAAATTTCTCTAATGATAATTTAATAAAAATTTAAATTAATAATAAGTCCGGACCGCCTACGTACAAAATTATTAAATATGTAGCGTATATTTAATAATGAATGTCAATAATTATTATTTAACGGATTTTTGAAAATGATGTTAAATATTGTGGCGATTTTTTATTATTTGAAAGGATTTTCTGTTCATTTTTTTTTTTAATAACAATCATATATTTTGGTAAAATTGTATGTATAAAGGTGCAAAGGACCGGAGGAGAATTTTATATCAATTAAACTACACATTTATCGACTGTATATTCATAAATAAATAAATATTTCAAACTTGTGTGTGAAGTCCTTTGCAAATGTACTTATATTTATGGGCAACAGTTGGATGACATAACATAGTTCCAACAATTAATGCAGTATATCATATGTACAAACTTAAGACTAAAGAATGTTATTATATTAAAAAAGGGAAAAAAATCTTTATATAAATAATTACAATTGTTGCAAACATTTATTGTTTACCTTTACAAACTTAATTTTTAAACATGTAAATGAGTGCAGTATCAGAAGATTGATCAGTTGCTCCAGATATTGGTTTCACGGTTGAATTAGTTTTATTAATTTTTTATTTTTGTAAGATAAGAGCTAGCTCATGATATTAAATTTATGTCGCATTGCGCTTTCAGAGAACTTGAGGAATGCTAAATGATTATTGCTGTTTAAATGAAGGGGCTGCATGTTTCCTACTTTATACTTAAGTCGCTGATTAGCAAAAGCAGGACATTCATAGATAAAATGTTCAAGGTCATCTATAATATCTCCCGAACAACAGGTACATCCCGGGAACATTAACTAGATGGAACCTGTATAAATAAGCTGCAAACTTGCCATGGCCAGATAAGACCTGAGAGCTGTAGAAGTTAATATTTAACCTTCAATTTCATTCTGTTAGTGATATTAGGGAAGAATTGGTATGTTTTCCTTCCTGTGATGTCAGCATCCCACCTCCTTTGCCATGCTGTCAAAAGCATTTGGGAAGCTTGCTTTTTAAACAGGTTCATTAGAATTGTATTTTGAAGAGCTTGTAGCATGTTATTATCCACAAATGTAAGGGTTGTTAACAAATTCAAGTCACCCAATATACGAAATTCACTTGTGACTGCTCTGCCTGCAATATATAGATCTAATGGGAGGACACCACTAATGACACAGGCAGCTGAGGTGGGAGCAGTTCGATACAAAAATGACATACTAAGAAGAAATATTCTCTGTTGTTTATTCACATTTTTTAGAACATTCGGTGTGATATATGTAGCAGCCCCATAACCATAGAGAGACTGAATTAATCCCTTATATAAAATAAGTCACTGTGTATAATGGAGACCCCAAGTATTATATTGCAATCGACTCATGTTTCTAAAAAGTACATCACATCTTGAATGAATATGGTTGAGATGAGGCATAAATGTGAGCTTATCATCAATCAGAATTCCTAGATATTTTAAGATGGCTGTGTGCTCAATAGCATGGCCAGAAATAAGCTTCAATTTTTTAATGATGTCTGTAATCTTTTTGTTGTCAAAAACAGTAAATCTGCATTTTGGTGCAGAAAATATCAGTCCAAAATTTGTGATGTTAGCCTCAAGAAATTCAATTATCATTCTTATTTGTTCAAAATCATAATACTTAGTGACCTGAAAAATGAGACAGAGGTCATCAGCATACGAGCTTAACTCACAATTGTTATTTAAGAGTTTACAGAAATGAACATCGGAATATAGTAAATTCCATAGTGTAGGTCCCAGTACAGAACCTTGTGGAACTCCACAACTAGCTTTCCTTGAGCTACTTGCATCTCCAATGCTTCCTATCTTGAAAATAGCTTACTAGCACATTAATTAAGTATGGATTGAATTTGTAATTTTTAATTATATCAAAAATTGCAGACCACTTACAGTTATCAAATGCACCTGCAATATCGAATGAGAAAACAACTGCAGTCATACCTGCATTCAGTGTATTTCTGACTGCGTGTACTAATTTATAAACAACAGTTTCAGCAGAGTGCCCTGCACGAAACCCAAATTGATTGCCATGTAATAAACACTGTTCATTTATTTTGGATAGCACTAGATGGTTAACAACTTTCTCAAACATCTTACCAATGCAGTTGAGTAAAGAGATTGGACGATAAGCAGTGATATCAGAAGATATCTTTCCAGGTTTAGGGAGTAATTTCAATTCAGCTGTTTTCCAACATTGGGGGAAGATTTGAAGATCTGTGCATTTTCTGATAAGTGATGGGAAAAGTTCCTTAAATTTCAGGTTAAGTTGTTTAATTACCTTATTGTTTATTTTATCAGAAGAGGTTGCTTTTTGTTTTTAAGCCTTTTAATTATGTCATTAACAACTTGACTATTGACCTCTGGAGGATGCATCCCAGATGTTGGTACAGATATAGGCAGTGTATCAAGTTTATTAGGCAGAAAATGTTTCAAGAAAGTATTACATTTTTCATAATCATCACTAATTGTTTGCTGAGCAGAGACTATGTTGGGGATACTCACTTTTGGATTTTTTTAAATAATTATTTTATATGTTTACCCATGTAGTACTTTCACTCACAAAGGTTGTAATTTTGCCCTAAATCATTAGACTAGAATTACATTTATTGATATTTTCTTGCAGTGTTGTAATATAGTTTTTATCCAGAATTTTGTTGAATTTAGAAATATCTAGTTTAGTGAAGATCGTACCTGGTGCCGTTTCAAAATTATAGGACACTGAGAATAAAATATTTTTATGAAAAGCAAGATCAAATTGTTTTATTTGGAAGCTTACTAATTGCGTAATGCCAGCAGACACCAGCAGATAATCTATGATGCTCTTTCCATTATGATTGCTAAAAGTAGTTGGTGACTTATCATTTTTAATGACAAGATTATTGCTATACGTTACATTTTCATTTTTTATTTGTAATTCTTTTGCGAAGCATTTCGAAATTTGACTCTAAACCAAGTACACTCTTCAGTATCGCCTTCGCGTATCGATAACAAATTAATTCTTTATAAAACTTATGATCATGTGTACTTAATACATGAATGCATGTATTTTTACCGAAAATAAAATTGCGTTATTAAATTCTCAGAAAACCTTTTCGGTGTTAATAGATAACACGGTGATAATAAATTAATAACTACGATTCAGGATAAAGTAATATTTCATTTTTCTTGCTAATTCCGTTTAATATTTTGTATTTCTTCAAATATTGAATTCGCCTATTTTAAACCGTATACACATTTGGTGTGTTGTGTGTAAATTACAGGAAATATCTTCGTGGTTGGATGAATTTAATGAAATAAATTATAAAATACGTTTTGATTTTCAAGTCCCTTATACAGTTTGTTTTACAAAGCGATGAATATATGTTTATTTTGAAATAATAAATAAATAAATAATGATAATATATAAAATTATAATAATGTGTCGATAATAATAATTTTAATATACAATATATTAATAATGTAATATAGTAATCTTAGAATAACTTTTCGAATATTCTAGAAATCTAGAATAACGGCACTTCCTTCGAACTTTCTAGGAACATGCAGAAAGGCATAGATGACGGTTCTAAACGCATAAGTAACGTTGTGACAGACATGAAATAATCATTCGTTCGATTAATTATCAGTCAGTTAGTTATAGTTAATATTGAAAACAATAGTTAAGTAAAAATGATGAAGTGATTAGCGTAATTATTTATGATAATGTTGTAGTTACTAAAAATTACTAAATTTATGTATTTTAGCAAAATTTATATATACACAAATAGCTACATACACACACACTATAATATATATATACATAATTTTTAGTATCAATATTTTTTTATAGATTTTGTGATTATGTATATATATTTTTAAATATGAAGAACCGGGTTTTGTAGCAGATCTCAAATACGGGATAATAGCTGAGTTTGACATCATTCATGAAGACCGCGCTATTATTAAATCCATCGAAAAGCGTTATTTAAAATGTATCGAGATGAACGCGGTAACCACTTCCGGCGCTTAATGTGATTTTTTTAATATAATTAAATAAAAGTTGAATTTCGTAAACTAGATTTTTTCGTTTTTCAACTTTTGCAAATTTGCAAGCTGACGTTTGCCCCTCCCTGTATATATATATATATATATATATATATATATGAGCGCACGTTAATAAAGTTTATTTTATTTTTTTAAAAATATATTCAATTATATATGTACGTCTGTGACACTATCCTCTACGTTTACACTTGTTTGCGCATTAGTCATTAAACGATTTATTTTAATTATCTTCTACAAATTCGTTTGAATATTTTAACACAATGACGTTATTCTAAATTTTTATTATTTAACTAACTGTTATATACGTATTTATATATATGATTAATTTAAAACAGTAATGCGATATAAACTCAACCTGTTGAATAAATATTATTTACAAATTACAAATAATGTTTGATAAATATTAATGACAAGTGCTATTTATAAATATAATTTTCAGATGAAAATTATTTTTTTAAATATTTGTTAAGTTACAAAATTTAATCGTAATTTATAACGCGTAGTGGATTAGGTTATTATTTCCCTGTTATATTAAAACCGCCACATAGTATTAAGAGTGAAAAATATAAATAAGTTTAAATCATACATATGTGTTTGTGTGTGTGTGTGTGATTAATTTTTCAACTTAAACTTTAGAGTAACTTCCTATAGTTGAGATTTTATGATGTAAAAGACAGTTAGATAATATTTAATGACCGGACTATATTATCGTTAAGTTCCATAATGACCGCTGTCTATATTCCTTAGTCTATAATAAATGACAGGTTTTTATTGATTAATGCGCGCTTTATATTACGAAAAGATTATTATTAAAATAATCTTTTTAAATTTTTTATAACATTCAATAATTATAAATAAATTATTTATATAATAATTTATTGCGTTGATTTATGTATATTTTTATTTAATTTGCTTCCGTTTTTAATTTGAAAAAATAGTAATTGATAAAAATGTGGAGAAAATAATAATTATTTAATAACCTTTCGTTGGACCTCATTGAAACGTCTGCAAGGTTTCAACTACGCCACTTGGATAAGAGTATAAAGAAGAAATTTGTAAACTACCCAAGAATTAAAGTTGACTGTCGAATTATTTTCCTTTATTCAACTGTAATCCGAAAATATTTTGTTTGAACTGTATTTTTGGTATTTTCAGTTTGTATTTAAAATTGTTGAATCTACAAAATATCACCCATGGAATATTTCTTGGTATTCCCCGGTATAATATTATGGCCTTTCATTTTATTAATCTTTGTTTCTCCTTTCTCTGACATTTTTCTATGAACAAGCTGCGTAGACCGTTAAAAATTTCGAATATTCTATGCAAAAAAAAAAAAAAAAAAATGTGTAAAACTTATGTTCTCTCGTCTAATTTGAACACTCCCTTCCAGCAGTGCGCAATAACTCGCATTTCATACTTTTCATTCTTTTCTTACATTCTTCTAATTTTTGGACGCAGTTTCTTTCCTTTCATTAAACACCACGTACACTGTACAATTATTCTCAACCGGAATACGTTGAAGCTATACTAAATGTCCTTTAAATTTTTAGCGACAGCACAACACCGTAATAGTACTAATAAAATTTTCTTCTTGTAGATACGATTTATTTAATAAAAATTAAAAATCCAGATCAAGCGGTTATTATTGATTTTCATTTCCGTTTAACGGATATCATCTACCGAATTATTAAATAGTTCCATACTTCTGGCCATATCCGTCAAATTGCATGTTACATCAATTCTCGTTTAGTATTTCATGGCGAATAGTACTTATTCACACTTCCGACATTATTCTACGCGGTATTTCATAATGTTTGATTTTCGACGATCGTATTAGCAGTTTTTTGTTTGTCGTTTTTTATCATTATTAATTACTAGTACGGGCGCCGACTAACATTAACGTAACATATTATGTACCCATGGACTTACTGTGGTCATAGATCAGATTTAAAAGGTACAATGAATACAGGAAACGGAAAACAATGATTCGGATAAGAGTTGTGTTGAGGAAGGAAGAAGGATGTGTGCTGGGTTCTAAGTGTTATGAGTACGTGACAAGATGTTATAAGTAGTTAGTTTGACAAAAGGGATAGTGAGGATGGTCCGTGTCTTGAAGAAGATAAGAATGGGTAAGATTTGAGTATTGGGATATTGAATGTATTAAAAATGAACATAGAGCGAATATATGTTTAATAGTCAAAAAATTTTAAATTTTACAATGCATGTATATATATATATATATATATATATATATGACAGAAACGCAAACATTTAGCTCTAGCGTTTATGATAATTCGTAAGGTTATTAATCGTAGTGTTTGTGCCTAATTACCGATAATAGGTAAACCAAAAAAAAAAAAAACGATATAGGGTGACCCAGACAAGACGGACGGTTTTGTTTTTTCAATAGCGAAGTTGGTAAGACCGCTACAGCGTAAACTCCACGTTTAGTGTATACACGAGTGATTAGTTTTTTTTTTTTTTTGTGAGTGTACCTTAAGAGCCGCGTTTAGAAAACTACGTCCACGTGATATGGAAGACTTGAAAACTCGGATTTCTGAAAAAATATCAAGCGACCTATGCTCGAAAAAGTCTTTGAAAATTTTTCAAAGACTGAATGAATGTGTTGTTGCAAATGGCGGTAATCTGAACGATATTGTGTTTCACGAATGAATGTAAGCTAACTGGTTTTCCTATTTTTAAATAAAATTTTTTTGGTCGAGTAGTTTTTAAGTTATTCAAAAAACAATAAAACCGTCCGTCTTCTCTGGGTCACCCTATATATAGCTTCGCCATCTCCGATACTAAAACACAGCCGTCAGATACTTCATTAACCATTACTGGCAACAAATGGAATTCATACCATCATTCCCTTCTTACTATCGAACCCAATGTTGACGAAACCACACCTGTTAATTTATCACGTTCCAACTATATAGCCTACATGACATGCTTTACACTTCATCCTTATCGATTCCATATACGCCTGCGTACTATATCTGGTTTGGTCTCAAACAGTCTTTCAACTGCTCCCTGAATTATACAATTCCTTCTTCCTTTCATTTACTACGTCTAACTGTTAAGCCATCACTGTCGTAATAGCCTCGGCAGTTACACGCGGCACTATAAAAATAAATAAATGATAATTTCGCGTGTCATCCGAGTCGATATCGCGTTCTACATTGTCGCGATTAACGTGGTAAACTATTTGACCTTGTACGTTATTCATTTACGACGACCATCGTGATTGTTATTATTTTTTATACATGTTAATTGTATTTAGCAATAATAGGAGATAGACGCCATATTGGTAAACAATGAATTCCCGATAATTTATCGAACGCGGGCTAAATAACACATCCTATTTCGAATTCTCTATTATTTATTATCTTCATTTATCTTCATTATGCTACCGGTAAAAGTTTAAATAAAGCCATCGTATTTTTGTGTCGTAGTAGTGGTGGTGGTTATATTACGCCGTATAATTAAAATCGTTTGTTTCGGATTTGAATTGTTTTATATATTTCCCCTTTTTTGTCTTTTTAGCCTTCATTCGATTTTGTTTATAGTATCTACTCGAAATTAATACAAATTTGTGATTTCGATTATTAGAGCATGAAAAGAAACTCTGGTTTAAGCATGGTCTCGATTAAAGTCGTCAATTGATTTCGATTAATAGAGAAAGTAAATCAACTATATTAATCGCGAGGAAGATATAACGCAAATATAGAGTTAACCGCATAATCGCGTTATTTAATTTTAAAATTAAAAATATTAAAAAATATATATATGTATATAATTTAATCGCCTATACATATATATATTTATATATAGTCGGATACTTTATTATAATTGACACGGTTTTGTTTTTTGATATTTATTCTTATTTTTATTTGAAAATGACCTAACTGGCTAAAAGCTTTGTTATTAGTTATTAATATTTAACGATTTTAACTTTATTATTTTACATATAAGAAGTGTAAAGAGAGAGAGCAAAGGCAGCAATAAGGAGAGTAATAAAGAGGGAATGAGAAAGAATAAGAGCCTGGCCAATATATTTTGCATATATATATAATGTATGTATATTACCTGTAACTATATTAAGTTACTTTTCGCGAGAGTACATCCTGCTGAACACTCACTTCACAATGGAATATATGTAATTCCAAATTAAGTTTAAAAACAAGTACACAATAAACGAGGTTTCTGTATTATAGGAAGAAATATATATAATTATGTTTACAGAATAAAATATGTAATCTACCTAAATAAAAAAGAAAACGAAATATTTTCACACACATACATATATATATATGTGTGTGTGTGTGTTTTCGTCTACTTCATCATTCTCCATTTATTTCTATTGTAAGTAGAACCTGATTTACATATTCTGATTATAATTGATTCTATTATCAAAATACTGACATAGATGATTGTGATTACATTAAAAAAATAATAATGATCGGAATATTTTTAATAAATTGTTAAATATTCGCCATTAATTATTCTTATTTACAGTTTATTTGCCCGTCGAAATTTTAATCGGTAATTTATTCCTATCTTATTACGAATTTATAGAAAATATTAATTCTCTTAAATTAATTACGAGAAAGTGAAACCGAAATACCATTAATGAATTTAAAGCACTTATTAGGTGTCGAAGGCAAAATTATTATTAATTGTTCACCGGTCAGAAAGGATGTTAGGGAGATGTCCGTTTACTCTCTTGTACGCGCAAAAGGCTTGTAGAAGATAGTCCAGAATGAAAGAAATAATTCAACATAATGTGTATGGAATATGTACTATTTTTGTATTACGTGCGTATGTGTGTGTGTGTGTGTGAAAGAACGATAATCGCGTTGATTTTGTTGAAAGGTTATTTTTATTTTTTTTTTTCTTCTTTTTAATTCCATTTCATATCTGCAATTATTCAGTCAAGGGATATATTTACTATATATGCAATTGTTCCTCTACTATATGATAAAATCTAGGTAACAATTTAAACAACCGTCGCCCGAATAAATTTAATAAGAATCTTGAAAATTCATTAAAGTGACAGAAAAATAAAAAAAACCGGTCGAGATAAATTCGAACGAGTAATTAAGAAAATCGTTCTATCAAGTCTGACTATCGGCCGTAGAGCTAAGTGACGATGCAAGATACCGTTGATACAAAAGAAAAATCGTACAATTCGTGGATTGTTCGATATTTTTCAAATTTTTTCTTCTTTGTTTTTTGCTTACAATCTGTCCTCGAGTTAACAATAAGTAGCGGTGATATTTTTGTTATTAAATCGAGTACTATAGAGTAGCGCTGGGATTCCTTAAGGGAGCATCTTACACCGCTACCTTATGGTATAGTATAAATTCTTGTGCTGATGATAATCGATACGATTTGTCGACGACTTACTGATGTTGTAAATAAATCAGTTAAATACTTTAATAAATGGGGGATTAACATCGATGAGAATAAATCCCAGGCGATTTTATTTACAAAGCGCAGACCAATTATCGAGCATTATGTTAAATTTTAAAAAACTTATGGTCGCTCATTTAGGTGTGGATAAAAAAATAAATAATAATAATAATAAAGTTTACGAAGCGTATAAATTGATGCATTTATAAAACTCAACGTAAGATGTGTACATTATTTAATTAAAAAAAAATCAGCGCTAACGGTATCAAATAAATGTACGATAGATAAAACAGTAATTTTACAAGCTGCTCCAGTTCGGTGTTCGACTAGTCATACTAATTTAAAGAAACTTCACAGACTTTAAAACCATTTGCTTTAGAATCATCTTAAATAAGCCCCACTACATTCGCATTATAACAACGTTTCCGTTTGTCACCGATATCATAAAAGATTAATTACCAAGTTTATATGATCAGGAAATCATACTTTTCCGTCACAGATGATTTGCTATCCGTTTTTTATTGTTACGATGTTTTAACTGAGAAAAGTATACGTCTTTATTATTATTCTTCTAACATTCGTTTTAAAAAAAATCAATTGAAAATTAGTTAAATCACTAATATTTATTTTCTATAGAAAACACAAAGCTTTTCGGCATTTACGCTATTATCAAGTGAAACATCTTTGACAAATCATAATTTTAAAAATATAAATTAAATATAATTACTTAAAAATATTTCATGGAGATTGTGAAAATATACTCCAAAAATGCTGTTCTGCTTCTGTTCTGTCTATTTTTCGAATTGTTGAAATTTAACATCAATATATTTGTTTATTAATTTTGTTTTTTTATATTAATTTTTTCTTCAATATTATTTTCACGGATTCTGTAAAAGCTGTATACTGGTGGAATTTTAAATTTTTCATTTACTGTTGCGATGTACGATGTCCAAAAGTAAAATATAAAGTATAAAAATATACGAACACAAAATTTTTTTAAAAAACACAATTTTACAATATTAAAATGAAAATAAATATTAAAAAATCTTTTGGAATATATTTTCACAATCACCATAAAATATTTTTAAGTAATTATATTTAATTTATATTTTTAAAATCACGATTTGTTAAAGATGTTTCACTTGATAATGGCGTAAATGCCGAAAAGCTTTGGGTTTTCTATAAGAAAATAAATATTAGTGATTTAACTAATTTTCAATTGATTTTTTGTAAAAAATCACTACATTCCACATTATATATAAAAAAAAAAATTAAATTCGTTTTAAACCGTATAAAATAATTAAATAATTTACGACCGCTGTAGCAGTTCCATTTGCGCATGTCTTCTGCGCCGTTTGAATTGTATGACATTTTCCTTGAGATCGGCAGCTAATAGACTAACACGATGCTGCAGTCGCTTGACATATATATTTACCGCCGTGGATTCTCACAGTTTCTTTTATAGTCGGTATACCAACATCCTTATGCAAATCATCATTTCCGATGTATCGTGTCCTGTAGAATCTGCGATTGGGAACGTTGGATAATTTTGATATTGGAATTACTGGCTGCTTCGTAAAATTTTCTATTCCATTATAGATTTGAGGATGATAGTTTTGTACAACAAGATTTTACTTCTATCGAAAGTGATGAATCCCGTTAACCTCTTGGCTAGGATATGAGATCATTCCAAGTTAATTTCTGATCCGGAAGTATTTTACTTTAGAGTACATTGGAATCATTTTTCCATCGAAGGCGAACGGTACATTTTCGGAGGATGTGTTTAAAGTCAACGTAAGATATTTATGTTTATTCACTGTGATTTTCCATAAATTTAACCACAAAAATTTAACACGATTCTGAAGGCATTCAGTTGCAATAGTAGAATCATCTGCGCTGAACTGTTTCATCGGCAAACATGGCTGTTGTAGTATGAGTATTGTCAAAAAAATCTACCGCGTAAATCTTATGCAATACCGGATCGATTACACACAGCCCTGTGGTACAATATTTTTAAATAACGCGTTATTTTGTTATTTTATACTTCCAGGTATAGTTCCTGTAAGGCCTTTAGGCGTGTCATGGGCGAAGTGACAGATTTAGCGGGTCAACATGAAGTCATCGCGGAGAATTTACAATCCGAAGTCATTCGTGAAGTTTCATTATTTGTAAAAGATATTAAAGAAGATAGGAAAAAGGTAACATCTTTATCATCTTATTTCGAACTTTTTATCATTAGGTTAAATTCGCCCACGCCTACACCTATGCAACAAAAACATAAAGCCGAGCACGAGTTACTTTTATATGTAGCTGGAGTTGCGCGTGAATTAGACAAATGTAGAAGGCCTGTCATCCTGATTGTCCGTACAAATACTAACTACTACATGTTATATCGATGACAAGGCAGAAGCCGATACGATCGATACACGTAGTAATTATCGCGCGAGCGAGACGGGGTTTACATTGAAACGGAAGGTGGAATTATTTAGATCCAGCTGTTCCGAACCCTTGAAACGCTCTATCTTGTTTCAATAATTCGGCTAATCGGGAGAACGTACATATATATATATATATATATATATATATATATATATAAATCTTTTCATGTGTGACGTAGAATATCACAATTGCGATCGATATTATGTATAGAATATTATATATTTTCTTTTTCGTAAAATCTATCGTGTTAGTAGTAATTTAATAAAATTAGTTCGATTAAATTTCGGGAATTCCAATTTTATATAAAATGATAATATAATTTACCGTATTAGGTTTTTAAAATATTTTTTATATATTCTTTCTTAAATCGATGAAGATATTTCGTTTTCTTTATTTACTCATTTTGATCTGTTAGTATTTTGAGTCTGACGTGTATCGTACACACTACGAAATTAATCGATAAAAATGCTAGGTGCCTTATATGTAAACGTAAAATGAGGGCTACTGGTACGACCTTGAACTGAACACATTGATGAACACACCCCTGCGATATAATAAACGTAAAACGGCCCGGACAAAAAGACAGATATTTTCAAGTATACATTTAATTTTATATATATATATATTTTTTTTTTTTTATTCGAAATTAGATATTTTATTATAATGCTAATGAAAAAGATTGTGCCCAACACAGATTTTTAATTGTCTCTTGTTATCCAGTTATCAAATTCATTTCGAATAAGTGAAGTACAAAAGTTCATACGCCTTGTGACGTTACTAGAGGAACTAATTTCGATATATACTGATATTACTCGATGAGTTCTCGAAATTATATACTGCGCGGTTGGGTTCCAAATGCATTTTGTTTTCCATCTTTACTTTTGGGAGTCATGTTATAAATCTTGGATGTTTGTTGTAATTTCTGTAATTTTCGGAATATTCGCCGATGCACAGATTGCTCCTAGAAAGCCTAAAATCTGAAGGTTCAGCCCATCAGAAGTTTTAAGACACATTCCGAGATGAGTAAATTAATTTAGTTCTTCGTGGAATTTATCTCGATCGATGTTATATCAACGCTTGATATTTTCTTTTAAATAATAGCGATGAGTGTACATAGTACTGGATAGTCTGAAGATAAAATAACAAACGAATCTAAAAGATCAAGTTTCTTTCCAAGATCAATAAAACAATATGTTACTTTCTGAGCATACAAGGTACACACTATGAATAGTTTGAAGTAGTTCTTTGTCCTTGATATGCGCATAACTGGAATACTACTCGATGACAAAAACAGATACAATTTTTAAAGCTAAAGTCGTCCGCTATGATGAAACGTTTCCACAATACTTAAGAAACGATTCATATTGTCGGCATTTCAGGTTAGGTTTTGGTCGAAAATTTACTGCAACGATTTCAAGTTCCGCATTGTTTTCCGTTGAACATATTACTCTCCATATTCAACTTATAAATAATTTAAAATATCGGCGTATTTTGTGATTGAGTTTTCGCCATGATCTGAAAAAATTCGATTGTATAGGATAGTATGCTAATCTTCCTATTGCTTTAAATATATAAAAGTTAGTATCACCAATTCTTATAGCATTTTAACTGTTATTAAATCGTAGACTATTGCTTTTTTAGGAGTCATAAAATTAATAACCATTTTATTTTATTGCGGGGAAGTAATCTTTATTGGAAGAGACATACGTTGCAGGAATATTATCGATGGTTTTTTAAAAATATTAAAATACAATATATTTTTTAATATAAAAATATATCCATTCAGTTTGTTACTATTAATATAAAGTAAGAATGTGTTTATTATTATTATTATTAATTTCTTTAACAGTATCTACAAGATGGGGCCAGATACATGGCTTTATTATCTAGTCAGATAGCGTCGTTGGAAAGATCGAAGAAAATATACGAAAAAGCCTCCAAAGAAACGGAAAGAGCCGTAGAAAACTTTCAACGAGCGGATGCAGATTTAAATCTGTCAAGAGCAGAAGTTGAGAAACAGCGATTGAATATGTCCATGAAAACCCAAAATTACGAAGAAGCGAAAACCGACTACGCTAATGAATTACAAAAAACCAACGATTTGCAGGTAAATGGAAATAAATATACGCCTTCTTTATCATCACAATTTTCCTGTACATCGGCGATGTATATATATATGTATATGTATGTCGGTGTGTATGTGTTTAGGGGCTATATAGGGTGACCCAGAGAAGATGGATAGTTTTGTTTTTGAATAACTAAGAAACTACTTGAAAATTTTTGAAGGAAATTTTGTATTAAAAAATAGGAAAACGAGAGATTAATTTACAGTCATTTGTGTGAACGCAGTATTATCATTCAGATGCCCGCCATTTGCAACGATACATTCATTCACTCTTTTTACAATATTTTCGAACACTTTTCTGGCATAGGTCACTGAATTTCCGAAATTTCTTCAGAAGTCAGAGTTTTCAGGTTTTCAGATCTCGTGGCCGTATTTCGGAAACGCGGCTCTTAAGATATCTCCGCAAAAAAAAAAAAAAAAATCGATCGATCAAATCTGGCGAGCGCGACGGGCAAGCGAAATGCGGTTACCAAAAGCTTCTTTCAGTACTGCCAACGTTTTTTTCCGAACAGTGAAACGTCGCACTATCTTATTGAAACCATCTACAGCCCCGACGATGACGAAGTGATAAAAGCAAAAACGTATTTATCATCTCGATGTAGCGCGTTCTGTTGACAGTACAAGTGCAAAAATAAAGTCCCACTATTCCCCACTTCGCCAATCCAGTCCGGACGGTTACTCGCTCGGCTTCTGTTCGATTGAATTCGAATTAGATTCGGACCAGTAGCGGCAGTTTTGTTTTCAAAATGAGCTTCATCGCATGTATTATATTTGAACTGAACTCCAGTATTAGTATTTTTTTTTTTTTTTGAGTACTAAATAAATAAGCGACATTAGAACAGTTTATCGTTGTGGCATTACTAATAACAGCATAATAAATCGGAATGACGAATAATTAATAAATATTTATTGATAATTAATAATTTATAATGACCGTTATCGGTTTATGCTCAGTTGATCGATTTTAATAAACAATAAAATACGTTCACAATATAAGCATAATTTTTAGCGGTTTACTTCGGGTTTTTTTTTTTGTATATTTTGTAAAAGTCGTTTGGGTTTGGTGATCGCGAATATATTTCTAACGGATGAGTAATTTTTCTGAAAAATTAGCGAATATGAATTATCATAAATTACAATTATTCATATTGCCGATATTTGTATATATATAAATGTGTTTTATCCATATTAAACATAACAATTCTCTTTAAAAAGCATATATTAAATACACTTTATATATATATATACATCTTAGTCGAAAAATCTTGTATAATGCTTTTATTCATTTTTGTAAATAAAATTTTACAAATATGTATAAAATATAATTTAAAAAAAAAATAACACAATTAAGATTTGAGTACGAATCGCGTTTAATTATTTAATTAAATGTAAACAAAACTATAAGTGGCATCATTTTGAGTGTTATTAAAATAATAATAATAATAAAACTACATATTAGTTTATTTCTTATTACAAACAGCTTAACTGTAACACATTTAGTTTCCTAGATTTTACACGGTGTGCTATAGTTAAGTACTTTGTAATGAGAAATAAGTTAATTATTTATTTTTTTTATATATATATATCGTAGCCGTCGTTAATAGAAAGCCCTGCTTTGGTGAAAATTGGCAACATGGAGGGAAGGCATAAGCTGTTGATATTTGTGTTGTTTACATATCGCAAAGTATTTAATTTTGATTGATGTCACTTGCCGGTTACGGTTTTAGGTTCGAAATTTCGATTTAATTTTTAATGATATTATCATTATACTAATCGTAAAATAAAATTCTCGTTTTGACGGTTCTTTTTAAAAATTTTCCTGTTTTATTTGTATATTAAAGTTCTTCGTCTTTTAAATGCGGTTTATAATATTAAAACGCAATATAAATTTGTAATATATTTAAGTTAATATTTTATATTCGAATTATTAAATTATAATACTTCATTATGTTACTAAAAAAACATTTTCAATTTTTTAAAAATTCCGAATAAATGCTGGTTCCTGGATGCAATAGTAAAGCTCATTTCTAAAAGGTTCGAACTATAAATCGGTATTTTTAAATTTTAGAAAGATACCGCTCTTAAATTGTTGTGAATAAAACCAATTCCTAGGAAGAATTTTGAGTCGTTAAATTTTATTGTAGTATGTAAACAACTGCATTTTACTTCGTCCGAATTTTATTTATGATAAATTTTTACAATCGGGGACCGAAGCAAAATTTTTGTTTGCAGAATTGAAGGAAAATTTTAATTTTGATAAAGCGACGAAAACAATTATTTCGAAACCGACATATGTGATGTAAAAGACTTCTTCTTTTGGAAACGAATTATTTACAGTACTATGAAATAGACAATTCTGCAAAATATCTCTAGATATGCATCACATTATCTTTTCAAAAAAATTGGAATGTTCGCAGTGTACCAGCAAAGAGAATAAAGGGATTTTTGTAAATGATCAATATTTTGATGTTTTGCAAAAGAATGGATTGTAGATTGCAACTGAATTGGTAATGTTTGTTTTAGTTCACATGTGTTCCATTTTAGAATTTATTGTAAATGATGATACATGTTTGTAAATTTCTACATAATACAAACCAGAAAAATCTTCTTTGCAAACTAACAATATATAGTATTGAAAATGAAGAACTTTATTCCGAATTTTCAGAAATGTGCAGTAATTGTGAAATATCTCATTCGTTACTACTTAATAAGCTATGTTCAATTTTTGCTAATATATTATTAAATAATTATTGTAACCAAATGAATACGACTCGGAATGAAACTCGTATTAATGATGATTTGCTATTGAAAAGTTCGAAAATACGTAATTGAATTAAGTATTACTTATTACCGGCTCCAACTGATCAATTAAATTACAGGTGTATTTTAACATTCCTTAATTTAATGAACTTGTGATTTAACTTTTTAAACATAAGTAAACTAATACACCTGTTACATATATAAATATAATAAATGTAACTTTAAAAAAAAAAAAGAGAAAGGTGCCTTAGTTTGAAGGCTTATATGCTAACCGGCCTTCTAAGTAAGAATGCGACGTTGCATTTTGAACAGCATGGCTTACGTGTAATGTATGTTTTTTTTATATATACAGTTTATTATTATTATTATTATTATTATTATTACTTGAATTTAATTTTAATAATCTGAAGATGACGAAACGATGAAAAATTGTATTTAAGTTTAATTAAACCAATGTCGCCGATTGCAGTTTATATAATTTTATTGTACACATTTTTATTAAACAAAATTATTTTATGTTTGTTTTTCCGCTTACAGCATCAGCATTATTATATTTCAATGCCGGAAGTGTTTAAACAGTTGCAAGAACTGGACGAAAAACGGATATGTAGCATTAAAAGTTTCATGGTACATTCTGCGGAAATTGAAAAGAAAGTATTTCCTATAATTGATAAATGTTTAGACGGCATTATAATAGCAGCGAACGAGATTAACGAAAAAGAGGTAAATTAAAACTTAATCTACATCGATATAAAAGTCAAAGTATACATCCTTTTCTTTTTAAATATTAAAAAATAAATCTAGATTACGTAAGTAACTGGATAAGATTATATTGAAGATAAAAGATTTTTCATTAATGATTATTGTTACTCGAAATCAATACGTAATAATAAACGCATTGTAATTCAATATTAAGATTTCCTGTTAAATCACTCCAGTTAACTATACGCGATTATAGTTATAGTTTTTTCATTTTAAAAATATCACTAAATTTTTTTTAAAACAAATCTATCGTATCGAAAATATTTTCAAAAAAAAAAAAAATTAAATCCATTTTATTGCTCAACTTTAATTTATAATGTTTATTGACTGAAACATCGATACGAATATTTAATTAAGTTATGTTATCGGATTAAATATTTTTCTTAATTAAAGTTATCGAAATACAAGTAGTAACGCTGCAAGTATTTGAAACTTTCGTTTTGTGAAAATCGTAAAATTACATTCGTATTAAGTAAAATCAAAAAAACTGAAAAAGACACATAAAGTGCAAAGTAACAATTCGTTTAAGTCCTAAACCAAGTCCTTTAGGTGGTTTTATAATCCCATTTCCCCGTCTTTAGCCTTAGTTGCTGCGCATGACACGTAAATAAATAAATAATAAAATAAAATAAATAAAAATTCGTTATTTATAGGATACGTCGATGGTAATTGAAAGATATAAATCCGGATTTAGTCCGCCGGAGGATATACCATTTATAGACCTTCACGTAGAATCAGACAACGCTACAATAGCTCCTAACGGTTCTAAAAATTCCACACCGTCAACAAATTCTAAAATAGGTTCTTTAACTATGTCTAATCATAACGGCGTTAAATCTGGAACCATCAGAGGTACTATAATATCCAGTAAGTTTAAAAATAGGAGACCGTTGTTGGGCATTTTTAGCTCGAATAAGGTACGTAATATAATAGTTTAAATAATTATAATTGCGATTTTATTTTTACGCATGCTTCGAACAAATTATATTATATATGCGTGTGTGTATGTAGTTGACGCTTTTTCTGTAGTTGTGAAGTATATCAGGTTATTAAATAGAAAATATTTACAACTTTATCTAAATAATAAACACTTGACGAAAAAAAAATTATATTTTAGACTGATTATATATATGTATATATATATATATATATATATATAACTTAATAAACAAGTATTGAACGGAATAAAATTGAATTCATTTTAATTTCCCGATCTGACATGATCACATTCTGATTTGATCTGACTCATTTGTTTTTCTTTCGCTTACTATATAATTCTTTCATCACCGACGCATACTTGCTTGAAAACAATAATATATTATTTTTTTACGGTTGAAGAGTGACTAATATGAACATCATAAAAAATAATTATGAGATATGGTAGAATGCCTAATCAAATTGTAAACTTAATATTTATCGTGTGCATTAAAAGAAAGTTATATTTTTTTTTCATAAACTATAATTATTACCTGAAAAATGTAGAATGTAGAGATTTTTGTGAAAATAAACGACAAAAAACAAGTTAAAATAACTAAAATTTCTTTTTGAAACACCAAAATTAATAAAACAACCTGACAATGAATGTGGTAAACAAACTATCAGTAATATATTTTTTTTCCCGTTTTTTTTTACATAGCAATAGCAAGTAAAATAAAAAATAATTAAATAACAGTTGTCCAATATATAATTTATAATTAAACAAAAATCAATAGTCAGTAGAAATAAAAATAGTTGTCCAATATAAAATTTATGTATGCGACAATTAATTGAAGTATACCAATGTATTTATGCTTTATTGACTATCATAAAGCATTTGATTGTGTGAAATGGGATAAACTATTGGAAATACTAACCTTCCAAGACACCTATCCTACTTAATAAATAATTTCTATGTCCAAAGAGAAGCCAGAATAAGGCTTGATGGCGCCGTTTCGGAAAATTTCGTCCGCAGAAAGGCGTAAGGCAAGGTTGTATATTGGTCCCCCCTATACTTTTTAACATATATATATATATAGCGAGTATATAATGAGACACGCCTTGGAAGGCTATAAAGGAGAAATGAAAATAGGCGGATATCGATTAACGAATCATGATAGATTTACTCAACAGAGTAGAAGTGGAAAATAGAAAACTGGGACTTCTAATTAATAAAAAAAGAAAAAAAAAAAAAAAATATGGTAATAAATAAATATAATAATTTTCAGGAAAAAACACTGTACAGTATATAGAAATAGTAAGTGCATATACATACCTTGGATCATTAATAAATAGTCGTGGCCGAAGTCCTGGACATTATGTAAGCAAGACAAACAAAGAATTGATGCCTTCGAGATGTGAATATGGCGCAGAATGCTGAAAATACCATGGACGACAAAGAAGGCAAATGCCTCAATTCTGGAAGAGCTAAAGGTGGAACAGCGCCTTCACACTTTATGCTAACATAAAATCATAAAATATTATGGACATATGCAAAGAAATAAGAACAGCTTAGTAAAAGAAGTAGTAATTGGGCAGATAGAAGGGAAAAGGTGAAAAGATAGACCCTCCGACTAGGTGGATAGATACTGTCACGAATAGTACTCGATTAACAAGAATTCAATCTATATTAGAAAGTCGAAATAGATTCAAATGGAAAAAAATTATATCAAATGCGTCAAAATAGAGGTTACGATACTCAATCATTGAGTTACCGATTATGATGATGAAATTTATAAATAAAAACCAATAGCCAGTAATCTGTTTTTGTTTATTTATAAATTTTATATTGGGCAACTATTTTGTTTTTTATTATTTTTATTTTTAATGACTATTGATTTTTTTTTCATTATAAATTTTATATTGGACAACTCTGTTTTTTAATTATTTTTTATTTTACTGGCTATTGCTATGTAAATAAAAATATATATTATTGATAGTGGATTGTGTCGTTTACCACATTCACTGTTAGGTTATACTGTCACTAATTTTGCTAAGTTTTGTAAATTGTGATCTTAAATTCATATTTTTCATTTTATATTTTGTATCTTTTAAATTTTCACTTGATAATGGCCTACCAGGCGAAAAGCTTTGTGTTTTTTTTTATTGATTTTTAACTTGTTTTTTTGTTGTTTATTATCATAATTATAATACAAGTAACTAGTCTTAAAAAATCAATTGAAAATTAGTTAAATCACTAATATTTATTTTCTTAAGGAAAACACAAAGCTTTTCGGCATTTACGCCATTATCAAGTGAAAAATTTAAAAAATCATAATTTTAAAAATATGAATTAAATATAATTACTTAAAAATATGTGATGGTAATTGTGAAAATATGATCCAAAAATGATGTCTGCTTCTGTCGGTCTATTTTTTTGATTTGTTGAAATTTAATATCAATATATTTGTTTATTAATTTAGTTTTTTTATATTATTTTTTTCTTCAATATTATTTTCTTGATTCTGTAAAGATTTTTAATATTTATTTTCATTTTATTTGTAAAATTGTGTTTTTAAAAAAATTTTGTGGTTGTATATTTTTATATTTTATATTTTACATTTGGACATCGTACATCGCAATAGTAAATGAAAAATTTAAAATTCCAACAGTATACAACTTTTACAGAATCAGGAAAATAATATTGAAGAAAAAAATAATATAAAAAAACTAAATTAATAAACAAATATATTGATATTAAATTTCAACAAATCAAAAAAATAGACCGACAGAACCAGACATCATTTTTGGATCATATTTTCACAATTACCATCACATATTTTTAAGTAATTATATTTAATTCATATTTTTAAAATTATGATTTTTTAAATTTTTCACTTGATAATGGCGTAAATGCCGAAAAGCTTTGTGTTTTCCTTAAGAAAATAAATATTAGTGATTTAACGTATACGTTTATGATTTATAGAAGCTTATTCGATTGTTTTCAATTGGTCTTATTTATTCACGTGATGCGATACCTTCGAAGAATTATAGTAATTTTAAAATTTGTGAAAGAATATCGAAACATTATTTCAACTTCACGAATTACGATTTTTTTTTTCAATTTTCAAAGTTATTCCGATATTACGAATATATCTACTCCTTTATTTCTCGTGTGGATTTATGGAATATTATATTTTGCATTATTTTTATTAGTATTAATGATTCATTCACGCACGCGTTAAAAAACACGTATGTGATATTTTTATTGGGTAGATCGAGAATGATTATATTTCACTTGAATAATGCTTGGTCAGTTTTATCCATATTTATTTATTGAGTATTTTGAATTATACGTAGTTGTGTTAGCTGACGATAACTAATTTTGTTCTTTTATATGTTATGTTCTTCCGAATCTGTCACTATGGTGGCTGGGTTGTACTACGACAAAATTTTAAACACTTATTGTAAGTATTTGTTTTATGATATCACTTTATTTTATTTTTTTATAAATTTTATAGTGTTACATTGTACGCTGAAATGTTGTAACACCTTCATTTTATGAAAACATTTTTTTTTTTTAACAAAAAAAGAAACATACTATTTTACGTTCGCGCGCTCATTTCTGATGTAAAAACGACAAAAACAAAACAGATTTCATCCTTCACTCGATTGTTATACTAAATTTTGATTATTAATTTAAAATTAAATATAAATAACGAGTTACCGTCAGTAGTTAACCGGAAGTAAGTGGTTATATCCGCTATATATTTATTAATAAATAATGAAGCAAACCACGTTCTATACCTTTATTACGTGTACGTGGGTATATGTAATTAATTTAATTATTAACATAAACACACGCACTACAATATTATCATAGTTTTTTCCTTCACAAGTATACACTAATATGTAATATTGATGAAGCAAACAACCACGTTCTATATCTTTATTACGTGGGTATATATAATTAATTTAATTATTAACATATATACACACACACACTAAAATATTATCATAGTCTCTTTCTTTACAAGTATATACTAATATGAAAATGAGTTCAAATTGTATTCGTGCGCATCATTCATTATCGAATATGGAGTTTATTAGTGTTCCGGTTGATGACTAAGTAAAATTGTTTAATATTGCATGTATATTCGCAAAACTTTAAATAAATGTTTAAATTTTTATATATATATATATATATATATATATATATATATATATGAAATATTTCTTAACGACCTTCTGTTAAACGCGTATATGTAGTTCTCGAATTAATTGTTTTCGTAAACCGTTTTCAATATACCTTTTATCCTACTTTTGATAATCTTGTTATCAGAAGAACTGGATACATAACGATTATAAATAAGTATGAAACTATTCCTAACATATCTTTTACTAGTACATCAACCGCGTGAAATTCCTTCCGGATATCATTTCAGTCAAAAATTTTCAAAACAACGAATTGAAATATTTATTTCTTTTTAAATATAACGGGTATTCCTCATATTGGAGTATTAATAGACATCATAGGAGTGTTTGTTACAACATTTGAAACGGAAAACCCTGTTTTTCGTAATATTACGTGATATATCCTAAATATTTCGGGTCCGTCACGATGCTCTAACTTTCAAATTTTATTGCGTAACGATTATTAAATAACCGACAATAAAATTCAGTGAATACTTCAGAGTACACTCTTGAAAACAAATAGATTAAAGTGAAAATGCTCGAGTTATACAGTTTATTAGACGGACAAATCACATTATACGTTTGTTACTAATATTCGTTTTGTAGACAACTTTATGCCCAATCGTACGAGCTTTCAAAAGGTTTGTTATAAGTTCTTACATTAAAAAAAAAAAAAGAAACATTCGCGTTATCCAAAATGTAATTATACCAGCTATTGTAGATTGATTCCTTAAATTATGGAGTCTCCTGTAACCCTTTCAGTACCACTACGATTTCTCGAAATAATCGCAACCTTTACGACCGCGTCATTAAACGATATAATTGTTGAACATGAAATAAGAGAGTTTGTCGCTTAAAACGATGAAATTCCATCGATTTATGTAAACACAAACATATATGTATTTGTTATAATCAGACTCTTCTCGTTAAAATATTAGCCGTCCTGTCTTTTATATTAAGTAATTTATTTAATTCGTAAATTTAATATAGCGCTGCAATAACTTAATGAACTAATATACTATGTATATATATATATATATATTTATTTATTTCACAAAGGTTTTTTTTAGTTTATCTCTGTTCTTTACCTTTCTTATAGAATTTAATCATGTAGTGAATAGCTTTTTATATATGTATGTGTGTGTGTCGTCGTCGTTTGTGAGTAGCCATTGTCCGTATATTTTTTACGTACAAAATGGGCTAGCTTTGAAAACACTAATTACATGCAATGTAGATACCCGAGTATAGGATGTTATACGGATTGAAGTACCACCGCCTTCCCCGTGATATTTAACAATTAAATAATGATGAAAAATTTTCTAGATCGCGAGTTAGTTTCGAACCCCGATCGTCAAGTTGATAGTCGAACACTCTAGCAACTCTGCCACCGCGACATTATATTATTATTAGCGTGTTGTGTGAAGCAACTTAGGCTAGAGGCACGAGGGAGAAGAAACCGGAATTCTGCTGATCAAGTGTGAATTGTATGAATATTGTATAATAACCCAGCCACAATCTGCTGAGGACAACGTCATCTCTGCGGTTTGGAAGCGAAATCTTCCATAATAAAACGAAATTCTTGATTCGGCGAAGCTTCTTTAATGAGGTATAATGTGGCTTATTGATTTGACATAATTGCGTACATCAATGAGCTGAACTGCAACATTTACGATCGGCAGCAATGTAGCTTCCTCTTTTGCTGCTCTGTCTGCTAGTTCATTCCCTGGAATCCCGGCATGAGCTGGAATTCACGGGACCGAGACCAGTTGACTCGGTTTGACTAATAACAGCCGTGTCATTTCTTTGGTTGTATGATGTTGATTGTTGCTGAATACATCGCATAAGATGTTGAGAGCTGAGAGTCGGAATGTACAACCGATTACTGTTGGGTGTTAGAGATTACTATAAAATAAATCGCATAAAATTTGGCTGAAAGGATGAAAAATGAATGAGGAAGTGAATACGTATAATGACGACATTGTTCATGATGACTGATTAGCCAACAAACCCATTGAATGAAGATGCGTCAATTTCAGTGGCAAGAAACAGGACTCTTTTTCTGATATCCTTGGTTGGTGCTCCTCTTTCCTCAATAATATCTGCGGTTTTAAAATTTTTATTTCTGATAATGTGTTGTTAAAGATAGTTGTAATCGATTGAGGTAGTCTCGAAGAGGATGAGATAGCAGATGGAAGTAATTTATGAATGAATAATCTAGAAGCTTCTAACTGGATTATGAAATTGGCTAGGGGAACTGCCTACAAATATCGAGAGGTCTTTCTAATGCCTCTGAGTATAGACTGTCGATTGGTAAAATCCGAAATGCTCCTGTAGCTAAGCGAAGAGCTGAATTTTGGATCATATCTAAGGACTTGATTAATGATGGTTTTACTGAGGAATATATTTCTGCTCCGTGATCAATGTTCGATCGTATCAGGCAGCGATAAATGCGTAAGAGTGAAGTTCGATCGGCGCTATAAGTACTGTGGGATAGTTTTTTCAGAATGTTTATTTTCTTTTAGCACTTTTTTATACAGATTAAAAGTTGATTCCGTGATAATTTAGAATGTAGGACCAGGCCTAAGTAGCGGACTGATGACTCATTTGGAATTAATTTACCATGAAAGATATTGAGCTTTTTTGGCATTTGCGTATATGGCAGAAGTGCAAGACAACAGTTTTGGTATTTGAAAAGGATAAGCTGTTATTTGAGCACCGGGCAGATAACTCTGAAGAATATGTTCTCCATCAGATAAGGTTCGACAGCTTACGAAGATTGTAAGATCGTCCGCAAATAATAAACTATGTGCTATAACTCCATCAACTAAATTATGAATAGCTCTATTAAAGAGTATAGGACTCAACACAGAGCCCTGGGATATTCCATTTAGTACGAAGCGAACGGATGATGATTTATTTCCGATTAAACCGTACAAATGAATATATCTGACATTATATTAAAAAGTTATAATAATATTGAATAAATATACCGGAACAAATGTCCTCTCCATTCATGAAAGTAAAAATTTTAATAATATAAATAGATAAATAATAAAAATATAAAGTATAAATCGTATTGATATATATATATATATATATATATATATATATATATATTATAATGCTTATTCCACCTATCAGATTCGCGTTAAATAAGTTAGTTTAATTTTGTGTAACCGTTTAATTATTTATTTATCTTGAAACATATTTTATTCTTTCTGCATCACTGTTAACGCGATAATTCGCTGAAAACGCTAGATAGCTTTTAAAATAATATTGTTGATTTTGCGAGCGCATGTGAAGGTATGTATTATTGGTAATTCACTTTATATGTTTTACAACCAACACGTGTATACACCGATCTATTTTTGGCTTTATATTTGTTTGTTCATGCACACGTTCAGAAGTTGTTGGATGTTTGCAATGCAGTCAAGGTAGATCTTTTTTAATTTTTATATAAATTACGCGTTTTATTATAATGTAATTATTTCAGTATATCAAAACCAGGTGTTCGGATGGTACTGCTGGAGCCTCTTCCGAAATTTTAATTTTTAAATCGTTTTAGAAAAAATTCGCCAATCTCCGTCAAAATAGATATTTACATACATAGCAGTCTAGAATTAATACACAATTCAAACCTTACCCTTGAACAATTTAAAAATTTACAAAATCGACTTTGTTATTAATATATTTTAAAATTGAAGTTTATACATTATGCTTTGACCTATTTGATGGTGTAATTAATTTTCCGATTCGATTAATAACTATTGAAATGTAATCCCTGGAAGTTGCCCGAATCAAAAACTTTGAATTAGAATGATCGTTGTTAGATGCATTTTTAAACGGTTCTATCTTCACAGATACTGTATAAAGTGTAAAAACTCGTTTGAAATATATTTCGGATAAAAAATTGTAATATTTTTAGGCTATCCGCGTTGTTAATTATTATTGCCAAATTGGCTCGTTATTTTAAAGGTGGAAAATGTTAATAACTTACTTAATTTTTTTATATATATATATCAAATATATATATATATATATATATATATATATATATATATATATATATATATATTATAGTTAAAATAAGTCTATCATATTTTAATAAAATGCATTATGCAATTGCCTGTAATATTTTGTATATAATTAATTCAGAATATAATAGAAATGATTATAGTTTGAATTATAATGATAGTGTACACAAATTGTAGTCTATGGTAAATTTATAAATTTATATTATTTGAAAATTGATATATATGTATGTGTGTTATGTGTAAATAACCGGTTGAATTAAAATTAAAAACCGATAACATTTTTAGTTTAGCACGAACAATTTCAAATATTCTCGCGTAAAACGATCATAAATTTTTCCAAATGCTACTTAAGATTTTTACTTTATTGCTTGAGTCGTGTTTATTCGAATGAACGATGATTGCTTTTTATATATTACATAATAATATTAATCTAAGTGGGATTTTTTATACAGTCCATGTACAATAGACCAAAACTAGTGATAAATTCAATTAAGCAGACATGGAGTTATTAAATCAAAAAATTTATGTGCCTTCCTCAAACTAACCACGTTCCGTATTATAATCATTTCTCTTAATAAATATTACAAGAGACAGATAACTAAACACAACTGTTACAGCTAGCTTGTCAGAGACAACACATTCTTCTGAAGTTAATAAACACGATCTTTAAGGAATAAAACAATGGACGAAATTTTTGCAACAATGGTTAAAAACTTACCCAGAAATTTATCCAAGCTAATAAATAGTACCCTCATAAATTCTTACTTTCCGGTGCGATGGAAAATAGCTAAAGTTATTATTCTACCTGAACCTGGTAAAAGTATGTCAAATATAAATAATATTCGTCTCATTAGTTTATTAAGAACTTTAACTAAATCAACAGAAATAGTTATGCTTAGTCGGTTGCGAAAGTTTTCAGCAGAAAACGATATCCTTGAAAATGAACCGTTTGTTTTAGAACTAACTATAGCGCATCAGATTGCAAGGATACCTGACTTTATAACAGACAGTTTTAACTTGAATAAATACACCGGATTATTATAATTGATATAGAAAAAGCATTTGATACGGCTTTTATGTAAAATGTTCCAATATCATTATTTCACATATTTGATTTCTGCGTTACTCATATTTCTAATAACTCCTTAATAGGGACTTATCACGCTGGAGTCCCGCAAGTTAGTATGTTGATTTACCTAAAATTCTATTCATTAAAACTGCTCTTTGTGCATGTGACTTGGCCTTGTATTGTGATTCGTATAGAACCGATACAATTTATAGTAGATTCCGAAAAGCTGCTTTCGCTGTCTGTAAGTACTCTAAATGTTGCAAGCTGAAACTGAATACCGAGAAAACTGAAGTCATTCTTTTTTCAAGTTACCCTCGCTGAGAATTGTAATTTACGGTCAAAATATTAAATGGGTTAAAGATGTCTCAATTATTTAGGAGTCATTTGTGACTCGCTTTTGTCCTTGAATTATACGACGTCCACGATCAACACATGCATGTCCCGTTTGGTTTTCAGTTTTCAACAGTACGTATAGTAAATTACAATTGTTGCAAAACCGATGTTTTCGAATCTCGCTTAGTACCACCAGATCTGCTAGGATTCGAGATATGCTCCCTCAACTAAACTTGAGCTCTTAGTTTTCTATATCAACAAGCTTGCTAAAAAAATTTTGTGAAAATTGTGAAATTCGCGAAAATGAATTAATTAAAGTCATAGGAGACTATAATATGGCCAGCTTACGTAATCGGTGTACGCGCTACAAACATCGTCGACTAAAACACCGACTTTAACATAATTTTTCTTACTTTATTATATCTTCGTTAATTTATATATTAAGTAAAATCAATTTTTCAGCTTAATCGCATCCTATTTGTTTTGTTTCTCATTTTAATGTGATAATTTCTTTTTCAAATTTTCCTGCATTATATCATCGTAGCTTTTATATGTTGCACCTCGTTCTCATTATTTAGTTTAAATATTTTCTTCTTTTTTAAAAAAAAAAATATTACTTGTACCCCGTAGACAAAATTTCGCGCTTATAGTTAACATTTGTACTAAATTAACGAAAAATTTCAATAAGCGTTTTCCGTGCTAAATTTAACGAGAATTTTGTTATCTTTCACCTTATAACTTATTTACTTTAACTCTACATATCATACACTTCCAAGCTATACCGGCCTACTAAAAAAATCGCAATACACAAAAATCTGACTTATGCGAACGTGATCACGGATTTAGCTTATCTTAAAGACTGTATACCACTAAATTTTTCACTCGGCGTTCCTGTCTCATAACAATCCGTATAGAAAATCTATCGCTGACTACAATAAATACAAAAGTGGTTATTATTAATTTTATTTTTAATCTAAATTAAGACCACAATATTTCAACTGTTTTTTTTGTTTTTTTTTGTTTTTACGGTCCACTTTTGGCCTGTACGCTATTTCGGCTTGTCTTTTTTTTTTTTTTAATACCGTGCTGTGTACTGCAACAAGAATCAGATGCACGCAGAAAGGAGGCTTTTAAATTAGTTACGTTTTTCAATTATTGTAATTTATCGACGTCTAAACTCCGATGTTTAGTTTAGTACGTTTATTAAAAGTTTTAATTTACGATGATGTTTATTACAGAATAATCTGCCTTCTTTTTACGGTTCTTACGAAAAGGACGATTTCAGTAACCTACCGCCGATTCAGAAAAAGAAGAAATTGCAACAACGGTTGGACGACATAAGAGGAAAAATACATCAAGAAACTGCCGCCAGGTAATATATTAGCGCTTTATACGCGAACGGTTGTATTATGCAAGCCCGCCATAATGGGTTCAAAAACCCTAAAAAAATTCCTTTATCCCTACATTTTTAGTCGGAAACCCTATATATAAAATGTAATGCATATGGAAGATATGAAGTTTTCGGATATAAAATAGTGAAATAAGGATGGTTCAAAAGGAGAATATACAAATCGATGTTTAAACTAAAAATGATATGAAAGGTATCGAAAGATAGTTCTATAAAAAATGCACCAAGATAAAGTTAGTCCATTCACTTGGTTTTTTTTTTCAACTTTATTATACGAAGTAGAGAGATGAATATTAAAAAAAGACAACACTAAATCGAATAGATAACTTTCAAATGTGGTGCTGGAGAAGGGTCCTTAGAATACTGTGAACGGTAAAGATATTTAACGTTACGATATTGCAAAAAGTTGGAACGCACAAACGGAGACTGTCCGCATTTGTAAGAAAATTATACGACTAGGCGGTGTTTTAGAATTTTATTGGATTCCTGGTCACTCTGAATTTAAACTTAATAAGCGGATGTTGGTGTTAAACAAACTTCCTTGTCAGGTATTCCACTATAATTTATTCCATCGTCAGATCTACGGTCTAAAATTCAGATAAATTACCACAATTCACGATATGAATATTGGAAATCTTCAGATAAAGGTAAATATTTTAGAATTGTTCAGTCGCATCTTTCGGTATTTCCACTGTATGCTCGTATCCCAATATCTGTCCCCCTCATAAACTTCGCAGATTTGTTACCATAATTTGTAGGTTACGTATGTGGATCATTTCCGTGTAGAGTTAAATTTTTCAAACGGAGATCATTAGAGACAATGTATAGTCATATTTACACAATAATAGACAAATATTTTTTTAATAAACTGATATCCTCTTGGTTTTCCTCCACATTCTCTACATTATCTATTAAACTGTGACTATAAAGTATTATTTCTTATTTTTATTTGAAGGTGCAATATTATAATTTGAAATTATAATTTAGCATGTAATACTTAAATTAGAATCTAGTGACCACAAGATTCAGCTTGACCTAGGCAAAAAAAAAAATATCGTTTTCAATAGTGATCCCGAATTATTTATACGTTGCTGATTAATTTAAAAGTGCTAGTTTCAATCATCATCATTTCCAACTATTCAAGGAAGTTGGTGCGGTAGGTTGATTTGTTATAGTTGCCTCTGCGTTGCCATTAATGTTATTTTGCGTACTGATCTTCTTCTATCGATCTCGTGTATATACTCCATCGTCTTCTTCCTCTTGGTCTTTTCCCAGATTTTTCCTCGTATCGCAATCGGAATAAGATCCTCTTCTCGGATTTTATGTCCAAAATATTTCTTTTTCCTCTCGTTAATTCAGCTTAGCAGTGATTACGGACTTTACATTTATTCGATACTTCCGTATTGGTTATCTTTTTTCTTCCGCGATATTCTGGCACCACACGTCGAAGACATTTATTTTCTATTTGTCGGCCTCCGAAATTGTCCGCGTTTCCGGACCATATCGCACTGTGGACCAGAGAAAGCATTGAAGAATTCTCATTTTTAAAAATCGTGTGGACAGTTTTCCATCCTTAAGTAAACTTTCAATAAGGTATCTAATTTTTATTTTATATACTATAGGTTTTTTACGCTGTTTCGATCTTACTAATGAATTTTATTTATAATATACTTTGTAGGGACGGTCTGATGAAAATGAAATGTGTTTACGAAGATAATCCGGCGTTAGGTGATCCAATGTCGATAGAAGGTCAGTTAAATGAAAGCGGACACAGACTGGATAAATTGAAAGGCGAACTGCAAAAATATCAAAATTACTTGGACGAAGTTGAAAATAATAGCCCGTCGGGTGTTCGAAAAAGTTCTATACCTCGTGCAAGTGTGAGAAATAACTTTAGAAACGGCGGGTAAGATTATACAGGATAAACGCGCATATATATATATATATATATATTTATTTATTTATTTTCGATCAAAAATTAATTGTATTTATAGAATTAGCTTTGTAATTGTATCAAGTTAATCATAATTGTTGAAGATAGAAGAGAAATTAAATATACTTTTGGGTCGGCACAACTCGAAAAATAGTCGATTTATATTATCGATTCAAAATTTTTACACGACATGTTGCATTTCTATACGAATGTTTTTACTCTAGATAAAATTTGTCAAATTATTACGTTTATATAATTTTTCGACATAGCCAGTGGCTATACAATTTTCACCGGAAAATATCGTCCCTTTTCCATTCCACAGCGTGGGCGCAAAAATATCAATTAGGGTTCACTTACTTAATCGAATGATCTCTGATTGAATTATCATTAAGTGAGATATATATTAAAACTACCTTTTGTATCTTATAACTCATATACTTAATATGAATTTAATTGAACCATATAAAAAAAAGTAATAGTGCTTCCTTCGTAATGCTTATTGAAAATGAAAAATCGATTTAAATACCGAATATATATGTACATGTTTGTATCTATATATGTATGTGTGTGTGTGTGTTAAGAGTGGGTGGTGTACATAACAATAGCAAAGCGGGCTCGTGTGTATATATATATATATATATATATAATATATAGTGTACATTAATATTGACTTATTTTCTTTTCCAATACAGACACGAAAATGAAACTTGCTTAACGGATGGTAGACGTAGTTCTAGCGTTAATGATGGTTCGTTAAGTAGATCGGCATCAGAATCTAGCGTTACAATAACGAATCAATTTGTAAATCATAATCATACACCGAATCATAGACCAGCTTCGCCTAATTCGACGCTAATGAATAACGGGTCAGTGCATATGTTTCATACATACCTATATTTCGTGCATATGTCAGTTGTGATTTTCCGTGGGACATTAAGAGGAAGTTAGACCTTCCTTGAAATTTCTTCAAATAAAATACTTTTTTTTCTTTTATATCATCATTTTTAGATAAAATGAATTGAAATCGACTTAACTCAATTGTTCACGATTATTGTATTTATGTTTTAAAAACACTCGAACTGTATAATGGTACGAGGTTGTGATGGTAACGCGTTGGAGTTTTTTATTTTACCACTAGAACGTGCAGTCGAAGAAAATTTTCTCATGTGCCCAACCAATATGATATCGTTTGCCGGTAGTTAATTTTATATTTTTAGAAAGAAAAATAAATTTTTCATTTTATACCTTATAATAGAATAACCTTATAATTAAACTTTTAGCTTGTAGTTAAATAAGAACCGGCTACAACAAATTGTCCATTCGATGCATGCTGATGGTTAAACAATTACCCGAATCGGGTTGTACCAGAAGAAGAAGAAGCTTGTAGTTATTGTGATCGAAAATTAAAACAACTACTAAATTCTTTAAAAATTGTCGATTTCCCTAAATTTTCCCTGTCAAAATCGCTACTGTATAATATTGTTAATTTTTCTTAATAATACAAAAAAAAAACACCGTATTATTTATGCGCGAAATAAATACATCGATAAAAGTGATAGATAGAATAATTTAAAAAAATTAAATCGCAAATCAAATTTTTTGATTTTGAACATCCTTACATTAAGAAATGTGTCCCTTCGTACTAAAAAAAGGTGTTTACTACAATATACGTGAATTATACAAATGATAATTTTAAAATGTATACTTGAAATGAGGTGTGTTAACAAACGAGAAGAATTTAAAAGAATAAAACAGTAACCCGGACTAATCGACACGATTAAACGGAAAGGAACAGTATGGTAGGTCAGCAAATTAAACGCAGCGATGAAGAACGTAGTAAAACGAAAAATTCGTGTATACTATTTAAACAGGAAGTTGATTTAATGAAGTATTTTTTAAAAAGATTAGTGAAAGATCAATGATTCAGACTCCATTTTTTTTTTAATATAAACCATCGCCAACCTTGTTGAAAATCGGTCCTAAACAGAAAATTTTAAATCGATGCAACGCACACAGGTGGAAAAGAAAGCTAAAAAAATTATGTCGTAAGAGGGGAAAAAGTTTGTTCCCGTTGACAATACAAGGAAAGATTCTCGGGAATCCAGTAAGGAGGATTAAAAAGGTAAAATATATAAGAAACGCCGAATTCATCAAAACTAACGGCGTAATAAATGCAACCAGAATGATATCTCGGCTGTTCTTTATACGCAACCTCAAAGTGTTGATATATATATGGGGGGGTGCGAGAGGGAGAAACAAGTTTTAGAGGAATTGTAGAGATTTAAACTACTTTTTAAATGAAGTTTTTAACAACTTGCGTGACCTGTGTTTGACGAAGTACATGTATATGATTTTTTTCTCGTTTCCTGTAATTGATGAATATATTTATATATTTATTAGGCGTGTATGCGTAAATATGACTATGTCTATATAACTTCATCGTGTTTATTTGTAATGATAAAAAAAAAAATACAATTATAAAACTCTGAAAGCGAAAGTTTCAGGTCAATCAGATTCGTTTGTTCTATGGAGGAACACGTGCATTTCTTTTAGATTATATATTTTTTTTATTATTTTAATTTTATTTTAATTTTTATAGTGTGGAATGTAGTGATTTTTTTTATAAATAATCAATTGAAAATTAGTTAAATCACTAATATTTATTTTCTAAAAGAAAACACAAAGCTTTTCGGCATTTACGCCATTATCAAGTAAAACATTTTAAAAATATAAATTAAATATAACCACTTAAAAATATGTGATGGTGATTGTGAAGATATGCTCCAAAAATGCCGTCTGCTTCTGTTCTGTCTATTTTTTGATTTGTTGAAATTTAATATTAATATATTTGTTTATTAATTTTGTTTTTTTATATTAATTTTTTCTTCAATACTATTTGCCGGATTCTGTAAAAGTTGTATACTGGTGGAATTTTAAATTTTTCATTTATTGTTGCGATGTGTGATGTCCAAAAGTAAAATATAAAATATAAAAATATACAAACGCAAAATTTTTTTTAAAAACACAATTTTACAAGTAAAATGAAAATAATTATTATATTTTTAATATTTATTTTCATTTTACTTGTAAAATTGTGTTTTTTAACAAATTTTTTGCGTTCGTATATTTTTATATTTTATATTTTACTTTTGGACATCGTACATCGCAACAATAAATGAAAAATTTAAAATTCCACCAGTATACAACTTTTACAGAATCCGGCAAATAGTATTGAAGAAAAAATTAATATAAAAAAACAAAATTAATAAACAAATATATTAATATTAAATTTCAACAAATAAAAAAATAGAACAGAAGCAGACGGCATTTTTGGAGCATATCTTCACAATCACCATCACATATTTTTAAGTAGTTATATTTAATTTATATTTTTAAAATTATGATGTTTTAAAATGTTTCACTTGATAATGGCGTAAATGCCGAAAAGCTTTGTGTTTTCTTTAAGAAAATAAATATTAGTGATTTAACTAATTTTCAATTGATTATTTATTATATATTTTTATTATAGAAAAAGAAATACTTGTAACTGTCTCAATAAAAATAGCGATAAATTTTTTTATACGTATATATATATACAGTCAAAGCCGCCTTTAGGGGACGCCGAATAAGAGGGATAGCCGTTTATAAGGGACAATCAGCAAAACCCCGAAACAAACGTATGAAATGAAGTTTGTTTTAGTTCGCTTTTTCGGACAACGAGTCGGTTATAAGGGACAAAGATTAATAGACTTTCAAGGCAATAAATAGTGAGACGTACGATATGCGACCCGAGGAGTTATAAAATGATACTTCCGGTCGTAAAACGAAAATGTTCACATAAACAAAAATTGAATAAAAATGACTAAAATATTTTAGCCATTTTTACAATTCGTTTTTTGTTTATGTGAACATTTTTGTTTTTTCTTCGTTTTGTTTGAGATGTGTCCTTGTGTTGACATTCTCTCATTGACGCTATACTGTTTTTTGCTCTGTCCGTTTATTAATTATGCTCTCTCCGATAGCTCGTTATGTTCTTAGTTTAGTTCTGCAAAAACTAGTGCATCGTGCGGTTTTATTTTTTCTTTTCTTTTTTTAGTTCTCGTGAATTTTTTGTATGAATAAAATGTCGCGTAAATGTTTATTATTAAAGGAAAAAATTTCTATTTTAGACAAAATCGAAATTCAACCTCCAAATATGCCTATTCGGGAGTTAGCAAAAATCATGGGCGTCTCCAAAAACACAATCTCCCGTTTAAAAACCGATGAACAGAACTTACGTAAAAAATAGAATAGTAGTGAAAGGGGCAGTCAGGTGGTGGAAAGGAAACAGAAAAGAGAAGGTAAAAACCCAGAGGTTGATGAAGCTCTTAATTTATGGTTTAGCACAGTAACACAACGATGTGTTCATGTCAGTGGGCCAATGTTGAAATTAAAATCTGAAGAGTTTGCGAAAAAAAATGGGTTATGAAGATTTTACAGCAACGGATGGTTGGCTTGATCGGTGGAAAGGGAGACACGATATCAAATTCAAAAAAACTCATGTAGAAAAGGTAAGCGCTGATTTGACAGGAGCTGAACAATGGAGTTCAAGCAAAATTTCCAAATTCCTTCAAAGTTTACAGCCTGAATGACATTTATAATGCGAATGAAACTGTTTTATTTTATCGAGCCACTCCAGATGGGTCATTAGTATACAAACACGAACAACTTATTGGTTCGAAAAAAGCTATGGATCGTATCACTGTGCTATGTTGTTGCAATGCAACTAGAAGTGACAAAAAAAAACTTATTAGTAAAACTAAAAAGCCACGTTGCTTTAAAAATCTCAATGTAAGTAATCTGCCAGTAACATATTACGCAAATAAAAATGCATGGATGGCTGCTACCATTTTTTCAAAATGGTTAGAAAACTGAGATATAGAATTACAGAGAGATTCTAGAAAAATTTTACTCCTTATTGACAATGCAACTTCGCACCACACTATCGTTAAACTGAAGAATATTCAAATTGAATTCTTATCTCCAAACACTACTTCACTAATTCAGCCACTTGATATGGGTGTCATAAAAAATTTAAAAGTGCAATATAGGAAGATGTTGATGCAGCATATCTTAGAAGCTATTGAAGACGACCTGGTAACAATTTTTACAATGGCAAAAGATATCAGTTCTACAATAACAATACTGCAGGCTATACAATTTGTTGCTGATAGCTGGAGAAAAGTCACTTTTATGACAATTCAGAACTGCTTTGCTCATTGTGGTTTCAAGGAGCCCGATTATGAAATTGTTGAAATGGAAAGTAATGAAACACCGAATGAATTACTACGTGTGACCAACTATGAACAATTTTCAGATATTGACGCCAATCTGCCATGCTGTGACAATAATATTGAACATTTGGATAACGAAATTATGGAAAATATCACAAAAAAGAAACAAATACAAGAATCGGAAAGTGACGGTGACACGGGTGACATTTCCTTACCTCCTGTGTCTGCTGCAGAGGCGAAAAAATGTATTGAAAAGCTCCGGCGGTATTTTATGCAACAGAATAATGAAGGTGCTCCTACGGCATCATTAGATAACTGTGCTGATTTTGTTCAAACGCAGCAGATGAAGAATTTACACCAAACAACTATAGCGCATTTTTACAGTAAATGAACAATTTTTACAAATATCAGGTCAGGTTCTTTTACCTTATGTATGCCTCCTGTTTTTCTCTTAATTTCCATATAAATAAATATTACGCATTAATAAGGTTATAAGTATGTTAATTGTTTACTAAATTGTATATATTCCAATACCCACTCGCTTCAATAAGAGATTTTAAAAAATTCGCTTTAAGGGACAAATGACTTCCGCCCGATGTGTCCCTTATAAGCGGCTTTGACTGTATATATATATATATATATATATATATGTGTGTGTGTGTGTGTGTGTGTGTGTGTGTTATATTCTTTCATCTTCAGTGAGTAACTCTGTTGATCTCTTGTTAGTCCAGTGTGATACGCAATAGTATCCATCCGTCAAGTTGATAATCTGTCTTTCTTTCCTTCCATTCAATGAGTATTTCCCAAGACTAGTATTATTCATTCGTGTAGATTCCCATAATATTTCATAATTTTTTGTTGATGCAGGGTAGATAGAGGTCGTTTAATATTTCGCTCTTTTAAAATTGATATCTTTGCTATCCTTGAGATTTTCACCTTTCTATGCCATCTTGTGCATATATTTTCTGTTTATCAATAAAGGTCAAGTTTCTATTATACACGGGTCTTACTACTTTTATTGACGTCTTTTTGTATGTTTCTAATGAAAAGTACAATACTTGCGTAATACTTGATTTTTATATATATAATATACAAGCTCATTATGTCATTATTTGTGTATAATGTTCGACTTAATGAAGAACGGCATGTTGTTAGGTACTCAAATAGTCCTGAATCTGGTATCAGCACGTTACATCCGTCATTGCCCGATACCGAAATTCCAGAATATTACGATCCACCGGCGTTAGGAATGTGCAAGGCTCTCTATCCGTTCGAAGGTAAACAAAGTTCTGTTACAGAATTTCGATTAATCGGTGTATGTGCAGAAAAAAAATTGTTTATATATATATATATATATATATATATATTTAAAATACACTTTTCTTCCAAATATCGTTTTTCAGCGTTGTTTTCATCATTCGTTCATAGTAATTAATGTTAATCTTTATTTTTCTGTTATTATCGATTTGTACGTCCAAACGTACATTTCTTCTTGTCGACGTGCATACCATTATAGTAAACTTCTTTTCCGAGGATTGTAATAATTATGTACACGTTTATACAGGCGAAGGCGAGTTGATTTGTCACAGCTATAAACACTGAACTGGAAATTAATTACGATACTTCGAGGTAGATTTCACTTTTACACCTGTCTTCCGTTAAAATACACATACAGGATATATATAAGGAAGGATTCCCACCATGCCCCTGAAACGATTAGGTGTGTATTCAAAATGTTGACGACTCGAGCAGCAAGAAGAGCAACTCGCGATAATGTATCAAATGAGCTAAATAATTTAAAGCTTTCCAAATGGATATAATTTCAGAGAAGATGAATTTATCGTAAACAATTTTAATACATTGAAAAAGAGGACAGAAATCATTAATGGGAATGAAACATTTGATGCTAAACAGTCTTGTATAAAAGGCGTTACAGATCAAATTGGAAGAGTGTTATACTGAAAAAATATTGGACCAGAGTTTTTAGTATCCACGAAAAAAAAAAAATGAAAATATGATTCGAAGTGGCAAAAAATGACTTACCATCGGGACAAGTTTCGGGTGCGTATCATATTCCGTGTTCATGTAGGAATTGTTATATTTTTTAAACAGGAAGGCCAGTTGGTGTTCGTATTCAGGAGCATATAGCTAATGTAAAATACTTTAGAACTAAAAAATGTGCTGTGGTCGATATATGTAATTCAGGCCGTGTGTTCAAGTTCAATGACGTCTCTATTTTGGCCAGAGTGGATAAATATCACCCAAGGTCGTAAATATCAAAATAATTTCAATAGAGAGGATTGAGTAATATTTGTAATCATATCCTACGTCAAACAAGAAAAATTGTATAAGAAAATAGAAAAAAAAACATGCAAAAAATACAGACCAAGTAGCAGAACCAGCGGTCCTCTGACAACCAATCAAATCCATGATATTGGTAGTAGTGGTAGACTCGATAGTTCAGTCAGTTGATATTCTGCCTGGACTTTGCAAACCGTGTCCAAAACGACAGCTTTCTTTCAAAATAGTGGTGTGATATCTACCGAAAGTTTTTTTTTAATATATATATAAGTTTAGAATATAGTTATTTAAAAAAAAAAAGAGTTCAAATCTATTAAAAAAATTCTTTATGAAAAATAAAAAAACTTTTCTGCTGTCAAGCCATTATCAAGTGAATATAAAAAATAAATTATAAAAGTATATATAAATGTAAAAATATATTACTTAGATATACAAATTATAAAAATTATAACGTTAAAACAGTGTTGTGTATAAATTTCACATTGTTGAATGTTTTTGTTTATTTTTATATTAATTGCTATTGCGTTTATTTATGTATATTTAAAAATTATCGTTTTATCACTATAATTTTTGTAAATTGTGTATTTAAGTAATATTTTTTTACATTTATATATGTTTTTATAATTTATTTGTTTATATTCACCTAATAGTGGCTTGATAGCCGAAAAGCTTCGTGAATTTTCATTTAAAAAAAAAAAAATAGTGATTTTCATTCCTTTTTATTGTTTATTATATATACTCGTATATATCTATAAAATATTTGCGACACATGTACAGCTACTAGCGAAGGATCGATACCGATGCACGATGGTGAAGAATTATTTATTATTGAACTCGATCAAGGGGATGGATGGACTCGCGTCAGAAGACAAACTGATCGCGAAGAAGGATTCGTACCGACTTCCTATATCGAATGTACCGTATATGATAATTAAAAAATCGTTGATCGTCTAACGGCCGAAATAGAACAAAATAAAAGAAGGGGCTCTTGTTCGCGATAAAGTGAAATGTATATTCTCGTAGTCTTTGTAGATAAAAATTCTGATGTTTTTTATTATTATTACTATCTAAAAAACTTATTTTTTATCGTCGCCATGTGTATAATTTTTTTCTTCTATATAACTAATTTCTTTATTTTAGCGATCGTTTCTTTTTGCTCGTGTAGCCATAATTCTCATTACTTAATTTTTAACGGATCAGTTACTTAGCCTTTTTTTTTCTAATAATAAAAAAAAAAACAACAAAAAAAACATATATTAGATCTAAATAATTCGTATTGTCGATTGAGTACATTTTTTCTATGAACAAATTATTAATCAATTTTTCGGTTTTTCTAATTTATATGTTTGAAACATTTAGGATCAATATTATTCGTTAATTGGCATCATTACTTTTCATTTTAAGTTGATTTAAGTGTGATATATATATATATATATATATATATATATATATATAGTTGTGTTGTGTTCTTTTTATTTACAACGTTCTGATACTCTTTGTAATTCCTGTTTTCTATAATCATATGTTCATTTTTTTATTTTATTGTTACATTCCAACGCTTTAATTACCATTCTGTATTTTAATAGGCGACCGTATAAATATAATATGATTTTTTTTACTTCTCTATTTCATAAAAAATTCGTTGTAAAATATTTTTTTTTTAATTACGCTTCGAGAAAGGCGCTATAATCGCTCGCTCGTCAAGTAACGCTCATTATTCTGACTTGTAATTATTTTTAAGCTTATTCGATTTTAAATTAATTATAATGCGTATAAATTTACTACGTATTATTTATGAAATAGCTTCGCTAAACTAAATTTGACGATTAATAATAATTATTATTGTTATTATTATTTATTATAGTTAAAAAAATGAGATTATTACTTTATAACTTGCGCGAATGTATAATACAGGGAAGGAAGAAAATTGTTATATTTGTCTTTTACTAAATTTATATTTTATATAATCTTTTTCTTTCTTTCCTCCGTTGTTTCTTTCCTTTCTTTTTTCTTTTTTTAATGTCTTCGTACATTATAACTAGAAATAAATATTATTGCTCGATTTTTGTTTCTGTATAATAACATCTTGTACACGATGTTCCTTTCTCTATATTATATATGTCGCGGTGACCTTAAAGCAACTGTCAACTGGATGATCGAAAATTCGATCTCAGCTCGTGGTATAATGTGAAACCTTATAACATCATAGCGTACAGATAATTAGTAGCGTCTCGAGTGTTAGCCCAAAAATAACATACAATGACGACTAGTCGCGATGTTCGTCAACGAACAATATGACAGTGATATATATATACGTTTTGCCGGCAGTGAATGTCTCTCTTGATATATCGAATGTCGGGTGAAAATGATAAAAAAAATATGTGTATACGAAGTGTGTCAATTTAGTTCCAAACAAATTTTCAATCCGGTACTTCGATTTGTTCGTGTTTTATATAGCGTCTCAAAGTTTAATTCTTTCCTACGCGCGTCAAGAAAAAACTACACCAAACAGATGCGTTTGTTCGTCTGTCAGGACATGTTGGAGCGAATTACTGCGGACGGAACGGGCTGGATGTCAAATATAATCACCAAGGATGAATCCTGCACGGTTGAATACAAAAGACAGAGCACACAATGGGTGACGAAGGGGAAAATCATCCGGTCAAAACAAAGATGTCAAAATCGAAAGTTGCATCACGAATACGTTCCAGCTGAACAGACGATAACTGGGTCCTGCTACGTACAAGGTTTAGAACGATTGAAAGCACGAGTGTTAGGTGTACGACCGCAACTTGCGCAAAACAGTTGGGTATTGCATCATGACAATGCGCTGGCTCATTCGTCGTTCGTTGTTCGTGAGTTTTTGGCTCGCCATTACATCCCAACGTTGCGGCAACCGCTGACGCCGTGCGACTTTTTTCTATTTCCACAACTAAAAACCTACCTAAAAGGAAATATTTACGGATGTTCAAAGTGTCACGACGCGTGTTTTGAGGGGGTTTGAGGGGTGTTTAGAAAAGTGGGTAAAGCGGAGAAATCGGTGCCTTCAAGTCGAGGAAGACTTCTGTGAAAGCGTATAAAGTAATTTCTCTGTAACGGTTATTTTTTTTTTAATTTAATTATAAAAATTAGTTAAAATCACTAAATGTTTATTTTCTTGAAAATCACAAAGCTTTTCGGCAATTACGCCATTATCAAGTGATATTTAAATTAAAATAAAAATTTTAAAAATAAAAACAAAATATAAATTTAAATTTAAAAATTTACAAGTATTTGGCTATAATAAAAGTCTTGGAATTAAATTGACACACCTTGTACGTATATATTTGAAACCAAAAGGTGTAAGACACGAACGGTTGAAACTTAAAATTGACAGATAACATCGGGTGGTAATATATTTATTTGACGACGTATTTAACATGTCGCCTTCTACCGTTATCGACAACGGGCAACTTTTCTCGTAAGTTTTTTGTTTATTAAAATTCTGACTCGTAACGAATTCATTTAGTTCACGAAAACCATTCCGAGTCGTTTATATTTTTAAAAATGATAAATAAAAATATCTCGCTGCGAATTAACTGAAATAAAGTTTAAGGAAGTAAAATAACATTTTGTGCTTGCGGCTCATTAGAATAAAGTATACTTTACATTTGTATGTCGCAGTGGCATTCGACGATGGAGAGTTCGAAACCAACTCGTGACAATGAAAGCTTTTCATCATTATATAATTTTTAATTATAACGGAGAAAGCAATAGCAGCCCACTCCGTATAGCATTATATGCGCGCGCATCTGCGTTATATATAATTAGTGTCTCTCGAATGCTAGTCCATCCTGTGCGTAAAAGATAAACGTACCATAGCTAATCACGTTTGGCAACGAACAATATGACAATGAGCAAGATTCAAAAATAAAAAAAATATTAACGTTTTTGAAAGATTGACAATATATATATATGTGTGTGTGTGTTTATGTGTGTATATACATATGTTCTGTGTGTGGTTACAAAATCACTTCTTGCAGTTGAGAATTATTTGGCACGTAAACTGCTGATCAGCAACGCAACATCAATATATAGATAACTTCCATACTACATTAATTATGTTTAAAAGTTAAATGTTGCAATAAATATGTATTACTAATGATTGCTGATTTTAACAATGATTAACACTAAATAGTCACGAAATATATATATGTATATATATATACTGAGAAAGATTGAAATATGATCCATAGGTAGTAAAAACTAGGAACTTGGTACAAGAGAATATTATTGAAAGCGTTATGTAAAGGCAAAATTACAAATATGGATGCTTTGACTGGCACGCTCTAGTGATCGTGATCTAATGTATTACATTACAACATGTGTCAGCAAGTCAGCATACAGTACCCATAAACCAAACTTATATGCTCGTTATCATGAAAATCTTGGTTGTACGTTGTACGCGCTCATTCCGTTTAGACTGCAAAACAATAGCGCATTACTGCATTTATAAATTAACATTTCTTCAAGGAAAATTAATTTAATTAGGCCGATTTCAATTTGTTTTACCTAAAAATGGTAATATGAAGAAAAAGTATGATTTAAAGAAATTTCAAGTAAAATCTGACTTCTTTAAATTCCTCTGCAAGGTCCGCTGGCAAGAGAAGATACGAAGTAATAAATATACTAGATAGTATAAAGAAAGAAGCGAGATTGCAAGCGTTAGTTAACTTGAAAAAACAGCTCAAGACACGGGAAAATAAAAGATTATCATAGCAGCAACGTCCATAGACTGATACACCGGAAATATCATTGGAATGCCGTACTCATAATTTTAATACATTTTGGAAGTATAAAAATTGTTTAAAACAATTTATTTATATAACAAAATAAAAAAAAAATGTGTATCTAAAAGTTTTGCCTATATTGATTTATATAACTTCGCAACAGTGATTTTGTATAAATTCTAATTTTTAAATATGTTATTTGAGATTGATTAATGGGAATCGGATAATAATTGTACATATATAACGATTTCTTAAATTGCAGACAGAATAAATGCCAATTAAAAATTATTGAAAGCACACTGATAATGTGTACATTAGCAATTATGTTGTTAATATTCGTGTTGAATGATAAAACACGATCTAAGAACCTAACTTGTTTTTGGCCAGTATTGTAAATGTCATTAATAGTGACTGGCTAACGATAGTTAACTTCGCCTTGTAAAGAGTATAATTTCCGTTCTATTCATGTTTATTTTTAACCCTTAACGTTTATAAAACTAAAATATAGAACTGACAGCTTCTTACAGCCTTTTTATAACGAATGTTGAATTTCGTTTGAACGTAACAAGATTGGCGTAACAGTGTATCATAATAGTTAAGAACTTCAAATATTGCTAACGCTGTGAAATTTAGTTAGCTGCATCAAGCTTTATTATTATATGTTTCCATGGCAAAATTTAGATAAACGTCTCCAAATCTCAATGTAACACAGTATTTTTAAATACTTCCGATTCTGATCAATATGTAATAGAAACACGTTTTAAAAGCTCTTGTGGCTAATAAGTCAGGCGCTTAGTAATTATATATTTTTTATATTATGAAATATTTAAATATCCATAAATTAACAAAATAACTTTAATAACTAAAAATTTAATAGAACTATTTTTACTTGAAAAAGTAAATGTTAATCAACTAGAGAAATATAACTTGACAATTGATTTTAACCGACCGAAAATAACTTATACATCTTTGCGCGTGTGACAAATATTTAAATTTGTAAATTATGGATAAAACTACTTTTTTTATTCTGTGAAATAGGCCTTCCACTTTCCTGATGACGACGTATTTTTTTAAACAAGGTGTGTTTGGTGTTGTAGAAGAATGGTTATCTTATTCTAATTAACTGGTTTCACTATTGTTGTTTGTATTTAATAGTGATTTTGTATTACGGTTTCGTATTTTTATTTAAAGTTGTAAGTATATTGATTATTTACTTTTTATGCGACTTTAATATATGTGTGTTTAATTTCATAAAAAATGAAAACGAGTTTTATATAGTCTGTTTTCAAGATGGCGGACTTTGTAATGGAGCGTGGTCGTATTATTGTATATTTGTGCTTATGATAAAATTAGTAATAACCTTTGTTTATATGTTTTTATTCACATTTTAGAATATTTATTAACTTTTTAAATTCAATAATGGTTAATAATTTGTAGGCACTATCAGCATTTGATGAAATACTATTAAACAATATACTCATAAAGTGATTTTGAGATTGTATTATAACATGTTTTTATGCTTCAAATAAAATTTTCGTCTTAGTTACAAACTTCATCATGTCGCGTCATCGTGAATGGGATCCTGCATGCAAGGTATTCATTGGTAATTTGCGAAATAACGCCAGTAAAAATGAAATTGAAGATACGTTTTCCAAATACGGTCCTTTACGCAATGTGTGGGTTGCAAGAAATCCTCCAGGTTTTGCTTTCGTTGAGTTTAAGGACCCACGTGATGCGGAGGATGCGGTTAGAGGATTAGATGGAACGTAAGTAAAATTAATATTGAGAAATTTTTATTTTCTATTTGATAAATTTGTTGTTTTCCCGGCGATTTGCTTATCTCAAAATGTTGGTTTTATTTCATGTTAATGATGTGAAATGAAAATTTTAAGTTTTCACGGTTGATTTCCATTCGGAATTTTTTCATTATAAATTATGTCCATATTTTCTTCTTGTTAATTTATTCATTTCAGTTGGAAAATAAACGCGACAAGTTCTTTCGCAACGTCGCAATAAAAATATCGGTAATTTTTTAGTTTAGATCGCGGAAATGGATAAACAGCGAAAGATATGAAAATACTGAATTGATATTTTTAATGTAAGTTCTGAAACGTCAAAATTATTAACAAAAAATTACATTTCAACATGAACCAATCTGTTTCAATCACAATTACGAATATTGAATTTAAAAAAAAAAAATCAAATATTTCAAATAGTATTATAAAAATATAAAATTTAAAGAAAGTCGGTTAACTATAAACAAAATAATAGATAAATGTTAACGGGAAAAAATTGAAATAAGTAGAACGACAGTTGAAAGTGCGAAATTAACTATATTTTAACATTTTAAGTAATCGATATGGTTTATTTAATCATATGTCATAATGACTAATTTCGTTTTCAATACGGTATTAAACATGAACAATTCGGTAATAATAGGTAAATGCTGATTGATTTTATTTCAATGTGTTATTAATTTTGCACAACTATAAATGTATAAATACTTGTTTTGCACTAAGTTTTTTTTTATTATTATTATTTCTAGACGCTGTTGTGGTTCTCGTATTGTTGTGGAAATGTCTAATGGAAGATCTAGAAATCGTGACCGCGATCGCGAACGCGACCGTGATCGTGAACGTGATCGCGAACCACCAAGACGTCGTTCTCCTCCGTACAGGTAAATTTTCATTACGATGAATAAATAAATATTTTCTCTAATTGTAATGATATGAAAATATCAATCCGTAATCATTTAATATGCGTATATTGTCTTTTCACTTCGGTGTTGCCGCTGTAATTTCAGAATGGATATGATGACGTTGGAAATTGTATACACAGATCAATTAATGAATACTACTGCTAGTAGTAATTTTAACTGAATTGAAATATAATAATACTCTTCTATGACATTTTGTACACAGGTGTATTCTTACATTTGCGACAACATCATTACAATCTGCATGTTTTTGGTCATCGCAATCGTAGTTTACGACGTATTTTGCAATACATCTTTGATAGGTTGTTCTTTATGTAATTTGCGTCACGGCGCTGTTTTCTTCTACTACTATTCTTCTTCATCTACCTTCGTGCTGTATAAGTGAAATGATTGAAAACAATCATTTATGATTACACCTACCAGCCATCACAACTGTAACCATCATATTGTGCTACTCCTACTGTATTAAACAAGATAGTCGCTACAATGTTTCCTCCTTATCGTCACTACTGCGATATTGCCGTTTGGTTTTAAATGGTGGTCCACATACTTTAACAACTTCCAGTGGTGTACTACAACGGTTGATATTTATATGCACCTGCATATGATTTTCTTTTTAAAAATCAGCGTCAAACATAACGACGATCTACATATTCTGCTTCTGTGTTTTACCTGCCTACGTGCATTGTATTCTACATTTTAAAGTAAGCAGACGTAGTACCTGTTTACACTGAAAAGTCGGTATGTAAAACAAATCAATATTTTACAACTGATAAATTATGTGGTTTTGTTTCATCTATGAGGTATTCGTCGTTTTTTTTTTTTTTCAGAACACATCTCATTACTACCACAACTACAAAAATGATACAATATATCAAATATTTAAAATTTATACAGATATACACCTCTAACGCTGTGGCCTGTCGAAATACGAATGCCACGTTTTAATTTAAATATATATATATAAATAATATAACGAACAAAATAAACAACTGTTAGCGGTTAAAAGATTCGTGCCGATAAATATTTTAAAAAATATATTTTTTGTCGCTAGTATGAAATTTTAATTTGGAAAATAATAATAGCGAACACGTATATTTCGAAAAATATTATTTAGGAATAGATATATTTATACAAATTATTTTCATAATTAAAAAAAGCACGATAAATATAACTTTTAATGTTCGATAATTACAAAAATTTTGATAGTTCGTGTTGTAATGAAACATGCCTAATTTCATTGTTTCATGTATGGAATGATTTACAAGTGCAACTAATTGCAATTTATTTTTCTCTTTTCTGAATCCGCTAAACGTAGCTGCGTAACAACCTTTTTATTAATTTTTAACCGAAAACGCGGTCAAGTTGGTGTCAAATGTAATTGTGTGTTACCGAAATAGTTGCCTTTCTAGAATTAATCGTAAGTTCACGATATATGTCGATTATACCGCCAATTATAGTGTTCGTTCATGGGATAATTGTAGGCGTGGTATTAAACGTTATTTAATCACTGTTACTTAAATTTATGTTATGAAATTGCTCTCGATGGTAACGAATGTTTGAAAATAATTTTTTAATCGCTTAATCACTACATTTCTGGTTTCGTGTTTTCATGGCCAAAACTTAATTTTTTTTTTTTTCTATTTTTTGTTTCTTATTTTTATTACCGATCTCAATAATTCTATTTGCAAAGAAATGAACTACTATCGTTTTAAAAGTGTGTTTAATAATTATTAATGTGAAAATTAAAATTTACTTATTAATCAATTTCAAGTTATTTAAATTCCAGAGTTCTCTAATTTTTGTTCGTTTTACATACATATTGTAAAACAAAAACTCACAAAATAACAACGAATAACTAACTGATTAACAACAGACAATTATAAGATACATATTTTTAACTGCATCAGCTCTAGATTGCAATTTATCCGAATGTTAAAAAAAATATATATTCTTAATAACATCTTGGCTATGGCTGTTATACCAATTCCAAGGTTGAAGGTACTAATAACAGATTTTCTCTGTACATTTTTAGAATCGAGCGTTTGAAGTTATTTTTAATATTATACATTTTAACCCTTTCAGTCGCAATGTACGGTATATAAACATTTAATGTTAAAAAATAGGTTTTTTCATAATAAGGGTCCTGTCGTTTGAGGTTTTGAATTCAAACCTTCTATATATGTAACGCATTAAGGTTCCATTTTCATTGTTCTAGTCATTTTAATTGTGTCGTACATTAATAATTACAATTTTACGAAAAATTGATGCGCGACTGAATTGTGTTTTTCCTCTTATTATAAGAAAATATTTTCGGGGATAATTTTTCTTAGGTAATTTTAGCGAAGACTTTAGAAAATTTCTCTAATGTATAGATTGTAATTCTCAATCGACAGGCCACTGCTCGTTTTTATATTTTTATTTATATATATATATATATATATATTTACGTGTTAACTATATTATTTACAAATCGCTTTGGTATAACACGAGGGTGCCGTTATTGTGTGATCGCTTTAAAAAGTTTTTTTTTTTTTCCTATACGAATAATTCTATTGGTTTACTCTCGTTGTACGTTATTATTACAGCGTATTAACACACGTGTGCTTTTATGTAGTAGCTGATGTCGAACGGTATTTAATAAAATTATGCAGGAGGAAATCAATATTTTCGCGGTCGTCCGTAAGATTTTTTTGACGGGACATCATAACATTATTTTTTATATGTTGAACTTATTTATGTTACAATCGGCTTATATCTGTGGTATATCTAATTATCGATGTGATGATAATGTTATTACAGCAGACAGAGAGCACCACCTCCACCCAGGCGCTATCATTCTTATTCGCGGTCACGTTCTAGGAGTCCTATGTACAGAAGATCATCGCGTTCTTTTTCTAGGGAACGCAGATAAGTAAGTTATAAGCAATGTATTTTCAATATGTAGAATTGCTTTTCGTCGACTCCGTATCTCAATCCAGCGGTTAAATTTAAACACGATTTAACGTGTCGGCGTAAATATCGTATGCTGGATATTTTAGATAAAAACTTGAACGTATTTAAAGATTAAATCTTGTACGGAATAATGTAATTCTCCTTAATTTAAAAAATCACGAACATATTTTCTAATGCGAGATCTCGTCTATTTAGATTTAAAAATCGAATACGATATTTAACTTTTTCTAGATTGTATTTTTGTAATTGTCGCGCACAATGTAATATAATCATATTTACTCGCTTATCATTTAAGAAAAATTAACAAAACAAAGTTAAAAAGTTATTTTATAAATGCAAAGCTTTTCGACATTGTCATTTTCAAGCATATACAAAGAACGTTACATATTAATTTATATGTAACTTTTTGTATATGCTTGAAAATGGTATTAATGCCGAAAAGCGTTGTATTAATAAAATAACGTTTATAGTGATTAATATTGTTTTCGTTTCGTTAATTCATAAAATCATTACTCTCCACTACATCAACATAAAGAAAAATTAGTTTCTGGAATTAACGATCGGAGATGATTTTTAAAGTCCAAAATTTTTAACATAATTTTCCTATTTTAATGCTACGTTGATAAAAAGTTCTCGTTACCTTAATATGGTTTTGCTATATTGTATTAATTTTCGCTATATGTAAATTATTAATTTTTTTTTTGTTGTAGGCGTCAAATGTTTTCGTATTACGAAGATTGGATTTTACAAGCTTCAAATTATGCTATTTTTATATAAAATAATCGACAAAATGTAAAATTTAGTTATAAAAAAATAAACTTATTATTGCATGTCCGGTAATGTGTTTAAATTGTAAAATTATTTATCTTTTAACGTTTCTAATTTAATGAGGAGCATTTCTTATTTTAAACAATTTCGATATTTATTAATAATTTAATCATCAGAAATTAATGCGTTAATTAAATTTTAAAATTCATGTGCCAGTAGTATATTTGTATTAATATTTCTTATTATATTTAGATCACTCGATTAAATTCTATGAGCTATTCGTTGACAATTTAATGTTTAATTGAACGACCATTATTAACAAAGGTATTACTATGAACAAATAGTACGCATGGACCGAGATATTGTAATATTTTTAAACAATCATAATGTATTAAAAATTATTTTTGAAATATTATTTCGTCAAAATGTTACATTCTTTTCAAATTTTGTTCTTTATCATGCTCCTCTAAAAAGGTAGTAAAACATATTTCATTTCTTATAGTATCTTACAGCGAACTTTGTACTCAATAATTTTCTTTTGAGTGAGCACTTAATTTAAATTTTAAGAAAATAAATACGCTCGAACGTGGTTTATTTGTTCTTTGCGATACATATTTATTAAGGATATTTATACACTCTACTAATTTTGCGACATATTTTCTTGTATCAAAATTTCAGATTATGTTATCATATTTTTACTTCGTAAAGATATCGCACTGTTGTCGAGATCATATGTAATATTTGTTATTACATAAATCCCGAAGTAATCTCATTTTGTTGATGGACATTTATTATATTGTTGCTTTGAAAATTGAATTCCGATAGTTGCAGAAAGTGGTGTTGTGTAGCTATTTAATTCTGTTTTATTTGTGCTGCAAACGTATCTTGTTTTTGAGTTTGAAGTGTATTTTTAAATTAAAATTTGCATGCTACAAAATGTGTACTTTTTTTTGTATTAATTTTAATATTTGTTAATGTGTTACGTTTTAATTTCAATGGGCAATATGCATCTTTAACGATGAAAAGATTAGAAACCGCCAGATATTAATTAAAACTATGTTATTTATAAGTTTATTTCTGGAATGATAACCAAAATTTAAATCAGCTGTTGTTTTTAGTAAATAATTTTTTAAAACAAAATCGAAGTTTTTGAAATGAACAATTTTAAAGATTTTTCAACGCCTCATTAAAAACTATGATCTTAAATTGTAAGTGGAATTTACAAAACAAAGGATAAAACAAACAAAATTCGTTATAAAAAATTCATTTCTACACAATGCGTGCTAGATTTAGAAGTATTTAAATTTTTAATGTATTATTATTTTGATTGCATTTAATCAAAGGTCTTAAAAATAACGTAAATTATATATATATATATTTTTACAAAGTTTATAATAATATGCATTTGGAACGCAGTGTTCGAATAAATATTTCGACACAAATACATCCCAACACTCAATCTGATGTTTTGACCATTAATAGTAGGTGAATGAGTATAAAGTAGCTAAGTTACCGTTATAATGTTACATTTGATAAGTGTACCATTATTAATCCGAAAGTTAAATGAATGTTTTGTAGCTATCACAACTTTTAGAATTAGCGGATTAAACTTTTCTGAATAACCTAATCACTTTTATAACGAAGAAACTGTAAAATAACTACGCATTCTGCTGTGATAAAAACCAACTAATGAATATTTTTTACTGTATATAAAGGTGAAAAATAAATATGCTAGCGTATTAGAGCTTGGAACCGGTAAATATACAGGACACTTTTAAACTTTCATTCATATGTTTACGATTTTTTTCCCGATGTAAATTATGTTAATTTTTTTATTACGTGATTTCATTTTCAAAGTTAAGTAAATTCAACTATCCAAATAATTTGAAACTTATTTCGTGAATACACAAAATTTTCTTGAATTTAGGAGATAGTACTTGTTTCATTTATGTTTTATACTGGCGACAAAATTGGCTTTATAAACTAAGAAATGCCTACTTGTTCGTTCCCATTTAGAAACACGATTTTTTCCCATTAAAAAATTTAGCTTAGGGAAATTTTCAATATAATAACGGGATCTTTTCAAATAGTAGTAAAAAAGACGTTTCAATGAATATCTTTACTTTTCAAAGTTTTTTTAACTTCATGCGAATACTCTACACGATTATTGATTCCTTTATAGGTGCGGAACATTAAAATGTATTCTATACATACAACTGTGTGTGTGCGTTGAAATACTTAAATGATTTTGTTAAACGACCTTTATCAAAATATTCGAGTATAGTAAAACGCGTTGATAGCTCTTTTGCAATTGTCGAAAAAGTGTTGAAACGGGATAAATATTTCGGAATCTTAGAAAAAAAATTCACAATGGAGCAGGCTAATTTTCAAAATACTATAAAATTATGGAATATGACAAAATTTCGATAATTGAAGTAGAAATTTAAATTAATAATTTAAAGGTTCAGCGTTATGAATGATTAAAAAATAATTTTCTTTTATTCGTAATAGTATAGAAGAATAGTGTAATAAATCTTGTATATATGAATCATGTTTAGAAGTTCTGTAGTAATTGCATAGATTATTTAGAAAAGTAGACGGCGAATTACAATGAACAATTTCCTTAGTTTACATTAAAAGAAAATAATATTTTTAAAACAATTATATTGAAAAAGAAAATGTTAAATCTTCAGTAAATAATCGCAATAGGAAATAAATGGCTAGAAACATTTTGTTACCTACATCATGGTATTGTGCTTTATCAATGTTGAAATCTGTCTAGTTTTGTCTCGTGTCTACAAAAATCTACACTATTTTAGAGTAATATGTGATCCAAACATGTGATAAACTGATGATGTTTAATAAAAATTGCTTTTACAATTTTCCGTGATTTTACGTATTGTAAATCTCCTTGCTACTTGACTGTTTTTTGTTTCGTATTAAGGGTTTTGGACAAAAGACATTACAAAAACTGAATTTCAATGGAAAAACAAATGTCATCAAGATAGAATTACAGTTATTGAAATAAAATTATTTAAATGAAGTACATGATTACATTTTGAAAAATAATTTAACATCAAATCAAAGTTAAATAAAAACGACTTTTTATTTTTTTAAAACTTTTAATGAACTATGAATTAAGGGGCGAATCCTTCAGTTTTTATAATTGTGCAATACTTTATATGATGGCGACACTGGTATTGATTATCGTCTTATTAAGAAATTAAAGATTAATAAACATTGAATATTCATGATTTCATATTTGCCAGCTTGTTAATATTGTTAACTATGTTATTCCGTTAGGGCATGTTTGACAAAGTTGATTTTTCTTATTTTATATTATTGTAAATTTGAAGTTAATATTACATAATATATAAATGGCGCCCCATAGAAATTGGGATCCAGCATGTAAAGTATACATTGGCAATTTGCGTGATAATGCTAATGAAAGTGAAATAGAAAATATATTTTCGAAATACGGGCCATTAAAAAATGTATGGATTGCTAGAAATCCTCCAGGTTTTGCATTTGTAGAATACGAGGATGCACGTGATGCCGAAGATGCTGTAAAAGAGTTGCACGGAACGTAAGACTAACGTGTATATTTGTGTATATATGTGTAAACATTAATATATACAGATTTTCTGTACTTTAGTGGTATATATATGTATATAAACGTACTACGTGTACAAATGTTAAAAGTTTATCTGATTAGTATTTTGTTTTACTGAGATGTTTGATTTCATCTATAGCCGTTGTTGTGGTGCACGTATTGTAGTAGAAATGGCTACTGGAAAACCACGGAATCGAGATAGAGGTTATCGACGCTCGTCGCCGTATAAGTAAATATTGATATTTATTACATATTACTTTTGAAAAGCCTGTTGAAAAACGTATCTAGGAATACTTAGAGTTTACTAAGTTTTAACGACTCAAGTTAATATTCAGATTCAGAGATGAGAACAATGGGGAACTTATAAAAAATCACGTCCAAAAGAATTATCAATCAAAAAAACTTCTGAACATTCATTCAGCGTTAGAACCAAATATACAATTTTTAATTAAATATGTAATCTCACAAGCCCTTATGCGCAATATTTGTTGTAATGTTCTTTTGAGAAATATGAATCTAAATATTTATTTAATTGCAATATTTTATTACAACCTATATTAAATTCTATATTATTCAGAGATGTTGTCAGTTTAATTTTGTATTTAGCGATTTTTTTATAACAATGTAAATTTTTATATTTTATCTATATCACGATAGAAATACGTCAAATTGCATCGTAACAAGTATTTATATCGTTTTTTAAAATTATTTTTGCGGTCGATATTCATAATTAGATAAAATAATTTCGGAATAACCGCGTACGATTTAGAAAAAAAACGATTTATTAATAATAAAATAAAACAATATATTAATATTAATAAACTCGAGTCTACGTTTCATGCCGCGCTCAATTATTTTATTTTATTATTAATAAATCGTTTTGTTTTTTTTTCTAAATTGTACGCGGTTATTCCGAAATTATTTTATCTAATTATTTATATCGTATTTTCTACTCTCATGTATTTGATATAATTATAAAATACCTAAAAATAATATTTGTTAAAATTTTAACAGGTATGTTATTTCGACACTTACGTCGCCAATAAAGCATGTGTTATGCCATCACCCGTCATGGATGAATTTGTATGGGACATGGGTTGCTAAAAATCGTCCCAACTTCTCTACATCTCTTAAGTTAGGGTTTAAAATAATGTAATTTTGTTGTCATATAAAAAACTTAATTCCAGATTATTCGCATTTGATAATTTTTTGTCTATTGCACGATTATTGCTACCATACCACTACTGGTTGAAAACATCATGAGTGAATCCGACCAAGATGAACATGGTACATCCACTAGTTCTACATAATTAAAGCTGATTACTACATTATCTATTTTCAACTGTTTTCATACGGTCATCATGCTGTATACTTCTTCTGATTCATCTCTACTACTCGGTTTCATATTGTGAGTAATACGAGAGATTTTGTACCTCGCGTAAACTACTCATTTTTCTTTATGTATATATATAAATATGATTTAACGTACCTGGTAGAAATTAAATTGGGTATTGCTCTTGTATCTGATGATAGTAATAATTCACAATTCAACCATTTGAGAATGTTAGTCGTCTTAATTATCATAAAGTTAAATCATATTAAACCCGAAGTCGTTAGTGTATTTAATTTTAGTAGTAGTAATAATTATTTAATATTATTATTGCCATTATTCAATAGAATTTTGAAAAAAAAAATGTACTAGATGTAATTTCAGTATTTACAAGCCTTTTTCAATAAATTAAATTCATTTTTTTCGTAATTAAACGTGTTCGATTTCAAGTTTATTTCATCGAATTTTTAACATGTTATTCTTATTTACAATCTAATTGTAAGGTTCTATTAACAAAATAAATTACTAAAAATAATAGTCAAATGTGAAGTTTCAACTATTAAATTATCAAATTATTGTAGTATGAAATTAACGCTCTAATTCTACAAACACTCGTAATTGTAGAGTTATAATTTTACAAATTAGTTTGACAACTGCTTTATGATCAGAATCTTCACTGTTGAAACTAATTATTTGATATAATTTTAAATCACTACGCTAGTCATGACACCAATAAAGAAGTGTTTTTTATTTTGCAATTTTTAATGGAATATTAAAACTTAATGGTACAAATTTTTTAATTATGAGTTACTAAGCTCTGTTTAAATTGATTTATTCGAAATAAACGTACTAGTTATACCGTGAATGGGATAACTTTCGTGAATTCTTACAATCTTATAATTTTTAAAACCCGGCCAGCATAATTTTGCGTATTAGGTATGTAGGTGTACGCAATGTATTTTCATTTCTTAAATATTGTGTATTTTCTGAACTTTTATTAACGTATAAGATTAAAGGGCAAAATTTAATTTTAGAAATGTGTAATTAATTTGAATATTTCGTTTATTTAATTAATTTTTTAGAAGACGATTTTCGCCACCGCAACGTTTCCGATCCAGGAGTCCTGTTTACAAACGATGAAAATCAAAATTAAAGGTGGCAAATTTTAGGTGAGTCGGATAAATTACTATAATAAATAATTAGTATTACGTGAAAATTATGTTGTGTTTTTTTCTAATTAATGTTCAGATTACTTATTGAAATTTATTAATTTTAATGTACGCGTTACATAATTAAATATTTTATTTTTGAGTAAATTGCATATCATATTCTTCGTCTACCTTCGAATAATTTCCCAGTTGATCCATTATGTTGATTAACCACTTCTATAGGGTGACCCAGTGAAGACGGACGGTTTTGTTTTTTGAATAACTCAAAAACTACTCGACCAAAATTATTAAATTAAATTTAATTTAAAAATAGGAAAACGAGAGATTAGCTTACAATATATCGTTCAGATGACCGCTATGTGTAACAATATATTCATCCAGTCTTTTTACAAAATTTTCGAGCATAGGTCGCTGAATTGTTGAAATCCGAGTTTTCAGGTCTCCCGGATCTCGTGGACGTGTTTCGTAAAAACTGCTCTTAAGGTATCCTCATAAAAAAAATCTGGAGTGATCAAATGAAATCTGTATGACGCGTCAATAGGAGGTTACCAAACGTTTCTTTCAGTACTGTGAGCGTTTCTGCCGAACTGTGACACATCACACCACCTTGTTGAAACCGTGAAACGAAAACGATGACGAAGTGAGGGAAACAAAAACGAGTTTATCATCTCGATTAACGTGTTCCGTCGCAGTACCAGCGAAAAAATAAGGCCCCATTTCGCCACTCCATCCCAGCCGGTTACTCGCTCGCTGTGTGACGGTTTCTGTACGATTAAATTCGGACCATTAGCGGCAGTTTTGTTTGTTTACGAATTCGGATAGTTGAAAATGAGCTTTATCGCTCATCAGAAGATTGTTTAAATCATTTTTCAGCATCGTTTCAGCAAAAAGTTTTCGGTATGCATGGTCGGTACTTTTTAATTCCTGTATTATTAGCAGTTTATAAGGATAAAATTTCAAGTCTTCCAGCAATATAAGGCGAACCGGTTTAAACAAGTAGCATGACGGTGACTAGAGTGTACGGGACTCCGATCGATGTTTGTGGGGGCTACGAACCGGTTTCCTGGACGTTTTTTATCGGTTGCAGAAGCTGTTTTCGAAAGTTTTTAACTCACCTTAAAATTGAACTAGAAGATGGTACTACACCACATAACTTTGAATTCTTTTACACTATCGTGATCGATTCACACCAAAAAAATGTTTCACGCAAAACGCACGTTCCTTCTCGTTATAGGATGCCATGATAACTGAATTCCTCGCATGATCTAGTATTACCCAGAAGTGTTACGAGATATACTACATTATATTTGCATTCTACATCCGGTATTATATTAAACTGTGAGGATAATTTTTTGGCTCTATTCACCACCATGAGCAGCATTTTTCTCTATTTAGTTTGAATCCAGCCTCTTCGCTGACTGTTTTCACTGTCTGCAATAAATGTGCCATTTCTGCTTCTGTAGTAGCCAATAAAACTGTCATCTGCATATCAGATTTGTAACGCTATATCCGCCTACTGATATACCACTGTTACAGTTCTTAGTAGCTTTGCGCATTATCTATTCTCCATATATATATATATTAAACGAAATTGGCAAAAATAGGCTTCCTTGTTTTACACTTTTTCGAGTTTGAAAACTTTTTGATATTTCATCTTCAATTCGTACATTTGTCTCATTATTAATGGATATATATTGGATTATTCTTATGATTTGTTCAGGCACTTTTGACAGTTTTAATATCTTCCAAAGCGCATTCCACGCAACATTATCAAATGCTTTCACATAGTCCACGAATCATAATACAAGCGGTACTTTCAACTAGTAACATATTTCTATTGTCTTATAATAGATATAATTTCAGCCTTGTTCTGGGGATATCTGTGATATTAACATCGGCTGAAGTCTTTCCTGAACTATGTACAGCATAATTTTGTTGGCACGTGGTATCAGTGATAATGTGCAATAATTAACACAGTTTTATATATTGGTTTTCTTACATCACTTTGCTATTGTCCATAATGTTTTGCATATCATGTGTATTATATTAATTCCTCCCCCCCAGAAGTTTTTATTATTTCAACTGAAATATTATCAACTCCCATCGATTTGAAGTTATCTGGTCGTTTAATCGCATTCCCTAATTCACACCGCAATACAGGGGGTAACTGTATTTACCCATTGTTTCTTTCACAATACTATCAATATATTGTATATTTTTGTTCATAAGTTTTTCGCAGTATCTACTTGTGACTTTGATATTAGTATTTCTTCGTTCTCATTTTCTACCGGTAGGTAACGAAACTTATAGCTTCTGCACGAGAATGATACTTTTTTTAACGGTTCTCAGGATTCAAAGCTTTCCCACTTTTTATCTATTTCTCTACGTATCTCTTTTATGAAATGTCCTTATTGTACAAAAAATATCTTTTATTCTATGGTTATTATCCATTATGCCCTTTATTTTCATGTACTGTCGTAGTTTTCTTAACTGTAGTATGTGTTATCTATAATTTTTTGGGTAATCTTGTTTTATTTGTTTCGTTGCCTTTGTTAATAGCTTTACCATATTTTTCTGCTGCTTTCTTTTTCTATCTTATAATTTTTATGTTGTTTTTTATCTTTTCCATACTATTGTAAGTTCTTTATGTTCCACGTATTCCTCATTAACTTTATTTTCAATTTCCTATGATTTATTGTTTTTAATCTAAGGCATATCTCTGTTATAAGTGAACTGTGATCTCTTCCGCAATCCATACCGAAAACATCATTTGTGGAAGATCTCCATATTATCCGCACAAAGACATAACTAATCTCATTTTTATATTCTACATCCGGCGATATCCAAGTATACAGTCATTTTCCAATATTATATTTTCGCCTATCATTTGAATATCAAGCGGGTCGTACTAAGCCCATCCACCACATCAAGGCGGTTCCCTGAAAGGGATATATATATATATATATATATATATATATATATATATATAAATTTTACATACTGAAAAATATTTTAAAAAAGTGAACTACTAGAAAAAATGGAAATAATAAAAGAAATATCAAAATAATTAATTAAATTCAATGATAAATTTTGATGAAGTAATTCTAAGAAGTATATTGTTTTTTATTTTATTTGCAATCTGTCCCATGCGGACAAGAGGCGAATTTTATTTGAGATTCCACCTTGATTGGAGATACTACCCAGTGGTAGCACTCCTCGAGGTTTATGTTTTTATTTTATTATGTTGAACCTTATGATTAGGTCTTGCGGCTGGTATATTTTCTATCGTCGCATGTATTTGCTATGGTGTTGTAACTCCGTTGCCAGTGGATTTGGATGAAGTTGCAATTTCGAAGCATAGTTGTTTCTGTGCCTGCCAGTGACTTCTTGTACAGTTTGGAACTGAGTGTCCGTGTGGATAGTTTCATTTGTGACATACCAGGGTGCTGACCTCGTGAGCAGGTTTGTTGAGTTTTGGAATCATAATTATATCCTCCACTTTCCACTGAGCTGGAACGTATTTAAGTTTTAAAATGCGGTTGAATAATGTAGTAATAAAAACATACGCCTTGTGTGGAAGTTCTTGCAACAGTTTACCTTTAATGTTATCGAAGCCAGGTGTTTTAACTGGGTTTACAAGGTTTTTAATTGTATATTTGATATTCAGATGGTTTAAAGAGGGGACCAGGTGCACTCGGTTGAACTGGTGTTTTTTTTTAGGTAGTTTGTAATGTGTTTTCCAACTCAGAATCACTGTTTGAATTTGGACAGAAAACATTAGTTAGATATTCAGCAAATACGACTGCCTTCTCAATATTTGTTCTTTCCCAAGATGCATCTGGCTTTTTAATTAGTGGACTAGGCCGTTGTGGTCTTTTGAAAGCTTTTGCTGACTTCCATAAGGAATATTGGGTGTCTGCATATGGTGTTAACTTGGAGAGGTAGCTTTAGCGATTGCATGTTTGATGGATTAGCAAGTCTTATTGAGTTTTCTCTTGCGGGCTGGGAATTTGCTGTTTTGCCACTGTTTTATAATTTTCCGTTTATTTAATATCATTTTTTTCATAACAGATGGATTTACATATTTAGGAGGATGTGTTGTTGGTGTTGTCTTGTAAGCAGCTTCATGTACTATGACTGTAAAATATTCCGCCGCATTATCTATTTCGTCACCGTTTTTGATGCTAATTTTTAAATTAATGTTAGCATTAATCCATTGTCTAAAGCTCTCCTAGTCTATTTTTTTTGTTATAAACCGACAGATAATTTTGCTTTGTGATGATTGTCGAGCTTATTGTAGCTATGACAGGTGAGTGGTCAGTAAGTCATAACTTGATGATATGTTGATGTAGTTATTTCCCACTCCTTTTGTAATAAACTGTTGACCAGTAAGTTAGTGTTCCGGTAGATACAGTGTCCGAGTTACTTCATGTGATACACTTAAATAGGTTTCTATCTTTTGTAGTTGTCAAGCTTGATCCCCGCTGGGAATGCCTGGCATTGAAGTCTCCTCCAGCAATGAATTTTGGGCCATGTGTGGAAAAGAATTGGCAAAATTGAGTGTGCGATAGTGCGTTTAGGCGGACAATATATATTGCAGAGACAACTATGGGTTGTGTCAAGTTGTTGATTTCAATTGTGGTTGCTTGAATAAAGTCTTTCATATTTTGGAAGTTCGTGATGTTTTATATTATCGCGTATTAGAACAGCTGTGCCCCCATAGGCAGAGCCGTCTGGGTGCAGTGTATAATTTGCGTTATATTTTGGAATGTTGAAGTATGTTTTGTTTGTAAAATGAGTTTGAGCTATAAGACAAATATTAATCTGATTTATTTTTAGCATATATTCCAGTGCCTGTTTATGTTGACGCAATCCATTGGCATTCCAGAGCATTATGTTTATAACGTCAATAATTTGGACAATAGTTTTGAGATTAAAGTTGTTAGCAGGTTGCTAGTCATTTCAGACTGTTCTTGTATAAGTGTTTCCATTTGCAGGAAGGATTGTTGGATGATGTCAACTATGCAGTCAGTTTCCTGATGATTTGCATTAGCTTGATTGAATTAACAGCATTTGAACATGTGACAAATTTATTTTGTTGATTTGTTTGTGAGTTTACAGGATTGGGGTTTGGTTGCGGACTAATCAAGTAGTGTGATGTGAACTTTTATTTTTTAGGTTTAAGATTTCCTGGTAGACTGTGCATCCACGGTAGCTAGCTGGATCTGATCCTCCACAGTGATCACATGTTGCTGACCAGTTGCTTGTTTTTATACACAAAGATGTATCGTGTTCCTCGCCACACTTGACCAATTTCCACTAATATTAACTAATATTAATTATGGATATGAGATTCGTAGAAACTATTAATTAACCATTAAGAACATGTATGACATGAAAATTTCATAGTACACGTTAAGTTACAAACAGTTCGACGCTATATAATGTTTTTAATTTCATTTGTGCAATTTATTGCTTATGTACTACACTTTTTTTTTTTTTTGTATAAATAATCGTTTGTTTCATTCAATGAAGTTTTATTATTGTTAACTATAAAATAAACAAATCAATTAAAATACATTATAATTACGTCGCGTATATTTACTTCATATTAAATTGACTCTACACTTCTTTCCTAATAGGATGTTTTGTTTCACAGGCTACTTACATACGCAAGATGAAGCGACAATTACGCTATTTGTAATATCTCGATTTTTTTTTATATGTATGAAAAATTTTTATGACTTTTTATATATATGTATTACAAGTTTTTCTTTAACAAAGACTATAATAATAATCGAAAAAAAATCACTGTACATTATGTACTTAATTTTAATATAAATAAAATTGTACTTGACGCAATGTCAATAGATATAAAATTATAAGTAGGTTTTTCTCCAGAAATCACATTTTAATAGAAGTAGAATATAAAATTAAGTTAGTAAATAGACAAATTAAGAATATTTAAACATGGTTTATATTTTCAATTCGAGGAATTTAAAATCGTGTAATTTATTAATATTTTATTTCTGTATTTTGTATATTCTTCTGTGTACGGAGTCTCACATTATCGTTCTAGAATGTTTATCATGCCTTGCCATTTTGTGGTTTAAAAATTTTCGTATACTAAAGAGTCCGTTTTGTATTTTAAATGTCTTAACTTCGAACTTTATTTAACTTTACATTATATGTAACAGGTTATATTGTTTATAGAAAAACGCTTTACTAATATTTCGATGAATCGGTTTCTTTTTAATTATGATTTATTTTTGAGTCTATCGCTATTTCTAAAATCACTGATTGCTTTTGTAATGTTTAGATTTTTATTAATTAAACGGAGTAATTTATAGAATAGTTATATGAAATTTTAAATTACTTGATATGGATACGCTACTTCATGCAGTGCATGTGAGTACAAGTATGTGAATTGCTGGAATACATAAGATAATTTATCTTAGTTATGTTTATTTTATTTATTTATTTATTGTAACGAAGCCCGCACAACAACTAAAAAGTCAATTATAGTGTAGGCTTATAATTAAAATAATATAATGAATAATTTAAAAATAAAGTTAAAAAAAACTACATGCATTCACAAGTCTCAAACACACATTATTTACACCCTATTCACATAATCCTGCTCTAAATAAACGCACGTATATTCCTCAACAGATTAATAAATACAATACAAATTTTTACTTACATACCGGATGTACATCGAAAAGGGAACACAAATACCCACCACATAGTACAAATTTAGAACGATCAAATAAGCAATAGTCATATCGTCATCGCAAAATACGTTCAGGAAGTTATTTATTAAAGAAATATCTGTTATCAAAGTATATATCTCTAGAGGAATATGTTTAAAAGAGAATTATACAATCCGAAAGGTGACGACAACGGAGAACTAACCAGCGGGTTTGTTAAGTTCACTAAAAAAAAAAAAAAAGATTTGATCGCCTACTATTTACTATTTGGTGTGTCGGTACAATGTAGCAGACAGTTGTTAAATACTCACTTCATACTATACCGTTACATATATCACAAAGGAACCTTAATTTGGCTATTTTCCTTCTATAGTGTAAAAAATTCACGTCCATTACATTTCACAATATGCCATATTTAGGATAAACACCTGATTATACGGTAATATAGATATTTTAAAAATTTACACTGAACTTTTTCAAGTAACCTAATGTATTTATTATCCCAAACAATTGAACAGTATTCTAAGAGTAAGCACTATTGTATTATAAAGCGATAGTAGCGTCCATGGACTCTAAACACCTATGAATTTCTCGTAATAAAACCTAGCATTTTATAAGAACGACTAACATCATCGCTTACATGTATAGAAAATCTGAAGTTGCCATCAGTGTGAACTCCGAGATCCCGCACCACAGATTTGTTAATTATCTGCTTACCATTTTGGTGTAAGTGAAAGGATACCTATTTCTGTTTCGATTGAAACTCATTTATCATAACTGAAACGTAAATGATTCTCATTGTTCCACAAAACTGGTGATTAACTGACGATCACCCGATTTACATACCAATATTACTCTAGATATTTTAAGAGAAGCAGGTACAGTGCCCTGTTTTAATATTAGATTGAAGACTTTTCCGACAGAAGATTTAGGCTTCAAGTTCTCAACTGCTTCATTATATTCGTAAGAAGTGATAGAGTTGAGGGTAAGAATACTAACTCCAGTTTCAGTGTAGCTAGTATGTAATATATGTTCACACGAATGCACTGAAGCAAAATAATTACATATATCCTCTGTATCTCTTGCACAAATGACCAGAATTTACTGCGATTGTTTCGGATATTTCTTTCAACTTTAATAATATAATCGAATCAATTTTTTAATAAAATGATAGAAATTGTATATTAATGTATTTTCAACGCCGCCATACATCTAAAATATTTTTAAAAACGCATTTACTTAATATTATGAAAAATTATAATTTAAAAAAAAAAAAATTAAATGCATAACCGAAAATATTTATACCAAACATTAAATAAATGTCTTTTAAAGTGAAATTATTTGTAATAAAAAAAATAACTAATTCAAACGTATTTATCACTACATTATAATAGTCTTATCTGTTTAAGACTTGCATTGTGCTGGTGAATTATTAGAATTATCTTGTATCGGCATTTATATTACCAGATAAAAGGAATTTTATCGTGGTCGCCCATTAGTAAATTGATGGTTCAACTACTAATGTTCAAAACTTTAAACACGTGATCTAATTGTTCTACTTCTTCTGAAAAGGTTGGGTTCCACTCTTCACGGATTTTCCCGTAAATATGGGTTCGCAAGTACCTTCTATCGCCCCATGACTATAGTTTATATTAACTCATATTTTTGTCCGTGCATCAAATGGCTTAAATAAGTTTCCTTCGTTATTATTATTATAATTATGTATTTTTCCACGTGTTCTATCTCCTACCAATTTGTTAGTCTGTAAATACATGTCTCGAAGGCCTGCAGTCGTTTTACGTGTTAAGCATTTTAAATTTATGATATATAGAATGTTAACGTTAACATTCTCTATCGTAAACCAAGGGCGATATACTGGGTAAGAGTATTTGGTGCATTTTTTAAGAAGAACTATCTTATGATGAAAACTCGTTTTCGATAAATTTAATTTTTAAACTAAAACAAAACAAAAAAAAAAAACACACACAAAGCGTAGCACAGTATTCGACGGTAGGTTATTTTATGAGTGAATTTTGGTATTACCGTATTTCAAATGACGCTTGTATAAGGAATCAATCTGTATTTGAATTGAATTTTATAATTTTTCACCGAATAATCCCGTATGAAAGGAAGTATGTTATAATATTTTGTGTTAAATTATATAACTACATCCGAACACGATCCCACGACGTTTAGAATTATTTCTCGCCGAGTGCTCAATTTCCTATTCGTATATATTTTATTGTTCTTAATTTATTTTATATAAATTCGCGAATAAACATTATCATCAATAACGATAATTTTTATTATAAAATTATTACAAAAAAAAAAACGAACTATAATAAAACAAAAACAAAATGAAAAATGAGTAATACAAATTACAAAAAGAATAAAAGAGAGCAAATAATATGCAGTGGAACAATATACCGATATTATATACAATTTTCATTTTAAACGTAAGAAATGCTAAAATAAAAGTAAAAATTAGAATGTTTTTTTTTTTTATATTCCATATTTCGGAAATGGTAATTTTAGAACTCGTGTATAAAAATATATTTTTCACGACAAATCATTTATACGGGTTAAAGTTATTTTATGCAAAATGTGAAAACAAAAAAGAATTTCATATATAGCAAATTTACCATACTATACTATTATATATATATATATATAATATACAAAATTCATTCTGCATTTAATCGCGAATATTTTCTTTAATTATGACCGCTATTTTCCCTTTAGAAATGCTTTCGATGATATGATACTTATGAAAATATTCAACATTAATATCGCGTCATTTTAACTCTATACACACACACACAAATAATAATAATAATTAATAGTAAACGAAAACATGTCAAAAAAATCCCGTGTGAAATTCCTATGTCAAAATAGCGGGTAATAACTGTAATAATAGAATAAAGAAAAAGTTTCTAAGAAAACAAATTATTTCATCGACTTTTATTTTCAATTAGAATCACCGGAAGAACTTTTTTTCGCCGGCGGAAAGTATAAATCATCGATAAGTTTCCTTTTTGCAGCCGAAGAGAGTTCACTGACTCTTGTCTTCATTTTAAGATCCTAAACACATACATGTAAAAATATTGAATTTATAAAAAACAAGTAATTAAGATATAACCACGATGTTAATAAGATCATCAAAGTTTATGAAACTGGATAGACTATATTTATTAATAAATTAAAACAAATGGAATACTGAAACAACCTAACCTAACTATCAAGAAGCAGACTGATCATCTACGATGAATGAAATTAAAAAAAAAAATAAAAAATAAATCTCATAACACAGTTTAAGCAATATAAATTTTTTTTTATTGCAAAGTTTTTCGACAATTACGTCATCATACACAATAAAACTGCAAACAGGGAAAGGAAAATACGGATAAAAATAAAACTCTAGAACAAGTAACAAACGTCACATATTTAGGAAGTACAGTAGAAGTGATATCGAAATAAAATCAAGCATAGCAATTGCCAAACATAGAAAAGTGTTATTCGACAAAACTAATGAAAACGTACATATGGAGTATTTTGTTATACGGTTCGGAAATAAATAAGGACCGTTTGGTAGCCTTCGAAAAGTTTAACGCACATATTATGGACACAGAAGAAAACAAATGTGGAAATACTACACATGGTAGAAGAAAGGAAGCTGTTAAAAACAATAGAACAAAGAATAAATCGATTTTTGGGACAAATGCTACGTCACAACATCTTCATGACTACAATGATTGAAGGGAAATTAAAATGGAAGAGGAAGAGAGGGAGACCTCGACCCACACGGATAGACCAGATAAAAAAAAGAAACGCAAATAAATTATGAAGATATTAAGAACACAGCTCAAGATAGACAAACATGGAAAACAGGTTAAGCTACAAAGACGAGAGCAAAGCTCTTAATAACAATGATTATGACAATAACTGTTATATATAAATCTGTAAAGCTATGGTTTCTTACGTTTTTTAGTGTACGTATATTACGTTGAATGACGTCATAAAGCGGTGAAAAATTGAGGCCCGCTTTTACGATGAACCTGAAGTGTAAAGTTAGAAACACCGTTCTTCAATTGTGTAAATACTATTCATTTTTCATGTTAAAACTGAAATTTGCAAACTTTTCTTAAAAATCGACAATTTAAATTTAGCTTTATTAATATAGTTGGAAAAGAGGAGCCGTCAGATGATGAAATTAAGTATTGGGAAATAGATAACATCTTTAAAAGACGTATACGAAATTTTAGTACGTCATCTGCATAGTAATGAAGAAAAATTTCGTGAATACTTCTGTTTACAACCAGTACTGTTTGATTATGTTTTAAGTTACATAAAAGAAGATCTAACATTAAAACATATAACCGTCACGAAAAACAATATCTGCTGAACAAAAGTTATATATATATATATATATATATATATATATATATATATATATTTATTTATTTATTTAAAGTGAATATTCTAATTATCAAAAGTCCAATAAAATAATTTTTACCTCATATATTATTTGTAAAGTAATGCGTTGTTGAATGGCAGAACAACCATTTAAATATTAGTTAGTTTAACGTTTCGTTTTTTAAACTTTAGGTAGAGATATATTAAGCTTCATCTATTCTATTTTTTCATTATTTATAATAAACTATATTTCACATTATTACTATAACTGTTTTATTACTTTTTACACCAACTGTGTTATCTATTCCATTTTTTCATTAGTCATAATAAACTGCGTTTCACATTTTTATTATAACCGTTTTATTAATTTTTACACCAAATTAGTCCGAGATATTTTACTGCTTGTTCTTGCGGTATTCTATGATTATCGTAATTAACAGGTGGACATATGTTCCACGTCTATTTATGTAACATGCGATGACTTTTGTTCGTTAATTACGATTCTCCACTTAAGAGCCGATTTATGCAGTAAAGATAAATGATATCGAATATATCTTGACGCTTCGTAAGGATTCTTATGTCTGACTAATATAGCAATGTCATCAGCAAATGTGGCCTGCAGGGTAAAGATCGTGGTGGGTATTTCTGCAGTATATATATTGTAAAGGAGGGGTCCAAGGACACTGCGTTGAGGTACTGACGCCAGTATTTGACGCTGACTAGACAGAACGTTGTTTATTTTGACCTGAAAAGATCTGTCGCTCAAATAGGATCTCAACAGATGATACATTTCAATCGGGAAAATCTGGCGGAGTTTATATAGCAAACCGTCATGCCAGACACGATCGAATGCCTTTGCAACGTCGAGGAACACTGCTGAGCAGTACTCCCCGTTGCAGAACTGACTCAACCGCATCAGCAATCCGGTGTGACACTGATATACAACAGAATGTTTCGATCTAAACCCGAATTGATGATTTGGAAGGTGTGCATCTGTCATACTGAGAATTAGAAGTTGTAATAATAAAATAAACAAGAGCAGATATAATCGATAAAATTAATCAAATTCAAAAAACTCATGGGGAAAAGGCAATCGCTGATTTGATAGGGGCTGAACAATGGAGTTCAAGCAAAATTTCTAAATTCCTTCAAAGTTTACAGCCTGAATGACATTTATAATGCGGATGAAACTGGTTTATTTTATCGAGCCACTCCAGGTGGGTCATTAGTATACAAACACGAACAACTTATTGGTTCGAAAAAAGCTATGGATCGTATCACTGTGCTATGTTGTTGCAATGCAACTGGAAGTGACAAAAAAAAACTTATTAGTAAAACTAAAAAGCCACGTTGCTTTAAAAATCTCAATGTAAGTAATCTGCCAGTAACATATTACGCAAACAAAAATGCATGGATGGCTGCTATTATTTTTTCAAAATGGTTAGAAGACTGGGATATAGAATTACAGAGAGATTCTAGAAAAATTTTACTCCTTATTGACAATGCAACTCCGCACCACACTATCGTTAAACTGAAAAATATTCAAATTGAATTCTTATCTCCAAACACTACTTCACTAATTCAGCCACTTGATATGGGTGTCATAAAAAATTTAAAAGTGCAATATAGGAAGATGTTGATACAGCATATCTTAGAAGCTATTGAAGACGACCTGGTAACAGTTTTTACAATGGCAAAAGATATCAGTTCCACAATAACAATACTGCAGGCTATACAATTTGTTGCTGATAGCTGGAGAAAAGTCACTTTTATGACAATTGAGAACTGCTTTGCTCATTGTGGTTTCAAGGAGCCCGATTATGAAATTGTTGAAATGGAAAGTAATGAAACACCGAACGAATTACTACGTGTGACCAACTATGAACAATTTTCTGATATTGACGCCAATCTACCATGCTGTGACAATAATATTTAAGACTTGAATAACGAAATTATGGAAAATATCACAAAGAAGAAACAAATACAAGAATCAGAAAGTGACGGTGACACGGATGACATTTCCTTACCTCCTGTGTCTACTGCAGTGGCGAAAAAATGTATTGAAAAGCTCCGGCGGTATTTTATGCAACGGAATAATGAAGGTGCTTCTACGGCATCATTAGATAACTATGCAGATTTTGTTCAAACGCAGCAGATGAAGAATTTACACCAAACAACTATATCGCATTTTTACAGTAAATGAACAATTTTTACAAATATCAGGTCAGGTTATTTTACCTTATATATGCCTCCTGTATTTTTCTCTTAATTTCCATATAAATACATATTACGCATTAATAAGGTTATATACGTATGTTAATTGTTTACTAAATTGTATATATTCTAACACCCACTCGCTTCAATAAGAGATTTTAAAAAATTCGCTTTAAAGGGACAGTCGGTTATAAGGGACACATGACCCGCCCGATGTGCCTTATAAGCGGCTTCGACTGTATATATATATATACGTACCGAGTAAATCCAGGAAGAGTACAAAACTTCGTTTAACGGTATTCTCGCCGCAGGATTTACAACCAACATCCGTCGTATGATATTTTTAGCATCCTCGCTAACAGTTAACCAGATTTTATTTGAAAATGAATAAATTGCATTTTGTACTTGTTCCTTAAGAGAAATATCGCGTCGATTTTTATGAAATGGAAGATCGCCCGATAAACTGAAAATTTCAAGAAAAGAAAAATATTTTTTATATGATATACAATAATTAACGGAATTAGCGATCGAACGAGTTACACGTCTTACTGATATAATCACTGGTATGCACGTACCAAAGTAAAATGCACTAGTTTGTAACCTGCAAACAATGTTTAAATTTCTTATTGTTACGCTATCTCCGATCAAAGATTAGAAATCATCACTGCTATTGATTCATTACTTTTGGATGGAAGTTCGGATGTTTATATTATTTTTGATGTCTTCTTCGCCAAAAAGTTTACGCCTACCAGACTGTTTGTGGCCAGTCATTTCTTCATATTACATAAGATAGAAGAGATGATACTTTTTTAGATGTCTATACGTAGGTAGTATTTCAATTGATTATATAGAGCATCGTAGCTAATGTGAAACATCCTATTTAGCATATTTTTATCAGTTACATGGTCACGATACGGGGTTCTCAACATTCTGCAATAAACGTACATTTTGAGGACTTTAATTTCCATCTCCAAAATTTACGTAAGAAACTAGCTCTCCATGTTATATAACAATATTGACCATATGTAACACCCGTTAGACGCATTCGTCAAATCCTTCCGCGTTATCACATTTTAAGACAGGTTTTCCTCATTATTCATGTCCTTATCTGTACTCATTAATCGACTTCATGAAACCATGCTTCAAGATTGTGAAATTTTGAAACGCATTAAATTCAATAAATAATTTTTTCTTCCGTATTTGCTTTAAACTTCGTCTTTCGACGTACTGCCACTCATTTGATTTTACTAATGCTATATCGAATCCATATATTGCACTAATCTTATGAGATGGAATTGCATTCAATAGCACGTTTAGGCGCTACTGTGAAATTTTAAGCAGATTTGTGTGAATAGTATTTACGTATATTTACAATTCATTACACAAATAATGGATAGATAAATATCAGCTAATAAAACAAAAAACCGATTTAGAAAAGACTTAAAAGCATGACAATTTTAAATAATACTTTTAAGAAATTGGTTACCAATCGAAAGTAAAGAAGTAGAAGGATATGCGACGAATTTATATCGTTAATAAAACTAATTTTTTAATTATTATTATAAATAATAATTTCTATAAAAAAATATTACGAACATTTATTTCACAAATATCCTCTTTGATTTGATTTTCGATAGGCATATAATTCATACAAGATCATTAATTCGTTATTATAATAATTCCGTGATTTAAGAAAAAAGGAGGTATATGTACCATAAATAAAGAATGACTCCCAAACTCCATACATCCACTTTGTTATTATACGTGCCACCTAATTCGCCATACATCAACTCCGGCGCCGCGTAATGGGGAGTACCACAAATTGTAGTAGCGTGTAATGTAGGTGTCACTAACTTAGATAAACCAAAATCTCCTATCTTGACAACCGGATATTCGCTGTCAAGAGATAACAAAATATTTCCCGGCTGAAAAAAAAAGCAAATAAAATAACTGAAATAGAATTCATATTTGAAATACATTTATAATAAAATTTAAACAACGTCTTTAATTACAACAGCGCTTAATTCGGAACTATTAATTGCAACGTATTAATAACGGGTAGTAGATATTAAATGAAAAACATTCACCTAGTCCCTAATCAAACGATATTTTTTTAATAAAAAAATTTGACTTTCGAAACAAAATATATTTCGTTCATACCGCAAATATTACATAAGTATAAACCTTTTGATTCATTGTAAGATTTGCTAAAGAATGGAGATCATTATTGTTTCTTGTTAGTGAGTAAATATATGTATGAATTTTATTCATAAACTGATTGGAAGTTTATCTAAATATATATTTTAAGGTATTCAAAAATCGACTTAAGAATTAGAACAAAACATAGCAATCGAAATTTTTCGGTTTTTATTTAAAATTTGTATTGCAAGTATCTCCGAAACACGTCACTAGAGACAAAATGAAAACGTGGTCTTAATTGAAAAATCCAACGAGTGAATAATAACTACAAAAGTTTCAATGCGATTATAAAAAAAAATGTAATTTCGATTCAAAAATTACGTGAATCATCGGATTTTGGAATTATATAAGAAACTAATATTAAACATTGCTATCACGCCGCACAAATATGTATTACTTTTTGGTTTATATCCGTATTTTGGTTAAGTATACATACTTTATACAATACACAATATTACAAGATAAAAGAAAGATTTTCTAAATTAAATTTTATTATAATTTATTCTGCGATATACATTTCGATAATTTTAAAAAAGTCATTTGTTTATTCATTTTTTCACAACATATTCGATGCATTTCAAATTTCATGTAACATTCTAGCTTTTCTTTGTGATTTGAGATCAATTTTAAATATTTTATTGTAAGTCTGTTTTCATTCTACGTTTAGATGATTTTACAATTTTGTATTAATAGTTATATTTTATTGGTCATTTTATGAATTTTACATTTATTTGTCTTATTGTGTCGTTTTCAAAATTTTCAATGTAGGATTTAGTTTAATACTTGATTTCGCTTCCACACAAAATACGAAACGTTGCTATTCAGACTTCCTTAAATTTACGTAAATAGGGTGTATTATTATTCTATATTTTTGTTTTCTCATTTTATAATTGTACTTTGATGCGTCACACATAAGAACAATTATACAGTTGATAAAATTCGTTACCATAAAACACACTCTAAAACAATTTAAATTACTTTAATATCACGGTGAATTATATCATTGGAATGTAAATAATGTAGACCCAAACAACATTGATAGAAAATATGTTTAGAAACTGGTTCCAAAAGATGTCTTTCTTTCTTCAATTTTCCTGCTAAGTCCCCACCTTCCATAAATTCTAAAATAAAGAATACTTGCGAAGTCGTTTTCAGCGAATCGTACATTTTAACTATATGTTCCTGTAACGTATTCAAGCAAAAATTGAAATGAACGTAAGAAAAAATATTAATAACTATAAATTGAGTACATATTTTGAACTTATTATAATGATCAAATTTATTATGCAATTGCACGAAATTTATTTGTACTTACATGGCACGTCTTGTATAATACGATAATTTCATTGTAAATATTAGAACTACCCATTGCTTCTATTTTTACGCACTTCATTGCATATCTTGTTGTGCTTCGCTGTAAAAGCATACTTATTAATTAGGAAAATAAACAAATTATAATTTTGACTACCATTTGGCAGAATATTTGAACTGAATGTTTCAATATCTATAACATATATATATGTATATATATAAAATTGTGCATGTTTTAATAAGTTACTTGATAATTTAAATACCTTCAGTTTTATCACAACAAAAAACGTAATTGACTCAAATATATGATAACTTCAATCAATAATTTTCTTGGTATATGTAAAACACATACATCAATTAAATATTTATATACTTATACGGTATTTAAAATAGGAAAAAATACCTTTTCAAATACTTCACGAACTTCTCCAAAACCACCTCGTCCAATGACTCGTGATACCAAATATTGACGCTTTAATTCAGGCGGTACATCATCCATACTAGATTTCATATCCAAATATAAAAACACTGAAATATAAAGTACACCATAACATCGTGGTTTTACTTTATACATTTTGCGCATTGCGCTTAATGCTGATGCATTGTGTAATTCTATATCCCCATTCCATTTATTACTGTATTCCGAAATTTATTATTGTAATTAGATATGGATAAGTCTAGTGGTTTTGCAATTTAACTAATATTTAGATGAAATTTTGTAAAACTACAATTTATATCGAACGCCACCAGTAATATTTGTGTTATTAACTATCATGACATGTTAATTTCAGAAAAATCCAGAAAATTTCAACTATTAAATGCCTTAAATTATTATTGATTGATTCAATTTGATGCAAAATAAGTTTTAATAAAGTTCTTCTAATAGCAACATATAAAGTTAAATATAAATGTTATTATCGCATACATAATCAAATCAAAAAGAAATAAACTGAAATATACATTACATATATTTCAATTTAAATATCATTAGACAGAAAAATAAACTGAAAATAAGGTGTTCAATATAGAATGAACATACACCTACAATCAAATAAATTCGAACGAAATTCTAAGAAAGTGCATAAATCCTGAAATAGCTTAGCATTGTGTTAACCTGATTTTGAACAAACTCTCGAAAATAATTAGTTTGCCAATCAATGCCAAATACAAACAAGTACAGTGTACTAAAATATTAATAAATATTTTCTACATTAAATTAGAAAATTATATTTCGATGTTAATTAAAGGATGAAATATACAAGCAAGCTGAATACAAGTGCCATTTAGTGCTAGAAGCAGAAAAAGAAATCAGAAAACTTACCGCGATAAACGACTGTCAGCATTTACATGTAGGATATCAATTCTGCTTTCCATCAGGTGTTTAGAAAGAATTGTTGATAAAACGTTTGTTAAAAGAAAACTAATTAAGATAAAAACAAAAATAAACGTGGAAAATATAACAGTAGACATAATAGAATATGTGTGTATAAAATTCGTAAATATAAAATAAAAGTTAAATCTCGACATGACATATATATATATATAATGCGCACTGTGATCTTAATGTTTTTTTATATTATATAAAACATGACAAATTATATTTACCAGCGATGTTATTATTAGCAACAGCTATTATATCGTTATTTGAAATCATCTGCATTTTATTGTTCCCTAATCGTTCCCCATTGATGTAAGTGCCATTTGTACTGTGATCTGTAATATAACTTGCGAATACTCCAGAATCAAGTGTTACTCGTTTAATAGAAAACTGTAACTTACTAAGCTGCATATATCGTTTCGTCCCCAGTTCATGCTGTGTTAATGAAATAGTACATTGACTGGAACGACCTACTGTATAAAATTCTTCAGTTAAACCTGAAAAAAACTAGAGTATCATAACTATTTTTTAATATTAAAAAACAACTAAAAACAAACTTTTAAACTATGCTCAGTAATACTTACTGTATGGTAATTTATTTTTAATATTTAGAGGATATAACTGGCCCCATGTTAGTAATGTAGATTCACCATTATAATAATCAGTTTCTTCTGAATTAGTTGGTTGTGTATCTGCTTGTGAATTAGTGTGAATAATTAGTTCCTCATCATTAGCCATAGTTTTTATATTAATAACAATAATATGAACAACAAAATTTGAAAATTTGTTTCAATTTTATTTATTAGAAATGCATGAAACACAACTTACATTACTTTGATACTTTCTAAGATATAAATAAAAAAGCAGCCTAACAAAATGTATCGCCCTACAAAACGTTGTTTATGCTACTTGTTAGTCTTGTTGTTACCGGTGTTACCAGGAGAAGCGTTAAGGCAAAACACGTGTTAATAAAATTCACTTTAAACAAATTTTATGTATAATTTACACCGGGGCCACACAAGCGTTAATTCTAACGTGCGTTACGCCGTTACGACTATGGAAACGCAGACGCACGAACGATAATCTAACGTACGTATTATGTTAAAACGCGGGTTTAATTTTGCGTACACGCGTTAAGTGTTATAATTTTTATTATTTACATGAGTCATACGAGCGTTCTGCTAACGTCCGTTTTATGGCAAACTGTTTTAAAAATTTATACTTTCCTTTTTTTACTTTTTATGTTCCTAATATTTTCCTGTTTTTGTATATTCTTTTGTAATGCGAATTCTTATGAAGTCCAGCAATTCATCGAAAAAATTTATTGACGCACAAAAATAATTTTAAAATTTCATTATTTAAACGTTTTAGCCTACGTGTGTCCTTGGCCTTAGTTTCTTGAATTCCAATTTAAGTAAATATTAAATAAATTACAAAAAACAATAATATTTGTTTTTAAAGTAGTAACTGATGTAAATGAAAACAGTATCTAGAAAAATTCTTTTAGTATAAAATAAACACAAAAACAATGTAATATCATGTGTATTCTCACGTAATTAAAAATTTTTCAAACAAATGTGTTCCATATTTTCACACTGGAGTGGAAAATACTAATATATGAACTCATTGCATATGCATAATTAGAAACAACGTTGTTTTACATAGTCACAAACTTATAAACTATCACAATCCGAACCAAATAACAGCCGAATTGTAATGAAAATAACGTGTGGTGCTTCTATTTTTTTATAAAAAAAAAGGTCCTCGTCAACATTTTTAGACCCGCTAAATTTTTTAGAAACCAAGTGACTAAAATATAAGACTGCACAAGGGTGATTAAGCTTAAATCGAACGGATTTCAGTTTGAGCGAAAAAAAATTATAGCAATAAACTCACGTTAGCATCAAGCAACTTAATTCGCCAGAGTGCATTAAACAGATTGTGGCACACAGGTTTATTTATATAAACTAAAAAAATTTGCCGCATCAGCATTATATGTAGTTAAAATCATATTTATCAGACAAGGTTTTTCGAAATTAATGTAAATAGTGCTTACAGATATGCGCGCTATAAACTTTGGTGTGCCACAGGGCAGTGCGCTCGATCCAGTTTTATATCAGATTTACACAGCCGATTTTTCTGTTAATACTCTACCACAACTATTTTTGCCGATGACACAGCGATATTGTTAGCACATGATGATCCCATTGTTGTAAGTGAAGGCCTTTGAAATCACGTTACACTTTTGAAGAAGAGGTTAAATTTGCGAAAATCTAACCATTATTCACTCTAAACAGATCTTTTGAAAATGTACCGATCACATTCGATGGATAAACGATTCCAATGTATTCTAAAGTAATATATTAAGACTGTATATGAATCAGAGATTAACTTCGATGTCATAGCCAAGAGAAAACAGCTCGGCCTAAACTCTGGAAGCATGAACTAGCTAATGAAACTTTCAATAGAAAGTAAAATCTTATTGTACAAAACTTATATAAACATATGGAATAGAAATTTGAGGAACAACCAGTAAATTAATTTTTAAACTAATAACAATAAATATTAGTAGCGTATTACTATGGAGAGAATTACAAAGTACAAAATTTCTTTTTTAATTCCTACACCTAGATTTGTGCTATCGGTATTTACTTGAGCGGACTCCTTTATTTTTACAAATTGGATTTAGTTCAGTGATTTATAGTTTTTTCCAGTTTAAAAACAATTGAGCTACACTGTGATTTGGAAGGACATTAGCATTTCAGGTTTTTTCAGAATTTATTTTTTATTTTTCAACTGTGACGTTATTGTTTGGATTAACCCATTTATCATTAGTTTCATTATTTATTGTCATATCTGTGATGAGTTTTTTAATATTTTTAATGAATTTTGCTATCTTTTCATATCTCTGGTGATTCTTTTCATTATTATATTTAGTACTGATATAAGTGACTTCATGATTATTTGTAGTGTTAACGCATGAAAGTTCACTTCGGTTTTTTCATTTCATTTGATATCAATTAAGAATAGAGGCAGCGGTGAGGTGTCTAACTTTCCTATTAAGGAAGATGCAGTATCTTCTGTTGGAAGAGAATGATGTATGTTCCATACAAAACATTATATACATGTTTGTACTTTACTCGATAAGTGTGGCATTCATTTAAAAATGTTAATTATTTCTCTGTAATTTTTGATATTTTATGCATTTACGTTTTTATTAATTATTGTTCTCATTAATAGTTTTCTAATTAAAGGATGCGTGCTTGTTTCAAATTGTTTTTATATCGCGTGTTATTAATACTTGGTATAAATTTGGTGATCTTTATTTCTTTATACGAATCTGTTTGAAAATTTTATTTCTATCTTCATTTAGTTGCATGTTTCGGTGATTATCATCTTTACAAGGATTATCTGATATATTTCGTAGCACTACATATTTATTCCCAGTAAAAATCATAGATTTCTTGTTACGTCGATGATGTTAGGCTTAATTCTCCATTTTTTTTTTTTTTTTTTACTATAAAATAGACAAATATTAATGTTATATATTTTAAAAAAGCAAATAATATACAGGTACTTCACTAAATTCAGAATTTAAAATCTAATAATTATATTGTACAAAATTCTGCAGTTCTCCAACGTGATTTTAATATAGGTTCATATATTGAGAAGTACCAATCCGTTTTTTACTCGTTCATCGAAATTCTTGTTACGTACCTACGTGTTTAAAATCAACAGACAAAAGAAAATTTCCAATAATTTGTATAACATATTGATTTCAAGATTGCATGGTTACATTAATTTATTTACGTTTATTGTTGTTGTGTTCACAGCTGACATTATGCTCAGTAGTATATTCACAATAAATCAATTTCTGCTTTAATTTCAACAGAACTTGAGAAATTGCTATTACATTATTATTATTAGCGACGAAGAAAGTATGTTAACTAATAAACTGTGTTTACATTAATTGTTTTCGGGAAATTTTGGAAAATTTTAACGATTAAGTTTTAACGCGTTAAATGTATTTACTACGTAAGCTGGCTTATTGCAACTTCGTAAATACGCAAAAATAAATGAGTTTAGCATAATAAAGGGGAGAAGCACAGAAAATACAAAGGTTTTTTCTGTTCAGCTTATTTTTTGTGAACGCACAAGCTTTGGCAGAGGGCGATGAAAGACTATTAAATAAGGATGTACAACATTTATCGTTCACTAGTGTTTGCAGATTCCTGTGTTATTGTATGAAGCTGCCTTTTGTTAAATTCTTCGAATTCTCATTCTGATGCTCGCACGAATCTGGTTTTGTATACTGTCATCCCAAAAACTGACCTAAAAAATTCCGAATTGATTTAGAAAAGCTTTTCAAAAAATATGGTACTCTCCACATCCTCGGTTAACAAACAGTACGGGGAAAATTAAAATATTATATTTCCGACTTTTTTGCAATGCTAATAATAAACTAAATTGGCAAGCTGCTGGTGAAGAAAACTTGGAAAATTTTAGATTGAATGTATAACGGCATAAGAACTGGGTTAACGATATTCCATTAGTGATCAAACGTAAAGAGATGAATGTGATTCAATTGAATATTTTCTTTCACCGGCCTCTCATCTAATGATGACGATGTTATTTTTAACATAAACAACATAATCTTAAAAAATTGTCGCGATTTTAGAAATCATGAATTTAATAGAATTATTTCGTTTTTTAAATGAATATGATTTTTTAATAACAATAGAAATTTAATAGAAAAGTCTGTAATCAAATATCGAATTGAATCATTTTGCTATATATTTATTACAAATAAGAACCTTGTTTTATTTATATTTTACGTATACTCCATCAGATATTAAAATAACGATTATAAAACGAAATTATGAACAAGAAAAACAAAACATTATTTATATTCCTTTTATTACATCGTCAATATTTTATACGATTTACTTAAATCATTTTCATAATAGACATATAACTGAATCGTAATATTTAATACGTACACCTTATAGTTACAACGTAATTGTTGACTGATCAGTATCGTCATTACGAAAAAATGACAGATTAAACTGAAAATACTTATTCATTTTATGTTTATATTGTTTAAACTGCGTTACATGAAAAAAAAATTAACTAAATTGATAATTTAATATAACAAAATTCTTATATATAATTCGCAAATATCGTTAATCTTTTAAAATTTATAATACTTACGATAACAGTAATTATGATAGACGTAAATTATAGTAATTAAATTAGCTTTTGAAATAAAGTATAATTATCATATCATATATACACAATTATTGAATTAAGTTCGCGAGATTACATTCATACGTGCGTCAAAATTGTCAATATCATCGCCAGTAATGATTTACGTATCGCTTTTCCATAATTTAATAGTTTTATCATTTTCTAGTGCAGCAGACGCAATTATGTTTTCAGTAGGATGACACGAAGTACACATAACCACATCTGAAATATAATCATACAAACATAATACAATTATTTATATTTCTGCGTATTGTAGATGGTCCTTCTACAAAAAAAAAAAACATCTTATGTCTTGTATTTAATGTTGATATTTTCATTAGATTGAATGGATATAATTAACACTACGAATGGCAATTCCAGAAACGACAATCATTAAAAATATATAACAAAGATCAACACTGTAGCGTTGATAATATTATGTTAAAGATTCGTATAACAGCGAAATCCACTCATATCAATTAGACACTCACTAGGATAGATCAGATGAAAATACAGGAAGTAACATCGTTCAATTATTTAGGATACATTATAAAATGTGAAAATAGAACGGAGGAGGTGAAGAATCCAGATGACGCCCTAGCATGTGGGAAATTAAAAAATAGCCCGTAATACGTAAATATAACAATAGCACTGGGTGAAAGGATTAGAGTAGATTAAAGGAGAATCGAAAGAAAAATGACTGGAATAACATAGACAGACAAGAAAGAAAATAAATGAATTTGAAAAACAACAAAAATAAAGGATATAATACCAAGCATAAAATGTAGATGTGCTGGTCATCTGGCAAGTCATCCGGAACTCCTTGCAAATGAAGTGACAATGTGGACATTAGAATATGTTAGGATGATGATATAAATAAAGTTCGAGAACATTGGGCAAGTAAAGCAGCCGATAAGGAAAAATGGAAGTAATATCGAGGGAACTACATCCAGCAATGGATTGAAAATAGCTGAAAAGAAGAATATATATATATATATATATATATATATATATATATATATATATATATATATATATATAATGGATGCAGTGATTGCTGCATTACAGACGAAATTTTCAAGATACGTTCACGATGCCGAAGAGAACCAGGGATAAAGGTGAACAATTTGAAGCTGTTGCCTTGATCACGATATTATTGCGATCAAAGACTACGTGTAATAGACGAACGGACTGATCATCGCAAAAAGTAAAAATAAAGTTTTAGAAGAATGGAATAAACCTAACACACACAAACACACAGATTACTTTATTTGTAAGTAAACATGTAAAAAAAAGTTTTTCAGAAATTACGTTTCTTGACAGGTGAATATAGTTGTATATAAATTCGAACATAAGTAACAAACTTTTAGGTTTATTGTATACAAAGTTACACCATATCATAATAAACATTTATGTAATTAATTGAATTAATTAAATATTTTAAAACTACATTGAGCCGCGCTGAGAACTCGTTTTAGATTTTCTTTTATTTTTATTACCTGGCTCTTTTCTGGATAATAAAATGTTTGAATTATAAAATAATTCTTTTTTTTTTTTTCGATCGTCAAATGCACTTAAGAATTTAATAAACATGCGTAAACACTGATTTTTACACCGGCTTCTACGAATTATTTTCCGTAATACATAACATGAAGAGTTAGGATTACCTGTATGCCCTTGTAATTTCTGAACAACTTCCTTCGTTTGCAAATTCCATATATATACGAAGTTGTCCTCAGAACCGGAAACTATCCACTAATAATTCATAAAAAACGGGTTAACGCAGAAAACATTATAGATTTCTATATTTATGATACGTTATTTAACAAATGTTTAATTGTTTTTACACATCTCTCAACTAAACTATAAAATCATATAATTATCTACTTACTGTTATACGAATTACAGAATTGAGAAGTATATATATATAAGCCATAATTTTAACTGACAATGAACAATTTTTGATTATAAATGTTTTTGTGGGCATTATAATTTTAACCAAGACATTTACGACAAATAACAAATTTTATTAGACATAAAATAGCATTTCAATAATACTATTGCCGTTGATAGGATTCGATATTAATTTATGCGAGCAGAACATGAGATAGTTACCGCTACGCTACGAAGCTCTATGCAATATTATCTCGTAACATCACTTTGATTCCCGAATAATTTAGGCAACGAACAGAGAGTTCCTGGCGATTTATGTAACATAGTTTTCACAAACACGTGTTGTCACAGAATTTACGAATTCGTAGATATTCCCTGATACCGCCCTTATATATTACTAAACGTATAACATATCGTAGTATGAATGTGCAAGTTGGGCTCTACCAGAAAGTTCCTCTTTATTTATACTTCGGAGCAAATTACTGAACACAGCAGTTCTAAATTAGAATAGGGTGCTTTAACGGATATACTGTTTTTCATTACACCTCAAACTTTCATTCTTTATATAAAGTCGTAAGTTTGAATACTATTTTCATGACATAAAAAATATTTTTCTAAAATATCCTCCATTTTAAGTTCTGTTTTATTGTTAGTTTATAATATAATTCGGTTTAATAGAAAACCAAAATTTTAAATTCAACGTTTTGTATACTTACTTTATTACTTTCCGTTTACCTTTCCAACTATAATTTAATATAACATCGTCGCACCATTTTGCCATCCTTAATATAGCATACATTTTCATCACACACACATCATACATATATATATATAGTTAAAATAGCGTTTTATTCAACAAAAGACGTATATGATAAAAAATATCTATCAAGAAATATAACCAACCAGAAATTGCACGAAAAAAGTAAACTAGATGAAAAATACAAAAAAAAAAAAAAGTTACCAACAGGTTCACTGCAAGATTATTTAATTATATGCGAAAACTAAACATAAACGGGATACACAGACATAAAAAATAACATGGAAGAATTAAAGAACGGCGATTACCACTAAACAAGAAACTATTTGATTGTATAGGATTCCCAGACAAGCAGATAGGAAGAACTGATACTTGGTAACCGAAAAAAGACACAATGAAGTGATGAAAGTAGTATAGTAGTTTGGAAGGAGAAGAAAAGTAGCGTATATATATATGTATGTATGTACATTTAATCATGCAAATATTAAATTATTTGTAACTAATAAAAGGACCCACCTTTCCGCCTGTGACTGAAAAGTTGGCGAATATACAATACTTCTCATTCCGATGACCAATGTACGTCTTCAAACATTTACCTTTACTATAATCCCATAATTTCAGAGTACTGTCCAAAGTCGCTGCTAATATGTACTTCCCGTTTGGCGAAAATTTAACAAAAGAAACAGGTGGATTATCATCATCTATTAAAGTTTTTAAACATTGTCCGCTGGCGGTATCCCATATCCGACTGAGTATTAAATGTTATAATCAAATTATATATACATATATATAAATATATATATTTCAATAATTCAACATTTTATTCAAGCATAAATATGAAATACAATAAAAAATTTACCAAAGTCCGTCATAACTACTAGACACTATGAGAGATCCGTCTCTATTAAAGTGTACTGCGCTTACAGGATCCGAGTGTGCTGGTAACGTTTTTAAACATTTACCAGATCGTACATCCCAAATACGGACACTTTCATCGAACTGAAATAAAGTTAATAAAAACTGCATATTTTCATAGAGTTTTAACTGTTGTACACATTCAATTGAACCGTTACGATTTATTCGCATAAAATAATTATTCAATTAATCACAAACTTTTGTTAAAATAAACGATTTGAATAAACGGCACGTTTTTTGCAGAGACAGTCGAAATGAAAATTATGATTATAATATTAATAGCAACTGAATACACTGAACAGGAGAAAAAGTTAATATATATTTATTTCATTTATATAAACGTATAAAATTTATTATTTATTTCATTTATATAAACGTATAAAATTTATTAGACTTATCGGAACATTGATGTCATACTTCAATGATGAATAAAATATTACAATAATTATTTTTAACACTAGATATTATCTGGCCACATTACCTACTCCCTGGTACTTTAATTTGTCCAACATACACCTCAACTTCCGAAAATTTATTACAACCATCACCCGTTTACGTTCTGGACACAATTGTCTTCCGGCTCACATGTTTCGTATTGGGATTTCCAGTTCCCCATATTGTTCCCATCCAGCCGATTCACAAATTATCGCCGATGAAAACCACATCCTTTTCAATTGCAGTTTTCACACACCTGACCAACTCGCACTCCTGAATTCCTTAATATCCATCGGTTATCGTCTTCCTTTCTCTATCACTTCCTTAATTTTTTCTAATGACTCCCGTGTTTTCCTCCTTTACAAATTCCTAACCAATTGTAATATCAATATATAATAACTATTTATCAACACGTTAGTGGGTTGTGATTGCTCCTCAGCAGTGCCCAAAAAAAAAAAAATATTTGTTGTTTTATTTAAAAGCAAATAAACGAATTTTCTAAAGTACGACAGTGAAGAAAATTATAATTTAAAATCATTTAAATCATTTATTAAATTCCCACATCGATAAATCTTGGGAGCAGGCATCACGTTATTGTAATCTGCAGAAACATTAATTAAAGTCGTAGAGTTTATTATGTCAAATGATTTTTTTTTTGTTTTAAAATACACTTTTAAAGTGTAAGTAAGTTTATATTGTTTCACTGAACTTAATAATTATGCATAAATAAAATTAAAAATATACTTACGGAACCAGAAACTATTAAATTAGACTGCGGATTAAAGTTACAACAAAACACATAGTTACTATGGCCTTTCAATGTCTTCGTGCATTTTCCCTGAAAATCATAATTATTAATTTCATTGAACTGTTTCCGAGATTAAACGTAAAATGTGTGTAATGACTCACAAGAGAAACTTTATCCTATACTTTTGATGCCATTATCTACGACATAAAAATATAAAAATTAAAGACTTTTCCGTAATATTACTATAATTTAATACTTACGCCGGCGAGTTCCCAAATTTTCAAAGTTTTATCATCTGACGCCGAAACTAGCAGACGACTATCGCTGGACCAACTAACATCGTTAATTCCTAGCTTGTGACCAGATATTGTTTTTTCAAATTTACCATCGTATGCTCCCCAAATTTTAATAAGTTTATCTGCAGCTAAAGAAAAAGAAAAGATTATTTCGAATATTTTTTAGTAGTTGGAGAGCTAACATATTTGTTAGTAAACCAAGTTTAATCGGTAATAAAAATATAATTCCATTAAAAACCTTTTTTAAATATGAACTTACAACAACTGACCAACCATTCTCCATTAGGACTAAATTTTACAGAGGATACAGCTTTTGTATGTCCAGCTAACGTAAATTTTAATATGTAATTGGGTTTCTAAAAATAATCAAAATAAAACAAATTAATCAGGTTTATTTAGAAGTAGAATCAGATTTAAACGAATAACTAAATTAAAATTTTAAAAATAACGTACAACAACAGATTTATCACTCGACGAATGAGATGAAGTATTTGATAACATTGACTGCTGGCTCATATGAATCATTGGTTAAGTCTATTAAAAAACAAAACACATCAAATTGTTAAAATTTCAGGATATTAGGCTCGATAAATAAAATGCAAGGTGTCTAACTGTTTATTTTACCTAGTCACGTTAATGCAGATAAATTTCAAGCTGGCTACATACCCCATATAATTATATTAATAATATTCATTGATAAACAATTACTCTTCACAGCTAAATAAATTTCAGATTGGGCATATATACCTATGTAACAATAAATTATATTAACATAACGTCTAAAAACACGCATGTAATTTTAGAAAATTCTTACTAAGTACTGCAAATATAAAACGCATACAATATTTTATAGTATACTTAGTGAAGCTACATATATAAATTTTTAATTTTGGACTAGATATGGCAACCTAAAAATAATTGTTATATTAACCTAACGTTAAACGCAACCGTTGAATTTTGTATAGTTTTTTTCAAATGTAAGTTCAAAATGAGGGTATATATATATACGTATATATAAATAAAATTTAAGACAAACCTACTTTATGATTTCTTCACATAACAGTTTTAACTTTTTTTAACGAAAATGGCAACAGTTTTTAACTTATTATTAGATTCCAGTTTTTTGTGATCTGGTTCTCATCCGTAAACATTTGTTATTTATCTCATAGAGGAATGAAATAATTTTTTTCGTAATATATTTAAATTTTAATAAAAAACCACAATTGCTATGATTTGTTTATAAAGTAAATAATTACTAGAATATGAAAATACTGTTTATATTTAATAATCGTAGTTTAACATATATATTAAAATATCTTTTAATGGGTTAGTTTGATCGTGATAATAATGTAAATAAATAAATATTAATTTTGTTCTGACAATTTACAGATCATATACGCGGGAAAAAAATTCCAGTAAAAAGTCGGATATTCGATTTATGTGCTTCTGTGTCAATGACATACTAAAAATTTATACAGTGCAACGGATTAATTACTTTGTATGTGAGTCGAGTTCAGGTAGGTTTATATACACATATTTATTATGTGTTTGAGACCGAAGGGATGGAATCATTTGTTGTAGGATGCAGTTCATGAATGGATAATTATGAGTTACAGATTGACAGCTTGTGTTATCATTACAAAGTTAGTTTATTATATTTTAACACATTGATTTTTGTAATTGCTTATGTCTATAATTAACGTATTATATGCTTGATGTATACATGTTTTTTCTGTCTGTTGAATCCGTTCATAATTTTTAAATTCAACTTCCATGATATTTTACAGTTGTAAGGTTCAGATAGTTGGAGATTATCATACGATGATATTACGAATTGTTTATCAAAGCCCTTATTCTTGATATAGACAGTTAAAATGTCATCTAATAGCAAAAAGGTAATGTTAAAATATTCACCAAAGTATATCAAGTTACTGTGATATACATCTATAATTTCATATTAAATTTAAATTTTTTATCTGTATATAGGGGTCCGGGGAGTCTTACAAACAGGTAATACCGGATAGTACCACTAAAGAAAAAGATATTGGAAGTAAAGACAGTATGTGCTTTAATGAAGGGCAAGATGTCTTAGTTATGCATAAAGATGGACGGTTTTATTTAGGCACAATTGTTGAGGTAAATACATATTATTGATGTTAATTTGTTTTATATAAATAATATTACTACTTATAAAATAGTGGAACATAGGGTCCCTCCATATTACTATTAACGTATAACTTGTTTCACATATATAAAATTTTATATAATTAATTATTTCGCAGATATACACATTTATCTTCAAATGTAAATAATTTTATGATTTTAAATTATTTTGCATCATGACATATTTGAGATGTCAATTATGTACGTCATGTTTTTTGTTATATTGTTTTTAGAATGAATATAGCAGTTTAATGTTTATATATATTTATATATTGCTTGTACGTTTCTAGGGATTATTTATGATTATAGAACTTCATCTATGCTATTATTTCTGATGTTTTTGTTATAATCTGTAACTTACCATTGTTTCAAATTATCTGTTAAATGAGTTAACAAATAATAAATACAATATATATATATATATAAATACTTAAATTATCTCTTCTATTATCCGTGCACGTATCTTCGGATATGTTTTTTGTACTTTTTTTCTTAAACAATTAATTATGACATTAATTATTGAATCCCTGTATGTTTAATGACTTCATCACAAGAATTTACATAATTACGTGTTGTGTGCATGTTTTTAATTTATAATGTTAATAGATATGTTCCGAAAGTGAGAAATGTCTTGTCAAATTTGGTGATGGAACAGAACGTTGGTCTTGTTTTAAAGATATTACGCCGTTGTCTGTACCAGAAGCTGATGCTGTCATGTGTGTTGTTTGTAAATCAAGCGAAACTGATTCCGAGAACAATATTATAGTATGTGACGTTTGTGCTCGCGGATATCATCAAAAATGTCATCAGGTAATATTTTTGTACATTAGTAAGGTTAGCATAGCTAATGAGTTGTCTTTAAAGTAAACGTTATTATTATTAAGTCATTTAACAAATTGTAAATTATTTCTACAAAAAATCAACACTAGTTGTGAAGTATGATAATCACGTAAAACTGCAATGCCGAACAATGATTTTTACATGATAATGTGATAAATTTACTAATGTTTTAAAATTTCACACTTAAAATCTAATGTTTAATTATATGAAAATATTTTAGCCGGCAATAATACTTGGAGAAGAAGACTGGAGTTGTTGTCGATGTCAGTGTAATGAAAACTGCCAGTTAAGCACAATAATACAAAAGACTGTTTCATCTACTTCAAAAGACTGTTCACTGCCACAAACTTGCGACGAATTGCCATATGAAGTAAGTATATATATATATGTGTTTTTGTATTAAACATTTACTCATATTCGCCGAATCGTCTAACTCCAATTTTAATGCTTATTTCATTCTTTGAGATACAACATATTGCTCTGACATTTCAAAACGTATCACGAAACCTATTTATAAAAATTAAAAAAAAAAACATTTTGTTCACAAAGACGAAACGTATCTAAATGTATTTCTTACGTTATTGGAAGATTATTTTGTACTAGACCAAAAAAAAAAAATAAGAAACTATAAATTTCATAAAAGAAAATTAAAAAAAATAAAAGTTGAATGATACTCAGTATATTAAAATTACAAGTGTTATGGTAATAAATTATTAAAAATATGGAATGGTTGTCACAATAAAGTAATAATTAAAACAACACGTATAATAAGGTGAAAGTATTTTCTCTAATTACTGAAATTATGTTGAAATTCACCATCTTATCTCTTTTTAAATGGCTCTTTTGTCTGGATGTTCTGCAAAATCATTCTGAGGCAACGAAAGTTATTTTTAAACCACGATTATCAATTACTTAAGCGAATGTATCGGAAGTTATAGTTCTCCAATTGTATAATATGATACAAATGCTCAGGTTCCTGCTAACATTTATCTACCTGTGATGTTTTCTACTTAAGGATTCATATTGGAATTGAATACGAACATGCTGTTATCAAATTAAATTCATACTTTCGACGTGCTTTCCTTTTTAAGAAGATTATCACACTATATTTTACTTACTGTTTTCAGTTTCGAGACAAAGTATAGATGATATATATTGGTGATGATATTTCTTTTTATTGTTTCGAAATATTTATTATTTGAAAATTAGTAATTACGTTAAAAAGAAATTTATTATTTTCAATACTCTTGAATATTTTTAAAATTCTTTTCAATAATACATTCGCCATCAATTATATATCAAAAGTGGAATTTCACCTGGTTACAACATTAGTTCTTTTTCAAGCATGACATTTTGTTTCACCCCAATTTTTTATTTTTTTAACAATTGCTACTATGTTCGCATCATTACCAGTTATAAATACAGATATTTTTTGTGAAACCATCCATTTCTTACAAATATTATTTCTCCCGATAAATTTGTACGTGTGTTACATCTACGGTAGTCTAATATAGTTTAATAAAATTCTCTTTATTGTACTCTCTTCAAAAAAAGTGTACTATTAAGGATGTAAAACTTTCAGCGTTTATTGATGTTTAATAATATGTAGTTATGCATATTGCTACAAAAAACTGAAGTCCGTTTTTACCGTTTTTAGTTTCATATTATATACTTGGAGGATTATAATTTGATACAGTTTTTCGCGTATGTAATTTGGGGTTTAAAGCTTGAACATTTTTTAAATTTGGACTATCTATTATACAAATGAGCAAAAGTCTTTCACAATTAGTTCAACAGTTTATGTATATCTCAGATGTTTGTTTCTCCTTCATAGGTTTTGTAAAAAAAAAAAAAAGTTGTAATCTCTTCATAAAATCTTAATGACAATGGTATACTTGCATGCGACTTATAAATATAATATATATATATAAAATATTCGAAGTTTTTTGTGTACTACGTGCTGATAAATATTCTTGAAACTTTGTAAACAGAACTCATTTTAAAGTACAACTAAGCGAGTGAACTGTTTTGTGTACTTGGTCTGTATTGCTGATTGTTGAATTTGCTTTTATAAATTGAAAAAAACTTTAAAGTGTTTTTTATGCTAGTAATTTTAATTGTATAATAAATTGACGTGTATAGTTGAACGAACTGGTGTGGGATATTGATCACACAATGAATACATCTCAGCAGTATTGTTACTGCGGTAAAACTGGTGATTGGTTTGTGAAAATGATTCAGTGTGGACGTTGCCTTCAATGGTTCCACGAAAAATGTGTTCACTGCCTGTTATATCCTTTGCATTTAGGAGATCGGTAAAATTAATGTTTAATTACTCACATTTATATGTATAAAATTTGTTTCTATATTCAATTACTGTAAAAGTTATGATTTTAATTAAATTAATTCCAGAAAAATCAATTCGATTGAATTTTATAGTTCGAATGCGCGACGTAGTTTTAAATAAGTTTTTACTTAATTCAGTTTTAGTTGTACGTAAAAAATTATTTAATACATGTGGATTTATTTCTTTTACATAACAATCGGTTATTTCAATCAGTAACTAGTTTGTTCCGCGTAAAATTCATATATTATTGTGAATAATTATTTAATTTAATAAATACCATTAGCCTTGAATTTTGATAACGAACGTGTTTTAATTCATATTATCGAATACAAATTGAAAATTACAACGAATCTACCATCACTTTTTCCTTTAAACTCTTTTCAATTATAAAATACGGAACAATCTTCCATTTATACGCGAATATATGAAAATAATAAATCGGTTTGTTAACAAGTAAATTATAACTGGTTTGGTCAGCGTTAGCAATTTTTTTTTTATGTGGTTTATAATAATAAAAAATTATTTCAGGTTTTACGTATTTGTATGTTCTATATGTAATTTTGGAGTGGAATTCGTACGTCGATTAGAAATGAAATGGATAGATATGGTACACTTAGTCATTTTTAATCTAGTTGCATGCCACGCGAAAAGATATTACGACTTAGATTCCGAAATATTAAGCTATGTTAACTCGTACTGGAATACGCTCCAGTTACCACCAACGGTTAGTGTTATTATATATATATATATATAAATCAATGCAAGATTTTAAAAATTTTGTATCATATTTATATTGCATGCCGGAATGATTGTATTGAAACAAACTTATGGAGATTATTAAGGACTATAAAACTCTTGTTTGCACTGTTAATCATGATATAATAGGCGTCACTTTCATTAATACGTACATATGATTCTTTCAAATTTTATATTATTAATGTTTATTTTGATGGACAACTCCATATATACGATGTTTATTGACACTATTGTTAAATTGATTTCGGCTCTAAGTAGGACCGTTTAGCCATTTAAGTTCGTACTGTATTGTACAACATAACACATTGACATCACGAAAAGGTACCTACCTCGTGCAAACTAAGAATCAAATTGCAAGGTCGAACATTATGATAATTCGAAGTACGTAGTCGTTAAGCTTAAAGGACCTTTAGCGTATCAAGAATGCTTTGAATATACAAAAAAAAAACAATGGGCACCAGGAATGACCTCGAGAAATTAGTAGGTCTTTTATGAGGTGCAAACTCGAATGTATTAAGAAGTGGATATGCTAGCGCCGTATGACAAAACTCAAAACGAAATAGATGTAGCGTTAAATAGCACCTCAAACACAAGAAGACGTAAGTGATGATTATGATTTTATATGCGAAAGATGTGGTAACAAGTCTACTGAAGTCCAAAAATGTTTTCTCAACACATTAAATAACACCTCAAATTACTAGAATGGAATTATTAGAACCGGAGGTTGAAAGAGACCGATTAAAAATGTGGACACAACAAAGGAAATCTATCATCGCCTGGTAATGCATTATGGTGGCCAATATAAAAAAATGTAGGGAAGAATAGCAAAAATAAGGGAATATGAAAAATTAAAAACGTCGACAAATACGAATGTGGTGCGATACAAGAGCATATGTTAATTTACGAAGATGAATACCGGACAATTGACCAACGTGGAAAAAAATATTACATACGATCGTTTTATATTATTCAAAGTTACGCTTTAAAAAGAAACCCAAATAAATTCGTGTCCTATTAATTTTTTTAGTATTACCAATAATGGTATAAAAAATATATGTGCAATTCAAATAATAAAAAAAAATATGCCACGTTAAATCATATAAGCTATTGAAAATTATAATTTTAATTGACGATAATTTTTTCTTGTATTTAGATATATAATACTACTGTAGAAGGAAGAAGAAAGAATGTCATGAATGTACTTTCGAAGAACAAGTATAGGTACGAATTTCATAAATTTAAAATGTGTAATAACGATTTTATATTTGCAGTTTAAATTTGATCGAGGAACATATAAAATTATTTATTTTAAACGTATGTTTTTCTTTATAACGCCACACAGATTTAGACGTTGCTGTCGGTTCCGGAAACGGGATACTTGGGGTTTGAGGAAACGAGGCCCACCTGCTCCACCAAAATATGTATTACCGTCAAGTTCAATTCCACTTACGGATAAATGTTTGAAAAATGCGTGGAAAGATATCAAATCTCTCCGATTTATTTCGCTTGATAGGTATAATATAATTCTGTTTAATATGTACAGTTTGTAAGTTTTGTTTACTAATCATATTAGGTTTATAAATACTCCAGTCGAATATGATACGGAATATTTGTTTTTAATATAAATTTTAAATTGTTTAAGTAGTAATCGTTGTTTCAATGAACGTACCCTAATTTGACGGCAAGATAGCTAATATTTTTATACCCGTCTTCCAGTGGCGGCTCTTACATAAAGTTTGCATGGTTTCATAATCACCAGAAATATATAGAACAACATTAAAATTGATGATGTAATAAAATAGTTAAAAGTACCAATTATTTTATGGAGAGTTGAAAAAAAAAGTGAATTCTAATTATATTTTTCGTAGAATATATAAGTAAAAAATCTTTAAGTAAGTGTTTTGAAATGCCTGGTTACAAACGGTTGGTGGTTACAATAACTCGAAGAAGGCATAGGAAAGTCATATACAGCATTATACGGTTGGGCCTAATGCTACTATGAATGTAATGTTTACATAGGACTGTATTACTGAATGCTGGTTGCAATGAATCCTTGAAGTACACACACTTGACGCGGCAAAATGGGTTTTCCCATTGTGTTGTTTATAACGTGGGTGCGGTTGTGTGCGCATATTTCCGGCCAACAAACGAACGAGTCTAGGACTTATATTTCATCTCTTTTCGAATTAGTTTTTCTTCTTCGAATTTCTATCGGTGTTAATTTCTTTTACTGTCATGTCTGCGTATGAATTGTTTCATTGTCTCCTCCAGTTTCTGTTGTTCATTATTGACGATACGTAAAATTTTTCCTTACTGAAGCTTTTACGGCAGTTAATCTTTCATTTTCAGAGGTTTGTTTTGTGTAAATTGTAAAAAATAAGTATACTTAACTATTAAACGTAGTTTGTCGAATTGTTTCGTTTTAGTATTTTAAAAAATGTTATACTTATTTAATTGTATAAATTTTGTACTTATTCATACGGAAATAAATTTTTAATATATTTTGGTTTAATATTGCAATTTTTTCTCTTGGGGCTGATAATCTAACTTCATAATTTTTAGTTTTTCTGATTGCGGTTCTGAAAGGTTCCTGTATTTGTATTACACTTTGATGACTGATTTTATTAATGTTACTTTGTAATGTTGTGTGAAAAAAAAATTGTGTTATGTTTGGGAAGGGGTATTTTTCCATCACGAGCCGCGCCACTACCGTCTCCAATCATGTTCTATATACTTCAAGAATATATTAAGTATCTGTTTTAAAACAGATTGCGATTGATATCTTCGTTTCAGTCTTTGCTATCATTGAGTGTTATAATGCTTTAGGTTAATACGATTCCTTTACCTTCATTCTAATGTAATCATTCGATTAAAAGATTCGAAATTATATTGACAATTTCTATTATGTTTGCGAACACTTTTTTAATGTCATATATTATTTACTAGGATTCACATGAAACAATTAATTACTCTATCTTAAACTTAGTTTCTTTAAATAATATTTTTTCCGCTATTTTCATTCGATGAATAAATGTGGTAGTGAACCGTCTATTGAAGTAGAATAAATAGTATTTTGTATATTTTATACTTCTTTGAATATTTTCCCGTGTTTCTCATTTTATGCTTCAAATATAGTTTTTTTTTTTTTTTTTTTGTATTTTTTTTTTAACTCTATTTTACACCTAGTTTTTAAACTATTTGGTAATCGATGTAATTTAAGTTAAAATATCATGAATAAGATACCTATCCAATGAAAGGAGCTAATTATTAACGTAACATTCACACAATCAAAATACATGCATACATTACATTTATATCAACATGTGAACAGACACACACGCCCATAATTGACATGCACACAGAGGTCTTGAAAACGTTTTCTCTTAAGTATGCGGGCTTCATTTTGGCCATTTAGCAATTCCTTCGCCTTATTATTTGGATGGCTTTCCAATCTGGCATCATATCTCTGTGAGAAATCAGTTATTTCTTCTTTTACAAGTTTTATTCTAAGATCTTCATGAATTGTGATGTTGGTTATATACCACGGAGCATTAGTAACTATGCGTAATATCTTATTTGCATTCTTTGTATTATTGAAATATTGCTTTTTCTGGTACAGCCCAATAATTGACAGCCATATTGCCAAACCGGCTTTATTTATATAGTAGCAACTTGTTTTCAAGAGATACTGTTGACCTGCTACTTAGCAGAAAATATAGTTGCTTTAACTTAACATTTAATTGGTTCCTCTTTGTTATTATATGCGTCCTCCAAGTTTAGCGTTTGTCAAGGTGTATACCCAGATATTTTACATCTTCATTCTGAGGGATCTGAGAATTATTTAAATGCGGAAGATATACGCAAGATGAATCACTAAAATCGTATTTTTCATTGTAACCAGTTACATTATTTAAAAAACCGTAGTTTGAAAAAAGGCGTTTTAGTGGATTTTTGAAAACAAAAACCACGAGAAACAATTAATGCTTAGTAATTTTATATGTTTTATATTATATTTGATTAGAACATGTTAAATGCGAAGTGAAATCTTGAAGGCATTATAAATGAACCCAGTATGTGGAGGTTGATGGCTGTGCGATATGCATGTTAATAATTCCTCAAACAGAAGTAAAACGATTTAATTTTATTATTTTTATGATACGTATCACAATATATTATGTAAATTTTGATATTAACGGAATATTTTTGTCTAATGACAATGAATTGTTTTTCTTTACGTAGATCGAATCTACCAAATATAAAAGCGAATATCCCTAATGGTCTCAATCCATCAGAAGCCGGTCTTAAATTATTGCGCATCGCAAATACACCTTTACTGTTGCCAAAAGGAATGCCTGCTACCGGACACAAGGTATTGTATAATTATTTTTTGTGATTAAAGTAGAATATGGAAAGATCATTCTATAAAAATAACTCGTGGACCGACCCCCAATATATATAAAGATTTGTACGTTATAATGTTTATTTGTAGTGTAAATAGTATAAATATATTTAAATCTATGTGCGAAAGCATTTTATCGAACTAGATGTTCATTTTTAGTAGCTAATCACATTAGATTTCACATTTTGTATCTTAGATAGTTTATTATTATTATCCTAATCGTTAAAAACGTAAATATGTTCATGTAAATGCAACCACTGAAATACATCGAGTTCAACTTCGTTATTATAAACCATTTGTTCCAAAATTGTCAATATTTCTAATTAAGCTATAAGCTCTTTTTTTAAACTACACTATTTGCGTTTATATGATTCTTATATATATATATATGTGTGTTCGCACATTCGCTCTCATATTTACACTCTAATACGTACACTCTTATTTTACGTAATTTATGTAACAGCATTTCGGCCATGTACTGTATGTCTATCCCTTTTTTCCTATATTTATCCATTTTCTTCGTTATATAAATTTTTCTGCTCTCTAAAATTTTTCATAACCTATTTAATTTCGTTTGTGATAGTTTCATCTCTTACCAGTTTTCTTTTTTTTTTGTTTTTTTTTTTTTTAAAGTTTCCTCATATTTTTTCCTGTAGTATTTAATTCGACAGTCGATTTAATATGCTCGTTAAAATGTGCTTGTCTGTTATCTGTATTTTGTCATCACTACCGGTATTTTATATTTTAACATCTTTCTAAACGTATAAGTACTAGTTTTATTTTCTTCTGGTTTTATTTAATTTTCTCGTGCTGCTAAGTATTCCAATATTTTCGTCGTTAAATACAAAACTCGCTTTTAACACATTCTCTTTAAATTCGTATATTTTTTTTTTGTTTTTCCCTAGTAATCAGTTTTAAACATTTTTTTGTTTGTAATCTATTTATTTTTTCTATATATGTTTTATTAGTCGATCCCCATGCCTGTATGCCATACATTAGTCATTGTTACTACTGTTAATACATTACATTATATATTGTACAGGCACCTACTGCTCAAATGGCCCATAGGGATACTAAATAAAACTCAGAAGTTCAGTCTAGATTGGATATAACAAGAGAAATCAGTCGAAGTTGTGCTCTTTGACAAAAGGATAGAGAAGAAGATCGGCTCGTTGTAGATGATAAGAATGGGTCAGATGAGAATTGAAAATCTTGAGTTTGATAAGAATGACATTTTTCGTGTTCGAACGGAACGGGGATTTCAGAAAGAAGGTTAAGTTTTACAAGGAAAATTTTGTTTTTTCGGCGACTAATCCCTTCTATGAAATTCTTTCCGAAATCCCTTATAATTAAATCTTGGAAATGATTATTAGAACTTTATTAATGGCATATATGTTATTTATTAATGAAGGTACAATTGTATGTAAAATAAATATATTAGTGTCAGTTAAAAAAAAAAAATGTGACAATATTGATAGAATTTTTGTGTTTTTCGAATTTTCAGGTGTGTATTAAGAGCGCTACACCTGTACACACGGACAGATTGGTTATCGAACGACGAATAATGAGACAACAAGAAAAAGAACAACGTAGATTAAGAAATACACATTTACGTAAATCTTATCCCTGCAATAATAAAAATGAAAATATCGACCAAGACGATACGAAGGTAAATGTTTACAGTCTTTTGCACACATACACACAGTTGTCACTCCCGACGTGGTATACTCATTATTTTTAGTCCGTCGCCGAGGAAATAATATGTTTTCCCCATTTGTATCGATTTTCTAATTGCCGTACATATTCCACAAATGAGAAACCTGTTCCTTGTCGTCTGCCCATAGTGTCGGTACGTGTTCCGGTGGTAATTTTTCGTTAATGATTCCAATGACCATCACAACTTTTCTATTCGTTTTGAGCTCCGCACGATATACCCAAATATTTGATATTTGGCGTTTAGACCTTGCTGTGTCAAAATAATTCACACTTTTATATTATTAACCGTCATTATGTACTTTAAAGATGTGGTATTGTCGTAACAGCATTGTTACAGTATTATTAATCGTTATTTTCAAATTAGATGCCATCGAAATTTTCAATTTCCATATTTTACAACAAAATATCGTTCGACTAGGTAAGATTTAAATAATTAAAAAAACTGACGTGAGAGGTGGCACCGGATTTTATAAAGCAATCCTTTGTGCCACACTCTATCGAACGACTGTTTAACATCGAGGAAAACTGCGTCACATATTTTTTTACACTCCAAGGACTCTTCAATAATACTGACTGTATACGGTGGGCTTGCAACTTATAATTTTTCTTACTAACTGCTACAATAAAATAATAATTTATTGATAGAGCGCATGTTATATCCTCTTTGTGCGCACACTTGTATACTATCAAACGTAATACTTTAATTATGCAGTTACGTACACCAGTGACGGCTTTTTGTTTCACACAACATTACAAAGTAACATTAATAATATCAAGTCATCAAAGTGTAATACAAATACAAGGACCTTTTAAAATCATAATCAGAAAAACTAAAAATTATGAAGTTAGATTATAAAGTTCCAAAATATTAAACCGAAGTATGTTAAAAATTTATATAATTAGAAAAGTATAAAAATGTTTAAAATATTAAAACCGAACAATTCGATAATCTACGTATAATAGTTATTCGTATTTTTTCACAATTTACACAAAACAATTCTCTGAAAATGAAATGATCGATTCCCGTATAAATAATAAAGCTTTAGTATGAAAAAATTTTACGTATATATTAACATCGGTTAGTGATAATATGAACAATATAACTGGAGACAGGCGTTGAAACAATTCACACGTGGAAATGTTCACAGTAAAAGAAACACCGATAGAAATTCGAAGAAGAAAATCTATTCTCGGAAAGAGATGAAATATAAGTCGTCGTTTGTCGGCTGGAAGTATACGCACGCAACCGCATCCACATGTTATGAACAACACAACGAGAAAAACCCATTTTGCCGCGTCAAGTGTGTGTACTTCAAGGATTCCGGGTGCAAAAATCGGATTGCAACCAGCAGTCGCTAATACAGACCTATGTAAACATTACACCGATAGTAGCGTTAGGCACAAAATCACAATATAACGCTGTATATGACTTTCCGATGCTTCCTTCAGGTTGCATCCAGCATAGCATGCAACCGCCAACTTTTGTGACTAGGCATTTCAAAGCACTTTTTAAACGATTTTTTACTTTTTATCATATATTCTACGAAAAATATATAATTTTCACTTATTTTATTTAATATCTATAAAATAATTAATACTTTTAACGGTTTTATTACATCGTCAACTTTTACGCTGTTCTTGATATTTCTGATGGTTGTGAAACTATGCAACCTTTATGTATGAGCCGCCACTGACGTACATACTGCAGTGTTAATTACTTTTAATCATGTTATGCACATATATCGTCGATATATATAATATAGTGCTGTATCTTATTAGCGCGTGTGTGTATATATGCGTATGTAACTTAATATCAATATGCAAATATTAATTCAATTTGACTTTCATCTGTTGTAAGCATTGTTAATTTATAAGTACTTCTGTCTAACACGATTTGTTATTTATTTCATATGTTTTACTTTATTAATTGATTATTTTATACTTATATATATCTTAGTCTTTTTGACATTTGTTATTACTCTATTTTTACGTATACGTTAGAAAAGAATGCCGTACTATTTTATTAATACTACTGTTTATTTTCATTATTATTATTACATTTCGACAAATAATTGCAATTCGGATTATAATTTAATTTTTTAATTAATTCTTTTACCCCTTTTAATCGCGCCGATTACGCTTATTATTATTAACGAGTATTTATTTACTTATTCGTTTGCGCTCTAAAAATTTTGCTAAATAAATTTGATTTAATTTTATGCAGACTATGAATCCTCCGATAGAATTACCTCCTACGCCTCCGTCATCTATTTCAGCTCCGGAAACGCCTCAAACTTTTTCGTCCGTTAACAACGGAGATTCACCCACTCCGCCGACGGAAGATACCAGCAGTACCGAACTATTCGATTCGTACGTCGCCGATAACAGTAGTAACAATACCTTAGTGGCCGGTAGTAACAATTATACTAGTAGTAGTAATAGTAATAATAATAAAAATAACGACGATAATAATAATAATAATAATAATAGTAATAATTTCGATAATAATTACCTGGATAATAGTAACGATAAGAACGACGATAATTGTAATATCATCGAAGATAGTATTCCGAAAAAGAATACGATCAACATCGATAAACTGTTGAATAATAATAAAGAACAATTAGAATCTTTTCGTCATAATCATCATAATACTCATCATCATCATCATCATCACCATCATCATATTACGTTACCGTTAACGTTGAAAAACGTCATAACCGAACGTCAGGTACGCCCGACGAAAAGACGTCTCAGCGAAAAGGATATTATCGTTACCGAAAATGGCGAGGTTAAAAGACGTCGCGTTCGTAGACAGACTTCTTATTTGAATAGTAGTACTAATAATAGTAATACTAGTAGCGTAGTAACGGTCGCTAATTGTAACGCTAGTACTAGTTCCGGCAAATTTAAATGCGCTTCTTCCAATCCCTATTGTCAATCCGCTAACGTTTCCACGACTAACGGTTTTTCCTACGCCGGTCGTACCAACGGTAATAGCAGTTGTTGCCGGGCGACAACGTCCACCTCTTGTAATTGTTGTCCGGGCGTTAATTATTCGTCGTGCTCCTGTTCTAGTAACGATGCCGTTGTTGCTAATGATCTCAAATCGTGCGTATATAGCTACTTCGGCGCGGCTAGTCGAATTGCGGCCGGTGAAGAGTATACGGTAATGGGAAAACGAACAACTTTAGACGGTAAAGTTCAATATTTGATCGAATGGAAAAATTCGCAAGCTCTTCGACACGATTGTTAGTTAATTATATTATACGCTAGCGAAATTTATTTATTATTATTTTTAATTCTCTAAAGCTATTTTATATTATCTCCTGCGATTTGTTTACTATATTTGTATATCATAAATTTCGTGGATCTTATATCGTTCACAAACGAAAGAATTTATTTATTTATTTTTTTATTTTTTCTTCAGGGTCACGAAAAACCACATTATACGTTATATATATACATATATACACGAAATTTTATAGAATAGAATTACATCTTAATGATAAATTTTTATTTATTCGTTCATTTCCGGGTTGATTTATATATATATATATATATATATATATATATATAATTTCCAAAGTTTGTCTTATTCAAATCGTTTAATGATTTAATTCAATTCGACATCGATTATTTAATTTTTTTTTTAATTTTTACTTTCCGTTTTTAAGTTTCAAAAATGTATATATATATACTTTTGATTAAATTGAAAAACACTAATAAACCTGACAAAAGAAAACTCTACGTACTCTAACTCGCCATTTTTCGTTTTTAGCCATTTTTCATTTTTAGCCATTTTTTCGTGAGCAGTTGTCGTTCGAGTTGAAATGAACGAGTTGGATTTGTGTCCTTTTCCCATTTCTCGTTGAAAGGATTGTTTATGGTTCATTCGAATAACGCCATGGTGAAAATGAACGCATTCATTTTAGGAAACCACGAACACCTATTAACGACAGAAATAATTATGATGGGACTTGATATCTTCGTTTGGATTTTAAATGTTGTTTTTAACGTGTCGGATAAATTGCGAAACATTGATAATATGCTTCGTGTTGTGTTTCCAATAAAAGTGAATTGTCTGTATAAAATCATTACTACTGACGTTATATTTATGAAATTTTATCATTACGTTCATTTCTACCGAATATCGATCGGATCATTTGTCGCGATTCAATTTTCGTGAGTGTTGTCGAAATGGAAAAAAAAAAACATTTAACAGCGCGTTACGATTGAGTTTTGTTTCGGAAATGGTAAAAGCGCTACGGAAACAATTGAAACGTTAAAAACAGTCGCGTATAGCTAGTCTGTAACTTCAATTTGGGTATATAATTCGTTTTCATCGAGTAAAAAGAGTCATCGGTAAAAGATAAGGAGAAAAGTGAGGGGGCGACATTACGCCACGAAAACAGACAACGTTTCTCGTATCGCAGCTGTATTCACAAGTACATATTTTGAACCGCCTCTGTAAAAAAAATTGCACGTGTTAGTCGAATTCCCGGAAAGCTAGTTGCACGATAATCCATCTGTTGATACTGTAGTGATCAGCACAAAAAGAAAATTATTCCAGTGTTCAGGCACATTGATCGTGAGATTTAAATTTCTCCGGTAACTTTCTGTTCTGTAAGCTTAAGATGTAGTTGAAAGGCGGATCGTTTTACTTCGATTGAAGAGTCTGTGACGAAGACAATAAACTGAATTCTAAAAGATGATTTTTCAGCGGTCATTTACAGAGAGTTGGAAGAACGTGTTAATATATATATATATAATGTAATGGATCCCGTTTTAAATGAAAAGTTTGTTAACAAAAAATTGAAATTGCATTTGTTTCTACGTCTTCCTGTAGCGACAGTCTCACTCCGTGTATACAAGTAACACGGACACTAGGTTCCTAGTAAAGTTTTCGTAATAGAAGTGAATAAAATTTAAAAATGAAATTAATAGATGTCATATCAATTCAAATACGTTAAAAAATAGAAACAGGTACATGGGGTAGATATTTCTGTAGTTTTTGTATTTTTCGTTTATTTTTTTATGAAATCGCAGTTTCCGGCGCAGTTTTCGTTCCAATTTATTTGTTGCCAATTTTTTCCAGTTGTTATCGAAATCTGTTAATTCGGGTAGATCCTATATGCGATGTTTGTATCTTCTGCGTAATATTGCCGCATTGTTTTACATTGAATCAGTTCTCCGTAATTCATTTCAGAAGTCTAGTATCATACTTCTAATAACATGACTATCCAGCGCAAATGTATTGCATTCAACTGTTAGTTTTTCGATTGTTGGGGACAATTTTCTGAATTACTTTATTTAGAATCGCGGTGCTTTTAGATCTCTAATTCGCACTTCTCTTTCATTAGCTAGTATTTATCTGTTTTTTTTTTCTTTCATTATTTTTTACACACACATACACATATATATATATATATCGCACTTCTCTTTCATTAGCTGGTATTTATCTGTTTTTTTCCTTCCATTATTTTTGACACACACACACACACACACATATATATATATATATATATATATATATATATATATATATATATATATATATATATGAGATACCATCTCACCGAAATTATTTATCTACACTTTGGATATCGTATTTAAAAACTTGAATTGGACTACAACCGGTATTAGAATAGACGGTGAATATTTGAATTACCTCAGATTCGCGGACGATTAGTTCTAGTGAGCGGAATTGCAGGAGAGCTACAGACGATAATAACAGATTACACTCGAACAAAATAGGACTGAATATAAATTTACATAAAACAAAAATAATGACGAACACAGGTAAACGTGTACAAATAGCAGTAAAATCGGAACAGATAGAGCAAGTAAATAGTTACATATACCTAGGTCAAAAAATCACTACAAATAAAGACAATGAAAGCAGAAGTGACAAGAAGAATATCACTATCGTGGGTTGCGCTTGGAAAATTACGCATAGTATTCCGCAATAAACAAATATCGATTAATCTGAAACGTAAATTATATAACAAATGTGTACTTCCGATTCTTGTATATGGTTCGGAAACATGGCCATGTACAAAAACAAATTTAAAAGGGATAAGAAAAGCTCAGACAGCACATAAGAGAATGATGCTGGATATAAGATTATCGGATCGTAAAAAGAATACATGGATATGGGAACAAACTGCAGTGGAGCGAATGGCTACGACAAAATGGAATTGGGCTGGCCACATTGCTCGAAGAGAAGATAATAGATGGTCAAAGCGAATTTTACAGTGGTGGCCGATGGATAGAAAAAGGAAACAGGAAAGGCCAATAACGCGGTGGCACAATGATATAGCAAAGATAGCTGGGAAAAATTGGTTGAGGAAAGCACAGGACAGAAGTGGTTGGAAGACGTTGGGGAAGCCTTCATCCAGGAGTGGATAGATAAAGGCTTATCGTGAGATATATATATATATATATATATAGATGTATATGTGTTATTGTACAATTTTAATATCGAACCGTATAGATGTGATGGCTTGTAAATGCTCGTAAATATCCTGTTGTGACGTCGAGTTGAATCTTTGAAAGAAGAATTGTCCAGACGAGTATAAATTTTGTATTTTTTTACATAACGATTATATATATATATTTTTAATCATTTTATTACAAATAAAAGTATACAACATTCATTACTTTCTTCTTAAAAAGTAAACGTAAGTGTTACCATTTTATGTATTCATTAAATTGTCAAAAACTGCTGACTTTTTTTATACCTACTATCAAGTAATGAAATAAAAATTAAAATCGTAGAGTAGGTTTAAACGACGATTCACCGTTTAGCATATTATTACTATTATTATTATTATTATTAATGTAATTCAACATTTTGATATTTTTTGTCCTATCAATTTGGTACGACGATAAATTGTGTTTTCACGAGATTTGTTTAAAAGCAATTTAAACACGCCTAGTTCAGGTGTGATAGTCTTGCACACACTATATATATATATATATATATATAATGTTTACATATGCGTGCGCAAGTCTGTCTCGGGGAATTATTTATAGTAATTTGCTACAAACGATTTCGTATTTGAAATATTTTGAAAAATAAAAATTCCATGACTGAAAATTATCAGATTTTTCAAAACGTATTTGTAAAACTCGAAAATATTATGGGAAAATTAATAATTTTTGCAAAAAAAGAATGTAAATTTTTCTGAAATGATGAGAAGGGGAAGATATTTTATAAATATTGAACCTTAAATATAAAGTCCCCCGTGTATGTAAGACGTGAAAAAAAAACGCGAATGAAATATTTATACGAAGAGGAAAATGAACTCTTTCAGTCACGATGGTGCCCCATATTGTACACGAAATGTCTCGATTTTAAAAATATTTATATAAACACAAAAGCTTCATTGTATAATAAATTACGCGCATGAAATTTATAATTTTACGTCGAAATTTGATAATTTCCGACGGAAAGGATTATTTTTTTTATTTATCGTATCAATTACGCGCTTAAGTTAAAGGAGAAATACCTTAAAGTTAAGAAATTTATATATTTTATTACAAATTAACGCCTGACAGTCAATCTGCCGATGTATCCCATTCAGCCGTTTATTGAAGCCTTTAGACGAATTAACGAAATGCGACATCTTTTGGGACCCGCCCTGACTGCACTCTGCATTTGTTCATTAAATACTTGTAACTGCGCTGGTTAGTTCTGGCGCAATTTAAATTACATAATGTGTTTTTCCGTTGATATCAAATCCTGGCACCCTACTAGCCGTATTTGAAATTAGTTGTCCGGTCGTTGGAGTCTGCTTAATCCATTTTTGCTTCCATTTGGTATCTGCGTCGTCACTGTTCTGAAGCTCATTTCAGCCATGTTGATTTCCTGGTGCGAAGACGTGTAGGTGGAGTATAATAAATTGTTCTACACGAGCGTGCTTGCTGTTGTATTTAGTTCATCCTCGTTTGAATGTTTGTTCACTGTGAATGTGCGGTGGAGGAATATATTTGCAAGCACGTTGTAGGGGTAGATTTTAGCGTACCGGTTACTAAGCGTAGTGCTGCGTTCAGTTGTGTATCAATCCTCTTCGTATGAGTAAGGTATTTTGAGTTTGAGCTTAACGTGTATTTTAGTTTTTGTCATCTGTGAATTGAGATGGAACACCGAAATTTCTGTTTTTAACGGGTTTAACCTGAGTCTTTTTCATTTAGCATTCAGCCAAGCTATCTAAATCCTTTGTAAGTCCGCACTAAGTGTTTTCTATTTCTCCGCTTGACGAAGGATTAAGAGAAAAACATGATCTACAAAAAGCATTACCGGAGTGACTATAGTAGAAGAACATTCAATGGTCAACCATCGTTCGCTAAATGCCTAGTTTAAAGTTTTCTAACGTACTAGGGTCATCTAATCTCAAACAGCCCGTGTATAGCTGTGCAAAACGGAACTTCGCGAATTTAATCTATTCCATTTTAGTTATATTTAATCCGGTTTTCGATATTATTTAAATAATGTGTTCAATTTCATATAGAATCGATAATTTTCAACGTGTTTATGTAAATATTGATAAAATCGACACGTATCGCGCCAACCGGAAAATGAACATTTTTTTCCTTACCGTCAAAATTTCATGTACCATATAGTGGGAATTGTGACTGAAAAATTAATGTGGGAAATTTGATGACGTTTTAATTATTTCGCGCGAATTATGATTTAATTCGATTAAAACCACTTCGGAATTTGTCACACCGTTAATATTTCGGGAGACAGAGAAAAAACAAAATCTACCCAATATTTCTGCGTTTGTTTTTTTTTTTAGTAAAATATACCGAAATTATATAAGTTAATTTCTTTTTCCGTTTGTATTATTATTTTTTAATCGGTTGGTTAGAATTTTAAATTTTTTGATTTATTTTACGCAATGTTACTTTTTTTTTCATTCATTATTAAAATATTATAATCGAAAAAGCGTGATTATATTAAAATTCGATCATTATAACGAAATATGTCGGACGTTATTCGAAGCGTACGTAATTATATATACGTGTAGTAATTAAATTAAATTTTTTTTTTTTTTTTTTAAATTTACCTGTTACAATCTTAACTTAACGTTAAATAAGTAACTATATTATAAAGCTTATCACATAACACAGAACATATCTTATTACGTGATACAAACGAGTGTGAAGCTGTTAGCCCACTGGCTAAAGCTTCCAAAATTAAATTATACGAAGGAACTTATATAATTTTAATATACTTCGCCATTTTACTTTTGTATTTATTCTTCGTGTATATTTTTTCATTTCGTTTAATTATAACCGTTATTCATCCGGAAATTATATATTTTCGGTTAATATCTATTCTCCGTTTATAAGAAAATTTGTAATTTACTCGCGAATTTTGTACGTTAAATACGGTTTAACTGAAAATTTTATTACGATTATTATTACTTTTTAAATTATTATATTTTTTTTTACGCGTAATTAATTTTGTCGATTATCGATGATCGTTAGAGAACTAGGCGTCGAGATTACCATAAATTTTTAATGTCGGGTCGTATTTATATTTTAAATATAATCCCACACGTGTTAATTTACGATAATAATTTGCTGTTATATGAGCTGTAAGTTCTTATAATATTGCACACATCGAGCTAATTATTTTAAAAAAATAACAAAAGTATATTATTTTGCTTATTTCATTATTCGCGTTTAATATATGTTGATATTTTAAATATAGCGGTAAATTGCTCGTTGAATATTTTTAAATCTCCGTTAGAAAATTATTAATATAGTAAATATTTACGCGAATACATCACAATTTATTGCTATTCTCGCTTTTATTTAAAAACGATTTATCAATGTGGCTAATTTTGAAGTAAATACGAGTAATTTTTAATTTGGATTTTTCTTAAGACTGATAAATAACTTTTATATTAAAAAAAAATAAAAAAAAAAAACCATTTAATGTAAATCGTATTTTGTATCTTAGAGTGTGTAATGTTGAAAATTAATATTAAAAGAAATATTTTATAAAGTTCCTGTGTTTTCATTAAAATAGCGATTTAATAATCGTACCGCAAAATGCAATTTTCGTATTTATTGTAATGTATTCGTATATCCGCGTGTGTACGTGTAAAAATTTATAAATTTTATAAAATTAAGTATTTGTTAGACTGTATTAACGCTGTTAGTTGTGGTTACTTGTATGGTATAACGTTATTTTAAATCTTTCTCTAATGTAATTTCTGTACGTGTATCGAGTTATTTCCCGTATCTTCCTGCGTTTTTTTTTCTTTTTTTTTTTTTTTAATTGTTGTTTTTAAAAATAAATTTCGATTACATTAGCTTTGTTCGGATTAACGAATTGCATTTATTATTGTCTTATTTTATTAGTTTATATTAACGTAAATTTTGAAATAGTTAATTATCGACACTTATCGTTAGAAGTTATAAACTTTTTATTTTAATAGTTTTTAATAGTGTAATATAAATTTTACGATTAACGACAAATGTTTCCAGATCTTGAATATACGTGCATTTACACAATTCTGAACATTTTTACAATGAAATTCGCTGAACGGTGAATATGATTTTTAAAAAATATATATATATATATATATATATATATATATATATAATAAAAGGTTAATTGTTTATAATTTAAAAAAATGGGGACATTATTCGAAATAACGATGACGTATTTGAACCGGCCTGGAAAATATTAAGGGTAAATTTGCAAAATGATATTTTAAGACGATAACACTTTGCATTGCTTCGAAGTGTATTTAGTAACGACTGTTAAAGTAACAAAGTGAACAAAACGTTTTAAAACTAAAAACACTATCGTTTACTTTTACATTGCTAATACTGAATAAATCAAAGTAAGATTCGAGTTATCGAATGTAATAATCTATAAGTATCGACTGTATTCTTTTCTATCTTACATATCTAATTAAAAAAAAAACTTAAAAAATAATAATATCGAATTTTGTGTGCCCAACAACTGCGCAAGAATTAATTATACTCATAAAGCGTCGTCTCGCTAAATGCGTTGTTCAAGATGACACTAATGTTTATGATAAGTGCGTTTTTTGTTTGTTTTTTAAGAAATATATAATATATATATGTTTTTACCGAGTACCGCAGAGTCAAATTATTTTAATATTTCGAATATTGTACATATTATTTTTCATTCCTAGACCAATGTTGTATTTTAAATAATATTTTAATTTCCCTAACGGATATTTACGCTATAACAAAAATGAGTTCAAACATTTCACGTGCGCGTTTGAAGTACGATTTATATTAAAGTGTTCTATTAACTTTTCGCGGATTAAAAAAAAAATGGCGGGGAAAATCGAAAATATCCCGATAAAAATAAATCATTTTTCGCTCGTTAAGTTATTTTTTATCGTTCGTTACATTTTAATAATAAATGATCTGAATAAAAAACGATAAATTAATTTTCAATTCGTTATTTACGATTTTTCGCGCTTATAAAATTTTATTAAATCCATTATTGCGTTACTTTCATTTAACTTAAATTTTCTTCTGTTTAATCGCATTTATTTTATCCGTGTTTTTTTTTCTTTGTAGAATTATTTTCCTGTTTCGTAAAGTCTATTTTATCATCAGTTTTCGCGCTTATTCGGAATTAATTTATATTTAAAATTACTAAATTTAGATACCTTTATCAAATTTTAATTCTATTTAGAAAATTTACAGCACTTTATTATTTCTAATTTAAGGGGAAGAAAAAACTACAGCACTGCCATTATATACTTTTTATAATTAAATATGTTTATAAACGACTAGCGTCTATCTTTAAATTATCAAAATTTATTAGTTGTAAAATTATTTTAAAATACGTCGTTGTAATGCTAAATTTAACGTTCTAGTAATTTATTTTCGTCGATCTAATGCAAAATTTTATTTTTTAAATATAAAATAATCATTCGTACGTCCGATCCGGGTGTTATAAAAAAGAATTTGAAACACGTGGAATGTAATGACCTTTATTATAATAAAAAAACAAATTACAATTACTAAAAATTTTCTTTATAAAAAATCGCAAAGCATTTCGGCTATTAAGACATTATCAGGTGTTGTAAAATATAAAATGAAACATATTGATTTAACATAAATCAGCAAAAGAAAAAAAAAACTAACAGTGAATGTGGTAAATAAATACAATGATCAGTAATATAAATTTTTTTAACAATCGAAATGTATTAATACCGTTATTCATTTTGTCTGTAATCTTTTAATATTTGTTGTTTTTTAAAATATTCACCGAATAGTAACAGTCGAAAAGCTTTATGATTTTAACTTGTTTTTTGTTGTTCTATTATAAAAAGAAAAAGAAATATGAACGTTTTAATTCTGTTTGGAAAACTTTCGTCGTTTTGTCAATTTTTATACTTTTGCATATAGTTTGCAAATAATTAATTTTTTTCATTATTATTAATACATTCCGAGAACTTTTTGTACTTTCATCATAGAACAATTCGATAAAGATAATTATCATGTTTGACGAAAGACACATTAAATTGGTAAAAAATTTTAATTTTATACTTTTTGCCGGTAAATATTTTCAAATCGCAGAAATTACTAATCAATTTACGAAATGTCGTTATTCGACATATATTAATAAATTTTGAACGCGTCGTATTTTTATTTCATATTATATTAATCAAATATTCGTTAAAAATTAGAGATAAAAATTAAATTTAAGTCGCGGAAAAAAAAAATCAAAAACAACGAAAAATAATGACCTCATATAGTAATACTTAAACTATATGTTCTTAAAATATTTTAATAAACTGATGCTTGAATTTTGAACTTTTTAAAAGAAAATATCCGACAACGATGATATGACGTTGAATTTTGCATTAGGTACATAAGACGAACCTGTTTCATATATTTTACAATACGGATAGTATTAATATAGTGTTTTCAGTTCCTAATTTATGACACGTTTACGAAGGATGTTCAATACGGTAAACAAATAATGATCACACCCGGGTTAAATATGTGGGATTTATTTTTCTAAATGCCATTTTCGATGTTAAGATACGTGCGAATAAGCTTTTATAATAAATCGTTTTAGTATATCAGCTCGAACTTTCTTCAATTTAAATTTTTTTTTTTTGCGGAATATATATTTCTACTTGAAATCGTTTACTTAAAGGTTTAAAAATTGTTAAGGATATTTTATAAAAAAATCGTATTTTACGATCAACGCATTTTATTTTTACGGAGGGAAATGTGACATATATGCAGTTGTGAAGAAAACTTGAATGAGTGCTTGTTAGATTTAATTAAAAAATAAGAAATCAATGTGTTCGCGGTTGTATTTACTTGTACATTTTACGCATATATATATATAATATAAATTTGTACATATATATATATATATATTTATTTACTTATTTAGTTAGAAATGTATTTTTCTCATTTTCTCTCCTTTTATTGTATACGCAATATTAGTCAAATATTGTACTAATAATGTAATTAGATATTATCACCGTTCTACCCTATATGTACATATGTTATATATAAATTTAGTTCATTTTATCAGGAAAATTTATTTTATAATATTGTTGGATCGAAATTTCAGAACATTTTGTTCTTTTTCCGTATTACTGTTTTATTAAATGGATTGGAAATGTTGAATTAGTTCATTTCACTATCGAACATTTATAATTGCGTTTAATATAATTATCGTTTGTTTCATTTATGTACTATTACCAATTCCGAAAAGTTGAATTAAACACGGGGGATTTCCTCCATAAGGATTTTTAGTCTTTGTATTTGTAAGATTAAGAAGTGGTCATAACCGTATGATCTTGCCTAGTTAGGCATCGTCAGAAGGGGAGTTTGTATGTAATATCGAAGATAGTATCGAACATCAGACCATAATTTTTTTCATCTCCTTATCACAATTGCAATCGAATTCTTTCAATCTTTTGGTTTTTTAAAATCGTGCTTGCTCAGTTCATTTATTTATTCGATGTTGTTTCGAGTATGTTTAATATAATTCGGATAAAAAGTTTATGGCGTGTGGATAATAAACTTTTTGTCTTATATATATATTTTTTTAAATGTTTTATATCGTTTCTTATCAATGCCAGTACCACTATTGTCCATTGGGGACAATGAATATTATTTGTATTACTTATGAATAATATGAGAAACAATTATGTTTAATAATTGAACAAATTTTATTTCTATCGTATATTAACTAGTCTGTATAATTTAAAAAATTAAAAATTGTTTTTATAATCAATCTTCATAAATCTCAAACGTGAATGAAGGTTTTTTTTTGCTTTATAATTAAATATTAAGAAAAAATTAACAAACTACGGTGATGGATTTTAAAATTGAATATTTTTCATAGTAGAGTGAATTCGGAATCCTTTACGTCGACTTTTCGTTTCATAAATCAGCTGAGCTTCCTTTTTCAGACTATTCCTTGTGGGCACCTCTTCTTCATCGTCGTCCAAATCGCTTATTTTGGTTTCCAATAACGTCGGTAATTGAGTCAATGTATTCGTTGCATCGCCCTGAAATTAAGATGTTTTAACTTATTTTAATATACGTTCAATTTTATTTTTGAAAAATTACTAAGTTTAAAATACACACCGCGAATATAATATTTAAATGCAATTTACTATAATAATGAATTGTCGTGATAAACTACGTACGGTCATGATTTTAACCAGTACTGTATCATTTTATAAGTAACAAGCAATCATCGTTCTATAACAGTTGTTTTAACTATTTATTTTGAACAACGAAAGGCGTTAACAAATTATGTATTTACACGAATAATCGATTTTATTGGGTTTTTTTATTGAAAGGAAATATATTCCGTCAACTTCGTTATGTACGAATTAGAATGTCAGTTTCCAACTCGTGGTTTACATTGTTATGTCTCTATTTCTCTAACTATATATTATAAAAATTATTTCCCCAACAAAAATATTTTCGCGACAAACAGTATTACGATTGACGACCGGTGTTTATATTACGTAGTTAAAAAGAAGTCGCATTAGAATATACTCGTAATTTTAATTTCAGCTAACTTACTAAACTCATTTCGTATTGAACGTATATTTTCATTTGACATCGTAATTAACCGAAATTCATGTTGGTTTTATTATTTCATATTTCAGTTGATTGTGGTTTTTTTTTTTATTATAGATATTGACACTTTTTGTATTCGACGATGTTTATTTTAAATTAGCCATCTTGTATCGATTGAAAATAATTCTTTTGAACGGTTTTCTTTAAATATTTCGATATATCTTTTTTAAAAAGTAAATACATAATATTTTTATTTTAAAGAAAAACAAACAACGTGTACTATCGTAATAGCATAATTACTAAGTAGAGAATATATTTGACACGAATACTATTATGAAAATTGGTTCATTTTTTAAATTTAAAAAAATAATAATGTTATCACGCAACATATTATAATCTCGGTATTTAATACGAGAAAGGGAAAGTTTATAAAATGCGAAGTATACACTTAGGATAAATTAATAAGGAAGAAGATCCTAATTAAGGGTTTATAATTTTTTTAAATATTTGCGCGGATCTGATCGTAAAAAAAAAAAACTTGTCAAAAATCGTGTTGGATTTAATAATTCAATATGACGTGTTTAACGTTGTAATAAATCGTTAACGGGTCTATTTCGGAACATTCGTTCCCTTACTATAATGACAGTTTATTTTTCCGGGATGATAACTTCATTGAGATATAAGGGTGCAAATTAAGAAAACAAAATGGACTAAAAGTAGCAAAATTACTAAAAAAAAAAAAAATAATTTAATATTTTATCATTTATTTTTCGCGCATAAAATTACCCGTTGTGAAGTTGTTTCCATCCGATGTATAGTTTTCCGTTTCCTAGCAGCGCTTTCTAATTTAGTTTTTAGTATGTGAAATAACCATTCGCATTTTTCAACGGGAGGACATTTCGAAGGTACGTCTACTGCGTCAACATCCTGCAATAAGTTTCCTCTTTGTACATTTGATCTAATAAACGAAAATGTACGAATACGCTTTAATATGATACCTTTATTAGCGCACAAAATTCGTGAATCCGCTTCATTATACTTTTTGAGCTACGTTCCGAGTTGGTTCTTTCTTCTTTTAATTTTTCGTAAATTTCTTCCGTTTCTCCTATCGACGATTTTATATTAGCCATCTCATCGTTACTCCTACAAATCGGAATTCGTTTTAATCGGTATATCTAATCAATACGTCGGCTCGATTGACTATATTGCGATAGATAATTATAAATAAGAGGCGTACGTTGTGTACTATTAATTATTAGTATTTTATAACTTAATAAACGTATTGTGTTTGAAATAGAATGCGCAAAAAAAAAATACTTTTTAAAATAAATAGCGATTATACCTAGATATTAGAACGTGTTGGCGTAGATTACTATGCCATGAGCCGATATCGAGGATCGGACATGCTAACAATTTATTACACTCGTCTATTATGATTTTGTTGATAATTCGTGTATAATTAATGTTCCGACACGCCAAATAGGCGTTTTAATTATTTTAAGCTAGGATAATTTTTTACATAATCATTTGACATAAAAGTGTATTTGTAGTTGTGGTTTATATAAAGATCGGTATATAATTAATACGACAATTTTTAAGCTCGACCTATTTTATTGTTTTCGTCTTCACGGAGAAGGCAGCGGCACCCCATTTCGTATAACATCATACGAGGCGCGAACCTATTCCAAAAGTCTGTAACATGCTCGGAAAAAAGTTTGCACATAATTTTAGAATATAATTATTATTTTTTGATTTTCCAAAATATTCAAATGATGAACGGATAATATCTTAAAAGAAAATTATACAATTTTACACGAGCAAATGTGTGCTCGGGTTTTTTTTTTATGGTAATATGTATGAGGTTATTATTTCATATGTGTTATCTCGTTTGTATCTTGTTAGTAGTGAACTATCGAACAAGTTGAACTGGAAATCTAACGATTATCGTACACTACACATATTCGCACTTTCTAACTTCAGTCCGTAAAACCGTGTATCACTAACTAAGTAGTATGTCAAGATCTTCGGAATGAACGGAATAAATTTCTTCCGATTATATTTATTTCGACATTATTTTGCCTATTATCTATTCGTATACAGTTACTCCGTAAATGTTTATACAGCTCGGTCAGTACGTAATGTAATAATGTAGCAATACGAAATATATGAAATCATGTTAGCCGTTTCATTTTTAAACATTGTCTTGATTTTAATCGTTATTTTAATTAAACGTTCTATTCTAGGTTTGAAAATATAATGTTTTTATCTTTTTTTTGAAAGTATTCGATTTTTTCTTTAAAAATGTTTAAACCTTTCGTGTTTATATAAAATTATTATTTTATTTTTATTAATTTATCAAACACGAAAGTCTAATTTTAGAGTATGTAAGATAACTTACCGTTCTGCTATCTGGCTTTCTACAAATTTACAGGATTCCAACTCGTTGGATATTTCTTCCTTACATCGTTCCAAGTTTCGTTTCTCATTTTCTATGGTAGTTTTCATTCGTTTTAAAACGTCGACAGTCTCCTTTTGCGACAGAAAACGTTTAAGAACATCTTCGTTTTCGGTTACACCTGACATCATAAATGAATGGCATTACTAAAACAATTCGTCCGAATAATATATTGTAGTATAGAACCTTCGTTACGACGTCAATGAAACTACATGTTGTTACGAATTGTCGGTTGATACAATTATTATTTATTTCACCGTTTCGATATTTCGGCGTTGTGACGTATACACGTTGTTCGTAATATGTGCAGCTAATAATTCGAACGATTCGGTATGTATCAATAATATGCATACATATATTCTTTTTGTACCTGAATGATTCCTTATCGATAATACGTATATTCTTTTTTATATTTGAATTATTAAATCACACGAAATAAATCTGTATAATATAATATTTAATAATTACGCAACTTTAAATATACTGTAGTGTGTCACACATGTACTTTTTTTTTTCTTCTTAGAAACAAAAAAATTATAAAACGGGAAATACGCCTTTAAACAACTACCATAGAACAGTGTCAGTTTGAAATAATTCGTACGTTACGCGAGCTACATTCCGTTACTTTTCACATATCAGTGTAAGTATATATTAAAAATCGGACAATAGATAATATAAAATATTCCATCGAAGGTAAATTTACAACGGATTTGGGAGATGATTCTTTTTGTGGTCGATACGGCAGAATGTTATCGATTGGCTTCTTATACAATGGATATTTGAAAGGAAAATTAGTGATACCATTTTTTTCTACTTTCTTTTGTAATGCTAATTGAAGACGTAATACAATAAGAAGTTCCTTTTTAAATGGAGTTAACATGTTTAGTAATTGAATTATTGAAAAATATCACTGCTGAATATATAACCGTATTCTCTATTGAATAATTTGAAGGTAAATGGAAAAATTAGAAGATCCGTAGTTAGAACAACCTTGCCTATTTGAGCAATTTTAAGTGTGTATATAAGGCGATAAATTTCTCAAGATTACTATTTGATATTTTTCGTATCCTTCTAACAGCTCATATAGCGGACTGAATCTTTGCTTTTTCTCATTCCAGATGATATCCTTCGAAACATGTGTACGAATTAGACGAAGCGCCCTAATAAGTAAGCATTGGAAATAAAAGTAATACGAACTTAACTAATACAAATGTTATCGTGTGAATTAAACGTTTTATAAATCAGACAAATAACGTACAAAATTATTATTTCATTAATATTAACGTAAATTAATCCAAATTAAATACATTTTTCGTTTTAACCTGTGCAACTATATTTATTATTATTTCGAATTAACCACTGATGGGTTATCAACTGGTCTTGCCATTTTTCTTCCTTTTCTCCATAAGGATGAATCCTTTCACTGTGTCTGTTTTTCTTTCTTCGGTCCACAAAATACCAGTTCTTCCTCCTTGCTTTTCCTCGAATTCTTTACAATTAAATAGCTTTAATATTAATCGTTGTTCTACATCTTCAGGCATAATGTTCATTTTTAGTCTCTGCGTACCATTCATTTTTAGTTTTAGCATGTACTTAAAATCCGTTGTATATGACCATAAAATCGAATTTTCCGGATGGCGGTAGTAATTTTTTCCACATGTTGATAAATTTCTCGATTACTTCGTTTTATATATTTTTCATTTTGTTTCGCTGGTCCTGTTATTCTTCTTACGATTTTTCGTTCTGCGATTTCAAGCTGTTCGTTTAATCCTTTTTAGTTCATTTTTAGGCCCTCCGCTGCATATAACGCCTCTGATCACAGTTGTATAATGTCGCAGATTTTTCGATAAAAATGTCTTATTATTATATACTTCTTTCGTTAGATAAAATGCTGCTTTCATTCGATTCTGTATTTGATTGTTCTGATGCATTCTGCTCGATTAATTCTCCCACATATTTGAATTTATTAACTCTTAGTACTTGACCAAACTTTATATATATATATATATATATATATATATATATATATATACATACATACACGTTGATCGTACATAACATTAAGCTATTCATTATTAATCAGCAGTTTAACCATTTAACGCGAAGTTTATTTATTCGTTACGTTTTCCTACATTTTTTCAATTTTACTTATAACACGAGTTTATTTGACGGTATATTATTGTATTCATTACCGGTGACTTGTTTTAGTTTGGAAAAGATCTTTTCAAGTCGTTCGGTTATTTGCGATACTTCCTTCGAACACTCGTTTTCAGAATCGTCTTCGTCTGATTCCGTTATTTGAGGAGGAGCCGACGTCTGTTGATTAGAGAACATTTGTCGCTCTAAGCGTTCCAGTTCGTATTTTCTGTCTTCTACGCGTGATCTACCCATTGTATGAAAAATAATTAATAATTTTTCCTTTCTTTTAATATTTATAAATATTTGTTTTTAATTGATACGAAAACTAGGAAAATTTTGCGTGTACTATGGCAGAAATGATATTTTGAAATTTAACTTTCGATCTTGACTTGTAGATTCACATGTATGAATAAAGTCGTTTGTACCCGTTTTAACACTAAACTTAGAATATTACTAATTATTATCCAGCACGCCATTCATGATTGATTTATCGAAAAGCGGCGGTATTGCGATTTTCATTAAATGAGAGTCCTTTATTTCATTAACTAAACAGGTGAATAAATTAATATATGTGTACGAAACTGTTTATTGTAATAAATGAGTAAAAATACCAATTACCGGTAATAAACATTTATCGATAGGAAAGCGACTATATATTTTCTTATTATCAAATTAATTCCAAAACCATCCCCTGGCCACGCCACTGTAGCTTAATATAGTTTTTGAAATTGTTTTAGAAACTTATCTCAAAAAAAAACAATGTCGTAAATTTTGTTTTTAAGTTCCTTCGTAAATATTTTTAAAAAATTTTAGTTTCATCGATGTATCATTCTCCGAAACTTACTGAACAGATGTCAATATTAAATTTTTACTTTAGCTGCTCCAGTTCCAATTTACGTTGATTTTGAATTTTCATTAATTCTTGTTCTTGACGATTTAACGAATCCTCTGCGACCTCTTTGTATGTTTTAGCTTCATTGTAAATTTTCTAAGCGCGGAATAATATAATAAAAGTAATTAAATACGATAAACATCGAATAATTAAAATATCATTCACTGCCGTCTCCGTATCGGAGGTAGGCGACTACTTACACTATACATATTTTGTTATACGGTATAAGTAGCGTACAAGACAATCATCATATGGCGCTAGCCTAGATAGACACACACCCGAGAGAACTGATTGTAATCGCTTTGTTGTCACGACACAATTCAGCCTAGGTTATTTTGTGGTGTACTATATTATTACTAGCGCGCATACGGTGTTCTGCCCCGATGATAATTTTCGCGTCGCCGATCATATTCGAACACCTTCCGTATGGAAGTCCGTGCTCTAGCCACTAGGCTATCCCGACGACTAGTTAAAATATTAGTTTAATAAATAATAGACACAATTTGTTTTGGCGGAAAATGTGTGGAAATGTTTAATTAATCGTCGTTAATAAGATTTCAAAATTGTAAAGGCAATAACTTTCGAAAACGAAGATGCTAGCTAATATTGGCTTACTGATTACGCGACTGATATATTTTGTTTTTTACATCGTAATGACTTTTTAAAATTATTATTATTATTATTATTATTCAAATTAATGTTAAATTATTATTATGCAAATTAATGTTTTTCAGTTTGCTTCGTATTTTATAAAGGTGCAACGCCTGTTTAGGCTTAATCAATGTACTACAACTCTTTCAAATTAGTTTATAATATATAATAATATGGCAACTACTTGTCGACTCACATTTTCGCGGGTCAGTTTCGTTCTCAGTCATCGATTGTGTAACTCGCTTATAACTCTTATATGAAATTTATACTATAATTTAGGTGTATAATGTGAAAATTATACCTAAATTTTCCATGCTCGGTTAATAATTTTTTTCCCTTATCTTCTAATCTAGAATTGAAGTGTCTAACCCGTCATCTACCAGATGTAATGAATGTGAAAAAAAATAAACATTTTTTTAGAAGGAGTCGGTCCAGCGACAGAACTCCATGATGGCAGCCCGAAAGCATTTCTAATTGCCGATTGAACTTGTAAACTTATTTCCGGCGGATTTTAGTGAGTTTCCAATCTCGCCAGGTAATCGCGAACAGTTCGTTGGATTACCTGTTCCTCATATTGTATCTGAAGATCTGTATGCAATGCGTAGTTAGTATGGAGCGCCAGCTATCGTTCGTAGTATCTTATTCTGGTACTGCTCTACTTTTTGAATATTGCTCTTAGAGGAACATATCCGCACAGTTCGCAGTCGTATAACTACAGATTGGTTTAAGTATCGCGTTGTATAATAAAAGTTAATTTTTAATATCTAGTTGCGATCTAGGTTTTAATAACTACTTTAATTTTACTGTCTCGCTATTTAATTCAGTCCTTTTTGCCGGTTATATGCGATGACCTTGTACAGTGTCGAAATCAAGAATAATTTTGATTTTGGGTCTATGTAATACATCGGGGATTAGGTTGCGCGTTGTCCAATATTATCTTCTTATCATGTTTTTGGCAAATTTCTAAATAGTGTCTTTTTATAGCTTTCAGAGAATTCGAGTGCTAATTTCATTGTGAGAATTTTGATTGAATTTTTAAATTACGATGTCCGTTTCTTTTATTAACTGCTCATTAAGATGTGGAAAGAAGTCATTTAATGGTAGCAAACGTGACAAACCTACCGAATGTAAGAAGAAGATCGAGAGAAAGTACATATAAGTACAGAATCCTCTACATTACACGTGTTAAATCGATTTTAGTAATTAAACCGACATACGAAAAAAAATTACGCTTACTTCTAGACTAGATAATTCCGAATTACGTTCGTTTATTTTCTCTTCTAATTTATTTAATATCGATTCGAATGCGACACTCTCGTCGGTTAGCTGATTCTTAATCGCGCGATAATTTTGACGTAAATGATTCGCCTCCATAGCGTTCAGTTCTGTCAAATGAATTTGATTTTCCATAGTTGTAATTTCCTAAAAATAAACTCGATGAAAAATAAACTATTTATCGAAAATGTGGATATTATTTTAAACTTGGCCGACTTAATTATTAAAGTATAAATATCAGTTACACCGTGTGCTGAAAAATGTGTATTTTTTTTTTATTCTATCGATAGCCGAGTACCGAAAATAACGACAACGGTAAGTTAAAAATAAAAATACGATAAATCTAACGCTTTCAATGAGACAATTAGTACAGTTGAAATTCAAAATTAAGGAGAGTTAATCGATTACTATCGTCGTGAAAGTAAGTTTGTTATCGACATTTTAATCGATACTTCTAATTATTATAAGCGTTCGCCTTTGTAATTTAAACGGTTTAATTCTCAACTCATTGGTGATGAATAAAAAAGGTAGGAACGTGTATCGCTTTATTAAAAAGTAAACTTTTAATATTCTTCTTCTTCATCGTAGGCTCGATCCGAGCATCGTGATACTATGAAACCTTGATTTTATGTAACTGCGTCCGCCATATGTTTCGGTCCTCTGCATATCGAACCGCTTGCTGGAATGATGTAATGTTTAGCAATTCTTTGATTCCATCCGTATATCGTGTAGGCGTTCTTCCTTGTTTTCGTCGACCTTCGACCATACCCTCCAAAATTAACTTTCCCAAACTATTTTGACGTATGATATGACCGAAGTAAGTTACTATTCGCTGCCTTACTACATCTCGCAGTCGTATTTTTGGACCGATTTCCTTTAACACCGACAGGTTTGTTCTCTTTTCGATCCAGGGAATCCGCAACATCCTTCTCCAACAGAACATTTCAAAAGCATCTATTCGCCGGACATCCATTTTTTTTTAAGTCCAACATTCCGATGCATACAGAAAAACCGAAAAGACTAAGGTGTCCATGAGGCGAATTTTTGTATTCTTCGTTATGTCGTGGCTCTTCCATACTCTTGTCAGTTGAGCCAATGCATTTTTTGCAGTTCCTATTCTTCTTTTAATTTCATCGGTCGATCCTCCATCTTTGGTAATTACTGAACCTAAGTATACGAATTTATCAACTACCTGGAAGTCATGCCATTGCTAGATGTTATCAGAGTTGTTTCGATTAATAATCATTATTTTAGTTTTGTCTTTATTTATTGTTAAGCCTGCAGCTTTGCTTATGGTTTCCAACTTCCGGAGTAAAACCTGTAGATTCTCTTTAGGCAAATATGGCAGTATCGTCAGCGTATCGTAAGTTAACGTAACATAATCGAACGACTTACAACGTAATAAGCTAAACAGTGCTGCCACTATTAATACATAAAATTATAAACAGAGTGTGTTACACTTAACAATTGGAAAAGCATCTCTGCACCATCTCCTTTTTTTTTTTAAATCGTCTTTTAGGATTGTCAGGAAGTGTAGTTGAATATATTTCTCGAATATATATATATATATATATGTTTAAATCATTGTGGATAGTTAAAATAGATATTTCAGTGCGGATAATACAAAGTATTTTCAATTGTTCTATTCTCAATAAGTTATTTTCGTATGCAGTTCCATATAATTCAATTCTATATTTCCACATTTGGCCTAACGTAGTTAAATAAATTTTTCTTAGTTTTAAAGATGATTTCCCGCCAACATACAACAATCTGGTTCGCGCGCAAGAATATTTTTTCTAGTTTGAGCCACGTGAAACCGCCGTGTCAACTCTCAGTTCCCAAAATACCTTACACAGTTTGTCTAGGGTACCTCGTTGTCATTGGTAAAAATGAGAAAATATGTAAAATTGAAAAAATCCTCTTAAAACTATTATTATTCGAATAGTATATTTTAATCATTTTATTAGATTCCATTACGTAGATATAATTTCAGAACGTAATTTAACTACCTAGACTAGTTATTTTAATTTGGTAAGGAGAATTCGGAAACCCGATCGAATAGCAGCGTGTTCCTCGAAAATGTCACACCCTTCTGAAATGTTTTATTTTCAATGGTAGTTGATTCGATTTTTTTTTTAAAACACGTTGGAGCTAATTAAGGTTCGAATTTTTTTAAAAAAGTAAACATAAAATTAAGTTATTTTTAATTATTACTTAACAACTTACTTTAGAAGTGTTCAAGAGTCTCTTGTTCATTTTAACGCTGTTTTTTGAAATGACGAAATTCGTTGAAGTAAGTTCCATTAATTGATCTTCTTTCTACAATTAGTACAGTTGGTAGAATGTATTTTGAAAAAACAGAAAAGCAATTTTGTATTAAAATCGACGGGTTTTAATTAGAGAAAATGATCGACAAAGTGCTTTACTGAACAAATTTTTATTTTGTTAAATTTTCCGAAATATAAATAAAAATTAAAATAAATATTTGTATCGCTAAAATAGAGTAAATTGTTAATTGTAATCATCGACGTTACGTTTAAAAAGTGTCCGTCGCATTAAATTGAACACGTTACACGGTGAGCGAAATTTAAATTAATATTAAACGAATCTAGAAAAAACCCACGTAAAAATACATATATTTGACGATAAATTTAAACATTTACGATAACACGGAATAAATGTAGCCGAACAAATGTGCTCTTCATATATGAGAAAACTAAAAAAATTCCCATAATTTAAATTTAATAAATAATAAAAATGCACATAATGATGGAAAAAAAAATGAAATAAAAAACCATCAACGAATCTAGGCGTTGTATTTAAACTTACGGCGAATATTTATATATATTATTACTCAAAAGATCGAACGACCGAGCTAGTTTCAACTTTTAACGAGAGATGTCGCGCGATATTCGTAAACATCGAAAATCTATCGATCGAATACTATATTGAACTAATCTTCACAGTCCTCAAGTATGTCGTGAAATTTGACACGATAATAGGCCCTTTATCCGGAATATTTTTTTTTTTTTAATTTCCGCAATTATGCCACTAGCTCTAGCCTATCTAGCAAACGTTTGAAAAAACAACGATTGACTTATGAAATTATTCAGCGATAAGGATTTTAAACGTATTTGAATACTTTTTGTGTTTATTGCTGATTATTCATAATAGATCCGTAGGTTTTGTTAGTTTTAATCGTATGATTTCTGTCGAGTTATCCAGCAGAGCAACAGCTAAAGTATTTGTCTGATAGTTCATATTCACTAGCTAGTTCTTGTATTTTATCTTTCACGTGTGTAACACGTAGGACCTCCGTGTGCAATGTAAGATTGCTGACATACAACGGTGCGTCTGTGATAGTTTTTAATGCTTTCAAAGCGTTGTATTATCGCTATATTTGCTTAGCACAGCCCCAAAGTTGACTTCCATACGCCCATATAGGCTTCAGAATTTGATTGTACAATAATGTCTTGTTCACCGGTGATAATTCGGATTCACTTATAAGACAGAGCAAACTTTATATTTAATTCATTACGTTTTGCTATTACGTGGCTTTTCCAGGTTAGTAACGAGATTTTTAGCTTTCTCGTCTATACACTTCGTTGTACCGGAATATGTAGTACAATTAACTGAAATCCTCGAGTATTTAATACAAGGTTTGAACCAAATCTCATATTATGGGCTACTACTACCCTATGATGACTTTCCCGTTCTATTCAATACATAAATTGCTATCGTATCAGCTTTTCGATACAGATCGCATATAGTGTTTTTATTCTTACTTTAGGCCAAACCTCTTTTAAATGAGTTAGCTTTTCTAACTTCTCGTCAATGACCTCTAGCTGGTAATCCGGTAAATCGCGTATTTTCCTCTTCCAAATTGGTCAATCTACTTCACTCGTTCATGGCTTAATTTGTTTAATCCAGTTTTTTTCGGCTAATCAGAATTAACTACTTAAAAAATAGTTACGAAAAAGAAATCAACATTAATCTTAACACTACTAATTCTAGTCGTAAGCATTTTTCGTCTAACACTTTATAAACCAAAAACATTAACGAACAAAATCAAATATCTATTAAACGAAAAACAAAAGCGTCCGTGCCTATAACCTGTTGACTATTTAATTGTTGATTAAAACGATTTATCGAATAATACCGCTTGTAGAGCTTAATATTTTTTCTTGTTAGTAAATTGTTCAGCTACGAGTTATATTCTTTAAATTAATTTAATAAACCGTTTTAATTAATAAAAATTTGACCCATATTTAAATATTATATTTTTCGTAAATTAATAAAATAACGTGTTTATATAAACGAATTAGTTAACGATTAGTCTTACTTGTTTTACTTGATGATTCAATAAATCTAATTTTTTCTGTAAATCGATAACTTTTAAATCGAATAATTTACGAGCTTCATCACTCTCTTTTTCTAACAACGGTTTCATTTCACTTTGATATTTCGTCTTTACATTCGTCTTGATCTGATAATCGAAAATTAAATTAATTAATCTGTCTAATTTATATATATATATATATATATATATATATATATATATATATATATATATATATATATATATATATATATATATTTATATTTATATATATACATATATATATATATATAAAATGCCGACACTCGTATCCGAGTTAAGTCGTCTGCATAAGAAAAAGAATAAAGAAAAGGGAAGGATGTAAGAGAAGTGAAAAGAAAGAAAGGAAAGAATGAAAAGAATAGAAATATGTAGAAGTTGTGCGTGAATTGATAATGTAGAAGCAGGAGCACAAAACCATGCAATCACATATGTTTTTATCCAGTGGCAACCCAGATGAAGACGACCAGAAACATAATGTGCTTATGCTGAGAAATAAGAAGAGGGAATCAAAAGGAAAGGGATAAGTAGAAAGAAGGAAGGAAGGATGGAAAAGGAAATAATACCACTATTTTGTGGTGGCACCCTAGCCTTTGGATAAATATCCTACCCGCAAGGTAGCGGTTTGTTACTGAGGAGGTAACGATGTAGGGTTTTTACGGCGAACCAAACTCGCCGCGGGAGAGACAGTCATAGGATTTATGCAGACTTTTAGTAGACAGTTCCTCCAGCTGTCCATCTGTATCTTCGTGTCTCCTTACCCTGTCACTACTGAAATTACCTACATGAGGCTTTCCGCCAGTAGATAAAATCACAGGAAAAACCACCACCAAAACCTGCATGCTAAAGCTCATTTGTGTAATATTTCTGTTTTCTGTAATATTATTACAAACTGATTTAAAAATAATTCTGTTGTTACTTACTATGTTACATATTTTTTTTTTTTTTAAGAATTACTAAATGTATTTTTTATCTACTACAATAATTTTTCATAATAATTATTTTTTTTTATTTTAATGATATTTGTTATCTGCTCTGTTCCGTAATTGATCTACTATCCCAGGATTATATTTATTTTTAATAACTATCTGCTTACAATATTTTTTTCTTTATTTAATTTGCTGTTGTTTAAAATAATTTTTTATCTCTATTACAATTACTTCTTGCTCCAGCCATTCGCTATTTTGTATGATTTAGAATTAAAAGAATTGTTAGGTATTATTGTATCTGTTTCCTGTTGATTTTTCCGTATACATCAATATGTAGTATGTTAATTTTTAAATCTAAACAATTTATACTTTTATCGCCTATTTTTAATGTGAATTAATATATATATATAATATATGTGTTATATGAATATATGAACGAGCGCGTACTTACTGTTGATGTTAAAGTAAGTTTGTGATACATGTTTTTTATCTCGTCTTTAATTTTTTTGATTTTTTCATCATTCAGACGTTTTTCATTGTCCCATTCTTCGTATTGTGCTTTTCGCTGTCCCTCTAGTCGGTAAAATATTTCAAAGTTAAAACAGATGCGTGGTGAAGAAATTCATTAAATTATTTAAACATTTCAATTATTTACGGTATAGTCGAAAGAAAATAGAAACTGTCGATAACGTCCATATGTGTACAAATTAAATAATGAAGTCGTCATTCTACATGTAGTAAATGTTTGATATCTAACCATCTTTAGGGTTATATATACAATACTAGTCTTAAACAAATACTTTCCGAAAATTGTGACACAAAATTTAATTTAGAAATCTACTTGCTGTTTTTTTAATATGAAATTCATCCTGACTTAAATTTTTACATTTTTAGCGTTACTTTACAAAAGCGAGGTAAATTTGAAACTCACCGGCTAATTGTACTTTTTTCTTTAATTCCGCTATTTGTTTATTTACAGATTCCAAAGTATTACCCGATTCTTGGCGAGTTAACATTACTCGGTTTGTATATATAATATATATTATTATATTTTTAATTAAATGCAAATTAAAAGAAAATAATCCGAACGAAATGTAATGTTTCGAAATAACAGTATCCGGTATCTACGCAACTGTAATAATAAACTGAACATTTCTTTTTCAAATTGCATTTATAGAGTTTAAGAATGAAACTTTTCATATATTTTTTTTTTATCTTGCGGGTGTCGACATTTATTTTAATTTTAAATATGAGATTTATTTTAAAATGTTTAGGTTTCTTCTTCGTATAACGTTTAAACATAAATCATAATAAATTCATGTACGATAGTTTCAGCCAAACTAATTTTATAAAGTCTTTTAAACACAACTGATATTAGAAAATATTAAAGTTATTCTTCCACAATATGTCGAATTGTTTGATGAGAATTTCCGTAACGGCAACTATGCTAAGGAGATTTCTGAAGCACCGCTTGTACATCCTACAACTGCTTTTCATTCTGATAATTGTTAATTTCTGCGACTTCTTTTCATTAATATGTTTACTCATAAATTTTCTAGTTGTTTATGCGAATAGTTACCAATATATTTCAGGAAGTTATCACTTTGAGACAGATTACTTTGGGGGGAAAAAACGGACATTTTCATATTAGGTAAACGATTATTAAGATCGGAAAGAAATTAATCTCATTAGACGACGGATTCCGCTTATAGGAAATTTTCTATCTTGGCGTTACAACCTTGTACCGGAAGGGCTAAATTATTCGTATGAATTTTTAGAAATCGTTTTGCAGAAGTTGCTAGCATATCTATTAATATATATCCTCGAGTAAGGTCATGATTAACTTTATGTCTTCTACCACGTTTATTTTACATAAATATTCTAAAATATCAGTTTGTAATCATGTTGATTATCAGGCGAGTAATTTTATTTTCGTGTTAGTATTCTTCTTCGGACTGTGTTATATAATATTTAAAAATATAGTCCGTATTTTCTCGTTTCTTTCAAGTTATTTTCGATCCACTGCATTTGTTATTCCGTTCGTAATATGTCTGGCCGAAAACCTGCTTGTTTCACTGACAAGTGAACATTCACTTCGTCTCTTAGATTAAAAATTCTTTTCCATTCTAGTGAAGAACATGTCCGTAATTCTTCTTTACCGGCATTGGAATAGCGACTATCTTTAAATTCTTTCAATAGGAACGTAAAATCCAAAAACTAGGTAGGAAGGCTTCTACATTTATCTAAGATTATTAAATTTTTCTACCACTTTAGCTACGGTGATCGTTCCGAAGAAATTTCCATTGGTTGTAACCTACTTATAGTATAGTTTAGATTTTTCTCAATATTTCTTATCTCTCGAAACGATAAATTGACGACGGTAATTAGATATTCGTAATAATGTTAATAATAATGATGAAACTATTAGACATTGCAACACCTTATTTACGAAATTTCATTTATAATGTGGTATGTTGCCAAAATATTTCGAATTGGTCTTGCGGATATAAATATATTACAGATTCTTATAAAATCGGCGGATTATATTTGGTCATAAGAGGACATGTTTTGATGATGATAATGATGATATAATTTAGTAATTATGTATCGCAATTATAGATTCCAAAGGAACCGAAGGATAAAAGCGTATAAGTGTAAAAGGTGCTGTAGAAATAATAATAATGCCAATAATTATAATAAATTTTAAATTTTAACTTCAATAATCAAATCAAATCAAATCAAATCAAATATATTTTAAGATAATTCAAACATTTTCAATGTAAATGCTACAACGTACAAATTAAGCAAAATAATACATTCTGCAATGTAATAATAATAATAGTACTTTATAACATTCACACAACAATTATAGCCGAAGAACCCGTTATGCGCACAAATGCGCTAGTATCAGGTAATTATTAATAAATTAATCGATAACTTTATGTAGAACGCCCGAAAAACAAAATATATACAAACTTAATGTGTAAGTACCGCAAACATAAACGTAACATGAAATAGCAGTGTAAAATAAAATAACCCAAAATAAAATATTCAAAATTATAAATATTATTCACATACATACCCATGAAACATACGAACATCATAAACACACATTAATTTTATATAAAAGTGTAGTAAAAGAAGAATACATTAGCAAATTTTATAAATTTTAAATTTTATATACATAATCATATAAGCATACAAAACATATACAAACAAGCTCGTACATACCACAAACAAATAAACACATACATATACATACATAAATATATACATATACATGGATATATACACACGCAACATCAATACTTAAAGTAACTTATTCATCTAATATTTACTTGAAATTCTATAACTTAACAGAAATTCGATCAACAATTTTTTCCTTCGCCGTTTATAATTTAATAATAATAATAATAATAATAAATAATAATAATAAATAATATAATAATAATAATAATAATAATAAAGCAGCAATGGTTTTGCTTTTATGTATTAATTTATTATTTATGAACTAGAGTAATCTGATTTCATACAGAGTATGTAACTTGGACTTGACCACATTTTATTTATTGTTTGTTGAACATTATTTGTTTATTAACAAAAATATTAAATTTATGTTGTGTTTAAACCTTATATGCATATTTGTATATTATCGTTTTCTTAAAAATTAAAACATACATCAATTTTATGATTAATCTTTGTTTGAACATTTCTTTTATAAAATATTTTATAAAACGAAATCTAGATCGTCGTCCGTTAGCGATCGAGAAGGTGGTGCGAATGCAGGTTTACCGCCATAGATTCGAAAGATCTCCGGTCATATTACAGGGTAGTAGTAATCATCATGCGTCGAACTCGTTCCAGGCGGACGATGCCTAATAAAAACGTGTTTTAATGTTTCAGTTGTTTATTCGCGTTCAAAGTTGTGAGAATCATAACGTTCTTTTTTTCACTTTTTTTTCCTTTTAAATTTTAAATTGTGTTTAATAATAATTTAAAAGTTTTGTGTTGTGTTTTCTTAATTAGAAAAAAAAATATTAAATTTATATATTTTGCGCGTTTTTATTTACGGCGAATCGTTATATTCAGACATGTAAACTTTAAAAAGAAAATTAAAATTTACGCGCGTAATTACTTTCGAAAAATTGCGCGTAAAGTAAAAACGTTTGACGGTAAAATATGTTCGCGTAACAATTTTTTAAAATATCGAACTTATTGCGCGCGCGCTTTCTGATCTCGTCGATTTCAAATCGCTTTTATTGATTAAGAAATCATGAAACGATCAATGTTTTATGTGATCGGTTTGCTTATTTTAGGATTTCTGCCGTTAATGGTTTCAGGTATGATTTTATAATACTTCATTTCGTCTCCTACGTTTAATTCTTATACCAAAAATTTCTTCGAAGATTGTCGATCGATTTATAACTTAATGGGTATTATTAAAGTATTCGCTTCAAAGACCAATTTTCTCATCGATTTTCATGAATTATGAACGTTCCCCCGCGTTCAATCGTTAGTTTTGAAAATTTTAATACTCCGTATAACGTGATTTGATTCCCATTATTATCGTTTTTCGGCAAGCTTCGTTGAAGTTAAATTTCATAGAAGGCGTGGAATATTGTCGACAAAAAATAGTATTTAAAATTTAATAATTTTTATAGTGCCTACTGTTGAATACGTGTTGAATTATGTGGTAAGATAAATGCGTGATTTTTTTGTAGTTTTTAACTGAATTCGAAATTAAACTCGTTAGATTTCAATAATCTTACAATCAATGGACATTAGGAAAAAAGTACAATAAATTAAACAGACATGTAAACAACAAGTGTTCATGACTAAGTTTAGTTCTACATTTTGTATCGATAAAATTTAGTCATCCGTAATGTGGAAAAGTGTAAACCTATTTGTTGACGTTAAAATGGGATTTTGCCGTTATGTCGTCAGTAAAGGAAGCGTAATATAATTTTTAATTTTAATAATCTTCTAAGTATATGTCGCCGGAATTTTATATTCAACATGCAGGCGTGAGAAACATCTTATGTTAGAGTTGATCATATTTGATGCCTAAATCATGTTCGACTATTACATTTATTCGCATCGTTGACTTAGGTTTATGATCGCACGTCGATCAATATTCGCTTAGCTGTTGGAAATATACTAATTTATCCATTTATAATTTAACCATAAAAGCGATATTTAAAATTATTTGTTGTTTTTAATGTTTTTAATATTTTTAATAATCGGTTTCTTGTGTAATTTTTATTCGATTATTGCGTAATACCTAGAAAACGCTATTAAAATATATATTTTCGGATGTAATGAAGATGCGCTTAAAAAATTTTAATTTATTTTGTATAAGGTTTTATATGTATGTATTCGGTGTTTATATAAGAAATTAAAATTTACGTATATATCATATTCAGCTGATCAACCAATCTTTCATGGTGTAGTCTCTTCATGAATTAACCCCATATTTTGCGCCTTTTCTTCTCGTCTTGAGCAACTCGGGTCCCGGTAACTCCTAATTTTTGTCTGAACTCGTAATCCTATCTCATATGCGGTCGTCGCTCTGGGGCCTTCTTTTCTTGAGATTCTTGCTGTCCATCTTCTATCTGTTCTTCTTATTATATGACCGGCCCACTGTCCTTTCGTTATATTTATCCTTTCTATTATATTTGTTACTTCGTTCTTTCACGGACCCATTCGATCGTCTTCCGGCATTTTTTAGCGATTGATAGCGTGCATCTCTTCATTGATCGCTGGGCTACTTTTAACTTATGTAATTCCTGGTTAGCGTTCATGTTTCACAGCCGTATGTCATTCACTGGGTGGATGCACTGATGTAACGCTTTATTTTTGAAGTGCGGTGACATTTTTGATTCTAAAACAACCGAATTCCACTCGAACGCTGTACGTCCCAGACTGATCCTTCTACTTATTTCTCGATGCAATGATCGTGTGATACCAGTTGGCCACAGGTATACGCATTCTTAGACTGTTTACAGATGTTTGCTTTCAAGTTTGATATCTTTATTTGGTGTAAATTCGTTTAGTTAGTTTGCTGCTGGTTAATGCTTAAGCCCGTTGTTTTACCAATTTCATTTAATTCTTATATTTTTCTCTGTAACTCATCTGTACTTTTTGCTATCAAAACTATGTCATCGGCAAACTGATTTAAGTAATCTCCGTCGATGTTAATTTCTATATTTTGCCAATTCAACTGTTGACTGTTTTTGTAAAACAGATATGCATAACAGCGGCGAGAGACGTATCGTCTTGTCTACTCCTCTTTTTACTCTAAATTCTGGTGTCATTTTGTGTAATCTTACTGTTGATTTTGTTCTTCAAAGTTCTATGTATGTTTCGTTTACTCCTTGTTCTTTTAATGTCGTACTTATCTCGCTCGTGTATACGGAATCAAAAGCTTTTTCATCGTCGTATGGAAGCTAGCCCCCAGTGGTTGTTCATACTTTGTTTCCGCTGATTATTTCTCTAATGTGTACTAAATCCTCTTCTGAATCATGCCTGTTCTTTTGGTTGTGCTTCATCTAATTTTATTCTATTATTTATTATTTTTGTAAATATTTTATACACCACAGTTAGCAGACTAATTAGTATATAATTTTTTATCTCGTCCTTACCCCTTTTTTATAGATTAGTATAATAGTGGCTTTGTTCCAAGCGTCTGGAACGTTACGTTTCCTTAGGCAGGTGTTATAGGACGTTTGTAAGGTGTTCTAATGTTTCTGGTCCAGCTAACTTTATCATTTCGGATACTATTGCATCATTTCCGGTCGCTTTACCATTTTTCATTCCCTTTGGATATTCTGTAACACCTACCGTAGAGTTATATAAGCCTTTATGATATTCAGCTACTTCTATCTGAAATTATCGTGTTTCCTTCTTTTATCATTTGTTTCTTTCCAATTGCTAGCTTTCTTTTTACTTCCTTATAGCTACTCTGATTTTCGATTGCTGCTTCAACAATTCTTTATATCTATATATATATTGGTGTACTATACATATATACATTGAGGTGCTATACGTATATACATACATAATATGTATATATGTATTCGGTGTTAATATTCATTTTGTTCACTGTGAGAAAAAATACGATTTATAACACGAGATAAGGCGAGTTTAAAGAATTCGATGACTTATGGGATTTATCCGGCGGCTGCCTCCGACGACCTAATTATCTGTTATTTTATTACCTTATTTCTGGCCCGAGATTTTATCGTTTTCCTGTCCACTAATATTGTGGGATAATGAAAACGCCGAATCCTTAATTTCTCCGTGAGAAACTATGACCCTGCTTCCATGTTCGTTTTATGATGTTCTACAATTATTTGAAATTGTTTAGTGCTGATCTAATTTATTTTTTTTATCTCGTTGACGAACTGTTGCTAGAAATCGCTGAATTTTATCTTAAATTGTTTAACTTCATCCTTTCTTCGTTTCTTCTTGCGATTGGTATTATTTTCGATCGTGAATAGAAAAAGGCTTAACTGAAATTCAAACACACTCGAAACTCGAACAGCGTTTACATTTTGTTTATCGCCGATGTAGAGTCATTTGAGTTAATTCTTTTAGTTGTGTTTCAAGCGACATCGTTGTTTTCGAAATTTATTCCTTCAAATACATCCCGGATTATATAAAATAATTATTTTATATCTTAACGCGAAATGTTTGGAATAAGTTATAATTTTTTAGACAAAAAAGTAAAAATTGTTTAAACGCGTCGTCTAAAAAAAGTGTCTGCCGAAGTACTCTACACACACGAACGTTTTCGCTCGTAAAAAATTGAAATTAATCATCGAAATCTGATTTAGTAATTTATTCCATCGTCGAAAATTGTGTGGTTTGAAATAATTTATACCAAATTGTTCAAATTATATTTATAATACGTTGGAAATTTGACGGAAGCATCGAACAATTTTCTAATAAATTTTTATTTATACGTTTATTAAACGTCGCGTCTTTAAACTGAAATGTTTAAAAATTTATTTGCGTGTAAATATATTACGTACTTTCAACTTTTCCTGTGGATATGGAGAGTTTATCTATCGTTGAAAAATATCCCGAAATATGATTAATATAATTCGCTTTAGAAAATTAACTATTGTAAAGCGTATATATTTTTATTTTGTACGCGTTTATAGTTTAATATTTTTATGTTAGACCGACCCAGTTACTAATATTATAGAGGGGTGTTAATTTAGTCGAAAGTTCCTTTGCGCTGAAAATCTGCTGTAATATACAGTCATACCAAATAAAAGTTTATTATTTGTTAATTTTTTTCCGGTGGCATAATTGATATATTAGTAAATTTGTTTTGTTGCACGTAATTATTGATTAAAATGCTTCTTTTCTTCCAATAGATATATACATGTGTATATAATATTTACATATTTCCATTAAGTGTATTTATATATTTACATATAAGCGTATATATACGTTATATATATATATATATATATATATATATATATATAATAACAGTTTTTACTTTGATAGATAAAACGTGAAAAGTAGAAAATTCTGAGAATGATTTAATGGTTTGTCTATTTATATTTGTAGATTATTTTTTTGCGACTTTCTACGTAAAATATACTCTGACAGCTTTTAAACGGTATAAAACTTTTCCTCAATATGTGCGAAAATTCTTGGAACTTGAATTGTTTTTTGTTCAAAATTAATGGGATACAAGTAAGTGGGTGAGGATAGGCCAGGTTATGTTCGGTTTGATTATGATATATATATATATATATAATTAATTAATTTATTTATTTATTTATTTATAGATTCTCGACTTCTTGGTCATTTGTGTCTACTATAAGTTAAATGATTAAATATAACTGAAAAGAAAAGCTATATCTTTTGGAATACATACATTTCAAAAAAAAAATAAAAACAGATTGAATAGCTCCATCGTCTGCAAGCACCTCTTTTATCGTCATTTCTTCTCGTGGGCCCTTGTCTGAACGCTTTCTCCCGCTCCTTGAGGAACCGTGGACATCCAGTGATAATGTGATCTCGATGGACATTTTTTTTGGTTACCACAGTCTCTATACGACGGCTGTAGTCCACGTAAACATCTCGAATTTATGTCGATCGTTTTAGTGATTAAATAACCCCCTAGGCGGAAAACATCTAGTTACTGTCTACTAAACGAAATAAGTGTATCTGCGGTATATAAAAATTTAAATTATTAAAAAAAGTAAATTGTTTTTTGTTTCATTTGTTGATGTCTATTGTCTGCGCATTAGTATATCCAAGTAATTTGATATAATCTGCTAAGGTTAGTCTGAAATAAGTGAAGTTAGTTGTCAATTAATTATGCCTTTTTCCGGAATATAATTACTTTTATATTTAGCGGTAATTTGTAAGTTATATATATATATATTTATATGTATATGTATAATATATATATATATATATATATATATATATATATATATGTAAGATATACATGTTGGTGTGTATGTAATCGAGTGAAATGCGAAATAAAAGTTTCTACATTTCTTATATATAACGTGTACACCCGGGGTTGATAGTATGATTAAAGTCAGTTTTCTTAATAATGGGAGAAATTATAATTTTTATTATATTTTCTGGAATGCTTTAATTTCGTAGTCGAATATATTTAAAAGGTTTTTCTTTTAAAAAAATATTTATGATTTTTTTCTTTTTAAATAAAATATTTCATCATAAAATGAAAGATCAATTTATTCGACGCGCAGTTTATCTGTCCTGCGTTTGTTTATTCGAAGAGATTGTATTATTTGTTCTAGTTCCAGATGAATATTCTTTTTCACGTCGTGTTTGATTAGCGCGATAGCAGATTTAATTTTATCAGTCTTTCTAAAAATGGATGAATCACCTTCTCAGTGTACCTCTCCTACTAGCATACTGGGTGACGTTATAATATTATTTTTGAAATATTTCTATCCTTTTTCACACGTACAATTGAAGTTTTTCATTATCTTTTCGACATGAGCGATCTCGACTGATTAAACTATTATACGCGTAAAGAGGATATTACTTCATAATTTTCTACCGTTAAGAACGATATTCGAATTTTAAACTAGAATTATCATTTTTGATCTGCGAATGAATATCTAATATTCGAACGTTGAAAGAAATTTATTTATAAAAATAAAACTATTCGCAAACTGAAGGTAATATAATCCGAAGGAAAAGTTGATGTATGCCGTAATAAGATAATTAAAATGTATTTTAACCTTATTAATAGATTACGTCGGGACAGAGAAAAAAACTATAACACGAAGGAGTATATTAATAAATGAACGAGAAAAAACATAATTTTAGTTACGCGCATTAAAACGCATGTGTACGCATAATCATACCCGAATGAGGCGTGAATAATGCAAGAGCATTTAACAAGGTAGATAGACTACAAATATATTGCGTTAATAATATAAGGTTATTATAGATGAAGCATTTACGAAAGAAAATTAAACGTCTTTTATGTTTATATAATTTGTTTTTTTAATTAATTCGATACGATCGTGACGACATAAACGAGTTGCTTTCGCATTTAAGAAAGAATTTTTTTTTTCAAGCGAGAATGTACGTTCTCTTCTTATTATAGTCTAGGTGTTCGACATTTCGTGCATTAATTGTATCCTACACACTATATATCGGCATATTTAGTACTATAACAATCTGCACGAATTAATTGGATTATTTTATAGATTTAGGCGCATAATTCCAAACAGAATATTATCCGTAAGTTGGTAGCGGTTCAATAAGGTATTTATATGTATAATATTTTATTGAATATGGGAAAAAGTGAAAACATTCTTTCTCTGGCTTACGAAGACTATAATTAATTTTCAAAAGTTAATTGTCATGACACCTAGGTACTTGACTTTTTCTTTCTAATAGTCCTATTGATCACAGTTCGACTCCGATTTAATGTCCGGCCTTCTTTTCGAGAATAGTATTAGCGTCTGTTTTAGCAACATTTCTATTCCTTAACAACGCGCTAAATAAGAAATTCGGGTTAAATCGAAATGTACTCTACAAACGATATTTAAATATACGACCGATAAGTTCAGTCGGAATTTATATATGAAATGTGTTGAGATCGTCTTCAAAATAATCGTTAAGAAAAAAATCGGAATTAATAGAAGGAAATGCGGAATTTGAAATAATAGACGTGACTCACAACGTAGTTTATAGTGTTGGCTTGGGATGTCTTAATAGATTAATCACGTTTACCACCGAACATATGACTTGAGAAGAAACAGATGCTCTTCTAATTACTTAGTGTAGGAAATTTTCTTCAAACGATATGTTGTATTATTCTGAATGGCCATACTTTATCCTTTCTGAAATTATTCATTTTCTCACTCTAATCGCGTCGTCTCTTTTATTGTTTGTAATTTAGTGTGTCATGATTACCTTCTCGGTCATCATAGTTGTTTGTACGCACGACGTTGATAGAAACGGTTCCGTACACTTTAGGTTATCCCAAATGATGCGTTCCTATAAATATTACAGAACTAATGCAAACTAACACTTATTAACGGGATGGTATATTCGGACATTGATTTTAGGTTAATTATATATATATGTGTGTGTGTGTGTATTTAATATTGACCTAGGAATTTCTTCTAATTTTTCTACTAATCACTTCAATTTCATTTTTTTAGTAGACTGAAAAAGATATTTTCGCGCTAAAAATCGGTTATAGATGTTTACGTATAACGTGTTTTTTTAAAAGTATTATACATGTTTAAAACTTAGCCAGAGCATATTATTTAATAATATTAATTATTACCCAAGGACGAATTGGAATAATTTTACACAAATTATTACGATGACGAAGTTGAACAAACCGAATAACGCTAATATTCTGTTAAGTTTCTATGCTTGTGTATATATATATATAAATTTATATAGGTGCACATACTTGTGTAGTGTACATATATGTACATGTATATATATATTATGCATGCGCATAGGTGTATAAGTAGGAAAAAGAAGTTTTTGGTGGTTAACAACGGTGATTCTTCATCATAACCGGATTACGTTAGACCGGGCTAGCCACCTGCCTGTGTTCCAATCACTTCAGAATTTGTCGGTTAATCGTCCAGTTTAGGAATCACTGTTTCCCCCTTTCAACGGTTATATTTTTTTTACTCTTTTACATCTTCTTGGATACTTTTTTTTTTTTTATCTTTTTTCTTTCTGCCCTGTTCGTATTCATTCCAGTCTAGACCAGCTCTGTGGGCTTTCTTTCGTATTAAAGTTAAATAAGTATCTATGAATTCATCCGATGAATGCGCTAGAGTCTCTATATACATATATAAAAGCATGCTTGTCGTTACAGTAGCAGTCGAGTAGTGTATTTCAGCGCTTTAGAAGCGTGGACTTGAACGTGGTCGAATGAAATATTTTAGTTTTAATACACACTTTTCGCTCTTTTCACATTATTTGGACAGATATTCTATCTTTATTTACTCTCCGGTATTTTTTTTCCCCCCGGTTACCCTCACTAAAATACTACGGTAGTACGCGATGTTTGTTGTTATATACACAGTTATTGGGTGCTGTGTGCGAGTCGCGTTCAACAAGTGTGCCTGCGGACAACGTGCACGGTTGTCATAGTTACACCGGTTGAACTATCACCAATACTAAAGCTCGAGCCACTGGCTCGGATTCAGTTTACGGGGTGGTATATAGTAATAATGACGATGATATTGATTAATAATGATAATGATAATAATAATAATAATGATGATGATAATAATAATAGTAGGCAGTATTATCGCGCTTCTGAGGTCTCTTCGGTTATAAAGTGTCTTCTAGTTCTAGAGAGTAGAGAGAACAGCTGCCTTATTAATATCGTCTGTAGTATAACCGTTTTTTCGTTTCTATCGCCCTGTATTCTCACTCTTCTATCTTATTTCCATTCGTATCGACTCGTCCTTGTCGGTCAACAACATTTCAGTTTTTACACCGTATAGAAAATTGTTGTATAGTCGGTTTTTAAATGTTAACATCTGCACTTTTCGGTAACCCACCATTTTCATTTCCATATCCATACAAAGTTCGTTACTTTTATCGCGGGTCGTTTGCGACTACGTTTAGTTAGGTCCGGTATAATGCCTAGCCTAAATTTTTCTCCCCCAATATAAAGATACGCTCGTATTAACGTACAACATGTGCCTATTTACCAATCCAAGCACACACGTCTAGTATCTAAATCGTTCTACTTCTAACGAACCCTTCTTTTTACGGTGTGTATATCATTTTACCAACGATTATAGAACTAGTTTCTTGTGATTTTATATTTCCTATACTATGATTAAGAATGTTGATCCTTGCATTATATATATTTTATATATATACATATATATATATATATCCAAGGTGTAATCAGAACTTGATAAAGTTAAACAAGTATCTCTGTTAACCAAGTACAGCAATCTAACTCAAAACGTATTTTCTAAATCTACGAATATGTGGTCTATATGACAATGGCTGATACTTCTCTGTTATTTATCCGCATAAACATTACAATTTATGTGGCTTTATAATAATATTAATAATTACAGTAATTTTCTAAACCGAGTTCACTTGTGTTATATATATATATATATATATATATATATATATATATATATATATATATATAAATATATATATATAATTTACAGAAATTCTTCAACGTAATTGTTTAACCCTTTCGAAATTTAATCATATTTTTTCGTAATAAACCGATTATATTGTTTTCATACAACTCGTTGGAATGTATTTTTTTTGCAATTTTACTCAAATTAAATTAATGATCAGTGGGATATTCACCACAATGTGCTTTTAGTATTGACATGGCACGTGTCCAAAATAAAAATATGATAGAAGTTTGAAAAAACAGCGAAATTTCAAAGACATTAAGTGCATTTAATAGCTATTGGTGTGTACGGAAAACCCATGAGAGGATTCTTAAATCGAGTGGTTGATACTTCATAATGTCCACAGATTGATTTCTTCAGTGTTTCCATAAACTAAGTACTATATTCAATTTTTGTACCAATAGCCTTGTTTGTTGTAATAATCGATGTTGTGTCTGCTTCATAACTTTTTTGGATAATTTTTTTTTTTATTTTTTAACATCTGAATGCGAGACTTCCGTTATAATTTCCGATGAAATATAATGTACAAATATTTCACCGTTCGTGAAGACCGGATTATTATTTTTTATTTAGATAGATATGCTATGGGAACAACTACGTCTTTAACAGAAATGCATAGCTGTAGATTTATTGACAAAAACCTGGATTCCCGTTGTTTCGGTTCACTTTAGAAGCTTGTTAATTCTGAGTTGTAGTGTTTCCGATCCAAGTGAAAGATCGAAGAACACGGCAAGAATATAATCAAAAGGATAGCAAATAAGGATACTCTTATTGGCGGAAATATTTCTGTAAGTGTTATTTATAGCAATATTAAATAATATTGGCCTAAGGATGTCTCCTTGCGGTACGCCGTTTTGTAATGTTTGCGGAAGCCTGACATATTCAGACGATTATTAAGGAAGCTTCTTATTACTCCTGCGAGTCGATGATTGCAAAATTTTATGTCATAAAAGTTGGATCGAAGACTTTGGACATATCCAAGAAAAATATATAAGTGGTGATTGATAACGAATTTTTGATATTTCATTATGGAGTTAAATAACTAGATCAGTTGTTGTTGAACTACTTGGGGAAGTAAAAACGCATTGTTTTTCACTTAATAAATGTTGATGTTCTAGTTTCCGCAGGCGTGCAGCTATGAGTTTTCCACATTTTTTTCTACCCACAGAGGTCAATGAAATAGGGCGATTTCAGTTTACGGATGAAGGGTCTTGTCCTGCCTTGAGAGTGGGCAATAACAATGTCAGTAAGGAAATATGAAATTTATCTGGTCCACTAACGCTATTTTCTAACGTCTTTAAATAGAAGGATTATTCATATTCATTATTTTCCAAAACGAAATTGAAAGGAGTAGATTCTACTGTAAAATTTAACGAAAGCTGAATCTAGATTTGAATCGCTTGACTTATCTGTAAATAATTTTGTAAACAGATTTGCTATTTGTGGTTGATATTGGAATTATATTTCCGTTATGTTTAATCCCGGCAGGAACATATAACGTTCATACGAGCTCCATGGATTTAATTACGACGCAGATGAAGTGAACTCATGTCGGGAAGATATTTTTTGCTTATTTTATAGTATATCATGCTTTGGCATTTCCAAAAGTATATGTAATTTCTGGTCGAAGGAAAAACTTTTGGTTTTTCAGCGCTTTTCTACACGTTTACGAATAGCAGCTTTATACTCTGTGGTCCACCATTGAACTTTTTTTTTCAGCGAGTGCCCTGATTGCTGTTTGGTAGTGAAGATAAAAAGCTGCGTTGTAATCATGTTTCAGTGAACGCATTACACCAGTTCCGCGCGAACTCTTATCAGCTAATTTATTAATAAGATAGTTCCGCGCCATGCGTAAATTCCCCATATGACAGTTCCGCGCAGCATATCTCAACAAGATAAGACAGTTGCGCGCAGTAAAAATCAGCCTATATCAAGATAAAATAGTTTCGTGCCAGTGTCAAGTTGTTTAGTTTTATTCTTGACGTGTATAAATCAGCCTATATCAAGATAAAATAGTTTCGTGCCAGTGTCAAGTTGTTTAGTTTTATTCTTGACGTGTATTTGGTAAACGTTTCATTATGGAAGCTGCGTCAGCAATCAGTGAAAAAGGTAAAACATTAAAAGTTTATAATGGCTTTAAATTTCGAAAAGATCGTGTTGTTAAAGCAGGAATATCTTGGAGATGTACCTTTAAAAAGTGTCGTGCTCGTATTTATACTGATGTGAATGGTCAAATTGTTCTTGAAGGTGGACCAGTGCTTCATAATCATGAAGAACCTGTTATTACATCCAGGCAACAAATTTCGAATGCTGTGAAAATGAAGGCTTTGGATGACATTTCCAGACGACCACTCGAGCTAATAAGAGAAGAAATTGTCAAGCAAAATGCCACTGCTGAAATGAACGGTAATGATATTGACAGTATTCGTGTTAGTATATATCGCAAAAGGCGTTCCATTTTACCAACCCTGCCAAAGAATATTGCTGAAGTTCATGTAGCACTCAATAGCATGAATGTACTTACCCACAATGACCAACCTTTATTACTCATTAATGACGAAGTACATAATATAGTGTGTTTTGCGCCAAAAAGTAATTTGAAATACCTCTGTTCTGGTGATACTATTCTTGTCGATGGAACTTTTGATAGTTGTACTAAATTTTTTTGTCAACTATTCACCCTTCATATTGTGAAAAATGGCCACTACGTTCCTTTAGTGTGGGCATTACTGCCTTCCAAAAAGGAAGCAATATATGTACAACTGTTTCGCCATCTTGTAGATGCCTGTGCTGCAGAAAATTTAAACTTTCAGCCTTCAACTCTTGTTGCTGACTTTGAAATAGCCATTCGAAATGCTTCAAAATCAATATGGTCAAATATTCAAATAGTTGGTTGCCGTTTTCACCTCACTCAAGCATGGTATCGTCATATCCAGAGTTTAGGTTTGAGTAGCAAATACAAAGAGAAAGAGAATGACATTAGTAAATGGCTACGTTTAATTTTTGGACTCCCTTTCCTGAATCCTGAAGAGGTTGCTGATTGCTTTGTACTCGATATCCTGCCTGCTATGCCAATAGATTTGCATGTTTTTGATTTTTCTGAGTATCTACTAGAATACTATATTTTTGACAGCAGTACTTTTCCACCATCTCAATGGGCAGCAGCTACTGCAGAGTCTCAGAGGACAACTAATGCGTGCGAAGCATTCCACCTTGCTTTCAGCAAGAATTTTTATTCTGCCCATCCCAATTTGTTCTCATTTTTAGAAGCTATCAAAAATACTCAGGTGAGCACTGAAGCAATTCTCAACAGCCTTGAAATCCCGAAGAAAGTTAGAAAATCAAAAAAAGAAATTCAACACAAAAACCTCTTGGAAACCTGTTTGGGGATGTATAATAATGGGCAGATATCAGCATTGAGACTAGTGGAACAATTGCGTCACCATTATGCTGCATAATTTTTCAATTTGTTTTTTTTTTTTAATTATTAATAACCTCATATAAATTAATTTTTTCAATTCATTTACTTATTGCATTCAAAAAAAAATTATTTATGTATTTTATTCAATACTTATATGCTCTGATGTAAAATAAATAATTTCAAACGCGGAACTGTATTTTTTAATGGAATACCTTCTGCGCGGAATTGCTCTGTAGCCTAAAAACCATCCGCGCGGAACTGCTATCTGATTAAAAAGCATTTGGCGCGCAACTGTTATATTTTCTCCTGCTATGCGCGGAACTGTTCTACAGCCTCAGTGAATACTCCCGCATTTTTTAATTTCGGTGATTTCGATATTTCTAGAACATAATTGAAAGTATTTTCTGTTTTGTGCCAATTCCAGCTGACTTTTTGATCTCTATTTTTGCTTGGCTCGGAATATTTATTATTGTGGGGATATTATCAGTTCCTAAGTATGAGAAAATAATTTCCCATTGAATAATGTGATAGGACTAAATGTGGACAAAGTTTTAATTTATTAGTTTTGTGTTATGAAGGATTTATTGATCGGTTATATAATATTTCCCCGGTTGTTTTTTACTTCTCCATGCGGATGAATGAACATTTAAATCCCTCATTAATAGAGAAAGAAGTTTTAGTTGGTTTAAAATTTGAAGATCGTCGGGTGAAATATGTGCATATTCGGTGGTTAGTTTAAAGTGTAGGTATTAATTTCCATGGATGTGTAGACTTTCGCAGCCACAGGCAAGAAGGATACCTTCTTAGGCTCATTGACGTAATGCTTTAATACACGATATTGTTGGAGATATAGATTCCCCTTGTCTTTAAATGGGTTTCTTGAAGAGCTAGGACAGCGGATTTATACGTTGTAAAAATTAATTCTAGATGGGTGAATATTGCCATTACAGTTCCAGGTAATGATGTTATACTTTATATTCTATGAAACTTTTCCGCTTTGTTGTATCAGTTGTAGTTCTGTTCTTATTTTAGTAAGAGTTATTATTTAGGATCGATTTATTACAAAATTGATGTGTAGTTTCCATCATTTGAACAAGTGCCCCTGTATATCGGTTGTAAATTCGGAGACAATGTCGGATACTATATCGGAACGTTTACACGTATCGACAAACAAATGGAATTTAGTGAATAAGATCGGATTGATTTTTTGATTGCCTTTGAAAATTTTTCCAAGCGAGTTAAATGCCAGTTTTGATGGAGAAAGTGAATTTGCTTGTGTCTATTGTCACGGTTTAAAGAATGTTTTTCTAAGTCCATGAGAATTTCTTAATCTGATTACAAATTACTGTCGCTGGATGAACTTAGTCTGTTTCACTTTTCAATTTTTTTTTTTTTTTATTATTTCCATAGGTGTTTTGCTATTGAAGGATTTGTTTCAGTTCGTTAGTAGCTGAATGAAGATACATTTACTTCCCAGTAACAAGCGTTAAACTGGGAGGAATTTCTAATTTCAGAGTTTATATGTGTAGTTGTATTCTTAATCTGATGTTCTGGGACACTTCGCTCCCGACATGATATTTCGCACATTAGGTACATTGGTTGTCAAAAAAATGTGTGATGAGCAAGTTTATACCCTTGCGATTTTAACAACTGCGGTGCATTTAGAAGTTTTGCGATACTTTATTTAGGACAAACTATGTCGTCACAAGCAATAAATATTTTATATTTACATTCTAAGGAATGACGGTTTACATTCGATATCAAACATAGACTTGACGTTTCCAACTTTTAAAGTCGCACCTTCTACATAAGGAAAAATATCGTCGGGTATGATAAACGGTTTAGCGGAATTACTTTTTCGTTTGCGGCCTTTATTTGATTATAGCAGAAAAATATGGATTTCGTATAGGAATTCTAGCGGGTTATTTAATTTATTAGTATTATATAATGATTGAATATCTCCCTTAGTGTTGATCTGCGCTGAACGGAATATGGTTACCATTGTTGTCTAGTCGTGGAACTGCTCGTCGAGAGGTCTGATAAGCTCTATTTCTTCGTTGGTTTCATTAACAGGTTTATACCTTGGCATATTGTGGGTTACAGATAAAGTCATATGGTAGCGATTGAAATCTCGAAGCAACGTCATCTGTTGTTTTTTTTTTGTCTTCTCTTCCTTTTATCATTCTATCAATTGTGAGGTTTACTGTCGAGCTTTCGAGTAGCTGAGTAAAGTCATTCTGTTTCCTTTATCATTTATTTGTGCAGTAATATTTCTCTATTTTTCTTTGCCATGTTTAATACTTCATTATTTGTAGTTCTATTCGTCAATTTTGTTCCTAACATCATCCTTCAGCAACACATCTCGAACGTTTTCATGTTTTTTTTTTTTCTAAATATCTGTTTTAGCTATCGAGCTAGGTATAGATGGATATCTGAATAAAATGTTTTTACACTCCGGCGAGGCAATTTTATTAGTTACTATGCTTATCATATTTAAAACGTTTTTTGAGTAATTCTCGCTCTTATTATATCTCTTCCGTTTTTTCTATCTGACGTTATAATATTGTAAATATTTCAAGTTCTTTTACTTCAGTAATTTTTATTCCAACAAGTTTTATATATTAATTATTGGATTTGAACTCTGAAGCAGCTCATTATTTTGTCTCAACTTTTATTGATTTTGATTTTACAGTATTTTGTATACCCTTTATTTATTTATTTATATATATATATATATATATATATATATATATATATATATATATATATATATATATATAAGCGTTTCATGGATACTACATTTGTCCGTGTTTCGAATGTATCATCATTAAAAGTGCTGTCTCCGTATCTGTGGGCGGTGACTACTTATCTATATATAATTTATTATACAGTGTAAGGAGCGTACAAGGCAATCATATGGCGTTAGCGTACACCCGGGAGAAGTGATTGTAATCGCTTTGTCGTCTCACGACACAATGCATCCCCGCGTGTTTTTGTAGTGTACTATATTACTACTAGCGCTTGTATAGCGGCCACATACACGGTCAATAGTACAGTACTGTCAGTAATACTGATGTAACTTCATCAACGTACCTTTACACGATCAGTATCATCCATCAATAATTTGTGTTTTTGATGGAAGCAGTCTTCTTCTTGCGTAGATGTATCCTTTAAGAGTAGGTGAAAATATGAAACATAAGAGCTTGTATAGCAATATTATTGCACTTTATTATTTCGACAACGTACCGTTCGTCGCAAGAGATGGATGAAAGATTCATATGAATTTGCTATGTGAAATCCAGTTAAGTGATAGTGAAGATTACTATTTTCAAATGACCGACGTAGTATTCGAAAAATTAATTACGATGGTACAGCCGTTTTTATAAAAACAGAATACTAACATGCGAAGCTTTACTTTGGTGGAGGAAAAGTTATCTGTTACTCGTAAGATACCCAGCAACGGGTTGAAATTTCGAAGATTTGAAGTTTCAGCCGTCATGTCACCGGCGTCCATTAGTGCATCAGTTTTAGATAGTTGTGATGCCTTAGCATATGTTTTGCAACGGTATATAATAATAATTTGTATAATGTTTATGTCTTCAGACGAATAATGTTTTTGGGTATATTTTAATAGCTTGTAGAAACGTATTTTGATGCGTTTTTTTTTTGTTTAATTTGGTTAAACTGTTTTTTATTTAGTGTATGTATTTTAATTAGTGTTTTATTTTCCTTGAAATAGAATTTGTACAACATTAATAATGTACTTTTATACATTTTTTAATTCCGTGTTTTTAAATTTAGTGCATCTATTTTAATTATTTAATATATTTGATTATTATTATTAGTGTTTTATTTTCCTCGAAATAGAATTTGTACAACGTTAATAATGTATTTTTTTAATACATTTTTTGTTTAATTCAGTGTTTTTAAACTGCCTTTTATTTAGTGTATTTATTTTAATTATTTTATATATTTGTTTATCAGCGTCTTACATTCCTTAAAATAAAATCTGTACAACATTAATGTATTTTTATACATTTCTTGTTTAATTTGGTGGGTTTTAAACTGTTTTTTATTTAGTGTATTTATTTTATACGTTAGTTTATTATTATTAGCATTTTACTTTTCTTGAAATAGAATTTGTATAACACTAATAACGTATTTTTACATATTTTTTGTTTAATTTAGCGGTGTTTAAATTGGTTTTTGTTTATACTGTATTTGTATTATTTTATATATACATTTTGCTATTCGTAATATTAGCGTATTATCTTCCCGGATACATTAATAAACGTTTTTTGTTTAAGAGTAAATAACAAAAGTTTTTTGCTAATTTTAATAAATAATTTATAAGTAATAAGTAAATGTTTATTTCGTTCAATATAGAATTGTGCTTTTATTTTGATTTTTAATATTACGGCGATCACTTTGTGTTTGTAAAAACGTAATTGCAAAATAAAAAAAAAAAAAAACAAACATCGAAATTTACTATTATAAATTATTTATTAAAATTAGCAGTAAACTTTATTTATTCTTTAAATACGAAATTAACAAACACAGTAAAAAAAAACGAGGACTGATGAAAAATCAATAATACCGTCAGTATATACTAATAACCACGCATTAATACTGAAGAACGCGGATCAAAAAATCCGGATCACTTCAGTATTTTTCATCGGTACATCAGTATTTTACATTACACGATAAGTAATATTGACAATATTTATAAATACTGTCAGTATTATTGATACGGTCCGCTTATGGTATTATCGCCTTTCAGGACGTTGTTATTATACAACCAGGTCTTGAAGCCAATTTGGCTATACGGTTGTCAATTATTATTGCTATTCTACAACGAATGCAGAACAAAATCCTCCGAAACATTGCTACTACTCCATGGTATGTAATTCATGAAGATCTTAAGGTGAAGTCCATAAAAGAGGAAATCGCGATCGTTGCCCCCAAAAAATATGTCAACCGTCTGGAAAAACACAGTAATCACATGGCGATATCCTTAATGGATAACTCGCTTGAATACCGTCGACTGGATAGAACGAAACCTCCGGACTTAATATTAAGCGTATTAATATATACAGTTATAGCATCCATCGCTGGATGGAATGCTACTCATGATATAGTATGTATATAAATTACAAAACTTACCGAATAGCATTTAGGTGTAAGTTAAGCAATAAAAAAAAAAAAATAGGATTATTTATATTTTGTGCTAATTTTTAATTTGAACTCGGTACCTTCTGTATATAGAAGTCCGCTCTAGTAGGCTATCATGTAAAATATATCGAGTTTTCAGTTAAAATGCATAGTTATTCAGGAACTATACACTCAAAATTTTAAAGAAAAAAATAAAAAATCGTATATGCGACAATAAATTAAAAAATAACCTTAAAATTTACAATAACATACAATAAATGTCCATTATTCGTAAAAATTCTTACGATATAAAATTTAACTATTAATAAAAGTACACGAGGTACGAATATTATCGAAAGCATCACAAAATACGTACCAAAATCGGGCATTAATAATTATTTATAATTTCACAGTGCGTCCATGTTTATTAAGTTTTTGAAGAATAGGTGAGGTGTGTAGTGGTTGTGCAGTTAGTTATTAGGGTGTGCTGAAATAGTGTAAATCACGATCTGTTGTTACGAATCGCGTGCCCTCCTGATCGTCACTCCCATAAGAAATGACGCGCTATGATTTTAGGGTCGTTCGCCAATTTGATTGTTTATTATGTTGCGATCTATACAATTTAGGGTAGTCGTCTTTTTTCATTTATTTATTTTTGAGATTATTCCTGTATTGTAATATTTTTTTTCTATATATAATACGGTCGAGTATGAGAGAGGGTATTTTATAAGAATATCGGTCACCTTACAAGGCTATCGGATTGGATATGGAAATTAAAAATATTCTGCAGTTTTATTAAAATATAATTTTAATTCTAGGAATTTCTTAAACTATCGTAAGACAAACGCTCTTTAATAAATTTCGTCAAAAATTACAAAATACGAAACTATTCGAGAGTATTAAACGAGTGACCGTAGTTATAATAAAAGAGTAACGTTTCCTTATTAATGCAGGAAATTTTTCAACAAATGAACACAAACTGATAAGGCGACGAGAATTTTTCAATCTTTTAGAGTAAAATTATTTTTTGGTTTTTTAAAGTATTGTTTTGTAGTTATTAAAATGAAAAATCAACTTTTGAGATTACAGCTGAGAATTTTATATAATTATGGTAACCGCAGTTAAATATAAAATTAAAATTATCCTAAATGTTGATATTTTTTAATTTTTTATTTTTTTGTCGGTGTATATGTTATTTCATAAAAGTTGGAAGGATATTTTGAAATTTTTTACCATTGCGTTTCTTTACTATTAGTGATGATGGTCGAAAAATAATTACCCGAAATAACGAGTGCTTGACTTTTAACTAATCCGTTACTTTTTTTTTTTTAAGAAGAAGAAGCACTGTATTTCTTATTATTAAGTTACACGCACATAAGCAAATTAAATTTTAAAAATGAACAATTTACTCGTACCGAAATATAAAACAAAAATTCTTCCCAGGCAAACAAAAAATAGAAAAACTTATACGATAGGCTAAATATGAAATGTACAAATTACAGGAAAAATTTGTATAAAAACCTGTTCCAATATATTAGAATAAAATTATAACTTACTCTATCACAATATAATATCTTAAAAATATCTTACGTCTATTTGCTGATACTAGAACTAGAATTTAATAGCCGGCTTACTATAAACAGATATGTTTTATACGTCCGTTACCTCTTATATCTGTGTTGCAGAGACTGGTTAATCTCCTATCGAATGTATTAGTACATTATCAGATGAGCTGCAGTTGGCGAAAAAATTTTTCGCTGTATTTTTAATGATTTCCTGTATGTAAGGAAACGTTAAAATATCATGCGTAGATTTAATTTTAGTAAATCTTGGTTTATTCGAGATAATTCTTAAACAATGATTTTGTAGTCATCTGATTTATACTGCTATTGCTAGTCCGGACCGGGCTCGTATACAATAATTTTGGTAGAATAACTTTTTTGTAAATGAGGAATTTGTTTTGCGCCGATAATGCAGACTTTTTGTTAAATATCGGAAATAGACAACCCAATATCGTTCTATTTACGCAATCATTAATATGCCTCGTAAATGTAAGTCGTCTATCTATAGTTATGCCTAAATATCTTACATTTTCCTTCCAATCGAGGTAATTTGACTCGAACGAAGTGATTAAGTAGAGGCCTACGTCTAGTAAAAATGATTGTTTCAGTTTTTTCATCATTTAATTTTCCATTTGTAGAAAAATTTCGATATTTTATCAATTGCACTTGTTAGTCTGTTTTGTGTCAATTCTATAAGAGGAGTATCATCAGCGTAAAAGTTTATGTCTACTCCCGGAATGGTTGGCGTCATTCAAATAGAGTATAAAAAGGAAAGGACCTAGGATGCTCCGTTGAGGTACCCCAGCTTTAATAAATCTCATGTTAGATTTATGGTTTTTTATTTTCACGTAAAACTTCCTGTTCATTAAATAAGATTCAATAGTGAATACTAGATAAGGAGGAAATTCATATTTGATTAATTTATAGATAATTCCATCATGCCATGTCAAACGCTTTTTCAATGTCCATCAAGACTACTCCTGTATGTTTATTCTGATTAAAATTATCGGTAATTTTATCGCAAATTTCGTTGTTTCATTTGTTTCGAGTACTTCGGTGAACTGATTTTCGAGTATTTCGTTACTATCATCGAGTATAGCCTCGTATATCTCTGTAATAGGGACGGTCGATATACATTGATGTATTAAAAACACTGGATGCAGTGTATCGATGCATCGAATTTAATCGGAGTATTGTTAACGTTTTGATATATTCGATATATCGATGTTTTTCAGTTGATATTTTAAATCGATAAAACTGATTTTACGATGCGATTTATTTATTTAGATTTTATATTTTTAAATATCTTATTTAGGTCGATATTTATAAACTAGTTACATTCATCATAATAATTAATTAATTAAATAATAATAACTAGCTATAGGTATTTTATAGTTTCAGATATTTCTCTTGAATTTACGCTGGTGACGACTGGCTTACAAATTGAATCAGAAACAACCATTTCAAGATGATTTATTTTATTATGTGGGATTGCGTGTTGTTTACTTTGAAGTGAAAATACTTGTTTTAACACTTGCTTTATTAATATTTTTGATGTTTTCTAATATTATTTTCTATAACTAGTGCGTAATTTATGATTGTGAATTTGTTTAAAAGGTTATTATTATTTTTTTTTAAATTTTCGTTGATTAATAATAAAAATTTGTAACGTAACGCATCTATATATTTTTATTTACCAACCGGTCTTATAACATTATGTATAATTACAAAAAATAATGGACGCCTCGCAGAATATCTGTATATTACATCGAAAAAAAAAATATGGTTGTATTTTTTTGTCCATCTCTAGTAACGAGAAATTCTCGGCGGTTATTCTCGTGTGTAGACCGATATTCTCGTGCATTCCGCTACTTCTAAATTTACCTTAACACTTAACCTAATCAGCTTTATGTTGTTCTATTCTGTGGTAATTGAAAAGTAAAGAAACTAACCTTAAGTTATTAAAGAAAAAAATGCCTGGAATTATTATTAGGCTTATATTTTGAAACATGGTAGTTTTGGTTCTCACGGTAAAAACTGATGTTGGAGTGCGTCGTACAAATTTTCTTTAGTATCCAGAAACATATTGTTTTTTTTCAACGTCGATAATAGAAAAATGTTTTTGGATTTCATTTGTAATTGTTTCTGACGAATGCGTTATAAATTCGTACAGCATTTCTCTTTAACGATTAATTTTCTTTATTTATTCTTTAATTACTTTCTTGGTATTCTTTATAGCTTTATTTTTATAAAAATTTTATTGTGTAAACAGTTCCATTTTGTCCATATTATGATTTTAAACTGGTGCATAATGTCACTAATAAGCAACAAACTTTAGGACGTTATAAAATGTTAATACGCAACTTTGTGTATTACAGTGTTGTATAGATCTAAATTTGCAAGAAAAATTTTGTGAACTGCAATCTTGTGTTTTTTGATTATAGTTTTCTCATTGTGATTCGCATATATATTTAACTTTTATATTTATATGTATGTATATATTATATATATATATATATATATATATATCAACATTATTTATGAAATAGTGCACAAACATAAAAAAATTGTGACATTTACTGAGTGTATATATATAATATATGTAAATGTCACAATTTTGTTTTTAGAATACCCTCTAAGTATTAGATATATAATATAATTTTAGTTAAAGTAATTTGTTATAAAAAATTAATGCAAAGTAAGGTTAACTGAATAACAATATCCGAAAAGTAACATAAAAATAGTTCGATATATTTTATTTTGTAATTTTAAGGGCGCGACTTTACCTACTTGGTGGAAATTTTAAATATATTAAATAGACTGATCGAGATGTGTTAGAGCGACTAGGCCATTTAATCGTGCGTTAGGAAGATGTAAATCGGCTTGGAAGGCGACGCTGTTTTGAGAAGAAATGAAAATTTATTCAAAGTTAATGTAAACTTTTAGGTATAACGAGATAATATTATGACGTATAATAAACTATATATTATCAAATCGTTGTATTGATGTTAACGGGCATTATTCAAAGAACTGACTCATGTTCTTTGGTTATTTTTTTTATTTTGTTGGTTTTAAACTAATTACCGTCTACTTTTGCGAATTGATAATATATCTGCATCCGTTAAATGATAAATTTCGCTATGTGATCCATTTTATTTCGCATGCAGCTTATTTTCAAATTGTTCTCGAATGATATTTTATTCTAATTACTGCTTATCTGATTTTCGTCAATATGATTTTTAATATATGTTTCTTCTTCTTTAAGCTTCTTGCAATAATATTTGGACTTTTCTAATGTTTGTTCTGAGCCTGCGCATCAATGTATGAACTGCTTCCTGTTTATTATGGCATTTGACCATAATTTTGAGTATCCTTCTTATTTGCCTCTTCCAGTCCGTCGGTTTAATATTTCCTTCGTTCATCCTCCGTCTCTTGCTCCTTCATGCCCCGCCCAGTTACATTTGTTTATTGCTATACTGGTTTCAATGTCCTAGAATACAGTGTTTTTCCGAATATCGGAGTTACTGATTTTTAACCCTATTTCGAACAGCATACGTGCGTTTGTCTCTTCACCGTGACGACTTTATTCATCATTTCTTTCGTTAGAAGTCAGATTTCGATTACGTAGCTTAGCACTGGTATATTGTACTGGTTAAACAATTTAGCTCGGTTTGCTATACTAATTTCGGTTTATAAAATCCATAATATGTACAGATCTCTGTATATATATATATATATATATATATATATATATATATATATATATGTATATATGTATATATATGTGTATATGTGCGTGTGCGATTATGAAATACAGTGTGAGATTTGTTTGTAATTTTCGTGTAAATTCATCTTCACAAAATAACGTAACGTATACTTAAATAATATACCAAAATGTTTAAATTATGTGTAGATAATTACAAGGTTCGATTGTTAGTTATTGCGTTTAATTGGTAGCAACTATCAGTACTTTATTCTTTTACATATATGTGCGCAATAAAATATCAGTATTCGATGAATGTTCCTGTAATATTATTCTAGGTTAGTTCGATTAGATTACATTTTTTGGCGTCGATACCAACGTTAAAATTTGATTATCGATAAATACATAATTCATAACTACACTTACATAATAACAACCATAATAAATTGTTAGATTGTAAATAATTTAATCGTTAAATTATTCATATGAATCAAAACTATAATATTTTACATATAGAAGGAAAAACTAAAAAAAAAAACCCTGAGATTATTAGAAAAATTAGATATTAAGAAATAAAAATAATTTATTAAACTGATTAATAACATTTGGAGATGAATTGGTTTTAAAGACCATATTATTCGTGTCTTAGTCTTTAGTGTATTTATTGCGGGAAATTGTAGGTTATGATAAAAAAAGAATGTAAGTCTTTAATTAGATGCGCTAAATAATAGTTTATATTAGTTAAGTATATATTTTTTATACATTATTTTTGTTTTTGTTATTATATATAATTTATTTATCATTTTTTACTAATTAGTTAAATTTGAAAATTGCATTACCGCTGAAAAATTTAATTATTATTATTGTAACAATTAGTGGCAATTATTAATAATTTCACTGTTTGTTTTTTAAATTACAAAATTCGAATCTTGTAATATCAATATCGAGATATATATGTTAAATTGCGACCTTATGTCGAGAATCGCATTATATCGATGTGAAAATAGGTTATTTTTATCTTATTATCGCCTATAAATTAACTTCGGAACTATCCGAATATTTCGAACAATTATTTTCGATTTTATTATGTATTTTTAGTTTTCGACATTTATTAATTTATTCGCACGCGTTAATGGACTTACGTATGTGTATATCGTCATCGATTATCGTAATTATATTGTTCGTTGTTGAAAATCGCGACTTAACTCGTTGTACGTTATTTTTGCATATAAAATGTGCTAGTAATTATATGCGAATAAGGCATATCTCATATATTGGGTTACGACTGCGATTTTCACGACATAAGAGGTTAATAAGGAAATCATTAAATCTTTTACCGCCGTCCTAAGAAGGTTCTAACGACTATGCCACCTGTGTTATAACGTGTATCTGGATGCGTGTGTATATTAGTATTTGGAATTTTTTGAAAATAATATATTATTTCAATATAAATTATACAATTCAGATAGAAAGACTTTTGGAAATTATGTCGAAATATTATTTGGAATAAACATTAAATGATTCTAGAACACGACATATACACTTGTGAAGTTGCTTAATTGTTTTAAGTAGGCGAACTGTTCTCCGAAAACTAGCTATTTTTAGAATGTGTATTTATAAATTTGTTGCGTTTTAGATGTTTCTCAAACTTTTCTGCGAACCGTTTTACAAAAATCAAAAATGTTTTTAATTCTTAAATCTTATTTATTTTCTCTTCGTACGTTGAAAATTTTCTTCTAGTGGTCGAAGTATCGCCTATATTTTTAAAACTACACAAAACCTGTCCGGTTTTCGTTGCCAGGTTATTTTACTACATTTTTAAAAATATAGGACGCGTGTTGTGTGCCTGTAATCGTTTGTGTAACTCCGGTTCTTTCTACCACCCTGTAGTTAGTTGTTTTTTTTTTATATATTTTGCTGTACTACTACTGGCCATTCATTTGTAATAAATGTGTTTTATTTGGTATATACGTTTTTTAATTGGTCTCACGTATAGAATACAAGGCATACCTATTCCGCATACATATATATATACACACACATAAACATGCGTTTCTACTACAAAAGCTTGGTGCGCATTCTTTGGCTGTGGGAAAATAAACTGGTTCATCCGCAGCGCAAATAACTTTCTTCCTGCGCTGCTTAGTCCTTTTTTGCTTTTCGGTCAGGTTTTCCTACGGTAAGAGATTTCCTCATCGTACGATTGTCCGTCATTATTTATTCTTATCGCGATATATAATCGTGTCATCCTTGTCTTACTACTTACGTGTACGATGCTTTAATCAATTAATGCCTATTATTTATTAGTAATAAATAAGACTATTATAGTACACGCGGTATAATACTATGTATAGCGACGATAGGTTTACGTTATATCGTATTTATAAAATACAGAAATTTGTCAATGAATTTTATTCATCCGGTTAAACTTGGATGTATTTTTTGTTCTTTAAAATAACTTTTACATCCGTCATTTATTTTAAAAAAACTATATCTGTATAATTTTCTAAGCAATCAAGTAAACTTTAAAAACGAACTTATAACAATATAACAGTAAAAAATGAAAGTTAAAAGTACAATAACCAAAACATTTATAGTCACATAATAATAATTATTCATATAAAATTAAATCAAACTTTATTATTCACACTGTGTTACAATTACCACAATAATAATACATATCAAATACAAACGCCTGTAAATGCGCAATAATGCGCGATCAACGGGCTTACAAAAATTAATCAAAAAAATAAAACGACCAAGACATCTAGCATTAACATTTTTATATTTTTTCATGTTTTTTTTTTTGGCCCCCAATCCGGACTCTGCCGGTGGAGGAAATGTATTAATTAAAAATAGGTGTATTTATAAAGGGGCTTGAGGGCTAGTGTAATTTAAGAATTGTGTGTGTGGTAAGTGATTATATAGCTGTGTAAACTTAGTGTGTGTGGTTGCCCTCTGCCAATGTGTACTTAATCTATGGAGGCAGTATCAGGATGAAAAACATAGTCCCGACACCACCAAAAATATATGTGTGTGTGTGAATTAAGTTTGTATGTGTGTAATAAGTTTAGTTTATGAACAAGAAATACGTTCTTAGAGGAAACTAATCAGACAAAAGTACGACATACCTTCTTAAAGTACAACTTCTTACAAATAACAAGCTCTGTGTAATGAAAATAAGATGCATTCTTAAAGTTAATAATATACAAACATTCCTCTTAACAAGCTGTAAATTCTTATGAGTACAACATCTAACAAATTAATATTTATAGCATAGAAGTAACCAGTTGCTAGGAGTCAATATCGGGTTGACGTTTGAATTTGGTTCATTGTACTTAATTAATTTTGTAAATTTAAGGCGCATTGCTTTCTCCGCAAATTCGAGGAAGGCAACATGGTTTTTTCTGCCTAAAATGAGTGAACTCTTATAGTTATCTATATTGAATACGTTGCGTAAGGGAGAGAAGGCAGGGCATTCAAAGATGAAGTGATGTATATCATCGACAGAGTCAGTGGAACACGCCGTACACCTGTTAGCAGTGGTAAGTCCAAACCTAAATAAATAGGCTTGGAATCTACATGCCCCGAGAGAACCTGCGCATTCCAGAAATTAATTTTCATATTTCTAATTTTTAATCTTTGGGAAACATCTGGAAGAAAGATATGAGTTTTCCGACCAGTAGTGTCAGAATCCCACCTTCTCTGCCAGGCATCAGTAATCAATTTATCAACATACTTTTCGAAGATGTTGTTTGAGATGTGTGTTGTGATGGTGTCAGTAAAGCTGTTATCTAACAACCTTAATGACCTTATGCGTGTAACTTCACCGACAAGTCTGTACCCACCAACCAACGCCCTGCCTACTAGATATAAATCTAAAGGCAGAACGCCAGAGATCACACAGGCTGCCGATGTAGGTTTTGTCTTGTAAAGAGTAGAGATTATAAGGAGATATTTCCTCTGTTGCTTATTCACTCGTTCAAGTACTCTGGGACAGACATATACAGCAGCAGCGTAGCCATACAGGGCTTGAATCGGACCCTTATATAGTATGTACCGCTCCCTATAGGCCAAACCCCAAGTGCCAAGCATTGGGCTGAATTCTGGCAAGTTTGCTGAAAAGATCACATTTTTTAGTTATCATATTAAAATGAGGAATAAAAGTTAAATTTTCATCTATAATCACGCCTAAGTATTTAAGAGTGGTTGTATGTGGAATTGCGGATCCAGAGACCAACGGCAAGTCAGCAACCTGGCCAGCAATGCTCCGATCACCGAACACTGAATAACAGCATTTGGCAGCAGAGAACTGTAAACCAAGATCACCAATGATGCCCTCTAAAAACCTGGAGACAATTGCAATCTGTTTGAAGGGAAAGTTTTTTTTGAACATCAAAAACGAGACACAAATCATCTGCATAAAAGATTAAGTCACATTTATTGTTTATAGCAAGACTCTACCCTATGATGAACTACTGAATACAGTAAATTCCATAGGGTAAGACCTAAGACTGAACCTTGAGGTACACCACATGTAGCCTTCCTTCGTAACAGTGAGGTGCCAAGCTCAAGACATGCAACCCTATCATTAAAGTAATTATCAGATTTATTAGATAAGGATTGAAGTTATTAGACTTCATGACATCAACGATGGCAGACCATCTGCAATTGTCGAAGGCTCCTTTAATATCATAGGAGACGACAACCGCAGAGGCATCAGCTCTGATTGAAGATTTTATTTTTGAAACAAGTTTGTAAACTGCACCCTCCGAAGAGAGTCCAGTCTTAAAACCAAATTGATTTTGGTGTAGCAAGTTCCTACTGGACACCTCACTTAATAATAGCTTTAGGACAACCTTCTGAAACACTTTGCCGATTGAATTTAGTAAAGAAATCGGGCGCTAGCTGCTAGCTAAAGTTGGATCTTTGTCAGGTTTTGGTAGCAGCTTAACATTTGCTTATTTCCAGCACTGGGGAAAAATTTGAAATTTGATACACTTTGTAAACAGGGTAACAAATAGCTGCGGAGATTTCTGATTGAAGAATTTTACAATTTTATTATTGATTTTATCTGAGGCAGCGGCTTTCCGATTATTAAGAGATTTAATGACGTTGTCCACTAAATCACAGCCCACTGTTTAGACTTTGTTATTTATACATGTACATATCCTTATACACTAAGTCGATATTTATGATGTCATTAGGTTTAAGCCATTTGAGACGTCTTACCACTTTGATGAATATGTAAGCGTACTGAGAGATTTGTTTCGTTGAAACCAGCTGACATTGGTTATCGTACGAAGGAATTTATTTTGGGTCGATTGAATAATTCGCTTGCTTCGATACAAACCTACAGCTGAATTCTATACAGATTGACCGTATAATAGTTTAATAAACACCATAAAATAATTTTTCTTTAATAGCAAATCATACACAAACATTGATTACCATAATAGATATACACTGACGTATACACATAAATACAAACACGTGTTTGTAATTTAAGGGTGTGAAAAAATACCAAGTTATATTTATTTATACAGGTCAACGCATACTTGCAGTTACAATATGACAAACTACATAATACGTTATTTTATGAGTGAACGTAAAGTATACACACACATGTACCTTGATCAAACCTTAATTATATGGGAGCACTAGTACGATTAATTTATGGAAAGAGATGCCATCATACGATTAAATCTATATATTCCTTATAAATATCAAAAATTCGATCAAAAGTTTTCTTCTTCGTCGTTTATGATCTAACTTAGATGATGTCATAGCAGCAGCTTAAGCAATGCCAGATTCGGAGCTGCATTGGTTGCGCGTGCAGTAGTAAATTACTGATTGACGCTTGCGTTTAATGTTGTTTAATGTTGTTAGTTGTTAGCGTGTTTATTTTTTTTGCATTAAATCCATTAATTGAATGTCTTTTTCGTAATGGCTATAGGATGTATTAAAGAAAAGAATTGCAAAATAACTAATTCAGGATTTGTGTATATATATATATATATATATATTTATAAAAACGATAAATTTCGAATAAATTCCAGTTACTATTTTTCACTTTAGCTGTGATTCATTCTGTATGAAAAACGTTAATGGAACAGACGGTCTATTTCTCTATTCAAGGTCGTTACTTTGGACCTGCATAATCACGGATTTAGTTTGTATTTGCTGTGTCCGAGTTGTGGATATCTATCTGAACCTGTAATCGGAGTTACATCGTCAACGCCGCTGTCGGGTAATCCACGAATACGTATCCTTCCGGGACTACTCAACACTAATTATATATATAATGTTGACGTATCGGAGAGTAGTGATTTTATGAATTAATAAAACAAAATAAAAACAAAGTTAATTACTTTAAACATTATTTTATCAACGCGTAGCTTTTCGACAATCGCGTCACTTTCGATGTATATGCTAGAAAGTCACTTTCAATGTATATGCTTAAAGTAACTTTCAGTGGTATATGTTTGAAAGTGACGTGATTGTCGAAAAGCTTTGCGTTAATAAAATAATGTTTATAGTGATTAACTTTGTCTTTATTTTGCTTTATATATATATATATATATATATATATATATATATATATATATATATATATATGACCATTTTTATTTTTACTCAAAACGAGATACTGTCAAAATTGCGGCAACAGGGATAGAGTATCGCAATAATATTTTTAATTAAGATCGTTAAATTTTCACATAAAATACGATAAATTACAAATTATTACTTGGAACAAACTGCAATGTTAAAGAATCAAAAACGTACTAAAACGACAAACATTTGTAGATGCGCTCGAATGAACTGAAGTAAACGACAGACAAATCAATGACGACGCGGATTACGAGTAGTAGGAATGAATTGTGCGTGCACCCGGAATTAACAACTCTACTAAATGCACGATAGTTTGACGATTTCGGAGACTCTTTTAAGGTTTAGGCGATTGTATTGAGTTTATAATTTTTACTTCAATTAAACATCGTCCGTGGTTGAAACTAAAAACGGAATGCGTTCTGAAGCTGTTACCAGGGACAGTCCCATGGTCACATTATGTATATAAGTTACGTCATATTATTTATGTTGTTTATCTGTTTGGTTCGTTTTGTAAATGTAAACTCGAAATATATCGAATTGAAATTATTATTATTAAGTATTTTCCGGAATGAATATACAAGCACCCAATGATGGAAGCTCATGTCGCGCGAGTGTTTACACTATAAAATAAAATTTTAACACTTTTCGTTTCTCATCCATTTGTATTACGTATTTGTAATTGAGAGCGTACGCATTCGGTATATTTTATTGAATTGAATTGGCGAGTTAACGGAAAGTTTGTTAATGTTTGTTAATGTTTGTTAATGTTTGAAATGTGTACATTGGTTGAAGATGTTTTATTTATATGTTTGCATAAATGCCATATTCTACTACGTTGAATTAATTAAAATTATAATCCATATAATCCCAACAAAACGCATTATTCATTCGGGATGGTTTCTTTATTTCTAAGCAAATTGGTACTCGTTTGTCGACCGATTGAATGAAGAATTTGAGTTGGATATACGAACCTTCGGTTTTTTTTTGTCCTTTACCATATTCCAGGAGTATTCGAACTCGTTACAATTTGCTTTATCGCTAGGTCACGCGAAACCTATATTTTGTTGTTAATTGTGCGCCGTTCAAATATATCCGATTTAAGAATAACGATCATTAACTGGCTATTATTATTATTATTATTATTATTATTATTATTATTATTATTATTATTATTATTATTATAAGACGCGTGGATTTTTCAATAATGACGAAGCTAATTGCCTGTTTTATTATTATATTGCGTTGAATCCGCCGGAATGTCTGTTCGTTTAATGTATAAAATCGATGAATCGATGCGAGCAATCATTTATTGTTTTCGTTTTTCTTTAAAAGAGAACGGGAGGTAGTGTAACATGCATTTTCGCACGCGCTTCTGCTATCGATCGACTGTGTCGTCTGTGATTTATAGCGATTAATTTTCGCAATAATTCTTATGTCATGTCGGTAAGTCATTAAGTCGGCCGTGTTCGATTGCGGAGTAAAGTATATGCACTATTCTATGTAACCGAAGGGTAATTGGACAGACGCACGAGGTCTTCGCCAGATCTATGTAGATGTTCTGTACGATCATTATTGTTATTACACTATTGGTAGGATTATTTTAGAAGCGGTAATAGCAGTAATCTTATTAGACTGTTGTTTCTTATATTACTACTACTACTATATATATATATATATATATATATATATATTGTGTCGTTATCTTTAATCCTCATGCTAGCTTCAGGATGTGGTGATAGGTAGAGGTTGTTGTACTAGTGACGACGCGCGAGGATAGACGAATGTGGGCCGACCAAGTATTTGTGCAGTTAAAGCCTTCGCCGACTGCTTTAAGAAGACACGATTTTACAATCAGAGTGACACAGCGTCGAAGAAACCGTATAGAGTGAATACACACATACACATATATATATATAAAAAATAATTTTACAATGGAAAATGATGCATACACGCAACAACGTCGCAATTATACGATATAAAGATGCTACGACTTAGCCCTTATAGTTAGAGATACATTATATAGATACAGCGATATGAATAAGTGACGGTAGAAGGGTGGTCCCTATGTAGAATAATGTATATATATATATATATATGTACACCGAGTTTTACATAATAAACAGCGATATTTTGTTTTGTTCGCTGTTTCGCGGTTTTGGTTTGCCGGTAAATCGGTTATTCGTTGTAGCTTGTTAGATTGCAATGCCTCTTCCGACCGACAATATGCAAATGATAAAACGCATTAACGATGTTGCGCTGCTGCGCTATTTCCTCGGATTCTTCTATTTCTTTCTAGTTCACAGAGAAGATATTTTTATGTATGCATTATTTAGTTTCGCCGCTTTCGAGATATATATATATATATATTTATATTAAAGTTGGAAATAGGTTTGTATTGGAACGGTTTTTCCGTAGCATGCTTAAAAAATCATGACTGCTCGTGGCGCTCTAATACCCCGCACGTAAGTTTCTTTCGCTCACTTTTTTTTATAATATATCCATATTTATAGATACAAGATTTACCGTAAGCATGTGTATTTCTATCTTCTCCGCGACGTTCCAATGCTGATTATATATATATATATATATATCCTACATATTGTTTCCGTGGTGAAAGTAAAAATATTATCTATTGCCCTATGCTAAAATACGATAAGAGTCTAATCCTATCCGTTTAAATTAACCTTTGTATTATTGCACGTACGCTTTGTTAAATAGGAAATGCGTAGAAAATAGGTAAGGATCGCAACTGCAGGAGTTATTATTTATAATTACAAATATATATATATATATATATATTAATAAATAAAGATACAATCTTAACCTACTAAGTTAAATAAGCGTCAACTTTTACAAACTGTAGCTCGATATAACAAAACCTAATTTTATTAGTAAAGCCTATGTGTTTAATAGTCCATCGACAACTTTGACATAATCATTTAAGGTATAATTGGTTTTATATAATTATACAATTAGATCCGCTGGGTGGTGCCGCTTAAGACGCCTGACGTCAAGTCCGCTATCGAGCAATTGGATCGCTTTCACGTTGATATGTCGCTCTAACCTCTTTTTATGAGTAGTTGCGTATCTTCGAATCTCTTCGTTTACGAATGGAATCTCCGTAGATCTCGATACACATCGTGGACTATCGCTCTTAGTATTACATTTTGTCTCTACTGGATCTTGGCTCTGTTAGACCTACTGGCACAGCCCTATAACTGCAGCCATAGGTCCATATATTGGTTTTATAATCTGTCAATATACAGTAGGCACTTGTGTCCTACGACTAGCTGGTGAGTTGCTTCCGATAAGTCGATAAAGTTGTTGCGTTTTTTTCTTTATCCGCTTGCTTTTAATTCTGGCATGCACTTTTCACGTCAAACGCCCTTGTCTAAGTAATTACAAATATATGAGAATACATTTTGTTTGACTTTAGATGTAGCATGATAAAACAATTAGCCCCGCATATTCTTATATGATTGTATAGTCGAAAAAACAATATTGTCGCGTTTCCGTAAAATTAATTATTAATTCTATTTAAATAATCTTTAAAATTGTATTCTTAAATTTTACTTTTTTTTTTTTTTTACATATTTTTCGAAGTATTAAGCGGGTGATTCTATTTTAAAATCGATACTATAGGTATTAGCCCATGCACGTGAGAATCTTTATTTCACGGTGTTGGGTTTCTTGTATGCGTTCAAGTGCTTAATGTCTATATTTTCCCCTTGTTTTAAATTAAATATGTGTGTATAGTATATTTTATATATATATATATATATATATATATATATATATATATGCGTGTGTAAATAATTTTATTTTTGTAAATTTTTTGGGGTAACAGGTTTTCTATTACAGAAGACGTTTGGTGGTCTTATGAATATTAACTTACGCAGGGCTTCTTTATATGATATGAATATCCGACGCATATATTATATATTATATATATATAAAATAATAACGTTGATTTTAAAGATCATTTACAGTTATTTACGGAACTAGTCGGAGAATGCTTCATAGATTTTTAATAATATTACTAGTTTATTTTTACACTGAACGAGTATTGGCTGTGTATGTGCACGTATACACGTATTATTTATTTAATATGCAGCTTTAGCTTTGTGAAGAAACCAGTTTCCAGTTATAGATTTAGGCGGCATTTTTTCGAACGCCGTTTTTTTTCATCGGAATTGTTCAATTACAGATTATGGGGACTAGTGAAATTTTTTGAACCGTTGCGATGAAGAATATTTTTCTTGTTAAAAAATTCCGATTATTAATCAGACGCGTTTAATGTTTCGTATTTTATTCGGAAGCATTCGCGTAAAATTTCTAGTAATATTCTAATCGGGAAATATATATTTGAAAAAATAAGAATGCCTTACTAAATCAAATTTGAACAATTTAAATATGTTTCGTACACACATTGTGATGAAATTGTGTAATGCGCGATAAATTACGGCGTGTGTGGACGCAATAAAAGCTTTTTCAAATTTTTACGAATATTAACGAAGCAGAGATGATGCCGTATAAAATTTTGAAACTAATTGCTTCAAATTAATTACGCTTTGATAGAAATTTTTCAAAATTAACTGTGTTCTCTGTCTCTCTCGTTATTTTAATTTTAATTTCTGTCTGTTATATGTTATCTGGCAAGTATTTGCTAACAATCAGAACACGTCAGTCAAAATAGTACGAAGACCAGATTTTTTTTTTTTTTCAATGGAGACCATTGTGCTACACTAATGGTCGCCATGATTTAAATAATACATGAATATACACATACACATATATATATATTCGACAATTTTTAAGTAATCAATTTTAGTAGTAGTGTATAGTATATTTCACTTAAAGTTACCTTAGCAGTTAAATTGACTTTACAAAACTAAAGAAATAATAAATAAAATAACAATAGGAAAAAATAAAAATAAACCCTATTAGCACTTGTATATTAAATTTAGTTTAACTCGTATATAAATAAATTAAATTAAAAAAATCGTAACACAGATCGGATCGTATCTACATTAGAAATCGGTGACGGCGATGTTTATATTTAGTGTAACGTGTGCTGAGATCAAGACTATAATCCTCGATAACCCGAATTAAGTTACATGATACATTTATCGTAAAATTTCTTCGATAATTCATAAATATGATCATAAATATGAGGAATATTTAGCGTGGAATGCATATACTTTAGTCCATCGAGGAGCGCTTAATGATACCCTGCAACACTGGTTTTGCATTTTTGTGAGTACTAACGGACACTGAACACCAGACCGGACAAGCATAAACTAGGTCTTATAATGGTACTGTAAATTAATTTCTTATTTACTGAAGAAAGATGAGAACGGTAACTGAAAATTGGTGCAAGTATTCGTCGAATGGCTTTTTTCGCGTCACCGATAGATTTATTAGACGAGAGTCTAGATATAACTCATAGATAGTTAATCTGCTTCTGCCAACTGATGCATATTAATAGTAATATCAGACGGAGAAGGAGGAAATTTTTTAGTAAACAGTATAGCGTGCGATTTCTCGGTATTTAATTTTAGCCTCCAGCGTTTATTTGTAAATAGCATTTGACGCTTTTTATAAGCTATTGTATAGATCGTATCAGTTCTGAACGATGTGCAAAATAACGCCAGATCGTCAGCATAAAAACCCGCGTGGACGAAAGGTATATTAGGAAAATCGTTTAATAATATTCAAAATAGGTAAGGACTCTTAAATACTTCCTCGCGGCACACCTGCAAAAAGAGTTTTAAGTGTTGATTCTGAATGTAGGCGATGAATATACAACGTTCTATCGTTTTTAATTTAACGAGATGAAGTGGATAACCGAATTTAATTAATTTGTACAAAATCCCATTTTGGTCAAGCTGTATCAAACGTTTTCTCAATACCAATTAATAATAAACCGTATTAAAGTTGAAGATTAAAAAACGATATATTACAATAACAATATAACAATGTACACACAATGCCTAAAAAATTATTTTCCCAGCAAAATATATTAACAGCAACCGGAACCTTTTGTCGTGTTCTAACGCTGTGCTTTATTTTTCGAATTAATCTTACGTGATAACAAAGCGATTACAGTCAGTTCTTTTGTGCGTGTGTGTCTGTTTATCTAGGCTATAATTGCCTTGTACGTTACTTACACTGTACAGTAAAATATGTATAGGTAAGTAGTCGCCTACCTTCGATACGGAGACGGCGCTTAACGACCACAGTTAAATATTCTAATGAATCGATAATAGGAAATGATGGATTATTTTTACGCCCCGATATAAAAAATATTTAATTTTCTTATACATAAGGAAAAAAAAGATATTTTTGTATTGATAACGTTTTGAGCTTCAATCGCTATTTATATATAAATAACGGATATCTGATGCACCGTTCGGTCTTGTTTAAACTTGAGACATATTTTTGAATAATATTACTCGTCTAATTGTTACGTTTATATTATTTGTTTAGGATTCGTATCCTGCTCTCCTAGTCCTTGTAAAAATGGCGGAACTTGTATGGGACCACCGAAAGCTGATTCCTATTATTGCAAGTAAGTTTTTTTTTTCCTATTTTACTTTTCGTTATTTTATTTTAATTTTAAAATAAGTCAACGCGTTTAGTCCTTTAAAGTTAACGAACGTATTACACGGATTTATGTAACGTGTAATCAATTTCAAAAACAGTACGAATTCGATGTGTATTATCGTTTAAGATATAAAGCGAATAAGATAATTTAGGACAAGAACATACAAAACAGAATGGACAGTTGTTGATAATGAAAATGATCGAAAGATTATCACAATACGTGATATAGACGATTAGACGCATTTTTTTAGCCTTTATTAGAGATGGAATCTTGAGATCGATTATATTATTACCTGCCGATGTATCACGGTTTTTGCATTTGTCAGTGTAATGCGTGTTCAGACTTACTTCTTAGCAACTTGCACGATGTTAACCGTTCTTATAGTGAAATTTATTTTATCGAATAAAACCTACGATTACCACCTGTAGATTATACCTAGATTCACGTGTCATGTATTGCAATAAAAAAATTCGATGAATCTTCAATAAGGGATTCCAAACGTAAAAGTTGTATATATTGTATAACTTTCGAATGGTTGTTTTAAATTTTGCTCAATCTGCTGCCATCAATTTTGTTCTAATCTTATTCATCTAGTTAGCCAACGATAAGTTATAGGTTTTTGTCATCGGTAACACCTAATAATATGTACATGTATACGTATGTATATATTTATATATATAATATGTATCATTTATATGATATATATGGATGCATATGTATGTATACAATTTGCTCTTCTATCATTCGTTTATATATACAAAATGTAAGATAGTAGAGTACGTACTGTGTGTATGTATTTGTGTAGTCTACTAGAACGATTTAGTTTGAACGAGTTCATTACCCTAGTTTATAGTGTATAAAATTCCAGTAACGAAGTGCGCTAATTTTCGAACGATCAAAAATTGGCTATCGATTTTTCGATAAAACATATTGGTATTTACTATATACTAGCTTGAGTATTAACATACTACACCCTTTGGAATGTCGCCAGTACGACGTCTGATATGTAAAACTTAGTTATTATATATATATATATATATATATATATATATATATATATATATATATATATATATATATAGGAGCTAGGTGTATATAAGTTGAAAGATATAAGATTTCAGCTTATTTAATAATAATATCATCGACGTCATCCAGATATTTTTGTCCTAGACAGAGATATAATATTTTTACGGTTATTATTGTACATAAGGATGAAACGTTATTGTCCACTGGAATTATCTCAAGCAAAAAGTAGATTTATTTATTGAAGAAGTTTAACGCGTATCATCTATAGTATTATATACACGTCGTTCCTGCAAATTATTGATTACAAATTGGAAGTGATATACTTTCATGATACGAAGAAAAGCTGACATTGTTCGAGCAATACTGGAAAATATTTAACTGTAAATGTTTAATCGACCAGCTAATTGCTTAAAAAGTGTGGGAAATGAAGAAAATTCTAAAATTTATCAAACGGTATTGTTTATATATCCGTACATATGTATAACATATGTATACATATATATAATATATACATATATGCTATGTACATAATTTTAACGAACGATAATAACTGCCGGGGGAATACCCGGTGGCTAATTTATATGTGCGGAATGTTCGCGTACATGGTCCCTGTGACCACTACAGAATTCTACGTGCTTAATCGTTAACAGATTACTGATGCATTATGTTTATATATATATATATATATATATATATATATATATATATATATATATATGTGTCTGTGTGGTCACATTGCTGAGCGTTTGATTGATGTATCTAAAAATTTACTGTGTACAAACGTCAAGTACACGTAGTAACGTCCGATACCGGTTAATATTTAAGTATTCGAAATGGTGTAATACGCGCTGATCGATTACACGTTACCAATAGCGAGTTGGATCCGGTGAATTACTGTTTTTATCATTCAACGCCTGTTCGATCGGCGCCTTGGGTGATGTTTTTTTTGTATTAGGTAGTTACGAGAAAATTACAATGGATAATTGGAGAATGTTCTAATGGAAACCAAAGGCTATTTGTAATTGGTTTAAAAAATTAAAAGAAAATTTGGCGCGGTCGCTATTTTGGAAAATAGAAAAAAAAATTAAGGGTGATTTTTTGCATATAGTAACTACTAATTTAGAATTTTTTAAAAACATCTTTCTCCTTATACGAAAATTATTGACGCGTGGCCTTATAAGCGTGTATATAAATATTTTTTTGATATAATATCGTTACAAATACATAAGCACGGACAATGTGTTTGATGCTTGGCTGCCACGGTTGCGTAAGTCCGGTTGTGTGTTTATATACGAATTAAAAGTCGTCGTGTCGGTGTTGCGTGAATGTCTCTGGCAGTTGGACGAACAAACCTGAAGGGTCGACCGTGAGAACTTACTCCTACCGGAATTATTATTAAACATAGAATACACCCGCTAACCGAAACGCATACAGGCATTTTTAAGAATGCTCTACAATTTACATAATAATAAGCGAACGTGAAGACGAGAGAATTTCCTAAGTTGTTTTCCACGGTAATTTTTTCGATTGACTGATAACTTTTAAATTTATTTGAACAGGAAACACGTTATTCGACTGGCAAAGTTTTAATTTTTGAAATTTAAATACGAAAATACTACTAAAAATTAATAAATGATTAAGTTGTGTCGAAATTTTCTGATTCGTTTTCTGTATAAATAACAACTATATATACATATATATATATATATATATATATATATATATATATATATATATATAAAATATATATGTGCATCACACACATATTTTTCGGTTTACCTCTAACTGATTCGAGAGAATTTACCATAAAATTAACTACCATACTCGATAGCGAACGATTCGTGAAGTAAAATTAGTTTTACAGAATTTTCTGTCCAAGTTGCTTATATGTTTGAACGCTTTATTTGAATATGTAAGTTTCGATTAAGCGTTCTATTAAAAAATAAAGCTAAATATAACACTTTCTCTGTGCTAAGCCGTGGTGAAAGGTGTCCCCGTTTATTATAGTTCTTTAGACTTATTATTATTACTACCACCGTGCTGTGTACTGCAATAAGGGCCAGGTCTAGATGATATAGATTGCAAAATTTGTCTTTTTCACAAGAAGGTATGTTTTGAAAGATTAGAGGAAGAGCACTTGGCATGTGTAGGGAGGAACGAATATTTGCGTATAAAGGACAGAGGATTAATATATGTAGGGTAGTTAGTTGTTTGACAGAAAAGAGCGCTTTCAAATTGTAGCAAGTAAGTATGCGTTAAGATCATGCGTAGGAAAAACTACTTTATTTCGTTTTCAACGTATAGTGCTCACTGATGGTTGTGCGAAACTGTTTTCAGAAGACGATACGAATTTTGATTACATTGGAATGTTGGCCATTTTTTGAATACCGGATATAAGGACTGCTTGAATATTACAAGCGGGTGTTGGAATTTTTTGGAGCAGGTCCCGTGAAGCGGTAGACAAATGGCCTGGAATCTAAGCTTTGTGGATCTGGTTTTTCCAATCACGACATTCCTCCATGATCAATTTTACGAGAATTCTTTCTGAGTGGCGCCGTATACGTTCAATAGCACCTAGATAGTCTGTGCAGATTACGTAAGTTTCAATGTCTGGTATCTTGGCACACAGTTAATGTTAGAAATATGCTATATAATTCACACGAGAGCACGCTGAATATTGAACTCATAATTATCGTCTTTTTAATAAGCGCCATCGGTGTAGTAAACTGTAAAGTCGTTATATTTGGCCGGTAGTTGGTTGAACTTTGATAGATTGGAGTTGGGTAGTATTTGTTTCCTTCAGCGACGTGTTTGTTTTCAGATTTTATTTTTACCAAAAATGTTCAATTTCGATTATTTTACGAGTTTCCTATAATTCTTTTTACGTTTGTTGTTATTTTTCGACAATCTTTTTTTTTCTGTTCGCGCTTGAAAATAAATTTGTTAATAACCCCGGATTCGAGGTATACTGCAGGATTAACTTTCGATTCGTCATTCGGGAAAAATGTATTCTTTTCATCTTTATCATCGAAGGAGCGATGTATATTAATTCGCGATATGAATTAATTTAATCGTTCGATATTTAACCTAAAATATGTATTATACATTTATTCGTACTCGATAGGAGAATTAATTAATCTTGCACTTTTATTTTTGTCACAAATAAAATTTTTTGTAGATACCACGTTTATCTTATATATATTAAACACACATTATATATATGTATGCGTATTAATTATTTAATTTCCAAAAGGACAATGAAATGACGTCTGTTTTCATCGCATAACTAATTAACTCGGGGTTAAGTTAATGTAATGCGACGATGTAGATGCTTTATTACGAGAAGTGCGTCCGACTGTCCGCTCGTCGCACTACAATTCCATCTTAAGAAGCAGACTCTTAAACGAAGTGTTTGTATTTCAAATCGGCTCCATTCTTATTTATACGGAAGTTCAATTACAAAGAACGTTTTCATTAGAACGAGAATCTGTGTATTTTTCCTGTCAAATTTAACTATACATAACACACGCGCACACATTGCATATTGTATATATTTACATTATATACTAGGTAAATTTATATAAATGATTTTATATACATATACATGCGAGATGTTATATATATATATATATATATATATATATATATGTATATATATATATATATATATATATATATATATATATATATAATATATATATATATATATAATATATATATATATATATATATATATATATATATATATATATATATATATATATATATATATATATATATATATATATATATATATATATATATATATATATATATATATATATATATATATATATATATATATATATATATATATATATATATATATATATATATATATATATATATATATATATATATATATGGTCACATATTTTGAATGGTGTATATTTTTTTACTCAGAGGAGTTATATTCATTCTTGATGTCTACTTCGACGAAATTCTTGTTCAAGTCGTCCTTCTCCGAACCTGATTTTTATCTTGATAGTAAAGATTTTATATATACCGTTAAGGCTAGCATGCCTGTATCACTTTGACGCATGTATATATATACACATATACATTATTAGATGCATGTGTGCACACTATTTGAGTATAGGAATGATGGAAAATTCTTTTACAATACAAACACACACACACATATATATATTGAATTTTTGCATTTAATAAATAGAATCTATGGGAGTATAACGTGGAACCAGTGGACAGAAATACTTTCCCATTATTTTCAGAGTTTAATTATTATTATTAAAATGTTATCTTATTTCGTTATGTTCATTTTGGTGGTATTTTCTGTCTAGCTCTTTCTGCTGTAGTTTATAAATGTTTTACACACATTAATTATTATAAAGAACGTCTAATGTAATTAAACAGCAAGGGGTGATTCCATTAGGGTTCTGCATCCAAATTAATTATTGATTTTTTTTTTTTAAATTGGGCTACCATAAAAATTTACTGGTGTGTTTTTGATCGTGTTCGTCATGGATATGGTCTTTTAAAATTTTTCTTATGTTACCTAACTAATTGAAATTGCTTGCGAATAGAATGATAGTATACTTTTTGATGAATAACGTTTAACATAGAATAAATTCCAGTTTCCCAGATCTTTACCATTTTGCGTTTTTCTTTTTGGTTTTTGTATATTTATTTTCAAACGTCTAGTCGATCGGTTTCGAAGATACTTTTGCTTTGTGTCTAAATTTATGACAATATCGTGGTTGCTGAACGTGGATCGGTATCATAGACAGTTTGTCTCTTATAAGCGAAAGAGAATTGTCAGATTTTTATTCATTGCCTGTCTTGAAATCTATACAACTGTTACCTAATATACGAATAGAAGTTGACTAATCTGTCTAATTTTGAAGTGAAGATCGCCGTTTTCTTCTTGTTCTTAATTTTCCTCGATCAAAGTTTTTCTTTTTTAATTTTTTGTTCATCAGTTTTCTGATGAGAAACTCTGCTTTTTCGAACTTTATGAACATTTGGAGTAGCGCATTATTGGAAACATTTTCTCTCTGAATTTTTTTAGGGGCCAATCCTTTCGGAATCGATAATAATATTTAAAAATCGATAATAAGACGGGGTTATATATTTTTTTTGTGTTTTTTAAACGTTCACATCGATAGTAAATAATTTAATTAACGGGGCACCGGGTTATTTGCTAACGAGATAAACGTTTAGTTGCTGATATTTGTTATACCCGGTCTAAATGTTATAATTGTTTATCACGTATATATATAATGCATTATAAAAATATCTATTTATCTATCATCATCATCAGTGTTTTAGCCCGTAGGCTGTGGTTCACAGCTTGTACCGATCGTTTCTATCGAAGCCTATCGCAAAGTTTCTTCTTTAATTCCGGATAAGTAGTCGTATATTGTATGTGGTCTTTTTCCCCATTATCTCGCCTTCAATAACATCATTCGGTATATTTTAATTCTGGTGTAACGCGTGAACTGGAAGTCGCCTGTGGCGGATATTTTTTGTAATATACTTCTTTTTCATTTAATCTTTCTAGTACTAGTTTGTTTTCTGTACCCGATTAATTTTCTGTAGACACCGCCAACACCACGCTTCAAAAGCTTCTAATTTGTTCCCATCTCTTTTTGCTATACATTATATATGGTGCCACAGTTTTTAACCAAGTTTTCGCGTACGTTATCAACGGACATTTTACTGTGTAATAAGTGTGTATTTATCGTTGATAGCTTTTTTCCCATTGCTATACGATTTGTCTTAGTGTTCCTATTGTGCGTTATGATCTGTTCCGAATAGTTGTAACGTTTTTACCTGTTAAATTATTTCGTTTTGCAATATTATCTTTATTTGTGGACAGATCTTGCCAACTGCCACGACTTTTGTCTTCTTCTTAGTGTTAATCTCCAATTCATACTTTCTCGTATATATCCGAATAGTTTAACGTTTTTACCTGTTAAATTATTTCGTTTTGCAATATTATCTTTATTTGTGGACAGATCTTGCCAACTGCCACGACTTTTGTCTTCTTCTTAGTGTTAATCTTCAATTCATACTTTCTCGTATAATATATGCTAACGAAATTATTTTTTCGTTACATTTGTATGTCTTAATTTTGAAAATATCTTTGTTAAAAATTTGAATCATTTATATTGGGTTTTTAATTCTGCCGTTTCTTACGCGCTATGCACGAACGTTTTCATTGTTTAGTAAAATTATGAATTTTCCTAATGATGAAATATATTTCATGCCAAATGTCTAAATTCTAAAAATTATATAGTCGCGAAAAACCAAAAATATCCAGATCCATCTAAAAAAGAGATAGTACTCGAAATATCACTTTATACGTTTTTTATTTTCACGAATAATCGTTTTGTGCAAACACCTTGTATGTTACAAACGGGCCAATTTTTTACTTTTAATAAAATATTTTTAATAGCTGCTTATTGTTTTAAATACAGATTGCATGCATTAAAAAAAAAAAAATTACACGCCGAAATCTACAACTTCGCTTAAAAAAAAAGTCGACCAAGAATGGCTTCAAAAGCCTAAAGTATTTGCTTCCATAAATCAAAATACCCAATGAATATATAAACTCGAGAAATAATGTTGAGAAATAGTAATAATAAAATTTGACGAATTCAGAATCGAATATTAAATTTAAGAGAAAATATAGATATAGAGATTTTTTGAAAAGTAGACAAATCTAAACTCGAATACTCATCAACTAGGATATGTTAGATGAAGAATTTACACGGTCGTGCGTGAGTAACGTGTAAAGGCAGTTGGAAGGGCATTTTGATTTTGCCCCCCCCCTAAATTCAATTATAATTTTCATTTAGAAAGAAAAAAAATATGCGTCCGAAGAGTTGACTTTACTAGAGCTGCTCGTTCTTTTGCTTGTCTACAGACGTAACTCGGTTATTACGCGCATAGGAGGGGTTGATGCTTTGTTGTTACGAATATTATTAATATTGAAGCGGTGTTAAGGTTATTGCTATTATGTAGAATAATGATATTCAATCGATATATTTCTGTTCGACGTTAATTTTATATACGTTATTATTTTCATTAGTGCCGGTCTACGCGAAGCTGATGAAGCGTACGCAACGAGAATGTATAGCCCTTTTATATATCTATCTCACTCTTACAACCGGCCATATTAGCATCTTCCATTCTTTCTTACGAAGCTTTTGTCTATCTTGTTGCGTTTATTGTCCAGATTTACATACAAGATGAACCTAAGAATGCCCGAGTAGAAATAATAATAATAAAAAAAATAAAAAAAAAATGGATACGGTCTGACCCATCACGTCTTCTTCTTCTAGGTGTGTTTTCACTAGCATGAATAATTGCTAATCGTATATTACCCGATTATGATTAATTTTATACATAGCCCGTATCTTTCTATATTTCAGATACATTATTATAATTATTTTAGAATTTGTGCATTCGTTTATACGTGTGTTTACAACTTCAAAGTTAGGTCTGATTTTTATGAAAATTATAATTTATATTGCGTATTTTTTAAAGATTAAAGAAAGTTTATTAAAACGTATGTAAAATAGACGGCGATGATCAATATAAACTCGGAAATTTAAGTATTAAGTTTTTCATTTGGGGGAACTTAATCGAATAATTAACAATCATAATAATAGTATTTTATTAATTCATCGACCACCTCGTTTCCTAGTAATACCACAATGAGAAGGCACACCCACTTAAACTTTACTCTAGATGCACGATTATAATGACTGACATTAAATTATAACTTGGACATTTTAAGTTCGGGTAACTTAGATAATTGTAATTGAGGAATCGGATACGATTAATTCTTTCCCTCTCACATATTTGACTAGGAGCAAAGGTTTGTAAATGGCAAAACAACAAATGAACATAATTTGTATACTTTCGATATGCCTTTTTTTCGGTTAATATAAAGCAGAAGTTTGCACGTAGAATTAACGCGTTATAACAAGTGTCCCTTACGAGAATATTATATGGAATTGGACTGATACGTTACCAAAGATTAAACGATGTTTATTATTAGATTTTCAACAGTACTACACCGCCGAAAGTCGGAATAAAGGGAAAAAATACTTCACTTTGTTGCATACGGTTTCCAGTAAACTTCGGTTTCAATTATGCTAGAACGTTTCCAGGGATTATATTATATCAACATTATTTAGACTACGTACTGGGCATATCTTCCTAAATTACGCATAATTTCTGATGGGTACTTGTAACATGTTGACAACTGTATCGAGCGTCAAATTTGGATTTGTCCGAAGTTTCTAAATCATAGAGATGAGATAGTGTTTTACAGGAGTGGCATACATTACCTGTGAGTACTGAATTATTTCCAACTCATTGTCTTCTGTCACAGTCAGTTTATATAATTTTATCAAACGTAGCGACATCGAAATTTCAAATATATTAACCGGATAAAGGTTTAAACTGGCCAAATGGCGCAAGCTGGGCCAAGGAAAAATTAATAATAATAGTATTATTAAGATAGTCACGACGGTAGGGTGGTAATAATGATAGTTACGACAGTCTGTTTCTGACAATTTTGAATATCGATGCCAAAGATATAACAGTTTTGCTTAGGGTGCAATATGGCAATGATCTTAGAAATCATCTGAACCCAGAGTAATCGAATACATTATTTTTTTCTTTTTTAATTCAATTTCGAAATGGGCAATAAATAACGGATGTTATTATATAATCGGATTCGATTAGAATTTATGAAATGAAATTGTGTGAAATAAACGCACAAATTAAATTTAAAAACTTTTTTTTTCTTATAAATCGTTTTTTATTTTAACCATCTTCGTCCCGGCTCACTTCTCAATTAATAAAGAAATACGTGTTCGAATAATTGAGTTTCGGATGATTTAATTATTACGAAGTTTATTAAAATTACGAATGAAAATGGAAAAGAATTAAAAAATAAATTAATTTTTGCCGTTTTTAATTATTTTCATTTGAAGTGAATAACATTTTTTAACATTTTTTAGCGGACGATTATTTTATAAAATATTCCGTATTTAAAAAATGCCTATAATAAGTTGTAAATTAAGAAATTATGATAACGTAAAGACGTGACGAAATAAGTTTTATAACAAAATTCTTATGTAGAATATAATAAACGAGGAATTAAAAATTATATAAATCGACTTATGCTCATTCGAAAATATCAACCGACTAAAGCCTATAAGTTACACAACCGATTTAAAAAAAATATTAAGGAAATGCAATAAAAAAACAAGGGAATATTGTGTCTCCAGTTTATAAAAGTCTAGGTGTGTTCAATAGACATTCACTTCCGCTTGTAGGAAATTTTTTTAAATAAACTGTTCTTAAAGGAAATGTTTTTACAAAAACTGCTCTTATTTATTTAGTTCTTATTTTAGTTTTATTTTTTGCATTTTTTTTTTTATAAATATCTCCGAATTGTAGTCGAATTTATAAAATGTACCTTTATACATTTGTCTCCTGCTATCCTTACCGCCCGTTGAGATATTTTACTTTTATTCTATTTTTAGTTTTATATATATATTTTTTTTAAATTTATGGCTCCTACCTATTTTTTTTTTGTATTTGTTCCGTCGGTCTGTTGTAATTTTTTGTGAACATCATATCTAAAAAAAATTTTTGTTAGACTTTGTAACATGCAATGCAACGATTAGCTTTGTTGTATTGTGTTGAAGTTTTTTGAAAAGACAAATTTATCCTGTTTAAGGATCGCATTATTATCGGGTGTTTTAATCATTTTTTTTTAGAGGTAATGACCGGTTTCCAGAGTTTTTCGATTGGAAATGATAAAATCGTAACAATTATTTTTTTTTTCTCATTAGGCCTCTTTTACCTTTATCATTTTAAATAAAGGAAGATATTTAAAATTGCTGAATAGTTCGTTTTATATTAATATAGGAAAGATATTCGCGTGCCATATTTTAATTTCGCAATTTCCTTCCCAAAAGAGTATTAAAAGCAGTGTTGCCAGATGTTCTTCATTAAAAAGCGATAATTTCACGGGAAAACGGTATGATATTCCTGGAATCATACTAAAATTGTATAAACAAAAATGTATTATCTTCCCTAACAACAAATTATTAAATACGTCCCCTTGTCAACATAAAATGCACTTTGTACAACTCTAATTGATATATAATATTTTTTTGGTTATGCTTTTATATTTTTCTGTACGCCGATTTGAGCGTTATTACCTTGATATGTCTTGGCGATGATGAAGCTCTTTTCTACAATTCTGTATTCCCCCGGAAATTAATTAACACGCAGGTGATTATAATGATTATAAATAATAATGATTGCTGGATGTTTGAAATTTTCGAAATGTAGAAAAACCGGAATTACTGAATTAATTTAAATATTGGAAAAAGCGATAGATTAGTGAAATATTTTTGGAAATAACGATATTTCGGTAGGAACTTCCAAAAAAAAAACGCTACATCTACCGGTAAAAACGGTACGTTTTGCAACACTGATTGAAAGTGTAAAAATTATACTATTTCAGTAACGATTGTATTTTTTAAGGGGTTAAAATAATGCGTTGATCCTTAACGCTTATTAGAACTACAATGAAATAATAATTTCATTTGACATTTAAACACGTGCGTGAATGATTATTTGGTCGGTATTAATAAAAAAAAAATATTCGTGTTAACTACATCTGAGCTCTAAATGAGTTGAAAGCCAATAAAGCAGTAAGAGTTGATAAAATTCCTGGAGAACTACTAAAATTATTAGGAGGTAAATCGAAAGACATGCTATTATTTATTAAATAAAATATGTATGGAAGGAATCGTCCCTAAAGATTTCAAGGAAGGTGTAACGATCACTATACCAAAAATGCTAAACGCTCAAGAATGTAAAGATCACAGAACGCTAAATAAACTACGTCATGCGCTTAACATTTTGACGAGAATGATATATTATAGAATAATATCTAAACAACCTAAAAGAAGATTGGAGAAACAGAAGCTTTGAAAAAGGTTTCGAAGTAGAAAAAAAAAGGTTTATATGTACATACAGAGAAAGTTTTCTACTATGTAAATTGGAATATGCTATTTAACCCGTTGAAGAAACAATGTATAGATTACAGAGATCGACGACTGCTGTTTCAAATCTATAGAAACCAATCAGTAATCATAGGTAAATAAAATGCAAAGATAGGTAAAGGATCAAGGCTATTCTTCAATACTTTTTGACAGGTACATTGAAGAGGCAACTAATTTTTACTTAGAAAAATAATAATAAAATAAATATCAATGGTAAAATGTATATAGATTCTATGTTGATATATCGGAGAGCAGTGATTTTATGAATTAATAAATCGGAATAAGAACACCGTTGTTAATCACAAAATTTTTTTTTGAACTGCAATTTATAAAACAAAATTTCAACGAGTGCAGTCCCCTTAAGCCCCGTATAATCAGAAAATAAATACTTCGTAATTCGTAACGCGTGCTCGCTAAAATATGCGACACCGGTAAAAAAAGACTTACATATAGAGGATTGAACGCGCAGCTTTTTCAATTTCAAAATGGTATGTCACAAAAGTATCTGCTCAATCGCCATATTATTTTGGTAATTAAACCATCGATTGAAATGAGAACCGATTATTTAGTAATCATTTTAATTCTTATCATTAAACACCGATTTAATAAAATTGATTAACTAATTAATGTGTGTTTTTGGCATTATTCATAATTATTTTATGGCAAACATCGGAATCTCGCCTTCGATATATGTGCGCAGAATACGGGAGAAAGTCAAAAAACGAAAAAAAAGTTAATATCAATAAATGCCGAGATTAGACATTATAATATACTTTGTAAATCGAACCGAATACTTTTAGTTAAATGACGTTTTAAATATTGAAACAGAGATTATAAGAAAAATTTTCAACTAAAAGAAAGGAGAAATGTTCAGAAATAGACTCAATAAAGAATTTATCCTACTTTATGAGGAAAGATTTTGCACATTAACACCCTTCCAGTCATGATGATATGTGACTTGACGAAATTTTAATGCTAACAAAATTATTTATTTTCTGGTCTTTTAAAAATATTTGTATAAATACTTCGAATATTATCTACAGTTCACCTAAAAAGTAGTATTGTATAAAGAAAAACTGAATGATGTAGTGTGATGTATTATAGTATATATTATATATATATATATATATATATATATATATATATATATGTTTTTGTGTGTATATATATATATATGCATATTAATTTTAGTTGATAATACTGTTGTGAATACCGGAAGCCGAAAATTTTACCGAATGGTAACTGTATGAACGTTATTTGTAAAATTTTACATTATGTAAATAAATGATCCTTACATGAACTAATTGAGAGTAAGAGGAATAATCTTCTAGTATTTTGATAAATTGATAACCAATCGGAGGTGGTTTTCGAATAAGAGAAAAAGGACCTCGGTGAAGTGCTAATAGATTAAAATTAAAAATTCGAAACATTTGAAGGAACTGAAAATAATAGAACGGGGAGAAAAAGTATATGAAGAAATATTGAGAATGAAGCAATTGAAAAACTTTATTGTTTTCACGTGGTCCATAAATGGCCAAATTTGAAGAGAAGAAGCGTAATAGTGATGTTAGACTTTTTGTTTAAAAAAATGGTTAATATTTCCTCGAATATTCGTTTTTTTTTTTAAATTCCGTAAAATGCGTAAAGAATTGTTGATGCGGATGTCTACGAAAATTCGTCAATAATTCAAGAACAGGTTTCCTCGTTAATTTTATACGTATGTATTTCGTTAAAAAAAGATTTAAGAAACTGCTCGATTTGATTAATGACGTTATCTTTGTATTTGAAGTAACTGATAATCACCTTAAGAATCGTATGATGTAAACCTTCTCACCCGTGCCACCAGCCTAGTAGTGCTGCATGAATGGGAATAGAATTCATTTGGATATCTGTAGAAATTTAACTAAATTAATATAAATATCATCGCTCGCTTAGTCTCGTTGTTTGGAGTGTTGTTATTAATAGGAACGGAATTATTTTAATCGTCGACCAGTTTTTTGTGAATTGTAGCTAAAAATTCAATCTTGCGTGACATTAAAACGCTATCATTTTACTACGATTCGGAAAATTACGTCGTTTTGGCGTCTAAGTTTACAACACCGCTTCTGACTTATGGATGGCAGTTTGTAATGTCATCTTATATATATTCTATCGATTAGTGTGATTCCCACAGATATCGATCAGGACGCAGTTTTATTATTATTATTATTGTTTATTTATATATTTTTTTGTTTAAATCAGCGGCGATTATCTCGCTCATCATTTGCGATTATATACGGCTGGGGAAATGATAATGAGAAATTTATGTTCACTCGATACGACCCATTGCGCTTTTAACGTTTTTTTTTTTCGGATAGATAAAACAACTTTCCTCCGGCAAATACAATTTCCTCATTTATTTTATAAACTCCTTTAAAGTCCCACTGAAATATTTTATCATTATCATCAACATTATTATTATTATTATTATTATTAGTATTATTAGTACAAAGGACTCCTTATATATATATATATAACTATTGACAAGATAATCTAATATATTCGGACTTGGTATTATGTTTTTAGAAGCAACTCGCGGAAATTATAAATGATTTGTATTCTAATTATATAATATAATTTATACTGAACTTAAATAAACTTCAAAGGATATATTATTCAGAGTTTATATTTAATGCGTTGTTTGCGTACGTGTTATAAATTATACATTTGCATAAAGAAATACGACTGTTTTAATGAGAAAATTAGAATAAAAATTATTTGCTTAATGGCCGAATAGAGTGTGCAAATCTTCGTTACTTGTGTTTATTGTCAGCGTTTTCTTGAATTTTACGTAATTTATTTACAACCGTGTTAAAGCAGGTGTGCCACTCGGACTTCTCGGGTACCTGTTATATACAACAGATTTGCCTATTGATAGCAAAACAGCCACATTTGCAGATGATACTACAATCTTAGCTGTAAATGATAGCCAATCTGATGCTACAAATAAATTGCAACATAGGCTCTGGACTCTGGATTGAAAGATTAAACTAAATGAACAGAAGTCTGTCCATGTCTTATTTACATTACGACATGCTGATAATATGTACCTATTGTACAAGTCATTCCACAGGCTAACTCAGTAAAGTATTTAGGCATGTATTTGGATTCACGATTGACCTGGAAAGTTCATGTTAAAATGAAGGCTCAGCAGATCAAGAATAAAACACGTCAATTATATTGGTTAATAGGCAGGCAATCGGAGTTACATGTTTCCTGCAAGCTTCTGCTATATAAGTAAATTATTGTACCTATTTGAACTTCTTGCTCTGTGGTGCTGTACAACCAAGTCGAATCGGGATATAATAAGACGTCGTCAGAACATCATCTTATACGTAACGATGACATTCATTCTGATCTCAATATGATGTTCATTAATGATGTCATTAAGCAATTCGCTGAACTGCACAAGCAGCAAGCAGCGGTTGGACAGCCGCGTCAATGCAGAAGCAAGACAACTGCTTCGCATTAAACATGGAATTAGACGACTTGTTCGTCGCCACCCCATAGATTTAGTCTTGTAATATGTAAATTTATGTATAATGAATGCGTAGCCAATTGGATACGTACTACACACTCATTTTGTACTTAGTGGTTAAGTTAACGACTAAGTAATCATTAAGTTAAAGATGGTAATTATTTAGCCAAACGGCTGAGATTGTATCTTAGTAATAGCCTGAAGGGCTGTACTTAAAGAAAAAAATCCTAACGGTCAGTTATCAGGACCAACGGCAGAACTAGAAATCTATCTTAACGATCAACAACTGTAGTATTTTCTCACAGATGCGTGCGCAGTCTTCCGCTAATCATAGATTACCTCAATTTTTCAAGTACTCTATGTAGCACTATTCTACTTAGGTTTTGCGCATTGTCTACTCGATTTTTCACGTACACATATATATTCTTATAATAATTACACACACCGTTCGTATACCTTATTAAACGTTTTATAATAAAATTAAAGCTTCAGTGATTAATTTTCGTATAAAAATTTTTCATCAACATATTTATTGTTTTATATTTATTGTTGTCTAGTATTTATCATGTTACATTCCCTTCTATTATGTATTTTTAGTATTCTGTTAATTGCAGTGTTATCGTATTAAAAACGAAATTCGCGCGCTCTCTAACGGAGTTAGATGAACGATTTACGTTGGGAATTTTTAATTTAATATTCGATTAACACGAGTGACCGGACGCTTGATTAACGAGCGTCCGTTGTAGTTTTTTTTTCTTCGAAAGAGTGATTCTCTGAATTCATGTTATTTGTTATTAAAAATCGATGGTACACGAAAATAAACCTTGAAGCTTAAGCCGGAGTTCAAAAAGACGAGTTAGTAGCGTCATACCAAGGTTATTCCGATGATCATGCTTAAAGATGTAACCGTAAATTTTGTTTTGAAATTTTGTAAATCTATTAAAAATGAAATTGTAATCTAAGCGATATTATTTTTAACATTAAAAAAAAAAAACTGGCGAAATAAAGTAAGTTTATAAAAAAAGAACTTTCTTTCTTTTTCCACCATTTAATCGAAAACGCACTATACGCCATAAATATGTGTCGTCGTATTTTCGCCTATAATGTATTAACGCTGAACACGTTGTCCATAGGATTACAAAAACGTATTGTTAATATGAGCTAGCGCTGCACGCGGCGGAAACATGGACTTTAAACAGAAGTGATTTACTGGAAATTTAGTACCTAAATGCATTATCTTTCGTAATGTAATTATCGAGCATTGTGTATATTTAATCTCTAATTTATATATCAAAATGAGTCCATCGTGATAATTTACAAGATGCGTTAACGTGTGTATACGTCTGATTATTATAAGAGCAGAATAATATTAAAGAGAGGCGTTAGACAAGAGGATACAATATCTCCCAAGTTGCTTATAGTATCCTTACAACGTATGTTTATAAACTTGTTTTGTGAGTCTAAATTGATGGGAAGAAAATCAATCATCTGAGATTTGCCGAGGACATTGTGTATTAATTCCTCGCAGGACACGATAATTGACTTTCACAGCTGCTCCAAAAAAACAGCATTAATGATAAACTTCAATAAACCTAAGGGTGTGGCAATAGTCTTTGAAATGACAAATAAAAATAGATTGACAGATATTGGAACGGGTCGATGAATATATATATTTCAAGTAATTATCACAGAGAAATGCTTAAGGAGAAAGATGAACTCTTGGATAGCTTTTGGAAAGTTGAGTAAGGTGTTCAAGAATAAAGATCAAGTGTCATTCGTTAGTGGAGGAACAATTCATTTTCCAATTACCTATTGTCCCTTGGCTCCACTAAAGAAGCTAACTAACACATTATGGTCTGCCGCTAGGCGAATTCGCCATACCGCTCGGCCTTGGTTTCCTTTGAGGAAGGAAGATAACTCATGGGCTCGGAGCGATTCTAAAAAAGCAGATGTTTTTGCCAAACATTTGGAACATGTTTTTTAGGACAATAGCATTCAATCCTCAATAACTTCTTCCTGTCCTATTTCATATAATGGCTGAATTAAACCAACTTCTCCCCTCGAAGTAGCCAAGGTTATTGATAGCCTAAAGTTTAACAAATCACCGGGTTAAGCTTTCTCCTGTTGTGTTCAAAGAATTGTCAAAGAAGGGAATTGTCTATCTGTCGACGATGATAAATGCCTGTATTCGTCTATGGTATGTACCTCGTACTTGGAAGATAAAATGATCATGATTCACAAACTAGGGAAATCAGCCGAGGATCCGGGATCTTACCGGCCCATTTCCCTAATACCTATCATTGCGAAAATCTTTGAAAACATTATTTCACAGCGACTTCGGACAGTTATTATAAAGAAACATTTGATACCGGATGTTCAGTTTTTGGATTTCGTGAAAAGCATGTAACCGTTGAACAAATTCACCGTGTTACTGCAACTCAAGAACAAAGAATTTTCTACAGCAGTTTTGTCAGGGTTGCTTTTGATAAAGTTTGGCACCTTGGCTTGATTCACAAAATTGAAAGCTATTTTTCACCGGGCTTTTGCGACTACTAATGTCATACTTAACTGATCGACAGTTCTATATACATCTTGGATTAGCTACTACGCACTACATAAGCATTCGAGCTGGTGTTCCACAAGGAATTTAGTCCTATCCTCTTCCTACTTTATAGTATGGATATTCTTTAAACACCTGAGACGACAATAAGTCTTTGCCGACGAGACTGCAATAATTTCACATAGTCGCAGTTATGGTACGGCTGCATGTATCCTTCAAATAGCTGGTAGACAATATATTAAACTAAATGACAGCAAGTCAGTACGAGTAGACTTTTCTCTCCGACACCATGGATATATTCCAACTTATTTAGATGGCAAACCGGTTCCATTTTCACTTAGGTCTGCATCCTGATTGTAAGCTCAATTTGGCACGATCATATTAGAAGAAAATGCAAAATGTTGGACCTTCTACTCTCGCAACTTTCGATGGCTCCTTTAGCCTCATTCGGAGCTCAGTCTCGAAAGCAAGAGGCTTATCTGTACTTCAATTTTCCGACCAGCATGGAGCAATGGCGCAGAGGTCTGGGGAACCGCAGCCAAATTCAATCCCGAAATTCGTGAAAAATTTCAAAACAAGTTTATGCGTATTTTTTCAAGAGCACCTTGGTTGGTCTCGAACGTCCCCAGCTTCGCACCGATCTCAAAATCGATCCAGTTCTGATATCACCAGGAGGCAAACAGCTACATTAATCGTCTTCACCTCCATCCGAACGTTGAAACAGTTTTACTATTAGATGATTCTAATGATACCCGTCGGCTGAAAAGAAAACATCAGCTGAATCTTATTAATATTTAATTTTATTATTTTTCATAAAATAATTTAACTATCAGTGAAGTCCTCTGATTAGTTATGGTAAATTAGTTTTACAGTCCCAATAAAATCTGTATTAAAAAAAAAAGGTTGAAAAATGTTTTCGAAACGTTAGGTTGGTAAAAGTATTGACATGGTTTGCACCGGAAAAAAATCCGTAAACGTATGGATATTAACCGTGAAAGTTTAAAAATGTAAATAACAAAGTTCTTTTTTATTGATGTTCTCTTAAATTAATGATTATCGAAAGTGTTCCTTTTTCGTAATATTGAACAATACGAGAATATATAACATACATTATATTATCAACATACCGGTGAGAGTATGTATTTAGTTAATATATATATATATATATATATAATCTTAATGCGCAAACGTTATAAGACGATTCTTGTTTAAGGTGTCATTTATGAATACGGACTTTCGGTGCATCGACGTTCATCGGTGGAAAAAATACTTTCCCATGGAAAGTTGCCTAATTTTCAGATTCATCCTTTAACTGTCACGCATGTATAATGTCCCGTTCTCTTATCTTTGTCTGTTATGTGGGTTTTTTTCATTGATTTTATTCTATTTAGTTCTTTGTATTGTAAATGAACAAAGAACATTGTGTCCAAATTATGTGGAAAACTAGTGTACATGTTGATATAAGATTTTAAAGCATAAAATTCAAAAGTAAACGGTCATGCTTGAGATAGTCGTCGGTGTGATGAGACGACTTGTTGTCGCGTCTATATCGGTAAATAGTACTAAATTAACATGATATATAGATTTCGGTTTTCACATACATATATATATGTATATATATACACGCTTATGTGTATACTGTTTTGTGTGTATCGTATGTAAATTCGAATATATATATAGTATATTCAACCAGTATACATTGTGTGTGTGTGTGCTTGTTGTTAGTATAAGCGTGGAAAAACGATTAACCTGTGTTGTAGGCAAGAATCTCTATTAGCAACGAGATTGGCGGTGGTCATCTCTGTTCTTCGTCGGGGTGTTTACACTGGTCCGGGGTATACATTTTGTGGGATGAGAACGGACATAAGAATGTGGTCGCTGTATAACTCACGGAAGCGTGACAGATCTGCAACCGTTGAACTTGAGATGATCGTTTACTCAGCCGAAGAAGACGTGTAATATCGTCGAATTGTGTTTCATATATTCCGCGCGTAGAGATGATGAAGTAATGTTTTTTTTTTTTTTACTGTTGTTGTGGTAGGGGGATAGATCAAAACCTATTTGTAAGAAAATGATCCGGATAGGGACAAGTACTGTGGATATTTCTTGTGGTGTCCTTTTCACGTATATAAAGAGTCAATGTATACATTATGATGATTATTGTCATCGGAGTGAAGACGAAGTTGCAAGTATTGTACCACCTGTGAGATGATGAAGCTGTAGTATTATGTAGATTAGATTCTATATGGAGAAAACGATATTATTCCTATTACGTCTGTTCGGCTAGTGTAAATAAGCGTTGATAATGAAATAGGTTTTTTCCTCGAACGAATTGTTTAATATATATATATATATATATTAAGGTTAGGTTGCAACGAAATGAATTATTAATTCACGTCTTTAGTAACGCTTAAAACTCGCGAAGATTACAAAATATTACGTTGGAAAAATTTGCGCATAAACTCTATACCTAACGTTAAAACAATCGCACCGGTTTAGTTCTATATTTAATTTTAAATTCTAAAAAAAGATCGATACGAATAAATAAATGCAAGTAGTTTTCGATAATTATTAACAATTTACCGGAGTTTATTTAATACTTTCCGAAAAGTTTTTGGTAATAATGTAATTTTCTTTTCGGAAGAAATTATTCTACCGACTAGCATTACACCCGTTGAATAAATCTAGTCATTTTTATTATTATTATTATTATTTCCTGATACTAATGTTAAAGCAAAATATGTCCTTATACGTTTATAATATTTTTTTTTTTTAATAAAGATACGATCTTAACTCATTGACGTTAAATAAGTATCAAATTTAGTAAAGTGTAGCTTACTAACAAGATCATCCTGTTAGCCAGCTTATGGGTTGAAGTCAGTAGTCCATTGACCATGACTACGAAAATTAGTTTGTATTAATCTATTTATGTAATAGAATTTAATGATTTCATAATAAGTCTGGCGGGTGGCGCCTTTTAAGATGCCTGAGGTCTTGACTAGTATCTAATAAATTGGTAACTTCCACATTGACATGTTGGTGTAGCCTCTTCTTGTGTGCTGTAGCGAATTTTCTAATCTCTTCGTTTACAAGCGATATGTGCAAGTCTCGATGAATATCATCATTTCTCGAATAACGGCATGCATCGACAATTGCTCTTAGTATTATGCTTTGTCTAGCATGGATCTTTGCTCTAGAAGACCTGCTCGTACAGCTCCATAACTGCAGACCATAAGTCCATATTGGCTTTATGATCTGCCGATACAGTAGGCATTTGTACCTTACGTCTAGAGGCGTTTTGCGTCCAAATATAACTGCTGAGTTTTTTTCTTTATTTGTTTACATTTCATTCTGGCATGTATTTCCCAGGTCAGCTGCCTATCCAGGTGCATACCAAGGTACTTGACTGAGTCAACCTGTGGAACAGGTTTACCTCCTAAGTACACTTGGTGATGTACATCTGTTCGTCGGTATGTGAAAGTTATATGCGTTGATTTTTCTTCATTGATTTTAACTTTCCAGTTTGATACCCATTCGTGCACTCTGTTCAAAGAGTTTTGCAATTTATTTATAAGTGGTGCGCTATTATCATTTCGTACTTATTACATGTTGGGTTTTGTTCTTTATTCAATAATCGACGTATAATTGAATAAAAACAATACTAAAAAAAAAGTGTATACGTAGATTTGATTATGCATATTGAAACTAAAATTAAAACACTTTATATAATGGTATTGCGATTACCCGATACTGTATATAAGAGTGTTTTTGTTTATATTATGTGTTTGAAAATATTTCGTTAATTACGGAACTAGCATAATTAATTCAAGTGTCATCTATAACTATATTTCTAACTATAGAGGAAACTAATTCGGCTTGACGAATTAAAAAATGTATTACACGAAAGCAAAATTTGTTACGTTTGTATAGAAAATGTATTACGTTATATATTCATTAATTTTTTTGTAACGAGATTAAACTTAAAATGGTGTTTTCGACTGTACTTTAAGTACGGTTTTATTATATTTATGGAATATACGTTGTCTTCTTCATACTAAAAAGCAATCCGCGAACCCAACTATATTTCCTTAGAATGTTTTTTTATTATTTTTGCATCGGGATAATTTACCAAAATATTATTCTATATTGTAATATATATTTTTTTAAGACGTTAATTATTATCGAAATTTTCATATCGTTTAATTTTTTAAAAATTTTGTTAGGGAACCTTGCGACTGAAACGGTTAAGAAATAAATATATTCGTTTGAAATTTATTCTCGGTCGTTTAATAATTAATATTTATCGTCTAATTGTAGAGTACGTGTGTCAATATCGTATTTTTTTTTACTATGTCCGAAAATAAACATCCTTCTAAGGCTCCTGAAAACGTGTTATTCGGATGTTAATAGAGGTATATATTTTAAAAAAATTATCACGGAATAAACAACCTTTTTTTTTTCAAATTTATTGAGGTAGTCCATTTTTCAAAGGTTCAGACAAAGAAGACCTTAAACAAAAAATTCGTGATAAATGTGCAGAGACGTCCTTTGAAATTTCACGAGATGAGAAGCTTTTTTATAATACAAAAAGACCGCTAGCTGATGATGTTTATTCGAGAAAGCTTTTAATATGCGTCGCTTTATTAATAAGAAATAGTACTTGGTCCTGATCGAAATCCATATACCGTCACTTAGTAAATAATGTTCGTTTTTCAACTTCCCGTAATAATCTTTCGAATATTTTACATAAAATCGATGCTAATCGATAGCTGTGTCCAATAGTTAGGGATTTGTATTAGGTGCGATCGAATAATGAACCATAGTTTGTTGTAGAAGCAATTCTGAAATATTTTCCGGTGCGTGTTTTTAAAAGATTAATATGAAAATAATCCGGATCGACAGTTTTTAGTTTTGTATGTTTTATTCATCCATGGTTATTGGTTAATTGTATGGTTTTGTTGAAACCAATGGTATTTCTGCTTGTTGATAAAATAAAATCTGAAGAATAATTGTTACTTCCGTTTGAGATAATTCGCGAATATATTGTATTTATTTCGTGTAAGTTGTTATATATGACGCCATTAAATCTGACGCACGCTGGTATGTAGAATGATTTTTTTCCCCAATATTTTTTATCTTATTCTCCATAGAAGTTTGATTGGAGTCTGAGTTTTTCCAAGAATGTGGTTTAGTCTGTTTAAGAGGGTATACATGGCTTTCGCGCATAAATGATTGATTTTTCATAGTTGGTTCCGCTTTTAGGTTTTTTTTTTAAAAGTTCTTCGCCTAATTCTGATTGCATCTGTGCACTCTTTTGTCCATCAACAGATTTTTTTTGTTCATATTTACTTTCGTAGGAGGAGAGCATGTTTGGACATGCTATTAACGTGTCTGTGAAAGAGTGTACTGCTCTGTATTTACGCTATTCGCCGTATGTGTTGTAATTTATCCAGTCCGTTTTCTTATAATTAGGTATGTGAAGACTTTTGGATATAGAGTCGTTTCCATTTTCTCCTCCGAGGTTAATCGATGTTTTATGATAACTGGAAAATTCTAATTCGATTGTTAATTGAGGCATGGTACCAAATTGATATTAGACAAAGTACGATAGGAAAAATTATAACGAGTTGGCTGCGTGAAATTTAATATCGACAGATTGAACATATTTATAGTAGTTATTTTTTATCTCTTACATAATTATGAATGAATTTTTTTTACGTCGTTACATGTGGTTTCATCATGGAGGGTGACATATTTACGCCATCTGTTACGAAAGATGAACTCTTTCCGTCTCATTATTACTACATTGTTGTTAACTACCACCGGACTACGAGATAAACCCTCCGAACGGATTTGTTCGCACGATATTTTGGCGCACATGTGTGTATTGTGGGACAGTTATTCCCAGTGTTTAGATTGTGTATCGCGTGGGATCTAATCTGAGAACTTTCTCATGAATACACTTGTTGTAAAATCTAAATGACCTACATAATGATGAGTACCGTTGGAGTGTTGAAAATTAAAATATATATATAATATATATGTTTATAACGTCGTGTTGCTGCGGTTGTTCTAATTATTTTTACATTATTTCGGGTTTTTCCCATTATAAATTGGTTTGTATGACTTTTATTGATGTATTATGCGATACGATTCAAATCTGTACAAAAATGTGAAATTTCATCTGAAAGTTATAATAAAGGTCATCGTAAACTTTAAGCCGTCCGTCGTTTAATTATATTAAATTCGCAAACTTTTCTTTTTTTAATCTTATTCACTCCCAATCGTATTGATAGATTTTATAATTTATCCATTCGTGCCAAATTTTTGTCTTGCTCTTTATATGTCGAAATTTTCATTATTTTCTAGAATTTTACCGATATAAAATTTTAATTTATTTATATGTATGTATCTCCGGGCAATTTAATTCAATTATTCGGTTAAATTTAAAATTAGGAATCTCTTTTTTCGCGCGACATTTGAGCACATTAAAAATGTGTAAACGTTACTTTCTTAATTAATACGTATTTCAGGCGGTTATTTACTAAAAAGTGTTTTAATTTTTTTTCAGTTTATCGGTTGTTTAAAATTGTCTTTTATTTCATATTTTGATATTAATTACACAAATTTATTTTTTCATAGAATTTCGTTTTACAGTATTCGTCGATGGGTTATATATATATGTAATATTAAAATTAATGGCGCCATTTCGATTAATAATAATATCGGTTCGATAATTTTACATCCTAAAATTTCATCTCGTATTTTTTAAAATTTTTATTACTAGTCGATACTATTTTTATAATCAGAACAATTATCTCGCCCGTCAACAGTTTGTATAAAATTTGATTCTTTAATGACTGTTATTATTATTGTGTCTTGCAATTTTGAATAATTAAAAATTAAGATATATACTTTAATCTCGCTCCGCCGACTAGTTCTTTACCTAAATTTCTTCTAAATTTCCATCATATTAAGAAATGTCTTCTATTGAGTCATCGTGTGCGTATACATTTTACCCTCTATATTCGCCCGTTCGCTTCACGGTTAATTTAAACTTTTACACGGAAGTTTGTCATAGCGGAGTAGTCAATTTCTGGTTGTAGAGGACACCTATTATACACCTGAACCTGGTCAACGAGTATGTAGAGAAGTGTAGTTTTGTATTTTGAAGAAGTCAATTAGCTGAGAATAAGATTGACGCTTAATTCCACTTTTCGACTTGTATTTTTTTATCTTACGCAACTACACGTTATACATACATATATATAACGTATGACGTATTACATATATACATATATATAAAAAATACATCGCTGTTGTGGATTCGTGGTTAGAACAAAAAAAATGACCGGGCTTTTCCCACGATTTCCATTTTTATAACTGGGTTTATTATTATTATTTTTCGTGTTTTTATACTGTCCATTTTATTACGTACGTTGCTGCAACGGTTTAGTTCGGTATCTGATTCGTATGTTTTATCTTCGTCTGTTCGTTAATTGATACCGATCTTCTCTCTTTGTCACTGTTACGGAATTAATCAACTTTTTCCCCCCCTCGTATGGCGTCGTTATTATTTGTTGCTGTTAATTTTCCATCTTTCCCCTTTTCCCTTCTTTCTGTTTCAAAGTTTTTATTGGACCGCATTTTACTGGTTGTGTTTCCAGTAACATTTTAAAATATTTGCATATTTGTTGTATTATAAAGTGTAGTATGTATTATATTTTTCACGCTTTTCCCTCCCTAGGTGGTGATATTTGTCCTTCTTTTTTTATTTATATATTACTTTGTTGTTGTTTTTTTATATCATTCTCGAAAATTTTATTCCCCGTTAATTTTATATTTCTATTCTTATTCGCTTGTATGTTTTTTTTTCCTCTCCTATTATACAATAAGAACGTGTATTATCCTGTCTATTTAGGAGCTTATTATAAACCGCCAAAATCGTATATTACATCTGAATTTAATATATTTTTCATATATATATATATATATATATATATATATATATATATATATATATATAAATAAATGGTGAAATAAGATAAGAACAGAATCTGACGCAGATTACTGACAAGTACCTAATTGCAAATTGTCGTTACGTCGGAGCGACTAAATTATAACTATATCTCATTATTCGATATTTCGGTTCGCATAAATCTACTCTTTTTGAGTATTTGTAATCGCTGTTCAAATCTCTCTCATATACTTAACGACGTTCTGAAAATTCCGAATTCGCCTAAAGAATCCGCGATACTTCAAAATTTCTATACCACAGGTGATATTTTTCTTATTTCGTATATTTCGATAAAAAAAACAAACGCTCGTGTGAAACCTCCAGGTTTGACTTCTTATAGGATTGCTCGAACTAAAGTTCTATGATATTCCAGCACTAGTGTAGTTCGAACGGATTTATTTTCAAGTCCTTGTACATTACGAAAAGATACGTATATTCAATTTTCATTATAGCTGCGAAATTCGCTCATGAATAATATAAAGATGTTTCGTATTGAGCACATTCGTGACGTGTACTTCTCTTAAGATATCGTTTGAGAACTCATTTCATCCGCTCTCGTTTGCGTTTGGAATAATTTTTCTTTCTAAATGTATCTGTGCAGACACACTTACAATTAGTTGCTTTTACGTGTAGATTGAACTATCTTTATATATATATATATATATATATATATATATATATATATATATATATATATATATATATATATATATGCATTTTGCACATATATTTCTTTCGTTAATCGTCATGATCCACGTCTTAATTGAAGTAGGTGCATTCTACACCGATATCTCTACAGTATATCGATCACAAGTCGCTTATACTTAAATTTCTTCTCACTCCCTTCCAATTCTATCTTGCTTTGCATGGCACACATCACACTTTGTACGGACATTTTTTTTTCCAACCGGGAATACGTGTCGGTATCTCGATTATAAGTACAATATCCTTTGCCCGGTTTAAATAATAAAGTAACTTTGTGCCTTATAATTATCGATATATCACACATACCGGAAGATAGAACTTGCGTATATGTAACGTGCTGAAGGCATTACATACCCGATGGGTAATGCCGTCATTATTGTCTGTTGTTCGCTTGTAAGATTTTGTTCCATTACAACATGTATCCTTTCCTGTTATTATGGTCTAAATATTACGTAGCCCAAATCTTAATAATAATCATGGTATACACATGGAAGTTTCGCGATTAGAAGCGCCTATTCTCTCTTTTCTATTTGACTATTTTTTTTTTAACGTATACACCAATACTCTATTTCAATAAAAAGTTTCTTTCTTACTTTCATACCTTCTTTTTTTACCATTTAATATTAGTTTGTACCATACTGTGCTTATATATAATATATCCATATATGTATACTCACAAACATATTTATATATATATGTCTGTATGTGTGTGTTTTGTGAAGCATAATCCGTGTTACAGATACTCTGTTTAGTGTCCTCCAATTCCTTCGCATGATAGATTTCTGTTAATTTCTTTTCTTTCTTCGACAGAGTCATTTAATCTTTTTCTTCTTTTACCGAATACGTATCTGAAATGTTGATGGTCGATATTCGGTAAGGCTAAGAAGAACTGATTGGATTCCCAGTAGTTAGTATCCATATCGCACTTACAGATATAAATATCTGTTCTTATTATTATGATTTAGATTATATTTCGTTATTGTCCCGCTATTGTCACGGTCGCTGGATTCGCTTGATCAACTGACACGAACGATGACTGAATTCCGCTTATCTTCTATTTATCGTCATCGCTGACGACGTAGAGATATTATTTATTTATCCGGTTTTGCTATACGAATCAATTTCTTTACAAATCTTAGACTACTGAATTATCGAAGATGATATTTGAGAACAATCGAACGACATTGAGACGCGTATTATTATAATCGTGTACACGTTGATCATTATGGGAAATGGTGTTTATACGTTTTCAGTATTTTACCGGCGTTAGATTAAAATGTACTTAAAAAAAATGTACCGTATAAGTCGGTTCGTGGTCGATAATATTTTATAAACGAAATATACGAATGAATTTTTTTCACGTTCATTAATAGAAGTAGTCGAAAAACGGTCTCCTCGATTAATATTTAAAAAAGCACTTTTCGATCAGCGGAGAAAAATAAATAAATGGAACCCGCGAATCTGTTAATCCGTGATGATATACTACAGATTGTGCACAGACTGGAAAAACAGACACCAAACGTTTGCAAGTCGAATTTTTCACCGGAAAAAAAGTGCCGTTTTATTATTAAATGGTAATAAAACCAATTTTGACATATTGCATTGAATTATAGGACAAATACCAATCAAATTCCAGTATTGCATACATACATATATATATATATATATATATAATGACTTGAATATAGATTGTGTCAAAGAAATCCGTATCAGAAATCTAAAGACAGTACGATTAAACAAATATATTGAAGAGAATCTGTTGACAAACAACGTAAAATTCCTTCGAATCCACAGAATACAGTCCTATCCATCTTCAGTTGAAACTAATTTTTCCAAATTATAAAACATGAAGGATTAATATAATTCATAATAACATTAAAACGCATCAGCAGTTATTTCTTGGCGCCGATTTATTGTTTAACATGCATATGACGTGTAAAGAAAAGTGTATATATATATATATATTATATATATATATATATATATATATATATATATATATATAAAAAATAAAAATATATAATCATAGCTATATATTGATTATATTCTTTTAATGTTCTCATCATTTCCCAATATTCGGCGGTAGATATACTTATCGAACCATCCGACTTACCTTGCGCTTCACGCTGCGATCGTCAACCAATTATTTTCTTAACCTAAGATCTACTTTCCTGTATCGCTAGCAATTTGTTACTCTACATAGCACGTTAATCTAATTGAATAATAAAAAATTAACTGATTGTCATTTACATCACTTTAATAAGCTGTAAAATTTATGACCGATATTTGTATTACGTAAATTAGAATAGTCTAAAAATTAGAAGATGTCGATAAAAATAGAATGTACGGTCTAAAAGAAATTCGTATCCTACCATCCTTTTGCTCGGATAAACGCTGATTAAAATATTTATATGTAACGAATGCATTATGGTATTACACATAAATAATCTATTTGGAAAGAACTACATAATACGATTAAATACAAAATAACACATACAATATATATATATATATGTATATATATGTGGTGCTGAAAAAATCACACACATGTACAATATATATGCGCGTGTGTATGGCGCTGAAAAGTAGCAATCATAACCTACTAACAAGTTAAATTTTAAACTTCAATATGACACGCGGTTAGAAATTTAAAAAGGAAGATGAATAATCAATTGATATCAAGGAATTGAGCAGAGAGAGTAAAATGTGGTTTTCATCGGAGATAATATACGTGTCGTCGAAGAGATGGGAGCAATAAGGGAAGTTACAAATAGCAATCTTGGATAAATTTATGTTTCCTAAACGGGTGATGATACATACGCGATAGTTAATATACACAGAATACAATGTGAAATACCGAAGTACAGGAGAGGTAGCGAGATAATAATGGTGGGATGGAAGAATGGTTAACCAAGAAGAGGAATCATAGACTACCGACAGAGATACCAGATCTGAGGAAGTGTCAGTACGAGTACACAATAAAAAACGTCTTCTTTCGTGAGCGCGTCTGCGACATCGTTACCATGAATTTCGGAATGTATTAATTTTTGGGCGTATGAGATACCGCGGCACTATAGCAAGCAAGTCAGTTGCCGCAACGCTGGGGATGTGCATGTATCCAGAATTATATTTAGAGGAGAAGTGTCGTAATGACACGAAGGAGCTTAAGTAATCCGAAAAATTAAATATTGATCGGAGTAATGGAAATTAAGGTCGAGATGAGAACTGGAGGGACTTTATTGTTGCTTAAACATTCGCCAGTGAAAATCGAATACTATGCGCACTCACATATTTATATAGTTAAAAATTGAACTTTGCGTTGAAGCTAAATTCGGCGCAATAATAGTGCGTTACAAGATGTAATTTTAATTTTATACTAATAAAAAATTATTTTGCTATATATATATATTACAATTTATCCATAAGATATATGCTATTTCACGATGGGGAATTTTGTACATTTCTCGACTTCGTTTTTCATTCGTGTCATTGACCTCGATATATTTCTTCCGTTAACTTCTTAGATATTAACAGGGTCTCTATATATTGAATATAAAAAGAAACTGATATAAATTGGTGAAAAATATACGCAATTACATAATTTCGACGAGCGAAAAACTACTTACGATTTGAAATCTTTCGAAGTAGATTTCATAAATTTTCGTTCTTTATTGCGTACGATCGTTGATAACTATATTTTTTTTTCTTTTTTCATTTCCATGCCATCCGTTATTAGATGATGGCGGATATTATAAAAATCTTTCTTCGCGTGCAGTATTTCAGATCTTTCGTTTCTTTCCAAGATATCGCTCTTGTGCCAGTTGGAATTATTATAATTCGATAACGCTCGTGCACCGCTAATCTTTTTCGGCTATCTTCATTAATCTTCATTATCCTTTTGTCATTCGCGTATATCCGCGAGCGCGTACCCGTTGATTGCGTGTAATGCTGAACGAGACAATATACATGCAGCTGAATCTTCGTTTTCTAGGTTTTTTTTATATATATATATATATATATATATATATATATATATATATATAATCTCGTGTAAGGTATATGATATATCACGGATGATGAACTATCATCGCTGACGCTATATATAGGAAAGAATGGCGGTTTTTCTATTATGTACCTGGAAGGTTCGATCATCGTTACGTATCAACTCCCCGTCATTATTGTAGTTCCAAGACGCCTAATGGAGTAATAGAAAAATCTTGTACATTATAACGCACAGCACGCCTATAACGGATTGTGCGGTTGTTTCTTCATATATATATATATATATATATAACATCGATGTGTTTTTTTTATTTTTTTTATTTTTTTTTAATGTAGTTCGTACGATGATTACAGATGTCTAGTAGGTAGGTATATGCGTAATTTTATTAGATATATCCGGTAATAGTAATTATTACGAGTTTTTCGGATGATAGAACTTATGCTGACATATTCGCTAAAATCCTAAAATCCTAAATCGTTATTATATATTTCGATCGGTCAAATTCCTTATCGTGTAGTACGATTTACCTATACTTCTTCGATCGATAATTTCACCGTTCGAATCAAATATAATTTATTATTGTTTTTTTTTTTATATATAATTATATCTACTGTTTCTGTAATTACAACTGACTGACTCATGGTTATATTCTAAGTAGAACAGATCCGCCTCTGTGCGCTCATTGCGCCCGAACCCCTTTAACACTCCGGCACTTGTTCTTTGACTGCCCACAATCCCCAAAACTTCAATGGTAGTTCATTCAAAACAGTTCTATCTGATGACCCAACTGCTGTAGAAGCAGCACTTCAGTTTCTTCGAGCTATAGGCATGATCAATCTAATCTAACATTCATTTTTCCATACGGGTGCTTCTGGCCATAGCAGCAGTACATAGTACCCGTCAAAAAAAAAAAAAAAAACAACTGACTGTGTGCGCAACGATTAGGCTTATAATTTAATATTAAAAAAAAAAAATCTGAAACGATTTCTAAGGAAGTTTTTTATAATTTGTATGTTTAAATTCAAAATAACTTAAACTCGAAAAATGATTAATTCACAATAAGCGCAACATATTTTATATAAATAGTACACCATTTCATACTTATAATAGACGCTTGTAAATTACGTATAATTACATTTTTCTATTAATTTACTAAACGAAAAGAAAATGTAATATCAAAAATATAAAACTATACAAAATTTTTATTTATACCTAATAAACTCTAGAAAAGCACATACTAAAATAAATATGTTACATACATATCTAACTACGGTGAATCTAATCTTACTTAATCAGTCTCCGGTAATATTTAAGTTTTAGTTTTTGGACTGTAGAAATTCGTTCAAAAACTTTTCCGTTTTTAATCATTTTGCCAGAGCGTTATAGGCCACAGTGCGCCGGGGCATAAATCGCTTGCATACGAATCTGGGCGGAACAACCGCATTAATCACATCTCCCGATCTAGTATTTCGTTAATCGATATATTAAATTTAATTTTTTTTTTACGACAAAAGTTTAACAACTACAAATCGATCTTTTATAATTTATGCGTTTTTTTTCTCTTACGATCATATTTTTATCAACTCATTTCCGAATGGAATAGACGCTTATAATTGACGCTTTACGATTTCCCTTCAATTTTCTAAACCTTTATGATTCGCATTTAGAAATTTTCGCTCGTTTATAAAATGCGCCTTTTTAAAATCTGATTTTCGAGTACAGAGGTAATAAAACGAGAATATTGAAAACGTTTAAAACTTTTACGCGAGTAATTTTATCATTTATCAATTTTCCTAGAATTCGTTGACGTCTAAACACTATCCGGATTAACGAGTAATAAATCGGGTTAGTTTATTTGGCTGACCGTATTGTAATTATTTATTTTTGCTCGACTTCGCGGGTAGCATCTTTAACCGATAACCGTAGATGCCTCCTCGGTGTCGTAACTTTTGCGATAACGTTTTTGACGTCGAAAAAATTCGAAGCGATTTATTTTACGAACTAAAATAAAGTAGGACGTAATTTCTAGATTATTAAAATTCTAAAATCATTTCTTCCGTATAAAACATCGATTTAGTTCGTGGATAAAATTTGAATTGAACGGTCAAATCGTGTGTTTCTTTTTGTTTTAAAACTGAGATAATTTTACACCATTGTAGCGTAGATGAGAAATTAATTTTTAAATTCTCGATTTATTAGTAGCCGACTCTATTTATACTCGACCTTCGTTATAAGATCGAAATTAATACTTAATATATTCGTAGCTTTACGAAGTATCGACGATTAACTGAAAACAAAATCCTGTGAAATTCCCGCTGTCGTTTATCCAACTTGAATATAACTTTCTCTCGTACTACCAGTTATTTAGACGTTACGACAATTTAGCTGACAAGACAGCGAAGTTCTCAATTCCGCCGATTCTTGTTTTTTGTAGTAATCACACATAAAAACAATAATTTCACTACGCGTGGAGCTGATATACTAGCAGTAAGTTATGGAACGTAATTCCTTAGAGCTCCACCTCGGTCTTACAAACAATCCTACATCAAAAAGACGCTCCATCGTGCTTTAACCGCGGCCAACAATTTACAACTGTCGTCCACATTCCCTACGAATACCCCACTTTTCATTTGATTACATCGAACATTCCAATTAATCTATAAGCCCTTTCCTCTAATGTAGATATAGTACAACATGACACAGTTAGAAAAAAACTATCAGCTTTTAATGGTCTATAAATGTCGATTCGATTTGTGAAATGTTCATTTTACTTTGAAAAAAAATCAACTTTGAAATAATCGACACGATTGGATTAGAAACTGTTTATTGTGGTCGGAATAAAATTGTGACGTTCAAAATTTTAGGACTAGAAATAAATTTATTGTTACGTGATTATCGTATTATTGTTATATTTTGAGAATGGAAAACAATGTATAGATGCGTGTGTGTATTTATATATGTGATGTATGCTTAATACACGTTAACGTGTGTGTATATATATATATATATATATATATAAATAATATTTTCTAAAACGATTTGCTGTTTTGGTATTCGAAACCCGTATAGCTGGGTACGTATACACAATAGCCTTCCAGCGAAGGACATAGTACAGTTGGAGGACATTGGCTCTAAGATGGGAACTCCGTTCGTAGAAATATCCAACCGGACGTCATCGCTTTATACAGTGTGTTTGTGCTTTATATTTCATTTGTATAAATGCGTATAACAATAAGTTTCATCGTATGGAATATGTATAATATGCATACGTCTGTGTGTGTATGCAAACGCGTATGATGAATATGTTACACGCGTAGTTATTAAAGAAGCTGATAAGTATTCTAAACGAGAAATTATTATTACGAACCGAAAGTTAACAAATTTAATGTATCGCGTAATGCTCGTTTAATTTATGTTATTTCGAGTACCGAAGGAATTTTTTATTTTTTCAAAAGTTTATTCCCTATAAAAACGGATTACTTAATTTCGAATGTTTCAGTATGCGTAACATTTCGTCCAATGTAATTATTTCCAGCAATTAATCGAGATACGGATATTTACTCCTTTAATTTTTTTTAAGTAAAATTTTTAAATCGCCTCCAACAATTTTTGACCTTAGAACGTTCGATAAATTTGCTTAAACATGTTCGGAAGTGTCTATCGTTAAATAATACGTTCATCAAATCGGAATTATTAATACATATAAAGGTAAAAAAAAAAAACGTACTAAATAGAAATATGGGATTTCCCGTTCTTTCTTAGGAGCTGTCCATCAATGACCCTTGTCGGTATGTTTGAATTAGAATGAAACACGAAGGATTAATGAAGTGGTTTCGACAATACCAATTCTCTAGAGTGGATATACGGGTATCGAATTTTTCTGCGATTTCCTTAGTCCGAGGTTTGATGACACTGCGTGACATTAGCGCATGATTGTACGATAATTATGTAAATTATTTGTACTAATTTAACGTTTTTTAGCGTCCATAACTGATGAGTTTTCAATCTTCCGGACAGTAAAGTATAGATTCACCGATTTACCTTTTTTTTAAACCACGTTTCCAAATTTAGTAACAATTTTTTTTTTTTGGTGAATTATTTGAAAGACCTTCGTACGATGATGTCGTATCGTCCGCAAATGTAGTCACATTTACATTCTCTATCACAGAAAAATATGTACAGCATGGGATCCAATGTAGAATAAAACTGGATATATTTCTTAGTGTTTATGTCACGTACTTGACAATGTCAATTTTCAAAGTACGACTTTAGCGACAGGTAATGAATAATGTTCGTCGTTATGTCTTCGTAGGGATAACGCGATTTTTATCGACATTATTATGTTTACGTTGTCTAAATTGAATATTTCGCCCGAAAGCAGTTTCAATCGTGTATGCGTGTAACATGATTAAATAGGAGTCTTAAGATTAGACGAGGCTGCTCGTACGTTCCAGTTCTGGAAAATATTCAGAAAAGAAAGGAATTGCGACGGGTAATGGAGAGATTTAATTCAAATATCTGACGCGTGTGTGTGTAAACGTTTCTTTGTACCTATTGATTTAATTTATACACGTATACCTGTGTTTTGAACTTTACCAAATATAGAAATGTACCTGACTGAAAAATTTATATATTCGTTATTTAGCTGCGATACATTAGTCACAGCATTATTTAACTTAAATTTAACTTATACGTCTATGCAAAGCGATATTGTTGACATAACGATTAAACGACTTAACATTATGGATATTTAAAAACCTACCGAGTTATTTATTACTATTTGATCATTCACAAGCGAGCCGCAAAAATTGGTAATTCTAGGAACATCTTCGTTAAAAGCACATTCAAATAAAAAATGTTCAACCGAATCGATGAACCGCAAAATAAACAAATATCCGACGATCTTATATTACAACGTTTGAAATACCAACCGAAATTGCCGTGTCCTGACAACGCTCGACTGGAATAGAAATTTATCTCTAACTGATCCATGTCGTTAAATCTATTTTCTATGCTATTAAAGAACTTAAAAAGTTGTTCTACCAAGCAAAAACTATTGCTCCATCTTTTCTGCCATAAATCAAATATAATTACGTTAATTTCCTTAATGAAAGGATTCTTGCTATTAAATATATTTTATAACTCGATACTAAATTGAGATATAAAAGATTCCAATTAGTTTTAACTAAGTTTATCGTTATATATTTTAAACATTTTAAATTCAGAAATTAAAGCTGATTTAAAAACACTAAGGTCACAGAATCCCAGTAATAACTCGAGCTGAGACAGTTCTCTATATGACGAACACCAACACTAAACAAATGTTTCAATATATTTGAATTTAGTTTACGTACATATATGCTTGAGCAATGATTAAACATTGATTCTATTACTACTTTGTAAATAATAACTTTATTTATATTTAACTACACCTAAATTAGGCTAAATCTTTTATTAGCTTTATCCAGAAAGAATTTTACGCGTTTATCAAATTTTAATTTATCATCTAGAATAATTCCTAGATATTTAAAGGATTTAACCACAGGTAACGGTTTATTATAAATTAAATTTGTTTTTCTACTTGTAAATTTAGAAATCTGTCTGTGAATGATGTATGAGAAAGCGATTTGATGAAATGACCGTTTTGAAACTTTACATAATCTAAATACTTCTGTTATGTAGACACTACTAGAACGCAGTGAACATCGAAGTATGTGCGAGATGTAAAGAATGAAGATCATCAATAATTTTAGTCCATTTATGGAACAATTAATGCGGCTTATAAGGAAAAACAAATCTATGTAGAAAGAGACACTCGTGTTACAGTATTACTTGGTAACATGTTAATTGTAATTAAAGTATCGTTTTATAATCGACAAGGTCATATATAAAGCACGATGTGACGTCATCGGTATAAGATTAAATGTTGATGTTATTATTAGGCGACGATATCTGGAAAAATTTTATCACGTAATTATTGAATAAAACAAGGCTGAAAAACCCCCGATCGTCGCGGTAATTTTATAAATACAACTATTTTAACGAGACCGCTTAGACAATTTACACGTGCCATTAATAGAATTCATAAAGAAATTAGATTAAGCGTAGTAAATCGAAGGTCTTGTTTAAGAAACAAGCAACTAATATAATAAATCACTTATATACATGTATGCCGCAAAATGAGAAACTCAATTCAGTGATGCCGTTATTAGGAAATATCCTGTAATGTAGACTAAATTTATGATAAGCCAACGAATAATCCTATATTTTAATATTCTTTCACGTGTTTTACGTATGAGGATATGATAGATTTTTATGATTAGAATTTTGTTTATTAATTGGAACCACAAAAAACTGAGACCACCAGTTTTCAGGATTCATATTGCGCCGTGTTCATGATGGAAAATTGACGACCATCTTGTTCTATTTCTCTGTTTCTCTCTGCTGTTCAACATTACTTAATTGGAACCGCAAAAAACTGAGACCACCATTTTTCAGGAATCATATTGCGCCGTGTTGATGATGGAAAATTGACGACCATCTTGTTCTATTTCTCTCTCTCTGCTGTTCAACGTTACTATACTTCTGTTTAGTATTTGTTCGATTTTAACGCAAACCAAACATCTTAACACAGGCTAAATTTATCATTTTTTAGTGACCAAATATTCCTATATTTTAATATTTTTTCATATGTTTTACGTATGAGAATATAGGATTATAGTAGAATTTTGTGCTATTAATTGGAACGCAAGAAACTGAGTTTACCAGCTTTCAGGATTCATGTTGCGTAGTTCATCGACGATCATCTTATTTTATTTTTAACGCTCATTGTACGCTGTTCAGTATAGTATGATTATACTGCTGTTCAGCATTTGTCCGATTTTATCTCTAATCACTTAATTAAAGGTTTTTTGTCTGCATTCCCTCCTATTATATCGTATAATATTGCATTCTTCAGTCTACATTGTAATTAGCGCCTAGATGTTGCGCATATTTTCATTACGAACGTTATTTAAAATAAATTAAATAATGGCCGAATAACAATTACTTAATTTAAGTCGATCTTAGGGTTATAAGGTGTCTAATATGAAAACCGGTGTTCAGCTAGCTGAAACGTTGTAGGTTTTATATATATATATATATATATATATATATATATATATATATATATAACCATGCAAACAAGCACACTATGACGGAAATTAACCATCCGCCTAATGCGCTTAACTTGCATCCGGTCGTCTTCTCTAACCTCTTGAACTAGCGTACTTCCGCTTTTTCCATTTCGGCGATTTCTGACGCCTGATCTAGACAATAAATATACATACCTTTATTTTGATTATTTTCTCGATTATCTGGTAAGTTTTATGAAGTTTTGAACAACGTGTATCAGCTTTCATTTAAAAATGTAATTAATTACTTTAGATAAGCTTTTCGTTAAGCAATTCGATTTAGTAGGATTGATTAAAATTTCGATTAATTTCCGCTTAAATTTGTCCGTAGTTCGAAACGATTTAAGAAGTAATTTATTATTTCGCGTTAGAATTTATTTAATGCTCACAGACCCCCCGATACGGATAGTATTTACTGTAAATGGTCAAGCAGCTTTCGATTAGATTAAAACGATCGGATTAGAATAGTTTATAATTTAGATTAATAGCGGTTTGAAATCGTAGTTACACGTCGTCGAACGAATAAAATTATTATTTATATGAAATTCGACAAACGCAAATAATATTCGTTTAATTCGTTCAAAATTATAATTGAAAATTGCTACGTCCATTGTTAGGGCGGAAATCTATTTTAAATTTAAAACGGACCATCTACATTTCAATGATCACCTCCCCCGTTTGGCGTTATGGAATAGAGCTGTGTGGAAGTACCTGTAAAAGTAATCTTCGAAGAATACATTAGAAACAAGTCGAAGATACTCCATACTATCATGTCGGCTCTGGTCTACGTTTCCAATCTAACATTACATAATTAGTGACATACAAACTCAACAGTACAAGAGATTATTTGAACAAATCATCCGTAGGATGCACACAACAACTCTTTCAGACAATCAAGGCGCCTGATAAGAAAGTGGTGTCGTGTCTATTCCGATTACCCAAAGGACTCCTTACTCTTCTTTTTTCAGACGATAGCCTGTTTTTTTATTAGCTACTTATTTCCTCACAACTTTGTGGTTCAATGGAGGTATTAGATTAACACCGGTTCTTTTATCCCGAGCTGCGTTTCTGCGTTGTTAGGAGAGCACATTATGCGATGTTAAAAAAGAAAAAAATATTTTCAAGCGGACGATTTTGCTATTAAAAATTTTGCGCAGTCTTATCTATTTCGCGTTTAAGCGAACATACTCTAGTACATGTTCGTCGTCTTGGATTTATCCACGATCTTAAAAGTTATTGTTCAATGCAATATGTGTTGATGCAAAATTTAGGACGATAAATCGGGTATTCGGTTCGAGTCTTATGTTAAGAATAAAATGTATTCTGTTATTACATAAAATCTGTTGGCGTCGAATGTTAGTGCGGCAAGAATAATTTTTTCGTTAATTAGTAAATTACACGTAATTTATGTGATTGAATTTTTAAAATTATGAATACAAAAGTGGCGTGTGAAAAGTTGTAAATTTTTTTTTTACGAACCATTTAGAAAATTTCCTTATGAAGTTAAATTATTCGGCACGGGATAATTTACCCCCCAAAAAATTTCGTAACTATTTAGAGTAATGTAAATGCCCGAACGTCTAATAGTATTTGTCCTTGAAGATACATTTATGTTTGTTTCTAATATAGTAAGTCTTGATAAACGCTTACGTTAAATCCCATATAAAGACAAACATGTGCTTATATTTATTTACTAGTTGTTGCCTTTTGACGTTAATTCTACTCGTAAATTAGGACGATATCTATAGAAATTGCTCAACCAGAAGATTTATAAGTTCTACGAACTATCGACTATTTCACCTTCTTATTAAATGAAAACATCATCGCAAGAACGTACACAATTTGGCCGGTTGGTAGATGGATTACGAAATCATTTTAACATTACAAATTCTGATTTACTTTTATCGATTCATTGATATTCATTTCCTTCTTTTCAATTTCTCTATTTCATATATATATATATATATATATATATATATATATATATATATATATATATATATATATATATATATATAATACACGCATTATGCGAACTTTATTTACTATTTATACCGAACATGTATAATGCCTACTCGATCGATGATACATAAATATAAAATAGAGACACTCTTTATAAAGTAGTCAGCTGTTTTTTTTTCTTCAAATAATATTGCGATACGATATAATTTTTATTTACTTTTTATTTACTTTTTATTTATTATTTATCTTTTATTGATTTATCCGTTATTATCCATTTACTTGGTCATTTAGAACGGTATCATGCCATCATATGCAGCATATGTACAAATGGTTCTTTCTTGTCAGCATCAAGAACATGATCTGGAACCACCCTTGTTTAACATCTCTTGGGAAAATGAATGCACTTAAGTCGACTCCGCACAGGTCATATTAGCCGACACACGGCCACCTCCTAATTATTGATCTCAAATCAATGCGCGTTCTGTCTTATTACTTCATAGTCACACACATACTCCTATTTTGTACACGCTTTCCTCCACAACGCCGTCACTTCAAGATCAGTTGTACTGAACAATAATGGTATCAATATTCAAATTAAATCGACAATACATACTAGCGGCTTAACTAAATAAATATAGCAGATTAGCCTAACGGCAGCTAAAAATGGAGCCTAAAACGTAGTTAATAAATGAAATATATAAATAAGTCTGAACGATTTTAGGTATTATACACGTTGTAGAAATACTTTTAAAATTGCGATTTCATCGAATTATTCTAGAAATTGTTTCATACCAATCCCATTTAACAGCGTTCACGATATTTTTACACATCGATACTTATGTCAAAAAAGTTGCGATAAATATTACACCTTATAGTCGCACGCTATTGCCAAATTTAGTCTGTGCGCATAATTCCGTCATTTTTTTAACTAAATAAAAATCTATTAAAATTATGCGATAGTTATTTGTAAGTTCGCGCGTTTTATTTAAACATACGTGTATATTATTTTTAAAGTAATTTTTTAATCGATTTTCTATTTTGTTTCTGCCAGATTTTATTTTACTTTTATTTTTCTAACACTAAACACTAGAACGAACGATTCGTTTAGTAGTTTTTGCAAAGTTATTACAGATACGTACTAAGAGAGAAGAAAAGTTAACCGGTTGAGTTATCTAGGTCAGCGAGTGTCAAAAACGTGATTAGTTGATTTGAATGTGAAGAAGATTTAACTCTTAACGTGTTTATTATCTCGGCTTGGCAGCCTTTTTTATATTAAAGATTATTTTAGTTCAGTTTTAGTAGTAGCTGGAACAGTTGTCACGAATTGTTTATCACGATGGTAGGGTGGTTCGCTTTATTCTGCTACCGTGTTACTAAAAATGAAAAATTTTAAAAGAAACACCTCCTCCTGATCGTTTATATTTTCATAAACAAAAAAAAAAAAAAACCCCAGTTAAAATAACTAAATTTTTATATATAAAGAAAAGCTTTTCGGCTATTATTATCAGGTAGACGTAACAAATATAAATATATACGATTTATAAGAAAATAAAAGGAAAATATACTTAATTTAGATGTAATACAAAAACGTAGCAAAGTGAAGAAACATTTATAAAATAATCTGGTAGCGAATGTGGTAAAGAACTGCACAAATCTAGTAATATAAAAAGTTTACTAATTCATCGAATCGTTGAAGAATTATTTTTAAGAAGTATATTTTAAATCAACTTTTATATTAAACAGAGAAAGTTTATTTTTCTGGCTCGTAATTGTTTATGTATAAATTTTATATCCCTGACTTGTTGATCGTGTTTGTTTACTACATTCGCTATCAGATTATTTTATAAATGTTTTTTTTTTTATTTTTTGTAATATTGTACATTTAAATTAAGTATTTTCTTACATTTTATTTTCATTTTTTTTTTAATTTTATAAATTGTACATATTTTTAAATATTTTATATGTTTAATGATTTAATAGCAGAAAAAACTTAGTTTTTTTTTTCATATAAAAATTTAGCGATTTTAACTACTTTTATGTATATAGTTTAATTTATTTAAAAAATCACTACATTCCACACTGATAAAAAAAGATTTTATTTTCGACAATGAGGATGTTATACCGTTTTTAACTCTAAAGCGAATTCTTTATTTCCAGAGAATACTCTGTGCATCGTATTGACAATTCTTGCGGACGCTTTACTTTGGAACTAAAATCAGCGCGAAAGTTGTGATAATTTCGTAGATTTCATTGGGTTTTTTTTGTTCATTCCAATTGATAAAAAATATCTGATATTTCCTCATAATTATTAACGAATAAACTTTTCTAACGAATAATTTACCAACGGCCCTGTTTTGCGTTGTACTGCTACTATGGCTAGAAGCATCCGAAAGTAAATATGAGATGTTAGATGAGATTGAGCACGTGTATAGTTTGAAGAAACAGAAGTGTAAACTGTTTTGAATGAATTACAACTGAAGTTTTGGGGATGGTGTATACGGAGTATTGTGGGCAGTCAAAAAATAAGTGTTGGAGAAGGGCGCCTGGACGCAATGATCGTACAAAGGTGGATTTGTTTTATTTAAAATATGACCATGAGTCAGTCCGGTTTGGCCGATACGGATACGGGACAATACTACCTCTTCCTTTTTATGCACAGAATACTTCCAAGGAAGAGGAGCATTTTCCTAATTCCTCTTAAGGAATGTTTCCAAAATTGTGCTATCGTGAATTTGTAAATTTATTTTAGTTCTATTTATAAGCGAAATATTTATTATTATTATTAAATTTATTATTTTTAAACTGTTCAGGAAAACGACGAAAATTAATTAAAAATTTTAAAATTATTTAAAAAGCAAACGTTCTTATTAAACTTTACTCAATTTATTATTTTTTAGATTTAGTTTTATAATTAATTTTTTAAGTTATAATTATTTTTCATTTTATTAAAAAAAATGTACACATGTATTTATATTAAAAATCTTTCAGAGTCTGTGACCAGAAAACCTTAACCCCATGACCTAAAGAAAAAAGCTTCTTCGCTTGTTTTCAGCAAGTTGCAGATAATAGCGATATGCCATCGGTATCATCCAAGCGAGGAAGTTATTAGTGACAGGATGGGTGGAAAAGTTAAATTACTTATGTCGTCTACACGTGCTTTATTTTAACATTTTAATTTCAATATCGGTTAATTCGGAAATTTTTTATTTATAAATATACGTGACTATTGATCACATTTTTTTAGATACGTCCGAAGAATTCATTAACGATATTTTGTAAAGGAAAATTGTATTTTGTTCTTGAGCCGATTTGGTGCATTTAAAATAATTTATCTGTTCAACTTGTTTTGCTCGCTTATTTTTATCAGCTCCAAAGTTTTTTAATTTTAAACATTTGTCTATTGAATTCGAAATTTTTATTGGTTATTTTTGAAACATTCGAACGGTGCCATACAGGTTTATTATATAAATTAAAACAAAATTTATTATATAAAATCATATTTATCAGACAGTTGTTTTTTTTTTCAAATATTAATGTAAATGGAGCGCTTACTCGCAGATATGTTCTATAAACTACGACGTGTCACAGGACGGTACTCAGTCCGGTTTTGTATCACATTTACACAGTCGACTTTCCTGGAAACTTCCATAATAGTCGTGTTTGACGCATCGATGACATCAGCACATGATGATGATGATCCTATTGTTGTAACCGAACGCTTTAAATGATTAAATTTAACCATAGTGAATATGTCTAAATTTAAACATATGTTTAAACGGATCTTTTGAAAATGTACCGATTACATTCCGATGGAAAAATAATTTCAACGTATTTGAAAGTAAAATACTTAGGATCGTATTTGGATCAAAAATTAACTAGGAAAGATCATATTCTAGTCAAGAAAAAACAGCTCCGCTTAAAATCTTCAAGCGTACTAATGAACTCGTCATTTTCGATAGAAAGCAAAGTCTTATTATCGTGCAAAGAGCTATCCTAAAACTTATACGAGATCGTATGGAATAGAAATTAACAGCCAGTTATTGAAATTTCAAAATTATTCAGCGTTTCCAATGGAAGGTTTTACGGAACTTTGCACCATGATACGTCCGAAATAATAAGGATCTATAAAGGAAACTGAAAATCCACAAAGGTAAATATATCGAGCGACTACAAGTATCGTTTTTAATCTATTAGCTGCCTATCTTAAGGAAAACTCTACACAATTCGGACGGCTTAGTAGAAGACACACCCGAATTTAATTTCTACAGCGGTCGGACCTAAATTATTTGATATAGTTCAAAACGAATCAATTTGGGTAGTGCTCGATTTAATAACAAAAACATCACTTATTGTCCAGTATAGGATGAATCGTAAGCAAAAATAATAATAAAAAATTTAAATACACTTTTTTTTTTTTTTTTAAATACAGCAAGTACTCTTGCAATTACTGTTTTAACTGTTCCTTTTCTATCGACTGTATCGTATCGATTGCTTCATTATTTCTTCAGACGATACAAAATATCTGCAGTAATATTTTATCAGCTTGCCGCCTGACGGAGCACGACGTTTATTATAGTTGATTATTTCACCTAGGAATCGTTGCATTACATTCGGTACGTCTTGAAAAAGTTACGGCTTGTTGAGCGTGAAAACGATTCGTAGCTTTACTCGAACGATTCTTGTCCGTTATATCGCGCTATATGGTCAGTCGCCTGCAAATAAACTGGAATAGTGGTAATAGAATTCTGGAAGGGTGGTAATATATGCGGGTTCCCGAGCTTCTAAGAAAGATAGTACTACATGTTGTATAGTTCGTGAGTTACCATATCATTAAGTGATTAGGTAAACACACAACTACAACTCTACTGGGAACAAGTAAACCGACAGTTGCATACATAGCATGCTTTGTTTATGTTCATATATATATATATTATTTTCAGTATCTTTTACCGCTTTTCATTTAATATTGTAAACATAGTGAATGGGACTTTCTTAGGAACGCTATTATGCGATTTCTGCTCGCATTATTAATGTCGTTAATACTAGTTCATTTCTAAGAAGAGGCACTAGGCGTGTCTTGTTTACACTTTTATTGGCTAATACACTCCCACGAATTACGTATGCACACAAGTCTATCAAATGATACAGAAGTTTCATTGGCTATTTATTGTTTCTAAAATTATATTACCGGATATAATTCTTTAAAATGCGATAATCTAAATCATACCAAAATAAAGTTCTACGATTCTCGAAATGTTAAAAGTTCCAGTTTTAACCGGATACTTTTCAAATGACTTTCGCTTACAATTAGCCAGTCCGAATTTAATCGTATCATATTCGATTTGCAAATTCATTCACATACACAGATGTACACGCATACATGTGTTATGTATGTATAAACGTTTCTTAGATCTGTCATTAGATTTTTCACTTGAATTTTTTTAAATAAAAATAGTATATTTTTAAACTGATTGGTAAAATGATTTTCGATTTTATATGTTGGGTTACAAAAAAAAAATCAAAAAAATTCCCCTTATCCCGTAGTTAATTTACCCGATTAATTAGCCCGTCGTTTTTCGTCTTATTTCGATTAGCCATATATATTTTTTTGTCTTTTAATTTATTTTGTAATATTTTAATTTTGCTTCATTTTTCGAATTACTTTCTCTAGTGTAATGTAAAGGAATCATTATGATCATTATTATCATTAGTGTTTAGATTTTACAACTCTATAGTTTTCATGTACATGTATAAGATACTTACAGTAGCTTTTTTTCCGGTTGGTTTTTGTTCTTCTATAATTAACAGACAATTATGAGGCCATATATATCGATTATTCGGTTAATTCTCTCCTCCTCGCAATTATGTTAATCTCAAAATTAACACCTCTTCATTTATTACTTTCTCGGTCCATTCATTTTCAGCATACACAATTCAAATGTTTCTGGACCGTGTTTCCAGACAAAGAAGTTTTTTTCCTAACATTTTCATTTATATCGTTTGTTAGGGATATTTTTACGATTGTTTCCTCCCCGATTAATCCATTCAATTTTATCCCTACAAAATAAGGATAAATTAATATTCTCGATTTTCTTAATTTAGTTTTTACTCAAATCAAATACAGGATTTATTTATTGGATAATTATTTAGATGAGAAATAAATATTCTGAAGAATGTTCGGTATTTTGTATATTTGGAATAATCTACACTCCACCAAGAAGATGTTATCCGCTCGGTCGAAGATTTTTAATTTTTTCTCAGCTTAATCACGGGTGCATGGGTTAATTTCTGGGATATTACGTAGCGTACGAATCTTAATACGAGTTTACTACATTGTATTAATGTGAAATTATATTTTTTCAGGGTATTCGTCTTGTCGTGAGTCATAGTGTAGATACTTAAACAAATCGACCTCGCTGAATATGCCCGTTTATAATTATCGGTTGTCGACTAAAAAATTTTTTTGTTCCAGTTTTTTTTTCTTCTGTTTTTAATTTTGTTAGTCATATGTGAACATTATTATTATTATGATATTATTTCATATAATCTGAGATGTCATTTCTGATTATCTATTATATCCAGGATATAAAAAACTACTGCTCATTATATCGGCAAATGATGGTGAGCATTGTGACAACAAAACTAGCAAAACCGGCTGGGGCGCACTGTATGCGAATGTAAAAGTGTTTCTGCGCACCAGTTAATCGTTGCGCTGTTTTTTTCTATTCAGGTCGTTATTTCCCACGATACTTGATATGTGTCTTCTTTTTATAATCATAATAAGCCCGCATAGAACGACCTTTTTGAGATATATATATAAACATGTGTATATATGTTTTATATATGTGTGTGTGTCTGTCGACGGGATGTGTATATTTTTATGCATGCATGAATAGCCTTAATCTTTGCTTATTTCAAACTTGAACTAAAACGGGTAAATGGTTAAACGAAAAGTTTTTGACGATAAATATGTTCCGGTCTCCGATCTCTTTTATCAATTTTTCATTTAATTTATTAATGGAAGACTGTATCTTATTTCTTAATGATGTTTAAAAATTACTACGTGAACTAACGTAGTCGATTACGTGTTTTTATAAATTGAGTTTGTTTTTAGATTTATTACAGTTATTCATGCAGGTGATTCAAGGCAAAATATGAAAGAACTGGAAAGTTATATGTATAATAACTGAACAGTCCATTAATGTAGATGTACATAATCTTTCGACTCGGAAGAATGATCATTGGCGATCGTATTAATAAGATGAGTCACGGATATTTTTAACGAATATCGATGCAAAAAGATCACTATTAGCGAACGAATATATTGAAACCTTTAGAAATTGCGTGTATGCCGTATAATGAAATTAACAGAAATTACGATGGCTAGTCTCGTTAGATAGCGTCGTTAAAACACGAAGAAGTAAACTTAATGAAAGTATACTTTTTTATTTATTTAACGTGCTTTATACTGCTTCTAAGGTCAGATGCACGGAATGATAGTTAGATTAAGGAGAGAAGGTTGGATAAAGTAAGGAAAGTTATAAGTTTAGATTCAGCAGATGGAGGATGCAAGTCCAACAGTAAGACGGTGAGCTGAGTACAAAGGACATGATAGGGGAAAGTGAGGAATAGTAAGGGGTATGTTATACATGACGAGCATAACGAGGCACTCTGCCCTAGAAAGAAATGCATGTGTGTAAGAAGTGTGTGTCCACAGCATATGCGGAACAGAGCGACTTCATATTTTCTATTGGAATGTTCATTCGTAGTGAACTGCGGTAGACATGAGAATCTTGCCATTGTTTGACACTGCAGATGACTGCGTAATACATTATGTTAAATGAGATAACCGTGTCGCAGAGTTATAACATCGAGGGGGGGAGATAAATTATTCGGATAATCGAAAATTAACGTTATATGAAAAATAGTATACGGTTTAATTATGAAAAAGAAGATTCTTCAAAGTCTCTTAAATTATTCAAATATTCTTAACGTGTATTTATTTTTGCAATCAGTTGCTCAGGATATATTAAGCGCTAATCGTGTACTTGCGCAGTAGACAAACCGTACATTTTCCCCTTATTCAACGTAACGTCCGATTTTAGTAATGTCGATTTATTCGACCTAGATTGGTCTGTACGTGCCCTGTACGCGGTCATCTGTATTATAAGATAGTTACGATTAATTAAAAATTAGTGGAGGATGCAAACCGATAGAAAAGTCAATCGAGTACCTCTAGAACACGACGACTTCAATAGACCTACTGTTACGAAGATTGCGTGAAACCCGAGCTATAATAGACTTCTTCAAGAAATAACTTTTTTAACTCTAGATCATGTGCTCCGTTAGTTGTATTTTTCATTTTTATTTATATTACTTTTATACTTCATTTTTCAATTCATATGTATAAAGTAGATGTCTTTTTAGGCATCTTATACATGACGTTTTTGTTCATTTCACCACGTTTTTCTCTCGACTTGGACAGAATCCGTGTTATCCGAGTTCTCTATTACCCGTGGTACCTTCGATACACGTTAGCTCGGATAATTCCTATCTATTTAGTATAATTATGAAACAATGTGATTTTGTAATCGTCCCAGTTTTTTTTTTTTTTTGTAGATTATTATTGCTAAGTTGAACATCGAACAAGGAATAGGCGTATAAGAATGTTGGTAAATGGTTTTTGTAGAACATAAATTTATAGGAGGAAGTAGCAATAAGGTAAAAATCGCGGTTTTTTTATGTTTTGTCGAATGTCGATTTTTTAGACGAGCTCTACACCTCCTACTTGTTATTGATGTTTGTACAAAATATCTGTATGTTTTGGAGGTTAGTTTTATTAAAGCGCAATCGGTCGTATTAATTATTTATATTATAAATTGAGTTTGTTTTTAGATTTATTACAGTTATTCATGCAGGTGATTCAGGGCAAAATATGAAAGAACTGGAAAACGTTTACTACGGCAAACAGTTTTGCGGTGTAATCCAATCACGAGTCAATTGAATTGTCCGTATTTATTTGCCGATTGCAGACGTTTGTGAATGTTCGCTCGAATTTCAAACTGAAAATTATTTTATCGCAATGTAATATTTTAACCGATAAATAAAAAAAAAAACATTAAAAAAAATATATTTCCCGTTTTTAGAATATTCGCTTTATCGGTTATATAAGAGCGATAGGAGGAGTTTGCGTGTTTTGATTGCGAAATTACGAATTGGTTACTCTTTCTCTCTCTACAACATATTTTCCAACGTTCAACTTGGAAGTAATAGTGCAGTTGTGTATCGCAACAACCCTAAGGCGACAATAGAGATGTTGTTTTATTTTTTAAGAACCTCGGTGTGTTTGAAAATCGAATCCTGTTATCACGAAAGTGTTTCAAGACGTCCTGTGGAATGGAATGTCCTTTTCGCGAAAAGGGGACGTAATAATTATTTATTAACATTTCGTTCGACGCTGGATTATTATGCTCGGAGGGAGGTGTTTCGGTTCTCGGAATGGTACTAAAAGAGGTGGAGTTTGTTACTCGAATAAAAAAAAAAGTGAGAGACAGAGAGAAAACGATATTTTTGCATCTCCAACGTCGTTGTGTTATAAATGCTCCCTGTAAGTTAAGAAATCGCTGTTATACGTCGTTGGTTTCCCCGAGGTTACACATCGGTAACAGCTTATGACGGCCTCATGATCTCACCTATTTTCATTGGTTGTTTACTTTTAAATAAGACGCCATATATATATATATATATATATATATATGTGTGTGTGTGTGTGAATATATTCTGTCCCGTTAAATCTCGCCTTTCTATTTGCTCGAGTATGTTATTATTCACATCACTGTGAGATTGTAGCGTTTCGTACGTTCTTTTGTTGCAAAGTTTTTAAAATTGACATTTTGCAAAACACAACTTTCCGTCATTTGTCTAATCTAATTTATGGGTAGGATCATAGACGACTCAAAATTGTTAGATAATGCGCTATTTCGAATACGATCAAGAGAACATCTAAAACATTTACAGAAAAAGAAGAAAAACGTATATTTCGCGTGAATTACAAAAATAATAAAAAACAAAAATTTTAATCGATAATTACGTAACCCCCAAATTAGTATAAAGACGCATAACGTAGTAAAAGAAAATTATACCTTTTGCATTAATGTGGGTAAAGAAAAGCATTTACTCCAATGAGTAACCTACTCTGGCATGTGATAGGTTTTCTTTTTTGTGTTTTTTTTCATTTTTAGAGTAGTGCATCCCTGCACTGTCTACGCATAAGGCGTCTTGGTGGATTATCCCGTGGAATGAAATATAACACAGGACCCGAGATACTTCATTGTGGAACTGAGGTTGTGATTTTACATCATTCTGAGAACTCATTGTTATATCGCACTTTAAATTTGCGGTTGTCTAGATAAGACGATAACAGCACGCGGTATTCAGACGGCAAGACTTTATTTTGTATTTTAGTCCTGAATGCCAGACTTTGTCAAATGCTTGACTTAAATCGTGGATGACTGCAGAACAGTACATTTGTTCTTTTGGTGGCCAAATGGTATGTACAGCCAGGCCAAATAAAAAACAGTACATACTTTTTTGTAAGTAAGATGTTATGGCATCGGCTAATCGATGACACTGATACACCGTAGAGTGTGGTTCCTCCTAAAACCGAACAGATGATTCGAAATTATTTTCCTACGTTCGATTACCGGGGTAATTCTTCTTTAACTTCTCTAGAAGTTTAGATAAGATACTTGTAACGTAATGATGGTAAAAATAAAAAAAAACTGTACATCTAAAGGATAATAATAATAATTAATAATTAATAATAATAATAAAGCAAAAGAATTGCACGCTACGTAATAAGTAAATATAGAAGAAAATAAATCGAAAAACAAGAGTCGCATAATGTTACAAAGGGTTACTGAAGTCATAATGTGTGTGCTTGTTTTATTAGTAATAATAATAAATACGATTTATTTCTTAAAATTTAAGAACAACACCAGATAAATATCGAAATGCGATTGGCGGGTGAAGGGGAATGCACCACTTTTAGTATATGTTTTAAAGGCCTGTTTAAGGTTGTATACATATCAACGATTATGTAATATTTAGAAACATTTAGTGCATACCCTGAGACGCATGTTTTGTAATAATTGTAATTTGTTTTGGTATTTGAAACTAAACTTCAATCTGGATAACAGTACGTGATTACGGAAAGAATAAATGTTTTATACGTAATTAATTTATTATTAACATTAAGAAATAATTTTCTGTTAGAAATGACATGGCAGATACGCTTTCTTGTAAATATGATATATAGATGCTTGTAGTTGTACCGTTAAATGATTTGTACGTTAAATGTGCCCGAATTGAATAATTCGACTGCCAATTTTGAAAAATGTTTTCATAGCGCGTGTAATTATTATTATCATCGTCATTATTACTATTATTTTTTCATCGAATTTGGCTAATTACGGGGATCGCATAAATAATATTCGCATAATGTCGTTCATCGAATTTTTACGGCGAAAATCACTTCAGAATTTGTCACTGTTGATGGGTGGAAAATAGAAATTGCGAGTATCTCCGAAACTAGTGACAGATTTTTAAGCAATTTTCATCGAATAAATTGGACGAGTTGGATGATAACAGCCACGAAATTCGTTCATTCGCATAATGTCAATTACAAATCGTTCCTTTTATTTGCTTCGTCGATTTTATCTTTTTTTAACGTATTTTCGTTCTTTCTTCCGTCCATATTCTATTTGTTTCCTCTACTGTGTAGTATCGGTGGAATCTTTGATAAGTTTGAACTCTACGCACTAAACTGATTTCAATCATTAATTTCTTCTTCGCTTATTTCCTTAACTTGCACTATCATTGATACTTCGGTTTTATCGAAGGAGTTAAAATTTCTTTTAAACGATTTTTATCCATTCGTTTAGTACGTCCATAAAATGTGACATGTTTTCCTAATTATGTCGTCAGTCTTTTCTAGCGTTTCGTACACTAATTGCTTCTCTAATTTTTAATGTTATTCAACCTCCCTAGAGGCGTTATTACTATTATTATTATTATTATTATGTTTTCCAGTAGAAATAACAATTTATAAGTACATGTGTAATTTTACAATTTAATTTCTAGTTTTTCGATCGTCTTTTAATTTCTTTAGAATGTGATCATTTATTTGTTTTTCCTCGGTATATCTTCCTGTTTCGTCTTGATTCGATTTAATTCACACAAATTAAAACTCGGTTTTCGGTTCTTGAATCTTGAATAATGTCACGTTTCTATCTATATTCGATCGATCATTTTATTCTCCAATTCTGCGATTAGTTAAATTTATCATCAATTAGTTGAACCGAGTTTTTGTACGCCGGTTCTCCAAACATTCTCTTACATTTGTATTTAGATGCGTGATGAAGTGTTCATTTTTTTCTCTTATTTCGTTTTTACTCCAACCTTTTTTCCAACGAATGTCGGCTGACGTTATTTGTGCAATTATGCGCGCGTGTGTATGTGCCTGTAAAATTATCCACTTACTTAAATTTATCGGATTCGTAGATGATACACGATGATGAACTAGTGTTGTTCAATCTTAACCGAAAATTTGTCAACATGTTTATTTATAATATTTCCCAACAAAGGATGTGATTAGTATGCAGCTAATTGTTAGAACTTAAAAATTTTTATGTTCCCTTCGGAAACGTATAATAAATTAATCACGGATAAATTTATTGTGTGTTAATAACGTCACACCTATATTTTTGTGCTCATATAATACCATATATTTATGTATTTCTTGTACGTGCATAAAAAATGTAGTGATTTCTTGGAAAATGTAACGACAATGTGAATAACAACAAATTTATCAGTCTATGCGATAAATGTCAAGAGAATATCAACCATTATGGAAATCCGAGAAGTACAAACAAAATCGAAATAATATGATATACGGGAATTATTAAAACACAAACTCCCTCTAAATATAGAATCAATAGTAAATGATCCAAACAACGAACAACCGATCAAAATCGTATTATATAGTCCGGAATAACATAGAAGCATTATAATAAGCCAATTATTATAGTTTTTTTTTTTTTTTTTTTTTTTTTTTAATGTGCACCTGTATAATTTAACAATAAGCACATGAGTTCAGTTAAATAAATAAATAAATTATATACAAATACATTAACATACAGCCGCTGTTACAATAAACAGCTGGCCAGTTTAAAATTTTGCCTCAGCAGCAATGTCTTGATCTATATGACATCATTTTTCAATAGTTGAAAGTACGTCCCGGAGCATTTGTCGTTTAAGCCTTCGAACAGAATTATCTGGAAGTGTTGGCATGTAGATTCGCCGAATTTGGGGGTTTGAGTGACTGGAACATTTACCGAAAAATTTTTGATATTTATATTGATAAATTTGTGTAACTGTAGGCACTTGCAGGTCGTGATGTAGAGTATCATTGCTGACATAATAAGGAGCGTCACATATTGCTCTTAGAGCTTTCGACTGAAATTGTTGTATACGTTTGACGTTACTACTTGTTGCCGAGCCCCATAGTTCAATTCCATACTTCCATTTCGCCGCTAGAAGTGCGTTGTAGATCAGCAATTTATTATTTAATGAAGTTTGACTTTTCTTCCTATAATACAATATAATAGCCGAAATGAGATATTTAAGTTTTTTCTAAGCTGCAATATATGCGGAGTCCAGGTAAGTTTTTTATCCATAATAAGGCCAAGGTACTTTACAGTATCAGTCTGAGTAATTTGTTGCTGTTCATAGTAAACTGGAGGACAGGAACCTCTCCGTAATGTAAAAGTTACATTTGCCGATTTATCGGTATTTATCTTGATTTTCCATTTAGTGCACCACTTTCCCATTTCTTGTAGGTGAAGTTGAATAGAACGGGATGCAACTACCGGGCTTTCATCGGCAGCTATAATCAAGGTGTCATCAGCGAAGGTGAATATCGATGTGTAAGACGTTGTAGGCAGATATCGGCTGTGAATATCGTATATAAAGTAGGTCCCAGAATACTTCCTTGCGGCACAGATGCTTGTACTGGATACCAAACAGAGTATTCAGAGTTGTTACACGAAATGTCCTGTTTTCCAAGTAGGATTTGATCAACAAGTAATAATCCGCTGGTAAGAACTTTTTAAGTTTATATAGCAGGCCCTGATGCCACACTCTATCAAAGGCCTGCGATACATCTAAGAAGACAGCAGGACAGTATCGCCCTGTTTGGAAACAGGAGGAAATAGCATCGACAACCCGGTGACATTGGTGTATAGTAGAATGAGTTTTAGTTTAAAACCAGAAAATCATCGTGCGAAAAATAATCTTTTCCGCTGGATGCGCGTCATTTTTAAAGTTTTTAAGAATAAATGAATAAATCATAAAATTGTTGTTTCTTTATAGGATCATTTTTCAATATTATATTTTCTTAAATGCGCTCGAATTGTTTTAAGCGATTATCTTCTAGTGAACACGTATAAATCACTGAACAATCTGTTGTGGGCTTATAACGTTTATTATACATTTATTACACACACATGTATACATATATATATATATATATACATATATACACATATATACGCACACGCACACACATGCATTTAATTGCATGTATGAAACCATGTCTTAGTAATTAACGTTGGCAAATTTAATAAAAAATTCGTTGGATTACATAGTTGGATCATATCAGCTGCAACTAAGTAAATTTAAGCGGATTCGAAAATAATTTTATTATCTTCGTTATTTAAAAAAAAATCAGTAAAATATTTGAAATTTTATTAACTTTAACTAAATTATCTCGCATTTGATGAGTTTTTTTGCATAAAAATATGTTTTATGTTTCGTTTTGTTAGCATAAAACAATAGTTTTAAGTAAAAATTCTTGTTATTTATCTATCTCCCCCTCCAACTATATGTATGTTGTATTTGTTCTTGAAGAAATATCGTGTAAGGAGGTAAAAAAGAAATTATAACAGTACTATGCAATATTATAACAATGTAGGGGCAATCGTGATTAATCAGAGTACTTTTATGCGCGTGCATTTGTCTGATGGGTAAAGCAACTATGATAGTCATAATAACAGCAATAGTAATAACGTTATTGATAATAATAATATTGTAATTATAATGGTAATCATAATAATCAGTAGGCATCTGATTATACATTTACATTCGCACACATATACACGTATATATGGTATTTACCTGTTCGTGTGTTGTTAGGAAAAAAACAGAAAAAAAACGAACGGACTTATAATGTGGCCTTCGGCACAGGCTATAGATCGACATCCTTGTGTAACAACATAAATTACAAGGAGGTTTCATTATAAGGTTCATGTTGTCGATTTTCATGGGGGGTTTGAACTGGACTTTTTATTTTATATACATGCTTTTCTTGTACGAGTAATGGTAATGTAACAAACTGTAATAATGCATTTGTAACTTGTTGCTACAGCGCTAATATTTTCCTCTCACGCTGTATAGAATGTCTTCACTTCTAGATTTCTTATATTCTGTCCATTAATAAATAAACATATAAATATGCATATATACATATATATGTATATATATGTGTGTGATTTAGTGTTTTTTACACGTTTAGTACTTAACCGTTTGATACTAATGCACCCAACTGCGTTATGCGCACGATGTGTGTTATCGCATAGGTACATTATTATTATTTTTGACGTTTGTGTCACGTATGGATGTCGCTTCTGTTGTATTGGATACATAGCGTACATATGGCGATTACATTTTTTATTATACACCTTCGTATCGAATCGTGCTGATTTTATCAATATAATTTCGTTACCAATATTTAATAATTAAACGGGCGACTCCTAATCCTAAATTAGGTTCCTCAATTTTATAATTTCTGTATAACGATAGAATTTATAATTTCGCTTCGGAAAATTGACGATGTAATATAATAAATTGGCAATTATTCTAAATTCGTCAAATGTTCTCGATATTTTTTTAATGTAAATACTTTTTTTTCGTTTACTTCCATTTATCCTTTTTCAACGACAGTTTATTCTTAAAGGGCTTATGATTATTATCTAAATTTCTGTTAATAGCCCTCGTTACTACGATATAATTATGCGCGACAAATTACTTAAATTAAAAAAAAAGACCACGAACTTTTTACAACTAGACGAGAAATAATTAAAATAAAAATATAATTTTTTTTTTTCGTTTAAAAATGTTATAAACATTTTATACAGTTCAATTCCCTTGGTCAGATTCTGAAACTACACCATCGACAGTAGGGTAGCTTTTATGCTCCCATCTATTATATCCGGTATTTATTTCCGCCGACGGTGTGAAATTCTTCCTGAAATCGTTCTTGATTAAATTCTGGAAACGATTACGGAGCTCCAATCAACAAAACACCGTTTCTTAATATTTTAAAACTCCTTTCCATTCCGTTCGAGAAGGAAAAATAAAACATAGAATTTCCCATTCTCGCTCGACTTATTCTCACATCCTACAAAAGCATCGAACCTCCTCCTGCTCTCTGGTCACTTTTGCCAAAGTGTGCAATTTACGAAATTAGCGTCTTGTGTCGCTCTTTCAAAATACTTAGATCCAATCGCTTCCTTTCCACTTTCTTACCTCAACATTTCCTGTCATATCAATAATATATTACAATGGACTCCTTTAAACCGGCCGAGTTTGACTTAATATCCCTTCCATTCGCCGAGTTTGACTTAATATCCCTTCCATTCGCCGAGTTTGACTTAATATCCCTTCCATTCGCCGAGTTTGACTTAATATCCCTTCCATTCGCCGAGTGCGCGCGTGAGCAGCCAGTGCCTGCAATAATAGTAGTTAAATGAAGTCTCAGCTTGAAAAGTTGATGGTGGCCTGGTTGACAATAGTAATAGTTATGTTTTTAAATTTACAAGTGGCATATTTTTAGAATTAGACCATATGTTTTTATTAAAACACTATCGTGCGATAATTAATAAAAGTAAATATTAATCATAAGAGTCAGTTTCTCGTTTACATCCAGTTCATTTTTGTCTTAGAATAATAAATTTTTGCCACCTCCACGATAAGTATATATATATATAAATCATTACAAATATCATGTGTTTGTACACGTTTCCGGCGATTGGGCTGTTCGATCGTTTTTAAACGGATAAATATTAATTCTATAACGCTTAAAGATTATATATATATCTTAAAAATGATTTAAAACTGGTTTATTGATTTCTCTTTCTCTCATTAACCTTTTGGTATTTGTATGTTAATATTATTATCATCCTCTTCGTTATTTTAGTTTTTTCTTCATATCTCAAAATTTCACGTAGGATTATATGATTATTTTACGTGAACACTTACATACAAATGCGAGTGTATGTGTATAGAGAATAAATGTAGCTGGGGAGTCGTATAAAGCAGAAGAAAATTCTTTATCGAATTCGACATATGTTCGCATCCGGTGGTTATTTCTTGACGTTCGGATGTATGTATCCGAAGGAAACTGGTTTCCGTTAAATTATGAACATCCATTCGATTTTTCAGGATGCTACTTTTATATAAATAAGAGATATTTTTCGGCGCGGTTTTAAATTAATTCAATTCTACCGTTTACGCGTCCTTGAACTTTATATTATAGAACAAACGACGCTATTATATGGAGAATTAATATTATGGAAGCAATTATTCGGCATTAAAATGAAAAATGTACTTTCCCCTTATCGCGTTTATTCGTAATAGGGAAATATTCGTCGTATAAAATTTCATCTTTTTCTTCTTTTGGCAATCTACGCGATGTCGGATTTAGACGCGGCAGTCCTAAAAATCTAAAGAGGGTACGATGCTATAAATTTTACTTTATTTGGTCACGCTGACTCGACCAGGGTCATAATCAGGAGGTTTTTACCAAATCCTGGTACAGAACTTTATATTTACTAAAATCTGAAACGCTAAGTTTGCGTATTGAAAAACCGATATTTGTGCGCGTTGTACTAATGTCAGCCGTGTTTACTTAGTTCCATAATTTCATTAAATCCATAACCGAAATGGATCGTCGTGTAATATCACGGAGAAAGTACTGGACAATGAAATCAATTTTTAAAAATAATATTCCGCTCAATTTTTAGAGCGTATTTTTCAATAGTTTCTCGTTTTCGTGTTTATGACTACCAAACATGGTCGTTAACTCAAAAATAATAAAGCATCCTAGAGACCTGTCAAAATAATTTAGAAAGGTTACTACTGAACATGACGAAATTAGACAAAATTAAAGACTACTAAAGAATAAAATGAGTGGAAACAGAACCGTAATATCAATCCGCACTTTAAAATGGAATTTGGAAGGGAATGTCCGCTAAATGTAAAGATGATCGGTGGACGAAGAAACTAGTAGAATAGTTCTTGGTATATCGAAAGCAGTGGAAATCGAGATCGTATAAACAATCGGGGCAACGGTTTCAAGAAATAAACAGGTAGAATGGGCCGTCATAATTATAATTGGAAACAATTAAGAAAGACCTTCGCTTAGAAGAAGGGTTTAGTATAACGATAAAAAAAATAAAAACATTTTAGCTTTGCAATTAATGAGTTATACTAAATAATCATTCATTCATATATGTTCTATTTTAATTGATGATGTACACCATCTACCTGATACTGTTTGGTAAGTTTTATAATTATTTATAGGTGGTATAATAGCATTTCCACCAATGAATTTTATCATCCATTACTTTTTCCATGTTATTGCTACTCTGCTGTGTATTCCTGCTGTTAATTTGCTTTTAAATGAAATTAGTTGACCTAAATATAAGAATTAAAAAAAATATATATATTATATATAATTTTTTATAATGCGGAATTTAGTGATTTTTATATATATATATATATATATATATATATATATATATATATATATATATATATATATATATATATATATATATAGAGAGAGAGAGAGAGAGAGAGAGAGAGAGAGAGAGAGAGAGAGAGAGAGAGAGAGAGAGAGAGAGAGAGAGAGAGAGAGAGAGAGTAGTCGTTAATCGATATTAAAAGGAAAATTTCATTGAGATTATTATTTTTTAAATTTTTAATTCGATAGCTAACATTTGATTATCACGTTTTTATGTTACAGTTGCACTTCGATGTACGTAGGCGAGTATTGTCAGGTTATGAATCCGTGTCACACCGGTCCGGGTCCTCGATGTCAAAACGGCGGTACTTGCAACGTACGTATATCGCCTCATTCTAGTCCGACCTTTTCTTGCACTTGTCCTATCGGATATACCGCTTCCTTTTGCGAAATACCTATCGCTAATTCGTGCGATCATAAGCCTTGCCTCAATGGAGGAACTTGCGTTTTGAAAAGTTTAGATAAGTACACGTGTTCCTGTCCGTCCGGTTATACGGGTAAGTTTTGATATTTTCCTGTATTTTACAAATGAAATAAGCGTACATTGTTCTTTCGAATTTTCTTTTACTTTCTCTATATTGACAATAACAGTTTAATATAAACTTGTTCTTAAACATCTTCGAAAACGAGAAAATAGCACTGATCTTACAAAGACGCAAGTATAGATAAATACCAATTATGAAGTATGCAGTTAGAAAACTGGTAAAATCAAAAAATTGTTTTATTGACATAATTAAAAAATAATCGCGTAACGGATTATACGACGGAGAAGACTGTCCTAAAAAATATTGGAAAACTTCAGGACGATCTTGCGAAATTATAGGTTTGTCGAATTGGTTTGTTATCCATATTTTACAAACTTTTCACTCGAATTAGGTCAAATAGACTTATAGTAACGCGAACAGTGGATATGATAAGCGGGGAATTTAGGAAAATTATAGAACTGCGGATTTAGGAAAATTGGAGTGGACTATAGAGATGGATTCGACAGCCACGTGCAAGTACTCCATACTACGCGTTAAAAATATTAAAAATAAATGGTACATTAATCACATTTGCGACTAATGGATTCATTGAAAAATAAACGGAAAAATTATTATTTTGCGAATTGCAAAGAAGAAATAAGTTATGGTAAAATATAGAGATCATGATTGGACCAATTTAGTAGTGCTACCACACCGGGTCAATAATGCCGGCTTATCGTCATCTAATATAATTGACGAAGTAGTTTATTTATTTTAACGGCTAATGGTAAATTTATATATATATATATATATATATATATATATATATATATATATATATATATACATATATATACACATATATACATACATATATATATATATATATATATATATATATATATATATATATATATATATATATATATATATATATAGTGTGTATATGTTATACACAAACTAATAATTATGCATTTAAAATAAAAACTTGGGGATTATTAAAAAAATATGTGGACGTTTAAATTATTACGTAGAAATGTTAAATCAATATAATACTTTTATGATTTTTTTAAAATTACATATGTAAATCTTCATATGCCGTTTGTAACTACCAGTCTTATATTACAGCATAAGGAGACACGTATCTAATTGATATGTACGCGAAAAGTTCGCTTTCTTTGACAAAAGTCAGGATTCTAACTATTGATTGAGGGTTGTTTGATAGGATCCCTGTATTTTGTGTTTTACCCGTGTGATGTGTTTGGCAGTTGTAGATTAAGTGTATTACTGTTCGTTCTGTTAAGTCTTCGCATGGGAGCAGTTTGTTGGTGTGGGTCTTTCGGTATATAGATAATTGTATGATATGGCTGTATGAGCTGCACGTAGACGGTTTAGAGTACAATATTCTTTTCTACTCGTGCCATCTGGAGGTCACGAAGGTTTTACGATTGATTTTATGCTCCTCAGGAAGATTGTTATTGAGGTCCAGTCGGTAGTCCATTCCTTTTTACTTTTGTCCATGAGTATTGTGCTAATGTTGTTGGTGGTGGTGAGTATTCTGGTATTTGTGGATGTACCATAGATCGAGCTTCAAGGTCTACTTTATCGCTACCGTGCACCCCAATGTGACTTTCCGCAGAAAGCGTAGTTCACATCCTTCCTTATTAGTTTGTGTAGAATTTATAATTTTGTATTCTTGTTGTCTCGACGTCATATTAGTTGTAGAGAAGAGCACTAGATAACCAATGCTTTTCGATGTGGAAGTACTGAATACAGTACATAATTCCATACAGCTCTGCATCCAGAGAAGTGTAGCCATCGCTTAGTCGGATTTGGTGTAATATATTATCAATTTGGTGAGAGCAGACTGCTGGGACACTTGCTGCGGATTTTGCTCCGTCTGTGTATGCGTGTAATCATTGTATTTTTAGAGGGTGTCTAATACAAAATTTAATTGTAATTACTATTTACCGTTTTTTTTCCCCGGATCGAACCACCTATAATAATATTTTAATAATGGAAGAGGATTTTTTTTACATAGAATACACAGCGAATATTTTAATAAAGGACATACTGTATATATATTGAATTAGCATTAGACTATATTTTTATTTTTGCCTTTTATTTCGTTTTATTTTACGAAAAAATTGATTGTCGGTATAATCAATAATGCGTATCGACGCGTTTTTAATTAAATATATTATTGAAAATAGGTCCTCATTGCGAGTTGCAAGATCATTGCGCATCGTTGCCTTGTAAATACGGAGCGACGTGTACCTCTTTGGAAAATAGTTACCAGTGTACTTGCGCTCCCGGCTTTACCGGCGATCGTTGCTCCGAAGATATCGTCGAATGTCAAAAAAATCCTTGCGTTCACGGAACTTGCTACAACACTCACGGATCTTATACGTAAGTAATCTTTCGATTATTATTATTCATCCAAATGAAATATTTATTTTCGGAAGTTCGTCCTATAGATATATATTGATATCCATCAAGGCGTTTTTCTCGGAACCCGTTGAAAAAAGACATATTTTTTCTAATGTTTTTTTTTTTTTATATAATCTAAAAAATATAAATTAAATTTTTGATTTGGGTTTCTCACGTTTTGATTATTATTTTACGAAGATGTCTTAAGATTTCTTTATTGTAAACCGTCTCTTCCCGGAATATAATGATATAAATAGTAGGGATTCAAAGTTTTACAAGCATTTCAGTCAATTTGCAACGTCTGTAAAACATGATGAGTTGCGAGATTCGTGAGAATTTCTTATTTTAAAGTGGCTTTTAGCTAACTCGCCTATATTGATCGATAAATGGACAGGAAAATAGACGGTGAAGGTAAGTGGCACACCGCGTCATTTTAGCTTGCCCAGGACGAGACGTTTGTTTGGAATTTTGAAGCGGATTGTTTTTTCTAGTTGACGGGACAACTTTTTTTTGCAAGTTAAGTAATTGAACATAAATTAATATATGTAGTAATAACCGTCTTCCAAATACGTACAATTTATTTATCTCGTAATATTTATTCGTATAAATCTGTCTACTGTATTCATGTGGTGCGATATTGTGGCATGTGTTCCGTTTAAATTGTGTTTACTTTAATAATATCACGTCCGGCTGACATACTTTTTATTTTATTTATTTATTTTTCATAAAGAAAAATTCCTTACCCTTATAAATAATTCAGACTAGTTCAATTTTATAACGTTAATTCATTTTCTTTTTTTTTTTTTTGGTTTAAAGAGAGAAATATTAGGAATATCACATACATGGCAAGTATGAATTATAAAACTAAAATGTTCTTAGGATCTATAAATTTAGTAGAAAAATAACTTAAACGAAAAGAATTGAATATATTAATTATTTTACTACAGCATTCCAGATGTAGGTGTATATTTATTTTAACCGAATCATTTCAAAGAGATCCGTTAGCCGATATAAAGCAAAAACTGTCATCGCACGAGGTGGTCTTTCCTAGCTCTTGTTATTTGTAATTTATCTGGACGTGATGTACTTTAGCACGGAATATATTCCAAGCGATATTAACGTATGCTGGATATGGGTCTAACACGAATGTATATTTATATATATATATATATATATATATATATATATATATAAAGTATAGTCACCTCCTTCAGTCGCACGCACAAAGTACAGAATAAATAATTAATGTTGATGAACTGACATATTGAATAGACTCGAATGTAGTGGTATGTATCTGGAGACTGCTGAAGAGATCAAATTTCCATCGATTGTTGTTTGAGTACATGGACTTCGTGCAGAAATGTACCTCTATACGTGTATTGCATTAGCTAGTCTTACGTCGTCGTGATGTATAATGCATTATGCAGAGTTTGGTACGTTACTTTGCCCCTTCTGTTGCTTGCTATACTTAGTTTGATGTGTTTTAAAAATATTCCGCCTTAAGCTATAACTTACCTGCTGAATCATTAGCATGTTGTAATTAGCAGCGTGTGTGATGCGCTGGTATTTTTATATATATAAGAGTGAATGAGTGTGAGTGTGTGTCTAAGTGAGTGAGTGAGTGAGTGAGAAGGGGAATGAAGGAAGGAAGTTAAACTGGTTCTGCTTATACTACCATCTGTATATAGTCGTCTTTGCTCGTCTAAAAGATCAATTTCTTACTGACTACTGCAATTTATTAAAAACTCTTCTCTTATAAATAATGAAAAGACTACTTTTCCCTCTTGATACGGTTACCAATCGTTGGATGTTTTATTTATACTAATTTTACATTATATATATATATATATATATATCTCGAAACTCTATGCATCACGCGCATATATACACACAAATTGGATGCGAAGGATTAGTCATTATTATTTACCTTTCTCTATTATTCTGAGGATTTAGGCGATTTATTTTTTATTACTATTTTAGAGTATATTATCATCGACTGTAGTGTTAAAATCGTGGAGTGTAATAATAATAGTAGTATTAGTGGTGAATCTATATTTCTTGAACGTTGGAAGATTAATGATGTGTACACAAATGCGTTATTAGTGTTTTGACGATGGCGAAAATGAATCTCATTTATTTTTAAGTATCGGATGACTTTTTCTTATAACGTCATCCTATTCCTGTAATTAGTGGTTCATCTATTGAAGAAAGGCACCCTATTTACTCTGTATTACACTAATTATACATCGAAGTAAAATTTCCGTTCGCTAAAATACCCGGCTCTAAAATGTTAAAAGAACCGAATTCGGTTATAAACGGTGGGTGGGGTTAATGTCCTCGCGGAGTTGAATAAACGTATATTGCCCTCAGATTGTATTCGAGCGGAATTAGTTTGCCTATAAAAATAAAGAACTATTTATTTATGTATTTTAGTTATTTAAAGTGTCGTCTGTCGCTGCCGTAGGAAGATAAAACAATCTTTTAAAAAAAGGCAGAGATGAGCAGTTTTGTGGTTTAGGAATTAGTAGCGTGGATCAAGTTTTCCTATCGTGTAACATATTCTCCTTATGAAAACTGGATAAGAAATATTCCTCTGCGCAACTCGTACGAAAATAACACGAATTTAAAAAAGAAAATGTATAAATAAGCTGAAATTATATTGGATTCACCGCTGACGGAATCAATTTGGTACGGTGGCAACAGCAGTCACTACAGTTCAGAATCGGAATCTATAGAGAACACTTACAGATCATAACAGTCAGAATGGACTGAATAAAAAACGAATGCAGATGGACGAATAAAAAATATGCTTTAAAAGACGTCATCTTTCAATTTTATATGCACAATACACGTATGTGTATTTTCTTACTTAAGATTAACTTCGAAATTTCCTGTCTTTATATGTAATTAATTATCCAACTGGAACAGTAAAAATTATAATATACTCCGGTATCTGACAAATAATCTATACTAATATATAAAACTGTAGTGCTTGTCTGTGATTTGCGAATATTAAATTGAAATACAGATGAGCCTCTTGCTTTCGAGACTGAGCTCAGAATGAGGCTGAAGGAGCCATCGAAAGTTGGAGAGCAGAAGCTACAACATTTTGCGTTTTCTTCTAAATGCTCATGCCAATTCAGCTTACAGTCAAGATGCAGACGTAAGTAGCGAGCAGAGTTAGAAACTGGAACCGGTTTATCATCTAAATAAGTTGGAATGTATCCATGCTGTCGAAGAAAAAAGCCTACTCGTATGAATTAATTAAAGTTTAGTATTTGTTCAAATTTATTTACTTTAATACTTGTTTATTAATTTCAAGAAAACGGCGAATTGAATATAAAATTGGATTAAATTAATATATATATTATACTCATAAAAAAAAAAAGAAAAGTACCATCGATTCAAAGATTGGTAGAAGGCATTGCCTAATAAACGTCATCTATGGGTTGGTTTGCCATTCCTTTCCTCGTGGCTTTTCTTTTTTCCCACTCATTTACTCAGTAATTAAATGAATAGTCGAGTTGGTTAGATGATTTTTACTAGTGCTGTCGATTCCGGAAAATATCGATTATGGGAAAAAGTTGAATCGATTCCACTTAGAATCAGTTAATTGTTTGAATCGACTCCAATTCAAATTCAAGCATATTTTTTAGTTTTATAAATAAGTTTTTTTATACTTTAATAAACAAAATTTTACGCTTAAAAAATTGTTTCTAACGATTCAACGTATTAAAATTTAAAATACTAAAAATTTTTTTAAAAAAATTAAAAAACCATTATTTTATTAATAATTATTTTAAATTTCGATAAAGAAATATCAATTTTTTTGCCTCATTGTACGAAAGGCAGGAGAGATTGTTGTTGAGAATGTTTCCTGCTGATGAGAATACTCTCTCTGATGGCTCAGCTGGGCCTGAAATGTACAAAAATATTTTAAAACCATTTGTGTAACTCAAAGCGTAGAACGACGACGACGGTCTGGTGTCTGTCAACTGGTAAGGAAGTATATACTTCGCTCACTGTCTATCAACTCCGTCAACCAACTCGTTCACTTTGACCAATGGTTTTTTTCCACAAAAACGAATCGATCAACTCCGAAATCGTTTCGAATAGTACTAATTTTTACTATGCAATAATTTTCGTCGTTGAGGAGATTCGAACTCGGAGATCCGAACTCGGAGATCGTGAGGGCTGAACGCTTAAGAATTATCATTACGTCACGCGTTCTATTTTACAGTCATTCCGGGTAATTTTTAAATATCGTTATATTACACGTTTCCTTCCAATTGCTTTGTCAGTTCTAAAATAATAAAAGTTTATCTGTATATATAGGTATGTATGTGTGTGTATATTTTGCGTACAGTAGTAATAATTTCGTTACACGTATGCGCGAAGTATGTAATTTCATATTTTTTTTTTCGGAGTCACATATTTAAATTTTCTTACATCGGATTGTGTAGTGATTGACGTAAAATGTTGCACTGGTGCATAAAGTTTAGTAAACAGATTTTATATATATATATATATAAATATAAATAGTACAATAAAGTTTATATATTTGTGATTAGGAGCTTGAGAATTCGCAATTCTTGCGTTATTGTGAGAATTCTATAACTGGGGTTTTTAAATTATAGACTAGTTCTCTAGGTTGGTTTCAGGCGTAATTTCTCTCACGAAAGATGGTGTAGTTTCACCGTAAATAAACCTCCTACTGTGTTTGTCGTAATTATTATTCATTTCACTCTATCTTCGTTTCGAACAATGTAACGATTAAATAAAGAGTACAATAAGCTTTTGTTTCTATTGTTTCGATACAGCAAAAAAGAGATTGTCAACTTGCAAAACTTCATATATATGTGTCAGGTTAAAAATATAAAACGTTTGATCGTAGTTTATATCTCGGTTGTTGTTGATAGTACCATCGAGTGGGGAAATGCACGTGTGTATTGTTTGTTTATAGTTTGTGAATAATTAGCCAACTGTGAGAAAGTTTAAAATAAAATCGTAGAAATTGAAAGTTTTGCGAAAAATAAATTTTTACAAATATTTATAAAATTTATTAAATAATTATTTTATTTATTTTCTATCGTGCGTTACATATATATATAAATATATATATATATATATATATATATATATATATATATATATATATATATATATATATATTTATATATATATATTTATGATGCGTGTGAATGAAATCATTGAATGAGAGACGCGAATCGAATCTTAAGATTAATTTAATATTATTAATGCGCCATTGTTAAGTACGCTGTTTGTAGATTATATTTAAAATTTCGCCATCGTCAAATTACGTGTTATTTCACGCAGTCTTAATGGTAACACTGACAATTTTTAAAGATGGACGATAAAATGACTAAAAGTTTCGCACGATGGACAAAGTGTAATGTTTTCGTTATAAATCGTTTTTATTTTTAAAAGCCCGTTTTCCACTCTTTTTTTTTTAAAAAAAAAGAATATGTACTAATAGTCCTCTTAACAGGACATCGATATAGATTTGTAGGTTTGGTCTCGCTAGGTGACGATAATGTATGTTCTTTAATTTAGGCGTAGTATTCTCTATACTTTTCGACGGTAAGAAAATATTGTTTATGTTCATAATACAGAGATATTTTGTTCGATGTAGAATATTCAAAATTATGTAAAATATCTACGTAACGCATTAAAATATTACGTATCTGGTCATCTAAAAATAATCGGTTAGTTTTGTATTTACTCGCTCTCGAGTAATTTTCGTATGCCCGAATGTATTATTTGGCATCGAAAATTGACAATATGCCATTGAAAAGATTGAACTATTATTAATTGTTTTTTAAAAATCTGACGTAGTAAAACTTTTAATTCGATTACATTAGTGGCCGATATTTGCGCGAAATTACTACATATGTATAATATTGTAATAATTCTTATTTAGAATATTAATTTAATCTAAAATATTTCTCAACAAGATTATCGCATTTTTTAAGACAGTATTTTTTGTACATATAATTCGTTGGTAGGGCCGTTTCCATATTATATAACTTTGAAAACTGTCAGGTTTAAACTCTATTTTATAATGAGAGCGATGTAGTCTTTTCATTAACCTCTATTCCTTTGATACACTATATATATATATATATATAAAATTTTCGTGACTTGCGATGAACTTATTTGACCTTTTAAACGAAAAAAAATGTAACAATCTCGTATCTCGTGTCGTTAGTCAATTATATATAATTTTCTTCATTGTTCTGCGTTTTGTTAAGGTTTTATGATCCGCGTCATTTTTATTCGTTAGCTTCGTACGAGACGTTATATATTTTTTAAAATTTCAGTTTAACGTACGATTCCGTATAGTCAATTCTACTTTACTCAGTTCGCCAACATGTGCGCCTTACGTATACAAATTTTCACGCCTACTTTTGTTGTCAGTCGAACAGCTCGAACAGAAACGATTAGAAACATTCCGCCAGTTAGACTCGTGATCTTACAATTTTTTTTTTTTTTTTATTTATTTAAAGACGCTCGATTACTGAGTTGAATTATTCCTGTAACTGTGAGCAATTTTAGGAGTTTTTCAATTATTTGGGGATTATCGTGAAGTATTGATTGTATTGCGTTATTTGCGAGTTTGTAAATATTTCGTGAATTATTGTTTCTAATAGGGCACGTTTTATTGTTAATTGAGTATTACATGCGGAGTAGTTTGGTTGAGGATCTCTATGCAGCGAGTGTTGTGATGTGAGCCTTCTTTTTGTCCTATACGTAATTTGGCTAATGTTCTTCTCGTCTAATTTTTTGTGCTAATGTTTTATATAGTGTCCTAATTTGAGTTTAATCTGATAAAGGCGTGTGTGTGTGTATGTGTGTGAATGCAGTAAGTTTCCAAATGTTGATATCGATTTGTAACTTTTTTGTGATACGAATGGGTGTAAGTCTGACGTGTGTATAGATTTAACGAGTTTTTTTTTTCTATACGCTTTAACTGCAATAGCTACGGCTTCGTTTTCTGAAATTCCCGAGTGTACCGGAGTCCACATAAACGTCAGTTCGTTGTTTGCTGAAGTTAGTTTATGGATAATATATTTTAGATTGATAGTGTCGGTGTTTGTAATTTGAATTTAGCGTTGCATATGTCGTAATGCTCGAAATGAGTCGGTAGATATTAGATACTTATTCGGATGTGAATGTTTTGTAATGTATTTTAAGGCTTTGTATTTCTGATTGCATTAATTTTTTTAATTCATTTTTTTTTATTAAGCCTAGTTTTATGATGGTTTACAAGAGGTTTAGCATTGCACCTACACACTCGAAAGATCTGGAGTAAATTGTTCTATAATAATTGTTCGTTCGTAATTCGGGTAAATTTTTTTTCCGACGGGTCGGTCTATTTTTAAAATATTTCCATCAAAGTTAAAATTTCGATAATTTTACTTACGAGTGCGCCGCCGACCTATATTTGTCCGATTTATAAATCTCTCTGAGAATGAAACAGACAGAAGATGTTTGACAATCGAAATATAAAATATGTTAAGCAGTACGCGATTAATAGAAAGAAATTTTATTATTTAAAACGAGAAACGTACTAGTGATTTAATTTTATTTTTTTAAACGAATTTGTTACTTATTTTAAAGGTTGTTCTCTAAATTTATATCATATAAATACATTTAACCGAATTTATATATAATAATGTGCGAACGAATTTTTATTATACTTTTTGTTCGAAGATAAATTTGTTCATTCTTATTCGGCGACACGGTTGTAAAAATACGACCGGATTTTTAGAATAATTTTTTTTTTTTATTACATATTTAAAAAATTTCGTTATTAAATATAATAATAATTTAATATATATTTTTTCTGTTCGATATTCAGTTGCGTTTGCGAGGCCGGTTATACGGGATTTAATTGCGAAACTAAATATATACCGTGCAGTCCTTCACCTTGTCAAAATGGCGGTATTTGTCGTCAATTGAATTCTCTTTCCTACGAATGCAAATGTCCACCAGGTAAGAATATATTCGAATTATTTTTAATTAATATCAATCAATCCATTTATTATGATTATGTGTTTCCCTTTGTGCCGCCAGTTAGACGAGTAGCAACGTTTCATCGAAATTCACGTTACTAAGTGTTTTCCGATTGCTTAGATGACTGATATAAAAAATTATGTTTTATCATAAATAATTAATGCTACGTGTATATAATGTGTATTTATACACACGTATGCGCATAATTTAGTAATATGTTCACGCAACAACCGCGAGTACGCTTACGTCGCATATAATTCAGTTTTCCTCCATCTACAACGTTGCTGCAAAAATTTAATGAAACTGTTCTGATGATCAGCGCATAAACTTAAAAAAAAAAATCAAAATACATTCCAATTAGTAAATAACAAATTTATGGTCTCGTTGTAATTACAAACAAAGAAAATATTAAAAGGGTCCAAATATGTTGGTTGTTATATCATCTCTAGACATGGATGTTGAAAAATGAAGTTACGAGCTGTCTGTATCATAACATGAAGCATTTATTACGTGGTTACTTAGTCTTCGTGCGAGACAAGACATTGTTCACTGGCTACAGTCGCTCAATTTTGTTGTACGTTGACTAAAAAACAAATGAAATTATAAAAATGTAGCTCCATCGGAGAATGTTGAGAGAACTTTTTGAATGTCAAAACGCCGAATATATAAATATGCGTCAAAGAAGAACGAATATTTTAAAAAATTGCAGTCTTCCTTTCAGGTTTTAAAATTAGCAACTAATAAGGATAATTCGTAGACTCATCAATGTATGTCCGCACGACAATACTTTTATCACAATCGCTGATCGTAGTCCACCTAGGTCAGAAGGCATTTGTAATATTAAAAAATATCATATTTCGATAATACGTTACGAGAGGTTTAAAAAGTTTTTTTTCTACAATCTGTCCAAGAAAGAAATGGGTATCAGTATGGAGAGTATATAAATAAGGGATTGGATTACCACTTAACGGTGATAAATCCCGGTGAAATATATGATAAGTTAATTTTAAATACTTATCTATTTTGTAGTCGAATTTTGGTTAATTATTTTGAACCGTTTAAAATAGATACAGTTGTTCGATAAATATTGTTGAAGCTTCCTTATATATTTTACTTATTGTTTGTTTTATCATTGGTACATGCAGATCACAATATAATATGTCATCGTTACGTATATACCAGGGCACTGATACCAATGTTTCGCAATACCTTGTTTTGAAATTGCTGAATGATAGCGTTGAATTATTTGCTGCGCCCCACATTTCAACTGTTTTCAATAATATGTTGTAGAGTAAGACTTTGTTTTGCAATGAGAGATTGGAGTGAGTTCATGGATCGAAGTTTCAAAGGAAGCTGCTTTCGTTTTGAGACAATGCGGTCTTTTCATGCGAGTCGATTTAGCCATTCGTTGAAATATTTGTTCAAAGTAAACAATACGTAATTCGATTTATTTACATTAATTTTCCACATCTTAGACCACTCTAAATGTGTATGATGATCCTGCAGTTGATCTGTAAAGAAATGTACTTATTATTGTATAAGGACAGAAAAAGGAAGAGAGTTCCGAAATGAGAACGGATTGTCTGCAAAAAAATATTAAAAGCTGGACAAACACACTTCCTATAGCGATCATTTGACGAAACGACATTAGATCTGATCGACTTTGACGAGTATGACACTATGATAATGAATATATGGTCTGAGCGTACAAAGCATAGGGGATCACTTCTGTTGTGTGTCACGGATGTTGATGTTGACCTGCTGTAAATTCGAAAATCTTTCATATTTACTTTGTCGGTCAGAGTTTAAGTCCTTTATTGGAATATCGGTAATCCTGAAACAGTATAATACATCGTCCTCTCTGTTAGATCCAACATCGTTATGTCCCGAATATATTTTTATTTTAAATATCGATCGGCTAGCGTGATTATTATTATTATTATTTTACAAGCCATAAGAATAATGGATTTTCTTGTAACTTCAAAACCGAATCAGATTGAAATGTTTAAAAAAAAAAACAACATTTCAAAGATGAATTTTCTAACGTATTGGAATTTTAAAAGTTCCGCCGTGTACGTCAAAGTCCTTCGTAACAAAATCGTGTTTACATACACGTTCGTCCGATGGTTTTCTCAGATATCCTCGGTAGAATTTATAATTCTTCTGTTACGTTATTACGTATTACCGAGAAAAAAATCTTTATATTATAGGGAACGTATGAATAATAGGGGATGGGGGGCTCCAGTTCGTGTGAATCGTGAACGATATTTATTATATTTATCTTTTTGCTTCAAGTGATAAAGTATTACTGATGGAGAGTGTTCGCGTTGAAGAAGGCGTTGAATAAGAGATGTGATAGTTTCGTAGCGTAAGTCGTTTTTATCCTACATCTCGACTTCTTTGCCATTCTTCGATCGTGCGCAGAATTTGATCCTTATCACGGTGTTACTATCATGGATGACGGACAACCCGGGTTCTCGACACAACGGTATTATTTTACCTCGCTCTTTGATTATTTTTACTTATACGCAATATATATATATAGATATATACACGTTAATATAGAATACTTCCTACATTGATATTTATTCGTTGCATTGTGCGTTTAATATATATATATATATATATATATATATATATATATATATATATATATATATATATATATATATATATATACACACATATATATATATTCGTCTAGTTGTTTGAAAGCAAGACAGCAAGACGATGGAACTACAAGTTGACGTGTGTTCTTTATCAATCAGTCGACGGTCTGACATTTCCAACGCTTACTCGTCTATAATACCGTACTAAATCCTCGGCCATATTGATTTACTCGTAATTACGAATAGAAATGTATATCAGTTTTTTTTTTTTGGTTTTATTTATATATACGCGTTTTGATTGTTAATATTATAAACAATCCTCCATTTTTTATTTTCTTACGTAGTTTAAAACGCGCGGATCATTATTTAGTTTAATTTTGTAAATTTTCTTTTAGGCTTTCGTAGTATTCACGATGCGTCAATTCTTTCAATTTAATTGTTTCCGAAACAAGTTATTACGTAGTAGAAAACTGACTCGGTTTTTACAATGAAAAAATAATTTTCTAAAAATTGCACGATTCCGCGTTTTAAAAACGGGAACAACTATTTTACGTCAACATTTTTTCCTTGTCGATAGTTTGAGCCCCAAATTTTAACTTCTTTTTTTTGGAGATTGCAGTTCGTTGAATATGTTTCCCTCTTTCTTAAATTCAACGTATTACTATTTTGTTTTTTTAAGTGTTTTTGGAAATTTTGTGATTTCTTTATTTACTTTTAATTCGGCGTCCGCGTTTTCGGATGACGTGGCGGAGAGTAAAAACTTGTTAATTCGCATTTTTTGCGGATTGATGAAAATACAATTTTTTATTCCTGCGTTAAATTAAACAAAAGTGACGAATATTTTGTTTTCTATATTACAAGATAGTTTTTTTTTTTTTTTTATAAAACCATTTATTAAGTTGAGATAATCATTAACGAAGTTAATTTCATGATTTTAATAAATGTTTCTCGATTTTTGAAACATCGAGAAGAAGACCTTTTTTTTCACTCCCACAAATATTATTAATGAGTATAATAATAATGCTGATTAAGAATAACTAATTAATAATAATAATAATTCTAATTAATAGTAATAACAACAATACGGACATATATCGGGCTAATAAACCAAATATATTATTATGCAATAAAAAATAAGCGATAGTAAATTGATGGCCCTGTCCTGCGAAATAATTACATACGGGAGTTGTACAAAAAAAAATGGATAAATACACGATATTAGTCATTGAACTTGTAAAGTAGAATTAATCGTTATATGGAGGAATAAGCACCAACATCGGTGACACAATTTATCGGCATCGTAGGAAATGCTGTCCAACAAATGTTGAAATATGTTATCTATTTGTTATATTGTCCGAAAATGTTTACATCGATTACAATAGAAATCATTCGTACTGGTTTTGTAACGAACTTTATTAAATACATTAAAAATGAAGACCAGAAAAATTAAATTTGATAATAATGATGATAATAGCGATAAAAGTTATTATTTCGAGGACGAATTAATTAACTTAAATAAGTGTACTTATTTTATCAATGGAGTAATTGTGGAATGTTGCGGATGCAATTGTTTTGTATTAAAAATTAATGATAAAAAAACTCGTGGGCGAATTATTTATCTTTTCTTTTTTTTTTATTAAGAAGAGTATAAAACCAACGCCTCTAATATTTCACGATGCATGTTTTTTTTTTATTTTTTTATGTTCTAATTATTCCGTACAATGAAATTTCTCACGCTGTTTCAGTTCCTGATAAGATAATTATGTATTTTATTGGATGTTAGTAAATTTCCATTCATCTGTTACACATGTACGTACGTATGTCACGTGTTTTCGCGTTACATTTCCAATTCATAACAGACCGTTTACGATTCTTTTAGTATAGGGTAATTATACAACTCGTAATGGGAAGAGAATTATCATATTACTATCGATACACAGTTTATTTCGTGGGAGAGACGGTTAATTCTTTTGTCTCATTTCAGCTACTATTTATAAAGTTAGCTGCTTCAGGCATTAGTTCGCTTCCTATAATTAATTGTTGCTATTGCGAAATTTAAAAAAGTACGATAGATTAAACATCGTAGCGACGTAGTGGATTTTAATTAAAATTCTTCTTGCTACGATCGTTTCCAAAGGAAATTATATAAAAACTGTGGATGTGCGACCAATAATGATGTGAAAATGATTTTTTTTTTTAAAGAAAAGTATTTACAATTTGTCGAATGTCGTGAATATTTATAGATAAATCGATATTAGAATTATGTTTGTCGTCTTTACCGGCATATGGAATTGTTTTGTTACATAAACGAGGTGGTTATTTGTTTTATCATCAATATGACTGGAACATATTGGCGAGAATTTTTTTTTCGAAAACTGTCAGTGGCAAGTTCCGTCATTTTTTTTATGGATGTTACGGTTATTGAAGATTTCCTCTATAAAAGTGTCTCAATTATGCGTCTTCTTCCTTTGAACCATCGGAAAGGTGTAGTGATATTACGAGATCGCTGCATATGCTATCCTCCTCCAATCGGATCTGTCTTCTGCAGCCAGCAATGCTTCATGCGGGCTTAATTCAGTTAGCGATTTTAGCTGGTCAACCCAGCGCCATCCGCGGTCTTCCTCTTCCCGCATACATTCCCCGGTAATTATCAGATTCTATCTCTCCCTATGTGTCCGAAAACTTCAGAAATCTCTTCTTTATTCTACATGACAGCCGCGTATGTATATTTAGTTTTTGGAAGACATATTCGATCCAGGATAATCTTAGTAACCTTCTGTAGGCCCAGCTTTCGAACCCGTCTATTCTATTAACGCGCTCTACAGTGAGGGACCAATTTTCGCACGCATAATTAACGGCTGAAAACACTAGACAGTCCAACAGTTATAGCTTTGTTATGTTTAACAATATTTATTCCGGCACTCGTCACACCTTTTTCGTTTTGTCAGTTGTGGCCTAATTAGTACGCCTGTCCCGCATTGTGAACGTGTTATTATTAGCTATCGAATTATGGCAGAATCAACGAGCAAATATCTCGCCGTGCTCAGTCTTTACTGCATTTTGTAGATTTACTCTTAAAAGGTTAATTTAACCGATATTAGTTCGTAAGCCCACGAGTTAACGTATAAAAAAAAGGAAGTAATAGACATATTAAACATTTAAATCAGGTCGGCTTGAAAAATGTCGGAATTATAAAGGAGAATGAAAATATTTTTTGTCCCATCAGATACGGGATCTTAAGTTTTTCGATTTAAACGGTTTTTTTTACAACGATTTTTCAAGACGCATCTGCGTCATGTTCACCCCTATAGTATTTTGATGCGTGATTATTGTTATTATTATTATCGTCTATGTAAGGAACACTCGATCTGTGTTTACCATCTGTTGTCTGAAGAAGTTGTTGCAACGTAATATCCTTTGCCGATAGTGATTTTTATTATTATTATTGTTATTATACGGACGAATTCGCCTTTTTCCCTTTCGTTTATTTCCAACCTACTAATAACAATCAGGTGCGGGTGTTGTTAACACTTCTAATCCGGAATTACACGCATTTCGAATAAAAGATGCTCCTCCTTCGCTCCTTACCGGTCGACAGGTTGTCTCTCTCGGAATCTGTTAAAGCGTGTTACCGACAGATACATTCGACGACACCTCACGTAAATTTTCGTATAAGCGAGCTATTTCCTATTCTCGATTTACTTTTCAACGGTTCTCGATTTTCGTGGCAGATGCTATCTAATTAGAATATTTTCGAAATACTTCGGCTAAGTATGCGATCATAGTTACATAAACGTTTCTATCCGTATGATGTATATTGTAACCCTTTTTTTTTTTTAATATATATTATTCTAACTAAAAAAATGTGCGTTTACTTCTGCACAATTTATTGCACGAAGGCATTCATTGCAATAACGTAATCTATTAGAGATGTTCCGAGCTACGAGTTCGTTAAATTTGATTCAGGCTGTTAAAGATCTTTTTCATCTTCGCAATACTCTCGTTATACGATTATGTAATTTTTGCATAGGTCCTATAAATAAAAAGATAACTAAATCCGCGGTTAATTTCATCTCTGGAGTATAAAACCTAATTAAATCGCGTGTTTTCGGTTTTACAAAACGTTATTCTTTCATTCGAAATTATTAATTAGGCTAATTTTCGTTTTTCCTATGTTTAACATCTACGTTGCAATCCTTACTCTCCTGTGGTTTGGCGCGGTGCTCGGGAGGAATTGTAATAGTCTTACGGGATAAAATTAAAAATATATCTAACGCAACGTCAATCCATTAAGCGATAACGATTATCCCGGAAAAAAGGCGATGAAACTTTTGTAGGATTCGTCAAAATCTTTCCGAACAGTTTAACATTTTTTTGCAATTTTTAATAGTGTTTTTATATAGTGACGCTAAATATTTATACGGAAATGTTATAAAATCGCACATTTTACTGAACCGCGATTATTTGTAATTGGCGATCATACACACACGTGTTTTGTAAAAAAAAAGATAGAAAATATATTACGCGTGTATATGTTTAATTTCAATTTTTTTTTTTTTTGGCTTTCTTCTTCGTTGATCAACTAAAACCAATAGAATTTAATTTGCGGAGTTGGTTACATTATGTCGAAATTTTCTATCGTGATATTTTTCAGTAATTAGCTTGTGAACTAAGAAAATTTTGGTCATAGATACGAGTGTTTCACGGTCCTTGGTATAATACATAGAAGAAACGCCCTTTTTATCTACGACACGTACATTCGTCTTTCCGATTAATCGGTTGTCGAGTGTTTCCATGTTGTTTCGTGTATAAAACTTATTGTTCATCAAATGTAAGAACTGACTGATAACATCATTTTTAATAATGTCATTTTCCATTCCAGTGTTAATATTTCACAGTTATTTCCGTTCCACCTATCCCGCTAGACTTAATATATATGTCGGTCATCTAGGCTGTCTTGGATTTGGCCTTGCCATCGATATCGCATCTTGTAGATAGATCTTGTACTTGGCATCGAGGATGTCTTGTCGGTGATTCTCCATCCTTGTCTCACGCGTAACTTGTGCTATAATATCACACTGATATAAAATAATTCGTACGCGGTTTTATATATGTGTTTTGTGCTGTATACGTATGCGAGTGTATAAATATATACTATCTATCTATCTATATATATATATATATATATATATATATATATATATATATATATATATATATATATATACGCTCGGTGTTATAGTAGTGTTCCATTGTTCGAATCGATCCAATTGTGTGGCATAAAGTTCGTCATTATTATTTATATAACTCTTAATTATAAGCAAGTAGGTAGTTAGGTAGTTGCATCTCACTCAGTATAACATCATATGTGCGCTCATTTTCGCATATAATTAATGTCTCGAATGCTAGCCTATGTTGTACATAAAATAACGTACAACGGACTAGTCATGATGCTTGAGAACGGACAATGCAATGACGATAATATATTTATAATTTGTAATTATTTTGGTTGCACGCCCGGTGTACCAAAATTCACGACTCAAATAAATATATATATATACATTTCGGGTAACGTTCGTTAAAAATGCGTAATTATTTGAAAATCAGTCGAATATGAATACGGATAAAATTAATTAATAAAAACATAACAATTAATTAATTAATAATTCTCGGAGTAATATTATAGTTTGAAATACTTTCTGTACAGGGAATTAAACATGTATTTGAGGCTCTATCTTTATAACGTAATGGCCTTGTTATGTTAAATCCTTCTTTTATTTGTCTTTGGTTAAAAATTAATGATCATTACGTAGAAAAGTAAGGAATAACGCTAGAACATCTACTTAAGTATTTCAGATGTATCGCTTTAAATTTAAATTCATTATTTCGTTATAGCCGATATTTTTGAATATTTTACAGACAGAATATATATATATATATAAATATATATATATATAAAAATAAATAAATAAATAAATATATATATATATAAATATATAATTAAAATCCACTTTTAAATGCTACCTAGAACACGTTGGAATTTATTTATTGACCCACGAAGTATTATTTTGACAGGATTTCCGTTTGGTTTGTTTCTGTGGCTATGAATTAAATACTCCTCACAACGACCTTATCCTGTATAGATTCAGGTAATAATTAGACTGTTCTGGTAAGAGAGGAAATTCCATTTTATATTTTGTATACATGCGTACAAATATTTTTCACAACACATATACCCATATGTGTATATATATGTATGTGTTTGTGTAATGCGCATTCAAAACAAGACGTTTACTAAATGATTCATTCTTTACCAGGTGATTGCGTGTCGACTTTGTTTCATTCTTATAATAAGATTTTGTTAAAAATTGACGCTTTATCGAATTCCTCCATCAAGAAATGTTTGTCTTAAGAAAATATAATAATACGTAATATCTTTTTTTATTATTTTCGATTTTAAGTCAACAATTTCCAATGAATTGGCTCCATCACGATATTTCTTTTCAACTCGGAACGAGAATCGTTATTATTATTTTTTTAATTTACTCCATTAGAACCAAAGTGGTAACATTTAGTATTAATAATTATTTAGTATTTAGCATTTCGATGAATAATATTTGTTCGTTTTATCGGTATCTGTGCTGTGACATTTCTGGATTCTATGTCATCTTTACCTGCCGCTATACAGAATAATTTTTGAATGTTCCAACCGTTTTATTCTTGCAGGAGCTCGAATAATCCATTTCTCTCCTAATCTACCTTTCTAATAATTATATGGAAGATCTATCACGAGACCGAAATATACAGTTTTCTGCGATTTTTTTTTATAGCGTCAAGACTTCCAAGTGGTGATTTTTGTCAGACTTCTATCTCGGGTTTATACAGTAGTTCTGAACAGGCTGACTTTTTAGAATTATTATCATTTTTTTAAGTACATTCTTCGTTATCACGAAAGCGGGTGCAATATTTAATTTCTCCGTCCTGGTTTTTATCGTTAGAGCCTTAAGTATTCAAAATGTATATACTCGTTCTGGTCCGATATTATTTGGCGTTCTATACCGATCGGGGGGTAGGTGTTTTCGCATGCTTTTATTATACTTCATATATTTTGCATTATCAAATTGAATAACAATAATAAACGATTGATATATGTATTCTATCCTATAAACTTCATGATTTTGGAAGGAATGAATGAATTTGTTTCGAAAACTATCCGGTGGAATGCCGTCGAGGCTGTAACGACACAGAAAAATGTTTGCATTATATAAGTGTCGTCGTAGTGGAAAATTATTGCTTTGTTTGGTTTGATGAACGATTATGAAAAAATGTTATCATGGACGATGAATTTAGACGGAAAAACTTTGAGTACGTTGGTGTTGATGGTAAAAGTGTGAATAGATCGTTATATGTTTGATAGTATTCGGTTAATTTGACGATATCCAGAGAGAATAAATAATATTTTTTTATCGAAAAATCAAAATACGTAGGGACGTTCTAAGATTGTCGTAGGTGGGCTCTTTGTACTATCGAATACGCTTCTTACCGTTTTTATTCCAATTCCAAGTGACGAGCATTGTCTTCGATAAAATACTGACTAGAAAAGTTTGTAGGCGCGACTTTTGAAGGCGATTTATTAAAATTTTAAGACCCGAAAAAAATTATAATCGCTTCCCGCCGAAAATAGCGTACAAATTCGTCTTATGCTTCACGCAGATTTGACGGATTGATATATTTTCATATTTTTCTTCTGACGATGACGCCGATCGAAAAGAATACGTATTACGTGAAGGTTGTGGTGGTGTAGTACTATTCGCTAGTTTCTCGGCTAATAGCTTTCGGCTGTATTGTACGATTTAAACTGAACTGACCGATAATAACTAACGACGATAAAGGAACATCAGAATCGTAAGATAATGAGGATGTCGAAAAATACACGCTATCGTGTAACGATGGAGTTAGTAGTTATTTGAAGAGATGGTTTGACCGCGGGCGTCGAAAAATTAGACTACGTACCGCCGACTATGAATCTTAGCGTTTGCTAGTAAATATCTGCATATAACACGATGTGTACCTTTACGAGACTGGCAAGAAATCGTTTACGAGTTAGTGATTGATGGATGCGGTTAGAAAAATTATACCGACGTACGGAGTCGAGATGACGAGTAATGATATTACAAATTGCTACCGGCGAGATCATCCCTGTATAACGATGCGGTGTTATTTTATTATTAAGGTTGGGATACATTTAACTCAGGGCAACTAGAATATAGCGTTTTGAACATTATATAAATATGTATATAAAGAACTTATCCAATAAATTCCATTTATATGTCTTCAATTGATGTTGAGCGTGGAAACAAGTTTTTTTTTTCACTGGGTGTTATCATTTGTATCATCAATTTCCTGTGTTGTAATATCCTTTCCTTAATGCTTGTTTTTCATAACACCGCTTCCCATCTAAATTGTTTTTTTTTTTTAGTTTATTTTCTTATTTATTATTATTAAGATTATTATCTTTGTTTTATTGTGTGCTATATTTTTAACTCTAGTTAGTATCACTAATCGTCGTCCTTTATGATGTATATATATTTTATATATATATATACATAGGAAAAGGATGTTATTAATTTAAAATATTGTTTTTTCTATATTAGACAATTATTGCGACGAAAGTGACAAAATGTGGTGACAATTTGCGGGTTAGTGTGTAGAAATGTAATGTGCGATATCGTCGTTTTTTAATAATTATGTAATATACACGTGTGTGTGTCCTTCAAACAAATGTTATATTTATTGCCTTATCACGGGTCGATTAGAATTAACGGTTTGCGGTCTGTGAAAACTTTGAATTTCGAACATCCGCTTTTATGTGATCATTATTATTACTTTTTATTTATTTCGTTAATGTTCCCAGCATGATTTTTTTTTAATGAATATTTTTCTAAGTAAATATAGTTTGTTTTTTTAAGGACAAATTTTTAGATAGCTTTTGTAAAACAAAAAATATTTACCGATTCGCATTAAACAGACACGTAGTAAAAAAAAAAGGAATATGGAATTTCCAATTTCTTGCGCCTAATAACTTTTTTAATTTTTTAAATTTTTTTTTTCGTGAAGAATTGATGGTTATTTTTCCATATTTTAATCAATCGGTGACTTTAATATCTTATGCAGATGATCTATGCATTTTGTTTAGCATCAAGCATTACACAAATGTTAAAAAGGTATCTACAGTATGTAAAAAACTCGAAGACATTATAGCTGAAGGTCTTACTTTTTCTGTGGATAAGTGTGAAGCTATCATATTTGGTAGCCAAAAGAAGGTAAGCGATTTTAAAGAAATTACACCAGTTTCTGGCCAAACTATTCAAATTGCCAGTAAAATAACAATACCTTGGTATAAATTTAGATCATAAATTAAAATTTCTTTCACATTTGGATTATTTAAATCGTAAATGCATAAAAATTTATGATAAACTCCGTAGTTTAATTCCCAATAACTATGGACTTCGACAGAAAGAGCGTATTGTTTTATATAAAGGACTGATCCTAGCCTTTTCAGTTTGTCTTAGCTCTCGATGTTCTCTTCATTTTTGTTGTGTCCATATCTATCTTGGTCCTCTTTTCGGTCTGTACATTTTCCTTTCGATAGACCATTATGTCTTAACCACGTGCCATGTTTCATTCTTGTTTATCAAATAGTTTTCAAGAGTGAATTAACGAATTTTATCAATTCACGAAATTTTTAACGTGCGTCGCCATGTTTTGAATGCCACAATTCTCTAGTCCATGTTTCCGCCGCGTACATAGTTGACGAACAAATTGTAAAATGACTAATTCTCGCGGTCATCGTAAACTTTTCATATATATACTTATATGCGTGTGTGTGTAAGTATAAGGGAACAGAATGATAGAATGATTGCCTAATCACACGAGAAAATACAATTTTACACTGCGATTAAGTGTCTAGAATTGACGACTGAAAAAAGTGAAATCTGTCAAAATTATATTTTATCGCATTTAATAATCACGGGTCCTTCAAAATATAAGTATAAAGAAGTTTCCTAAAGGAGATCTAGAAAAAAGCAGACAACCTCCTAGAACCAAAGTTGACAGTTTTATTATTCAAAATGTGCGGATTATAATAGTATTTAATTTTAGTATTTGTTTCGGTTTGATTATTAATACTACTTGATTTAAAAAAGAAATAAATCTTAAAGTAGATATTATTATTTTTCTTTATTTCTATGAATAACGAAATAAAAACAAATGAATATATCGACATATAACTGTCAACTCATTTGTTGCATGTTCCTTAAAAATGAAGTGCGAACGAATTCGCATTAGATAGCTAATTTGACTTTTTCGAATATTATTATTTTGAAATGTACTATCCTACAACGGGGGTTCCTTTTAAAATTTAATGAATTCCCTGACACTCTTGAATATGACTTCATTGCAGTTAATATACACTTTTAATCATTATTTAACACCCCGTATCGTATTTTTGCTCAAGTTATGTATGTATTTTATTTATTTATTTATTATATTTTATTTAAACGGCGCTCGAATATCTGGTCACTTGCATACTTAATACAGTATAAAAGTCTTATATATATATATATATATATATATATATATATATATATATATATATATATATATATATATATATAAACAATGAAAAAGTATATATTGTTAACGTACTTAATTATATTAGCGTGAGTAGGTTCGATATGTTTTTGAAAAATTTAATAGCTACTGTGATATCTTTATCTTGTAACACACTTCGTTTATATCGAATCCGACAATTGACGCCTCTCTTGTTTGATTTTCGAATTTTCGGCATTTATTGGGAGACAGTGAATTACCTATTCGGACTTTAAATTTCCTGTCTTGTTAGAAATGAACCGGATAAATTTCGGTAGGTTGCCTCGGAAACCATGTATATGAAGTACGCTTAGTATGGAACTGGGTGTTAGCGTGTAGCAAATTCATCCTGGATTTCCGTTGTTGGCGTATTAAGCTATCGACCGTAGACCCGCCCTTTCCTAAAGCCATTTTGTACATTGTCTATAAATTGATTGTTCTCTGCGATCCACATTAATCTGTTGCCAACAATTCTCTCTATAGACGCATGTCAAGGATATAGGCCTGTAACTCGCTGGGTCATATTGATTTCGTTGTGTTTCGGAGTTGGTATGATGTTTGCTTCCTTCCATACATGTGGAATTATGTTCGATGTTCAAATTTTGTTAAATAATGTGTAAGTATATACTTTTAACATAACAAACGTACTTAGCTTGATCGTAATATGGATATAGCGTACGTGTAACTTTATTATTTAATTACAATTTTCTATGTTTCTCGACGATGGGCATAGTATTTTGTTAAATAATTAGTTCTGAGCATTAATATTAATGCAAACCAAATCAGCGTGTGTGTGTGCGCGCGCGCGCATGCGCGAATAAGTGATCCATCAACGAGGACATAGTCTGCACGAGCAAGTCGTGTGAGATTGTGCTATATCATTTTTATTTTCTATCATTAAACTGTTTCTATAAAGAACTGCTTTTATGTGATTAAGCCAAACTGACGATGCAGGATGCGCCGAGTTTGCTGAAATCGTGCACATGCGATTTTATACGCGGTTTAGAGCGAATTAAATGTTTTTCACCGAGATCTGAAGGTACCAGAGGTCAAAGATGAAATACGTACAGCGCTCGGTACCTGCAAAGGCCAGATATGCACTCTAATCCGGCGGTTATTAATTTGCTGGATAGTAGAGACGAAGTCAGGCGAAACACCGTACTTGTTGACTTGATAGTACAGAACGTCGCCAGTGGGTGATCGTTCCACACGCGCCATGGTCCGTTTTATTATTCTTCACATCCTCGATTGTTTATTAGCTGTTTCAGCTAGATTATCTGAAAGTGAAAAAAAAATGTTTGACGCCATGCTCACAGGTCAGACGTAGTCGCAGTCAAAATGTTATATAATTTTGAATAGTGTGTAATATTCATCCAGATTTTTCCTTAATACTATGTATATGTTTTTTGTTTTTTCGGAAAATATATTTAAATAAAGAATAGCATACTATTAAAACCCGTAACGTATATAACTAGTTTAACGGTGTAGAATTTGATTTCATCAATTTCCGTAGTTAACCCAAAATTTTAGTTTTGACAAAAGAAGAGACCTACCCTACCTTTAATGTTTTTTTTTGGAAAAGAATTTTGGATTTTTCGAACAGATTTTTTCCTTAACATAGGAGTTGGCCCCATAATCTCAAAATTCGTAATTTGCACGCAGGTCATTTTTAATTATTTAATAAATTACGGGCATGTATAAAATTTCATCGAAATCATCGTTTCCGAGGTAGCCGAATATATTATATATATATATATATAATATATATAATATATATAATATATACATACACGTGTATTATACTCTCAATTATCCGTGGTATTAGACGGGGTGACAACCGTGGATAACCCGCAAAATTTTCAAAAAGTCAGCAAAACAATTCAGGTCAACGTAAAAAGTCTATTTATAGTGTATGTACATACGCACATGCATACATATATGTATACACATATCGTGTAATTTATAAAGTAAAGAAGGTTTTAAAAGTTGCCTGTAGGTTTCACAAAAACATCAATCACCAATTTTTTTTTTTTTCGAAATTGAACACATCTTCTTTACTTGAGGTTGATTTTTTTTAGTACCTTTTTATCACAGAGCGATGTATCGTCTTGTTCCTTCGGGTATTGAATAAGTCTTGCGATGTGTGTTAGAGCTCGTCGTGGCTTACTTGCTTCTTCGTTTCATCTTCTTCCTCACTCTCCTCTGAAACTACACCTGATGCTCTACGAATAAGTTGTTCATTAGTAATATGTTCAAAATCCGAATCATCGACATCGCAATTAATCCACTCAACAACGTTTGCTTCGTCGTCGTCACTTCCTCCTAGAATGGATTTCGTTCAGTTAGCTAAATCATAGGTAGAAACTTCTTTTTCTTCCGTAGATTCTTGTAAAATATTTTCCACATTGGGTAAAATTTTTCTTCAGAATTTTACCAGTGTAGATTGTTTAACTAACTCTCAAGCCGTATTTATATCATAAATGCTGTCAAGAATCTTATAATCTCTCCAGAAACTTTTGTTCTGTAATTTGAGCAAATAAACGACAAAATATATATATATATATATATATAAGTAAATACATTATAAAAATAAGAAATGCTCGTCTGACGAGATAAATTTTATTTCCTATTTTTCCACTACGTACGGTTATCTATTTCATTAACTCTATTTCCACATTTTACAGGATGTTTATTTAAAACTCGCTTCAACGCGCCTACTTTTATCATTAAAATATTATGATTTCATTGTAACTCCATTAAAAATAGCCAGATTATAATAAAAATAAATATTTTTATAAAATTGGCGATTCCATTACTGTCCATTTATTTGACTTGTTAAGTGGAAATTTGTTCGTGGCATTCTATTTCTCTAGTGGGTATTTTTTGCACTAGTTTATAACGATTGTTGAAGAAGACAGCTTTTATCTGTTTTACTGACCCTTTGGGAAAATGAAATTCGCCGCTTTCACATGTAAATGAAAATGTGTAAAAAAAACTGGTTTTTAAAATCTTTTCATGTTCATTATTATTATTACGATTTTTATTTTTTGGTTGGGTAATAATTGTAGTAATAATTATCGTAGTGGAAAATGAATATATCTTTTAAAAAATAAATAAAATAAATCTTTTAAACTGGCTGCCTATCAGTTGTCTTAGTCATCGTCGTAAAATCGGCTATGGCGCTATTTCGATTAAGTGTGTCCGGTCCGGTTTTGTAAATACGAATTCTTTGCCGGTTTGTAAGTTTTTTATTTTCCAGAGATGTCAAACCGGTTTTACATTTAACTTCGCGCTTCTCGCTAGGTTAAACGTAAAAGATTTTAAATTTGAGTAGCAAAGCAGTTAGCAGATGCAATGTAATGCGAATTGAACGGTTCGACTTTTACATGTGAGAACGTACGATAGAAAGATTCATCGCCCGCGGGTCATAGGATGTTGTGGGGGTAGTTTTTAGCGGCCGCGTAGACAGTTCTAGGGTTGTTGTGAATAATAAATTTGAATATAATGTGTGTGTGTTTAACAAATTTTGCTTTGGTGAAAACACAAAAAGTGCTATTGTGTTTCTGGATTTATACCCTGTCGTTGTTGTCGCAAATGATGTTTCTTTTTCTTACGAATATTATTCTAACTAGCTACTCGAATACAGTGAATACACACAAAGCATTAAGTGAAGAACAAATAAATAACAAAAGAACGGGATATTTACATACAATAAACAGATAGTGATAATTGTGTACTAGTAAAAATACCTTACCATAGCGAACTGTTATAATAATATATTTATCATCGTTATTTTTTTATTAAAATATATAAACAAAATAATTTAATTATAATTTACTATATACGATGATTACGACAAGGTAACTCCGATTCTAGTACAGAGCAAAATTTATACTATATAGTTGCTAAAATTAATTGATTTATAATAGGTTGTGTTTTAGACGTCTTATACTTAGTATATACAGTTTTTAGTCGTCGGGAATCAGTAATCATAGGCCTAATGTGTGGATTAGTGCGAGATGAACACTGAGCGAAGAATTTAGCCGATTGGTTTAGTATAGGGTAGGTCAGTAATTTCATGTATAAATAAGATTCATTCGTATTTTTACTTATACGCATCGGAGACATCCGTTTTGTATAGTTTGGAGTTGTTTATACGCTGAATCTGAAATAGAAGACCATAGTGGGCATAAGATATTACCGGATGTATAAGAGTTTTATAAATAATCATTTTATTTTGAAAGTTCAGGAAGGATTTTTGGTTAAGTATAGGGCAGATAGCAGAAATTGCTGAATATTGTATGAGATGTACACATCGAATCAGAATCTAAAGCAAAAATAAATCGAAACCTTTATATAACGAATTAGTTAAACTAACGATAACGTTGAAAGTTTTCTCTGATTCGATTTTGATCCGTTTTTAATATAACGAGAAGAACGGGTGAATTGTACGCAGTATTTAATCCAACTTGGTGAAATATTTAATATATTGTGTTAATAAATTAATAAGACTAGCTAATTAATTAATCTCGGTAAAATATATTAAATTATGTCAATAAATAATTGAAAAACATTATTCATTATTTATACATAAGTATTGTATCGATCATAATGTATCATCGGATGACCAATGATGGTATCCATCTCAACTTAATCATTAATACATGTGTATGTATTGAAAAACTATTTGTGTAAATATCAGTGACAATTTTATATATATATATATGTATGTGTGTTTGCGTACAAAATTTGGCGCAAAATTATCCACAAATTTACCTACAGTGCTGAATTTAACGAGTTCCACACCATCCTATTTTTTTTTATTGAAAAAGAACTTAAAGAAAATACCGTTGAAAAAATTAAGATAAGAGAAACATACTCTCGAATGAATTTAAATTAAAAAGGTCATTCGCCAAAGATGTATATTGTCTCTCTTACTACTCATTATTTATATATTATATAAATAAGTGCCACATGGATGGCAAAGGGTCGTTTCAATTGGTGTTCATAAAATGAACATCCAAAATGCAAACGACGTACTGCTTTTAGCAAATGCGAAAAAACCTACAATATTTGATGTCGAGAGTTTCGCGAAGAATGTGGCAGGCGCATTAATACGGACAAAATTAAAGTTACGAATAAAGATCTCATATGAAATTCAAAATTAAATTAAAATAACATTGACGGCTATGAAATAGTGGACAAAAATACATTTACTTAACAGTTCCTCATCGTAAGTAACAAGGTAAGAAGAAGATATCAAGAAACACCTGACGCTGGCAAGAATCTTTCCAGCAGTAATATATACTGTTCGACAATCTTGTAGTATAAAATGTACAGACGCTTCCGAAATGCGCTTTGACAGCACACCGAACAAATGCGTCAATACGGAACGATCTGAAAGTCGAAGTCTGCTTATTAACGGGAATTAAACGCGATGGATATATATCAGGGAACAGACTCCTGCGTACATACTATCCAGCAAGTAATATCAGAAGGATATAGAAGCTGGGGAAAGTGCCCTCTTCTTAAAACGACGGGTGTGAAGACACTTTTTCTATCAAGCATTTTTTACTATACAACCTGAGTGAAAAAATCCTGTGCCCATTAAAAAAAAAATTAAAATAAAAAAATTTACATGTATCATATATAAATTAATACTTAAAATGCTAGGTTGTGCGGTGTTAGTCGTTTCAAATGGCGAGTATCGAGTTCGATCTCGAGCAAATTTTTCGCTTCAAGGTTGGGATGTCCATCATGCAATCGTCGTGTTTGCATCTTTGCAATATCCTGTATTACTTCGCGTACACTTTTTACTGCGAGATCGCGGTGTATGCCATCGTTGCGGGAAAAATGATGTGCATCTACGATTATTCGTAGGATTACGTCTTGCCCAGTTTGAACGAGTTGCTGATTTAGATCTTCTTAACACAGCGTCCTATTCCATATGTCCGTATGGGCTTTATAATTTGTAAGTATATCAGGCGTTTGTAGTTTAATACTGAGCGTTGAACGCCGTCTTATTAGCCAGTATAGTGAAGACGTGATTTTCTCGATTTGCCTGCACTTCATCTTTACACGCGGCTTCTACGTAAGACGAGAGTCCAAGTGTATGCTATGATATTTTATCAAGTTAGTTTGTGAAATAGACTGATCTGCAACCCCGATTGGACACGTTATCGTGCCGTAAGATCAACACGATGTGTTGTGATTTGGTTTTGTCGAACATAATTTTCCAGCGTTTAATCTAACTGATAACGCTGTCTAGATAACGTTGAAGGTTCAGACGGACGGATGGAATAAAACAAAAAATTAGACACACATTGATTGCAGCTACCAAAAAGGCACGATGATGGAAGTGGTCCGTATGATTTCACGTTAGCGTCACATGTCATCAAATACCTTCGCAGTATAAAGGGCAATAAAAGAAAATGAAGAAGAAGAATATATATATATGATCGTTGTACTGTTTGTTGTCGAACATCGTGAGTAGTCCATGTACGTTATTTCCAAGGTACAAATTCTAGCGCTCGCGCATATTTAGTTATACAAAGTGGTATATCACTTATGCCACGAGCTGTGATCGAACTTAAACTGCAGTCGAGTCCTTTAGTAGCTATGCCACCGCGGATTTATATATATATAAATAAAATATAATATACATAAAGAATATTCAAGTAAAATTTCATTACTCTAGCCTACTCTTTCTTTGTACCTATTTATTGCTGAATTTTAACACATTGATAATTGCTGCTAAATAACATGCGAACATTTTATACCCGAGTCGAGCACGAGCAAATTATACTATATCTACTTTTGTTACGGTAGGTGTGATTTGACATTAAGAGAAGTTAATTTGTCCTGTACGTTCCTACTTGGTATGAGTTTGCAAATTTAATTTCGTAAAGCTGATATATATATATATATAGAATGTTGCGAAATTTGTAATGAAATAAAATGATGTCACTTGCATTTGCATTAATGCCTGTAAATTGAGTAAACTCGGAATAAATTCTAAATGATCTGCGTAATATCTCGTGTCGTTCTTTAAAATCTTTTCTTTAATTATAAAATATAAGACGCGTCTAATTTAAGTTCTGTTTTCATTTTTTAAAGGTTTTCAAGGGAAAAATTGCGAAGAAAATATAGACGATTGTCGAGGACATCTGTGTCAAAACGGTGCTACTTGCATTGACGGAATAAATCAATATTCGTGTTTATGTCCTTCCACATTTACCGGTGAGCATTGTCAGTTAGACGTTGACGAATGCTCTTTACGACCATCCGTTTGTTATAACGGAGCGACTTGTACTAATTCTATCGGAGGATATTCTTGCATCTGCGTCAACGGTTGGACCGGAGGCGATTGTTCCATCAATATAGACGACTGCGCCGGAGCCGCCTGTTTTAACGGAGCTACGTGCATTGACAGGGTCGGAAGTTTTTATTGCAAGTGTACGCCCGGTAAAACCGGTAAGTGAAAATTATTTATTTATTAATTAATAATTTTGAATGCTACGGTTAAATACGCGAAAATAGTTGCGCGGCTCTAATCAAATTAATTCCTATCTATTTTACAATATTTCCCCGCCACCTAGTCATGAGGGGCTTGTTCGTGTGCGACGCTTATCAATCGGATTGCATTATACGTTTGGCCTTCTTTATCATCGTCTTATCTTGCGATATATGCTTGTCCAACTCAGTAGTTCCATCGCGTCCAATAATTATATGCATATAATAGACATGAAAAAAGGACCGTGCTCCTTTTGAACTATGCAGTCTTACATCAAAACTATTTTTTAAAAAGATTTCCGTGATTATTTATCGTCGTAATAAAAATATACGATTTATTTATAAAATTGAAACATCGACATTGTTTTTTGTTTCTTTCTGCAAGGTTTGTTATGTCATTTGGACGATGCTTGTACATCTAATCCTTGTCACGCGGATGCCATTTGCGACACTAGCCCAATAAACGGTTCGTTCACGTGTTCCTGTTCATCCGGTTTCAAAGGTGTCGATTGTTCCGAAGATATCGATGAATGTGAACAAGGTAAGTTTGGAGTAAAATTGATTTAATCGAGATGTCGCCAGTAATCTAGTATTTTCGTATCACGTGACGATGCGCATTAATCGAAAAATGCTGTTCGCGCGCAGAATATCGATTTTTTTTTTGATTTCGTTAAAAATAGATCGCAATTTGTAGAAATTTAAACTTTTCTATTCAATTAAAAAATGTCCTTTTTTAAACATTATCCTTATTATAGTTTCCTAATTTTTTGTGTGAATCGTTTTGTATAAATCTCTTTATATAGAAGTTAGATCTATATATATATATATATGTGTGTGTGTGTATGTATATATATATTATATGTATATATATATTATATGTATATATATACATATATATACACATACTATAGATAACAGATATGCAACCGAAATATGAGAAAACATATATTACACGATATTAATTGAAAGATTTATTGAACGAAATTTTCTCGAGTAGATTTTATAAAGAGAGAAATTTCTAATTATACTATCCAATTTTTTCGGGTTGCAAAAAAAGACGTCACCTTTATACTTTATTCATATTACGAAGTAACTACATATGATACTCAGATTATGTTGGAACAGGAAGTATAAAAAACAAATGCAGAATTCTCTTCTCTTATGTTAACCATATGGTTTGTTTATCACTTGCTGCTCGTTGAGCTCCATTCAGACACAAGAACATACCCATATATATATATATATATAAAAATGCGCATACGTGTTCATTATTTTTCGTGTATGTCATTTATACGTATCTATGTGTTTTCTTCGGTACAATGATTATTTGCGCCATACGTGTTATAGATCATTACCATTTCTTATGTATATATATATATGTTTGTGTGTGTATGTAAATACACACATTAAATGCCTTTGAATAAGAGGTAGGAAATAAAAGTATGGGCCACGATCCCCGATTCATTTATGAATACTTCTCATTTTACTGTTTGTTATTATCCTATCTGCGTTGGTGAGATCATATTTTAGTTGTACGACGTATATAAAACATAATGCCAGATTATGATGATGTATTAGTTGTAAAATCGATTCTTATTATTTTGCATATATACATATACATATGCATATATATATATATATATATATATATCGCTGTCTTTCCATAGTGTCGCTGCTAGTTTTATTTCAGACGCTTATCCGACGATAATGAAGATAGAGTCAGCGACGATAGCGGAGTGTAGATGATCGTAATAACGATAAAGCCGTGAGATCTGTTCTAGAATACCGCTTTCATCTTGCATCGTTCTTCACCGCACTCCGTTACTCGGTTCTAGATTCGTCTACTTTAAGCTTTAAGGTTTTTAGTGTTCGTTAAGCTCTCGTCTCGATGAAAAACAAAACAAAAATAACACTAAAAAACTCGATTTAACCAGCGCGCACTGTCTTTTTTTAATACGCAACGACGACGATGCTTAACACTATATAATAGTAACCATTACCACGTACGTCGGCGTGAATACGTTCTCTCTATGTTCGTGAAGAAGCACGGAGATCTGTTATTCGTCAAAGTGCTTCGCGTTGCTCATTCTACTCTGGAAGACAAACACCACGTCGTATATTTGGTTAGATATTACTAGCGCACTCGAGGAAATAACCCGATATAGCTCTCTAGAATAACTGAGAAATCGGAACAAGAGACTTGTTTCAGAAAGGTGTGAGAACTCGAAGTAGAAGCGACTCGCTAATGGAAAGTTTGTTTTATATATATATATATATATATGCAATGTGTGTCTGTGTGTGGAATATATTTATATAACTGTATAGTTTCGTTTAGTATGATAAACTTATGTTAACACAGCCGGATAGTTAACTGGACATTTGAGAATATGTTTATATACACGATAATGTTAACCTAAAAGTAAGATAATGAACCGAATTATTTGTTTAATTAATTGTTCGGTTAATTTCATTACGAGGCGATATTCTATTAAAGAAATTATTCTCCGAGAAGTCGTAAATTTTATTTGCCTCCTTTCCTTCAAATTTTCGGTTAGGTAATGTGACTGGGGAAAATAAATATTTCGAATAGGATAAAATTGAAATTTTTTCCCCTTTAATTGATCCTTCTAATGGCCTATTATCAATTTCTAATACAAAAATTATAAATTACGATATATTATAATAGTTTCACCTGTTCTCTCGAGAGAAAAAACATCCAATCGTGAAAAGGTTAAAGCGTAAAGTAATATTTGACGTCCGAATACCGTCTAGAGATAATTTTAACGCGTGTTAATTGCGTAATATATTTTTAGAATTAAAATATTCTCTTACTAAGAAAACTGACAATTTTGTTTTTCCCTTTTTGACTTTAAAAGTTTACGTATAGAGGCAACATTGTCATTGGAAAAGGTTAAGGTTTACTGAAAACTACGTAAAATTGAAATCGCGTTATCATTTGTTTACCATGCCCCACCTCACGGGGGAAATATAGAAACGATATTTTTTAAGATTTATTAACGAACGAGACGTCATTTTCGGAATATAGCAATTTCTAAAAGCTCCATTCTTACAAAATATTCCACACCGATGTTCGGACGAATTAAACGTTCTTATTACATTTGAAAGTTTTGAATTTGGCGTCCCTAGGGTTTTTTGTTTTTATTCTAACCTAAAAAATGTATCGGAAAGACCGTTAAAAATGTTTTCAAACGATTTGTAACTTTTCGAAAATACCTAAAATATTCTTTCTTTAGCTCTTCGCTGTTCGAATTTTCAGCGATCGTCACGACTACTATGTATTTTACTGCATCCTGTAGTTCTTTTTTCGAGCGTCCGTACCATTTTCGTATATCAGCTAGTCGCGGAAAAAAAAAGTTGAAGTAGATGATAATGTTTGGGTATTTGATCGAATGTCTAACTGCACCGGCAAATTATTGTATCACGTCGCCCGCGTAATAATTAGCGAATATTAGTTTATATACGAATGCGGAAGAAAAAGAAGGAAAGAAAAATAATTCTTTTCACACGAATAAATAAATAATAAGAAACTTTTAAATTAATTTTTAACGAACATGTTTTAAACATGAGTGTGTGTGCTCGATCAAGAAAATAGAATGTTTTAAAAATTATTTTATATCGATTATATCGAATTATATTTTTTGTTATTTATAACGTTTAGAAACAATATCGTTAAGTTTATTCTTTTATTTGGTTTTTAAAAATCGTTATTAATCGTGGCATTCGTATTTATTTTTTAATAATAATAATAAAAAAGATTAACGAGTTATTTCGTTGAAATAAACGTTATTCACAGTGTGAACATAATTTCGTTCATAAATAATTATTGCAATTGCCCCGATTAAACGATTTCTTTCTTATTTCTACGAATTACACTGAATTATATAAATCCCGTTTAAGACTTTAGCATTAAATTTAGTAATAAATAAAATAAAATAACGATTTTCGAACATTATTTTATAAATTTTTATTATTTAAATAATTTGCACAAATTTAGCGAAATTTTATTTTTATTATTATTATTTTTATTATTATTATTATTATTATTATTTTTATTATTATTATTATTATTTTGCACGTATTCAAATTTAGGTTCGCCGTGTGAACACGATGGTGTCTGCGTTAATACACCCGGCTCTTTCGAATGTAATTGTTCGCGCGGTTTCACCGGACCGCGTTGCGAAACGAACATCAACGAATGCGAATCGCATCCATGCGAAAATGACGGTTCCTGTTTAGATGATCCAGGAACTTTTCGATGCGTTTGCATGCCAGGTAAGCGATCTGTAATAGCTTTTTCTAATTAGTTATATATATTATATGTATATATATATATAACGGATTACGAATATTAAGAGAATATCACTAAAAATTAATATTAATTTTGTCTTGCACAACCTTACAATAATAACGCATGAAGTTTTCTTTATCGAAATTGCCGAATACGATGACGTTATTAGGTTCGTTATGATGTAATTTAATAAGAACATTCTTATTTATTCACGATCGTTATTTATAGTTATTTATTGTTTGCATTATAGCAGTGTTACCAAGTGCGCTATTAAAAAAAATCGTCCGTCTTCTCTGGATCACCCTATAGAATAAATATCGCCTTATATGTTAACCAAGAAATTAATCGTGTAATTAAAATGTTTTACACTATTTCATTCGATTCATCTAAATAGTAAATAGTCTGTTCTACATAATAATATCGCGTTGAATGATTTAACGTGTTTATTCGCGATTTTTCTCTTTTCGTCGTAAACCACGTCGCCAATTTTTTTTTTTTTTTTACGTAACGTTTCGAAAACGATTTACAGTTTTTATTTTAAAATTCTGAGAATGAAAACTGCAATTGTTTTCGAAATATTACGTAATAATTAAATAGATATGTTTTAGACCGACAAAAAAACGTGGGTTATCAATCGTGAAAGTTTGAAAGCGTATTTGATTTCATCTTCTTTTATGTTGCATAAAGTTAGAAGTTGATAAAATTTTATTTTATCGCTTTATATTCTGTTACTTTAACTTTTATAAAGTTTTTTTTTTTAAATAATTTTTTTTATCGAATTCGTGACTAGGGTACAACAAATCTGTTATGCGCGCTTAACACAGTTTAAGGTTAGGTTAAAGATAACTTTTAATTTCCTTTATGTTAATTCAAAAACCTAAATTGAGCTCGTTTATTGAAACACTTGTTTTTTTTTTTAAATTTATAAAAAAAAAACAAATTGCAATTCAGTTCGAGTGTTACTGTCCGTAAAATATATTTAAAATTTGTAGGTCCTATCGCATTATTTCAAGTTGATGTTGCAAATTATCGCGTTGAAATATAGGGTTAATGTACAGTTGTTTACACACATCTACGTTGAAATGCATCGTTGATGTAATTGATCGCGCTTACGCTATATATTAATTATATTTATATATATATATATATATATATATATATATATATATATATATATATATATATATATATAAGCAATATAATCGTTATATCTCGAGTGTGTGTAGTTACTGTATACGAATGTTCTATTAACCCTAATTTAAAGATTAAGTAGCTCATTTTCCCTTCCCTCAAGGAGCATTGTGTTTGTGTATATATATATATATATATATATATATATATATATATATATATATATATATAAACATGTTGAGGTCGACAGTTTTCGTAGTAAAAAATACTTGTACCCGTTTCTTGTAAAACGTTGAGAATGAACGAGATGAATTTTCGGATCGTTTAATATTGTTGCACGATATAATCGTAAGTCAATAAGTGGACAAAAATCGCTCGGCTATTTTAAATTTGCAGTTTCTATTTAATGAAAAAAGATATATTTTGTGAATGTTCGGCTTAGACGGAAAAATCTATCAGCTATAATTACGATTGTTATTTTGTTTTGTGACGATCCGCTAAAGTTAGCATGAAGTATCATTTATGACTGAACATCATTTAAGTTTTAGGTGTAAATTGTGCCTCTTTTATTTATATCCAATATTATTCTTTTTAATGTGCCTTTTGAGTGTCATCATCGATTAAGCTCGCTGTCGGTGGAGGCCAGTTCGGTAATAGGCGTTTTTTATTGCATCTTTCACGGGTTCTATTTTTGTAAAGTACGTCTATATCAAGGCGCGTTAATTAATAACTTTGAGTGGAACTTTCTTAGAAATCGGATACCGTGCGTTGTGGGACGAAAACTAGTTTAAAAATAGTTTTGTATAGTAATTTATTTCGAATCTACAGTAACGATATGGTTCCGACGGAGCCGCTGATATTTACGGAATTTAATGTTTAACCGGTTCAGTTTTAGCCGGGTATTTCTTTGCCAGGTTAGCCTATGTCTAAATGCCGTTCGTAATAATTGATTCTACGATTCGTTCGCATTTGGTAAATAAATTTGTTATTAAAGCTTATTCGTCGCATTTTAGTCAATTTTTCAATTTCATTCGTAATATTCGATTTGCGTCTACTAGATTCGGATTTTAGTGTTGTATTGCGATTCAATGACATTATTGTCGGTAGGCAATTTACCAAAAACATGAAGGATTTTTAAACGCGTACCGTGCTGATAACATATGTTTCTCTACAGATTACATCAGAACATCACCTCGCGCAGAGTCGAGTATCTAGATGAGTTCTCTTTCGAAGAGACATTTTTTTTTGTATTTATGGAAAAATGAATACGTTAGAATGGTTATCGATAAATAATAATAATAAAAAAAAAAACAGAATGAAGCGACCATAAAGTACGTATTGTGTCGTTAGTTAAACCGATTACGATACTCGTTTCTTGTTATATTTGCGCGTATGCGTGTATATATATGCGAATAAAAACCAGTTTGATTTATTGGGTAGATGATTGTATCTCATCTTTGTGTACTTTTCCCTAATTGAGTGGAATGAGACAACTATCGTGTTGTCATCGGCAGCCGAGCTTCTGTGTGCGTTTGACAACCATTGTAACAGCCTTCTGATTCCAGTGGTATCAGTAGACTCTTTTATATAATAATAGTAATAATAATAAAAAATATATATATTTATATTTATGCGTATTTATATAAACATATAAATTTTACACGACGCTGTTTCAATTGTACGTGCGTTCGCGTATTGTTTTTATGATGTACATCGTTTAATACTTCCTTACGCATTTAACTTGTCCTGACTGAGTTTGGTTCGACATATCTGTTTGCCTTGCAGTTGTCGCCTATTTAAAAGCTGCTGCTACGTTGACGATAAAAAGCCACTCGGTTCGTGTAGGTTGAGTGGAGCTATTTTCATTCTCTATTTTTTACATTTATAAAACGTTTTTGTCTTCATTTTCCGCATACAATGCCTATTTCTACGGTGTCTAGGATAGTACTATTATTATTTTCCCTATCAGCTGCATTATTATTTATATATATATATATATATATATATATATATATATATATATATATATATATATATATATATATACAGTGAAACCTTTCGAAACCAACACCCGTGGGACTAAAGGAAATAATTATAATTTTATATATTTCACTTATTAATTAACATTATTAATTCGAAATTAGCGTTTTATCGTTTATTGTTGCTAAACATGATTTTGTTTATATTGTCTCGTGTAAATTTCTCTATTTTATGATTAATCTTTATCTCATTTACCTATTGCCAGCTAAATCATGACGTTTTTTTTTTTTTATTATAAAATTATTCTAACCTGTCTATTATATCGGTCTGTTTATACTTTTTATTATTTATTATTCGTTAATTCATTTATTAATTTATTATTATTGCTAAACGGGGTTTAGTTTGTATTGCCTTGTGTAAATTTCACTATTTTATGAATCTTTATCAATATATTTATTATTTCATTAACTCCAAAATCCTATTAGTCTGGTTGTAATCATTCGTTAATTCTCGGTAATAATTAAATTATATCGCCGATTAGGATTAAACTTTATGCAGTAATTATTGTTAGGTATTAGAAAAAACAACAAAACTATATTTCGAATTTGCACGCAGGATATACCGGTACCCAGTGTGAAATAAATATAGACGAATGCGCTACGAACCCGTGTATGAACGGCGGTACGTGTAGCGACATGATTAACGCGTTTCATTGTACATGTCCGAACGGTTTTACCGGTCCTCGATGTCAAACCAATATAGACGATTGCGTTAGCAGTCCTTGCAGACACGGCGGAATATGTCGAGATTCTATAGCCGGTTATACTTGCGACTGTCCGCCCGGATTTACCGGTGAGTTATAATATATTTTTAATATTCGTTAATTATTGAACGTAGTATATGCAGTTACGCACGAGTAGCCTTCAATAATATGAAACAATTATTATGTGATCGATCGCTTAGTCTGAAGATAAGACAAGATATAGTTCGATGTTACATCCAGCCAATTTTGTTATATGGTATTGAGACTATGACTCAAAATAAAAAACATTTTAACCGATACGAAGCTGTGGAAATGTGGATACATAGGAGGATGCTGAGGATACCTTGGACAGCAAAAATATCCAACAAAGATGTCTTAAAGAAGGCGAATACAGATCGACAATTAGAGAATATTATTATAAAGAGAAATGTGTCATACTTCGGCCATATCATTAGAGGTGCAAAGTATGAAATTTTACAGATTATTATACAAGGACAGATAGAAGGAATAAGAAGTCCGGGAAGAAGGAGGACAGATTGGCTGAAAAATATCAAAAACTAGACGGGCGCATCTTCAATACAACAATTAATGGCAGATGCGAGACAACGTAAAATCTAGTTGGCACATTGGTGACCGCCTACGATCTCTTGAGTATGGCACATAGAAGAAGAAGAAGTATTTAAAAATTTTTATGTAAACAACTTCGTTATTCCGACATATGTCGAACAAAAAGTTTAATTTTTTGCAGAACGTTCTATTATATGGATCGACGAATAAAATAATATATAATCTGCGTAGTACGATGCATCGAAATATATATTTTTTAAAATTCATAATTCTATTGTTTTAAATGATCACTCGTAGTTTGAAAATTACCTCGAAATGTTCCATCCGTCTCTCTATATATAACCTATACATACATTTGTGTGTCTTGTATGTATTTCAGAATAAAGATGTGAAGAATTTTATATACTATTAAAATTATTATTCAGTTAAAGTCGTAATAAATCTCTCGTTGCTTGAATAAAACTTAAAATGAAATACGGAATTTATCGGTTGAAAACTTAAAACGTAAATACTGAAGCTGAAAGAATGACAGTTTTTAGACGGTTTGTACTGATGCGGAAAAATACAACACGGAAGTTGTATAATATATCTGTCTCGATATCGTTTGTTTATTGTTTATTAAATTTATCGATTAATTGACAATTTGTGCCTGCATATATGTCTATGTATGTCGAATTGTGTATCACTAAAAATGATATATCGACTAATCGAAAGATATCCCCTTATTTTAGAGCTACATATTGGCGCGGGAGAGATACCCCACATATTTGTTTAAACTGATACTACCTAAATAATAGAATATTTTACGTGTCTGATCATTCCAAAAACTCCGTTTTGAAACTTATTTTCACAAGGGAGCGTGTTTGGCTTTTTATATTCAATCGGAGATATCATCTTTACGGGCACGAATAAAAAATTATATATAATTATTATTCGTCCTAAGTTAAACTCGCCTCGAATAGATATATACTAAAATTAGTGACACGCATTCCGCATTAAACTGAACTTATACACGGCAAAACCATTCTATATGACGGTAAAAATGCACAACCAATTAATTCAAGCCATACAGTAGACTATTATATGACTAGTCTACAAAATAGATATACTCGTTATAAGCACCGTCATCTGAAGCACCGGTTGTTAAATTAATGCATATTATAGTGTATATTGAGTTATTTATAGTATTAAGTAATCTAGCACATTGTAAATAGTTATAATTCAGAAATATTTTATTTATCATCATTTTTTTCTTTATTTGCAGTTTTTTTTTTAAATTTTTCCGGCGATGTTTAAATATAAGATTATATATAATGTAATACAATTTCATCCTTATTTTATTTATTGCCGATGTAAATTTTGTGTACTTGGTATTTTTCATAGTGTAAACAATTAAATAATAAATATCTTCTTCTTTTGCTAAAGTTTTAAAACTACGTTTGTATTATACGGACCGTATGGCTACGATATTTCTCAGTTAAATTAAAAAAATTTTACTATATTAATTTCTGAAAATAATATAGAGAATTATTAACTTAAAAAAAAAACGATTACTAAAGATAATTGAAAATCTACTATCGATACTTCATATTTATGTTAAAATTGTTCATTCGACCATACAATAATCGTATTAAAAATATGATAGAAGTATACGAGAGTGTAAAATACATTTTTATTGCGATCGTGAAACATCGCGTTAATTTTTTTTTTTTGCACTGCTGAGGAGCAATCACAACCCACTACTAACGTGTTGATAAATAGTTATTTTATATTGATGTTACAATTGGTTAGGAATTCGTAAAGAAGGAGGAAAACATGGGAGTCATTAGAAAAAATTAAGGAAGTGATAGAGAAAGGAGGACGATAACCGATGGATATTAAGGAATTCAGGAGTGCGAGTTGGTCAGGTGTGTGAAAACTGCAATTGAAAAGGATGTGGTTTCATTGTCGGAAATTTGCTCAGGAACGTTAATGTTTAAATTTTTGAAATGTGATTATAAAGAAAAATATCCGCTATTTCACACACGCGCGTCGAAAACACCCGACTATGTTTGTTTACGGTAATTTTTTGACGAGGTTTTAATATATATATATTTTTCCCCCCGAAATTATTTTAACTAAATGATATTCCTTTTTATTTTAAATTTGTTCGTACGTATTTATTTTTTAGGCTCGAGTTGTGAAATTAACATTAACGATTGTCAATCTTCACCTTGTCATCACGGTGAGTGTATTGACGGAGAAAATTCGTTTTCGTGTATGTGTCATCCCGGTTATACCGGTTTACTTTGTCAAACCCAAATCGACGAATGTGCCAGCTCTCCTTGTCAATATGGAGGTCATTGCGAGGATCTTGTCAATGGATATCAATGCCGCTGTAAGCCGGGAACGTCTGGAATTAATTGCGAGATAAATATTAACGAATGTTCCTCAAATCCTTGTCGTAACGGAGCGAAATGCATCGACGGCATTAACAGGTAAGTTATGGAAAATCATTATACACGTAAAATAACTACGTTTAACCGAAAACGAAGGATTAAAATTTCGTTTTTATTTTATTATTAATTTTGAATTCAGATTTGAAATCTCATCTCTCTTGAATAATTGTCGTTCAATTTTTACTTTTATTATTTAATTTTTTTTAGGTTTATCGAACATATGTGTTCATTTAAGCCGCCAGATTTAATTTATTTCTAACTTATTTCATTTGGGCTAAACTTGAGTTTATACACATGTCTTCAAAATTTTCCCTCTTTGATGCGCGTATAAAAAGGACTAATGACCAAAAACATTTTTCGCCGGAACTCAAAAGTTTTCGAAAAAAAAACCTAATTTTTAAAACCGTGTTTCCGAATTTGCTAAATCAACAAAATTAAAACAAAAAAAAAAGGCCTTTATTTATCGGTTGTTCAATTTAAAACGAATAAATACACTTATTAAAAGAGCATCGCACATAAAGTACGAAAATTGTTTTTATTAATAAATTATGCAAACTTTAATGCTTAGAATAAACAAACGTTAAAATATTATACAATTGATATCAAATGTTACCGATTGGAGTATCGATGGGTAATTGATTATTTTTATCTTTAAAATTAATTGCAAACGAATTTTATAATGGATTAGACTGAAAATTATTATAATTAATTACAAAAACTTTAAAATAATTTAAACATAATTTTTTTAGTAAATATTACCCCGATAAGAACAGATACTACATTATGATCGTGTCCAACAGGCCGAGCGATATTAAGTTACGTTTTAAAATAATTTAAAGGTAATTTTTTAACAGATATTAGAACAGATACTACTTTGATTTTGCCTATAAGCTAAAAAATTATGTTAAAATTATTTTTAAATATTCACTATAAAATTTATAATTAATTTTAAAAATAAAAAATATTAACTTCTTCCTTTTTGAAGACGTGTGTATAAACTCAATTTTTCTCTTTAATTTGTATTATTTTCATTAGTGCGGTTTTAAAATTTAAATACGTATATTCCCTTAACCGGTGTTATTTATAAAGTTTCGGTTACACGTGTTTTTCATTTAAAGATATACATAAATTTTGATTGCGTTTTTACGAATTTTCTGTACGGTATTTCATCTTGTCCAAATTGATTCGATAAAAAATTGTTTGTTTTTCATTTAATTTGAAAGACAATCTCGGTGTAAATGTAATAGTTTTAATATGAACGAGTTCTTCGAGGTGGCGATCATTTTACTCGATGCTAGTTTATATGACGCTTATTTCGATTAAAAGTGATTAATCATTAAATGAATATTTCACGATGTTTAAAAAAATTAACGCGATAACGAATAAAAAGTTTTATGTATTTATCCTTATTAATTAGTTTATGTTTGGTAAAGTATTTTAAAGCTGATCCTTATTTTTTAAGCAATAAAAGATTAGGAATTAGGATTTTTCGTAAATATATAATTTTTTTTTTTTTAAAAAGAGAGTAGCAGTTAATTACCAAATATTGTAGCAGGGCGTTGTTGCTTCGTAATATCTACGTAAAAAAAAAAAAGATTTTAATTACTTAATGAAGACGTAAATTTATCGACGGATTAGTTTCACAATTTCTACTCATTAAAGGAATTATGTTTTCATCGATCCACGATTAATTTCTCGCGACTAATTTTAGATATACTTGCGAATGTCAAGCTGGATTCACCGGTCTGCATTGTGAAACGAATATTAACGAATGCGCTAGTAATCCGTGCGCTAACGGTGGTGTATGCGTCGATTTGGTGGACGGATTTCGTTGCGATTGTCCTCGAGGTTATTTCGATGCGCGTTGTTTAAGCGATGTGGACGAATGCGCTAGCGGTCCTTGTCTTAACGGTGGAACTTGCGAAGATGGTGTCAATCAGTACATTTGTCATTGCAAGCCGGGCTACGGAGGTGAGCATAAGTGTAAAACGTATATTTTTAAGTCATATATATATATATATACTTTTTAAGTATATATTCTTTGCGATTTATCTAATTAAATGTTTTTATCTATAAAGGTAAAAGATGCGAATTTGATATTGACGAATGCAGTTCGAATCCTTGTCAACACGGTGGTGTTTGTATAGATCGTCTGAACGGATATACGTGCCAGTGTAAAGCCGGTTTCACCGGTAATAATTGCGATATTAATATAGACGATTGCGCTTCTAATCCGTGTAAACACGGCGGCTCCTGTATAGACTTGGTAAACGCTTATAAGTGCGTATGCGATTTACCGTACACCGGGAAAGAGTGCGAAGATAAATTAGATCCTTGTTTACCGAACCGGTGAGACTATAAATATGTATATTACGATTGTTAAAACAAAATTAAAAATGAATCATATTTCGTAAAAACCGAACTTGAAATTTCGTATTTTCATACATTTTAATTTTGAACGATATCATCGAAGACGTTTATATATTATGTTTAAATCATCGCCTTCAATAATCTACGTGATGTATTTTATAATGCGCGAAATTTGGCGAATTTATTAACACGCTACTACTAGTTCGTGTCAATGTTGAGTCGGTCAATGGACAAATCTGTATGTCAATGTTTGTCGAAAAAAAATTTCTTAGTTTAAATATAATTTCTATATGCGATTCTTTTTTTTAATTAAACGAATAATTCGTAACATTTGATTCTAACTATATATTTTTCATAATTAAGGATAATTCACGCTAAAGAATAAGTAGACTGGTTGCTCTAATCTTTCGTTTCTTTAGAAATTTCATCGCGAAATTTTATTTTATCTAAATATATAACATAATAGAGAAATTATAAATATTTTTAAGAGTTCACCCACCGATCGAGATTTTTTTTAATAATCACGTATATGAAAAATATTTCGATTAGTTACATCCGTTGTAAAGTTCGATATAGAACTGTTTACGAATTCATTTATATTTTGTATTATTTATATTTATAAATTTCAGGTGTAAGCACGAGGCACGCTGTACGCCATCTAGTAATTACTTGGATTTCGCCTGCCATTGTAGCATAGGCTGGACCGGTCGTCTTTGTCACGAAGATGTGGACGAATGTCAAGTATCGTCTCCTTGTCGCAATGGAGCTACGTGTCAAAATACTAACGGATCGTACCATTGTAGTTGCGCCAAAGGTTACGAGGGAAGAGATTGTCTAATAAATACGGACGATTGCGCGTCTTGTACGTATTGTTTATGTTTATCCTCCAAAATAGCTTTAAAATTTCTGCGTTCGAATTAATTTACTAAATACTAACATTGTATGATTCTCCGCGTAATAATTAATTCAGGTGTTTCGGAATTAACATTATTTTCTGTTTTAAATTTTTTCTTTGTTTTTTAATTGATAACGTTTTACTGTTAATTCGTGATTGGTGAGCTCACAATGGGCAAAAATTCGTCCATGTCACCTTCGCTCTGCGTTTGCGGGACCCTTAGTATGTAGGCTTCATAAATAATCGGACAGTACCAGTTGCTGTAAAATACTTGGCACTGCATCTGGATGCTATAACTTCATCAGATTAGGCGCAAAGTACGCCCGATGTATTGGATCATAAGGCGACATTCCAAAATGAAGTTAGAAAATAAACGATTAATTTATCTAACTATTATAAGACCCCAATCTGGACGTATGGAATCCAGCTGTGGAGTTGCACCAAAGCAACAAGTGAATTATTCGAGTCATCAAAATGAATTCTTTCGTATGATAACCAATGTCAGCTGGTTTCAACGAAACGAATCACTGCACGTTGATTTAAGAATTAAGTGGGTTAATGAGGTCGTCGTAACTTTGTTCATTTATTAATTATAATTATTACATATTTAGAACTATTTCTAAGATTTTTCTTGCAACGTATGTCGATAGTTACTCGCGCCGATTTAATATTTGAAATAGCAAGTTCTCTGAAATTAAGTATTAATTATAGCTCACAATTTTGTCTATTTCGGTGTATAAATTTAAGTAATATTCATGTTGTCTTATTATGAAACTTAGTAAAATAATTAGTTACGTGTTAACATCGATTTTTTTTTACAACGTTTTAATTGAAATATCTAATAATGTAAGTAAATTTTTCGAATTTCTTATCATATTTATTCCGAATGGTTTTTAGTAACACACGTTGCAATATTACGTTCAAATTTTCGTTTAAATTTTATTTAATTTTTTTTTTTTAAATTAATTTAAATTTTGTTTCGTAGCTCCGTGTCAGAATGGCGGTTCTTGTCTAGATGAAATTGGGGATTATACATGTTTGTGTATCGATGGATTCAGCGGAAAACATTGCGAAATTGATATAGATGAATGTAAATCATCGCCCTGTTTAAACGGCGCTACTTGTAATCAGTACGTCAATTCGTATACTTGTACTTGTCCGCTCGGATTTTCAGGCATTAACTGTCAGACAAACGATCAAGACTGTACGGAGAGTTCCTGTATGAATGGCGGAACTTGCGTGGACGGAATAAATAGTTATACCTGCATATGTCCGGCCGGGTAAGTCACTAATTGGATATTTTCATTTGATCGTATTACATTTCAGATTCGCCTAACCATGTTTTTAAGCTCGGATGATATGTTTTTTTTCTCTCTCTCTCTCTCTCGATAAAATATGTTTAGCCCTGTCATCGTTTAGATTAATACGGAATTCTGTTTAAATGTATCGATATTTTCCGTCTTTTAGAAATTCTTCGTTATTGTTTGTTTTTTGTTTTATGTGCCTTTTCACCATTCCTACTTTTAAGAATTTAACGTTAACGGAAACAAATCTTTGCGATGGGAAAATTTCTATTTTTATTTTATTTTCATTTTTTGTTAACATTTAATTAGCTGCAAATTTATAAGATAATTTTTTATAGGTATTGTAAAATACTGTGATACGTTTAATACTAGTGATATATTTCGTTACGATTTAAAATGGTTGGCGTTTGTTTGTGACGCCTATTTAGGATATATGTAAAACAACGCTGTTCATTCGCATATGCTAAAAGAGAATTTATTTTTTAAATTGCTTACATATTTCTAGCTCTTATAACATTCGTAATCTGTCGGTTGTAAGTAAATTTCTCTTTCATTTACTGTGGACTTTTCCCCCGAATATATCTTGTTATTACTGAGATTATTGAACTATTTTTTTACTTCATCCTCAAGTCACGTTACTCTTCCGCTTTATTAGTCGTCTCCATTTCGAATGCTACAGCAATTCCTATCAGCGGCCGACCGGAAAAGTTCTAATGATTGAGGTTATTTATCCACATTGCTCGAGGTCTTAATATTTTCCGATTAATTTCACCCTCAAGTGACATTTTTTGTACGGTATATTTTGTTCCTCTCATAATATGTCGCAAGTACTGCAATTTTCTTCCTTCGATATTTTCCATAATTTCACAGATCAATCTATTTTTCGATATTCTTGACTTTTTGTACCAACCATTGTATTTTCAACATCCGGCTGTAACCATATATATATAAAACGCGTTAAACTTTTTTTTCTCAATGTTGAATTTAGTGCCCGATATTAACATCCATATAGCAGAATAGAGAACATGTAAGAAGTCTTAATTATTAGTTCCAATTTTAACTCTTGACGTGTAAAAAGGTTCCTCATTTTTATTAGTGTACAATTTTCTAGCTTGTTCAATTCTACTATTTATGCGATTACTAATTTTTTATCCGTCTGAGCTTGAAGATAATCTGTATTACATTGTAGAATTATCATTATTACGGTTTCTGTCGATGTCTTCTCTAAATTTTTATATATATATATATGTTTTAGATACACCGGTACCAATTGTCAAACACGGATCAACGAGTGTGATTCATCTCCGTGTAAGAACGGTGCTACTTGTATCGATAATTTGAAATATTACACCTGTCATTGTCCTTACGGATATACAGGAAAATTTTGCGATTCGTACGTCGACTGGTGCGCTGCATATCCTTGTATGAACGACGCAACTTGTAAACAGGTTCAAAATTCGTATCAATGCATGTGTCCTCCAGGTTGGACGGGAAAAGTTTGCGACGTTGAAATGGTTTCCTGTAAGGATGCTGCTATACGAAAAGGTAAAACATGAATTTCATTGACGTCCGAAATAATATTTCAATTATTCCGTATGAGATTTCATTTTCGGTTTAAATCGCAAAAAGAAACAGAAGATTATTTCATATTGTTTCATAGTGCAGATGGCGATTAAACAGAAATTAATATGCTTAAAATAATAATTTGTTTTTTTCGAATCCAATCATTTTAATTTACCAAATATATAAAATAATACACGCTGCAAGTGCGCGAAATTGTGCGAGTAGATGTAACAAATGAAAAGATCGACATCTTGATGCTAAGTAGACTAGGTTTACAAAAATAAATGAAACGTCCGCAAGGATTTTGTACTTAAGGGAAATAACATATTTATTTATAATTGATATGTAATAATTTAGCGAGCAAGACCGCATACATATACTCACAACATATAAATATCTGTGCATATATGAATACTGTTGCACGTATACACAAACATACTGTATTATATATATATATATATATACACTCAGGTAATGGAATGTATACTTATAGGGTTTATTCCTAAAAATATATTTCAGTAGCTGCAAGTGGTACAATTTTTGAATGTTCAAAAGAAGTGTTTGCGCGATGTCGGGACATATATTTTAAAGTCAAATTTAAACAATAAGTTCTGTAATACAGAGGTTTGATATTTTGCTTAGCATCACTATCTTATTGCATTATTCCATAACTTACGGTAGGTTGATACAGAGCAAAATATAAACGTTTAAGATGTTCAGCATGGAATTATTATTTCAGATAATAAAAAAGATATTTCCTTAATTTTTTAGTCACGTATAAGGAATATTTATTCCACGTTAACTTGTAGTCAAGCGGAATTCCTAAGTATTTTACCTTATACGCTCTTTCTATTTCAGTCACATAATTGTAACTTTTGCGTCATCCCACAAGTTAGGAGACTGATTATGTTATTTAGTTTTATTTTCATTTACGATTAAACGATTTTGTCTCAACCACTTTGCAATTGTATTAATATCAGTTTGCGTCATATGCTTCAGTATACTTGGACAACGAGAAGTCGTAATTGAATATTTTTCCAATAATTTATCTAACTCGAAAAAATAGATAGGGACCCAACACGCTTCCCTGTAGTACATCAGAAATTTGGATAAATACTTTCACTCTCGGTATGTTTTACCTTTATGATGTAACGTCTATTCACCAAGTAAATTTTGAACTAGTGTTGTACATATTTTCTCTCATTTTTTCTCAAAAAAATGTCATCATCTAAAGTGTCGAAAGCTTCTGAAATAAACAACAGTGGAAAAACGGTTTTGCATATTTTCAGTGATATCCTTCGTATCTTTGAAAAGTGCGTTATTAGTTCCCTCGTTGGACAAGAATCCATTACAATCTCTACAGATAGTTTAGAAGGATTATTAAAATATGTTTCTCGCATATTTTTGAAATTATAGAAAGTGTACAAATAGGTCACGTTAAGTTTTTCACCACTTTTACGAATTAGTGTGATAATACCCAATTTTGAGGTCGGAAATTTTTTTGTTAATATTGATTAATGATTCATTAAATAAATATTTTAATAATTGTATGAAAAAATTTTGTTTTCTTTGACTAAGTTACTAGATATTTAATAACGGTAGATGCGAATATATCATTAAAAATATAATAGAAATGTCAGTTAAATAACAATTTTTGTCATTATAATAAACTTTGTGAAAATAGTGTGAACGGTCATGGATGTGTATTTGAATTGTTCTACTCCGTATCAAATTTGTTGTTACATTTTATGTAGTTCATTATGAAAATTAAAAAAAAAATCACGAAAATATTTTCGTAATTCATTTTTAATACGTGTGTATCTGAAAGAAGCAAAATAATTATGCCAATGTTTTAGGTTTCACATTTCGATATGTGTGTTTATTTTTACTAATGAAATATATTTATGTTTACATTTATCTGTAGGTGTACGACGCGATGTTTTATGTAACAACGGTACTTGCGAAGATATTGGAAATAGTCATCGGTGCCATTGTAACGACGGTTACACAGGCAGTTATTGTTCAGTCGAGATTAACGAATGTGATTCGGCTCCTTGTCAAAATGGAGCCACTTGTAAAGATCTAATCGGCGGTTATAATTGTCAGTGTCCAAGCGGATTTCAAGGTCAAAATTGTGAACTAAATGTAGACGACTGTAAGCCGAATCCTTGTCAGAATGGTGGTACATGCCACGATCTTATCAATAATTTCAGTTGTTCTTGTCCGCCAGGTGCGTACGATCTTTTATTGTTTTATTTTAAAAATAAGACATTTTTAATTTAAGTGTTTAATATTTTTTGCTGTAAACATGGCGGTATCTTAAATAATTTCACTTAAAAACTGGAATTTGCAAATGATACGAAACGAAATATATATATATATATATATATATATATATATATATATATATATAAAAGACAAGAAAGTCTCGATATAAATAAATATAATAAATTATTTTTTATGGGAGACGTATGTCACAGTTTTAATAATAAATTTACTAGAATGCTTTTCACGTTTTAAGTAAAAATAATATCGATATTTAATGTCATTTAACTAACTGCAGTGAAGGAAACTTGTTATTAATATATTCTTAAAAAGGTATAACTTTCGTATGAACTATGTGATCTCATTGGCACAACCTTTTGTATCACGTTTAAGATTTAAACTGGATTTATAATTTTCTCAACTTTTTTTATCAATATTTGTATATATAATTTTTTATACCTTCTAAAAAATGAAAATGACGTTCAAAATTTGAAAATAATTCAAATTCGCTCTGGTTCGTGTAAACCATTTTTTCTTAAGTCGTATTTATAATAAATATAGTGATTGTGTAGATACAAAAATTGTTCTATTTAATTTGTTTCCATTTCAATTGAATTCATAATAGCTTGGAAAAGTTTTGAACTAGAAATGTGCATCAGTAGCTTTTTTAATACGATACATTGCTTCGAATTTTTTTCTAGTACGCGAAGATTTTTCAAAAATGTGATTTATTATTTTATTTTTAAAAAATATATTAAATATTGTTCGAGTCTCAAGTCTAAATCTTTTTGTATTTACTTAACTGCGAATTATTCATAATTTTATTGTTCAATGGTACGTGTATATTTGTTAAGGTGCGACAATTTACGGCTAATGTGCGATTGGTTACAAAATTATTATTATTGCGAAATTTAAGTAGGATACATTTATTTTGAACATAATTATAATTTTATTCGTTTATCTTCAGGTACTTTGGGGTATATATGCGAAATAAATATAGACGATTGTACTCCGGGAGCTTGTCATAATAACGGTACTTGTATGGATAAAGTCGGTGGATACGAATGTAAGTGTCCACCAGGGTTTGTGGGCCAGCGATGCGAAGGAGATATCAACGAATGTTTGTCGAATCCGTGCGCTCCATTCGGTACTTTGGATTGCGTACAGCTGATTAACAATTATCATTGTAATTGTAAACTAGGCTATATGGGACGACACTGCGAGCTAAAGGTAATTTAAATAACGTTTTGGCTCCTAATGGTGACCATTTGTCTTCGGTAATCTTAATTTGTGGTGTTATTTGTTAATTAAATTATGTGTGTGTGAATGAAAATATCGAGATGCAATTAATTATAACAAAACTAATTTTATATATTTGGGCTACTCGTTTGAAACCTATTAAAATGACGAGATTTTCCTTGTAAGTTAATTTGATGATATATGTATTAATTTTTTTTATCGCGCGTCACATCTGATTTGTTTAGGTGAACTTCTGCGAAAGAGATCCTTGTCAAAACGGCGGAGTTTGTTCTGATTTGGAAGGTGGACACAAGTGTCATTGCCCTAAAGGTTATTCGGGTCGAAATTGCGAATATTTTGGTTACGAATGCGATTCTAGCCCCTGTTTGAACGGCGGAATTTGTCAACCTATCGAAGGAGGTGGTTATAAATGCGATTGTTTACCGGGTAAGTGTTATAATAATGACATTTTAAATAAACTATTATCTATACTTCGAATCTCGTAAACGTGAAAGATTATTAATGGATATTCTAAGTAAAACAGGTATTGATGATAACGAATTATAAGAAGAAAAAAAAAACTATTATTAGAAATAAATATTAAAATTGAATATCGTAATACGGAAGATGTAACGATACGCAAAAGGTGTAAAGGTTGTACCTTTTGACCACTGTTAACACTCGCAGTAGTCTTCTCCTAACGGGTAGATCTATGTGTTTCTCGATGTCAATAAGCTTTTCTTATTATAAAACGCTGCTTTAGCTTGGGCAATTCTGATGTTTATATCCCTTTTACTACCATCGTTGATTATTACGCTTCCCAATTTATCGCATACTAATATTTTGGTCTGAACGAAGATATTAGGGGAGAAGTTAGAGACCTTTGTGACTGTGACTTTTTCGTAGAATACTTGGAATAAAATGAACGGATAAAATGCGAAACTGCGAAGTATTAAAATCGATTAAAGAAAAATCAAAAGGACGTAAAGGCAGAAAATTGAAATATTCTTGCATCAACGCGGAACAATATAATCTTCTAGGGCAAGATTGCGGAGAAGAGACCGTCAGATAGAAAAAGCGTAACTTGGATACAGAGTTTCATACAGTGACTTAACTCCAGTTGAACTGTTCGATATTAGCCAAAAAAAAATTGTTAAAATGTTAGCCAGTAACGGACATGGGACCATGATGACGATATAGAGTCTATTGTATTATCTTCAATATTATTATTACTTTTTTTTTTTTTTTTTTAAATTTTTCTCGAACGTAGTAATTTGATGTGTTTCGATCGTGTTTTGCGATAACATCTCATTGAATTCTACATACGAATTCGTCTTTGCGTTTTTTCCGCAGGTTCGTCCAGCGTAAACTGCGAAATTGACCTATTCAACGAATGTTCGAGTAATCCGTGTATGAATAACGGCGTCTGTCAAGATCGTGTAGGCGATTACACTTGTTTATGTCCGGCTTACTGGTCGGGAAAAGATTGCGATGTCTACGATTCAAAATTCAAAGGCGGAGTAGGGAAGCCGCATATTAAGCAAGTAAGTTAAAACTAAGTAAACTGTTAACATTTAGTAATAAGATTTTCGAATTTTTCTTTTTAATAAATGTTAGAACGGTATTTATACTTAGGCGGAAATTGCGTATAAGGTGAAAGTTGTGAAATAATTGCAAAAGAACGAATAAAATAATATGTAATAAAATAAAATGATAAAAGCATTTTTTGTCTTTAACTGGGAATTTAACTACGTTACTAAAAACAGCAATATCGCTCTCATCATCATCATGAAAGTTGCATCTTCTATTATACATCGTCATCTGGTTGATTCGATTAGACGAAATCCTTAATTCCCGTATTTGTGGCGATTAATTCAATTCTTTTTCTTCCTCTAAGTGCCTTTCCTGAAATTTTACCATGTGCTGTTAGGTTGTAAAGCACTTTTTGTCGGATTTTGTGAGCGAGATATTTAATTTTTCTTCTTTTTATGTCATCCATTAATTGCAACTTGTTGACATCTGCACTTCTCTGTTGGTCATCTTATTTGTCCACGGAATTCTCAGCATACGTCGATATGTGCACATTTCTAATTCTACTTTCGCAATCTGCATTTTTTGTCCAGCTGAATAAAGCAAAGCGGCTATATAAAATTATCGTGCATTAATTTTAACAATTTTGTGTACTAAAAGTAAGCTTAAAGCGTTCACAATTAGATTTTTTTCGTGTAAATTCGTGCGGATATTGTGTATTCTCCTAAGGCAGTGTACTATTTGCCTTCTGCTTGTTTCTACTTTTTATGCATCGTATTAAGGGGTTACGACGCTTTTTAAAATTCTTTTAGGTTATTTTTTACTACTAGAGGCAATGAGTTATAAATTTTAACACCCTTATAAATAAATGGTTATTTATTGAGTTTTGGCTCTTGCAATAAACCTTGTTCTTCAGAACTAGTAAAGTAGCATGTAGGGTTTAATTCGGTCCATATGGTTAATTCCGAAATATATATTCCACTAACTGCAAATGGTACAGTTTTCGAACATACAAAAAGTGTTCTTGCGATACCGATGTTTTTACTTTAAAGACAAATTTAAACAATAAGGCTATAGTTTATTAAACCTTTTTTTTTTTTTTAACTGTTAAATATTATTTAAAGAAACGAGCTGGTATTTTATTATGAATTATATTTTCGATGTGCTTTAGCGAATCATCTTTAATTTAACGTGTTTGTCATTTAACGAGTAAGTTATCGATAAAAATCGTTTTTAATATATTCGGTTTTCTCTCTTGCTCAATTCAGAAACTAAAGTATTCGAGATATTTTAAAATTATCGATCATTTTACTTTATATTGAAAATCCGGGATTATCAACTACGAGGACGAAATATATAAATATTGTCTAGAGTTAGTCGATCGTGTATAATTAATTTTTCTGTTCGTTTTGCAGAACACCGTCGTCAAAAGTACAGGATACGAATATAAAGAAGAACAAGATAAATGTGTGGCCAATAACTGTCTCGATAAAGCGGGAAATAATCGCTGCGACAAGGAATGCAATACGTTGGCCTGTAATTTCGACAGTGGGGATTGTTCTCTCGGTATAAACCCTTGGCGTAATTGCACAGCTAGTATCAACTGCTGGGAAGTGTTTAAAAACGGTCGATGCGACCAGGAATGTAACAACGCTAAATGTCTATTCGATGGCCACGACTGTGAAGAACATATTCAGCCATGCACGTAAGTCTTACAATAATAACTATCGCATCTTATGTGCATGTAAAATGGATTATGTCTAAATAAACCGAACCGTCTCGACATTTTTCGAAACAAAAGTAATTCGACAACATTTGATACCCGGAAGCAGGGAACGAAATAACTTTGTAAAAATCCACCAGAAATCGACCGTATTATTTTTCGGCAGGAACTGTTATTTCATAATTTATTTTCGCTTCGTACGTTTAACGAAATTATATTATCGTTGAAAAAATTAGAAGTTTAAAAAATTAAACGAATGTACCAAAAATATTTACCGAATAACATTGTGCACGACCTATTTGAATTATGTAATTAATGATAATTGTAAATTTAAATCGGATTTAATTAATAGAAAGATTTTTTAAGCTACCGTTGAAATACGAATATTTAAAACTAGTATTGTTCGAATAATATTATATCGTGGAAGACAATGTCAAAGCACACACACACACACACACACACACACACAACACGTCATATGCGCTCTAGTAATAATATAGGACATTACAAAAGATTACATTATGTCGTGACAATAACGCGATTATAATCAGTTATCCCGTGTGTGTATGTGTCTATCTACGCTAACGCCATATTCTGATTGTCTAGTACAGTTACTTATACTGTGCAACAAAATATGTATAGTAAAGTAGTCGCCTACCTCCGATACGGGAACGGCACTTAATGATGATGGTTCAAATCTGAAATTTGTACAGTAGTAACAACGTTGAACTGTAAATTTTAAATTACCTTTTAATTTGGCGGTTAATAAGTGTATATTATAGTTGGAAAAAAGTAGAAGTTAAAAATTAAACGAATGTACCACAAATATTGGCCGAATAAGATTGTGCACGACCTATTTGAATTATGTAATTAATGACAATTGTAAATTTAAATTGGATTTAATTAATAGAAAAATTTTTTAAGCAATCGGTGAAATACAAATATGAACATTTATGCGATTCAAATGTGAATTTTATACAATAGTAGCAATCTTGGAGCGGCGAATTTTAAATCAACTTTTAATTTGTGGAATCGACGGTTAAAATTAAAGAGGGGGAGTATGCACCATTGTTTCGAAGTAAATTTTTCCAGATTATACTATATATATATATATATATATATATATATATATATATATATATATATATATATATATAATTATGAAATAGAGCTTAATCCCGTCGTGGTGATCGCCAATTTAATACGAAATAGTGCTTAATTCCGTAGTGGTGACCGTCAATTTATTATGAAATAGATGTCGCTAATTTATTATGAAATGGAGGGCTTAAGTGCCTAACCTGGACTGCTTGTAGAACTCGCAGCCGGTGACACACTGATACATCGACTAAAATTTAATTTCTATTACAAATGATTTTAATTTATATATTATTACACATTTAAATATCAACGAATATGATTTTAAAATAAAAGAAAACAATTATACTTATATTATACAATTGTTAAGCCACACAAATTATTCACAGATATATAATAAATACAATAAGCAATATAAAATAATAAATAATAAAAAAAAGTACGACCTGTGGTACCACAGTCTCCGCTGCTGAAGCTTCCGGAAGGGCTGATGTTTCCAGATCGTATTCCGTATGTTTTTAATTCCGTAAATTAAAGCGTAATTAATTAAATATTATTTTAAATTTTATTCAAATACAGTCTTATTCTGTTCGCGGTTATTTATTTATGACTCCGTATTTGACTGACTAGAGAAAAAATTTTCTTATTTCATAATAATTTTAATAGTTCTGTATAAATATTCTACCGCGTAACGTCTACGTGACGTCTTCTCCAAAAAAAGACAAAACACGCGATAAAATTGAACGAACCTATTTCATTGGTATGGATTGATTAGCAAGTACGATCTTTTCGGACCAAAAATAATATGCGACTAACTCGACACGAGGCTTAATGGTTAAAGACAAAATATATATATATATATCGATATCTCTATACACACATATACAAACACGCGATCACCGGTTGCTGGCTCTACCCGCCGTTATTCCCCGGTTTTTCCTTCATAACCTGGCAATTCGTATTTGATTAAATAGTACTTATTATTTCCCAGGTTATTACTATCATCATGCTATTTATTATGGCTCTATGATGTAACTTATCAGTTTTGACGATCTAAAACTCTTACATGGAAATACCTCGGTTATTGACCGATATATTATATTACGTTAACTATTATCGAAATTTTATTTTTATTTTTTCCATCAGTACCCCCATCGTCTTAGATCGTCATAATAGTTTGATAATGACTTCATAGTCGAAAAGCTTCGTGTTCGTGTTTGTGTAATAAATTTTTTAGTGATTAACTTCGATTTTATTTTGTTTTGCTAAATATATATATATATATATATATATATATATATATATATATATATATACGCGCGTTTATGACGGATTTGTTCATTTCGATTTAAAATATTATGACGTTTATTTATTTACAGTCCGATTTATGACGCTTATTGTAAAAAACATTACGCCAACGGGTATTGCGATTACGGTTGTAACAACGCCGAATGTAATTGGGACGGGTTGGATTGCGAAAGAGGACCTCCTAATTTAGCCGACGGTGCTATTTCTTTCGTGCTACTGATGGATATGCAACAATTTAAAGTGAACATGGTGTCATTTTTAAGAGAGGTAAACGCGAATATTTGTTATTATTAGTACTGTTGTTTCAGATAGTTTAATTACAAAAATAAGGAATTTTCTGTAAACAATTTTATATATACTCGATTTTAACTATAACATTTATTTATATTTATTAAAATAATTTTTTTTTATTTTAGCTTTTTGATCAATTAGAAATTACTAAAAACAAAGATTAAAAAAAAAAAAAAAAGAGTTGGTTTAAGCTGCTCCTAGTGAACCCAGATTTGAAATATCGACTGAATTCTGCTGTATGAATCCCACAAGAGCTAGAGCATTACTTTGGTATACTATGTGAGTTCCATTGAATACAGCGAAGCATTCCTGGTCAATGAGTAATATAAGAACAAAAAGGAAAAATGCAGAGAGGAATTGAAGGTAACAGAGGACGTACACAAAATACCAAAAATTCCATAGTACCAGCAAACTTATTATATCAGAATTATAGATATATTTATTTTTAAGACAGAGGGCGGAAAATTTAGTGGCTTAAATTGGCGTTTGAATTGTTCATTTTACAAGAGGAGAAATTATTATTTTTATTCGATTTAGAAACACTTCGAAAGTTAGAATAATTGTATGTTTGAGTATTCGAGGATACCTTGTTTGAAGGAACTCACTAACTTAGCGGCATTAGTAATCGAAATAGATTTTGTAAACGAAGTTCCTGCTGTAGTTGTTGAATGATCGTTAGAAGCGTTACGTTCAGTTCCCTCTACTTCTTCTTTTGCTATATTAATAACGGTATTACCCGGTATGTTGATATCGTTTAAGTTAACGCCCTGATAAGACGTCTTCCATATCCATACTGTTTTGTGTTTTTGTTCCATAAGTAGGTGGTTCCCTGCACCCGAAGAATAATCATCTGCCATAGTTCGATTAAGTTATACATACACGTGCGTATTCGAAAACCTTAATATAAGAATAAAAATAACATAAGAAGAGAAACCAATCAGTTAACTATATATAATATATATATATAGAATAAACGCAATGAACTCACTGAAAACCAAATGTATTCCGAGTTATACAATAATCCAATATTGACTATGTGTTCGTCTATCCCTTGATATTGTACGATTAGCTTTAATTGCTCATTTTATATATAAGAGAGGGAGAGACATATACTGCATACGTAGTTACTTAAAATATTTGTGCGCTATTTGCAGGTTGGTCATACTTTGAGATCTACAGTTAGAGTAAAACAGGATGGAACTGGTCACGATATGATTTACCCCTGGCAAACATCCACAACAAGTGCATTTCCAAGTGGTGTACTTGTTTATCTTGAACTAGATAATAGAAAATGCGCTTTCACGGAGGATTCAGAATGTTTCCCATCTGCCAGTGAAGTAAGTGTATACACGTGTTTATATTATTTTTCCGTTTTTATTAGGTTAGCGAATGTGTTCAAAATTTGATTTTCGAAGATTTTTTTTTTTTGTTAATTTTATTAAAGGACCAAATTTATTTTAAAAAAAAAATTAGTTTGTTGAATTTTTAAAAAAATGTTTTATTTTGTTTTCTTATTATTTAAAGTTGATTACACGCGCATAAATTTTATTACAGGCTGCAGAATTTCTAGCGGCAACAGCCGTAAATCACGCTTTACCACCTTCGTTTCCGATTTATAAAGTCGAAGGAGTTTCATCGGCTCAACCTCCGCCCGGGGAACCACCAACTAACGTAAAACTGGTGTTCGTCGGTTTGGTATTGGTTTTAATTTTGGGTATTCTTATGGGCGTATTGGTTGCTGCGCAACGGAAAAAAGCTACCGGCATTACGTGGTTTCCTGAAGGTTTTCTTCGCACGAATAGGTTAGTATATCGAAGTGATATATAGTTTGTGAAAATATGGTGATTATATTTCTCGAATACCGACGAATAATTAAGAAATAAAGTTTTATTAATCATTACTCTTATTTTAGTGTAAATTGTGAGTTTATAACTAATCCGATTCAAAAGTTGATAATTAAATTCAAATATTAAGAATCGATTTGTACAAAAATTGTTTTAAAAAGGAAGCCAATAATTTGTATCGAAATAAATAAAGATTAACCGAATAAACTCATAAACATGAAAAGTGAAAAAAAGTTAACTCGAATGAAAACTTAACATTCTTTTCCCGTGACTTCCGATATTTTTATTACAACTAAGATTCGACGGCAAATGACATATTAGAGGGATTAAAAAAAAACCCCTAGTAATCACGAATTATACTCATCCGAGGAAGAATGCGGCTTGTTATAATTTACCATCGATAGAAAAATTTAATTTCCGCTTTAAACTTAATAAATATTGAAAACGTGTGTAGCGATATGATAACGGTAGATTTAATAAATTATTTCGTAGTGTATTGCAGAATTTATAAAGCTATTTATTCTTTTTAAAACGCAGTAGCGAAAGGAGACGAAGTCGTCGACGGGGTCCAGATGGCCAGGAAATGCGTAATATTAATAAACTTCAGCCGAGTGTTACTTGTATTCAGCTGAATTCGTCGTCTCAACATTGGTCGGACGACGATAGCGATTTACCACCAGCTAAGAGACATCGAGATAATACGACCATCATTTCCGATTACGAAGATATGTGGAATACGTCTATACACGACGATCGGCCGATTATTTTGACTCCTCCTAGCTTGGTAAGTGTGCCTTATAATAATTACAGATGATTTAAAACATACAGTCGGTAGACGTTATATTACAAAGATAAATAATGTACGAAGTTAAGAAAAACTGTTAGTGTCCCGCAAGGGATCGTATTACTTCACCGCCTAATTTAGTTATATATGAGCGCAAATTGGTATTGTAAATGCTGAACAGTTGACGCGGAACGGATTAATTGTAAATATAAAGAAAATTAAATACGGTTATCAACCCCCGCATTTGCGGAACGATATTTGAGGTAGAAATAGTAGACGAAGTGTGAAGTATTTAGATATTTAGTTTGATTCTAACGTGGAATAATCATCATTTGTACCGAGCCGAAGACATTAAGAAACTGAAAGATCTTTCATACTAAAAACAATATTTTTCTGTTGAACATCTTAGTTCGCTTCGTAACAACCCTATACTCAGTTATGGAATTATGGCACTGGGAGGGACGGCTAAGCAGCATATTAGGTCGCTTCGAGATCGCTCGTGTAAATTTATTTTTGAATAGAAAAGTTATTTTTCACACGGCATGTTAAATATTCAAGAGCTATATCAATTATATATATTAAATTTTTATTTTATTTTTAATGGGCGCAGAATTTTTTCACCCATGTTGGAAATTACAATTATTAGAGGATGTCTTCAAGAACACTATGATCCCGATACAGAATATTTTATGAGATAAAATCAACAAGTGTTAATACAAATACCGAAGGTTAACCCATTCCAGAATTTAAGCTATCTATACAAGCGCTATAATTTATAAAGCGTTGCCCATGCTGATAGAAAATTTTAAAAAATGTAATCTTTTAATAAAATACGTTAAAAAAATGAAAAGTGAAATACGTGTTAATACAAGAAAGCTCGAAAAGTTTTTGCGAAATAAATGTATGTTCGTTCTGTATTTGTGTGTGTGTGGATTTGAGTATGTATATAAATATATGTGTATGTAGGTGTAACACAATTATTTTAAAAGCATGTTTTATTCATTTTTCGCTGTAAGTTTATTGACTTTGCTGACTCACTCTGTTATTAGTTCTAAACAGTTTATATATATATATATATATATATATATATATATATATATATATATATATATACATTAAAATATATATATTTGATTTGATTAGATTATTCATTTAGTAAATGTACGAATTTTCCAGGAAACGTCAGCGGTGGATGTTAGAGCACCGAATGGTATGACGCAGTTAATGATCGCCGCGATTGGTGGAGCTGTCGGCGGAACAGGTGTAGAAACCTTGGACGAGGATGATGAAGATGGTACCGGTGCGATTATCGCCGATTTAGTATCGCAGGGAGCCGATCTACATGCTACTTTAGACAAAACCGGCGAAACGCCTTTACATTTAGCAGCCAGGTATTTTTTCTTTCTCATTTGTACTATGAATAAATTGTTTAACCGCATTATTATATATATATATTGATTACCAACAAAGATGCTGTAGGAGCAAAACTAGTTAGTGTTTTTGTCAAATAATAACAATTTCCTGATGTATTTAAAAAGTGTTATATATATATATATTAAAAATATAAATTTTACAGTATTACATGTTTTTTTTTAAACGAATTAAAATGTTGAAAACATTGTAGATATACTTTGCTAATTTAGAATTGTTTTATTTATTCCATCTGGTTGTATTATTAGGAAAGCTATAGAATCAAAACTAGTTGATAGAATTTTTAAAGTAAAAATGTGATAATTTACTACATTGTTTTGTTTATCGATTTCAGTGAAGCTTTACTATGTACCTTTTTTTCTTTTTTTTTTCTCTTTTTTGTGTAATGATATATGAAGAGTATTATTTCGTTAATGTGGTGCGATAATAATCCGTTATTAAAAGTCGACCAAGTTTGCGTTGATTATATGGTGTGCGCGTATTTTTACATTTGCCAATCATAAGGGTTTAGTACATGCAAGGAAAGTGGATTTAGACCTAAATGACACCGGTCGCATTATGTAATTGTAGGTATTTTGTTAACGAAGATTAACTCATTTGACATAGGGTATTGCTCCTTAAGTTAAAACTATATCGCGGATGTTAAAAGGGCAAAAAATCGATCATATGGTGCCATGTTTGATGGATATTTTTGGAAAATAAATGGAACAATGTGTCTTCGATGGAGCGTGTACAGTCAAAATATGTACTGAATCTGTAACAATGAATAATATTAGGCTTCAGATTCTCTCTTTGGCATGATATAGTGCTACGTTTGATTTTGTAACGTACTTAATATAGTGCAGCTCGTATCGTTATTTATTATTATTCATTTCAAACGAATTGCAATAGTTGTTAATCTGTATCGTGTTGTAAACTTTTAAAGTATTATGTCGATGTCTACAAAATATTGTTGAAAATACATTTTTTAAGTTGTTCATTTGGCAGAGGTCGACCGGCTATTTTGGTTAATTCGTCGTTAATAATATCGTAATTATTTCAGTTTGCCGCGATGTGATTTCCATCATTTTTTTTATGTGCGTGGTGCTGTATGTCCGTAAATTATTTTGATCCTTTAATTATTTTTAGTTTGATGATTTTTAATGAAGACAGAATTTCCTTTGAAAACTAAATGTATATAATAAAGGCGCTTATCTTAACTAACGAGCTCGTAAACCAGTTTACATACAGGCGTATTTGAATTATTTATTTTAACGTTAAATAATGTATAGAGCTAAGGAAAAGATTGCATAGCTCAGAAACTTGGACCACAAATAAATGAAGATAAAAATAATTGGAGTCGTCCGAAAGAAAAACAGACCGACAGAATAAAAAATACGTCAGTAACTCCAAAACATCAGTGAAAAATAGATGCTTAATATTCGACGTAAGGGATAGGATATGTTAGAGCACATATATTAAGAAATAACGGATTAATCATCATCATTATAGTTGCTTCCCCTGAGTCGGATCATTTTTATTATTCGCTTTCTCGAGAGAGCAATTTGTAAGATCTGTGTGTTCGGTTGTCATTAGTTCCAGCCGTCTTCTTCCTCTTGATTTTCCAGTAATTTTTCCTCGCATTGATACTACGAAGATTCCATCCTCACGAATTTTATGTTTTTCCATGTTTATATCCTCCAGTAGTCTTCTTTTTTCTTCTGCTTTTGCTAATACAACGGAATTTGTCATCTGTCCACGATAGAAGGATGAATAAATAAATGGCAAGATAACAGGAGAGAGATCACGGCGTTCATCACCCAGATAATAGAGGATACGAGTGTAGAGAGTAGTAAGTATTGAAAAAGAGGGCAGAGCGTTAATATGTTTTTTTTTTGCTTCACTACCAATCGAAAGATTGAGGAATGCAGTAGATAAATTTATTTAAATTATTAATTTTATATATATATATTTTTTTAAGGAGGTAAAATTTATTTGCATAGTTATCGTTGTTTTTTTTCTTTTTTACTTGTTTTCGGTTTAGGTACGCAAGAGCTGATGCTGCTAAACGTCTGCTAGATCTTGGCGCAAACGCTAACGCTCAAGATAATACGGGAAGAACGCCATTGCACGCAGCAGTTGCAGCCGATGCTATGGGCGTGTTTCAGGTACGTTCGCGTAAAATTTTGAGGCGATATGAAATTTAAATAAATTTAATTTTTTTTTCCGTTATATTTTAACAAATATCGTCGCGTATTTTCACTTCTTATATTTCAAAGTATTTTTAATTGCAGATTTTACTCAGAAATCGCGCTACCAGTCTTAATGCTCGAGCTCACGACGGTACGACTCCTCTTATTTTAGCGGCGCGATTAGCCATCGAAGAAATGGTCGAAGGTTTAATAAATGCCGAAAGCGATATTAACGCCGCTGATAATAACGGTAAGACGGCTTTACATTGGGCGGCCGCTGTTAATAATATAGACGCGGTTAACATTCTACTGAGTAGCGGAGCAAATAAAGACGTCCAAGATGATAAGGTGAGCGTCTGAACGATGTACAGTTGAAATGTTTCTTTTTATTATCGCGAATTTAATTTAAATCTGAAGGTAGAATGAAAACGAAAGCGAATTTTTTCTTATCGCATCATCCAATCGCTTATAAAGACGGACGATTTTGTTTTTTTTTTTTAATAACGCAGTTGGTAACACTGCTAGAACGTAAACGCGTTTAATTTTAAACACGAGAGATTCGTTTTTGTCCGGTTTTCGTTATCGTCCTATAACGAACATTTACGCGCAATGTTATTTTCAGCGTGAATGGATCACGATAGTGCAGAGAGTTTCGAAAAGAATTCAAAATTACGCGATTGAGGCGCGTTTACGAAACACGTGAGATCTATAAGACCAGAAAACTCGGATTTCGAAAGAAATTTCAAAAATCCAGCGACCTATGCTCGCCAAAATCTAAAATTTTGTAAAGACCTAGGTAATGTGTTGTTGCAAATGGCGATGATCTACGATATTGTGTTCCACAAATGATTGTAAGCTAATCTCGCTTTTTCCTATTTTTAAATTAAATTGATCTCGTGGACGTGGTTCGTAAACGTGGGTCTATATCCACAAAAAAAAAAAAAAAATCGGTTAACTTTGGAATTCTTTTCGAAATTCTCCTTGCACTATCGTGATCGATTCACGCTGAAAATAACGTTCCACGCAAAACGCGCTCCTCGTTATAGGATGCCGTGATAACTGAAGTTGAACTAAAACGAATTTTTCGTGTGTACACTAAACGCTGGAGCACGCGGTTTGCCTTGTAGCAGTCTTACTGACTGCGCTATTCAAAAAACAAAACCGTTACCTATATTATTATTTTTTCAAATGTTCGTACGACCTTCCGATTATATTAGACAAGACGGTTTTATATGTTTCTTATAATTACGTTTATATAGATTTTGTTTAAATAGCTCGAAAGAATTCAGCTTTTTGGTTGGTAAACTATCGCCGGTTTAATCAGAATTAAAATAAAACTATCGTATACCCAAAAATATAAATTATTTAGTCTTGCTTAAATACAACGCGGTTATAGCAATACGCATTTGTGAATTAATGAAGATCGTTTTAATATATGAAAGCCATGTTCCTTTTCTTATCTATATGATTTAATGTTAACCGTAATTTTTAACGTTCGATTAAGTACGCGCCTGCGCTTTGAATATATATAAAATCCCACATCAATTCGAAGACGACGTATTCTAAGAGCTAGATATCTTTTTGCAACGAAAAATTATCGTCGTCCGTAGGATTCGCGTTAATAAACCTGATTTTTTCTTTAGGACGAAACTCCGTTATTTATAGCGGCTAGAGAAGGAAGTTACGAAGTTTGTAAAACTTTATTAGATAATGTGGCAAATCGTGAAATTACTGATCATATGGATAGGTTACCGCGAGATATCGCCAGCGAAAGAAGACACGCTGATATCGTACGTTTGTTGGATGAACACGTTCCACATTCTTCGCAAATGTTACCGGTTATGTCTGCCGGTGGAACGTTATTAGGTAATTATTTTTTTACATAAGTGAAATTTGATTTATTAAAAATTATTATTTTTAAAATGTATACAACGATTCTAATATGATGACAACAACAAATTTCGAAAGTTGTAGCTTTCATTTTTTTATTTTATTTTGAGAATAGTTTCTAAATTAATAATTTTAGACGTTTCTCGATGTAAAATGTTCGTTTTGTTATTTCGTACCATTCTTGTACTGGTTTCTCCTCCATTCTGAATTGTTACTAAACTTGGTATTTTTCCTGTTTATAGAAAATTTTCGCGATGTCATCTGTACGAATCGTTAGAATTTATCTTCATTTATTTCTACTTAGTGGTAAAATTTTTCTATAGTCGGTTTTTTCGACTATTACTTTCTTTTTATATTAATTTAGATAAAATACCGAGCGTAACTTCCTTTAATCAATTCAGCGAATTCTTATTTCCCCGAAGAAGAATCGTATAAATAATCGAAAATTATTTTTTCTCTCGTCAGTTCTTAACCATTTGTCCACAATGCTTTTCCTATATGGTAGATGAAATTTTAATGTTGACAAAATTGTTTTCATGAGCATTTAGTCTAAATAGAATCATTCATCAATTCTACAAACAATTATATATATATATATATATATATTTATCATGTGTGCTAAAAATAATTGAGAATCGTCTAAATGAAATAATATTTTCGCGTATTCCGCTCAACGAATATTAAGACCGCGATTAGAAAAGTCAAAAAAAAATTAACCGCTTCCATGTGTAAATTATCGCGGATTATATTTTCGGGCGAGAAATTATTTTGACAACTGTGTGTATGTATATAAAAACATAAAATAGAACAAAACAGAAAAAAAACCCGCTAAAAAAGGAACATTCGTACGTTAGCTGTAAAAATGACCAGTTCGTAAAATGTAATTTTTATCCTAGATCACAAATTTAAGATTCTGAATATCGTAACTGTTGGTTTAGGTTTAGTTACGTGGAAAATACATTTTCACAATATATACGGACTTTATCTTTATTTTGTACAGAACTTATATAAAAACTGGAGTATTTAACTAATTTCTTGATATTTTTGTATTGTGTATATTTACATATACGAATCGGTTGAAATTTTTTAACATCTTTTATTTTTTTCTTCATTTGTTACGTTTAAAAAATAATGAAGCTGCTTAAGTTACGCGACGCCGATTTTCAATTTATATCACTAACACGCGACTTATTACTTCAGCGCATCACATATCCTAACTTTTTTGTGTGTTAACTAAGTAATTTTCTCATTGTTAGCATGCCCAGCTTTCACTATTCAACGTTCTTTTCTAAAATCCATTTCATCGGTATAATCTTTTTCAATTCGCCTTCAGTTAATAGTTTAATCTCTTCTCGTAAACTTCTCACCTAAGTAAACACATCTAACCATTTGCCAAAGCTGTTAGGTAAACAAAATAAAGATATTGTTCACTAAGATGAAAATCGCTAAATTGATTCGTATTTCGAATTACATCCGTGATAGTAGAGGTTTTTTTTTTTAATAGTTTTGTCTTCCGCCGACGTTAAAAAAGGTTCACAAATAGCTCATATATCTATTATGAAACGTTTTTTTTATCGCGATTGTAATCTTTTTTTTTTAGGATCTCCTCATCATTTAATGAGTCATGGTCATATGATCGGTGCTACAAAATTAGGTAGTACTAAATGTAAAAAGAGACCTAAATCGAACATCGGCGGAGCCAGTCCAGCCAGTATCCCTGATCATACGGATAGTGCTCCGCAGACACTTCGTCGTAAAAGTAGCGTTAAGAAAACGATCGCTGGTAAAAAACCGGCTACTACCGTGTTTGACAGTTGTCGCGACGTAATAAGCGGTAATTCGAGTAGTTGTAACAATAACAGCAACAACCTTTTAGGCTTGGATGCCGCTAATTTATACGGTAGCGCTATGTTACCTCAGCTACCGGCTTATGAAGAATGTCTGAAAAATTCGTCTATTTCTTTACACGGCCTCGGTATAGAATTCGAACAATACTCGCCGTTTCCGACTTTTCAAGAACCGTCACCTCCGCATAGTGTTACTTTTTCACCGCCTTCCAAATCTCGACCGTCGTTGGTCCAGATGACTTCACCAACACAAATGGCAGCTATGAAGGCGGCTACTCAGCAGAAACATCATTTAGGCTTACATTATACGACAGATCCGTTCGGTTTAAATGTTACTACTACCGCTGGCTTGCAATATAATACCACGTCGCCTCAACAACAACAACAACAACAACAACAACAACCTGGACAGCATCAGTCCCCGCAACAACATCATTCTCAAGCTCAACAACAACCACTTACCCAGCAACAGTCTCAAGCGCAACAGCAAAATCAGCAGCAGCAACAACAGCAATATTACCATCACTTCTTAACGCCGCCGTCTGAAACTACTGAACGGACTAGTTATCCAACTCCTTCTCCGGAGTCATCACCACCTTATTATTGGTCATCTTCATCGCCCCATTCTAATTCTGACTGGTCGGAAGGAATATTAAGTCCAAATTCCACTTCGCAAGTTAATAAACAACCCGAAGCTATCTTTATTTAAAGAAATATTTTTACTTATTATTTTAAGAGTAACCGTTAGTTACATGTTTTTTTATTTCAATTAACTTTTATAAAAACCCGTTTTGTGTACCTTATGCATTTTTATTTTAAATGTATTTTGTCATCATTTAATTTTATTACGTCCGTCAGCTATTATGATTATTGTCGTGATATTTATCGTATCGTACTATAAGTTAATTTTTCATCGAGCAAATTTAATAACGAAAATTTTGAAAATGTACTCCGTACAAAAAAAACTAATGCTTATTTTTATTTTTCTGCGAAATTCATATTTTTGAACATATTTTCTATAGTTTAATACAAATTTATGATTAATAAATTGCTAAGTAATAATTTATATATATATATATATATATATATATATATATATATATATATATATATATATAATATATGTTATCAAAAGAATGATTTGTGTTTATTTAAAATCTTGTCTTTTCAAATATTTTATCATTTTGACTCGATATATTCTATTCGTATTTTTAAAATCTACGTTGTCATTTGTGCCTTCTCTATTATTATTTTTTATTTCATATAATTTCTCATTTATTAGATACGTGCTATTTTGTACTAATAAATTAATTTAAAACCATATAGGTAAAAATTAATTCATTATAAAATTTATAATTAAATAAATGTTTTTTATTGTCGTTAACATTACCCTATAAATACAAGTTACAAAATTATCGTATTTACTACTTTACAAATTGAATTATTTTTTTACGATATACAAATTATTAAAAAAGCACCAATTGATTCCTAGTGTCAATAATAATTAGTAAAATATAACAATTTATAAATGATTGTAAGTTAAGATGATCTCAATTTGTAGATTTATATATTAATCGATAGTCCTACTTTACACTTAATATGAATAATGTATATACGACCATGTATTTTTTATATTATATCATAAGCAAATGTAATATATGCATATTTCTTTTGTACCTGATAAATGTAATTATTAAATTCGTTACATTAATGGTTGCGTACAGTCTATGAGAGTTCAGCTCGATAGGCACTTATTAGCATGTATATATATATATATATATATAAATATAAATAAATAATCATTGAAGTACGATTAAGTTGTTTTATTTTCTAAATGTTTTGTAATTTTAAATTATCGAAGAATTCGTTCTTTTTATTAAATCACATAATATTTATATTACGTACGTGTATGCATTTATTTTAATTTTTAATATGAGTTATTTTTTTTATATACATTTTCATAAACTTTTCAACGTTTACAATTATATTTAGTACTGCCATCTTGTATTTACTAAAAGATTTGCTCTCACAATCAAGTTGTTCATGATAGTTAATTTGTTATAATATACATTTCATTCGTAAATTTAAATTATTCTGCTTTTTAAGTTGATGTGTAAATTTATTTGTATAATACTATCCGCTTTTGTTTGTATATTACAATTTTGTTATCTTATAGATGTTGTGTATTGTTGTATTTTATTTTAAAAAAATATAGATATTTTACAAATATTATCGTTAATATATATCTGTGAAATGAGAAGATACGAGAATGGTTTTTACAATCCAGTGTGCTATCATTGAATGTTCTTAATGTGGATTTAACAAGTAAATTAAATTACTGTGTAAATTTCAAATCGTAATTCCTTACATAATCCTACTTTAATGTTACTTTCTAAATTAACCGCGCTTTTTTTTTTTCATTTTTGAAGAGATGACAAAAATACTTGAGCTTCCGTTATAACTTGACGTGTTCATATATATTTATTCAACATATTAACACGATACGTTGATATAATCTGCAAACAAAATAAAAATAAATTCTAATTACGTATAAGATTTGTAAAGTGTAAATTAAATATATTCTAAAATGTCCTTGAACAGTTATCTTAAAACTAGTGTTGTACTTATTATTATTCGATTATACAAAAAAAAAAGTAACCACATAATTTTACAAAACGAAAAATAATATGTCATAATTATCACTTATCTATAAATGGCAAACGAGTAGAACAAGACAAATCCATCAGATACCTTGGAGTACACTTAGATGAAACTCTTACATGACTTAATCATCAAAGCGAAAATAGTGGAGCTAAATCATAAAGCAAGACACCTTCATTAGTTGCTCGGGCCACACTCGCAACTTAAAGTTTCTAACAAAATATTACTTTATAAAATGGTGTTAAAGCCAATATGGATGTATGCAGTTGAACTTTAAAAGTAATCTGAATAAGATTCAGCGCTTCTAGAATAAATTACTTCGTTCGTTGATGGGGGCACCATGGTATATATCTAACCAGACATTACATAAGGATCTCGGAATCAAATATGTGACTGAAGAAATACAACAGTCAGGAAACATATGTCGAGACTAGAAATACATGGCAATTCCCTCGCAGCGAAATTACTGTAACAATCAATAAGCTCGAGGAGATTAAAACGGAAAAAAAAAGTCTGATTTGGTCTAGTCACCGAGTCAGTAGCTCGGATCACGCTGATGAGCGTGTCCGAAATTTCAATACATAAGTCAAAAAAATCTAGTGGATGGCCTCATTGGTCAGTTCTAGATGAGAAATTATAAAAAAAAAAGTCCAAGAAAAACAAAGAGAATACAGCTGTGCGCATGCACACATAACTGTATGAATATAAATAATTGAAATAAACGCTAAATATTATAAAAACGACTTAGTCATCGTCTCCCATAACATACTTATTACGATGCGTTTCGCATGTATTGTAAAAATTTTTTGATTATTTATTTATATATGAAAGTATAAAATGCGCAATTCTAAATTCATATCAGTAAGTTTTGCATATCATCTGTGACGATTTAATGTAACTGTGCAACAGTAATTTTGGATCAGCTGTACTTCTTAAACTACGTTGTTGGAAACTGACCACCCAACAGGACAGGCATTAGTCTGGGTCGAATAACAGATGTATATAATAGTTTCTTATTAACCGACGATTGTACAATTGCCGATGAAAAATTCGTGAGCGTCGAGATAGCTTTGTGTGTATTATCATATTACTAATATTACTATTAAATGTTAAACGAGAATCAAGAATGACTCCTAAGCGGACCTGTTTTTGCTAGTGCTACCTTTAGTACGGAAATTCCCGCTAAAACGAGGGTTGGTTTGACTAAGTAGAGTCCGTTTTATCGGTGCCAATTTCTACCCACCAACGATTATTAAACTTAAATACAGTGCTAGCAGATTTTTGTAATCTGTTACGTATAGTATTTAGTTTAAGAGATCCACAATATAAAGTTAAATTATCAGCATATAGTGCTCATTCAATGTAGGTAACTTACACAAATTATTTATTATAATTAAAAACAGATATCGTCTTAATACACTACCCTGTGGTACACCGGAGCGATAAGTTTTGACAGAGGACTTATGTGTGAGAGGTAAGTAACATAAAGAATTTTATTGTTTAAATAAGATTTTATTAATTTAAATGTAAAGTAAATTTAAAATTAAAAAGTTTATATATAATGTCATTATGCCATGCCGAATCGAAGACTTAATATTAGGATTAAGGTTATCGGTTATATAATCTGCTAGTCTAGCCGCTTGTACAATAGAATACCTAGCTCTAAATTTAGCTCACTGCAATGTTCGTGTGTGCCCATTGCACGGGTTTTTAAGCCCGCTGCTTTATTGCTTCGTCGACCATACAGTCCCCAAGTTCACGATGAATAGCTTCATTGGTAACGTACCATATAATCATGTAGAAAACAAATGTACATCATTATTGAGTTTCAGATACAACTGAATTTGGAGTTGTAAGATACAGAGATGGAAGCGGTCAGTAATAAGAAACAAAATTTCATGATATACACACGCCACAATCAATAAATATATAAAACTTATATAATATTATTAAAAATATATTAACGAAATTAAAATTATAAAAGCGGAAAAACTTTGTAACTCGCTGGACATATTTAAGATCAATAAATAAAAAATAAAAATCTTTACATGGGGGAAATAATGTGAATGTAGCACGTTTAATTCTGCTGTTTATATTTTTAATAACGTAAGTATAAAAATTTATAACTACTAATACGCATAAAGAACTATTTATATACATTTAGTTGTACAACACACGGCTATATGTTATATATTCCAATTAATTTTCTGCTTACTTTTATATATTTGTGAGCATTTAGAATAATTTTACAAAATTCATTTTTAACAATTTGAAGGGACTTCAATTTCTAACATAATACACGAAACGCTTACAAGAGAACTGACTGAATAACCATTCTGTATGTTATTAGTTTATTAGCTGCGCTCAGTTTTGATTATTTATTAAATAATAGGAAAAGTGGGAACATCTTGACACTAGTTTTGTTTTTGCAATAGGTAACATATTGAATCTTAATCTCTTATCGAGTATTAGTCAATATATATAACGTTGTTTTGGTAATCAATATTATGGTTATTTAGATTGATTTTGGAGTTTATAATTAGTTTTTTTTTTTTTTTTTTTAATATGTCTGAGCAGCTTTCCATTTGTTCAAAAATTTCACGAGTCCCTGATTTTACTTGTCTGTAACTTTAATATGCATACTGCCGATTTGGAGCGTTTCTTTACCGTCATTATTATTTTATCAGTAGAATATAACGGTGGTAAATTAAATTTCGGAAATTTTATTTACTTAATAGAGAAAAAAAATGTAAAAAACAATGATATAGTAAAATCTACATATTCGAATACCTTATTTCAAGTTTATTCATCGCATTCCAAAAATTTATTGGGGTAAAATATTAATCCTTCGATTGTGTCGTCTCGACATGCTTTACCGTACTTTTCTGCGATTAATAGTCTTTGTTTCGCCAATATTACAGATATACCTAACATTCTAGCGAGTTCTTCGGCATTTAATTTTTCTATCTGTTTTAAAATATTGGCCGTATCTTCCGCTATAACAGCTTCGTTGTGAATAGAAGACTGTAGAACTTTCACTCCGCTATCAAATTCGCGCAATACGATTGACATGCCCAAAGTCTCCAACATTGAACATCCACACAAAAAGTCTTCCGGCGATAACAAGGTCAAGCCTCGAGCACGATTTACTCTACAATAAGCATCCGTTAATACCATAACGCCACCTGTTTCATTGACCGGATTTTCTATTATACTAATTATTTCTTTGGCGAGTTTTTTAAAATATTCTTCATCAGTGCGATATGTACCCCGTGTTACAGGATCATCGATACCGAGACTTAGTAAATAAGATTTAAATCGAACCGTTTCGTCATCTGTAATATCTCCTTGTTTTTCTTTTAGTTTATTCGATATATTCTTGGATAAATTTACCATATCTTTAGCCATAACCATTAATTTATTTAAATCTTGAAAAGCGGTACAAATACTTTCATTAGTAGCCTTCTGCTTTTCTAGAATACTACGTTCAATACCGATAATTCCCGTACGTGGTTTTATATGCGGTACATTACCTCGCGTGTTACTATTTTGATATGATGTCATTTTAAGAACAACAATTTCAAAAAGATATGAAACTAAGAATTTATCACATAATTTGAAAATTATTTTGTAGCTTTGTAGTTTACATATTTAGTCATCATCAATCCAGTGAGTGCTAAACTAGAATTTCACGTATGTTACAAAATAAATAAATAAATAAATAAATAAATAAATAAATAAATAAATAAATAAATAAATAAATAAATAAATATTTAATGTTGTGTGAAAAATAATAGTGCATAACAATTATAGGTTTTTGAAATGGAAACGTTCTAGAATTACGACCATTCAAATCTAAAAGTATCCGCTCAATAGTAGGACAAAATTTTATGTTGTTTTTATAAAATTATTATGGAATAGGTGAAATATTGTACTCCTATTTCTTAGGACCTAGTTTTTAAACATTTCTTGGTTTCTTCCATTTTGTGATTCTGATTAATGTGATTTGTGATTGTAATTTGTAAGTTCTAAGTTCTAATGTTAATATAGAATTTTGTGTTGTATTAATTTATAATTAAGTTTTAGGAAAGGTGTTGTTTTCTTTAATTTTTACATTTTTGAATGTATAAACGTTTATAATTTTTAGTTTTTCAAGATGCCGAGAAAAGTGAAATACAAAGATGATTCCGACGACGATTCCAAATTCGTTAAAAAAGAAGCAATTCCCGATAAACGAGGTAAGAAAAAACAGAAAAATAAAATTGTTAATGATTCCGTTGAAGAAAATGTGGAAAAGCAATCAGCTAAATCCGCTGTGAAAAAACAGAAATGGGAGCAAAAAGATGATGAGTTCCCGGATAATGTAAGTGATAAAGGCGTTCATAGTGATAAAAGCGATCATAGTGATACCGAACATGTTACTAACAGTACTAAGAAAAACATGATTTCTGCTAAAGAAAAGAAGAGAAATAAGCCTTCTGATGATGAAAGTGAAATGAACGATAAAAATAAACTGCCCGTTAATAAAAAGAAGCAAGGTAAAGGAAAATCTAAAATAGATGAATATTCTGATGATGAAAAAAATGAAAAGGCTAATAATTTTAAGAATAAAAGAGAAACTAAAACTATTAATAAGAAGACTGATAAAGGAAAACGGAAGAAAGATGAACTGATTGACGATGAAAAAAATGATGCCGATGATTTGAAAGATAAAGGATATAAAACATCTGGTAACAAAAAAAACACTGTAAAAGAGAAAAACAAAGAAGCCTACTCGTCTGGTAGTGAAAATGAAGATAATTTAAATATCTCGGGTGATGGAATTAATCATACAAAAAATAGTCAGAAACAACGGAAACAAAGAAAAATAGTTAAATATTTTTCTGATGATGAAGAAGATGACATAAAATTAAAGGGTACAGATTCAGATCCGGATTATGTTCCATCTGATAAAACTTTTAAGAAACCTAAACAACTACCAGCTAAAAAGAAACAAAAAAATAAGAAAAAAGACGACTGGTCAGATGATGATGAAAAAATTAAAAAATTTGATATACTTTTAGATGTTAAGGAATCAGATGAAGAAGTACAACCGGCTAAGAAAGATAAGAAAAAGAAAAATCGGAAGAAAGACGAAAGTAATTTTGATAAAAGTATACTGGAAAGTGTAAATAAGGAAGAACCGAAATTAAATAAAGGTGGCAAACAGAAAAAGCGTAGAAAAGAAGAAACACTCAGTGATTTAGAAGATGATGTTATAAATGATAATGATAAGCAAGAGAATGAAAATGTACAAGAAAATGAGTTACCTGATGAATTAATCGAAGACGATGTACCAGGGAAACGCGTTAGATTTTCTGGTAATGATATCGTAAACGAAATTTCGGATCATAATGATGTCGATAATTTGCCGAGTGTGGACGAAGGAGAGGACATTCGGCTAGATCATAATAAACCGACTACCGACGATGATGTGAATAACGTTAAATCTGCGAAAGAAAAAACCATTAAGAGTAAAAAAGAAAAAAAAACTGATGATAGTATTAAACATGTAACAGAAGGAAACGTAAAAAGTAAAAAGCAAAATAAAAATAAGAAAAATTTCGAAATTGTACAAGATAATGAAGAAATTTTACCAACGGAAGAAAATTGCAAACTCCCGTCAGTAAAAGATGAAACGAGTCGTAATGAAGAAAAAATGCAATCCGTAGAAGAGACGGATGTAAATGAAGAAAATAAGGAAAATAAGCCGAAAGAATGTCATGTGTTATCGAAAAATAATTTAGCTTTAAATAAGGAAAACAAAAAAACAAAGGAAGTCAAAAATTCTGTATATGGGTTAATTGAATCCCCAGCAAATGATATTGAAAAGCTAAGCGAAATGTTAGATGAAATAGATATTAATGTGCAGAAGGACGATGTTAACGAAGATATTCAAGACGATGCAGTTGACAATTTGGATAATAATTCGGCTCCTCTTGGTTAGTATGTGTTTTAAATATGTGGTTTAAGGTATTTCTTGTTCTAACCATACGTATAAAATTAGGTGCTCTTGCAGTTAAGCCACCCCAGATAGTGATAAGAAATACTTGAACTTATGAAGTCATTTTGTTATTACGTCATTGTTGTTTCGATTTCGATAAAGTATAATCGATAAAAATAAAATAAATTTTAATGTTAAAAAATTTAATAAATTTAAATACATAGAATAAACATATTTACATTGTTATTAATTAAATGGATATAAATTACTTATTTGAATACATAAATTCTATAATAATTCTCCGGCACCATTAATACCAAACTTAAACTTTTTTCTTCACATAAAATCGAGGAATTAAAAGTGTGGTTTTTTTTGTTTATCGGAAGCATTTTTGAATGTGTTTTTTATTGATTTTGAATTGTTATTAATATTGTTTTCGAATTTGTTTTTATTATTGATTTTGATTTCTTCATTTTTTATTAACTTTAAAATTAATAATGTTTGGTAAATTTATTGTAAATATGTTTCATATATTGTTTATTTTTAAATATATTGGATAATAAATATGTTATGCAGATGACACAATCGTATTTCGCTGCTACATCCATGATAGCCTATGCTCTGTGTAGATATGGCATGATGATATCGAAACAAACTGAAATAGTATCTACATTGAATAATATTTAAGATAAACATTATTAAAGGCTCTTCAACTATGTCAGAGAACGTAGACATGATTAATTTTTCAGCAATTAGATCGGATAAATAAATGAAAATATGACAGCTAAATTATTAATAAAACTTATATTTGAAAAAATAAGGATATAAAATTTTTCCAAACTAAAAATATTCTCACATATTCTGTTTCTTCATAAATTTAAGTGAAACCCTCAAAATAGCCAAAAATAAAATGATCTTATATAAATTGGCGGAATAAATATGGTTACTAAATCAATAGTCTATTAAATCAACTCTCATTACTGAAAAATATTTGGATGTTATAAAAAAATTTTATTGCGTTATAAGACTATCAATAGTAATGATAGAATTCAAAAATATGTGTATTAAGTTTATCTTATTTTAAAACATTCATTTCGAAATATAAAAATATTTTATTGCGTTATAAGACTATCAATAGTAATGATAGAATTCAAAAATATGTGTAGTAAGTTTATCTTATTTTTAAAAATTCATTTTTATAAATTAATATACAAAATCGAAATTCAACAATGTGTATTAAGTTTATCTTATTTTAAAACATTCATTTCGAAATTTGTATCATCCGCATTTATTTTTTAGATTCCAGCGCTTTGAAAAATACTATTGTGAGAGATTTGTTGTGATACTTTTCAATAGCTATTTATTGAAACAATTTTAGTTGTTTTGAAATAAATTATTACCGTAATATAAATTTATTAAGAAATTATACAAATTATGATTTTGCATTCCGAAATAATCATTTATACATGTTGCAGTCGCGGCTAAAAAGCTTACGCATAAGGAAAAGAAGAAATTAAAAAAAGAGGTAAGTTTGCATTTTTTTATACGCGTCATTTTATTTATATTTTTAAAGTATGGAAAATTTTCCATTTTCTTAATAACTTTTTGTACGTTATCATATGTATAGTTATGAAATATTAACCTTTCTTTGTTCGATAATGGGTTGTACTGTTATGCAATTTTGACGAAACATAATAAATTTTTTGTTAGTAATATTAAACGATTATTTAACATTGATTGCATCTATATTTTCAGATTGAATATCAAAAGCAGGTTGATATAATTACGAAGAAGGGTGGGCAAGGCCATAGTTCTCTCGGTGAAAACTTCACCGTTTCGCAATCTCAGAAATCTGCTGGTCAGATAGCTGCTCTTGAATACGCTGTCGATATTAAAGTAGAAAACTTTAGTATAGCTGCCAAAGGAAAGGATTTGTTTGTTAATGCGAATCTTCTTATAGCTAACGGCCGTAGATATGGTCTTGTAGGGCCGAATGGGTGAGAATTTATTATACATTTTAATATTTACATCATGGTTGTCTGTTATATATATATATATATATATATATATAACGACTGAAAAAATACGTAAATGTATTCTACATTCTCTTATTTAAATGGTTTTTGTTTTACTTCCGGATCATCAATTCGGATTCCGAACTAAGCACTCGGCTGTTCACCACTGTCATAGAGTTGTCGACGCAACCGAGTCGGTTTTGCAGCGCAAATTATACTGTTCAGCGGTGTTTTTGGATGTAGCCAGGGCATTCGATCGCATCTGGCATGAAGGGCTGCTCTACAAGATCAATGAGATAATATACTTTCTTTTAAAATCCTACCTCAACAGTAGATCATTTGAAGTCAAAATAGACAAAGCTGTATCTACTCCACGAATGATTATGGCATCAGTCCCTCAAGGAACCGTCCTAGGCCCTCTTTTATACAACATATATATGGCAGATATACCGACCACAATGTTCACTATTCAGGCTACTTTCGCGGATGATGTTGCTATTTTGGCTAGTCACGAAGACCCCTGTGAAGCGTCAAGATATATACAGAGACACTTATTATTAATTGAACAATGGGCCCGAAAGTGGAAAGTCGAAAAAGATAACATGTCACTTTCACAACTAGACGACAGAATTGCCCGCCAGTTACATATTGCGGTCGAATGATCCAACAGCGTCAGAAGTTATTTAGGATTAACATTCGATCGAAGATTAACGTGGGGACTGCACGTGCGGGAATAGACAATTCTACAATTGTTAATTATACTTTATTGTAGAAAATTAGTCACACCAAGTAAATTGATTTTTAAAACGTGGTAAATTCTAATTTGTAACAAGGATGATGTCAGTATCTCGTGAAGAAGTATATTATACACGTAACAAGTACGCTGTTCATATGTTTTTAAACAAATAGATTTACATTCGAGTTGTTTTAATATGTGGTCATAAAATATGCAGTTTGTTGGAAGGCTATATAATAAAGTTTTTTTCCCAAAAATTAAATAATGTTGGAGATGATTTCATTTTTACATGTCTAATTTTCATATAATTAAATTTACAAATGGTTGCGTTCTAGTTATAAATGATAATAGTGTAATTGTAGTTGTGAAAACACATTGTACATTTTATAACTATTTTTTTTTTTTTGTTTTTTTTTTTAAATATAAATATTTTAGGCATGGTAAGACCACTTTATTACGACACATTGCTACTAGAGCATTCGCTATTCCGCACAATATAGATATATTATACTGCGAACAAGAAGTGGTTGCTGATGATTTTACCGCTGTGGAATCCGTACTGAAAGCTGATGTGAAACGGACTGAATTATTAGAAGAATGCAAGGTATTAGAAGAACAACAAGAAAAAGGTGATATGCGTGGTCAAGAACGTTTGAAAGAGGTATTATTATTTCGTTTAATATTTCATAACTATTGTCGATGGCGTTTTTACCTTCCGGTGGTAACACGATTACAATATCTTATGAAAGTAACAGGGATGACTCTAGTTGCCCCATGTTATTTTTATAATTATTGAATGAAAACACTGTAATATTTTCGCAACAATATATTAAATTTAAATATTTTTATGTTATTAAACTATTTTTATATATAAGTGGTGAAATCAAACAAAAAAAATATTTTTTATAACATTGTTACACACCTCCTTTCGATAAACATTGCACGATGGTTCCCGGAATTTTGTACAGCCAACTTTGACTTTTTTTATCGATAGATCGCGGACAAATGTGACATCTACTTTTTTTTTTTAGAAGCTTAGATGGAAATTCCTGCATTTGTTCTTCTTTCTCCTAAAATTTCCTCTTTTTCTCCAGAAAACTTGAAATGTCTTCGGAAAGTTTGTCAGTCTACGTTCCATATGCGGTTTAAATGTTTCAAAAACGTTTTCCTTCTTGTGTTTACCCCTCTTTTAGTACAATTCTAGAAATCTATAATTTGTGATTTCTGTGTAATCTCATTTATGTCTTTTTGATCATGCATTATGGAAATTGAAATAACGTTTTTTTTGAGGGGGATACAATAGTAGTTGTTGAATCATAAGCAAACTGAGATGATAAAACTCTTATTTTTGTTAAGTTGGAAACATGGAGGTATCAGGTTTATTTTTACGAAGTATGCGCCAAATTATAACTGGTCAACAATTTTTGTGCTAATAGAATGGAGTGAATCAGTTATCACATGTGATGTTCCTAACGACCGATTTCGAGACTATCTCTATTTCCCTGTATATGAAATTTCATCGACCATGTAAAATGTATCTGCGTAGCACATAGTTACAATTTTGATATCATATTTATCTGGTTTTGATTTTATATATACTCGAAAAGGATATTTTCCTTAAAGTCCTAGTAGCTGTTCATCAGTAGTCAAATACATATGAGGACTGTATTATTCACGACAGTTATTGATAAAATGTAACCATAAATTTTGAATAGGTGTAAATTTATCAGACCTATTCTGATGCTGCTTTTCATCAAACCGTGAATAAATTAGCCACATTTTGAATCGCATTTCAGACATAATAAGTTTGTACTCAGACGAAAACCAGCCCACATTTGTTCGGTACATAAGACCATGCTTTCTCATTCCAGCCAAATAAAGTATTCCAAGAAGAGCCCGTATTTCAATTATATCTGTTTCATTTACAAACATTTGGTCAACATATTTTACATGCCGAATATTTATTTGTAGGCTTGAGAACCGAACAATTGTTTCAATTACTGTTTGGTCAATAAGTAAATTAAGTGTCTCGAATTCTGACGAAATACTTGAAGATGCATTTTTCGTGGAATTTTTACAATATTTCAAGATTTTGGTTCGTTTTGGGTGGTTTTAGTAACTATACATTACCATTTTACTTTTTATAGTTTGCGACGATGATGACGCTTTTCCACCTTCGTTGAAGAATCTCCTTTAATTTCATCATTGACATCACTTCCTTTCTGCAGGTTATCTTCTTTACTACCTGGATCATCGCCAGAAAGTACAGTTTCTTCATCATTAAGACACTCTTTCACAAAATTTACGAAATCAGGATCATTTACGTTAACAGAAGCCATTATAAACATTTGTTTATTAAAAAAATTCAAGAACAGTAACATGGTTTATGTATCACCCCAAACAAAAAACATAAAATAAATACCGGAAAACAAAAGTACACGACTGTTACCATATAAAATGAACACTACTAATCTAAAATAAAATTAGCACACGCCTGAAACCTGTTTGACTACTTGTACCATATGATCGCAATAAACATTTGCTACTGGGGTGACTCATCACCCGTGTTACCATTGGAAGGTTAAATATATTTCATGTCGATGATATTTTATGTATATTTTATATCTATTGTCGATGATACTTTAAGTAATTTTGTGGTCTTCACGTACGAAAGGATAAAGTATTAACAATATGGTGGTAGGTATATGATGAATTGAAAGCGATCGGAGCTGATTCTGCAGAACCAAGGGCACGGAGAATTTTAGCCGGTTTGGGATTTTCAAAGTCTATGCAGGATAGAGCTACGAAAAATTTTTCCGGTGGATGGCGTATGAGGGTATCACTAGCCCGAGCACTATTTTTGGAACCTACTTTATTATTACTAGATGAACCAACAAATCATTTAGATTTAAACGCAGTAATTTGGTTGGATAAGTATGTGGTCATTTTAAAATTATTTTCATTAATTCATATGTACAAATATAATTTGAAATATATAGAGTGATCCAGAGAAGACGGGCTGTTTTAGTTTTTTCGAATAACTCAAAAACTATTCGACCAAAATCTTTAATGAAATTTTATTTAAAAATGGGAAAACGAGAGATCAGCTTACAATCATTTGTGGGAACACAATATCATTCGGGTGACCGCCATTTGCAATAATATATTCAGTATTTTTACAAAATTTTCGAACAATTTTTCCAGCATAGGTCGCTGAATTTTTGAAGTTTTTTGGAAAAATCCGCGTAATCGCGGCTCCTAAGGTATCGCCCACAAAAAAATCTAGAGCGTTCAAATGTGGCGAGCGCCGCAATAATAGCCAAGCGAAATTCGTACGATGCGTCAATATGCGGTTACCAAACGCTTCTTTCAGTACTTTGAGCATTTCTGCCGAACAGTGACACGTCGCACCATCTGAAGCAAAAAGATTAACATCTCAATATAGCGTCCGTTGTCTGTACCAGGAAAAAATAAGGCCCAACTATTGCTCCGTCCTCCAGTGTTATTCACTCGCTGTGTGATAGCTTCTGTTCACTTGAATTCGGCGGATTAGATTCGGACCAGTAGCTATAGTTCTCCTTTTTTTTTAATGAATCCTAATAGCTGAAAATGAGCTTTATCGACTCATCAAAAGATTGTCTAAATCAATTTCTTCGTCTTCCATTTTTTTTAGCATCGTGTCAGTAAAAAATTTTCGTTGTGCATGGTGAGTACTTTTTAATTACTGAGTTATTACCAGTTTATAAGGATGAAATTTCAAGTCTTCCAGCAATGTATGCCGAACAGATTCCTGGACGGGCTTAAAGAAGCAGTATGACGACGGTTGAATTCGTTTCGAAACTCTGCACTGTCGTGATCGATTCATGCCGAAAACAACGTTCCACGCAAAACGCACGCTCCTTCCTATTATAGGATGCCACGATAACTGAAACTGGCCAAAAACGAATCTCACGTGTGTACATTAAACGTGGAACACGCGATTTGCGTTGTAGCAGCCTTACCAACTATGCTATTCAAAAAACAAACCCGTTTATCTTCTCTGGAACACCCTATATGTATATAAATATATAAAATAAAATTATTTGTCGTTACATTGAATGAACTTACAAAACTTTGTTGTTATTTTAAAATAGAGATTACATTTATTTTTATTTTTTGCAGTTACCTGCAGGGCTGGAAGAAAACGTTATTGATTGTATCGCACGATCAGAGTTTCTTAGATAACGTGTGCAATGAAGTTATACATCTTGATCAGTGCAAACTATTTTATTATAAAGGTAATTATAGTATGTTTAAAAAGATGTACGCTCAGAAGAAAAAGGAAATGCTGAAAGAATACGAGAAACAGGAGAAGCGATTGAAAGAATTGAAGCAGCACGGCCAGTCTAAGAAACAAGCGGTAATTTTTTATACGTTCGATTATTGTAAATGTTTTTTTATGAACGAATATTTTCTTGTAGTGTCGATGTAAAATCGCTATTTTACATTTTACTCTTATATTTTAAATACTAGCTATAATATCTAAAAGTATATTACTATTGTCTGCTGTTCCGCTTCATATTTCGTTTTATGTAATATAGTAATATATTAAATCCGTCGTGCGTAATACAAGTACTAAAATGTATTTGATATAGTCACTTTGTAAGCGTTTTTTTTTTTATTTTTTTTTTAATAATCTTATCATTTCCATAAATCGGTTGTGGATAATAAACAAATTTAGATTAAGCGGCATTTTTTATGGGGTGCGTTATCGATTCCACCCAGAGCTTTTTCTTGTAGTGTCGATGTAAAATCGCTATTTTACATTTTACTCTTATATTTTAAATACTAGCTATAATATCTAAAAGTATATTACTTAGATGTCTGCTAAATTAATGATGTGGCTTATTAAGTATTTATTTTTCAGGCTAATATATAGTAGTATTTGTGTACTGTATAAGTATCTGATATTTGTTGACAGCGGAATTATTTCACAGTATTAGATTAAAATTTCAATTGATATATTTTATAATAAACCGAAATCGAAAAACAGGTAGTTTTTATTGGAGATCCAGTCTTGGTCGCGAGGATAGGTACGAACTAATTTGAGTGTGAATAGAACGTGTGAGATATTATTTATGTCTTAGGCGACATAAATTACGAATAAACTCTGTTTTCTACGATGCTCGGACGTTTAAGGAATCGGGGAATTATTGAAATCGTAGATTGAATACTTACTTCATTCGCGGTTCCAAAATTGTTTATATAAAATCTTAACCTTTGATAAAATGTTGTATTGAAATATTCTTCAAGGGTGGTTCTAGCAAGGTTGTTTGCGGTTTCATATAATGTTTATAGATATTTACTTGAGTATAATTCGGATTCTAATTATTCTATTACTTTTTGGTTTGTATACGGTCATCATGTAAACTCTTACCTACAATTATTTTCACTATGGATTCTACAAGGTATTTTTGCTGTAAAATGACCCGATTTTTTTTTTAAAGTGAGTTTCGCATATACCACCTATCAGTACACACCATATAGTTTCAGTTACATTTCTACAATATTAATTTTGTTGCTTTAAAAGTGTTTTTAACATTCCTGGTTGAAACTGATAAATCTTCCTTATCGCTTATTTCTATATTGTATTTCACATCCCGATCCTGTTGTCGAAACGTCGGTTGCTGCCCAGATTGTATAGCAATACGTAATTTATATTGATGAAATTCGTGTTAATTTTTGTGGAAAAATGTATGTAAAATATTTTGCAAGTATAAAAAAATCGCGTAACAAACCTTAATAATCTTACCTGGCGTTCTAAAATTTTTATGTGAGCATGAGATAGGGACCAACATAAGCAAACCTTCATTAGAAAGTTCAACAAATTTATTAATATAAATAAATATATGTCATGCATAAAATTATATGTGCAGGAGAAAAAACAGAAAGATACTTTGACTAGAAAACAGGAAAAAAATCGCGGCAATAAAATGACTAAAACTGAAGAAGATGAAGGACCCGTCGAACTTTTACAGAAACCGAAAGAATATATCGTCAAGTTTTCTTTTCCAGATCCTCCGCCCCTTCAACCACCTATTCTCGGTTTACATTGTATGTTGTAATTTTTTTAATAATAATAGTTGCATATATATATATATATATATTTTAATTTTTTATATAATGTGGAATGTAGTGATTTTTTTATAAAAAATCAATTGAAAATCAGTTAAATCACTAATATTTATTTTCTTAAAGAAAACACAAAGCTTTTCGGCATTTACGCCATTATCAAGTGAAACATTTTAAAACATCATAATTTTAAAAAATATAAATTAAATATAATTACTTAAAAATATGTGATGGTGATTGTGAAAATATACTCCAAAAATGCTGTTCTGCTTCTGTTCTGTCTATTTTTTGATTTGTTGAAATTTAATATCAATATATTTGTTTATTAATTTTGTTTTTTTTATATTAATTTTTTCTTCAACACTATTTTTCGGATGCTGTAAAAGTTGTATACTGGTGGAATTTTAAATTTTTCCTTTACTGTTGCGATGTATGATATCCAAAAGTAAAATATAAAATATAAAAATATACGAACGCAAAAATTTTTTTTTAAAAAACACAATTTTACAAGTAAAATGAAAATAAATATTAAAAATCTGATAATGACCGTGGTGAACAACACAATCAACTATCAATATATAAAATTTACAAAACAATAGCCAGATAATAATTAATTTGAATATGTAGTTAAACATTGAAAAATACTTATATTATATAATAAAAATTGATATCCAGTAAAATTACAACATATTTTACAATATACTTTTTAAAATTAATTCTTCATCAAAAGACCTAAAAACTCGGTTTTCTGAAAAAAATTCAGCGACCTATGCTCGAAAAAGTCTTCAAAAATTATTGTTGTAAATGTAAACGATATTGTGTTCCCCAAATGATTGTAAGCTAATCTCTCGTTTTCATATGTTTAAATAAAATTTTATACAAAAATTTCGGTCGAATAGTTTTCGAGTTAAAAAACCACAAAACCGTCCGTCTTCTCTGGGTCATCCTATACAAGGTGATTGTCATAATATATTCCGATTTTATATCCTGAGTAAGCATCTCACCTAGTTCGTGCGAACAAAATTCGAACTTGTTCCCTTGCGTCAACGTGTGAACAAGGACACGCCTGTATATTATTCGACGAATATAAGTTTGAAACGGCTTCTAATATGATCCTAATATTTATTTTGTTCGATTTACATTTTTATTTTCCTCTCGTAAATGATAAAGTTATTTGTAATAATCTTAATTATTTTTTCTCTATCTTTCCGAACAATGGGCTAATTTGTAAAACGGAATTGGACTTAACGGAAACATTCGTAATGAAGTATAAATGTGGAAATCTTGATTCAAATAATTTGTTATTATCAATTCGGAAAACATAATATTCGGTTTCCTCCTTCGTCTGAACTTAATCACGGATAATTCTCTTTTTACTTTTTAATTGTTAAATTCGTTCTTACCGAATTATCCATATTCTGGTTTATTTTTAGGATAATATACTTTATTTTGTAAATTTAAAACAAAATTTCCAAATATAAAAATTAAATGTTTTTGTTAAATTTTAGAAAAATTAATTCAGCGTAGTACGCCTCGATAGCGACAATCCTTCTGGATCCCCAAATGCTATCTGCTTGGAATCTAGGACTAAAATTAAAAAACTGGGAAATTGCTGATCTTACTCTCGATGTATATACGTGTATGTGTATGTATGCGCGCGCGCGCATAAAATGGGTTAGAGTTCAAGATGTTAAATATATACTAATTAGTATGTCAAGTAGCTTCCGGATTAATGATTTTTGGTATCTGCTACATAACATTCTCATGTTTCACTTCAGCGTAAGGTTTACAGGTTGTTATACAAAGATTAAAAACCACGCGTTTCCTGTTAAAATGATTAAAAAAAAAAAGACTAATTTTACTAATTTGAAATGAATAAATTTTCCGCCGAAGTTAAATATACGTTACGGCGATAGTAATTTTTCTTTTTCTTTTTTTATCTAGACGTTACATTCGCTTATCCCAGTCAGGAATCTTTATTTGTAAACGTGGATTTCGGTATAGATCTCGCATCAAGAGTGGCTATAGTCGGTCCGAACGGCGTAGGCAAGTCAACGTTTCTAAAATTGTTAACGTCTGATTTGGAACCGCAAAAAGGAGAAGTTAGACGTAATCACAGGCTGGTAAATATAAATTCGTACTTCGGTAAATTAAATTTATATTTCTCGACTCGCACGGAAGATAATGAACGCTTTGCATAATTAGACTAGTCTTAGACGGATGGAAAGAGGGTATACTGATAGGAGGACGGAAGATAACAAAGCTCCGATATGCAGACGACACAACCTTAATAGCGGTAGCGGCTAATATGGAAGAAATGAATAAACTATTAGAACGCGTTGAAGATGTCAGCAAACAGTACGGTCTTAATGTAAATAAAAGCAAGACAAGAATTATGATTATAGACAGAAAGAATGTAATACCGCAAGACGAAAGAACATCTATCGGCTGTGAAAACGTCCCGAGTTTTCTATACCTAGAATCACTTCTTGAAGCAAAGGGCGGCTCAGAAAGAGAAATAAGCTAGAAATTCTATGTCAAAACTAAACTGCATTTGGAGAGATAATTCGATTACAAAACACGTAAAAATTAAATTAGTCCAAACGGTCATATTTTCAATTCTACTATACGCGCAGCAGAAACCGGGACAATGAAAAAGTCGGATAAAAAGAGAATTGCTCCTTCGAATTGTGGTGTTGGAGGCGGCTTCTCAGCATACCGTGGACAGTAAAACGGACAAATAAGTCTGTTTTACGGGAAATTGGCACCGCGCAAAGACTGTCAACCATTGTTTCTACAAGAGTGATGAAATTCTTTGGACATGTCATGCGGAGACCAGAAGGATTACAAAAGCTGATGATCATGGGGATGGTTAATGGCAAACGACCACTGGGACGTGTACCGAAACGATGGACAGATGTTGTTCGACAAAGGACAGGACTTTCGATTGTGGAATGTGTACGACTGTCGGTAAATCGGTGTATTTGGCGTACACTTATTGCTTCAGCGACGGACTAAGATTAATCACGATACCCTAATTAGGGTGACGACTACTGATGATGATTAAAAACATGGTAAATATATATACATGTATATAACAGTGTAAACGTTCAAAAAGCGTCCTTAACGTTAGTGCTTAAAATAAAATTATGAGAACATAAAATATATTATATAAAAGAAAAAATATATATTTAATAAGTCACGTTCTAAGAGTAGAAAAATGTGACATTTACGCCTAATACTGCAGAGAATAATTCGTCGTAAAAGATTGGTTGGTACAAGAAACAATTCATGGATAAAAAACATCTGTGGACTGTTTCAGGCGGCAAGGTAGAGAAATTATTGGCAATAACCTACGCGTTTAGTGTACAGTATTAAAAGAAGTAGAAGTTTGTTGACATTTGAAATCTAACAACGATTTTTTAAAGTATATCTCGAGAGGCGATTAAAACGCTACAAAGAAAACGGACGTTGTCGAATTGTAACCATTTATAACTTGACAGTTTTCATGCTTGGGTGAATACTTTCAAAATTTCTCACGATAATTACATCTGATCGATCATCGAACGAACTTGTCAGTTTGAAATAGTGGGATAAAGATTATACTTTTTATTTTTTACCATACTGTAGTAATCAAATATAAATGCTAACTTGATATTAATGCAAGACGTGAGATTGTTTGAATTGATAATGGGGATGTTTCATTAAGAAATAATGTTAATCATTCCGTCATTATTGTTTTTAACATAAACGTGAACCAGATAGTATACACGTACGCTTTTTCGTGTGTAGCTCTCGCACTTCCATCAGCGTTAGTTGGTATTTTTAATAATAATAATATATATTTTACGTGTATTACAGAGAATCGGTCGTTACGACCAACATTCCGGCGAGCATTTAACGGCCGAGGAAACACCGGCCGAATACTTGATGAGGCTGTTCGATTTGCCGTACGAGAAAGCCAGAAAACAATTGGGTACTTTTGGTTTAGCAGGTCACGCGCATACTATTAAGATGAAAGATCTTTCAGGCGGTCAAAAAGCGCGAGTAGCTTTAGCGGAATTAACTTTAAATGCGCCGGACGTTATAATTTTGGTAATTACAATCGTCAAAAAAAAAAAATATGTTCACGTATAAATATTTTACGATCGATTTATTATTTAGTTGCAAAAATAGTCTTGCTAAAATGCTCAGATTTAAAAATGTAATTTTTTACATTACGATCGATTTGTGAAATTGCGATATCATTTGTAGTTTCAATAATATTTTTATATATAATCGTTATTATTCAATCTTGCGGTAACATTTGCGCACAGTTAATCTGTTCCTCTCTCAGGATTCTGTACATAGCGCCATTTTCTTCATACTACCACATACGTTATAACCTGTATTTGTTCAATATATTTTTGTCTCGGACTTTGCTCTTTTTCTACTTCCCTCCTCTTTGTCATGTATTCATTGTGTCTGTATGCGCGTGGTCGTTCTATTTTTCCCTTCTTTTAATTCTTTGTTGTTAAACTACTTTCTTCGTTAATTTATTTGAAAACATCGTTCTTTATTTTTTCGAACCATTCATATTTTTTTCGTTCTACTCAGAAAGTTTGAAGTGCTTCCAGGTATTTCCCATCTTTTGTTCTTGTACGACGTAAGTATTTTTACCTATTTATTTGTTTTATTTACAACTCCATTCTAGCTACATTCGTTATTTTTTCTTAATTTTCGGCGTTGTATATATTAATTTTCATTATTAACACATTTATAAATTTGATATTTTTTTGGTTAATATCGGTTTTTTCAATTATCTTTTTCAGTAATTTCTAATTGCATTTGTTTAAATATTTTTCTAGATCTATGAAAATAATATATATACAAGTTGGTTATATATATATATATATATATATATATATATATATATATATATATATATATATATATTTGTTAGACATTTAATTTTCGTTCAATTTTATTATTGATTGTGTGGAGAAGATTTTTTTCGTTCCTATTTATTGTTCTACATTTAGTTGTTGCGATCTTTTTAAGTGTTCATATTAACTTGTTGTATCATCATATCGTCAAATTAATTTACTGCCCCTTTTAGAGAAGGTACTAGAAAAACTACTATTAAAACGCCTTTATCCTATATTACATAAACATAATGTGATTCCTGATCACCAGTTCGGTTTTCAAAACAACCAGTCCACTGTTCATCAGGTTCGCCGTGTTGTTGATATAATATCAACAACCTTTGAAGAAAAACAGTATTGTACTGGTATATTTCCGGATGCGTCTCAAGCATTTGATCGTGTGTGGCACGAGGGACTTCTGTTCAAACTAAAGGCAGTCTTACCCCATGCTCTTTACTTATTACTCAAACCTTACCCGTCACAACGATATTTCTGCATCAAAGAAGACTACGCTTTCTTCACCCATTACAGGTGTGTGTGTGCTGGGGTACCCCAAGGCAGTATACTCGGACCAATACTATATGTGATCTATACGGCATATATACCCCGGCATCAAGACTCGCTATTGTGTTGCAGTACTATCAAGACATGAAAATCCTGTCCAAGCTTCTTACAGCAACATGTTGATCTACTCGTACCATGGTTTATGAAATGGCGTATTCGCTTAAACGTCAGTAAATGTCATCACGTCACGTTTACACTTAGAAGAGGAACGTGCAATCCCATTCGTATCAATAATGCTATATTATTCCTAGCTCCGATCGTGTCCGTTATCGCCGTTTAACTTGGACATACCATTTAACTGTTAAGAACCAAGAGCTACGAAAGAGATACTCTGTTTTGATGCGACTACTTGATCATCGATCCAAATTAAATGCTACAAGCAAAGTCCTATATAACAAATTACTAAAACCCATTTGGTTGTATGGATCCGAATTATGGGGTTGCCGTAAATCATCAAACACGAATCGTATCCAAAGTGTACAATCCAAAATATTAAGAAAGATAACTAATGCTCCGTGGTTTCGAATAAAATAATTCATCGAGATCTAAACATATCAGGTTGTCAAGACCAGATATAAAAAATTTCACAACAAGTTGGCCTACAATAGTAATGCTCTAATATCACCCTTAACAGAAAATCAGTTACCGCGTACGCGAAGACTAAAACGCCGATGGCCTCGTGATATACTGAGTTCCCATGATTAGCTAACAACTGTACGACGCTATGGAAGTGCGTTCATTGGAACGCTCTTCTTACATTTATAATGAGCTATGGTCACTCAGCAAACGCACTTATTGTTTCTTAACAGTTGCGCGTATAAAAGTAAAAATAAAAAATATATATATATATATTGAAATCTGCGAGGAATTCAGTTTTTTTTTTATATATATTTCTTTTATTAATTCATATATTTTAGTTTTTACGCGTTCATTCCGTGATTTTAGTAGTTCACTATTGATGTTATCCCGATCTGGATCATTTTTTGTTTTGAGTTCTTTTAGTGCTAAACTCTGTTTTCTTTATTATTATATTCTGATATATTTTCAGTTCTACTTCTTCTTCATGTAACATACCTTACAACTTAAGCGATCATAGTTGCAATTATATCCACTTTTATCTTGCATGTTGCATGAGCTGTGAGGCAATTCGACCCCTTCATGTTTTCGATTCGGGTTGTTCGGCGCTTTCTAGCACTTCTCCCATCAATTTAATGTGTACAAAATATTATCTTTCCTTCATTTTTTTCAATATTCTCTTTGATTTCACCATTTCTAAGACTCTCTGGTTGACTTTTGAAATTCCATGAGATCTCAAACATTCTTTATATAGTCACATTTCTGCTGTTTCATATTTTTTAAACTTGTCGCTTATTGACTGTAGCTGCTTCTATATCGTACAGAAATATAAAATGGAACTAACACAAGACCCGCCGTAGTTAGATGCTTGAATTTAAGAATTTATCACATAGTAGATTATTCATGTTTTTAAAAGCTGATCGAGCTGGAGTTCATTTTAACTTAGGTATTAACATCTAGTTTTTATGCCTATGGTACAGCCAAGATATTTAAATTTATCCACTGTACCCGTCATTTCATTGGTAACTGTGATTGAAATCAGGTCAATTTTCTGCTTGCTAACTGTGATCCATTTTTTTTCATATTATATGCAGGTTGTACAATTTACCGACTATTTCTAATTAGGTTTGTTACTTCTTCACTATTTTTATACATTTGTTGCCTTTCTATCGTATTTGTATTTTTAAATTTCCTTCTTTTTGAAGTGAAACTTCTATTAGGGAGTTGTATATGTGGAGTTAACCCGTAAAACGAGCGAGCGAGCCAAAGGTTTATGCACATAGGCAGACCTATTCTCACAGTTTAGTCGGGTTTTTCTTCTCTCCAGCATGCTGGTACTCATATACCTGTATATTCAGTTTACATAAATACATACAAACTCGTACTGAAATTATGACAGACATGAGTAAGTACGTATATACATCGGCATATCTCTCTATATATATATACATATATATATGTGTGTGTGTGTGTAGAGTAAATTTTTGCGTGTTCGTATTCCTTCACGTGGCGTATGATTATCCGTTATTTTGTTCAAATCTTCGTTCCTCAAAGGATGTATGTGTGACGTAAATTTGAGAACCAAACCATTTGAGTCATCGCACGTAAGTTAAGCAAAGCAGACAGTGCGTTCTTTTTTGGAAAACGTCTTTAAGTTTCTCTTCTTCCCTACTCCCAGAGGCACAGAGTTTTTTTCCCACTAAATTTGATTACTTTTTGTAATCCACGTTTTCCTGCGTATTTTTATTTTTGATAGTGTTTTTAAGCTCGCATGTGTTTCAATAATATGATTGATAATTGTATTTTAAAACTTAGAAAAGTTACAACAGCTATCAAGTATCTTCTGAATCATCCAGTCTATGTAAAGATCGAACACATTCACAAGTCATTGACGTTGGCATATATATACGATGTCAAACAAAAAACAAATTTTTTTTGTTAGTTATGCCTGCAGTCAGTATTCATATGTAAACGACGTAGGGATTACAAAATTTGCAAATAAAATATAAACGCTACAAACAAAAGAATTAAACAAACGCTTTTTTGATGTACAGCTGGCACGATCTTTTGTCTAAAATTTATGTTTGTGTACATCGTTTATCTTATTAACTTAAATATTTATAAATTTATATTACGATTAGCATGCATGTTGGTGGTTTTTACTGTATCTTTAGTTAAATGAATAACTGGACATATTTTCTTAGAAACCAGTATATGTTGTAAGAACTGTGTTCGGAATTATATTATTAATTTCGTTATTTTTTTGTAACATATATTTGTTTTGTAAATATACTTTTTATCTATATTTCTTTTTTATGTTGCACCGTTTCACATTGATATACATTTATATAATAAACATAAATTGTTAAAATTATTAAATTTCTTGAAAATGAATTACATATACTTTAGAATTACTGGTTATTTCGATTTCTTAAAATATTTATAATTAAATTTCTTATCCACGAGGTAATAAACAGAGAATGCATGTAACGGCTTTAATTATGACAAAAGTAAACCGTTTTGTTAATTTAGTAATTTACACGTAAACGATGTTCGTTTATTTTAGTTATTTATGCGTATAAATTGCAAACATATTTATATTATACTCGTAGTTAACAAATTGCGACGTTTAATTTTGTTACAGGATGAACCTACAAATAATCTCGATATTGAATCCATCGATGCTTTGGCCGATGCAATTAATGATTATAAAGGAGGTAATCGTTTAATATTTTTATTTTTTTTTATTTTTTTATTTTTGTCGAGGAATTCAAAATTGTTTCGTTATATTTGTAAAAAGAGTTTATATTATTATTATTATAAACTCTTATTAATGTGTAAAGCGGTTACGACATTTTTGAATAAAGTTTAATTTTCTAACGTTAAACGTATTCGTTTTAATGTTGTTCACAATTTAATTTACATTGGACGCTTTCTAAAATTTACTTAATACGTGATTTGTAATGCGCAGCAATGTAAAGAAATCTAAATTTGTTGTTGTCGAATGCCTTTAGTTGAAATAAGAATAAGTAATTTTTAACTACTGTTAACAGAATTTTACATAATTCTGCGTATACCATTCGTTATATACGGAAAAATTTCAAATAAAAGTTACGGATTAATCAAAAGTTCAGTTGTGTTTATTCTCCCGATATAACGTTTTCATCGTGAAGTTTATTCTGCGCTCGTCATAATAATTCTTTCCTTAATCAACGAACGCACTTCTAAAATGATGCGTTTCTCGTTAGGTATTCAAATAATTAACTGTAATACATGCATATAATTGACCGCGCAGTGTCGCGCTGAACTATGAATTCAAACGGTCGAGAGTTCGATCACAGCTCGCGGTACAAATATTAATTATCACGAAGAAGGCGATGATGTCTAATTCTGTATATCATGTTCGCGCTCACATGCGTTAGATATAATTAGTATACATTGAAATGCTTCTTGTAAGCAAAAATAACGTACAATGAGATGTTTACGACGCTCGACAACGAACAACACGAGATGGTATGGAAATATTAAATTTTCTCTGTTTTTTTTCCTCTTTTTCTAGGCGTTATTATAGTGTCGCACGATGAAAGACTGATACGTGAAACAGGTTGTGTTTTGTGGATTATCGAGGATCGAACGATCAACGAATTAGACGGCGACTTCGATGATTATAGAAAAGAGTTATTGGACAGTTTAGGAGAAGTTGTCAATAATCCCAGTATAGCGGCTAATATGGCTGTGAAACAATGAAGTGTCGTTTTTTGTTTTTTTTTTTTTGTATCCCGGTATGTATTTTTGTTTTATTTTGTTTTTTCTACGTACGAATGGTTATCGTAGCGATATTTAAACGCAGCGTTAAACCTATCCAATAAGTAACGACTATTATTTGTAGCTACGTCTTACTAGTATTTTTGCATGAAGTGAAAGGTTATTTACCGAGGAACATTTATCCTAGATTGTATATTAATGTGTGTCTTGAATAAGTAATTGTCTTTTGAAATTTCTAGTTATCGATTAAAATTAGATAAAAAATATATTTTAATGTTGATAATTAACAATACTAGCCGCGTACGTGTAATATTTAAAATGTGTTGTATAATAACGCGTCTTGAATATTTCATTTCGAAATTTGTAACAATCAAGTGAAAATTTAAAATAAAATGAAAATTCTTTTATGCCTTGTCATTATGATATATATATATATATATATATATATATATATATATATATATATATATATATATATTAAATCAATTGAAAATTAGTTAAATCACTAATATTTATTTTCTTAAAGAAAACACAAAGCTTTTCGGCATTTACGCCATTATCAAATGAAACATTTTAAAACATCAAAATTTTAAAAATATAAATTAAATATAATTACTTAAAAATATGCGATGGTGATTGTGAAAATATGATCCAAAAATGGTGTCTGCTTCTGTTCTGCCTATTTTTTGATTTGTTGAAATTTAATATTAGTATATTTGTTTATTAATTTTGTTTTTTCATATTAATTTTTTCTTCAATACTATTTTCCGGATTCTGTAAAAGTTGTGTACTGGTGGAGTTTTAAATTTTTCATTAACTGTTGCGATGTATGATGTCCAAAAGTAAAATATAAAATATAAAAATATACGAACGCAAAAATTTTTTTTAAAAAAACACAATTTTACAAGTAAAATGAAAATAAATATTAAAAATCTGATAATGACCGTGGTGAACAACACAATCAACTATCAATATATGAAATTTACAAAACAATAGCCAGATAATAATTTGAATATGTAGTTAAACATTGAAAAATACTTATATTATATAATAAAAATTAATAGCCAGTAAAATTACAACATATTTTACAATATACTTTTTAAAATTAATTCTTCATCAAAATTTACCATTGAATTTAATAAACTATTTTTATTTTTATCCCTTTCTTTTATAATTTCCATTTTTTCAAGTAGTTTTCTTTTTTTATAGTGTTTTTCTATATGTAAAATTTTATAATTTAGATTAATATTGTTTATTTTATGTTCTAATTCTACACAATGTTTTCCAAACAACGATTTTTCATCATTATTTGCACATGAATTTAAATGTTCTTTAAATCTTGTTATGAATTGTCTACCTGTTTCTCCTATGTATTCTTTTTCACATTGATTACAATTTAATTTACAGACTCCTGAATTTTTTAATATATTTCTATTTTCTATTTTGTTATTATTAATTGATTTTTTTAATAATGTACTATTATTTCTTATTTGCTAAATCAATGTTATATTTGTTAAACATTTTAATTATTTTATATGTATAACTTCCTACATAATTTATAGAACCTAAATAATTCTTTTTATCGTTTTCTGAATCTATATTGATTTTAGTTTTATTCCATATTTGATCTACTGTAATAGGGTTATATTTGTTGCTTATTGTTATTTGTTTTATAATGTTTTTTTCTTTATTCAATTTATCTTTGTCTGTTAAAATTGATTTTGCTCTATTAATAAAGTTTCTTAAACTTGCTAATTTATGCAGTTTTGGGTGAAATGAATCATTTGGTATTAATATATCTGTTTGTGTAGGTTTTCTGTGTATATCTATATCAACTTTTTGGTTAATAATGTTAATATTTAAATCTAAAAAATTCATTGTTTTTCCTCCTATTTCTAACATAAACTGAATGTTCTTATTATAATTATTTAAATTAGATACAAAATCATCCAAAATACTGTCATTATCATTATTAAAATTCCATATTATTAAGATATCATCAACATATCTTTTCCATAATTTAACATTATTTTTAAATATATTTTTATTTTTAATGTTATTCTCTAATTTATTCATATAAATATCAGCTAAAATAGGTGATAATGGAGATCCCATAATTAAACCACTATTTTGTTTATAATATTTATTTTGAAATTGAAAATAATTTTGATTTAAAACTGTCTCTAATATTCTTATATAATGATTTTTATAAATATTATTATTTAAATTATTATTCGTAATATATATTCCACATTATAAAAAATTAAAATATATATATTAGTCATTGGAAAAAGTCTTTTTGTAAAGTTATGAATATTTCGGTTAAAAAAAAAGTGCATGAAATAAACCAATATAAATGTACATGAATAAATACAAATCAAAACAACGTAATCAATTTCTGTAGTACGTCACGGCATTGCAATCAAATTCAAAATTTTATCAGTCATGCACTGCTTTGAAATATCCAGTTTCCTAATCAATGTAATACTAACGTTAATTTGATTATAAAAATTTATAACGAAAATTATTTGACTAACTTTTGAGAATATTTGATAATAGCGAGAAATATGTATAGCAAATTTGATGATATCATACAGTTATTGATGTGAATAATAAGTGTGTATACAGTGAAAATCCTATATAACGGATACACTCGTTGGAATGTGCGTTATACAGGTGTGTCCACTGTAGAGGGGTTTTAATCAAATTCCCAGTGTATTATGCTGTAAGTTGGAATGTAATGAAGGTATAAATAATATAAGGAAACATTTATTTTTTAAAAAAAAGAACTAGTATTATTTTTTCAACTTGGATTTCACCATTTCCAGTTCGCGATTTACGATCAGCTCATATGTCATGGAAAAAACCCTCGTTCATCTTTTCACGAATAAAACTTACGAGGTAAGTTCCCAGCTTGACGAATGCGTCACTTTGATGTGGTTCATCGTTATGGAATTTTTTTTTCTGCTCGAATCATGTTCAAAATATCAGCTATGTCTTCTGATATGCACCTAATTTTTAAGTTTCTATCAATTCTAACTGAAGTCATCGGTTAAAGCTGACACCAATGGAAGGAGTCTAACGAGTTTACTCGACTTGTTTGAGACAGTCAGTTCATTGTCTTCACCTTCTTGGTGTACTTCCTGAAAAATCACAGAGCAGTCGATACTTTTCGTACGGAAGATTTTGTTTCCATGATGTACAAGTATGAACTGTGAATGCAGAATCGACTAATTTTTGGTCGGACTTCAACCTTCTCTTGTACATACACACACGCACTTATTAATTCTGCTAGGCTTCGACAAATTTATGATCATTTTTAGTCCGGAACAAGTCACATTTTTGTCCGTTAAAGAACTATGGGAATCGAAATTGTTATTCACATTGTTTATTATTTATGAAAGATAAAAATAAGTTGTTTTAATTTTATATGTTTTTGTATTTTTAGTGTATATCAATGATCGTGGATGTAAAGAATAAAAAATTGATTCCTGATTGAAAAATTTTACGTTACAGTGTAATGTATCGGTTTATGCAAATTTTTCTAAATGAAGTAATTAGTGTGTGTTGTGATAGCGTAAATAAAAAATTTGCAAATTTTTAATAATTGTACATTCATACGCATACGCATATCATATATATATATATATATATATAAAATATACGTAATTTAATGAACATATTTGATTGTCGCTATTAATAATTTTTTTTTTTTTGTTATTAGCACCTTCCTTTTTTTTTTTTTTTTTTTTGTTTCGATTTGATCAGTTTTCAGGTTCGATGATAACATAATTTATTACTGGATTTTTTGTTAGTGATTGAAACCTTCACGATTTATGGAATTTTACCGTGTTGAAGAAGTGCGATTATATGTTGCGAAATTGAATATTAATAAACGAGTGGCCAAATAGAAAAAGCTAAAAGAAATAATTAATAATAAACCAAACAAAATATAACACAATCACTAAAAGTTTTTTAATCGCGAAGCTTTTCGACAGTTACGTTATTTTCAAGCACGCACCAAAATTATTACATCTTTTAAGCTTCGCGATTAAAAAGTGATTGTGTTATATTTTGTTCGGTTTATTATTAGTTAATAAAATCACTACTCTCCAATATATTTAACATTTAATAAAAGAAATAAGTTGCATTAATATTTTGAATTTCACGGGAAATGTGGGTTATTTTCAATTTACGATATTTACGTGATAATGTGTGAATACGTCGGAAATAATGTGTTAATTTTCTTCAAATTTTTATGTTTATTTTATAGTATTACAGTTATCGCATAGCAATTCGTGCGTATAACGTTCCGGAGAATGTAACATTCAGCGGATGTAGTATTATATATAAAAGTCGCAGTAATTAACTCATATAACTCGTTCTTGATTATTTACATTATTTGCAATATTTTATAAATGATTTAAAATAATTTTTAAAAAATAAGCGCTTAATTTACAAAACGTCAATTTCTATCACTTCTGGACACAATGATGCGAAATCAATCAATAGATATCCTATATAAATATTAGAAATTATAAAAAGCATGTGTTAATACTGATCCATATATTCTATCATGGTTATACGCTAGCCTCATATAAGTTAATCTATACGCAAGTAAGTTAAAACGTTTTTTACAGCGCCGTTAACTACTTCATAAAAGATACGAACCACGAGATAATTACCGCTTCAAAATATTATATTTAATCGATGCGTACGAACTGTTAATACATTCGAGTGACCTACAATAATCGTCAGTGCTAATTTATATAAATATTCGCATTTACACAGCTCAGTGTACGTAAGCGTTATTATAATGTACTTTTTATTCTATGTCGTAAAGTATGTTCATTATTAGCTCATTCATTTTATTGAAATTACAAATATTTAGCTAAAGAACAGCATTAAGTTAGTTCATTTTCGGGAAAGTAATTCTAATTTTAAAATAGTGTTTATTTGTCAAATGCTTAGTTTATTGTATTTTATTTATTTATTTTTAAAGGGATTTCGCAAGTGGTGCGTACTTTCACCGCTACTATATAAAATATACAGCGAATATAAAAAGCATGCGGTTCGGAGTTAAAGTTCAATAAATTAAATGCTGCTCAGTATAAAATCACGAAGACGGGGGCAGATGGGAAGTACATCTTCGGCTTTAGTAATCATTGCTGATTCTGAGGTTCCTGAAAGTATTGTCACGGTTCTGGAAAAAGGCTTGAATTTTGCAGTAGCGCCTAAGCAAGTTCTTCGGAAGAAATAATTAGCAATATTGAAGGTGTATTGGAAGTATTTAAAAACAGGCCGCAGAAATCAGACAAGAGTATGTTGTTATTTTACGTAATGCCGCTGTTCTATTAAAAACAGAAGAATATAAAAAGAAAATATCAGAGCTGGTCGATAACTACATAGAAATGAAAAAGGATCCTCTGCGCATGATAGTATCGAAAGTAGAAAATTGCTCAAGACTAGCAAACCTGGATGCGAACACAAAACGGGCTCTTAAAGTGCACGTGCCAACCTTGGCGAGATTATATGGATTACCTACACAAGAAATAAGACCTATAGTGCGTGCAATAAATAGTCCATCATATCTGTTAGAAGGTTGGATTGCTAGAAAACAAACCAATTGTAGGCGATACTCCTACATATATCAAAAACTCATTTCAGTTTTTGGAGAAACTACCAGGTAGAAAAAGAAGATATGTCGATTAGTTTTGATGTAGTATATTCACCGATGTGCGAGTTATAGACACAATAAAAATTATAAAAAGCCATATCTTAGATGTAAATGTACTGAAATTATTTTGTGACATAATCGTCAGCAACAATTATTTTACTTTTGACAATAAAATCTATAAACAAATCGATGGCATGGCGATGAGCTCAAGATTAGCGTGAATTTTCACAAATATATTCGTGAAATATTTTGGGAATAAATATGTGCACAAGCAGTTGCATCACTGCCCGAGTCAAAAAGTGGCTGTCTGCTAGACTTTGTTACACAGAGCCAAGACTATGTCAAACGGTACTACCTTGAAGACGAAGCATTAATCTAAGATTAAAAGAACACAATGCAGATTGTAATCATAAGAGAACGGATTAGTCTGCAATGGCTTCGCATCAGTGTCCAGGGAATCGTGAAATACAATTTGACGATTTTGAAATCTTATCAAAAATGGATAAATATAACTTAAGAATTGATCGTGAAGCAATTGAAATTTCTAAACATCCAAATTTTAACAAAGAGGATGAATACCAGCTTAATTCGACACGGCTGCCGGTCATTGCCCTAATGAGAAAAAAATAAGTTATGATAAAAAACCACCGTTAGTTGAGTAAACAACTCCATTCCCACGCATGATGACACAGACATTGATAAACATATGTGCACACAGCAGGTCACTGGTGTATAAAAAAATTTGGACATTGAGTTACGCTCGTCTAAGCATAATCCTATAAATATACCTGCACTTTCATAATCGCTCTCAGTTTGATAATGAAAACTATAAGTGTTTTCGAAACTTTACGTGGAAAAAATATGATAATAGAAAATAAAAAGGAATGGCGACATAATTTTATATCCGGTATTAATTCAAACATGCTTCTGACTAAATTATGGAATCAAATCAGCAAAAAAAATTATAGCTGCAATAAAAACTCACCCGATGAACGAGATACGTAATTAATAAATTTGCAGAAAAACATGGCAGAATGCCCCTACCAAACAACAACTTTTAAACGTGTAACCACGATACAGATATTATCTTCAACTTTGAATTACACAACAATGAACTCCATATTACATTACATACCACAAAGTTCCTATTATAACAGTAATAAAATGTTAAGAATATCAGCAGCTGGACTATATCAGATATAACCTAAGATGACAAAATGCCTTTATGAACGTAATATCGAGTCTATCCGTCACCTATTAAATAAAATTTGGAAATCCAGCTTAATTCCAGAGAAGTTGAACGGGGTTAATATAATACCGATCCTTAAAGTAAATAGAAATATAACTCAGCGAGCCATAGACGGCTTTCCTCGACCTTTATGCAAAGTAATGGAAAGGTTAGTTGGTAGCAGATTAGTGTAAATCGATTAAAAAGATGACTTAATAGATCAGCAACAAGATCGTTTTAGGAACGAACGATCACCTTTTGCACTACAAGAGGAAACACTGGATACGTCATTTTCGTTTTCTACGACACGAAAAAGGTGTTCGATAATATATAAAAGAACATAGATTATACATAAACAGGAAAAAGACTAAGATAATGATTATAGATGGCAATAGTCAATCACAGGATCCACAAAGTATAGATGGCTTACAAGTGGTTGAGAGATTTGTATACTTAGGAACGCTAATCACAAAGGACGGAAGCTCAACAGAGGAAATTAAACGGAGAATAAAGATAGCAAAAATGGCGCTATTACAATTAACGAAAATATGGAAGAGCCATGAGATAACAATACACACAAAAATGCGTCTTATGAACTCGCTGGTGTTCTCTGTATTCCTATATGCATCAGAATGCTGGACAATGAAAAAGAGCGATACACAACGCATTAATGCGTTTGAAATGCACTGCTGGAGGCGAATGCTAAGGATACCATGGACTGCGAAAAAAACTAATTTGTCAATACTTCAAGAAATTAAGGTGGATCAGAGATTACAAACCGTGGTACAGAAACGAATAACATCATACGCAGGACATATCATACGACAGAATGGATTGGAAAAAATGATTATGACGGGTATGGTAGAAGGTCGTAGGAAAAGAGGCAGGCCACCAACAAGATATATAGACAGAATTAAAAGAATCGCAGGCACCGCATCAATACGAGAAATGATGGACCGGGCAGCAGATCGAACTACATGGCGGCTAAAAACGTTCGTTTATGAGGATTCATAGGGTCACGATGCTCGAAACGAGCCACCGATGATGATGATGATATATCTATTAACGTTATTTGAAAAACAATTCGCGTGTATGATCTTTGAGAGACAATGTACCTAAAATTATCTATTCATTCTTTGAGGAAATTTAAAGTGCAAATAGGAAATACGTCTTCAGCAAAAGGTTAAAAGACAGGATTCCTCTAAAAGGATTTGTGTTAAATCTTCTGCTATTCATACTTATAGTACCAAAATACTATCTCGTACTGAGTATGAAAACAGCGCGTCCAACATTCCAACTTAGAAAACAAATATAGTAACGATAATGAAGCATCAGGATTAATAAACACTCCTTAGAGCACCTTAATATAATATCGGTAGCTTATAGTATTAAGAATTTATCGAACCCATTGTGACGAGAAATAATACCAACGAATGTAAAACAGCGACCGGAATAAGCAAATGACGCGATAAACCTTCTTCAACAAGAGCCATGGTTAAAACTAACGAATAATAAATTAAACAGAATCGAACTGCAAATAGAACAGTGGATGACGTCGTGTAAATAGACGTAAAGAGATAATAACATTAGTCAGATTATGAATAGATCACACGAGGTTAGCGCGTGAATTCATAATTGATGGAAATTCATCGGTGATGCAATGAAAAGTGAAACGCTGTCGAGCGGAAACCAGTTAAACTAATTTTATTTTAATAATTAATAATTATTATTATTGGTAATAACTCCGCGCTAGCTGTGGAAGGTATAAAGTACTCGAATTTCAATTAATGAAATTACAGTAGTGGACATAAACGAAGGGTTACATGACCGCGAACATTATTCATTTGATTCCTTTTAAAGTACAAATTTACTGAAATTAAATTGAGTAACTAGTATTATAAATAAAAAAAAACGACTAAGAATATTCATTTCCCAAACTGTTTTGATATTTATTTATTTCCTAAATTCTTTTGATATTGTATTTTAATTTATATAGATGCGAATGACCTCTGCAGTTGATCGTTATAAAATAAAATAAGATAAAAATAAAATTGATGTTTCAGAACACATTGTTTCGATGATCAAGAGTTATTATTCGAAATAACGCTACTATCTAATATTATGAATAACTAAATAACTGGATAAATAATTAAGTAAATAAATAAATGTATATATATATATATGTATATGTATATGTATTATTAAATGTAGGATTCGATTATGAGGTACACAAATCAATTAAGACAACTTTCATTTCAAAATAAAACGTAATTAATGGCACATTTCCTGTAATATATATATATATATACACGAGAGAAACAGGGAGTGGAAAAAACCGATTCCTAAATTTAAAAGATCATTTACTATCATACGACAACAATGTTACATTTTATTTGGCGATGTTAATTTTATGTATTTGGTATTTTCTAGTATATACCAGCCGCCATAAATGTGCATGGAGGAAAATTGTTGTGTATATTGGTTGTAGTTCGGAATACTCCATATTGCGAAGTAATATTTCCATGTTTCCAATCATTGTGCGTGAAGTAATCGATATAATGTGTATCGGCTGTAAACATAGATTCAAATTATTACTTTTATAAATTGTATACATTATTCCGTGGACCTTAAACACACATGACGGTGAATGTATATTAGGGGCCTACTGCCGTAGCGGTTATAATTTAACATTCTGTAAGACTTGAATTCGAATCCACTCGAAGATGAGAATTTTTCATTCTAAAAAAACCTTTAACCAACTCAGCTACCCATCTAAGTGTCCGCTAAATGAACACTAGCTTGCTAGGAAAGTAAATAAATTCGTGAAGGCTATAAGAAACTAACTACTATTGGCGTGCCGGAGATCGCCATTTGGCGTGTCCTTTATCAATCTTCTGGTTGATAAGAATCGCTTAGGTGGCGTTGCCTATCAAATTTTAAAGTTTATAAAACTTTACATACACGTAATGATAATAAGAGATAAGAAGGTAGTTCGCAGACGATTCGCATCAACCACGAGATAATGAATCAGGTAGGTGATGCTTTCTCAGCTAATCAATATGACCTGATTTGTAATTGTTGTTTCTGGACATTTGTTATCTATATTTCCAAAGTAGTTGGTACTTATTTACTCACTAGTTACACGGACGGCTAAGTTGGCTAGGGATTTTTTTATTATATGAACTTTTTTTCCATGAGATTTGAATTCAAGAATGAACCGACTAATTAGATGGACAAGTAAGTAGTCTAGAAGTCTTTTTATTAAAAGAATAATTTTCGACGGGATTCAAACTAAGGAATGGTGACATTGCTACTATTACTATTTCGCAACCGCATATGCTTCCAATTTAATAAACGGAAAATAAAATTGTTTATACTGTAATGTTTGCAACGGTACAATTTAAAGAATATAAAGAATAGTCATATCATTAATCAAGTTGCAGTTAACAAGCGTATGGCTAATACTGACTCATATTAAAAAAAAACTCCACAACAGGTTAAGGCGGTTCAAGATATGGACAGAACAAACTTCAGCTATTAAGATACCGAATCTAGATTTTTTCTAAAAAGATGTTAGATTTTACAAGTGATTTTTGGTAAATTGCGGAACCTAATTTTCATAATGATGCTTTTTCTATTTTCGATCAATTCATATCTTATTGCAATGATAAAATTGGATTTATTATTTAAAAAAAAAAAAAAAACGATTTACGCTATGGTCCTTATAAATTTATTTGTTGCATGCTATTTATTTCCTAATAAACCTAGGCTCCAACGCTTGGACCTTAAGGGGATCGTATAATCAAATATTTTCACCGTTTTATCCTCGTGTTATAGGTGATTTTAATTTAGGGTTACCGTGTTGATATATCTAAATTTTAAAATATTGTAAAGTATTAACACAGTGTGTGGATGGCTTGAGTTGTTACATTTAGTTTGTAAATACGGTTATAGATAAGAACATGAATAAGAAATATATGTTTAATAAAAAAGATATAACAGTGGCGACGAGGGCGGTCGAATTTATGCTTAAATTACGTTGACAAATTAGTAAAGTTTGATAATTATGTTAATCATCATAGTTAGACTTATATAGTTAATTGTTTTCGTGTAAAAAGTAAAATGAATACTTAGAAAATTTTATCAGTAAAAAGCATCAGCAGTTGTTTTGTTTTTTCGTTATGGATCCTAAATTAAAAGAATACTTTAGCGAATCTGGGAAGCAAATGTCGATAATATTTGCAGCGCAGTTGAGTGACACAATTAAGGAGTTAAAGTCACCATCACAGGTTTCAACAGCAAATACCGACCAGATAACGTCAAAAACAACTGAAGGTAATTTAAATAATAATTACACATTTTGTCAATTTGAAGCTACCGTAGAAACGTTTATATAATATATAGAGCGTTTAGAAAACTATTTTACGTTAGTCAATATATATTATTACAGACGAAAAAAAGCTCAGATACTCCTAAATTGTATCGGTGCAAAGCATTACGGGTTATTATCGCGATTAGTAGCACCAAAGGCAGTTAGTGACATTAAATATAAACAAATAGTTGATTTATTAACTATTCATTTATGTCCGAAGCCAAACCCAATTGTAGAAAGGCATAAATTGTTATCTACAATGCAAAAACAATCTGAGTCGATCTAAAATTACATTGCGGAATTAAAACAGTATGTAACTACATGTGAATTACGTTGCAAAGATTGCAATGCAGACAATCCGGAATTGTTGTTACAACCACAGTTTATTCGAGGTATAGCAAATGAACATATTAGAGAACGATTATTACAAAGCGGTGAAAAAGATTTTAATGCTCTTTTTCAAGTTGCACTTTCACTGGAGGCTTCATTATTAGACAATAAAACATTATCAAAAAGTGGTTCCGCTGAAGTTCACAATGTGAATAGCCATCAGAGTCGTCATGGTTCTTACCAAAAGAAACAACAGCAACGACAAAAATCACCATCAGGCCAAAAAGTAAATAAATACAATCTGCAATATTCTCATTCACAAAAACGAGTAGATTTTAAGCAGCTTGGAATAGCAGGACTTTGCAAACGCTGTGGCAAGGATAATCACATTACAAAAGAATGTAAAATAGATCGAAGTAAATTACACTGTAAAGGATGTTCAAAGCCAGGGCATGTAGAAAAAGTATGTATAACCACATTGCTCAAAAATCAGTCATCCATCACAAATTATGTGGAAGTAAATAATTTAATTGATGAGGAACAGCCATATAAATTCTATACAAATGTGTAAGTTGAGAAAACACCGGTTTACATAGAAGTAGATTCTGGGGCAAGCTACACAATTTTGCCATTATCAATGTGGAAGGTATTGGGATTACAAAAGCAAATTTTAAAATCTGACAAGGTTTTCTGTTCATTTACGCATCACCCATTTAAACCAATTGGGGAGGTGATGGTCACCGCCACCCATGGAAAACAAAAGTATACATTGTGAAGAATAATCATACACCATTATTAGGTGGAAATTTTATACATGGTTTAAACATTAGTTTACTTAACTGTGGTTATATTGAACCAACAGGCAACATAAACCACATAAAAAGTAACTTAGCACATTCAGAAGCAATCGAGTTTGAAGTCAAAATCTTAAAAGAAAAATTTATAAATACTTTTCAACAGCGAATTGGCAAGATTCCAAACTTAATTTGCAGTTTGGAACTTAAAGGTGTTAAACCAGTCTTTACTAAGCATAGGACTTTACCTTTTGCACTCAGAGAAAAGGCAGAAAAAGAACTTGATGAGTTAATTACCTCAGGTGTATGACTCCAACTCGATTAAGTGATTGGGGTTCACCTGTATTATTCATTCCAAAACCAGATGGAACTAGACCAAGTTCTCCAGGGCCTTGATGGCATTGTATCATATTTTGACGATATTATAGTTTATGGTATTACATTTGATGAGTGCCGTGAACACTTATATAAATGTTTGGAACATCTTGAAAAATTTGACCTACATGTAAATGAAAATAAATGTTCATTCTTCAAACAAGAAATAAATTACTTAGGGTACCACATTACCAGAAATGCTATAAGAAAATCACCAGAAAAAGCTGAAGGTATTTTGAAAGCTCCAACACCAAAAAATAAAAAAGAGCTTGAACAATTTTTAGGATTGATAGCACATTATTCTAAGTTTATTAAAGATGTAAGCACCATCACTTATTCATTTTGGAAACTTAAAAAAGCAAATTCCAGGTTCACATGGGGACCTCAACAAGAACCATCATTTATCAAGTTAAAAAATATTATTGCAAGTGATGTACTTAGACCTTTTGATTCTAAGTTACAAATTATATTAACATGTGATGCGTCTCCAGTGGGCATTGCTGCAATTTTAGCACATAAAGAAGATAATGGAGAGGAATGGCCAGTTATTTTTAAGTCACATTCTCTTAACACTACAGAAAAATCTTATAGTCAATTGGATAGAGAAGCCTTGGCAATATATTGGGCATTCAAAAAACTGTACAAATACTTATATGGTCAGAAATTTGTATTAGTAACAGATAATAAGCCTTTATATCATATTTTTCATCCAAATAAAAATTTACCATCTATAACATTGGCAAAGTTACTTAGATATGCTTCTTACATGTCAGAATTTCAATATACAATCAGACACAAGCCTACAGAAGAAATGTCAAATGTTGATTACTTTAGCTGTTCTCCAGTCAAAAGTGATGACATAGAAGAAAAAGAGTTTAATCAAATCCAAGAGCTTGTTGTTCAGGACATCAGCTCAGTAGCAATCAACAAGGAAAACATCAAGCTAGAAACAGAAAAAGATAACCACCTGTTACAGCTCAAAACTACACTCTTATCCGGTGAAAATTCAGAAGGAAAATTTCAATTGTTAAATGGAATAATTTTCAGGGACAATAGGGTAGTTATACCTGAATCATTACAACTGATAGTTCTTCAAGAACTCCATGAGATACATATTGGAATTACCAGAATGAAACAACTAGCTAGACACTATGTCTATTGGAAAGGAATGGACAAAGCAATAGAACAATTTGTCAAAAAATGCTCCAAGTGTGCTCGAGTACAAAAAGAGCCCAAGAAAATATATCATATCTGAGAGACACCAACAGAGAATTTTCAAAGAATACACATGGATTTTGCTGGCCTAGTTAATGGTAATTACATATTGATAGCTGTTGATGGAAAATCTAAATTTCCATTTGCAGAGATATTTATAAAGCCACCAACATCACAGTCAACCATAGAGATGCTAAAACGAATATTTTCTGTACATGGAATTCCAGCATTATTAGTCTCAGATAATGCTACCATTTTCAACAGCCAGGAATTCACAGATTTTTGTAGTCAACATAGTATAAAAGAAAAATTTAGTGCACCATTCAATCCAGCAACCAATGGTCTTGCAAGAAAGGATGGTTCAGTCCGTAAAGAATAAGCTGAAGGCTATGGATAACAAAAATTTACCAATTGTTGAAAAGCTTCGCAGAATTCTTTACAAGATGCGATCAACACCACTAAATGATGGACTCACTTCAGCTGAAAATTATTTTAATCGTAATTTACACACCACGTTTGATCTGCTCATCCAGTCAACAGGGCCTACAAAACAGGGAAGTTAAAAATGCTCAAGTACCACATATGTGGGAGAAAGGATGTTAACACAGAACTACATTGGTAAAGAAAAATGGCTGACCAGAGTAATCACAAAAACCATGGGAAACCTACATTATGGATTAAAGCTGGATAATGGACACATACAAAAAAGGCATATCAATAATTACAGAAGACAGAGGTAACTTTTCAGCAGCCACAAAAAATGGTTTCTTTCAAGCTACCTCTTCCACCACCAAAGAACATGACAACACAAAGTCACAGTCAAACACAACGGATGCATAAGAGAGCCAAATGGTGGCGACAGAAAACTTAGTTCCAACAGAAGCTTCAGTTACTGAAGCGCCAGTGGAAACTCCAGAATCAATACTAGTGCAGATACAATAAAGAAAATCCACATGGCAACATCATCCACCAAGATATTTACAGAATTATGTTTGCCAATAATAATAATAAGTATCACTCCCATTGTTCACTTGAATTTCAAATTATGTGTGGGAGAGTGATATATCTAAATTTTAAAATATTATAAAGTATTAACACAGTGTGTGGATGGCTTGAGTTGTTACATTTAGTTTGGTTGTAAATACGGTTATAGATAAGAGCATGTGTTAAAATAAGAAATATATGTTTAATAAAAAAGATATAACACATGTATCTATGAAAAGATGAAGATCAATGATAATGCTTCAATCTTCATTGTATTTCTGCTCAGTAACCACTTTGTGTGCTCACTGTACACCTCTTGTGTTGAACATAATATAGAATATTCTCTGTTCTATATTTCACATTTTTCAGATCGACACCTATTCTGTATATTAAAGACCCCATACTTAAATTAGCAAATAATTTTTCCATAATTGCAGTATGCATAAACGAATAACAGCAATTGGCAACTATGATTCCGGGCAACTTATGTTCATGTGTACCAGATACAAACGTCGTCGTATTAAAAGTAATTAGTTATAACGTATGTTATTATTATATTCATGCATGTATAATTTTTATTACTTGCAATTATGTAGATGTTAAGATATTTTCATATATATTTAGCACCTCGTATGCCTGTTATTATAATTTTGTTTCTTTATCATAGGCTTTGTAGCAAATTTATTTTGTTATATTTGTTTTAACATTTATGTATGTTATAATTTTTGTCTTTGTGTATATGCATATATATATATATATATATATATATATATATATATATATATATATATATATATATATATATATGCATGTCTTTATATATGTGCATTGTATTTAACTAATTTTTACCCACATAATATACACGCATAGTAGACAAAGGGATTGTGGTTTCTATTCTGTTTCAGCCCATATTATTCAGTTTATTTTACAAGGAACTAACGTATGATTTTATTAATTTTTGTCAGCATGCCTACACACACACACACACACTTTAATTTACCAGTTTCATGCATAATTTATATAGTCGACGTTACAATTGATATACTATTTAAATTATTGTCTTAAAAAGTGCTATCTCATATTCGTACTTTCTCCAGTATTACATTTAAGTACTCGTATACGAAATAACGGATTACAAATCATTTATACGGTAGTTACGATAGAATTTGTATAATTTTCAAATCCTACAAGTATCTTTTTTGGAATCTAAAAAATATAAACAACCAAACAACAAATTGTTCAAAACATTTTCTTTCTTTGGTCAAATAACTGTTTATAGATCAATTCTTTACCCTATAACATGTTGAGGTTTTTATTTTTTAACTTTTTAGTCGTTTTTACAGATGGAACTTTACACTTTTAATTTACCGAGAAGCAACCGCCAACATTATATGTCGCGGTACATAGTTATGTCACATAGTGCTCGACTGTCAATCCGACGGTAGACGGTTCGATTCCAGCTCGCGGAATGAAGTTTTTCACCGAGAAGGCGGTGGTACTAGATTCCGTATAACCTGATATTCAGCCGCATGATCAATGCATCCAGTGTTAGTCTACTTTGTGTAACGATGATGATGAAGTTTAAAGGGAGAAAAGAAAATTTAATATTTTTAATATTACACGTTAAATAAAACGAAAAATACACATACCACCGGTAGTAGCACTGACGCGATTACGAGGAAATGAAATCGTTCTCGGAAGTAACTGTTGCGTCGCAGCGACTGTATTATCGAAATAATTCGATTTTTCCGTTTCGTTTAAGTTGTCCACATTTTTTTGACACAGGGATGTCCGTTCTTTACGACGAAATTTCGCTCGTCTATTTTGAAACCAAACCTAAAAGAGGTATTATAACCCCATTAATCAAGTTTAATAATGGGAGAGTTCTAGATTATGCAAGATTTAAAAAAAAACAAAAAACATTCTTTTTCAAAAACTACATTTCGTTAAAAATGACTAGGAGTAAAAAAAAAATATGGAAAGCAATATTTTTGGAGAAAATCAGAATTTTTCGAAAACGAGATCTTAGTGTACATTTCAATTTATCAGTCATCCGGATAATGTGCCATTCTGGTTTTTCCTTTAATTCTACTACCGACTAGCTGAAATAAACCTGAACGATTCTAACCTGAACGATTCTAACCTAACCTAGCCGGGATAGTTCGACTTATTCAAAAATCGTCATCTTTTTTTGCTGATTAGTTTTACTCGATCGAGTTTACGCTTAATCGTTTTCATTCTAGTAACAATTTATTGTTTGCGGTTATTCTTACTATTTAGTTTATGGACGCTCCGTTTTCGTCGCATTTACCGGAGGGGGGTCTCAAAGTAAATCTGGAAACTCGAATTTTTGTAATTTTTTATATTATGTAGGTAATCGAATCATTTTATCTATATTCCTATTATATAAATTGTGTGAAAGTAGATTCGCTATTAGTGGCACATTATGACTTTTAACGACATTTCCTCTTGTTATAATGCAGAAGGAAACATCTCTTAAATCAAACACGACGGTTAATTAAATTGGAGACATTTAATCGATTGAAATAATTTCCCGGATTTACACTTACTGATTTTTGTTTATAAAACAAATTTTATTACAAAAACCGAGGATAGAACGTTACATTATATCGTTTCCAACGTCCGTTATTTCCTGCGTACAAGTGCACGTTTTTTAGACTCAATGAAGATCGGTACATGGAAGTGTGAGGATAAATGTCAAATTACATAGAATAATGTCTCCGACTCTTCTGCATGGGCTCTACCTGTTGAAAATGTGATAACGTGTGTAATTATGGACGGTTTTTATAACTATGAAGGAACGTACGATTCGGTATAGATCGGGAACATATAAAGTTTGAATATTCTTAACTCATTTCTTCCTGTTCCTTAGTTTATGTTATTTTTTTTTTTACACGATGTCCTGTCTAGCCTAAAACTTCTACAATTGAATAGTTTTATATAAGCTAGGCTTGGAATCCTTTATTGCTTCTCATTCACCTAATGTCATCTTCCTTTCTGAGACCCGGCTTTAGATATTTTGGGGTAGCACTGTTTTCGTGACGATAGTTTCGAGGTGCAGTAATATTTATATTTCATAACGCTTCTTTCATATCATGTCACATTTTGCCTTAACAGTAATGGTTTACGTTTGTTAGTATGTTACCTTAGCAAAAATATATTCTTCTTCTCTTTTTACTACCCTCTAAATCAAATTTGTTCGCTAATTTTGTGAATGCTCTGCTGACTCATTCAACTATCATATGTGATGGCGATTTTAATGATCATCATCACTGGGGTTGTAATTTAGTTAATCGTTCAGGACGATCTATAATGGATATTATTAATAACATCGATTTATCAATCGTTAATGGTAAACCATAATTACTTATACGCACGTACCTTCTGACGCTTAAGATTTAACACGAATTTCGAGTAACATATTATTACAATTTGTTTGGAAAGTTATGCTGCTCCTTTAGGGAGTGATCATTTACCTATCGTATTCTCAGTTAAGCTTCACCGTCGGTCAATTACATTTTTTTGATTTCCCATATTCTTCTCCTTGATTTCTTCCTGATCATAAAATCCGAAAATTTTCATAGTAACTTGATTCGATACGTTTACATTTACTTACACATGCATCCAAATTTTTCTTTGAACTCCGGAACGCTTGGCTTTCCAACGTCAGAAAACTTAATCTATATAATCTTCAACATATTGGTGGGGTTCGCATTCTCACTATTACTAGAAGTTGTCAACTACTCCGTTCAAACGTTTCCGACGTAGTAACACTATACGAGTTTATCTAACTTATACAAGACAAGTTGGTTTTACTCGTCAATTTATTTCGTCTAAAAAAAGAGGTGTTCGGAGAAAATTGGTTTCTTCCATAAATCGCACTTAATCCAGCGCTTACATCTGGAAGACAGCAAGATTAATTGCAGGAAAATCTATAACCATCCTTTGGAACTTATTCTCAATCTTTCGATCAATTTAATGGCACAACCAAGTTATGTTCTACATCATTCTGAATTATTTTTATCTACTAATTCTTTCATTCATCGTCTCGGGTTCAATTATTACGTGGTAAATAATTTTCATGTTTTAACCATTTCCTTAATACCGCGACTTAAACACTGAAAGTTGATCTAAAAGTTGACTACTACTATAGTCCAATTTGCAATTAAAGATTTATACAACGGGATGAGTTTGACGGAGTCAGCACCCTATGAAGAATGGCACTGATAGTTTAAAAGATTATTTCGTTTGTTCTAAAATTATTTTACAACATATTGGACAATTTGGTTCTGGGAACGAACTTAGTACTAATGAAGATTTATTCAGCTTTCAGGTATTGGTTCAGACATGTCGCGCCATACGAACTAACATATTTGCTTCTTTCGTGGATTATGAGAAAACTTTTGATACCGTGAAATAAGTAAAACTTATTCAGATATCGAAGGAAATCGGACTGGATAACCGTGATATTATAATCATGGCAAATTTATATTAAAATAAGAGCGCCCTTGTAAGCATAGACGGTCGATTATCAGACGGAATTACTATAATAAAGAGGGTTTGCCAGGTATGCATTCTTTAAATTCTTTTATTTAATATGAATATTTGGAAAAAGTTTTTAAGGAATCGATCATTAGGAAACGTCAAGGTATAATAATTAATGAAATTATTATTAATAATATCCGATACCTAGATGATACGGCGATCACGATTTGCAAGAACTCATGAATGCAGTAAATGAGAGTAGTAAACGTATGGGTTCACAAATAAATGCTATAGAAAACAAAACGGAATGTGCGGGACATTAATAGTACTGTACAACTCAACAATGAAGATCACGAAGACAGCTCCTATAAAATATTTAGTATGTCACGTTAACGGCACATGAGATCTATCGAGATGCAGAATAGAACAGATGAGGATGTGCTTTGAGAAAATGAAGAAATAAGTTTCTGAATGTGTTATATGTCTTTAGCGTTTTGTTGTATGGTGCTGAATCATGGAATATATCTGCGCCATCGAGCAAAAAACTGGAAGCCTTCGAGATGTAGTGTAAAACTTTTTCGAGGGCAAAAATGACTAATTCTGAAATATTACATCGTCTGAATAAGCAGGTGGAAATTAGACGAAATAAGTAGAAGGATATCATTGTTGTGTATTTAGAAAATTAAAACCATCTACCGTAATTAACAAGTTTTGAGGATATCAACGTTTAAATGGAAACATTTTCCTAATATCTTCATTTACGATGCATAAAATGAATATATTTTTTGTTTGCATAAAATAAATAGATGTTATATATATAAAATATATATATATTATATATATACATCGATCTTTAGATGCATATGTTACACATACATAAATCACTAACTTGTACTCGAGCTTCGCTGAGGGACACTCTTTTTGCTAATTCCTCTCGTATGAATGCGTCTGGGTAATGAGTTTTTTCGAATACTCTTTCTAGAGCGTTCAGTTGACTACTGGTGAAGGTGGTTCTATTTCTTCTCGGCTTAATCCGTTTTTCTGCTTCGATATCTTCGTAGCGATATTCGTTTACTGCGTGGAAAACAAATTCATTAGAGTTGTTAAATATAAATTAATTTTTTCTCGATTTTTTAACGAAAACCAGACTTAGTAATATTTTCATTTTAAATTAAAGTTCGAGAAATTTTTAATTACAATTGCAAGTTAATTACAAAATTTCAACAATTAATTTTTTTGTATAGTAAAAAAATAAACAAGGTTCACATCGAAGCCATATTAATATAATATTTTTTGTTTACGCATCACTGTATATAAATATAAAAATAAATCATCTTAATTTAACTTCTAAAGTACATATCTTATATTTTTTAAATATAATATGGCGAACTAAATTTTTCTAGAAGAGGCAGGGACTATCTCGTTTCTATAAAGAATAATGTCTTAGTCAATTACAGGCCAGACTTACAAATACATTACGTAAATTACTCGGAAAAAAAAAATTAATAATATACTTCTCTGATAGGTGGAAACTTTAAAATTTCCCGATCCTTTACAGTTTCACAAAATAAACAAATACTCAGAATTTACTAATTAAACTCACAACTGATGCACGAGAAAATTTAATTCGAAATAAAGTTACAACAACGGTTAGTTTTAATTTAGAAGAAGCGTTTGATAGATTCTGGAAACATCAATTTTTATTCGCTTTATATCAGCGGAGATTCGGAAAAAATTTATTCAGGATTTTTCACTTATCCCCCGTTTATCGAATTATTATACAAAATTAAACAACATATTTTTAGTTTTCTCCGCTAGTATTTTATATCATCCTGTACGATGATACATTATCCCCACTCCTACTGTTGTTTTGTATATTTATTACGATATAGACTATGAAGTAATTCCTCTTTTGAGATAGGGTTTTTCAAAAAAAAAAAAAAGGCATGGGCATACTCTGTTCGCCCATCGAGTCTGCTCCACTACGAGTATCGTAAGCCACTGAATATTAGTTGGGTGTATATATTGTAGAGGCGGGGGTTTGTAAATATGTTAATTCTCCGCCATATCTTCTCGGTTTCCCAAACTTCGACTAGTACTACCTACGGAATTTTCGGAAGTCATTCCTCCTTCTGTTTAATAAATTGTTTAGTTTCGACTTGTCGCCCTCTATATCGTATATAATTGTCTACAGTAGGGGATGAATTGTAAATTTCTAGTGCGTTTCTACGCTGATCAACGTATCGATTACATTCTGCATCCCGCCGTAGTTGCGACGCCGAATGTGCAGCAAGCGTGCCAAAGAATTTCTTCTTCTCGCGAACAATTGGATATTAATACGGATAGGAATCTTGATATCTCGTTCAAGAGAAAATTCCTTCGAACATCACCACTACTGCGCATCAATATAAAGTCCGTTGTCATTGAGCAGTCCGCCAAATATCTGGGGGCTAATGTTTCACCCTAAAATGTCATGCAATGGGGAAATCAGATTTTTCTTACGTAAGTGCAACAAAGGACTCAATATATTGCATCTCCGCTAACTAACTTTTAATATATTATTAATTTGTGGAATTTCTATTATTAATACGATTTAAATCGTTTGGCTAATACAGCTAAAACTAAACATCGGATGATCGTAATGAAACTAAATGTAACGATGGTAATTAAAATCCTGATACGAAATTTCACCGGAATAATTTAATAAATTCATTTATTAATGCGTATTTATTCTAATATTATTAAGGAAGGTTAATTTTTATAATTCAATTAATTAATCTCTATAAAATTTAACTATAATATCGGGTAATACTGTTCAAACGACTCTATAGTAGATTAATCGATCGTTATTTTTGTATCACGGTTGCAAAAAGTAAACATAGTATTATGAAACGACCACGTTAACTGCGTCGATATCGGTAGCAATACGAAGTTGTGTAACTAAACAGCGTACTATTAACTGACTTCTTCAAATATTAATAATTCAAATTTGAATTTATTTCCTGTTCGAAATAATTTATTTTATATACATGAAATAAAACGTTTATATAATGTCCGAATAAAAAAATACAATCATTCATTCACTCGCGTCACAAACGCATTACACATTCATATATATATATATATATACTTGCAAACCCCATCTACACATAACACAATATTTTTATACACTGAACATATGAATACAATAACACTAGTAGTGCACTATTAAACAAAAAACGTGTAAAAACTATGAAGAAGGCTTATTAAATAAATACAATGAAAGTTCAATTAATTCTGCAATAGTATTCAATACGAGAAGATTCATATTATATGATACGTATTATTCATATATATATATCCCCCCTGGGGGTACTTTGTACCTTCAGGGGACCGGAGCTCTAACCGGTACGGGGCGCGTCCACAGATGGCGGATGGTGGAGTGGCCTACAGATATGTAGGTTAGCTGCGAATAAGGCGTTAGCCAAATAAGCAGTCGCGGACCAAGAGCGGCTACTGGTGGAAAGCCTCATGTAGGTGATTCCAGTAGTGACAGGGTAGAGACACGAGGATGCAGATGGGCAGCTTGAGGACCTGCCCACTAAAAGTCTGCAAAAATCCTATGACTGTCTCTCCCTCGGCGGGTTAAGGTCGCCGTAAAAACCTTAAATAAATGTTACTCCTCAGTAACAAACCGTTGCCTTGCGGTTAGGATTTTCATCCAAAGGCTTGGTACAGGGAAGCAGCTGTTACCAATACCTTCTTGGAGCGGACGACAAATGATGTCGGTAAGGTTCAAGTTAGGACAATCGTACGGCGAAAATCACATATTGATTTAATCGACTACGGTACTGCGATGAGGAAAGCAACGGAAAACTACCTCATTAATTATTTCTAAGAAAACCATTATGTTCACGAATTACTCAGAATCAGATTTGTTACGTGATCCGACTGACAATCGGCGTCTAGGTTACAACGGGATCTTGGATGTGAAATATGCGACCGTGTCATGCGACCCGAGTGACGATCGGCGCTGCAAGGTCATGGCTCAGACTTGCAGTGTAAAATATGTGACTGAACCTAAAAGAATCAAGAAGGATAAAAAGATTTTGAACATTGCAACGTGGAATATAAGAGGGTTAAACCAGGTAGGGAAACTAGCTATAATAGAAAGAGAATGTGAAAGACTAGGAATCAGCATAACTGGTTTAAGCGAAACTAATTGGCAAGGAGACGGCCACTTTCTAACATCGTCGGGTAATAAAGTTTATTATGCAGGCGGAACAGAACACAAAAAGGGTGTGGCTTTCTTAATTAATAGAAAACTGAATAATTATGTAGTGGCATTTGAAGCAATAAATGATAGAATGATTTATTTAAAACTGTTGACTAAACCGATGCCTCTACACATGACGATGAAATTGATTTGTTTTATGAAGATCTACAAAATATTATAAATAGAATCAGTAAAAGAGAACCTATGTTAATTTCAGGTGATTTTAACGCCAAAATCGGTGACACTGCGAAAGAGAACAGTTTGCGTAACGTAATAGGTAAATTTGGATTAGGAAAAAGAAATGAAAGGGGTAACCGATTATTAGAATTCTGTATTACAAATAGCCTATATATAACAAATACTGGCTTTAAAAAACATCCACGTCGATTATATACATGGAAATCGCCATCTGGAAATTCGAGGAACCAGATAGATTACATACTGGTGAGATCAAGATGGAAATCATCATTATTGGATGCAACAACATATCCTAGTGCTGAATGTGGAACTGACCACAACTTACTAGGAGGGAAATTTATAATGCGATTGAAAAGAATTATATGCACATCTCATAAATATAGGACGATAATAAATAAGCCGGATACTTTCTGTTCCGCAGTAAATAACAATATCGAACAAGATAATCGAAATTATGAATCGCCTAATGATATTTGGCTGAAACTGACCTCAGCGATTGAACGGGCAAAAAAAGATGGATCAAATCCGATGAGTATACGGAAAAGGAAAAACTGGATAACTGATGACACAATAAAATTAATTGAAAGACGTAGGAACACAAAAATCCATGGTAATGATGTGGAGTATAGGCAATTATGCAGAGATATCCAACGTGCATGCAGAAAGGATAAGAATAGATACTATGGAGATCTATGTAAACAAATACAAGCTCACAAGGAAACGAATGAAACTAAAGATATGTTTAAAAAAATACGCATAGTTACTAGAGAATTTAAAGCCAAACCATGGGGTATTGTAAACAACACCGGGTCGTTAATAACAGACATACGTGAAATAACGGAATTTTGGCGTGATTACTGTCAAAAATTGTATACAGATATAAATAGAAGTACAAATAGAAATTCAACGCAAATAAAGGACAATAAATTTGAACAAGAACCTATGCCTTTACGCGATGAAGTAAAACAAGCAATTGTCAAGCTAAAAAATGGAAAAGCTGAAGGCGAAGACAAAATTCCTGCCGAAATAATTAAAATATTATCCGGAGTCACTTTTGATTTCCTATATAAATTATGCTGTAAAATATGGAATACATGTGAATGGCCGCGTCAGTGGACCACGTCAATTTTAATACCGATACATAAAAAAGGTCTACAAAAAGTTGCGATAACTATCGTACAATCGTCCTCATTCCACACGCTTCTAAGATATTATTACACGTAATAAATGAGCGTTTAAAGTCTTATCTTAATTGGCAAATTCCTGAAGAACAAGCCGGTTTTGTCGCAGGAAAAAGCACGCGGAATCAGATTTTGAAAATGAAACAAATTATAGAAAAAGTCAGAGAATACTACGTGCCTGTATATATAGCATTTATAGACTATAAAAAGGCTTTTGACAGCGTGATATGGGACAAGCTATGGATAATTTTGTCCGAAATGTATAATGCTAGTGAAATCACTTTACGAAAACAATTATAATACAGTACGAGCAGATAATTATTTCTCTAAACCTTTCAAAATATCAAAAGGTGTTAGACAAGGATGTATCCTATCGCCACTTTTATATAACATATACTCTGAATATATAATGCGACGTACTCTTGCCGCAGAGGAAGGAGGTATTTCAATTGGTGGAGCAAAAATTAATAATTTGAGATATGCCGATGACACGGCAATTTTTGCATCATCTATGGAAGAATTAAGTACAACTTTAAATAAACTGACGACAGTAAGTCATGAATTCGGAATGCGTATAAACAAAAATAAAACAAAAATTATGATAGTGGATCATAATAATGAAAACATATCTAATACTTCACAACAATTACACGGATATGAAGTCGTCAACGAATTTGAATATCTAGGTCTCCGGATCAACAATAAAGGAGGCTCAAGCAAAGAAATAAGGAGACGATCTGCGATGAGTCTAAATGCTATGAATAAGTTGCAACGTATCTGGCGGGATGGAAATATCAATTATTCTACAAAAATACAACTTGTTCGTTCCCTGGTGTTCTCCATCTTTACCTATGGTTCCGAAACATGGGTAATAAACTCCACGGATCAGCAATATATTGATGCATTTGAAATGAAATGCTGGCGCATAATGCTGGGTATAAAATGGCACGATAAACAAACGAACGTCTCGATCATTAAGCGTCTTAATATAGATAAACGATTGTCACAAGACATACGCGATAAAATGCACAAATTTTTCGGTCATATAATGCGTGCACGAGACTTAGACAGGACAGTCACACTAGGAAGAATGAACGGACATAGAAGAAAAGGTCGGCCAATGACCCGATGGACGAAACAAATATGCCGACGTGTTAAACTGTCAATACCAGATTTGGTACACTCGGCAGATGATCGACAACTGTGGAGGAATTTGATTGCTACATAATGGTCACGACGGTCAATTATGATCAATATACGACTGTAGATATATATATATATTCTTATAATGAATAAATTACAATAGCAATTAATTCTCTTTTAATTTAATAACGCTGATTATATGAAAAGAGAAATGTTTACGATACAGGTTATTAGACTTAATAATGTGATACAGGCGGACAGAATTTACCTCTGATGTAATAAAATAAGACGCAATCCTGAAGTAAATAATTACAACGTCACTTATAATTCGTCAAACTGATTTTTAAATTCTTCTGGGTAGAGAATTATATTCGATCGAGCAACCGTACGAAGCTTTATTCGTGATTTATTGCTATCGAGTGGAATTTTAATTCCATATAGATTATATTGCGTCATTCATTACTTTTAATAAAACACAACAAAAAAATTACATCCCATGCAGAATGCTGCCCTTTGCTTATGCTTGGGCGCCATGCGATCCACTCTCATTAATATCTTACACTGCGGAGTCTCCCATTTCGTTAAGACAGAAATTTATATCGGACGACAAATTTTACCTTACAGTCAGGAAGCGTTACCCTCGCATAATCAACAAACTACTTACTACAAAGCTCGCAATAATAAATATTGGTTTGGTAAAAATTTGTCTCCAATCATTCATAGTTGTAACGAATTACACGAGATAAGTTTAGTACGGACGTCTTTAGATCCCTTCTATAAGACTTCCACATAGTGTTACAGGAGTAGAATACTAGTTAATTACGTTTAAATCCGTAGTTGTATAATTTTTTTTTAGTGTCAACATGGTTCTTTAGGTAAATAATGAAAAAATGTGAAAACGTGTTTGCTCGCTTTTGGAGTAAACGATGTATCTTGCTTTTTACCTTCTCATGCATCTTGATTCGAGCGGTATTGTACGTAATCTATCGCAATCGATTCCGATCTCTTAATTTTTAATTTCGTTCCATTTTTCAATATCATCTATACGAGAGGTTTTTTTTTATTTCTTCTTCCTTCTACTACGTCTATTATTATTGTAATATGGAATAAGTACAATTTGGATTCAAGAATGGTTACACGAGAAGTAATCCTCTGTGTTCAGTTGTTGACCTAACTACAGTCAGGATCAAGACATGTATATAGGCTTTATAGATTTTTAAAAAGCTTTTGTGATAAGGTGGAACATAATAAAATGTTTGAGATATTTGAAAAACGATAGTAGTTATAAAGGATTTAAGATGTATCAGAACCATGTACTGTCAGCAGAAAGCAACAGCCAGAGTAGAAATACTAATGCTGTTCAATCTATACTCGGAGCATATTTTCGAATCAATTGCCGATGAATTTGGGAATTCGTGTAAACCGAATACTTAAAAATAATGTTAGATTTGCTGATGATATTACCGGTATAGGTCCAGAGAAGGACTGACAAAGCTATTTTAAGATATATATATAGACGCGTAAATGATTTTGAAATTAAAATTAACTTTAGTAAAACGAAATACACGAATCAGAAATAACAATTGAAGGAGAAAGGATAGAAAAAGTATCATCCTACAGATATCTAGGAAGTTGGATTTCTGAAAAGACAAATTCGAATATGGAAAAGTTAGGTGTGGGATAGAGATAGCGCGGAGGAAGGTATTCCTGAAAGTCAAGGGTCTATTGATTGAATTAAAATTGCGACTGTTGAGATGTTATATATATATATATATTGGCTACATATATGCGGCTGAAACATTCACGGCAGCGACGTCGAAGAAGATTGAAGCATTTGAAATGTGGATATATCGACGGCTTTTGAAGATGAGCTGGACGGAGAAGTAACTAACGCGGAAATACTACAACGTTCGCGAAAGCTCCAGGAACAACCATAATTAAAAAGAGAAACATTGCATATGTGGGTCGTATGATGAGAGGATACGAACTAATACAGTTAATATTACACGGAAGAAAAATAGAACGGCAGACCGAGGATATGTTGGTTAGACAATATAAAAAGCTGCTGGGTAGGCGTTAAAAATATAACAGAACTCACGGACGCATCACGCAACAGATTATTGAACATATTGGTCGCTAAAGTTCGCTAAGCGGTCAAGGCAAAACAATTAAGAAAAATATGGATATACTCGTCACATCCGCATGCACCTTTTATTTTAGAACGGCAACCAATTTTCTAGTAGTTTCCTATTTCCACCAAAAAAAGCGACCTAACCTCTACGACTTGTAATAATTCTGCAGACACCTCATTAGGGGCAACAGTCTTTCGCGCATAACTTTGTTTGGTCACGATTTCCGTTTCAGATTCCAAGATTGTATCTATTTCTTGCCGGTATCGTGTGTAGTTTTTTTTATCGATCATTAAATCGTATTGCTCTCGTACTTTCACCCGTTTTTTTTTTTTTTTTTATTAGTTACGATTTTTTCTCCAACATTAAAAAATTTTTATTTATTTAATCGTTTTATGTACGCTATAATCTGTAATCAATCTACTTGCATTATTAAGCTCTTTTTTTTCATTTCTATAATATTTTTTTATGTATTTGTTAATTTTTTCGTATTAAGCGCGTTATTTTTGCATTTTCTTCTGCATGTGAACCAATATTTCACTCGTCATTTAGTTCCTCTTTTGCTATTTGAATACATTCAGATTTTATTCGTCTGCAGTCGTCTTCGATAGTTCAATATTTCTTATTTGATAATTGACTCGCTCATTTATTTTTTTAGCGCATTTCCGTGTTCTGTAAAATTCGTAGATCTAATCATTTCGCTCTTTCTAACTTTTCCATTTTTCAACTTTCAATACATTTGATAGTAATAAATTGTGATCCGTATTCGCATCACGTCATTATATACTCTATTGTTGGAGATTTCTATGTATCTTCTCGGTGGTAATTTAAAGTGTTTGTTCATAATAAATAAATAAATAAATAAATAAATAAATAAATAAATAAATAAATAAATAAAGGTGTATTTATCAATTTTTAAAAACATAATAGTTACACTGCTACAAAATATATCACGGATACCGAAAACATGAATAGGTACCGTTCGAGGTTACCAAAACCGAATCATTATGTCTTATGGCATTATATTTCTCCGTACGTGTGTGTGAGTTGAAATACTCAAAAATCTATGCATAACCGTAAACCAAAAATCTTTTTCCGATTGTTAATTTAGATATAGCGAGATTTTTTAGCTCGTAATTAAACGACGAGTTTCGGTCACGCTGAACATTCAAAAAAAGAAATAATTTGAGTATATTTAGTTCTGCAAAAATGGCGAATACAAATTCGATACGTATTTTATTAGAATAATTAAGGTGGTGGTGGTGGTGGCCTTTTAACTTTTCCGGATTATTTTTCGTTCGCACACAATTACTTAATGCGCAGTGATGAATAATATAATCCAGCAAAATTAGGAAAGTCCACACCGTCCTGACAACGTAATGAAGAGTATGCGAAAAACTGAAATGAAGGGATAAATAGCGAAACTACTAATGTAAATCTGTTGCACGTGAATTAAATCATACGGACGGATACTTTAGATAATATGGCAAAAATTGCGGTCCAAGCGATAGGCAACGACAAATATTTTCATTATAATCACTGTATATTTTTATCACACGTAAACGGAAAATCTATTTTTAAACATTTTTGTCCGTCTGTCTGCCTGATTTTTTTTTGAGAATTAATCGAAATTTTTAAAATTAAACGTTTATACGCGAATATCTTAGCCTGCAAGTCGAGTTACTTGATTTGTTTTCTTTTTTTAAGTGTGAAATGTATTTTCGAAAAATAAAGAACTGAACTTTTTCACGAAAAATCAAAGCCTTTATCGAGGGAAAATAAAAAATAAAATGCGGAAAAATGTAAAAAAAAAATATGCGATTTATTTAAAACAAAATGTAAAATAATTTAGATATACAATTTACAAAAATTAGAACAACGAAAAAACGATATCAGCGATGGTTTGTACTTTTTAATAAATTACATATATTTTAATGTTTGATTTTTTTAAATTCACTCGATAATGGCTTAAATTTTTGCGATTTTTCATTAAGACTCAACTGTTTTTTTGTTTTTTGTTTTAATTAAATACTTTATTTGTCAAAATTTGTGATGTAAATTACATTTTTTTTTTTTTTTAAATTGATATTGGAGTTGTTTCTCCTGTACCGCCCCGTCTAAATCAGGAGAGGCCGCTACTTATAATTTGTTCTCGTAATTAATAGTAATAAAATTTCTCACATACATTCGCATTTATTACCCGGGCTTGTGTATTGTTGCTACAATTACTCTCGCATAGTTAAAAGGTGACAAAATAATCTGATATTTACAAAATAACGCGGTTGATAGAATCATAATATAAACAATATGTACACAGTTGAAATCTACAATAATTATTTATTTACATAACTAGGTTTCACGATGTTACACATTACACAGACACATACACAGAGACACATATGTGAACGGGGACCATTATGTGACGAGGCGTTTGTGTTCCGAAATCTAGGACGAAGTATGTGAAAAGCAAATTTTGGAAAATGCGATTAGTTGTTCATTAAGTTTTAGATTTGTTTTATTGAAGTGTCTTCTAGTTTTGTACATTCGAAAATAATATGTTCTACAGTTTCAACCCGCAGTATAATTTATCATCTTTGCTTAAGCCATTTTGTGGTTCGGACATTCGAAAATAGTATGTTCTACAGTTTTAACCCGCTGTAGAATTTATCATCTTTGCTTAAGCCAAAACGACATAAGTGCGCAGAAATTTTCTTATGCCCTGTTAATATTTAGGTCGTATAAGAATCCGGTCAAAATTAAAAGTTATGTCTATCTAAAACGTTAGGGATAATTTCAAAATGTGGCGCCCAACTCTACCTTCTTCCCGTTTGGATTGCCAAAAATTGTACTGTAGTAATTTTTTAAACAGTTTTTACTCAACTGAGGTAAGTTAAAATGCTCCTTATCTAATCTTTACGAAGTCGGATGTTCTTAATAAATAAAACAAAACTTACGATTATGCGCCCGTTTCCTCGTTGTCAGTATGTCATCGTTTCTATTTATCGGTTTCGAGTAATTAGGCTCCAATTGTAACAGGCACGACACGGAAAATCGTTTACTATTTTCCGAGCACGACGAATCTTTGACGAAACAATCGTACTTATTATCGCGAAAATGGTGGTGATAATTATTATTCCGAATAATCATCGAAGCTGGTTCTACGTACAGTCTGTCGTCTCGACAACACAGCAGCTCGCTATCTCGCATTTCGGTCGATACCGCTACGAAGAAATAGTATCGATTGAAGAATAAAAATCGATTAGAAGTAATTAATACGCGCCGTTATATAAAATTCGACGACTACGAATATACGGAATAATATTACGTTTAGGGGACGGTCGTCTGCTCGAAATAATGAAAAAATAAAAATTAAAAATTATTATTATTAAATAAAAATAATAATTAAAAATATAAAAAAGTAAAACATTAACGGAAAGAGAATTGTACACTGTAAAGATATTGTAGACGATATAGTGAACGGGACTTACACGTTGCGACAGAGGGTCCGGGTCCGACCGGTACTTTGCGTATGTGTGAGCACCCACGAGGATAGAATCTTTGAAAAATGGGCGAAAGAACTAATTTTGGGCTCCGCCTTTTGTCTCGGCGTACATGTCGCTCGTACGCCGGCTATAGATGTTATTATTTTTTTTCTTAATACTTCTTTCTCTATTTAGAAGGAATTATTGCAGCGCTCGTTTTGAATGACAGTTATTACGACGGTTTTCTGTTTGAATAGAACGAAAAAGAAAATTATAGCATCGTCGAAGTTTAGAAAGAGACGAGAATAAACTACCGTAATTACGCGGAGATATGAAGATTTTAAGTCTTGTTTTGATTAATGTAATTATCTCAGTCTTTTCATCCTATCTCTGCGATATTAATGCATATATATATATATATATATATATATATAATATTGGCGGCCGAATTATAAGAATTTACGGATGAAACGAGTTGGCAATAATCTCTAACGATGGTTGAAATTGTCATCTTCTATTAATTGTTTCAAGTTTTAGGATATGGCGTCGGCGTTTGACTTAATCTCAAAGGAATGCACTTGGTTCGAGTAAAAGAATTTTCCAGCAAAAGAAGAAACATCACTATCTTTTAATGTTACATAAATTGTGTAAGCACTGATAAAAAAAAAAAAAAAAGATTAGCCATCATAAATTTAATTTATTACCGATAACATCCTTGAAAAGTCACGATCTATCTATCTTCGTCTGTTTATTTATCGTACTCTGTCTATGATTCTACTATTTATTTACTTATCTACCTATCTGTCTACCTATTTATTTATATACCTGCTTGATAAACTATTTGCAAATCTAATTTATTACCGATAACATTTTTGAAAAATCACGATCTATCTACGTCTGTTTATCGGTGTACACTGTCTCTGATTCTATCTGACTATTCATTTACTTATCTATACCTATCTGTCTACCTATTTATTCATATACCTACTTGATTATTTACAAATTTAATTTATTACCGATAACATCCTTGAAAAATCAATCAAATCAATCTTCGTCTGTTTATTTATCAATGTAATCTAACAGTCTATGATTCTATCTGGTTGATTATTTATTTACTTATCTACCTATCTGTCTACCTATTTATTTATATACCTGCTTGATAAACTGTTTGCAAATCGAATTTATTACCGATAACATCTTTGAAAAATCACGATCTATCTACGTCTGTTTATCGGTGTACACTGTCTCTGATTCTATCTATTTGACTATTCATTTACTTATCTATACCTATCTGTCTACCTATTTATTTATATACCTACTTGATTATTTACAAATTTAATTTATTACCGATAACATTCTTGAAAAATCAAATCGATCTTCGTCTGTTTATTTATCGATGTAATCTAACAGTCTATGATTCTATCTGGTTGATTATTTATTTACTTATCTACCTATTTATTTATATACCTACTTGATAAACTATTTGCAAATCTAATTTATTACCGATAACATCTTTGAAAAATCACAATCTATCTACGTCTGTTTACTGGTGTGTCTCTGATTCTATCTATTTGACTATTCATTTACTTATCTATACCTATCTGTCTACCTATTTATTCATATACCTACTTGATTATTTACAAATTTAATTTATTACCGATAACATCCTTGAAAAATCAAATCGATCTTCGTCTGTTTATTTATTGATGTAATCTAACAGTCTATGATTCTATATATCTATTTGAACCTTTTATTTACTCATCTACCTACCTATTTATCTATATGTATCTATCTTATCTTCGTCGATGTCTTTTTTTGTTTCCTTTCATTTTCCCATCATTAGCGTTGTTAAATGAATTTTTATTGATGATATTCCTTCGCATTTAATTATAATATATATGTTTTAACTACTTTTTTTTTTTTTATGCTCACAATCTGTCCTAGTTGAGATAATAGTTAACATTTGTGGGGACTAGCGAACTTATCAGTGGACGTGTCACTTGTTTATAGACTCGAATGGATAAACATAGGCCGCACGTAAAAGTCTAACGTGCACAGTCACTTTCGTATATTTCTTCTTACGCGTAGCTTATAATTTTAATAAAAGTTAACAAATAAATCTTTTAAAATTTTCAGCTTATTTATATCGTCGTTTTGTTAATTATGTCTATCTTAAAACCATACTCTGAGCCAAACGAAACTAACAACGGTAGCACAAACGATGAACAAATTTTTAGATCAAGATTCGAAATGGGTGGCCTAATGGTCCAACTTCTAATGTTTTGAAAAAGAAAATGTCGAAAGTTATATAGCAGCATAAACCAGTACAAACAAAATACTCGTGGAACATTTCAAAATCAAAATTGGGAAATTAGAACTAGCATTTCTCCAGTACTTCTCAATTGTTTTTTTAAAAATATCTCGGTGGAATTGCACAAACAAAACTGACAAGGCACAAACGACGCGCAAATTTTGAGTTCAAAATTTAAAACAAGGGGGTTGGCGAAATGTACCTAAAAGAATAGAACTTCGAACAAAGTATTTCAAACATCCAACTTTCGATTGCTACTGTAACGAAAATTCGATCTGTTGTAAATGTTTGTATCCAGCTGAAAAATTTCCGTGCATTATATGTTAAATGTATTAATTTCCAAAGTATACATCAATCTAGGAATGTTCAGTTTATCACACGCTATTTTTAACCATTTAGCCGTAGAGACAGTTTTCTGCTACCAAAAATAATTTAGCTAGTTTTTCTATTAATAATAAAAATAATAACGATAACGACGATAATAATTATAATAGTACAGTTAATAATAGTATTAATATTGGCAATCTTAGTCATAATAGTTTTATTTATTTATTATTTGATTTTTTTTAATAACAATCATATATTTCGGTAAAAGTGTATGTATAAAGGTGCAAAGGACCGGAGGAGAATTATATATCAATTAAACTATACATATATCGACTGTATATTTATTAAATAAATAAGTATTTCGAACTTGTGCGTGAAGTCCTTTGCAAGTGTACTCTTATATTTATGGGCAACAGTTAGGATGACATAACATAGTCCCAACATTACCATGCAGTATATCATATGTACAAACTTAGGACTAAATAATATTATAAATTATTTTATATTAATCTTTATATAAATAATTACAATTGTTGCAAACATTTATTGTTTACCTTTACAAACTTAATTTTTAAACATGTAATGAGTGCAGAGTATCAGAAGATTGATCAGTTGCTCCAGATATCACGGTTGAATTAGTTTTATTAATTTTTTTTTTATTTCATTTTATTTTATTTTATTTTATTTTTTATTATTCGGCTTAGTTATACGTGGAGTACGATCTTAAATATATATTACATTATTTCCAATACGCGTTAGCGCAATTAATATATACAGTTAGTGATAAGTTCAAAACGTTTCATTAATAATTAATTCATTATTAATACCGTAACCATTTAACTTACTATTTTCGAACGCGCATCAATAGCATAAGAGCATTCTAACAAGAAATGTCAAACTGTATAATGCGCAGAATTTACAAATATTCGAGGATGTAATTTTAAAACGCTCCACATATGTCCCGAAGCTACCGTGACTAATTTCTCTTTTTTATTAATAATATTTCCGACATCAACCGTTATGATATTATACGCTGATGAACCAAACTGACATTATACCGAGAAAATTTATTAAATTGAATTCCTGTTTAACAAATGGAGAATCGAAATAAATCCCGATAAAACTCCAATCCATATTAAAGAACATATATTTAAATTAGCGAACAAATTTTTTCAAAACTGCAGTATACATAGCAATGAACTAATAACGACTATTGGCAACTATGATTCCAGGCAGCTTATGTTCATGTATACCAGGTACAAACATCGTCGTATTAAACATAATTTGTTGTAAATTAATATATTTGTAATATGTTCAATCGTTATTATTCGTAATTATATAGTTAAGTTATTTTAACACTTATTTATACCTCTGTACGCTTTATCTTTCATGCGCTTCGAAAAGAGTTTATTTTGTTTTGTATTTTTTCTTTTCTCCGCTGTATATATATATGTGTATATATGTATATATAATTTTTATTTATTTATTTATTTATTTTTTTATTTTTAATTTTTTATTTATTTTTGTTTTGTTTTAACTTTTATGTGTGTTGTTACAATTTTTACCTTTGTATCGTTTTAAGTTATATGTGTATATGTGTATGCATGTACGTATATATTTGTATGTATATTTATGTATATATATATCTAATTTTTTTTTTTTTTATTTGTTTGCGGGTTTTATAGATTTTCCCCCGCTTATCATACTTACGTTTAAACTATAGTGTTGTTATTTTAATTTTAATACTGCGGTCTAGGATCATGCCGGAACTCTACTATGTAAATATTTGTGTGTACACGTTGTAATTTGATAAAATACATTTTTCTTTCTTTCTTTCTATTTAACCGATCGACACCAGCTGCTTTCTTTGATTTTTTAAATCTTTTAAGCCTTTGTCAAACTCTGTTCTTAATATAGACGATACTTTTTCATCTCTATCCACTCACTGTTCTTCTTTTATAGCATTATTAAGCATATCATCACCATTACATAATTCCTGTACTGCCCATCTTTTTCCTATTTCATTTTTTTCTATTGCTATATTTCGATCTTTAATCGATCTTTATAAATTTAAATTGTCCTCCTATATCGTTGTACGTCTTTTCTATATTATCTTTTTTAAAAATTGTTGTCTATTCACATTGTTTTCGAATCCATCTTTCCTTTGCTTATTTAGCTTCGCTGTTTGCTAAATTTCTGCACTTTTTAACTTCGTTTTTCCACTAATACTTCATTTGTTATCCATGGTTTGTATATTCTTATTTCTTTCCCAATACATTTTTCTGCCGTCTTAATTATTTCATCATTTTTTAATAGCTCCCATCTTTCTTGCATGTTTCCATTAACGTATATATATATATATATATATATATATATATATATATATATATCATCATCATCATATTCAGCTGATCAACCAGTATTTCATGGTGTAGCCTCTTCATGAATTAACCACATATTTTGCTCCATTTCTTCCGGTCTTGAGTAGCTCTGGTCCAGGTAACTCCTAATTTTTGTCTAAATTCGTAATCCCATCTCATATGCGGTCGTCGTCGGGGTCTTTTTTTCCCTCGTGGGTACCACTGCGAGATTCTTGCTGTCCATCTTCGATCTGTTCTTCTCATTATATGACCGGCCCATTGCCATTTCATTTTGTTTATTCTTTCTATTATATCTGTTACTTTTGTTCTATCGCGAATCCATTCAATTGTTTTCCGGTCTTTCTTAGTGATTGATAGCATACATCTCTCCATTGATCTCTGGGCTACTTGTAACCTATATTTATAATTCCTGGTTAGCGTCCATGTTTCACAACCGTATGTCATCACTGGGAGGATGCATTGATCAAACGCTTTCTTTTTTAAGAGCAGTGGCATTTTTGATTTAAAAATAATCGAATTTTGTCCAAACGCTGTCCATCCCAGTCTGATTCTTCTACTTATTTCTTGATACAACGATCCTGAGATATTAACCTGTTGGCCCAGATATATGCATTCTTGGACTGTTTTCAGATATTTGCCTTCAAGTTTGATGTCCTTATTTGGTGTAAATTCGTTTAGCATTATTTTAGTTTTCTGTTGATTAATGCTTAAGCCCATCGTTTTGCCAATTTCATTCAGTTCTTCTATCTGTCTCTGTAACTCATCAGTACTTTTTGCTATCAAAACTATGTCATCGGCAAACCTTAAATGATTTAAATATTCCCCGTCGATGTTAATACCAAGGTTTTGCCAATTCAACTGTTGAAAGACTCTTTGCAGAGCAGATATGAATAACATCGGCGAGAGACTATCGCCTTGTCTCACTCCTCTTTTTACTTCAAATTCTGGTGTTATTTCATGTAATCTTACTGCTGATTTTGCATTTATATATATATATATATATATATATATATATATGTTTTCCGTAATTTTGTCTGTCTCTTCTTTAAATTGTTGCTTACTCTTTTCATCATTTTTTTACTTTAATTATATTTCTTCTTTTTGCTTGCTCGAACAATGTGTTTGCAATGATTAGGTCCTTACTTTTGCAAAATTCAACCAAGCGATCACACCTATTGTTTCTTGGAATTTCCCTAACACCATTTCTTCCCCTATTTCCCACACTACTGCATTCCAACCTAGTATAATTAGGTTATTATGATCTTTTACTTTCATCATTACTTCCTCAATCTGTTCGTATATTTCTTCCGTTGCTTCGTCTTTATGCTTTGTCGTGGTCATATAAACCTGAATTATAGCTTATTCTTTTGGTTTAATTTCCGAGGATACTCTGTCAGTATATATTGAACGGTGCGCAATGTTGCAGGCCGTATGGAGCTTCCGATTTATTCAGAATGTCAGTTTAGTGTGGCCCAATCGGTGTTAATATTACGTAATTATTATTATTATTATTATTTTTTTTGACCGTATCTATTAATTTTACACACGATTGCGACAGCTATTCTTTCTATAAATGGTCGCTTATATAAATTACACGTTTATTCCCATCTTCGCTCGTCTAAATCGTATTGTTTTACAAGAAAATTTACACGCTGCTGCAGTTTGTGGTGTTCGACCGGCCGTAATGATTTAACTGCGGCGACTTTGAAATCATCGCTTTAGAGTCAGCTTGAACATAAAATGTAGTTTGATTATTTTCCATTCGTCGATGATATCGTAAAAGAAGGCGCAATGCTTCTCGGTCTTTATACGCTATATCTAACACGTTACGATTACAAATAATATAGAAACGCCAGATACAAGAAGTATAAATATAAACGTATACTTTTTTATAAGTATTTCAATGTTTGCATTTCTAGGCTTTGATTTAATTGCGCCTGTAAATAAAAAAGAATATGACACGAAAAAAATTATTATTATTATTATTATATATTTATTAAAACTTTCGCGGTTGTTTTCCATCCATCTAGAATTATTTTCGGGGAAAACCACTATTAAAAAAAATTTAACGTTTCCAACGAACTTACACACCACTCATCATCAGAAACGAACTTTTTGACGATGAGTTGATGATGAGTGTTGTAAGTCCATTCGAAACGTTAAATTTTTTGAATAATCAGGACGTTCACCGAAAATAATTCTAGACGGAAAATCATAATTTTTCTTTTTAGTATAAATACTTCTCACTTGCGGAGACTCTAAAAAGGGCATAGTATTACGCATCGGGTTTGTTTTTCAACTTTTCTCGTTAGTAATTTTAAGATTTTTATCATATTCCTATTTACTTGTGTATCTGATAAAGGGAAATTATATTTTCCCCGTCACACATGATTACGGTTGGTTTCTGTTTTATTTCTTTTATTTACTAAGATCATTTGCGTCTATGGGTAGGGTTATATGGTATTAATTAATCCGGTTTCTGCGAGAAATTTTAATATCCATTTTTTGAGGGTCGTCCTGTAGTACTTCTCCCCTAGTGTACTGGTTGATATATTGTAAAGGTTTCGACGGTTTGCATATTTTGCACGTTCCAGTATAGTATGCGGTGTATTGTTATTGGAGTATTACATGTTGGACATTTTGGAGCAGGTGTATTGTTCAGTAGGTATTGCGATGTAAGTATTCTTAATCTAGTTATAGCTACTTCGTCGCGCTTTTTATTTTGTTCTGTGGTTTTCCAGCGTCCTAAAATTGGTTTGATTTGAAAAAGATGTACGCGAGCGCACTGGGTCTCCCAGTATTATAAAGCGTTGACTTTTTGTGTTATGATTCAGTAGAGATCATTTGCATTATAATTTTTATGTTTTTTGATTTTGTTCTGGCGGCTTTATCAACTATTTCGTTTCCTGTGTGATTTATCGTTATCGTGTTGACGACGAGTCTTTATTCTACTTGTTTTACTTGTTCGAGAAAAGTAACGCAGATAACCTATTATTATCGTTATTATAGGTGATCTCGTAAATACTAAAAACATATTCGTTCAATATAGAACGCTGTCGTTAGTTTCGACCTGTCAAAAATATGACACATCGTCGTCGGTGAATCTAAATTAACCAGCATGCTACTTTCTACGTTGCCGGTAAATCTTCTTGTCACACACATTCGATTTATGGCGTTGTTCGTCCGGTCTTTATTTAGGTATATCTATATTTTAGGGGGAAATGAGTATGAAGAAATAGGCCTTAATTATAAATTCATAATTCTCGATTTCGTACAATTTATCTTTCGAATAAATTCAAAGATATATCCCGCGCAGTTTGTCCGTTTATTTATATATTATTTATTTATATATTATTTATATCAGTAATAAACGTAATAATAAAGAAAATACATAATAATAATAGTACCAGAAATAGCTGTAATAATAGCAAAAATATAGAATAGACACTAATAAATTTTTTAAAAAACATTAAATGATCGTTGATAACCGAACGAAACGAATAGATAAATGAATCAATCTCAACGCCAATGTCAGTATTAATAATCGAAAAATATATTTTTTTTTTAAAACGATACCCAGAATTCCAATAGCTTTGAACTCTGTTTTTAAACCGAAGCAACATAGATATATTACTAATATCAGAATCTCGCCTAACAAATAAAAATTACTCCCATATTAAAAGATATAGCACACATAGTACACCCCATGCTAGTCGAGGTGGATTATCTATAATCATTAAAAATAACGCAAACATTATTAAATCAGCAAGTTACAAACCGATTACTTACAAGTAGCCAGGTTATTGATGAACACATGCCAGCGAATCAGGCGGTTTTAAGATTTCGCAATTACACAGATCGGATAATTTTCTAACATCGAGAAAACATCTTATATCATCGGCATACGATATTGTTTGGCGACATTGCCTTCTACGGATGGTTATTCGAATATATTTATAAATGAAGCGCGATCAAACTGAAATCTTAGACCTCCGGTACCTTCAGATCTCGGTGAAGATGATCATTTCGAATGTATCAGGGTGCGTTAGATTAGACTCGCTGAATAATTTTAATTCTCGAACTGTGCAACTTGTTCCCCCATAATTGTAGTCCGTAAGTCCACACCACCGGTTTGAGCATAGTGTTATAAAGTTCCAACTTGGAACTCGGAGAAAGCTTAGTTTTTCCTTCCTAAAAGCTAATACATCTTGTTGAACCTGACTATTAGTTCCTCACTTTTCTTCAGAATATGATCTTTCCCGCGCATTCCAAGGTATTTGTCTATCTTGTGGTATAGAGATCCATAAAAGTACACAAAAGCACAGGTGTCTCGTCTAATCGTGAAAGTCACCTGCACCGATTTATCATTAATCTTAATTCTTCATTTGCGGGTCTAGTTCCGGAAAGAGCATAAGCTGGACTGCAATTGTTCTGATGCTTCAATTGCGTACAGGCTTATAAAATAATCAGCGCGCCGGATGAAAGTTGGAGAAATTTCTTCTCGGAAATCTACCTGATCAAGCAGCAGAGATCTCTTATATATGATGCTCTGTAAGATTGAACTTGAAAGTGAAGATAAAATTTACGTTGTACGTAGTAGCGCCCTAAATTCATCCCTCGAGTCAACGTTATTCATTATTTTACAGTCTCAATTTTTGTGCTTCTCTCGGAACAGTAGCCCTGACAATGGTTTCACTGAATGACAACTGTCATTAATTACCAACTCAGTTTCGGATACTTTAATCCTCAATATGGCCCCGGATTCTCTGATTGAATTACTATCTAGGCATTCGGACATGGCGTGCGTTTCTTTATTTGAACTTTTTAAAAAGACTGTTTTATTCTCCGAATCATCAAAGCGATAAGTTGTGATATCCAATCATATATAGGGTTATCGAGGAAAAATTTCGCGAAACTCATTGGGAGAGTAGAATTTGTATGCTGCTGTTCGCAATCGCTATTTCCCAGTTTAAGATTATCTTTCATATCTTCATGAAGAAAACTTACGCTGGTTTAGAAGACGAAGCAACTCGAATAAATTTTATATAGTTTCAAGTAAGCAACGTAAGCATGGATGATACGGAATCTAAAATTATGGATTTATCAATCGCATCGCAATTGCTCGGAAACTGGAATTTACGAAACATTCGTCTACTCTAATAATCGTTAGCGAAATATTATATCAGATTGAGGTAAGTAAAGTTTTAACGTAACATAGAAATAAATACTGAAATATTCATATTGCAAACAACTTGTGCTGATTTGCAAATTAGTTCAATCGGTGGGGAAAAATTTGACATCTCCGATTGTGAATCCGTTAACGAATTTATGAGCCTGAATCTATTACGGAATCATCATCTATCAGCGAAGCCATTAACGGTTCTAAATAAAACGATCCGGATATTTTCCTGGAAGTGTAGACAGGGAGGTTTCGTATCATGCCGATTGTATCCATGACACTGTTGCTTAAGGCGAATTCGGTAGATTAAAACTTAGTCTTACTACTTACCATGTACTATGTATCCGGACAGATTGCGCGATATTAAAATTATCTAGAAGTTAATTATAAGAACTTGATAAAAAAAATCCTAAAGCTAAAAAAAAGACGTAGATTTAAAATTGGTTCTTTTAATTATTTTCTGGTATAACGTTTTAAATAAAAGTTGTAAAACTACTACTATTTCTCTCCCTATAACGCGTCCATTCAGATATATCTACAGATATTCAGTAGATTTGTTAGTGCTCATAGATGTGAAAAATTAAATTTCATTTCGTTTGAATGTAAACTAAAGTAGCAAATGCATGGTGTCACTTTGAGTTTCGGGACAAAAATTTTACTATGACTGTTAAAATTGTACGCGAATAATACTGATTAGACAGGAAAATTTTTATACACGAATAACTTGTGTAATGAACCGTCTTTTTGTTTACCATATCTCGGATTATATATATATATATATATATATATATATATATATATATATAACATTCATAATGATCATTCGATGATATACCGTACGCATCGTAACAACCATCCTATTAAAATAAACAGGATGATTTTCCATAATTATAAATGAATATAATATAATTTTCGTAGGTCTACCTTCGCTTAAATATGTTTTTATTATATATATATATATATATATATATATATATATATATATATATATATATATATATATATACTACAATAAAAGGTTAATTACCCGGGCCAGTTTAATTTTATGTGTACCCAAAAAAGTTATGCGAGCAGAAGGACATCTTGTTATTGTAAACCATTCCGCTGACAGATTTCTGTTTTAATATGACATTTTAAATTCAACCACGCGCGGAAGACATATCCGCCTGTTAATTAAAATTAGATTTTCGGTTTTAGCTACTGAACGATTCGAATCGCCATTTTCTAGACGATAACCTATTCCGTTATTATCCCTTCTAATTCATAGTGACTGATGCTCTATATATGTATAAACGTATATATATAAATACATACATACATACATACATGTATATGTATGTATATATAAAACGCATTATGTTTATACACATTTCTTATTAACTTATCATTAAATTTAAAAATCCGTCTCTTCGAATACGTGACAGTTTTGTCCCAAGTTTCCTTTGACGAGGATTTTTCAGAAGAAATTATGCTACGGCGTATTTTGGCGAGATTTTTTCGTTGCTCCTTTTTGACTTTAGTAGTTCATAATATTCGTGTGACACATCTTTCTCGGTGATTTTAAGAACCAACCTCTATTATTATTATTATTATTATTATCCTCTTCTAAACGTGTTTCCTATCTTACGCTTATCATTTACATGTTTCGAATTCTACTCGGAAAGAGTTCTAGCCGTCACAAAGGTAGCTGCGTTAAGGTCGATTTTCGAAACTGTGTCTTTGAATTGAATCCTATTAGCATATTCTCAGGTCCGATACGATTGCTACGAACTATTATCTACGGTTAGTTTTTCTCCAATCTCCATAAACGTGTAAATTTTTGTAGCTATTACTTACATAGTAGCGGTATTCTACGTCTTTATCTTGTATATATTTGTCCTATTTATTACACATTTACACCAGATTGTCCTCGACTACGATGATATTCGAATCTGAAAAATCCGCTGTACTTTAAGTATTAATTTTTCCGTTTAATTTTTTTTTCTATTTATTTTTTTGACTTAATGGGAAATTGTAGAATTTGTATTTTTTGCTGCGAATCCGATTGTATTGCGTCTTTGTAAATATTCGGTTTCAATAATTTTCTTTCAACATGTTATTTCAGTTTCTTCTGCTTCGTTATACAATTGGTATGTGCTTCCGTTTTGCCCTTTCATCGACTTTTGATTTTACTGCATTCACGAAGGACCCTTTTTTTGAGTTGCTATTTATTATTATTATTATTATTAAAAAATTTAAATAAAGTTAACGCGTCGAATTATGAAAGCAATACGAGATTAGAGCGGTAGTACCTAGTTACAAAAGTAGAATGCGTATGCAAGCTGTGTATGTCGGTGCCGTTAAGTTAGGTTAGATAAAGAATTAAAAATTGATCTTATTAATTACAAACGTAGACGTACAAAATTATTAATCGAATATTTACTAAGCCAAGATTTGTTAAATTAATTAGATTCATAATATTTCTAAATTTTGCAATAAAATTACTTGTCAATTTAACTTGTAATACCGAGACAGTCTTCTGATTTCCTATAGCTCGTGTGTATGCCTATTATATCTCATATATTTTTTACTTAGTTTTTTAACCAAAAATGTACTACATAATAAAGTAGCATTTTCGTTTTTACTACCTTACGTTTCAACCTTTAACTTAATTGGAATTTCAATGTGCGTAAATAATTTTTAAATACCCAACAAGCCAAATGAGAGTGGATGTGAATGTTTGAATGTTTATCGGCAAATATGTATAAAATCTGAGCGGAATTATAAAACTCGTTATTAATCTATTTAACGTAAGTCGCTTATTATACCAATATCTTCGTGAACCTGGTACACGTGCAGAATTGCGCATAACTAGGTTATATGTTCAGTATATAAATATAGTCTGGTTAATCTATTAAGTTCTATTATACATAAGCTTCGTTTAAATGTAAGTTCACGATTTATTTTTAAATTTTTTGTTTTACTTCCTTGAAGAATGTCATATATTATGTTTCGAACTGGTTTCTGTAATAGAATATTTTATATTTGTATATATTGAAATGTACTGAACAAAAATCAATTAAATTGAAATTGAATTGAATTGAATTATTATTATTATTATTATTTTTTATTATACCTTTAATTTATGTAATAATCCAAACGTTTATTCATTTAAAATTTTAAACATTAAGAACGTACAATAACCCTAACAGAATCAGTTGGACGTCCGACGGAATAAAACATGAGAGAAATAATAGATATTCCAAGAAAACCAGGCGATGGAATGAAATATTAAGTTAGTTATATTATCGTCAAACTCATAAAACTGAACGATTAATTAATGAATAAGTTTGAAATAAAAATTAAATGAAATATTTATATATATATATATATATATATATATATATATATACATATACATTAATGTGAGGAAAAAATGTCTAATCTTATTTGTTTGGAATACGGGGCACCGTACGAATGTGAAACATGAACGATTAGTAAAGTAGAAGAACAATCACTAGAAGCATTCGAAATTACAACAGGTAATAGAAGATAAAAAAATATGTAAAAACGCGTATATTTTATATTATATTAGAAAGTTATAATAATATTTAATAAATGTACCGAAACAAATGCCCTCTCCATTTATGAAAGTAACTAATAATATAAACTGGTAAATAATAAATATACAAGATGAAAATAGTATCGATGGAAAAATCAGACAAAAAACCATCACGAATGAAAAGCGGTAATTTAAAAAATAATAAGTTTAATTATATAACGAATTATCATTTATGAGTACTGGAAACGAAAGCAAATTACAACGTTATGAGAATAATACATTAATGCATCGATGCTTATACTTCATATAATACATAGTTCCCTGGAATTGTAATTTCCTATTGCTGGAAGTAAATTACTACGGTGCGCACTACAACTGAGAACAATTTTTTGGGATAGTTTGAGCATATAGTCTTTTACATATGGTATCTGCAGAGCACTATGCATATATGAAGTTTTAGTATACAACATTAAGGATACATCTAAGACATCGATTTTGGACTAATTGCAGTCTATTAAAACTAGCATTTGAGACTGAAGACCAAACTGGACAAGAATATGTTAAAATAGGCCTAATAATTGACTTGTAGATTATTAGTTTATTATTAATATTTAAGTGAGATTTACGATTGAAAATGGGGTAAATTGAACAGATTGCTCTGCTTGTCTTCAATGATGCATTGTCAATATGCTTGGAAAAGGTTAGTCTCTTAAAATGACACCAAGATAGCGTATCTGGTCAGACCATTCTATATCAACGCAATTGACGTGAAGTCTGGCCGGTAAAAACGGTCTTCGACGAGTGAAGAAAATTGCTTTCGTTTTGGGAAGGATTAAGAGCAATTTGCCATTTAGAAAAATACTTAATTACACGATCAACACCGGATTGTAACCTACTGCTGATATTGGTAGCATCGGATATGCGATCATGAACAGGAAAACCGCAAATCGTTAATTGTGGAGAAAATTATCAAACCTGCCTTAGAACTGATGAAAAATCAAAAGCTTAATGATTCAAAAGAGACAAAAATTATAACAACACGCATAAAAGTTAAAACAAAAAGAAAAATAATTAAATAATAATAAGTAGAAAGATATATATATATATATATATATATATATATATATATATATATAAACAATAAACTCGCTAACACATACAAAATGTATAAATAAGTATTAAAATAACGTAACAATCGTCTAATTGCGAATAATAACAATTCAACATATTACAAATATAATTATAGCGTGCTATAATTTATATAATTTTACCCATATCCTTAATGTACTATTAAGATCAAACTATAATTAATTAATTTCTCTATTTTCGGCTACACAGGGTTTTTAGGTGTATGTTTTTCCCTGTACAATTATTGTATAATTATAGAATAAATTTTAAGATTTCTTTGTACACTATTTCCTAAGACGCGTAGTAAGAGCGTTAACGCTGCTCGGTATGCGCATTTTTTTATTTACTTATTATTTTCTGATGTATAATAACATAAATATACTTTATTGAATTGAATTGAATTGAATAGCGTGCATTATAAAAAATGAAGTTTAATAATATGACGATATTTGTATCTGGTATACGCGGACTTTTAAATTGCCCGGAATCGTTATACTGCAGTTTTGAAGAAAAAAAATTTATTCGCTAATTTAAATTTACAGTCTTTAATATATGGAGTATTTAATGTGCGATGCACATCTGATATTCCGGTATAACGAGATGGATTTAAAATGCATCTTAAACATTGATTTGGACAAGTTGCAGTTACTTGAAATTAGAATTAGATTCAGAACACCAAACTGGACAAGAATAAGTCATTGTAGGACGGACAGTAGTTTTATATGAAATTAACTTATTATCGATACTTAAAAGCGAATCAATTGAACATGTTACTTTACTAACTTTTATAACGGCAGCATTAATATGCTAAGTAAATGTCATTTTTATCAGACATTACGCCTAAGTAACACGATCAGACCACTCGATGAGATCGCCATTAATATTAAAACGAAGGTCGTCTGCGAGTGAAAAGTATCGATTGAGTTCTTAAAGGATCGATGATAATTTTCCATTTGGTTAAAAATTTCCAAACTCGTAATTATCTAACAGGAACTACAGAATGGAGCTGTATCATCAACTAGAAAACTTCGATGTTATTTAATTCGGGGAAAATCGAGTCCTCGAGTCCTACATTATTAGGTCACATCGAACCTCGTTTTAAATGCGACGCAAATCAGAATAGTTTTTTCAACATGAGCAAACTTCTGAAGGAGCTGCCGTCATTTATTATCGTAGTGGCTGTCTATGGAGCGAAAATTATTCTTTTAAATTATAGATTTTATTTCTACGTATATCATTCGACATTCTTATTTATAGATAATATAATTTTCACGTCTTTAGTAAAATTTAAATGAAAATTTTATCGAAATTTTTCAATTTCGAACGTGGTAAAAGAAGAATCGATATATTACGAAAATTTTACTACGAAACACTAGTTGCGAACATCGGTGGATGAATTTAACATAATCGCAGAGAAGTTCATAGAAAAGGGAAGATTGGAAGCTACCATAACTGTATATAAACTATAATCTGTCGCAGAGTTAGGATTGGGAGCTATCATAACTGTATCTAAACTATAATCTATCGTAGAGTTTTCTACTGACGTGTAAGTATATATAATATATATATATATATATATATATATTATTGTCGCTGTGGCATAGTTGCTAGAGTGCTCGACTGTCAACTCGACGGTCGAGGGTTCGAAATCAAAAAAAGTTCATAAAGTTTTTCATATACTGTTTATCATATATGCAAATGGATTTCAAGAACAACTACGATATAGCAAAATATATGCGTTTGCCGACGATATTGCGGTACTGACATCGAATAGGGATATAAGAAAAACGGAAGTAAGTATGACTTAATAAAAATCAGTAAGTGGACACATGATAATGATCTTATAATTAACACACTGAAAACCGAGTGCATGTTCCTTAAATCAATGATGGACGCTGAAAGATATAAACTTATGCTATGGATGACTCGAATGAGTGTGCTCATTATATGAAAGAGGATCATGTGTGTTGTAATATAAATTGTAAGATAATTGAAATGGTAAGGGAATATAAGTATCTAGGGGGTAATAGTAGATGAAAATCTGCGATGGAATAAGGATCGTTTGTAGAGAAAAAAATACGATCGACATTACCGTCGATGTACATGCTAAATAATTATGTTAATAAACAAACTTTAAAAATGATTTATTACGCATTGATAGATTCAAGATTAAGGTATGGTGTACAGGCATGGGGCTTAGCAAAAAAATCATACATAATGAAAATCGAAAGATTGCAGAAGAAATGTTTGCAACTAGTTGCGAGAAAACACTGTGGTAAACTACACGAACTACTTGTGGAAGAAAATGCTCTAGATATAAAGGGATTGTGCCTGATGATTAGGACGATAGATTACCTTAAAAAACGAAAACCAGTAGATATTGAGCAAAGGAAACAAGTTAAGTATGACTTAAGGAATATAGTAAAATAGCAGACACAAATACCTAAAACTAAATATGGAGACCAAACAGACAAATATATTTTAATGAAAATGCTTAATACCTGAACATATCATAAATGAAAATAAGGAGAATAAAGTAAAACACGAATTTAAAAAATGGCTACAAAACGAGAAGAACATTGATAGTATATTAAAACCAACGTATTAAGAGATGAATCGATGAGGATATATCGAGCAGTATACAATAATACCATAGGGTAATACTATAGAAAACAGAAAAAATAGTGCTAGTGAGAGTGGAGATGTTATGTGTGAGTGAAAATGAGTCGAAAACGAATAATAACAGAGTAATATATATGCGTATGTATGTATATATATATATATATATATATGGAAACTGTAATTGAAACAAGTATTTAAGTTACAATAAAAATTAGAATATTTCATGCTAATACCTGTCGACAAGCGCAAGCTTGACGGGATATGTAATATATAAAAAAATCTGTATTCGACGTGTGACTGAGTTTGAATGTGTGAGGGGATACTTGTATGTTTGCTTATAACATGGGTGTATGGGTGTGTATCGATTATGTATTGTAAAAATTTGATGCAAATATACGTTTTTACAAAAAAAAAAAAAATTACATAACTCTTAATTATTACGGGGAAGCCACTGGCACACCACTCCGTATAACATCATATGCGCGTGCATCTGCGTCGTATATAATTAGTACGTTGAATGATAACCGATTTCGTACGTCTAAAACAAAATGACTAGCCACGACGTTCGGCAAATACGACTATGATGATAATGATGATGTATATATAAATATATAATCGTTTCAATTGACACATGACAGTTGTATTGACCTTATTATGAAAAATTAATGAATACACACGCGCGTACGATTCCAGTATCTCATAAGGTATATTAATCATAATTATTATTTATTATAATTATAATTATTATTATTATTTGCTATTACAGTTCACTCGATTGCAAATGTGTAATTTCAGTTGTAATTACTTAGTAACTATATATTAACGTACGCGATTGGTCTAAGGGTACCGGCATGTGGGTATACAATTCCAATGTACGTTGGGTAATTATTATATACTTCGTATAACTACATAAAATAATAAATAATTATTTATTTTAATTCTTTAAATAGTACACGCGTATTTTTTTCAATCATCACCGTCACCACCACCACCACGACAGGCATCAATAATTGTAGATATGCATTCGTGCCCCCCCTTTAGGTTATTGAAGAAAACGACAACTTCTCTATTAAAGGCGGAGACGAATAACCCGTTCGCAGGGCGATAATTATGGTGTTAATGTCACCTTGCGCCGATGAAATATTAATAAAAAAAAAAAAAATTCTAAGTATCGAAAATAACGGATATATAGAAACGGTACACAATAATGATTGCAATTTTATAGGTCTAAATATAACATTTAAAGACGTTGACACACAACTGGAAATAGAGGAAAATATTGCGAAATAAGTAGAAAAAGTGTTTTAATGAATATATTTACCAAGTTATTAAAATATATAGACTATAATGTCGATAGAAAAAATTGCAGCAAATACGACGCGTGTAAATATATATGTATATATATACTGTCTATACTGTTCTAATTTAAGAATTTAAATCAGACATTTTTGAAGTATTGACGAATTAAGTTTCACATTTTGAAACTAAATGTATTCGATTCAAGTTGTTTGCTAATAAAAAAATTAACTATAATTCTTTCGCGAACATTAAACCCCGATTTTTTTTCCATTTTCTTTTATTGGAGCGAATGCCGGATAGTTGACACCGTTTTGGAGAAATGTATTGAGGAGTTTGAGCTATACGCATATGTTCAAAATCTCGTAAGTTGACAAACGGGGACAAGTTCTTAAACGAATGAAAAAAACGATCAAATAATTGAAATTGGAACAGCCGAGTCATATTACCGGAGGCTAAATTACGAGATTTCGCGTCTAGTAAATTTGTTGACAAAAGACTTTGCTTTAATCGTTCACCAAATGAGATCTTTCGAAATGCCGTGTCAAGAGATGACACATCCATGTTGATCGTCAATCTTCGAGATGGAAACGGCGAATTAAGATGTTTTTTAATGATTCAGTAATAATAATTTGAAGAAGGCTTAAATTATTTATGTTTAAATAAATAATTCTATTTAGCGATTTGTACTGTTAACTTCGTCGATTTAATAAAATTTCTATCGATGAAATATTCATTTGTTACAAATAACGCATATAATTTCGAAAGGTTCTTCGAGCGAAGAAATGAAAACAGGCGAATTTTAAACTTCGAATAAAATGGTACAGTAGTTCGGAAGATATTTGAAACAGCGAAATTATTCAGTTTTGTATGCAAGAAATTGAAACATATAAATCTCGTGTTTCATACAGAAAAAATTTGTTATCAAAATCCTCACTGAAGCGTCGGACAATGTGATTAGCTTCTATGTTCCGATTATTCGGGTTTGATATTTTCCATTGTATGTCATCAAAGTGATCCGCGACAAGATTGTGGGGTACACTGCAATCAGTGTGACCATATGGAATGTTGACGACAAGTTAGTTTTTTGATGGTATTATTCCTACTATTTACTTTTTCTGTCGTATTTTCTAGGTGTTTGCGGAATGTCAGTTGCCCACCTAAATATGCTTCGAATTATATTAACTGATTCTTACAACTTATCTTGGAATTTTTTTATTTTCCATCCTGTTTTTAAGTGGAAACAAAATGAGATATTTTTAGTATTGCTGAGTTGTAAGCCTATCACTTAGCATGTTGACTAAGGTCCTTCTCGAGCTTCTTTTTTAAGTTAAGTATATGTCCGCCCTGAATTTACAGCGCAACGTAATCAGTTGAAACAAAGTTGTTTGCAGTGATTTGTGAAACATCACAAATATATCAGTTAGAGGAGTTAGCGCCGATCCGTGTGGAAATTCACGCAGGACGCATCGTGAACGATCGGTTTGACATCGTTACAGTTACAAGTGTAAAGAACGTATTAGAATGAAATTAGTGTACACATGTTTGCTTTATTGACTATTGCGAAGCGTTCGATAAAATACTTTGGAATAAGCTTTTCCCGTTGTTGAAAGAAATAGGATGTCCTTAAAATCGAGGTTTATGTATAATCTAAAAGCTGTAATAAAAATTAACGATGACTTGTCCCAGGAGTAAGACAAGGATGTTTGTTGTCGCCATATCTTTTTAATAGTTAATAGTTAAGGAAGCGTTTGAAAGTACAAACTGTGGTATAAACATAAGAAAAATTAAAATCTATGAACCTCGCGGACGATCAGGTGATACTAGCGAGAACTGCGAATATCGAAAGTAGGTAAGGTATTATTGTATGGTAATAAATTTGAAAGAAAACTAAAGTAATGACGATTGATGGGGAACCGGACTAATTTTGCATAAAAATTGATGGGGAAATAGTTGAGCAATTGGCCAGATTATAACAGATGATCTCTATTGTAATAATGAAATTTAGTAGTAGTAGTAGTAGTGTTACTGTTCGGACGTGCGTGAGTTGTATTCGAAGTTTGTGTAACATTATTCGGTTGTTGCTCGTAGAGAGTGTAATTGGGAGTGTGTGAGTACTATAAATGTAACTTTGTGTATATGTGGGTATGCGAATTTTATAAATTAAAAATAACGATAGATGTATGTAATAATAATTTAGATGTGCATATTGTAAAATGGTGCAGATCCGTCGACAAGCGTACGACGGAACATATATATTATCTAAGTACAGAATGGGGTATGTGTGTAATCGGGTTTACTTATTGTATTTTTATTTTATAATGAATATACGCTTTTTAAAAAAAAAAAAGTTATAGGATTGGACTAGCAAAATGGGCGTTTCAAGAAAAACAAGACATAGACAAAAGTCAATAACGTTGAAGCTCCGAAAAAGACTATTGAAGATGTACGTTTAGTGGTCCATAGTTCTTTAGTGCGCTGAAACCTGGACATTAAATAAGGGCAATTTTAAATAAGTTACAAGCGCGTTCGAGATGCGGGCTTGGAGGAAAGTGGAAAGGGATGGGCGGGAAAAATTCAAAATGAACATGTACTAGGAAAAATTAAAGAGGAAACGTAGTTATTAAATCAATAATGAGTATATATAGGAATTTCGTTGGAAAAATATCTAATTTGATTTTATGGTTCAGTTTTGATTTAATAATGCCTGTAGCGAGTATACTATTTTAGTTAGGTACGACTATATTATCGATTATAACAAACGTCTGCTCCCTACTAAGGGTCATTGTTTAATATCGGCAGATCTTATTCAACACGGGTTTTTTCCTTCATACATTTTTTGTTGTTGTTGTTGTTGTAAATAGTTACGTAATTTGTTAACAAAATATTTCGCGTTACACTGCATCTTAATGTTAATATACACAAAATTCTTGATTTTTCAAAGTATTTACACGGAACACATGTACGCAATTTATAAAGGGATAATGTGTTTAATTAATTTTTATTTTCGATTCCAACGGAGCGTTAATTCACGGTCTACGTGACAAATACCGGAAGACGCGTTTTTATTTCAGCGCTGTTGCAAATAATTCTAACTTCTTTTTTTCTACACACACACACAGACACATGCACATACATATATATATATATATATATATATATATATACGATATACATAATGCATGTACCAAAACATTTTATTGCTGGCTAGCATATACGCCGTATTAGGGGAAATTATAACAAATGTAGTAAAATAACGACAATTAGAATTCTTAATAGTTCGTGCAAAAGCAAGTTCACATATTATTATACAAGAAGAATTCATACATGCATACACATCACACATAGTAAGTGTAAAAGTAGGCTGTTATATAAATCCGATTCTAATCCATAAAATATATTCTACGATGAACGGTAGATAAAAATAATACGGATGTTGCCATATCAACATAGTACTCACATTAATATATACACACATCAACCTCGATAAAGAATTGCATATATTATGCGTAGAATGCAACATAGTTAATTACAACAGAAATGACAAGGGAAACTACTACTATTTTTCTGCTGGTGATTATAAAACGTAATATAAATAACGAAAATTAGCGAATTGTTAAAAACGAAGGAAGTGACTTTATTTTTGTGTAACGTAACGGTAACCGTTATTTTAAACGCCGTGAAATACTGATAACCGGGTAATGAAACCGGAGGACTAGTAAAAACGCGTATTTCCGTAGGATTATAAAAGTAACGAAACGATAACGAAATATAATTACGTTACAATAATCGTTATTAGCCGATAATTTGCAGTTTATCGATAATTTAAATATATATATATATAAATAAGTCGACCATAATTGCGAATTAAAACTTTTCTCTTGAAATTTCTATTCGGTTAACAGAAATTAAAATAAAAATATTTCTTATACGATATCGCGATTATTTATATTTATAAGAGTTCACTAATTTGGCCGGTTACAACATCGTCGGGACTATAAACTATTAATGGACTTACGTAATTCAAATACGGGAATGTAAGCATCGAATCGAAAAGTACTTCAAATAGCTGAAAATAAATTTCTTCGGCTGAATGCTCGTTGGTTTGAACGAAATCTACATGCAGATATACAGATCCAATGGGTCAATGAAGTAATATATGATTATGCTCGACAGCATCGGAAGCGGCTTTTTCTTACCATCCAAATCCGGAGGCTGTCTACTGATCTGGATCTCAGAAGACCGGTCAAACCTCATTAATTGGTCGTTACCGATTAATATAATTAACAGAGTTTAGTCATTATTCCTGTTATAAATACTGCTTATTTAGTTTAAATCTAAGATTGCCGAAATAAAGCGACTATCCTTTTCAGGAGCTGTATTAAAATAATAATAATAATAATAAAAACTAAATTATAAACGATAAATCTAAGCGAGAACTTAACCTTACGATCTAAACAAAACGATCCTTTAATTGGTAAGCACCAAGAGGGGGTATTTAAAAGGCTTCGTTTATTTACAAATTTCGAGTTCGACGACTTTTTATGAATAGGCGTAAGGTTTGAAAATCGAAGATATACGATCAAAAGAAATGTTCATTATGTACAAAGTAAACACAAAAATTAGAGTTGTTCCGTTTTTCCGTAATACGGTATGTTATTTAACGTTAAAATTTTCCTTTTTTTTTTTGTGTGTTTTTTTTATATATAGGGAATGGAAATATGGTTCCATCGAAGAATGCCGAAGATACGTTGGACGGCAAAGATGTCTCAAAGAAAACCGATACAGACAGCTACGGAATATCATTATAAGTTTGGGTCATACCTCGGTCATATCGTAAGAGGGTACGAAATTTTTACCGAGATCATCAGAAGGAAAAACAAGTGAAGGAGGAGATTGGCTGGAAAATATTAAAAATCGTTATAAATGGCAGATGCGATACAAAATCTGATTGGCATATCGGTGACCGCCTACGCTATGAGTATGGCGCACATAGAAGGAATTTTAATGTTGCTGCGAAAAACAATAAAACTGCTCTTCCCAATTGTTCTAACCTGCACGTTTGCGTAAACAACAAGGTCGCTGATTCCTCCTAATTTTTCAAATAAACGAAACCCTTATTCTCTCCCAGGTGGTTAAGAATTTAAACTGGTTCTCTTTTGTTCTGTTGTTTTATTGTTTCACATCTTAAAGTTGAGTTGTAATCATTTATTCCTTTTCGAATTCGATTTTAACAATTACCATTTACACTACTTCAGCGGAACAAACACCGATGTATACGAAACCGATACAACTTCTTCTCCCAAACAGGAAAAACAGCCTGTTGGTAGAGAAGGAAGTAGGTAATTTACTATTTTTAGATATCATCCGGGTTTTCGACCAAAGTGTAGTAAATGACGAATTGAATTGCCGTATCGTTATAAGTTACTCGGATAATTTAACTATTATAACCCGTATTTTGTAGGCTTCCATAAAGAGGTGTATTGAAAGATGATCTAGTGTCTATGCGATAAGAAACAGAGAACAGTAAGCGTAAAAATGAACGGAGAAAAGGTAAAGCGAGTTAATCAGCCACAGATACTTTGGAAGAATAATTTATTACGTCATAATTAGATGCTCGTATTAATAATTTGAATGTAAAATCAAACGATGTAAAGCAAGACCCAGCAAAATATACATTGAACAAATAAGAGAAAGATACAGGATCGACAGAAATTATACACAATTTTTTTTTTTTTTTTTTTTTAACATCGTACCAGCACTTAGTGCTACTAACAACGTAGATCACGGATAAGAGAGGGGTTTAATCAAGTGCCTCCATTAAGGCACAAGACTGCGATGAGGAAGAAGGAATGTACAATATGGAAATGAAATTGGGACGAAATAATGATAATAGGAATAAACAGGTACAATAATAGGAGAAATAGACATACGCTATCATCTGGAAGGAGAAGGGAGACTGAAATCAATTAGGTGATAGGAATAGCATCGCGACACCACTTTCTTCTCAAACGTCTTGGCGGATTATCTGGAAGACACGATGTGTGCATTCTGCGGATGATTGGATTACTGCTAACCTCGAACTTGTCGAATAATTTTTTATACTGCTGTACATGTATGTCACCGACATAAGGAATCCTAAGATCGTTATGTAAGGTCCGATTGGAGACGTAGACAGGAGCGGACGTGATGTACGAAGTATCTTCGATTGCTGCTGTTGTATTCTTCGAAGATTGCTCTTGCAGGTACTTCCATACAGCTCTATTCCGTAACGCCAAATAGGAGCGATCACTGAAAGATAGATGATCCGTTTAGTCGTTAAATTTAAAATTGACTTCCGACCTAATAATGGATACAGCAATTTTGCACGAGTAATGATTGTTCTTTTTGTCTGTGCCACGTGTAGCCTCCATGTAAGCCTCTTATCCATAATTAAGCCAAGATAACGTACCGAGTTTGCTTGAGTAATTTATTCATTATTGATTTTCAGTGCTGGACAGCTGACTTTTCTATTTGTAAATACAACGTGTTTGCACTTATTCGGGTTAAATAGCAGACGCCAGCTCTGTGCCCATAGAACTAACCGATCTAAACGGTTTTGAACTGCTGTATTTGCATACATGACGTCTGAGTTGGACGCAAGGATAGCTATATCATCGGCAAATGATGCTAAGATAGTCACTGGTTGGTATGTCTGCTGTATAGATTGTGTATAACAACGGTCCTAGTAAGCTACCTTGTGGAACAGACGATAGAATTTTATGCTCTTCAGAGAAACAATCATTGATTTTAACAACAAATGATCTATCGGATAAGTATGATTGAAGTAAAGCAAATAAATCGGAAGGGAGAATTTGTCTCAGCTTGTACAGTAGCCCGGGATGCCACACTTTGTCGAATGCCTGTGCAATATCCAAGAATACAGCTGAGCATACTTCCTTTTTTTTCCAACGTTGAGGAGATTGCGTCAACCAGCCGATGGCACTGTTGCACTGTAGAGTGTTCAGTACGAAACCCGAACTGATGGTGCGGAATTATTCCACGACTATTTAAAATAGATTGAATACGATTTGAGATTAAATATTCTAGGATTTTTGATAACGAACAAAGCAAGCTAATAGGCCTATATGAAGAAACGTCCGTTTGCGGCTTGCCTGGTTTGTGTATCATTATTACTGTTGATTTTTTCCATGTTGTGAAGGAAAATGTCCAATCCGTAATATTGCATTGAAAATGTAACACAACAATGTGGCTGATTTCGGTGGAAGATGTGAGAGAATTTCACCAGTGATATTATCTATACCGGGACATTTCCGTAATGGTGCTTTACGTAGAGATAAATATACCTCTTTTGGAGTAAAGATTTTAGTATATCCTTGTGAAAAAGGTTCATTCAGCGTCGACATTATATGTTCAGTGTGTCTTTTACATATTTCGGGATGCGGAGTAAAAACTGCGTGCAGATGTTTAGCGAAGGCATTTGTTTTTTCTACATCTGTCCTGGCCCAGTTATAGTTTAACTTTATATTAAACTGTTCTTTTCCATGTTTTAGTAGCCTTTTTGTGTTGTGCCACAAGGATTTCGGATCCGTATTCATTGATGTCAAGGACTTTTGAAGAGTTTCATTTTTATATTTGTTGATTTGAATTTTCAATATACTTTGTAATTTATTATAATGTTTTTTCATTGATGGATAGCGATTTTGTTGCCATTTCTTCCTGGCTGCACGGGTTTTTTTTATAAGTTGCCTTATTTCAATTGGTATAAATCTGTCTCGCTGTAATTTGTATGAGCCATAATGGGTGGAGTTGTTGCAAGCGAGTGTGATTAACTGGGTGAAATTTTTAACGGCTAAATCTATATCATCTTTGTTTTTTATTTTAATTTTAAGATTTGTATTTTTTTCCATTATGTTTGAAAAGAGATTCCAATTAGTAGTTTTATTTACAAGTCCCTCTTGAATATGTATACTCTTTGGGTGTACATCTAAGACAGCCATAACAGGAACATGATCGGAAGAAAGATCGATGATCGTTTTACACTCACGATTGTAGTTGTGTAGACCACGAGTTATAAAAAAGTCAAGGATATCTGGAAGTCTGTTATTATGTGCAGGCCAGTATGTGGATGTCATTGGTGAGAGAACAACGAGGGAGTTGTTCTGTATGCATCGGTTTAATCTTCTTCCAGGTTGGTTTGTTAAACGTGAACCCCAAATACTGTTTTTTGCATTATAATCGCCGCCGCATATAAATTTACTTTCTAACTTTTTGAAAATGGTGTTAAATTCTACATCAGGTATTTGAAATCCTGGATGACAGTAAATGGCTGCTACAGTGAGTTCATTTTCAAATGTTTCTATATTTGCTGAAATGATTTGATAAGCATCTGTGCCGTATGAAAAATTTTTGTATTGTTTGAAACAACTCTTTACCATTAACATGGAACCTCCATGAGCTGAACCATCTGGATGATGAGCAGAGTATACAACGAATCCGTTTAATTTAAAGCTGTTGCAATTTGTTAGGTGTGTTTCAGAGATCAGTACAACATCAATGACATTTTGTTGAAGAAAAATCTCCAGTTCATTTTTTTTTTAACAATACCATTAGCATTCCATAACATGATCACTAGTGATTGTTGAGTAATAATTTTTATATTCCTTGTCATTAAGGTAGTAATTTTTCAATGACCTTTGTTAGTAAGGATATCAATGGAGTTATCACACTTTTAAAATCATTTAAGAATGAGGATAACATTGATGATAAATCAGAACTATTATTATTACTACTACACTTATTTGTTATAGTAGCGATACCATTATTACTGTTATTACTATTATTGCTGTTGTTCCAATGAACTTCCTTGAATGGTGAGTTCTCATCATTATTTGTGCTTGTGCCAGCTTTGGTAACGCTTGCATATGATCTGTTGTTTGCTATTATCCTAGGGCTACTGTAGTTTGCATTGGAATTGCTGTAGTTGTTCGCTCTAGTATTAGCATATGATGCACGTATATTATTATAAAATGTAATCTGTTGCTTATAAACAGGGCATCCCCTGTAACTTGCTGGATGGTTTCCATCACATAGTGCACAGACTGCAGGTTCAGCAGTAGCTTTAGAGCACATTTTGGTTTCATGCTTACCAGCACATTTAACACACCGAGAAGGTAAGTTACAATAATTGGCAGTATGGCCAAAAAGTTGACAGCACTTACATTGTTTTAATCGTGAGTCTCTCTTTGGCTCTTCTACCGTAACTACTGTGTTTAATAGTCTTGTAATTTTAAATATTTCATCATTCTTAATCGAAGGTTTCAAATCAATAAAGAACATCGGTAGTGGTTGCCTAGTTTTATTTTTTAATATGTTAGTAATACGAACTACATTAAAACCTTTTGCTTCCAATTCTGCTGATAATTCAGCGATATCAGTGGAACAGTGAAGGTTTTTTAATACTATCCTGAAAACTTTGTCCTCTTCTAATGAGTACGTATAGTATAAATAGTTGTTATCTTTCAAAGCTTTTATAAGGGCACGATAACTATGTGGATTTGACGGTTTAATAGTCACTCCTGACAACGTTGATTTCAAGGAAAAATCTATGTCTGGTATACGCAACAGAAACTGTCTAAAGTTATTATAATTAATAATATTTTTTACCATTATTGGTGGAGGAAGCTTAACTTTTATGTTGGGATTTACAACATTAGTCGAAGAATTTAAGTTTTTAGTGTTTTTAGTGTTGGAGCCAATTGTTATCATTTCGGCATCTACATTATTATTATTGATATTACTACTACTACCATCGTTATTATCATTGATATTATCATCGTCATTTACGTCTGCTAAAAATTGAAAAATATTTCGTTTTTTATAGATTGGTCTTAAATTAACGGAAGGAACAGATTTTGTGATCTTAGATACGTTAAAACGAAATTCCGAACTAAGGAAATTTTAATGCTTGCTCGACGAACAGGATCGAACATCATAAAAGGATATTCACTAATCTATGGATTGAGGACGTTATATATAGACATAGTATCTGATAATAGTATAGTAGGCATTTTTTCGGACGATGCGGATATATTTTGTAACTGTCACGATGGAGCTAATAAAAACTTTCAAAGTTCATTAAATGAAATATTAAGCCAAGTTATGAAAGTAAGTCCAACCGAGTTACCAATAGAAAGATCAGTCCTGAAGATTGATAAGTAACAATATAAAGGTGTATCCATATATACTTTGATAAAAAAAAAAAATTGAAAATACATATTCGGACTAAAATGTAACGGAGCCGCGTTTAAAATGTTTGCAAAATATACCGGTTAATAAACGGGCGTTCGAAGCTCCATTTACGTAATAAAGTTATTATTTAAAACAGATATAATAATAAATAATGTAGTGTTCCAAAAAAATATAATACTACCGAACTATAGCAACTATGAAACGTAACATCGACTTAGTCATCTCGTATGTTATCGATGCGATAAAAAATGAAGCAACGACATACGCGATGAAATTATACGATCACCAAAACAGTTCCCGAAGCACTGGTAAAATGGGTACCATTACTCTATAAAGATGTAACAACCAAGGTCAGATGTGCTGTAGGCGAATACTATTCTGTCCGAATAGGTGTGCACCAAGGCTCGGCACTCTCACCACTGCTGTTTATTACGATTTTAGATACAATCACGCGCGACATACAGACTCCTATACCCTGGACTCTTATGTAGATGATGTTGTTTTAATTGAAAATTCAAAGGATGATCTTCAAAATAGAGCTCAAATATGGGTTGACCGATTAGAAAAGTTTGGCTTTAAAGTAAATGTGAAGAAGACAGAATACATGACTACTGATAGTAATACAATTGGGTCCATACAATTATCTGGAGAATAACTACCTTGGACAAACAGCTTTAGATATCTTGGTTCCTGTGTACAGAGTGACGGTGGTACATCCGAAGCAGTTCGCAATCGAATAAGCACTACACGGCTGAAATGGAAATCTGTGACCGGTGTATTATGCGACAAACGCATGTCCGTTCGACTGAAATCAAAAATTTACAGAACAATTAGACCAGTTGCATTGTATGTGAGCACGAAGAAAAATCGCTACATGCTATGGAAATGCGCATGTTAAGATCGTCAACGGGTATCCGTTTATCCGATCGAATCAGAAATGAACGAATCCGCGCAGTAATGGGAGTCGCGCCAGCCGGTTAAGGTGGTATGGCCACATACTACGAGCTCAAGATGCTGCAAGTGGCATCCAGAAAAATATCATCTGTTATATCTTGTACAATATGGTGAAATTATTGGCTATAAAAAACGTGGTAGGCGAAAACTTTCTAAAGGAAATACATTTGAAAAATTACTAACACAAAGGTCATCCATTTCACTGCTGAACAGTAAACTGCCCACTAGGCCAAATTCCTCCAATGGCAAACTGTCAGCCATTGATCGATCTATTGCATCTAATGATATGTATTCTAAATTCCTGTTGTCGACCTACTTAAATCTACGTCATAACGATTGTTTTCCTATTTTCATTCGACGCAAGGCACTTTCAAAATTCCTCAGCATTTGGTAACAGATAAAATATATTGGAACAAACTCCAACAGCTGAGTACCGCTAAATATGAACCTGGATAATATTGATTCTGCGATCAATTCACTCAATATTCACATTATTCATGCGTTCAGACTGTGCCAAGGTCATCTCCAGTGGTAAAAATGCGCAATGTACCTTGCTGGAACCATAATATAAAAATAGCGATCCAGAAAAGTAACAGAGCGTTAAATAAATTGCACGCTTCAAAACTAAACAACGATCTAACTAACTTTCGTTTTTATCGTGCTCAAGCTCGAAAAGTTATTAGACAAAGCAAAAGAGAAAGCTAGTAAACATTTATATCAGAAACTCACGTTGATTATGATTCATCTGAAATTTGTAGAAAAATCAATATCCTAAATAGAGCTAAAAGGCATTCTCCGACTATTACACTTCAAATCCCATCAGGTCTCACCCAAGATCCGACCGAAGTATCAAATATCTTTTGGTAGTTTCTTTGCTGGTATCTTTGCTAACAGCATCTACAGAGAAGAATTCCAAATCTATAAATCTATAGAAGAACAATGACAGTTAAATATGGTGTCAGATAACCGCGAAAAATTCAACCAAAGAGCAAGAAATAAACAATGTCATTAATAAACTAATCAATAAAGCACCGGGACCAGACCAAATCTTCCCTTAGTTTCTGAAATATCTTCCTCCAGATATGAAGAAACTTTTATTGAATATTTTTAATAGAATATGGACCGGAAATTGTTTCCCGAGTTCATGGAGAACTTCATTATTGAAAATGGTGTACCGCAAGGCAGCGTTTTGAACATATATTGTTTTCTCATCATACTCTTTGTAGACGATTTAAGGTCTATTCACACTATACAGCGCGACACGACAAAAATTGCTTAAACAGGTTTTGGATGGGCGTATACACACTAACCAGGCACAGACACGGAAAGACAAAGACACACGCCGACACGACATGGAACATTTGTCAGAAAGAATATTTTGTCTGTGTCTGTCGGTGATTGTTACTGTCGGCGAATATAAAAAGTGCACGGTACAGTAACTCATTGTCTAATTTACATTAGATTATTTAAATTGTACTCTATTTTTTATTAATAATTATGATTACGGTCGTGTCGTGTCTATTACTTTCCGATGCAGTGTGAATGCAGCGTAATTTTCTGTCGTTGCTACTCGGTCGTGTCGTACTGTATAGTGTGAATAGACCTTTAACTATCACCTTACAATCGGCTGACATCCAATGCGTTAAGATATTCTTACAAAAGTTTCTAGACAATCTACACGAATGCATCTCGTCTACTGACCTACAGCTGTCTCCGCAAAAAAAAAAATATATTATTTTTACCAGAAAACGATCAGGCCCGATACTCTTAAATTTAACAATAAATAAATCAAAGATACACTAAGCGAAAGAATACAAGCTAATTGGACTACAATCTTGGGTCAAGACTAACCTGGAAAAGTAATATTCTGGCAATCAAGTATCCATGCCTTCCATTACTCAATATCCTCAAAATCATGAGTAATAGGTCATTTGGACAAATAGCGCACTTTGAATAGCACTGAAAGCCTTTTCAACGCTTACAGCTAGCCTCCATTACTTAAACGGTTCTCCACATCTTCGCTACAGACGAAAACAGCTTGCAATGAAGTACGCAGCAACTGTTACTAGTTATCAACTTCACACAAACCAAGCTCATGCCAGCGAAATTTTAAAACCTGTACGATAATGATGACGTCATAAGTTACAAATCATATTTAACGTTCATTATTTTTTTAACGACAAAAAATTTGATAGTTGTACGTGTACTATCTGATTACACCATTTTTGTTTAAAATCAAAAATTACTCGTTCATGCGTAATATGAGAAAGCGGACAAATTTAATGAAATTTAGAAAACGTTCATAATTGAACTAATAATTTTTTTCCCTGAAATTACCGAATTACGTAATAAACAGAAATCTTTCGTAGTTTTGCACAAAAATAATACAGCGCAGACATTTGATACGTTATCGAGCAAATCCGTTGTTACTAATGAAATGCTAAGTTTCAGATTACTAATTGAACATTTTTAAAATTCCATCCAAATGAAAAACTCTTGAACCTTAATATTTAACATATATATATATATATATATATTTAACATATATATATATATATATATATATATATATATATATATATATATATATAACATATATATATATATATATATATATATATATATATATATATATATATATATAATAAACTTATTGTTTTAATAGTTCCGATAAGAATATTAAAATCAATAATGTACATTTCCAAAATAAACATATATAGATAGATATGTATGTATGTATGTATATTGTATACAGGTAGACAACACATCCAATATATTCTATATATATAAAGAATATGGTAGTTGTGATTTGACATATAGTCTTCGTCTAATGGATAAATTTGTCAATCATACAAATCGTTAACATATTTAATTAAAATAAGTAGGTCTTTTGTTCAATTATTTGTTCATCATCGTTTTTCTCATTGCTTTCTTAGAATTTAATATAAAACGGTTTACTTCCATAGATTTCTGTTATCATGAATATCTACAACTTTTTATCTGGCTATCTATACATATATATTTCTATTTTGTTCTAATTATTTCATGTAACAATATGTAATAATATCGGCGGTACTATTTTTATTACATTGATAGGTTCCTTAAACAATAATAAACTAATCTAAATATCGAATTCAAATTAACTTATTCATTAAGTTTAGATTTTTATCAACGAGAAAAATATGTAATTATAACTTCATAATTTAATAGCATACACAACCGAAAAAAATGAATCACAAACAACTTTTAACAACTAGAAGACGAATTACGATTGATATATTAATATATATATATATATTATTCAGTTCGTGTAGTACTGTATATATGTTGTTCGATTTTAATTAAATAATACTCTTATCAGAACACAAAAAAAAATTAAATATAAAATTATATATGGTATTATATTTTATTAGTCTTGTGGAAAAATGAAACATAAATCAATTTGTTACATCATCTACAATGAATGGTCTTTTCAAGTGATTGCAGCAACATAGTTACACATTAGAATTTGATTTCAAACGATAATTTAAAGAACCTAAACAAATTACAAAACCTTTTTTCGTAAAATGAGAAAATTATTTAACTAATGCGTATTTTTCATAATATTTAAAAAATAATACATATGCTACCATTCATTATTTAATTATGCCACTTATAGAGAATGCAACATATTAATAAACTAACATTCGACACATTTTTATTATTTTGAAAAACACTAATTAATATTTCATGTTTCATTTTATCGAATAACTAAATAATATAATTTAATGACTCCAATATAGTGTATACCTTCAGCAACATACGCATGAAAATTAAACTAAAAAAGCAAATATATCGATAGATCCTTAACCCAGATGTACACGAACTGTAATATATAACATCGGTCTATTTTAAATATAAAATTAAGTTTTAAAGTACGTTTACTAAATATTATAAATATTCAATGTCGAACGTAAGACTTTAATGATGAAAATAAAAAAAAAAAACGACCTCACTTCTACCATAAAATTTTTATCATACAGAAAGCTACAAATTAAAATATTTTTAACAGAGTCATGTGCACGCAATTCTATTACGAAATACAGCATACTGTCGTTCCTGTTTAAAAATTTATAAATTTACCAGAACTACGAATAGTAGAAATTATTTGTAGAATTACAAATTTTATCTTTGTATTATACAAGTTTTTTTGATATAAGGAAAATTGCGAAAAATTATGTTTTATATATTCATTGAATTGTTACTGACCTAATTTCATAGTTTGATTTTTTTGTCAAAAATTATATTTCTTCATGAATTCCTTAATTAGCAGACGCTTAAAAAGTTTTTTTGGTGGTATTTACCTATAAATTATTGTTATATGATTTTTTATGAACAAATACAAATAAGACAGATTGTTATCAAAAATGGTGTATCATTTTATTTAACCATAATATTTTCATCACTTTATAATTGTCAAAATACTCGTTAAAATACAAGAATTTCAATAAATTATCACTGTCCACTTTTCAAATATTTTTAAACCGTTTTCAAGATAATTACATATTAAATAATATTATAATTTTATTTTACATAAAACATAATACCAATTTCATTAAAAAAAAAACTTTTTAGAAAAATCAATAATATTAATCACAATATTTTGCTAATCATAATGTTCTTTTATACATATAATAAAAACTTGTAACACGTTCGAAATGCATTATTTTAAAAGCTATTAAAATATAAATAAAAAAAGCAAAATTTATAAATTTACTTAAGACTGTTCCAAATGTACAGAAACATCGACCAAATTACTTAAACTACTGCCTGAAATATAATCATCTACTTTGTCTTCTTCTTGTTTCTCGTACTTATCTTTTAATGGATAAATGAAATTACCTTCAACTTTCCAACTGTATTCCTCACAAATTTTCATGAGTTCTTTGTAATTAAAGCCCATTTTAGCTAGGTCTTCAACTTTGACGGAACTATAAACTTTTGCAATTGTACGAATAGCAAACTGATACCAGCTTGAGTGTACTAATTTGACTAGTGGGGAAATTTCGTCACACCATTTATTGTCTGCTAATATGTGCAATGCTGTCCCGAGCATTACATCTTTAAAACTTTTATAAGCATCCATGCATAATTTAATTTCTGGACATCCTTTTACATTTACTGGCAAACGTTTCAGTAAGAACTTTATGTTGATATAATCTTTTTTGTAGAAATAAATCATCAGCAACTTTTCATATTCAATTGCCGATAAGGCGTCCCATTCATCCAATTCTTTTTTTTCTAATTCTGCTTCTAACTTATTTAGTTCAATTTCATCCATCACGTAACCTTTAAATTAAAAACATATGTATACAGAAATGTAAATCGGATGAAATAATTATAAGAAAGCTTATAAACTATTCAGTTATAACTTCACGATTTTATTTACGTAAATTTGGTCAAACTAATGTTTAAAATACGTTGACCTCCAAACTGATATACCTATAAAATTTATCACAATTACATGTTCGTTTTGTCTGAAAATGTTTTAAAAAATTATTAAAAATTGTTTGACCAGTGTTTGGCTATTTACATTTTCCATTATTTATTCAATAAACATCCGCCAAGATTGTCAATACTATTTTTAGTATAGTTATTTCTTTCTAATCAAGTAAAATATACTTCACCCAAGTGATTACCTTAAATACAATGCTAATTAATAAATATTAAATATTTTACTCAACAACATACACTTTCAATTTAAAACTAAAGTTAAAACACACTTAATGAATTTGTCAACAATAACGTCTTATTGTAAACGACATAAATAATCGATACTAAATTTCGATAATAAAATTTAAAATATAATTGTCTAAAAATAGATGTACCATTTATATTTTTATTTTTGAAAGTTTTGATGACAAAGTTATAAAATGTTAATAAATGTGGAAAATTTAAATATTAAGTTTTCATTTTAAAAGGTTTGTCTGCTAATACACCGGAATAGCCGTAGGAAGTAAATCCTCTTTTTTCACTATTAGATATCGTTTAATATCGCATAGTACAATAATGCTATTGTTTATAAAGTTGTTAATGCGAAATATTAGTTATTTTAAAATGTGTTAATTTAAGTTTCAATAACGAAAGGCATAACAACAAGAATATTGTGTCATTTTAATTGTAATAAATGTAAATGAGATAGGCAAATTTTTTTGTTTATTTATGTCGTACCCATGGTGTACAGGGTCAACAGTGATAATTAAATAAGACGTACGGAAAGGCAAAGACAGAAAAGAAAGAAAAGGGAGAAGAAATAAAAATAATTTAAATTATATGATAGAATCATTTTAAGACTGTCAGTGAAAAACGTGCTACACAGATACACCTACAAATATTTCGCTACTAATTGTATGTTGCATAATTATTATAATTCGATATTGTTAACAAGTACTAAATAAAAGTGGCTTTGGAAGTGGAGATCTACCGCAAACCATTTCATAGCCCTTGAAACGAACATATGTGTATTATTTGTAGCTAAAGAATACCTAATAGCATTTGCGATACAATATGACGATCTCGAATCTTTAAAACTACATAAATAGGGTTTTTCAGGTAACATGCTCCAATTTATCGAGATGTTTTTTACATAGAAAAATTACGACAAGGATCGCAAGTTTTTTTTTTATCAAATTATAAAGATCTGTAAACTGGAATAAATTATTCATTATTGTTGATTGCGATAAATGGTGAATGTATGTCCTAAAAATTATTTATCGATGATCTTCTAATAATATATGTAAAGAAATCACAATCTCAATACTCGTGTACAAAAATTGATGTCTGTCGAATGAATATAAATTCTCGCTCAACAAAACTAAATATGTCATTAAAATGCAAATTTAGAGCGTGTTAGTCTTAAACCATATGGGCATCAGATTAAAATAACCCTTACCATAAATTTCTTAGAATAATTTTTGATAGCAAACTGATCTGGAGCGAGCATATCTGATATATCTAAATTTTAAAATATTGTAAAGTATTAACACAGTGTGTGGATGGCTTGAGTTGTTACATTTAGTTTGTAAATACGGTTATAGATAAGAACATGAATAAGAAATATATGTTTAATAAAAAAGATATAACAGTGGCGACGAGGGCGGTCGAATTTATGCTTAAATTATGTTGACAAATTAGTAAAGTTTGATAATTATGTTAATCATCATAGTTAGACTTACGTAGTTAATTGTTTTCGTGTAAAAAGTAATACGAATACTTAGAAAATTTTATCAGTAAAAAGCATCAGCAGTTGTTTTGTTTTTTCGCTATGGATCCTAAATTAAAAGAATACTTTAGCGAATTTGGGAAACAAATGTCGATAATATTTGCAGCGCAGTTGAGTGACACAATTAAGGAGTTAAAGTCACCATCACAGGTTTCAACAGCAAATACCGACCAGATAACGTCAAAAACAACTGAAGGTAATTTAAATAATAATTACACATTTTGTCAATTTGAAGCTACCGTAGAAACGTTTATACAATATATAGAGCGTTTAGAAAACTATTTTACATTAGTTAATATTATTACAGACGAAAAAAAAGCTCAGATACTCCTAAATTGTATCGGTGCAAAGCATTACGGGTTATTATCGCGATTAGTAGCACCAAAGGCAGTTAGTGACATTAAATATAAACAAATAGTTGATTTATTAACTATTCATTTATGTCCAAAGCCAAACCCAATTGTAGAAAGGCATAAATTGTTATCTACAATGCAAAAACAATCTGAGTCGATCTCAAATTACATTGCGGAATTAAAACAGTATTTAACTACATGTGAATTACGTTGCAAGGATTGCAATGCAGACAATCCAGAATTGTTGTTACAACCACAGTTTATTCGAGGTATAGCAAATGAACATATTAGAGAACAATTATTACAAAGCGGTGAAAAAGATTTTAATGCTCTTTTTCAACTTGCACTTTCACTGGAGGCTTCATTATTAGACAATAAAACATCAAAAAGTGGTTCCGCTGAAGTTCACAATGTGAATAGCCATCAGAGTCGTCATGGTTCTTACCAAAAGAAACAACAGCAACGACAAAAATCACCATCAAGCCAAAAAGTAAATACAATCGGCAATATTCTCATTCACAAAAACGAGTAGATTTTAAGCAGGACTTTGCAAACGCTGTGCAAGGATAATCACATTACAAAAGAATGCAAAATAGATCGAAATAAATTACACTGTAAAGGATGTTCAAAGCCAGGACATGTAGAAAAAGTATGTATAACCACATTGCTCAAAAATCAGGCATCCATCACAAATTATGTGGAAGTAAATAACCTAATTGATGAGGAACGCCCATATAAATTCTATACAAGTGTGGAACTTGAGAAAACACCAATTTACATAGAAGTAGATTCTGGGGCAAGCTACACAATACCTCAGGTGTTATGACTCCAACTCAATAAAGTGATTGGGGTTCACCTGCATTATTCATTCCAAAACCAGATGGAAGTGTTTGTATGTGCATTGATTATAAGATAGGCATTAATCACTGGCTACAAGACAACCATTATCCTATACCGGAGATTGAAGAAGTTGTCCACCAGTTGAAGGATGCTGGTTATTTTTGTACTATTGATCTGTACAAAGCCTATCATCATGTTCAGGTTTCAGAAGCTAGTGCAACTATTCAAACAGTATCAACACATTGTGGCATTTATTGTTTTAATCGTCTAGCATCTGGAATCAAATCAGCACCTGCTGAATTTCATAAAATTCTAGACCAAGTTCTCCAGGGCCTTGATGTCATTGTATCATATTTTGATGATATTGTAGTTTATGGTATTACATTTGATGAGTGCCATGAACACTTATATAAATGTTTGGAACGTCTTGAAAAATTTGACTTACATGTAAATGAAAATAAATGTTCATTCTTCAAACAAGAAATAAATTACTTAGGGTACCACATCACCAGAAATGCTATAAGAAAATCACCAGAAAAAGCTGAAGGTATTTTGAAAGCTCCAACTCCAAAAAATAAAAAAGAGCTTGAACAATTTTTAGGATTGATAGCACATAATTCTAAGTTTATCAAAGATGTAAGCACCATCAGTTATCCATTGAGGAAACTTAAAAAAGCAAATTCCAGGTTCACATGGGGACCTCAACAAGAACCATCATTTATCAAGTTAAAAAATATTATTGCAAGTGATGTACTTAGACCTTTTGATTCTAAGTTACAAATTATATTAACATGTGATGCGTCTCCAGTGGGCATTGCTGCAATTTTAGCACATAAAGAAGATAATGGAGAGGAATGGCCAGTTATTTTTAAGTCACATTCTCTTAACACTACAGAAAAATCTTATAGTCAATTGGATAGAGAAGCCTTGGCAATATATTGGGCATTCAAAAAACTGTAAAAATACTTGTATGGTCAGAAATTTGTATTAGTAACAGATAATAAGCCTTTATATCATATTTTTCATCCAAATAAAAATTTACCATCTATAATATTGGCAAAGTTACTTAGATATGCTTCTTACATGTCAGAATTTCAATATACAATCAGACACAAGCCTACAGAAGAAATGTCAAATGTTGATTACTTTAGCTGTTCTCCAGTCAAAAGTGATGACATAGAAGAAAAAGAGTTTAATCAAATCCAAGAGCTTGTTGTTCAGGACATCAGCTCAGTAGCAATCAACAAGGAAAACATCAAGCTAGAAACAGAAAAAGATAACCACCTGTTACAGCTCAAAACTACACTCTTATCTGGTGAAAATTCAGAAGGACAATTTCAATTGTTAAATGGAATAATTTTTATGGACAATAGGGTAGTTATACCTGAATCATTACAACTGATAGTTCTTCAAGAACTCCATGAGACACATATTGGAATTACTAGAATGAAACAACTAGCTAGATGCTATGTCTATTGGAAAGGAATGGACAAAGCAATAGAACAATTTGTTAAAAAATGCTCCGAGTGTGCTCAAGTACAAAAAGAGCCCAAGAAAATATATCATACCTGGGAGACCCCAACAGAGAATTTTCAAAGAATACACATGGATTTTGCTGGCCCAGTTAATGGTAATTACATATTGATAGCTGTTGATGGAAAATCTAAATTTCCATTTGCAGAGATATTTACAAAGCCACCAACATCACAGTCAACCATAGAGATGCTAAAACGAATATTTGCTGTACATGGAATTCCAGCAGTATTAGTCTCAGATAATGCTACTATTTTCAAGAGCCAGGAATTCACAGATTTTTGTAGTCAACATAGTATAAAAGAAAAATTTAGTGCACCATTCAATCCAGCAACCAATGGTCTTGCAGAAAGGATGGTTCAGTCTGTAAAGAATAAGATGAAGGCTATGGATAACGAAAATTTGCCAATTGTTGAAAAGCTTCGCAGAATTCTTTACAAGATGCGATCAATACCACTAAATGATGGACTGCTGAAAATTATTTCAATCGTAATTTACGCACCAAGTTTGATCTGCTCATCCAGTCAACAGGACCTACAGACAGGGAAGTTAAAAATGCTCGAGTATCACGCAAATTATGTGTGGGAGAAAGGGTGTTAACATGGAACTACATTGGTAAAGAAAAATGGCTGACCGGAGTAATCACAAAAACCATGGGAAACCTACATTATGAAGTAAAGCTGAATAATGGACACATACAAAAAAGACATATCAACCAATTATGGAAGACAGAGGTAACTTTTCAGCAGCCACGAAAAATGGTTTCTTTCAAGCTACCTCCTCCACCACCAAAGAACATGCCAACACAAAGTCACAGCCAAACACCAATGGATGCACAAGAGAGCAAAATGATGGCGACAGAAAACTTAGTTCCAACAGAAACTCCAGTTACTGAAGCGAAAGTGGGAACTCCAGAATCAATACCAGTGCAGATACAACAAAGAAAATCTACACGGCAACATCATCCACCAAGATATTTACAGGATTATGTTTGCCAATAATAATAATAAGTATCACTCCTATTGTTCACTTGAATTTCAAATTATGTGTGGGAGAGTGATATATCTAAATTTTAAAATATTATAAAGTATTAACACAGTGTGTGGATGGCTTGAGTTGTTACATTTAGTTTGGTTGTAAATACGTTTATAGATAAGAACATGTGTTAAAATAAGACATATATGTTTAATAAAAAAAGATATAACAATATCTAAGACAGTAAAACCAAATATATGAAGAAGATTAACTGGCACACATTATACGCATTGATAAGAAGTGTACTCGAATACAAATATTCAGTTTATGAATCGGTAAAAGGCTCGTCTAGCTTTAATGGAAAATTAATTTTCCATATATTTTTTTATTTATAGTAAAATTAATTGCACTATATTGCAGAGGGTCCTTTTTCAGCTCGAGTGAAGATGGTATAAATTTATAGATTTTGTAATGAGGAAGGATGATGGAGAATCGTTCCATTGCTTTCGACTTCATCTTATTCCAAATATGGATCGTCATATCTTTACATGTCGTTGGTATGGCTGGAACAGACGTTAAATTATACGAATCTGTTGTCGCTGTGTCAGCTTCATTGTTTGCACCAATATTGCGACGTCCGGCTATCCGCGCAAGTACAATTTGTCGCTTATAGGTAAACGATTTTTTTAGTATAGTTTTCGCAAACGGATGTTGATGTTCGTGTCTATTCTATATATTTCTAACTGAACTAAGAGAATCTGTGCAAATTAATATGCCATGCTTTAGCTCCGATTCTGTAATAACAAATGCGCAGGAGCTTGCATATAACTCTGTCGACAGTACAGAGAATGTGGATGGAAGTGGACATAGGATTGTCCCATATTTGTATATGACGGTGCTACCAGTTGTTTTTGGCTCCATCCGTGTGTAGTACTTTATGGCCACCATACATTTTTAGTAGATTTTAGAACGAGGCCTCGATAGTGGATTGAGACAATGAGAGGCAGTTTAGGAGAGACGTGTCAAAGATTATAGGAATGGTAATCGAAGGAGAAATAGACAGATGGTTGGTTTTGCAGAGTGGGGGCAGGTTGATGTCAAGATTATGGAGGATGTTTGTAATTTTATTGTGAACATGCAAGTTCGAACAAGGAGTGGTTTGGTGGTTGTGGTGATGCGCTGCATCATCATGAAGATCCATGAGTTGAGAGTGAGTGAAGGTGGAATTTGAGTAGGATGTAAGAATGGTGTAGATCGGTGAGAAGTTCTACAGAATCATATAGCAAATGGTTTATTGGTGTTGATTTTCATATAATATCAGGCAAATGTTGTAACATGTTAAACTAACGGAGATAATGTGGGACAATGCTTTAAGTCAGTTTTAGTCGTCGAGAGGGTGAAAACATTTTCTACGATTCAATTGCAAATTTTGTTGATAGTTTCCGAATGAACTGCTTTCGCGTAGAAAAATATTTTTACATTGTCATAGAATAGAGCGATTTTTTAAATTAAAAAATGCATTTTCCGAATAGGTGAATTTATAACTCTTACGATAATAACAGTTTTTCCTTACTTAACTTTTAAACATATTTCGTTGCAGTGATAATTGCAACATCTTTTCTTTCATCGATTAACGATTTACTCGAAAGTATTCTTCAATGTTTTTGAGCAAAAATTTGCAACATCCGTTAATGAAATTTGTTCAAATATTACATATTTAAAAATTAATCTAACAGTTGTACAATTTTCATCAAAATTATCGAAAATTCCAACATTTGTTCAATAACTTGTATAAATAATTTAACACATGCAGAGCACAATATTTATTTTTTCTTATAAAACACAGGGATACAATTTTTTGTAGAATTATTAATCGTTTACTTTAACAATTAACGGTGATATATTTTGAACATCTGATTTGCAGGGATGAATTTTAGTTACTTGAAAACTTCGGGTACTTGAATATATAACGTTTAATAATGTTTTATCGCGTCACATTATTCACTAAGCTATACATTACAACATTCGAATGATATTTTCCAAAATTTCCACGTCGATTTATAACGTGAACAGTGCCGTATTAAATGCTTCGAGTGGACTCAAACAGCGTAGCAGCAAGCCAGGGTATAAGGAAGAACAAATTGGGAATTTAAAAATTATTACGTCGACAAAAATTAATATGTAAAAATACTTTAAAAAAATGTATTAATTTAAACGAAATATACTCTCGAAAAGTATAGCTATTTATTTTGATTTATTTCTATATAATTTAAAAATACATCGGAATAGCTAGTACATTTATACCGACAAATACTTATACAGAATACAGAAAATGAAAGAAAACATTTTCTTTGGGTTTTTCCCGCGAAATTTCTCAAATCTCATTAATGCCTATTTCTCGTAATATACCTCGTTCCGTACTCGCGTGAATATCAAATAGTTTAAACGATATTGAGCGGTTAATGTTCTTAATACATTTTTCGCAATAAATAACTTAGACAGTGATCTTTCATCGGTTATGTTGCTACTCATTAACGTTAAATATGTAAGACCGTTTCAACATTCGGAAAAGATTATCGAACTGCTTCATCAAGAATTAAAGACTACATCGCTTGCACTTTATACTAAAAAAAAATGAAATAGTTTAATTACTTTTGTACCTAGTTGTGTGGGGCCATGGGCTAGTGCATCGAGTGCCCTTATGTAAATCCAACCTGCGTGAAAATATTTTTAAAACGTATTATATATATATATATATATATACATATATATCAATAAAAATAAATATATACACAAGTAGCTATATATATATATAATATATATATATATATATATATATATATATATATAATATATATATATATATATATATATATATATACATATATATATATATATATATATATATATATATATATATACACATAAATATCAAAATATATATTGTATACAAATAACTATATATGTATGTATATATATATATATTGAGATTTTTTTATATGTACGAGACTGCACGGTTTTCTGTAAAATGGTAACAATCGAACCGGTACAACTTCAATTAAGATTGTATTGTGAAGATTTGCGGGGAAAATTCGTTAGAAATCAGTTATACAATAATTCTGTAATTGTAATCGAGTCCTGTTACATATAATGTTGCTTCTCTCCTCTTATTTAAGCGATCGCCTTTTATTCGGAACAGCCTGCAATCTTACGAAGGTAACGATTTGATCGGAGATTCCGTGAAAGAACCTATAAGCGATTAACTATTAGAAAACTCGATTTTCGCTAACATCTGCTCCACTTACTGTCCTTTCAATTTTCGTACCCATATCTTACCCCATTTCCGTACATAGTTTGTTCGCTATAGATTCCTTTCTATCAGACTGAAGGTTATTTCTGTTTGAAGAAACATTATCGAATTTCTTTCGATCAGTTCAAATACGCTATATTAGTCGATTCGAGTAGAAGAGGTTTTCGTCCGAATTAAAACGAGGTTGTAGTATTAGCGACGATAATAGAACGATCGTATTAATAATAATTACATACTAGCTTGAATATAATATCTATCGTAAACTCCTAAGACACAGGGGCGGACATAAGGGAGCCCCCACCCGAAATGAGGAAATAAGCGATAAAGTACCGTAATCTGTCAGCTATACTCGAAAAAGTCTTCGAAAATTTTGTAAAAACCGAATGAATGCATTGATTGCAAGCTAATCTCTCGTTTTCCTATTTTTAAATAAAATTTCATTCGAAAATTTTAGTCTAGTTTTCGATTTATTAAAAAAAAAAAAAAACCGTTCGTCTTCTCCAGGTCACCACACACATTTAATTTAATTAGTTTGATAAATTATAATAAAATGATTTTTTTACGTTGTCAAACATTCAAAATTATTGCGTATTTGACTGTTTTAGTTCGATAAAATGTTTACGAACTGGTCTCGTGTATAATAGCATCTTGCCCACCCACCCCCGAAGATATAATCTATATCCGTTACTGGTTAATTTCTCTGGTGATAAATAAAACAGAACATCACTCGTACGCGTATATAATACTTTCATTTCGTAATATTCAGAAATCACCTCCCTCTTATCATACATTAATTGATGGAATAATCCGAAATATGTTCGCTTTTCGAATAATAAATTATAAACCAAACTGATTACAAATTTTCAAATATATTCGCCTCATTTAATTAAAAATTACACACACACATTATTATCGACTGTCGAATATGATTTTTCCTGTTACTCAGTGTCGATAAGTTCTCTATTGAATCTATTGTAAGACTTAATTTATATATTCGGCAGATTTTCATTCATTTAACTAAGATTAATCGTATTTCTGTTGCCGGATTATGTGTAAGTGTTCTTCTTTTGTAGCTTACGAATGATATTGGTACCTAAGGATTGTTAATTTTCTAATCTCGTGAAATTCTCATTAATTTATATTTAAATTTATATTACCGCAAAATACTTTCATCGTGACAGTCTTGATTAGAACTCGTATGGTAATATCAAAATTATACACGTAGCCTTTTGCCGCGAGTTTTTTCGTAATTCCGAATCGTTTTAAATTTTTCATCGTTATCTGTACTAAAATTTATTACAAATGTCGAATATTTGAAACTAGTGATTGTTCGTCTATTTGCAGACCATATACGTCTGGACTGTTACTCACATTTTTATCCTTCATCACTTATTTTCTATTCGAAAATTTATCAAAGCTGTAAAGCTTTATCCAACTTATTTATATTTTATCCATTATTACGTTTCACGTAATTTTTATTCTACATTCTAACCCCACTAACTTTTACTAGAAAATTCTTAGATTAGGATAATATTGATGATCTAGAAACAAGGCGACGATAAATCTACTTTCATATTTTGATTAATTTTAACTGCAGTCACTTAATTTCGATAGAGCCTCTGAATGACGCTGAAATTCAAACTGCTTAGTTCCGCTGCAAAAATTTATTGTATAAAATACTTTCTCGAGGTATATAAATCAGCATACGTGATGATTTTGTTGATAATTAAAATGTTTATTACAAAATGCACTTATATATATATATATATATATATATATATATATATATATATATATATATATAAAAATAGAGATGATGTCAAATAAAGCTTTTCAACACGTGAATCCATCTTTAGCAAGAACGTGCTGAACTCTATAACTAAAATGGCGGAGAGGAAGAACTAAATGAATCTCGCAGTTTGTTCCTATATACAAAAATAAGGGCGATAAGGCAGATTGTACCAATTACAGGTGAATTGCGCATCTATGTACACAGCTAGCAAGATATAATAAATTGAAACCTACATTTAACTCATATTTACCTGAATCGTAGTGCTACAGATATGATCGACAAAAACCCAGAGAACAAAATACTTCATTATATACGACCTTTATTGATGTTAAAGTGGCATCTTATTCAGTACACAGAACAGGCCTGTGGGAATGTTTAAAAACAGTAGGATGTCCACGAAAAATACTGATAATTCAAACTTTATGATAAAACAAAAGGATCAGTCATATGTGACGATGGACGATCCGGCACTAATACTGGCGTAAAGCAGGGATGCGTATCCTATGCTTTACAATTTCTACATGGTTTTATCATAGATATGGTTTTACAACGACATTTATCATCGGAAGCAGGGATAGAAGTAAAATTTCGGTTATCCTCGGAAGTACGTGTCATCCCCTAAATCAAGTTAAATAAATTCTTCGGGTTTCCGCGAGTAAATTTTTAAGTCTGTAAAACGTTGAGAACGATCTTCTCTTTGTAGACCGTTGTTTCGTTTCTTGCTTTACCTTATACACGTAATACTTTATACTGAGAATTATGAAGAGATTATTTACCAATTTAAGAAACTTTTGCATCGCCCTTAAAGATTTTTGTTTTAATCCCCTTCTTAACAGGCATTGATAGAAATTTACGTTATCAACTAGATATTGTTTGTTGAGAACGCGCTTGATCTTTCGAGAACACGCCCATTAGCAAGATCTCAAATCAGGTTTTGGATCGGTTACACCCCATCCATCGGCGTTTTCCTTTGTTTTAATCTTTACTGTTTTCTTCAGTAAATCGTCTGCTAGTGGGTTGTTTTTGTGGCCATATATGCTTCTGAATCGCTACGCATATTACATCCTCTATATATTTTATATTTAGATCTTCGCGGAGCGTACAAGACGTACCACGCTGCTCCCACGTATGTCCGAATGTTGTTAACATTGAAATACTACAATATTATCGCCGACTTAAGAATATGAACAACTTAGCGAAGTTATAAAACTTTGAGTATCCTTATCTTTTTCTTTAACCACTTTTCACACGAACTACTATTTCACGAAATCAATCTACCGTTTTCGTTTCCCCTTTAAATCTATATCTGCAGCCTATCAGTAGATGGTACGAATCCACGTGAAAGGATCGTCATAGGCCAATGACTAAAAGTAGGTTTTAAATACATAAATTTTCATTGCTACGTCAGGTCTAACGATTTAATTAGTTTTGTGTATTTGCACAAAGTTGAGAACAATAAGCTAATAATTATAGTCCAATTCTCATCGTTATATAACTGACTACGTGTCTAAATATTTTCGCTTATTCTCTATAATATATAAAATTCTCTTGTCGCGGTGTTTGTGGTTAAACTCCTCCGAAACGGCTTTCCCGATTCTCATGAAATTTTGTGTGCATATTGGGTAGGTCTGAGAATCGGACAAGATCTATTTTTCATCCCCTAAATGTTAAGGGTAATCCACCCCTCAATATTTTTTTTTTCAATTTTAGATTAATTTTTTTGTTTAAATTTTTTTATGATACAGCATTAGTAAATACATATAACCCTGAATTTTCAACCCTTTACAATCAACCCCTATTTTACCATCGCGATTTTTATTTTTAATAATTTCTTTTTTTTTCTCAATTCAATTTGATCTTCCGCCTTCACCGGTCGATAACCGATCAACGATTAATCGATCAGTTATCCCAGCTAGATGTCTACCTGGGTCACCTCTCATCCGGCAAACATCACGGAGTAGGGATGAGAAGGAAGCCGGTCTCCTGTCTTACTCAATATACAGTTTTCGGCCATTTTTTTTTGGTTTCATTTGTGTATCGATCGTAGCAGTGACTTATACGTATTATTTTAATTTTTCTGTGGATCTATTACGTTATACTCTCATCGTGAATTTATTATTAATTTCCAGTGCAATATTTAACTATTAGTTAATTAAGTGATCTCATATAAATAAACACGTGTTGTGATCTCCCGCCAACAACGGCCATTATCGTACCTGTATATATTGTACTTAACGCTTTTTGAAAATAGTTTTAAATCAAAACGAAAGCGTGTACGAGTTTAATAAATATACCTTTTTCATTATTGTGAAAGGTAAGTCAAATAATAAACAAATGAATAAATAATAATAATAATAATAATAATAATAATAATAATAATAATGTATTACCAGACAAAATACAGATATTTTGAAAATACATATCTTATCATATTTTTTTACCATTACACTGATGGAAGGATTTATTAACTATTAATATTTTAATTTCTTTGAAGACAACTTTAATAAATATTTTTTTGCATTCAATAAATATTTATTTGGGAATAAATTACATTTATTATTTAGTTAATGTAACATTAAATACATCGTATTTAATAAATAATTTATTAACTATATTCATTAGATCCTATGATATTGAATAATTATTTATTAACAGTTGATAAAGCTTATCAAATATAAAAAATCTTTCTATCTGTGTAAGTATTTTAACTTCATTTATTTATATGTTCTATGTACAGTCAGCAATGCCAAAAAGACGTAAAGGGGCCAATTTGAGTCGTAGAACAACCAATTCAACAGTCATGCGAGATATACGAGCACGAAGGTCTGGCGAACAAATTCAACAAAATAATACAGATGTGCGTGCAAGCATGGCGCAGTTACGTGAATCACTATCGCAAGAGGCGCGAGATGAACGAAATCAACAAAGACAATTAGAACGAAGAGAAACGCGCAGATTCATAGTAAACAGACGTAGAGGCATTGACCAACAACGCCAACAAGTTCTTCGAGCATTTACATCAGATTCATTTCTTCGACTAGCATTCCAATATGAGCCTGATGTTGAATATTACGCTCATTCCAAAGTGGTTATTGGTTCTTTGGACAAGGAATGCCCGCATTGTCATGCACTTAAATTTAAAAATGAGCCAGTTGGGATGTGTTGCTCATCAGGAAAAGTACAACTAACCGAAATTGAAACACCACCTGAACCATTACACGGTTTACTCTTATCGGTACAGATCCAGATTCTAGCCTTTTCCTAAAGTCAATTCGCACATTCAATTCATGTTTTCAAATGACGTCGTTTGGAGCAACAGAAATAGTTAACAATATTGCTGCAAACGGTCAACAATTTAATTCCACGTTCAAAATCCAAATTTATCACAAAGTGGGCTCATTGCTGCCAATGCCAAACGAATCTCATAAATTTTTACAAATTTACTTTATGGGTGGCGAAGACTCCGAACGTGCACTCGCCAATCGCGTGGATGCACGTTGCGATTACCACAATCTCAATTCACCTTTTGCCAGGCGTATCGTCACCGACCTGGACGCTCTGTTAAATGAGCATAATGAATTATTGAAATTATTCAAATCACACATGCACAAACTACAAAGTGACAATCATGCTATTGTCATCAATCCTGATAGAACACCAGCTGGAGAGCATGTACGTAGATTCAACGCACCTGTTGTTGACGACGTTGCTGGAATCATGGTTGGTGACCGTACAGCTACGCGACAAATCGTGATTTGAAGAAGAAATAATAATCTTCAATTCATTAGTGATACCCGCCGTTCTCATGACGCTCTCCAATATCCACTAATTTTCTGGAAGGGACAAGACGGATATTGCGTAAACATTAAGGTAATTCATTCATTATTAAAAACATAATTAATTATTATTGTAGAATCTTCAATTAATTCAATGATATATTATTACAGGAGCCGAAACAAATAAGAACGTTAGCTCGAAGGATTTTTATTCATATCGTTTGATGATTAGAAGCGGCCGAGACAATATCATTTTACGATGTCGTGAGCTAAGCCAACAATTTATGGTCGACATGTATGTGAAGATAGAGACTGAACGACTACGATACTTGCGATATAATCAACAGAAGCTGCGTGCGGAAGAATATATTCACCTGCGAGATGCTATTGCGAACAACGCTGACACTGCCGAAATTGGTAACTCTGTTATCTTACCATCATCGTATGTAGGTAGTCCACGTCACATGCAAGAGTACATACAGGATGCTATGACTTTCGTGCGTGAATATGGACCGTGTCTTTTTATTACTTTTACATGTAATCCAAAATGGCAGGAAATTACATCATTACTATTACCAGGACAAAATGCAATACATCGTCATGACATTACAGCACGTGTGTTTAAACAAAAATTAAAGTCTTTAATCAGCTTTATTACGAAGTTGCATGTATTTGGTCCCACACGTTGTTGGATGTATTCAGTTGAGTGGTAAAAGCGTGGATTACCTCATGCTCACATTTTAATTTGGTTCGTCGACAAAATACGTGCTGAAGACATCGATAGTTTAATTTCTGTAGAGATTCCAGATCCATCTACGGATCAATTACTATTTGATATTGTTACTACAAACATGATTCATGGTCCGTGCAGAATTCTGAATCGTTCATCACCTTGCATGGTAGACGGAAAATGTACTAAGCGTTTTCCTAAAGATTTCATAAACGATACGGTAACACATATTGACGGATATCCAATATATCGTCGAAGAAGTACTGAAAATGGCGGACAATCGTTCATTAAAACTATCAGTAACGTAGACATCGACATTGACAATCGTTGGGTGGTACCATATTCACCTCTGCTCAGCAAAACATTCAATGTTCATATTAATGTTGAGTCATGCAGTTCGGTGAAGAGTATCAAATATATTTGCAAACATGTTAATAAAGGAAGTGATATGGCTGTATTTAGAATTGAAAATACTAATGTCAATGCTCCTCCGTTGAATGAAAATGATGAAATTACGAATTACCAAATTGGCCGGTATATCAGTTCCAATGAAGCTGTCTGGCGTATTTTTGGTTTCCAAATTCATGAAAGAGATCCCGCAGTTATCCATTTAGCTGTCCATCTTGAAAACGGCCAGCGCATATATTTCACGGACGATACAGCGCTTGATCGTGCTATAAATCCACCAAAAACCACGCTACTGAATTTTTTGAACTGCGCAATCGTGCGGATGCGTTTGGTGCCTTCGCACAAACACTGCTCTATTCTGAAGTTCCGCGATATTTTACATGGGCTCAATCGAAAAAATGGATGCCCCGAAAGAAAGGGACACCAGTTGATGCGTGCCCCGGTTTATTTAAATCAAATAATTTGGGACGTGTATATACAGTCAATCCAAGGCAGACTGAGTGTTTTTATCTGCGACTGCTGTTGGTTAATGTCACCGGACCATTGTCATTTCAAGATATACGCAAGGTAGATGGACAACAGTATCCAACGTATAAAGATGCATGCCTTGCACTAGGCTTACTAGAAGATGACAATCAATGGGACAGTATGCTTGCTGAAGCAGCATTAAACTGCGCAGGAACACAAATTCGTCTACTATTTGCTATAGTATTGACTACATGTTTCCCGGCCGGAGCGCAAATGGGATAATCACAAAGATTCAATGACTGATGACATTTTGTATCGATATCGTACAAGGTACAACGATCTAACAATATCATTCAGTGATGCAATGTACAATGAATCATTGATTGTTATCGAGGATCTTTGCAATGCTACTGCGAATTTACCAATCAGTCATTTCGGTATGAGTTCACCGAATCGAAGTGCATCTGATTTACTCAACACAGATATGAATCGTGAACTGCAGTACAATACTGTGGAAATGGCAGGCATTGTTAGTCGCAATGTTCCATTACTAAATGATGAACAAAAAATTATTCATTATGCTGGCAGTTTCGGCGGGACAAGGGGATTCTTTTTTTTTGGATGCACCAGGTGGAACTGGCAAAACGTTCCTTATTTCGCTATTTCTTGCCGAGATACGATCAAAAAATGGCATCGCATTGGCCGTTGCATCTTCTGGCATTGCAGCAACTTTATTAGATGGAGGCAGAACAGCTCATTCAGCATTTAAGCTGTCATTGAACATCCAAAATAATCCAGATGCAGTGTGCAACATAAAAAAACAATCGTCTATGGCCACAGTGCTGAAACAATGTAAAATTATTATCTGGGATGAATGCACCATGGTACACAAACATTCGCTTGAGGCATTGGATAGGACATTAAAGGATATAAAAAACAACGATAAATTATTTGGCGGCACTGTGTTACTCCTTTCAGGTGATTTCAGGCAAACACTTCCTGTTATTCCACGTTCAACGTACGCTGATGAAATCAACGCTTGCTTAAAATCATCGCGACTATGGCGTAATGTTGAAAAAGTACAACTGACGGTGAACATGCGCGTTCAAATGCTTCAGGATCCATCCGCCGAAACATTCTCTAAACAACTGTTAGATATTGGCGATGGAAAAGTTGCTGTACATGAAAATACTGGATGCATTAAATTACAGACGGACTTCTGCACAATCATCGACTCGCAAAATACTCTCATCGATCGCATATTTCCCGACGTACACACACACAATATGTAAATCATAAGTGGCTGGCAGAAAGAGCGATTTTGGCAAGTAAAAATGTGGACGTCAATGGATTAAATTTAAAGATACAACAGTTGTTACCTGGGGACTTGATGTCATATAAATCTATCGATGCAGTTTGTGATACCAACGAGACTGTTAATTATCCAATTGAGTTTTTAAATTCGTTGGATTTGCCAGGCATGCCACCACACAATTTACAATTGAAAATTGGATCACCGATTATTCTCCTTCGTAACTTAAACCCACCACGGCTATGTAATGGCACACGATTAGTCATTGAAACATTAATGAAAAACGTTATAGAAGCCATCATCTCTGCCACGAATCCCTATGATTCCGACAGATGTGCCAATTGAATTCAAACGCACTCAATTTCCAATTAGATTGACATTCGCTATGACGATCAATAAGTCACAAGGCCAGACATTGTCTGTATGTGGCTTAGATTTGGAAACACCATGCTTTTCCCATGGACAACTATATGTGGCATGTTCTCGCGTGGGAAAACCATCCAGTTTGTTTGTGTTGGCTAAAGACGGACTAACCAAGAATATTGTACACTCTATTGCGCTAAGAGATTAATTTTTGTTTTTTTCAACTGCCATAATTGATAGTTACAATATGAATAATTATTTTTGATATTTAGATAACTAGCAAGAATTGTAATTTAAAATATATTCTCTACATTAATAAACATTAATTTATTACCCTACATAAAGCATTCTTTTATTGTTTATAACGCTTTCGATACAACCCTGAACACTTATAGTAGATAATTATTTTTATTGAACTAAAAAAATGTTTCCTACAAATAATATACATGGCAAAACAACGTTTGCCGGTTCAGCTAGTATATGTATATAATGTAATAAACGAGAAATAAATTGTGTACGTGGAAAAAGCAAAGAACGCAAAATCGATCTTTAGAAAAAATATTACAATATTATCGTGTTTTTGTTTTTGCTTTTACTATTACGTTATAGTTAGTTTTTTTTTTATTTATTTTAAATATTACATAATTAAAGAAAATTTTATCAGTGATGTGGATACCGAGAAAGAAGTAGAAATAACGGCACACACTTAGAAACTAGAAAGTCGATCCGTTCACTTATGGACATACGCTTCTTACACGCGAACGTCTATTTCTAAATCATATATTACTCCGTGTATTATCATTTTTTACATTATCTTATGAAGCCTGACAAATTATAATTATTACAAAACAGCTGTGTTTACAAAATAAATTCATCTAGTAAGTTATGCGACGATTATTTAGTCTTAATTTCCTCCATCTGTAATTAAGATTCTAGGCATCTTTAGAAGACTTAAACGTAAATAGCCTTATATGCGACTCTTACGATTTATTATTTCTTCTATATTTACTTATCGTGTAACGTATATCATTCTTTTGTTTTATTATTATTAATATTATTATTATACAAAAGGAAACAATTAAAAAAATAGAAGTTTATACATATACATTTTTTTCAAATATGCATATTCGATTATGATTGGGTGTATTGTAGTTGTTAGTGTGCTATGCAGGGATGGACGTATATGTGCGTTGATACTATGTTGATGTTGGATGCAGGAAATATGTTAATTTTTATGGTCATACATATGAGAAAGTATACATTAGCAGATGTAAATAAATAATGTATTTCGTTTACTTTGATTTTTATTTATTATTTTTTAATCGTTAATTATATTTATGTTAGTCTGATGCTCGCGCTATATATATATATATTTTTTTTGGGGGGGGGCACTGCTGAGGAGCAATCACAACCCACCAACGTGTTGATAAATAGTTATTATATATTGATGTTACAATTGGTTAGGAATTTGTAAAGAAGGAGGAAAACACGGGAGTCATTAGAAAAAATTAAGGAAGTAATAGAGAAAAGAGGACGATAACCGATGGATATTAAGGAATTCAGGAGTGCGAGTTGATCAGGTGTGTGAAAACTGCAATTGAAAAGGATGTGGTTTTCATCGGCGATATTTTGTGAATCAGCTGGATGGGGACAATATGGGGAACTGGAAATCCCAATACGAAACATGTGAGCCGGAAGACGATTGTGTCCAGAACGTAAACGGGTGATGGTTGTAATAAATTTTCGGAAGTTGAGGTGTATGTTGGACAAATTAAAGTACCAGGGAGTAGGTGATGTGGCCAGATAATATCTAGGGGTGGAAGAACTAACTAGCCACGATGACCACTCGCAGGATATATCCATGTTGGCAAGAGATATCAGGTCTGTGGTGGAAATTGCCGGCACCAGAGAGCCGAAGAAAATGGCTTCCTCGGCCAGAGTGTCGGCAACCTCATTCATGAATTCCGGAATGACCGGGAATCCACGGCAGAATAGTAAATAAGTCAATTGTCGCACTGCCAAGGGAAGATAATTGGAATTAGATATAGATATAGATATATATATATATATATATATATATATATATATATATAAGATTTTTTTATCGTCATTACATTGTTTTTTTTTTTTCATTGTTTTTTTCATATATTTGCTGTTTTATAACTAGCCAAGAGTAAGGCTATCTAATAAATGATATCATAAAATATATACGAGTATATAATATACACATAATCACGTGTAGGGGGAGTATCCAATGATACATCACCTCAAAACGATATAGAATTAAGTTTCTCATTTTAGTTTGCTCGAGTTTTGATAACGGTTTAGTGTGTAAAAGTTCGGCTACCAGCTAATTTGGGTGATTTTGTAACTGCTTCAGATGTTTCTGTGCGAGCCCCCGGATAATTTCATCCACTGAATCGATTTTCAGATCCCGATGTATAACGTCGTCAGACATATACCATGGCGTGCGGTATATTAGTCGCAGAGCTTTGTTCTGAAAGCGGTGGATAATCAGTCTGTTTGACGTCTTTGCGCAACCACCGCAGCAGAGTTGCGTAGGACCATACTGGACGTAATATTATTTTATATGTGAACAGACGATTCTGCAGCGATAGGTTAGAGTGATAATAGCCAGTAAAGTTGTTTCATCCGGATGTCGAGTTCATTTATTTTCTTTTGCAAATGCGACCTCCGCGTTAGCCGTTGATCTAGGTAAACTCCTACATGTTTGCACTCGATTGGTCCTTGGAATCGCTTTATTGTCGATTAGCATCCGTTTTTTAGGCGGTTTTCTGTCGGAGAACGTGATGTGTGATAACTTTAATGTTAAGTTTCCACTGTTGTGCCCACTGATGAACCTGATATAGATTTTAATTTACTATTTCGGGCGTTTTTACAATAATTCCGGTATACTGCGAGGCGTCATAGACGTTAATTATTAATTAAAAATTTTTGTTTTTATTATTTTTACAATCTATGTAAAATGTATATTTCTCTTTTTTTCTTTCAAGTCTTCCTGCTCAGTTCAACGTCTTGTTATCGGGCTTGTTCCCTCGTTAACTGAAACCCCCCACTATACATCACACGCTGAAAACTTACAACGTTCTTTTTATGCGGTCTTCCTTTCTTTAATCTGATAATCATTCCATGCCTTTTGACATTATATATATATATATATATATATATATATATATATATATATATATATATATATATGTTGATGTATTGGAGAGTAGTGATTTTATGAATTTAGCAAATGATTTTTTAACAATAGCTTGATAATGACTTAATAGTCGAAATGCTTCGTTCGTGTTTGTGTAATAAAAAAATTTTTTAGTGATTAACTTCGATTTTATTTTGTTTTGCTAAATATATATATATATATATATATATATATATATATATATATATATATATATATATATATATATATATATATGCGTGGATACGTGCGCGTTTGTCGGATAGGTAAAAAAAACCTAAAATGAACAGCCTGTGACATCTTCGTTTGAACGATTATCAACTATTCAACGACTATTATTTTATAACGTGACAGACACCAGTGACGTGGAATATTTCCAGTTTTTATATTCGATCGTATATTTCGACGCGAGAATAGGAAAGTACATTCGCGATGGATATGTGCCGCTGAAGTAGCAGTAACAACGGAGATTATTTAAACATCGTAATTCGACCGTGAGTAATCAAACCGCGTCCACTGGAAACAAAGGCAAAAAAAAACCCAAGAATTAAATTTATAAGGGTAAAACTATAACAGAATGAATCGAGTGCGACTAATCGAATTATTTCAACTCGCCTTTAAAACTTTATTTTGAAACCAACCCTTCGGAAATCGCGCGCGAGTAACCCCTTCGACTATGAATGTTTTCTCGTAAATGTACGTACACATATATATATATATATATTCTATTAAGAGCGCCTAACAAGACAGACGGAGTGAAGTTGCGTAATTCATAGGCGAATTATATCTGCTTCACGATGTGGTTTCGTAGTTTTTTATCGAGAGTGCGACTTTGTTTTTTGAAATTGAAACGCTCTCTGTAGGTAATTTATCATCCCCGTGTGTTGTTTTAACCGAATACACACTCGCCACATACACACACATACATATTGCATATAAGTGAATTTTATATCGGAAAATGTTCGCCGTCTAGACTCTAGTAGGTAGAGACGATAGATACTTGAAGAAAATAATACTTAAAAGAGCGCAATAAGAGCTGGTTGTCGTAACAGGATGAACTGTATATGTGTGACGTTTATAATTATTCTAGGCTTTATTTTAAAATGACCGTATATAATAAGAATAAGGAGTTTTTTTTTTGTTTAATATTATACATTTTTCGATACTAAATTAATATATTTCGATAGATTCATCCGTTTCTTAAGATACAGGGTGTTCCCACGTACGCGGTGATTAAAAACGTAGTTATTATAATAACGAAACAACAAAAATAGTAGTTAAATTTCTTTTTTATTTATTTAACCGATTTAAATACAATCGACTGGAGTTTATATCAGGAGATGGAGGTTTTGCTCATTAGCAAATCCAACCGCTTTAGTGTTAAATTGTAAACCAAATCTATGATACTTTTCCTTCTTTATTAAATCGGTTAGCTGTCGATGGATTTGGACGGTTTTGTCAGTGTCGATACAAACTGTCTATTTAATTTCTTCAGCGACGTATGTTACATGTAGGTAGGTGTGTAAAGTGTCCTGTCGGAGACGTACCGTGCAGCAGAAACTATCGAACGTAGTATTTTATTTTGTCTGCGCTGAATTCGTTCTACGTTAACACGTGCCCAGAGTTCCGCTGCGTATGACCATGTGGGCTAAAATATTGTTTTATACAATATTCTTTCTTCTTGATCCGCCGTCTCCATCAAGAAAGTTGAGGATTCACAATTTGAAAGTATTTCGATCAACGGCTGAAAGTTCTTCCGAGGAACAATTGAACCAGCTACGAAGGTTGTCCAATGATGAAAGTTGTGATCTTCCCCTCGATCTTTTGCCAACAATTTTACCCTCGAGTAACATTTTTAATATTTCAATCCTTTCACGATATGACCTAAATATTGCCACTTTCGCGTTTTTTAATGGTTTCTATGACTTCAAGATTCTTTCCAAGTTTGTTTAGCGCTTCAGTATTAACTTTTTGAATCCACGATATTTTCACGGTGCGTCGATTGCAGTACAAACGCGTTTATCTTTTTTTCTAATGTTGCGTCTATTGTCCAGCATTCAGAATTATATAAATAGAGAAAATGTAATATCTGAGGATCCTGATTCTCACTTACAACTTTAATTCTTGACGCGTAAACGGATTTTTCATTTTTATTTGCTCTTCTCACTTGTCCAATCCCCTGCTATGAATCTCAGGTCTGGAAGTACGATTCTCTTCGAATATACTTCCTAAAGATTTAACGCGTTGAACTTGCTTAATTTTTTCGCCGTTTATTTTGATCGAACGATGCATTTTTTTCTATGAAAATACGATCGCATTTGTCTTGAATGTATTTCAATATTAATTTATAAATATTTTATTGCGAACGAGGTCCTAACAGCCAATACAATTGTTGCATCTTAACTTCTGGTATTCTTATCTTTTATATGTTTCGGCCGGGTTAATGTTTGATCCAAATGAACACCCCGAGATATTTAACTAGTCTCGTTTTACATTAATAGCTTAGAATTTATCGCGACTATGTTTTTATAGCGCACGATATGTTCTTTGGTGAGAATGATGTGATTGCATCTCATATCACTACATTTTTATGTATAAAAAAATCACAAAGCATTTCTATCAAATTATTTTATAAATAACTCTGTTGTTTTTTTTACTTTACAATTTTTCTTTTTGTAGTACATCTAAAATATTTCTTACGTTTTATTTTCTTTTTTTTTTATCTTTTATATTTTTATAAGTTGTATATACTTTTATATTTTGATTTTTTACGCTCACTTGATAATGGCTTAAAAGCTGAAAAGCTCTGTGCACTTTTTATATAAAAATTTAGTGATTTTAATTTGTTTTTTAGCTACATTCCGTGTCGTTCAAATTATTATAAGTAACCCTAAAATATATGTAATTTCGATGTATATATACATTTTTTATCGAAACAATCTCTATTTTTATTTTAAATAACGTAGTTAAAAACCGAATCGACTGGAAATAAATTAATTGAAACAATTTATACGGTTCGTTAAAAAGAAAATTTAGAAAATTAAACGAAATAATTTGTACACCCAAATTTTTTTCCCGATTAGTTTCTCTGATCAAATTACGTTTTGTTCGTTGTTTTTCGTACGTTTTAAAAATTATGGAAATTTGTTGCTTCGAGAAATATTACGAAAACGAAAAACTTTAAATTCTTGTAATCAACATTCGTAACCTCTTTAGGCTCGATTCACACTATAGGTACGGTCACGCTAAGTTCATGCCTCGGTCTCGGTCATGTTCACACTTACGGGGTGGTCAGGCTTCGGTCAGTCTTGAATGATCAAATTCGGTTGTATTTCGCTTTTAATAAAAAATATTTTTTTTCCGTTTGTATTTAAAATTAATCAAAAAATTTCAAAATATTACATTATTATTAATAATAATTATTGATTAAAAATAATTTCTTTCGGATTGATTGAGGTATGAATGCTTACATTTTTCCTAATTTGAGAATATTTTAACGTAGCTTGTGTGGATCAAGCCTTATAGGGATGTATTTGAGATTTGTTTTACATTGAAAACGAAACGTTGCAAATACCTTTAAAGAATCTTATCTCTCTGAATTCTTACATAGGGTGAAACGGAAAATAATACGAGCAAGTTTACTGTCTATATGTAAAATTTATTTATTCATGCTGTATCGCGTGTGTATATATATATATCGTATTAGTGGCTTACGTCTCTTTTTATAATTTTAGTTTCCCTGTAATTAACGGTAATGTGTTATATATTTTAGCTACCTTAGAAATAGCCCAGAATGGTATTTCTTAACATTTACTACCCTCGCTAGTTCTGTTGTAAACACGATAACTTGAAGTATATGGAAGATCATTTTGATGTATACGTACAAACGCCTAGTAGGAATAATGAATACACAAATCTCTGAGGAAGAACGAACGGGATTTATGAAGACTGCGAAATGCAAATCTTAGCCACACATACAAAGCGATGAAGACCTTATGAAAAGAGGAATAATTAACAGTTTCAATATATTCATACGATAAACGTGTATAAACTTCAACAGTGAAGTAGACTCCAAATTTTATAGTTGTTACCGACCCGGATGTTTACATAATATGAATCGTATTTTTGACGCGGAGGACAAGAAAACGTTTTATTCAGCAAAGTGACGCAAGGACGATACTCCGGACAGATGGATTGCGTCTAGTCCACTTACAAATAATCCGAATTATGTGGTTTGATCAGTGTTCTCAGATTTTCCCAGAAGCCAAACGGTTGACAAAAATACTTTAAAAAGTTGCAGTTTTCCACTCAGCCGTAAAGTCAAGTTCGTAACGAAAACTGGACCATGTTCTAGGAATATATAAAAAGAAAATGTTCTAAATATTTCTGTGACTGACAATTGCTTAAATACTTTTATCATCCTTACATTCAATGCTGCAACGTGGTTAATGCAAAAAGGTTTTGGAAACGTTATATGCAAATAGTGGAACACGTTCTTTGGATAATATATGAAAATACCGATGACGAAGCCGTCTCGGATGAACTGTTCGATGCATTAAATCAAGAAAGACTAGCTAGATGGTGATTAAATATGAAGTTTTTGGATTTCATGCATCCATCATGAAAAGCGTGGATACTTCTGAAGAATTTCAGTGAACACGTGACACACACATTTTCGGATAGCCGAAGATTCCTCCAAATATCGTTGCGGAATAATTACCGAAGGCTACAAAGATGCCGAAATACATAATGTAAAAGCGGCGTTGAGTGTGGTACTAGCTATGTTACCAGGTGACATATTAAGGTATCCTTTCACTACACATGAAGTGGAAACTGTTATTAAGTCTGTTAAAAATAGGACAGCTGCTTGTATATATAGAATCTATCCCGAATATATTAAATATATGGGATTAAATTTATATCGGAATTTTTCAATTACATTCGGAGCACTAGGAAGGAATTTAAAGGGATGAAAGTTGTGGTAATAATTAAGCCGGTTAATGATTCATCGCACTATAGGATTATTTCACTATTAAACTTGCCACATAAACTGCTCAAGCGTATAATATACAAAAGAAATGTTCATTGACAACGTTCTGTCTGGAGCAAGTTGGTTTGGAAGCAATCGAGAACTCACGGTGTTAACCAATTACATTGAAAGGTTATATATATCCTGCTGTTCAAACATCAGTGATATGCTTACAACAGTATGCGGATGATGTTGTACTTGCACATCAAAGTGAGTCTGTAACAAAGGACTTAAAAATTGCTAACAAATCCTTCCAAACGTAGAAGTTTTATAATTAAACTTGCAAAAAACAGAAAAATCATTATTCCATCGTACATTGCAAGTGGCAAAATTAAAATTTAACGTGACATTTGAGAACAATAAAAGGTTATTTTCAACGCTGACCCAAAATATGTTTAGGTTACACAGGAGAGTAATATACAAACCGCATATTGAGAAGTTGGCACAGAAAGTTAAGACAAGGGCGAACCTGGTAAGGAAAATAGGTGCTGAGAATCGCAACTCGTGCGTTTGTCTAGTGAGCAACAAAATACAACGCACCTTCTGAACAATGCACATACCAAAAAAAAAAAATTGATATCCAGTTGATAGTTACAATTCAAATAATTAGCCAGACATTGAGATCAGAAAATAATGACTGGCTACCCGTTCTCACTCAGATTGCCACTCCAAGATGCTTTCCATAAAGCACGGGAGAATTTTTCATACCCGGGTAACTGACTAATGGTACGTAGACAAAAATTACAAATAAATAAAAGAACTAAAATCTAGACAGCCACCTTGGACAGCAGCGGAATATACGGAGATCACGCAGAAAAATTGGAAGGAAAGTTGAAAAAATAAATGGACAAATAGCAAAGTAGGAATCAACCTATTACAATGGTAATAATGCAAGAATAAGTAGATTCCGTACGGGTTAAGGTAAATGGCATACTGAGTAAATAAAAAATAGCTTCTAATTCCACGTGTAATTCCAAACTTTGGATCATTTGTATAATTGCAAGATTTTTTCAAATAGCAGCGGAATTCCACGTACACGGCTTAATCTAGATAGCATATTCTGTTTAACTATAGAGAACATCTCTTTATCCATTGAAATCCTTTATCGAATTTCTTTGCTACAATATACGTTTCCTATTATTATATATCCTAAGTTATTTGAAGGATTCAATTATTCTACCCTGTTTCCTTTGATTGATATATATTCATTTTTTTTTAATTTTTGTTGATACACAATATATATAAAACGGGTGTATTAGGCATATGTAAGTTAGTAGGGGAATAATAATAATTCTCACTCGCGCAAAACGTTATACATGGATAATGTAGATTTATATATATGTAATGACTAGCAAAAGTAGGACTTTCTCAGGACTCGCAAACTAATTTTTGTTAATCTAGTTACATATTCGTGAAGTACAATTTTAACTTTTTTAAAAATTCCTCGTACGAATTTCATGAATGAGAGTTTTTTAGTCTATCCTAGGAAAATGTTCTATGTAATGCTAACCCTTCTAATGTTTTTACTCGTGAAAATCCCGACATATGATGATTCCTAAATATTCCGATAAAATATGTGTGTAATTTATGATGTTTCACGCGTAAAACTAATTCTCATGCATTAAACTTCTATAAAAATGTTGAGCAATTTTGTAAGTTGTAAGTAAAAATTCGATACTTCAATCTTTCGTTTCAATCAACTACCTCCTTTTTTTTTTCAGCATCTACTATAAGCGATTATAAACAATTTTAGCAATTTTGTAAGGTTATAAGTAAAAATTTAATACGCAACACGAAGCGACGTAAAAAATTATAAGGATAAATTCAATACGCAATAAATACAGATAAACTACTCTAACAAACAAATATCCGGGATGGATAATGGATATATCGATACGTCAGTTCTTATTCATAAAATCACTACTCTCCAAAACATCAATATTAAATGATTATTGTTTCGTATTTATTTTTTTTTTTATAAATTTTTAGTTTAAAAAATAATATACAGCTGATAGGACATATCTAAACTGATTCTAAATCATTATGTTAAATTTTAAATATAGACGTGCAAAATAGTTTATTTAACCCAGGGTGAAAATATAAAATTGTTGCGCTGCGCTCTCCCTAATAATTAATATTTATATATGAGTTTTTGTAACTTATCTGTGTATACATAATAGAGAGCAAAAATATTCTATTTAATTGATTTTACCAGTTTATTCGAAATAAATTGTTTAAATTTTGCCAGCCTAGACAGTTTTTTTTTGATTTTATATTAAAAATACATTTCTATTTAAATATACATACTGCGCAACAAAAACACACACATACATACATATATATAATATATATAATATAAATCAACGTTTGATTTGTTGTACAATATTCTAATATGTAAGTGTATATATTGAAAAATTAACATTTACACACACACACATAAATGTTAACTGTATAACGTATATACACAGTTGCATATACGCGTGTTGGCTATAATATACGCGCATATATATTTTACATATGTGTATTACAATATACATATATGTAAATATATATATATATACACGTGCGTGTGTGTGTGTATGTTTAGATTTATGATAAAATAAAGTTGTACTCACGCGTCTATTATCGATTTATGTGCTTCTTTCTTCCTTCCTTTTGGGTTCACATAATGAGTACATAACGTACGGAGTCAGTCTTTAGAAGTAGAAAAGGAAATTATTTTCACATACATATACACGAATATAGGCGAACTATTCAGGTAGCCCGTTTTGGGACTTCAAAACAGGTAAAAATTTATATTCTAGCTAACGTCGTTTAACGGGTATTTTTACACAGGATCTTATATAATATATATATACATACATATATATTATATATAAAAACATACCTTTGAAAAAAAAAGAGTGAAGAATATGACTGGAAGAACCTACAAAACAAGTTAAACTATAGAACAAGCTCAGACGGACGATAGAACTATGAATTAAAGGAGGAGGGCCTGCCTTACTTCTACTGAATCCACCGTCGACTACGTACTGTATTATTTAAATACAATACAGAGTCATGATCCTGTTCTCTATTGACGGCGTCTGTAGTTTTTGGCTTCTGGCTTCTTGCGACTTCGTCATTTAAAGAAATCAAGTTCACCTTCGGTGTGTTACGTGAATTTCGCGTTTTAAAAGCATCAAAAATATTTTTTTTCGTTAATTAATAACCGTGTATTTTACATATATGTATATATATATCACAAATATTTATTTTTTACGAATTTTTTTAAAAATATATATATATATATATATATGAAGCGTATTGAAAAATATAAAAAAATATCCGCGATATTTCGTTAAATGTTTACTCGAAGAAATTTTTAATCTAGGAAAATTTGGTGAGTAAAAATTAAAATTTTTTTAAGCTATAATTTAAATGCAAATATTAATAATCGTTAATGAGTGATTATTTTTTAAGTATTACCATCATCATATATCCTTTATCAGCACGTTTTAATAAATTGTTTGCTATTTATACGTTCGAATTTGAACTAAAAACTTAAGGAAATTTCGATATATTTTTTACGAACATATTTCGCCTTGAATAATTTTTCACTAATTTTCATCTGCGCTATGTATGTCAGTGCGTTTAATTTTTCAAATCGACGACGAATCGATATACAAAATTTACATCGATTGCTATACTTATTTTTATTCAAACGAACTAAACCGGCATTTCAATATCATTTTGATGTACTAGTGTATAAATTTATTACCACTTATATTCGCATTCGAGCGGAGATTTTTTCTTCGTTAAATTTTCGTTTTACTATTTAACGATAAGAAACTAGTTTCTTTCGACGCTCATACTTCTTTTCGCGAAATTTTTTTCCACGGACGTTGCGATTTTTTCTTTTTTTAACTTTTACATCGCCGAGTTGATGTTTAATTATTTTAAAAGTAATTTTTCCGATTTTTTATACTGCCTTTCGAAAAAATTCGGCGATATTACCTGAATAAAAAGGTTTGGTTTTTATACGAATATTAATAACAGTATTTAATTTTGTCCAAGGCGATATATATTATTATTCAGCATATTGCTCGGTGATGACATTAATTAGCACCCAAATAAATACATGTCATACGTTTCTTCTACATAACCGCACGTATTTGTGCTCGCGAGTATAATATACATATATAAACATGCCGTATAACGTTAAAAAGAGAATTACGAAATCATAAGATAGCTTTAGTATTAAATTAGAATATTTTAAAAATTGAAATAATCGTCCGAGACTTAAATTGGATACAGTATTTTCGACCTCGATAGTGGCCATATCCGATCGATAGTTTACCTAATCCTATGCAAAACATTCGAACTTCAGTTGTTTATTTAACTTTTTTTTCTACTTTCTTTCCTGCTATGGTCTACGCCTAGCCTGTCTAGAGGATATCAGTAGACATGTGTATTGATGGTATAGCTAATTAGTGTTCACATAGTGGCTTCTCGTTGTCATTAACTAGATGTAGTGGTTTCGTCCATTGTAGCCGGCGAACCTACTCCAGATTATCGAGTAGGATAATTGCTGTCTGGGATGTCTAACCTATCGGTATACTTCTTTTGTTTTTTGTTTTTTTATTTTTTTTAATGACTTCTCGCTCATATGGTACATCCAGATCACGGTGTAGTGTCTCGTTGCTTAGATAGCAAGAGGCATCTGCAACTCGGAGTCCTCGTACGACTGCGCAATGTCACCTCCTCTCGTCTGTTTAGATGATTGGACGAAATGACGACTTCGTGGTCTTTATTTTCTCGGGACATATTTTTCTAGTCATGCGAGCTTTATAAATTGCACTGATACTTTTTGTGAATGTTTAGTACTTGTTTTGACTTCCTCTTTTACATACCTGTGTGCCACACTAATCTAGGTCGGATCGTGATAGTATAGCAGAAATACGCTGGTATTTCAATATTGAAGTCCTGTAAATGTGATGGGAGATGGACAAACGAGCTGGTGATATGGAGAAAAGAAGACTAAACAGGGGATGGACGGACGATATTGTCATACAGCGAGGACTGGCTTCAGAAAACAAAATAGGAGAGGATGGAAATTATTAAGGGGATCTGCATCGATACAATGATGTAATATAGGCAAAGAAGAAGAAATTTCATGCGATGTGGTGATTTTATATTGACACCTTTTGTAGTACTTAGCTGATGTGTCGCATTAGAGCTTGTTATTGGGGGATAAAGCTTCAATTTTCAATTACAGAAACAAATCCGCCATAAGGGGGAGGATAATAAGTTCACTCGGATCCCGGATGAAAGGGGCCAAAACCTAAGAAGTTAAAATCCTCTTATCCCTACGTTTTTAGTCGGAAATCTAAATATAAATTCATTGTTGATCTACTCATTTATCTTTATTATTATTATTTTTTTTTTACGTTTCAAGGGTGTTTCCCAATATCTCCGCATGGAAGATATATAAAAAGTCCATTCGCACAAGCGATGTTATAGTTTATTTTTCGTACCCGTAGAGATCCTTTGTTGAACACCTTTCGATAATGTGTGCGAATGAAATAAAGTGATCCTAATTTCACATGAAAATGATAGGGTGTACACGGCGAAAATAATTTTATATCTGGATATCTCGTCGAAAGCCGTTTGTTTTTAGATAAAAAAAAAAAAATACCATGTATTATTGAAGTATTGTAAATAAATGATTGGATCAATAGTAGAACAACCTAGTTGGAATCCATAGCAGATGTTTGCAAACACATTATTTGTTTATATTTAAGTATTTATATAACAATTTCCGGTACTTTACAGAAAGCTGATATAATTGGTCTATTCAGGTGTGTTGGATTTTTACTTGTTTCTATTGTGCTGTGGCATTTTTCCATTGTAGTGTAAGATTACCGTTGAATTATTATAAGTAAAGTTTCTAGCGTAAAATCAGATGCATATTTTAAAAGACGAATGCGAAAATAATTTGAATCAACTGTTTTCGGTTTATTACAAGATAACATGTATGTATGTGTTTTTTTTTAAAGAATAAATGCAATTTTTTAGGATTAAAATGAAAAATTTTTAAGACACTAGAAAATGTAAAAACTAGCAAAAACGTTATGAAATACAAAATAAAAACGTTTACTTCTATTTCGTGTACATTACACTTCATCGGAGTAAATATAAATACTGCCACGTTGATTGTGGTGACAAAAGAATTTCACGGCACTCCAAATCGCCGAGGATGAAACAGTTATTAAAGGTTTGCAAAAATTTTAACAGTTAGTTTCCCAGTTAGCTACAACCTCTTGTTTCATAATCCGATTAGAATCACCCGGTTAAGATTTCCTGATGTTCTTATTCGCGGTTAGCCTATATATCGGTAACTTATAGATGCATCCCGTTCCAGTTAGGAGCTCCAGATCCTTGGGAGCCCATTTTTCTAATCTACTGTTCGCCAATGATACTATTTTGATAATAAATAATAAAAATAAGCTCTTAAATGTATTTGACAGATGCACTGAGAAAACAAAAAGTATTGACTTCAACTACAATAAATGAAAAATAATGACAAACGGAGAAATATAAACAAATAGAAAATTATGAAGCGATGAATAAATTTGTACATCCGAGTTCGAAATTACTTCAAGATATAATCGCTTAAGTCATACGACACTATTCGAAATATGAAAAGTCTATACATAAAACTGCTTTAGTGCGGAACTTTATTTCGAGTATTTTTATATGACCCAAAAACCTACTTGCTAGCCTTCGAAATTTAGTACCGGAGGAAAATGTTAGGAATTCCTTATACAACGAAGAAGAGAGAACGCGAAAGAGTTAAATATAGCGTAATGCAAAAGCGACTATAAACAGGTTGCATCAGATTTCTCTGAATACACTTTTACCAGACACGCAGCAACTAGGAGAATAATTTAAACAATAAAGCGCCGATAAGACGGATATTTATATAAAAACAGTTAAACGAATTGGGCTTGTGATCCTATAGCTGAATCTTGAAGAGAACCTATTATGTGGTCCCAAGGAACTGGAAAGTCGGTTAGAGTACCTTCGGATGCGTTATAAAGTAGTTACAGCGGCAGAACTTAAAAAACCGTCTCTGGTACATACCGTGCAAGAAGGAAACTGTATCGGATGCTATGAAATAACTATAATTGGTTTAATTAATTGCGTACAAATTAAAAAAAGAACAATTGACATTACATATCCGAGTAGATATCGTATATATATGTATGTATATAAATATACAATAGATACGAATATATTTCTAGACAAACGAAGATTGGCGCAAGTACAGGGAATTTCGCTACTTAGGAAGTCTAATCGTAATGGATAGGGGGGCTAAAAAGGAAATTAGAAAAAAAATAGCTCAGGCCAAAAACGCATTTAATAAAAAGAAGACTTTACTTACCTCCAAAAAATATTTCATCGCGCACACAAGAAAATTATTCATCAAAACTTACGCGCGGAGTGCGGCGTTGTAAGGCTGTAAAATTTGGACTACCTTGAAAAAAGAGTAGTCAAAACTGCGTGCTTTTGAATTACGGTGCTGCAGAAAAATGATGAAAATATCTCGAACGGAGGAAATCGAAAACAAAGACGCACTTCTAATAGTGGAAGACGAGGCGAGATTAATGTCGGTAATAAAAAATCCAAGAATTGGCCACTTATTAAGACATTAAATTGAAGGCAAAATAAGCGGAAAACGGCCGAAGGAAAGACTAAGAACGAAATTTATTGAAACCATACTAAAGAAAATAAAGTACGCTGAAATAGTAAAAAAATGCTTCAATAAAGAAGATATATTTCTTTATTTACAATTTACTTACAGGAATTCTGAGTAGTGGAATAATTAATTTCTAACGAGAAAATGAAATTTTAAATTACCGCGAATACCTCAATTCGAAATTTAACAATATAGGAGCAAGACAATTTTCACGTCCACTTGATTGCGATGAGGAATCGAAAACTTATTAGAATATTTTGAAAATTTTCAAGCCCAGCGTTTATCATCCTATAAGCGCAGTTTTTTTTTCAGTCGTGTACGTTATTAATTGATCTTAAGTGTCGAACCGGTTATTCGACGAACTTTTGAGAAGACGCTGCAAATACATTAGAAAATATAATAAAATATTAAAATAGACTTTTAAATAATTTAACGAAGGTAGTAAAGCCGACGTTATTTAAAAGCGGTGTAAGCGAAGTAGTCTGCGCACTTCTCTAGTCGGTCCACACGTCTTTAGTTCGGTCCATACTTCTCTAGTCGGTCCACACTTTTGGCCACTAGTTAAACAATTCGATAAAGTTGACTTAATCTGTTTGTTCTTTTCCTAGTTTTAAAGCTGCTTAAATGTTTATTTTACCAATACACCGCACAATGACTACTTTAAGCCTGATGTAATCACATCTTCAACCGAAATGATTAAATTCTGCTCATAGACTCGTTGGTGAAAAATGTTGCTTTCATATTTTCCCCGCATAATAAAAGAAACTTATTATATATAGTGTTTATAATAATAACCATAATACTAGCTATTATTATTACTTGTGGAATAAACTTGGAAAAGTACGCAGAAACGACTGCACTATAGATAATGACGTGTAACGTAGCAGTTCAAAGAAGATCCTGGCCAATTGTAGGGGGATAACGTGTCATTTCTATCACATTTTACGGAAACATCTGTCTCCCTTTATAGATATATTATATATATATATATATATATATATATATATATATATATATATATATATATATATATATATATATATAAAAATGTCTATTTCGTTCAGTGGAAAGCGAACATGTAAGAGAAGAGATAGTATCAGTTCGGACACGCGATGTCAGTTTGCTTACACCATACCTGTTATTGTTATTTTTTTAAACAACGTTCGATATACTTGTTTGGATACTATTCCGGAAAATTCGGAAGGGGTTAAGACAACGCCTCTTTGGTAGGATGAGAAATGGTATAGCTAAGGATAATTATTTCGTTTCTTTTTCGTCCATTATCTTACAGGTCATCGTAAAATAAGGGCTATTTTTATGTAATATCTATTAGTATTTCGATGTTTCCAAGCGAATCCGTGCGGTGGGGCCGTTTAGGTGTGAAGTTTCCCCAATTACAAACTCTCATATTTAAACGTAAAGCAATTGACGGACGAATATGGAAAATGTGGAAAATTATACTAAGAGAAAATAATACGGTATGGCGACCTCGGAATGTGGACATCGAGGGTGGATTGTAACGAATTAAATTTTTAAAATATGAAAAAATTTCGTATGAAATCGAAAAGATTCGAACAATTTAAATCCGAAATATTAAAGTTTTGCTCCTGTTTTCGGATTATATATCTACGACAGGATTGCGCGATTTCGCTATAGACTACGATTATATATTTAATTTTATTGGTAGGCGAAATTTAGCACGAACCTCCGATCCGATTGATAAGCGTATCTCAAAGTGTGAAAGCTAGTTTTCTCATTGAACGCGTCACGACATACAGAAATTTCGGTCCATCTCCGCGCTTCGAATATAAAATTAATCGAACGTTTTAAAATCACCGGTCAACGCGTTATATTCATAATTTCCTTCGTGACTTGGTATCGAATATAAAAACTTAATTAGAGGAACATTATTATCTGTCGGATTAAAAAAAATAGTTCGGAGTGTCATTCACTTCACGTAGGAAATTTCACAATCGCTTATCAACTGCGTTAGACAGATTACATACTTTATTAAAAAAAAAACAAACGAAAAAAACCAATCTAACACCTAAATAAAACATAATTCGAGTTTGAACTTACATAAATCTACGGTTATTTAAATCCAAAATCAGACATGAACAACGATACTACGTTGAGAATCAGATAGTTGGTATCTATACATCGATAACGAGAAGTCTTTAATAATCACCGAATAGGTTATACACGGCTCACGAAGATTATGAATTCATTATTATGTAGCGGTTCGAAAACCAAAATTTCTCACTATCTCTCTGGCATATAGGTGTTTTGTATATATTGACTGAGTAATAATAACCGATACCGATAATCAAACTAAATCAAATAAAAATCAAATCAAATTTATTTAAATTTCAATACAATATGATCGAAAAGTGACGACGAAAGAAGAAATATAAAACAAAATACAAATTAAAAAATTAATTTAAAAAAAAACAACGAAAAATAGATAAATAATCGTTGAGAAAATAATTAAAATAATAATAATAATGGTAGCGTAACGGTCAAATAATATCGAGTACATTCTTTAATTATGTATATCTAATTAAAGTAAAAGAATAATCATGATTAATAATAATAACAATAATGTGAACTGGTGTAGTATTGATTTTTTTAATGTAAACAATAAATATATATATATATATATATTTAAACCGCAAAATTTAATACGTTAAAATATCACAAAAGTCTGATTTTCAGGTAGATAAAAATAAAAATATAAAAAAAATTCAATTAAAAAAAGTATTTAATATAAATAACTTTTTTTTTATTATTATTATTACAATATCATCGACGTATCTTATCCATAAATTAACCTGATTTTTAAACATAATATTATTTTTATTATTAATTCCCTAATTTTTCTCATATAAGTGTCATCTAGAATTGCTGATAATGGAAGTTACATCATTAACCCGAAATTTTGTTTATAATATTTATTTCGAAACTGTAAATAATTAGGATTTAATATAGTTTCTAATTTTTTAATTATAATGATCTTTATATTTTTTGTTATTTAAATTATTATTCCTTAACATACTCTATTACGTTGTCAGAAATTACAAAAAGGTAGTTAAAATCGCTAATATGAAAATCACAAAGCTTTTCCGCTGTTAGGCCATTATCAAACGAGCCTAAAAAATATATACAATGTATCAGAATATGTATGTCCAAGAAAACCGAATTGTTGCACCACGATCCACTCTAGGAAACACTCCAATACTTCGGTCACATATCACCGGGAAAAATACCACCTACTTCAGCTCTCAAATAGAAGGCGGTAGAAGACCAGGAAGAAGAAGAACACTAGCTAACTTGCGGAAATGGTATGGCTGCTCAAAAGAAGAATTACAGGAGGCTGCAACATCCGAGTCAACAGTAGCTGAGCTGATCGCCAAACTTCGAACGGAGAAGACGTAGAGAAGAAGGAGATGCATAAAAATATATTAATTTAGGTATACAATGTAAGCAAAGTGAAAAAACAGTTTTTATGAAACAATGCGATAGATTTTATAAATTACTGTTTTTTCATTTTGCAAACTTTTGTAATTTTGTAAATTAATATTTTTTGCATTCTTTTATTTTTATAAATCGTACATATTTTTATATTTTGTTTTTTACGTTTACTAGATAATGGCCTAACAGTCGAAATGCCTTGTGATTTTCATAAAGAAAATTTGGTAGATTTTAGCTCCTATTTTGTTGTTTATTTTTAAAATCACTACATTCCACAACACTTTTCAGGACATTACTTTGTTAAACATATTAACTACGTCTAACAATATTAGTATATTATTAATATTATTAAGATTCAATTCATTCTAACCATCTGTTAATTCCATATTATTCTTAATATTAAATTTATATTGAAATTCTTAATTTTCTTTTAAACAATTTTCTATATTTCTCGAAATTTTGTGTTGCTGCGACGATGCGGTTTACCGAAATGGTCTAATGAGTTTATTTTCATTATCTAATTTTATTAAGCCCGTTAAAATTACTGTTTTTGGATTCACTTCGGTGAGATTTTTATTGAGTGTGTGTGTGTATGTTTTTAAATTATCTTTACTCGGAGTTGTTGGTGTAATATTGTGTATTTGAATTAAGTATTTATGCTTTTTATATTTGACCACTTGAAAATGGTTTTTGGTCTTCTAACATATTAAATTTAAACTAATTTTTTTTAATATGTCTTTCTTTTTTTATCTGTTCTCTATCTGCAAATTAGAAAGGAATAGTTTCGTGATTCTTTCTTATATATTAAAATTGTTTAATAAACGTACTGTGGAAAAATAATTTCGCCACTAGTGGGCGCTAACGGACGATAACGGAACAATATCCTATAGCGTGCGTTCACGAGAGAAGGCTTTAATGAAATAACAACAAAAAGAGAAAATGGTTTCCGGTGTAAATTTCATATACATGGAGGTTAATATAAAGTTGAGAAATATCGACTCCCGTCGCGAGGGAGAATAGAATTTACATCGTACGTCTAGAAACAGAATCTTCCATAATAATAGGGTTAGGTGGTGAAAAAAGTACCAGTTCAGTCTTTTATTTGTTTTCATCGGTATTATTATTAATATTATGATTATCAATCATTTTATTATTACCTTATTTATTTTTTATTACATTATTATTTCGATTATTATTTTTATTATTATATTCATTATTACTTTTTATTATTATTGTGATTAATTAATTTTATTACTGCGTCTACGGTTATTGTTATCGTCATCGTGATCGTTATCTTAATCATCATCATTACCGCTATTGATTGTTGTGTGCTGTAAATAATAGTAGTAACGATAAAATAAATGTTTTAATCGAGTAGCCACAGTAGCCTATATTATTATATTTAAATCAGATTTTTATGATTAATGGATTTTCTCCTCTCGTCATATTTGTATCTTCCATAAAATATTCTATTTCTACTTTTAAAAAGTTATGACTAATCGTATTTTCTCATATATTTATTTACGTAGTCAGGAAAAAATGTTTTTTTTTTCTTCATAATAATGCTTGATCATAAAATTAATAAACTAACATCTGCCTAGATTATTAACTATAGGCCATAACCGAAAACACAGTCTACCTACTTCTGAATTTTGTTGTTTACACTTTTAACCTAATAGAGTGAATGTTATTAATGAAAATAAAAAAACTGTAGGATGTTAAAAAACGATGCTTAAAAACAATTTTATATGTTTGTATCATCTCAAAAGTAATAGGGAGTATATTTCTTTTTTTTAGGTTTCACTCTGGTCCGTTAAGCAATTTTTTACTATGTAATATGTATATTACATATATATAGTTAGTGTATTTATAAACAAAAAATGTTTATTGCCGAATTTCAGTTATTTCGTATAATTCAATTACTGGCTAAGATACGCGCGATTTTAATTGATTATATTTCGGAAATTTGATGAACGATTACTCTACTCCTATACCGAGAAGTGTAGGCGTTTGTTTGACTACATCTTTCTCAGTAATTGAGAAATTTTTAAATGTTCCTCCTTTTGATAAACTCGCTATAGTGTGTTTCAGTGATACGAGATAATATTATTAAAAACTAAAAAAAAAAATTGAAAAGCATTTTTTTCTGACAAAATTAATAATTCTTTACAATTGATTCTCCCTTTAAAGACATATATACATTACCCGAGAAAGGAAGATTGAAATATTTGAGAAGATTCATCGCGAAAGAATTGTACTCATCAGTAGATTACGATTTGGCCATCATTTATTACCCGATTGGTTTTGTTAATATGCAACTTAGATAAAGTCTCTTCTCTCTCTCCATTCTGAATAGACAATCTATGTTTCGTTTCAATGCTTTGCTCTCGTAAAGATCTTTACCTAATATTACATATTCCGTATAATGTATCGCTGGATAATCTGCAATTATTCTCTCACATAGTGATATTTCTAGCGAAGTTACTATCTTCGATTAAAATATAAACAAACTCCCTCGTATTGGCGTCCTCATTTAAAATAATGATAATAATAATAATTATTATTATTATTAATTTTAATAATTAACTATATATTTTATCGCTTTCGACTTATTTCAATTGTTCGCGTGCTAATTGTTTACATTTATCATGCCAGTTTTGTAACCACCGTCATTTACATCCTTCAATCTGTATCGATTGACACTAGTATAAGTAGTATATATAGTACTATAGAGATGATAATGAAATCAAAATGAAAAGACGACATATTATAAGGCCTAAGATTTAATCTAGAATAAGATCAGCCAATAGCAAAATACGCCGTTGTGTGGTTTTACAATAACACCTGGATAGAGGAAAGAACTGTTGCTAGTGTAGACTTTGAAAAGCGGCGTACAACTTGAAAAGGAAAAAATAAGTAAGCATACGATTACGGAAGAATAAATTCAGGCTACATGAACGTAATGGAAATAGTTCACCACTATATATTACAATTCGATACTTGCGCACACTTATGGGTTACAACACACAACTACCGAAACCAATATAAAAGTCTAGTCGGTTAAATAATAATAGTAGCTTTTTGTCGTTAGCCAAAAAAAGCAAAGAAAAAAAAATAAGGAGAGAAAAGGCACATCAATATGAGCTGAACAAGAGGAGAAAAAGAAAAGGTGGTTCAAATAGATTCATTTCAGAGATTTATATGCAAAAGAAAGGAGCATTACAGCTTATAGTAGTTTTTCGGTTTCTTTTTACAAAGGAATTATCCTTCGTGAAAAAAATAGGGAGCGTTAACTGGTTTTTTTGCGCCAGTCGGCTAATGTTCCCCCGCCTCTTCTTCTGCACCGTCCACATCGGTAGCATCATCATCGGCATTATCGTCGGGAGCGAATATAACAATAAAAGTAAAAGCTATCGGAGATACCAAGGAAAAGGTCGTCTAAAGTCGTTATCCTCGTTACCCATTACCTTCAAGAAAAAAAAAAGAGACGATTAAGCGGACTATTATTTCCGATAAATGAAAAAGGGAGAAAAAAAAACGAAAATTAAAACCAAAAAACCTCTTCCAATATTTTTAGGAAACAAAAAATCGAAAATATATACCCCGAAAATTCCAGTTAAACTAGAAAAATGAAGAGGTAATTTATTTATTTACTTAATTCGTTTCTTTTTAATTGTCGAAATAAGTCTAACTAAACAGCTGAATATGACGTGATACTTATGGAAAGCCTAGAATTTTCTGAACTATCGCCGTAAGCGTGAAAGTAAATCCGTAGCTTTTTTTTCCAAATTTTGTTTTTATTTTGGAAAATTCTTTCGTCTATTAATTAATAATATGCTACATAACAAAATCTACTGCAAACAAAGAAAATCGTGCACCGGATAACACCTTGCAACAATAATATTTATTAAATATTATTCCAATTTTAAGAAAAATGACGTACATAATATAGATAAATAAAAAGTGTATTTACAAAACAAATACATGTTACCGAAATAACGAAATTATTAATCATTCCGAACACAGTGTGCTTACTACATATAGACTAAATTAGAAATATGACCGGTTGCTCATTTAGCTAAAATTAAAAACAGGAAAAACCACTAATGAAAGCTAACCAGTACAAATTAATGCGAGAAAATGATGTAAAAACTAAAAGACACTTTTTTTTTTGTATAAACTGTGTTGTCAAATTTTTTAATACATAACGTTTCCAAAACAATCACAGTTTTCATTTTTAACTTTCAAAAACTGTAATTGTTTTACAAAACCTGTAATTGTTTTATGAAAATTTTAATGTTTTACAAGAACTGTAAGTATATTATGAAAATTTCATTGTTTTACAATGTTTTACAAAAAATGTAATTGTTTTACAAAAACAGTAATTGTTTTACAAAAAATGTATTTGTTTCACAAACACAGTAATTGTTTTAAAAAAACTATAATTGTTTTTGGAATGTTACACATGAAAAAAATTTGATACAGTTAACCCTTTTAGGTATCAACCATAAAAGTTTAAAAGTGCATTTAAAGTAAAAGAAAATAAAAACAAATTAGAAAGTAAAATCTACTCATTTTAATGTTATACACAATTTTACAATTTCTTACTACCTTAAAGAGTCTACCGATATTCTTAACGTTACTTCATTCTTTTTATGCTTTTTTATCCATAAATTTCTTCTTCTACTAACTGATCTTTTACCATGAATTCTTACTTGCAGTATTTGAGGTAAAATGTCATGCTTTTCTTCTCTTAGAATAAGACCTAGATATGCTATTTTTTATTTTTAACAGTTTTTTACAAGTTTTCTTTGTACATCAGCCCTTTTCGTTCCATTATTAGTTGAAACTTTTTGGTTCACGAAATTCTACAAGGCACCTTTTTGTGGCTTCTAAACGTCTAACAGTACTGACATTCGAGATCCGTGTTTTCATCCTACAAAATGAAAGTAGTGGAATAACGTAACAGTCTATAACTTCTAGTCTTAGCTAGAGCGGCAAGTCATTAACGAGCGTAACGTTTTTTATTTTTTGGAAAGTTTTCCTCGATATTTCACATGTTATTCTTATTTCTTTAATTTATCATTTATTATTGATTCGATATATTTGTATCTCGTAACTCTCTCGATTAAACTATTTACAGTTATATTGATTACCTTACCCTTTTTTTTTTAACCACGATGAATTTAGTCTGTGACGTATTCATTTGAGTATTATATTATTGGCATACAGCAGAGAGTTGATATAACATGAAAGAAAAATAAAATAATGCAATTTGAATATTACATTACGAGAGTTCTTATCTTTAACTTGATTTACATTTTATATTTTAGCATAATTTCCAACTTTAATGTAAAAATGTAAAAACGCGTATATTTGACATTATATTAAAAAGTTATAATAATATTTAATAAATGTACCGGAACAAATGCCCTCTTCATTTATGAAAGTAACTAATAATATAAACGGGTAAATAATAAATATACAAGATGAAAATAGTATCGATGGAAAAATCAGACAAAAAACCATCACAAATGAAAGCGGTAATTTAATAAATCTATATTGTTTGATTATACTACAGACATTATAAAATGTGCATAGTACTTATTACTAAATAAATAATCGGTTATTAGTTCGTGATGTGCATATTATTTATTTTTAAATAATATATATAAAATATTGATAAAAAATAGATATAAAATATATTATTTCATACTACTCGTGATAAATACAGATATAATTTAATCCTCCTATAAGTGTAACTTTTTTTGGTCGCATTCAGAGTATTGTAATGTGTTCCATACATAAAAATTTTAAACAGCATTTATATCTGAATCATGTGGGTTTATTTTTTTTGTAACTACAAAACCTACCATAGGAATCATTTTTTGGTTTGGATGGATTTTGTGGTATCCTAAGATTTCATTAATTCGCAACTTTTTTGTTGTTGGTAAATACATCTACTTTCCTTCGCAGGTAATCATTTAAAAGTTCTTTTGAAAGTCATTTTAGAAAGTCTTTTGTTGCTACGCATGACGTATTATCCTTGTAAATAACATGCGAATTTATTACGCCAATGTTTAGGAATGAAAAAAATTGTTGGTGTCCATCTTCCCGCTACGGAATAAGCACTTTTCATTTCATCCGCAATATCCACACCTGATTTAGTGTCATTATACAAAGTGATTATTTTCGGTTTATCCACTGCAGAAATAGTTTCATCCTTAATTTCATCATCTTCGATATGAAAACTCGAAAGTGCTAATAATACATTATGTTTAATGCGTCGATGCTTATACTTAATATATCTAATATTTAGTTCCCTGGAATCGTAATTTCCTATTGCTGAAAGTAAATTACTACGGTGCGTACTGCAACTGAGAACAATTTTTTGGGATAGTTTGAGGATATAGTCTTTTACATATGAGGCACCTGCAGAGCATTATGCATATATGAAATTTTAGTGTATAACATTGAGGATACATCTAAGACATCGATTTTGGACTAATTGCAGTTTATTAAAACTAGCATTTGAGACTGAAGACCAAACTGGACAAGAATATGTTAAAATAGGCCTAATGAATGACTTGTAGATTATTAGTTTATTATTAATATTTAAGTGAGATTTACGATTGGAAATGGGGTAGATTGAACAGATTGCTCTGTTTGTTTTCAATGATGCATGGTCAATATGATTAGAAAAATATCAACGCCACTGACGTGAAGTCTGGTCGGTAAAAACGGTCTTCGACGAGTGAAGAAAATTGTTTTCGTTTTGGAAGGATTAAGAGCAATTTGCCATTTAGAAAAATACTTGATTACACGATCAACACCGGATTGTATCCTATTGCTGATAGTAGTTGGCCTGTAGGAACTGCAGTACAACGCTGTGTCATCAGCGTATAAGGCAACCTCGATGTTATTTATATGCGGGAAATCATGCATGAAAAATGTAAATAGTTAATTATTCATTATAATGAAGATGACACCGATTTAAAAAATTGGTGTCTTCTTCGCGATAATGAATTAATAATTAAAGTCGAGTTGGAGATTATGATTCCGAGCAGCTAAAACGGATGCCTTGAAAATATAAATATAGTAGATTAAAACTTAACTTATTGTAACAATATAAATCAAATCGACAATAACTCATTTCGGGTAGAAGTCACACGTTAATTGTGAAAGGTTTTGTAGATTATGTCCCGACAAATTTTTTATCAACGGCCTTTGGTAAAATCAGAGCTTTTTCGTTCTAGGTCAAACTTTAGTGGCCTGCTAGCTGGTGTGCCGATCGTTCTGTTTCTATCTGGGTTCTTCTAGTCCCATCATCCTTCCAGGCTGCGAGCGCATCAAAACCCTCTGACAAGAGCTTTGTAGCTAATCTGTTGAGCTGGCTTCCTCAATTTTAGTCTTTCTGGCACTTCCACATCTTAATTGGATCATTTATGGATTTAACTCTATCGTTAATAAGAAATACGTTTTTATAAATTTAAGTTTAATTTATCTGAAGATTGTTTAATAACGGGAACGATTTTATTTATTCAAATATAGTATTTAGAAAATTATATTATCGACTTCCTTCTATATACATACATATATATATATATATATATATATATATATATATATATATATATATATTAAATTAAATAACAATAACCGGTTTCAGTGTTTATTGCTTAATCGGTCATTCGCTCGATCGGAAATGATTAGACACGCGTCCGCCAGGATATTTATATATTTGCGAGGGCGTGGTATGTATCAAGATATAAATAAATGCCAGTAGACTGGTAAATGTCTTACAGGTGTTTTTTCGGTATGCGACTTTGCCATGCGTCCATCGCGTTTTCAATTCTTATATATATTATATACATATATAATGAGGTCGAGACAGTTAGAACATAATTCGTTAGATTATAACGCATAGCAGTGGATGACTATATTATATATATATATATATATATATATATGTATGTATAAAGTAAGAGCACTTTTCAAGATCAGTGTCACATGGGAACAAATTATCGCGAGCGCTCTCTTTACAGTTAAAGGAGATAACACGTCGACTGAAAATTATCATAAAGAAAGGGTTGAAATGGTTTGCTTGTTTGTTTGTGTGTCGGTTAGTTCAAAATTAAAACTGTTACAAAAGTGACGCACGATGTATCCACCACTTGGGCGACGGCACCTTTACTAATTAGCATATTACGTTACCTGATTTAGCGTTCAGTAGTGACAAAAAGAAGCACGTAAATAATGTGTGCCTATATATATATATATATATATATATATATATATATATATATATATATATATATATATATATGTATATACACATGTGTGTGTATCGAATTCGTTAGTAGTGGATTTTGTGAAAACCCTATCAAATAATACAAGGGTTGTTTTACGAGTTTGGCAGGTTCCGCATTTTTAACAATACACTCAGTTCTGTATTATAATAAAGTTACCGTCTCGACTTCTACTATTTTCCCGTATCCTCCGGTCTGTAAAAAATCTTTATTGTTCTCTTAATAAGAAGAAGTACGTAAATATAACGACGGTTGAAGTTATAATATTCGAAAGAAATTAGTCGATGATCACGAAACTCCAACGTTAAGGAATGTCGTCTAATTATTTTTAATTTTTGAAAAATATTCATTATTTTTTTTATCGTTATTTTTTATCGATATATATATATACCTTCTGGAGTTGTCGCAATGTGCCAACCGTGACATTAACATATTCGAGGGAAGTTTCAAATGAGCGCAACACGTACTACCGTCGGACGTAGGGAAGATGGTCTTTTTTCAATAATTATTAAATTAACGGAAACGACTTAAAAACATATGTAGCATCAATTATAAATGAAAAATATAAAACGAGATAAAAGCCAGAACTGAACAGCACACGCTTTCAGAAAATGAATAAATGCAATTAACAATTAATAAGGATAAGGAAAGACCAATGAAGTGCAGAAGAAACTGAAGATCTATTAAGAACATTAATATTTCCTATCGCGCTTCACGGATTTAAATCGCGGACATTAAATAAGACATCGCGAACAAAACTAGAACGACGGAATTGACCGCTACAAAATCAAAATATTATTAAGAATCCCATGGACGAGTTCGCAAGACGAATGAATAAATCTTACACGAGTTGGATATTCGGGTTCGTATGAGTTTCTCGGAAGCTAGATTAATCTCTGTATTCGGTCGATAATCTTCAATTTTGGTGGTCGACCTCTTCGACGTGATTTGTCCTGGATAATCATCTTTTCAATAACGTTAGACTAGATCATATGTCTAAAGAATTTTTTATTATGGACCGTAGAAAGTAATCTTTGATTAGCCTGAATATATAACTCGTGTAAGATTTATTCATTCGTCTTGCGCCCTCGTCCGTGGGATTCTTAATAACATTTTGTAGCGGTCATTTCCATCGTTCTAGTTTTGTTCGCTATGTCTTATTTAATGTCCGCTATTTACATCCGTGAAGCGCGATAGGAAATATGAATGTTCTTAAATGGATCTTCAGTTTCTTCTGCACTCCATTGGTCTTTCCTTATCCTTGTTAATTTCATCGTCGTCATTTTTACTATCCCTGTTCGCCCGTTTTATCATTACCGGTGAGATATGTACGAAGGTGTTTGGTTTTTGAAATTTTCCAATTTGAATGTATGCTTCATTCGTGATATATAATTTTTAAATGAATATTTTTAAATGAATATTTTTATATACGTCAGTATCTGTACTCCGGCTAACATTGTAAAAGTAGAGCGCAACATGAACCCTAAATTCATAGAATTTTTTCATCAATTGTCTTATATGCACGAGTTAGTTTCTTGTCCCCTTTCCTGGAGGTAAACCCGGCTTGTTCCGATGATATCTCTGATATTAAAAAAGGTTTCAGTCTTTTTTAGATTGCATAAAACGTCACTTTGCTTGCGTGAGGAATTAGGGACACAGCGCGATAACTGGATCATTCTACTAAATCACCTTTTTTGTGAATCGGAATGTATACAGAGTGTTCCGTATTTCTGTGCATATTTTATATATTATATTAATCCACATTTCTACGGTAACCTTTATCGTTTCAGATCGATTCTTGCAGATTTATGATTATTTTTAATCGCCACCTCCTCAATATAGGCGGTTCTGAGTTAATATTTTTTTCTTTATCGATATAGTAGTTTTCGATACTGTTTTCCCGCATTAATTGTTTGCAATACCGTTTCCATCTTCCCATTATCTTCGGCTTTGAAGTCCCCTTTTCGTCTTCCACTCTTAGATAATGTGATTTCTAGTCATTATATAAAAGTACTACATAGGTCTTTGGGTTCTCTGTCTCCGCATGTCAACTTTGTATACTTTTCTGCATCCTCCCGCAGAGCTCGTGTTACTTTAAAGGAGCCTTATATTACCTTTTTTTTTTCATTTTTTATTGTAATGCGTTGTCGTTGCTTTATCAGTTTCCACGTATTAATTACGTTTTTTCCGTGTGTGTTTGTTGATCCATTTCTTCCATGCTTCTATCACACGGTCTTTGTAATCTTGCCATAATTTTTCTATATATTTTCCTTATCTTCGGTTATGGTATAATTTTATATATTTTTTTAATATTAACACGATATTGTTGTACCGAGTACGAATTCCGCATTTTCTTCTTAAAATGTGTAATCAAGTAGTCGAACTCGAATAAAACTTATACGATAACTTAGGCTCCCGACAAAGATTATTCTAAAATGTTCGTTTTTTGGGCCTCAAAAAAAAAAACATCCCCTCCCGATCACAGGTTTAAACTTTAGAGGTCCATAATTAAATCTGTGAAAACAAGGAAAGTTGATTTGTAAATGTGATATCTTTTCAGAATTTCTGGAACATATTCGACCGATATTAAAAAACTGGCAATTCATCTTTTTCAACGAGGTAATTACGAATGGAAAACTCCTAAAACTAATTATTGTTATTATTATTACTAGTTTAAATCAATTTGGTTTCTTACCAGATAAAGGAATTATTTCATGACGACTCTTACATTACTGACAATTTAGAAAAGGGGAGATCCGTTGTTGCTATCTACTTCGATTTATGTAAAGCGTTCGATATTGAGTATTATTGGAAAAATTATGCGGTTTAGGGGGGAACATATATCGATTGTTTAGTTCGTATATAACAAGTAGAAAATAAATGGGTTAATTAGTGTTGAAATACTGTTTAAGAATTCTACCTCAAGGTGGTATATTAGGTGCCTTTTTATTCTTAATATGTAATATTGATGATTTTGTAATCTGAAGGTGTCTGGTGAATTGCTTTGTTACGCAGACGATGCTGTTCTTTGAATAAATTCGAGTTTCCCGAGCGTGATGCAGACGTTAGTACAGGCTGATGTGGTCAAAATTTCAACTTGGTTACATAATAATCGTTTAATCCTTAATACAATTAAAACAAAATACATTGTGTATATAAATCAAAAACAAAATATTTGGGACTAATTAAAAATTCATGTAAAAGATGGTAGTGAGATGCCGTGTAAAATAATACAATTAGACTGTAAACTCAACTGGAATGCACATTTAGATTATTTGATTCAAAAAAATAAATCAGAAAATTAAATTATATTTTTTATTATTTAACCCAATACTTCTCGAAAATCCATCTTCGTAGACTGTATTTGGCATTTTATCAACCCGTGAATTATCATATTCGGCCTTTAACAATCTTACAAAATGCGCTACTTAAATCGATAAAATTGGACAAAGATAAGAACGATAAAGATTCTAAATGTGCGGCAATTGTACGAGGTTGAACTTTTGTGTTTTGTAAACAAAAACCGTAAAAGATTTAATATAAATATTCACGCGGGTATAACGAAGATTATCAGCTGATGAGAGAGCGAAGATTCCAAAATTTAATAAATTCCATACCAGAACACATTAACATATGTATGCAGGAACCACGCTATTTAATTCGCTACCCCTTATGTGGTAAAGGAATCGATTAAAAATTATAAACGACGACGAAAGTAATTATTAGCGTATGTTTTTAATGAATAACGTACTTAATATAACTTTAAGTAGTTTACAAACCGAGTTGTTTCCTTTGTAACATTTTAATGTGCCAGGGACATTTTGACGTGTGTATGTATTATGTGGTTAAAATATAATACGCATATACGAATATGGGAATATATGTGTGTAATGTACACGGTGTGTGAGAGAGAGTGAATTCGGATGAATGGATGTAAATGGTTAGAGTTTTTAAAGGAAGTTTTAAGTGAATATTACGAGAAAGCTTATTCTTATTTATGGGTATACGTGTTTGTATATATATATGTGTGTATATGTATTTATTACTGTTATTATTATTTTCGCATTATATATATATATATATATGTATTTTTTAAATATGTATTAGCGGGCACTTATAAATATTATTAATGCGTGTATATTGTGTAAATATTTATGTATATTTTATGTACATGCGAATACACACGTTTATGTTGTCTATGTTTACACTGCTGCGGTAATGTAATAAGGTTCATAAGACCAGTGTATCCGTTTATTTATAATTATTTATTCTACTCCCATTCTGTTATTATTGTTGTTATTTCATTATGATTTGGTAACACTTTATTGCTATAAACAAATAAAATTTGATTTGATTATAACTATCAAAGCTCGCGGAAAAGTAACTTTCATTTAGAACGATCGGTAAAGTTATCGGGAAAGTTAAGCGACTTACCTTCGTCTAATTTCGATAATGTTCGCCTAAAATTCGAGAATTTACTATCGACTAAATATCCGTTGGCCGGAGCATCTGGCGTCGAAACATACGAAATAAACGTTCAATTTATTTTACTAGCGTAATATGTACAAGATCGACATTCGCATTAAGACATATGTCGAATATCCGTTCCACCCGTGGCTGTTTACGGATAACGACCGTGGCTTCGTGTTTTTTAGAGTGGCTACTCGCTTACATTTATAAATGAAAGACAAAGTTAGAATAGGTACATTTTACGGACGGTTTATTTTCAATTTACATATTCTATGCTAATCAAAAATAACGACCGCTATTTATTTCCCTAGAACCAGAAGTAGCTTTACATTATTATTAGTATTAAAGTGGTGCCTTTAAATCCGCGTTAGTAAGTTCTTTTACCCCGAATTTTAACTAATCCTCACCCCCGCCCTCCTTCTGCTTCGATTGGTACACTTCCGTTTGTTTATTTCCGCGTGTTTCATCTACGAATGCATTCACAGTGGTACGTCTATACAATAATCTTACATGCAATATCTACATATGTGTGTACGTATATATATATATATATATATATATATATATGTACGAGAAATTACAATGTTTATATGTAAAGTAAGAGATAATAATTGAGAGAGTAATCGCATTTATCGTTATTTAATGGGACAAGCATATTCAATAGTGTAGTGCACCTGTTCCATTATATTATCCCCGAAATAATTTTTTTACTTTGAATTAATACATAATTACAAAAATAGTTTAATAATAATAATAATAATTATTATTATTATTATCATTCATTTTCTTTATATGTATATATATATACATATATATTTTTCTTTTAATATATTTATATATATACATACATTATAAAAAAATATAGAGTAGCCTGCGAAAATAGCTTATGGCTACCGGTAGTGATTATCAACATGTATGTTTAATCTTAAATAATTCCGAGATAAAAATAGGAAATTTTTCTAATAGAATAATTTCATTAGGATTAAGAGAGCAATCGATATTATACAATTTTCTCAGATGATTATATTTACTACATGTGTATATACTATGTGCTGGACATCCTCTATTTCATTAGTTGCATAATTACAGGGATGATTTGTAATTTATGCAAGAAATATTCGATAGAACCATGACCAGTAAGGATCTGTGTCATATAAAAATTTACTTTAATCCTTTTGTTTTTGAAACGTTTAATTATATCTGGAAAAAATTTACTAATTAACTTACCATTAGTTTGATCATCGTATCTTGATTTTAATTCATTAAAAATCTGCAAATCAAGTTGTTTAAGATGTTCTTTGTTTATAATTTCATTATGTTCTCTTTAATCATGTATTAAACAAATTACGTTAAAACTAAAAACCGTATGAAATTAAAGTGTCGATTATTACTTGGCGATCGCAATAGTTAAATGCGCCTTCAATATCAAACGACACGACGATAGATGAATTGTTACGTTGTTTATTATGTAGTAAGTTATCTGTTACAACCGTAATAGCAAGTTCTGTAGAAAAATTTTTTCTAAAACCATATTGATATGCATCAAGTACGGATGTATTATTCATTTCATTATTTAAAAATTTTAAAATAATCTTTTCATAAACTTTGATAAGCGAATTTAATAAACATATTGGTCTATATCCATTTACTTTACTTAAATATTTATTTGCTTTATTCAACATTATAATACTAGCACGTTTCCAAATACCTGGGAACATATTGAGTTGTAACAATTTGTTGTACAACGTTAATAATAAATTTGGAAAGTAAAAGAATATGATTTTAATTACTTTATTAGTTGTACCATCTGACGATAGTGCTTTTCTATTGTTAAGTTTCATTGTAATACTTTTAAGCTCTTGGTATGTCACATCAAAATGTAAACGCTTATTTTTATCTGTAATTTCAGACAATGAAATAGAAACAGTTTTTTTAAAATTAAAAAATTATTTCAGTTGGTGATTAATGAACTGCAGTCAGTATCATCATGAATTTTTATATCAGGAAACTTAAAACACTATGAATTTGTTAAAATTTGATATGGTTTTCCCCAAGCCCTAGAAGAAGTACAAAAATTTCTCCAGGCTTTTTGTTTGAAATATTTAATTTTGCATTTATATAAGTTTAAAGTTACGTTATATATTAATTTATTTATTAAATTTTTATGTTTGATATTACTAAATTTCCTAACAAGTAACTTAAAATATTTTAATTCTTTATTCCACCATGATTTGTTAACTATAGATTTCATAATTTTAGATTTGTTAATATTATCGGTTAAATAATTAGTAAGTCGATCAACAATATAGTTTACCTCTTGTTACGTATTTTTTGCTACTTTAATATTTGTTTCAAAATTTAGCATTGAATTTACATTTATATTATTGATGAACAAATCCATATTTAAGGTAAGTACATTATCATAATTATCATCGATGCATTTCTGTGATCGCTTAAATGAAATTTGTGAAGTTTAACATTAGATAATTTAAAAGTTTTAATTTACTAGGACGTAAATTGTGATTTTGAAACATGTGAATGTTGTAATCATTCTTAATTGTTAAATTATCAGAATACACGAGATTTTCGAACTGTCCATTTCTGGATGTGTTATTGAAATTCTTTTTTTCCATAAATTTTACTCGTGAATTAAAATCGCCGAGGATTATTACACTTTGTTTCCAATTTTGTTTAATAAGTTTAAGCAATAACATAAATTGATGCTGCAAGTCTGTATGAGGTAGAAAATATATTCCAAAAATTACAATATCGTTTACATTAACTTTAATAATGTAATCAGAAACTTTGGTGCAACTTAATTTTTAATGTTACTACAGACAGCAACGTAATTAGAGTGAATTAAAGTTACCTTTTAGGTTATCGTACAAATATGGATCACAAATAATGGTTTAAAAATTACTATTATATGGTTTATTAATAAGTAATAATGATTGCGCGTCTTTGCAATGATTAACATTTTGTAAAATTAATTTTATGTTAGCCATAGTTAATGTTAAGTTTTACTTTACAATTTTCATATACAATGGACAAGTGTAGGAGAATGTGTTTAAGATTTGTAATAATATTTTTTTACCTTTTTCTTTTTCATGTTTCACGCAAACATGAGAAAAACAATTATGATATTTTGTCTGCAGCTGATCATCGTCCATCTTGAATTTATATTATTAGTAAGATCAGTTTTACATTCGTTCCTCATATGTCCAAAACGGTAACACTTGAAACAACGGAAGAACATAGTTATACACCTTACATTTGCACCAATTCACCATCATATAACCCGCTTCCATTAATAAATGGTATGCTTCTGGTTCTAGACGAATGAACGCACGCAATTTACCATTATTTGTTTTTTTTTAATGTAACTGATTTCGCATTTTTCCCAGTTTTGTTTTTAATTGCTATGGAAATATTTGCTTCTGTGGTGGTATGCTGAATACTAACAACAGAGATCATTGGATCCTTTTTTTATGCTATTTTCGTTTTTATATTTGTAAAGTTATTAGTTAGTTATTTTTTTAGTGTTTTGAATTGACACTTATCCTTAACACCTATTATAACTTTACTTTTTTGTTGTTTTACAAAGCCGATATATACACCAATTTGACATGTGTTAATTTTACATAGGTCAGTATTCCAATTCCTATTTTTGGAATTACTAGTATCCTCAATTATTAAAGTTTAAAATTTGTTTTTGGTTACTAATTTACTGTTAGTAAACAACTTAGTTTTTAACTTGGAAGCGTAAGTTTGTTCTTTTATCTGAAATTACACCGGAAACAATGTTCGTAATATTTTTTTCAGTATTTCTCTTTAATTCTTCAAAATTATTATTTAAATTAGTAAATTCAGTTTTCAAATTACTTAATACTTCTAACAATTTCCCGAAGTTTTCGAATATTCCATCCTTTAATTTTACTTTCATATTATGCGATTCACTTAATAGTTGTTTAATTACATCTATGTATTTGATACTGGTGTCAAAATAAATATTAGTTTTAACACCAGTCATTTTCGCTACCAAAAATTAAAATAAAGTAATAATATATGTTAAATTATCTTGTTACTTACATAACAAGAAACTTTACGTACGAAAAGTATTTGATCGCGTGATAACAATCTTATCCACATTATATGAAATACATGTATATATAGTATTGTAAACAATTTAATCGCGAAATTAATAAAATTAACCAATATTATAAAATTTTACATATAGAAAGAAAAACGAAAAACGAATAAAATAATTAGAAACAATAAAATTAAGAAATAAAAAAATAATCTATCAAACACATTAATAACATTTGATAATGAATTAGTTTTAAATACCGTATTATGAAAATATTTCGTCTTTATATTCAGTGTGGAAAATTGGTAGATTATGAATTTTTATCCGTTGACAAGCAACTCAGTCTTGAACTAGATACGCTATATATTAATTGTTATTAGTTAAGCGTATATTTCTTAAATATATTATTTATCATATTGTTATTATATATAATTTATTTTTTATTTATTAGTAATTATTTTAACTTGAAAATGGCGTAATTTGTTATTATGTTATTAACTATTTTTTTAACAATTAGTGATTTTATTGCGAAAGATTTATTGCATTTTTCCTTTCTAAGAAAATGAGAGATAAGAAGGAAAGACAAACGTACAAAATCGGTCATGGTCGTGCGTCTAATAATGAAGTTGAACTGTTTCGGGAAAGAGATGAGAATAGACGAACTCTTAATTCGAGTTCTTCTACGGATCGATCGTTTCCGCTCTCGATTATTTATTAACGAAACAATTTCCGTTTGATAGTTAATTCCTGTTTTACGTAACAGGTGTAAAGTATATATTTGTGTAATAAGGTCGCTCAACAGCTGCTGACAATATAGTTATTTTAACGACCTGTACGCTAATTCGATGAAAAAGGCACGTGTTTACCACAAAAGAAAAAAAAATTAAATTGACTAAGGTGTCGTCTGGAACCCCTTCTATCGCTTCCACTCGTTATTATAAATTACAGTAAATTAAGACAAGAAAACGAAGTTATACATATACACAAGTCCAATTAACTGGAAAATTGATAGGAACGTCCACAAAGCGATACGCGTCAAATCGAAGATTGATAGAAACCGGTCGGGAAAAAAAAACATCTTGGCAATACGAAGTGGCGTTGTCTAATACGACTAAAAATAAAACTGGAGTAGGAGCGCTTTCATTTCCTTCCAGGACTCTTTAGTTCGTTTGTCCACTCCACCCCATTACTGAATAATATCGGAGGAATTATATGCTATCAAAATAGCGATTATGGATATTTCAAAATATTATCTTTGATCAGCCATTCTTAATATGCACGGACTCTTTTGTATCATTACAATGCCTTAATAATCTTTATGATCCTAAATTACACCCCCTAGCTAAAGAAATTGATCATTCGATTATAACATCTAATAATCACGTAGTTCTCGCATGGATCCCATCGCATGTTGACATACAAGGTAATGACCAAGCGGTCAGTGCAGCCAGAGACGGCATATTACTTCAACCATTCCCGCTCTTGACTACACCCATGAAAGCCCTTATATAAAATCTTCAGTACGTAAGTCATGAAGCCTCCAGTAGTATTTCTACTTACCAACAAACTTCGATCGGTTCGATATTCAACATTCCTCCGGATTCCATCCCACTCAGCAAACAGGAGAGATGATGTCGTACTTGCTCGTTTGCACCTAGTTAACAGTAATATCTCACACAGTTATATCCTAAAAAAATTCCTCCTTCTTTATGTTCAACCTGCATTATTGTCCAACACATTCAACTTCAATGTGTGCAATTCAATTACGAACGTTCTATCGTCGATAAACCGTTCAGCCTCCTAAACATTCTTTCCTATACGTACGATTATTTCAATAAGTTATTAAATTTTCTTAAATCCTCCAACTTAAATAATCTAATTTAACAATCTGTCCTTCCCGTTTATTCTTCCAAATTTCAATTCATTCTCACTAACCTTACATTCTCTCCTTTCCCGTGCCTCTGGCCTAGGTGCAGTACATGGCACGTAAATCTACGGGTAATCTACATGTAGGTAACAAATAATATATAACCACGCACAAAATGAACACTACCAATAATATAGTAACTCCCATACATTTACGGAGTATCCTATATTAAACACGGGAGCTACTATATATATAACCATAGATCACAGGGTTATATCGGTTATCGAAAAAGCGTTCGAAGAAAGAAAGTACTGTTCCGCAGTCTTTCTCGACATGTCACAAGCTTTTAATCGTGTTTGGCACGAATGCCTAATATTCAAAATGGGCCTTCTTCCATAAAACTATTGTAGACTTCCGGAATCGTTCTTGACTAATCGTCAATATCGGGTAGCACACGAAGATGCTAAACCCACATTCTATCGTATACAAGTGAGAGTGACACAAGTGTTCTTGGGCCTATCTTGTATCCCTTGTATACGCAGGATTTACCCACAGATAGTACAACGACATTTGCCGACAATATCGCACTATCCGTTAGCGATAATCCGGTGGAAGCTACCGCGAAATTTCAACGTGCAAATGGACAATCGAATGGAAGTTTAAACTTAATGAAGCGAAATCGGTCCATGTCATTTACACCTATCGTAAAATCAATGTGCAGCACGAAGTATACTTAGGTGATCTAGTTGTACCTGAAGCTGAGCCAGCTAGATACCTAGAAAGAGGGAGTGGGGAAAGGTGTACTGGTATTCTCGTTATTGTGTATTTCGAGTTAACATCAACGGTAACGCTTCCACTATATTCGTCCGTGAAAATAGATCGTGAAAAAAAATTAAATAATTATTAAAAATTTAAATAAGATAAATGTATATAACTATATATATATAGTATAATTGAACATTTGGTGATGTGTAATTACGCTACGTTGTTGAGTAAAATAATAATATAATAACATTTATTTTAGTTATTTTTACGAAAGATATATTATTGAAATTATAATTGTTAATAATCGTATTAAAATGTACATCAACAATATACAGTTGCAATAATTCTACCTCAAGAGGTCAAATTATCCGATTCCTCATCTTACACCTGCGTCCGGTCATCGAGATCTTGTTTAATATCGGCGGTGCACAGTCACCTTTACTTTGCTTTCCAAATACTTGTTTGTATATATATATATATATATATATATATATATATATATATATATATATATAAATCAATCTTGTTTGACATTGTTTAATTATTTAATTTTGTAACGCCGGTAATACGCATATTTATTTAATAATAATAATAATATAAATTAAAAATCTAATATTAAATTGCTTATTATAAATTTGTATTATTGTCAGGGTGATAGCGATAAATAGTGAAATAGTTACTGTAGTTGCTGCAGAGTGAGGTGGTAGGTAATTCACGTAATCGAGTAAACGTAAATAATATTTAAAAAAATTACTTTATAAATAAAATACGATAGTAGTCAATTTTCAACAAATTGGCGACCACGATATAATAAAATTAAATATAAATAAATATGATGTAAATTTAATTAATAAACACTTAATCAGTTTATTATATATATATATATATATATATATATATATATATATATATGTGCAACTGATTTATCTCATAAGCAATTAATGTACGAGTCGTGATAGGATGATGGGAGACATCGTTCCAACAAGACTCCGAGTTAATTCCTCGAGTAAATTAACCCGACAGGGAAGATCTACTTATATACAGCGATTTAGTCTGTATATATCAAGCTAGTCTTTATTTTGTTTTATCGATTATAGAAAATCGATAATTTTCATCGAGAAAACGTGTATTAAACGTAATATTTAAGCGCGTATAGAACAAAACAATCTATATAGATAACGCTCATAAGAAGGTAAATAAACTGTCTGGATGATTTTGTTAGCTTTCTAACTTGCGCAACATTCGCTATGAAATATTTTTACGTTACGAAATAGAATTAATTTTTAATTGTTCCGAGACGAAGCCAAAATAAAAAAAAAAAACTCGAGAAATAATTTCGATTTGAATTTAGTAAATTAAAAAAGAAAAGTCTGGGATATTCGTAAATTTTTTCCGCATTTTTCTCAGTAGATGCGAATATAGTTCAAAACATCCGTTTAGACACCTTGAGCGTAACATTACGTCGAGAAATTTTTAAGGGGGAAACCTCTTTAATATAAATCATCGAAAACTGCTATACAATTACCGATGTAAATGTCGACTAGGACCGTTTTATTGCGATACAATCGACCTATAAATCTGTCACTTAGTTATAATGCACGGAAGGAAAAAGATCACCCCTCTCTCTAGGGCTAAAGTAAAGCGAGCCGTGAGAATTTCAGAAAAATTCGCGGGTTAATATATATATATATATTATATATACATTCGCATCGTCAGAAAGGTAAAGCTACCGCTACTACTTAAAGATACATATTTCACCTATAGAAGATCCTTCCTTTATTCTCTTTTATCTTCGACAACGGTGCATAACCAACTTCCAAAAAGAAGGTTTTTCTTCTTTTGTTTAACAAATCCCGACAACAGTCGACTTATTTTCGGCAACAATAGTGAGGAACAGTTTCGTAATACCCATAAGAGAATTGTTAAGTATCAGAAAAATGGCAATGCCTATTCTAACTGTTTTCTTATTACGGCCATTATATTATTCAAATATATATATATATATAAATATATGTTTACATCCTCACATTTTTTCGATCTTCTATGTCGAAGGAATCACCGTTCGTACACCCGGTTTCGCAGAATAATTACTATGGTGTGTCCCCTCTCTCTCATAACTAGATCGGCCCTGAAGCAGTGATAGGAAAGGATTTTTTTTTTAGTTTCGTTACGGTTGACCGACTTTCTTGAAAAAAAAACCTACGCCATTAGGCAATCGTGTCAAAGGTCGTTTTTCTTAACGGAAATTTGTTTAAAAAACGATAACGTAAATAGACGACTGTATTCGTTATAATGAATTAAAGAGTTTTTGTAAAATTTAATTAAAAAAAAAAAACATATTACGAAGTAAGTTGTCGAAAGTTCACACGTAGATGAGTAAACATAAATAATAATTATTAAATTAAAAAAAGCAAGACAACTTCGAAACGAAGTGCCAATAATGACTCCTTGTAAATTCGGTGGATAGAGAAATGTACGAACGAATATTAAATTGACGTTAGGATGTTTGAGACAGCTCTGACAGCAAACAAACTGCCTTGCGATTAAGATGTTTATCCAAAGGCTAAGGGAGTAAATTCTAACAGAAAATCCTACGGCAGATAACCATTGGAGTAATTTCTCACCAGTACGTCTGAAATGTTGTGTAAAACAAAGTAAAAGCTCTAGTATCCGGCGTCTTGAGTGCCAGGCTGGAGATGTGATATATACGACTGACCGTTCTTTATTTTCCAGGCCCAGGACGTTAAATACGTGACTGCAGAAATTAGTACGAAGCTGTGTGTAAATGACAGAATAGGAACGTGAAATGTACGTGGTTCATTAAAAGCAGGAAAATTAAAAATAGTGTCGAGCTGAATCGATACAAAACTTTCGGATGAAACGCACTTAAAAAAAAAATAAACGGTAATTTTTTGAAAAAGTGATTAGTGCGTATACACTGTTCAAGTAACGAAGCAAACGTGAACAAGAGGTTGCCTTCGTGATTAAAATGATAAGAACAACTTCAGAAAATAAATAAACGAGAGAAATTATTAGGGATAAAGAGATTTCCCGGAAATATGCTGGTCGATGGGCAACAGAAGACAAATAAGTAGAAGTGAAATTGTTCCATATGTTCCGTTCGTTTTGTCGCTGATACTGATGTTATAGATATATACGTTACTACGTGTTTATCTAAAAAAAAAAAAAAAAAAAAAAACTGTTATTTTTTAGTCTGCTTATTACGCTTCAGTAAAAAATTTAATATTTTCGGGGTCTAAACGGTTCACTTGTAGTAGTCGGTAGTCGGGTTCTAATTATTCGTCAGCGTCTACTCCGAAATAGCAAATTTAAAGAGTAGGTTAATATAGGTTAATGTATAGAAATGTAGTTAATATCGATAAATTTTTATTAAAAGATCAGGAAGGTTTTTTTTTTAGCTTATCGGCCGTTTTCAAGCGAGCGTAAATAAAAATAAGAAATATAAAAATATAAAAAATAACGAAAAATAAAATAAAATGTAAGAAAATACTCGATCTAGATGTATAATACTGAAAAAGATAGCAAAGTATGAAATAGCAATTTATTTTATAATCAAATCTGTTATTTCATTTTGCTAGTTTTAGTAACATATATATCTAGATGAAGTATGTTCTTAAATTTTGTTTTATTTTTATTTATTTTTATATATTTTTCATATTTTTTGTTTTTATATAAATTTTATTTTAATGCCTTCTTGAAAATGGCTTAATAGCGGAAAAGGTGTTTTTGGTCTTTTGATGGAAATTTAGTGATTTTAACTACTTTTTTTTTTTTTTTTGTTGGTTAATTTTTAAAAATCGACACCACATTCCGTACCAGTTCGAAAATAATAAATTTTTATTAGAGATTTAAATCTTAATTCGTCTAAATATTTTTATAAACTAGACAAATTTAAGGCGGTTAAATATTCTTCTAACTGATAACGATAAATATTAGAATTTTTTAAACGATCAATATAGTGTATCATCGAGTTCATTGAACTGGTAGGTTGGTTTTCTTCATTCGGTCGTGTTCGATGCTGTTGTTAGCCAAATGAAATTTCTGTATCCAATTCTGTTCATTCTTCGAATATTCTCAGTCATATTTTCTTTTTTTTTTTATTTTCTTTGCTCATCAGTAAATCATGTACGTTTCATTATGTTTCCTATCATTGCGTACGAACTACTAACACTAGACATACGGCATCACCATTCTCGATAGAGTCACGCGTCGAAGGCGTGTAATTTGCTTAACATCGATTTTTCAAACTGTTTCCACCTCGGTATACTATATAATATTTTACTCGTCACAACTTTGTATCCCATTTGATAATTATATTAAGTAATATACCTTTCGATTTCTAGGCTCACACACTTTCTACGTATTGCATTCTGGTTTTTATTTCATATTATTATTCATTATTTTGTAGTTATCATTATCATCGTAATTATTATTATTATCATTATTAATTTGGCAAAAAAGTATGGGAGAAGATAATGCTGGGCCGGCACAGCCACAGCTTAATCCTGAATGTATTAGACTCAAAAATTAAAATAACTCCCGATATTTGCACTAAATAATAATTATCGAGGCGTGGTTTGTGTCTTATCCATTTCATTTTTGTTTAAGGATGACAAGTGTGAATGTGGCGCAGTATAAATTACTGACAAATGTATCCTCACTTATTACTATCAGCTCCAGCCGTCTCTCCCTAAACTCCCGTGGTTCTATTTCTTTAAAAAGATTAGTCGTAAGGGAATTGTACTCATCAGTGATTGCGATTTGGACATCATTTGTTGCCTGACCATCTTTTCCGTATGCAGCTTAGAGAAAGTCCCTTCTATCCCCTCCATTCTGAAGAGGCAGTTTGCAGTCCTGATCAATATCCAATCTCAGACCACGCGAGAGTATACGATAAAAATGAATTTAACTTGGAAGACCGAAAGTAACATTAAATTATAATAGGAAAAATTTAAAAAAAAAAAAAATTATTAGCACTTGTATATTAAATTTAGTTTAACTCGTATATAAATAAATTAAATTAAAAAAATCGTAACACAGATCAGATCGTATACATTAGAAATCGGTGACGACGATGTTTATATTTAGTGTAACGCATGCTGAGATCAAGACTATAATCCCCGATTACCTGAATTAAGTTATTGTCATGATACATTTATCATAAAATTTCTTCGATAATTTATAAATATAATCATAAATATGAGGAATATTTAGCGTGGAATGCGTGTATCGTATTTTTTAGTCCATCGAGGAGCACGTAATCATATACTGCAAAACTGGTTTTACATTACCTGGAGTTTTTTGTAAGTACTAACGGACACTGAACAGCAGATCGGACAAGCATAAATGGTAGTGTAAATTAATTTCTTGTTTATCGAAGAAAGATGAGAACGAACATACATTATAAAGTATTGTAAAGGAACAGTAGTGCACTGTAAACTAGCTATGCAATGCATTTTGTACCTCTATAAATTAAACTGTAAAACATTAATCTGAATAATAATCTATTAATAAAAAAAATTTATATATCACGTGAATAAATAATTCCACGCTATAGCATTAAACATCCGCGGTATATTGCAAAATTGCCTATATTGAGTGTTCACTTTCTATGGATATTATTAGTAATTTTTATTATTATTCTTTCTTACTGTTCCGTTTCGTTTATTCCATTCTTTCTATTTATGTTTTCTTTTATTCTACCCGGTTTAACTTTATATCTTTTTTTTTTTGGCTTCGAGTATTTTTAACTGCGAAATCAACAATTTCGTTTACAAATATTCCGACATGAGTTAAAACTTGAATGTTACTTGTTCTAACTTATAACTATTTCCTTTCTAATATGCAATTTGCGATGTACGTTTTTTCGTGATGTTATTATTATTTTTATTTAATTTTCTTTAATACTGACAATGAATCGCAGAATATGAGTACGTTATTATTCTGTCTTTGTTTTACATATTGCAATGATTTTAATATCGCGTACATTTTAATAAAAAATGAATATCCAGTATGTCGGACACCGTGTACATCCTTGATTTATTTTTATTCACCGGTACACTTTTAGAGTTCACGCTATTTATTGATCCGTCAATATATATTATCTCACGATTGGCGAATTTCATGTTAGAGATCATTAATATAATTAGCGTCTAGCTGAATGTCGTCTCGACTAAAATCTACATTTATTTTATTCCAGAGTACCTCCCGTCTCTATTAAAATACGGATTTAACCGACTGGATACTTTATATTTAAGTAATTACATTTCTTAAAGCTGAACACTATCGGAGATAATTGAAATATATTGTTAACGAAGTAGCTTAATACGGTAAAGATGAGGTTTTGATATACTGATTCGCAAAACTTTGTTTTGTAAAGTTTCTAATTTAGTTTTATTATTTCTGCTTCGGTTGACATAAGGAGTTATATAGTGCGATGTAATTAACGCTCTATATAGAGTCAGATTACTACTGGGAGATGCTTTCAAATTTACGCCGGATATAGTTCTGAGCACATTAAGTCCATTTTCACATTTCCGAATCATTTTATTTCTATAAAATATTTTTATTTATTTATTTTAAATCGAATATTTTTATTATAGATTCTAATTATAGGATACGTTTGAAGTTTTCTGTTTGTAAAACTGTTTCTTGTATTTTTTTTTTTTTGTTTTTATATGTAAATATAAATCATTTATTATATTTTATAGATTAATCGTTGCATTTAGATTTTTTTACCTATTATTTCTGATGTGGCTATATCGTCAACATACTGTAGGAACTGCTGCATCCCCATCTGAACCTAACTGTTAGTTTTCTTCCGTTAAAGTGAAAATCCACTATATGATTTTCCGAGGTATTTTTAATTTATTTAATTTATTCTTGTTAAAATTGTAAAATCATCGTTATCATAGGCTGATTCGAGTTTTATAAATATTCCTATATCGGTTTGTGATATTAAACCATCTGTAGCTTCCATACTTAAACTGTGTTTAATGTTCATTATACTTTTAATTAAATTGATCGGTACGAGATATATGTATTCGGATTTTATCCCGATTTACACGGGGAATATATAGAATATGTTCCTTCCATTGAGTTGTAATATACCCTGTATCTAGTGCGTTATTTAACCTATTTAATAGCAATTGTTAATTTTTTAAAGGCAGCGATTTAAGTGATTTATATGGAATGCCGTTAACCCATGGGCTTGTATTTTCATCATGTTCGAAGCTGTTATGTAGTTTTTCCATAGACAATAACAACCTCCGTGCTATTTATTTTTAATTTTTACCTACCCCAATTTACTGGACTCCGAAAACTGAAGTCTGTAATCCAATTAGTACAAGTACGGTGATTATGAATTTATATTGTTTTTTTTTTAACTATTTTGTTTTCTATCACATCTTACCGGTGCAATTTTTGGTCCAATATAGTTGCAAAACTCCAGCCATTTCATTTTTTTTTGTTTGTAAACCTGCTGGTGTTTATATTTTGAAGAATTATGTCTGTGTCTACGTGTGCATATATATTTGTGTTTAATATGTGATCTTTGTAGAATCGATGACGTCTCCGCATTCTGCCCCACATAGCAGAGTTAATAATTGAGAGAAAAAATCTGGTAAACTGTACTGTATGTTAATTTATTTGATATACGCACCCAATCGTTGAAGTAAAAATAATTCGAGACAGGATGGGTAAATCGGCTTGAACTGAGTAAGGATTTTTCCATGTTCGAATCCCTTTCGATTGCGAAATACTAATTTAAGCCATGTGTACATTACGAAATTTCACGTTGATAACAATTTTTACTTTATATATATATATATATATATGGATGTTTATAATTAATTTATACCGTTAGATATTACAAAATAATTGTAAAATATTACTTGTCGCGTGTACAGAAATCGACCAGTTCCAAGTAAATATGAAATGATTGTAGAAAATGGGAGGATTTATTCGTTCTGATTTTTTCTATATTACCACGTGGACGTGAATTATGATTTTTTGATGTGAGACGAAGCACGCGACGTCTGCATTTTAGATGTTGTTGTTAATGTGATTCTCCTTTATTTCATTATTATTATTATTATTGTTATCATTAATAGTATGAACGCCATTGCTATTATTATTATTATCAAAGACTTACTTTTAGGGCCAGTATACCGCCAGCTGTTCTTTTCGGCTTTTATGTACTATTATAGGTGGTGCGTTCCTGAGTCTACCTTTCTTAAACATTCAAGAATCTTAAGACACGCCAGGTGATTTTTATCAACAGAAGAATAAGTTCGTTTCAACGATTTCGCTGTCAACCAAAAACAAGGAAGACGCGATTGCCTCTGTGATATATATATATATATATATATATATATATATATATATATATATATATATATATATATATATATATATATATATAATATTGGGTCGCAGTCCATCCGGTATACTTTTTTTTTTGATAACAAACTATAACCGTTTTGTATGACTTATTCAAGACACGCTTATGCAATATTCTATAATTGACCGAATTATATTTCGAATTGAAGATGATGTTCAGATCAGATTTATATACAATACGAATCAGTTGTATGCGCTGGTTTTCGATGTGCTCCTAATATGTTACACTTACAACGGGACGGAATTAGATTAATATAATATCTTGAAGAGAAAAAAAAGATTACAGCAAAAAGATATATAAATGAAACGATTATTTTTATTTTAACTTGAAAATGCCGTAACGGACGAAAAGCTATTAATTATTAACATCGGTGATTATTACTAATTGATTAATTCTTTCCTTTTAATACAAAAAAATCACTACTCTATGTATACGTGTATATGTTTATACAAAATACGTTAATAAAATGAGAGGCGTCATTATGCACATATATATACATCGAATGAGTGAGAAAGAGTGATAATGAAGGATAATTAATGAAACTTTTTAGCCACTAATTATTCCACGAGGATGGTAGAATATTTTGTTTATCTAAAATATATCCTTTTGCTAGTGTCCAAACAGGATGATATCCATCGTATTATAGACCTTTGTCAATTTATTATAAATTATCTACAAAAAAGTAATATTAAATCACACACATTGCGAGTAATTGCCATGTTTACTATTTGTATTTGGATGATAATTTATGCTATAGTATAGTTTTTTTTGTCGTAATTATGTAAAATAAAAATTCGTTAAGCTAATAATTTTCTAATAATGAACGTATATATATATATATATATATATATATATATATATATATATATATATATATATTGTATCGCTGTATTGTTCGTTGCCGAACGTCCTGACTAGCTGTTGTAAGTTTACTTTTACGTACAAAATGAGCTAGCATTCAAGACACTATTTATATGAGACGGAGATGCGCGCGAATATGATGTTATACGGAGTAGGGTGCTACTGCCTTCTTCGTGATAATTAAAAACTAAATAATTATTAATATATATATATATATATATAATTTATTTCCATAATAATTATTTTAAAGATTTTTTGTTTAATGTAAATGTTAATTGAAGGGCTAAATAAAGTGTCCGAGTTCTTATGGAACTTCTATAATCACCTAATAAATTAAAAAAAAAAAATTATATATATACATATACATATATATATATATATATATATATAAATATAATTATTATTCGTTCAATATCGTGCTCGTGACTAAGATTTAGTCAGTCTGTTAGATTTTCCACGCGTCTATGAACCACTGCATGCCCGCCATCCGATTATATATCAGCCCGATTGTTGCTCTAAATTCAGTCCAGCGATTTTAACAACTCCTTGTTGTTGATCGTCCTTTGCTCCGTTTGCCTAGCGGTTTCCCTTGAACGGCATTGCCATATTATCTGCACGCATATTGTACCCAAAAAATTTTTTAAACATCTGTTCGCATATACTACTGTTATTAATTTACGTTTCCGATTTAATTCGTGTAGAACGGAATCATTCGTTCTTTTAATTGTACAAGGTATTCACAGCGCAGTCTTCACTAGCACCGCCACATTTCGAAGGCTTGTATTCGACGCTGGTTTTTAATATTTATCGCTCAAGTTTCTGACCCGTATACGAATACCGAGGATACTAAAGTTTGCACTAGGGCTATTTGAATATTTTCGGTAATATCGGCGCTTTTTCGGTAAAATTTACGAATTAATATTAACAATATTAAACTCTCAGAAAATAAAAATTATTTACCGAGTTAAAATTCATATTTTCGCAGGTATACAACAAGGAACAATAATATTTAGTAATACAACCGGACGAAAGTATTTCGATCAACTGTCAGCAAATAAGCATATAATGGTTTTTTCGGGGTTTATTTTTCTCCGTTGCTATACGTTGCAACAATGACTAGCGGAGGTGACGTTTTTGAAGCTAGGAGTTTTTTTCTTCAGAACGTAAGTTTTGAAGAATTAGCGAGCTGGAACTTGGCATGTAAACGAAGGAACGAATATTTGTATATAAAGAGCAAAGGATTGATATATTCCGGATTAGTTGATTGCGTGTTACAAAGATGACAGTCGAGAAGTTGTACGTTGTCTACATGTCCGAATATAGTGATGATTGATGGTTGTAGAATTGCTTTGGGAATTCATTATTTTTGAATGCCGGACATCGGAAGCACCCGAATATCACTAGGTGGTATTGATGTTTTTTAAAATAACTCCGTCAAACGTGGTAATTTTGCTGTCTTGACGGCTCGTGCGCGCTGAGGCCAAGATTCGGATTTTTCAATCGTTGTAACAACGACGGTGTTAGCACGAAAATATAATTTCTGTCATCGAATTAATTGTAAATTTCATATTGAAAACAACAAATCATTAAATTAACCATATATTATATATATATGTACATAAACCGCGTAAAATGAAAAGTCACGATGACACAAAACAATTAATGTAACATAACAGAATGATTAATATTGGAACTGGTTCAATATCAACGCATTACGTAATTAATTATATATTCCTTAAAAAGAAAGACCGGTATTATTATTATGATAGTGTATATGCATACATATATAAATAAAAATATATGTATATATATATATATATATATATATATATATAATAATTAAAATGGGTATGAATAACGTGTGTCAGTTTTTAAAAAATAACGAATACATTATGGGAAACATGACAATATTCAATTATATCGGATAAGTGTTCGGCGGATGTCCCTTTCATCTCGCATTTTATAAAGTGTCAAACTTTTTAGTCACACGTATTAAACAGAATATAACTTATATATTTTATTCACACATATGTGTATATATATAATATATATAATCATATCATATGATTTCTTCTTTAATTCAAAACACGCGGGTACGAATATTCTCAGGCTCGACAGCGTTGTTGATTCCATTAATTTTTCTTCCGATTACCTCTTTCAGAATATTTTGCTCCGGGTGCAACGCATATCCTAAGCACTTAAGTCGTATTTTGGAGTCTAATCAACAATTAATAAAAACGTTATGTTACTTAATCGTGCAGTCGAGCACACGTTCGTGTTATAAAATGAAATCGATCTATGTCCGGTTTGCCTGTGAATTACGAAATGTAATATTACTTGATATATGCGCATGATTAACTTTTCGTTAACGTAATTCTGGAATGATTTTTATTTTTAAGCGTCGTTAATTATTAAATTCGAACGATGGATATAATCCGTTTTGTATCTAAATTTCAGACCGGCTAAATTATATCGATGTTAAAGTGGACGATCAATCAGCGAACGTCGTCCTCTTCGGTTTTATCATCGTGTTCTGAAACAACGCCCAGTGTCACTTGTTGTTCTTCCTCGTTCAGACTTCAATCCACGTCGCCGTTTAAGTTGAAGCCGCGATCGAATGTCGCTTCTAGAAATAAAGAAAATCGCGTTCCTAGCAGAAAATCGTCGGTAAGTAAAATTTTTTTCATAGTATCGCACGACTGAAAGAATAATCGCCTCAGAAATATGATGTCGAACCGTATTAGTCATCTTTTCGTCAGCCGTAGGTATTGAAGAATGGGACAGACTTTACCAGCGAATGGCGTTCAGATAGCCTAGATGACTAGATCTCGGACTTCTATAGAGAAGGTACCGACTTCGAAAATTATCATCGGGCAATAAATAATCCTTATATTATTATCGCGTAGAGGGCAATGGCAAACCACCACGCATAACACTATATGCGCCCCGGTAATAATGATAACGATTACAATCAGTTCTCGCGGGTGAGTGCGTGTCTCTATCTACACCAACGCCATATTATAATTGCCTTGTACGCTACTCACATTTCACAACAAAATATGATAATGATTGCAAACGAATATGATCTTATATAAGAATAGATCTTAAAAATTTTCGATAATATAAATCGGTGGGGAGGGTAATGTAAAATGAAAAAAATGACTGTGAAAAGTTTTTTTTTTTTTTTTTTTTGTAGAAAGTAAAGGAGGATATTAAAGTCTTATACTTCATCATTTTGCAACAATTTACGAAAACTATAAAAATAATTAATTATAAATATGAATTAGTTTCTCATAAGTGCTTTTTATTATTAAAGTAGTATCACATTAATTTAAAATATTTTAAAAAGATATTAAGAGTTGCGTAATTAATTAATTTTTTTCTTTTTTTCAACCTAATTAGCACTATTTCAAAGTTTAGTGAAAATACTATTTTTCTGCGATACTATTTATTTTCTTTAAACTATTATTTCGTTATTAATTTGTAAACAACTATAATATATATATATATATATATATATATATATATATATATATATATATATATATATATATACACAATATAAAAGCCTTTGTTTCAATTATTTATAATATACCCATATATAATATCCTATATACTATATCTTCCAATCGATAATAATAATAATAATATCTTAAGTTGATAAAAAAATAAACAAAAATAAGAACAACCCAAATAAAAATAGGATGCCGACCGTAGGTACACATTAAATGTAAAAACATTAAAAACGGGAGATAGATTAATTGAATTAGAACAAGCAATGCAGATAGATATTTTTAAGAATAGCCGAAATAAGAAGTTATAGAACGAAAAAACGGATCGTTATATATACTCAGAATCGTCTGGAATGGAAACAATTGGGGAAGAAATATGTGGATGCTTGATTGGAGGAGGGCGATGCTCTACGACGGGCTCAAATTCCTGTTTTAAGTATACTCTATTACATAGTGATTATTATATAGGTATTAAGGATAAAAATATATACGCGTAATATACGATTTTGTACATTTGTAAAAATCGCGCTGAATATCTTCTTGTCCGGGGATTGTCTCTTAAATTTACAGAAATTGTAGTTAAATCCTTTTAATCGTAAATAAAATCTAAAAAAAAAAATTAAGTCGCCTGAGCGATCCTCGCTAGATCGAAAATTTATAAACTATATTGGCCAAATAACACTCTCTGGCAAGCCAATACAGAGTGGTTGAACATCGCCTTCCTCGGCTTATTTACTTTTCCACTAAATCGGTACTCATTTACGGACGAATTAGGGGTAGATAACGATTTTCTCCGAAATAATAAGAATTTATAAAATTAAACGTAATTATGCTGAGATTATCAAAAGCTATATAATCAATCAATCATCTTTTACAGTTGAATTTAGAGCTGATTTTTTCTTAATTTAATCAAGTTTTCTCATATATCTATTTTATCAGTACTTTTTTAATTATATTTTTGACGATAGTGCACACAATACACACGCTGTATATTTTCAATCACATTCTTCCGAAATATTTTAAATATATATTTAAGTAATAATTACAATCGCTATGTTGAGTTAATGTTCAGGTTGAAAAAAAATGATTCGAATATGTTTTCCTATTTTTAATGTAACCGACCTATATTTGAGATTATTTTTTTATGTTTTATCTTACCATTTCGTACATATAGTTCACATGTTGTTTTTATAATATTTGCCAGTGTTGTTTATTCTCTTTCTAATTAATGATTACTTAACTCGTTTGTATTTTTCCTTCTTTCATTAAATCTATCGGTGTCGCTTTAACGTTAATTTGTAATGGCATTACTATTTCGAATCCGGCGGATATTTTAAGTGAAATGTACGTTTTTTACATATTACACTTTTTAACAACGTACACCGGAAAAGTATACAAATACATATTCTGAACACGTAGCTTTATAAAATATATATATTTTTTTATTACCTATAAATTTTCGCTCATATTAACGTGTTTTAACGTTTAGATATTTAACACGTTGTTTGTTAATTATTAATTTAAAGTATTTAACACTAGCTACCAACTTCGGCTGTTCATTATCGATTTTTAAAGTATTTCTTCCGTATTGATCATAATTTTACATTTATCCACTGACAGCGTAATTTTGTTTATTACTGTTGCAGCGTTCTTTATACAACATATTTGTTCTAATTATCGACATATTGTTATTATTTTGACTATATGTTGCATCGATATTCTAAGCCCCATACCGAACACTCTGATACCGCGTAGATCAGTTTATGAATTAATGCGGTAGTGTATTCTAACGGTAAGAAATAAGCCTCCGATAAAATATGTTTCATTTCGAAATTTTTAAGAATTAAAAATTTACACACAAAATTTCGATACAAGACAATACCTTAAAAAGACTTTATAACCTGATGTTTTCCGCGTATATAACTAAAATTTACATATATCCCGTATCGGAGGTAGGCGACTACCTACCTATATATATTTTGTTGTACAGCGTAAGTAGCGTATAGGACAATCATATATATGGTCGCAGATAAACACACGCACCCGAGAGAACTGATTGTAATCGCTTTATTGTCGGTGCACAATGAAGCCCCGCGTATTTTTGTAGTGTACTATGTTGTTACTAGCGCGCATATGGTATTTTGCCTGGTGCTTTGCCATTGTCTTCCACGCAATAATATTAGCATTATTTATATTTTTATCTTTGCGTCGTTGATCGTATTCGAACTCGGTACCTTCCATATAGAAGTCCGTGTAGCCACCAGGCTATCCCAGTGTGTATATATATATACATATATATACATATATATATATATATATGTATATATACATATAGTATATATATACATATATGTGTATATATATATATATATATATATGTATATATTATTAAACGATAAATTCTTGTATACATATATATTCGGCTATCTTGGAAACAACTCTGACAATTTAGATGAAATTTTGTACATTATTAATTAAAAGTTGACCTTATGGAAATTACGAATTTTGAAATTTTGGACCCCGATTTCTAGTGTATCCATAATATTTTGGAAGTTTCGATTTTTTCCTGGTGCCTTTTTCTTGATACCTAAGTGTACGTTAAAAATTTTAGCTCTAGCGTTAACCGTTCGAATGTTATGAGTTCAGGGATTTACTTTTAGAGTGTCTGGTTGCTAAATGTAATTAAAATTTTATACTTACCGTTTCGATTTAAAGTATTCTTCTGAAAATATTTTTTAATCTATTTCAAGGAAAAAATTCGGTCGAATAATTCCGAAATTCATTCCCAATAAAATCTAAATATTTCCGATAATTGTCAAAAAAACTGGCACATATTTAGTTGTAATTCCTGAAATTCCTGAAACGAACTTCTTAAAATAATTATGTATTGTAACGGTTTTTAATAGTATCTGATCTAAATATAATTTTATTTTTAAAAAAACGCAAAACGTGCTAAAGCTTGGTCGAACTGAATATCGTTAGTTCATCATTTCGTACACAGGGAAAACGATTATCCGCAATTAGCGATGAAGAAATTCAAACAAACAGAAATCGCGATAACGAGTATATGGACCTGGAAGATATACCGGTGGCTTTACGAGATGTCAGTAATCAGTGGTCACCAAAATATAACGAGAATTATACGACCGCTAATGAGTCTGAAAGAAAGTCTCCGCTTTCTCGAAAAAGGAAAACTATCAGCCGTTTAAAGAAAAGTCCGTGTAAAGTAGAAAGTCACTTTCGTCAGCATCGTAGAAGCGTACAATTACCGGTGTCCAGTACGCCGAAATTACCACCTTCCGAGTAAGTTTACGTAAACGATATTTATTTATGGGTTAATATACTTATAATCGGGAAAATAAATAGAATTCTTCGCATAGCAAATCTGGTAAATTGGCACTTTTAAATCTTGGCGTGTGTCACAATTGCGTTCAAATTTATATGCGCGGGTGATGGTGTGAAGTGCAACCTTTTGCCGTCTTCGTATGAAATCTATATTGGAAATACTAGTTCAAAGCCCGCAAATTCCGTAAGTCCAAATAGGCTTAACAATATATACAAGTCGTTTATTTTCAATAGATAGCGTTGAGTTCTTTCCTATTAACCAATAAGTTCCGATTTTTGTTTTTATTTCCAAACATTTCGGCCGGTCGCGGTGCTTCCAATTTAGACGGCAATCGATGTGCATCCCTAGATACTTGACTGGCCTTTTTTGTGGGATTATCTATTGATTCAGTCTCGAAATAGCCCGAGCGTTTGATAAAGTTTGACATCCCGGTTTGTTTATCAAATTACGCGAACAGTTTTCATGCCTGACTAATCGGTAGTTTAGAATTAGGTATGAGGAAACAACGTCTGACTGGAGAAACGTGTCGGCAGGAACAAATAGTTTTAAAAAAATATCTTTATAATAGTGTAGATTTATCTATTACACGTAGAAAAATGGTGTAGCCTTTAGAAAGTCAACGTTAACGTGAATGCGAGTTTTATTTACCTTAAATAAAGACGAAAATTGACCGATTAAGCTAAATAGACAAACAATTCCCGAGTCGTATAGTGCAAAATATCTTGGATTAGTCCTTGACAAACGAATCGCCTACGAAAATCATGTAATTTCCAAATGTAAAGAGCTGGATATTACATGCCGCAACGTGTACTGGCTGATGGGCTCAATACTGTCGCATGAAAATAAAGTATTACTTTTTATAAAGCAGTTTTAAAATCAATTTGGTTATACGGTATCCGGATTTGGGGTACAACGGGCAACTTTCTAACATAGGCATAATACAAAAATTTCTATTTAAAGCCTCGCGGAATATCGTAACAACAACGTGGTATATTCGCAACGAGTACATACACAACGATCTCCGTATACCGTCAGTTAAAAAAAGTAATCAGAAGTTGTTTTAGAAGATACCTGCATCGACTTGAAATGCGCATCAATCCACTAGCAGCCAACGTTCCACACAATGGCGTGTCATTCAGAGTGAGACGACTGAAGAGACGCAGTCAGCTTAAATTAGAAAACCACAACTATAAATTAATGAATAGTAACCGCTGAGAAGCATTCCTATAGCTTTCTAACAGATCGGCGCTACCTATTGTTCAATTGCTCCTAGCCATACATACGGGAAAATGTGTCGATGATTTGCCACTTCATACTGTCTCCTGTTTGAATTGTTCTTAGTCTGTTTAGTAAACGCCGTGTACCGTATTTCAGTTCAGCTCCTGAAGGAAGGTGCTCCTTAGGTTCTATCCGTGATTTGCGATTTATTTTCGCCCGTTCTTCCTTCCGAGCATTATTTCCGGGAATACTACTAATGGCTTGATAACTGTCATAAAACTGTTGCGGGATTTCAAACTTCGTTTATGTCCAAACATCATATGCCGGCTATCCGTTTCCTGTTTTTTTTTTTTTTTTTTTTTTTTTTTTTAATGCAGGAGCAATGTCTAATCGCAGGCTGAGGAATACCAAGCGGATTTCATCGACAGATGTCGGTTTTAGACACCCTGTGATAAGGCGGCAGCTCTCGTTTATTGGGGTATCGACTTGTTTTGTATGGGCCGAATTAAGCTACACTGGCCAATTCCGTGGCTGAGTTGATATCCGTAGAGTATACGGGCTAACGCCTCAAGAGTTATCGTCGAAATTACGTAATATGCTATTCCTGGACCGCGAGCTTAATTTTTGTGTTCAGACAGCGTTTCTTGAGGGATAGTGTTCTATCAAAGATAACTGCGAGGTACATGGGACACTCGTTGGAATTTACTTCTGTCCCTCATCGTGTTATTTCTAGGTGTCTGCTAGCGTTTCTGATGATATGTATATATATATATATAATAAAATAACATAATTCATAATTGACATAGGGAAGATTAAAATGGTATTTCACTATAAAAATGCTTTGTATAAATTATTTCAGTTTTAAACCGAATTTAACTATTAAATAATTTTGTATAATTTTTTTTTAATTAACTATGACTTATTAAATGTAGTAAATGAGGTTGAAGGAAACTATATTGTCTTTCTTTAAAATAGTTCTTCCTCGAACATTTTGTAATAAAAACAAACATTAAACAGATTACGCCGGGTTTTTAAACGATATGTAATTTCCAACGAACAAATAATTTTAAATAGTTCCTTACGTATTTTTCACTTAGATTTTCACTTGTTTAGCTAAACATTTTAAAGTACTTCAGAATATGAACATGGTCAGTATTGACAAACTACATATTTGACGTACAAATTCGATTCAAGTATCTCGGAGTTGTACGATATTTTTTTATGCTCAATTATAGTTTCCGTTGAATTTTAAGAAGAAAAAAGCAATCTTTATTTCATAATGAGACACGCGTAACAAAGTACATTATACCACGGTTAAATAGTATTACTAAATTTAGAAAATTAATGAAACAAATGTTAGGCTACAGGAAAAAACGAATAAAAAAAAACCTGCGAGAAAATAAATAAAATACGGTCAAAAGAAAAACAAAAATATACGAGGTACATGTACATATTATATAAATATACATACACATGTACATGCATTTGCACACGTACCATATTAATTGCGCAGAATAAATAAATAATACACGTAGACGCTGAATTTTAAATGAATATGCTTAATTATACGTTGTTTGTATATATAACGCATGGTGAGGCTTAACATATCGTAATCACCTATGATGAAATGAATCTATTTCGATGTATTCTATATACCTATCGTAAAACTTTTTCGATAATTTACTAATAATATAAGAAGATACCGTATAAGATGTTTAATTCTGAGTGGGTATCAATAATTTTTGTGCGCTCGTGACGATTTAGTACAATTCTGCAACAGTGATTTTAAAATCAACACTGTTTGAGACTGATAGCCAAACAGTACACCCGAATTCGAGCCGGATAATACGCGTATATAATAATTTCTTATTAACGACAGATAAATGCGATCGTATACGTGTTATCAATTATATAATTAATTTTTTTTTATAATGGGATCGCCTTTACGGCCTATTACCCAACGCTGTGGGGACTATTTACATTTCAATGGGGGGGATGCTAACTTCTCTAGAAATGTCGCTATATCGGGGAAATAATTGTAGATTATCTAAATGTAGAAGGGATATACGAAGAACTTAGCAAGACAAGGTAAAGCTGAGAACGCATCGGCGCCACAGAAGAGCATTAAAAAAAACACGATCAGGATTGCAGGCTGTTCAGGATGGCGGGGATAGAAGAGACTTTCTCTAAAGTGCATACGGAAATGCCGGTCGGGCAACAGATGACGTCCAAATCTCGCAATCTACCGATGAGTACAATTCCATTTTACACGATTGTCGACGTTTTAAATAATTTATCACGCTCGTCTTTTTATTAGAGAACATACTATTAAAAAAATTAAACTAATTTTTTAAAATTATTAATCGATTTTTATTTCTAATCATTTTTATATTTAGCCGTAACGACGTATTATCGAACGCTGTATCCGATTCGTCGATTCCGGTGGAAAAGAGAAAAAGACCGTGTCTCGATTCCGGACGACATAAATTAATATCGCGACCGGTCGAACAGTATCGTCGTATAACGAAAAAACCGTCCGTTATTAATCCGACCGATGTCGCCGTTATAAATAATCGCGATAACGTATCGTTCGCGACAACGGATAATCCTCTTTACTTCGCCATATCTACTTCACCGCCGGAAGAACCGCCCGATATATTATTCCATAAGTCTATACCGAAAACGATTACTAGTAATAATAATAATAATAATAGTAATAATAGTAATAACAATAATAATAAACTTTTGTCTAAACTGAATAATGCCGTCGTTCGAATATCCGAAGTATCTCCTTTAGCTAGAAAATTAGCTCTATTACGATTAAACTATAGCGTTCGAAATCTATCGGCTATCGATAAACACGACGAATCTACAACCGTCTGTTATCTAGAATCTTCTTGCTCTAACGCGGCCCTTGCCGGATGTTCTCGATTATTATCGGAAATTAGCGTAAATACCAGCGCTAAAGAAGACGACGACGACGATAACGGTATAACTAGGAAAATGAGGAAAAAATCCGGAGGAAAAGTCAAACGAAAATGTTCTTACCGAACGGTCGATTCTAACATAGTCGATAACGAGAATAGTCGTTCAAACGACGATATAATCGATAATCGTAAACGTAGATGCGTAATATTCGACGCGGAAACTTTCAATTTGAATACCCCTCCTCCTCCGATAGTAGATCGATTAGAAAAAGAAGAGGAACGAGTTAGTTCGATCGTCGATTCGTCTAGAATTTCGTCGTCGTCCATAGATTTAAACGAACCGTCTACCTTGAAACGACAAAAAGTAATCAGAAAACCGAAAATAAAAAATCCCGTACGTCGTACTTTCGAATCTTGTTTAACGCTACCGGACGGTATTCCCAGTCCGTTGGACGATAAAAGTCGATTTAGAATTTTATCGCCGATTCCGATACGGAGCGATTCATCGATCGTTGACGAAACTTTGGCTAATGAAAACGACGATCGAGATAACCGGTTAAATCCAACGGAATCGGTTGTCACGTGGAATTCGCACGAAAATCGCCCGTTCGACTTCGGAAACGCGGACGGAATTAAAGATAAACCGGAGACGATTATTAGCGCGGGTAAAAGAAAAAAAAACTCAGTTTATTTTATTTGAAAATAGGAATGAAAGAAAGAAAAATGTATTTTAAAGTTTTACAATAACATTTCGTATAATCGGCGTAATAGGAAATAGAAAAAAAAATTATATTAATTTTTAAAACCATCGATGTGTTTTCGGGTTTTTTATACTACTTTATTACTATATAAAACTAAATTAAATTTGATTAAAAATAAATAATGTAAATTTTGAATATCGCATAGGATGTCGAATAATTTTTCGAAATAGAAGCTGGATCTTTTGTTCGTCGTCTTCAATGATTTCGAAAAGAGAGCTGGAAAGGCGTATAGCGGAATAATTTCTTACATCCTACCAGAAGATGGTTAATAAGAGTATACGTTACAGATAGGAGTATAACTATTTAGTGTAAATAAGAAATGAGAACACGACCAATAAACGGCATACTATAACTTCTTCTTGTCCGCTAAATCTTGATGAAGTAGTTCAAACTCCATCGATCGTATTGAACGCAATTTATATTGGTAGTAGGAATTTCATTCTACATCGATCATTTCTACTTTAACAAGGATGTTACTAAGACCGGTTGGGAATTATCTGGTCGCCTATTTTGCTGCAACATCCGCTAGTTCGTTTCCCCCTGATGCCTCTGTATCCGGGTATCCATGCGAAGGTAATATTGACCGAATGGAACTGAAATTATATCTTTCGGGGTGGGATATTGCGATTTCTCGTTAATTTGTGAGATCTAGGAGAGTGAAGAAAGAGAATCTGCGCAAATGAGAGAGTGGCTTCGTTAACTTTAACGTATGATCGACTGAAAGTTTTATAGCATATCTGCAGATAAAGTGAAAAGCTGTTTGATAAATTAGTAACGTATTCAAATTCGTTTAACAGTACTGTACATCCGGTCATATTCGATTTGGAGCCGTCTGTGAATATATGTAACCGAACCGGGAAATCTTGAAATGAATTTTTGATAGCCTCGAGTGAAGTAAACTTTACAACATTCCGAAAAGATAAATCAATGCGAGAAGCTTGACGCCATGGTGGAAGAATGGTAGTATGACGAGTAAACTTTAAACCGATCTAAAAATTAAAAAAAAAAAAATAATAATAATATCAGAAAATATTTCTGTAGTGTTTACTTATGATACGTATCTTTAATTTAATTTTAAAATCAACTAAAAATAAAAATAAAAATACCTTTTTTTTTAAAAAATACTGTATCGCATATATTTAATGAAAACAGTCAAACGGCATAAAAAAAATTATTTTTATTTTATTTTTAAATTAAATTAAAAATACGTATCTCCGAGCACTGCAGAAATACTTTCTGATATCGTTATTATTAATTTAATTTAAAAATTCGACAACAATAAAATACTTTTTCACACCGAATCGTAGTTAATTGTAATTTATATTCATTTTTAACGTATAATTCGGAACAATCGTCGATGTCTTAAGTTTTTGTTTACTTACTTTTATTACTATATAAAACTAATTTATATTAAAACGTTAATTTAATAAAAAAAAATAATAATAAAAAGAACAACTTTTACACAACTAGAAAAATTAAAATCAAAAATTATCGGTTAAAATGTATTTGCGAAATCTACCCTATCGTTTATTTATTTATTTATTTATTTATGTTATTTAATTTTATATCTGCTAATTTATATTTGTTTTTAGCGTCCACTCGCGCGATTGAGGAAACAAATTCCACGTCCAGAAGATGTCTGTTATTTGCGTCGCCTATCGATGCTCACTTTAAGAAAAAATCCGGTAATCATTCCACTCAATCGGATAACGATAACGATAAAGGTACGGATCGATAACGTTTGATATAATACAGACGTAGAATTTATTTTATCTTAATAATTACGTCAACTTTATACCAGGGTTTTTCTCGTATTTACACTTTTTTTTTTTTTAAGGAAAGTTCTTAAAAACGAATTTAATATACTTGAATTATTTGATCGATATAAACGAAATTTGTCGATGATAATTACGTATGCGTGTAGTAGCACGTGTACTTATTAGAATGTGATTATGTTTAAGCTGGGATGTGTTCATAGCCGTAAATTTAGTCTATCTGCGTTAAATCAACGTGTATTGCGTATTTCTGTCAGATACACTTTTGCGTTATAGCGTACATATCGTATCCAGATTAAACGTCTCGCTTTTTACTCAAATATACCAATTCGTTTTTCATCCAATCCCCGGAGTATTTTTGCGTTTGAAGTTTCTTCAGTTCGGCGTATTCTTCCCAATTTCTTCCAACACCACATTTCGAACGCTCATAGATTTAAGATATTCCTTTTGTTCAGAATTCAGTTATCAGCATAATATAGCGCCGCACTTAAATTTTAACAATAGGTTGTTTTAACGGTACTAGCGGCGCAATATATTTCGTTTTATAACTAACCGTATATTTGGACACCCTCTAGCCCCACGCCATTCGATTGCATGCTCCCGGGTGGCATGTTGTAAACTTTATTTAAACGAAGTTAACTTTCACGTTCGTCAAGTTTAGAATTGTATTTAGCAGGGTTTTATTCGGATATTTGATACCCATATTTTTTATTTATACAAAAACACTAGAATAAAGTTAGCATTAAAGCGCTTTTAATAGTTTAAGTAATTTTCGTATTTTTAAATTCATTTCCGTATTTCTCGCTTAATACTTCTTGAACTGCCTCATTTCGATTATATATATATATATATGTGTGTGTATGTATATATATATATGTGTATATATATATATGTGTGTGTGTATATATATATATATGTATGTGTATATATATATATATATATATATATATATATATATATATATGTATATATATATATATATATGTATATATATATATATATATAATATATATATATATATATATATATATATATATATATATATATATATATATATATATATATATATATATATATATATACATGTGTGTGTATATATATGTGTGTGTGTGTATGTATATATATATATGTATATATATATATATATATATATATATATATATATATATATATATATATATATTCGGTTTGCAGTTATTATGTTTACTAGTTCCACTGTTCGTTCAGTGTTGCGCATAAGTGTTGTTTTTTTATTTGTAAAATACGAAACATTTCTAAACCAGTAAATTTGATTTTATCATTATCATTATGGTTATTATTTTAATTTATTATTAATATTATTATTATTAATTCTAATTAATTATAATTATTAAAAATTGTGAGTTATAAAAAATTAAAAAAATTATTAATTACGAATTCTTGTAATTATTTATATTAATTATTAATTGTAATTATTTATATTAATTATTAATTATAATTAAATATATTAATTATTAAGTGTTATTAGTTCCGTTAATTATTAATTATAATTAATTATTTTAATTTTAAGTTATAATTAATTATGAATAATAGTCAATTATTAATTATAATTAATTATTACTCAGATCATAGTTATGTGAAGAGGGATGTAAAACTGTTAAAATAATAATCGAAAAACATTTTATTTTTACTTTTTTTTTTTTTTTTTTCATAGGACAAATCGATTTACGAATACACTTCGAAGCGGATAACGTAATAATACACGGTAAGCACTTTAGAATTAGATATCTGTGTATTTACTTTATGTGATAAAAAAGGAAAAACATATCTTTTGACGTTCTCTCTTCCGTAATTTCCCGTTCTCTCTATTATATGATCTACGACATTGGTTACCATTTGTAACGAGAACAAATAATGTGCCAATTCTATTTAGCTTGTATTATAACGAACAATTGAATCGACTGTTGTCCAACAGGCCATTAACGTGAAGTTTGTTCTTCGAAGTTGTTACTTATAATATACAATGTTAACAAAATAAACAATAAAAAAGAACTTAAAATAACTAAATTCTTTTTTCTTTATGAAAAATCACTTTCATAAATGAAAAAAAAATAGTGATTTTGTGTTTTTTTTTTAATTGTTTATTTTAAAAATAAAATCAATACATTCCGCATTTTCAAATATTGTTAACAAAGACAATAATAATAATAATAATAATAATAATCACGTCGTACATAATCTATTTGAGAGCGTTTCCTATAATTAAGATCTTATATATATATATATAATATGGCCGTTGTTGGACGAACGTCATTTCTAAACTTGGCCGTAAAGCGGAATGTCTATTTATCGATTATCGCTCCAGTGTGGAGATACGGGTTAGAAATATATAGAACTACGAATAGCAGTCCATAATTCTACGTACAATGGTATCTGCGGCTTCCATATGTAAAGGATGTCTACATGGAACAACACCGAGAGTTGTATGAGAAACTTCAGTTCGAGCCAAATGCACTGGTACATCGAATGTTCACTATCGATTTTCCAGCCAGATCTAGTAGACGACTGAAAAGGCAAATTTCGTGCCGCAATGCACTTCCAATTACTCGAGTGAGCTGAGCTATTCTCAGGAAATTTTTATGTAACTGCCGCCAGAGGGTCAGAGAATAAAAAGATTTTCTTCTTAAAGACGCAAATTAGGCAATTCTTCGGAATTGTCTGAGTTTAATATAGATTTTCACGCCAATTCCATTTCAATCGTCTCTTCTCTTTCCTTCATTCTTTTCTTTCCAAACTGCCGGTACAATATATAAAATGATGAAAAGAAAAAACTTGTTCTTTAACGTCTTCGTTAATGTCCAACGATTTTATTTTAATTCTACATTTATGCTGTTACTGCGCAATATTACTTTCAACTTTAAAAATGCATATCGCGCTTTTTCGATCCGTATCATTCCTTGTCATTTATATTACTACCTAAATATCGATACATATATATATATATATATATATATATATATATATATATATATATATATATATATATATATATATATAATATACAAATATATAATATGCCAGATTACTTAAAATCTATATTCATTTTTGGTTTACAGTTAAAAAAGTCAAAAATTTACGAAGACCAAATGGTGAAGCGTCATGTAATGCTTACGTAAAGGTATGTTTATATATATATATATATATATATATATAATATATGCACAAATTTCGAAACAATTATTCCGAGTATGGTCGGAAGACGTTGGTTATTAACGTATATAAAACGTAATTTCGAACAAATTTGATAATTCGATTTTTAAAATGACCGATATACGAGACCCAGACGAATTTCTTTTTTTTTTTTTTTACTTTTCAAAAATTGCCCAACAAAGGCTTTTTCGATGATTAATATTCGAACCTTCAAACGGTGTTTATAATCGATTGAAATTGAATTCATGATAAACGTTATCAGCTATACATCAAAACCTGGATCTTTCGCCATTTGAAGTGTGTTGATTAAATTTAGAAACGTTGAAATTAGTATACTTTTTAATTTCATACTTACACGACCGGTCCCTAATTTATGGTAACTAACCGAAATTAAGGACCCCGATCGTATAAATAGCGAAGTTTGCTATATATACGCTGATAATGGTCTTTGTACGACGTCTAAAACATGTCGGAATAAGTCCATACTTCAGATGAAATCGGGTACGAAAAATTTTCATACCTTTCCATCATTTTGAACATATCCAACACATTTTAAACGACAAAAATATCGTGGTTTTCAAGGCAACCGTAAGTATGTAAAATGCACTCAATTATGTATATGTTCATATATATATATATATTATATATATATATATATTGAATTTAATGTAGTATTTAAAAAAAAAATTAGACAAGAATATAGTCGTTAGCAAATTTTAGCTTATGGCTAACAGTAGCGATTATTTATATATATGCTCGGCTTTAAATAATTCCGAGATAAAAATCGGAAATTGGTTTGATAAAATAATTTCATTCGATTTAAGTGTACAGTCAATTCTATACAACTGCCGCAAGGGATCATATTTGTTACACTTATATATATATATATTAGAACGTTTTCTATGTTGCAATATTTATTATCTGCAATTATATTTAATTTAGTTAAATAACAATCAATTGATCAGAAAATATCTGTAGTAATTTACTGTAATTTTTTTATTTTTCAAACGATTTAGGAAAGAATTTATTTATTAATTTATCTTTTGTTAATCGATTGTATCTTACATTAAATTCGTTTAAAATTTGTATATCAAACTGTTCTTGAGAGCTATTTTACTTTTAATGCCATTATTTATTATTTTTTTACAATGAAAGATTAAACACCTTTTTCTTTTTAACATAAAGGTCGATAGGTTATATCTGTGCTGTCGTATATGACGTTATATTAGAAACGGTAATATACGCAGAAGTTAAACCAATTAGAAATTTACAACAGTTGCATATTACATCAGTTGTCCGTTTAGTCAGCGCAATGTGTGTATAGTAACTGTACTAAACCTTTATACAGGATTACCTTAGACTTATAGTTTAGTCGCCATAATTTACCACCGAGTGTTTTAAAAATATAATAATAATATTTGTCAACCTTATTTATTATTTATATATCGTATATGTTTGATATATTTTAATATGTTTTCTATAAAAAATCTTTGCAGTAATATATTTACTACGAAAGTCATTCGGCTAGTTTTAACTCGTAAGGAAATACGTTCCAATTAGATGAATATCGTTGATGAGACTTGACAATAGTCAAATTTTCAATCTATAAGAAATTGAAATTCGTTTATTATTATGTCATTAATTCTACGTTATACAAAAATACAAATACAGTACCGAATGTTATAACCATTCTCTCCAGAAAACAACACATTGGTAAACATATAATCAAAGTTAATAATATCATCGGAGATGTCGAACCTTCAGAGTGCCATCACCTGTTACTGAAATGTAAAAAATACGCTGAATGATATACCAATAGAAGATTTGAAGGATGTTCTCCGGAACGATATTTTATTTGTACAAATTAGATTGGTAATCGTAATCACCTATAGAATTTACTATCGGAATATCCGAATATCTATAAATACCAAAAAAATGTTCGGTTATACATGTTGACATATCATGTAGAGAGATTTGATTGAAGTAAATCGAGGTTCATTCAATATTATTCCAAGGCAATGATTTTGCAGTGTTTGCACCTGGTTATTTCTTCGCTAGTATAATACCAGTCTGGGCAGATATAAAGTAATTTCAGTAAAATAACTTAAACGTAATATGATCCTCATTGTTTTTTTTTCTCTTTCTCCATATATATATATATATATATATATATATATATATATATATATATATATTGATTGATAAAAAGTGTATTTACAAAAAATAAATATATGTTACAAAAAAAAACAAAAACAAATAAATAATATATAACGCATTCCGAACACAGTTCTTACTACGTATACTAGTTTAAAAAGTATGCCCAGTTGCTCATTTAACTAAAGTAAAAATACAGGAAAAAACACTAACAAAACCCGCATACTGATCATAAAGCTACCTATATAAATTTATAGATATTTACTTTAGTAGGATAAACAATAATTTTTATATGTATTATATACGAAAATAAATTTTGAATAAAAGATAATCCCAGCTGTACATCATAATAGCGTGTGTTTAATTCTTTTGTTTGTAGCGCTTATATTTTAGTTGCAAACTTGTACGTGTGTAATCCCCTATATCGTTTATAAATGAGTACTGACTGCAGGCACAGCTATTAAAAAATAATTTTGTTTTTTGTTCGACAACCTCGTGTATATATGATAAGTTCAATGCCTTGTGAATGTGTTCAATCTTTACATAGACTGGAAGATTTAAAATTATTCTGCAGCACATATTTTGTAGCCGTTGTAACTTCGCTAAGTTAGAACGGCTAATATATGACCACATGGGACAAGCATAAAGCATAATTGTTCTGATTATAGTTTTGTAGATTATTAATTTATTTTTCGAGCTGACGTAACAACGTTTATTAAATATCGAGTATAGCTTAAACAGAGCCGCATGAGTCTTATTGCAGAAATGTGGTCTTCTTTTCGTGAATAGAATAGATTGAGTTTTATCGGAATTTATTTTGATTCTCCATTTATTAAAATACGAATTTAATTTAATAATTATATATATATATATATATATATATATATATATATATATATAAAAGAACCCCATCAGGGAAATGTCAAATTAAAAAGGAAATTCGCCAGGAGTGCATACTTTTACCAGTACCATGTGTTTATATAACATATACAGTGAATACATAATGTGCGCCATTCTGGAAAATTAGGACGGCGGAGTTAGTATCGGTGGAATCAAATTTTCCAATCTACAGTTCGCTGACGATACTCTTGTAATAGCGAGTACAGAAAGTGAGATTTTACTTATACTAAACAAACTCGCTAGGACAAGTAAAGAGTATGGACTGGATATTTATTAATAAAATCAAAATAATGATAATAGGCCGCTAATGCCATAAATACGGAAGAACATAACTTAATTGGGGTGGTAGAGCAATTTATGTATCTAGGCTCGAAATTGGACAATTCGGAAAGTACTAAATCAGAAATAAGTAAATTGGTCCAGTTAGATCGTTCTGCAGTAAACCGACTATCGAAGATATGAAAAAGAGTTGATATTACTAAAAATACTAATATTCCTGGTATTCCTATATGGTTCAGAATGTTGGGTGATAAATATTAAAGACCAGCGTCGACTACAATCGTCCGAAATGTGGTTGTGGTGCTGGAGGAGACTGCTGCGAATGCTTTGAAGAGCTGATAGAATAAATGATTCTGTTCAACGTGATGAAACATCGATTACTAACAATAGTATATGAACGGTAACCGCTAGTATGAATGTAGTTTACTTCGGTCGTTTCGAGTAAGCCTTAACGTCGTTTCCTTTTCCTTTCCCTCTCGAACGTTCTTTCTGCAGACCATTTTCTACTGTTTGCCTCCAGTTTTTCAACCCGTTACTAGTTTCTTCAATTTATTGGGATCAATTTCACATTCTTTCAGTATTTGTATCGCCAACAAGGACGCCTAATGCGACGTTTGCCAACAATAAGCTGATCGTAAAGGAATTTCTTCGGAAGTCTATCGTCCTTCATTCTGATTACATATCTGTTTCACTTCAAACTGTTATTATAAAGCAGCATTTGAATAGATTTGCAGTTACAAGATTTCGCGATTCGTCATTCGGTCTTGCTAATGAACACCAAGTAACCTGCGTAGTGTCCTCCAGTGTAAGTTCTTGTATGGAGCCATGTTTTTTCAGCCATAAAGGAGTATTTGTAAAACAACGAACTTATACCTTATTAGTTTTGTTGACAATTAGATCCACTTGTTATTAAAGATCCTTGTATCGAGCTTACTTATTGCAACTGATGCAGCTTGTATTCTACTGCAAACCACTGTGTCTAAGTTGACTATGTTGTTAAGCATACCGCCCCGCCGAGATATTTAAAAATTTTCACCTGTTCTATTACAGTATTGTTTAGTTTGAACAAGTGTTCGTTTTGCTTGTACGAGCAATTTAGTTTTATTATTATTTATAGCTAAGCTAAAGCTGCTGTATACTGTACCAAGTATTCCGATAGCAATCTGTAGTTCCCGTACGATATATGTATATATATATACTAATTTTCACACGCGTACTTATATTCACGATGAAAATTTCGAAATATTATTATGCAAACCACTATCGTCGCGTCGATAAATTATACGAAATTTTCCGGTTTAATTGAGACGTGTTGACGTTCTTAAATTTCAGGTAAATTTACTACCATCAGAATCGGTCAGAAGTCTTCATCGTACTTGCGTGCGTAAAGACTGTTGTAATCCGAACTTCGATCATAAGTTTTTCGTTAAAATTAACGAAAATGATACCGATAAAAAAATTTTAATCTCCGTATGGCACAGACATCGTAGTAAACGGTATGTTCATTTTTTCCGAAAATTCGTGTTTACCGAAAAAATTTGCTCGAATGATTTTTTTATTTTTTAACGATCTGAATCGATATTATATTTTATAGAACCGTCCATATTATAGACGAATTAGATTATTTATCGTTTATAGGCCACGTGCTAAGATAATATCCTCGTGTTTCTAAGGAAAAAATAGACAAATCGAAATAAAGAAGTTAAACGCTATACGAAAAATGCGTAGAGTACTTTTCAGGTCGGCAGTAAATTATTACGCGAAGGATTAACCCTTTTAATCTTAAATTACCGAATGCTCGTTTCACCATTTTCAATTCGAGTGCTGGTTTCCTTTTGACCCCATTTGTAATAAAAATTTCCCAGTAATTCAGACAAGCTCAATTCTGTCGTTTAATACGTATCTACTCTCATTTTAACAGCTTATGAACTTCATTATTTCTTATTTCAAACAAATCCTGTATTTATTGTTTCGATCACCGAGGCTTGCGTCATTTTTGCCGATTCATTTAAATCCTTTCTAATTATTCATATATATATATATATATATATATGTATATATATATGTATATATATATATATATATATATATATATATATTTATATATATATTGTTATATACGATCTTAATACTAAGTACATCTATTTGTAATAGAAAAATAAATGTGAACAGGTACGGGATTATACTCCAGCGAGTAGAACTACTTGAATTACTAAGTAATACTATTGTTAGACAAGATCAGTTGGATTAGAAAATGGATCTACTGGAAAATAAAACTAAATAAAGCAAAATAACACTAGGTATCGAATATATAACTCGACAATCAGCTCCTCGAGCTGATTCGGCCGAATATCTCGGAATGCATTTGGACGCTAGAATTTCGTGGAAAGTTCACTTAAAGATGAAAAATTTTCAAATTGAGCGCAGAGTACAAGATTTGTATTGGCTCATATCGGTAGGCGTCCTGTAATTAGATGTACAATGCAAACTATTAGTTTATAATCAAGTTATAAAGCCTATATAGACGTACGGGATTTCATTGTGGGTATGCGCTGCCGAGCCTAACAGGAATCTTGCGCAGAAACGGTAGAATATCATTTTACGCGCAGTTGTCGACGCCTATCGGTATTCGCGACATTCATAAGGATTTACATATGAAGTTTGTCGATGATGTTATACGAGAGTTTGATGCAGCGCATGAAAAGCGATTGCTTAAGCATGCGAATACAGAGAAACTCGTCTAAGTACCAGAAACGATTCATCTATATACGTGTGAAAAAAATTGAAGTCCCTTTGCAGCGACTGTTGAGGTGAATCTTAATTTAATCCAAAACTTGAAAAATTTGATTTGTTTAATCGTAATTCGATCGTGTAGACGTATTTAAATATTCCTCTCAACTTTCTTCTTTATCTTGATCTTTCTTCTGATGGTTCAATATCGACTTCATCATTTTCGATATATAAAATATTAGATTCTAAAGATTCAAGAATGTCAGGTGCATATTCACTTCATCCAGATCATTTGACGTTGATGAAGCGCTCAAACATGCTTGTACATTGCAATGTCCACAAGCTAAAGAACATCGCAATAAAATAGAAGCTTATTAGGAAAATTAAAAGAAAGACGATACAAACGGGTTGGCCATATTATCAGACATAATAGAACACCGTACAAGGGAACCTAAAAATGAAATATATCAAATACACAAGACGATGTGCAAGGAACGGGGTATAGTAATATGAAAAAATGTCACTATCCGGAAAATTCTGTCATTTCAAATTAGTTGTTCACAATCTTAATAAGATTGAAGAATTATTATGATGATTATAACATATATGCGAAATTTATAATAAAAACTGAAAGAAAGTAGGCTTTCTTCGCGATTTGCATCTTTATTATTATTATTATTATTATATATTTTTAACTTTTATATTTTCCAGTATAAAATTGTTCTTTCGGTTTCCTGATTATAAGTACGGACCGAAACCGATTATGTTATTTTAAAATTCTATTTGAAACGTAAGGCGTATCTGTCAAAGGGGGGGGACAAACGTACGTTATTTGCCAAAGAGGTAAAACCGGTTGAAAACCAGAGTGGAATAGGAAATTTATTCTAAAAAAATAAAATGTAACAAATGAAAAATTCGGACCGTTTAAATTATTAAATAGCCTTTTTAAGATTATCGGAATTCCTAATAAAAATTTGTTTATCCGGAAAAGTTTTGTAAAAAAAAAATGTTATACATTTTTTCTCTTCTACTCTCTTTTCCCACATTTAGGTTGTTTTTAAAATGATGAATATATATATTTTATATATATATATATATATATATATATATATATATATATATATATATGACAATAAAAAACGAAAAGATATGCTATTCGGTGTTTTGGTCAAAAGTGTACGTTGAATGAACGCGGTCCAAGTTGAACTACCAGGATTTCGATATCGTCGAGAGAATTTTTTTTTACATCTTCATTTTCGTCGTCGTAATAAAACAACCCCTAGCAAATTTTCTATTACGTCACAAATTCGCGATGACGCAATAAGGGGACTTTAACGAGCATCGGTAAGTTAGTAAGTAGAGGGTGGAAAGTGCGGATTTTATCGTGTCGCGAAATGTAAACAGCAAAGGGTGTACTACGGCATTCGGAATTTGGGCCAACACTTTTAACCTCTCCTCGATTTTTATTATTATTCGTATTTTATCGTACCCGCCAGAGAAGACGCTACTAAAATACAATGAAAAAAGAAGAATTATCGCGATCAATGAGGGTTGTACACGCACGCGTTAGTGATAGAAGATACGATAATACACACACACACACACAATCAAAGGTTTTATTACTACACACTAGCTGCGCCTAGAATTAAACCTTCTGTAGGAAAAAAGTTTTTTGGTTATCGTCGCAGTTTCACGTTAGCCGCGCTGCTGTTGGTACGGTGTGAGATTTCGTAATTTTTCAAATATTATACGGGGTAATTAGATGTAATTAAATCGAGCTAATAAATCAAAACAAAAGTCGATGAAAAGTAAGTAACGCATTTTTTATTTTCTAATTTTCGTTTATTTTGTTGAAATTATTTCGTACAAATTAATCGATCGAAAATAATTCTCATTTATCTAATTATCGTACTTACTATGCGAGTTCGTATTATTTTAAGAGAGTATTTACGTTTTGAAACCTTTGTACTAAAAACAAAAAAAAAATGTATTACTAATCGAAGTTACGCTTGAATGCGTAACGATTGCGCATACTAAATTGCAGCTTGCGTTAATTATATATCAGATGATACTTGAGTTTTGAGTAATATAATTTTTGTTATAATATTAAGAAACGTTTAACGAGTAATATGGCCGTGGATAGGAATGATAATAGTATCTCCTTCAAAATGTATATGGAATATAGAGTTCTCTGGCTATATGAATAACGAATAGTTGACAAAATCGATGCTTCCTCATAAACTGAGAAACCAGATACAAATCTCCAGACTCGAAAGAGAAATCACGATGATGATGATATGCTCGCGTTTATAGTAATTGTACTTCAATTGTTTTTCCAATCTTTTATATATATATATATATATATATATATATATATATATATATATATATCTTCTCTTTGGATCATCATGGCTACTCTAAACCGTTATATCTGGACGCCACTTGGAACTGAGGTGCTGATATTTGGTACCATGTTTTCATATTTTCTTCTCAAGAACGTTTTCGTCTACCAGGTTTTCTATAGCCAATAATTTCACCATACTGTACAAGATAGAATAGGTTTTTTTTACGTGTCTATGCGTGTATCTATAGTATTCTAACTTTCTGGCCATTTTATTCAGCACTTCTCTATTGGTCACGACATCTAGGTATGATATTTGCACCATTCCGTGATAAATATATATCTCGAAAGCTTCGATTTTCTTTTCCAAGGTTTGTGTGAGAACCCAGTATTGACCAAATGTAACATCGGAGTAGACATTTCGTGATTGTAATTTCAAATCCTTTTGAGGCTTTTCTTAATGTGTGTGTGTGTGTGTGCACGTACATACAGGCTTCATTAAAATGTGTAAATATAATTATGTAGATATATATATATATATTTACGTATGTATGTATATATTACGAAGGGCTGCTATACATGTAATGTAAGCATGTATAAAGCTACGGGATATATTTCGGATTGTTTTATAATTATATAATATATTTACACTATATCATTTAATCTATTAAATAAACTTCAAACGATTAAAACTTATATTATTTAACGCATCGTTATATATACGTACGCACTAAAGAGTATACAAACTCATAGAACTATGATAATTTAAAATTAGAATAAAAATTATTTGCTTAATACTCGAATATAAAGTGCAATATACGCAAATTATAATCTTCGTTACCTATTAATTACTCTCGTTATATTTTCAGCGTCTTCTTAAATTTTGCGTAATTTGTATATATATATATATATATATATATATATATATATATATATATATATATATATATATATATATATATATATATATATATATATATAGCTTAATACTTTACTACAAGCATGATCACTTGAATTAATTTCCAGTCTTTTTCTTTGGATATACCCATTAGCTTCCTTTTTGATCAATCATGAGGACCAGCACTAGAACTAGAAGTAGTACTAAATCTATATTCACGATTAACCAACTCTGGCCTTTTTTCTCACAGATGTGTGCGCTTAGTCGTATTCTCTCAGTTATTCAAGTGCTCTATGTAGCACTGTTCTAAGAAGGTTTTACGTATTGTCTATTCGATTTTTTTCTACATATTTACACATATAATTCTTTTTTTGGGGGGCTTCCATACAGTTTACCCATGTCTGTATATTATGGAATGAATAAGAAAGGGCTACTTATAAATTGCAGAGTAAGAAGTAATGTAGGGGTGTGTAAAATTAAATAATATACCAGAATCTAAAATATAGGAATATAGGACTGTATATACTTCAGCATTTTGAAGAGCTAAGAGAAATGCAATATTTATAGGAAATGGAACTTTAAGGCTGTGAAGAGCTTGATAAAATGCAACAAGAAAATTACCATGATTGGAACACTCTAGGATAACATGGTCTGCATCGGCCACTAAATGGGTATCCATAGGATGAGAGCAATTAATATAATTCTTAATCCTTACATAATACACACCGTTCGTAAAAACTTTAAATATTTTTTAAAAAATTAATTAATTTATAGGTAGGATACATACAACGATCGTCGTAATATATATATATATATATATATATATATATATATATATATATATATATATATATATATATATATATATTGCAATTAAACTATAGTTGGAGATAGCGAACAAATATCCACTTAATCCACTTACAATTACGACATATTCGTGCGAGGATGTGTGCACGCGTACAAATACATTATACGATGTTTCATATTTTTTTACGTGCCTTAGACTGCTGCTGATAATGCCAGAGGCACGGGATGATAATTAAATTAGAGGAATAAGATTAGATAATAAAGGAAAGTTATAAGCTTAGATTCAGCGGATGTAGCGTACTGTAGGATTTCGGTTAACGATGAAGCAAGTCCAACAGCATGACGATGGGTTGCGTAAGAAGGACATGATAAGAGGATGTAAAGAGTGCAATTGAAAGGAACACACAGAGGTGCGCTCTGGTTTAAAAATAAGTGCTTACGTGTAAGAAGTGTATGTGCAATGTATGCGGAACAGGGCGAGTTCGTATTTTCTGTTTGTATATGTCGCCCAGCTTGCAGGTAAATTTTGGTAGAAAATCTTGCAGTTGCTAGGCTCTTCAGCTGGTCGCGTACCTGGTCCATAAAGTCCGTTGGCGGAATTAATAGGTTCGGCACTAGAGCTAAGCGGATTCTTTAGCTACCTTGTCGACCGCGTTGTTTAATCCTACTTCTTTACCGTCTAGTATCGACATCATTGTTATTTCTTCTTTATAGGATGCAGCCTGAGTCAAAATTCTGTTCACGTTTACGACGTAAAATTCTAATAATTGACAAAATTTCAGAAAACTAATATCGTTTATTTCTAACTAAATTCGTTTTCCAGTCAATTATTTAGAATTATATTGTTTATCAGTTACAACATTCGAAATTATAATTTCGAAATTATTATTCTTAGTCTTGAACTGATTTGATCTATCGTTCGGTGTAATCGATAATCGTCATTCATTTTTGAATATCGCGTAACGAGGACTTAATTTTTCACGATCAATTTACCGCGAATTCATTAATAATTTTCGAAAGTATACAGTCAATTCAATTCTAATACCTTTTTCTAATTCCGAGCAATCTGTAATTAGAATAAAACCGCGTTTACGGACTGAACTAGTTCGTCGCTAATTGTTTGATAATTATCCTTAATACAGATTTTCTTTGTCTGTCGGTTTTTGCGAACACTACCATAAATTAAATATCGTACATATCCTAACGGATTTAATTGTCTTCTGTTCGAGCATCTAATCGTGGAGAACCATTTAATTACTCGGATAAGCGTGAAATTCGCGAATAAAGTTTATTATTACTCTAAAATAAAATGGCATCTATCACGTGTTAGTTATGTTCAAAAAACACATTAGTGGAACATAATATGATAATTCGGTTATTAAATATAATTTCAGAATGTATTTCTGTAGTGCTTCCTTGGCGATAATTTTAATTCAAAAATTAAATTTTATATATATATATATATGTATATATATATATATATATATATATATATATATATATATATATATATATATATATATATATATATATACTAGCGGCCCGGTACTTGTTTCGCTACGTATAAAGTGAAATAATAAAAAAATTTAATTGGAACATCAAATAATAGTTTATTAATTGCTAGCTATTTCAAAACTTAATCCAAAACATTTGGATAAACAATATTTTTTGTTTTTCCATTTTGAGCATGAATAAACAAACGGCTGGGGATACCGACTCTGGAACAGGCAACATAAAGTTGGCCATGTGAAAAACATGATTCCTCCAAATTCACACCACAAACGTGCAGTGTTTGCCCTTGGGCCTTATTGATGGACATCGCAAATGATAAACGCGCAGGATATTGTAATCGTTTGAACTCAAATGGCATATCAGTTGGAATCATAAGGATACGCGGTATCGAACAAACTGCTCCTTTTGATTTAGCAGTTAAGATCGTAGCTTCAATCAAATTTGGCAATAACTTTTTCACTGCCATTCTGGTGCCATTACACAGTTTTGGTGGATTAATGTTTCGCAATAATATAATCAAAGAACCAACTTTCAGATTCGAGCAATGCGGTGGCATACCAGCCGGTTCCAATGAATTTAAAAATTCAATTGGATAATTCATTGCCTCATCTTGATTCATAACACTGACAATTGATTTATATGTCGCGACTATACCTGGCAGTTTCGCTTGAATTTGAAAATTAATGGCATTGATATGAATGTTCTTCGAAAATGGCGCGTTCTCTCAACCGATCATGATTTCTGTAATTCTGAAGAATATTCGGAAAAACACATTCAATCAATTCATCTATCGCTTGCGCAATTGTACAAAAATTGTTCGGTACAGCGATCAATCAGTTGGTACTGTCGATTTGTATTTTGCCATCACCAATTTCTAACAATTGTTTTGAAAACTCGTGGGCAGCTGGATCATTTTGTAGGTGAATACGCATATTAATGTTCAGTGTCAATTTTTGTACGTATCTCCAAAGAACTGATGACTTCAAACAGGCATTTATTTCATCAGCAGGAGTTGATCGAGGAATGACAGGCAATGTTTGACGAAAATCCCCTGATAATAATATCAAAGCACCACTAAAAAGCTGTTGATTACCACGTAAATCTTGCATTGTTCGATTAAATGATTCTAGTGATTTTTTATTCGCCGTTGTACACTCATCCCATAAAATAATTAACGTTAATCGCAGAACTTTTGCCATAGCAGAATTTCTCGAAATATTGCAAGTTGGAGTTTCAATCACCTGTACATTCAATGACAATTTTAATGCAGAGTGTGCGGTCCGACCACCTTCTAATAATGTAGCAGCAATTCCCGAAGATGCAAGTGCCAATGTACTTTTCTGTTCCGATCGAATAGTCGCTAAAATCAATGATATAACGAACGTCCAGGTGCATTCAAGAAATATAATCCACCTGCGTTATTGGAAACGGCTTGTATGATTGTGTCATATACATGTTTTTGCTGAATATTCAATTTGGTTATATTCGATTGTACAAATAAACGCAAATCATTAAAATTGAATTCCTGCTCACGTTGCAATTCACGATCAAACAAATCACGCATCTCACGATTTGGTGCGGTCATACCCAATTGTACTAACGCTTTATTTGTAATTAGACACATATCTTCAATTATTATCAAAGCTTCGTTGTACATTTCAAGGTAATCAACAAATCAGGATTTCTTTCACGATGACGCATACGAATTAAAATATCTTCTGCCGTATAATGTTTATATTTGTTCCATAATTCAAGTGGATTTGATGGCATACATGTTGATAATATAATGGCAAATAGCATTCGTATTTGTTGCGGATGAGCTGAAGTAGATGCATCATGAAGTGTTAAATCCCAATGTGCATCATCCTCCAACAAATGCAAGAGTCGACATGCTTCACGATATGTTTGACACAAATGACCGTTGACTGTTCTCAATTCTTGAAATGATTTTGGGCCATTGTCGTTAACTAATAACAATCGCAAATAAAAACACTCGACATTGTTTGGATGTACTGTATATATTCTCCCAATTGCATCTGTTTGGAAAATGCCTGTTCCTTGTTTACGTCTTCGAAATTTTTTCGAAGACACATTCTATGTATAATACTGAGACACTTCAGAATATAACAAATTTATCGCAAATGTATCAGTTTCGCATAATTCGAAAAAAGCGGTCAACGTAGTAGCAGGTGGTTGTGCTGCTCTTTCCAATACATTTGCTTCATTAAAATAAACACGTTGGCCATTCTCAAGATGCACAGCCAAGTGAACAACCAAAGGATGTCTTTCGTGCATTGGAAACGACATAATCCTCCAGACAGCATCAACCGTATACTACACCATTTATTGAATTCATTTGTTACAAAAAATGTGATAAATGAAGAACCGCTCGATCGATTTTGTGCAAACTTCACATAAACCATCTACTAAATAGTCCGAACAAAGCCTAAACATTTGCTTTGGATAGGTGCCCGTTCTTGAGTTATAAAATTACAACGAAAAGTGGCATTGATTTTTATATATATATATATATATATATATATATATATATATATATATATATATACAGTCGAATCCGCTTATAAAGGACACATCGGGCGGAAGTCATTTGTCCCTTATAACCGGTTGTGCCTTATAAGCGAATTTTTTTAAATCTCTCATTAAAACGAGTAGGTGTTATATACAGTTTAGTAAACAATTAACATACTTATAGCCTTATTAATGCGTAATATTTATTTATATGGAAATTAAGAGAAAAATACAGGAGGCATACATAAGGTAAAAGAACCTGACCTGATATTTGTAGAAATTGTTCATTTACTCTAAAAATGCGCTATAGTTGTTTAGTGTGAATTCTTCATCTGCTTCGTTTGAACAAAATCTACATAATCTAATGATGCCGTAGGAGCACCTTCATTATTCTGTTGCATAAAATACCGCCGGAGCTTTTCAATACATTTTTTCGCCTCTGCAGTAGACACAGGATGTAAGGAAATGTCATCCGTGTCATCATCACTTTCTGATTCTTGTATTTGTTTCTTCTTTGTGATATTTTCCATAATTTCGTTATCCAAATCTTCAATATTATTGCAACAGCATGGCAGATTGGCGTCAACAGTTGGTCACCTCTTTTTCGTTTCCTTTCCACCACCTGACTGTCCATTTCAGTACTACTCAATTTTTTACGTAAGTTCTGTTCATCTGTTTTTAAACGGGAGATGGTGTTTTTGAAGACGCCCCTGGTTTTTGCTAACCCCCCGAATAGGCATATTGGGAGGTTGAATTTCGATTTTGTCTAAAATAGAATCTTTTTCCTTTAATGATAAACATTTAGGCGACATTTTATTCATCCAAAAATTCACCGGAACTAAAAAAAGAAAAGAAAATTTTCGTAAGAAAAAATAAATAAAACCGCACGACGCGCTACAGTTTTTGCAGAACTAAACTAAGAACATAATAAGCTATCGGAGAGTACATAATTAATAAACGTACAGAGCAAAAAACAGTATAGCGTCAATGAGAGGATATCAACACAAGGACATCTCAAACAAAACGAAGAAAAAACAAAAATGTTCACTTGAACAAAAACGAATTGTAAAAATGACTAAAACATTTTTATTCAATTTTTGTTTATGTAAATATTTTCGTTTTACGGGAAGTGTCATTTTATATTGGCTGGCTTATGGCCCGTCTCACTATTTATTGCCTTGAAACTCTATTAATCTTTGTCCCTAGTAACCGTGGCGTTGTACCACTAAAGCGAACTAAAATAACCTTCATTTGATACGTTTGATTCGAGGTTTTGCTGATTGTCCCTTAAAAACGGCTGTTCCTCTTATTCGGAGTCCCTTAAAAGCAGTTTTGACTGTATTGTACAAAAAGTATTTATATTTTATTTAATTTTTAAATTAAATATAATTTCGTTTTTTTTTTTTGCTTTTAGGAAAAGCGAATTTTTGGGTTGCGTGTCGTTTTTAGTGAAGGATGTTATTCGAAAGGTTAGTACTTTTATAATAGTAAATAATTTTATAGTAATTATACTTACAGCCTTAATGACAATACGTAATCATCAGGGAAATAAAGTTACGAAAGTAAACATTTAGTTATATATATATAAAACGCTCGCAAATGCGTATCATATAAACGAATAACGAGCAAAATCAGATATAAATTCTAATTAGAGTCAGAGTTGTATATATATAAATAAAGTTAAACAACGATGTTTGAAATATAAATTATAAACATGACATTAAATTTTAAAACTCGCGTAATAGTACAAAGAATGATAAGTTTACATATATAACGGATATTGATGTAGAAATTAATATATAAAAACGAGTGTGCTAACTTTTATAACATAAGCGGAAATGTGAAAATATACATGGTACGAAGTTAAACGAACTAATCGAAAATTACGATGAAAATAAAAATATTTTCTATTATTACAATCAAAAAGTTAAAAAACAGTTGAAACGATAATTAAATTCGATAATTTATGATAATAAGCGAAGTAAGGGGAAGAAACAGATAGGACGAGAAAATTAAATAGATGAATAATAATAAGCAAAATTTTGTACGCTGATGAGACCCTCGAGGGGATATTAATAAACAATAACAGTCGAATTATAATTTTAATATGTATAATAATAATAATAATCAAATCAAGTCAAGTTTTATTTTGAAAATAGCACACGTTGAATAGAAAATAATTAACGAGATAATATATAAGTACTATATATATATAATCGAAATAAGCGCTACTTCGCAAAACCCGGTTGAAAACTGCGCTAGCACCGAATATATAAGTGTATTTCTAAACTCCGTATAATCATACTTCCATACATATTTAATAAGAAATTTAAATTACACACAAATTTAGTCCGAGATTCACTGTCAGATTGTTTTATTAATACTGTTCTACATTTTGCTGTTGTTTTTCTTTTGTCTCAAATTTTAAATTAATTTATTTTTAAATGTTCAGTCGATAATGGCCTACCAGCCAAAAAACTTCGGGTTTGTTCATAAAAACAAATTTTAGCGATGTTAACTTCTTTTCTATTGTTTATTTTAATAAAAATCACTATATGTCGCATTCTTCAAATTAAACTAATTAAATTAAATTAAATTAAATTAAATATATAGGGTGACTCATAGAAGACGGACGGTTTTGTTGTTTTTTGACTAGCTCAAAAACTACTCGACCAAAATTTTTGAATGAAATTTTATTTAAAAGTAGGAAAACGAGCTTCTTAGAATCATTTGTGAAACATAATATCGTTCAGACGAACGCTATTTACTAGGGGGGATATATTTATTCGGTCTTTACAAAATTCTCGAAAACTTTTCAGAGCTTAGATCCCTGAATTTTTTCAATTTATTCAGAAATCCGAGAGATCACGTGAAAAACACGGGCTCTTATCTACAAAGAAATTTGAATTCTTTTCGAAATTCTCTACGCACTGTCGTGATCGATTCACGCCGAAAATAACGTTCCACGTGTAAAACACGCACTCCTTCTCGTTGCAGTCATGATAACTGACACAAAACGAATTTCTCGCGGGTACACTAAACGGGGTGTATGCGATTTGCGTTAGTATTACCCCAACTGCGCTATTCAAAAAACAAAATCATCCGTCTTCTCTGGCTCTCCGTATACCGTTGACATCTTGTATTGTTTATTTATATAAGCTAAGTAGTATTTTCAAGATGTCGTCGAAAGCTTTTCTTACATTTATAAAATTGTCCTTTTTCGACACCGTTATTTCTTGTTCACTTTCTTAAAACTAAATCTCTTCGTTTGTATCTAATCGTATTTTCTAAAAGCATTATTATCCCCCTCGTCTGATTTCATTCGTTAAATTCAAATTGATCGTATTCTGGATTTTCTTTAATTTTTTCCTTTTAATCGATTTTACAATTAACGTGAATTGCGTATTCCATTAATTTTTCTTCGGCATTTCGTTGTATTTAAAAAATGAACGTTGTTTCCGATAATTATGTATTTTTAAATTTTTTTTATTATTGAATTGTTTGAAAAATTAAAACTATAGGGGGGGAGTGAAAAATGTAATAATATCGTTATATTTAAGTGTTAAATATGTTTATTGTTGAAATTTGCCTTTTGTTCTTTTTCCACTTTTGGTGATTGAAACAATAACTACCAAATCGAATCTTTTATTCGATAAATTGCAACTAATTCTATAATTTATATCTGCATAAATGAAAGCCTCGTGGACAACTGGCTAAAAGATAATTCTGAAACAAATGACAAATTCATTAATTGCGTGTCTTCTTTTAAATTGTAACGTCGACCATTTAGTTTTACATATAAATTCGATGATAACGATTAAGGTTGTAATTTTTTTTATTTTCGTGTTTTATTATCCTAAAAATTAGTTTATTAAATCTATATACTAATATGATGTAAAACTTTAGCGTCTGTGATTTGAGAATATTTTCATTTTGATCATTGCATTGCGCTATTTTTATCACGCGTAAATAGAAAATCGATTTTTCGTGAATTTTTGTATGACTATCTGTACGTTCCGAACTCAACCGCTATTAAAGCAATAATGATGAAATTTGCACATCTTATAGTCCATATTATCGGATTCGTTCGAAGCTTTGTTTTATATTGATACCGTAAATAGGACAGAAATTACAATAATTTTAAGTTTTAAAATATCGCTCTCTAGTTTTATATATTAGTATAGTATTAGGTATTCCGTCCATCATTTCGGCCACGCCCCTAACGCAACAAAACGTGGTTTGTATTGCGGGTGTTGGTAGTGAAGGTACATACCGGAAAGCGTGTTAAATTTTGCTGTTTACTACTTTTTAAAACTTTAAATTATTGTAATTTCTGCCCTATTTACGGTATCAATGCGAAACAAAGCTTTAAAAAAAATAATTACACGGAGGAAGCCGTAGTTATGTAAAATTTGTTAAGGAAAATGTCTGTAGATACATGTCTAGATAATTTTTAACATTCACATTATATACACACATACATATGTATATACATATATATATATATTCCAATAATTAAAATGTGGTAATATCGGATGTAAAATGAATGTTTTAGTTTCGATACATATTCGGTTTTTTACTTTAATAATTGGGTATTATTCTTTTTTTCCCGTTTTACAAATTATTTGTGCACACTTCCGCATGTTTGTCCCAGAATATAGACTAATTAGCTAATTTACGTATTAAATTTGTTCGTATCATTCCGTAATATGCGTAGAGATATATACTTTCCACCGCATAAATAATATTTTTTTTTTTGTTAAACTTATCTTTTACTTCGAATAATTTAGAATATTAATTTCGGTGCGGTCATAATGTTATTTTATAAATTATAAACTCGCTGAAATACATTTATGCCAACATTAAATAGAATAGAATAAAATGGGTAGTAGCTTATTCTTAAAATTTCGAATGTACGGAATGCCAAAATTCTCGTATATATATATCGATACTTTTAATATCATCGACTTTCTTGCAGTTCGTATAATTTTTTTTTTTAAATCAATTTTGATTTGGGTGTTTTATTTATTTTTTAGTGATACAATAATTCGAAATTTATACTTCCAACACACTGCTAATAATTTTTATTTGTTCCGTTTTTAAAATAAAAAAACATTTAATCGAGATTTATTACATTTTTCGTATTTCTGAATTATTCGATTTAACATTTTCAACTCGAAATTAAAATATTTACATAAAATTTATAAATAATTCAGAAATACGTTAAGATCGACGATTTAAGCACCGGCCTCGGTTGGAGTTGCAGTTTCCGGCGATGCTCCGACAGTTGTCGGCGTATCTTCGACGTACTCGGCGTCATCGTCGCCGCTGGCTTCTTGATATTGTTGATACTCGGATATTAAATCCATCAGGTTGCCTTCGGCTTTCGTGAACTCTTCTTCTTCCATACCTTCGGCCGTGTACCAATGCAGAAAAGCTTTCCTATTGAACATGGCGTGAAACTGGTCCGCAACTCGATGGAATACTTCGTTAATGGCGGTCGTATTACCGACAAAAGTGGCCGACATGCTTAGACCTCTGTTAGGTATGTCGCAGATGGACGTTTTTAAATTGTTCGGTATCCAATCGGCGAAATACATCGAATTTCTCTGCTGAATAGCGCTTAACTGTTCCTCCACTTCTTTAGTCGATACGCGACCTCTATACACGACAGCCACGCAAAGGTAACGACCGTTACGAGGATCGCAAGCGGCCATCATATTCTTCATGTCGAAAGCTTGCATCGTTAATTCGTTAATAGACATGGCGCCGAATCCTTGCGATTTGGACGAGGTAAGGGGGGTAAAACCGGGAACGAAAAAATGCAATCTCGGAAATGGTACCATATTGACGGCCAATTTTCTGAAATCGGCGTTTAATTGTCCGGGATATCGAAAACTAGCCGTTATACCGGACATAGGCAACGAGATGAGGTGATTTAAATCGGAATATACCGGTTTAGATATTTTCAAAGTCCTCTTGCATATATCGAATAAGGCTTCGTTGTCTATACAGAATGATTCGTCCACACTTTCGATTAGTTCGTTCATCGATAAGGTCGTGTTATAAGGTTCGACTACCACATCGGACATCTGCAAATATTTTGTATTACCTTTATTAAATATCTTTTAAAACTGAAATTAAAATGTTTTATAATTTAGTATTAAGCGGGAGAATTCTTTGCTGTTTAATATAGATATTTTTTATTCGATTTTTACACAAAATACATTTGAAGCGTGTTCGTCGATCGCATTATTTGAATTTTGTTTTTATATAAATCGCAATATTGGTCCGCGATTAATTCTCTTTTCGTTATTGGTTTAATATTTTCCCGGGATAAATGATTTTTAGAACTACTATTATAGATATTTGTCCATTATAAATTGCGTTATTTTCGATGAAATTTTAAAAATAACTTTAAAATTATCTCGTACTTTAAATAATTTTGAAGTTTTTGTTGTTTCCTCTTAATCTTATTTACGTAATTGAGAAATTATAAAAAAAAAAAAAAAAAAAAAAAAACGATAAAACGGTTACTTAATATATTCATGCGCTCATTATGTCTTATTATTCGTGTTTAAATTTTTTTAAATAGCAGAAAACTAATAATGTAAATTAATATTATAATTTGGATTATTCGTATGTTTTTTTACAATTACCGATATTGTAGTTATTTTTTTAATGATACAGAATTTAATGTTCAGCATCGAAAATTATGATTTTTTAATCAAATATATCGTAATACGCAGTTTAGTAATTACGTTAATTATTTCGAAATAATTTTTAAATTACGTTAATAGATCGAATAATGACGATATTCCTTTTTTTTTAAATTATCCGAAAATTATAAATTCGTACTTTCGGTGACGGTATTACGGAGTGGGTGTTCAATATTCTATCTGGAAATTCTTCTCTCATCTTATTAATCAACAAGGTTCCCATACCGGATCCGGTTCCACCTCCTAACGAATGTACTATTTGGAATCCTTGCAAACAATCTGCACTTTCAGCTTCTTTTCTGTGAAATAAGTAAAAATGACGCTACTAAATTTTAAATATTAATAATTTATCGTAACTAGCGGAGTGTGTGAAAATTATATCGAAAATAAAAAATAAAAACCCCGTAAAGTGAATTAAAAAAATATTCGTTTCCATTATTCAGAAGACCGTCTAAATTATTGTTATCGTAATAATAACGATTATATAAGGAATAGCTATAGCGTTGCAAAAATATTTTTAAATATATATATATTTATATATATTTATAATCCCACCTAACTAATTCGAGAATTACACCGGTTAATTCTGCTCCGTCCGTGTAATGACCTTTAGCCCAATTGTTACCACCTCCAGTTAGTCCACCTACGAAATTATTCGGATTAAAAATCTGTCCAAATTCGCGATTTCTAATAGATTCCAACACTCCCGGCTCCAGATCGGCTAATATCGCTCGCGGAGAATATTTGCATCCTACGAAATTCGATATAATGGTACGATTAATTCGGATAATTCGAAATAAAGAAGTAATTATGATGTCACGTTGACCAATAAACAGAACTGATTTTACATCGACCACTTCTACGATTACTAGTGATTTTTCGAATAGAATTCCTTACGGATTAGCGTATAATTCAAATTATGGTAAAATTCGTAAAACGTAATAAATAAAATTAAAATAAATAAATCGCGATAATGTTCTAATAATGGCTGGATTATAGATCAAAGCACCGTCGAAAAAATATTTTCTAGAACAATTGTTATTTTTAAAGTTTACTTATAAGTATATTTACGAACCTGAAATCGATCGAAATTTCTCCGCTATGCCGGTAATGTTGAGTAGAATGTAGTATCGATTAGGTTATTTTAGTTATTTTTTTTTTTAAATTATTTCAGTAAAATAATAAGCAAAATCGTGCGTTTTAAAAATTATTTTTTAATAAACTTTTTATAATAATAAATAATTAGGTGATTAAATTTTGTTTTTTAAATTATTTTTATCCGAATTTAAACGTTTTCTCCGGTGTTGTGTATTTTGGTTCCTCGAAGGGTGGGACCGTTGAAATTCTTTATCGCTGTCCTCACCGTTGTTCAACGTATTTTATAAATTTAATTTAAACACCGTTTTTCATTACTATAATTAAATTTGTTTTTTTTTGCTGTCAATTATGTAAATTAATAAACTTTTACCGGCTGCTTCGCTATAATAAACGCTAATGCGCTCCAATTGGACGGGATTATCGCCGTAAAAATATCCTTGCGGACTAATAGAATGTTCGTCGGATACTACTTCCCAAAACTGAAAAAGAAATATGTCGCGTGACTTATTAGAATTTTTTGAAAATTTCTTTCATCGTCATTAACGTAATTGAAAATAAACAATTACGACCCATATATACTACGATATATTATAACGTATAATTTCTTTAGTCAATTAACAAGATTCCATTAATGTCGATGTATCGGAGAGTAGTGATTTTATGAATTAACAAAACAAAATTAAATAGAAGTTAATCCCTGAAAAATTTTTTATTATATAAGCAAAGCTTTTCGACTATAAAGGGCTTTGCTTATATAATAAAACTATAAAGAGCTTTGCTAATATAATAAAAAATTTTTTGGTGATTAACTTCGATTTTATTTTGTTTTGTCAATTAGCAAGAGTTTCTAAAATATTTATAATTCCTACACAGGGAAAAATTTTATGTAAAGTTAAAAATCTGAAATATTTGTGAGGTTACCTTTGTTCCAATTTGATTTCCGGCCTGACCAATTTGTATGTGTACGATTTCCCTCATTTTGTACGAATATTACTTTTTTATATTTTCTTCGAAACTGAAAATTTAATCACTTTTCACTAATATACGAATGTTATATTATTTTCTCTTCGAAAGCTTAAACGAACAGTGTTGCGGAATAAATTTATCGCCGCCTTTATATTATTATTTTTAAATAACAGTTCGAACAATGGCCAGTTATTTTTCATAATTCTTCGGCATAATGTCCGGTTTTCACGAATTAATATTTTTCATTTTTTAAATGAAAAATTTTTAACCAAACTAATAATTTGCTTTATTATAAAGTTATTCGAAATAAATATTATCAGATATTCATAAATTACCGAAGTACATTCTATCAACATTAATAACGAGCATTTTTAAATTTATAGTTTAAATTAAAAATTACACATAACGGTATATTAATTTACATATATTATATATTTATTATTTGGATTTATCGACTCGAGACAGTGGCGAATATATATTATATCTTATGATGTCGCTCGTATTATACTTCAGACCAATTCGCAAACACTTATCCGAAGTAAAAGAGACAAATACGCAATAATTTCGAATGTTTGACAATGTAAAACATCATTTTATTATAATGTACCGAACTAATTAAATTAAATTAAATATGTAGGGTGACCCGGAGAAGACGGAAGATTTTGTTATTTTTTTAATAACTCACAAACTAAACGACCAAAATATTTGAATGAAACTTTATTTAAAAGTAGGCAACCCAGAGATTAGCTTACGATAAACATTATCGTTCAGATGAATTGCTACGATACATTCATTCAATCCTTACAAAATTTTCGAATACTTTTTCAAGCATAGGTCGTTGAATTTGTGGGAATCTACTGTAATTCAGATTACGGTACTTTATTATTTCTTCATTTCCTCATTCCGTTAGGGGGTTGCTGCCCGGCCACTTCAGCCCATCCCTTATATTCGCCCCTGATCGATATGCCAACGTAATAACTCGTTCGAAACGGTCGTAATCTCTTTTTTTTTTTTTTTTTTTTTTTGTTTCGATGAATATATTTCTTAATAAAATACATTTTATAGCGTGATTAATAGCGAAAATCCAATTAAGTTTTACGCCACTTCAAACTCCAATTACAATAAATAATACAATAACGTTCATATTTTTCTTTTTTTACGAATAGTTATTGCCTATAAGGCTATTACTCGAAAGATGAATTAATTAGAGATGATTACACAGTTTAGAATTTATTATGTAGTAGTTGGTGAGGGGGAGGCGGTTGTTTATACATCCGGTACATTGTTTTTCAGTTGATTGCACCGATATTGAGCAAATTTCTGGCAGATAACATTAATAGAACATATTAACTCAACATTGAATACTTCATTCTTAATATATCGTTAATTGTATCTTAAATTGTAATATTTTCAAAATAAAGTTTTAAATAAATGTTATATACTATCTTACTAATATAACAAATTATATTTCTTTTATTTCTTTTTCCGTTGTTTATCTCTTCTATAGTTAAATTATTGAAATCGTCAAATTGGTCTCTTACTAATCCTTCCATACTATAATCTAACGCTATCCGATTAACATTGCACCTTTAGCAATGCATGGTAATTGTAATGCAATATTCTGTTTCCGCTTTGCTAATTCTTTTCAAATATGTTTTTAATTTTTCGCGCGTCATATTTACAAGAAACTTTCAAAATAGTATTACGTCCGGGTTATAAAAATGTTTTTTGTTTTTTTTTTTATAATAGACTGTAAGTAACAAATCGAACAGAAATACTAAAGAAAATATATATATATATAATTTAACAAAATAAAATAAAAACAATGTTAATCACTATTAAAAAAAAATTATTTTAGCAATGCTTTTCGATTTTTACATAATTTTCAAGCTATACAAAAACTTTACAAATAAAATTTTGTACAGCTTGAAAATTATGTAAAAATCGAAAAGCTTTGCTAAAATAAAATAAATTTTATAGTGATCAACAGTGTTTTTATTTTTATTTTGTTTTGTTAATTCATAAAATCACTACTCTCCAATACATCAACATATATATATATATATATAATATTATATTATATAAGGTTGTTATTCCAAAGAATCGTGTGCCCGCAACGAAGCCATATTACTTAAATATCGATTACGTATAAAACAGAAGGAACAAACTTCTTCATTCCTTATGTTACTCGTCATACACACATGGAAAAATTTAACAGACGAAGAGATGTGCCAGTTGTAAATGAATTGTTCGATCTAATTACTGAAACCTTTATAATTCCCGGACAAACAACTGCGAATAACGAAAATTTTTTAATATTACACAACTCTTAACGGGAACAATATAATTTTCTACGCAAACTCCCACTTATACATATATTATATATAAAGAAATAAATAAAATATATTTAAATTAAAAATAATCAAATTCTAGGCGTTATCGTAAAAAATAAAGAAATTAAATTCTTCTATACTAAAATAAATCAAAAAAATAAATAATACCTAATCTATATTAACCGACGAATATAAAATTAACGAAGTAATTTAATTAGTATTGATTATTTATTTCTATACAATTTCGATATATTAACGACACGGGTCTTTTAAAACACGTGTATAACCTGAATGTAACAAAAAAAGTTTAAAGGAAATATTTGTCCTCCAAAAATAACTTCATACTATATACATATATATATATATATATATATATATATATATATACATATATATATATATATATATATATATATATATATATATTACTATCATCTTTCGTTGTATCTTTGGACGTGCTAGCTCGTTGTTTGATATTATTTTACAACAGGAAAATACATCGTGTAAGTATACGATGGTCTGCTTTAAATCATCAAGTTCAAATCCCATTATAGGAGACTGGGTACATCCATTTCCATTCCTATCTGTCGGGTTTCTAACGTCCGTAATGAGTTCTTTGAGGTTCTTACAAAGTAAATTGCTCGATGGATTTTTAGATTTTCTTTTAGTCGCGATATCCGCTATACGCTACGTGAAATTTTAATGCTAACGAAATTGCATATTTTCCCGCTGATGTGAAATGTCTGAAATTTAAAAATATTTTTATCTAAACGCATTGAAAATAATCTAGAGTCGCCTACTTGTTATTGTATAATGAAAAAAAATTGTATAAAATTTATAAATTAATTTTAAAATTTAATAATGTGCGACTGAAAGGTTTAATAACAGTTTGTCGGTGCATGTGTGTAATTTATTAGACCGGATTGTGTGTCTTCGGGGAATGTTGGCGATGCTTGACTTGATCTTTATCCATAACTTTTCGAAATATTTCAACCTAGTTTTAACCAATTTTTTAGATTTTCTAATCACATTATTCTAGGCCGGCCACGACTGCGATTACCATTTGTTTTACCCTGTATAATCAGTCGAAGCAACTGATACTTGTTATTTGTCCTGATTGGAAATCCCGGTTTTCTAGTTTGCATTTTCTTTTGAAAATTACCGAATATATTAATTTTATTGCTAAATATTGCTCCGTTCGCGTAATGTCATCCTCGATGGTGTCAAAAATTTTCTAAAGATCTTGTTTAACTTTTCGAAACTGAGCGATTTAAGTTTAGAGGTTTTCATCAAATTATTATTGATATCGTCATCGTTATTGCGTATATAAGGATATTTCGTGACGATTTTTAAATAATTAATTATTATTTCGGTATATTTATACTTATGCAATAGACTTTATCGAATATATTTATCGCTTATTTATTCGTTCTTATTATTATTAATGTCGTCTATTTGTAATTATTATTATTTTTTTTTTTTGTCTAGGATATTAACGGCGCTTACAAATTACTGTCCCATAGTAACGGGCTTAAAAGTCGATATTCAATTTCGCGTTCATGTCCTTTCATATACGCTCGTGGTAAGTAAAACACGTCAAATTAAATGTATTTGCCAAGATTTAAAAAAAAAATATATTTGTTTGTATTACAAATCTTAAGAAAAAATAAAAATCTTAAAATAAGTAAATAATTATAGATACATTATTTATACACGAAAACATAATTATGCAGAAGCATAATGGTACGTTCTACTAATACATAGAATATATAACTTTTATAAATATGTACAATAAATCGTGAAATTACTTCAGCTTGAAAAAAATTACAAAAATCCAAGTGACCTCGTGAGCAGGTTTGTTGGGTTTTGGAATTATAATTATATCCGCCACTTTCCACTGAGCTGGAACATGTATAAGTTTTAAAACGCGGTTGAATAGTTTAATAATGAAAACGTACGCCTTGTGTGGAAGTTCTTGCAACAGTTTATCCTTAATGTTATCGAAGACAGGTGCTTTAACTGGGTTTACGAGGCTTTTAATTGTACATTTGATATCAGATGGTTTAAAGAAAGGAACAGGTGCACTCGGTAATGCCAATTTTTAAATTAATAATCCATCGTCTAAAGCTCTCCCAGTGTGCTTTTTTATTTATTTATTTATTTACAAAACAAGTTTTCTTCGGTTATAAGGCAAATATCAATCTGATTTATTTTTAGTATATATTCCAGTTTCTGCTTATATTGATACAATCCGTTGGTATTCCAGAACATTATATTTATAATGCCAATCATTTGGATAGTAGTTTTGGGATTAAAGTTTTTATTTTAGAATTATTGGTATGACGTTTGAATTTGTTTTTATTTGACTTTCTATTGGTCTTAAACACCTAGTGCGAATTTTCTTTGCATTGCCTTTTCTACAAATGTTAAGAAGGTTTCCATATTATTTTTGTTTAGGATTAAAGACAAGACACTTGTATATGAGGTGTTCGATATTGTCGACCTCATCACTATGACATATTGTACATTGTGGTGCACTACGGAATCTATGGAGATATTCTCCAAATTTTCCATGCCCAGAAAGAATCTGAGATGTGAAGAAATTAATATTTAGCTTTTTCATTCTTCCTCTGGCTTGCATATTAGCGAAAAAATTATAAGTCTTTCTTCCTGTTCCGCGAGTGTCCCATCTTTTCTGCCAGATATTGATTAGTACTTGATTCATATATTTTTGCTAAAAAAATTATATTAAACCTGAACATTTGTCATTATGGAGCGTAAAATTAATGTCTTAATTACATAAGTGTTACTAAGAAACTCGTTGCCATGTCGAAGTGTTGGTACTATTCTCGATAATGACGTTGAAAATTTTCGCATTAAAATTTTTTACTAATTTTAAATTTCTTGTTTTATTTTTATTACTTTGTTTACATTGAACTACTACACTCTGCATAATATCACATAAAAAAAAAAAGGAATTATGTTTCATGTATGTGAAGAATACTTGCGCATTATATATGTATATATATATATATATATATATATATATATATATATATATATATATATATATAAATCGCAATAGAAAATATGATTTATCGCGAATTAATAAATTAATAAAGAGCGTCGTTTTTCAGACTTAATGGCAAACCAATCGGCAAGTAGCATAGACGAAAGAACTGACCTAAACGAACTTAACAAAATACACAATTCCGAAATCGGTAATTATCGTTAATTAAATTGCATATTCTGCTTTTATCGTTTACTATTAAACTGTTCTTATCAGGCTAATACTCTAGTTAAAAATAAGTTTTATTTAAAAAAAAAAAAAGGTATAAAAGCAAAATGAAAAATTAAATAAAATAAAAATAGCTTTCAAATTTCACAGAATTGAAAATTATTGTGTTTAAAATATTACTTTAAAAATTGCTACGTTCGAGTATTTTACATCGAGAAACATTGTCTCATCTCAACACACAAGTGAAGTCAGTTCATATGGAGCACAACCCTCATACACTTTAGACATCAATGTATTATAAAATTCAGCCGCGGTATATGTACGGCAGGTATGGCTTAACTTTGCACACACAAAACGTATCGATACCGCACTAAACGAAAACTGCCACTAAATTACAAGACGCCTAAAATCAACACCGTAGAAAAAATTGGATATTGTTCTGTCACTGAAAAGAGCAAGTGATAAATGAATTGTCGACATATGACTTTGCATATACACCAATCCAACAGAGATTGTCAAGCCGTTAACAACAAGACCAGCAACCGTATGCTTCAGAAGGAACAATAAACAAAGAAAACTCGGAAACCACGGTTTGAGCCGCTAGAAAGCCTTCCTTCGGGACCGAATTGAAATATGAAATTCAGCGCTTACTAATCAGTCTAAAAACAATGATCGGCCGAATAGGAAACAACATTAAGAAGTGACGGATTTCCTACGATTCTTTCTGCATACATGATCGAGACAATCCAATCAACTGCCGTAGTTGTCCACATCATCCTACTACATCTAGATGGAGACGGTATCGGCTTCGCAGAATTCTGGACTAACACCGTGTAGATTCCTTTTCCTGACACAAAGAAGAAGAAGAATATACGTTACAAATCTATACATATATACTTAGTATATATAATATATATATACATTTATTTATTTATACGTTTATTTACGTTTAGAAATAAGACATCATATTAATGGAGTTCTATAACAAATATAGTTCTTTAATATAGATACAATATTATGTTCGTTGATTCTATTAACAAACATACAAAGAATAAAATCCGAATTTAAATATTTATACCTTGAATTATTCTATAAACTTAGTATTTACTTATTATTCGTGTTCCAGACACCGAAAGAAGACAAATGACAATCAATCGGAAGGAAACTGATAGAGGAGGTATAAAATACATACGTAAAATATATATATATATATTTTTTTATCCTATATCGGTTCACTTCTGGACGTAAGTTCTACTCAATCTCTTCCATTGGTTAAGGTTCTGAGCTTTCTTAATCCAGGTCTTCCATGCTACCTGAGTTCATATCAACGAGTCAGCGGTCTTCCAATGTTTCTTTTCTGATGAAACGGCCACCATTCCAATACTCGTTTTGTCCACATTTTGTCCTTCCCTCTAGCTATGTGCCCTGTCCAAGTCAACTTCAGTTTTGGCCAACTGCTCCATCACATTCCAATGTCCGGTCTTCTTCCGTATCCAAGTATACCAGTCGGACCGTTTTGTATTTATAATTAATTTTTTCTGCGCTGCCCGTACCTTTATAATCCTTTTCTAATATTTGCTATATGTATATATTGATAAGTAGATATATTCATGCAGAACGGTAATTTATTTGACCGAACTAAGTAAATTTATTAATCGGTTTTTTAACAAAATCCTTACGGGATTCTCACATTATATTAATCACAATATTCTTTTATCGGTTTTTGGTTATCACAATTCGTATTAGCGATTATAACTTAAAAGCTTCCTCGTGTTTTTTTAGAAATTTAAATTTTTCTCGGAATCGTATAAAGTTTATATTTCGAATAACATTGCTGAATGAAGATATACCGAACAGGCCGAAGTGCAAACTTTATAATCAATGTGTCTTACCGGGATTAATATACGAAACAGAGAGCTTCACAAAGGGAATAATAACAAAAATCATAAAAACGCAAACACCATTTACGAAAGGATAATATTAAACGTCAGGTTACAAAGCAGAAAAAAACATTACTTGGATCAGGGAGCGGACAAAATTGACTGACGCAATGGAGCGAATAGCAAAATTTATTAAACGGATGTGAGCTATAAACGTCGAGCGTAGAAACGATGGCAGGTGGACATAACATATCCTGCAATGTTGCCCATTGAATTTAAAAAGGAAAAGAGACAGACCAACAACACGTTGGCGAGATGACATTGTGAAAAATGCAGAGATCAATTGGATCCGAGTTGCACAAAATAGGAATAATTGTAAATGTCTGGGACATGCCTACACCCAGTAGTGGATTGATATAAGCATAACATATATTCTTGCTTGTTTAACGAAGTATTCATAATATTAACTTTTTTTTTTGTAAATTCTAAATGACTCTTAGGAAATTAGTCCCTTCTTCAAAAAAACGATATCAAAGTTACTCTTTCTTATAATTTCAAAGTTTATATATTTAGCGAAACTTTTATTTATAAAAATAGAAAATTAAAAAAATTCAAACAGTTCAAAATAAAATTTTACGTATAATTACAGACCAACCTCCGGATTTCACGAACGTCATTTTATTTAAGGACTTAGATGTTCCATATGTGTCTGCCATTATACAGCAAATATGCTCAAAGACGTGCAGTCTGGAAAATTTTTTTTGTTTTTCGCTCATATTAATTTTGCTATCATGTCCTTTTTACACTTGTTCCGTTCGATGTAATAAAACTTTTCATAAATATACAAAATTTTTACTTTAATTATCTTTGTTCACGAAATTCTGCACAAAGCGCGGATTTTGTATTTTTGAAACCATTCATTAATCCTACTTTTCCATATTACATGCACGCGTGCGGTTATGTCAATTTCATTCCTAACGAGGATTAAGTGTATCAAATGTTATATGTGCATAGGTAGAGACGAATGTTTGTTCCTTCAACATCTTGAACTAGATCCCGTTTTACCAACAACAAGTGGTCCGAAAGAACAGGAGAACAAACGTGGCGGCAGAACTCCTTTTACCACCACGTACAAACTAATCAAACAATCGAACGCTAGTTTCGGTTTTTCCGTCGCGTGGACCCATCCACCAAGGTATGCTGTTCTAAATTATCTCGAAAAAGAATTTCGGATTCCCGTTATCACATATTTCATCTTTAAGCGATTTTAATTTTTTATGTAAAATATTATCACTGTTTTTATTATTCTTAACAAAGTAGAATTTCGTTTACTTTTTTTATCTTTATTCGACATATTTGTAAAAAATAAACCATAATAGATAAAACTTTTTAGAATTGTTAACGTGAAGTAACATCGTAAGAAGGATTAGAAATTTTTTCTGGTGAAAACCATGTTCGTAATTTTTCCTTATAATGTTTAGAAAACACTTGCAGTTTTCGTTATAAAACTGAGAGCGGTTATGAAAGTGTAGGTATATTTATATGATTGTGTTTAGACGAGCGCAATCTTGACTTAATGCTCTCCAAAGTTATCCACGAACCAGCGGCCTGCTGTGCGCACATCTATTTATTAATGTTTGTAGTATCATGAGTGAGAACGGAGTTATTTACTGAACAAACAGTTGTTTTTATACTAACTTGTTTTTTGCCAAGAACAAAAAAAAATGAAGTTAGACCAGTGTTTGGCACGTGTAAAAAAAAAATAAAACAATATTTTAAAAGCGTCTTGGATCAACTCCCCAAAGGACATGTGGCTGGCGTTTATAAAATTCCTTGTTCGTGCGGGCTTGGCTACATTGGATAGACTGATAGGAACATTAATCAAAGACTAAAAGAACACAAGACAGATTGTAAGCATAAGGTGGTTTCACATCAGTGTTTGACAATTTTAAAATTTTATCAAAAATGGATAAATACAGGTCCAGAATTGTTCGCGAAGCAATTGAAATGTTTAAACATCCAAATTTCAATAAAGAAGATGGACACCAGCTTAATTCAACGTGATTGTCGGTCATTAACCCAATGGGGGAAAAAAACAAGTTAGTATAAAAACAACTGTTTGTCCAGTAAACAACTCCGTTCTCACACATGATACTACAAACACCGATAAATGGATGTGCGCGCAGCAGGGCGCTGGTTAGTCGAAAACTTTGGATAACATTAAGTCGAGATTGCGCTCGTCTAAGCACAATCCTATAAATATACCTACACTTTCATAACCACTCTCAGTTTAATTATGAAAACTGCAAGTGTTTTCGAAACGTCACAAGAAAAAAGTATGAACATGGTTTTCACCGAAAAAAATTATATACGTATGTTTTATATATATATATATATATATATATATTCTTATTTCTATAGTACCGTGTGTAACTACCCAGGCTGTTACGACACTGGTGATTTAACAGTTAGATGTAGTAGATGAGGTTAGAACTGGAAATGAATTGTATAATTGAGAGACGCGGATGAAAAATATGGGGTCCATAGGGGTGTAGTGTAGGGCAGTCTAGTGAAATATGGCAAATAAGAGAGGGGTTTGGGAGTAGACAAAAGGGACAAAAAGCAGGAGGGTTGAAACGTGTTGAATTAAATGGTCATCAGAGAGTGATATGTGTCCAAGGCGGGAACCTATTGAGTGCTATATAATTGGAACTGGATAAATAGGCAGGTGGTTTCTAGAAGCCAATTGGGTTTAATAGCAAGAAGAAAGTTATGGTGGTATTCACTTCTGTTACCAGTTGAGGTGAATGAAGTATTTGATAGTTGTGTTTAGTACTTGAGATGGCGGGGTTTTATAGGCTGTTGGGGAATATAGTGATTCACCGTTTCGTTTTCATGATCTGAAATCCATAAGAAAGTTACCGGATCTGTATCTTGTGATAATTGGTAAAGTAGGGATTGTATGCGATTAACAACTGGATCTTACTTTGGGCTCTTGATAGAATTGAGGAATAAATTTTGATGTTTTATATTAACTATTTAAACAGATTCGTGTAATTCGTTGGCTAGCTTTATTCAAACAAAATTTAAAATTATAGAAAAAAAAAGAAAAAGTCAAGCCCATGTTCGTTTTAGTCATATCGAGAAGATTAAGAAGGTTAAATGTAATAAGTAAACGCTTTAACACTTTGCAACTGATATATATGCGGAACAGTGTAACAAGGCTAAAAAAAATAAATAAGTAAATAAATAAATAATGCTTGCGTTTCATAGTTTTGGAACGGATTAAATTCCACCGTGTTTAACAAGTCACAGGTCATTCGATTTAACAAGTCACAGGTCATTCGATTGAAAAAGCGAGCTGTCGAATAATAACTATAAATATCTGTACCTATAGTAAAAGATAGTAGCGTTCCATCACAAATTCAGTGTATTTAAAAGTTGAATCTGGCAGGTATTACACAATTCCCCAATCCCTACATTAGTTTCTTACTGAAAAATCAAACTTAGACATGACGAGAAAAAAAACATTTTTAAATAGAATGAGGAAGAATTCTAACATTGCGCGTGATATAGCTTTGGACTTAAATGATATATATATATATTTTTAGGTTAAAAAGAATTTTCGACAGATGTGGAATACTTGAAATAGTAAAAATTATTTGAATAATAACCGTAGCGTATTATAGTGTTGCTGTACCCAGAGAGACGAGATAAAATTATTATACATTAACGGAAAGAGACTTAATTATAAGAAGAGAAGGAAATTATATTATGCGGATGAGGAATAGTATAGAATGCGAAACTTCACATATTGTTTTCTTCGTAAGACGTAAGCGAAGCCTTTTTCTTTTTTTTTTTTACCTATCTTAACGCTAGTTAATATTTCGATTATTATAATTACTCGAATTTAATCTTGTATAGATAGAATTATTATTTTATTTTGTAAATAGTAAGACTAAGTGCGATGAATAATATTTTCACGTCGATATTAAAAAAAAAAAAAACGATTTTCAATTGTTCAGGGTAGAAAGAGTGGAAGCGAATCTTCCAGCCGATATCGCCGGCATACGACCCGGGGATTACGTAATATTTGTAAATAAAACGAACGTAGTTATGCTCCATGAAACTGAAATCTTGGATATAATAAAGTAATCATTTGTTTTTTTTTATTTATTTATTAGTATTATTATTATTATTATTATTTATAAATAGTCGGCTTTTATTCGTCTATCTGTGTTTGTTTAAGGCTAATCAACGTAGTTTCAAATCTGGCCTTAACGTTTTCTGTGAGAATATTTTTTTAAAGATGGCACGTTTTTAAAATACTCAAAACTAAATTCCTTCGTGAAACATTTTCGTATCCGGCGACGATATAATCTGTTGCCCCAGATGTTATAATATATAGAGTCGATATAAATAAATATGTCTAATCATACGTCCATGATTTTTTCCGGAGTAAACGCATTCTCATTCTTCTTTGCTAATGTATTTTCACACAGTTTGGAATGATATTGCTATCGCGACATCACATAAGTGCTTCTTACTCTTCTTAGACCGAACTTTCTTAGACCGAACTTAAAGAACGAACTAATTTGAATGCATTCTCACCGTAGAGATTCGTTAAATATACTTTTAAACTTTCACGATCGATCTCCATACGCCTACGATTTAAAAATTAAATCATAGACGTACGAATCATGAAAGTTTAAAAGTGTATGTGTAATCGTGTCAAATATATATCGTCCGTCTATTCGGTCTTGACAAGCAAAACCATATTATCCTTCGCCTTTTACGGACTTTGTACCGCCATAGTAACTAGAACGAGGAGTTTATATAATAAAAATTATGCTCCACTATTGGCCTCGTTAATATAAATAAAAAAATTAAAATTTAAAAAAAGTATATAAATAATAAAGTCCACGACCGAGATAATAATTATAGGACGCAATTATTTTTACGCGGTGCGTTAAAATATGAAACGACCAATTAAATACCCGGGCGACTGAGCTTTATTCGGTTCTTTAAATATGTTTCGATCAGAATCGCATACTATCAACCCTTTCCTGCCTGCACATAGACCCTAAAACGGAAAAAAAATAAAATAATTTCGGGGCTCTAGCTACATGATCCAATTCTAAATAAAACATTTTTGATTTTTTTTTTTTTCTAAATCGATTTAATCGGTAGAAAGATAATTACGGTAGTATATTCAAAAATTATACACAATGAGCATAGGTGATTAGTAAATTATGGCCATATTAGTAAATTATGGGCATAGGTGATTAGTAATTATGGCATAAGTGATTATGAAGAAATACATAGTTTTCGAGATATGCAAACTATAGAAAACAGCATGTCTGAAAGTATACATCGGGCACGAAAGGCTTAATAACCGTTACACATGCGTAACTATTTTTATCGTGTAATACATTTCAGGGGTTATAATAATGTCAATTGTGATAAATATCAGGAGGAGCCATTTTTAAATTAAAAACTTCGTAATTTCAATATATGCCATTTTCAATTACTTAATACGTACGTATATAAAAATTTCATCTGACCTTTAGAGTAGTTCTAATATACGCAACAATTGCTCGTTTAAATGTATATAAAGTTATAATAAAATACTATTTATAATATATCGGCGGTAATAACTCGAGGAAATATCATTTAACGAAAGATCATTCGCCGGCTATGAAACTGTTAAAGGTTTTGTACACTTAAGATCGCTACTGCGAGATAAAAAAGACTCTGAAAATGAAATAAAAGCAGAAATCGTTAAGAATAACGCTGGTAGTATGTAAAAAAAAAAAATATGTGAAAATTGAATTTGTTCAGAAGTTAGTATTTTTTATCATAATGCACGGTAGAGACCTTATGAGATTAAACGAAGAATCGACTGTTTTGAAATGCTACGGAGAAAACTCGGTAGAATTACAAAGAAAATCGTGCAAACAAATCGGTATTAGCAGAAATCGGCTTCACATAAGAGCAATAAAGTTCTTTGGACACGTAATGTAAAACTAGAAGAAATGCGAAAACGATCGAGACTCGTATCTACAAGATGAACGGAAATTCTTCCGGAAATTACAGATCTATAATTTGGTGTGTCAGTCAGCGAATCGAGAAAAATCGCGTTAAATTACAAAAATCATTGATATATTAAGTATATTAATCACGATACTCGAATAATGATGGTCTGTGCATGTCCTATTCATTCTCACTAGCGAGCAATATTTCGCCGCGGTGTATACTAATTGATATGACAATAAGAAAAAGACCGATAAACGTAATTTTGATACTCAAATAATTTAAATCGGTTCTAAAACGTTTGACGATGTTTTCGTTCAATAAATCGGTGTAACGTGAAAATGGAAACTAGAAATAAACGTTAATATTGATCCTCGAATAATTCAAGTCAATTTTTAAAACGTTCAATCGTTTGAGATAATCATCGAGCAAATACTTTGAATATTCAATTTTGTCACTTACATGTAATTCTGGACGGACCGGATAACAATTAGCTTCATAAGCAACATTACATACAAATATGCTAGAGAAAGATTTCTTATTGTTTCGGTCATGTAGCACGTGACGAAAATTCGCTTGAACGCAAACTCAACCTGCGGACACGATGAGACGATTAACTAAAGTTAATGACCGGGGATGAACCCGCATGAAACCCTACTAAGGACACTAAAAGTCGCCTGGTGAACTACTATTAAGTCTTTAATTTGATAATATCACTACTCTTGGCAAATTTTCAGTATGTAGATTCTATATTGCAAATATTCTAACCTAAGTCTGTCATTCTAGCAACAAAATAAATTACCTAGAGCACTTTGTGTTTGTCCAGTCTTTGCTTCTGAACGTGCTAAATTTAAGATCGATGAAATGAATTCTTTCCGCTTGAACAATACATACCTTCCTTAAATTCTCAGAGAGACTACTAATACGTGTACAGTATATATTGGAATTATTTATTAAACAAACACTTCCTGGTGATCGGGGCTATGTTGATGTCATCCTATACACCATCATTGTAAGTACACTATGCAGAAAGCCCTTTGCACACAAATATTCTATTTTTTTTTTTTTTTGTAAACATAATATATATAACTGCAACTACACAGGCCACTGCACCTTTGTAAAGGAACTAACTAATAAATTTGCCCCACTTGTATAAGCTGGAATTTGATCAAAATAAAAAAGAAAACTCTCTTCAGATAAGAGTAAAAATGAAATGGAATATATATATGTATATATATATAACAATGAAAAAGGATCGTGAACATGATATATCACTAGTTCTATGTTTTGTGAATTTTAATGAAGCATTTGACAACGTCATTTGGACTAAGCTATGGTTCGTGCGCTTAAGAATGGGAGCACCCAAACATATAGTTAACTTAATACAAAGTTTGTATAAAAATAACATTAGATAATAAGGATGGTTTTCTGATGGAGAAGTGAAACGCCGTATACAAATCGTTCGCGATGTCTAAACTAAAAAATATATAGAAAGATGGTTCCCTATAAAAAGTACACCAAAATAAAGTTATTACATACACTTGTTTTTTCGGTTTAGCGGAGACGTGAACTCTAAAAAAGACAACACTAAACCGAATAGGCAACTTTCAAATGTTGTGATAGAGAGGGGTCCTTAGAATACCGTGGACGAAAAAGATATCTAACGTCACTGTACTGCAAAAAAATCGGGACGCTCAAACGATTATCTAAGGCTTATTTGCAATATAAAATTTTTTGGACATATTTTATGCGGAGAAAGCGCGTCGGTTGTTGTAGGCTACAATGAAAAACATAAAGCCCGAAGGATGACCATCAACACGATGGTTCGATGGAATCCAAGAACTAACAGAATTAAATGTACAGGTGTGCAGTCACCGAGCCGTGGATCGGGAATATTAGAGAGGCTTGGTTGGATCATCCTTATCGGCAGAGTCATTATAACGACACCCCGTCGGGGAACTTAATCCATTTTCCATTTTATGTTCAGTCAATTGTAACCGTTATGACCTGCGAGTGCTCTCCATAGATTCCGGTTCTGGGCTGTAGTGACTATTGTTGCTACCGTACCAAATTGACTCCACAAATCACAGCCCAGATAGTAGACACTCTGTCCCTTCTTCTTGCATCCGAGTGCACAGTAATTTTTTTGTCTAGATTTTCTCTTCTTACAATATGTCCAAAAAATTGGTGAATCAGCACATATCGGTTCGTTCACTTCTATTGAGAGTTTCCTTACTTCCATATTTAACCGGTGAATTGCCAGTCAACTTAAATATTTCATCAAGCGGCTATTAATGTAGTAGATATTATTATTATTATTATTATTTAATTTTTTGTATTTCTGGTCGTGTTAAATAAAAATGTTCGACTTTTACAGGGATTGCGGAAATAAATTGGTTTTAGAAATTTACAGGAAGCCATTTACGAGTAACAACGTTTTAAATCACGTACTCGCTAAACCGGCATCCGTTTCCAATTATTTCACGTCCGATTTTCAATCGGCCGCCACAGACACCATCGACTCCGTTTACGCTCCCGAACGTCCGTCACAGTTACCGCATATTACCTTCAGTTCGGAGGTTGGTTCCGGTATTATAGTCTAAGCTTGAGCTTGTTCTTTCCGTATAATGCTCATATCGCGTCTATATATATATATATATATATATATATATATATATATATATATATATATTATACGTTGAAGTAGTATTGAACTTAGTTAAATTATTATGCTTGATTAGAAATTTTTATATACATGTATAAAGTTACCGCTTAGTAGAAACAGAACCTCCGACTTAGCATAGCTCTGACGAATTCACTGTCGTTTATAAAAATGTAAAATTTAAAAAGCTAACAGATTTAGCGTAGTAGTAGTTACGAATTAGCTTTTTGTAATAATAATGTAACAATTTAAAAAAAAAATGCCAATCGCTTATTTGCGAGACGATTTTCATCATAACAGCATATTAACATATTACGTACACACGTATACCATATACATTTGTAACCGGATTTAACACGGTGAACAGAAATTATGACGAAGTAATATTTGATGAAAAATAATGAAAGAGACACAAATGTTCAAGTGAAAGTTTTAATTATGTACGTTTGAAAGCGCAGGATTCTTTTTTATTTGTATCGAGTATCGTCTAGTTTTTGCGAATACTCCGCTATTTTATCATCATCATCATTATCATCGATAACACAAAACGATAGAGTGCGGTTATCGGAAAAAAATGATCATTCCACCGATATACTGAATAAAACGAATTAAATGTATTTAATTTTCGAACCATTTAAGAATTTCGTTTCTTATTTACCGACGATCAGTGCTAATTACTTGTAAACCACTATAACTTAAGGTTATTCCAATTAAAAAGTTAATAATAGATATTTTCGATATTTATACCTATTTACTCTTTATATATATATATATATATATATATATATATATATATATATATATATATATATATATATATATATATATATATATATATATATATTCCATTAGTATACTTTTGTTGACAACCCCGTTTAAAATTTTTATTTATTATTAAAGTATTAAGTATGTTCGTTATTCGTTATGTTTCGTTATTTTTGGCCGTGACAATAATTTATCCATTACATTGTTATTAATACATGACGCATGATTAGTAGTTTCATTATAGCACAATTTTATTTACTTTTCATCTTCAGTGAGTTTATTTATCCTCATCATATCGAAGCAGTTTTCAGTAATATATATATATATATATATATATATATATATATATATATATATATATATATATATATATATATATATTAGATTTATAATACCTGGAGACAATCAACCAGTTGATATTTGATAGATGACATGTGATGGGAAATAACTCGATAGTTCCACCATTTAATACCCCTAAACAGTTAAAAGATCAGTTGGTTTAACACGATCTAACCACGTCTTTTCCGAATTATCGAGCAAGTTTATGGCCAAAGGATTTTGATGATTTTCCAACCTTATTAAATAGCGTTGGTCACTTTTCTCGATCTCCTCGAGAATAGTACTTACATATAAGTCCACTGTGTATCAAAACGTTTGAGATATACCAGGATGCTGATTTTATTTGTCTTAGAACTCGATTATCTATGTTGCTAGATTTCGCACATCCCCAGAGCTGACAATTTTTTAAATTATCATTTTATCGAACGTTTTTAAGGCATATATCATAATTTCTAATAGATTTTGACACGAGAGAAAGAAGTGTTAATGTAAAAAGAAAAGTTACTTCAAAGTACCACATAGATAGGAAACACTATAACTTAGAACAAACAAACCATTAAAGTGATCGAAAAATGACTGGATTCCATTCCTCTGTCAATAAATCCACAGCTATGCACTTAAATAACGAGTTTATTTTCAAATACCGTAAAATATGTCGAAGTAGTATGTAAAATATTTTGGCAGTACACTTGATCAGAAACCGTCATGGATTAAAGACGTTTTCCCCCAAAAATACGCTTATTTAATAAACTCGCGATTTCGTATGAATTTCACAAAGAAAGAGAACGCACTGTCCGCTATGATTAACTTGACGTGACGATGACTCAAAAGTTTAATCTACGTCATACATACATCCTTTGTGCAGCGAAGATTTGAACGAAATAACGAATAGCTGTGCGCGCGTGCGCAAGATATATATATATATATATATACGCATGTCTGTCATAGTTTCTATTCGTGTTTGTATGTATATATGTAAACTGATTATACACGTATATGAGTACAGCATGCGGTTAGAGGAGCAGCCCAACTACACTTTGAGAATAGGACTGCCTATGAGCCTATGTGTATTACTTTAGCTCGCTCGTTTTACGTGTTAACTCCCCACATGAAACGCGCCAATAGAAGTTTAAATTGAAAAAAATTAACAGCGCTTTAAAATTATTAGTCATAACATGTTAGGTGTCGACGCTATATTGTTAGTTACGATATACAAGTTTATATTACCCGTTGATAACGATTGTTTTGTAAATACTAGAAAATATCAACCTCTCAACATTAAAAATCTGTTCGAACCGTTTTCGCACAACACTCATTGTTAAACAAACATACTTGGTAAAATATCATTCAGATTTCACTATCTCAAACTTTTATCGTATTTTTTTTTATATATGCGCAGATACTATTATAAACTGTCGAGGCAAACTTAATTTCGAATAGATAATACCTAAAACAATTTTTAGACACGTGTAACATTAATACTGGAAGAAATCGAAGTGTCGGATATTACACAGATTACCGGAATTATACATATTGACAGCGCGAATTACGATCGAAAAAACACATTTTTTTTTTATTAACATTCGAAACATTAATCTTTTCAATAAATTTCATCAATATAATCACCATTCAACGCTTTAATTAACGGTTCATAGTTTAGTTCTAAAGTCTAATATACTATAACAACTACCCATGAAGTAATGTTCTTCAAATCGCAATTTGAATTATAAGTCGTAAAATTAGCTGCAAGCTATAGATTCCTTAGATAAAGATTAAAAATAAGCTTCAATTTTGACCGATAATTATATAAATAAAAATCATTTAATCGTAGAGGAGATAATTGAGATTTTATACGTTCATTATCTACAGCGTTCGTTTACAGTTACTCCAGCGTTGTTGGGTTTTATTTTAATAATCGAAATTAACAATAATTACAAAGCAAGACTCGACGAATACTTGTAGAGAATTGTAGATACTACTGTGATGTGTCAATAAAATACAGTTCTGAAGAACGATACGATATTGTATTTGAAATGATCGGGTTATTTTGTGTACCACAAGTATGTAAAGCGACTTCATTATTTGTCGATATTAATTTACACACATATATATATATATATTTATTATTTTGATTTATTGACTTGGGACAGTAGCGAATATATAGTATACCTTCGGGTAGGGGCCGGTGGTATTATACCTGAGACGTATTCGCAAAGATCCGAACTAAAGGAGACAAATATGCAGTAATTTTAAATGTTTAACAATGTAAAAAATCATTTTATTATAATGTATCAAACGAATTAAATTAAACATATAGAGTGACCCAGAGAAGACGGACGGCTTTGTTGTTTATTAAATAATTCGAAAACTACTCGATCAAAATTGATGCGAATGAAATTTTATTTAAAAATAGGAAAACGAGAGATTAGCTCGCGGAACCCAATATCGTTCAGATTGCAATCATTCAGTCTTTACAAAATTTTCGAAGACTTTTTTGTGCATAGATCGCCGAATTTAGGAATCTACTCTAATTCAGATTACAGTACTTAATTATTTCTTTATTTCCTCAACCCCGGGGGCCCCTCCCTTATATTTAAACAGACGTTTTTCCAACACCTTGTTGAGAAGTTTTTTCAAGGAAACTATCGTATAAATTGACCCTACAGACCATGCTGCTAAATTGTATCATACGGCGATCTCAGGTCGACAAAAGACTGCACAACTGGTTTTAGTGTTTCGTTCAAACTATTTTCAATAAACGCGGTTAGAAATGTCACATGTCACGTACAACTTCGATCCGGTCTAAATTCTAAATCCACCGGTATATGTTCCTCAATAACAAGAGTTAGTCGGTTATAAAATATCCGCTCGAACAGTTTGCAGCAAACGCTCGGTAATGATATTTGTCATATTACTGTCAGCCATTAATAAGGACTTCTTCTAATACGATTAGTAAAGAATTTTTAAATAGATTTTGAGAGTTTTCCAATGGTCATTATATCATTGGGAAGTATTAAAAGCTGGTTTTTCAATCTCGGTTCAAATCTTTACCCGAAACTTTCTTTAACTTGTCATATTTAATTCCCGCGATTATTTAATCGATGACAAATAATTTTGCCATGTTAAGGACCTCTTCAGCAGTTCTTTTTAAGTCTGACAGTTTCTTTTTTTTAACTTATCACCAGGGACGCGTGGTTTATCAACCGTATAATTGGCAACACTCGGTCATGTAAAATATCGTCGTAGTTTATATAATTGTAATAAATTGTTCTAAAGCAATTTTAAATGAATAATACATAGAAATAGATAAGTCCATTTTTAGACACAATGGACATTTAACGCAAATAATTGAAGGCATCGAAAGATGAAGGGAAAGGTGAAAAATGAAATATATCAAAAAAATACAACACCATGTAGAAGCAACAGGATATAATAACATGAAAAAAATGGCGCTATCTAAAGAACCGTTACGACCTGTATTACATGATTCAAATTTAATAATTAAATACATAGAAGTTTTAGACAAGGAATTAATGTCAGAATAGAAGAAGGTATCGATGATTGGTATAGTAAACTAGTAAGTTTGATGTCAAGTGTTTATAATAAGCCAATTGAGGGCTATAAAAATAAAACCAAGATGTCCAAACTATCCGCTATAAGAATAAAAATATTATAACGAAGAGAAAAACTGAAAAAACTGCTTAAAATGTGCAATACAAATATAATCGAATACTGCGTGATTAAGAAATTATCCAGAAAATTAGGAAGATAACACATTTTGAAAAGGTTTTAGAAGAATATTTACCATCTTATGCTATGAAAAAGATACAAAAGAAATTATTAGATGGAAAAAAGTGGATAATAGGAATACAAGATAAAAACGAGATAGTAATCATTAGGAATGAAGTTATCGAGTTAGTTGCAGATTACTACTACGAGGATCTTTACAAAGATGTTGATTTAGATATTACCATTTACAATCACATAGAAGCTGATACGGTTTAAAAAAATCATGATAATGAAATAACTGCTGTAATTAAACAATAGAAGAAAGGAAAAGCTTGTGGATTCGATCGAATTTGTGCGGAACATTTGATAGGAGCGCCGGAATGTTTGATTAACATTTGTTACAAAAATTTTTTATAAAATATTTTGAGTTAAAAGGCTCGCATAATAATTTAGATAATTATCGACCGATTAGTTTGATTCCTATTATGTACAAGTTGTTTATAAAGGTCTTGGAAAGATGCATACATAGTGTTTTAAATGAATACCAACCGCAAACACAAGCTGGATTTAGAAGCGGATTTTCGACTATTGATAATATTCATATAGAGTTAATGAAGTATAGAAAAGTGTCGGGAATATAACCTGAAGTTATATATTGTCTTTATAGATTTCAGTAAAGCCTTCGATAGCATAAAGCATAGTGCGTTGTTTGATGCTTTATAACAGGCAGACGTGGAAACGAATTATTTAAATTTAATTAAGGAAATATATAAACTAAGTAATCCATTTCATTAGAAGCGAATAGTAGAACATTTAATCAGTCCAAAGGAACAAAACAAGGCGATCCGATTTCTCCGACACTTTTCAATACTGTACTTGAATTTGCAATAAGGAAATTAAACTGGGAAACTAAAGGTTTCAATATCAACAGACAATATTTATCTAAAATTTAGATTGTGGAATGTAGTGATTTTTTATTACGTAATTACGAAAATCAGTTTAAATCACTAAAAGTTTATTTCCTTAAATTTCACAAAGCTTTTCGGCAACTACGCCATTATCAAGCTATATTTAAATAAAATAAAGATTTAAAAAACACAAATTTGTCAACTTATATTTAAATTAATATTTTGCTTTTTTTTTAAATCTTTATTTTATTTAAATATCGCTTGATAATGGCGTAGTTGCCGAAAAGCTTTGTGAAATTTAAGGAAATAAACTTTTAGTGATTTAAACTGATTTTTGTAATTAAGTAATATTTATTAATCTAAGATTTAATTCTATTTGCGCGATCTGCAAACGAACTCTCAATTATGCTTGAAAAACTACACCGTAATTGCAGTAATGTAGTTTTAAATATAAATGATAGCAAAACGAAGCTCCTTATTAACAGTAAACCAGAAAAAATTTGCCTAAATTGCGAACAATTAAAATATACACAGGTAACAATTAAAATATACACAGGTAACAATTTATTTTGGTCAGTGTTTATCGTTCGATGATTGAATGGATAAAGAACCAACCCAGAAGAATTGCCGCAGCATGGAAGAAGTTTTAGTGTCATCAATTTTGACCGCAAAAATTTCGAATTGTTATGATCAGTATGTCTGGGAAACTCATAATGCATGATCTGATATATAATTCCATAATGCCAAATAGTATCATAGGTTTCATTTATGTTTAGGAGACATTCTAATTTACTACAATATTACGTGTGTACTATTATCTTTTACAATATTTTGCGAGATTATATTGACGAACACGTTTATCAAGCGTGCGTGATTGCGTTTGCATTTTCAAACGTTATATGCAAGACATTGCAATATATAATTATTATATATATATATATATATATATATAATATATATATATATATATACATATATACTTATATATACTCACGGGGGGGGGTACTTATACTTCCCAGGCCGGGGCTCTATCCGGAACGAGGCGAGTCCGGAATTAAACCTGGAAGTAGGTATAAAATGCATTATCCAATTTTCTTGGCCAAAACGGGAAATCAAAATATTTTTCCCCCAATATGACGGTAAAAAAGAAAGTCAGCAGCAGTTGAGGCCATAATGGATATATTTGATAAACGCTCCCTCAACAGAAGGCAAACGCGGACGAATAAGTAATGTGATGAGAAATCGATTATAGGGAAACCTAAATAAAACAAATGTAAATAAAAAAAATTAACCGCCACCTATACACTAGTACGTATAACGTTAGGACTTTATCAACCTAAGATAAACTAGTAGGATTAGAAAAACTATGGTAAGTAAAATGGGTAACTTGATCTGCAAAGGTGGTCAATAGACAAAAAAAGAAGTCAAGGGAGACCAATGGCTCGTTGACAGGACGATATAGTAAAGGGACCGTGAACAGTGGATGCGAGATACACAAAACAGAAATGGATAGAAAGTGTTGGGGAAAGCCTTTGTCCAGGCGTGGATCGACAAAGGCCTATCGTGATCGTGATATTAAGTCTGAGTGAAGTGCGCAAATCGGTTAAAAATGTAAATTAAACTGACGACATGTACCGCACTATTAAAGATACGAAAAGAATCGTGTAAATGGAGTGATATTCTTAATTCGTAAGAAATGATGCGATAAAGTAATTTATCGACTAGATTAATTATACATATTGTGATACTACTGGATAATAAACGAAAACTTAAAGTAGTTTAGGTATATGTACCGGCTAAAGTGTACAAGTACGAAGTAGTAGAATTACGCGATAAATAGATGATAGGTTGTAAATACGCAATTACAATAGGCGATTTCCGTGCGAAAGTTGGAAGATTAGAAAGTTGGAAGATTAGAAAGTTGGAAGATTGGAAAGTTGGAAGATTATGGTATTTGGGCGGCAGAAATAAAAGAAAAGAAATACTGATTAACATTCTAGAATCTAACTTTACGTAATGTGAATACATTCCTAAAAAAATCGAAAAAACCTGTAAGAACTAAATCGTTTATATTATATCAAGTAATCGAAATATTGGTAATTATCGTTGCTAATACGAGTAACGATCATAGGCTGTTAAGAAGCAAACTGAAAAATGAAGCGATAATTACTAATTAATATAAAAGAGAACAATGTAGTTATCTAATTTAATTTAATCCAGTTTCGGTAACCTGAAACTGGTTTAAAGCTGATAAGTTTTGTTTAAGTTTAATTAATTATTAACGTATTATTAACCGTGGTTTTAAAATAAATAATTATATTCCTTATGTATACATTTAAGCATTTATCTCATATATAATATCGCATTATAATGAAAAATATTTAAAGTAAATATAACATGATAATAAGATTAAATTAATCTAAAGATTATTATATTTCACGATTGTTGAATTAGGTGCCAATTGAACATGCGCGCATACAATCACGATGCGATTATATTTATCCACTGCTGTATGTAAGCGGTTCCTTTTTTTTTCGCTTATATGGATCGTATTCTTCGTTCACCCATTTCACTTTGGCGAACTTTTGTATATCATCTTATTAGTACGGACGTCCACAACCCTTTCTTGGTATCCATTGTGTTATTACTTATCATACGTTCTTCTTGCACCCACGTGGGCTTCATTTCAATCGTACTACATGTTCCACTACATCCATAAATCTAGTCTCAAGTTAATGCCAAACATTGCTCTTGTTTTGGGCCCTCTACGTCGTTGCAATTATTTTTAAAGACATACTTCGTAAGATTTTGAATTTCCTCTCCATATGAAAGCACCGAGAGAATGCATTGTTCATATACCCTTTTTTTAAAAAAAAAATTAATATATTTTTATTCTTTAAGTTCATTTCTCAGCTTTCCAAAAGCTAGCCATGAGAGAAGCGTTTGTCTTTCAATTTCTTCACTCATTGCTTCTTGTCCAATTTATATCGTCAGTCGATTTGCGATAACACCTATATAAAACTTGTAAATATGTAATAGTAAGCTAATTGATCTATAGTTTTCAAGTTTAGCTGTATCGTTTTTTCTTTGTATTAAGATTACATATGCTGTATTCCATGATCGCGGAATGGAGTTTTCCTTTAAACATTTGTTAAAAAAAAAAAAACATCTTTTAGTCAATTTAGTAAATTTTCCATTTCTTCTTTAATAATTTCCGGACTTAGATTATCCGGTCAGCTGGCGTTGTTAGTTTTTTTTCAACGCACGGGAGATTTCTGTTATTAAGTTGGTCTACTTTTTGCATCATATAACTCTAATGACCTATTTAGGTATTTTCATTTTGTCTGTAAGAGTATCCTCGTTACAATGTTTCAAGTTCGTGTCAGTATTTTACTTCCAGTTGATAGTGATTTCTTGAACAGATTGGGCCCTCTATGGCATTCTATTACTACCCATTTAATTATCTTCGTATTATACTGTCTTTTATACTTTCTCTTTAGTTTTTCTATTAATTTATTCAATTTTCCCCCATTCTACTCGATTTTTATCTTTCTCTCCTTTCAGTTTGCCCCTTTATGACATTAAATCTTTTATCCCTTCACTAATTTTCCTAATTTGTGTTTTTTGTTCTTAGCTTAGCGCAATTTCAACTACAGCTTGTTTCACAATTTTAGCAATTAATTCACTTCCTTAGTTTATTCCAAGTTCTATATATATATAAATGAAGAAGTGAAATTTATATACAGTAAACATATGCGTCTGTATAAAAAATGTAAAATAATTAAACTTCATGCACGCACTAAGGCTGAAACATAAATTACTGTAAATATCGCTGAATTGTTTATATTTAAAACAATCTATAGCTATCCGTGTAAATTTACGCGCGTACGATATGTATTTACATGCATTGCTGCTTTTTATGACTCGTATGTACGCAATTTCACACCGAGTCGCTGGTCCTTGGTATTAAAACTATCGTACAATTAGCACTAATATCGCATGCCGGCAAAGTAATGTTCAAAATAATTTATAATCGTCTGTACGTTTTAATGGAAAAACAAATTCCGCAAGAACAATCAGGTGTCAAAACAAATTCTCAACGTGCGACAAATCATTGAAAAAGCGAGAGAGTATAATAAAGAAGTTATTCTGTGTTTCGTAGACTGTCGTAAAGTTTTTGATTACATCCAGTGGAACGAATTATAATTAATTCTTATCGAAATGAGAGCTCGAAATCATTTAGTTTCATAAATTAAGAAGCTGTGTGGCAATAATATAAGTCAAAACGGGAAAGACGGTATACTCAGATTATTTCAAGGGATGCCTACTTTTCAATATATATATACACACGGAATATATATATTAATGAGGTAAATATTAATTTCTAACGACGGAAAAGATACAATTGAGTGGAAGGATGGATTCCTCAATTGCTGGATATAATATATCGAATCTCCGATACGCCGACGATACCATTTTGATAGCTACAAACATCGAAATATACGCTTATTGCGAAGATTAACAAAGATAACGGGTTATTAATTAATCGAAAGAAGGCTAAAAAATAATTATAATCAACCGGCCTAAAAACAGCTTGCCCGACAAAAAACTCATACATAGAGTAGAAGTGGTCGATAAGTTCACATACTTATTATCGAGAATAGTGACGGATGCAGATCTGCGGTACCGCATACAAATAGCTAAAAGCGCGATGGGTCGCTCAGTAAAAATCTGGCGCGATCGAGCAGTAAATTGAAAAGTTAAAATTAGTTTGGTCAAATCATTAATATTTCCAATATTTTTATGAACTGTTGTGTTGGAGACGAATGTTACGCGGTCTGTGGACGGCCAAGAGAACCAACGAATCTATACTAAAGGATGTCGAAAAACCTAGACGATTACTAACGGAAGTACTTATTAGAATGAACAAAACAAAATAAAATTGAAGTTAATCACTAAACAATTTTTTTTTAAATCTTTTTTTTTTTGTAACGTTTTTAGCAATAGCTTGAAAATGTCTTTATAGTCGAAAAGCTTCGCGCTTATATAATAAAAAAATTTTTTAGTGATTAACTTCAATTTTATTTTTGTTTAATTAATAAAATCACTACTCTCCAATACATCAACATTATTAGAATGAGATGATTTTTTCGGCTACATAGTTCGAGTAAACGGATTAGAAGTCGTCATCGAAGAGAAATTGGATGCAACAAAATGTTGTGGTCACGCGCCTCTAACATATGGATCAACAAAATTTGTGGAGAAGGGCTTCAGTGAATGCATACATACAGCTTATAATAGAGATAAATTGCGCGAACTAATTCATAGAGACTGCATTTCTGTGTTACGATATCCCTGCTAGGGACGAAGGCCTATTCTCGCAGGAATTCAGTTTACACATACAAACACGTACAGAAATTATGGCAGACATTCTTCTCTCTCTCCCACACCATATATTCATATAAAAAAATTTTTACGTGTTCTAATTCTTTGTCTTGCGCATGCGCGCACGGCTAACCGTTATTCTGTTGAAATCTGCTCTGCACAAAGGATGTATGTACGACCGTAGATTTAAGAATGAAAACATTGAGTTATTGCTACGTCAAATTAAACATAAGTGCGTTCATTTTCCTTGTGAAATTTATACGAAATCGCGAGTTTATTAAATAAGTGCCTTTTTGGGAAAACATCTTGAAGTTTCACGCTCCAATACACAGATGTTTTGTTTTTTTTAGATTTGTTTATAGGTCTCGTCGGTATCCGCGTAAAAATTCGATTTCATAAAAAGTCTCGTCAAAAGTTTTGTATTGAAATTTTTCTCACGACGAATATTTTAATTTTACGCGTATCGAATTTTTAAATAAATCTCTCGTTGAAATAAAACGATTTCGGTTATAATTGCAGAACCGAACGGAGCTAACCGGCGACAATATCAGACAACAATCGATTTTTCAGCTACTCCAAACCGAACAACAATACGCTCTTTGTTTACAATTTGGAATTAGCCGGTTTTTACTTCCGCTGGCAGAACGACGGGACTTGCTAACATCCGGCGAACACCAAACGATCTTTCAAAATGTGCAAGAAGTAAGTTTCGTAATCGCCGGCCATTGTTATAACTTCTAAACTAGCTTTAAGTGTTAAATCGTGATTTATAAATATAAGTTATTATTTGATCATTATAGAACATAAATCATAGCTGTAATACGAAAAGCGATTAAATAATCGTTAAATGGAAAATTTATTGTAATTGTACAGCAGGAAGATGATTTTTAAGTAGAGAATTAACGAAAAATTGTATTTGCCCGTTATTTATGGTAACCGTTAAGGGAAAACCCGCTGTTTCAATTGATTTGGTGTCAATTTCCGCATTGACGAGAATTGTTTAACTATTCCTACGGACTTTCCAGTTCATGACATCTCATTCCGTTTTATATATTATAAACATAAAAATTCACATAAATCTCCCCGTATTATTTTTTTCTAATATAGCCCATCTCCCGATCCTAGTTTCCAGTCATTATTGTCCAAACGGCACAATTAAAAACAAATTTAAAATGTCAGATAACCGACAACGCGTCTAAAAGTACAGAAAAGTCCCCGATACCAATGAACGACGAAGAAACCGTTAATCAAATGCCAAGGAAAAACCGGAAAGAAAGAAAAATGCAACGTCATCAAAGCAGAGAAACTTCGCGGTTAGATAAAATGAGACGATCCACACAACACCGACCGTAGCTCATTTGAATTAAAAAAACTCCTACAGAAAAAATATTTTTCTAACGATTCAAATGACACTAGCAATTCGAAATATAACAAATTTATTAAATTCCCGGAAGGAGCTCAGTTTACACAAATGAACGATTTAAAGGACGGATCATGCAATTCATTCAAAATTTCTTATCTTCATAGGCTCGTTATTATCATCGTCCGAAACACTGACCAATGGCGTTCTTCAGACATCTGTAATCAGTCCGACATTGTTTATTGCCGCAATTAATGATATAATTTTGTCTATTCGATCATCAGTCGGTGCCACACTTTAGCTACGGAGTATCAAAGCAGACACAACTCCCTGGGAAACGTCGATATTTCTTACCCGTCTCCGCATCGGGCATACATTACACACAAGAATATCCTCGATCGAAGTGATTGGCCAGCAATCTACAACTATTGTCGATATTCTATCCTGCTCGCCAATCTTATCACATAACCCGACATTCTTCATTTTCCATCAACTATCTCTGATAATTCTAACATGGTCGACCACACCTTCCAATTTCTGAAACGGACTAAACTCTTTCCTCTAATAGAGATATCACAAGCGGTGTCTCTAGCCTCAGTAGCATGGCACCGATATTAAAAAAGAAAAAAAAAAACGTTCTACTTCTTCGAACCATTTCTGTTTGTTATTTGCAAGCAAATATTCCCAATTTTTTTTTTCTTCTTCGTGTCGGGTAAAGCAGTTTACAGTACCGATTTCCAATAATCCAAGAAATCAATCGCATTACCTTCCAGTTTCATGACGTCTTTAAAATTGCACTTAATCAGACATGCTTTACACGAAAACAAACGAACAATGAACTGCTCCTCGTCACATGTAATCTATTAAGAGATCTCCATCGGGGATAGTTTAGCCGCCCTAGGTTTAAGCCGTGGATACTTTTTCCATTCTTGGCATGTTGTTTTCCAGGCATTAAGTCGTGCAGTTTCGGTTTTAACATTAATTGCCTTAAAGCTCTTACGGGATATTTAATTAATTCTTCTTCTTGTTACGCGATCTCCAGTCGAAGATCGACGATCATCGTGGATTATCTCTGGACGCCAATTGGAACTGAGGTGCTGATATTTGGTATCATCTTTTCATATTTTCTTCGCAAGAAACTTTAAGTTTTCCATAGCCAATAATTTCACCATATTCTACAAAATGGAACAGGGATTATTGTTTTCTAGATGTCTTTACTTGTGTTTAACTTTCTGGTTCGGATGGTATAGAGCACCTCAGATTAATTTGACATTTTATTCGGCACTTCTCTATTGGTCACGTGATCTATGATATTTTTAGCATTCTGCGATAAACGTACATCTCGAAAGCTTCGATTTTCTTCTACAAGGTTCACGTGTGAGAACCTCTAGCTTTCCATACCGTGTAGTAGTATTAACCAAATGTAACATCGTACTATACGTATCGGTAGTTACCATTTAAAATCATTCCGTGTCATCAAATTTTTCATATTAAACGTGCTTTCTCTATTCATGCTCTTATAATGATTGATCCGTTTCCTCATGGAACCATGTACCGAGATATTGAAATTTTAAAATTTCAACGATATTTACGTGTAGTCCGCGTGAATGCGCTGATCCGCCTGTTTAACGTGAAATTATCGAAGCTATCTGCAACTAAAACGGTATCATCAGCATAACGTATGTTTGAGCTATACCATCGTTCTCGTTCAAAGCATGTTTGAAAATCGATTCCGAGTAGATGTTAATGACGGACAATTTTTTTAATTGAAATTTCTTCCGATTCTTCATTTTAATTTCCTATTATTATTACGAATTGGTTCCGAATATGACTTTGTTATAAACGTTCGACTTTCCAAACCGATGCCTTGTTTAAGTATTTTCGTCAACTTGTCCTGTTTCACGCAGTCGAATGCTTTTCCGATAGTCAATGAAACAACAGTACAGTTCCTTTCACCCCGACATGAGCCAATATGTTCAAAGCGCAGATTGCTTATTACGATACAGATTTCTGAATCCTAATAAAACTTGATTCGTATAAGAATATTATAAAAAATAATTTATTTGATACAATATGCATATGAACGTTCAAACGCGCATAAACTATCTTAATTTTTCTTTTTGTATATTCGTATTTTACGCACAGAAAGGAAAAAAGAAAGTGAGTAATTCCAAATGTAAAATAACAATCGACCCCATATTGATACTTCGATGTGATCAAAGCTTCCACAATTGGTTCGTTCTCCTTTGTCACGGCTCTTAATATTTACAATTTGAAATAACGCGTAAGAAATTTTAATCGTCATATATACGCTTTTCGATTATTTTCCAGTTACTGCGAATTACAGAAGATATATTAGAGCAAATGATGCAAGAAGAAGGTACTGTGTCAGCTGGTTCAATTGGAAAAATTTACCTTAAAAAGGTATACCGTCTAGAATTTTAATTGACATAATATCATTATCGTTATTATACGCTTTCGTGTGAATCGAAAAAATTAAACATCCATAAGCAGTCTCTCGATAGATATGAAAATTACTTAAAGTAAGATGACCCGTGCTATCTTAATCCTCCGTTGTAGATTTATTCGATTTTTGCACTGCAAATTGTAACCTTAAGTTGCAACAAATGAAACAGCAATGTTTCTCTTTAACGGAAAATTTGGACATTCTACGATCGAAAGCATCTGTGTAAAATTCCTCTAAGTCTTCATCCTTGATGTTTGATATGAGAATATTATATAATTTGCATAGCGGAACTCCGAGATTAGCTCTAATATCGTACCAAACCCTAAAGCAAATAAAAACCAGTCTGACCTAACCAGTTATAGACTGATATCTGTGGCCGGCGTTCTATGTAAACTAATGGAAAGCATAGTAACAGATTAATATGGATCGTTGAAAGTGACGGGGCTTAATAGATAACCAGCAAAAGTGGCTTCGGAAAAGGACGGTCTAACAATTAAAATACGCGGAAGCTGAACAGCCGATACGATCTGATTTTCGTTTATTTCCGAGGCGTTTATTCTTTTCTACATGTATCTTCTTCTGTACGACGATCGCTTAAGGCTTAATCGACTCATCTATACTGCTAATACACTCAGATTTATTTTCGAAAATACTATCTCAAAATTTCGATATCTCCGAAATTGTCGTTCGTCATTCTACCTTGAAAAGGACTTTTTCTAGCTGTGATATTTATCTTGGAACATTCGTTACAATAACTTTTCAGCAAATAAATCCAAAGCTAACTTAAGGAAGTTGCCGCTGCCCAAATCGTTTAATAAATTCGTCCGTATTCATTCAATTAACAAAATGATAATAATAGTGTAATAATAATTTTAATAACGTTAAATTCAATCTGAATTCTTTTTTTTCTAGTTTCCGAGTATAAGCACGGCGTACAAACGTTATTGCTGCGGATTGAAAAAAGCCGATTGTATTTTGGTGGAAAAAACGAGAAATGTCGAATTTATGCAGTTGATCGTTAAACCACCGATTCCGAAGAAAAGGCCGGATTTAATTACGTTCGTACATAAACCGTTAGAAGTTAGTATATATTCGTTTGAAATTGTACAAATATTCATTGCGCGTGTATTTTATATATATATATACATATTTATATGTATGTATGTATAATCGCAAAGGATTTCAAACAGAAATCATGGACAATTACAAACGGGGCTATGACATATGCAAAATAACGGAACGAGTGGCGTCATAATGAACAAAATTTCTATAATAATGAAAGCGTAAACACCACTGCAGATTTAGGAATCGACACCTTCATAAAAGAAAGTAACGAAATCGATTAACAAACCAAACAAATGGAAAATACAAGCGGAAGTACCGAAACTGTTAAATGGAATAACGTCCGAGTTGCTGCACCAAATATGCTGTAAAATATGGGAAACATGTCAGTGGCCGCGACAATGGATATCGTCGATCTTAATAACATTACGTTAAAAAAGTGTCTATCCGCAGATGCGAAAATTATTGTGCCTTCGCCTTGCTTAGAAAATATTGTGACATACGTTTAAAAGCTTCCTTCAGCTGTCACGTACGGTAAGATTTAATGTCTAGACCGGGCGTTAGAGTTAGGCAGATTGAATAAATGTAGAAGAAAAGGTCGTCCAAAAACGAGATGGACGTAGCAAATATGCGAACGTTTGGGATTAATTCAACGGAGGACTGAAAATTATGGAGTAGGACTTTTATTGATTCACGATGGTCATAGTGTTTAATTTTAAGTCTATGTTCTACAAGGTTATTATAAGGAACATATGTTCTAGTTAAGTTATCCTGACGTTATTATATATATATATATATATATTATTCAAAAAGAGACAATACTTCGTTATAGTTTATTATATATATATATAGTCATCAAATTGCATTCCTTCAAAGGGGGTTGCGCATAAAAGGCGTTGGACTTTTCATATTTTCCTATATCTAGCTACAGCTACCATTTCCACGGCTCTGTTGAACTCAGTGTTTGATGTTACATACTCCAATCTTTTCCTTCATCGTGTTGCTTTTCCAAGTATTTTTCCGTGTATCGCCAAAATAACATTCTCTCTTCTCGGAAATTGTAACCAATATACTTCAATTTCCTAAATTAACTCTGGAAAGTTTTATTAAGGGTTTTTCAAATATAGTTAATGATTATACGCGTAACTTTTAAAAAGAAATCACTATTCCGTGTATATATATATATATATATATATATATATAACTTTATATTATTACCCCAAAAGTTAATCGTAATTGATTTAAATTCGCCTATTTAAATATGTATAATGTAAAACGCATTCTATTACATAAAATGATGGTAGCTGAATTATACTAAAACCCTATTGTGGATTTAAATCGAGTATTGAGTTCTTCTTCTTCATCGTTTGCTCGATCTGAGCACCGTGAAATCGTGAACCTTAATTTGCCGAACTTTTGCTCGCCATGTGTTTCTGTTCTCCTCGTATTGAATAATTCGCTGAATCGACGTGGCGTTTTCATTTTTTTAATTACATACGCGTATCTTACGGACGCTCTTCCTTGTTTCCTTTTTCCTTCGACCATAGAAGTAGTTTTTCGGAACTATCTTGCCGTATAGTGTGACCAAAGTATGTAGCTATTCGTTTCATCACTATATAGACGCATTTCCGGACGAATTTCATTCAGGATTGAGACGTTTGTTCTTTTTTTGAAAATCCATGAGACTCTGAGCATTCTTCTCCAGCAGAACATTTCAAACGCCGACCGGCATTCCGATGCGTATAAAAAAACAGAGAAGACAAGTGTGTTTTCCTAAAACGTGTTTCGGTATCCATCGTAATATCGTGACTTTTCCATATTTTTTGCGAGTTGACCCAGTGCAAGCTTAGCGACTCCTGTTCGTCTTTTAATTTCCTCTGTCGAGGTTCCATCTCTTATCGATCCTAGATATACGAACCTATCAACTACTTGGGGTTGTCCACATATTGTAGGTTGTCAGATTGAATATATACGTATATATATATATATATATATATATATATATATATATATTTATTAGTTTTCTATACTTAATGTACAATAAAAAATTTACGTATTAATTATAAATTTTAATATTTTAAAACCGTTTATATACGTATATATTTTTTTAGCATTTCAGAGATATATTGAAATTACTGAAAACGATGTCGGGCTATAAATCGGCGATTAACGAACAGGATAATCGACTACTTACAAAACTTTCGAACGAATTGCAGGTAGTATGAATTATAAAAACGTTAGAAAATTTATATTAAATTGTCTAAATACCTTTACGTAATGATGACATCGCGTATAAAAATTACTGTTTTAGATAGTGTATAAAGATATCACAATTGAGTCCGGCCTAATGGAACCGGGAACTGAAGGTAGGCCGTTACTATCGTTACAGGATTTAGAGAGCAGACTGGTTTTTACCAAGTGTAAGGTAAGAATTAATCGCGAGTAATTTTTAGTGTTAAAATTCCACAAAGCTGCGACGATATTAAATTCCGATGTGTATTGCGAGCGACTGTACGTATTGTATATGCAGTTGTATTAATGTGTTGTTTTTTTACTGTATATTATTTTATTAATTTAATGTGATTACTTTTTTGATTTCGAAAACATTTGTGGTTTACTTATTCATTTTATCTATTTTTCAGTGTTCTAATTGGCATCGTTATGTGAACCGTATATAAATAAATAAATTAAATAAATAAAATAAATATATTAATAACCTTGTCGACGATATCAATAATTCCAACGAGATAACTCCGATTTTCGGATATTTATAACGTTTTTTGAGATATCGTTAGCGTGATCGAACAGTCGTACGACTTTAGTATTTAGTTCTCTACTAGTATCACTTCGTTAATTTGTTAACCGAAATAATCAGAATAAACCGTCGAACAATCGACTATTTGCAAAATGAGCAGACGGTGAAAACGAAACAATCATATTATCGAAAGTTATGGCCACTACATACCATAATCGTATCGGGCGTGGAAAAAAAACGTTCCAATTCTAGAGCGGATGATCAGTGCGCCATAGAACGTGTATGTAACGTCGTTTATAAATATATTTTTTATAAATATATTTGAATTCGTTTTTAAATAATGAGTTTTTGTGATATTCGAAATAAATTTTTGTAATATTTAAATTTATTTTTAAATATGAAAAATAAGTATACGAAAATAATCTTACGTTGTTTCATTTGATCTGAAATTTACTTCCGTACGTTAACGATGTGCGTATAGTTTAGATTTTGTTAGTTAACTAAATAACTGCGATTCAATCAGTTGTTCATCCTTCATATTTCGACAAAAAAAACAGAGCACAAGGATATCACTCTTCAAAGTCAAACATACCACTAGGTCGAAACGCGACAACAAAACGATTGATCGCACGTGTACATCGGTTGGTGAGCTGACAGACGCGTTAAAAAATACCCAACTACGCTGACTGTACGTGCATGCAATGAACTAGCAAGGGAGCTACCGGAATTAAACCCCACCCCCGAGGGTTTATAAAATACATATCAAGAAGGAACTTACAAGCTCCAAACAATTTCGCAGCTAAAATGATAGTTGAAATATTCGAAAGAGCACGCGTTATCACTAATAAAATTTCATCTTGAAGCGTGTGCAAAACAGCCTAGATTTCAAAGAAAATATTCCTTACATTCTGTCTGCTAATTTCTTTAATTTCTTATATATATATAATACTTTTTTACAATCTGACCCTCTGGGTCATTTAGCTTTGACCGTGTAATAACGTGAATGAGAAGCACCCAATGGTGCTCACTCAGCTGCTACTACCTTAAACAAAGGCCAGAGGTTTATTACGCTTCAACCTCCTGGTGTCACTGGAGGTGTTCGGCAATCTTTGAGCCAAGGTATTAGGATGACCTTCCAGTCTAAGTACATTAATTTGAGCGTACTGTTTTATAACATCGGACATATATGGAAAAATCTCTATGTAGGGTTGTGTTGGTTATGTACCAGGGTGCACCTGTCGTTGTTCGTAATATTTTATTTTGAAACGTCAGTAGCACCTTTATATTTGTGTTTTTTTTTTTGCACAACCACATAACTCTATTCCGTAGGTCCAGACTGGCTTTATAACACCAAACACTTATTGGTTAATGATAGAACACTATTTCTGCCTAAGAGCCGGTTCATTTTTCTAACCCGGATGTTAAGTTCCTTCTTTTTTTTGTCTATACGACGCCGCCATGTCAATCGACTATCCAGGTGCATACCTAGATATCTAACACTCGGCTGAATAGACATTATTGATTCTAACAGGTGGTTCCTATTTGTAAACTGAACGTTAACGGATTTGCTCTCATTAACATCTACATTTTTTAAACCATTGTTCCGCTCTGTTTAATGCTTCCTGTATGACATTGAAAATGCAGCTGACTGTGCAAGACGAAGAAACAAATTACCCTCGGTTGTCGTGTGTTGTTTTTTTTGTTATTACTTGTTTCGTTGTTGTTCGTGATCGTTTATTTATTTTTCCCGTCGAATTTCGTTACGCATTCGGCTGTGTATATTTTATTCATTTTTATTTAAAAATTTTTAATTTTTTTGGAGGAGAATGTTTGAGTCCGCTCCAGATACAAATCCTGGGTGCGTCATTGCGTGCACGATAACAATGTCGGTTATCGACGGTACGGTCTAGCGAGCGTACGACTGTACGGATTTAAGCGAATAATATTTCTTTTGCCCGATATAGTTACCGTCCGATGATACGTTCTAATACAGCTTAATAGTAAACATTCTCTGATTTCAGCCTTTCATTTTAAATATACCCGGCAGAAAATGGATTTTCGGAGGCGATCTTAATCGAGTAGAAGGACGTTCGGTGCGTTTATTTTGGGCGTTGCTATTTTCCGACATTTTACTATTTACCAAAATCAACAGGGATAAAGTTATATTCATTACGGAAGAACCGTTGCCGTTAGTCAATATTGCGGACGCTCAGTTTAACGTAAAAAATAAAGGTAAATTTCTCAATTTAATTTCTTTCATACAGTAGAAAAAAAAAAGTCTTATTTTTCTACGGAAGATAGAAATATCGATATAAAAGATAATCAATTCTACAAATCGATTAAAGTCGACTTTAAGATCAGCTTTTCTCTATGATTTTTTTTTAAATACAGCAACAAGTAGACAACTGAAATATTAAAGGGGGATATATTTATTAACAACTTATGGAATCGTGGAAATTTTTTAGTAAGAATTGAATTATCTAACAACTAAAACCTTTTAAATTTTCGTTCTCAAACCAAAACACTATTTATAATATTGTCGTCAACTATATCGCAAGCGTTACTTAATAATTGATATATCGTATACAGCTATTGAAGAACTTGCTTTACAAAATACAACAAGTCGAAAGATCACGATTTAATCTAAAACCAAATCTAGTTCGACTTAATTTTTAAAAATGAATAAATTTCACGTACAACATTACGCGTATTATAAAATATGTTACACTATTCTACTAACGCATATGATATCGGCATATTATTTATGATGCACGGTAAAGGGTTTCTACTAAAAATGTATAAAGCCTCGATAAGAACCGAAGGTGACTTATTTCAGCGACTGAATTCAGATTAATCATCGGTGCTAACTGGAAAAATCAGCGCCCTTCCAGTAATACGGGTCAGGAAAGTCCCGCTCAAACGGGTTGCGTACCGATGGTACATTTTCATAGTCCGTTACTATCGAGAACTCCGCATAATAAAGACGTTCGTCGAAGGACTCTGATATTTCGAGCACCTTCCGCAGAACTAAAAGCTGTCTGGCAGAATTTGATTCAAAGACAAATGTAAGTAATTTATTTTTTATAAAAACTAAAAAATAAATTAAATAATTGGTAAATCGTGTTTTTATTTATTTATTTATTTTTTTTCAGAATAAAAATTAACACAACCGGACAATGTATAACACCGGTAACGAGTCCCGTGGTAGAATCGCCTAATCGATTTCCGACTGATTCTATAACGACTTTCGGTACTCCGTCGACAGCTCACAAATGTCAGGTACGATTAGATAATTCGCCTTCCTGAGAATTACTTTATTCGTTAAATCGATGTTGTAGCCCAACGAGATTTTGAATTCCGCGGCCGTGAAATTTCTTCGAAACGTTAAAAAAAAAAGAAAACTATATTATAAACGTCTTTTTTCGTTTCTTCCTTATCGTACATATTGTTTCATCACACCATTTTTCTTTTTAACGAACGTTACCTTTTCCCAAATTTTTTTTTTTTTTTTTTGGTATTCGACTTATTCAGTTTTTTTTTTCAAATTCCATTTAAGATAGATAATCAATTGTTGCTGTTGTTCTTGTTGTTATCGTCATCGTGGTCGTATCGTACATATCGCAAAATATAGATGAAATAACACAAACTTAGCGAAATAATAAAAATAAAATAATTAATTTTTTGACTTTTTTCTAAATACACCATCATCATCACTATTAAGTGTCGTCTCCGTATCGGAGGTAGACGACTATTTACTTATACATATTTTATTGCACAAGTAAGGGTAATCATAATATGACGTTAGCGTAGATAGACACACACACACACCCGCAGCAACTGACTGCAATCGATTTGTCACGTCGCAGGGCAGCCTCCGTTTTTTTTTTTTTAATAGTATACTAAAGTATTACTAGCGCGCATATGGTGCTGTGCGTGTTTGCCATTGCCCCTTCCACGCTATAGTAATATTACAATCGTTTATATATTTATTTTCTGATGATAAATAATTTTTGCGCCGGGATCGTATTCGAACTCGGTACCTTCCATACGGAAGTCCGTTTTATTGCTGTAAAATTATACCGGTAAAACGATATTACAAAAACAAGTAATTTCTAATCAGCTCCTGAAGTTACAGAAAATCTGTAGAAAAACCAAAGTAATTGCACCGCCAAAAACCGCGAAAGAATCCGAAAGATACAGAAAACTTTCGGTCCGTTCACTGTGGCTTATTGTGGGTAGCATAGAACCCAAAAACATCCGGAGAAAAGCCAAATTAATTGCCACTGCTAAAACAGGAAAAGATCGAAACCATTCAAATTACTTTCTAGCCGTATCGTTACTTTGTCACTTATTTAAAATTTTCTATAGCGGGTTATTCTGAATAGAATAGAAAATTATGTCGACGAGAAGCTCATAATGGAGCAGGTCGGCTTCAGATAACATATGGAGGTTTTGAGCTAAAGAAGATTACCGGAGAAGCTTTCGTGGATTTAACAGTGGCATACGATACAATTAATCGTACATCGCTAGTAAAAACTTGACTAAGAATTATCAGCTATTCAAGATAATAGAAATGAATCTACAAAGTCGTCGATTTTTTTTAACGCCGTTTGAAACAAAAAAAAAAGTCGATGGAGAAATAAAAAAAAAATGGTTACCTCGTGGGAAGTGTGCTAGCACCCGTATTATACAATATTTACTACACAAACGAACAACTGATTAGCCTCGGCACTCGAGAATTTATCTACGCCAATGCAATTACAGTTCAAAGAAATAATTTTGAAGAAGCTGAAGCATGGTCGTCTTAGAGGCCAAAGACAAATACTATGATGAAAACCGATTGATACCAAACCCAAACGAACCTATGTAATAGAAACGTGAGAATGAAACTTAATATTACCTAGAAAGGAACAAAGTTGAAACATCGCGATACACTGAAATATGTTGGTGTGTATCTAGACCGCTAACGTTTAAACAGCATTGTATATCTATAAAGAAAAAAGTGACAGCTAGAAATAATATAAACAGAAAGTTAATTGGATCTAGTTTAGGCGCGCAACCATACACATTAAGGGTGTCAGCATCAGCCCTTTGTTTATCCGGAGCCGAATTCGTAGTATGGAAGAATTAGTGGCACACAAAGGCAAGTACATGTCGCACTTTTTAAATTTTATAATTCAGAAAAAAAGTATTTATTGTATTATTTTATTTATAAGCCTACACTATAATTGGTTTTTAGCTGTTGTATGGCTTCATTAAATAAATAAATAAATGAAACCGTAAGAATAGCAACAGAATGCCTGAAACCGATAAGCGTACAGAAAATCCAATCACTGGCGGGAATAGCACCGCTGCAGACAATACTTGAGGTTGCAGGAGAATTAGAGCGCACATCATAAATGATGGATATAAGTACCCAATATTTGGACGCAATGTAATGCTGTTGGCTCACCTCAAATCAGAAACAGCTAGGATGTGGAATGAAGCTCTACTAAATAGTTCAGCCAAATTACAGGAAGTTTTACTTACCATGGAAAGTCTGTCGATCACTCAATAGACTAAGAACTCGAACCATGCACGGGGCATAGAAGAAAACTATAAGTGCAAAGGAAACACAAACCTTTGATCACCAGCTACTATGTTCACTGATGGATCAGAACTGTGATGCAGACGATCTAACTACAGCAAACGATAAAGTTGTCTGCTACATACTGGACTGAAGCATAAAGTGTCCGAACACGGAAAGTAAGTAAGTTTATTACTAATATTACGTTCTTTCGCTTCAAAATCTGATCCAGACGAAGATCCAGTATTATTTTAAACTATCAAAATATGATTAGGAGTACACAATCCACGTTCGTCATGCAGGAAAAATGGAAAATAAACCAATGCCAGCTGTCGAAAGAAACACTAACTGATGTCAATGGTTACCTGCTGTAGAGATGACGGAAAAAACGCGCGATAACTATTAAAATAAATAATGTTGATATTGAAATTAATAACCAATAGATTGTTACTCTTCTATACTTTCGAAATTATTCAGTGCACATATCCATATAAAGCTCTGAAATTCAATTAAGTCGATAAAATATATACATAAATATGTAAGTGCGATATTGCAGTTTCCTCCTGACTTGCAAATATCAATGCACCCATCAACAAAGTCGAAAAATTTCAAGCTAATATGTTGGCAGTAATGAAGTTATATGGTAAATTTGTATGGGACACAAATGATTGATTTCATTTACTGATACACCGAAAATCACTAGAAAAACATATCTACTCGATTTGATACTCGTTGAAGTTCGAATGAAGCATGAGATTCCTCTGGCTACGGCATAATCACTGATTTCAGCAATGCTAGTCGATTCGTCATTCAAGCTATCATTGAATTTAAATCTCGCTGCACTTCGTCTTTGCAACATTGGAAAAACATCTGGAATGGTAACCGTATCAAAAACATGTCTACTCTTTATCTGGGATGAATGTACCATGGTTTATAAAATAGAATTTTAGGCACTTGATAAACGTCTAATGGTTACAGATGTGACGCTGTGCGCCGGTAATTTTCACTCTGCCCCATCTAAGTTCAACGCTAGCAGACATCCTGTGAAAAAATATGCTGTCGACGAATATATGTAAGCATTTCATTACATATGATTCTGCATGAATATTTTCCAAACAACTCTTGGATATAGACGACGGCAAACTTTCGGTTGTCCATGCAGTACAAGAAATATCGTTTCTACCGAACATCTTTTAACTTCAGCCATCCATAGAAGATCTTACGAAGAAGGTTTTTCATGAACAACAACACTAACAACTTCAAGGATAAATATTGGTGTTGTGAACGTACTATGTTAGCTGCAAAAATGATGACGTTAATCAAATCAATAATTGCCACATCTGAAATCCCACCGCACAAACTAACATTTAAAATTGAATCACCAATACTGATCTTTTGGAATCTCAATAAGCCAAAGTTATGAAAAGAAATTTCTATGAACAAAAAACTAATGCCGAATATAATTTAAACAATTATAATTAATGGCAAATGTAAAAAAGATTCATCGCATTCCAATGATTACACTAATATTCCCACTACATTCAAACGACTACAATTTCCCGTCTGTATTGTTTAGGAGAGTCGCTACACATTGTCGGATTAAATTAAACAAATTCATGTTTTTCACATGATCAGCTATATGTTACTTGCTTGAGAGTGAGAACTAAAAAAAAAACACCGTAAAATTATACACCAAATCAGAAATCTAAAAATATTCTGCTTACATCAGCATAAATGTTGGTATTATTTTAATTGTTTTAAGTTAGTTCAATTACATAATGAATCGAGTAATCAAAAATATTCATTTACGAGTACTATTATTTTTTTTAATGTGTATAATTCGTTATCAATTGATACGAATAATAATAATAAACAATGTTATTCATATATCCACGTTTTTCTGCAACAAAGTTACATGTATGCCATCTATTTATATATATATATATATATATATATATATATATATATATATATATATAATATATGTTTGAACTGAAATATTGTGAGTATTTGGGTGTTTTCTTGTTATATATATGAGAGAGAGTGAGAAATAGAATAAAATGTTATGTCCTTCTTATCATTTAGCATCACAATAGTAATTACCTTTTAACATAATTAGTTGAAACAGTAATATAATAATTGCATACAATAATAATGTTACATATCAAATATTACATTTCTCAGTCAATTTACAGCTTCATTGTCTGAGTCCCGGACAAGAGTATATTACATACTACTCCACGATGTGCTGGGCAGTTTGTTGTTTATTTGCACATTCGCATTTGGAGGACGCAGTCATGTTTTCAATTAATATCGGCACTTCTTGTCACCTGCAGTTCTAATTCTATTTAAATTTCACCGATCTCTTTTTTATATATTCATTCCAGGTGGTTCGTTTGTTGAATTTCCCGCCGAATCTAGCTTATCAAATTTTGTTTTAAAATATGTTCCAGTGATTCACCCACATAGTGTTAAGACTAGTTTCGAGTTTTTCTACGTTATTCTTAAACCGCGATAATTTCCTAGATTTTAGACGTTGTTTTGGCGCGTCAACTATTTCTGTGTATATTGTCAAATCTTATTTTGTGGAGAAGTTCGACGCAGCAAGGCTTGTTTACATCGAATCTCTGTTGGTGGTGCTACATTTGACAATATAGTTAGCCAAGGCAGCGTGGTACTCCTAAGTATTCAGTAACTGTGCTGAGTGTAACATTTAGCTGTGTATCAATCTTTGGCGTATAGCTGCTTATCCAAATGGAAGAACAATACTCTGCGACAGAATATACTAAGGCCAGCTTCGATGTCCGCTTCGTTGTTACTTAAAGTTCATATCCTACCAGGTAACTTCATACAACTAGTTACTACATAATTATTATAAAACAATATAAACCCATAATCGATAATTTAAACTTACACGTCACCTATCATGCGCTAATGATATATCAGCAGCAAATATACAAAATTTAAACTTAATCGGATGAGCAAAGTTCGTACAAGTGGAACACACTAACAAACATCGTTAATTTAGATATATATATGTGTGTGTGTGTGTGCCATATGGCAAGAAAAACTAATGACTAACGGACTAAATAACAGAATGGATGCCAAGAGAAGAACAAACAAGGCATGCAAGACGATATACAGTGTTTAAGCGGTGTGAATTGGATGAACAACGCCGGTTTGAATATTTTCTTCTTCAGATTAAAACAACACAATTATCACTAGCATATTTTTACATTAGTGGATAGTTTTATTTATTAAAATAGTGGAGTATATATATATATATATATATATATATATATATATATATATATATATATATATAAAACACAGATGGCGACATATAGAAAAATGTCGATAATACAATCGACTAGCTATAGAAGAAATGCCTCAATTTTGAGGATGCTAATGTTTAACTCAACCACAGAATACTAGCTATAATTTATATAAGAACGCGGAAATTCTTCGCACACGTGATTCGAGCCGTCAACATTAGAGAAAATTAGAGAAAATTACACGGCAAACGACAAATAGGCCGCCGTAAAGAAGTTTTATGGATCAACTCGAAGGAATAACCGATATCCCGGCTATACAGGAAATCCAAGCTGTGAAACAAATCTTTAAAGTGCGAAAATAGGCCCCGACTATTGATATTAAGCATACGATAGCATTATGATGATAATGATATATACATTTATATATAACCAACAAACACATTACATATGTACATATCAACATATAATCGTGCGTAAAAAAAGCGTCTCACGATACGACATAGATAAAGTTAAAACTTTTAACATGCATCTGTAGGTGGTACACACATGCCCATTTACAAATAAAGACACCTAATTTAACAAACACTCCCTATAATGTGTATATATATATATATATAATAATAATAATATACATATATATATAAATCGCCCTCCAATACGTATATATAAATTTCAAAGTTGTAATTATAATTTTACACATATGTATCTAGAGCGGGGCTATGTGCATACATACACATTCATAAACGCACACACAACTACTGAGCAATCAATAAACCGATTGATAATTTTAACTATTTAGAATTTTAATATACAGGCACTATGTATATATTATATACATATTACAAATGAACGAATTCTATACTGATTGTGAAACTGCATAATAAGTGATAAACTGTAAGATAATGCAAGATAAGAATAACGGTTAGAATTTAGAAAGAACCACTCCCATAAACGGGCTGATATACAAAAATAATACTTGGACATATTATATATATATATATATATATATATATATATATATATAGATATGTATATATATACACCGTGTTGTCTGCGTTCGTGATTTGTTAGCAACTTATCAATTCGTTTCAATTATTCTGGTACGCGTGCGTGCGGTAGTTATTCTCGCGAGTGCGCGTCACGCGAGTGCGATAGTTAGCTCCTTGTCGTTATCGCGTGCGTGTTTTCACTGCGTGCGACGTCAATCCTAAATAATATAATCGGGTGCGGCTACTCGCTGCCCACCACCGCCGAAGTTCCAAGCGAAAATTGATTATTCCGAAGATTACAACGTAATAAGCAATGGTCCGTAACCGCTGATATAACAGGTAACAAAGCTTCTATTAATAAAATCGCTCCGATTAAACTAATGAAAGATAATGTTAATGACGGCCCTGCGTGGCAAATTGTAGATTATACGAGAAAAAATCCTACGGAAGTATTAAATAAACAGAAAACAAAACTACTTCACAACAGAGAAACAGACTGGTGTTAGTATAGAAGACTCTGGAAGAACAAACTGACCGGTCAGACCGTCTAAAAACGACATGTCAGATAGAATGTACAGCAAGAAAATTTACAGAATAACCACAAACGGCCGCTTCAAACTCAACTCCAGCATATCCTAAATACATACAAAATCTCAAAGTGCAGAAAAGGAGAACGTGGATTCAGTGGCGTAACCCTGAAAGCAAACACCGCTTAAATGTACTGACTAAAAGAGTAAGGAATATACTTTTTGATTTAAAAAAAATGATGAATTCAGTACTTATATTTCTAATTTAACGTCCACAACTAAAACTGGATACAACTTGTACAAAGCAACAAAAAAATTAATAGACCGGTAGGATGTAGTCAACCGCTGAAACACGATGACGGTCAATGAGCCAGAACTGCTAAACAAACGGCAAACACCCTAGCAAAATACCCGTGTATTTCATGTTTCTAACACTACAACCAAACTATGTGAATTCCAACCTAAACGGGATGTAACGAAAATTAAAATGTTCTCTCCTCAAGAAGTGTAAAAGCACGTAGAATTACTGAACAATAGAAAATCCTCAGGCTTTGACGTGATAATACCGAGAATGTTGAAAGAGTTACCTAAAAGATCAGTAATGCTATTAACATATATACAACACTATTGTCAGAACAGCACATTTCCCAATTCAATGGAAGTTCTCGGAAATAATTATGATACTGGAAAGGATGGCACTAAGCCTACATTCTATAGACCCATCTCGCTATTGTGTCAACCCTTGGTAAACTACTAGAGAAATTAATACTAAATCGAATAAAATTGTCGAGGGAAAAAGTAATTCGACAACATCAATTTGGCTTCAAAAGCTCACACTCAATTGAACAGCAAATACATAAAGTTGTGGAAACAATTGAAGAAGGGATTTAAAATAAAGAATACAACGAAGTAATTTTTATCGATATCTCTAAAGCCTTTGACAAAATATGGTATGAAGTATTATCAATTACTGCAATCCTATCTAACAGACAGGCTATTTCAAGTCAAATACGACGATGATTACTCGGACATATACCCTATACACGCTGGTGTGCCACAGGGCAGTGTATTGGGACCGTTTTATATTCTATTATAGCGCTGACTTACCAACTGATGAACATGTACAAGTAGCAAAATGTGCAGATGACACGATGTTAATTGTATCTGAAAAAGATGCTAACAAGCTCGTTGCCGTCTTACAGGCAAACCTAAACACCACACTTAAGTGGGCACAAAAACTGGAATCTCCAAACAAATCCTAAAAAATGTACATACGTCTCTTTCTTCAATAGAAACACTCATAATAATTAACTTTAAACAATATACTTGTACCGGGAAGCAAAGGGGCGAAATACCTCGAAGTACATATAAATTGCACTCTGAACTAGAAACAGAAGAAGAGGAAGGAATTGGACCAAAAGCTGAGAAACCTATACTGGCTCATATCAATCGCGGCTGTCACTACGAAACAAGCTTTTAATATAATATACAATATGCTAACACTAATATGGACTTAACTGTGGAATTGTGCAAAACAATCGGAATCGGATGATCATCCAGCGGTTTCAGAACAGATTGATATATATGCCTTGGTACGTCACCAATGAACTGATCCATCGACATTTGGGGATTGATACCATCGACGAGGTCATCGACAGTCGAACTCAAAATCGCACGATACGTCTGTACGAACACTCCAACGAGTTAGCGGCAGCGATTCCAAACAAATCGGTGACAAAACGTCTGAAGAGGATCAATATTCAAGATCGTGTATTTGTCGATAGCCTATTAGGCTAACAAATTGGCAAACTAAATTCGTGATTTTTTTGGAGGGGAACTGTTACCCGGATACTCATTTTCGTATTAAGGCCGTAAAATCGAAGACGATCCTATGTGTGTACTATCGGCACATTTATATAACTGTGTTCTTATACATTCGGATGGTATTCAAACATTCGCATCCACCAATAGGATGTTGTCATTTTACATATGAACCAAATATCATCGGTATATACATAAATTTATCATTGATATAAACGCTTACTGATGTAACGATTCTCAAAAATATATTTATATTATTATTACTATTACTAATAATATTATTAATTATTATTATTAATATCATCGTTATTTTAGTTGGTATTTCACAAAAATAATTCTTACATTTGTTCAAGTTTTGTTAAAGACAAACAAACACACCATCAGCGCTGAATTGTGGCCAAATATAACTTCGTCTGCAATAATACGAAATACTCTAACAAATTAACCAAAAGGTAATCAACTATTTTATCGAATTTAATTATTTCGATTTTTTTTTTAAATTTTATATTAAGTTTTGTGTTTTTTTTTAAAATCGTTGTTCGTTTTCTTCCGTTATCTATCCATAAATGCTGGCGAATTGTACACTCTGATATTTCGTGTCAAAAAAAAATAAATAAATACTTCATATATATACGTTAGAAATTATTATTCAGACAACTATAATGAAGAATAAACGTGAATTAATTAAAACATTACAGCATTAAACTGAAGATAATCGGTTTTAAAAATTACCAATGTCTAAATTCCCAACAGAAGTTCTCCATCAGCTAGAAACAAAATTCAATAAACTGATTATATTCACTATCCGGTAATCTGAGCTCGCTTTATTAAATTTATTCTCATTGCATAAACTTCCAATTACTACTAGACTATTTTCCAATTACTAAAACTTAATAACTACTCCGTCTCCTTCTCTCGACTTTTCTAATCATTTCTCCGTGGACGATTTACAATTTTTTAACGAAGACTTTAAATCCCATTTTCCGGTTACAACGTGTAGCTATTTTTATTAATACTTTATTGGAACAAAGCAGACTCAGGAAAATACGTCAATTGTCTTTCATATGTAATCTTCATTTAAGGAAATGCAACAAAATGATGATAATAATGAAACCAATCAATAGTAAAAGACTACTTCGTTAATTTGCTTCTTACGCGACTTAACCGTTCACATTCGTTCAGCGGCTATTAATTATTTGACGCGGGGATTACGCTGCATGCTTGATCTATATTTATTCTTATTCTACATTAATAAATTCTCTTCTGATCAATATTTCGTCATTCCCCGCTCTTCGAGAGAAATATATTTCTCTTTCCGAAAAATTTCGATTATTTGAAATTAACAATTCGTATAATTAAAACCGACGGTAGTGTACAGTAGTAACATTTAAGTTAAAATCACTAAATGCATTTTATTAAAAACATCCGCAAAGCTTTCGGCTATCATTATCAAGTTAACGTACAAATAATAAAAATATATACGATATGTATGAAATATAAAATGTAAAATGACTAATTTATGTAACGTATAAACAATTTATAAAAATGGCAAAATAAAAAATAGTATTTATATATTATATATATCAGTCTAATAGTGAACGCGGTAAAACAACATACAAATTTTATACGTAAATATAGCACAAAAGCACAGAAAATAAAAATAAAGACTTCCGTCTAATATAAAAAATAATGATTTTTAACGATTTTTAAAATATACTTCTTAGAATTAAATTATTTTTTTATATCTTTCTTTATTATTTCCATTTTTTTATAGTAGTCTTCTTTTTTTAAAATGTTTTTCTTTATGTAAAATTTTATAATTTTGGTTAATATTATTGATTTTGCGTTTCAATAATTTTTTTTCGAAATAATAATTCATCACTGTTTTTATATGAAACTTGAAGTGTACTTTAAATCTTATTGCGAATTGTCTGTCTTTTTCTCTTACAATTTAATTTATATACTGCTGAATTTTTAAATATATCTTCTATTTCGTTGTTATTAATTGATTTTAATAATTTGTTATTATATCTCATTGTTAAATCTATGTTATATTTGTTAAATATTTTTACTTCTTACATAATTTATTGAACAGAAATAGTTCTATCTATTTCTGCATTTTTTATTGTAAGACTTTTTCCATATTTTATCAACTATAGCGGGATTATATTTATTATCGATCGCTGTTTGTTGGTTTTTTTCTATCATTATCTGTTAAAATTGATTTCGTTCTATTGATAGGCATCCTAATTTATGCATTTTTTGGGAGGAATGAATATAGGTATTAATTGTTGTGTATATTATATATATATATATATAACAATTTTTCGGTTAATAATGGTTAATTTTTAAATCCAGAAAACTGATTGTTTTCACTCCTATTTGTAATGTAAATTGAATGTTTTTATTATAATTATTTGGATTAAATACAAAACTGTTGGAATGTTTCTCGATTATTTTTTTTTAAATCATTCCACGCTTAATGATAAAAATAAAAAATAGTTGAACTAAAGTTCTCCGTTATAATCGAGCATTATTCGAAATTTTATCAAATTAAAAATCCACTTAAGACTGCGTACGGTGTGTTTGTTTATCTGCGATCGTTTTGTCGCTGTTTTTTAATTAATTAATACATTTTCGCAGAGTGTACAATTTTTTTTTATTATTACTATTATTTCAAAGTAGTCTTGAAATGCGTGCAAGGTGAGGTGTAAAATTTACAATTTCCTAAATTTTTTTTTAGTAGTAGTAGTATTTATGACGTTAAATACACCGACGATATTTATTGTGTAGAATTGAATATCCGGAAATTATAAATTAAACATATTTACTAGCTCGTTTTTAATAGGCGAAAAGAGTTTTTAACAATATACCACTTCCGTAATAAATTATATTACATTTTTCCCGGTATTATTGATGTTTTTGAGAGTAGAGTGATTTTATGAGTTAACAACACGAAATAAAAAAATACAATTTATTTGTAAATTTTTTGTATTTTTTCTTGAAAATTACTTTATAGTCGAAAAGCTTTGATAAAATAAAATAAATTTTTTAGCGATTAACATTGTTTTTATTTTGTTTCGTTAATTATTATTTTAGTTCGCGTCATTATTGAACTATAAATTACCAAGCGGAATTTGTTTTATCAAAAACTATTCGCAATTTACACCGAGTAAAGTGATTGTTAAATGTAAATTAATTTCAATTAACGTTGCGATACAAAATGTTAAGAATTTCGTCATAAATTATATTACAATTTTCCCACGTATTATTGATTTTAATTCGCGTCATTTATAAATTACGAAGCAGAATTTTGTATCATCCTTTTCACAATTTACTCGGAGTAAAGAGGTTATTAAAAAAATGTAAATTAATAATTTAAATTAACGTCTCGATATAAAGCGCTAACAATTTCGTAATAAATTATATTACAATTTTCCTCCTATTATTATATTAGTTTTCAAATTGTAAGCTATATAATCATCTCGTTTACAGTTTTTCAAATGAATATTTCCGCGATTTAAATGAGATAATTTAAGCCGACTTTATAAAACAGGACACGCATGATCGCGATTGCGTCCCGTGTTGACATTCCAGGGCGGAATCCAAATTGACTGTCATCTAAGTATTGGTTGATGTATGTCGATATTCGTCGTTTTATAATGCGCGGTAGGATTTTTGATGCGTGGTATAGCGGGCTGATTGTTCTGTAATCTGTGCAAGTTTTTGCCATGTATTTTTTTTGTATTCGGATTAGTGTAGTTATGCAAAATTACTTCGGTCATTGCTTCGTTTCCATTATTTTATTAATGATTTCATAACAGTCGGTTTTTTACACCACTTCCTGCATGTTTCGTAAGTTCTGATTTTGTCCATCCCTGGTGCTTTTTGGAGTGGTAAGTACTTTAGTGCAGATTCGAATTCTTCATACAGTATTGGGTTATTCTCTGCTTCTTCATTATCATTGTGTTGTAGGGGGGGTCCATGCTGTCGTACCTGTATAAAGTACTTCAACATAGTTTCGCCATATTGTTGCTTTCGCTGCGGCATCACTGATTACATCCTCATTTATGTCTATTAGTGTCCTACATGTGTACCCTGATGTATGATTTGATAATTGTTTGATTCTTCTATTCGATAGATCACTGCGTCCTTTGCTTTTCAGGTTTTCAATTTCCTTACATTGCTCGTTCTACCAGTCTTCTCGCACTTTCCTACATTTTCGTAACATATCATTCCTTAGTTGTCTAAAGATCTCTTGCCCATTAGTTTTGTCGTCTTATAACGTCGTTTCTTATCCATTACTCCAAGTATATCATTGATAATCCATGGTTTCCGTCTCTCTTCTTTTCACCACTCCTTAGCTGCGGACTTGATGGTCTCTCTTATTTTTGACCAGTTTCCGTTAATATCTTCGTTGTCTGTTGGATTTTTCTTATCTAGTTTTTCTAGCATAACTTCTGTTCTATTTTTAAAAAGATTACTTATTATGTCGTTTTTCAACTTTTCTGTATTCCATTTTGGAGAACCTGTTAGTCTTTTAGGTTTCTTCATCTGTAATCTTGTGCTCATTATTACAAGCGAGTGATCTGTATCTGCGTCAGCCCCTGGGTACGCCATCAATTTTTTCACTTGGTTCCGGTATCTTTGCTTCACCAGAATATAATCCACTTGACACCTTCTCCTATCGCCCGGAGTCTTCCATGTACATCTTCTGCGGTTGTGTGTCTTGAATCAAGTATTTGTTATAACGAATCTATCTGTACAAAAATTTACTAATCGCTGTCCTCTCTTATTTCGTTTTCCAAGTCCAAAATTACCGCATGTATTCTCATCGCGATTCTCTCCAACTATCCGCGTTGAAATCGTCCATTATAATTAAATTATCATCTGCCGGTACTCCTAATATGATGTTTTCCAAAACGTCATATGTTTCTTCTATTGTCTCATCCGAGCTAGCAGTAGCAGGCATATAACATTGAATAACCGACACCTTTACCGGCTTGCAATTAAACCTTGCTACTACAAATCTACGATTAATGTTTTTTATATCTATTATAATGCTTCTTGGAATAGTTTCCTCGTAATTAAGGCAACTCCACCTTGTCCATCCTTGCTTCCTGAATGGACAATTTTATAGTTCCCACTATTAAATTCTCCTTCTAGTTTATATCTAGTTTCTGATATTCCCAATATCTGAAGATTGTGCCGGTCCATTTCTCTCTTTATGTTTTCCAATTTTACATTGTGCCTATATTCCAGGTTGCGATCCTATGTAGGGGTTTCGTGTCCTGACGACACCTGGGAAACCCCTTTCATTCTTCCCCTGCCGGGTTCGACATCTTCACAGTTGTTGTAGATCTCGTTGCCGGTACCAATACTATCTACTTAACACTGCATAGGTTTACTTGGGAAATAATGTGGTGTGGTTTCCCCTTGCCTTCCACATGATTTTCTGTTAGGGCTTATTCCCTTAGCCTTTAGACAAAATCCTAACCCGAAGGCAGCGTGGTTTTTACTGTTGGGACAGCAAGTGAGAGATATTTATACAGGCGTCCTCAACTCGCCAAGATTTAATCGACCATCTCAGGAATGTGGAGTTTTGTAGACAGTTCCCAAGCTGTCTCTCCATCTCCTTCTGCCGATAAACCTGTCACTACTGGAATTATCTGCATGAGACTTTCCACCAGTAGCCGCTCTTTGATTCGCGACTGCTTATTGGTTATTCACAGCTGGCCAGTATATCTACTGGTCATTCCACTATCCACCACCCGTGGACGCGCACCGTTCCGATTAGAGCTCCGGATCCCAGAATGTACGTAGTCCCTATATATATATATATATATATATATATATATATATATATATATATATATATATATATATGTATGTCATCATCATCATCATCATGTCCGTTACCAAACATCGGCTAACACTTTTCCAATTCTTTGTCTATCTGATACATTCCGGAATAGTTCAACTATACTCGCGTTGTACCACTGCTCCAAACTCTTCACCCATTTTGTTGTTCCTCTTCCCGACGGTTTCTTCACCACGATCTTTTCTTGTACAAGAAGATCTAGTGTATTATACCATTTCGATTATATGACCAAAATATTTCAGTTTCTGATGTTTGACTTCTTTTACTATTTCTCTACTTTTATTTAAACGACTTAATGTTTCACAGTTTCTCATCTTGTCAGTCCATTTTACTTTAAAAATTCTGCAATATAGTCATTTTTCAAAGGCATCTAGTTTTTTTTCTAACGTTAAAGTCCAACTTTCAACGTCATACAAACATTTTACCAGTCTTAGCTTTAATTCTATATTTATGTTTTCACGACATAATATAACCATAAGTTTAGAAAATGCATTACTGGCTTTCTCAATTCGTATTCTTCTTTCTTTGCTCGTTTCCCATTGTTCATTTATGTTGCTACCCAGGTACTCGATATTCCTTATCTATTGTTCCTCCATCAGTTATTAGCTATCGTGTTTTTGTTTTTCCTATTTATTACCACGTATCTTGTTTTAAAAATATTTAAGATGTATTCGTTGCATATTGTTGTGAAAACATCGACAAATTTCTATATTTCTTCTGGTATTCGATGTTGAAGTGGTATCATCTGCATATCTTGTTTACCGCTGTTCCATTTATTTTAATACGATTTTTAAATTTCTTTTGTACTTCTTCGAAGAAATTTTGATAATATATATTAAATAAGAGCGGCGACCGGATATAACCTTGTCTTACACCTTTGCATGTCGTCACATACTCTGTAATCTGCTGTTCAATTTTAATCCTTGATTACTGGTTCCAACATAGGGTTTTATGTCATCAATGCGGGGGTTCTTTCTAAAATATACATTAATCTTTTATGTTTTACATTATCGACCGCTTTCTGAAAGTCCACGAGGCGTAATAACATCTCTACAACGGTCGACTAATGGCCTGACGCTGAATCTGGTACATAGATTCCTCCATATATACATATGTAAATATATAAAGCATATTATTTAGACCTACACGAAATATTGCCCCCCCCTATTATTGTACTTTCTAGATAAGCCCACCACGTAGACTTAGGAGCGTGAGACAAAAATATAAATGAAGCCCCTTAATTAAAATAGAAAAAAAATATTTTACAAAAAAATTGAATACATTTCAAAATCCAATAATCCGGTATCTTTACAAATAATTAAATAATTTATAATAATTCGAAAGCTCGGAATGTAGTGATTTAAAAAAAGAAAATAAATAATAAAAATGCGTTAAAATCGCTAAAAATTTTTATTTAAGAAAAAATCACAAAGCTTTTCGGCTGTTAAGCCATTATCGAGTGAATATTAAAACATACGTATATACATGTAAAAGATATTACATAGATACACAATTTGTAGAAATAGTGAACGTGATCAAAAAACACAATCAACGATCGGCAATACAAAGTTTATACATAAACAAAAAAAAATTAGCAAAAACCTCCAACAATATGAAATTTATACATAAACGATAACATAATTTTATACATACAAAATAGTCTATTGCGCTATTGTTTAGTAGTTGTTTGTTGTTGTATAAATTTTATATCGTCGATTGTTGACTTTTTTGTTAACTAAATTCACTATTTTGGCGAGAATTGTGTATCCAAGTAATTTATTTTTTTATATGCACTCGATAAAGGCTTAACAGCCGAAAAGCTTTAGGATTTTCATAAAGAAAATTTTTTGCTGATTTTAAAACTCCTTTTTGTTGTTTAATTTTAAAAAATATAACGTTTCCATCAATTCCTGTTTTGTAAATTTTAGACTTTATACTATGGATAATATAATTAAACGAACTGAATGACAAGCATGGCTTGAAGCGTACCTGAGTGGTGAATGCGAAGTTAAATCAAATTAATAATAGTGATATATTTTTATTATGACATTCTGGACAATCGACTATCTTAATCGTGGGTTTTTTTTCGGTAATATTCAAATTGTTTTATAAAAAATATGATGTTGTTAACTTGTTTATAAGATTCGCGATAACTACGTATTTCCTGGAATTCGTTAGTTATAATATTTGTATTTTATATTTTTTAACGAATAAAGCGTAAAGAAAAACGTTAATTAGCAGGACTGAAAAATTGCGTAGCTTGATGGAATTCTTAAATGTAACGCGCATAAAAAAATTTAAGATATATATATACATATATATATATATATATATATATATATATATATATATATGTATATAAAAGAGAAGATAAAAAATATATTTACATTTGAGGTTCCGAGTAAAAGCGTAGAGTTAAAGAGAATTTTAATTTTTCAGGTTTTCGAGCACCTCTTTCATCTTGAACCAGCAATTTACGTCATTTGCCCACCCTTGTTTTTCTAAGTTACATGTTTCTGTTACTTTATACAAGCTGCGTGTATTTTTATATTTATAATGAGAGAGAGAGAGAGAAAGAGAGAGGACGCATTTCCATTTCCCGACACCGTCAAATTATTTGGAAATTTGGCTTCGGTTTTTGATAGATGAATACTAATTTTCCACTTATTATAATATCTGAGAATACGTGATACGCCAATTTGAAGTATGTTCTAGAGAGTCCTCATCATTAAGTGGCCTTTCGGTACCTAGGCAACTACTTAGCTACATATAATATGTTGTACAGTATATAAAGTAGGGCACATAAACACGCGCGAACTGATTGTAATCGTTTTGTTATCACCACAACAAAATGCAGCCCCGCGTATTTTTGTAATGTACTATATTGTTAATAGTCCGCATATAGCGTTGTGCATAGTAGCTTGCCATTGTCTTCCGCGCAATAATATTAGGATTATTTATTATTTTTAAATTTTTGCTTGGCCGATCGTATTCGAACACGTATAAAAATACGTGCTCTAGTCACTATTCTATTCCGGATAGTAGTAGGTCGAAATGCGCTATAAAAAAACAGCCGCATCGTCTGTGTAAAGTGTCACTTGTGCATTCTGCGCTTCTGTGAAACCGTATAAATGCGAAAAATTCCTAATATATTCCTCGCCCAGAAGCGTGTTTTTAATTGAAGAGGCCGAATCACCGACGTTTACACAGTTACGTAAAAAGTTCAAAAATAACTGCTAATTAATTTAATTTAATTTAATTTAATTAAATAAGGGGGAAATACACATTTAATTAATTTTCGCCTAAAATCACCGCGTTACATATCATAAACGCCTTAGCAGCGTCAAAGAGAACTTTTAAAATAATTAAAATCACAAACTCGGCTACGCTGGATATTTGACGAGGAAAACCAAACTGTACCTTTAGGAGCAATATTGTTAGTTTCAAAATATTTCCTTGAAGAACAACTAACTAAACTAATCGAATCGGTCGAATGTTGCAAATCTGAGAACTATTCTTTCCTTGTTATATAGAAAGTACTTTTGCGGTTATCCAACAGTGCGGGAAATGACTGAATTTAAAGTATATTCCTAAATTCTACAATTAACAAGAGTTTCACCATAGATGAAATTTTAGACGGAGAACAAAATTAACCATCTATCCAACGGATGAAAAATAATGGTTAATTATTTCGCGTTTTAATAATCAAGTTTGTTTACTTTTCAAAACGATAATTAATCGTTCTCGTTTTATTTGACGTTGTTTACAGCAAACCGACATACAAATAAACGATCTGATAGACTACAAATGTCGTCAACTAGGCAAGTGCACCAGCAAAGGTAGAGCGTATCATTTGTCGCAATGGATGAAAGGAGAATTGGATAATAATAACGCGGTCGCCTATCAACAAGACGAATCTGAAGATCCGGATGTTGAAATCTGGTCGGAAAAAGATTTAAAACTCAGAACCGCTCAACTAGGACATTCGCTTTGTAAAGACGGTAACGGAATAGTTTATACGCATTTAAGTCGGTCTACCAGCAAAACCAGTTTGGTAAATATATTCGCATTATTTTTGATAACATTTTGACACCGGTATGTTTTTTTTATTCTCACTAAATTGTAGAATACCTAAAAAAAAACCCACCTAAATCTAGTACACGCCGTGAAATAAATTACCCGCAAAATATAAAATTTATTAGATAGAAAACAAATTGATTACACCGACAATCCAAATTAATTCATAGAACTATTTTTTTTTTAACATATGTTTCCGAAGATAATCACTTTTTTATCTCCTTCCGGCAAATTACACCCAAGTTTTTGATATAAAAGTCTGCGAATACAATTTTTGCAGTACACTATATAGCGCCTGCAACACGCTTAAAAAATTTTAATAAAAAAACATTTTAACACGAACGAAATATCTCTTATAGTAATTTTTCAAAAAGGTAATTGTTTAGCCAAAGTGCGAGTCTAAAAAAAAAAATCGATAATTTCGAAGTAATAATAAACCATCAAATACAATTAGAATCGGACTGAGCATCGAGACACCGAAATCATTCGCAGATTTTTAAATGTTCCATTACTGAACGATCACGCGTGTAGATATCCGACGGCGGAATAGGAAACAATAGTAATATTTAATCCACGAATAGCACGATGTATAGTATAGGAATAACTAATTCCTTCAAAGTCGTCTAATCACTGCCGTGTCGATCGTTACAGTATTTGCAGTCGATTAGAAAAATTCGATCTCAGCGTGGAATCGGATAAATTTAATGTTTATATATCTATTTACTAGCACGCATTTCAGACGCGAATGTTACCAAATCGTAATAATAATATTTTCTGTACGCGTCGTAGGCTGCGGCTCCTGAAATTCTTGAAATACCGGAAGGGCCAGTGTGTCAAAAATGTCATACCACGTGTTTACGTAGTCCAAAAAATACGCGCGAAAACTCTGAAGTATCGGACGCATTCCTTGACAGTCAAAATCAATTACAAGGAATATCCACTTCCTATACTTTACTTAGCCCGACTGATCCATTCAATCCGATCCCTGATATTTCCATTACGCCTCCGGACTCGCCTCCATTTAACGAATACAAGAGTACTGCAGGTTCGTGTAAATATCAGGTGAGAATTAACACAATTTTACGTTTAATAAATTTTAGCACTAGCAGTACAAATTTCTCGAACAAAATCGACCACTTACAAACAAACAAATATATATACATATATATAAATGTACTAGAACTTACCCACGATCTCACTTGTGTAATTATTTTTTTCGATAGAATAATCTTTCTTTTACAACGGGAAAGCAAAAAATCCAGAACAGAGGGATATATATATATATATATATATATATAGAGAGAGAGAGAGAGAGAAAGAGAGAGAGAGAGAGAGAGAAAGAGAGAGAGAGAGAAAGAGAGAGAGAGAGAGAGATAGATGGATAGACAGATATATAGATATGTATATTATGTTCAGTTAGTGAAGGTATAGAGATAGAGAGAGACTTACAGAGAGAGAGAGACTTACAGAGAGAGAGAGAGACTTACAGAGAGAGAGAGAGAGAGAGAGAGAGAGTGAGAGTGAGAGTGATGGAGTGTAGCCGAAATAACGAACGGGTGATGCACGTTTCGTAGGCTTTGTATATATATATATATATATATATATTGCAATCGTTCCGCTTACTGTTTCCCATTTTTAGGTGAAACGATCAGACAGAGATCGGACTATCATATAAAATTGTTAAAAGAAAGAGACAGCGATATTTTAAAACTTTAAATTATTGTAATTTCTGCCCTATGCGTGATATCAATGTGAAACAAAGCTTAGAACAAATCCGATGATATAGGCTATAAGCTACATGAATTTCACCATTATTGCTGAAATATTTTTTTAGTTGAATCGGAACAGACAGACAGACAAAAATAGATAGATTTTTCTGTTTACATGTGATAAAAATAGTGCAATGCAGTGATTATAATGAAAATATTCGCGAATCACAGACAGGCACTACAGTTTTATATATTAGTATAGAAGTATAGAAATATATATGTACACGGTGCGTCCCATAAGTTCTGGTACTGGTGCTCCCAAACCCACACAAAAAAAATGTTTTCAAGATGATTTTTATTCGAAGTAGTGTCCCTTAGATTTAATACAACTAATAGCGCGATCTTTCAACTTGTTTAAGCCCTTAGAAAACGCCTTGGCTTCGATTGTCTTGAGTCGGCTCGTCACAGCTGCTTCAATCTGTGCAATCGAGCAAAAATGAGTTCCTTTGGGAACAGAAAATAGTCCAGAGGACTCATGTCTGGTGAGTGTGAGGTTGGCGAAGCACTGGAGCCATTTTTTGGGCCAAAAACTGGACTTTGAGTGCTGTGATCACAATTCTGGCCTGACGCGTGCAATTCTTTTACACAGGCGATCCAAAACATCATTATAGAATGCGGCATTTACAGTGGTGCTCTGAGGAACAAATTCTTTGTGGATAATACCTTTTGAATAAAAAAAAAAAACGATCAACATCACCTTGACTTTCGATTTTTGAAAATGAAGTTTCTTGGGTTGCGGTGAATCTTAGCCGCACTTTGACGTTTGTTTCGGGGTCATATGCAGAACTGTCGTCTCCCGTGATTATTTTCTGAAGAAAATTTGAATTTTTTTGATCATTTTAAGGACCTCTTCCGCATGAGAAACTCGCTGCTGTTTTTGGTGGTCTGTCAGCGAATGTGGAACAAAGCGCGCGCACAGTTTCCTCTTCTTTAAATCGTTCGTTATAATTCGTTGAACAATCGTTTTCAAAATACCAGTAAGGTCTGCCACCATGTTCGATGTTCGTTCAACACAGCGGCGACACAAGCGATGTTGTCAGATGTTTTCGTGGTGCAAGGCCGCCCGCTTCTCTCTTCAATCGACTCCCTACCCGACGCAAACGCACTAAACCATCGAAATGCTGTAGTATGACCTACTACAGACTCACCATAAGCTTATTTTAACATATCATACGTTTCCGTGCATATTTTTCAAGCTTTAAAACAAAATTTAATGGCGGTACGTTATTCGTGATTTTCAGCCATGACGCAAGTAACCAACTATGTGTCGCATAAAGTAACACCAAACTGTTAACTGAAGCTAACCTTCAGAACGCTTTAAAAATTTAACCACCTATAGAAAAAAGATGTAGAAGCAAGTTCCTAGATTTTTGTAAAGATCGCGCCACTAGTTTCAATTTGACGGCACTAGTCCCAGAACTTATGGGACGCAATATGTATATATGTGTGTGTGTAAATCATATTATGAGTTGCATGTAATCAGTAAAAATCACTGGCGTGCATTCCAGGTAAGCGAGGTACCCAGAAAAATCTTGAGAAAATATTTTTTTTATCTTAACTTATAAAAGTATTAAAATAGGAAGCGATCACATTTCCGCTTATTGCTTCAACAATTGCACAGAACGCGTGGCGCTACATACAGTTGCTGGTTGACACATATATACAGTTAAAACAGAATGTTAGTATTATTAGGAAGTGTTCTGTTTATCTAAATGCAGCCGCGTCATGTTAGTTGGTTACACATACACATAGAAGGATTCCTTCAATACGTGTTGCAAACGGTTCTGAAAACTGGAGAGGGGCAAGGTCCATCAAACTGGTCCAACAGGGCAGCGATTAGAACATCGCTTATTACTTACTACCTCTCTTCTGCGGATAATTTACCAACACAAAGACATACTAGCAAACGTAAACGTGATGAAAACGTGCCTATGGTAAGCGACTGTAATATCGCTTTTCGCTCGATTCGATAGTTTAATAACTAACAATGCGGTTTTTGTGTATCTACTGCATGTGATCCGATCTTTTTTAAAAGCAAAATGCGTGTTCGGGAATTGATTGAAAAACCTTTTTCGCGATTTAGTTTTAATGAACAGTTAGAAATTATAAATTGTGGTAAGCCAAAACCAGAATTACCTTCTTTAAAAACTGAACAAAAAAAAGGTGGTACGACTTTTACCAGAAATTTCAATATATCGCAATATGAAAAAATTTTGTGGTTAACTGGTTGTGAAGATGGTGGAAAATTATTTTGTTGGCCGTGTCTATTATTTGGTACTGAAAAAGAAAAATGCGTGTGGAATGATCCTACTGAAGGGTACGATAACTTGAATAATTTGATCAATGCGGTTAAAAAACATGAACTTTCCCAGATTCATATTTTTTCCTCCATGAAGCTGAAAAAATTTGGTAAGTCACGCATAGATTTACAATTAAACGATAACGTACGAATTGAAGTGATAAAACATAATGAAGTTGTACTACAAAATAGGAACATTTTAAAAAGATTAATCGATGCAGTATGTTATCTCGGTGTTCATGAGCTTGCTTTCCGTGGTCACTCTGAAAATACTGATTCGGATAATCGTGGGAATTATGTAGACCTTCTTCAATTACTTTCTAAATATGGTATAATTCTAAAAACACACCTAGAAACATCTACAACGTTCCGTGGGACCTCAAATCGTATTCAGAATGATTTAATTTCTTCAGTACACGCTGTTGTTCAAGGTAAGATAAAAGAAGAAATCAAAAACGCAAAGTACGTTGCTATATTACTGGATGAAACGTCGGACGTTTCAAATAAATCGCAGCTGTCTGTAGTTTTACGTTATATATGCAGTCACACTGCAAAAGCTCGAGAGAGATTTATTAAATTTATTGATGTTAGTGCAGATCGATCTGCTGATGGTATACTTGAGTATGTTAAAATACGATTTAGCTAAGAAACTCGTGGCGCAAACATACGATGGGGCAGCGGTGATGGCAGGACAAGTAGGAGGTTTACGCACAAAATTCCAAAAATTGTATCCGAAAGCACTATTTGTCCATTGTTTTAGTCATTCGTTGAATTTAGTTTTATCACAATCCGCTTCAAATATAAAAGAATGTAGAATTTTTTTTCAGACATTATCTGGATTGGGTGCTTTTTTTTAACAAATCAACCAAACGCGCACATGCACTTAGTGAATTTACTACTAAAAAAATGCCAAGAAACGCACCAACCAGATGGAATTTCTCTTCCAGATTGATAAGCACGGTTAAAGAATATCATCATTGTTTCACTGAGTTTTTTGAAACTGTTATTGAAAATTCGGAACAGTGGGATACTGAAACCGTAATATCAGCCCAAGGATTCCTGAAATTTTTCAGCGAAGTTCGAACTTTATTCTTCATCGAAATTTTTTCCAAAATATTTGCGCTATGATGTCTTATACGATATTTTGCAAAAAAAAAAAACAACTAGATATTTTATGTTGTATGAAAAAAATTCAAGAAACTCAAATGGAAATCCAAAAATATAGGAACGACGCGATCTTCAAAAGCATATGGAATTATGCAAAGTCAAAAGAAAACAAAGAATTTGTTGTGAGAAAAAGACGAAAACTATCAGAACCAGAAGATGAAGAAACACACGCACGTGCACTGTTCAACGAAATCTTTGACAATGTTCTAACTCAGCTGAGTGAACGTTTTGGAAATCTTGATCAATTGAAATTTTTATCGCTTCTAGTTACAAGTAAATAGAAGAGTATAAAAAAAATTTCCAAACGAAATTTTTTCAAATTTAAAAGAAAGCTATGGGGAGAGTTTTTCGACGATGTAAAGCTGAAAAATCAATTGCTCTCGGTGTATATGGATGGCGACCTTAATAAAATGAATCCGCATAAATTAGTGGAAGCAATGAAGGCGTCTGAGTTCGATGAGATCTTGTCCGAAGTTTATAAATTAGGTCAATTAATATTGACAATACCTAGTACAACTGCTAGTGTAGAGAGGTCGTTTTCAGCATTGAAACGAATAAAATCATACCAGAGATCGACACAGGGACAGGAACGATTAAGTGGCTTATCTTTGATATGCATTGAAAAACCGTTGTTAAATCAGCTCCAAAATGAACCTATGAGTACGTTTTACGATCTTGTTATAACCGACTTTATTAAATTAGATCGCCGAATGGATTTTGTATTTAAATAAGTATTAAATAGACGTATTATCGCGTGTTTCCTGTAAATAAATTTTCGTTTGATGTAGTATTACACTTCATATGGTCATCGCTTACCCTCTAAAAAAATTCACGGCACGCCACTGGTAAAAATGTCTATGTGTAATTTCCAAATGTAATGCTTTTTAAAATATCTAACTCAATCAATAACGATACAGGTTGAATTCAAATAAGCACCCCATATACTGTTAAGAAGAGAACGAAGTATAAGCAACATACATTTGAAGGGAGCGTAAATTAATTTCATCAAAATTTAACATGTAAAGTTTTCATTTATGATCGCCTATCAACCAGGTCATATCCATCTGATGTACATCTGCAATATCAAACATCAAAATGTCAAGACCGAAGTATACTATACGTACGAACAGTTGTTAAAGTAGGCACGCAGGTTAGAAATGCACTGAAATCGAACGACAGTTAATTTGTCACATCGTGACAATATTGCACGTAAACTGAACCGCTGTATTAGATTCTTCGCACCAATTTGATTGACTCGAATTACTTTTTTTTTTTTTTTAATATATATATATATATATATGTATGTTTATGCGTGTGTGTGTGTATTTATTTCTATCACAACTGACCAACTTTAGAAACTCAGTAGTGCTCCCTCTAAACCTATACTAATTGGACAAAGTCCGAAGATAGTCTGCATATTTCATTGGAAACTATCAGCAGATTGGTAGCAAGTGGATTCCTATGAATGCTAATTCCGGAGGGGGATATGTTTGTTTTCTTGTCTTTTGATCCTCTCGCAAACATAATATGACTCAAATGATAACACATATTTTCTTTGTTTTCCCTGTCACGCGATCCGTACAATAATTGCTCGTTGGCTTATTACAAAAAATTTATAGATGATCTTCGACATTAAACAAACGAAACTTTATTATATTGAACCCGGTTATTGATTTTTACGCTAAACCATCGCGCGTCTTTCTATAATACACGAAGTAACAATTTAATAAATTAGTTTAGCGTCCTATTCAAGACTAATTTTAAATCGGATTTAAATTTATTTATTAGGACAATGGTAATGCGGAAGAAGAATCTTTAAATACGGCCATTAAAATAGTGAATGAAGAAACTATTTATCAACCGAAAGGTTCACCGGCGCTGAAGAAATACGCCTCGTTTTGCGACATAAGTTCCTTACCGGATGATGTTTCATTCGAGAAGGAAAATAATTATAACGACTTAGAAACTGAACCGGACACGAATAATGGTAATTACTAATTATACGTGCGCATCGTCAGTTTAATAATTTCTACGAAACGACGATTTTGTTCGAAACATGAAAGAACTATATGACGCTTGTGTAGACTAGAGCTACAAAAATTCGGAGTAGAATTTTCTTGGTACTTAAAAATAGCACACGTGCAATATAAACAAAAATAAACAAAAAAAAATGATAGTATAATTTTACCGACTATATTAAACGTAAAAATTATAATTTACATAAAGCGAGTTTATTTGATAATATAGATTTAATTAATTTAAATCATTTGTTGAAATCGAAAACACATTAACTCCGAATAGTACTTCTTCCTCGAAATTACCATTATATTTCCGACAGTAATAATAATAATAATAATAATAATAATATAATAATAATAATTGTTTATTAATATTTCATTATTCAAATTAATGTTTTACAGTTTGTTTCATTTACGAAGGTACAGTCCAGTTTAGGATTAATCAGTGTACTACTCCCCCCTTTTTTTTATTAATATTATTCAAATTAATGTTTTACAGTCTGTTACATTTACAGAGATCCAATACACTGAACCGCCAGTTTAAGCTGAATCAGTGTACTACTCCCCTTTAAAATACTCTATTATAGTCTATAATATATAGTGGTCACTTGTACACTCACATTTTCAAGGGCTGTGCGTCAGTTTCACTGCCAATCATAGAAAGTATATATACGTGCACTTATAACTTTTATACGAGGTAATATACTATAATATAGGTGTACTAGATGCGTAAATGTGAGAATTATTTATATGTGATACATATATATATATATATATATACAACTTAAGCATTATTGCACAGAAAGTTCACACAAACGCACATACATACGCATACATAATGCATGCATGCGCGCAGAAATACATTCAACCTATAGATAAAATTTTATTTGGGTGCTGAAAAGTTTTACCGCTGTTCGGCAAAATGTTAAAAAAAAAACACTTTAGTAACCCTTGAATTTCTTACTCGTGATGCATCAAAAGTAAATAACTAAAATTAGTTCATTTATCCTCTAAGTCAAATTTATTTTTATCCTATACTCTTGTATGGTCTGAGATAGAACATAGAAATAGTACATGGTCGGCAGTTTATACTGTATTCGCACTTGTCATCCTTACTTAAATGAAAACGAAGTAGATCGAAATTTTCCCATGCCCCGTTAGTAATTGGATAGAATAGAAATCGGAAATAATTTCGATTTTGCGTCTACATGATACATTGGGGATTAAGCCTGAGGTGTGCCGCCGCCCAGTATTATTTTCTTTGTCAAATTTCTAGATAGTGTAAAAGCAAAGATATATTGAGTTCCAACTGGTAATTATTGTTCCGAGTGAATTTCTTTACTAATTGTTTTTTCCTACTTATTTTAACGCGTCGATAGCCGACCTCTATTTTGGTTGCTATTTATTCTTGTTGTTCGAATTCGAACCATTGATGTTGTTACTATGTTCACAACAATCGTTTCTGTAGTTTTCCTTTATCGCTTGTTCTTCTATTGAATCGATTGAATCCCATGTCATATGTGACTGACGTTGTCCATTACCTCCAGCTCATTATGACTGTTTTGTATAATGCGATAACACGCAATTTTTTTATTTTTACTCCATATTAATAAATATCACTTTCGAACCATTGTAGTTAATTTGAACATTTTCTGTTTCACTTAGAAGCGAAATAAAACCTTAAAAAAAAAAAAAAAGTAAATCATTTATGACACTGACATTGCCTGTTATCGCACTATATGTGAAAATATAAAGATTTCATTTCATTTTTCAGTACCATTAACCGTTCCACTCGCTTAAAATTATTTAAATATTTTTTTAAAAACGTCAGTCATATATGAGCAACACTTGTTGTTACATCGCGAATAAAATAAAAAACGCCCTTGTTATTTGTTTCAAAACGAAAATTTAACAACTTTTATGTATTAGTCAGAAATATTGAATTTTTTATCACAACCGTACTCGCCAGCTATAATTGACTGACGTGTTTATTATCACCAACAAAGTTTAAAATGTTGCTCGGCACTCAAAGTGTTAAAATTTCCATATTATTACTTCCCCTTCTTATTTAGCTTTCCGTACTATTTTTAAAAACTAACGCAGAGTCGTTGTTCGATGTTTAATCGAGATCGATGTTAAGCTCTACACAAGATTCTTCTGTTGATTATTTTTTCCTAATCTGTTTCACGCAAAATAAATAAACGAATAAATAATAAATCATTATTCGCAAAGCGGATTAATAGGAAAAAATAGAGTATACCGAGCAATAGTGATACGCTCTTAATAGTCTTAAACTTTTTTATAACTGTTAGGTAAATGATTATATAAGAAAAATACAATAATACATTACGCAGTGGGGGGAAAAGTTTAATGTAATAATAAGATAAAAAAAAAATATTAAGTACAAAAAGAAAACCCTTGGTTCTGTGCTTCTATTTAAATTTTGCGATTCGAAGTATATAAATAGAAAATATAAGGATCGGAATTTTGTACTTATATCCTCGAATTATTTTCTTGCGAGACGCATAAACAACTTTAATAATCCTCGATAGTTCTTTGCGATATATTTACCACGTCTTACAAAATATCAGTTTCCACGCAAGTTTTAATTAAATAATTAAAATTCGTAAATATCGTATTTATAAAAATCATCAAATATAATATTTTCTTTAAGTTTGTTCAAGAGAAACGTTTGTTTTAAGTAATATTTAATTAATTATTTACTTTAGTCATTTAAAGTGTCACTTTCATCAGTCAGGTTACTGACAGTTCGATGTAGCTAGTTAGTATACGATTTTCAACGTTATACAAGTGTATAAAAAGAATGGAGTAGAATTATAGGGTTAATCTCACCTAACGTGACATTTGCTGCAATTAAAATATATCGGCCTCAGTACCGAGATTTATAGGAAGTTGTTTGACAATTCAACACCGATCTAACAAAAGGTGTGTTAACGATTATGACATATATATATACAGACAGCTTAAATATCTAGATAGAAATTTCGTAACCGTGTTATAAACGCGCGTGATATACTGCTCGTCATCCGCCCTTAAGGGTTCTACATGGGCACTCGTTAAGAATAACGTGTTAAAGAAATTTTAAAGAAATTTTATGCAACGGTAGATGTTCTACTTACACACACACACGTTCAATAATTAGTTGATGTACAAAGCATCAATTTCGTAAGTTATACTATTAGCGTGTATTAATTTTATGATAAAAAATTATCAAAATTTGAAAATAATACTTTTTGGATGAAGTTTCATTCGCAAAACATTATAAATGATATACTCACCGCTTTCTTGAAAAATAGAAGCTGTTTAATTAATTGCGGTTTCTTGTTCCGTTTAAATATGTCTAGCTATTAAGGCAGATAAGTAGGTTTGTTGCGGGTAGCGGGGGTGTGAAACCCTGACAATAAGACAAATTTCAAGCGAAGACAATTAATATAGAACGAAAATAAATACGATAAAACATAATCTACTTAGATGCTAGAAGAATGTTAACGACTGAAGCAAAAGTCATTTAGGAACAAATAATTCGTGTAGTTTATTTCTTATTGACTACTTCCGGGTGTAGGATAAAGAATATTTAAAGTCCACACAATCTGATCGATTAAGAGATAGCTGGAAAACCTATTGCTCTTGATAAACGTAGATGATTTTAAATTGTAATTAATTTATTTATTATAATAACGAACGAAGAATTAATAAGTTAAATTGAATTATTTACGATTATTATTGTATATTATTTTTTTATTTATATGCATATACCGAAACAATGTTGGCCGTAGACGCGGATATTATGTTTTTGAACCACGTTATCTAGCTTAATGGAATGTAGAAAACAAATTACTTTAGGTAGAATACGCGGATCATTAGTAGCACAAGTAAAGGCGTAAAATATTAAAATAGAACGTATAGATGCAAATTAGAGCCATTTTAATACGGGTTTAGTTTACTTTACTGATAGTATTAATATTTATGTGTGTATGTAAATATCGTATTTCTTCTAAAATTTATTATTTAGTAAGGAGTGGCAGTTGGATGAATCGTGCAAGTTTATTTGTTGCCAACAAAGTGGCCCTATTTGAAAAGCTCGGTGAAAATATAACCAATGCAACGTTTTTAAACAGGTTTGTTTAAATATTCATAATTAAACTAATCTAAGCTATAAAAAAAATATATATATATATTAACTTATTTAAAACATTCCGAGATATTATGAGTTTAGAGGGATTCCTAATAAGTTAGCATTTACTCGAAAATGAATAAATTGTAATGGTTCTGTTTCAGCTTTATTAAATCTGTTTTTATTTTATGTTATTATTACATTATATATAATCAAATCTATCTATGTGAAATAAAAATCCTGTACAGACCATTTAAGCAAGTAAAAGATTATATCCAATAATCAATCTCACAATATTGATGACTTCCAATAACCGTTTGACAGTAATTCCAGCTGCTGATATGACTATTGATACAACTTCTACATAACAGTTACATTCATCGATGATATCTATTTGCTTTAAGCTACTGCATTCCTTAAATTCCTCCTGAATGGTATGATGATATCGACGACTTCACTTATTATTATACCAGGCTGATTAAAGGTGACCGTCTTATCTGTTCTAATTTTCTGATTGTAAATCACCTTCACACTTTCCAGTTGGTCTTACGTTTGTATATTTAATATGGCTTCCCAGATCATCTATATATTTACATTATAACTTTTAATAACATCTCGACAGAAAATATTATCTATATATATATACATTCTGTCTTATCATATATTTAATCAGAGCTAAAGAACCGCATCCGGTTATGACATGTTTCAGCATTTCTTTATCGTTTCCACAGATTCGCATTACTTATTTATGTTTTCTTCAAGCATATACTTTCCATTTTAGTAGTAATAATCTGTGCGTTGCCATCAGAAACCTTTCAGTTTCATGCATTAATTAGTCTCTTTATCCAGTTCTGCTTCGTTTTTTCCATGCAGTCCACCCTCGCACTATTACTTTTTGTCTTTTCCAGGTTTGTGTAATATGTTAACTTTTCCTTATTTCCAGCATTTCGGGAAATATCCTAAATCTAAGCATTTATGGAAAATTGTTTTTAATATATTTTTATCTATTTTATGTATGATTTTAATCATTTTATTTGAAATATTATCGCAACCATTAGCTTTTTTATTGTTTAAGTTCTTAATTATTTCAGTTAAATTATAATCATGAACTGCAAATGTTTTTCCTGGGTAAATTATTGTCGAAGTTATTGTGTCCTGAGGGAATAATTCATCAAAAATGAATCTGTGCTTTTCAACTTCATCATAAATAATTTCGTTATTTATTTCAAAGGCCGGGATAACAGTTTTTCTAATTTTCCCGCACAGATTTTATATGGTCTTCCCCAAACTGTAGAATTTTGAACCAGTTCTTTCCAACTTTTATATTTTGAATTTTGTAACTCAGCTGTATAAATTTTTTTAATTTCATTAATTTTTAACTTTAATGAATCAACCTTATTTTTATTCTTAACCTTTATTTTATGAAAGCTCCTCTGTAATTTTTTAAGCACAATTTTATAAAATTCAAGGGTTGTTTGTTATAAATTTAGTAACAATCTTATATTCTAATTCTTCCTCACTTTTAGTATTATTAATTTCATATATTTTGCTTATAATTTTATGATATATGTTTTTAAATTCATTTTCGAAAATATTGTAGTTGATTGTTAAAATCTGATTCTCTTGGTTTTTTTTGCAGGTTTCATTAATTTTTTATTCAAACTCAATAGTTAAATGTGGTAGTTGATGGTTGTATTTTAATATTTTGAACATTCTCATTATCTGTTTCATGTTCATGGGTTATTATCAAATCAATAACACTAGCTCCATTAAAATTGCTGAAAGTTTTAATGTTGTAAGGATTACAAACCCGCAAGTCATTAGCAAAAAGGAAATCTTCAAACTGTTTTTGCGATTGTAAAATATATTATTAAGATTTTCATACAGTGTATTGTATACATTAAAATTACCTATTAAAACTGATTTTAGAAAACTGAATTGTGTGATTAAATTTGAAATTAAAGCGATATACTATGTTTTCATTTGGCGAAAAATACGCAGCAATTATAATTTTCAACTTTTGACGCTATTATGTTTTCAGTACTTTTTAATTGAATTAAATTTATGTTTTTATTATATGCAATAGCCACGTTATTCAGCGGTACCGCATCATATCCAGAATTGATTCCGTATAATTTATTTTTAAATATGTATGGTTCAGGAATTATTATTAGGTCATATTTACTTTCTGATAAAATTTCGCGCTGTTGCACTTTTGTTCTCCCTACATTTAGTAATACTATTGTCAATTTTCCATTCATTATAACAATAATTATAAGTTAAAATTGGAATTAAAGTATTCTACATGAGTAACTTAAAATTAATAATAAATTACTTAATAATTACTTAGTGTTTAACAATAAGCCTGGCAAAAATTTAAATACATAATAATTAAAAGTCGTATCTTTTTTTAAGTCTCTCAATAATTTTCAAATAGGGTGAACAAGTTCCGGCGAAAGTACTATGTTCAATTTCTTCTACTGCCTGCTTTTCCGCAAGCGTGTTTACCACGCCAGCTGCCAGTTTTCTTTTATATTGATTAAGTACACGCATGGAGCATTCCCTGGCATCTGCAGCCTTTTTTGATATTTTTTGCTCTTCAATATTTATTTTACAATATTCTTCTCTATGTCCGATTAAGAAACACTTCCTGCACAACTGTACCGAAATATGAGTCGTATCTTAATGCATAATAACCGATATAAATTCTTGCTGGATCATTATTAAAAATTTTATAATATGTTTTTTTATCAAGTCTAATATATGCTCTTTTTTTACGTACTCAATTAAGAATTCTAATTAAACGTGGCTCCTTCCCTTTTATTTCCTTTATCCCCGATTTAATCATTTCCTCATCACAATCCAGTATATTTGGAATAACTATTGTCGGAAGTAATTTTTCACTATTCTTAATAGATATTTCTGAATCTCCAATTTTCTTAATTTCTTATTTAAATTTGTCACTATCTTCCTTAGTCTGCAGATTAAATAATAATGTATTATTAATTTTCCTGTGACCTTTTGACTTAATTTTATTTTGAATATGATCAATGTGTTTTTTAAGTTTTTCAAAAGTTTTTCCTGCATTTTGACTTTTAATTATAACCGTTTCATGACTTTTTGCTGGAAAGTTTGTCACAATTTTAGCATAAGAAGGTTTAGGCTGTTCCATAGAAGTAATATTTTCTAAAATTGATTTCACATTTTCCAATATTCTATTTGTAACTGTTTCAACGATATTATCTTGAAAACTTTTTTGTGCCTCAACTTTCATTAAATTATGCAGTCGTAATAATTCTCTAGAAAAATTCATATTTTTTCACAAGATTCTAATACTCTATCAACTGTAATTGTTTTCTTACTGTTATCTTCGATATTTACTTCCAATGCTAGTTTTTGTATTTCTTTTAAGCATTCGATCAATGTAAAAGAGAGTTTATCGCCAGGTGTAGTTTCGCTCATTATTAAATCGTATAACATTAAAAGCAATGAAGATAACGTTACTAGAGAAATAAATTTATTTACACGCTTTTGTTCTCTTATCAGCTAGATGTCTATCGACGTTCCGTCGTAACTTTATACCGCAACACTATAAACACTACCGGATATTTTATTACTTATGTTTCTCCATTTGTTATATGGTCTTATTTTGTTGTGTGACCATAAGTACTTTGATTACAAGATTCAAAGGTGTTCGTTTTTGACATTTTGGTTGTGATGTTACTTTTTTGTAGAAATCTCATATTATATATTTACCATATCTGTACTGTCATTATGTCTCGTTCTCTACAGACGATGTTATCCCAATAACAGATCATGGGTGATGTTTCCTATATCTTGTCATTAATGTTCGTGTTTTACATTTAAGTTCTTCTACATCTGTGTTTGACCATTTTATTATTCCGATTGTATATGCTAGTACTAATATTACACATATCTAATGATTGCTTTAATTGCTTTAATTGCGTTACTTTCAATTAAGTATGTAAAATTTTTCTGGCACATTTAAAATCATTTTGACTTAGTTCATGCTTCTTTAATTTTCTATTATTATTATTATTATTTATATACAAGAAGTAAATAATTTCATAACAACATAAAATAGTAATCAGACCAAAAAATATGTACAATTATACATAAACGATGAATTTAAAAGAAAAAAAAAAACTCAATGCAGTAACACCAAAATGTAATTACAAATGAAACTGTAAAATTGTGGATATTTATTCATATCTAATAACACAGTAAAATATGTCATGTGAACTTTGATAATTATACTCCACAAATTATGATGTCCTTTAATATTATTTTTATGTTTTATAATTGAATGACAACAATGAACGTTTTTACAACATATAAAAAAAAAATACTTTTGAGTACGTTATTTTCTACAGAAATCAAGAACGTCAATGTACTACAACCCAGACAATAGCCTTTGAGGAAGAAGGAGATAATTCCGGTGGAACATCAGGTGATGAATTTTGGGGTACACCAAACAGCGGAGCTGCTTCAGTCGCATCTAATGAAGTAAGTCAGGTTAATAATCTTTAAAGTCCTTAACTCAATAATTGTGTGTAGAAAAAAAGGCTGGAATTCATTTCACATATGAATGTATCATATATTAGCCCTACAATATTTTTAGGATATCACAAGTAAAATTATTAGAATATGTTAATATTTCCCAGGATGCTAATAATGTGAACAAATTCTTAATAAAGTCCTAAAAATAATAGTTTAAAACCTAAACACACGAGTCAAAATTCAATTTAATAAAGATTTTAGTAGCTCAAAAATTTCTTTTAACCAGTCACCTAAGTATCTTCATGTTATATAAATGAATGTCCAAAGTGCAACTGCAAATAAACATTATCATGTATCTGGATCTAACACCAGAGTTCTCAGAACAATTACACTTACACTCGTCTATTTGGCAGTGAATATCCAGTGCAGTTGAACAATGCCTACACAAAGTAGTAAATATTCATTTAAATATAATTTTGAGATTCATGATGTCTGACTATTCATGTTGATGAATATCATCCCAGCAAATATTTGTATGGATGGTTCATTTGTGTAACAAAATTACAAATTCAATTGTTGAATTAAGAACTCAGACTAACAAGCTTACAAGCTTGTCTTAATTGACAATAAATCAAAAACACTGTCATCAGCGAGCACCAAAAATTTTCAGGATGCAGAACCACCACACACATATTTAACAACGGGAATTAGTCAAGCTCCAATTAATGAAAACATCGTCCTTAAAACAGTGCCATTACAGAAAATAAATTAATTAGAAAAGCTTGGTCAAATTGTAACTGTATAAGGTTCGCTTCACATTTGTTCGGTTTCATTCGATTCGGTTTCTATTCGATTCGTTTTCGGTTTCCTCCTATCGTTCACACACACACGGTATCTACCAGGTTTGTATTTGGTTCGGTGATAACGAAACATACGAAACCAGTCCCATTTTACTAATATGGAGAAAAGTCAAGTTTTAGCCATGTTGTTTCTTTATAGGAGAATTAAAAAACGAAGAAAAAGATTTAATCGTTTTCATTGGGTGCACCCGATTATAACGAAAAAGTTAAAATTTGGAGCATTTTACAAAAACAAATTTTCGAATTACTTCAGGATATCAATGAAATCATTTGGCGAATTACATGTGAAGTTAAAGGATCATCTTCAACATCGAAATACATTATTATTCTGAATGCATAAATGTAAACAACCTCGTATATTCCAAATACAAATTCGTGTCTGATAAAAAACCGAATAGAAACCGATTCGGTTGCTGGGAGATTTGGTGACTAGACGGTTTCTGTTAGGTTTTAATTCGATCTGAATAGCGACCGAATCATCGGTTCACACCACTTGTTCGGTGCAACAGAAAACGAATCGAATAGAAACCGAATCGAATGAAACCGAACAAATGTGAAGCGAGCCTAAGGGTCAACCAAACACAAAGTATAAAAAAACAATATTTTTTACATCTGATGCTATTGTATATAAGCAAACTATTGAACAACTATTGAAATAATCGTTTCCATGGTTGTATACCTTTTCTTTAAAATTTCTTTAACACACCTTCATGTTAAATTATATGGTAAATGTTCAAACAGGTTCCCATAAATTTTACCAACATGTTTTTACTGCACCCAATGCCATGTTAAATGAGATTGGTCCCACTCTATTAGTTCATTTTAATAATATAGAGTCTGATGAAGCAATTTTCTGAGGTGTCTCAAACAGACTCAGTAATTAAACTAGAAGAAATCGTTTAACTTTTATTTTGACACAGACCAAATAAAAAATATGTGTGAGGTGGTAAGATAGTATTTTGTCACAAAAAATTTAGATACATAGAGAAAGATTTGGGAAAACATTAAATGAAGTGATTTAAACATATGCATGTCTGTGAATTATCTATACCCACTATTCAAATATGGATGCCTAATTTTAAAGTTTAGATTATGGAATGTAGTGATTTTTTATTACTTTAATTACAAAAATCAGTTAAAATCACTAAAACTTTATTTTCTTGAAATTCACAAAGCTTTTCGGCAACTATGCCATTATCAAGCAATATTTAAATTTAGATAAAATAAAGATTTAAAAATAAATACACAAAAATATAAATTTAAATATAAATTCACAAATTTATACGTACAAAGTGAAGAATAAATACTTAAAACAGTATCCAGAAAGTAATTTTTTTTTTAAATTATGTTTGAACAGTGAAAAAATATATTTTATAATAATCAAAAATCAATAGCCAGAAATAATACAATTTTTACAATATACTTTTTAAAATTAATTCTTCCTCAAAATTTACCATTGAATTTAATAAATTATTTTTATGCCTTTCTTTTATTATTTCTATTTTTCAAGTAGTTTTCTTTTTTTAAAATGTTTTCCTGTATGTAAAATTTTGTAATTTTGATTAATATTATTTATTTTATGTTTTAATTCTATACAATGTTACCCAAATAATGATTTTTCATCATTATTTGCATATGAGTTTAAATGTTCTTTAAATCTTGTTATGAATTGTCTGCCTGTTTCTCCTATCTATTCTTTTTCACATTGATTACAACTTAATTTATAGACTCCTGAATTTTTTAATATATTTCTATCTTCTATTTTGTTATTACTGATTGATTTTAATAATGTATTATTATTTCTTATTGCTAAATCAATGTTATATTTGTTAAAATTTATTCTTCATTTTATATGTATAAATTTGTGAACTTATATTTAAATTTATATTTTGTGTTTTTATTTTTAAATCTTTATTTTTATCTAAATTTAAATATTGGTTGATAATGGTGTAGTTGCTGAAAAGCTTTGTGAATTTCAAGAAAATAAAGTTTTAGTCATTTTAAATTTTTTTTTGTAATTAAAATCCCTAAATATGTATTTGGAATTGTGGAAGCCTTCATATATCAGATGATTTGGAAGCAAGTCCTCTGACAATAAACGCCGCTTTGAAAAATCACTGCATAGAGGTAGGGGCAGTCTCATCCATGCAATGACACCAGCTGTATGTAAAAAACTTTAAAAAGTTGAATGTGTATACATCAGTGAACTTACTTTCTTGTGTTGACAAATTGTTTCAACCCACTCATAGCTGTCACCTGTTCAGTCAGTCCAATTATGTCATTAATGAGTTGGGTGAAGATATATAATGAGGATATTTCTTTATATCACACTCGATTTTGATTGAATGAGCCAGAGAAAGGTTCTCAACAAGTTTTAAAGAAGTACTGGAATATTACTTCTGAAGATAACTGCAGTCCATAAGTTTTCTATTACTTCAGTAGAGATGACCTTAAATCAGGGATGTTCAAATGAAACATCATAGGGCACATATTTTGGCAGTTTTTTATTTATGTAAATTTGTTTCCGAGCTTACAGTGTATAACAATTGAATGGCGGTAAATTTTCATTACTATAAGGTATTTCGATCTATTTCCATGATGACTGCAATAATTTGGGTATATGTATTTACTTTTAAAGGAATGTTGATATTGCCTACATAATTTTTTACCATAACTATGGTATCTACAGGCTGTTCACTCAAGATAATATGCTCTATGAAGTGTATAATAATTAATTATGAAGTTTCATTAATACACACGATGTGTTTTAGTGATTAGTGCAATGTCATCAGCATTTTAATTTAAAAAAATCCTAAATTATTAATTTTAGCTTGGGTATTGTTAGCATTCTATATTACCCCCAAGAAGTTTTGGGTGAGTGTTTTACATTGTCTGGCACTTATGAAAATAATTGTATGACATTTATAAAAAATGATACTGATGGGTTTATTGTGGTCTTAAATTAAGAAAAAACGTAATATCAATTTTTTTATCATTACTACTGTTATTGTCATTATTTCATTTTTTTAACCTATATCAGTCCACTGCTGAATATAGGTCTCCCCAATTAATAAATTGGGCAGAAAATAGCCTAATCCCTCGTGTGGGCCAGGCAAATTGGGAGATACCAACAACACATAACGCACTGAGCTGTCGGTCACCCATCCAAGTCCGCTGCTTAACTTCTGCAATTAGACAGAAAACCGCCATATTCAACATGCTATGGATTTATTATTATTAATTATAAATAAACAAAATTTAAGATATATTCATTTTGATTAGAAATCCTGATACAATTCTTAATTAAACAAAGGATACATATGTTGTATTACTATTCTAGTGCAGTATGCTATCACCAAGCAGTGTTGGTGAAGAAGAAGATAATACTTGCGAAATGCAATATGAAATGAAGGAACATTGCATTATAACGGAAGAAATAACTGTACACAGACAAAATGTTTTAAGTCAATATAACTCCACACCCAGTCGCTTATTGGTTGCAAGATCAAGATTAGAACCACTTCCTGAAGATGAAGAAGAAGTAGATGACAATAATAGTAGCACTTCAATTTCATTAAGATCAGTAACGTCATCTTTGTCAAATGTCAGCAATGGAGATTGCACTGTGAGTTGTCCAGTTATACAGGTGAGATTAAATGTAAGACATACACTTATATACACACCAGCATTTATAATGTAAATATTTTTAAAAAAATTAACCAGTGATATGCAACTTACCAAATATTTGTGTTTATGAACATAACATGTAAATAAGATACGAACAAAGTTAATAAAACCAGTGGTTTTTATCGATCTGAATAATTAGTAATTTTGTATATGATATTAACATTTTCAAAAGGTGATTATCAAACTTTGTATGATAATACAAAGGAGAAAAATTGAACAAAAATTATCCTCAAATTAAATAATATTTAATATTTTCATTCAGTCATAAAATTATAGAAAACAATTATCAGAAATATGCTCATTAAATAAAAAATGTACATTTTGAAGAAATGAATTTTTATAAAGAATACATAATTTGATATATTATGTAGTACCTTTATTTTGAAACATTATCAAACTGATAAATTTTTACAGTTTTGTAAAAGTTAATCATATTTTGGACACATATAACACAAACATACAGTTGACATACATTTTTTTAATAAAAATTTAATTTATGTAAGCATTGTTTACATATGTCAAAATTATGATTTGGCTATGTAAACAGCTAAGTTAATTTCTTTATGAAAAAGAATATTACACATCTAATCATCCTAAATATGTTGACTAATTTGACATATGGTGGTTCCCCATTTTTAAAAATAAAAATATTACTGGAACATATAATGGGGGGGAGGAGGACAATCATGAAAGTTTAAAGTTAGTAGTGATGGAAATTTATACTGATTGTCTTTCAAATAAGGAAAACAACATTAAAATTAGTGTAATAGGTGCGATGAAAATAATTTAAAACAACATATAAAACGATAAAAATTACAATTCAAATTTTTCACAAATTATTTTTACAAACCCTTATTTAAATATATGCAGATACATACAAATATTTCTATACAAATGTATAGAATAATGTTTGCATATAGCTTATCGTCTAACGATTACATTGTATACATACAAATTGTGCACTAATTTACAAATTAATGATAGACTCTTATCATCTTTAGAGATAAAAAATTTAATTGAGTAACAATAAAAATTTCCAAAATCAAAACCCTTTAATAATCCTCTGTATGTTCTGTCAACTTCACAAACGATTAAAAAGAAAAATTAATCATTTCAAAAGCCTGATAATATAAATTAGTTCTGCATTGTGGTATTAAAATTAAATTAATTTTGTTTTGAGAAGTATCGTGTTCGGTATTGCTCTAAACGTGTGTTTACAACGTTCAGTGTCGCTATCTCGTGTACGCCGTTCATTTACTTTTATTTAACTTTTATTTACAATCAAATTAGATAGCGCGTTGTCTTATTGTTCGGGTTTATATAAACCTGATTAATTCTATCAATCACATAAATTTAATATCGTTCGTAATTGTGTACGTTACCTCTCCAATTCGTATTAGTGACTGTTGTGTATAAACCTGATCAATTATATCGATCATATCGATTACTTTACTGCCGCTCGTAATTGTCTGCTCGTTGTTGGTGGATAAAGCGAGCTCATGATCCGCACGCCGCCGCCTCAACGGCGTCAAAACATTGACAGTGTGCAACCTTCAACCAGCGTTTCCGTTAATTCTGTTATCGGTGAGTCTATCTAATTCTAACAATTCGCCCGTGAATATTACCGATACTAACATTATTAATAATGTAAGTTAATATTCAAATGTTGTTTATGAAGGTGATAGTAGTTCCGTAATCGATCAGTGTAATAATTCTATTTTGTATATAGAACAGGGAATTGATAATCAAAATGTGTCTACCACTGCCTCATCTATTTATCCAATACAATCTTACAGTATTACTCCATGCGGTCGATTACAACCGTTTATAACAGACCAACATTATCCAGTACAGTTTATTCAACAACATCATTTGCAAAAAGAACAAATGCAGCAACAACAAATTGTACAACAACGAATACTACTTACACATTCGGCAGAAAATTTTGCTACTATCAACACCTATGGATAACCATCAAGGTGATCAACATGATCTGAATCACGGGAGGTAAGAGGTTACCAGAATAACAAATAGAAAGAGGAAAAATATATCTAGCTTAGAGACAAGTACTCGTAGCAGTCATACTGTGAATAAACAAAATAAGTTTTTCATTTCGACTAACAATCGTTTTTCCGCTCTAACTACTAATGATAATGTAGATGATTTACACGATTCACCTGATAATGAAACTTCAGTTGCGGTTATGCCACCTCCTATTACAGTTTACGGTGTTAATAACCAAAATGCTTTCTGATTTTTCCACAATTCTATCAATAGAAAAAATTAGATGTAAATCACTAACAAACAAGCGAGTACAAATCAAAACAAATGAAGTAGAGGATTATAGGAAACTTGTAAGTAGTAATCTTGAATTCCATACCTATCAAATTAAAAGTGAGATAGCCTTCTGCGTAGTCATTAGGAATCTACACCATAGTCTACAGCTAAATGATATAACTTCAGCTTTAGCGGAGGAAGGACATGTTGTCAGAAACATCGTCAATGTTAAACATCTATTAACTAAATCGCCATTACCACTCTTTTTCGTTGACATTGAATCAAATAACAATAATAAAAAAATTTACAAGATTCAATATTTACTGAATATGAAAATAAGTGTACATGTGAAACATGAGATAGCTTAATGTGCACGCTGTTAACTGTATGAGCACACAAAGAAATATTGTAACCGACAAGCCATTTGTATTGTTAAAACTTGTTTCAATAATGACTCAACAAAGCACTCTGGAATGCAAACGGATTGCTACAACATAGACTAGAACTAGGATTTTATCTCAATGAAAGCGGCATTGATATATTGTTAATTTCTGAAGCTCGTTTTACAGACAAAAGCTACATTAAAAGATCATGCTGGAATGGCTCTAATTATAAAACAATCTATTCCACATAAAGTTATGGGAAACTACTCTTAAATGTGACAGCGGTTTACTGTCCCCCAAAGTACTTCATAAGCCAGCAAAAATTCACATACTTTTTGAAAGAAATTGGAAGCCAATTCATTATAAGAGGAGATTTCAGCGCGAAAAATAAATTTTGGGGCTCTCGCTTAATAACTCCTAGAGGCAGAAACCTTAAAGTGGCTATAAACTCAACTAAATTGTCGGGAGGTTTACCTACATATTAGCCGACAGACAGAAACATGTTAGATTTATTTATAATAAAGGTAATCTCAAATAACTATATGAAAGTTATGAATGATTCTTCATTGCTACCACTCAATCGTTATATTAAAAGTCAGTGAACAGATACAGATGAGAGAAAGAAGACCTGCGCTATTCGACAAGTTTACAAACTGGGAAACGTTTAGGAATACGTTAGAAGAATGTCAAAATTTTCGCATTTCACTTAAAACGAATGAAGATCTCGATAATAGTGTCAGCTTATTTACTAATCAAATAATAAATGCAGCGTGTAAAAGCACTCCTTTAATCAAAAGTATAATAAATTATACTACGATTTACCTGGATTATGTGCGCCAACAAGTAACAATAAAGAGACAACTAGGAAGACAGTGGATGAGAACGAGAAATCCACGCGATAAAACAGCGTTAAATCATCAAACGAGGAAACTGAAAGCATTGCTTACAAATTTCAAAAACGATACATTTACAGAATATGTACCCAATCTATCTTCCTCAAAGGTTGGAAATTATTCGCTGTGGAAATCTGTTAAATACCTAAAAAAAAAAAAAAAAAAAAAAAAAGTGATCCTTTAAAAATGGTAATTTCCATACATTTGGCCGAAACTTTTCACCCAAATAAAAACCGATCAAAAGTTGAAAATACAGTTCGTGAGTACCTAAACCAATCTTCAAGACCAACAGTAATCAAGTTTTTCTCTCCTGCGGAAGTTAAATCTACAATCAAGAAATTGAACAACAAGAAGGCTCCTGGTTATGATTTAATTACCAGTCGAGTTCTAAAAGAATTACCGAGAAAATCAATAGTAAAATTAACATATATATTCAACGCAATCATAAGATTACAATACGTTCCAGTATTATGAAAATTTGCAAATATAATTATGGTTCAAAAACTTGGAAAACCTCCTGAAGAACTGACTTCCAATCGACCAATCTCTTTACTTCCAATACTCTCTAAAGTATTTGAAAAAATTAAAAAGAAAACGATTCAAAAGATAATTGACAAATATCAAATAATTCCAAATCAGCAATTTGGCTTTCGAACTGTGGGCACTCAACAATACAACAGGTTCACAGAGTGGTTAAGAAAATTGAAGAGAGCTTCGATAAGAAAGAAATATGCTCTGTAGTATTTTTGAATATTCAGCAAGCGTTCGATTGCGTCTGGCATCCAGGACTACTCTACAAATGTAAGAAGTCTTTGCCTAGTTGAATGGCTGCATAAATGGAAAATTGTAATCAATAAGCAAAAATGCAATCACATCATCTTTACCAAGCGACGTATTGCGCGCGATAAATATAAAATTACGGTAAATTCTAAGTCATTAATGCAAAGTTAGTCTACTAAATATCTTGGTGTTTACTTGGATCAAACGTTAACCTGGCTGAAACATATAAAAGCTAAGAATATTGAGCTAGAACTCAAGATGCAACAATTGTATCGTCTGATAGACCCTCGCTCGCAATTGAATATCAATAACAAATTAATATTGTGTAAAGCAACATTGAAGCCTATATGGTTATATGCAGCAGAACTGTGGGGATGTGCTTTGGCAACTAACCTAGAACGAATTCAGCGCAGGCAGAATAAAATACTACGGTTGATAGTTGGTGCTCCATGGTACGTCTCCAACAGGACATTACACACCAACCTACATGTGAGATATGTCGCCGAAGAGATTAAATTGGCTGTTCATAGACACTTCTCAAGACTTCAACATCATACAAATTGGCAGCTAACCTACTTAATGAAGAAATACCTAAAAGATTATAAAACGGAAAAGAATCATAGATCTGGTTTGAGTACAATCTAATATTACTCTAAGGCGGTTGGATTTTCTAATGGGAAAAACCACCATCTACTGATATATACCTACATAAAAACCAGTAGATGATTGCGTTTTAATCAGTTCTGGATTAGAGGGAAAAAAATTGAGATGTGTTACACCATGACAAACACTGTTGGTAAAATTCGATCAATATGCGCAGAACTTTATCCTTAGTAATCGAATTTGCTACTAATTCGACTTCACTAATGCCTTGCCATTTAACCAAAAACATCAATTCGCCGCACAAATCGGTGACGCCTACTATTTTTTCAATTATCAAACCTCTTTCGAACCCATTAGGGTTATGTTGGACTTCATTATCATTGATCTTGTTCTTCTCACCCTTTATAATTTCAATTTCTGGTTCTTTTCCATTCACAGTGTAATGAGTTTCTTTTTTAACTCATCATGGTTAGATTCCTCTGATTTATTATCACAATGCATGACTTCCTGCTTTGTCAAAGAGGATGATGATGACAACAATGACAAAGATGAGGATGATGTAGGTTTTACTCGGTTGTCGCAGTGTACCTGGTTCTTTATGTTTTGAAGTAATCAGGGTTACCACTGCTGATTTCTTCTTTTTTAGTGATTCTTCAAACTACTGAATTAAGTCCAGACACGCCATGTTTATTCTCAGACATGATGTAGCCTTTCCACTTTATAAAGTACTCCGTTATTCCATTTTTAATTCGTTTATCACAAATGCATTACCACAAACTCATCTTCCAACATGTTGCTTTTACTATTAGGCATTAAAAAATATAAACTAAATAAGTAATATTGTTAATTATCAAAACATGGTAAATCTTCTAAAGTATCTTCTTTCAGACCAATCTCTTTCATTATGTGATTTAGGAAATCATTTGCAACAATTATCAAAAATATATTAATACAGTGGATTGGGACTTCTCATTTAAAAACTTTATCTACTCAGCTATGACAACTCGTTTTAGGGAGGATATCCTGTCACTTTAAGTTTGTTACATACGCCTTTTTAACGTTTAAATACGATCATTCAGTTATGATTACCTTTTGAGTAATGTTTGATACCAAACTGAGTAGTACATACTACAATAAATAATTGATTATATAAATTTTATTTATAAATAATCTCAACAATTATGTTCATTAATAGGTGTAAAATATAAAATATTTTTTGTTCAGGACAATAACACCAACAATTTGATTCGGAATAATGCAAATGAAAATGTTCAAAATATTTTCAGACGATTTAAACTTTATCGAGCACACTCTGCCGGCGGTTCCGACACAAAAATTAATAGAAGGTATGTATGTTCATGATTATTATTTATTATGTGAGCTCAAGTAAAAATGTTCAGTAACGTATAAAAAGTCGGTGGCGTAGCGTGAATTTTGAAATAGAGGAAGCGCCATAATGAAAAAAAAATTTATACGTGTATAAAAATAGATATATGTAAAATTCGGTTAAATACATAACAAAAATAAAAATAATGAAATACCATATACATTAAAATTAACAAAATACCTCATTTCTTCATGAATTAATTCGATTCTTCTATTTTTCTTTGCAAAAATATCTATTAGATCATTATAAAAGGATGGTCGTTTCCTAATGTTTGATAGTAATCCTTTTTCAACATTAAGAAGACCTAACGAAGATAATCGCTCCGATCTTGCGTATTTCTTAAATATGTTTTTATTCGTTTCAATGCTGAGAACGATCTTTCTCTAGATGAAGTGGTTGGTGGAATTGTGGTTATTAAATGAGAAAACTTGTACACTTCTGGAAAAACATCTGTTAAATTTGAAGCGGTCAAATATTAAACAGATCCAGCACAGTGTCTTTATGCATGTCTGAATATTTATGTGAACAGAAAGTTCAATTTTCAAACTTGCAAAATCGAAAAAGTTCTCATAATTCCGTTTTTAATTTAAAAATTCTTCATCTGGAAAGATTTTTCGAAAATTTAAAAAATTTTTTGTATTTAAGAATTTCAGTTTTGTTATGTCATTAAATCTATTAGACATGTTAGTTTGCACGTCATCGATAATTTCTAAAAATATTCTTCTATATGACAGCTTTCTGCCTTCCCCCAAAAATTGAATCCAGTCTTATTGGGTTTTTTTTGGAAATCTTAGCTAATGATACATTTTTTTCTTCATTAAAATGATTGTTAATTAACTGTTCCAAAATATGGTCAAAGATTTCGCGGAATTCTAAAAGATAACCGCGAAATGATTCAATTTTTTTGAGACAAAAACTAATCGTCAAATATAATATTTTAAATACTTGGAACAGTAAATGAAATTGTGGAAATATGGAAGTAAATATCAGCAGAAAAAGTTAAAATCAAAGTCTTCTAAATATTACATCAATCCACGCGCTGTGCAAATCGTTGCTGAATCCCACATATCCGCATTTGCAATAAATCGTGTAAATATATCTTTTAGTTCCTTTTTATATTCATTTACTGTTTCCACTAATCTATTGTTGTATTTAACCAGCGGTGGGAGAAACCATTTTTTTAATCCAGTGTCTACCACTGCAGTTCTCTTTGTGGATGTTGAAAGAAAGTAGTTGAAAAATAAATTTAAAAAAAATTGCACGGTTTTATGTAGCTAACGGACTGAGAAAGAACTAAATTCAATTTATGAGCATAAAAGTGAACGAAAATGGCTCGAGGATACTTATTTTTAATTCGTGACTGAAGACCATTATGCTTACCAGTCATCACTGGTGGACCGTCATAAGTTTGTGCATTCTCTCGCATTTAAAATCTTTTGAAGTTTAAGAAAGTTTTTCTGATAAATACTGAGCACTTCGATCATTACTTACATTCTGAAAATGTAAAAATCTTTCTTTAACATTTACCAGTCTTTATTACGTATTGAAGTAAGATTTTGTAGCAACATCTGTTATGTCATCCATTATAACTGATACAAAAAATGAATTTTATAGTTTAATTTTTATTTAATTTACTATCGCCTCGGAAATGGATGTAATGATGTCATTTTGAATATCAGGAGATAATCCAGAAAAAACTGTTGAATTAATCGAGTGATTTTCTAAGTCACTGTTAAAATCACTCAATTATTTTAATAATTCGATATAATTTCACCTATTTATTGAATTTTCATATTCATTATGCCCTCTAAAAGCAAGTTCTTGTTTTCCTAAAAAGTATTCAACTTTTATCATACAACTAAGAATTTTTCCATTTTTTTACATTTTAATTATACATTTGAACTGATTAACAGAACTGTTCACTTAAACAGTTTTCAATACGAGTTTTTCAAATTGCTTAAGCTGTTTTAAAGAAATAATATGGTTAACAGACAGTTTATGTCCTTTGTGTGCTTTACGCAGATTATTCAGATCATCAAAGCCACTTGATTCCATACATTTATTTCTTGGTTAAATAAAAGGCAAGTCCAACAAAAAGGTTCTTTTTATTTTCTTACAACCGCATAACCATGGAATTGTTGTATATAAATTTGTTCGAAAATTACGATTAAATATTTTATGTCCTCTTGATTTTGTAATCAAATTTTCTAAACCAGGGTCTATCATTTCGAATAATATTAATTTTTTCTTGAAAATTTAATGCAAGAAGCGTTTCAAAAAACGAAATTGCATACAGCTTCAATGTCGGAAAACATTGCATTTGAATAGACTGGTGCATTAGTAGCTGCCGTAAATTGAGACGAACGAGTAGGGTTTTTTTTGTAGTGGTGTAACAGACCATGACGTGCGGCCGATCAACGCTTCCAGTTCCACTATTAGTAAACGGCATAGTATAAAAAAACAATCAAACTAAAACGTGTTGCAACTATAACAACACCACATGAACATATGCAACATACTGATGGGCGTGTATAAAAATCACGTTGTTGATCCGTGTATGTGACCAGAAAAGCGCTTTGCTCTATCCTGTATATTTCTTCACCCTTAATACACACACACACAGTTGTGATCGCATGGATAAAAATTTTGGCAAATATAACTGTGTATGTGACCTCGAACGCGGCAGAGCCTAGACTTGCGTGTGGTCTTTTTTAGTTATCACTAATATACACAGATTGTTCAGAGAAAACTCTAGCAAGTAATGAAGTGAAATATTACACCTGTAGTTATTCCAATCACTCACTTGTGGGTGATTTTTATCTAGCAGGGTTTTTTACTAATACATTAACTCCTCCTGATCCATTATAAGTACATCATTTATTGGTTTAATGTTAATTCCTAAAAATTTATTTACTGAACCAAAATCTTTGATAGTAAAATGGTTTTTTATTTTAATTATTAATTCAACATCTGCTTTATTTTCTCCAACAAACAATAAATAATCGATGTAAACTAACATAAACTATTTTTTATCTTTATGTTTATATTAACATGCTTCATACTTGGATTTTGTAAATTCCAGATTCATTAGACATTTATTTAACTTATTATACAAACTTTTAGGTGCTTGTTTCAAATCATACAGAGCTTTATGCAATTTTCATATATTGCTTCCAATATCAATTCCACTTGGAGGTTTTAAATATATTTCTTCTTTCAAATCACTATTCAAAAAAGCTGTTTCTATGGTGTCTCACATGATAACCAAAATGATTAGCCACAGTTTAACAATGTTTGAACTGTAATTATACTTAGAGCATATGAATCACTATCATTTTTAATTTGATAACCACATGTCACCAATCTTGCCTTTGGAACCTTTCCATCAGTAGTCACTTTATGATTAAATACCCATTTGGTATCAACCAACTTTTGATTGTTATACTTCACTTCTTGCCATACATTGTACTTTTTCATATGATCAAGTTCCCTTTTAATAGCTAATTTCCAAGCATCCTTTTCTTGTTCATTCAATTTTTCAATATCTTGATAACTTTTAGGTGCTATATCAACACAGAGTAGTCTTTTTGGTTTTTTCTTGTTTCTAGTGGATTTCCTCACATCAGATTCCACATTTTCATCTGTTACTTCCTCTACATCAATCTGTTCATTAATAATTTATGTTTCTTCTACTTTATTTGCAGTCATGTGTGAATGTATGTCACTTTTTTCTGGTAACAGATAATTTGAATTTTTCGATCTTCAAATAGGAAAGTATCACCTTTGAAAACATCTTTTGATTCTATTATTTTATTTGTTTAAATTTTTAAAAATTTGTATCCTCCTTTGATATAACCCAAGAAGACACATTTTTCAGTTTTTGGAAACAATTTTGATTTTATTATTGATTTCTGTACATAGGCAAGACAATCAAAACTTCTTATTTGATCAAACTTTTGTTTTCTACCATAGCACAAAGTTGCAAGAATATCCAATTTTTGCAAACCTTTAGTTGGTAGGCAATTTATTAAATATACAGCTGTGTATAGTGCATCACTATATTTTTCATGCACCCCCAATGACTAATTAAACATCTTGTTTTCTCCAATATAGTATGATTCGTTCCTTCTGCTTTACCATTACTTTCAGGACTGTAAGGTAAAGTATGTTCTATCATTATACCATATTCCTCACATAGTTTATATATCTTATTTTTTTTATTTTTATTTTTTTTCTAATTTTTTCCTGTACTTAAAAGTTTAAAACTTTAAATTTTACGTTTTAAATTTTAATTTTATTACACATACATTAGATGTAGTTATACATTAGTAAGTTAACTGTTAAGGTATATATATAAGGTACTTAACATTCATTATTCAATTATTCATGTATTCATGATTTTGTTTATGTTTTGTAAATATATATTTCTTCTTCTTCTTCTATCTTATTATTAACATATTCTTTACCATCATAACACCTTAACCTCGTTATATTTTTATTAAATTTATTTTGTACCATGGCAATATACTTCTGTAGATATCGTTCTACTTCACTTTTCATATTCAATAAATAAACAATTGTAAAATGAGTGAAATCATCTATAAATGTTAACATGCATTTAAAAATTATTCAATCAGTATCATATTTACCTTTCACCTGGCATAAATCTGTATGTACCAGTTGTACTATGTCCAGCCTGCAATTTATGTTCAACTTTGCACAATTTAGATGAAATACAAATTTCACATAATTTGATTTTTGAATTTTCATCGGCAAAATCTATATAATCCAACCTTTTTAATATTTGTATATTATTATTATTTGTATGACCAAGTCGCATATGCTATAATTGTGAATCCTTCATTTCAACGGTTCACAATTTATTACAACTACTTGTTTGTTTAAATTATATATAATACAATTCATTATTTTTATATCCCGTTAAAATTTCTTTGTTATCGATTATTTCCATCGCACCATTATTAATTGTAATACTTTTATTGTTACGATCAATTGTAGACAGAGATAAAATATTACATCGCACATCTTCACAAAACAACGTAAACACATAACGTATTAGAATTTACTAATTGCTTTCTGAAAAATAATAATCACTACATTGTATATCACACTTTTTAATCATTCAACTTACAATTTAGAATTTATACATGCAACGTACGTTAAAAGTTACACCTTAACGTGTTATATTTCTATAAACAAAATTTAATAATATTTAATTAATAATAATAATTTCCCAACAGAGTACTTTAGAAATTTATAATATCAGAAATATTTGTAAGAATTACTTTTGATCAACTTGGCCCCAAATTTTCTGTCGATAAATAGGAAATTATGGTAATTAGTAACAGGCAGATTTCTAAATTTAAAAGTGAACTTAAGAAAATCATTTTAATTTATAATAAACCATTACCTGTGGTTAAATCCTTTAAATATCTATGAATTATTCTAGATGAAAAATTAAAATTTGATAAACACGTAATATCCCTTCTAGATAAAGCTAATAAAATATTTTACATGCTCCTTTAAATTCAGGCGGAGTTAAATATAAATGAAGAGTTATTATTTAAACAAAGGAGTAATAGAATCGATGTTTATTGCTCAAGCATATATGTACATAAACTAAATTCATATATGTTTAATAAAATCCTGGCTAAGAAAAATGCTTCATGTTGGTTCATTATATACAACTGAGTCCACTCTCCACTATGGCAGCTGCAGTTATTAATGGGATTCTGTTTAAATCAGCTTCAATTTCTGAATTTAAAATGTTTAAAATATATAACGATAAACTTAGTTAAAACTAACGTATTAGAATCTTTTATATCTCAACTTAGTATTGAGTTAAACTACAATATATTCAATAGCAAGAATTCTTTCATTAAAGAAATTAACGTAACTATATTTGATTTATGACAGAAAAGATGTAGCGATAGTTTGCTTTGATAGAACAACTTTTAAGTTCTTTAATAGTATAGAAAATAGATTTAACACCATAGACTACTTAGAGATAAATTTCTATTCCAGTCAAGTGCTGTCTGGACACAACAATTACGATTCTTATTTTAAATGTTTTTATATAAGATCGTCGGATATTTGATTACTCTGCGGTAGAATCGATTCGATTGAACATTTTCTATTTTAATTTTATCGAAGATGTTCGTAGAATTAGTAGTTTTTGTGGCTCGTTTGTTAATAATCAAATAGTAATAAATTTAAATAACTCGGTAGGTTTAAACATTCAATAATGTTAATTTAATCGTTATGTCAATATCGCTTTGCATTGACGTATAAGTTAAATAATGTGACTAAACTAATGTATCGCAACTAAATAACAAATATACAAATAAATTGGTTATTATTATATTTAACACTAGGACTTACCAATTAATTATAAAATTATTTGTTAGATATAAAAATGACGAATCATATTGGCAACAAAAAGACGTTGGAAAAAGAAGTAAATTTTTGAAAATATTTCGTAGAGCAATGTCGGATGATTCTTCTGAAAATTATAATAACAGATCTAAATCAGCTCCATTACGCAAGCAGGTATAATAACACATATTTATAATTTTTCAACACACACTAGACTGTTACCATTTATTGATTACTGACTGCGTATGGTATAAGCCAAATTGTCAGAGCATGTCCATATAATTAGTCTAAGTTATATTAATTTTATTACATCATACTCTTTATTACGTTATTTAAATGTTATAACATTTTTTTTTTGTATCTTAAATTTAGCTGGAATATAATTTTTAAACACACATTTAAATATTGTTACAAATAATTGGATGACTGACTGCGCATGATAGAAATTACATTCAATTTTATAATCACTTCGAAATTAAAATTAGAAATTAGGAAGAAATACATATTATTACGACTATTTTAAACTCGGTCGGGCTTTATATTTTAATAAATTTTTGTCATCTAAAAAACTAGCACCGATGCGAGTTAAAAGTGCAAAGGTGCAGATTTTTGAAATAATTTAATTACTTATAAAACCGGATACAAAAGATGGATACGAGAAAAATATTCGCTAAATCAACATGCAGAAGAATTAAAGGTTTTACTTTTAAAAATATACTACATAATCTACCAGAACGTTAAAAACTATATGCCATGTAGAAATTTACCGAAAGAATCTACATATCGTATAGTGCATTGACAGTGTTCTTTTTTTAACAGAATACCTAACCTCTGAAATCCAAAAATCGAATATATTCTTCCATCTTCAGAAATGAAAAAAATTTGCGATTAACTGCTATTCATCACAGATGCATAATGGAGATTCCACATTTTTTCAGATAATTGCCGGTTCTTCAAATGTAGGTCCGTAATCTGTTAAGAGACCTTACATACGATATATGACTCCGTTATCCACATTTGGCACTCCATTTCTCGAACTGCGATCTCAGGTTCAAAATGAATGACCTTAGTTTATAACTATAAAAGTTTTTTATAGGATCTTAGTCTTCTTCTTCGTTGTTTACCCATATGACGATCACTTCTTTTAATCCATATTTTTAGTTATCGCTGTTAAGCGACGTCTTATTTTCAACGATATTATACCCGAAAGGACTCTCACTTTCGTAATATTAATATGTTTCAGACATCCCGTGATAATAAAAAAGTTTTCTTCGAGGTAAAATCAACGTATTCAACACGAGCAAAATTGTACAAAACTGAACACGCGTACCTCTGCCAGAAAATTACATGACGCAAAAGCAATATTCCAGCGTATAAAGTTTCGCATCCCAAGAACTTTCGACCATTTTTCTTCAATTTGAACAGCAATTTTATTATTAAAAATTTACATAGTTCTTTTTGTATGCGGGTGTTCTGTTTACAATCACGCAGGGTACTTTCTGTGTTCACTGATTTCCAATTTATTACCCAACCACTATATGTTTAATGTGTACTGTGCAAAAGAAGTCTTTAAATGTTAAAAATTTTGTTTTCTTCAATAAATTGAATTTATGTGTAGTACTCTGAGATTTTATTCGACATTTCTGTCAGGTTGATTTCTTTGACGGAAAACTTGTTCATTCATAAGTAACCGTCAAATTATCTGCGTAAATGTAATTATTCATATCTGGAAAACCTTCGATTTTCTATAAGCTTATGAATAACATTCGTAAATTTATAGTCTCTGGTTACACTACATACAGTTTTTTCAGAAATATCCTGATTTACGATTTCACAAACCGATGATAAATCTCTACAAAGATAACATCAGTCATTAGATTATTTTCAAAACCTTGTTAACACCGAATATCTGACGGATATTAAGAAAATAATTTTAACAGAGCTTTAGACAACAATTGTGATGTATATGCTCTCAAGAGAATACAACGTATCAAACCGCCGCTGTTAATAATTAACTAGTATGATATAATACTAAATGTTGATGACGTTTTTATAATTGCACAATCATGATTCCATACGAAGAAAAGTAAAATCAAATATCTGGATAAATATTTTATAAAACTTGAATGAACGAGATCGTAATACGGAGAACATGGTATGCGTCTCCCGTTTTAAAATCTAACGGTAAAACCAAAAAATATCACCATTGTCAAGGAAAATGTTTAATTCGAAAGCCAAAAATACAACTGAGAGATAAATTAATTTGAACTTAATGGCAAACAATAAAAAATATACGGTAGAATTGTAAATTGCGTCCGAAAAAATTCTTATCAACCGATTATAACCACTGTTAGGTTCGAAAACGGATGGCAAGTTTGCAGAACTAGTCAAAGAATAAAGTAATTTATCTACTTATTGTAACTATTTTGAGAAAACCATTTTATGGTTATTTTATTTCATCTTAAGTACGCACTTATTTTTTAGTTTACATTATCGTTAATATTCCATTGATACAATATTTCGTAACTAATGTAAATTATTACTTCTTTAATTGTAAGAATAAAATTTACCAACAACACGGAGTTAATTTTGAAAAATTGATTCAATTTGGAAAGGCTTTTTATTAAAAATTACATCATAGAATAAAAATAAAACTGTAAATAGTTATATTATCGAAACAGCTTCATATTTTTCTTTACGCTGTCACCCAGCTCTCCATCGCTAAAAGTTGGTGCATTCGCACATAAGTTCCTGACAAGCTTTATTTTGCGTTTGTACAATTTATTAAACGAACAAATTTATTTATTTTATATATATATATATAATTATATCTTACTGCCCTGAATATATCATTATTAAAATAGAGAGTTTAGACTTTTTTCTTTTTATGATCACGAGAAAATTTATTTTTAAAAAAGCACATTAAACAAAAACTATTAAAAGAATTCAAGGGAATTCTTTTAAATTTTATTTATAACTGTAAAATGAAATGTATGGTTTTAAAAGATGTTTGTCTCATCAAGAATATTTAAAATATGCTTAAAAATATATTTCCTTGTATAGTGGCCGCAATTAATATTTTTTTTATATCATCACGCCATAGAATGTTTATTGATTATAAATAGTCGATCTGATCGATAATGTTCAATAAAGAATTTTCGGATATAATCGTCTACAAAAAAATGCCCAAATTTGAACTACCGCCTTAAATTATGTTATTTTATCTATATTGTTAGCTATAAATCATATCTTGCACATTTCGCGCCCGAACACATTAATATATATAATTGTTATTTTACAGAATAGCGAAGACAGAACGTTTTGGAATTATCTGAAGAGTAGAAATAAAATTAAATAAATATTTTACGATTAATATTGTCTTTTTTGTGTATATACAAATATTTATATTACATTATTTTAACTTGCCGTTAACTTATCTGATTTAAATAAGTTTAGCACAATATAATATTTTCAAGGATTATGCTGACCGAACGGAACCATTTCGCACAAAAAATATATGAACTGAATTGTTTTTTTTTTCTGATTTTCGAAGTGGTATGATCGATAAATACAACATTTTAACCATTTTTTTTTAGCTCGTTAGAATAGTCACGTGAAATTTAAAAAATTATCGTTCGTATAAAAATGTTCTTAGTCGGTTCAGCAAATGTTTACTTTTATTTGGGTTTTCAAATATATAAATATATTATCAAAATATAAAAAGGAAAAAAAACAGTCCGCATAAACAATGTCTGAAATAAAATAAGAAAAATTAAATGAACAATCTCGCTAAAATTTATGATATTTCACATTTCAATCACGAAGCACCAAATATTTTTCGCCTTTCCTAACTATTGCGTTATTTAATTATGATTTATAAATGTCACAACAGAGTAATTCAAAATGTGATTCTGTCACATTGACTTAAACATACAGTGGCTGCTCGTAGTTAAAAAATCTAGCGGTTACAATTACACCTCCCCCTCTCAAAAATATACAGACAAAACTTTTTTTTTTTTTGTTTCACACAACATCGCAAAGTAACATTAAAAATGGCACAGTCAACAAAGTGTAATACAAATACAAGGGCCATTTAAAGCAGTAATCAGAAATGCTACGAAGTTAGATTTGTAATATTAAACCGAAATATATTAAAAATTTATATCCGCACGAATAAGAACAAAATTTATACAATTAGAAAGGTATAGAAATTTTTAAAATACTAAAACGAAAAAATTCGATAAACTCTATAATAGTTAAATATTCTAATTTTTTTCACAACAAAACAATCCTCTGAAAATGAAATGATCAATTGCCATATAAATAATAAAGCTTCAGTAAGGAAAAAATTCTATACATATTAACATAGGTCAGCAATAATATGAAAAACATCAACTGAGAAAGGCGATGAAACGAAAAACTAATCTCGAAAAGAGATGAAATTGAAGTCATACACTCCTTCGTTCTTTAGTCGGTAGTATGCCCCAACCGCGGGTTATGAACAGCACAACGAAAAAAAAACTATTCCACCGGGTCAAGTATGTGTACTTATAAGACTTTGGTTGCAAAACGAGTCGAACCAAGATTCGCCTACATAGTGCTATGTAAACCATACACACATATAGCATTATGCACAAAATCTTCATATAACTCTGTATACGGCTTTCTGACGCCTTCTTCAGGTTGCATCGAGCGTGCAACCACCAACCATTATAACTAGGCATTTCAAAATACTTTTTAAACAGATTTTTAACTTTTTATAAGATATTATTGAAAAATATATAATTAAAATTTACTACTTTTGTTTAATCCCTATAAAATAATTAGTACTTATTTTATTACATCGTCAAATTTTACGCTGTTCCGTAAGTTGTACAAAGACCAAATAGGCGATCGAATCGTTTTTTTAGTGAGCCGCGTGCACGAACAAACCTCGGTTTAAGTTCTCCGTTGTCGTCAGCTTTCCGCTTGTATAATTCTCTTTTGAACATATTTCCTTGTATGGATATGCATACTTTGATAACAGATATTTCTTTAATAAGTTGCTTCCCGGACATATTTTGCGATGAGGAGTTTCGCTGTCTATTCCAATGATTCTAGATTGTTATTATGTGGTGTGTGTTTGGTACATGTGTTCCTTTACTAATATGTAGTATATACGTTAAGGTTTATATTGTATTTATTAATTTGTTGAAGATTATTCATCCGTTTATTTCGAGTAAGATTGTGTGACTGATGCGTTTTAATGAGTGTCTTGTGAATGCGTGTAGTTTTTCTGGTGTGTTTAATGGGTGTTAGGCTGGTGAATGTGTTCAATGTATTTTTCTTGTATTTTATTTTTTTTTTTTTACTTTTAATTTTATAATTCAGAAAAAATTATTCATTGTATTATTTTATTTATAAGCCTACACTATAATTGGCTGTTAGCTGTTGTGTGGTTTCATTAAATAAATAAATAAATATTTCTGGTGGTTGTGTAACCATGCAACCTTTATGTACAAGCCGCCGTTGATAACACATATTAATAACTGAATAATTGTAACATTGATTAAAGAACGAAAATACAAAACAACTATGTTTTGCCTTTGATTGGAAATTTTATTTAAATCAGAATTTGCATGTATTTTTCAAATAATAAAACAGAATTAAATATAAATATATAACCTCTCACCTCATAATTACATAAATCTACCTGTAATAAAGTCCAAATTAATTTTTTAAAATATAAATAGCAACAACGACTAAGAAGATTTAATATACAGTTGCCATTAACAAATAAAAAAAAAAAAATTATTATTTAACAACATTCATTATTAAAAGGAAAAATCTATAAGAACAAAAATCTATCACAACTTGTGCATGTAATAGCAAAGCACCAAGCGCGCACTAGTCACAATATAGTACACTAGAAAAACACGCGGGGAGCTTCATTGTTTGTTGGCAACAAAGCGATTAATAAAATATATATAGATAAGTAGTCGCCAAAATCTGATATAGAGACGGCACTTAATGATGAATACATAAAGCAACTAGTATGCATGTCTATTTCTTTTTTCCATCAACTCGGTGAAAAGATCACTATTAAGTATTTTAAACCATTTATTTTGAGAACTATTTATAATAAACAAAATTTAAATTAAACTAAACTTATTCTAATTGCTTCCAATCGAACGAAGTCACCCAACGTTCACGGCATCGATTTTTAACAGTCTGAGGATCTAGTGTAGTATTATCAGCCATCAGATCGTCAGCTGCTTTTAAACATTCCGCATCTACTTTTAGACTATGATGAAGTCGAAATTCGCCAAATTCGTTTAAATACGAATATGCGTAATCATCTTCTTTCGGTTCACCATCCGGAAATGTTATAGGCGTTATCTTGATCAAATGTTTGATTTTCCATAAGGCAGCATTCATTTGTGCACTGTTTTCCACAATTGCTATATCTGACATCTGCATGTATATATATATATATATATATATATATATATATATATATATATATATATATATATATATAATGAAATTCGAAAATTAAATAATAATAATACGGTATTTCGATACAATTTTTATAATCTAAATTAACAAATATCCTCGATTTACTATTTACCAATTACAATCTAGTGTGAACTTGCAAATTATATTAAATGAATAAACATATTTAAATACGTACTTTATTATCAAGCTTGAGTTTTGTTAATATTGCTTTTTCCCAATATGGATTTCCCCAATACGGTTTAACTCTTTGTATCATTAATAATTTGGAAGGTTCAATCGGAGGATCTTTTTCATCAGGATACCTACAAAATTAGTTTTAAACGTGTAATATTTCGTAATATTAGAAAAAAAAACAGTAATTATAAAAAAATCTATAACAAACATAATCAAGTTTTTGCTAATTTACAACTAATTACGTTCAGATCTTACTTCTTATTTTTTCTGTAAGAAATAGTTTGATAAATTTTAAATATAAACTAACCCACTCATATTCGAAGATTTCTAAATAAATAACTAACACGCAAATACATAATTCGGACTACAATTTAAATTCAGAATATTCATATAGAATTGGTTACAATTTATTATCTTACTAAAGATTTTTTATATTAAAATCTATTATTGTATAGTATCGAAATAACGGCATTCTTAACGATTTTAATATCTTATTTACGTAGCATTCCGACGACATCGTTTGTCTGCGTCAACAATTATAGTTACGATTAACAAATTAACACTTCGAATGTACTTTTTAACTAGTTAAATATAACTACCAACCACTTTATTTAAAAAATATTGTATTTGAAAAAAGTGACCTATACCTCGACATTCAAAATAAAGCAAAACTAAATTACCAGAAAATTAATACAAAATCATGTTTGGATATCCGATGTTTTATTTTCATTATCCTACAAAAGCCCCAAAAATAAAATATTACCGTTTAAAAGTACTAAATCTCATAGCACTCGAATACAATTTCTTTTCCACATTAAATTCCTGTTTTGTGATGAGGCTCCCTCGACAAAAGATTGAACGTTCCCATTTTTTATACGTTGTTCAACTAGATAAAACATTCACAAAATCTATTATATATTTTATACCCCTTTCTGCATCGGGACCGAAATATCAATTTTATCTATCAAACATCAGCATTTAGGTCAAATACTCAATAAGAAAAGATAATCTCTTCTTCCAAATTGTAAACTAGAATTAAAGGAGCCATTCACAACAGCCCACTTTAGTTGAATTAAATGAGTTGTTCGATCTCTTCTCAAGGATCGTTTAATATACACACCAAAATAAATAGTTTTTATGAGCTTAAAAATCTATTCAATCATTTATTAGTTCGATAAAATATAAATATAATATACTTTTTTGAAAGAAAACGACAAATATATGCCTTACATGCGTTTTATATATACTTACATTTTAGACGCTCTTTGACACCATCTGACGAATTACTTTAATATACAAAATTATTCAACTTAAACTACTTAATTACTTAGTTCGATTTCATTCAAGATTATTTAAGTAATAGGTTCATAAAGTTAATAATGATAACCCATACGTGAAATATGCATTAATAACAGTTCTCCAAGGTTGAATACGAACATTCAATCCAGTTCCATATGAAGTTGTAGATAAAGAGGGAACAGAAACATTTCTAACGAAGCATATTAGCGATCAAGAAAGTAACGAAGAGAATGAACCTTATAGTAACACTACAAAAAATGAAAATGAAAAATAGTAGTGATGGAGTAGTAATAGCGTTCGATCAGTTTAATTTATAACTTTGTCATAATCATTTTATTTAATTTATGATATGGGAAACTTAAATTCAATAAAACAAGAGGATAATAGAAGCCAAAAAGAATTATATATATATATATATATATATATATATATATATATATATAGTACATTACGTTTAATTAAATAATTGTTATTAAATTCGAGATATATTATTAAGTGTATCGCATATTTAATGTGTAATGAATAAAATATAATAACAATAGAAGGTTAACACGACATAATAAACATCACTGGAGAGGAAAAAAATGTTTAAGAAACTAGCAATGGAGTGTGTAAAATGTAATACGAGATGGATAATTTAATATTCAAAGAAATAACCGTAGCATGAAATATCATGGAATTTTGCTTACGAGCAGAATGGTGAAACAAATTCGAAGTAATTACGGAGGTCTATAATTCAGATTTTTCCGGCCGAATTGAATAGCGACAAGATATTAATACGAGGACCGCAACATAACATATTAAAAGCCAAACAATGGCGGTCACTAACTATTGGTCAGCTTTTAATACCCCATCTTGGAGTCCTCATATTAATATCATGTCGCTATTGAATTCAGCCGTTCGATTCTTGAGCTGTATACCTCCGCAATTAGTACAAACTTCAGATGTTGCACAGCTCAACGATAAGAATTTTCCCCCGATAGAAAAAATTTAATACATGTAGTCATTTAAATAATTTTTCAAACTTTGTAAAAAGGAAACAGAATTAAGGAGATAATAGTAAAGAAATCTGTAAGACCAATAGATAAAACTAATGGACCAGTACATAAATTAAAAAAAAAAAAAATGTGGAAATGATCGCACTGGACGTTGGTGTTAATAAGATCACAAAATTTTGATCATTACATTAAATATGTACCACGGGAAAAATTATAAAGCAAGTCCGTTACCACGAATAACTAAAATGGGAAAAAAACACGATTATCACCATATTGCACTCCTGGCAGCGAAGAAATTATTCAAATGGTGATAGAAGCAGCTGTTCCAAAAATTTTGTCTTTTCAAAAGATAAAAGAAGTATCCGAAAGAGATGGAGTGACTCAAGCAATGTATCATAATTTACAATTCAGTGGAATTTGACCAAAATAATTAATTAAATACATCATGATCAAACCAGAGTTAGGGCATACTACTTCATGACGATTTAATAATAATACTGTCAGCGAATTTACGTTAAAGAATTTTGAAGGTCATCCCGGTATTGTTGGAATGAAGCTCAGATTAAGAATCAAAGCGTGGTGGCCAAATATCAATGCAGATGCAGAAAAAATTGTCAAAATCGTGTCTTCGAAAGAAAATCTAGAACCAATTTACCATTAAATTCATGGGAGTACATAACTATTGATTATATGAATCCATTACCACCTGCAGAATACATATTGTTAATTATAGATTACTTTAGTCATTTGGTGGAGACAGTGTATACAAAATCAATTACCTCCGATAAAACGATTAGCTTATTTAAAAACCAGTTTGTTATGGGTTTGCTAATGTATAAAAACAGATAATGCTCCAAATTTAACATCAGAAGAAATGTGTAATTTTTTAATGATTCTTTGTTATATCACTACACCGCCACTGGGGCTAAGAAAAAATGGTGAAGTAGAAAGACAAAATCGATCAATACTAAAGTGATTCAAAATTGCAGAATTTAAGAAAAATAATAGTGAAATGGGATTACAAAATTATTTGTTGCAATATAGAGTAATAACTGGATTATCCCTGGCAACATTAATGTTTGGATAAACGTTCGTGATAAGGTTCCTACAATTCAAAAGAACTTTATACATAAATATGAAGAAACTGTTGATAAAGACACATTCGAAAAAGAAAACTGAAAGAATACATGCAAAGACGTCTGAATACAATAAGAAAAGATATTAACATTGGAGACAAAGTGCTAGTTCCAGCCATTTAAAGCAATAAATCATTCAATCCAGTCCCATATAAAGTGGAAGTAAAAGTAATCTTGAAAAATTGATATGTAAGCAGTTATGGCAACGTCGCAAGAGAATGAAAATCAAAAAGTGAAAATTTGATAACAAGAAGTGGTCGAGTGCGTCCGATCGGACTAATTTATAATTTTGTCATCATCATTTTATTTTGTTTATCGTATGGAAGTTTTAAATTCAATCAAACAAGAGGAGAATGTTTTGTGTTGGTATGTAGTCAAACAACGGCGTTCAGTAACTGTTGGTCAGATTTTAATACGTCGTCTTGCGGTCCTCGGATTAATATCTTGCCGTTATTCAGTTCAGTTGGAGGAATTTTTAATTACAGAACTCTCTAATTACTTCAGATTTGTTCTGCTCGGGAGCAAAATGTCATGATATTTCGTGACTACGGTTACTTCTTTGAATATTAAATTATCCATCTCATATTGTAGTTTACACACTACATTGTTAGTCTCTTAAACATTTTTTTACTCTCCAGTGATGGTCATTATGTCGTGTTAATCTTCTATTGTTATTATATTTTATTCGTTACACATTAAATATGCGATACACTTTGTTATACTCCCTCCCTCTCTCTCTCTCTATATATATATATATAAAATTATCATTTATATATTTTATTTAAACGACGCTCGACTACTTTGGTCATTTGCGTCCTTCATACAATATAAAATTAAAGTCTTATATTTATGAAAACAGTGAAAAAGTAAATATTATTACATAGTAACGTACTAACTTGAGTAGATTCGATATATTTAAAAAATTTAGTAGCTTCTGTGACATGTATTCTTTATCCTGTAACACTTCGTTTATACTGAATCCGACAATTGGCGGCTCCCTTTGAATTTTCAGCATTAAATGATTATGTGTCCTACCGTTTGCAGAGAGCTGACAGTGGGAGCACAACACCAGCTTTTTCCTGGGTCGTGCATTATAGCCTAGTGTGACTGATTCGTGCTAGAGCAACTTCCTCTCATCTATTTGTACGGTACGATGTTGTCCAGGTGTCTATTTACGGCTTAATCTGTCGTAATTTGTTGGTGTTTAAGCTCGACTAGTGTTCTTGTTTGGCAGGCTCTAATGAGCATCTTATCTGTTTAGTGATAGACTTTTTGGATTTTTGCCATGGTGGGCTCAGTGGATTAGGCAGTTCTGGTGTTAACGGTATTATGTTGAACTTGCGAATCATCGTAGTCCAAATGCTTCATTGTTTTTGGTGTACGATCTTTCCAAGTTTGAGCAAAACATTTTATAGTAATTAGGATACGCTTTGTTCATGCTGAGTTTGAAGTAATACTTGAATGCTAGCGCAATTCGACGGTATTTTAACGTTCGTATGTTACTTTCGATATGTAAGCTTATAATCGGACTTGTACAGAAGGTTGGTTTTGTGTAATATCCAATTATTTGATGACTTTGCACGATGCACCGCAGTAGTGTTCGTCTGTCTGAGCCCTAGGATTTGTGGCGCAACATCTAACAGTTTGACTGCGCTCGTGCATCTTGATTTTATATGTTCTATGTGAGGTTCCCAGCTAAATTTTTTATAGAATATTAGCCCACGAAATTTAGTTATGATTCAGTTTTAATAGGGTGGAGAAGCGTACTGCGACCGTTTTTTACGAAAAAAACGAATGTTTTTTGCAGCTGTCCAATTTTCAATTTGAGTGATGTTTTGTTGTAAGGTTGCTTCTAACCCTGCTATATTACTAACTCTAATGTAAATAACTAAGTTATCTGCGTATATGGAATATTTTACAGGCGCGATGATAAGTTCTTTCAAGTCCGAAAATGCAAGTATAAATAGTAATGGCCTTAATACGGAACCTTGAGGGACACCTATCTTTGGCTTTTTCTAGAAGACAGTGAATTATCTACAATTTCCTGTCCATTAGAAATGAACGGATACATTCCGGTAGGTTGCGTCGAAAACCACGTCTGTGAAGTGCGCTTAGTATCGGACGATGTGTGGTCAAACGCCTTTTCTAATATATATATATATATATAGTGCTTCTTGGCTTTCCATCGTATACTACTTTATTATACCATTACATAACATCCTCTTCTTGTTTTATTGAATTCTAAATTCCCATAATGACATATAGAATTACATATATACAAGTTTCGAACTAAAATATAAATACTACAAACGTGAAAGTATTAAACATGCCTATTATGATATAGAGCTCATATTTTTGTCTAAAATTTATTTTTTATATATAGTACACAAAGATTTAGCTTATCCTATAATCCGAAATATTTATAGGTTTATATATGGGTAGCTTTATGGTCAGTATGCAGAATTTGTCGGTGGATTTTTCCTATATTTTTCATTTTAACTAAATAAGCAACGACATATTTCTAATTTAGTAGATGAAGTGAGAACTATGTTCGGAATGCGTTTTATTAATTTCATTATTTCTGTAACATTTACATGTTTTATAAATACACTTCTCATATATCTATCTACCACTTTGCCGGAAGTCACTTAAGTAACTGCAGATATCAGGTGCCATATGGTTCTTATTGATAGTAAACTGTTAGGTATATTTTTTTTAAATGTGAGAATGAAATAAGTGACTGAGCGATTACCGTTTACCCTCAAAGGCTCATTCGTAGCATACTTGTACAACTCAGAATCGATTGGGGCTTGGATAAATTGATGTGTTTTGTTTGTCTAAGCGGGATAAAAAATAAAAGAAAACGCGGAAAAAATTTTTAATTGTAAATTACAACCGTTTAAATTTTACTTATAAGTATGTTTATAAACATACCTAGGTTAGGTTAGAATCGGTCAGGTTTATTTCGGCTAGTTAGAAGTAGAATTAAAAGAAAAAACAAAAATGACACATTTAAACCAGAATAACAAAATACCTAGGTTAGGTTAGAATCGGTAAGGTTTATTTCGGCTAGTTAGCAGTAGAATTAAAAGAAAAAACGAGACTTTCAAAAATGGTTTCCGCGGATTTTTAACTTCGTAACTCGTTAAAAATAGTAATTTTTGATATTTAAAAAAAAAAAAACGAAAATCGGGAGTGTACAAGTATTCTACGAATCTACCTTAAGTTTTTTTTAATTTAATACAATCAACTCTTGCACCCCCAACAATTTACTATTACTTAAATCTTTTAAATTAGGTAACAGATAAAAAAAGGCATAGAAAACATATATACTTCAATTTATTATGAATTCTACAAAACTATTTGAAAAATTAAGTTATATTTGTGATTTGTGCTTACTTGGGATAGTAGGTAAATTTGTAATACTGCTTACCACCAGGCCATTTCCTGTTTGATCGCGGAAAGATTACTTTATTACGAGTAAAAATTTTTAGAAAAGAAACATTGTTTAATAACAAGTTGCATTTAATAAATAATGTTGACATAATTCAAAAATTTAAACACATACACTAAATTCTAAACTAGTGTAAAAAGTACCTCATCGAAGTTCCTCAGTGACAAAAGTTAATGTAAAGTTAATGTTGTCACCGGTCAAAGATTTATCAACACTGATGAACATACTTAAGAAATTATGTTTTAGAATGCTGTTTAATTTTTAATTTATTTTAATTTTTACTTTTTAACTTTTACATCTTGCCAAATATTGCATAATTATATCAGACTTAGCTCTACTAATTTAATTATGTTTTTTTGAGAAATATTAAATACAATATACAATATAATTAAAGGAAAATTAACGAAATAATCAGTTATGTTATATGTTTATATTTATTTGATTTTTTTATATTCAGTTATATTTTTGTCTCAAATTCAAGTTCAACAGATTATCAGAGCATTCTTTAGTCTTCATTTCTTGTTTTTATTTCTTTCTACAGAATATCATACATTATTGTTTTACTTATTCCTCCTAAACTACAAGATCATCCAAATATTTCATAAAATAAATAAATACTTTATTATTTAAAAATGTATATATGAATTTAAAATTACTTTGGAATTAAACCTAAATGAAATACAACTCACAAATCACAAATATGTCAAATTAGAATTATTAAAAATTGAGGTTTTTTTTCGATCATTATTGCATTGCATATGCTATGTATAATGTACTATCTTATTCTTATTTACACTTCTTGCTTCAAAAGCATGTGAAATAGATGGGACTAAATTTATCATTAAATACCTACACTGACATGTGTATAAAAATTTTTTAAAACAGTAATTAACGGTTTCATTTCCTCTCGACACATTATAATTGAGAACATTATTAACAGTTTTAAAAAGCATACACATTTAATAATACTACATCATAAAAGTTATCAATTTAAATATTTAGTAAAAATTATGATATAAATCATCAACTAGAATTTACTTCCAATTTAAAATATGTAAAACGTTATAAAATTTAAATTTAAAGAGGTATAATTAAAATTAATCTCATTAATGTCATTTTAAAATTAGAAATTCACACATCTATGGGTTACACTGCAGTCAACCACCATTGGATCACATGATGCAATCATTTCATATGCACTACTTAAAAATTCTTGTTTCTGCAACTAATATTGGAACGTTTTGGTTTTAGTTGATCATTCATTTGAGTTTATCTGATACAAATTAGAGAACTTAATAATTACGTTACAGTTAACAATTGATGAAATAGATTAATCTAACGAAATACAGTAAAAATCTGTATAGTCAAATAAAATGTATTTCGACCATGTGACCTCAATTTGACCAATCACCGTTAAGGATACTTTATATTTTCTTAAGAATTCTTGTTTGCGTAGTTTAGCAGCCATTGTTGCTTTTTGAGTTTGTTTAATTTTCAGTAAAAGTTTGTATTACTGCATAATAAAAATTCAAAAAAATATAAACATATTACAAACAGTTTGCTGGTTGTTGTGTTTTTTTATTTAATAAGCGTATTGACGTTCGATATCTATCAAAGTTTTGATAGCCGCTTCGCTAATGGCTGGATCCGTTTTTAGCGTAATTTTTTGTACGTTATTTTTATTGACCTTTATTTTTGTAAGGTATGTTGATAATGGCTTTCAAACGTACTTATTTTCCATAAAATAGTAGAAATACAAATTTTTCGAAATTCATTTTCATATATATTCGTGTATATATATATTTGCATATATGCATGTATGTGTATATATATATATATAAATCGGTAATAAATACAATTATTTTTATAATATTCGTATTTCAAATAGATAACCTATATAAGTTAAACAAATTTTTGTATTCCTGGATGATTAGATTATGTAAATATATATGGAAACACGTTACGCGCGGAATTTTGTACATTATAATGCATTATATTTTAGTTCTGTTTGTAATTTATAATACAATTTTAAAAAGATTAATATAAAATGTTTTCGTATATTCAAATTATTTTTAAGTTCGATACCTAATATACTGTTATATGTAAAAGCCAGTCGCTATGCATTACGTATATTTTTGAAATACAGAAATGTGCAGTCATAGTGAACTATTAAAATATTTGAATTGTTATTTTTAAAATGAAAGATTCGATTTTTTACAACGTTAAAGTGACAATATTTTTGCAGTTTAACAAATACTTCAATGTTATTGTTTACATTTTTTATATAATGTGGAATGTAGTGATTTTTTATAAAAAAATCAATTGAAAATTAGTTAAATCACTAATATTTATTTTCTTATGGAAAAACACAAAGCTTTATTAGTGATTTAACTAATTTTCAATTGATTTTTTATTGTTTACATAATGTGAAATAGATATTTTGTTATATATGAAATTATGTAGAAAATGGAAACGTTTAAATAAATGTTTGATGTATATTTGGTAAATACTTCAATCTTATTGTTTATATATTAAAGTGAAATAGATTATTTGCGATTTATGTAATATGTAGAAAATGGAAACATTCAAATTAACGTTTGATGTATATTTGATAACGTTCGCTGTATAGTTTTAAATGTGCAATAATGTATACGACTCTGATCATTAGTTAATTTGATTAAGTCATGTTAAATTTTATTTCTTTGAAGGCACTTAACGTAAAAATACATTTTGAATTTTTGTTAATAATGAATTCTTACGATTTGAATGTTTACTTATTTATGTGTAAACAGTTTACTAGTTATTTGTATCTTAATTTTATTGTTTGCTTTCCACATAATTTTCATAGATTTATTTTAGTATGTACTGTCTCGTTACATATGCATATTATGTTTTTTATGTTTAACAGTTTAAGTTGAAATGGAAGTGACGATTTCTGTTTATTAGGATCCCTTAATATGAAATTAACGATAATATGTAAGTATAGCGTATTATTAATGTATAGTGCATCTTCTTTGCTTGCATCCAGTTGTTTTTTTATATCATTATGATAATAATATAATTGTTTTTAATTTAGGATAAAATGACTATTTTTACGTGAATATTATTTAACCGAATGTAAATTGTAAAATTTAGTAGTTCATTTTTTAAAAAATAAAGATTATTTGAATATAATTTTAATTTGTGATCATATGTAAAATTATTTTGGGGGTATAAAGTAGTTTTACTAATTTGGCTATTAATTTTATTTAAAAGAACTGAAAACGACAATATTGAACTTCTTTTGTGTAAAAATTCTTTAAACACGTTTAGTTGTTTAATTTTTTATCTAATTTAATGTTTTTATATCTATTACAGGAATTCAGCAGAAATGCAGCAGTTGGGCGACTCGTCAAATCGAAATAATGCTGTAAGTATATTAACAGATGCATTATTGTAATCATATTTCAATGTTTAAATCGGTTAATATGTAACTCCATGTAATTACTACATTTGAAACTAATTTTGCAAATAATGTTACAAATGTTATTATATATAATCAAACAAAACACACGCATATATGTATAACAATAACTTGATATAATAAAGCTGTATATAAAATCCGTATCTATCATCACTATGATGAATCTACATAAATGTGTTCTCCAAATTTAGTATAAATTTTTTATTTTATCGTATTTGTATTTGAATTTAGATTCATATTTTACTTAATACGGATAAAATTGTTAATTTATGTATTTTCCTAATTGTTAACCATTAAAGTAAATAAAAATGGACTAAAATTATTTTAATTTTTAACAAATTGAAAAAAAAAACTGTGTATAGATCATGATGTAATAAAACATTCAGTTACACAGAACAATTGTACGTAGTTTTGTTTTCAAAAAATATATGTAAGAAACTTTGAAAACGTCAATTATTAATGTATTTTATTTCAATGGATATATTTTATTATAACTCTTAACCCGTTCTTCAAACATATTTTCAGTAATTTACTATTACATTCTGTTGACTTATGCTTTGTCTCAGGATACAGCAAACTCGACGGGAGCTAGTCGGCCCATACAAGCTGTCCAGCAACAACAATCTGATCATGATCCGGATTATGTGGAACCAGTTAATGGTATAGTCCAACCGCCCGTAATTCCTCCACCAGAGAGACCTGGTAGAATGACCAATCAGTTGCAATATATATTAAAAAATGTACATCGACCTGTATATAAACACCAACATGCCTGGCCTTTCCATCAACCAGTGGATGCTGTGAAACTTAATTTATCTGTAAGTAATTTCAATTGTAATATGTTTAACTAGTAAAATTATTTTCCAATTTTATTTGCCTTGTGTTTTAATATGTATGTATATTTTGTTCATTAAAATAGATTCTAATTTATCGAAGTGCATATTTCAACAAATTATACGTGATAATTTTAGAATTTCATTTTGTTTAATTTGAATTAAATTTTATCCTCTAAGGCGTGAATGATCTAATTGTATTGTTCGCAAAATAAATTTAGTATAAGTAGTAGTTACATTACTGATACCAATGTGTTTATTCAACGTTTAATAATTGGTGGCGAATAGTTGTTTTATTTTTTTAATCAGAATTGTTAATTGTATATTACATAATTTACTAAACTTTAATACAGAATCATTGTTCTAAAAAATCTAATAATTGTAACATTTTGGTGAATATTTAAACAATATCTGATAGCTAAATATCGTATAAGAATACTATGGGAATGAAGATATATAATTATTTCATGAACTGCTCGTCTTCGTTTAGATTTATCAATGTGATTTATAAGGAGGGAGTACCGATGTTAATTGCATGAACGAGGTGTTTATTAAATTTCGTGTTTTTAGTATGTGATGGATAACATGAAAACATTAATTAGTTTAAACAAATATGCATTATCTAATCGTCATTCATTACTGAGTGATAAATGAATTTTAATAATTTGCTTTTAGGATTATCATAAAACGATAAGGAGACCAATGGATCTTGAAACCATCAAAAAAAGGCTAGAAAACAATTATTACACCTGTGCCAAAGAATGTATACAAGACTTTAATACCATGTTTACAAATTGTTATATATACAATAAACCAGGTGAAGATGTGGTCATAATGGCACAAACCTTAGAAAAATTATTCCTTACAAAGGTGAGAAATTTAAGTTATTAAGATGTTACATTCATATTAGAATCAAGTTAAATTGACAATTTCGGTTCAATATTACTATTACCTCAAAGCATATACTTAAACATCGATGGTTAATATAAATATTTTATGACATAAACTGATTGACAATTTATAGTAGTAACGTTTATCATCATAAGTAATTTATGATAGTAAACATTTAACCCATAAGTCACTTTTATGCTTCTTTGTTTCACACTACAATTTTTTCATCTTAGTTATTTAAGTTTGTATTGCTTTATGTGAAATCCTTTGTGTAATCTGTATTCTACTTCTTTTACACTGCTTTATGCTTTAATTGTTTATATATATATATATATATATATATATATATATATATATATATATATATATATATATATATATATATATCGATTATTTATATAATTTGTAATGGTTACGTGAGCAGTTCATCATTTTTTGATGATACAATAAATTGAAACAAAAGATACCCATTCTGATTAAATCTTCGTTTTTGTTATGTTTCTGTTCCGCATAATTGTATATATTTATTTGATATGTTATATTTAATTCAGTTTATAGGAAGTGTTATTTTCTTCGTTTGATAGAATATGAAATTATCTGTATTCAGCAATACATTATTTTGTTTATTGTTATGCGTATACACGTGTGTATGTGTATTTAATAAGTCTTTGGCGTTGTTGCGTATTTGATGTAAGATTTATCGATTATTCTTAATTTTATTCTATTTTATGAAATTTGTTTATCTGTTTATATTAGGTGTCTCAAATGCCAAAGGAAGAATTTGAATTAGAAGTCCCTCCTCCTAAACGTCCCAAAAATGCTGCCGTAACTATTAAAAAACGTGTTCCCGGTAGTAATACCCCTAATAGGGTCCTAAAAACTTTAAATCCTGTTGCCAGCACTCCAAGCAATGTAATAGGAAGTTCGATAAGCTTAACACAAAATTCCGTAATTTCCGCAGTTCCTGGATCAACAGCAACAACCACTGTTCATATGCCACAAGCTCAGCATAATTCATTCTCCCACCAAGTTTGTATTAGTTTTTTTTTTTTATTATTACGTGATGTGAATGTGTGTTTTTTCTGTTCAAATATTTTATAATTAATATTCAGGATATCTTTGGATAAAATGACTATCTGAAAATTAATACTTGTGTTTATTTTATTTAACAATATAAAAGGTCAAATTCTAACTCACAAAATATACTCGAATAACAAGTTAATTGTTAATGTTGCAATTACGTTAACGAACTAAATACGTAAATCAAGATAAGTATATTAATTAATAGAAAAAATACGAACTAGTTCTATTAATGAATCAGTTCATTCTTGATTTATATTACGTTAGTTTATTTCTAATTTTAATTATTATATGCGTACTTGAATTAATTTGAGAGTAATCAATTTTATTTTAATGCGTATTTAATTCTCTGACTAAGTAAATAAATGTTAAATGTATTAATTTAATTATAAAATAAATTCACCATAATTAATTTTTAATCTTATTGTTGAAGCTAGTTTATTAAACTTTTTGTTGTTATTACTTTTATTTAAGTAGAAAAAGTCGAACTGAATATGAATACATTATTTCTGAATAGTTTTAGAATATAAATGAGTAAGAAAATATCAAGTTTATAGTCTATATCGATTGTTTTAACGCTAGTAATTAGTATTTCTCATTATATAAGAAACAATCTTTCGAACGGTTTTTTGTGATAGTAAGTGTATTTAAAAATTTATATAGCTTTCAATAACTTTTGTAACTGATTTGAGGGAATATTCTACAGAATTGAAAATGTACCATATCGGAAAAATTATTCACTAAACTCGTGTCATATTATTTTAATTTTTGGAAAAATTTAGATATTTAAGAAATAAATTTTTAAATACATTAATTTTATACTTGTTGCAATACTATATTTTACTCAAAATAATAATATATTTTATCAAATGTGCGCCTTATCTTTAATTATTGGAAAATATGGCATTTTATTAATTGCTTTAAAAAGATTGCAGTCTATCAAAATGTTCATTTACGTATTTCTTGAAACTACAGATTATTAATATAACAGTATATAATATAATTATGTTTTAAGGTATCCACGCCTCTCTCAGCTTCATATTTAGCTCAGCCTGCCATTAGTGGTGTGGACTCTATAAGAAATATGTCGTCAACGCCTAAATTTAAAAAAGCTGTCAAAAGAAAGGCGGATTCTAGTCCTGGAGGCAGCAGTGGTACGACTGATCCTTTATATACACCATCTAATAGTTCTAAGCTCTCCAGGAGAGAATCCGTTAGGCAAGTTAAAAAGGTAATTTCTTTCAAATAATCAATATATATATATAATATATATATATATATACATATATATATATACATATATATATATAATATATACGTGTGGGGGTGAGTGTACGTATGGTTGAGTGTGTGTATTATACTAATAAAATTGTAATACTTACAGCCTATAAGAACCGATGATGATGGTTACGCTCAATCGACAATCATGAGTGGTGCAAATTCAAATCAAGTAAAACATTTTATATTTAACGTATCTGAATCGATTATTATACAATATTTTAGATCACTATAATAATATTTGAAAATTTTCTGAATTATTAGTTATAAAAATTGTGATAATATTAACTTACTTGAACCTATTAATTCAACTGGAGACATAGACACTCTATATTCAGCTATTCTTAGTATTAAAAAAATTCCGTGCTATATAACCAAAATTTTTTCTTTCAGCTGAAAATTGACGAAATATAAGTTTACACTCCATTATAACTATGTAAAAAATATTTACTTATTCTTGTTATAATTTTCTACCTACTTCTTAAATAACGGAAAGAAACGTAATTTCAATAACTTTGTACTAACTCTAACATCAATAAATAATAGTTTAGTGAAAGCCAGTAAATTTGTAACCAAGCAAACTCTGTTTCTTCCGCCACTGACTGATCATTTGTGTTGCAGAATTGTATTGAATGCTCCTAGGTACAAAAAAATAATAATAATAAAAAATAGATGTACAGGCAAACCTTCCAGATATTCACTCATTCGTTAATAAAGTTTCAGCAAAATTTTATTATAATTTTAAATTTCACGGCAATAATTTAATATAACTGGCCACTACGATATGGACGGTTTCCGCATTCGCTATACGCGTTAGAAACATCGCTATCTTTAGCATTGTTTGCTTTAATTTTTTATTTTGTTCTTGTTATTTAATCAGGTATGTTATACTAATTATTTAGTATTATCGTTAGTGAGATTTTACGGCATACTTTGTTGTATGGTGCATGTTTTTCCGTAATTTTTCCTGCAATGAATAAATAATTTAATATTTATTTTATAATTATAATATAGTTGCTTCAGCTTTACTAAGCTATAAATGTTTTTTATGTACGAAATAATTAATAAATAGATCTTCTAATTATAATTAAAAAAATGCGTTATAGTGTATTTTGAAGATACATTTGTTAAAAATTAATGGAAACTTAATAATATACTTCACATTTAAAAGTCCAGATTTCATTGTATTCTAATATTTTAAGTGTAGAAAATTAGAAAGACAAATACCAATTTACGTAGTTAATATTTAATTCCTGCTTGTGTAGGAAAATAATGATAAAAGTAATATATTGAAAAGCGAACTTCACAGTAAAATATTTGAAAGATGATTTTAAAAATTTGAGAAATGTTGCTAGATTTGAAACTATTTTTGATGTTTGTAAGTATTAAGGTATATTTTTGTAAGAAATTAAAATATATTAAACGTTCGTTAAATATACATTTTATATTGTCAAAAAGAAATTTGATTCGGATGTCATTAAAAATTTACATCCATGAGAAACTTTAATGCCTATGTTAGTAATAACCTATCGCTTTATCATATTTATATATGTCTTGAATAATAATTTATGATTATGTAGATTTAATTTTATTTGTAATTTTTTTTTTGCGACAGTTTTAACTATTTTTATATATATTGTGTTTTGTATTTTAGATGTATGACAAACCAAAACAAAGATTGACACCCGGAATGAAAGCATGTAGCGAATTATTAAAAGATATTTTCTCCAAAAGGCATGCTGTACGTATCTCTGTTTGTTTTTAAACACGTTTATAAAACATGCTTACATTTAGAAAATAGTGTTTCTAATTTTAATTCTTACTGATCGTTACATTTCTTTTGTTGAAATCAAATTAGAAAATCAACACGTTTATATATTATAAAAATGCTGTTTGTATTTCCAAAATTACGCAATTTGAAAATATTAATTGAACATGTAACGCTTTGTTAATTTATCTTTTTTTAATTTTACGACAACTATCATACAACCAAATGCATCAGTATATTTTTATTCCGTTCAGTCTAAATAGAGATGTTCATATCGATTTCATTAAACTAGACCGAACATAGTTTCAATTTTATAATTCACTTTTGTGTGGTGTGTAACATCCATATTTGAATTTCTATTCGATCGTAATGTATACTTTAACTTGTAATATCTGAATGAATATATTTTTTAGTATTTAATTATGATTTCATAGCATATAGAAGTTCAAAAATCACTATTATAATAAGGGTTTTAAAGCATTTCTTCGCTATTTACTACGAATAAATTATAATTTTTTATAACTAACGTGTATTAATAATATTTATTTTAATAATTATGTTGCGTTTAAAACATAGAGTTACGCGTGGCCATTTTACAAGCCAGTTGACGCTGAATGGCTGGGGTTGCATGATTACCATCTAATTATTAAGAAGCCAATGGATTTAGGTACAGTAAAAGTAAGTAATGTTATTCTAATTTTGTTTGTGCGATTAAGAAGTGCCTATACTGATACTGAAGCGTGTGATTTAAGTTTAATTCAGTTCACTCCAACTTAAAATATTAACAAATGACGTGTAATTTAACTAAAAATAAATTTTTGAGTATCCGGGTTTACGTTTGATTTTTTTAGACTAAAATGGATAACCGGGAGTACATCACGATAGAAGATTTTGCAAATGATGTCAGATTAATATTCTCGAACTGTTACAAATACAATCCTAAGGACCATGATGTGGTGCAGATGGCGAAGAAGTTAGAAGCTTATTTCGAATCCAGGTAAATTCAGTTTTATTTGTACATTCGTATATATATATATATATATATATATATATATATATATATATATATATATATACAGAGTGAGGAATCTTGATATGGTACCTGTTGGTGGTTTAAGCCGACATCTTCGTTTCTGATCATGCGCACGCGCGTATATTTACATTTCTATTAACATTCATGAATTCTTACAGTTCTACAAAATCATAAGGATACGTCAAATTCTGATTTAAAATATATCTAAGGAATCCGTTTAAAGTTATTTCTTACCTTCTGTTGGTAGCTTTAACTGAATTTTAATAGCTGAAGTTGTTCAAATTTAGAACAAGTCCAGCGTTCAAAATATACTTTGAATTATAACCATGGTATATATAAATTGTTCGAGAAATATGAGACTTCGAATTTGTTCCAATTTAATAATGTGTAGCATCATTATTTATATATAATAATAATTGAATATCAGTACTTGTTTATTATTTCACAATGAATTTTGAGAAAGGAAAAAACCTAATGGAAAAGTTAAATATTATTATATATAATATATAATAATAATTGAATATCAGTACTTGTTTATTATTTCACAATGAATTTTGAGAAAGGAAAAACCTAATGGAAAAGTTAAATATAAATGAAATATTGTTATTATTAAAGAACAGATCTGAATCTATAAGATGATTTTCATTTCCTTGTTTGTTAGTGTGTAAATTAAAATGAAAGTGTTTATAAATTATTCGAAAAGCATACGTGTATATATATATATATATATATATATATATATATATATGCGTTTGTTTGATAAAGCAGAAATGAATGCACATTATATTCTAATTAAAATTTTACGTCTTAACCTAATGGATGATTTTTAATAGGTTCTCGAAAATCGTCGCCGGTGTTTCAGCGCCCGGTATGAATGAGTTTAACGCTATGAATAGTATAAACACTGACGAACCGGATAAGTCTTCATCGAGTTCATCGGACTCATCTTCTGGTTCCTCTTCGGAGTCAGATAATTCAGAAGACGAACGATCTCGTAAATTAATACAATTACAAGAACAAGTAATTACTCATATTTGTTTATTTATTCGAACATATCTGTGATTATTTGTTAAGCGATACGCTGGTTATTATTATTTTAAGCACGAATGCTGTCCTTCGTGCGTTATACGTGTGTTTCAAAATTTGTCTGTTTTTCCATATCAGCTTTTTAGCTATCTAAGAGTAGACGTTTTGAAATAGACAAATATATTTTGAACTTGTTAATTTAAATACATTGTACGAGTATATTTTTTTTTAATTTACATTTTGAATCGTTAACTGTAATTTTGAATCATTTCTCCAAATGATTTAGATAATTCGAGAGATTTTCAACTGCGACTGCAGGATAATTATATCACCCAAACACGTATTTTGTTGAAAATCGTATTTCCATATCTACTACAATACTGGTCCCAGTTTATTATTCTGCGGTATACCGAATTTAATATTATTTTGATATAAAAATATCTGTCGATTAGATGTAATTTTGATAATATGGAACTGATGCGGCGAGTTTTGTTTAAATTGAAATAATAAGCTTGTATGCAATGCTTTTGTCGAACGTTTTTTTTTTTATGTTCAAAAAAGAGCGGTACAGTATTATTTTCAAAATTGCGGTTTATTTATTGTACAATCCCATATTGAGTTCTGAATTCAAACTATAAGTCAATTGTTACCTTATTTTCGTTCAGATATTGACTTTTTTCTTTAATTTTGAAACGACTGGCATTACATTTTCTTGCGGGTGCGTAAGTTTCAGCAATATTATTGAAAAAACATTGTATACGGTGACCGATACGAATGGTAACATTAAAAATATACATTAATAACCCTATCGCTTTCTTTGGCGAGTTTCTAAGAATGTTTGCTGTAATTGTTAAGATGGCTGCTTTGAGCGAGCGACAATGTTTTCGTATATATGACAATAAGTTATGCGCATATAAAATCGTGTCTGGAAATAATTATTCGTCTCTTCATTTTCATCAGTACCGTGTTACTGTTTTTCCGGTGGAAAATTTTGGATTGATATTTAGCAAATACGTTCGTTATTATTTTTTTCCTTAATCGTTTCTTGTCCATTTGTTACTTTAACGAAAAACATTATGACGTATGATTTCGTTTTATATTTATGATTTTCCACAAAGAAGAATCCTTATTTACAGTCTAACAACATGCACTAGGTTTTGAATCATCAGTATGCTTCTCAACTCTATCATGAAACTGCTAAATTTAGTCCCCAGAAGTTAATACACGCTTATTCAACAAATTGCCAACTACATATGCTCCAATCCCGTTACAAAAATATATATATATATATGTATATATAAACATAAACGAATTAAACATTTGCTCCTTACACGCCAAATTGCCGAATAAGTTTAACTACCTACGTTATCCTGTCATTTAATACTTTATCATTATTGTATTTTATTTATATTCTTACAAACTCAATATAAATAAACGTTCGTGCTTCTGTAGTTTTAGCTTGCTCGAATTATTGCTGTTATTATAATCATTATGTTTCTGCTTTTCATTCTTTTCATTCTTTGTACATTTCGATTTTATTAATCTGTTTTATGGATAATAATTTAAATATTTTATTCGGAAAATAAAGAGAGGCATACCAATTATACAAATATAGTATAACATAGTTTTCTCGTTTGTACGAAACATCGACATTTTGATTTTATTTAAAAAAAGAAAAAAAAAGTATTCGTTTCTGCGGGTCAGATTGTGATACTCGGTTAATTAACGTCTATCCTTTGATTTGTCTAACGACCATGGGCTTCATCTGTATAATTATTTTTTAAAATATAATATCGCTGTCTCTTTCTTTTAACAGGTTTATATATATATATGTGTGTGTGTGTGTGTGTGTGTGTGTGTGTATCCGTCCGTTATTTTGGCCACGTCTCTAATGCAACAAAACGTGGTTTGTATTGCGTGTGTTGTTAGTGATGGTACACTCGAACCGGAAAACGTGTTAAATTTTAAACGATTTGACACATATATCGCAGTTTGCTACTTTTTAAAACTTTTATTGTAATTTCTGTCCTATTTTTGATATCAATATGAAATATTTCATCATTATTGCTTTAATTGTTTTTAAGTTAAATCAGAACAGACAGACAGACAAAAATTTCTGTTTATTTATGATAAAAATAGCCCAATGTAGTGATTATAATAAAAATATTTGGAAATCACAGACAGACACTACAGTTATATATATTAGTATAGATTATTATTTACACTAGCACTTATTATTTATATTTCAAATGAATTATTTTTCATACGTGCCATCTAAATACAGAATTACATATATGTTCGCGAGCTGTGATATTAATTTATATCTAATCGCGTATAAATGGAACATATTGTGTTCGGTATCTGTGTTTAAAATTATGAAAATCTATTATGCGTGTCATCTGAGCATTATGAAACAACATGTGTTCATGTGCGCTGATAATAAATCTGCTTCTGATCAAATACAGATGTTATATATATATATATAATATGCGGATGTTGTGTTTCCATTTAATACTTTTTATTCGAGTATGTATAGATTATTACTAGAAGGAAACATTTCTATATATACAGTAATGTTAATCAGATGTGGAAATTATAATTTATTTATATGCTGGTATTATTTATATTATTTGTTTTTTTAAATTATTATATATTTACTATGAGTATCATTTTGCATCTGATAAGTATATTCACGAGCTCTGATATTATAACCCGGTCAAAGATTAAACTTATTTGTGGTTTTTCGTGTATTTGATATCCGTGTTTAAAATAATGAAATATTTATCGTGCCTATCATCTGAGCATTATGAAACATAAATGTATTCATGTGCATTTATATAAATTTTAATCAAGTACAGATAAACTATATTATATGGATAAAATAATGACAGACCTCATTAACCTAAAAACGGCCGCTTAGCCGGCTCTCTCTGTCAAACTTTGAATTGATAAGAATTGTTTAGATCTCACTTAGCTTAATTAATTATTAGGGTACTTTCTTTGCTTACTTTTATATATCTGTAATGTGTGTGTGAATTTTTTGTTTATTCAATAGCATAAAGTTACTACGACTAAACGCTTATTGGACAGTTATATAACTGATCAAATATCGAAACAATTTCTTTCATTATTTATATTTGAAATGATGAAATATTTATCATGCGTGTCATCTGAGCACCGAACAAATGTTCACAGGCTATGATATTAATTATAGTCATCTGATCAAATGTAAATGCAATTTTTTTTTAACAGATTATTATGTTTTGGTATCTATTTGTTTTCATTATTTATATTTGAAATGATGAAATATTTATCATGCGTGTCATCTGAGCATTGAACGAGTGTTCACAGGCTGTGATATTAATTATAGTCATCTGATCAAATACAAATGAAAAATTACAATTTTTTTTGGTATCTGTGTTTGAAATGATGACATATGTATTCATGCGTGTCATATGAGCACTATGAAACATCTATTCATGTGTATTGATATTAACTAGTTTCTGATCAAACACAGATATTAATGTGAAGGTGTGTGTGTATTTTATAATAATAAGACGTTAGTTCGATAACACATCGTGCGGCTATGGGTATACGTTCATTTACAACCAGTAATACGGCTTTTTGTCAAATATAAAGGTTACCTGTAGTTGCTTTCATCACAAATGAAAATTATAATCGCTTATATCATAATATCGGTTTGTTACATTTTCATTTCAAATAAGATATTTATCGTTGACTATTTTCATTTTGGACGATGAATACGAATATTTTGTATAAAATGTTAATTCGTCATCATTGACTGGCAAGTATCTCGTAAAAATATTATGATTGTAAGCTATCCGTTTGATATATAAATACCGTTATTGATCTTTGTTGTGAGTCAGTCGAACGGCATGCTTCAAAACTTGTTTATGCTAATTTTCCTTCAAGGATTCTTGTCTCTATTTCCACTTATGACCAGAGCATTTTCGTATTCTGATTACTTCCGACGATAATCTTATGTTGAACTCTTCATTCTTTTGTTCGTTCGCGCGATGTGTAACATTCCTCTCCAACAGTACATTTCTAATCTTATCGTATTTCGTAGTGATCATATTTCTACAACGTAGAGAAATACTGAAAACGTCATATTATTCACTAGTTTTATATGCACTTGCTGTGATGCTGTAGGAATTAGTTCGTATGACACATTATTTATTTTATGATTTTCTACCGTCAGACATAGATGTCTATGTAATTTTACGCCGTTAACTAACGTCATGCAAATCCGGGCAGTTGTCGTTTTGGCCGTCCATAATTATTTTTGTTTATCTTCATCGACTACTAGTTCATATCCAGGATATTTTTCGAAAAGACTCTGTGTTTGCGCTATACTGCTTAAGCTACTGGCGACTAGTGCTGTATTGTCTCTATACCTTAAATTCGAGATTTCGACTTCGATGAAAAATCTGTAATAATTATCTTATCATATCATCATCATTAAGTGTCATGTTCGTATTGGAGGTAGGTGACTAATTATCTATACATATTTTGTTGTACAGTGTAAGTAGTGTACAAGGCACTCATAATATAGCATTAGCGCAGATAGACACACACAAACCCGGGATAATTGATTGTAATTGCTTTGTTGTCAGGTTGTAGTGTACTTATAAAGTCCGTGTTCTAGCCACTAGGCTATCCCGACGATATTAAATACTAAGTGTAATTTTCGGATCGTAAAATATAAATTGACAATTAATATATTTTGATTTATTATTTTCTTATTTTTGGAAAAACTTATGTTTCAGCTTAAAGATATTCAAGACCAAATTACAAAATTAGTTCAAACCAAGAAAAAAAAGAAAAAGAAGAGAGACGGCTCGAACGGTAACGTCGTTAATAATACGAATAAGAAGAATAAAAAACTGAGCATGGAGAAAAACAATAAATATCCCGGCGGTCCAATGAGCGGAGGTGTTGGTTCTGTATTCAATAACGATAGATCAAATATGATGGCGACAAATTCGATTGTTGGAAATACAGCTGAGTTAAAATCTTGCATCGATCTAGGAAACATGAAACCTAATCAAACCGTACAAAGGCCGGCAGTTTTGACGTCAGCGCCGGGATTACCGAAAGGTGCTAAAGGAAAACCGCCCGGTGCTACGCGGGGTCCCGCAAAAAATTTGACAAATGCTCAATCGAAACGACCTCGCGCTAATTCTAGAACCACTACCAATAAGAAGAAAAACTCAATTAACGCTTCCGGCTTTGATTCTGAGGACGAAGATAATGCTAAGCCGATGTCGTACGATGAAAAACGTCAACTCAGCTTAGATATCAATAAACTACCGGGTAAGTGTTATAATTCGTGTAAACAAAAATACATTTTTTAGACAATTTATGTTTAAAAAAAAAAAAATAATAATAAAAAATTGGGGATTGTATTATCAAGATCGGGTAAAATTTATTCAGAAGAACATGTTGTTTAATTTTTATTTCAAAGCTTACGTGTTCAAAAAATACTTTCTCAATTTACGACAAAATAAATACAGATATTTCAATTCAAATTCGCTTTGAACCGAGCAAACTTCTAGTTTTACTATATTACGGACAACTTCAATAATCTCATTTTATAATGTTATTTAGATGGTGATAAGAATGATTTTTTTAAATAAAAATTTTGACATGATAAACATATATTATCAAAATCTAAATTTATTATCATATATATAATATATATATATATATATATAGCGAAGTAGGAAATATATATCTTCCTTTACGTTTATATTTTTGGATTTATTAACTTCGTATTGAATTATTTACCAAGGATGTGTCACCATCTAAATTGCTGGTCCTTTATTGTAGTTCAGCACTAAATCGGATTGATATGAAATTGATTTTATTTCATATTTAAATTTGATTGCTACCTCCTACGACGATCTTGCGTCACTTATACGTTCATTTTGCAAATTCCCTTCATTAACTGATACTATATAGCATAAAATAGGATGGCATAATTATATTAAGCATTGTATTTTGTAATGGGCCCCGTTGTGTAAACGGTAATGTTTGAGCGTTCAGCTCGCACGATCGTAATTCCACCAGGTACAATAATTTTTCACGATAAAAAAGGCTCCCTAGTCGTCTTATTGATCAGTTTGCTGGAAAAGTAAAGTAGTCGAAGGCAGTGATAAACTTTTCCATTCGGATGTTTCGTTAGGCCAGTCATTTTTCGGTCCGCAATTTATACAATTATTTTCAAGCCACTTCTCCCTGGTTTATGAAATTTTACTTTTTACTGTTATATAACTGCTTTATTTTTGTATATTCACGATGATCGCTTATATTACTTATGCCGAGTATATTTGTAGGCGATAAGTTGGGCCGTGTAGTACACATAATTCAAGCAAGAGAGCCATCTTTACGAGATTCTAATCCGGACGAAATAGAAATTGATTTCGAAACATTGAAACCATCGACATTACGGGAGTTGGAGTCTTACGTTGCTTCATGTTTGAGAAAGAAGCCACGTAAACCGTACAGTAAGTAAACGTGTTTTATTATTATTATTATTATTTTTTCATTTATTCGGTCGTCTTAAGAATTCTATCCAGGGAATTTTATTTGTGCGTGTATGTGTTTTTGCATGGTTCACGTGATTATACGTGTATTCGAAAATTTGTGTATTTTTAAACTTACTATTTAGATAAAAACGAATATGCTATTTCATTCATTATTAGTAATGCACTTATAGTTTAATAGTTTCGATTTAAAAATCGCCTATTAAACTTATATTTTATTTTTCATCATTTACTACGAATTTAGTTTCATCGGTTTTACTTTAATTCGATTTAATCGTTTTCCATTACCTACTAATAAAAGGAAGCACAAAAAAAAAATATGTAAAATTCGATATTTCATTCAAGAACATTTTCATATCGCGATCTCATAACAAAAAAATATATAATAACAACGTATTTCCGATTTATACATAATAATCAATGTAATTAATTTTTGAAATATAAGTTTGTAATTATTATTATTATTATTATATTTTTAAATATTAAATATAAATATTAAAATCTGTCGAAAATATACTTGTGATTACATTGATCATGTGGGAATGCGTTCTTTAAACGGTTTAAACGTTATTCGAATTTCAAACATGATAAAATCATGATTCACCGAGATAATGTGTAAAGTTTTACAAGTTATATGTACTACCGATTTAATTTGATGAAGTGAAATTTGTATGGATTGTATTTCATCATTTGTTTACTTTGATGTTTCCTTTGATTCAGTTTATGTTTGTAAGGATTTTTAGTAGAAATTAAAGCTATTTTTATAATATAAAATTGTTTGTGTCAGTTGATTTTTAATTTTGTATTAGTTTTATTTAACACACACACACACACACACACATATATATATATATATATATATATATATATATATATATATATAAATAAATAAAGTCGTGTCAGTAAGTCGCAGTCCTTATTTAAACTTCCGCTACACTCCCTTTATTTTTTGCGTTTATTTATAGAATGATTATTAATTTCGAGTTTCTATAGTGTCACATATAATACGCGTTTGTGGTTTTTTTCACTTGGCGCATTGACGTAACAACTGTGTATTTTAAACAAACAAACAAAATGTACGTGCATCAAAATAATTGTTGAAGCTGCTTCACATGCTTTACACATGCGTATACAACTATACATGAGCAACCGTAGGAATCATTATCATTAAGTACAGCCTTAAGACTGGTTCATAGCCACAAAATTAAGTTTCCTATATATATGAATAGTTTCTTAATCCAGTGTCTTCTAACAAAGTTGTTCATTTTCTACCTTCAAAGATATTTTGAGGTAATCTACCATTTATTCAAGTACACGACCAATCCATGTCAGACTATAGGTATCGATTATGTCTATTGCGACAAATATTCCCTTTAGTCATGGAGAGAATACTTTAAAACGTTGCGAAAGAGGAACTTGAGTACTTGAGAGAACAAACTTTGCTGGGTGTTTTTTTTTTTTTTAAATTGTCTTTTTATGGAAAAGATATTTAGAATACAAATTTCGTTTCATAAATTTCCGGACTTGTAATCAAAAAATTCAATTCTAACAAATATTAATGTTTTTTCGGAAATAAATGTTTAGATTTTTTCCTTAAAATAATTTTTTGGTAGATTAAAAAATATTTCCGGAAAATCGGATACCTTAAATGAAAACGATGCCGGAGATATAAAATTTTACTTATATTTACCAACACATACGCAGTAAAAACTACAAATCATTAAAATTATAAAATTTGAACTGTTAATGTGTGATCGAATTTTTAATGTACATTTCGATAAATATGAAGAAAAAGATAAGTTGAAACCTGCAACGAGTTATATCGACGCGATTATTAAATGATCGACAAATGTCTATATATATATATATATATATATATATATATATATATATATATATGTGTGTGTGTGTGTTAATAAATATTGACACTCTAATGTATATAGATTTTTTCACGTAGATTTTGTCTTTCAGGTAAAAAGATACCGGGTAATAAAGTAAAAGAAGATGCAAACAACGATAAGAAATTAGAAACGGAGAAAAAACAGATGCACACAGCCGCCGCCACTAGTAGTGGTGTAATAGGAGGTGGTGGAGGTACTGGAACTGGTACAGGAACCGTCGTAGCTAACAAAAAACAAAACAAAAAAGGTATGTTGGTTTTTCTTTTTGCACAAAAAAAATCATGCGGAATTTCTATTACGTCGAGAAATTCCAAAAATTATTTAATTTTATATTTAAAAAAATTGTTTTTATTTCTTATTTTAATTTTCGGTCATATTTAAAAAATTGTTTTTATTTCTTATTTTTTCTTGAAGATGACATTTATTTTTCATTGTTTTATTTTATTTTTAATACAGAGAAATAAGACGTTACAACTTTTCCTAAAATTAATTTAAAATATTATTATCGCATATATATAGTCGAATCCGCTTATAAGGGACTCCGGATATGAGGGACAGCCGTTTATAAGGGACAATCAGCAAAACCCCGAATCAAACGTATCAAATGAAGGTTATTTTAGTTCGCTTTAGTGGTATAACGCCTCGGTTAAAAGGGACAAGACTTTCAAGGCAATAAATAGTGGGACGGGCGATAAGCCGGCCGATATAAAATGACACTTCCGGTAGTAAAACGAAGTCATGTGTCGTGCAGTTTTATTATTTTTTTCTTACGAAAATTTTCTTATCTTTTTTTAGTTCTGGTGAATTTTTTGTATGAATAAAATGTCGCGTAAATGTTCATCATTAAAGGAAAAAATTTCTATTTTAGACAAAATCGAAATTCAACCTCCCAATATGCCTATTCGGGAGTTAGCAAAAATCAAGGGCGTCTCCAAAAACACCATCTCCCGTTTAAAAACGGATGAACAGAACTTACGTAAAAATGGAGTAGTACTGAAAAGGGCAGTCAGGTGGTGGAAAGGAAACGAAAAAGAGAAGGTAAAAACTCAGAGGTTGATGAAGCTCTTAATTTATGGTTTAGCACAATAACACAAAGAGGTGTTCATGTCAGTGGGCCAATGTTGAAATTAAAATCTGAAGAGTGCGAAAAAATGGGTTATGAAGACTTTGCAGCTACAAATGGTTGGCTTGCTCGGTGGAAAGGGAGACATGATATCAAATTCAAAAAAACTCATGGAGAAAAGGCAAGCGCTAATTTGACAGGAGCTGAACAATGGAGTTCAAGCAAAATTTCCAAATTCCTTCAAAGTTACAGCCTGAATGACATTTATAACGCGAATGAAACTGGTTTATTTTATCGAGCCACTCCAGATGGGTCATTAGTATATAAACACGAACAACTTATTGGTTCGAAGAAAGCTATGGATCGTATCACTGTGCTATGTTGTTGCAATGCAACTGGAAGTGACAAAAAAAAAACTTTTAGTTATTGGTAAAACTAAAAAGCCACGTTGCTTTAAAAATCTCAATGTAAGTAATCTACCAGTAACATATTACGCAAACAAAAATGCATGGATGACTGCTACTATTTTTTCAAAATGGTTAGAAAACTGTGATATGGAATTACAGAGAGATTCTAGAAAAATTTTACTATTGATAATGCAACTTCGCACCACACTGTCGTTAAACTGAAGAATATTCAAATTGAATTCTTACCTCCAAACACTACTTCACTAATTCAGCCACTTGATATGGGTGTCATAAAAAATTTAAAAATGCAATATAGGAAGATGTTGATACAGCATATCTTAGAAGCTATTGAAGACGACCTGGTAACAGTTTTCTACGATGGCAAAAGATATCAGTTCCACAATAACAATACTGCAGGCTATACAATTTGTTGCTGATAGCTGGAGAAAAGTCATTTTTATGACAATTCAGAACTGCTTTGCTCATTGTGGTTTCAAGGAGCCTGATTATGAAATTGTTGAAATGGAAAGTAATGAAACACCGAATGAATTACTACGTGTGACCAACCGTGAACAATTTTCAGATATTGACGCTAATCTGCCATGCTGTGACAATAATATTGAAGATTTGGATAACGAAATTATGGAAAATATCACAAAGAAGAAACAAATACAAGAATCAGAAAGTGATGATGACACGGATGACATTTCCTTACCTCCTGTGTCTACTGCAGAGGCGAAAAAATGTTTTTTTTTTTTATTGGTCCAGTTATAACACTCTTTGACCAGTCTAATTCTAAGTTCTTAATTTTTAATATAATTTATATACATATGTCTATTAAATACAAATCTTGTTATCTTTAATAAATTTATATAGCATTTTTGCCGCTGGAGAACATGGTTCTACTAGTATTTCATTAATTGCAAATGGCATTATTCCATACTGTGCAAGGCAGACCGAAAAAAAAAGTTCACGAACTTCTATACAGCTTGAACAGGTCCAATGAGATGTGTCAACGATCCCTCTTCTTGTCCGCATAATTGACAAAGGCTCGAATCAATAATGTTCATTCTAGCTAGATGGTCTGTAGTTCGCGTATGACCCGTTGTAATTCTTAACATAGTTTTAATATAGCAGCTTTTCAAGTTATCAATTTGATACCAAAGTAGTTTTGGAATATTCGGCTGTATATTATGGTAATTTTTGTTCCGGCGGTATTTTATGCAACAGAATAATGAAGGTGCTCCTACGGCATCATTAGATAACTGTGCAGACTGTTCAAACGCAGCAGATGAAGAATTTACACCAAACAACTATAGCGCATTTTTAGAGTAAATGAACAATTTCTACAAATATCAGGTCAGGTTTTTTTACCTTATGTATGCCTCCTGTATTTTTCTCTTAATTTCCATATAAATAAATATTACGCATTAATAAGGTTATAAGTATGTTGATTGTTTACTAAACTGTATATATTCTAACACCCACTCGCTTCAATAAGAGATTTTAAAAAATTCGCTTTAAGGGACAACCGGTTATAAGGGACAAATGACTTCCACCCGATGTGTCCCTTATAAGCGGATTCGACTATATATATATATATATATATATATATATATATATATATATATATATGTGTGTGTGTGTGTGTGTGTGTGTGTGTGTGTAATTCAATATCACTTATTTTATATCCTTAAATGTATTATGTTTGCGTTGATTAGCTGACCATAATAAAAGTGACGTTAGTGGAGCTCCTGCCAGAGTGTCAGCATCTAGTTCTAGTAGTTCCGACTCCGACTCAAGTTCTTCTAGTTTGACAAGCAGTTCATCTGATAGTAGCGACTCTGAAACTGGTGAGTAAATTAAAATTATACACAGCTTCATAATACGATACAAACGCGTAACTTAACAGTTAATTGTTCATTTCATTTAGTTTAAAGGAGTCCACATAGCAGCAAAAAATCTAATTGCAGTGTGGGTTTGTGTTGCACGATACAAAAACAACAACGGTATAAATAAAATGAGAATATTTGTAACAACATGCAAAAACACACACACACACACACACACAAAAGTTCATTAACACAGTCCTAGTAAAGATAACCGAAGATTATTAAGCCCAATTATACCGAGAAAAATCGGAAACGAAATTAACGCAATAATGTACCAACTGTAAAAATGATTTAGTGTTATTTAATACTTGTTAATAAGTGTATGTGTGTGTGTTCTCTATGGGTTAGGTCTTTTTTTCAAGCGATAAGCTGTTATGTTTTTTATTTTAAATAAGAATTATTGCAACTTTTCCCCCTTTGCTTTTCGATATCATTTCTAGTGAGAAATAATTATATACGCGTTATTTACTTTTCGATATAAGTTATAGCGTGGTGTGAGATTTAAAATTTTCAAATTATGCGAACGAAATTATTTTAATTATTTTCTAAATCTCTCGTGATCAATTGTGGACGGCTATAATCGATCGCATTTTAGTCGTCATTTTTTAAAAAGGTTCTTTTAAATATCGTTATCTCCGTTCAATAACAGCGTATATTGTCAAACAAATACAATAACGAGTTTTAGAGAGACGAATAGATAACGCTTAATATCTCGATTTTTTTTTCATAGTTAACAGAGTTGAAATTTTTAATATAGTTCGATCGTATTATTATTCTCGCGATAGTTCATGCTAGGCTATTCAGATAATAACTTCGTTATACAACGAGTACATATAGTTTTATATCAAATAAATACACAGTAATAATAATACATAATCAATAATAATATGTAATATTTATTAATAAACAATGATGGATAATACATAATAATAACTAATAAAGATAAATAATAAATTATTCATAAGTAATAATTATAATCGAAAATTATCTTTTGTCAGACGTAAATTGCACCATGAAACTTGAGTACCGGTATCTGTTTTCAGCTAAATCCGTTTATCTGTAAGTTTTGTTCTTCGATATTTTCTGTTTAAGCAATTTATTTGGTTGCCGGTATTTTTTTTCGTTTTTAAAAATGCGAAATAGGTTTTGTAAACGTTCCGACATAATTTTTCTCTCGATTTCTTGCGAACTACATTTTTATTTAAAAAATAAATGAGCAAAAAGAAATATATATATATATAAATAAATAGACTCCAGTTGTATAATTTTTTTTTCGTATTGTGCGCGTGTGGTTGTATCGTATTATTGCCGGAGTTGTAGTACCCGCGCAGTTCTCCGCGATATTACCTTCGCATAATTGGATTTTGTTTTGTTCTTGCGTAGGTGATAACAAAGCAACGTGAAATCCGTTGCCACGCGATAGCTTTTAGTAAGGGAGGACGCTACTACTACTATTTCCTGTATATTAATGGGGGTGGTGTTTTAGGGCAGAGTGCAGAATGTGTAACAAAGGTCGCGTTAACGTGCATTTATTCTTTGATAATTCAACGTTTTGCATATATATATATATATCTATATATAGATAATACGTGTATATATATGCAAAACAAATATAATTTTTCAACTTAGTGTTTATTAATTATAAAATGGTAATATTACGATTTCTTAATAATAATAATTATCATCATGACGAGAACAATCACAGTAATATATTGTTAATTAGCCGTAAGTTTTTTTTTTGTCTTTTTTTTTAACAATTATTTAACATCTGATTTTGTTCACATTTTTCTATTACATTCTCTTCAATTTGTTACTTAAATTATATGTATACATGTATGTACGTAATATGCTTAGAGCTTCGAATCGCATGTAAATCGATTATACTGTAATTCGCTTTTTATTTAGTAGTAATATTTGCAAAGCAATTATGATAGTAGCGTTGTAAACGATGAAGTGTATTTATACGCTTTGTTATTAGTACCTTTGATTCCAAGTTTTTGCATATATATATATATATATATATATATATATATATATATATGTATATATATGTATGTATGTATGTATTAATAAAAAAATATTGTGTCGCGTTGTGCATACATAATTTAAATCATTTTTTATTTATCTATATGTAAAATGCTTTCTTAAATATAACGTTTTTTAAAAAAATAAATAAATAATAAATAAAGGTAAAAAATTGCTGAAAATATTTTCGCTGCTTCCCGACACACATTTTTTGCACTCTTAAGCCTTAATTTACCATCCCCATTTTTTATGTTGTTTGGAAAATTTCTTCAATCGATCGTTCAATTTTGGTCATCGATATTTCACAGATCGTATGCCACCTATTATCGGCGAAAAGATTGGACGGCAACTGTAGAAACGATAAATATTTAATTTTATATTAACGAAAGGGTGGCAGCGGTTCTATCCGAGACGCTTAAGGCGAACTTAATAGACTTATTTTTATTTACCGTTAATTTTAATTTTAAAAAAAAGTATAAAATTCGTTAAATAGTTTATTTAATGTATTAATAAAGTAGTATAATCGACGAGTAGTGTACAGCGAAGATGAGATAGCGGATTAGCGTATATCGTCGAACGAATGTAAGAGTTAACATTTTATATTAGAAGTTATCAAATATGATGAAACGTGGGTGAAGTGGAATCGATTTCACGGAAACAAAGCACATTGGAATAATGAAGTTCATATTTGCACTTTACGAATGAGAATTATATGAAACCCGAATTATTACCCTGGCGATATTTCTATAATAATAATAATATTGTTTCAATATAGACGATTTAGAATTGTGAGGCGAACGTATTTAAAAAAAAATAATAATAATTGCGAATGTGTATTGATATATACAAATTTTGTGTTATATGAATTTTGTATTGCTTTTATAGATCAGCTTTTACTTTTGTTACCTTACGTAAAAAATGTTTTGTTCGCATTCTTAAATTTTGATTTTTACTATCTATATACGCTTTTGCTACGGTGTGACTTCTCCGTGACCTAGTTCGTTTGGCACACGGGTTTATAAGTCTCGTATGTAATTATCATTGTGTATATATATATATATATATATATATATATATATATATATATATATATATATATATATATATATATTGAGGAACTTATTAAAATAAAAAATGTTAATATCGTAAATATAAAAAAAAAAAAAAACATGCGATAATACATCATTTCATTTAACTTATTTATTACTTTAAAAATAATCATGATCATCTTCGAACTATAGGTTTTAGACCGGTTGTTTTAAATACTTGAACGTATATCATCGAAAAATTCTTTATTTAGACTGATGAATCGTTATTTTCGAGATGATCGTTATAAAAAGTAATTTTTTAAAACTCTGCAATTTTGTAATTTTTATACTTTTTTTTTCTAGTTTATTTTTATGGCAATATTTTTTTGAAGTTTACGATAATCGTTTACACTAATGTTAAATATAAGATTAATTTAACGCGCAAGGAGTTCAATAATCCGTTTTTATTTGTCTTATTTTGTACAAAACTTATTGGTGCGTAACGAATTTATCGTTTTTTATTGATGTATATATATATATATATATATATATATATATATATATAAACTTGTGGTTTTTTTAGCATTCCAAATAAATACTTTATTTCTATCGTTTATCTCTTATCGGCTTAATTTTAATCGTAGTATAGTATAATTTCTTTTTTGTGTTTTTTTATTATTATTATTATTATTATTATTGTAAGTAGAATGTTCAAAATTACAATAGAGTAATGTATATATTCCTCTTTTATTTTTATATATATATATATACATATATATATATATATATATATGATTTTGTAACGTTATCGTAAAATTTGTTTATTAATATGTATTCTAATATAAAAATAAAATTAAAACTTACATTTATCATTTTCGTCTTATCAGTTTAACTGTTGCGACCGATTTACACATTCTGCACATCGTCAACGAGGAGAACTATTAGAATTTATAATATATAATGTGTATAAACTAGGATTCCGACCGGAAACAGCAGTAGCCTTATCGTTCCGGTTTTATAAGTTATGAACGTCACAAATTGTTAATCGTTATGTTAGCTATTAGTAAAAAAAAAAAAAAAAAAACTTTAAACTTATGTTCACAGATATTGTTCTCCTCTACTTATTCTCATTTTAAATCATTTTCTAATTTCCGTTTTCATAAGTTATTCTTCGTTCATATCTTGTACGAGATCTATTCGTGCTATTTGGCCAGTTAAACTCGTCGTGCGGGAGGAGATCCTCGTTATTAGCTACGTTCGTTTATAGCCACAGTTGTTTATGTTTTACTATATCGCATACAGCATAGTTTTGTTGAAATGTCAAAGTCTTTCCGGACTTATTAAAATCTTATTTTAAGCGGCGATTAAGTTAGAGCATGTAGCATGGATCGATCTATTAATATTAGTGTGTTTATTCTCTTTTTTATTATTTTTTTTCGAAACTCTATGCCTTGTCGCGATTGATTCACGCCGAAAATAACGTTCTACGCAAAACGGGCGCTCCTTCTTGTTATAAAATGTGATGATAACTTAAATTGGACAAAAACAAATCTCTCGTGCGTGCACTAAATGTGGAGCACGCGGTTTGCGTTGTAGCAGTGTTTCCAACTGCGCTATTCAAAAAAACAAATTCGTCCGTCTTCTCTGGGTCACCGTATATATTTATCTGCTGCAAACGATAAAACGAATACAGAAGTTCGCAGTACTTCCGGAAGTAGCATCCTAATTTGTAATTGTTTTCTCGAGTATTTCGCGCAATGTATTCTGTAACATTTCCGAATATTTTGAATTTTCATTATGCCGTATTTTTAAGTTCCAGTTATTATTTAGTTCGCGTCTTATTTTTTCGTAGTTTAAAATTTTCATTAAGTTGGGATTTAAACTGCTTTCCTAATAATAATAATTAGGTTTCCAATTTTCTCGGTGCTCTCGAGTCTCTGTATTAGTTTTCTTTTGAGTTGCAGCAACCCACGACTATGAGCCTAATTTACTTTTAATAACAACGTTTTATTATTTGGGCGTGTGCTGTTCAGCCATGGTGATTCGATATTTGTAACAGAATAATAAACAACAGATTACACGCAATCAAAGCAAGATGACCGCCACAGAATACCAACATCGACCTACACCTTTGCTAAAGTTGGCCGGAAAATAATATTCAGGATATTGCGTGAAAAAACTTCCTTTATTAAAAATAAATCATCGCTAACATCTGAAAACGTAAACAATTAAGGAAAATCGGAGTGTACTTTTTTTTTTAGAAATTTGAATCATTAATAAAGGAAAATGAAAGCAACTATCTCGGGCGTTTGAAACGTGGTGTTGTAAAAAAAAAAAAAAAAAGGAAATGAACCAGTCGACAAGACTTTTTTCTTAGAACAAAGTTACTGAATGAAAATGATAAGTGAACGATACAATTGGGGAAAGAGAGCTGGTAGTATAAGAAATGACAACGAAATCGAATCAGATGACTGCGGTAAAGATATATCTTGCAAATGATGGAACGTACAAAGACGAGAACAGTTAACGGGAAGGCTCGAATAATAAAACGACTATGTCATTACATTTATCGGATAATCGGCCGATATCCGATCGAAAGATTAAGTAACGAATAGTTTTTCAATTGTGTCTGAAATCGCCAAAGAATAATATCGTTGCATAATTTGAAACAATTCCGTGTTTAATTTTAGCTGTTGATGATTGTGAAGAAATTTGAACGTTAATTATCTATTCCGCTCTTCGTATTGAAAATATAATGATCTAGTTTATTTTCTAAAATAAAGCGTTTAAGAAGGGGGAAGCAAACGTGTGCCATACATTTTTGTAAATGTATAATCTATGAAATATTTAATTGCTTCGGTTTTTATATTGCTTTATTTTTGCTGTACATATGTACGGCTAATCGATCTGTATTATACGTATTATATAAATAAATCAGTCTAATGTTCTTTAGTTTAGGATGTTTCTGTAACGTTGTGGTTATTTCTTGAATAAAAATAAATTACATTACGTTCAAATTATAAGAAATGAAACATGTATAAAAAAATAAATAAATAATGTTTAAACGTGCGCTTTTCATTTTATCAGTTGGTAGATTAATTGGTGTAATTTGTACGACTTCTGGGAACGCTAAAATAAACTCTACATCATTTCGAGTTTACTCCAACAATAATAATTCAGTATATGTATATATTATATATATTTTATATATATATATATATATATATATATATATATATCTTCTTGACGTCTTCGTGCAATCTAATTAGAGTATAGTTTAACCACTTTTGACGGAATAACGAGTCTCGTCCTCCTCCTGAATAATTTCCTTACTTTTATGACTCCGAACCATGCCTTAATATTTTGGAGCCAAAAATAGACCTTTCTTTTTCGTTCTGTTTTTTTCTCTTCTTACCCGTTCCGTCGTCATTGTAGAAGATGATACACGCTGGTCTTTTCATAAAATTTCCAAATATATAAGTCGTTTTTCGTTTACTAATTATGTCCGTTAATACCGTATTCGTTTTGTATAATATCTTCTCATCTTTGACATCTTTAATCTGTGCGGTCATTAAAATTCGACGATGATAATACTTTTCGAATGAGTGGATACGCTTTTCCATGTATCCATTTATTATTCATGTCTCATGTCTGTATAGATGTAGGGACTATATGTAACATCTTGCGCTGAAGTCATCAAAGTCAATCAGTTTACTAATTGCTGATATTTTTGTATCCAATTTTATTCGTGTTTACAAAAAATGGCGTTTCATCAGTTCTCGTATTCCTGTACTAGTCAATGCTTCCTATAAACTACAAAAATATAAACATATCTTACTTCCATTCCGTCCTTCACTTTATATTACCAACTTATATTCAACCAATCTTTTAAATATCACAATTGACACAACTATCGTCGCATCTTCCTCTTCTCTCTACATTAATTTCAACTTCATCATGCTTGACAAATGACTTAATCGTGTTCTGGTATTTTCAAATGGCTCCAAAGTTCACGATCACTCTGTTACAGTAACATTCTTCAAAGCCCGTTACAATATTTACGAATCATTCACATTCCGTTCATTCATTTCAGTGTTCACTGTCGAAGGTTTAAACACCTTGAAGTCTCTTCAGTTCTTATCCCGTCTTAATTCCCATTCTTCCAAACGATAGTTAGTTTTATCAGATTCCTCAAGCTTAGTCGTATCATCATTCTTTAAATATAATTCTGAATACACTCCTCTAGCGGTGCGACAGCTGACTTACTATACGGCCATGGTATAGTTATCATCGATGAAAATCGCATTTTATTTAACTACCGCTTATAACAACGCAGCAATTCTCTCTCTCTAAATGTCAATCGGTTATTGTCCTCTTTCAATTACTTCATTAATTTAATCCGATGATGACCAAGCCTTCCTCTTCCTTTTTAAATTTCTAACCGAGTATCATATTGATGTCTAAAATTTAACTTAATGGGTTGTGATTGCTACTTTGCAGCGTCTAAATCTAAAAAAAAAAAAGACATTGATTTTCAGATTTATAAATACACTTCGGACCATCTCAATACGAGTTTTTATTTGTACATTAGGATTATTATTTTCCATTATCCAACAGCCTTGATACTTGTACGACTATGATCCTTAAATTATAGCCAATTATTGTAATATTTCATTTAATTACGTGTGTCAGCGTCGGTAATAGTGGAACATTATTAGCGGAGAAAAGCAGTTACTTTTTTTTTTCGAGGATTTTTTCAATTATTAACTAGTAGCATTATTATCGTGGGTACTCCTCACATGGAACTTCGCAACAAAGTAAATAATAAATTTAAGAATACGGTATGAGCATAGTGATCGGATCGATATAATTTTCTTCCAGAGTAAAGGTAGTTAAAAATTCGACGCCGTTAAATAAAATTAGTTTTTAAATATCGGTTTAATTTAATTATTTATTTTGTCTGTAACTATGTCAAAATTCATGATTAAAAAAAAAACTTTCGGTCGATACCACGTCACTATTTTGAAAAAATCCAAGGTTTCAGACATGTTTACACAGTCCATTACCGAGGCAGAACATTAACTGACTGAACTATCGAAAGAACGTGTATACACTTTTGATCGACCGTGCTGCTTCTGAATCGATATCTTTCGTCAATTTTACTGACGAATAATTATATTTAAACATTACCAGAACAAATAATAGTTTAGGAAGAACAGTTCTTGAACTCGATTCGATAAACGGTTTGGAATACTACAAATTTTTGTATAAACGTATGTGTATATATCTTCTTATTTATTAGCCATTGTGAATGCAGAGTTGAACGTAGACCTCTTACTTATGTTTCCATGTTGACCCACAATTCCTCGTATATCTTTTTAATATCTTCTTCCCATCGTATGCGTGGTCGACCCTTTTTTCTTTTATTCATTGGACGTAATTTAGTTGATCTGGCCGTCCATCGGTTGTTATACGTGTCCTGTCCATCTCCATGTATTTTTTAATAATTTCTTCCAAATTGCCTTTAATTGTTTTCCATGTTCCTGTAGCGTATACTATTACTGGCAGAACTGATTAGACGCCTTTCTTTTTAAACATATAGGTATTTTTTCTCCTACTATTTTATTTTATTTACCAAACCCTGTCATTTGTATGCGTCTTTTTATTTCATTTTTCATATCATTATTCGCCATTATGTTGTGATCCAAGTATATAAATGCGCGTCCATTGTTTCAATTGTTACATTATTTTTATTTCATCAGATTTTTAAACATATTTATTGTGTATAACTTTCATTTTTTCTGCATTTATTTTAATACCGTTCTTCTCGCTTATTACTCGTAATTGATTCGTCATTTCTTTCTATTTTTCCTAGGATTACTATATCATCAGCATATCTTAAATGCGTTAATCTATCGTTTCCTATCCGGATTCCCATATCCTGCCAATTTAAACCGGTCATTATTTCTTGGAGACAGCATTAAATAATTTTTGAGAAAGTGAATCTCCTTGTCTGATTCCTTTTTTTTTAATGATATAGTTTCCACATATTTATTAGTTTTTATACTAGTTTTAACGTTGTTATAAATGTATTATATATATAATAGAAATAATAGAAGGAACCATGGAAGGGAAAAGACTAAGAGGTAGACCGAGGCAGAAATACATAAAACAAATACAAGGAGATGTAGAGAACTATAGAAGTATGAAGAAAATGGCTCTATCGAGAAACTTAATCATGGTTGTTCACCAATCTATTAATAGATTGAGGAATTAAAGAACAGAAGATATATGTATATGTATATATATATATATATATATATATATATATATATATATATATAAAATCAATTGAAAATTAGTTAAATCACTAATATTTATTTTCTTATAGAAAACACAAAGCTTTTCAGCATTTACGCCATTATCAAGTGAAACATTTTTAGAAAATCATAATTTTAAAAATATAAATTAAATATAATTTACAGAATCCGGAAAATAATATTTAAGAAAAAATTAATATAAAAAAAACAAAATTAATAAACAAATACATTGATGTTAAATTTCAACAATTCAAAAAATAGACAGAACAGCATTTTTGGAGTATATTTTCACAATCACCATCAAATATTTTTGAGTAATTATATTTAATTTATATTTTTAAAATTATGATTTTTTAAAAATGTTTCACTTGATAATGGCGTAAATGCCGAAAAGCTTTGTGTTTTCTATAAGAAAATAAATATTAGTTATTTAACTAATTTTCAATTGATTTTTTATAAAAAAAACTACATTCCACATTATATAAAAAATTAAAAAATATATATATATATATATATATATATATATGAATATTTAAAAAAAAAAAACAGTAATAAAGTTATTGGTAAAATCAAATTGTTAAATAATCGTAACAAACCTTTCCGGCAGTTACGTCGCCTTCAAGCAATAAATAATTCAACTAATAATAATAATAATAAAATAAATAATTATATATATATATATATATATATATATAAGAAATATAATTTGCTAATAACAACGGATTTATAGTACAATACCCAGTTCAAAACTGAGGTGCTTCTCAACAGGTAACAATTTTATACGGTAAATACTAAAGACTAAATTGTATATTATTATTTTAATTATATACAATTATTGATTTTTATAACTCTAAGATGGCGTAATTATTGAAAAAATTTTTACAATTATAAAATAATTTGTTAATTTTTAAATAGTAACTTTATTGCTGTTTTTTTATTTTGTTTCATTTCGGCGCATCGTTGCTAGTAAAATACGAAATAAAATGTGAGGAGATAGTAATAAAAGTATTTGTGTAATTTTTAATTTTAAAGAATTTTGAACATCATCATACGGAACTATTAGATATGTTCTTGATTGTATTAGATCGTTGATGTTAATCATATATAATATATATATATATAATTGCGTTGATATCGAAAGCAAAATTTGTTTACAATTTTTGTTTTTTTTTTTTTTTTTTCGTAGGCGGAGACAAGAAGAATAAAAAGAAAAAAAGAAGCAATCAGATTGTGAGTATGCGCATACTGAATAAATAGATAATAAAATAAATTATTAATAATAATAATAAAAATTATATATAATAAAACACATTACTAATGTCAACACTGATTTACAGCATATATTCAGTTTCAAATGGTACTATTATAAGAACCTAGATTAAATACTGATGACTAAATTGTTTATTATTAGTTAAGCTATTTATATAACACGAATATGGCGTAACTGCCGAAAAGTTTTGTGACGATTAGTTCACAACTAGTTAATTTTTATGAATTGCTTTTTTGTTTTTTGCTACTAATTTTGTTAATCGTAATTGGTAATTACTGGAATTTGTTACATTTCGGTGCATCATTGGCTAGTAAAATATGAAATAAAATTCGAGGGGTAGTAGTTAAAAATTTTACCTCGATAATATTATCTCGGCATCATATCATAAATAATAATTATTCATTTATTTCCATTCAATGACTGAAATGAATTACGTACAGTTCAAAATAAGGCGGATTAAAACATGTACTACTGTACAGACTGTGATATATATATATATTATTTATTTATTATATATTTAACATATACATTACAATTGAAACAAAAAAACTGAAGTAGCATGCAAATTTTTGCTTATTGCTACTAGTAGCGATTATCTATAAATGTACTTAATTTTAAATATTTCCAAGATAAAAACCGGAAATTGCTTTAATAAAATAATTTCATTCGGTTTAAGCGTACAATCAATACTATACAACTGCCTCAGGTGATCATATTTGTTACATTTGTATATTATATGTTGCACATTTTCAACTACATTACACTTGCAGTTGTGACATTTATTATCACCGATTATATTTAATTTATTCAAATAATATCCAATGGAACCATGACCAGAAAGTATCTGAGTCATGTAAAAATTTACTATAATCTTTTTATTTTTAAAACGATCTATTACATTCGGAAAAAATTTACTAATTAATTTATCTTTTGTTAAAATTTTGTATCTTACACTAAATTCATATAAAATTTATGTATTTAACTGTTTAAGAACTATTTTACTTATGACACCATAATTATTTTTTTTGCATTAAAAATTAAAGATCTTTTTTTAATATAAAGATCAATAGGTAAGATACGAGCAATAGTATATAATGTTATATTTGATACAGTAATATAAGAAGAGGTTAAATCAATATATATATATATATATATATATATATATATATATATATATATATATATATATATATAATTTCGAAAATGTAATTATTAAATATAGTTATAATTAACACCAACTGTATAAATAGTCGAATGTTAGCTCTTTTAGGAGGGTTCGTACAACTTTTATCGGTGTGCATTTTACGATTATGTATTTACAGGATAGTTTAAATACTCAAAATATAATTCCACCCGGTTTAATCACTACAACTGGTACTATTCCACCGAAATCAACGCCCAACGTTAATACTGCACCAAAGCCATCGGCTTCCGGCGTGTCTGTTATTTCATCACAACCGTTACCTGTGGTAGTAACTCATGGTATTCTATTATTTTCTTGTTCAATTTGTAAACGATATTATTATTAATTTATGACTTAAATTTTTCGAATATTCGGTCATCGTTTAATTGTAAACAGAGTAACAGCTATGTTTTATTTCTATTTAAGTTTTTTTTTTTTAAAGATAAATTTACGTTGAAAATTAATAAAATAATTTCACCGAACAGTCGAACGATAGCTAAATCCGAGGAAGCTGAACCGTTAAATAATTATATTTACTCAAACTGAAGCTCAAAATTGAAGTATATACCTCAAAGTTACACAAAAGGGACACAATTTGTTTACTTAATAGATAAACAATTTCGAATAAATCTGGATGTATTATCTGATTTAACTATTACAATATCGAGTATTGAAACCCATTATCTGTTTTCATTAATAGTCGTAAAAACAACGACTGGCTTCTATGTTACTAATATGAGGAGGTAAATGACCTACTATTATGTTTATATATATATATATATATATATATATATATATATATATATATATATGTATGTATGTATGTATGAATGTATGAGTGTGCATACATATATAATAATTATATTCACTAACAGGTGTAACAGTTACAACAACCAAGAAGCCGATAGTCGCCAGTCATAATTTACCAGCTCAACCTCAGCGTCCAACATCAACTCCTGTTGCTGTTCCATTTAAACCTGCGTCTACCACCAGTTCCCTCATGGCTCCTACTTCTGTTATTACAAGTTCGTATATTATTATTACTGAATGAATACTCGAATTTAGATTTTACATTTTAATTCGCCTGAAAATTTGTGATGTAGATATTTTTGTAATTTTACATGGAAAACTCGTTTTCGTGTTTTCTATAACAATGTAATATATATTATTATTATTATTTTTTTATATATATATAATTTATTTCAGATAATCTTATTCGAAACGAAGTTGCGATGATCATTAATATAATTGATACTAATAATAATATTTATTCTGCTTAGCATTAAAAATCTGAGAAAAGTCGATATTTCTATCGATGCGGTCGTAATAAACGATAATTTTCTTTTTTGTTTTATTACAATTAACGCTGAAACGTTGTTACGTATAAAAATATTCCGGTTTAATTATAACACTTTTCAATTTTTCATCATTCATCCGCTAGTTCTCGTAGCTCAGTTTTTGGACTAGTCTTTTGACATAATAATCTTCTTCCACCATTTCCGATCTTCTTTAGTAATTTTTATTTACTTCACTGTGGGCACTTTAATAATGTCTTTATAAAAAGAATTTATGTGCCTTCCAAAGAACAAATGACGAAGTAATGGCTCCAAGTTTTGATACATGAACTATTCGGTTTAACCGCGTCCGTATCCTGCTGACTAATTCTTTTCATATACGAGGCTTGACAATTAAGTAATAAGACTGACGTTATAAAAGCCGTATATTTAAAAATTATTTACCAATTCTTTAATCCCCTTCGAAGTACCTTGGGCAGCTATACACAAAGCCCAGCGATTTTTCCAAGCTTGGTAACATTTTTGGAACTCTTCAACTGAAATGTCCTTGAGTACCCTCGTCACGGACGTTTGGATCTCCTCAATCGACTCAAAATGGGTCCCTTTAACCACCGATTCACTTTGGGGAATAGGAAGAAGTCGCAGGAGGACATATCGGGCGAATAAGGCGGCTGCGGCAACAGGGTGATCCCTTTGGAGGTCAAATACTGCGAAACCTTGAAGGCTGTGTGGCACGGCGCATTGTGATGATGAAGGATCCAAGTGTTTGCGATTTCGTTTTCGCAATCTTTCGAGTACCTCGCAGTAGAAATGTTGATTTACGGTCTACCCATGTTGTACGAATTCTTTGTGGACGATTCCGCGGCTGTCGAAGAAGGTAATGATCATTGTTTTCACCTTCGACTTGCTCACGCGAGCTCTTTTCGGACGAGGGGCGTTTGGAGACAGCCACTGTGAGTTTGACGTTTGGTTTCTGGATCATATTGAAAGAACCAACTTTCATCAAATTACTCGATCAAACAGCGTGGGATCGTTTTCAACTTGCTCCAGACAGTCTTCTGCGACATCCATTCGGTTTTGCTCAGTAGTGAGGTTTTTTGGGACCATTTTTGCACACAACTTCCTCATCCCGAAATTGTTCGTTATAATTTGACGAACGGTTTCACGATTAATACCGACTTCAGATGCCAACATTCGAACCGTCAGACGGCGATCTTCGCGGATTAGGGACGCGCAGCGCATTCTCGTCGGTTCGCACTGCGACTGGTCTCCCTGCTCTCTCTTCATCTTCCACACTCTCACGACCCTCCTTGAACTTCTTGTGCCTTAAAAACACCTGGGCACGACTAAGAGAAGCACTACCATACACCTTCAATATTTTGGAATACGTTTCTTTACCGGTTTCGCCCAATTTCGCACAAAATTTTATCGCGACGCGTTGCTCTAAATTTCGTTCTTCCATTTTCGTGACGAGCACTAAAAACACACGTTCACTTAATACGACACAGCGGACGAACTACTGCAGCTGGAGCGACCGTAAACATACCGTTGGAAAGGGGAAGGATGCCGCTACACACCATAGCGCGGCAATAAAATCAGTCTTATTACTTAATTGTCGAGTCTCGTATATATACTAGAAGTTACCCACGACTTCGCCAGTGTAATTATTTTTTTAATACAATATCGCTCTCTTTCTTTTAACAGGTTTATATATCAGTGTATCAGTGTAATATACGTGTATGTATATATATATATATATATATGTATATATATATATATATATATATATATATACATAACGTTCTAGTGGATGAGTGAACAGTATTATAATTCTTATTCCATCGTGCACACCAAATTATAACGTGCCGAGAGTAACTATTTATAATGTAATCGTGATTAAGATTTGAAATGTTTTAGATAAGACCTTTATTTAATTTATTTTTGTTTTATTTTATCTTGATGAGATCTAAAATCACGAGTAAAGCGGCCAACTACTGCGATTAAAATATAAACTTCAATTTACGTTTGCACTTTCAACTATGTTTTTATTTACATAAAACCAGTAAATCAGGATATTCGTAATACATAAAAATATAAAACGTGTATGATATTTATATAAAACAATTTTAAATGAAAATATATGCGCACATATTATATATAAAAATAATAATAATAAAATCGTACAACCTGACGTATACCGCAGGTAGAATCGAGGGTGATGCTGGAATATGCAAAATCCCACTGTCGTTCTGATTTCCGTATTTGTTTTTTTAATATTATAATTATTATTAATTGATTCTTTACAGTCTTTATTTCATTTCCGATTATTAATTTTACAAATCGCGGTTTTAACTCCGTATTTAACTGACTAGATAATTCTATTGAAAAGATTTAATATATATATATATATATATATATATATATATATATATATATATATATATATATATATATATATAATTATAGTTATTTTAATAATTTTTTTATGTGTTCATCGCGACTAGAATTTTAAGTTTTACGTAAATATATATATTAACGTAATCTTCGTCTATAGCGTTACGTCTTACTGACGTCTTATCCGATTGACACACGATAATATAATTTTTACGATAGACTGCGATCCTATTACCTGACGACGGATCGACTATATCGACAACTATCTGACGAGTATACTCTATCGAATATCTTAAAGTTAACAAACTACCCGGTTGACTGCTTTACTCGTCTATCTCATATCTAAAAAATTCCCCTAAACGACGATATAAACTACACATTTGTATTATCTACGAATACCGCTATGGTTTCGGATTTTATTCTCGTTATTATGCTGATCATTTGGTTATATCTTACCTATCGGGGAATTTTCGTAATTATTACGATCTGGTATGTCCTTAGATAAATCGATTTTCAACTTATTATATCTTTCAATACCCTCGATTATAAGAATATTTTATTTTAAATTTTATTTTCCTCTTTTACAATCTCTTAACACGCCATAATACGTATGTGTATATATATATAGGTCCGTTATTTCGGCCACACCTCTAACGCAACAAAACGTGGTTTGTATTGCGTGTGCTAGTATTGATGGTACATTCGAAGCGGAAAACGTGTTAAATTTTAAACGATTTGGTAGAGATATCGCTGTTTATTACGTTTTAAAACTTTAAATTATTGTAATTTCTGTCCTATTTTAGATATCAATGTGAAACAAAGCTTAGAACAAATTCGATAATAAAAGCTATAATCTATGTTAATTTCATCATTACACCTTTAATATTTTTTGAGTTAAATCGGACAGACAGACAAAAGTTTTAAAAATAGATTTTCTGTTTATGTGTGATAAAAAATAACCCGATGCAGTGATTATAACGAAAAACCATCCCCATCTTATTTTTCCTAACCTTCCTCAGCAGCTTGCGATTTACCTTTATTCCTATTGCAGTTTTTATTCCGAATAATTTCCCGGATATGTACAGGCGTTTGCAGTAGAAAATACAAAATTCCACGTTAAATTGTAATTAAATCGGACATGTAGCGTATAGAATGAACAGTAAATATATAAATTTCATGTTAGAACGGTGCATGTTGATTCGGAAGCGAAGAAACAGGCCGTTAACTCGTCGGCGAGAGCTGATATAATTAAAGTAGCGTGAAAAAAAAATGGATCCCAATAACACGAGATATTAGTACTCGGTAGTAACTGGGAAATACCTACGTCTGACAATAGACTAATACGAGCTGATCGTAATGATATATTATATACGTTTTATTTATTTATATTAACGTAGAAAAACTATTATACGATAAACGTAAATTTATTCAAACGATAGACTGCGAATCGGTGCCAGTTCCTGTCATCAGTGCGCCTATAATGAATATGCCTCAAACTATCGAAACATCATCACCGTCTATGATGTCATTATCGAATATTTTAATGCCTAACGATATGACAACGATGAATAATCGAAACGTAAACGGTGAACAACCGATTATGACGTCATTGCCGTCGGTTTTCGATCCGATTGTCGATAATAATACCAGCCAACACGTTGTAAATTCCCAGATGAAATTAACATCGGACAAAACAAATATACCGGTTATCGTATCATCTCTGCCCTCGGAAGGTAAATATTTTTTTATTTTCTTTTTGTATTATCAATTATTCAGATTGATAATTTTTCGTTTGAAACGATAACGATATTTAACGATGACGTAATACTGGCGTTAACAACGTTTCGATTAAATAATAAAGTAAGTTCGTAATTTTTTCCGGTTTGTGTCCGTTTTTTTTTTTTTTCTTCACTTTGTGACGCGTATCATCGACAAATGTTATTTTACGTTCTTATTAAGTTTTTCAATAAAACCCGCGCCTGTTACTAATTAAATAAATCGTACTGGGATTCAATTCTTTTATACATCCCGGTGTTTGCCGATTGTTATTTGTTATAAAAAGAGTCGAGAACAATGTAGAAAAGCCTAAAAAAAAAACTAAACGGGCTAATATAAGGAATAAGACTAAAATTAAAACCACAACGTCGTACTATAAGTCACTAGATTAAATTGCGTAAAAGTGGAGCATACATACCTATAGATTACTTGCAGATTTACGTGTCATGTACTGCACGTAGGCCAGATGCACGGGAAAGGAGAAAACGTAAGATTAGTGAGAATTAATTAAAAGTTAGAAGAATAAACGAGAAGGACAGACTTAAGAAAATTTAATAAATTATTGGAAGCATCGTACGTATTAAAGAATGTTTAGGAGGCTGGGCAATTTGTCGAGGATAGAACGTTCAGAACTGAATTGCACACATTCAAAAAGAATGTGATGAACGGTAATGAAGACATTAATAAAGGAGTAGAAGATTTTTTTAAGATATAATTGTGTGAGATATTAGCAACTACAACACCATCTCTTCTGTTTGTTGAGTGGGACGGAGTCCGGAGGAATGTTGAATCTCGAACCGATCGAAGCTTGTTAGTATGGAGATTCCATGATTTACGTACTGAGGATTTTATATATCTTTCATTTGGCGTAGTCAGGAACGAGAATAGAGTTAAATCAATGTGTCATCTCTGGCTGTACTGTTCACTTGGTCATTTGTATGTCAGAACATGCGATGGGATCTATGCGAGAACTACGTGATTATTAAATGTTATAATCGACCAATTTCTTTAGGCAGAAAGTGTAATTTAGGATCATGACTAAGGCACTATAATGATACAAAAGAGTCCGTGCATGTTAAGAACGATTGATCGACGATAATGTTTTAAAATATCTATAATCGTCATTTTGATGGCATATAATTCCCAGAAGGAAATGAAACCGCCTGAAGTGGACGATACGATGAGTAGTTATTGAGTAAACTACTATGAAGAAAAAATGTGTGTTTGTTCGTCATAAGTTCGGGCTATTGTTAAATAGTGACTAATCCTACGTTAAGTCCGCGTCTTTCTTTAGGGAAGGGTCCTTTTTCGTAATATTTTAAAATATCCTTAAGGAAATCCAACTTTCGCTCGACAGTACTACTGTTCTATATAATAGTCTTCTTCCATTCCTTAGTACCCGATGGTTGATTGCAACAATCTTCTCGTGTCGCCCCGTAATAAGTAGTGTTACACGACGAAAATGAAGAGGTATCCAAGTTACGGCTGTCAGATTGATAGTTGTCAGATTGATAGTCGGACTGGCATTGTTTTATTAATAGTTTTACGTAAAACACTACTGTTAATCATTTTTCTTTCGGTTTCATTAAGAATCTCTAACATATCTAGAATTGTGTTTAAGTAACATACGTTAGATAATGAATTTCTATTTTATTAAAATTCCTTCGATGAAAACAAAAATGAAGGTTAGTTGGATTATCTATCTTCGCTACAAACAGTTAGATACAAACTTATATACGTTATATTTAAAATGAACAGACTTAGTCAAATATCAGCAGTCGGAATGAATGTCCTTTTAAATGATTTTAATCTAAAATTAACATTTCGTAACAAAAATTATTCGTATAAACAATATATGTACGCTACCTGTCTATTAACATATTTGTTAGAATCTTGTTGATGTTCGCACATTTTGTTTTGAAAGTTTTTAACGAACAAAAAATATTTATACTTATTGTTTTACGAATTATCGGTTACAGCTGATTTTAAATATTTGTTACACATTAATTCTCCTTTATTTTTTTTTTTTTAGATTTGTACTTTATTCGTCGATATATAGTTTCTTATACTAAAACATTGATATAAAATGTTTATCTATTATTTATTTACATTCTTCACTATTATTTCGACTTTGTTTATTTTTAAAGGCGTAGAAAATAAAATGAGCGTTTCATTATCATCGACAGACGTAATGAATACAACGACTAATCATCTAACAGATATAAATAGATCATCGACTAACGGAACGTCCATAATTCAAACTACGAAAAAGGTATTTTATTGATTATGCTATATATATATATATATATATATATATATATGTATATGTATGTGATATGTATATCGTTAATCGCTAGAGTGGGGTTTTATTTTTCCTTTTTTTACATCTGTATACTTCTTTTCGAGCATATCCATACATTCTTTTTCTTGTTAATGTTGTTGTGTTTATTTATTTCTATTATTCTTCTTATAAGCAATTTAATTGCCATGTAGTAATATTATTACTATCCCACGAAGAACATATTTTGCTCTATTGTTTTTATTTTTTTTTTTTTTTTTGCAATTTTAAATTAATCGATATTTCCATAATTCTTCGACATCTACGTTCTCGTTAATATATATATTAATATATATTATAGCAACAATGATACTGCATGCCTGTGTTGGCACACTTCATATTTTCGCGGATTTCATTTTCTTTTCTTGTTTTATCTTCTTCTTTTTTCATTTCTTTTTAATTATTCTTTCGGGGAACGAGTTGTTTTGTAATGTATAAAAGCATGCGATAATGTCATTTCATCGGTGCGACACTGGCGATTACACGTATTAATAATTAATTAGTAGGCAATTTTATTATTATTTTTTTTTTTTTAGTAATAATGTACATTTCTCGGTATATTAATATGAAAATCGTTATAAATTTTCGTACCGTACACAGACCGAACGAATAAATTTTGTTCTTTCGAAACATAATTTATTTTTTTGTTTCCTTATAAATTCTCTTTTAACGTTAGAATATATAAAATTAACCTTTCAATTATCTTCTTGCTCGATTAGTAAGATAAAAATATTACCCTTCGAAAATATATATAATAATAATCAACGATAATATTTTTAAAGGCGAAAAAATATTAATATACCGAATGATGATAAATTAAGTGTACTTTTTTTTTGTTGATTTTTTATAATGATTTTCGTACGATAATCGATTTAAACAATTTACGCTGTCGTATACTATCTGTCATGCCATATCTGTCGTATTTAACGCTATATTTATATAGGTAATAGAAATTCACAAATAACCAATCCCACGAGTATTTCTCCGGCGACAGATTTCTTGTATTAATTTTACTGCGCGCACTGACGGTGCCTTCATCATCCCATATTGCACATTTTATATATATATATATATTTATATTATATTTGTAATGTTAAAGTATAATGCAGCGATTGACAATTTTACACATTTATTAGTGGAAAAGATTATTTGGAAAAAAATATCTCGAACCCGTTTGAGAATGACGCAAACTGTTCCGAATGTAATCGCAATATGAAATTGAGTTATAAGCGCGAATATCGATTAACGAATAACTCTCGGATAAGACAAAAAACATTAACGGCGATTTTAATGAATGAACTTTTTTTCTTAATTTTCTAATCGAATAAAAAACTTCCCATTGATTAAAATTTAATTTAGTCAGACGATTGTATTAGAGATAATATAGCAAATTCGAAAAATATCTCGGCGGCAGTCCAGAACGTGTAAAAGTTAAAATTCGAATAGGAAAAATAATAAACAACCGAATTTCATTAGCATAATTTATTTTAGGGAAAATTTCTTTAAACAACGATAATTGTTATTTTATCCCAACGAATTAACTCGTATCGATTTCTTATAACGATTGGTTAAGTATAAACGGATTTGAACTATACGGATGTTTGGGTAAGGGTGATATTAAATATAACTTACGAAATGAAGGAATATTATTTAAATTTTCGTCGTGTGTGTGTGTGTGTGAAAGAGAGAGTGGGAGTGATTGAGAGAAAGAAATGCCAGTGTTTGCGTGCAAGTATATAAATTACGTCGTGACAGAAAAACGATTATTTACACCTCCAGATTAAATGTGCTTCCCCCCCCCTGTTAATGTAAAGTCTAGGAAAGCTGATAATGTCGTACAAAGAATAATAATAATGATTATTATTATTATATGTATATTATATAAATAAATTTCGGGTGGTTTATTTTTCATTTTTCCTATGTAATAGAAGTTTTGGTGAGATGAACAAACAGGAAGTGTGATGCTCCTTATGTATATACCACCTTTATCATTTAGAATTACAACGGACATAATTATTTTAAGTTTGAAACTTTACGTACCGTATAGGGAACAATTTCGAAAAACCAAGTCAAGATATAATTATTTTCCTTTATAATTTTTTTTTTTTTTTTTTAAATTATTATTATTCGGAGGGTGTAAATGCGAATAAAAAAATATGTGTCCGCGTGTAAATATAATAATGAAACTTATATATATATATATATATATATATATATATATATATATATATATATATATATATATATATTAATAGCATTTTTTGTTTATGGGCTGAGATGCAAATAAAATATAATCTAGAAAAAATAAAAAAAAAAATCAAAATAATACGATCTTGTACGATGAAGGAAAGAATTCAAATAATTTTTGTATTTTCGAGATTAGCAAAATAATTGTTTAAAAATTATTATTATTATTATTCGGGGGGTATATTTGCGAATAAAAACTCGTTGTGCGCGATGAAAGCATATATAAGTTTTAAGTGTAAATATATATTATTAATAAAACTTTTTCTAGATTAATAGAACATTTTTTTTTTTTTAATAATCTACGGGGTGACAAATGCGTATATATTTAAAAAAAAAATTTAAATAAGACGATATTATACGATGAAAGAGAAAATTATCGAGTTTCCGCGAGAATGCGCCGATATCGCGATTTACGTATTTGCGGCGCGTAAAGTGTTATCCGCGATAAAGTGATATCCGACTATCGTTATCGAAAATGTAAATTCGAACGATAAATAAAAGCTAAAATCGACAAGTTCCGCGATTTCGAGGACAATCGTCCGCTTTTTTGTTGTTTTTTTTTTTTTTTTAATTCATTAAGTGTACAATTAAAGTCGATAACTTTTAAAATCGAACGGTCGACTGTGTTGAAGTGGTTACATTCGAATTTCAAAGACGCTGTTATTCCGAATTGTTTTTTAAAGTTGCTCACACACATCTCACACCGAAAGTCACGATAATTACCACAGATTGTCGCGGAATTGACAGGTTTTTGTTCGTCGTTCTTCGCATTAAAATACAGAATCGTCATCGACGTTTAGTCATCATCCATATCGATGGTCACGTTTTCTTGTATTACTAGTACTACCACTGTTACTACTATATATACTACTACTTACCGAGTATCGGAGTTAAAAACTTGCGCAACTCTCCGAGTAAGTCATTTTCTACTTGCGAGAGTTATTTGTTTTTCGAGACTTTCGTTAAGTTACGATAACTGTAATTGTAATGCTAATATAAGACGGCTAATAACGAGACGATAACATTTTATATTATAATAATTTCTATGTGTTTATTTATTTATTTTATTTATTATTATTTTTAATTCCCTTTTAAACCATTTGGATAGGGTTTTTACGTATAAATTATTTAAAAGATTACGTCGATAAATTATAACAAATTTCAATCGAAGTTTAAATTTTTAAATATAAGTTTTTTTTTTGTTTTTTTTTTGTGATATTATTTTTTTTTCTAAATTACTAATAATAAATCGAACGATAAACGTTTACGATTATCTTGTAGAGACGTCTCGTTTTTAGCCGCTAGTTGTTAGCGTTTCGATGTTTATTATAGTTCAACGATTTGTCCGTGTATATTTAGGTTAAACGCGCGCACATTTAATTACTTTTATTTCAATAAAAGAATAATTAAATAATTAAACGAACAAATCGTCTATATAGTATAGATGTTGAAAAAAAAATTAACGCAATCTATACACTAACTCGTATAATAATAATAATAATAATAATGTTACAATTACTAAAACTGTTAATATCGTTTTTATTTTAAAACAAAAACTAAAATTCTCGCTACAAATACTCCATTAATTACCTTTTATAATTTCGTTATTTATACTGGTCTTTTCTTCTTTTAGTTTAAATTTCATATTTCTTTTTAAATTTTATATATATATATATATATATATATATATATATGTAGCACACGATCACGATAAACCTTTGTCTATAAACTCTTGGATGAAGGCTTTCTCCGATGTCTTCCACACAATTCTGTCCTGTTTGCTATATCATTGTATCATCGCGTCATTGTCCTCTTTTTCTGTCTGTCGGTCACCGCTGTAAGATCCGCTTTGACTATATTGTCTTCTCTACTCAATTTTGTTATAATCATCCTACTACAAATATATATATATATATTCAATTTAAGTTTTATTATTTTTTAAATTTCTTATATCGATAAAAAAATGCATCAAATTACCTATTCGGTTTGTATACGTCTTAATCCATCAATCTTGTTAATATCGGTGGCCAGCTAATTTGAAATGTCAAAATTCTCTTCGTGTTACTACATACATTCTGTTATACTTGTATCGATATATTTCATTGTTGAACTCCTTTATTTCTGCGATGCTTTAAATTATTTGTGTTAAATATTCATCGTATCTGAAAATGTGACCTATTCGCTTGAATCCTCTTTTAAAGTTTCTACTTCATGGATTAATCTAAATACTTCAATTTTTTCTGTCCACGTTATTCTTTTCATCCTACTCCAACACCGGATTTCGAACGTCTCCGCTTTATCCGTCCTTTTATCTATCGTCCGAGCTTCCAAGCAATAAAGTAAAACGCTCAATAGGAACGTTTCGATCGGTTTCTTCTTAATTTCTACATTCACGCGTCTTAATAATCTTTTCGTTTTCATAAATACCAATTTCGCAAATCCTATTCTTTCTTTTTTATGTCCTTCGTATATACTAATTTCGTCATATTTATTATTACGTTTCTTCCCAAAAATATCTTTGTCTTTTTATTGGTTTTATTAACACTCCATCTATTTTCGCTAATATTTTTTTATTTATTTATTTTTCAATCGATGTTTTCTTTTTATTCTCGTGTTGTCGGTTTTTACGTTTTCGCGTTTGTCCTCGTGTTCTCGTAATTTTATCAGCAATATCGGAAGGAACATTATAAAAATAATAATAATAATAATTAATAAATTCCGTTAATTAATTAAAATAAAAATGTCGAACATTCGATAATAATTTAAATTTTCTTACGTTTCAAAATCGACTCGGTTAATAGTTGAGACAACGGTTCGTCATTTACTAAATATTCCTTTTCTTGGCGCGTATTTTCATTTACGGGCGTCGCGTGACCAACGTGAATCGGTGGATTGGAATGTCGCCATTTTTCCTCGTTATTTAGAATTGCGGTTTGGTAATAAGAGTTTCGATGTGCCCGATAAATGTCTTATCGGAGGTCGTCCCTTCAGCTTCTTTCATCGCTCACTTTTTCTCGGATCGGCATTTTTGTTGTCTGAATAACGCGATGAAGTTTCTGTCCTATTATTTGGAATAACAAATATTCGTTCGGTTTTGCGTGTAATTATATTAAAATTTAAAAGTAACAAATCGGGGACTGACTGGGATATTATTAGCGCGCGCCTGTATCAAATCATTTCGAATTATTCGATGTTTTATCCCTTAAAAATAAATATTTAAAATTAAAAAATAATAATAAACTACATACAAAAGCCGGTCAGATGTAAAGAAGAAAATGATGCGAATTATAAATAAAAATTTCCTAAATATTCTATCGTAGACTATATCAGAAAATAGAGGGGAGTCGACGCGAAAAAATTAACGAATTAATTCTATGCAAGTAATAGTTTGTAAACGAGCGCGAAAATTAAATGTTTTTTAAGGTTTCGATATTTCTTTGCAAACTTGAAAAGTTTTCGAATTCTTAAAATCCTTTTTTCGAAACCACAAAAGAAAACTTACTATTAATATTATTATTATTGTTATTATAATTATTGTTATTATTAGTTTAATCTGCATAATAATAGTTACGAGTGAAAATAATTACTTCACCCTTCCAGTCGCACATTAAAATTTGCAACACAAAAAATTATACACACACTGGTGTTGAAATAATTAAAGAAAACGATTTGAGGCGGTTTAAAGTAACATTTTTTTACATAATACAGTTGGTTTTTTCGTTTGTTTGGTTTTTTTTTTTTTTAGATAATTCTATATAATTTTTAATACGTTATATAAATATTTTTAGAATTTAAACATTCAACGTCAACTAAATGTCCTTTATTATGAAAATATACAATTTAAAACTGTACGTACCATAAATAATTATATTCTATTTAATATTATTATTATTATTATTATTATTATTTGGTGGACGAATTTGCATGGATAAAATATACAAAAATGAAACTAATAAAATATAATTTTACATATAATCAACGAGAAATGTATCGAATAAAAAAAAAACGGGCGGAAAATAATTCCGATATGGATGACTCTTTTTTTTTTTGCATGGTTGCTTTACTTCTGCAACTTCACATTTTCAAGTTTTTTACAAAAAAAAATTAATTAAATTAAATTAAATATAGCGACGCACTATACTTTAGTTATAATGAAATATTATTATAGCAATGAATGCTTGTTGAAACTAAATTCAACTATTCTGAGAGTGGTATCGTATTCTAATATACAGTTTTAAAATAATACGGAATTTAATTCCGTGTACATACATAGAAATCTGTCGCCTACGAAGAAGTTAATATTATTCCTATTATATATATTTATTTTATATATATATATATATATATATATATATATATATATATATATAACGAAAATGACAATATGTAGATGATGTAATGAAATCTTTTAAATAGGGAATGTATATTGCTCGTATAACTAATAATCCAAATTACTATTCCCCGCGTACGATGTACACATTATCTAGCGCCACACTCCACGAATTAAATAGAATATAAACGGAAATGGAAAAAAAATGCAGGAATTAGTTCGTTTTCCAATGATTTACTTAGATCTCTTATGCTTACACATCGACCGTTCGATTTGATAGCGAACTCGCTTCGAGACTAATTCATTCATTATAGAGTTCACTTTATCAGTTCGTCTGCATCCTGTTATTATGTACATGTCTACATTAAAATTATATCGAATTATCGGCTTATTGTCCGATCCACCTTATTCCATCCTGTAACAGATACCCATTTGATTTATTTGTCTCATAGAGAATGTTTCCCATCTCCGTAGTTCACTCTATCAGTTGATCTCCACCCTTCAATATATCTATACGTCTACGTTTCGAACTGATAGATCAGATGCGCTTCTCCGAGAAAGTCTTTAGCTCTGCAGTCAGTAATTTCTAGATAGAACAAACGATATTTTTCACGATATCCGTGTTAAATATTCGTATTACTTGGACAATTTCTTTTTCCGCATTGTACCATGTACACGTAGGCTTTAAGATATCCTGTCCGGTTGATGATGGGAGGAACGCGTGGTTGTCACGATAAGAGATTTTTATTAAACGTATACATAACGACATGTGTAGTCTCGCTTTTTCTTTTTCTAATTTATAAAGGAAATTTTAATATTTTTTTACGTTCGCAAAAACTACGAGCTAATTGTTATTTCATCTTTGTTTAAAATTTCAAATTTAAAACTATTTCAACTTTATTTATATTTAATCGTGTCACTGGTACAAAATTACAAATATTATCAAACTATGACAATGTAAGTCGTAAAATGCCTTTATAAAATCTCGATGAATATTACAAGGTATCGTCCGGATGTGTGTGATTGTCTGTATTTTCCCAAAGTTGGTCCTAGAAACATTCCATTTGTACATCTGTCTGATTTACAACGTCCTTGATTACTGTTTGACTGAATTCTTCCCTTTAACAAGTTGCGTTCTTTCGCCATGTTTAACATATTTATGCTGTCGTGTGCTCCATTTCGAGCGTCGCGACTTATTGTACTAAAAGTTGGTGTCAGTCTTTTCTGTTCTCAAATCTCGCGCTTCTCCGACTGTTTTATCCTTTTCATTTGATCAATCGTATCGGTTAGTCGACCACTTCGATGGGAATCCGTAGTTTTTCATGTAGCGAATTTATAATTTTATATATATATATATATATATATATATATATTTATTTATTTACTGACGGAATTATCAAAGTGAAACAATTTTTTTCCGTAATACAACCGACGGAATTGCGTAATTTTAGACGATGAACAAACGTAAATCATAAAAATAACGAAAATGTGGCATGACAGATAGAACGATTAACGCGAAACTTCGCATATATATATGTGTATATATATATATATACATGCGATATATATCACGCGTCGTTATATTTGTAGAACTAATTAAATATGTGCGCTCGTTTAAAATGTTAATTATTATTGTAATAATTCTGAAGTAAACTTTACGCGTTATTTAGTAGAAATATTCCGAGTGTGTGTTTTTAGAATTATGGCAATGTGTAAAAATATTTCTTTTATATTTTTGTAAAGATACGCGCTAACGTAATATATAGTTTTAATTTCCTTTTTTATATTTGTAATATTTTCTCGAAATTAATTTATTTTATTCGCGTTTTGTTTTGCTTTTTTTTTTGTAAAAATCTAAACCTTTACTTCCGGCTAAATGATCAAAGATTTAGTTTTCGTATACACCGAAAAATTATTATATTTAAAAAATTGTTTCATTAAAGCTCATTTATTTTATAATTTTTTTAAGTAAAATAAAGAGTTACAAAAATAGTTAAAATTTCGCGTTTATTTGCAACTGCTGCTTATTATTAGTAGTAGTAGTAGTTGTAGACTACAAAAAATAAGGTGAGCGTTGCTTCTTTAAAATTATTTGGATTTTTGTTATATATAAACTAAACAATCTTGTCTGTATGTAATCTCATTTATATTCTTAATTTTTGCGTGTAAGTGTTTTAAAGCCTATTTGTAAATGTTAAATTACTATTTATTTCAGAACGAACTAAAATTTATGTCATCGGAGCATTTAGTTTCGTTTATTTTAATATCCTATATTTTATATGTTTGTTTTTCATCAATTCGAATGTATTAATTTGAAATCGAAATATATTTATACGGATAAAATTTCTTTCCTCTTATTATAATAAGTGTGTATGTATATATATATATATATATATATATATATGTGTGTGTGTGTGTGTGTGTGTGTGAGTAAACACGTTTTAAAATATCGTTTATCCGTTATTTTAAGTGAATTGTTTTTATTGTTACGTAAAAACGAACAACGTTCTGCTATAAAATTCTCTTAATTATTAAAAAATAAGATGTTATTGTAATCTTTTTAATTAATTAATGTTCGAGTACAATGTATGTTTTCATTATTAATGTGTCTTATTTCCTGTTTATTTAAAAAATACTTCGTTATATCGTTTAGGTATAGAAGTTAAATATAAAAAGTAATATCGGTAATTAAATATAAAAGTAGGACTCGAAATACTTGTAACATCGTCTGATTTAATATACTACGGTAGTTTCTGCTTGCTAACTGTAGGATTTCAGGTTATCTCCTATAATACAGCCGCTTCTAATCTGGAGAACAGTGCTGATCAACAAGCCGTTCCTATGGATTTTGATTAGGATTTAGACTTACAGCGGCCATATCCGATTTGAAACGATGCCTTTAACGGGTTTATGCAGTATTTTTTAGAGAAATTGGTTCGCGCTTGTTTATTCGTCATTGAATTACTCGCAATAAACCTCCATATGTGGAGGCCGTTTCACTATCCATCACCCGTGGACGCGCCCCGTTCCCTGAGTTCAGGGTCCCTCGATTACACATATCTGTGTACCTCGAGGGTGGGCAGAAACCGTGTACACTACGGAAATGTAATCGACAAAAATGCGCTGGAAATGTATTGTTGGAGACGGATATTAAAAATTCCGTGGACGCGCATGAAAACGAACTTTTCGATATTATAAGAAGCTGAAGCAACAAACAGAAGATAATCCTCGGTAGTAATCAGAAGAATACTAACATGCTTCGCCCATATAATAAGAGTAGACGGACTTCAAGCGAGAATTCTTGAAAGAATCGTAAAAGGAAGACGAAGTCGAGTTCCTACAAGATGGTCAGACATGGCAAGGATAGCAGTAGGAGGAAGTTTCGCAGAATGCATCCGGATGGTCCACAACAGAAATTCATGGCGGCGTCTTGTACAGCAGATGGATTTTTCATAATCACGGTATCTCCACGAGGGATTTACGACTCGAAGTAGTATCCATATTTTTATATCAGTTTCAGTGTTGTATGTTATCCGTTGATTAAGTAGGAGAAAACTTGCACGTATTACAGTTAACGTAGCACCTCCTTTTAGCGATCGGAAAATTTATATAAGGAGGTGTTATAAAGTAACGTACAGTCCAAATGAGATTTAAAAAATCATATAAAGCATATTGCTCTACACTATATAAAGCATATTGCTCTACACTAGTGTAATAATAATTATATATATATATATATATATATATATATATATATATATATATATATACACGTGAGTCTGTGATCCAGCTACTGTATAAATATTTTTTACATTTTTTACTTTTTTTTTATTTTTGTATTATTTTTTATACTCAGTTTGCACTGAATTTTTTGTCACATCCGTCCGATTTGGAAGCATTTGCAATCATCACATTTACACAAAAATGCGTTTCTACTATCACCGCATGAGAAGCCTGACATTTTTACGGCGTATATGTGCATATAAATTTTTCAATCTTTGTCTCCATTTTTTTCATTTTTTTTTAAATTATTTTTACTATACATTAATTATCTCGTCCTATACAAATTTCACCATTTTAATATCTTATTTGCAATTCGTGATTATTATTTATTTTATTTGCATATTTTTATCTTTTTGTTTTTTTATAGTGCCTCTTTTTAACGTAGTACTTGCCCTTTTCGGAAGGTCATTATCAAATTCTCTATTTCGCAAGCCTCTTAATATTTCTCGTTCCACGAATAAGTCACATGGACACAATAATACGATACGCGCTCAAGGTCACTAGACTGTACTCGTTTAAATTTGTTTTATAAATTGCAGCCCAAAAATTGTATTGAATATAACGTGCTAATCAAAAATTTTATAGTGATTACCTGTTTTTATTATTATTATTATTTTAATCTACAATTAAATTCGCCGATGATATAGCTATAATAGCAGAAAGAGAAAAGGGGTTACAAGAAAAGAATCTTTAAATGCACTAAGCAAAGCACTAAAATAAACATGTACAATGAAAATAAAAAAATGCGATAGCTAGTGATGGCATCTCTAAAAAACGAAAATCAAAGAATAAATATTGTCCCGAACCAACAAGGCTTACATCAAGTGACGGAGTTCACCTACTTAGGAAGCAATAATATCCTCAGATGGTGGAAGTTCAAAAGATATAAGAAGAAGAATATCCCTAGAGAAAAACCCGCTTTTATGAAAAAAAAAAACGTTCCTTGTATAAAAAAGAAATATCAGTTAATACTAGAAAATACCTTGTAAAAAGCTTTATCTACAGTATGGATTTGTATGGATCGGAGAAATGGACGGTTTTAAAAAGATAAAACGATAAATCCAGAGCATTCGAAATGTGGTGCCTGGCATCGAATGTTGAAAATACCACGGACAAGTAAAATAATTAATAACGAAGTTTTACAACTAATAAACGAACAACGCGAAATAGAAAATACAATAAAAAAGAGAATACATGAAATGGTCGGGCATTTCATGAGACATTCGGAATGGATGACAACCTCTAATTGAAGGAATGATGAACGGAAGACGAATTAAGGGCAGACAACGAACTGGATATATGGACCAAATAAAAAATGGCCAAAGTTATGTCATTATAAAGTATGGGCATGCTCTCGTAGAAGGATCTAATGTGCTATACTATACTCACCTACCAATCGCAAGAAAAAGATATATATATGTGTGTGTGTATGTACACAGCGTCAGGGAATCCAAGGTCACTTTCCACCCGAATTTTTTTATCTATCTTCTTTAGAGTAAATGTGATCTCCATTTCGTTAGGTTTTACTTGATGTTTGCTTTGTATTTAAATATTTAAACAAACAATACACGGTTAAAAAAAAAAAAAAAACCGAAGAAAAACTTAATAAAATAAACAACAAAAAATAAGTTAAAATCACAAAAAAAAAAAAATCGTTTTTGACAAATCACAAAGCTTCACGGCTATTAAGACATTATCAAGTGAATATCTAAAAAGAGAAAAAAAAATTAAGATTAAAATTTTCAAAAATTAGCAAAATGAAAAACAGTATGAATAAAACAAAGTCTTAACGCGAATGTGGTAAACGTCATAATCGACGATAGGTAATATAAAATTTTTTACATAACAATAGCCAGTAAAATATAAAATAATTAAAAAATAAAAATTTATAAATAAACAAAAACCAATAGCTAGTAAAATAAACGAATAATTAAAAACCATCTGTCCAATATAAAATTTATAATTAAATTTCAAAAACCAATAGCCTGTATAAATAAAAAATAATTCAAAATATAGTTATCCTACATACAATTTATAAATAAACAAAAACCAATAGTCAGTAAAATTAAAAATTAAAAAATTAATTTTATTGTTTATTTTTAAAAATCATTACATTCCGCAGTCTTCAAATTTAAAAAAAAAACGTAATAATTGTAGTCATGGTAATGCGTGTTTAGTTTTAAATTATTCAACACTAATTACGCGTTATGACGCATATTCTTGTTCAACAGTTTCTTTCGTTGTCGAAAAAAATAAATATTTTAAATAATAATAAAATTTACCTACCGGAATAAATGCGAGTTATTCATGAAGTACCCGACTCGTTATGTACAGAAGGAGGAGGAACGGTTTGCAAATATAAAATCGTACGAGTTTAATATTTTTGGGAAACTCGTGTTTTATATATATATAATTATGGAAAGCTAACAATTGAAGTATCGAGTTTGCGTCGATGAGTACGAAATTATGCCGAGAAAACGATATTACAGGACTTGTATGACGTTTATAAATTTCGTTTTGAAATTTAAATAGAATTTCGTCACAAACCGGGCATTGTGATGGTGTAAAAGTTTTTATCGTCGTAATGATAACATTACTGTATTATAAATCCGACGTAGTTTAAAAAAAAAAAAAAATAATAATTTATTTGTAAATTCATTAATTTGTATCCGATTAAAATACCATAAAGTATTTACTCAATACGAAGTAAACAGGACTTTATATATTTTACCTAGTAACGAAAACCATGTTCCGGGTTAAAGAATTGAGATTTGCGAATAAAATATGTACCTTTCATTTAAAATAGCGTATGTAAAATCGGAAGGAAACGCTAAATTATTTCAAACAGGAGATTAAATTTTACAATAAATGTATTTATCACCAGTATGCATTTTGTGCTTTACCATATGACTGAATGTTTGATTGATATTATATGTAATAGTGTATACGCCCGTGTACTAGTTTACAAATTAATAACGTTCATCGATACAGTAGTATCGGGTGTTTTTATTTTAAAAAAATATTTTTTTTATTTGCGTTTTTTTTTTTATACCTCCGGTGCAAGTCGTTATATTATTCGGTGCGGTGAAATTAAAAGTATCTTATTTGTAAACGATACATTAAAATTATATCGCGAATGTTCGATTGATATTATATGTAATAGTGTATACGTCCGTGTACTAGTTTACAAATTAATAACGTTCATCGATAGAGTAGTATCGGGTGTTTTTATTAAAAAAATATTTTTTTTTATTTGCTTTTTTTTTTATACCTCCGGTGCAAGTCGTTATATTATTCGGTGCGGTGAAATTAAAAGTATCTTATTTGTAAACGATACATTAAAACTAGATCGCGTGTGGGTGTTGTGTTATAACAATCAGAAAATAAGATTCGAAATCTAAAAAAGAAATAATCTAAACATAAGTTAGGCAAACTCGACAACATTAAATGGTAACGTTATAGACGCATTTGGTCGCGTACGTAATCTTTCGCTTTCAATCGTTATACACGTTATTACATGATTTAGGCATGTTGTTATCTGAGAAACTGTTGATGAACACGTTTACACATCTATCGTACACTTTGTAGTAGAAACAGTTCAAATCGTTGTACGCCAAAAATTTATAATTTCGCCTAATAAAAACTTTACAATGTGTAACTAAAATGGTTAATTTTTTTCGGCATTTTTTTTTATCCGTCCAATTGATCGAGAAATTAATTAAATCGCTCATTGGCTTGTTCAGGATGTACCGTTCGGATACCTGTGGTTCAACGTAACTCTTCGTCTCGATGAAAATTGGTTAGACTCTTCCAACTTTTGCGTTGATACGATTTTATTTATATATATATATTTTTTAATAGTAAGAAATGAGGTCATTATTTACGATTATAATTATTGAATTGGTCAAATATTTTGAATATATATATATATATATATATATATATATATATATATATATATATAATTTTCTTTGAGACGAATTACGATTGCTTTAATATTTTAAAGCACTTTGTGGAGCGTTATTTAGATTTTTACATGAAGACGAGATCCTACTTGCACTTATAAGCCTGTCGAGAAATATTAAATAGAATAATGATTCGAATCTCATTGTTTTATAATTAACAATACCACGTATTAATCAGAGCAAAATACACCTGTATTGAGTAGTGTTTAAATTCATTTTAAATTAAGTATATTCATTATCTGACTCAGCATAATTCAATAATTCATAAATAAACACCAGAAATGAATAAAATTAATTAATTTCGTGCGAAAAATGATAGTATAAATTATTAACCTCGAGTTCTGATGTTTTTTAGCGCTGCTATAAATAAATATATATTATAATGTGTGTGTGTGTATTGAGAGAGAGAGAAATAAGTTTCCACAACAAGATCAGTAAAGCATTGAATTAATTTATTTGTTATGTTTAAATTCACGCATTAATTGTAACACTTAAAAAGTTTTGTATACGTCAATTTATGCTGTTAAACTTATTTTTTTGAGACATGCATATAAATGTGTGGATGTGTGTTTTATGTTCATATGTAAACGGATATGGTACACTGATTTTTGCATGTTGCATGATATTGATATTACTCCACAGCTGTATTACACTTTAAATGGTTACGTAATAACATACATGTATATATATATATATATATATATGTATATATATATATATATATATATATATATATATATATATATATATATATATATAATTATTAGTATATCATTATTCAGGTAGTGTGTATGTCTAATTTAATTCGTAAACGAGATTGTGTAATAATACGGTCTCTCTTAATTTTCAATTTTTTTTATTTTCATTAAAAAAAAAAAAAAAGTATTAACTTAAATAATTATTGTTGATTTCGATGTGTTACGAACGTTCATAAAACTTATAACATTAATTAATCGAATAATATGAGTTCTAAGATGGTTAGAATATATAAATAATATTATTATAAATTTGAACTGTATTTAGCATAAATTCATTTATGTAATAATACGGGCGTACTGTATGAAAAAATGTCCGAAGTCACATATTTCATATACATTGCACACACAGACATACATATATATATATATATTGTGTATGTGTTTCACTTTAGTGCTAACAATGCAATTGGTAGAAAATAAGTATAGAATTGCTAATATGATGACAATATTTAAATTACACCACGGACGATGAATATATATTGTGCGTATAAATTTATCGGCGAGCGTAATTTTTACGATAAATACGATAGTTATTTCCTGGTTCAATAATATATTACAAAAAGTGCAACAAAGCGGTCGAACCAAATTATAAAATTTGTATATGTATTTAATCTAATATAGATTAGTACGATTTTTGAATCTGAAAGTGAGTATAAAATATAATTTACAATTAAAAAATAAAAATAAAACAAATATATAAAAGAGAAATTTACGATTTTAGGAAAATGGACTTAATAATAATTACAATAATTAAAATAGTTACGAAGCGATCGAATATCTTAAATTTTTGTATCAGGTTCGCTTTTATTATTATTATTATTATTATTATTAAATGAGATTATAGAGTCACCAGACGAAAATAAATGTTTAATTGAGTGGGGTAGATTTATGTAGGATAAGAATTAGGTTGAAGAGTGTGTTAATGTGAAGTGAATGGTAGTCGGAAGGTTTTGGGAGGAATATTAGCGACAGATGAGCTAATAAAACTCGAAAGCTATAATAAATATTAAATCGAGAGAAAAATCATCAAGTAACGAATATTTCGAGGTGTGTAAATAATAAAATGTACAGTCCATCGCCCGCGTTAACAATGTAATGATGGAAGGTCATAAAGTGAATTCGGATCTGAGGGAGGTACAAAGAGCGCACTACAATAAAACAGTTGCAAGAATAAAATTTTAAAAAGTATATCGAACTAAATACAGTTAGGCAGAGGATGTAAATTTTCAGTATTTTAGATGAATATCGTTAAATATATATAAGAAAAAGTTTATTTTGAACCCTACTTGGATATTGTATCTTAGCAAGTTAGACGTTAGTATTTTCATGTAATTAACCTATTTTTATAATAAAATTACTGTAATAGCGTTTAAAAAAAAAAAAAAAAAAAAACAGTGTGGGCTAGTGTATAAATTGAATTTTATTACTTTGTTATTATTTATAATTTATTAAATAAAAAATTCGATAATATTTTAGTTTTGTGACAAGTTGATGGGATTTTCAAATTTCAAATATTAGTCGCGTTAATTTTATATCTCCTATACATATCGAATATAAACATTCTTAGTTTTTTGTTTTTTTTTTTGTCGGCGCAGTGTTGTTCTTTATAAACTTTAAACGATAAAATATCTATTTTTTTTTTAATATATAATAAAGAACGATCGATCGATATAGATAAATATTTTAAAATCATCTAATGCAAAATATTACTTTATATTTTACCTTATCGAGTAAATTCTTTAACTGAAAAAAAAAAAAAAAGTATAAACGTATAATTTTCTGTAAAAATTTTAAACTAAAATGACGAATCTCACTTTTTTTCATCGTATTGTATTAATTATAAATACGTTTTTAATGTTATATATATGTACACGTATATAATTAAATTTAACTCTGTCTCTCTTCTTAACAGCAAATGGATTACATAAATTATAGCAATCGACCTGAAATTTACTACCCAGAAAATTATGTGTACTCTTCGTCGCCAGTTTATGCTTACGGTTTCACCGGAAATTTAGGCAACCTATCTTTCGGGATCGATGTAAATATTACTGTTTGATTGACGATAATTTCAGCGTCATTCTTACGACTTTTTTTATTTTATCGATGTTACTTTGGCGTAGCATGCAGGTTGTGTGTAGTGTAATTATGTACGCATGATGAAGACGTTATAAGCAAATAAGAATTTTGGACGCATTTTTTCTTATTATCTCAGCTCGAATGGCGATTAAATCGATCTTTTACTTCCGGAGCGAGTAATTTTATATCGTCCTATTACCAATTTCTTTTTGCATGTTGTAAATTCCCTCCTCTTTTCTCCCTCTCCCTCTCAACGGGGTGTGGTAAGTTTAATTTTATTAAATGTACTTTTTTAAAAAAAAAAAATCTCGGTATCTATAGGAATACTGATATTGTAGAGTAATCGTATATATTTAAAGAAATATATAGATTCATATTGTAAATATAATTCGCGCTTCTAATTTAATTCATCGCACGATTGAAAATAGTGCACGCTAATCTTTGAACACTTACTTCAATTTAGCACTACGCTATTTTCTTAATACGCCGGTTTTACTTTACTTATATATATATATATATATATATATATATATATATATATATATATATATATATAGCGCCAGAGCATCTATCAATTCGACGGTCTAGGACTCGATTCCAACTGATGACATAAAATTTATAAATTTGTTCATCGTTACGTATCTCTTATTATCACGAAGAAGGTCGCGCTACTCAGTACGACATTATCGAAAAATAACCTATAATGGTCGCAATGTTCGGAAACGAACAATCGGATGGAGACGACGACGATGATATATATATATATATATATATATATATATATATATATATATATATATATATATATATATATCGAGGCTGAGCCGGACCACGCAGTATAAAGATCAGGCAACTAATAAAGTCGATGAAATTAGAAAATAACCGGGAACAGATAGCAGAGAATAGACTACAGCGAAGAGCTATCTACTTAGACAGAAAAAAACATTTGTGTCAAAAATCGAAATAACGAAGTATTAAAGGTCTCGAAAATATCCGCATGTAAATGCCCTATATGTAGGCGTCGCTGTGTCATGCACGTATTGAACGTATCTCACGCGTTAGCACTCGCGATGAATTTGCTTTTCTAGTTTCTTGTTTACGTATTTTCTATCGCTATGAAATAAATTAAGATTTCGATACCATTTGTATATAATACAAAATTCGAAGGGCTGTTTTTTGAAACCGTTATAAAAAAATTACCTTGCCAAATTTCGCACAAATAATCGGTGAATTTTGTTAAAAGATTTAAAATATTATTTAAAAATAATTTTAATATTTTAAGAATTTTTACAATGGTGTAATGTTATTTTTTCACGGTGATGGAACGGTGGTAAATAGCGGATAGCTATATTTTATGAACATTCGTATTTCCACATCTCTGGATGTTGTATATATATATATTAAATATATATGTACGTGTGTTATTTAAATTTATATTCGTTTTTTATTAGTTTTATGGTATTAGTCATTTTTGTTTGAAATTGTTTCGTTGCGTTCCTAGGTTGCAATTTTAATTTGACAAAGGTCCGAATCCAGTTTGACATTCCTTATTACATTTTGTATTTCTTTCGGTGGAATACCTTTGATATTGCCACGTGATCTATTTGAGATTCTCCTTAATTTGGGATTCGTGATGTCCGTGTTTTTCCTAGGCAGATGTTTAAATCGTGGAAATTTTATAATCGTGTTTATCGCTTTAAACAGATTAGCCGTTTACCATTATTATTAGTTATTACATGTGCCGGTTATTTCACCAAAATGTCTCGATATTTCTTTTCCCAGTTGTGTATTAAAATCTCTAAGTAATATAATTTTGTTTGTGTGTGGTTTTTTTTTTTTTTTGAATTCGTGTAAAAGGAAATTTTCTAGCTCTCCCCAAAATATGTCTGTTTCGTATTTACTACCCTATTATGTTAGTTAATTGGTGCATAGACATCGACTAACGTGTACACTTTATTGGTGCACATGTAATGCTGCTGAAATTCTACCGTTCGAGGACTGAAAATCTGTTACCGAATTAATATTCTGGCAATTCACTATAAAAGCCGTTCCCGAGTGCATTGTTGGCTTACATTCTTCCTCCTAGAGCATATCCTTCAGATTCAAAGGCATTTTCAGTTGCATACCTATCCGTATATTTTGTTGTTCCAGAACGTCCGTCAGTTGTTTTAGTTTCCCTACTTTCTGCGGCTGGTTTATATTAATTGTAGCAAAAAAATCACAATTACTTAGAATGTTTTATTTAGTTTTATATTAAAACACTTCTCGTCATTTTTAGATTTAAAAAAGAAATCATTTTTTTATTCTATTATCGTTAGTACTATTCTTGTTTTTTTTTTCTTCGAATTACGATATGTGTCGCGTAAAAATGACTATCAACGCATTCTATATTTTTATTTTCATACTGTAAGAACTTTTCCTTGGTCTAGTGATTTTATCAATATAAATGTCAAATATCTATTTATTTAAACGTTTCGAGCATCCAATTTGATGACCGACACTTTCTCGTAATTTCACTAACCTATTCAAAGAAACTTTACAGCGTTCACTAATTTTATTATTATTATTATTATTATTATTATTATTATTAAACACGTTTATCTTTCGTGTAATTGTGTCAGATTATAATTGATTACAAAGAGAGATCGGAGATTTATCGACAACAACATTATATTAAAACGAATCCTTTCAATTGTGTATTACTCGCATTTTCTTACCACGCTCGATATTGTGTTCGTCCAATTTAGTATAGCCCCAGGAATCGATTTCTAAACAAATTATTATTATATTATTATTTCTTTATCCTGTATATAATCTTTACTAGTCATTTCGCAGTACTACGCTACATATATTTTTTCGTCTTTTTGATTGTTTTAATAATTTTTTTAAATTGTGCGTCTAATTTTACATTTTATATTTTCGTAAATTTGTTGTATATTTTCCTTAGTTTATTTGTTCACTCGATAATGGCTGAACAGTCGAAAAGTTTTATGATTTTTCATAAAGAACAAATTTTAATCAACTCCATTTTTTTTTTGTTTTTTAAATCACTACATTCCAAACGTTTCAAATTAAAAAGAAAAAAAAAACACCTAGTAAACATTACTAAAATATCACTTTTCGGTATTAAGTCGTTATCGAGTACGCGTAAAATAATAAAATATAAATATGCGCAATTATTTAAATAATAATAATATAAAAATGTAAAATGTAAGAAAATATTTAATTTTAGATGTACGACAGAAAAAAGATTAATTTATAAAATAATCCGACAGTCGTGGTTTTATATAAAAATTTAATGATTTTTAACTTTTTTTGTTTTATTATTATTATTATGTACGTTCCCATTTAAAAAAAATCGGTTTAATCCTACGTGTGATAATGCGAATAATTCTCTATTTCCGTTTACATTTCCAATAAACATCGGCGTGCACGCATTAACATTTGCAATTTACTTATTTAATCACACGTTCAATGCATGAAACTCGCTATGTACACTAAAGAGCAATTAATAGGCACAATTTTTCACTGGTTTTCATTTAAAATGTAATAATTGAACATCGTCCAATATTAAAAAGTATGTTCCTGTTTTATTTAACGCGGGTTTTATAAGAAAAAAAAACACACGCGCAATGTACATAATACACGGTATCGCGTTGCATTTTAATTATACGCGCGCTTATTTTTACACGTAATTTCATATAAACGATCCATTCCGAGTTATAGATAAATTTATACATTTTACCAATCGATGGATATGTGAGAAGATAATGTTACACATTTGGAAACTAATTTTCAAGAAAAATATACCGCTTCCAAAATCATTATATATATATATATATATATATATATATATATAAAATGCACATATGTATTCGCAAATTCTCACAGTGATTTAAATATGTTCCATTTCGTTGAGTACTACTCGCAACGCTATAAAAATAATTAAAAGCATTCTATTTTAATTAATAGAATTGTGAAAACTAATTGTAAGCATATTTCTCAATGTTTGGACAGAATAATAATTTTTTATACCGAGAATGATAAAAAATATAGTCGTTATTTTAATTATTATTTTTACTATTCTTCAGACTGTACATATTTCAAATTTGTAGCAGCTGCTCACTTTTAATTATTTCGCACATTTCTGACGCCATTAAAACTGTATAACCTAGTTAAAATATCCTTATGCGATGCGCGGTGTGTATTCGTTAAGTGTATGTATATGTATATATATATATATATATATATATATATATATATATATATATATATATATATATATGCGCGTTTAAATTATTGTAGAATATGCAATGCCGTGTAGTGTTGTATGGTATTTTTTTTACTAGATGTCTGATTAGTTGCTTGCTCTCGTTCAACCGTTATTTTAATGTTATTTTTATTTGTGCTACACACACACGCATGCTTTTCCAAAAAAAATTCGCGTTACATTTTCGTTCTAAACTTGGCGCATAATTTATTGAATAGTCGAGATACGCTAATTATCTGGGGGTTTTTCAAGTCCACGCCGTTTGTCTTTAACATCCTATTTAAATGATAACTTTCTCTTCGGAACTCCGGTATTCTTCTATAAATGATAGGTGCCATATTACTGGACAGCGCGAAATATCTATCTAGCTCCGCGATATTTATTATTTTTTAAAACTAGTCCACGACATTCCTAATACTATTCTACGTACCGTTATTTACGTCGATTCAATGGCGGACCATGACTTAGGTCCACGATCCTCGAGCCTCGGCCGGCACTATTTGAGGGGCGCTGCAAAATTCGGAGGTATCGAAAAATTTTAAAAGTAACTCAAATTTTATAGATTGAAAAAAAAAAGGACGTTAAAAATTCAAAATTGGATGAGCGATCCGTCGATCGTGAAAATAAATTTTATCGCTTACTATTTAGAAATGTTAATATTTCGAAAATATTTCTATTATGTAAAAATAAATGTATGTAATGACTAAAATTCATAAAAAAAAATTCAACAATTTCTTGTCCTTTTCGGAGAACTTAAATTATTTATTCGCTATTTCATGCGAAAATATAACACTTAAATATATTATTGCGAGTGCACAAGAAATCAGTTTTTTACACTATTAATTGTGTATGTATATTTTCATTAACTTCATACTTAAATTCGTCGTCACAGCGTCAATTCGAGTATTCTTCGACAGGATTCATTTAACGTCCGCGATTCATATCAGTAAAATGCCGCGGGGAATCTACTTTTCAGTAAAATATAATTTCTCTTGTTAGCATCATCAGTCATCACATACTGCGGCTTTTGCATATTTTCGCGTTAATTAATTTTGTCGTTAATTTTCCTATTCGCCTGTTTTACTTCTTGCAAATTCCCCCAAGTATAATATTTTCGTTCTATATTCGATATGGATTTATAGATGTTACTTCTTACCCGACTCTAGTTATTACCGTAATAGAACATTTTTGCTACTATTTAATTTTAAGACTTGTCTCAAAAAAAAAAATATATATATATATATAATTAATAATAAACCGAACAAAATGTAACACAATCACTAAAAGTTTTTTAATCGCGAAGCTTTTCGACAGTTACGTCATTTTCAAGCACGCACCAAAATTATTACATCTTTTTTTTATATTTAATAAAATCACTACTCTCCGATATATTCAACATATATATATATATATATATATATAATTTGATTTTTTTTTTAGAAGGTCGTCCTCGTATCGTATCCATATTTTCCCTTCCTAAAAATCAATTAGCTGTGAGGCACACAAGCTGCCAATTGTTATTTCACCTCCAAGTAGTGGACATCTGAATGTTTATGGTCTTGTTCTTTTATCGCATTCATATCTTGATCATTTTTTTAAACCTTTCTACGGATCTTGTTCGTAATCTATTTATCCATTTTTCCCAGTTGATCGTATCGTGCCGTTACCAATCACGCTCAGTATAGTTCTTTGCGGTGTTTTGCTGGCTCGTATAAAATAGGCGTGGTGAAGTTCCATAAGTTTTTCCTACATTTAAGCCTTTCTTTAGATGTTTGAGAAGACGAAGGGAAATGTATGATAGCTCAGCGATAATCAAAGCGTATCGTACATTTACAGCTCCCTAGAAATTATCATCCCCAAGTGACTTTTACTTGTTCTTAATGGTTTCCGTCTTTTAATAGTTCGAACTACGCCTCCTAGAGTGTTTATCCCGTTAAATGATCGTGTTTATAAATTATCGAAGAAATTTTACGATAAAATTATCGCGACAATAATTTAATTCCGAATATGTTCGATCTCGGTATGTGTTACGCTAAAAATATAAGCATCGTCTTGTTAAGCGCAGATTTTTAATTATATAATCAGATGATGCGCGTTGTTAAACTAATCTACGATTTCTCTCTGCTGATGACAAAAGTGGCAGATGCAATAAGTATCATTCGAAATAGTAAATGGAAATGGTGCGGACACGTGACTAAATGCAAAGACCCGCTGGATGTACATGGAAATCTATGTTGGTAAACGAGCCTTAGGTGACCAAGAATGCGTTGGACTACGAAAGTTCAGACCAAATTGATCGGAAGAAGCTTAAGATCGCGGCATGTGAAAAAATCTTCGTTCAAGAGTAGACTGATAATGGCGAATGAAGAAAACAAAAAATACGCGATTTCTACGCTTGTTAAATGAAATTAAATAGTCGGTTGATTTTCTTTTTAGGAAAAGAATTTTCCAGTTGTTATTTTTCTTTCGTTTTCTTAATTTTGTAAATTCGTTCATCAAATTTTAACGCGAAATTATCAATTTTATACGCGGTGTTTATTATACGATACCGCTCTAGATAATTTTCAAAGCGGAAAATATACAATTTTATTCGGTATTAAAATTTCGTGTACTATATAGGGAAGTGTGACTGAAACCATTAAGGATACTCAGCATCAACATCATCAATAGGGTGGTTATCGCAAGCAAACGTATTCATTCGCTATGTACTTCTATCTACTGTCAGATCTATCGGCATAGTGACCAGTCATCTCAACGGTTGTTATATCTTGTCGTAGGTCTTCCTCTTTTTTGTGGCCACCTTTCACCACTTCCGGCAGAATCATTTTTTCTAATTTCACCCTGTGTCGTATAAATGTCCGGCAAAGCTATCCGATAATTGGCATAAAATGTACATATAAATTTTACTTTCGTGATTTATAGAATTTTTTATTGAAATAAATCTTATTCAATTTGAACGTTCGGATAATCTCCACAGTTGCGTCTATTTTCCCGTGTTTAATTTTACTTATGTTAGGTCTTTGCATAACGACTTTCTTACTTACGTGCGCGTCTTTCCTATTAGCGATGTTCGAATTTTAACGGATTTCTTTAAATATAATCTTCAATACACCTTCTATGTTGATAACGTTATTTAATCGAGTTCTTTAAATCTAATCTTCGATAATTCACTTTCTGTTTCGATTTATATCGCAATTATTTCCATTATACCTTTTTATAGGTTATTTTGTCGAGTTCTTTAAATATAATCTTCAATAATTCTACCTTATTTCGATATAGTTTATATCGCAATTATTTCTGTTGCACTTTTATACGTTATTTAATCGTGTTCTTTAAATATAATCTTCAATAATTCGCTTTCTTATTATTTCCGCTGCTCATTATAGGTTACTTAATCGAGTTCTTTAAATATAATCTTCAATATTTACACCTTCTGTTTTGATATAAATCGCAATTATTTCCATTATACCTTTTTATAGGTTATTTTGTCGAGTTCTTTAAATATAATCTTCAATAATTCTACCTTATTTCGATGTAGTTTACATCGCAATTATTTCTGTTGCACATTTATACATTATTTAATCGTGTTCTTTAAATATGATCTTCAATAATAACGTATACTGTTTCGACGTAATTTATTTCGTTTCCATCGCACCATGTCGCGTGTTACTCGTACATAACAATTCTATCTCTATCTGCTTCACGCGCAACTTCTGCTATATTATCATGTATATATTATATATATATATATGTGTGTGTGTGCGTTGATATATACAAGATTTCTTGCGTATTTTCTATTGCACGTGTATTCGAGTGAATATGAATAAAATAATTACTTAATACAATACAACAAAAGGCTTTTCTTCAATGTTATGCGTTCGAAATAAGGAAAAATCAAATCGTAATTGCAACGTCTTTACATCAAACAACGTAATATTTTTCCATAGCATTGAAAATCAAACGGTTTTTTTTTTTATATACAAATTTTAGAAACTTTCCTCGAGAATTTTACGTTATCTCCCGAATCGATTTAACTCCAACATACTTATTCCCTATATTTTACTACACCGCCCCGTACTTCAACCATATCGAATATTCGTCTGCATACGCTATCTGTATTCCTCCTGCAATAGTCCTTTTTTCCTCAATTATATTTTTCCTCTAGTCTTTTTATTTCGGATGCGCAACTACAATGCGTCGAAAACTTCATGTACATCTTGAAATGTCCCGTCAAAAGTTCTGCTCATATGCTCTATAAATTATTGTGGGTTACCAAGTTAAATCATTCTTCAATTTTTACCACGTTAGCGGTTCCATTATCCTTCGTCTACGCGGATACTGTTTAAAAAATATCGACATTTTTTACAATTCGATGTCAGGAATAAGTGACCAGCTTCCGATGGTCGGAGTTTGAGCCATTCTTGTACGTCAGCAAAACCTTCGGGTTATGTTCGCGAACACATAATCGTTTATAGGCGGGGTCGACTGGAGTTATTTTTACACTTGAACCATTCTTCTTTCATAACAGATCTTTTTCTGGAGATGTCATAAAACGTGATATAGATCGACGTTGCCATCATCGTTCCGGTAATTAGCATCGTTGTTGTATCTACATAATTGTGTGTATCGACATTTAACTATAAAATATATCGACGACCGATAAAATCGAAACCTATAATTCTATAGCGCGGATTTTTCGTCGCTAAACATTTTTTTTCCGGCGTTTAAAAAGTAATTTTTCGCATTCGTAAAAAATATATTTCGTATGAAAATTTATAGTCATAAATTATGAGTATTGAGAACGTAAATAAAGATATTAAAAACACTACAGTATAAGAAATTTCGAATAGATTTTGTCGTTTAGAGAGAAAAAAAGAAAAAACGAGAATTAAAATATCTAAGTAATAAAAGAAAATAGAAGCACAACATAGCTTTATTTAGAAAAAACGAAAACCGGTAACAAAAGTTGTAACAACGTAGAAAACAGAAATAAAAAATAGAAATAAATGGTAAAAGTAAAATGGCGCGTTTCACATGATTTATCAACCTAGTCACAGACACAAAATATTAGAACGACCTTACAAACTTTTCTACTTGTACGCGGGTAAAAATCGAAAATAAAATAATAATTTCATCGATGGATTATTTTTTTTTAATATGTGAAAAATATTTAAGTACAAATCATTATTTTCGGCAGTCTTCGACGCGATCAAATTTAGTTTGTAGAATCCAGTGTACTAATTCGAATTTGTCTGTGGTCAGATCTTGCGTAGCGTGTAAAAAAATGGTTCGGCAAATGTCGAGAAATCCGCACTTATATTTATAAGAAACGATTAGGCAATTTATTTTTGCAATTAAAATTCTGTACGCCATTAATAATTTTTCATTTTATTATAATCGGATACTAAAGAAATTCCGAAAATAATATTCGTATTCGTATTTAATTGTTTCCCGTTATAAGGATCTTAAATTGTAAAAATTTCTCGTAGTACAATTCTAGGAAGACAATTGTTACATTTATTAATTTTCGATGATAACTCATTTCGGGATTTGTTTTCAATTATTTAGTTAATCGTTCAGTTTGTTTACGACGCTCAGAGTAAGACCGTTTGTAGTCGTTTTATTTATAAAGCACTGTCGCGTTTGTTTGTCGACAGATGACCGATCAAAAACTAAATAACAATAGCAGTTCGTGGTCTTCGCTTGCTCAGACAGCGCCTAATGTTACCGGCGTTACGAACGTTACTGCCAATGTTACGAATACTGCCGCTTCCAGCAGTATACCGGTTACTATCGCTGCCGCTGCTAGTGTCGCTAGTAGCGTTGCTAACTCGTCTCTTTTAGAAGAAATGCCCGCGACGCCGGTAAAATCATCCGCCGAAGACTGTTTCCAATTATTTAAAAAACAAGCTAAAGAAAATGCTAAAAAGGTAATTAAAATTTTCCTGTAACTTGTGTACATGTTCACACACCTGCACATAGACACAAATAGATATACAATGAATCTCGCTGTTCGGAATTTATATAGGCGATTACGTGTTTTTTTTTTTTTTATGTATGCACATTTAAAATGACGAAAGGTGCATGCTCGGAGGTCCTCGTCTTTATCGGTTCCTTCTTTTCTGTTCATGTTCTTATGACCAATCGTAATTGAAGAAGCGGAAGAAAGTATAAAAACGACGGGAAACAGAAAGACAACAAGAGTTGAAATTTTAATAAAATTATCAAAGAAAAACAAAAGCTAAAGATTCCAGATGACTGGTTGAAATTTCGTCATAAAAAAAAAAGGAACGATGAAAATTATCCAACTTGATATTAAATAATCTCCCTAAAAATTATATACAGAAGAATACACGAGAAAATTGAAGAACAATCACTTAATTTGGACTTGAGAAATAAGTACTAAATTATTTAAGCATTAAGATGCTAGTCGATCGCTGCAAACATGTTCAAAGTCCGGGTGTATTCATTTTTGATCATGTTAATGAATTAATGCATAAGTAAAACAAATATCGATGATCAAGATGTACAAAGTATAAAAAAGTCTGTACCCGAATCAAACGGTAAATATTTAATCGAATAATACGGAAGAATGCAAATGTATAAGACAAGCTTGTATATCTGGTCACCGCTATTATTTAAAACTTATATTTAAAAAAAAAATTGAAAAGAAGCAGATGATACAATTTTTCTAAAAGAATTATAACAGTCCAAAGATGTCTTCATCGCAGTGTGTAAAGAAATGAAAATATTAACAACTTACAGTGAAATAATTAAAAAAAATATATATATATATATAAAAATTAAACGGTATATCGAGTTAGTATAAATGAATACCGGGATACGAGCGAGAAAATAAAAATACGGATGGAGTTTTTAAAGTTAAAAGTAATATTGCAAAATATAGAATTAAGGTGTTTTTTTTCTTTAGAACAACAGACGCTGTGTAAATATTACAATGTTAGAAATAATTATAATTAATTAATGACTGTTAAATTTTTGTTATTTATACATAGCGTCATTATTTATGATATCACTAAGTCTCATTGGGTTTAAGACGTTTAAGGCGTTATAGATGTTGATCGGTAGAATACTGAGACTTCTGGATTCAGCTGTTTGTTTTATCATGTCGGTAAGCTAAATCAGCGATGACCTCGTTAATCCATTTAATTCTTAAATCTTGAAACCAGCTGGCACTGTTTATCGAGGAATTTATTTTGCATCACTCGAATAATTCGCTCGTTCGAAGCTTTGATGAAACCATACAGCTGAATTCCATATACATCCAGATCGGTCTTATAATAGTTAGTTTATAACTTCATTTTGGAATGTCGCCTTATGATCCAATACATTTGGCGTACTTTGCGCCTGATTTGGTGAGCTTTAAAATTAAGATTGATAAAATGTTATATATTTTCGGTATTGCTGAAAGTTGGACATTAAAGAAGTCATCGGAATATAAGAGGCCTTCGGAATATCGTAGAATACTTAAAATATAACGAAGTATTAAATCGATTAAATAAATTTAATGAAATAATAAAAGAAATTAAGCGTAAAAAATTAAAATATTTTTGACTCGCCGCGAACAATACAATAATACAGAATTTGACGCAGTGGTATAACTTTAGAACTGTTCCATTGTGTTTAAAATTTACTTATGAATTACACGTTGCCGGTGTTTCGCGGAATTTTTCCTGTAAAATTCATTTCATTAAGCAATAAATGTATTGGAGAAAGAAAAATAACATCGGTAAAGCCGACATTCGATAACGAGTATGGCAACCACGACGATGATGATATGTTTTATATATATATATATATAATATTATTATATTTTAGTAATTAAATGCCACTTTTTTTTTTTTTTTTTTGTAATTTAAATAGTTGAAATAATTGTTAATTTATATTTTACTGCTCTGTGACCGTTTCCTCAGTAGATGGTATTACTTTTCTAACTATTATTATCCCTAAAGATTACTTTCCTTTTCAAATCATCATTAAGTGCTGTCTCCGTATCGGAGGTAGGCGAGTACTTATCTATACATATTTTGTTGTACAGTGTAAGTAGGGTACAAGGCAATCATAATGTGGCGCTAGCGTAGATAGACAGAATTGTAATCGTCTTGTTGTCACGTCACAATGCAGACCCGTGTGTTTCTGTAGTGTACGATATTTTTACTAGCGTACATAGGGTGTTTGCCATTGTCTTCCGCGCGATAATATTAGGGCATTATTTATATTTATATTTTTCCGACGATAATTTTTGCGTCGCGCCGATCGTATTCGAACTCGGTACATTCCGTAAGGAAGTCCGTATTATAGCCACTAGACTATTAATTTCGTATAAATATTTCATGCGACATAATTTTTTTCTAGCTAACGAATTGTTTTTTAGGTTTTTTCCTCAACAGTTGTAAAAATTTTTTAGACGTTTTATGTATATCATATAAGGTATACTCTATTAACTCAGTTTCTACGAGTGCGCTTACTGATTAATAAATCTATTTATTTCATCACCTAGTTAAAAACTATATCTTGGAAAAATTGTCTAAAACAATTTGTTACTATCCTCGTGAAATATTGAAACAATTTGTCTTATAATATACGGTTTTCGACGATATATTCTACGTATTAAATTGTACAATAATTTGTTCATAAATACACTTTTTTTTTTCTGCAGCGCGCTTTGATCGAACAACAAGAGATGAGAAGATTTCAAAAAGAACAAGCAGAGAGAGAAAGACAGCGAATCGAAATCGAAAAGAAACAGGATGACGACACGAGGTAAATTTCGTCATTATTATACGCGCACGAAGGGAAAATAGTAGACGTATTTGATACATCACGTGTATATATATATATATATGTGTGTGTGTGTGCAATTTGAAATAATAGATGTTTAAATTATAATTTTATGCATTTCGTCTTTATTATACGCACACGAAAGGAAAATAGACGTATTTGATACATCACGCGTGTATATATATATATATATATATATATATATATATATATATATATGTGTGTGTTCAATTTGAAATAATAGAGGTTTAAATTATAATTTTATGCATTGCCAATCAAATTAACACGTTATTACGTTATATAATTTAATTTCTCGACAAAAAAAAAATAATAATATTTGAAATGTTATTTTAGAATTTTTAACGAATTTTGTGATACTTTCACGATTTTATCTTCTGTGTAAATCATGCCATACGTAATGTTCCGACTATTAGAAAAAAACAACGAATGGATAATCATGAAAATTTAAAAGTGAATTTTTTATTTAAAATTCCTACACATTCCAATATCGCTTTCAAAAACTTCTCCTCGTTTCTGCATTAGGACAAACTTCACTAACATCCTTAAGATGTTTGTTAAATTTAAATCACGTATATATTATATATATATATATATATGTATGTATGTAGAAAAAACATATCGAATCAGCAACAACAACAGCAACCATTGCAACCTCCGACGCAAACGCAACAACCATTACAAGCTTCCCAGCAACAACAACAGCAACCACCAGCACCACCTTCACCAGCACCACAATTATCGCCTACTCCGCCGCAATCCAATAAACAACCGTCACCGGCCGCATCTCAACCTGTTGCGTCTGCTGTAGTTCCAATAGCGACGGTAGTATCTTCGTCTAAAACTGTCGACGATCCGATCGTTAATAAGGCCGACGTTAATTCGGCAGTTCCGAATAACGAAAATAGTAATTGTCAGAGTAGCAGTCCTCCGGGTAAAGAAAAATCAGCTGCCGAAAGAGAACGACAACGATTGAGGGAACAAGAAAGAAGACGAAGAGAAGTAGTAAGTATAATTTTCGGTTCGATTTATAATTTCGTTATACTCGGTATGATTATTACTACTACTACTACTACTACTACTACTACTACTACACATCGACGCTGTCACTTTGTAATGTTTTATTTTACTAAATTAATAAAAGGTAATGAGCAAAATCGTCAATTCTATCGTTTATATTCCGATACGATTTTATCACGATTAATTTTCTCGAGATATTTTTTACGCAAATTTGCGAATTAATATCTAAACTTTCTTCTTTTTTTTTCGGGTTAGTCCGAGCCAGTTCATATTTATTTATTTATTTATTTATTTATATATTTATTAGCGATTAATTAATTTAACCGTGAAAACGGGCGAAGTGAACCCTGTTGATACACAATTCATCTTTTAAACCATCGTCCCGTTAGATTTTAATTTTCTTTTTCTCGTAAATAGTTCCATGTACTATTTGTTTGTTTGGTTTTTTTTTTCTAATCTTTCTCTAGTATAATCTATTCTTGCAATGTTACCTTATCGATATAATTTTTTCTTTCTTCTTGTCCGGGTGAAATTATAATCAACTTTTATTTTTAATCGTATTTATTTTATCCGTTAATTTAATTCCGATCATATAGATCTTTCGATTGCGTTCCGACACGTCCGAATTTCGTTCATGATACTATTATTGCCATATATTTAAGGTAGGCAGTAGGCGAAAATTTAAAATTTCCTATTTTTACCTATTGCTGTAAACTCTCTGAAAAATATGCTTAAGCGATCGGTATAAAAATTTTTTTACACATGCGAGGCAATTCTACGTTATATTTCTCATCTATTTTGTAGTAACGTCTTCTTGTCAGAATATATTGACAAACATCACTACGGTTTTATATTTCTCTTTTCCTAGCTTCTTCTTCTTCTTGGACTGCTGTACTGATTGAGACGATTATAAAATTAATTGCACAAAACGGGTAGAATGTTTTTCTACCGCTCGACGTATTTCTTCAAAATTATGCACCCCCTTGTCCATTTACGGATTTTATGTGATCACAATTATGGTTCAGCATCTAATTTCATCCTCCTTCAAATTGCAATAGCGGACACAGCGGTGAATAGTTTTCTCCGCGTAGAATGTGTCCCATTTAGCTTTAGCTCTTTTTTTTTTTTTGAAAATTAGTTGTCTCTTAACACCAGCCATGTCGAGAACCGTCGAATTTTTTCACTTTTATACCGATGACATATTCGACATTGTACGAATAATCCGCATTTCTAAAACGTCTAGACGTTTTATTAACCGTCAACTGCACCCTTAACCATTCTACATCGCATGCAGGATAATAGATGCTGATCGCGGAATATCCGCTTTCATTTTGTGAAAACCAGTCTCGCTTGTTCAATTCTACACTTAATTTTGTATCCGGATTTCGTTTTTCCTTAACTAAAATACCGACGCGTTTTATTTCTATCAGTTTTCTGCTGTTAAAACTAGTTGTCGTAATTTCTAGTCTTTTTCTTCATCTAGTTGTATTCTTATTTTGCGCGCTCAATATTTTTTCTTCCTTCCCTCAATGTCTTCGACGACATTCATTTTTTCCATACTGCTCCTTCGTTGTAGTACTTCCGTGTCCATTAGCTTTCTACGGTATCCGCCATATTATTCTCGGTGTCTACATGTTAATTGCATTTAATCTATTAACGCTTTCTACATTTATTAGTGCTCGTGTTTCAGTTGTATATTTCAGGGCGAACATCGCATAATTGATTTTTAACTTTCTGTCTTTCAGTACAGCCACCTAGTTTCTGAATGCTCGTTTAGCTATTTCGATGCTACTTTTAAATTCCTTCATATCTCGACTGTCACTTTGTTAACAATACGTCTAAAATATTCTCTTTTACAGTGTCCACCATTTCTTGCGAATTTCGTGACCTTTATTCTCTTGACATTTATTTTCATGTCATATTTCTCCCTTGCTTGACATTATCTGCATTTCTTTAGACGATCCAGTTAGTATCACTCTGTCATCCAGCGCTACCAATTTTTTCGCTTTTTACGACCTCATCTGCACCGAAATATCCTCGGTAATAACGGGAAACATTATCTTGTACATGTTTTGGCATTATGTTTTGGTTGCGGTATATGTTTTTAATTATTTGCAGTTCTTTACTGTCTGTTATACTTTTGAAGTATGTTTATCAATTTTGTATGTTCTATTCGTTAAAAAAATTTGCGTAATCTATTTCCCGATAATTGTTCGCTGTATTATAGTTTTCAAAAGAGATGATCCATTTTAGGAGTGCCAATTGTCCTGAGTAGATTAATCTGCATTATTCAATTCCTCTATTATCCGTTATAATTACGCTTTTATTTCTTACCTTAGATAGTATTTCGGTTTTTATCGAGATTTAATACTTAGACCGTTTTTTCGTTGCGTCTTGTTAATTTTTCCCAATTTCTCGAAACGAAAAGTAATATTTGAATTTTCATCGTGAAATAAAACTCGGGTTTTCCTTTTGAATGTACTGTTGTCTACCATAAATCGATTGATATATTTTCAGCGCGAGTATCCTTATTTGAGGATCATTCAATCGTGTGCTCGATTTCGAGCGCCTTGACCCAATTTATGGCTTTGAAAAAAATTTCCTTCATATATTTCTGTTCATTTCGTGGACCTTATGCTTAATTTGATCGATATATATATAAGCACCTATATCCCTTTCCTATGTTCTCAGCTGTTATATGTTACAGTTAGTTCATCAGCTATGTATAATGCGTCTATTCATTACCCCGGTGATCTGCTTTCGCTTCTTACGCTATTAATTTGTGCAGTTAGTACGCATTTAGCAAGATTATAATGTTTTAATGTTTTCCGTTTTCACCGGGTGACAATTTTCATGTCTTCTTCCGGATATGATATACCTCTTCGCACTTCATGATATCCTCAGTATTCTGCGCTGTTCAAATGACTGTACCGCTACGAGATTTTATACTGTTCTTATCTTTTATCGTGATTTTCGTCTTTTCCTTATTAATTATGAGTGGCATTTTACGGTTTTGATTATTCTGCAGATCTATCCTCTCTCGTTAAGATTATGCGATGAACGTAACATAGCGTCCGCATATCGTAAATTACGTACTCGTTCTCGGCCTATTTTTAAACATTTTTGAAATCCTCTAGAACGTTTCTTATTACTTCTTCAAGCGCCTTCTCCTCGAAGGAGGTTGATATGACGAAACTGATCTCGATTGCTGGCTATCCTTATGATTTCTGAAGCCTTCTCGATGTTCAATCAATCTTGTATATTTTTCATCCAATGTGTTCTTCTTTCTCAGCCCCCGTTTCCCTTCAATGTTTCCTTGGAGGATAATTTAGCTCGTATTTATTACTTCTTATTATATGACCTAGGTACGCCGTTTTTCTTCGTTTTACTATAGTCATCAATTCTCTTCCTTTTTCATCCTGCACATTACTTATTTATTGGTAACTTTATCTACCCAATGGTATTTTTAATATTCTTCTGTACAACCACATTTCAAAAGCTATCGATGCTACATTTAATGTTCAAGTTTCCACCCCGTACATTAGTACCGGAAACACATAGCATTTAGTTATTCTCCATCTTGTTGATAGCGGTAGTTCCCTATTACACACTAAATTTCGTACTCTTTGGAACGCACTTCTTGCTGCTTCGATTCGAGTTTTAATTAGTATAGTCCGGGTCCCATTTATCATTTATCCAGTTTCCCAAGTGCTTTATTCTATTAACCCACTGTTTTGGCTGTGTATTTACTAATATATGCTTTGGGGTTATCTACTTATTGCTTATACTCATTATTTTTATAAGTATTGCAAATCTTCTATACTTGTTGCTAATAACACAGCATCATCGGCATATCTTATATTAATTATCATACCATTTAATTCCTATCTGCTCCGAATAAAAATTAAACAATAGCGGTGAAAGTATACATCTCTGTTGGACTCCTTTCCTAATTTCTAGATCTTCTGTAAGATTTAACTTTCACTCGAGCCGATTGGTTACGATACATATTATTTAAATAAAACGGACATAACACGCATCCTCGGAGAACTTATTTTTCGGGGGGGGGGGTAAAATTTCACCCCGATGTTATCTGACCTTTGAAATGTCGTACCTTTGAAATGTCGTTTGAAAAGAACTTCACGTTTAAATAAATAAACGCCCAACATTCTCAAGGACGTTATTTACGAGACATGTTAATTCGTGGTAATTATTATTCGAGGACAGGTGAATTTCGAAAATACGATGAATAATATCGTCAGCTTTGAAAGCTATTTCATCATTATATATATATATATATATATATATATATATATATATATATATATATATATATATATATATCGTTAGTTTTTTTTTTAATATATTTAAATTCGAAGATTTCGATATACAGTGACCAGCTTAAGGAACGGTGTTTATATAAATGCGTCATCTAAAGATATTTTTTTTATTTGTTATCTGTCATGAGGGGAACATGCACCCGGTGGTGCTCACTTGGTAGCTGTTACCCTAAACTAGATCCAGTAGTTTACTGCGTTTTAATCTTCTGACGTTACTGTAAATGCTCAACATATGTTTAACCAAGCTGTTAGGATGGTCATCCGGTCTTGTAATTTTTTAGACATGCTGCTTTATAGTATCAGATACGTACGAAATGTTTAGATCCTCATGTAGGATTACGTTACTTATGTACCAGAGGTTGCGTTCGTTACTCGACAAATTCCGTACGTTCACATTAGTCGGACAGCAGTTGTGTATATATATCAGCCGCTTATTGTTAAGTGTCAGAAGGCTGTTAGCAGTTCATTTTCTGAATTCGGATATTAATTTCTTTTTTATAAACTTTATTATGACGGCATGTCAAACCGGCGGTCCGTTCGCAGATATCTAATAATAGACTAGATTGACATTAATACTACATTGTTGATTTTAACTGGTCGGATTACAACTTTCCTATTTATATAACTGAAGTTTAACGCTGCGGTTAAATATCGCCTAGGTGAAATTAAATAAACGTGTCCGACTCTCTTGTTTGGTTTCGGTTAAATTTAAAGTAATTTATTTTTAATCTATAAATTTTTCCTCTTGTACAAAAAATATATGTGAATTTTTTAGTAATTACATATTTTTAAAATTTATAAATGTTAAATATCCAAAACTACTATTTTCGCGGTAACTTTTATACGATCGAGTTGTATTTCTGTTTTAAAAATTAGTAGTAAAAGATATTTAAAAAAAAACCTTGTAAATATTTAATTATTATTTTCGGGGGGGGGGAGGGGATGAGACAAAAAAAGTGGGTATTGCAACACTGATACGTCGGTTAGATTATTCTAATCGATTACATTTATAGTACCGTAACAGTTTGGAGTAAATTCCAATAAAATTTAATTTAAAACTTTATATACCTATTACGCTGATCAAAGAATTGAACGTGTCCATTAAAACCGGCTCTTCTATGTCTTAGTAATTTATGTATAATGTTATATATATATATATATATATATATATATATATATATATATATATATATCGAGCGAGATATTTCAAAGATTACCACAGGAAAATAATGAAATAAAATACAATATTATTTTAAATTCGAACTAAAGCGTACTTTGACAAGCGTAATTTAATCGAGGATGAACAAACTGAACTGTTTTGGAGGGAGTCTGCTAAATTTAGCATTAAAAATCATATATGACAGAGTTTATATATCTATATTCATTTAGTAGTAAGGTGTTCTCCAATGAGACTCGACCTTAATTGTTCTACGTATCTATTGAAGGTTATCATTAATTAAGCCTGTTACTAGTGGATTCGGGTACAATCTTAGACGCTGTGCATTGTTTCACTGTATGTTCCTATTACATCTTTCAGTTTTTATATTTAGGTCTCTATACATGTCATCGTTTCATCATACCAAGGTGCATTGATCATGATACGTATAGATTTTGATTGGAACCTTTCAATTTTAGAAATGTTTGAATTGCATGCCGTGCCCCATAATTGAATATCATACCACCATACTGGTTTAAAGATAGTTGTGTACAATTATCTTTTTATTTTGTATGGATAATGGTGATTTTCATCCAATAAGACAATGGTATTTACTAAATTGAATGTCCAATTGATTTCTCGCTTTATATTAATATGCCATTGTCAAGTTAGTCTTTTATCCAGGTGGATTCCTAGGTATTTTACACAATCAGTGGCTGGCAGTTCTTTACCCTTGACAGTAATTGGTTCTGCATTATGTAAACAGTATATAATGTGATTTGGTTTCATTAAGACTTATCTGTCATTTCTTGGTCCATTTCTCAATCATATTTACATTCTGATATAGTAATCGGGTTGCTTCTAAGGGAAGTGGCGGAGATTGTGTGGGGGCCCTCTGCAATTGTGTAGAAGCGCCTGTATCTTTATATAAGTCCCTTTTGTTTAAGGGAGGTTTTAGTGAGTAAAAATCCCACATGTTGATTTTGGTTCCCTTCCCGCTTAAAAAAAAAAAATTAAAATTAAGAAAGAACACTACAGATTGCCCGGATAACTATATAACCATTTGCAAAGCTGGTGACGAAATAACGTCACAAATGTCCCAAACTCGATGTTCGAATAGACTGAGAGGCTAAAAAATTAGCTAACGAATTTATAATTACAATCGCTACAATAATATTATTCCGATAAATTTTCGATCTTTTAAAATATTTGTTGATTTTACAGTTCAATTTTATACGACGTTAAATAATAAGTAAATATCAAGTTGGGTGAAAAAATCCTGTGCACATTAAAATTTAAAAAAAAAAAAAAAATGTAAACAAGTGAATAAGTCCCCGCGTACTGAGTTCTGATTTATTATTATAAAAGTGTAGAAAATTTACAGGCGTATATTTTTAATTAATTGAGAAGAAAGTAAACTAGATTAGAGAATTTTAAATAAAATTTTTCCATACGAATAGAAATTATTTTTATAACATCACGTCCGTTAATATTTGTAAATTTGACGATCTATTTTTATCTAATTTTTAATTTTACATTACAATTTTTTTTAAGACGAGTATATGGACGAAATTCCAAAAAAAAAATGATGATTATAAATTACGAGTTTTATATTATAATTCGATTCGGCAAAGTACCAATACGCGTCACATTTATAAACACGTTATCACCTGTTCACCTGCTGTGAAAATTTTATAATCCCGTCAGTTGACCTCGTCCGTCAGTCAAATAATAATAATAATAATAATAATCATAAAATTTCTCTAGTCAGTTTAGAATACCCCGCTTTATTTATAGTAAGCAAGTCGACATTTAAACATTATCCGAAAACTATATACGACGATGATCATATTTGGAGATATGAATTGAAGTTACAACGGCGACATCTGATTTAGCTTCCGTGCCGACATATTTGAAATTTAGATCTATTTGTACCACATACTTAATATAGATAATTTTTCGATTAACCGCAGTGTGGAACTCAAATCCGATCTATGTACCAAACATTCCAGGACAATCGATCGTCTGATGTCATCTCATCTCGACTAAGTATCTCCGATCTGTTTTAAAGTCTATCGTCTGGTTTTTGTCATCGAACTAATCATTTTATATTCTTCTCCTCGTTCTATCCTCTATATGCTCCTTTTCTTCTTGTCGTAAAACGGTAGTTTTGGCGAGTGCAATAAGTAAATGTGATGAAGTAACAGGAATCAGATACTGTTGATGGTCCATTGACTACAACTTAGGACAATCTAGAAGGAATGAGAGGAGGAGGAAGTTTTAAGACTGTCACTTGGTTAGTTTAACCGACGCGATGAAGCGAGTGCAGTCGATTTGTCAGTTGTAGAATAGCTGGATTAACGGCAATTCTTAGTCTGCTGAAGAAGAGCTTGCATCTTTTTTTGACTACTTCTGAAACAGTTAGTATTCGCAAGAACGTATAAACAGTGATTGTAATCTGGAATCCACTCGGTTACATTTGTGACCTAACCATTCCGTCGAATCACGGGAATTTCATTTTAGGCTTACTGTCATCTTCGCAATGTCCTTCATTTTGGTTTTATAGCTTACGGTTTCCGAACGAATTCCGTCAATTCTTCTAATTTCAAGCACAGATTTCTCTCTGTACACGACTAATTTTGTCAGTATGCGCTGCTTTCATCGACCGCGTTTGACAGCCATACAGCAAAACTGGTATAACGCATTTTTCCCGAATACTAACTTTTGCTTATAGGTTAATTTTGCAGCTTCTATTTTTTAGAATTCCTTTTAAAATTTGTTCCATGCTGCGGTAATTCTTCTTGTCATTACTTCGTCCATCCAACAATCGTCAAATGATAAGCACTGGCTGAAATAAATTGCTCCGTGCACCCAATTCCTCTCCATTAAACCGAATTTTTTCTGCTGAAGCTTTGTTTTGTGAGAGAGTTTATATCGTAACCTACATTTCTGCAATTACGGTGTAATTCTTCTAACATTATTGAAAGTTCGTTTGCAGATCGTGGAAATAGAATTATGTCGTCTGCAAATCTAAAATTAGATAAATTATTTTGATATTTATTTAGTTACCCAGTTTAATTGTCTGTATAGTATTAAATAGTGCAGCAGAAATTAATTCTCGTTTTGTTCCTTTGAAATATTCTACTATCTTCTTCCAATCGAACATAAGCCTTAGTTTGTATATTTCCTTAATTATATTTATACATTTCGTTTCTACGCCTGCACGTTATAACTAAAGCACTGTGTTCAATCCTATCGAAAGCTTTAATGAAATCGATTACTTTTCATCGAGATTTGTATAATTGTGTAGTGAGATGAGGCGAAATTTAACTATCCGTGATAAATCTCGTTCATAATAGTTAATTACGACTAATGTTTATACAAAATATAAACGTGTAGGCAATAATTTATACGCACCATTCGCTTATTAATTCTGATTATTATCGCCACGTTGTTATATTAATTATTTTCATATTAGTCGATAATTTCGGCGTTATCCGATATTACGGCCGTTCATTTACGGGTTTCCCCCTCATTCGGTTTTTTTTTGCGTTGTAACAGTTGCTCATCATTTTCCGTTCATTACTTATCTTAATTAATTAAATATTTTGGTAAGACGAAGTACACGATATATTTATTAAATTACGATTATTAACACTGTATTTTAATTATTTAATAAAACATTTATTTTTTTATTCTTCTTTAAAATGTATATACATACAGTAGAACTTCTTTTATCCGTCACCCGCGCTATCGGGCCTGTGACGGATAACTGAAATTCCATTACGAATAAAGTACGTATATAGTACCATACCGGATTGTAAATCATTTAGCAAATTTAAAAAACATCTATATTTAATTCGATAACATGTAGAGTACTGTACACTTTTATTTCGAGATTTAGTATAACATAATGCGGTACAATTACCTAGAAAAACTGTCTTTACCGTTATAATTGTTTACGTCTTTAAAAAAGAAAATGGTAATTTTCTTCTAGTGCTTTAATTTTCCGTATTTTTTCCTGTTAGAAGTAAGATGTGTGTAAAGTTTGCCTCTTCTTGTTTCTCGAAGCAATTTAGTAACATTGTTTCAGCTTCCGACTGGCTCTGAATCTTCATCATTGTCGTAAATTCATCATTATCGGAGACTGCTCAACATTAGATACGATATGTTCATCGGTTAAAATTTCCAAACCTTCATCCTGTTTATCATCACACTCTAACCAATCTGTTAGTCTGGCCGCTGTATTGACCCTCCAGAAAACAAAGTCAAAGAATCCTCTAATTAACTGCATACAATCTCTTCTTTACAAATTATCATGATATAGATATATCCCTCTTGTGGGTTCCAGGTCATAAGGGGATTTTGGGGAATGAAGTAGTGGATATGGCAGCCCATTCTATACTATGTTCACCTACAACCTATAAAGCCCCGCCATCCCCTGTACTAAACACAGCCCTCAAATACTTCTTCCGCCACAACTGGCAACACAAGTGGAATTATAACTTCCTTCTCGCCGTCAAATCCAATATAGGATTCTGGGAACCACCTGCATACCACTCAGCAGGCCCACCTTGGTCACATATCACTCTCCCACCAACGTACCAATCCCCCGGCTTTTGGCCCCTTTTGTTTACTCCCAAACCCCTCTCTTAAGTGCCATATTTTACTGTACTGCCCTACACTCCTCCCTTAATATCCATTTTAAATCGAGTGAAACATGATATTTCCGACATATCGCGATTAACATCGATTCGATGTGGAAGGAACAATAATACAACGTATCCCCCCTAAACGGGAAACGTCTACAGGGAAGGTGCCATATAAGCTGGATTGATCAATTAAAAGCATCCAACAGGATATAGTGTGTAGGAGGCGTTTCGAATTGGCAATAATACAGATTTATGGAGTATAATGCAATTTGCATAATAATACACAGTGTCACCACGACTTACGTAGGACAATGGACAGTGATGATTGATGATATATATATGAAACTATAAAAGTTGTATCGAATTAATTTCGTTGCGACGTATACAATTTTCAAGCGCGAGACGTTTCAACGTTGCATATTAGTCGTTTAAAAATTTTTAAATTGTTTTTCATAAATAAGATTTAGCTATACTTTTTCCTTTTTTGTCGTTTTCCTCCGGAGATGGTCGCCTATCGTTTATAGGCTATCCGCGCCTATTACGTTCCAAGTATTTCGACCTTATTTTTAATTCTTTCAAAGCCACTTTAGCGTTCTTTATGCACAACTTTTAATATATACATAATGACAGGCGTTTGATCGACATTAAACGTTTTAATTCTAAAAATATTTATTTATATATATATATAAAAAACACACGTAAAAAATTTTCTAGAATTATCTAAAAAGCGATATTAATTACTTTATATTTTCGCATGCGGCAGTCATTTTCTTGTAATTATTTCATTAGGCAGTATAAAAACCATTATACGATGTCCACTATATGGTATACGAAAGTTTTTATTTTCCCGATCGACGTTGAAATGTTTTAATTTTAAAAGTATTTATATAAATATGGTCGGAAAATTATATGCAATTTACCTAAAAAAAAACTCGTGTATAATATTGTATAATTAACATCCACTGTATAAAATTTATAATTTTACGTCTAAACTTTATAATGTACGAGTGAAAGGATTTATGTAAAAAAGAGTACTCGTTGAAACCTTGAAACCTGGTTACATGGTTATGGTGAGAAATGTTTATATATATATATATATATATATATATATATATATATATATATATATATATATATATATATCACCATCATTAAGTACCGTCTCTGTATCGGTGGTAGGCGACTTTATCTGTACATAATTTGTCGTATACAGTGTAAATAACGTTATATATAAATTAGTAATAATAATGAAAAATTGAAAATCAAGGTGGAAAATTATATTTGAAAGCACTCTTTAAGGAACTATATAAATCGCGTATATAATAATAATAATAATAATAATAATACAATATTATATATAGAAAGAAAATACTTTAGACGAAAATTAAAATTACGAACGATTTTAACCGTTGAAACGCACAATACGAAATGAGTTGAACGTTACAATAATATTCGTCGTACATAATAAAACGAAAAAAAAATATTAAGCCCAACCAAATCGCAAATATATAATCGAATATATGTTTTATATATATATTTATATATGTATATACATATATCCCCCTCCCTGAATAACACGTTACGTCAGGAAGGGAGAAATGCTTATTAAAATTTTCGACATTAGCTTAAAATTTAAATATATGTTTTAAAATTCGCTCTCGAAAAGATTAAAATGTAGATATGCAAAATGAAAAAAAAAAAACACGAGAATAATTATCGAGAGAATTTATCCGTTTTTTCCAAGCGTTCTACTCGTATCTGTTTACCTACTGTTCTATGTATGTATATATATATAATATATATATATATATATATATATATATATATATATATATATATATATATATATATACTCTTTCGAGTTATTTTACGAAAGCGTGAGTGGAGTCTGTTCTTTCGAGTCATTTTATGAAAGCATGATTGGAGTCTGCTCCTTTGAATCGTTCTATGAAAGCTTTTTGGAAAGCATATTAGACGCAGTCTCGTGAAAATCGACTGTAAGAATCTGTTCGAAATGATTTCGGAGATCTAGCCGTAAAACGATTCAGTTACTAATCCCAAAAGGAAAAATCGACTTCGTACAAAATCCTCCTTAATATTATTTTAATTTCTCTTTTCTTAATATTAGATCATGCGTGGAGTCTGCTATATGATCATTTTATGAAAGCGAACGTGGAGTCTGCTCTTTTCAATCGCTTTATGAAAGCGTGCGATAGTCTAGGAAAGCATACGGAGAGTCTCGTTAAAACCGAATGCGTCTTCGTATTCTTCATGTCCGAAACATCAGGATTTTCGTTACTTACACCTTCAGTCTTTGTCGTTCGCTACAGGATAAAAATTATTACATTCTTTTTCGGAGATCGTACCATCCACTATTCTCTTTACTGTCTACGCCCGATTTTAATAATCGCACCTCGGTTATTTTTTTTGTTGGCTATTTTTTCATTCGTGACATTTTTTCTGAATTTTCGTACGAATTCTAAAAAGTTATTTTTGTCTTCTTTTGTTTTTTTATGTCCGTTTGTTTATGAAACGTGTAATAATTTTTAAATACGCTTCAAAATGTAATTCGTTAGAAATGTTAAACTTATTACGTTGTAATATACGTAATATTCGTACGCGTCTATTTAAATTCATTCGAAAAATATTTACTTAATTATTACGCGCAAAATAAGAACGATAAATCGATAATTATAATAATAATGAAACCAGACACGCGCGTGTATATTATGAGCAACTTAACCCTTTCGTTCATAGTGGTGTTCCCAAATGGGACATGCTACTTTAATAAAAAATAAATGAAATAATTAGCAACGGACCAGTGCGATAACTATTTAACGTGATTTTATTTTCTAATTGTTTAATATACGAAAAATTCGCAAAACCCCATTAAAATCTCGTTAAAAAACACATCAACCAAAACTATACAATATATAATATAAATAAAAATAATGCGTGTATGTTATAATTGAGCGTACGTTTTAGTAACGTTTACAACGAATTTATCATATTTATTTTTAACTTTTCAGATGGAATCTAAAATCGATATGAACTGGCAAAGTGATTTAATGGCCGCTTTTGAGGAAACTTTATAGCGGCGTGTTTCTCGTCGATATAATTGCTGCATATATAAATAAATATATATACATATATATATTTAGTTAATATTTTATTTTGTACATTGCAAAATGTTGTATACTTTTATATTTTATATTCTGAGTAATATTATTTTTTTTTTGAAAAAAGAAAATCTATCTTTACATGCTACCACGTCGTGCGTCGTGATGCGTGTTACTTTGTACTTTATTATTACCAATCTGGAAATAATCAGATATAACGTCAAACTTTCTATTATTGTATGTAAAACACCGATAGCGACTGTTTTATTTGTTATTTTATTTTACTTCCATTATTGTGTATGAAATTTAATATTCTGTCTCGTTTAGGTTTAAACTATTACATATATTTATAATCAATGATGAAGGGCTATATTACCTATTTTTATTTATTATATAAGTTCTTCTCTGTAAGTAAAATGTATATAATAATCTAATTCAGAGGACAAGTCATTATTTTATACCTTTTTTTTTCTTACAAAAATAAATGCAATATTTCATCGTTACCGATTCTTGGATTTGTTACGTGTCGATATCGTAAATTCCATCGATACCCTTTTCCCGTATTTAACGATTGTCGACTTTTAAACGTAATATTTATTTTTACATTTGAAGCGGTACGTAATATTTTGCATTGGGTTTTTTACATACGTACCATTAGAACTGTTTATATATATATATATATATATATATATATATATATATATATATATATATATAAAACATCCAACGTTTAAAGCAAAAATTAATTAATTTTTCATAATTGAAATAAATTTTCTATTATCACGATGGAATTTACTCTGCGTGTATGTGTATATATATATATATATATATGTGTGTGTGAAATATATAATAAAACTGGTACGTGTAAAAATTTGTAATTTACATTTTTCTTCAGATATGAAATTATTATTATTCGAACGCTATTTACTTTAACATTTTTTCGTGATGAAATTTGATTATATCTACTATTCATCTCTGGTAATATTCTATTTCCCAGTTGAATTTTTTTAAATATTAAAGATCTAAAAAAAATAATAATAATGATAAATCAGAAAATAATCGTTGAAAATTAAAGTTTATAAATAAAAGCCACGAAATCGAATCGAGCAAAAATGTCGTAAAAATATCATTTAAAAAAAAAAAAACCTTAAACAGATTTCACGTAAGCAATTCGAAATGTATTATAGAATTCCGAGAATTCGTTGACACGAAAAACATTCTAACGTTATTACGTAATTTCTCGATCGACTTTCGCGATACGTTTACTTTCGCTTTAAGAAAAACATATTTATAAATAAAAATTTTATCAAGTACATATATTTTAAATGTTTTAATTGTAATATAAAATCCTATTTTTTTTTTAAAAAAAAAAATGATATTTTGACGAATACATTTACTTCTATAGAAAATATTTTTCTTAAATATGCGCAGTTCCCATCATATGTATCATCAGTTATACTAGTTTTGAAATAATAATAAACGAAATTATATAATAAGCGTTGTCCCCCAATCAAATCAAAATCACGACTTAGATGATTTATTAATAATAAAATATCCCTACAAAACAAAACGATGCAATACTTAAAATAAAATGTACGACTAAATTTTTTTTTTAATTAAAAAAAAAAAACATTTTTCATTAATCATATAATTCAGTTAATAATTTAAAAAATTAAAAACAAACCGTAAGGGAAAACTTCAAAAATTGGCACAATAATTTGTTATAACGGTACTTTTGCTTAATTTAACTTTTATAATATGCATTTGAATAAGTGGAAGTTGATAATTAATTATTCGTTTCCAGAGAATCGAATGCTTAAACGAGTATTTTGTTTTGCAACGATTATTAATTAATAACGATATCGAAACGTTTTGTTTCGGTTTTAACGAGTTTCATTTTAAAATTTATCCGATATATCGCGTCGTCATTACCTGGTATAAGTTAAATTTGTATATTCGCGTTTAATTAATTTTTTAAATATCGAAATAGCGTGTAAAACGCGTAAATAGAATTACCACGTTTCACTCGGTAAATCGATCGTCGACGTGTTTTTTGTGTCATTTTTAAAGTATACAAATTTAATGAATATTTTTATTAAGGAAACTACAAATAATATACAATAGGAAAAATAATTTAATTAAAAAAAAACACATATTCCGACTATATCGGAAACTGTATTTATTTATTATATATATATATATATATATATATATATATATATATATATATATATATATATATACGATATATATGACGTAATTTGAAATGTAAAAAATTAGTTACTTCTCTAGCAGCGTACTACTAACTACATTTGTTGAGAAATTTACAACATATAAATAGCGATCACAATAAACACGTTTCTAAATAAATTAAGACGCAATTTTTCGTCTTGTTCTGTTTTTTTTTTTTTTACATAAAGTTAAAAATTTAAAACGAAAATATTTTAACACGTTAACGTTTAAACAACCACGCTTCATTGTGAACCGAAAGTAAACTGTGAAGTAGTGTGGACTTGTGGAGTAGGCAAAAAAGTACGGAATGTGTTTAGCGTTGCGCGTGCGCTTGGATGTTATACATAATACTTCCTAACAAACGTCACGAGAGACGAAATGGAATGATACGACATCGAACCGATATCAACATCGTGGCACGTTATAGTACACATACAAAGGTTTGACCTCATTAACAGCTGTGGCATGTTGTGCTGGCTAGTAGAAATTATTAATACCGCTCTTTACGAACAAATAATAATAAAATAACGATAATATCTAATTGTTGCGGTACACACACACACACTCGCATACATACAAAACTCGATGTAATTTAGAAAAAGAAAATTGTCGTTAAAAATTACTAACTTTACGTGAAACAATTTAACTTTAACAATAACTAGAAAAATATACAAATTATTCCGCACACGCACACACTAAAAAATTTAATTATTTACACTGGGTAATAGAAATTGTTAATACTAGTTTGTAATGAATACATAATGAAATAATGATATAACGATAATCTCTTAATTATTATAACACACCCACACGAACAAATGTAATACATTATGTAATAATTTAGTGAAAAAAATACTTCTAACAAAAATTACTTTTTTTTAAAAAAAAAGTACGTCAGACAATTTAACTTCAGTAGTAATCCAGAAAAACACCAATACACAAACGTGCATATATATATATATAAATATACTTTATTAGTAGAATTTAATTATTTATGTATGTTTATTTTCATTTAATCGTTTCATAATTATGCGTTAAATTATGTTACTGAAACATGATGTAAACTATAAGAAAATACTTCATATATACCGGTCGCGCGCGCACACACACATACACATAACGATATAAACATACATATACACACATACATACATACATATATATATATATATATATATATATATATATATATATATATATAATCATACATAACAAGATATACATTTTGTTGGAAGAATTTGAATTTAATTGTTTACGTAATATTTGCCTTCATTTTTAATTTTTCGCGTTTATTTATTAAATTGTACTATTGAAAAATTATGTGGGCTGTAATAATAGATTTATTTTACACACACGAATTATATATACATATACAAATTGTTCAAAAAATCAATTTTGCATCTCGGCTGGTAAAAGTTATCAATACCGCTATATAGAAAATAATGAAATAACGATAAGTATATATATATGTATGTATGTGTGCGAGTTGTATATGTGTGTAATGAAGGGTCGATGTAATTTAGAAAAAAAAATGTCATTAACTTTTAATAGATGTTACTTTTTTTAAGCATGTCAACTTATAAGTTACAATTTAACTTTAACAATAACCCCGAAAACTTACACAAGATTCCACACACAACACATACGTGTATACAAAATCTACTTTGTTCGAAAAATTTAATTATTTTTGTAATATTTAGTTTCATTTATAATCGTTTCGTGTTTATGCGTTAAATTATGTTATGAGAAAATTATTTTTAAACTATAATAATAGATCTATTTTTAAAAATTAATGTATAATTTTTTCTAGCTAAACGTTTGACAATCTACACTATTCACTTAAGGTAAAACTAGAAAAAAAAAATATATTTACACATTTGCCTATTCATTTTTTTGTTAGTATATAGCTAATTTTTCTTAACCGGTACAAATTAAGTACAACTTTCAACGTTTGTTTCACGGAATCGGTCCATTTTTACAATTTGTGTAAATACAAACCACCATTGACTTATTATTATTATAAATATTAATTAAATCAAAACAACAAAAAACATTAATTTACTAACAGTTTCATTTTTTACGAAATAAGTTCGTTTTATAACAAAATCGCGTTATTCACTTAGATTCAATTTCAATTTAATTAACGAATAAAATTAATAACTTTAAGAAAATCGCGCACGTCATACTGATGTTAATATGTAATAAAATACTATTTTATATTATTCTTATCGTCATAATTCGTATAAGCAAAAAATAAAAAAATGGAGGAGTTATTAGTTCGTACAAAAAATACATTAATGATATATTTTATTGAAATATTTTTTTTCCGTTTCTGTAAAAGTAATGAATTAGTTATTTAATCGATCGAAAGGTCTTTTAAATTGTCACGAGTTTGTTTACATTGCTCAGCTTTTTTAACATAATAAAGGTCATAAAAATATTTAAAAAAAAATAAATAAATAAAAAGGAATATCCTAGGTCATATTCTAAGAGCAGATTTTATACGCACTGCAAGGAAGGATTCACGGTAAAAGACCAACTTGTAGAAGAAGAAATTCACGGATAAAAAACAAAGTCGATCGAAATTTCATATGGATTACCCAAAAAAAATTATTTATACAAAAAGAAAAATTACTTTTACTTGTAAAATGTATATTTACCTAATTCTTATTACAAAATGATATATAATAAGATATATATTGACAGAGAACATGAATTTTCGTTACAATTTCAAACGAACAAAGGTATAAGGAAGGTTTTCTGCCTGTCGTTCAATATTATATATGTGTGTGTGTGTGTGTGTACATAGAGAATACATTGAGAATAAAGCAGCACGAGGTAGGTAAATTGCAATCTTCTATAGAAGAAAACATAATTTGAAATTTACCGATAATCTGACTATTATTGCGAAATAAGAACAAGGAATTAATTGATTACTGAATAAAATAGAAGAGATCAGCAATAGAATGAGATCACGAATGAGTCGACGAAGCAACTAAATCACAAGCATGGAAATTTATGACAGGCATATCGATAAAAGGATAATTGAGTGCCTGCGTAACAAATCAAACTGGCTCCGATTGTGAAAAATATGGACACACAGAAAGATCGCAATATATCGAAACACACAAAAACAATATTGCTAAGGATTTTGATACGAGTTATATAAGGTCTTGTTCGATTCGGTCGTGTTTTTACGTGCACCACTTATGTGCATCGTTAATTTTAACTAACAGCGCGCGTAACATATTAAAATTGCCGCTTCTTCAGCCTTCGTCTATGTGCGTTGTCTGTCTTACCCTATTTGAACGCTCGCATGTTGTTAATTAAATTTATCGAATTTCGTTAAATAAGCGTTGATACTAACGAAAACTTGACAATAAATATAAACAATCGCGGCTCAGGCGATTTCCAGTAAAAATCTTTACAAATACTCTTGTCGAAACCTTATCCCTCTTGAAGCCCGTCGTACTATCGAATTGCAGAAAACAAAATAACAACCTCTAACTACCAGCCCGAAGAACGAGGTATCATTTTCAATTGTATATTACATTACAAAGACTATCTTATTTGCCATTTTAAAAACCTCGTTGAAAGCCCCCTTCATATTATTGCAACTGTTAAATTAAGTCGCAACAAAGCCCAAAAATTAATTGTTAGCAAAGTCATTTATGATCCAACATAGTAATTTTAAAATCGATAATAACTTTACTAAATGTCAGGAGACTAGAAAAAAAAAACCCAGCTAAACAAATAATCTACATTACCGAACGAAGTCTTGCAGTCACTTAAAATCTACAACTAAAGATTCTGATATCGCATATTAAGAGTTAATCCTTGTGATTAACCCACGCGATTAAATATTTGTTCATATTATTAGCTAGCGGAAACAAATCTATACTACTTCGCCGATATCGAAGAACACCTAACTAATCCGGATCATTTGTTCTACAAGATCATGCAAAAGTCCAACAGAATTGTCACCACATTTAAACTTGTTTCGAATGTAAGTCGAAAGGACATCAAGCTGAAGACTGTACGAAGTGAACAACTGTAAAATTGATATTCAACAAAAATCTGTGCTCCATAAGAAAATGCTAGTAAAACTTCAACCAGCGATACACTTATTCAAACATAAATTGAACAACACTTCTCATTATTTTAATAAATAACTGCAGTCATCCACATCGGCTCCGACGCAAAGAGGAAATTTATGAAAATAAACGTACGCCTATAGTAAGGAGGAACAAAAAAAAAAAAGCTAAAATTGAAAATTCCAACGATCCCTCGGATGAAAATGTTTCAGCTGATTCAGGAACAAAAGTACCACCCCACTAAAAAGTTGCTAAAACTATTAATTTAAGGAAATTTTAAAAAGGGCGGATAAAATGTGAAAGAAAGAAAACGACATGGTGCAAAGTACGGAGAAATTCGAGATATATCTACACGCAGTAATGTTGAAATAGATAAGTAAGAAGAACATTAAGAAATACTAATAATCTGCAACAAAACAGGCAACTAATTTAAACATTAATATTTGCGTTCTTTTTAACGAATAAATAACAGCCACGAATTTACATGATCAAATATTGGCCCTAATTCGGAGAAATATGACAAAAAAATTGTTATATTTCTAAACAACTATTTGCCTAAAAAAAACTTCGTTATTTATATAGGACCATAAACTTAAATTTATTACTCCGCAACTATATTATATATATATATATATATATATATATATATATATATATATATATATATATATATATATAATATAGTTGCGGAGTAATAAATTTAAGTTTATGGTCCTATATAAATAACGAAGTTTTTTTTAGGCAAATAGTTGTTTAGAAATATAACAATTTTTTTGTCATATTTCTATGTCTCAATACCTTCATGAAAAACAACCAGATTATACGGCCCTTATTCTCCGGAGGCTTGATTGGTCCGGAGGAAGGTAGTATCCGGAATGAAACCAAGAAGGCAGAGGGTGCTAAGAATCCCCGGAGTATAAACTACTACCAAAAATCAAGTTTAGTAAAGCTACATTTAGGAACATTGAATTGTCGCACTTTATCAAACCAGACGCGTTTAATAGAACTGGAAAAGGAAACAGAAAACATCAAATGGGATATAATAGGACTGTGTGAAATCAGAAGGAAAGGTGAAGAACTAGTAAAACTTCAGTCGGGCAACCTATTCTACTATAAAGGAACTACATCAGGTAGAACAGGTGGAGTTGGATTTTTAATAAATAAAAGATTAGAAGATAAAATAATAGAAACGTACAGTATATCGGACAGAGTAACCAGCCTTACGCTATCACTATCAAATAGATATAATTTACGAATTATACAGGTATATGCCCCAACTTCCAGCCACTCAGAAGAGGAAGTTGAAAACTTCTACCTTGATATAAATAGAGAATTAAATCGAAAAAAGATCCAATTTACATATATAATAGGTGATTTCAATGCTAAAGTAGGGAAGAAGTACCCAAAAGAAGTAGCAATGGGAGAGTATGGAATTGGTAGCAGAAACGAACGAGGTGAAAGATTAATACAGTTCGCACAGTTTTCGAAAATGTTTATAATGAACTCGTTCTTTAAAAAAAGGGAAGCGAGAAAATGGACATGGGAATCACCAAATGGCATAGTCAGAAATGAAATCGACTTTCTACTAACGGATAAAAAAGACACGGTGAAAGATGTCAATGTGGTTAATAATTTTAACATAGGTAGCGATCACAGATTGCTAAGGGGCAAAATACATATAAATATTAAAATGGAAAGAAACAAGCTCGTAAAAAAGGTAAACTTACCACTGGACATACAAAATCTAACAGCGAATAAAATAAAATACCAGGAAACACTGAGGAATAAACTTGAAAACACTGATGTGAATGAGAATAATATTATGGAGTTAATAAAGAACACAGCTCAAGAAGTAGGAGGAACAAAGAAACGCAAGGATATTAAAAAATTGACGAACGAAACGCTAGATCTATTGAAGAAGAGAAGGGAAATGAAAAACAACGTGAATAAAAATAACATAGAATACTGCGAATTGTGTAAAACAATCAGGAAACGTATTAAAAGTGACATCCAATATTACAATGAAAGAATTGTTGAAGCAGCAATCGAAAATCAGAGTAGCTATAAAGAAGTAAAAAGAAAACTAGCGATTGGAAAGAAACAAATAACAGTATTAAAAGAAGGAAACGGGATAATTTCAGATAGAAGACTAGTAATACAATACGTAGTTGAATATTATAAAAGCTTATACGATTCTACGGTTGATCTTCCAGAATATCCACCCTCAGGAAACTCACCTCCAGCAATTTTAATGGAGGAGGTAATATATGCGCTAAAGGGAATGAAAAATGGAAAGGCGCCCGGAAATGATGCAGTAATAATCGAAATGATAAAATTAGCTGGAACAGAAACATTACAACATCTTACGGACGTATACAACACATGCCTAAGGAAATGTAACATTCCAGAGGCTTGGAACAATGCCACCATTATACTAATCTACAAAAAAGGGGATAAGAACGACATAAAAAATTATAGACCGATTAGCCTACTAAATGTAGTGTACAAAATATTTACAAAAATAATAAATAATAGAATAAAACAAGCATTAGATGAAGCACAACCAAGAGAACAGGCAGGGTTCAGAAGTGGATTTAGCACAATCGATCACATACATGTTATTAGAGAAATAATCAGTAGAAACAAAGAATATGAACAACCACTGGCGCTAGCTTTCATAGACTATGAAAAAGCTTTTGATTCCGTATACACAAGCGAGATAATTAAAGCATTAAAAGAACAAGGAGTAGATGAAACGTACTTAGAACTATTGAGGAACATCTATGCAAATGCAAAATCAGCAGTAAGATTACATGAAATAACACCAGAATTTGAAGTAAAAAGAGGAGTGAGACAAGGCGATAGTCTCTCGCCGATGTTATTCATATCTGCTCTGCAGAGAGTCTTTCAACAGTTGAATTGGCAAAACCTTGGTATTAACATCGACGGGGAATATTTAAATCATTTAAGGTTTGCCGATGACATAGTTTTGATAGCAAAAAGTACTGATGAGTTACAGAGACAGATAGAAGAACTAAATGAAATTGGCAAAACGATGGGCTTAAGCATTAATCAACAGAAAACTAAAATAATGCTAAACGAATTTACACCAAATAAGGACATCAAACTTGAAGGCAAATATCTGAAAACAGTCCAAGAATGCATATATCTGGGCCAACTGGTTAATATCTCAGGATCGTTGTATCAAGAAATAAGTAGAAGAATCAGACTGGGATGGACAGCGTTTGGACAAAATTCGATTATTTTTAAATCAAAAATGCCACTGCTCTTAAAAAAGAAAGCGTTTGATCAATGCATCCTCCCAGTGATGACATACGGTTGTGAAACATGGACGCTAACCAGGAATTATAAATATAGGTTACAAGTAGCCCAGAGATCAATGGAGAGATGTATGCTATCAATCACTAAGAAAGACCGGAAAACAATTGAATGGATTCGCGATAGAACAAAAGTAACAGATATAATAGAAAGAATAAACAAAATGAAATGGCAATGGGCCGGTCATATAATGAGAAGAACAGATCGAAGATGGACAGCAAGAATCTCGCAGTGGTATCCACGGGGGAAAAAAAGACCCCGACGACGACCGCATATGAGATGGGATTACGAATTTAGACAAAAATTAGGAGTTACCTGGACCAGAGCTACTCAAGACCGGAAGAAATGGAGCAAAATATGTGGTTAATTCATGAAGAGGCTACACCATGAAATACTGGTTGATCAGCTGAATATGATGATGATGATGATATATATATATATATATATATATATATATATATATATATATATATATATATATATATAATATAAATTTATACGAATATATTTATAAGAAATAATGTCTTGAAATAAATATCACTATTTGTCGCTTAAACTAATAACCGAACATTATTTTAATTATCTCGATCGTTCATTATTACATATATTCGCGAATTACATAATTTTTCCCGTTTTTAAACGTAATTTACCGACGGAAGTTAATTAAAAGCAATCGGTGTACCTATTAATAAATTATTAATAGAAATATATGTATATAAAAAAAACACGTACCTCCTTTAACTTTAAATAAATGGAAAATATGGTCGAATATAGAGATCGTTCATCTTTGACAAATTACGTAGGCAATTTTAAAGTACGTTAAATATTAACCTGTAAAAATAAATTCGATCGCATTAAAAGCAAAAAATAACGGACATATTTATTTAAAATAAAGAAAAAACAATTACCGATAAAACGGTGTTACGTTAGTAATTTGAGAAGAGCGGAGAATGTACTGAACAATAAAAAAAAAAAAAAAAAATTACTAAAACTTTTTCTTTGCGAAAAATCAAGAAGCTAAAAGATTATCAAGCGAATATTGTAAAAATATATACAAATGTAAAAATATTACTCAGACACGCAATTTACAAAAATTATAATGATAAAACAGTAATTTTTAATCTGATAATGAACGCTGTAAACAACTACGAATGATCATCCACGATTCTAAAATCGCTGACATTGCAGCCCTCCCAGCTCAATTCTATTTACAAAATTTCTAATTACACGTGCACCAATTAAGCTCGCTCGAAATGACGGCTAAATTTGCTTGAATAGCCGGGGCATAGCGGTATCCACGGCAATAATCTAGCTGATCAATTAGTCAATTCAACGATTGCATTAGGAACATTATTGTTTTATACTGTAAAGACCTGCGAGCGTATAAATTTGCGCATAAGCAATACTGTAAAAATGTATGGTCTGATCCATTTACTGCAATTATAAATCCGTTCAAACCGGCATACCTGCTAATCCATGGTTCTACAATATTAAAGTTGAAACGATCAAAGTGCGGGGTTATATTAGTACCATTCGTCTACTGTGACTCGGCAGTAGTCGCCTTCCTGCTTCGCTACATGCGGTGAAATTTATTAGTATTGCTCGCATCCTATGGATATATCTATTTACTGGCCGAGATGCGGATCATGTTATGTTGCATTTCTCTTAGTTCTTCAAAATGCATATACGTGGACCTATATTCCGATAATTTAGATTCCGGTATCATTATTTAATTTTATTCATCTCTACATTTCTTCTCAGTCTGCCTATATTATAAGTAGCCCCTTTCTTATTCATTTCATTATAACATATATATGGGTAAAGCGTATGCCATAATAAATATATATATAAAAAATAATACAATCCACGATATAAAATTTGTATATAACGCAATAATAATTTTAAAAAGGATGTTTACGTTTATTTTTATTTTAATCGCTATTCTGTTCGTTCATGTGTAAATTTTATATTATCGATTGTTGATTGTGTTGTTTAATTCATTATCAGATTATTTTAAAATATTTCGTAAATCGCGTATCTAAATAATATTTTTGCATATGTAATTTCATTATATTCATTTGATGATTTTTTAGAAATTTTTTTTATCGATTTTAACTTCTTTTTGTTTATTTGTTACATCGCTAGTTTAATATTGTCGCAATAAGCGTTTATAAAGTCAACTTAAATTACGATCTGGAAATAAATGCTGCTAAAAACAAATGACGCCCGATAAATGTAAACGAGATAGAAAATGTTTTTTTTTTTTTTAGTTTAGAAATATAAAAATTCTGTCTTATTTCTCTGAATTACGGCTATTATTTGACTGTATAAAATGGCTATATCACGACTTTTTATTAATTAAAAATAACACAAATATTTAAATTGGTGTTATTGTTGCAGATTATTATTATTTGTTAATATTCTCGTTATTTGTCTATCGCAAGCATTACCGCGTACATCTTGAATTTCTGCAGCAGTTATCTATTTTTCAGTAGTTTCCAACCCCATCCGTTGTTTGCTTAATATGTTGCAACCATGTGTCGTTTTCTTTCTTCTACATCTTATCCGATCCTTAAAATGTTCTTAAATTATTAGTATACTTCTTGTAACCGCTGTACATTCGAAAGAAATTCAACATTAAATCTAGAATCCTTATACGCGTAAATTGTATAAATATAATTCACAACCGCTCTCAGTTTGAAAATAGAAACCGCCATCGAAACATTACTACGTATAAAGAAATACTGACACGGTTAAAAAACGCGAATGTACACAGATACCGACCATGAAAGTTTCAAGAAGTTTATTTAAGAAATCGAAAATTACGAAATTCCCATACGAAGAAATTAATCGAAATATCGAGACAATAGGTCGGACAATCTGTATTTCTCGGAATGAAGAAATTGCTTAAATATAAGTTATCATATAATTATAATAAATATCTGATTATTAAGATTTTTTGTACGTTCGTGAAAAAATTGTTAAAATTTAAACATATTAATTGATATGCGCACGTTGTTAATGATATTAAATTAAAATTGAAATTTGAAGTTAAAAAAAAAAGTTTACCGGGATAATATTTATTGAATTTATAATTAAAGTCATTATTGCTAATGATGATAAAATTAATAGATTTTTATTTATTTTTATTTCAATAATTATGATTTTTTTTTCTCGTTTAATTCGTAGGTTTTCTTTTGTTATTATTAAAAAGATTGGCGCGGATAAATTAAATTTATCGAATATGGGTCAAAATTATTAAATAAATTTGTTATTATTTTTTTATTTATAAAATATGTTTTTGTTGTTGTTTTGGTTTTTATAATTACTGTTATTAGTATTATTATTGAATTCGAATTTATTATTTTTATTAAGAATTTATATTTTAACTCGACAAATTAATATTATTTATTAACTATATTCTTTAATTAGAAGTTTTATGTCTTAGATTTAAAAAATCTTATTAGTTATATAATTAACGATTTATTATTAATTTAATGGTTTTTATTTCGATTTATTCGATTGAAATTGGTATTATTATGCGATTTATTTCGCAAATTTCCCAGTATTGGCCAAATAATATTGTTGGTTTATTAACAATTATTGTTCTTCGTTTGATAAAATTTGAAACAGCGTCTATTTTAAAATTTATCGATGGAATTGTTCACAAGTGAATTACATCTATCGATGAAATAATTCTTTAAATTTGACAAGTTACATGAAATTATTAAGTTATCATTTTCTATACTGAAGAATTGAAAATTGTGTTTTATTTGAATAAATTTAATATTTAAAATTAAAATCATTGATTTTTTATATATAGCGTGAATTTATCCTAATATACTAGAGAAAACATGTTCTAGAATAAACAAATTAATAGCGGCTTTTCAATTGACGAAGAATAATTAAAAATGTATGTAAATTAAAATTACTTGTTCGTACGACTGCTCCAGCTATATCGACCAAAGTGTGGTTATGGTTTTATATATTGTCATCCTGACAATTGCCCTTAAATAAAACTACTACACTACAAAGAACATCATCTAACACACATATATAACATCATCTAACACACATATATAACATCATCTAACACACATATATAACATCATCTAACACACATATATAACATCATCTAACACACATATATAACATCATCTAACACACATATATAACATCATCTAACACACATATATAACATCATCTAACACACATATATAACATCATCTAACACACATATATAACATCATCTAACACACATATATAACATCATCTAACACACATTTATACTTTTTTGTAAAATATAAAATATTATTACAAATGTTGCATTTGTTCATGATCATTATTTGCTCCTCGATTTTTTGGAAATATACGATTGAAAACTGTAACGATTTTATCTGATGAAGAAAAAACTTACACCCCCAGCTCATCAAAATTTACATTTTCCCGAATTGTAAATAATCCTAATGTCGTCAAATTATGTAACAACTCGAATAAACTTCGTGTAAATAAAGCTGCTTTGACGTAGCTTCGCCCATTTCATAGCGGAATAAAACTAATACAAACGAAGGTATTTTAATTCGCTGTATGTAAATTTTTGAACGAAATTCCCACATCGTCCTTTAATTATTCCTCAAAACTGGCTTGTTAACGGTAAAACAATTTAATAATAACGTAGAAATCGTAACTAAACGAGCAATAATCTATAAAAAACAAACCTATTTTCCTATAATCACCGAGGGAGTACAAGTACGGAAACAACAAAAAATTTTAAATAATAAAAACGTAAATAAATAAATAAATAAATTCGTTACTTACGTTGTAAAACCCACGTTAATCGTTAGACGGTCAACTGTAGATTTTGTACAATATTACTAAAATCGACTCGCGATGGAATCAAATAAAATGAAGGTGTCACTTTAGCTCCGCAAGAACATTGACTTCCTACAATATAATTCAATTAATCAACGATTAAAACGAGTATTTAATGTTACATATTTATTTTTGAAAAATGTGTAACGTTACAATACCTTACTAAAGAATCCAGAATTTCGGAATAAAAGTTAAATATAAAACATATATATATATATATATATATATATATATATATATATATATATGAAGGGGTAAAAAGAAGACCGAACACAAATTGGATGTATCAAATAAAAAGAAGAATGCAGGTAACGTGTAAAGAGATTAAAAATATATAACAGGCAACAAGAAGAAACGGAAGAACATGATTGGCTAGTAAAGTAAAAAACAAGGGCAAGTCTCTTAATAAAACGTAGTTGGATAAATTTATATATAATGTAAACATAATAATGACGCAAAAATCGCACAAAAATTGTTCATATTTACAAAAGATATGATTATAATACACACTGTACAACTACAAATATTAAAGTTTAGGCTTAAATTGATATGCGATTTCTTCAATATATAACAAAGAGCTCAACAACGGAATGTAGCAGCGTAAGTTTTGTGTAGGTGATGTTACTCGACGCTCAGTTTTGATTTAGAGCCAGTTAACTATACACCAACAAATAGCTAGACTGGCTGATTACATAACCGACAACTTTAATCTTAATATCTTAATATGTATATTATTAGTAATCGAGGTTGAAAAAGCTTTTGATTCGGTTCGGCATAATGGTATCATTTTTAAACTCGTTATAATTAAACTTCCCTTATGTTTCATAAAGTTAATGAAATCTTATTTAAAAAATAGAATGTTCTATATCTTGTATGTAAGTCCGCTATCAAAACTTCTCTTTCAGGTGTACCCCATAGTGTCATCGGTGCTTATTTTCAATTTGACACGGTTTTTTGCCACAGCCGGTACGTAACATAACCTGTTCAATGTTCTTCATTGAACCTAATTTAATTGATCTTTCGGCCGTAGTTTTTCCTTTAGTGACACAGGATCAGTACCAGAATTCTTCCATTGTACTATCCGTGTTGTGCTGGACTTGCGCTATCCAACAGTTCTTCAACTATTCTCTCAATTATACAATTCCTTTCTTCTTCTAACCTCATTTTCTACATCTAACTGTTAAATCACCAGTGCTGTAATAGCTTCGATAGTTACGCATGGCACTATAAAAATAAAAATAGGTATAAGGTACTTAACTTTATAAGAACCTCTTTTTCTTGATGATTTCAGAATTTATGTTTTAATCGCTTTATATGTACGTATTCTAGAGTGAAAAATCACAAAAGGGAGACTGCTTCCTCGTTGTCCTTATCAAAATAGGAAAATTTTCATTCGTGTACCGACGAAATGTACTTGAAGAATGCGGTGTAGAACACCATCCAGTTCAAGTATCATCTGTTATAAAAAAAATTGGAGCTTAGTTCAATTTTTATTTATCGTAATATTTCGCGATATTTTTCTTCGATTTGCATACCGACTGAAAAACTACGATCCGATAATATCGTACAACAAAATTGCTGTCCATACGGTGAACCCCCCGTAACATGCAATTCACTTGTAAATATACTAAGCGAGAATTTTCTCCAGTCCAATACACACACAATTGTGTTTATTAATACGGTCGTTCAATTTATAATTCGTTTCGTTACTCTACAATACCGTTTTATAAACATTTGGGTTAATTTCACTTCTTCATTCCACTCTTCGGATCGTCTTTAGTTAAGACTTATAAAAGACAAGAGAGCTTTCAAACTGAGCTCTAACATTATTCGCTGGAAATAGAGCGACGCGATATTCGACTCTTCAGTCGCTTTTGTTATATCTATCGAGTTGCTCGATAATTTTCTTCTGTTGGCGCAACTCTTGCCCATACTGAACGTGGCGCGCCTGCAACGTTTTCAGTTTTTTCAATTTTTCTCAATGTTAAAACAGTACTTCTTTTTGAAAATTAAGTTTTTAGAAATGCAACTTGAAACTTTTTCAAATTCTTCATAATCGCCATCAAGTTAGCTGACATAGTAAATTCGCCACACAACAGTATGTACGTACATTAACAGTAAATAAAACTGAACTGTGAAGGCGAAAACACGGAGATAAGCAAGAAACCAAAGAATATACACGCTGACAGCGATGCGTAACTTTAACGTTAGTTTTTAATAACGTTTGCAAAGTTCTCAAAAAACTCTATTATCGCTCGTAAAAATTGTAAGAGAAAATTATTAATTTAAACGCCGAAAACTAAAAATCGATTTTAAAATAAATTTAATCGGCCAACAAGTTTATTCTAATCGACGTAATTGAAAATAAAAAAATTAAGGCTCTTAATTATGTTTACTACGGATAATGAGTATATTTTAAGATTTTTTATTACATATTACAAAATAAATCATTTCTTTTACGCTAGACTAAAATGAAAAGTCTTCTCGTATTAAACTAAACCGAATAACATACTAAGTGAAAAAATAAATTTGCACTCTGCAATTTATATTCTACGCACGAATGCAAATTATCGGTACTACCTGCAGTCCAGCTGAAAGAACCTAATTTAAAATTACACTTCGGACATAATATCTTTCCACTTTCCGACTGTATAACCGACTTTATCCACGACATCGGTTCTACAAAATACATATCGGAACAAATATCGAGATGACTATAATCTTGAGACCATCTAGCATCTTTCCACGTCGGTTTTTCACCTCTTACGTGTGGCAATACATTATTGGCTGACACGAGTATTCTCCTATCAATAATTGATAATCGAAAATAATTATTGGCATTTTACATCGTAGAATTATTACGCAATATATCTATATAAATTTGTCATTTTCGCTTAATTAATAACAAAATCATCGTTACACTAATTCCGGAACCATTCTCACTAATCGAATATTATCTCGGTATAGTGAAAATTTAATTTATTCTTATATTCGTTACACTCATTATCAGACTGGGAGCGAGAAAGCAATTATTCAACTTGTGTAACAAGAAAGATGATGAACAATAATAGAAATCACGAAGGTAATGAATTTTAAAATTAACTACATTCAGTAAGCATAGGAAAAATAATTACGATGTAATCGATTTATCATAAAAATTGCAGTACTATCGATTATTAATAAATTCCTCGTAGTTTTTAATTAATTTATTTTAAAAAATAATAGTATCAATAAATTATAAAGAATGATCGATTTAAATTATTGAATGCGATAAAGTGTCACTTTTATTTAAATTATTTTTCGGCGATACGACATATAGCTTACCTACACTTTCTACAACGATAAACACGAGGATCAGGTTTAACGGTGGTCAAAGATGGATCTGACTTGATTACTTGCTGACAGTCTTGCGGAACTATTTTGACTAATATCAAACGACATATTTATATATATTACGAAAATAGGAAAAAATCTATCAATACGCTTAGAGAAAGACACATAAAAATTTATGACAATTTTTTTTTATTAAAATGAAAATACAATTTTTACTTTCTTTCTGTTTTTTTAGCTTATTGTTCACATCTATAATTACATGAACCGAGGCAAAGATATTTCATCTGAAAGCAACCTTAAATTCGAATTTCATTATTTCATATCTTCGTTATATTTAACTTACATCTTCCTAAAGTACACGCCTCCTGGACAAAATAATATGAATTAATCTATCATTAGATATTAGAACATAAATAGGGAAAGCGAGAAAAACTTCTCTTGACGTAGAACTCGGAAAGATTTTAATTTACAATCAGTGTTACGTCTGGTGCTGTATTACATCCGATCAATAATACTGTACGGAATGGAAAGCTGACTTCTTACAAAAACTTCGGATAAGAGAATTGTAGCCTTCGAAATATACATTTATTACAGTATGTTGAAAATATCGTATAGTGACCGCATAACTAACAGAATCAAATTTTTTTTTCATTATACACCATAAACAATGGTGATAAATAAAATAATAATACGATTAGTCTAACGTCTCCAATGAGACAATTAGATTCTCAGTGACAGTATCATTAAAATTGGAGCACTGAATTATTGGATTATTTGGTTACTATAGCCAAACCAAGCTCAGGTACTCCATATAAACCCGAACAATTGAAACTGAAATGCTATAGACACGTACGCAAACGCTCTGAAAAACATAATCTTTTCGATCTTGTGTAATACGAAGAAAATACTGGCCACAGAAGGATCTTAAGCTTTACTCGCGGATATGAGAGATGGACATCAAATGATCGCGATTTTCGATCGAAGATAGCGTAACAAGAAGACGAAAGAAGAAGTATCAATTTCTTGTACTTATTAAGACGTTTACAACACGTAACAACGATATATATATATATATATATAATTACTTTCATTCGATCAATTAATGTAATTTCCGTTTTTTAATTTTCAACATTAAAATTAAACATTCAATACGTAAACTATTCCGGATGATCGGAAATTTTAAGATAATTAAGTAATTACGAATGTTTATTATACATCATGCGAGCACTTGTACATACACAGGTTATTATATAGAGAACTACACTTTTTAATTTGATTTCGCATGTATTTTTTGAAATATTATTTCCATTATTTAACAATTGTTAATCTTGTATATATTTTTTAAAATAATATTTTCATTGCACACGGGTTCCTGAAATTAATTAGTATAATCTATTGCTATTATTTTTACTGTTCGAGTTTTATAACGTAATTTGCGATTTCATTAATTTGTATATGATTTTTTACCTGTAAGCGAATAAATAATGCGATTATACGATGCGATTGCCAAGCTGTAAAAAAATTAGTAAACCTAAGATTTTAATATGACACACAATTTTATACCATACAATGAGAAAATATCCAAAATATGACAAGTAAAATTACACTTCACTGAGAAAAGTATAATTTAATGAACAATAGAGTTATTCTATCATTATATCGTAAAACTGAGAAATTTTAAAGTAAAAAAAAAATCATAGCTAACCAGGGACAGAATCCCATAATCGAATGTAAAATCCATAATGTACAGATTACATAATAAAATGTGATTACCTTTGGCAACTTTATTTGCTGTAACTCGTAGTCTGAACATTTTATATTGTAAATTATGCGCATTTAGAGTATATTTCAACGACTCGTACAAACGTAGTTGTCTTTCGAATCCTTTATTCGGTCCAACGAATTTACGTTTTTCTTTCAACCTAAAACACGAAGTTGAATGATCCATTGTTATTTTCAACAAACAACAAAAATCATAAATAAAATTATTCGAATACTTGGACTAATAATAATATAGGTTCGTTGAAAATACAAAAACTACACATCGAAATTTACACTAATATTGTAAACTTAAATTAAAGTTAATAAAAATAAAAGCAAGATCCAAACAATTTAAGAAATAAAAACTGTTCCAAAAATAAGCGATGTTATTATGTATATTCCGCAATTGAAAGCAATAAATCAGCGGATTGACTTAAATATTTTCCAGCGAATATGATAATTATAACATTGATATTTCGCTTAATATTAATTCTTACGTACTAATAAATTTCTTGTACTGGAATTATGAATATCAAAAAGTATTTGCTTTCTTAATAATACATCTTGAAAGTAAAATAAAAATTGCGTTAATACAGATTACAAGTACAATTGATGCTTTATATTATATTAGTAATAAAATACAATTTTATGTACAAAACAAAGTTCATGTCTTATACCTTCAAAAAGCCTTTGATACGACATGAAAGCAAAAAGTATTAAATACACTATGCGACTGATAAGTCACTAAAAATATACTTTACTTCATAAAAAAACTTCATAGATGACCGAAAATTTCATGTTCGATCGGTATATCAACAGGACATTCACTTGAAAGTGGCGTTTCATAGGGCTCGGCATTATGATAAATAATATATTAGATATGAAAACACGTATTCTTTTTAGTATATTTGCAGATGATATAACAATTTTTTACAATATCAAAACGTTTCAACGGTGAAAATAATTTACGGAACACTGTAACACGTATAACAAACTGGGCAACACGAAATGGTCTTGTATTCTCTGAGTCAAAAACTGTGGCCGTTCATTTCTGCTGAAGTATCAACCACAAACTCGATTGTAAAATATCTAGGTTTACACTGGGATAGCAAGCTAAAATGGAAAGTACACATAAGCAACTTATTAGTTACAGTTTCTATAAACATGAACATGCTAAGATTGACCCACACTTCATTTAGAGCACAAAAAAAATCTTTATTACATCTATTCCGGTGTCTCATAATATCAAAATTGGATTATGGTAGCATGATATATAGCACAACTGCTAAGAAAACTACATTGAAGAGACTTGATACCATATACAATATAGCTATTCGAATAGCCATTGGTGCATTTCGAACCAGCCTAATCAACAGTCTTTATTGTTAAGCTAAAGAATAGTCTTCATTTTTAAGAAGAACATACCTTCTTGAAAAGTTTTATATACATCTTCAAACACTCTCTCAACTTCCAGATAACTTTCCTATTCCAGAAATTTCGTATTTAATTTATTAAAATCATGCACAATATCCTCCTTGGCACTTCTACAACCAAATCGACAGGTCTCTAACATCGTCCACAATACATCCAATTTCCACAGTTCAAATAAATAATCACATCGAACAAATTATAATCAAATATAAAGAATACACAAAAATCTACACAGACGCGTCTAAATCTAACCAGGTTTGAGGTTGTGCTGTAATTTCAGAGGATTATCTCCTACGTTATACCCTGCCACCTCAATACTCGATATTTTCTGCTGAACTATACGCAATATACCTCGCTATATCCACTGTTCTTACTGAAAATCACAAAAATGTTCTAATGTATTCCTATTCTCTCTCTTCTATCGTGTGCTTCAATTGTAACTTTACTAAATGATATCCTGTTAAACCTTGAATCTCTTATACCGTAACCCTACTCTAAATATAATCTTATTATGGATATAGATATTTTCCACCAAATAAACTAGCAGACAAAACAACTAAAGAAGCAGCCACTGATCAACCATATCCATTAACTCCTATATCTGAATCTAATACAATCGCTTCCATCAAACACAAAACAAGTAAAACCTTTTGTGATCTATGAAATGTTATTGCTACAACAAATCACCTTAAAACTATCCGTTCTCATCCTTTTCCTTTGAGATCTTTTTTACACAGTAGGAAGGACTGTAGTTGTATGTCGTCTTCGCATTGGTCACACTGCATTGACTCGTGGCTACATTATAAATAAAACAGATCCATCACCTTAACACTGCGACATTTATTTCTCGAGTAGCCACAATAGTCCACATGCCGACATCAATTTCAGTTGCAATTCACTAACAAGAAGTTTTAACCGATAACCCAATTGCAGTACAAACAGTTCTTCAATCTCTCCGAAATATAGATATGATCAACTTTATATAATATTCAATAATTACCTTCGGGTGCTTCTGGCCATACCAGCAGTACACGGTATCCGACAAAAACAAAAATAAAAAAATATTTTATAAATATAGCCGACTAGTTCCGATGACTACACCATTATAAGGATATAACTTTTTTGCCAAGTAAAAATTTTACTTTTACACTGCCCCCTTTAAAAAATTCTTTTTATGAATTAGTAGTAAAACTTAGGTCTCTAATTTTTCAAATAATTATCAAAATAAGCAAATATCAATCGTTTAATTTGAACGTAAAACATAATTTATAAATCATCGCTTACAGTTATCATCAGTGTTAATTTCTTCTAACAATTTTATTGACATATATATTTTATTATTGTGCAACCTCATTCAAGGTTCACAATTACGTATTAGTACAAAAAATTAAAGCAACAGAAAAATTATTTGTACTGCATGTAAACATTAAAAAATCGATATGTAACCATCTATAAATAACAGAAAGTTTTTATCGAAATAATTTATATTATTTTTAGTTACTTATAATAAATTAAAAAAACATATCACCTTTCTAATGCATCATCATAAGTAAGCTTATATTTTTTCATCAAAAATGCTATCACAACAGCAGCGCTCCGTGACACACCGAAATAACTAAAAACAAATAAGCAAAACATTGATTCGAAAGCAAAATTATTGATGTATCGAAAAGATTTTCCATACATACAAGCAACTAAATTTCACTGATTAACTAAAGTAAATTCACGAATTTATTACATCTAAATTCTTTATATTTGAAGGAAAAATTTTTAAATTTTACAATATAAAATTAAATTCCATAAATGTACGAAATTAAAATATGAAAAAAACAAAACAAAAGAACTTCAAGATCAAGACTTTGTCAGATAATAATAAAACAATAACAAAATAATCTAAACATGTATACATGTAACTTTATATTAAAATTTGCAAAATAGTAACAAATTTTTCGCTTCTAAACTCAAGTGAGAGTTCATCATAAACTAACAACTTTCAAGATATAATTTAGCTTTTGTATTGAGTAGTAAACCACGTAATAGTTAAAATCACTAAACATTGCTAATAGTTTAAACTGCAATATTCGTATTAGACGTTATTCATACTACCTAGTAATACGTTATCATTTATAAAAGTACCTTAAAGAAGTACTTCAGGGTGATCTTTCCTTTTAAATTTGCATATGTAATTCACATCCTAAATAAACAAGATACTCCCATGGTAATACTGCTATCTTTTCCTAAACAAGTCCATTGCTAATCACAATTAATTACAATGGAGGACCATTAGTGTTGTATTCAGTGTCTATGAACCACATTGGTAGAAAACTCCATGCGTTAACAGCTAATCTATTCTAAATTTTGTCTTAAAGTCAATAAGTTAATTAAACATTTATTTACCGATAATCACATTTTAAGTTCAGGGTCTTTTTTATTACTAACACTAATTACCTTTAATAGGTAAAAAACGGTTGCCGAAAACAGGCATTGAATATTCCCAGCTCTATCAGAATTATTCATGTATCTTTTTTTAAAGATTATGTTATAATAGACTGATTATCATATATTATTATTACGTTCGATCATAACTACGTAAATTATTTTGGAGCTCTGTATACGACTAACAGCATATGGTAACAAAAGGTTTGTGTAATATACTCTCCAAAATTTGATTTATGGCAATTATTTTGAATACTCAATTATATTTCTAATCTTAAATAGTTGTTTAATTAATCATGAAACGTTGATTTTAACGAATGCATCAAATATTATTGTCCTTTCATTATCTAATTTGTTCAACACGTTATATTATTTAAACTTGTACTTTTCCATTTTAATATATGTCAACCATAGTTGATATTATGTGTAAACTATCATATAAATCCACACGTGTCTTGAGACTACACCATTAATATGAATAAATTAAATCATTACCAATGAACTAATACAGCTCCATTATTTTGACCATTTTCGATAAATTCATATGTTTGATCAAAATGACTTAATAAATCATCGTAGGGCAAGTCTGTAACTTGAAAACAATAAATCTAAGATTAAATAAACATATTATTTATGTAAATATACGTTTATGTATAAACAAGTTATTTTAAACACTAATTCTGTAATGAAACAGTGAAACATATTTATACTAAATATCTTTAAAAATTGCTTACTTTGCACAAATTTGATTTTTACATCAGGCAAAAAGGCAATATTGTTCGGCAATGGACAAGAATCAACCGTTAATATATAATTTATATGATTTTTCTCCAGCACAACGTTCAATGCAGCGGACAGATTACCTATTCGATAGAATATTATAAATTAGTATAACAAATGTTTTAATAAACATTAACACTACCCGATGATGACACTTAAATTATTGCAGCGATACAAATGTATCAAAAATATAAAAATTACCAATCCATAGCCCGTTTTCCACACAATCCATGCTTGGTGGTCCAGAATCAAAATCTTCGCGCACCAATTTTGCAGGTCTCATTCCTTTCAATTTTATTTAAATGAATTATTATTTACAAATAATTCTTAATAAGAAATATTTAGAAATTAGAACTAGATTAACCAACGTATGACAACGGAACAGAAAACATAACTTTAAAATTATAATTAATACGTTATCAAAACTGCGCTGATGTCCAATCATTCTTGAATGCGTGATATCGATTAGAGTTTAAAAATTAATATATTGAAATATTTTAATAAATTACATTGTTCATAATGAAAATAATTATCACAAAATATTTCAAATAATTCACAGACACAATATTTTATAAGAAAATATTTTTTTTAAGTACTGTGCTATTTGACATCTAGTTTCCTAAACTATTTCGTAATCGATGTAATTTAAGTTAAAATATCATGAATAAAGTACATATCCAGTGAAGGGAGCTAATTATTAACGTGTATACATTCACACAATCAAAATACATCTATACACTACATTCATATCAACATGCAAACACACACCCACGCCCATGACTGACACACACATGTACTCATAATTCATATGAGGTCTTGAAAACGTTTTCTCTTAAGACATTGAGCTTCGTTTTGGAGGTTTAGCAATTCTTTACTGTATTATTTGGTTGGCTTTCAAAACTGGCAGTATATCTCTGTGAAACTGCAGTTATTTCTTTTTTTTTACAAATTTTATTCCAAGATCTTCATGAATTGTGATGTTGGATATATACCACGGAGCATTAGTAATTATGGGTAATATCTTATTTTGCATTCTTTGTATTATTGAAGTATTGCTTTTTCTGGCTCGGCCCCATAATTGACAGCCATATTGCCAAATCGGCTTTAACACTTATTTATATAGTAGCAACTTGGTTTTAAGAGATACTGTTGACCTGCTACATAGCAGCCAATATAGTTGCTTTAACTTAAACATTTAATTGGTTTCGCTTTGTTATCATACGCGTCCTCCAAGTTAAATGTTTGTTCAAGGTGTGTACCCAGATACTTTACATCTTTATTCTGAGAGATCTGAGTACCATTCACAAGTATATTCTCGGTCGAAATAATTCTGCGGTTCGAGACTAGTTGATTTTTATCATCCATGATTTGCACCACGATGATACTTCGTTAACTGCAGTCTGCAAGTTCTTACTTGCACTTTTGGTTCACAGCAAAAGTCACTACATCAATATGTGACGGTGTAGTGATATCCGCTGTATAGATAAGATAGAGAAGTGGTCCAAGTACGCTGCCTTGTGGAACGCCTGCTTGTATCGGATGTATCCCTGAATGGTCGTCAGTGTATTTGACATAACTTTCATTTAAATATGATCGTAATAAATCCGTTAATTTATATGGAAAATGCGATTTGAATTTTTCTAGTAGGCTATCGTGCCAAACTCGGTCGAATGTGTGGCTTACGTCTAAAAATACGGTATCACACACAATTTTTTTATCTGTGGCTTTTTCAGTTTTTAACCCGATGCACTTGTTCTATTGTACCATGTTTTGCTTGAAAGCCAAACTGATGTAAAGGTATTATCTGTTTGGTCTCTACTATTGGCATTATTCTTTTTAAAAGCAATTTTTCATATAATTTAGGTAGAACCGGTAAGTTTGAAATAGGTCGATACCATGAAGGCTCGGTGGGAGATTTTTGCGGTTTTGGGATGACGACAATTTATAACAATTTTAGTTGTACAGGGAAGTACATTAATCGCAGCATTGCATTAAATGTATAGTTAACAGCACTAGTCCTTTCTGAGACAATTGTTTCAACATTTTTGCTGTGGTTAGATCATAACCAGTTGCTTTTTTTGGGTTCGTTGTACGTATTATATTGTTAATTTCACCGGGTGATGTAAATTTTTATTAGTTTTGATACAACATGACAATAGGAGTTGGAATGTGGTAATGTATCAACAGAATGTGATTTAAATATGTTGGCAAAGTACTCTCCAAACAATTCTGCCTTTTTCTTATTGGACAAGCGGATTGCTTTTGTCCATTTAGATTCCTCGCAGCTTTCCATGGATAACAATGTTATTGCGCCAAAGGAGATAAATTTTTCAGTTACTCGCTAAGTGATTTATTTTTTAAGCCCTGTAACAAACGTCTAACGCGTTTTGATTGTTTGTTAAATGCAGTTTTATATGCAGGATTTCTGGATATCTTTCACTGTTTCTTTAACTTTCTTCATAAATTTACCTCTATTTTGATGTGCTGAGGATAATTTAGTACTGGCTGATATATCTTAATTGGAATTGTGGTCTTTCAAGCACAGTGTTAAAAACGTCGATGAAGTAATCTACAGCATTATCTATATCATCGGTGGTTTTAAGTAGTATTTTTAAATCAATGATGGTTTCGAGATATTCTTGAAATTTTTCCCATTTTGTAGATTTGTTATATAATTTTAGTTTTGATATTTTCGTTGCTGTTTAATCAGTAACAACAAGTATAACTGGCGAGTGCTCTGATGATAATTCTTCATCTGCTCTAACGTCAGTAAAGATTTTTTTATTTTTTTTTATTTTTACTTTTATACGCGCAACTGTTAAGAAACAATAAGTGCGTTTGCTGAGTGACCATAGCTTATTATAAATGTAAGAAGAAATGTTTCAATGAACGCACTTCCATAGCGTCGTACAGTTATTAGCTAATCATGGGAACTCAGTATATCACGAGGCCATCGACGTTTTAGTCTTCGCGTACGCGGTAATTGATTTTCTGCTAAGGCTGATATTAGAGCATTACTATTGTATGCCAACATGTTGTGAAATTTTTTATATCTGGTCTTGACAACCTCTGCGACAAGCGATATGTTTAGATCTCGATGAATTATTTTATTCGAAACGAACCATGGAGCATTAATTATCTTTCTTAATATTTTGGATTGTACACTTTGGATACGATTCGTGTTTGATGATTTACGGCAACCCCATAATTCGGATCCATACAGCCAAATGGGTTTTAGTAAGTTGTTATATAGGAATTTGTAGCATTGAATTTGGATCGATGATCAAGTAGCCGCATCAACACAGAGTATCTTTTTCGTAGCTCTTGGTTCTTAACATTTAAATGGTATCTCCAAGTTAAACGGCTATCGAGATAGAAGCCAAGATAGCGGACACGATAGGAGCTACGAATAATAGCATTATTGATACGTATGGGATTGCACGTTAAACTATAATCGTCAGTAAATATAGATGGAATACCTTTAAGAATAAAGGAGGTCAATAAGTCCGAAACTTTATTAGTTTGTAGACCAATAAGTTGATGTCCCAGGAGAACAGACAACACTATACATTTCATCAATAACTATTTTGAGTTCTTTACCCATTGGGACTGTAAGTGTTGAGCCAAAGTAAATGTTCTTTGTATTGTAATCTCCTCCAATGATATAACAATCGCCGAGGGTTTTAAATAAGTTTATAAACTTCTCTTTCTTTTATGTTATGTCTAGGTGGGTAGTAGACTGTTGAAACAGTCATGTTTTTGTTTGATTTCCCATTTATTACAATGCTAGTTGCTTATTAAGTAATCCAATTCATATTTTTCCAACATACAGTTTTTTATACTATTCTTTATAGTAACATACCTTTCTTTCATGCCATAAATTGTAGTAGCAGGAGGCTTAACTTATTTTCTAATATGATCGTCTCTGTCCTCATTATCTGTAGCTCCTTATATATTCTCTTTGTCGTTTTCGTCTGTTTACTTTCTGTCAGTCATGGTTCGTATTATTTACATTTTTAAGAGGCTCAATTTGCATTGTGTCTTCTTGCAAATGATTTAGAGGTAGTAATAAGGAAGCATAAACATGCGTGTTTTTCTTCAACGGTATTATTTGTTTACCAATTGTATTATTATTATCATTGGTTCTAGTACCAATGTTAAAATTTATCATTAGTTGCGTTAGTATTGTAAGGACGAGTATCACCTGATATTGAAAGCTGTGATGTAGATGCGGTGACAGCGTAATTAGTTTGATGATTTATCGAATATTTACTGCTATTAGTAGATGAGCGTATTACCATTCCGACGATGGTTTATTTATTGATCCAAATAAGATAAAATACCCGTTTACTGATAAGCAACCCGGTAAGATAACGTAATTATACACTAGTCGTTTATAAAAAGTGTCTCACTTAATGTAGATGAATTAGAACAGGGGTCGGCAACCTTTTTCGAACGGCGGGCCATTTTCAAAATAAAATTTTTTATGCGGGCCACACTTTCAAATGTACCTTAAATAGTGCTTTTATCTCATATACGAGTATAAATGAGAGAACAAAAATTTTATGATTCTTAAAAGGGGAAAAAAATACAATTCTAATTACATATATATAAATATGTAAATATAAAATATTTAGGAAAATAATTTTCATTCAAATTCAATGCGCTTTTTGTTCTTGGATATTGTTTGATAATTCATTTAAGTCCGGTTCTGTTTGGGATACTGAGATCCTCAACAAGTTTTGTAAATTTTCATCCGTCAACCTAGTTCTATATTTTGATTTTATGAAATTCATCCTTGAAAATGTTTGTTTGCATAAATAGGTGCTTGAAAAAATACAAATCATTGATTTTTCAAAATTTCTTAAATTCGGAAACTTATTTTCTGGTAGATTTGAATAAAATGTAATTAAATTATTTTCATCAAAATTATTTTTATATACATTCTTAGATTGCAAATCAATTAACTCTAGTTGTAAATTGTCTGGTGTTTTTACAATATCAAATTTTAAAGGATTTTCAAATATTAATATGTCCATTCCTTTTGCATAAAAATCTTGAAACCGATGACGAAAATTTTCATCCAGTAGTTTTAGTGACTCAATAAAAATATTGGAAGGACACTGTTTGTCGTTTTTGGTTGATAACGATTGCAAAGTAGGGAAATGACAATAATTATTCTTTTCACGTAGAGAAATAAACAATTTTATTTTAAGCTGGAAACTTTTGATTTCTGTAAATAGCTCGTTGATTAACTTTCCTTTGCCTTGTAGTGTTGTATTTAATTTATTGAGGTAAGTTGTAATGTCCACTAAAAAAGCTAACTCGCTTATCCATTTTAAATTCGATAATTCTGGTATATTATTTCCTTTTTCTGTCAAAAACATTTCAATCTCGTCTATCAACTCGAAAAATCTTTTTAAAACTTTCCCACAGCTGAGCCATCTTACTTCAGAAAAATAAATGATATCTTCATATTCTGCGTCAATTTCATTTAAGAAATTCCGGAATGTTCGATTGTTCATACCGTTTTTACGAATATAATTGATGGACTTTACTACAATATTCATAACATTTTTCAAATTTACAACTTTTTGCGCAAAGTGCATGTTGATGGATAATACAATGAAGTTGTAGAGGAGGCTGCGTAATATTTAATTCTTTCAATTTTTTATTAATCATACCCACCAAACCAGTATTGTAACCCGTCATGTTCTTTGCACCGTCAGTTGTAACATTTTTTAATTTTTCCCATTTGAGATTGTACATATTGAAAATATGTAATAGTTGCAAAAATATATCCTCACCTCTTGTATTCCCATGGAGGCTTTTTAATGCAACAAGTTCTTCTGTTACACGAAATTATTCATCAATTCCACGGATAAAAATCGACAATTGAGCGGTGCTAGTTATATCGTTACTTTCATCAAGTGTTAGTGAAAAATACTCAAACTGCGAAGAATTTTCTTTTAATTTATTAAACATATTAGTTGATATATTTTTAATACGTCGAACTACTGTATGCGCAGACAACCTAATATCTTCAAATGTTTTAATTTTTTCCGGACAAATTTCGTTAACAGCAGCCAAAATACATTTTCTAATGAACTCTCCATCCGTAAATGGTTTGTTATGTTCAGCAATTAATTTCGAAATATGTAAAGACGTTTTGACTAATGATGAACTTTTTGTTCCTTACATTTTTCAAAAACGTTTTGTTGTGCTTCTAATGATTTTTGTAAAGAATCAATTTTATTCTGTCTGAATTTAGATTCAAATTTATCATACTCACTTTTGTGTTTCGTGTCGTAGTGGCGACGTAAATTAAATTCTTTGAACGCGCTTATAGATTCTTTGCAAATTAAGCATAGTGCTTTATTGTAATTATTAATAAAAAAATAATCAAAAGTCCACTTTTTATTAAATTCGCGGTTTTCTTCATTAATTTTTCTCTTCTTTGGTATTTTATTCATTTTTCCTACGATAAAATATGAATTATTTTGAAATTTATAATATATATATATTTGTTAAAATAAATATATAGCAGTAAAACACCCGTTTCACGTTCAGCGAATTATTTTACCAATAAATTAAAAACAACATGTATTTCTCATTACCTATTATCAGGGGCGGCTTGTGGCTCTGTTGCAGGTTTGAGCAAACCGATTTCAAAATGATCGAATATTATTATAAAATAAATTACTATTTTTAAATAATTGAAATAGGAACACTGATTTATAAATAATGTTTTTACGTCCTAATTTTTAAAACGTTGTAAGATGAAAACAACAGGAAAATACTCCGTCGATAAACTGTCCCAACGTTGGAATTAAATAGCGACTAGATGCCATACGCGCTGGATTGTTCACTCAAGTAAAGACGTCAACCGGAAATGTACTATGTAAAATCGATGTTAGTAGAGAGCTCGATTGAAGCCTCGAAGAACGCGGCGTATCTTTGTAGTGGTTGTAATCGAATAAAAATTAATGTTAGTAGTAGCAAGCTGGCGAAACAAAAGAATGCTACACTTACTAAACGAGCCGTCGTATTCGCTGGGGAATGGGGATTAAATTTTCGTAGTAAAGTAGGTTTCCCACTATGCTTCTGTAGAGTACATTTTTGTCACCGGCCACATTTCGTCACGCTCACGCGCTAAGTTTGTTGATTTTTCCCAAAATTATAATTGTGCTTTGGCGGCCGCACAAAAAGTTGCAAAGGGCCGCAGATTGCCGACCCCTGAATTAGAATATAGTTATTAAGAAAAGGACGCGTATATGCACTAAACGCCAAGCACAATATATTTTAGTTAGCCATACAACCTTATTTGATCATTATGTTATCATTTTTAAATGTATGTTTATTATCAAAAGATACATTATGAACTATTGACAAGATAAAAAAATCTTGGAATGTAAACACATTGTTTCTGTTGTAAAAATATTAAATAAAGAAATGCTTTGATTTTACGGACATCGAAGAAAATACTAAAAAATGTTTCACATAGTTAACATCGAATTGGTGGTTTTATGTGGAGAATTTTTATCGTCAGCTTGTGCGAATTAATTCACATCGAAAATTTTAGATTGAGGGACTACGTTAATCACATAAATAAAGATAAATGTCATTAATTAGACGACAATGAACATTATTTTGAACGATAAATATTAGCTATATCTATAAGATATAAAATTATTTATCTAGGAATATGAAACATTTTTTTTTTTTTTTTTTTTATCCCTGCTATAATCTACACCTAGCCTGTCTAGGCTATCAGTAGTTGTTATCATAGGTGATTACAATTTAGTCACTTATAGCCCCATCCATTGATGTTGTAGCTAGTTAGTGTTCACATAGCGGCTTTTCATCATAGCCTGCCATTAACTAGAGTAAATCTAGTGGTTTCGTCCGTTGTAGCCGGCGAATCTCCTCCATATTATCCAGTAGGATAATTGCTGTCCAGTTGGTATGTTTATCCAACCTATCGGCATGCTTCTTAGCTGCGTTTTTAATGACATCTTGCACATATGGTACAGCTAAATCACGGTGTAATGTCTCGTTGCTCACGTACCAAGGGGCATCTGCAAGTGTTCTCAGAGTTTTATTTTAGAATGTTTGTATTATTTTTACATTACTTTTTGCGCTACATCCCCACAACTGGCATCCATATGATCATACTGGCATGAGTATCTGTTTATAAAGTATCACCTTGTTATTTAAGGTGAGTTTTGATTTTCTTCCTATTACCCAATACATTCGCCTTACTTTCATATTGAGTTCTGTTCTTTTAGTTACAATATGGTTACGCCACGTTAACCTGCTATCCAGATATAGTCCAAGGTACTTCACTTCGGTTTTAATTGGTACGATGTTTTTGTTCATAATAATATCTTTTGTAGTAATTTTTTTGTTTGTAAATGCCACACGAGTCGATTTTGCTTTATTAATTTTAATTTTCCATTTCTGACACCAAGATGTGATGAGATTTACGCTTCTCTGTAATATTTCATTCGCTTCATTAGGACAACTGCTTGAACATAAAACGGCCGTATCGTCAGCAAATGTAGCAACTAGCGCGTTTTCAGATTTAGGCAAATCAGCAGTATAAAGCAGGTAAAGCAACGGACCCAAAACACTCCCCTGAGGTACTCCCGCATTAGCAGGATGTATTTCAGATACTTCATCGTCATACTTCACTCGAAAGTACCTTTCGCTTAGGTAGGATTCGAATAGTTTGCAATAATGATAAGGAAATATTTTCCCGATTTTATGCAACAATCCCGTGTGCCAAACTTTATCGAATGCCTGATTTATGTCCAGGAATACTGAGTCACATATTCTTCTTTCCTCAAGATCATTTTCTATTTTGTTCGTTATTCTATGCACCTGTTGTATGGTGGAGTGTTTTGATCTAAACCCATATTGGTGATCCGGAATAACTTTATTGTCCTCTACTATTGGTATTATGCGTCTATAAATTTTTTTCTCATATAGCTTGGATAATACTGGCAATAAAGAGACAGGCCTGTATGACGTTACGTCAGTAGGTGGCTTACCAATTTTATTAATCATTATTACCTGTGAGAATTTTAATTGTGCCGGGTAATAGCTCAATCTAATTATCGCATTAAATATGTATGTTATCATTACTATTCCTTTACTTGGAAGCTCTTTTATTACACCAGCTGTTATGAGATCGTAACCAGGAGATTTTCTTGGATTTAATTTTTTTATTACAGCTTTTATTTCTCCCGGAGAAGCAAGTTTAATTCGAGGATACATGTTCATAACTCTCTTTACCTGTGTGAGACTGAAATACTTTAGCCAAATATTTAGCGAATTCATTAGCTTTATCTTTATTATTATGTGCCATGCTCCATTATCTTTGCGAATGGGGTGAACAGGTAGCTTTGGCCTTTTTAAATTCCGGGTTGCCTTCCACAATGAATAATCCGGTGCTAAAGGAGATAGTGCAGATACGTGCTGTTTAAAGGTATCATTTTTTAATTTTTATAATGAAACATATTACACAGGTTTCGTTCAATCTATATATGACTAAGATACAAAACATATATACTGATATACTGCTTTCAAAACAGAAGGCAAACTGTATTTAGGTACACATAAGTTTGCAACACAGCTTTTATGCAGGTGATGATAATATTTTTGCATATATCTGTCACAGATAGATGCTTTAAAAGCCATCTTGTTACAAACGTTACATGACTATGACTTACACGAATAATTTCTAGAACTAAGCACAGATATAGATAAAGTTGATAAAAAGTGCTACGTTACTACACACTGCAGTGGTGAAGATGAAGCATCGCTCTAAAAGATTAATAAAATTAATTGCACATATTTTTCTTATATTGAACATAAGAAAAATAAATTTTACCTTCACAGTGTATTTTCAAATACAAAACTAATCCCAATAAATTTCTACATTAAAATACTGAAGACATGATCTTTGATTATTTACATTTTTTTTTCAATATGATTTACACTCTTTATATCGCGTACCTTTAAAAAATCGATTTATTTGGTTGCACTGAAAAAGGAATGTTTTTCTTCGTCTAACCTAACCTAAGACAGTTATTATTTATGTGTTTTTTGTTAAATCTTAATTTCTATTCAGAAATTGTTTGATTTAATTTTATTATTACACATTTGCAAATGGGGGTTCCTATTCCAAAGAGATTACCTATTCAGCCAGCTGGAGGTGGTGGTGTTAATTTTCCTTTAGCTGAAAAATCGATAAGGTTAGCTAGACATGGATGTACGAACAGACCATTTTATCATATAGTTGTGTTAATGGTTAGTGTAAAATATTCACATTTCGTCGATAATGAATATTTTCATATGTTTCGTTGTAAATACATAATTTTAATATAGATATAAAAATTATTTAAACGTGTATGGAACTAATTTAAATGTATAAACCATGTATAACGTGACTTTTGTGATATTCAGATTATACTAACGTATAAACAGTATAACATGTACTAAGAATATGTATATGACATTTTCTCAATACATAAAATATTGTTCATTTTAGCACTAGCTTATAAATTGGGTCTAAACTGAGGGAATCTATATAACTAAAATATAAGATTTTCGGTTATTAATTTATTTTATATTTTATTACAGAAAAGACGACATCAGCATGAACAGCCTATAGAACAAATCGGTACATTTGATCCACTTCCAAATCAATACAATGAAAAGTTAGTGAGTTTAAATTTGGAACGTTTACAATATTGGCTTGCACAAAAATCTACTGTTTCAAAGCCCATGGCAATGCTTTTAGGTAATTAATCAAAATTTACATATTTCAAATATAACAAATAATTGATTTAAAATTTTAGATTTTGATTCTACATAAACGTACTGGTATAATTTAAAATATGAGTACTTAAAAGCGAAATTTCTGTGAAATTTTTACTTATAAAGGAAAATTACATTCGTGATAAACAAATGTAATATACACCGGTTTTTATTATGATTGTATTGTAGTTTACATCCTTTTTATATTTTTTAACACGCACAATTATTAAGTATGAAATGCATTATTGTATTGTTTTTAAGTTCCCTCCACCGAGTTTAATGCAGTGATAACATATTTTCAAATATTAAGTTGAAAAAATAGTAATTAATGTAGACTAAATTTTTATCGAAAGCAATGTTTAACCTAGCATAATTTTACCGGAATGTGATACTTTCATTAGGTTTTATTTCGTTCAAAAGTATTTTTCTTAAAACGTGAAGATTGTTTATTATTGCGAAATTGCTATTTTACTTTAATAATGAATTAATCTCATTTCGTTACTTCATATTATTTTGTTTGCTAATTTTTTTGTTATTTACTAAATGAAAATCATAGTAACAATTCGATGCACATTTAAAAAATTATATAAAAATAGATTTATTAAAAACATTATAACAGTAATCAGTGGTTTAATTCTAATTATTTATTCAATTTTTGTATTTAATAAACTATTTAATTGTAACAAGTGAGTTCTATTATTAGATAACGTGTCGCTGTCGCTTTCTTCGAATGATAAAAACATTATATTATACGACGAGTCCGCATTTAAAATATGATATATTAATATTTATTTATATAATTTAAGAATATTGAGTAAATAAATCCGGTTCTTGTCATATTTAATATGTATATTAAAATTCATTACATTTAGGTCTTGCAGGATTTTTTCCTATTCATCCAATAACATATCAGAGATCCTGGCTAAGACGACGAAAAAGAATGGAGAAAATGAATGAAGAGAATGAATCGACAGAAGGGAAGGAAGAAACTGAACCCGCTGCATGATTTTTAATGCACAGTTATAACTGAATTATTAACAATATTGGTCCTACTACCATAAAACTTAGATTGTGAATATAAAAATACAAGTGAAATGAATCAATGTGTTGTACTTGAAAGATTTGTTTTTTAATTAATTTTATTGGTCAAAATTCTAATTTTTAATTAAGATCAGCTTTCAATGTTTTATGCGAATTCAAATATACAATTAATTATAAATTTTGTAGAAGAAAATATATTAACATGTTTAGATTATTTTATGATAGTCAAAACTATTTACGAGCTTTCATTTTTTGTCATAATTGTTATAATTTATTTCCAAATATTTTCTACATGAGGCACTGTTTCATTCGGTATTAGAAGTAATGCGGGAATACGAAAAGTGTAATCATTTTTAGCATTCTGCTTAAATGTTAGTTCGGATTATATTTTTTTAAAAATAAATAAATTTCAAATATTGTGATTATTTTGTTATCAGTATATTGTTTTTAAGTTTCAAATATGCGATTACTATTACCGATTACTTGGTCGGATGATGTGTTTAGTTCGATATTTTCGAGATAAATTCTCATGAAATTAGTATTTTTTTTTCAAATTATCTATTTAAAAATTACTACTCTGAAAATTCAAATTTCGTTACCTTTATATAATCTAGTCAAGCTTAATGCAACCTAATTTACTTTCACAACCCCTTTGATGAATTGGAAACAATACAAAATGGCATTAAAATATTCAAGTGTAAGGAAAATTTAGTTATTGATTAATATACGGTATGCCATAGAAAGTTATTAAATTAATGTAATTTATTTTACACATCAGTGTTTATTGTTTGTAAAGGAAAATTTATAGGGTTTTTTTTATTTACTTTTATATACAATAACACAGTATGAAATAGTAACTTTTAGGTAATTAGATTTAAAGTAGATGCGATGATATATATATATTATTCTATTCTAGCTCACCCGATCACGAGTGTGAGTTTCACTATCCAATTATTCTTGATGTTGCTCTTAACGTTTGTGCCGCATATGCGAGACCAAACCAATTTGAAAATACGTTGTAAAATCGCACAGCGAGCAATGAATTTTTGTCCTCCCGGCAATGTTGATCTGATGTGTGAATCTTTTTACCTTCCGATATGTGAGACTGATGTAAACAATCTCAATGCAGTTTTGTTTTTAGCCACTATCTCCCACGTTGCATCCTTTCTTAAATTTACTGCAGCTTTCTTAATTGTCCCAGTGATTACATCTTTGTATCGTAATTTTGGACGACCGCAATGTATTTTACCGTCTCTTTGTACCCCGAAAAACATACGTTTCGGAATGCGTTCGTCATTCATTCTTATTACCTGGCCAACCCATCTTAGCTTAGATTTCACTAAATTCTGCTCTGTCGAATAAGAGTTAGTCATTTTTTCTCATTGGATACATGATCTTTCCAGTTTACACGAAGGATTTGTCTCAATAATCTTAGATGCCAGACTTCTAACTTTTTGAGTGTTTCATGTTTATAGGCCCGGCATTTCCGCCATATAACATTATCGGCAATATGATAGCTTTATATACGGTCATTTTTATATTTAAAGTATGTGATGAACAAGAAACAGAAGTATTACCCCCGTAATGTTAATTTTGTGTCATGTGTTTATGGAGTAGTACAATTTTAACAATTATTTAGAATAGTATAAAAGCGTATAAAGTTGACTTTTTGTAATACTTACTACGGGACTAAATTGCTTATTACTTTTCAGTTCCTAGAACTTAGGTTTTATACCTTAAAAGTATTAACATAACTATTAATATGTTTTTATTTCAGCTTGATCGAAAAATAAAGTTGTCATCAATCGTGTATAAATTTAATTCTCTTTTTGAGGTACATCAAGATATAATTTGTTGCATTCGATGTATCGAAAGAAAATATCCCAATAGATAACATGGAAAATGAGAAGATATATATAAAATCTAAGTATACTAATATAAAATGTAAATAATTTTTGTTTTTTGAGCTTCTTTTTAAATTTTTATTAGAATCACGAATTCAAGTGTTCATCTTTTAATTTTTCTCTGTCAGACGGCGACGTGGAAATTAAAAAAACAATGTTATAACAGTAAATAAAAGTTTGAAAACTTTAAAAACATTTAAGTTGTTACGAAGCAAGCACATTGTGTTTTTCATTCTAAATATTTATGTTTTTTTAACTTTACAGAGGGTTTATTTGAATTTATGAATAGGACAACATTTATCTTATCCGCGTATCATATTAGGGCTCCTATTTTTTTTTATGCGTTCTCCAAAATTATTCTGAAATAATTTTTTTTTAAAATAATTGATCGTATATCCTTTGAGTAAAATAGTGTTCGTTAACTACAGCTACATTACATTTTATATATTTTCTCAGATGTTTTCGATCCATAAGCTGGAGAACCCGGTTTATGAAATGGTTCACATAAAATCTTAAAACATTTTCATTTTAGTACATCACTTGTTCATATTTGCAACGTAATATACATAGTTTGTATTATTTAATGAAAAGTTTACCGTTAATTTTTTATATTTCATATCAATCGCGTCTCCCTTGTATTTAATAATAGTTAAATCTTTACAAATACATTTGACTGATTTTTCAATTCGAATTCTTATTTACTTTAGAATGGTAAAAAAGAATCACTCGAACAAATAATAAATATATAATCAAAGCGAATCTGTGCTTTTGGTGGTATGATTATTAATACAAAAAAACTTGGTAGACACCACGTTATTTTAAAAAACCCAACGTTTCGGACATATTTACATACAATCCATTATCGCGGCAGAACATCAACTGAATGAATTATTAAAGGAATGTCTGTACACCTTTGAGCGGCAGGGTTGGTTGTCAGGCTATATCTGTAACTACTATTAAGTTTTATTATTTTTTAAACTAAAGAAAAATTTGCCATATCAATATTAAATGCTATTTAAATTTTACTTAACAGACAAGATACTTTCAGTTAAATACTGATGATGAGTATTCTCATATATAGTATACATTCTGATGTGCCTCAGGGTAGTGTACTTGGGCTGGTACTATACCAGATTTACACTTCAGATTTTTCGGACAACATTAACACTACAACAGCTATGTTCACTGACGATATAGCAATCATCATGATACTAATGTTGCTGGCGAACATATACAGGCTTATATTAATCATATAGAGAGATGGTGTAAATCATTGAAAATCACGCTAAATAAATCTAAATCCACGCATGAATTAAAGGGAAAACATTGATTTGCTTTAACGATAAAATAATTCCACTATTTTGTAAAATACCTAGGATTGCACTTGGATCAGAGGTTAACCTTTCATTATATATATTAATGATTTAGCGACAATACCAGGAGTAGATATAAATCTCTATGCTGATGACACCTCTCTAATGGTATCTTCTTATAGAATAGACACTATAAGTAATAGATTAACTAAAGCAATTGACGTCATGTCTAAATTCTATCATAAATGGAAAATAAAAGTTAACGATTAGAAATCAGAGTCAATCATTTTTACCAGACATAGGCCTTCATTACATATCGTTTCGTTAAAATAAAAAACGTCGAACTTTACTGGAAGGAACATGCGAAGCATTTAGGCGTCATCATGGACAGAAGACTCACATTTACAAAACATATTAATGATTGTGTAAGTAGAACAATACGGAAAATGGGTTGTCTATTTCCTATATTTAATAAAAGATCTGCGCTTTCAACGCAAAACAAATTTTTATTATACAAAAAGGTAATTTTACCAAAGCTACTCTATGCCTGCCCAGTGTGGTCTTATACCAGCAGTAGTAATATAAACCACGTGCAAAGAGTCCAAAACCATTGCCTTCGAGTAATTTTGAATAAACCTCGCGATTTACTTCAATCAAATCTCTCCATGATGCGTTAAAATCCCCTTACGTACAAGAAGTGATTAAGGATAAAACGAAATTTTTTTTGCCGATTGTAGATATTCCGACATTCCAACGGTAAATTCTATAGGGGATTACGATTACCAAGTTTTACGACACAGGTATAAAATATATAAGCATAGGCGTATAAAACACATCCTTCTACGGTAAACCAGCTACAAATCCTAGTTGTAGTATTAATAAATAAGCTAAGATATTTTTAAATATATTGTTGATACGGTAAGAGTGTATGCACTCTGTTATTTTAAATGAGCAGGTTTTTCGTATTACAATTTTTCCTGCAATCGTATAATAAGGCATTAATTTAAATAATATTTTATAAGATTATATTTTCTATTAATTTTTTCTGGAAAGAATCGTTGATACATTCGGTACAGAAAATTCTGTTGAATGGTAACTTTACTGTTTTTGTAAACAGAAAATATTTAAATGTGCAAATATATTATTGTTCTATTGGGAAAACCATATTCTAGCCAAAACAAAACAACTTGAGCTTAAACTACGGAGTATGACTTGGTTAATGCACTGGAATTTATTATTATCAGTTAAAAATAAACTGTTAATATATAAAGTTATCTTAAAACCTGTATGAACATATAGGATTGAAATTCGGGGAACAGCCAGCAACTTCTGGCTGGAAATAATAGCGTTTCCAGTCAAAAGTTTTGCATAACATCGTTAGAGCAGTATATTTGCAATACTGACCTACACAAGGATCTTACTGTCAAGTGGATTTGCAACATCGTCAATAAATTACGACTAGTATACATAGAAAATAGCCGCTATTGGGTAGCATATCAAGGATAGATCGTACGCAAAAAAAAAACTTACTACTACTACCAATATCACAGATTTGATTGGTTGTTGAAAGACCACCTCCATCTGCTGATTTGTGTGTGTAGGATAGCATTCCAAATATCACTCAAATTAAAGCTAATTTACAACTAATTGCGATTTGCTCAACTGTTATTTTCGCTACTAGTAAGATACGAAGTCATTATAGGTATATTGGAACGTATACTATTATTCTGTATACAAATGTCCAAATATTAAGAAGAAACTGCAAACAGTGTATATCTAAGCTAATATATTTGGCGCTTAATTGTTGGTTACATAAGCAAGCCTCAGAATTCATGATAATAATAAATTTAACAAATATTTATTCATAAATGTTATTAAAATAAGTTAACAGATAAGTGCACTGGATAGAAATCTATATAAATTAATTAATATACAAATAACGGGTCTGATTTATATCATTTTAACACATTATTACCAGAAGTGGGTAATATCATCAGCAAATGGTACTAATTGTGTTTACATTATTATGGCCCTCATAAATATTATTAAATTTTAATAGAACTTTAAAATCAGATATGTTGGTGCTTTCTCATAGGTGTTGAAATAAGCTTCAAATTATACATTGAAAACCTATTGTATTTTAATTAAAGTCATAATTGCAAATCAAACAAAAATAAGCAAACAATAATACAAAAATCTGATAATTTTGTTCATGAAAATATTAGTGTTAAAAAACAAAAATAGATCACTTCTATTTTCGATCATTACTCATCAGATACTTTTTTACAATACTGCATTACACTGTTGTGGGCCATATCTAAATGTGTAATGTGTCTGAGTGCTGAGTGGGTTTAACGTACGAAATATTTGTTAACTGTTAAATTTTAATGTATATATATATATATATATATAATTTTGATATTACATAAGTAAATAGTTACATCCAGGGGAAAACCTTTCGGACTGAGGATGTATTAATAATAAAAAATATTTGTTATCCTCATAGCTTTGAATACATATAAAAAAATTTAACAATACTTGTTTCTATCGACGATATTAACATTAAAAAAAATTATTAAAAAAATATTAACTCTCAGGTTTCATCCATATGAATTAGATGTAGAATTAAAATCTGTGATAATATTTACACCTATAATAAAAGATGGTGCTGCGCTTATTACATATTTTGTTCTTATTTGTGTATGAAATTAAAGTGGTAATTTTTTTATGAACTTAATTTCGATTAACAGTGTTTGGGGGTAAATTATGGATTTTAAGGTGGTTGTTTGTTAATTTAAAGTACTATGGCACATTCCCCAAAGGCACTTCAAGCGTCGCTGGAACAATATGAGATTCAGGTTACAATTTATTTTATATATTTGCAATAGGGATGTTACTTGTGCGAGAAATTATTGACATTAATATCGTTGATATTTATGTTATGTTACATAATATTTTAGGTTCAAACCGAAAGATTCCTAGAATACCAAAATAGCTCTAATTTTCGCGAGAAATATCAAAAATATATATGTTAAAATTGGTATGAAGTTTAAAATCTTCGGAAACCATTTTTTATTAAGGTTATATAGGAAATAATAAGAATGGATTTGACTAGAATGAAGGGAAAATAATGAAATAAAAAATTGGAGAGGAAACGTTAAAAAAGGAAGCAAATAATCAAATTTTAATATAAAAAAAAATCAAACAGTGGTACAATCACACTTGGAGTAGACATGCAATTAATTAGTGGCAAATTCTACTAAAACAATAAAATCGAATGGGTATTTTTGGTAAAAACATACTAAACATTAATAAATATGAAACAAAGAATATTAACATGGTTAATAAGAGACCATAAAGGACAACTAAATATCAAACGTTCATGTATAAAAGACCAAAATGCAGATGAGAATTATTAAATTTTATAACTGGATTTTTGTTCTACAACACAAGCTTAAATTTACACTTTTAAAAATAAATATGCGAAGAAGGTTAAATTTCAATCTGTTAATTAAAAATTGTTTCAATTTAAATTTTATTATTATCGTCTATACTGGAAACAAAGTTCACGTAATTAGTGTTGGTTCGTTTTTTTTTTTTTTTTAATTAAAATAGAAGCACTGTAAATAACAATTAATCAGCAAGATTAACTGACATTTAAAGTACATAATTTTACGTTAAATCTCAAATAACAAGTTAATACAAATCATTTTTATTTAATGTTATTACTAATTACAATTGTGTGTAAAAAACTACATTTGGCAGAGTATGAGGAACATTCATTTATCGGTATGCCTTAAATAATGAATTATTTTTCTAAACGGACAATTTAGATAATTAAATTTTAAGTTTTTTTTGTTTTTAGTTAAAACATATAATAAATGTAAATATACAATACAAATATAAATAATTGTATGGAACATCCATTGTATGAAGAAATATACATTATTTTAAAAAAAAATAGAATGACTATTTCTGAATTATAAAATATTTGTTTCTAAAGACATCGTAGATCGGTGTTGATCAATAAAAATTTGAAAATTATTGTATGTCACCTTTAAATAATGATTCTAGTTTTGATTTTTATCTCTCTAAGAGCTTTTTTTTATGTCAAACTAATTGTTAATCTTCTTAAAATTCTACTAAAACAATAAAATTGAATGGGTATTTTTGGTAAAAATATACTAAACATTAATAAATATGAAACAAAGAATACTAACATGGTTAATAAGAGACCATAAAGGACAACTAAATATCCAACGTTCAGGTATAAAAGACCAACATGCAGATGAGAATTATTAAATTTTATAACTGGATTTTTCTTCTACAACAACGTTATTCAATTGTGGCGAATACATCGTTTTTAAAAAATTGAAATATTAGAAAAAGGAAATTGACAAGATGTTCTGAAATCAGTAATTAATAAACCAACCTTATCTGGCAAAATTTTAATAAATAATAAAGTACTTGTAAAATTATGTTGTAAATATAAACGAAATTATTAAACAAATCGAAACAGTTAATAAAACAATTCACGACACAAATAAAAACTGGCCTATGACTTAGGAGCAGTAGGTATCCCGAGTTAAAAATATGACTGTTAAAAACCCCGCTTTTGTATTTTTTTGTGTGTGTGTTTAGGAAAGCAAGATTTATTGATTTATACAAGCTCGATTGTGAGTCTTTTTTATTATTTTCAATATAATAGATAAGATAATTCGATATATTTTTTTATTATGTTTACCAGCTGACACAGACAGAGTCCGCTTTAACTAGTTGTACAGACGAAATGACAAAGCTAGATTTATACGCTTTGCAAGAAGATTTGATCCAGTTAATTTCATTAACGAAAGAAAATTTATCAACACTGAATACTACTTTGAACAAGAGTGAAGACAATACGGTTATTATTGAACGTTTTGAACGTTTCGTACAATTTCTGTTTACGCGTATATATTTACAAATTAATATATTATTGTTTACTTTGTAAAATTAACATTGAAACAAATGTGCTTTTAATTTGGCAACAGATTCGAGCAGAAAGTAATGACAGTGAGTTAAATTGTACTCCGGAAGATGGATATGATCAGGTGATTGGTCGATTAATATATTAAATTGTGCAAATAATTATAGATTATCTTCCATTATAATGAAATCTGTTGTTTACTTTCATTGTTCTATTTGCAGGATGAACTGATCAATTTACCCGGATCTAAATGTCAAGCTCCTTATGTTTACAATAATGGAAGTAATGTAATTACTTACCATAATGCTCTAGTTTTGTCGATAGAGGAGTATGCGGATGATACGAAATTTGAAGATATAATGGTAAAAGTTCCGGGTTTTATATTGTACTGCAATTTAAGAGTACAAATCACTAATCAATTATTTAACTTAAAGCTTCCAGATATTATGTTAGGTTGTAAAATTTAAAAGTAGCTACATGTAACAAATAGAACTATCTTGTGTTATTTTAATAACCTAAAGATAGTTTAATATTTGAAAAACTTAATTAAATAATTATTTGCAATTTGTATAATTTTTCGGTATGTATTTATTCAAGAAAGTTGCTGAATGTAACATGGTGTTTTAGGTGCGAGTGATGTATGTAAATCCAACATGCAATGAAATGGTTCCGTGTCCATTTTTCTTAGAAGGAAAATGTAAATTCGACAGTAATAAATGTCGTTATAGTCACGGAGAATTAGTTCGTTTTGCCGAACTTAAAGAATTCCGGTAAATCACGCTTTCGTCATTTAATGAGTTAAGCCGTATTTTTTTAAATTTATATTTGTGATAAAGAGTTTAATTCCATTATAGTTAATTTGTGGACTGATGTTATTTTTTGCGTAATTTTTCAAAATTTGTGATATTAAATGCATTTTTTTAAACCGGTATATAAAATCTTATTTATAAAAAGAAATCAGATTATTATTTGATGATTGTCTTACGGACTTTAAAGGATTACTTAGAAAGCGTTTTATATTATTGGCAAATTTTTATTACGATCCGCAGACTACGAAATTTTCACAACTAAATGTGTCGCAGATGTTATCTGTTAGGTTTACAGATAGTTTTGACGCCCGTTATCGACGGTAAATAATTGGATTTAGAGCCAAACACGATACAACAATACAGATTTCGATAAAGTGGCATGATGGTCTGTTACAGAAAATTAAACGCAGATTATATCACTTGATGTAACAGCACATGAATGAAAGATACTTGTATGTGAAATATGAGGATGACTCATCAAGTATATATTCAACAAAAACGATCGTCGGACAGGGTAGTATCGTGTGGATTTTACCTTATTTGTACATCAAACATTTCGACATATTTTAAGTAGTTTTCCGATGATATTTCGACGTTGTATACCATTAAAGTGTTAAATACTATCTCATTACTAAGTGTCGTCTCCGCATCGGAGGTAGGCGACTACTTATCTGTACATATTTCGTCGTACAGTGTAAGTAGCGTACAAGGCAATCATAATAGGACGTTAGCGCAGATAGACACACACACCCGGGAGAACTAATTCTAATCGCTTTCTTGCCCCACGACACAATGCAGGCCCGCTTGTTTTTATGGTGTATTATATTGTTATTAGCTCGCAAATACCATCTAAGCAGAAATAAATGAAATTTCGTCATAACTTAGCCTGTGGAAAATCGATGCAGTGCGCGATATCAATAGAATTCGTCACCTTTACACGGGAAATAGAAGTCTGATGTGTAAATAAGGTAAAGCAACGATCACATGAATTTGCCTTGTTCAACGACCGTATTTATTGGATATATTCGTCTTCATATTTCACATATAATTATCTTTGATTCATGTACGATTGAAGCAACTCATATAATTTTCTGTGATAGGTCGTGTTAATCCGTTGAAAATAAGTCATATTTCAATGTCGACCATTAGGGGATTGCTAAAAAAACGATCAACATAGCTGTTATCTAACGAATCTAAAATAATATCCTTCAAATGGTAGTGCAATTTATTTACAATTACGTTAATTAAAATCTAATGCCTATTATTCGGAAATTTATTCCAGCGTGTAAAATTTTAAATTGCATAATACTTTAATAATAATTTTGTTATTGTATAGTATGCTTACATTGGAAAACATTGTTCGGTGTTACAGAGAGCCCGATTTTACGTTAATTAAACCAAATACATTAGTTTTAGCAAAAGGAAACGACGGTATATGGCGACGAGCTGTTGTTAATGCAATTGCTGATGATATGAAATGTATTGTTAAATTTGAATCTATAAATAAAGGCGAATGTACTTTAGACATGCACGAAATATTACCATTGGATGACGTTACTGGTAAATATAATTATTGTATTTTATTAACCCATTAAAAAGTTCTCTTATGTACTTAAATCGTCGGTATGTTAAGTCAATTGGGTATAGCGTAATTAGTTTGACGATATGTACGAATTATACTTCTGTATAATTGTTATATTTTAAATACTTAATTTGAACATGGTATTTTGTATTTTCAATTTTAATTAATATTTCTTCGCGGAATTTCAATTTTTTTAAACAGATATTTTAAAAGTTAAACTGCACATTTTTTGTATTTGTTGATTGTTTGGCATTGTTACCGTAAAAATAAATATTTAATAATATTAAGAATCGATGGTAATATATAAACTCTTGATTATTACGTAAATTAAATTGCACTAAAAAATTGAACTGCTGTAAGTTTTTATATGAATTTTTATAAAATTATTATTGCGGTCATAATAATAAAGCCCATCGCTGTATCGTCAGACGTAAAAAAATATATATATATAAACACGAAGCTAAAAAATATATATATAATTTAAATTCTTTTTTTACATGTTATTAAACATTAAGAAAATTAACAATTAGTTTGACAAAAAAAAAAGCGCTTAGAGAGATAAAATCAAAAATAGAATCATTATTTAAAGGTAACATACAATAATTTTCAAATTTTTATTGTTCAACACCGATCTACGATGTCTTTAGAAACAAATATTTTATAATTCAGAAATAGTCATTCTATTTTTTTTAAATAATGTATATTTCTTCATACAATGGATGTTCCATACAATTATTTACATTTGTATTGTATATTTACATTTATTATACGTTTTAACTAAAAACAAAAAAAAAACTTAAAATTTAATTATTTAAATTGTCCGTTTAGAAAAATAATTCGTCATTATTTAAGGCATACCGATAAATGAATGTTCCTCATATTCTGGCAAATGTAGTTTTTTACACACAATTGTAATTAGTAATAACATTAAATAAAACTGATTTATATTAACTTGTTATTTGAGATTTAACGTAAAATTATGTACTTTAAATGTCAGTTAATCTTGCTGATTATTTGTTATTTACAGTGCTTCTATTTTAATAATAATAAAAAAAACGAACCAACACTAATTACGCGAACTTTGTTTCCAGTATAGACGATAATAATAAAATTTAAATTGAAAAAATTTTTAATTAACAGATTGAAATTTAACCTTCTTCGCATATTTATTTTTAAAAGTGTAAATTTAAGCTTGTTTACTTCGTATATTAACTTTGTTCGAGACGTTTTCATATTTAACGTTAACATTTTCTATATATATACATATTTTTTTAACGAAAATTTAATGTTGGAAAATCAACCGAACGTAGATTTACCGTAACATTTACGTTATACGCGAATGTTTATTCCAGTTTTCGAACAAAATACTTATTATATTTATCCCGGATGATTAAGAATTATGTCGACGGTGTTAATATATGTTTTCTTTTTATATGTTCCGTTTACGTTTATTTTCGATACAGTATTTTTAATTTTTATAAATATTACAATTTGTAAATGGCGCGTGTTTAATATTATAGCGTTGCGATATTTATGCATCTGTCAACACTGGAAAATTATTCCAATGTACCTAAATTTGAACATTTGAAAAATTGTCTACATTAATGAATATTTCGTGTAATCGATATCGTATTACGACTATAATAGCGAGCAGAATTATCGATTTCGCTAAAATATATTTGCTTTTATCTGGTCACTTTTTCTCACCGCAGTGGAGGCTAGTGTTTGGTTTTTCTAAGCTCTACGACGGTAAGATTAACGGACTGATAAATAATAAATTCAAATGTCGGACGTCGTTCATTTGAGTGCGCGCAAAATGAATATAATACCAGGATACAGTAAGAGAGAAGTTTTTTTTTTTTTTTATAATTTATGTGAATTGTATTTATTTGCGAAAATACGCCATTATATAGGCGCGTTATTTAAATTTAATTTTTTTACATTAAATTAAATTTTTAAATATATAATAATGTTCAAAGATAACTTATAATAATTAAGCGAAATATTTTATACGCGTCATCTGTGAAATAATTAATGTTATTAATTGAAAAATAAATAAATCGCGTGAAATAATTACGCCGTTTATATTTCGTACGTTTATTAAGAAACTCGGTCCAACAGCAGTTGGATGGCTTAAAGTGCTTTTTAATGATGTGGTGAAAAACGGACAAACTACCAAAATTATGGAGAGAAGCTCATGTAATTGCAATCCCTGAACCAGGGAAACCTTTGTCGGACCCTAAAAGCTTGCGACCTATTTCGTTGCTATGCCACGCATATAGACTTTTCGAGAGAATATTACCGAACAAGATAATAGATATTATTGATGTGAAACTGATTGATGAGCAGGCCGGCTTTGGATCTGGGCGATCGCGTACAGGCAGATATTGAACCTTACTATGGGTATGACAAAGGTCTCGTTAAAGGAAATGTATTCATAGACCTGGCAGCAGCATACGATACAGTTAACCACAGGTTACTAAAGTGCATGTAAAGATTATCAAATAACAAAAATTGTATCTATAATATTAAAGGACGGAAGATTTTATGGATCCGTGGATGGAACGGACAGATGCAGACGCAAGAATAATGGTTTACTCTAAGGGAGTGTTCCGTCTCCGATCTTATTCAACGTATATACTAACAACCACCCGCGCCTGAAGGAAATCAATGCAGACGATTTAGGCATTACAACATAGGAAAAAACTTTTAAGGAAGTAGAAGGAAAACTCGGTATAAATCGGTCTCATTACAACTTGTCGGACATACAGGGCATTTTCGAATATGGCCATATCCTGTAATCGTCATTAGAGTATTCCAACAGGTTAGCTTTGCATCGTCCTACATTTGTCTTTATTCTGTTCAAGGTTTTCCGCGGTTTCTATGCGAGGTCTGCTCCGTTCGCTATTTTTTCGTGTGGACATTCATTAACGTTAGTTATTGTCATTCGCCATTTGTACAGTTTTTCTTCTGGTGGCGTTCCCTGTAATCTTTCTGTACATTTAGTCTTCATTTAATAGGCTTTTGACCATATACGAGGTGTGTTTTTCATCCATTTGCCTATTTCTTTCCATATTAGATGCAACTTCCCGTCGTATGTTTGCTGGAACAATTCCAGCTAACTAATATAGTACAGGATATGGTCATCTTCGAAAATGCCCTGCATGTCCGACAAGTTGTAATGAGATTGATTTATACTTAGCAAATGACATCGAAACGTTATTGGTGTGGAAAAATTTGATTACGTTTTTGTAAAGGACATGATGAAGAAGAAGTTGCCTAAAATAATTTTCATTATATTCTTAACTGTTTTCCGCAATTTTATTAATTTATGAATTGGATTTTGATATACGACTCAAGAGCCATGTTAACAGAAATCGGTGCGTGTTGTAATTATTTTCCGTTATAATCGCATCATTTAAAGTTTCCATGTAGAATTCATGTTCGGAGAGAATTTACATATTTTATTTGTCGACAGAAGCTTTATAACGTCGAATTTATCTTTTAGTACGGTACGAACAATTTCTAACCCTAATATACTGAACAGAATTTTTCGAATTTACTCTGATCCATCCATTTGACACTATATATATATATATATATATATATATATATATATAAAACTTACAGGATAAATTTAATTAATGTGGTGTATTTTCCGTTGTGTTATTTCGGATACATGAAATTTACCGAACTCTTTACTATATTATTAATTTAGTGATATTAGAGTATCTGTAAAATACAGTCGCATAGTACACGCTTAATTTCTCGTCGATTAAATTGCCTATTTTAATAATTCGTACATATTTTGTTGTACAGTTATGTGGCGTTAGCGTAGTTAGACACACATACCCGGAAGAATTGATTGTAATCGCTTTGTTGTCATGACATAATGCAGCCCCGCGTTTTTTTTGTATTATACTATATGATTACCAGTGCGCATATAGTGTTGTACATTTGTGGTTTGCCATTGCCTTCCACACGATAATGTTAGGATTATTTATATTTTTATTTTATGATGATAATTTTCGTGTCGTCGATCGTATTCGAACTCGGTACTTTCCGTATATAAGTGCGTGCTCTAGCAACTAGGCTATCCGAGAACATTTATTTATTTATATATATATATATATGTGTGTGTGTGTGTGTGTACTGTTTCAAATGATTTTAACGTTATTTTTTATCAATACAGTCACTACGGATGATGACACAATGTGTATTAATAAATTCGTAATTTATGTTTACGTTATTCTTTATTAGTTTTCCCAATTATATTACAGTTAAAAAGGTGGTTGTTATTCGAAATTTCACCTTATTGACAATAATCATCTTAGGTCATAATCTATGTAGGTTCAATTTTGTACACTCTGTTCCACTCTGAATGCGATTTTAGGTTTTCCATAAGTTATAATTCGGATGTTCACTCGCTGGAAGCATATTCAGTCTTTCGATCTGGCTTATTCGGTTCCTCGGCTGTTCGCAAAAAGCTGTTTCTAGATTTCGGCCATTTATCAACAAGTTCTGTGTAACTATAAAGTTGGTGACGGTTATCATGAGATGTTTTCAACTTTTCTTTCACTGCTGCCACATCCCGCCCGATATTTGACGCTGCGATGTCACTTAATTCACATAAATACTCAATTTGTATTGGTATTAGACAACCCATAACTAGTCTACATGCATCTGGATTTTACTGATTTGTTCTAGTCGTAACTTCACTTTCGAGGCTTCACAATGCTGTTTAAATGTTAGCGATCGATCATGTGTGCCTGCGAGATACTTAGGATTGTTTGTATATTCTAGTTTCATACGGTTTCATTTAATCGTTAACTGACGATTAGCTTTGCGATTACGAAGATGAAGGATGCGCTTTTGCTGAGTTTGAGTTCAGTTTATTCAATTTGTATACTCATCGAGTTCTTCTATTTCATTATTTAGGGTATTTCTAAGTTCTTCAAAAAAGTTTTTCCTCGTACTGTCAGAGCTATCTGCGTGTAGGAAATGTTTTGTGTATTGACCTATCAGTTGATCATTTGTATAAATATTGAACAAGCACATTGCCTTGCAGCAGTCCATTTTTCTGTTTTCTCCAACCACTGTTTCTCCCCGTTATGTGTTACATAGTATCGTCTGTTTTCGAGTAACATTTGGACCAGTTATGCAAACATGAAATCGTCCGTGGTTTTTTAAATTTTGTTAACAAGTGCTCAACGAGATATGGTATCAAAAGCTGTAGTTAGATTCACAAAAACTGACCCTTTTTTGTTGTTCTCAAAACATGCTGTAGAATTTGTCCAGTATATGACTAGATTCCTTGTCTAAAATTGGCCTGTTGGATATAAGATTAGCGCCCGTCTGATTCGGTACTAATCTTTCGAATATTTTTTATAGATGACATAATAGCCGTGTAGATCTTCGGTTACTAGCGACATTTATGTTCTTTCTCGAGTTTAACAAAGTAATATGTGCTTATTTTCCACATGTTTGGTATTCTCATTCTGTCAGCACATTTGTTAAACATGTTGTTTAGAACATTTTTTTTTCTTTGCCTCCATTCACGATACAGGGAATATGAATAAAAAAAGGAAACCAGTTCGAATATTTATTCCAAGTTTTTACCTGTATGTTTACTAACTTACAGATTGCCCGACGAAAGAAACGAACGAAATCGATGGTGACGAATTTGTCAGTATTTCTGGGCGAGATGAGCAAGATTACTACAATATTTTAGTAAAAACCAATTTATTAACATCGTCGTCCAGTCAACGGCTTGGTGAATGGGAAAAATATACCAAGGTAAATACTACTGTATACAATTGTTGAATTGAACATTTTAATACGTATAATTTCGTTAATATATTTGACGATTGTAACTGTATAATTCGTATATGACTTTACACTAGTTGCCTTATCGATTAAATTCGACGTAATTATCTCGCTGCCACAAAGTCATTATGAATAGTGTGGTACACCGGCTCCATGACTTCCGATTCTGTCCAATATTCCGCCATTGTTTCATATTCAAAGAATCGATTCTTTGAAGAAGACTTTGTCAAAATTCGAAGAGTCGAGAATCTTTTGATTAGGGAATTTATAAAAGAATCTTTGAAATTAAGATTAAGAATATCTATTCGAACAAGCCATGTCATAGCATCCTGCAAAAGGGAGACGTCTCTGATTTGACGTGTTGTTGGCCCCATCCTAAACAAACAATAAAATATATAATTTAAAAAAAAAGTACAAAATATACACTCACAAGGTGGGTTACAGTCTAATGTTCGCATCAGCTGCGCGAACAATATTTAATTGGAGTTAACTCCGTATGATGTGACGTGATCGGTTTACATAATTTTTCTTAAATTACTCATTCACATCTTTCCCGTTTTTGTTCCTAATTATTTTGTTGTGGTTTGTAACTGAAGTTCGTCTGTTGTCCAAAATTTAATCGGTATACATTTTATGTTAGTATTATTTGTTACGAAATTAATGTAAAATTAACGCTAAAGATTTTGCCGACCAATTATATTCATTAAATTTAAATTCTATTTTATACTCGATTTTAATACATATATTATTATTATTTATTATTTTTTTTGGCTTCTTTACTTATACATTATAAGTTTCCACTGACACGTTATTACATCTACAATATTAAATAATTGACTAATTAAGTAATTAAAAGTGTCCATCATCGTCTGTCTGCGCCGTCCTCTTGGAGCCTTGCCAGCTATTTTCCCTTCTATAACAGTTTGAAACAGTTTGTCGTGTTTCGTCTTATCTTCCAAGAATTTCTTTTTTCCTTCCGACATTACTGACAACAGGATCTTTTCTTAGTCCGGTCCGTCTGAGGCACTTCTGTATATAATTCAATTTTCTTATTTAACTGATATAGTATATTGACGTCAAATTCGATATGTTTAAATAAGCTTAGGGTAGTTAGTAATCATTTTTATTTTATTTTATTCGCGTCGAAAACTACTTTATAAAATTGATGAACTGATAATGTTAAAATATAGTAAACGAATTCGCAGATTTGGTTTTATTCGCACAGCTCAAGTGGGTAGTTAAACATACTTTCACAGATCCGTTTATATTTGTAATATGTGTGTATGTGTTTGAAGCACGTTAATTAACGTTGCTATGGGCGGTAGTAGAAACACTGACCTCTATGGTATGTGTCTGGATACACGAGAAACGGTTTATAACGGTGATATAGAGAGCGTTAGTAACGTTCCGATAGTATGTATTATTAATTTTTTAATGGTAACAATTAATCTCACGAATATAATAATAAGGGACAGATTCTCGTCAATAACGTCTATTGAATATAGTCGCATATACTATTGAATGTCTTGTGAAAAAAGATGGGTTCTCTCTGGTGTAAATGTCGAGCATGGTGAAATCGCGAAATATATGTATGTATATACGTGTATTCGTGAATTTATATATATATATATATATATAAAATTCACCACATTAAGGCATATATTTTGTTTCATGGGATTTTTCTCTATTATCTATATATATATTTTTTTTTTAATATGAAAAGCGTCCCCCTATTTGCTAACTTCTTTTATATATTTTTTTAAATATATATATATATATATATATATATATATATATATATATATATATATATATATGTATATATGTAAATATATTTTACAGAGTGCATTTTATATGTATTATTGCTCGACTTTTTGACTTTCCCGATTAATGCCAAGAGTAATAATTATTGAATTACTCCCATGGGCGAGGATTTTGTATAGACGACCGACCATTCTGTATTTTACATGTCGTGTAGCATTCCGCTTGGTTCAGTAAAGATGGACAGTTTATTTGTGGAGAACTATTGGTGCATAAATGTTTATGTGACTTACTTGGGAACAGTTTATGAAAGAGTATTCGTTTAAATTGTTTATAATCGGAATATGTATTATCGACTGTAATTTGACAGTATTTTTATTTTTATTTATAACATACGCTTTATTACGGTCAAGGTAACTGTCTCAAATTATCTGGCATCCACACCTATGTGATATTAAAATAAATCACAAAATTTGTATATTATAAATTAATAACGATATTACGTGCACGTTAACGGTATAAACTATAAATTGACGCAACTGAAAATTACATAGAGACCAACCGATTGAAAGGTGATCTTCGAGCATAAATATTTACGAAAGTCAATTTTAGATGATTGTATTCTATGCAGGTAATACTGGAGCATTATGAAACCTAAAAAAAAAAATAGCTATATCCGTTTATTGTAAATTATTCAACGCTTTTAATATATTCCGTTAATTTCTGCAAATACAAAATAATACTGTTATTGTTTCAGTGTATCGGGTCGAAATTAATGGCCCGTATGGGCTACGTAGCCGGTACTGGATTGGGAAAAAATGCGACCGGAATTTTACAGCCAATTTCGGCTACCGTTTTGCCTGCTGGAAAGTCCTTGGGTAATATTTTTAAAAAATTTTACGACTTATTAAAAAGAATCCATCAATGCGTATACAACTTTGAAACGACGAATTGTAAATGAACAATTTATTTTATTTATTTATTTATAAGGTTTTCGCCAATTTTACCCGTCGGCAAATCGGATATAGATGAGGTTTCGCAGATGATTGATATCTTAAAAGCGTAAAAATTCTGTTGGAGTTTAAGAAAATTATTTGCCAAATTCTTTCGATTTAGTTCCGCGTAATACGATGTGTTCTGTTTTAAAAAATGTACAGTTTTTTTATACTTAATTTAAATGAAGCATGTTTTTTTTGTTTTTTAAGAAAAGTACGAATTTTTAACTCGCACATTGAAGATAATAAAATTTCGAAATAGTTATAACGTACTTTATACCGATTCGCAGATCATTGTATGGCTCTTCGTGAAGCGTCCGGCGGCGATCCGAATCTATTTAATGTGGAAAAATTACAAAAAAAAATGCAAGAAAAAGAGGCAAAATTATTGAAACAGCAACATCGGCATTATGAAAAACGGAAAGCTCAAAAAAATGTTTTCAGTTTTATCAATAAAGCCTTAGCTACGACCGGTTAGTATATGTACGGTTTTTTTTTCTTCTTCTTTTTGTGCAATACACTTCCAGGCCATAGACGATCACAATTGCAATTATATCCGCCTTTCTCTTGCATACTGCATGAGCTCCTGGACCGAGGTGACATTGATTTTCCCCTTAATTTTTTCTCGGATTATAAGTTGTAAGAGCTGGTAACGATGTGTCCAAAATATATTTTATTTTGTTCTCTGTTATCAATTTTTTCAACATTTTTTTCGATTTCACCATTTCTAAGACTTTCTGGTTTGGTATTTTAAAAGTTAGTGAAATCTTGAGTACATTTCTGTTGTTTCGTATCGTTCAACATGTCATTTATTGAATGTGGCTGTTTCTATACCGTGCATCAATATGGGATAGATGTAGCATTGGACTAGTCGTTGTCGTATGTCTAAGTTTAAGGAACTATCGCATAGTAGATTCTTCATGTTGTTAAATACTGATCGGGCTTGAGGATATTTGCTTTTAACTTCGGTATCCCAGTCTAGCTGATCTGTTATGATACAGCCAACATATTTAAATTTATCTACCTTCTTCACTGTTTCATTGTTAATTTTAATTGAAGCCTGATCAATTTTCTGCCTGCTAACTATCATTCATTTTATCCTTTTCACATTAGTATGTATGTTGTATGACTTCTTGACCGAGTCCGGTTTATTAATCAAGTATTAGAGCCCATGCAGATAATCTGCTTAGGATAACAGCACCATATGCATATCAAATATTAATTATTCTCCCGTATCTCGCATTTGCTTTTCCGAAGACTTGTTCCAATTACTTATTAACTCGTTAAACGAGGCATTATCTGTTTACAAAGTAGTAGAAGCGTCTTAAATTTTTTTTTTAATCCTCTTCTTATCAGGTACTGACAATTTTATGTCATCAACCGGATGTTGTCTCTTGAGAACGCACTTGATTTCTTGAGAATATGCCCATTAGCAAGGTCTCAATTTATTTTGAAATGGCTATAGGCTATATCCAATCCATCATCGTTCTTCTTTTCAATCTTTTGGCCTTTGTTGGTTTCTTCAACAAACTATCTGCTAGTGGGTTTGTGTGGTACTGTAGTCTCCATATATGTTTTTGAATCGCTTCTTGAATTACCTCGTTTATGTACTTTATATTTAGATCTACATGTAGCGTACGGTTTGAGACGTACCACGGTGCTCCTACAATTGCACGTAATACCCTGTTTTGATACGTCTGAATTTTGTTTACTTTGCTTTTGAACGCACAGCCCCACAGCTCCACTGCTTATAGCCATACAGGTTTTAATACTACGTTGTACAGTAGTAATTTGTTTAAAGTATGAAGTTGTGAATGTGGACCAAGCAACCAGTACAGCTGTTTAGTTTTTATGTTCAACTCCGTTTTCTTCGCTCTAATATGCTGAGCCCATGTTAAAGTTTGGTCTAGGTGAACTCCTAGATATTTTACCGCTCGACTTTGTTCAATTTTCCTACCTTTGATAAAGATTTTATATCTGTTGCGAACAATTCTCCTTTTAGTAAATATAATGTGGGTACTCTTGGACTCGTTTATTGTCAATTTCCATTTGCTCGACCAATTTTCAATTTCATTGATTGCACTTTGCAATATTTTATTTGATGTTTGCGGAAGTTTATGTGAAGCCATTATTGCCGTGTCATCAGCAAATGTTGCTACACTCGCATTTCTTGGTACCGGTATGTCATAAGTGAATATCGAGTACAACAAGGGACCAAGCGCGCTTCCTTGGGGTACGCCCGATTTAATTTTTTGAATTTGAGATTGTTCATTATTTTTAAATCGTGATGAAAATAGAACTTATTGTGGCGCTTATTAATTTAATAACGTTACACTTTCGAAAGTCATTAGCGTTTATCGGGTTTTCAACACATATTTTTTTTTAAGGCTATCTAGCAAACTTTTGAAAAAACAGCGATTGACTTGTGATATTCCTTATCTAGCGATAAGGGATTTTCGCTAAACCGATTTTAATTGTGTTTATTGCTGATTATTCATAATAGATCTGTAGGTTTTGTTCGCTTTAATCGCCTGATTTCTGTCGAGTTATCCAGCAGAGTAACAGCTAAAGTATTTGTGTGATAATAAAATTTATCGTCGTATTCACTAGCCATTTCTTGTATTTTATCTTTCACGGGTGTAACACCTAGGTCCGTGCGCAATGTAAGATTGCTTACATACCACGGTGCATCTGTGATAGTTCTTAATGCTTTATTTTGGAAGCGTTGTATTATCGCTATATTACTCTGCTTAGCACAATCCCATACTTGACTTCCATAACCCCATATAGGCTTTAGAATTTGATTGTACAATAATATCTTGTTCACCAGTGATAATTCGGATTTTCTTCTCCGATAAGCTAAAGCATGTTCCTAAATTTTATATTTAATTCATTACGTTTTGCTATTATGTGGCTTTTTCAGGTTAGTTGTCTATCCAAATGGACTCCTAGATATTTTACCATTTTTTAAACTGGAATTATCACATTGTTGATATTAATATTTTTGATGTTAGAAATTTTTTTATTTGTAAATATTACACGTGTTTATTTTTTCTCATTGATTTCTATACGCCACCGCTCGAACCATATTGAAAGTGTATTAACTGCTGATTGTAAATTAATTTCAACATTTTCTAATAGACGGAACAAATAACAGCTGTATCATCCGCGAAAGTAGTGATTTCTGTTTTATTTGGTACAATCTGCTGTATAAATTAGGTAAAGCATCGGACCCGATATACTACCTCGCGGTACACCGGCTTTTATTGGATGAAATCGAGATTGTTCATCTCCATATTTTACAACAAAATATCGTTCGACAAGGTACGATTTAAATAATTCAAAAAACTTATATAGGAGGTGGCATCAGATTTTATAAAGCAATCCTTCGTGCCATATTCTATCAAACGCCTGTTTAACATCAAAGAAAACTGCGTCATATATTTTTTAGACTCCAAGGATTCTTCAATAATACTGACTATACGGTGGACTTGCTCCGCACTTCCATGACTAACTCTAAAACCAAATTGGTGTTCCGTTATTATATTTTTATTTTCTAAGAAGAGTTTCATTCTTTTTAGTATTAGCTTTTCATATACTTTAGAAACCACTGGAAGCAGAGAGATTGGTCGGTATGATGTTAGTTCATCTGCAGGTTTTCCAGCTTTCTTTACTATAATAATTCGGGAGAATTTCAATTGGATAGGAAAATATCGTAAACGAAGTATAGCATTAAATATATAAGTTAATAGGACAAGGCCTTTGCGCGTGGTAATTGTTTTAAAACCCTGGCTGTAATTAAATCGTATTCAGGGGCTTTATTCGGGTTCATAGTTTGAATTATTGTTTCGATTTCTCCGGAGGATGTAAACTTAATAGTATTCTTCTGATCTACTTCAATTAGCGGTGTTGGTAGGGATTCCGTTTCAGGATTTGTCTGGAAGACATCGGGTAAATAATTCCCAAATTCTTCGGCCTTTTCTAGATCACTACCCATTTTCCATTTAATTTTTTAATTAGATATATTTTTTCAAACGGTCTTTTTAACCTTTAGGTACTTTCCAAAGGGAATAGTGAAGTGGGTGAAAAATTATATAAATAATCGCTAAATGTTTTATTCTTATGATTTTGTAGCAGTTGCTTTACTCGCTTAGTTTGGTTAATTTAGTTTTATCCACCGGATTTCTATTGTTTTGTCCTAACTTCCTTAGTTTCCTCTTTAAAGCAACTTCTCTACGTATTTCTGATGGATAATATTTGAATGACTCGTATTTCTTGTGATCTTGTGTAGCTGCCTAAGCTGATCTCGGATAGTTTTTATAAAGTTCTCTACAGTTATTTCTACGTCTTGCGCGGTTTTTAGTGGAATTTTTAAGTTAATTTTGTTACCCAACGATTCGCGAAATATATCACAGTCAGTTTGTTTACTGCATAATTTTCGTGCACGTAATTTTTGTATAATTTTTTAACTAATAAAGAGCATCACTGGTGTATGATCAGATGAAAGAGTATAATCATAATAAACATCAATGTAGTTTGTTGATAACCCTTTTACTATGAAGAAGTCCAGTAAGTCTGGAATTTTCAGTGGATCTGTTAACCTGTTTGTGTAAATAATGTAAGAAGATCAATTGCAACTCGCGTCAGACTATTATCGCCATTGCTTAGACGAAAATTGATTCTTAATCTAACAACAAAAAGACACATTTACCAATCAATTCTAGCGCCTGTGTAGAGATATGGTTTAGAAGAATGTGGTGCGATATGTCGAAAAAACTTACAAAATATAGACCAACAACAGTAAAAGATACGACGCACTATTGCATCGACATTATTCTACATACCGAACAATGTGTTAATGACGACTTGAATATGCCGTATGTAAACGATATCTAATGTGAAGCAATACAAAAAGTTCTTAATTATGAATCTTCTAGTGTACAGAATGCTTTTTGTAGAACATCCAATTAGCTATAATAGACGACTGAAAAGAAGAAAATGGTGTCACGATGCTCTTCCGATCACCGATGGTTCGGTGTGATATTGCATCGTATGCTAGAAGAAAAACCGTTTTACCGCGATGAAAATCTAACCTTAACTGGATTAGTTATCAGTTTTGTTATTTGTTTTTATTTTTTTAGTTTTTGAGCAATGTTTGTGGCCAATTATAGCCGGTACGACAATTATTTAAAAAAAAAAATATTTTCACTTAACGTCAAAATTTATTGCGGAGTAAATACGATTTGGCAGCAATTACAAACATAAATAATTATATAAATCTCTGATTTTTTAACTTCGTGAATATAATAATTGTTATTTTATATTCTGTTAATATATATATAAATCACGTATACAGTAAAAATTTTATCAATCGTAAGCTATTCTACCAAAAACGCTTCGTTTATCTATTTGTCTAATTAATGAAAATTATCTACTTGTAGTATTTTTTCGAATTCGCGAAATAATTAATTTGCAATAGAAAATATCATTCTAATATTTGAACACGATAAGTCTCCCACATTCACGTTTGACGGAATTTACACGTAATTTTAAATTGTCCGTTAACACTTTAAAATCTGCGAACACGCCTTATGCACACGTTTCTCAAATTATTTCTTTGTCTACTGGTATATTTTTTAAGACTGTTTTTTGACGAATGTTCAAAACAGAAAGAACCATTTATTTACATAGTGACAGTAGAAATAAACATACTTTACAGTATTGCCTAATAAACGTCTCTCTGAAAAACGACGAATAAATGTTATAAAAATAAATCAATAAAAAATTTGAAAATAATAATTGGTAATTAGTAGGAAAAAATTAAACGGAAATATGAAAATTTATTCTGTAGAAACGGAAAAGGAGAATTTTTACGGAATGTCTAAATTTGTAATAAATATAATTGACGCCGAAGAATGTAATCTTATACAATCGCTTAAAAATGTTCAATTTACAAGATTTGTACACAAAAAAATTAAAAATTTTTTTTTTTTTCAAATTTAAGCATACAATCTTAATTGTTAAATTAAATAAATACCGGTATTAGTAAATGTTTAATAATTAAATAAGTCTAGTAATTTAATCTAGCCTATGTCTACGTTTAAGATGTCTGATATCATAACCGATATCTAACAGTTGTATTTCTTCCACATTTACAAGTCGTTTCTGTTGTATTTTAACAAACCTCTTAATGACATTTTTGACAGTAGCTATCTGAAGGTCCGTATGAATATCATCATTGCGTGAATATCGATGATTACCCGTAATGTGATACCGTGACGTCACTGTATCATTTCTCGAAGCGTGTAGTCCGATAAGGCAAAGCGATTTGCTTGTACAGCAGTAATTTGCGTAATGTATCCAGTACTGATTGTATATACCTATTAATCAATTGAGCTTTCATTTTTACATGAACTTCTCCGTGACGTACGTTTATCCGCATCGTATCTAGAGATATCTTGCGGAAACCACTTTTTTTAAAGGCTTTATGAATCCCGATTAGTTTCACACATTACACGTGTGTGTAATATTGCGCTTAAATAGGTGAAATAATGTAATTTATAATATTATCTTTCGTTTAGATTAATTCTATCATAAATGGGACGGTCTTCTGCGTAGTTATAATAAATTTTATAATAATGATTTTTTTATGCGGATTTTTTCCTAGATTCGTCGAATTATTTACAAAAATCGGCCGGTAACGCTAACGGTAGCAGCGATATTTCGTTAAAAGATACAAGCGAACGTGTTTTAAATATCGAGAAATGTAAAGTGGACGAAGATATTCGAAAGAAGGAAAAAAATATTTCGCATCTCTACTTAACGCTGTCCAGACTGACGAAAAAGTCTACCTTATATAATGACGTGGAAAAGAAAATGATCAGAGCTCAAAACGAATTAGCACATTTACAAAAGAGAGAATCGAATATAACTAAAGAGAAATCATTCAGAGACACTATGAAACAAATGACGACTTTTTAAACGTTTTAATTTTACCAATCTAAAAAAAAGTAAAGAATATAACGTTTATCATTATTTCCTCCTAAATAGTATTGTAACGGTCTCAATAATAAAAAATTTATCGTTATATTTTTTTAATAACTTATATATTTTAATATAAACGCGAGTTTTGAAAACATTTAATGAAGAAGAATCAGTCGTATAGGAAATATTATAGCTCGTGTTATAAAGCTTTTAAAATGTGCGCACGTTTCAGCTGTAATATTTGTGGTCGTATTTGTCAAGTGCTTGTTGGTCTAATCTTTACACCTTTCGTACTCGTAATTAATTCCCCCTTTCCTGTTCCCCTTATGCAGACGGCTTAATTCGGACACGAGTGTCGATTTTATTATTATTATGATTATTATATATATATATGTATGCATGTATGTATGTATAATTTTTAATGTATTGTAATTTATGTGTGAAATTTGCTATATAATGTATATACGAATAAATGATAGGCGTGAACATGTTGAAAGATACAGGGGTGTAAAGAAAGACCGAAAAAATTGTACGACGATAGAATTAAGCGAGACGAAAATGAATAAATAATTGAAATAGAAATCGTTCGTTTTGTATATCGTCGATTTTTAAAAAGTTCATATCTCCGTTATTTATTAAATTGGCGTTTATAATAAATTTATCGAATTGAAAAAAAAAACATCTGTGCCTCGAAGAGCAGGGAAAAAGTGAAACAGTCATTTTTCGATAAAGAGGTTTTTTTTAATTTTTACGCGTGTATATATATAAACACCCCCACGCACACACATACGCACATATATATATATATATATATATATATATATATATAAGAATAATCTTACGCATAAACGCGGTTTGACGTTTAACGACAGGCGTTGGAAGGGCGGTACATGCGAACGGGATATATATGTATGTATATATATATATATACATATATCCGTCCGTTACTTCGTTAACACACCTAACGCAACAAAACGTGGTTTATGTATATATATATATATATATATATATATATATATATATATATATGTGTGTGTGTGTATATCCGTCTGTTATTTCCGCTCGCTCGCCGTTTTGCCGGTTAACTTCCCACATAAACTGCGCAAATAGAAGTTTCACCTTCAAAAAATAAAATGATTTTAAAGAAAATAAAAGCCTTATAAATAATTATAACAAAGGAAATTTATGATAAAATTAAAATTGTAATGAAATTTGTTGAAAATAGGTGAATACACCTACATATATATATAACAAATAAACAGATCGTTAGATACATGTATGCATACATACATTATATACAAATAATACAACTTTCAAATGCATGTATTTATGAACATACAATATATATTATATAGTTCTAAGTATGAATAATGATTGTTTATGGTGATTATATATATATATATATATATATATATATATATATATATATATATATATATATATATATATATATATATATATATATAATATATAACGGCGAAATAAATTAGTGAAAAATTACTGGAATACCCCAACCCATGTCTTGAGCGATATCATACAGAAAGGAATGGATCGGGGCAAGAGGAATACAATATATGTAAACTTTTGTTCTACTTTTACAATGATGATGATTATATATATATATATATATATATATATATATATATATATATATATATATGTACATATAAAATACATAAATTTAGCAAAATATATCTTACGAGGGGCTTCTTATTACAACATTGCTTGAACTTACTGATTGGTTTCTTTGAATAAACTCGAAATATTTCGTTTCTGAAAATATTTTATTTCGTGCAAAATATATAAAAGTAACCGTTGAAGAACGTCGTTAGTGACGATGATATAACCGAAACTATTTAGTGTAGCCTGGGAAGGTGTATTTATGGCTTCCAACCGGAGTTGAATGGGTATTCAAATATATGAAGAAACCTAAGTCACATTTCGCTTGATGATGTATTCCTAATAGGCAAAAAAACACGGAAGAAATACAAGTCGTGCTGACGGAACCTAATACACATTCCGAAAGGATTGGATTAAAGATAAATCAGTAAAAAACGAAGATAATGACGAACATACAATGAAGGACACGATGATAAGTGTAAGTAACGAAAAAATCGAAGCAGATACCTGTATTGAGTACAAGAAGTCACAATAGAAAATAAAAACATGCCCAATTAGAGATAAAAAGGAGAATCCGCTGGATAGCATTTGGAAAGTTAATCAAAGTTTTCAGAAATAAAGAGGTACCGACGAATAGCCTGAAAAGTAAATAGCGCTCGTACGGAGCTGAAACGTGGTAGTTACAGTTAGAAGAATTGGGAAAACTCAAACGGTACACAAAATAATTATTCTCAATATAATACTGAAGGACAACATGATGATTTCATGGATAAAACAACATCAAGCAAAATTACTGGATGCTGTATTGCCAGGCTATAAAATGAGTTGGGCAGTACATATCGCTAGATAAGACGATGATAGGTGGACTAAACTATGAAGCAATGCGGGTCAATTGACACAGTATGTTTAGGAAATGCTTACACCCAGCAGTGGGTTGATATAGAGGCACATCGATATATATAAATATATATAGATATATATATATATATATATATATATATATAATGATCTATAGATATCGAAACAATCGCGCGGAATAAATAATTAAAATGCGAGTTAGAAAACTAAAAATTGTTTAATTTACATATATCCGGGTGAATATAATGTTCGTGTAACTTTAAATTTTGTTAGATCGATCAAAAAGAACAAGGTACACGTGTACTTGCAATATTTATTATCTTAAAAAACTCGTTATCCTGTGCTACATTGCTTCCCGTAAACTTCCGATATTTTCATCGGTGCTAACTTAATTTTTTTTTCGAAATTCCTTGATCTCGTCGTAAAGTTTTTTCGTCTATTTATAAATATAACTGTGGATGTTCGAATTTAGTGTTTCATTTTAGGTACGTTACGCGATCTTTAAAAGAATTTCGTTTTCAATTAATGAGAAAAAAGATATTTACCATTATTTGCTCTATAATATTGTTAAAATTCTGTCCGCAATTAGTATGTCAAACTTTCATGCACGACTTTTAACGCGATTTATTAAATTGAAGTAGGCGAAAAGTGTACATATATCAAACGATTTCTAACATAAACTTAGTACAGCGGTAATACTCCGCGTGGTTGTTTAGTTTATAGTATTTCTTGTATTTCGATTAATTTCTCTAAAGTGATTTATACAAAATTTCGATTATATTTGTTATCGGTACTTATTATATTAATTTGAGTGACTAAAAATAAAACTAAAAGTCTACATTCTGAGCAAAAGCCTCTCTCAGCCTCGTTCATTTACTTTTTCGTTTAGACGATACTCTTGTTAAACCTGTCGTCCATCGTTAGGGGATCTCTCTATTCCGTTATGTACTAATTATTAATATCGTCCGGCTGAGTGCCTTTTTCTTTTTTCTTACGCATTCATCGACAAAGTATAAAACAATTTGTTACCTTTAATATTATCTTCACGTCGAATATTTTCCCATTGACCTTATACAATATTACATTTTTTTTTCATTTCTATTTGAACTGTTTCTTTTTGTTGCGGATCCACGTTCAGGGTACGTATACATCACCGGTAGCATGTAGAGCTCTGTTAATAACGACCTCCAGTCTGTCGCAATTCTTCTTTGTACTTCTGAAACTATACTTCCCAGTGTTCTATTCTTCCAAACAAAAAGAAAAGTTTATTTACACTACTATAATTCGACCTAACGCTTTAGTTTTCAATTCCGACAGTACAGAATGCTAAGAGTGGTACAATATATCGAATGCTGCTAAATATAAAAAAAAATTCAACAGATGCTCTGACAAATTGATATTTACGGTATTCGTTAATAACGTTTCGGCAAAATTTTATTAATGATTAAACATAATTTATGACTATGGCTGCGCATTATACGCGTTACAAATATCGCCGTTTCGAAATTTACTATTATTCTTTTTATTTAACAATTTTTATGTTATATTACTATTTTGTATAGTGCAGATTTTTTAATTTTATAATTATTATCAACTTTTTTTTATCTGCTTAATATTTCATAGCTATAATGTCGTTTTATGTACGAAATAATTAATAAATGTTTTCGACTCCGGTAAACTATTCTACGTATGCATTATTTCGTCTTCTATCTTTCTTCGCTAATATTGATAACAATTTTTGTTTCACTCTAACTAATTTGTGAACTCGCTCTTCCTTCATTTCTTAAATTGGTATCGTTTCTTTTAATTCGAATATCCTATTAGTACAACGTCGTCCGCGAGGTTATTTAAAAATTTCTCATTTACCTTTATGACCTCCGAATTTAAAATTTTGCGCCAAACGATTGAATATATTACCGAGAAATTATCACACACAACTTATAGAGCTCCCCCAATCGGTCGTACCTATCTAAAATTTAATCCTACACCATTGCGATCAAACTCCACCACGCGATTGTCAAATTTCTCCTAACTTCTCTAATTACCGACATTCTTTGTAAGACCGGAAAATTACCGCTGGAATTATATAGACACCGCTTGTTGCTTATTCTTATTTCCTTCATGTAACGGCAAATCCTCAACTACCTATGATGTAACACTCACTTCTATATCCTCTCACATCCAGCCTTTTTATCATCAGACGCGGAACATCCTTTCTTTTTTGCAAAAGAACCTATCTCCACCTTATCCATTCACTCCATCAGTTGTCACTTAAACCCAACATTTCGGTATATATTATACAGAAAATAATTAACATCAAATATTTCTATCACTGTACTCATTTCTTCCGCGCAAACTATCACCTGTTCTCTTTCGTCTTACTTTTCAGTCCTTTCAGCGCGGAACTATGTATCTAATTGTTATATTTCCGTGATTTCTCCTTATTTTCTATGCTCGGTTAACCCTCTTACCTGTATAAATCGAAACATCTAATGCGCGTCTGCATCTAGGGACGCACTAAAATTAAATCTCAACATCCGAATATTACCGAGAGGGTAATCGTACGCGCCTAAAATTGTCATTTTTTCAATCTCCAATCCATTTCAGTATGTCCAACCTGAATACGTTATTCAACACATCGTATAACTTGTACACGTTTTAAGTATGTGAGAGAAATATTTTCGAGTTTCTTCTTATTCTCCGTAACATTCCAAAAACTCGAACGTCCAAAACCTTTTAACATTCCTCGAAACAGCTAATCTATCACCCTCAAATGTAGATCCTCCCCTAAACACATGCCTCTGGTTTAGTTTGCGGTAGATCGTGCGTAAAACTTCGTTTTAAAACAGATGTTCCATTCGGATCATTTCAATTCCATTAAAACCTTTTATAATTTTAGAATTTTTCCCGTAATTCTTGTTAATCTAAATTCTAATTTTATACAAAAGTAATAATTGCTAAATGTACGAGATCTTTATATTTAATGCGAATATTGTTAAATTTCACATAGTGGTTATAATTAATTATTTCGTTTCGATGTCCTTATTTTACATATACTTGACGTGCGCATGCGTTGTTTTCTGTCATTGGACATTAATAACCTAATCGAACCGAAATAAATCACATTTCGCTATATAGAAAAATATTTGTTGTGCAACTTTTATTAGCGGAACAGTGTATATAATATAACGCTACATTATTATTGGTTTACCGTTTTCAAGGGGCATTTCATTTTAATATTATGTCAGCAACCCGGCAGCTGTCTTTGTTGACGTACGTGTCTTATGCTAAGGGCTATTGTCCTTTATTTTTCGTCTGATATTCGTGAGGGTGTTACGCTATTCTCGCTACTACTACCACTACTATACTATTACTATTGCACTGCTGTTCGATAATAAACTTAGCTTGCACCCCCTTTGGGTCCATTTTATATTTGGTAATATCCCCCGGCGTAATTTGCTTCTATGTATTTCTACTATTATTTATTTTCTTTCTTTTTTCCTCAACTCGGTTCATATGCTGCCAACGGCATCGTGCTCCGACCTCCAGGTGAACTCACTGATTCCCTCCGTCCGTCACCTCTTGTTAAAAAGTTTGTAACAGACTACGTAATGACAGCGCCGCATACCCGCTCTTAATCGACCAACAGCATTTCGTACATAATAAAATATATACAATATGCAACAGCCGAGTTGTGATAGCGACATTGTTTCACGTTGTCGTTTTGGTTGTGTTCGCGCTTTTATTCGGACAATAATTAAGTATATATATATATATTTATTTTAAAATTCGATTCCAATTTGTTGTTTTTCGCGAATTTATTATGCACAGCTTTTTATAACGCGTTAAATTTGCTTTTTCATTTTGAAAGTTTTCCAGACGAAGTACGTCGAATGTTCGGTTAAAACCTGTTGCTTCTACGTTAGTAAATTATTATATTAGTAAGTTATTTTTTTATTGTAACATATTCTATATTTATATCGAAATGTTATCAGTGTCGTGTAACTTTTAGGGGTAAACATGTTTATTTCAAACGTACATTTTGAATTTGAGGAATAATACGTTAAATAGACGTGTACGTAATCTGAAATATTCGTAGCTCCTATTATAAATACGAGCATTTCGCGAGAAATATAATTTTAAGGAAATATTAGATGAATTTATGCGCGGGTGGGTGATGTAAACTTTTATACGGAGGTAAAGAAAAATTTGTATATAATAGAGATATAAAATAAACGATCAAGTCGTGTTCTAAATTTTATTAGATAATTTCGTTTTTTTAACGACTCTTTATGCGCAGGTGGGCCTCTGAAACTAATATAAAATAGCGTTTGTCATTAAAACCTATACGCGGCTACATTAAGACTGTATGTTATTTTAATTTTATTTTATTCGTTTAAAATTCATCCTCGAATTGTTTTTATATATTAATAAAATTTCATTTGATTATTTGTATTAACATCGATTATATTTCGTCGATGAATACGCATTTACTTTCTATATTTTTAATTTTATAATGCCGTTTAATCGTTCGCGAGGATAAAGTGCGGATTTACGATTGAAAATTTTTATCAGTATACGTAGTTTTCAAAATTTATTGAATTATCGGTATACGTAGGAAATTAACTAATAATAAGAAATTAGTTGCACTATCCTGCTTATATGGTTAAGACTTTATGAGTTTAGTTGAATACATAATATCAGCAGCCTAGCTTAAAATTAAACGGTATCGTTTAAAGAATTTGTATTTTTTCAAATTTTACATAAAATATATAACGTTTCGATCTATTATTAAATAATTTTTCGAAATTAGTTTTATATTATTTTTTAACGACGTTCCTACCGGAAACATATTCTCTATTGACACGTCGTTCATAAGTTCCTCGAATATATATATATATATAATTACATGAAAGTGTACTAGCCATTATAAATGAACAATCCGTTTTTTACATTAATTTGTAGGATATATTTAATAAATTTTAAATTTTTTCAGTTATCCTTTTAAAATCGGTTGTTTCATTTTCATATCGAGATGTAAGTAACCGGGAGAAGAGATAATTGTAATTTTTAAAAATAATCATTGTAGTTATCGAATTTGATTGACCATTAAACTGGTAACGGTTATTCAGAAACAGTACGGATAGATTACGATTTGTTTGGACATATAGTAGAGAGAGCGTCGTTTTTAAGATTATTTTTAACATGGCAGACATTATTCATTCGTTTTACGAATATTCCAAGGTATTTCTTCAGCGTACGTTGCACTAAAATTAGGCTTAACCGATACGCGACAGTAATAATTTTCTGTAAACAGGTTAAATTAGAATGTTTCGGATCAGTGGCGTAGCCAGACTTGGTTGAATAGGGGGGTTTAAACAAAACTAAATTAAAACAGTAAACCCGAGTTAAATTGAACTTTAAGTAAATAACCAAAACTCAAGTAGGTTAAAGCAATCCAACTCACCAGAGTTATTTTTATACTTAAATAAAACAGGGACAGTCAGTATCAATATAACGGAAACGAAATCAACAGATGAACAAGATTACATATAACAATTACTATTGTAATATATTACAAAACTATTTATTTGCTTCAAAAACAACGAAATTTAAATAAAATAAATGAAAATAATAATAAAAAAAACAAAATACTGCATTTAACAACGAGTATATAATTTCTTATTATCAGATTAATTCCAGTGGGGGTGGGTTCAGACCCCCATAACCTCCCCCTGGCTACGCCGCTCTTTCGGATGAATCCTTTTGTACGAAAAATATTTTATTTGTTTATTTTAAGAAAAAACAGGACTTTTAATACTCTTCTGAAAGTGTCGAAGCGACTAATTCTGTTCGAGGAATTACTGTGTTATATATATATATATATATATATATATATATATATATATATATATATATATATATATATATACATATTTATTAAAAATAATATTAAAAAGACGAACCCAAATACACGAAGGGTTAATAATTCGTCTAATAGAAGGGATGCATCCGGGAAAGAATGTGATTGGAAGGCAGCCAACAGATTACATTTCACAGATACTCGAAGATGTGACGGCGTCATCGTATGAAGAACTGAAACGTATGGCGTAGAATCAACAGAGATGGAAATCAGTGACAAACCAATCTTAGGATCGAGCACAATATGATAATGATGATATATATGTGTGCGCTTGTGTATGTGATTTAGTATGATCGCGTAAAATAACTAGATTACCGTTGAACCTAGTATTCATTTTAAGTTGTTCTACTAACGTATTTAGCGAATTTCATACTAAATATGCAATTGCAATAACAGGTCGACCAGTGAGACAAGAGTGGAACCTAATAACATATTCATTTACTAAAATTAGTTTAGTATTACGAAGTATATTAGTAAATACTACACTTTAATCTTAGTCAACAGGTCTAGAAACTGTGAATGTGGTTAAGTTTATTGACTTCGTTTAAAGGATGCGCTATTAAAAAAAAAAAGTGAATAAGGATATATCTCCTTAGTTGTAATTTTTTCGTCGGAAATAGATTTGTAGGTAGTTAAAATCAGTCGAAATAATATCGTTTCGAATTGGGGTTAATTACAAAATGAAATATTGCACGGGTCTATATATTTAGTTGACGCGTGTGTATTTGCAATGGTACATGTGCATAGGTGTTTGTGACGACCGTGTTGAGAGTTAAATGCAAATATAATCCGGGATTACTCGACGGGTACTTACCTCATGACCGCTAAAAAAAAACTAGTTGTCTTGTTCGATTGGTTAGATTTGAGTAGCCGAGTGTATATACGTATTTGTGTTTTTTTTTTTCTCAGTAACGCGATGATAGCGATCCTCCCGACTTTAACTTACAGCGCTGGAGTCTGGTAAAGAAGACCCCTATTTTTATTTGTTGCGCTTAATATTCTCGCTTTTTCGGTTTCTACTTATTTCATGAGAAGTGTAACGTCCTTCTATTTTCCAGTAGTAAACACCATATGGGTTGTGGTGGTAGTGTTAGTGTATCATCTAGGTAAGCTGGATCGCGCGCGAAATGTGTTGGCCACCGGTATTTAGGCGAATTGTGGCGGGACAATGCCGATACGACGTCCATGATATTAGTGCTTTTATACATATATACACATTTATATATATATATATATATATATATATATATATATATATACGCACACTAAACGGAATAAGCGCGTAAATAAACTCCAGATCAAGTTCTTTACACCATTACCAGCTTGTTATATTACGTTTAACGCGTTAGTAGATTGATTTAGTTCAGTTCAGTCGTTCCCTTCGACTTAAATTTTAGTACGCCTATATCCTGGACATCGCGTTTTGTTTGGTACACGATGAAATCGTATACGATATTACCTACTATGCGGTCGTTTGTAAATGTACTAACAGTAGAATGTTTTTGTAACGAGAGAAGAGTACGGGACTAACTCCAGCAATTGCGGGACATTTCCAGCGGAGCCTGTTTGGTGGCAGCCTTCAAGGTCGCGCGGAGGATTGCCCCTTTTATACTAATTGTGTGATACCAGCTCTTCTGGTTATGTTCGATTCTACTTCACACGCACACACACACACGTATACATATAATATATATATGTTAACCGTATACCTAAGTGCACTGTTGTCTATAGATACGATGTTGCGATGTAATATTTTCACGGCGAACGAAATTCTTCATCGTCGATTTCGCGCTGTCTTATAAAATATCTCCGAGTATTGAACGAACGACAAAGAAAGAGTTCAATCCTCCGAACGTGGCCATAGTTGCGTTATTTCGACCTAACGGTAAATTAGGTGATATTGGCCTATGCGTTCTAAAAAAAAATAAAAAAAATAAAATAAAAAAAATACAACCGCGTTTACGACAAAACGGTGGTGTGTCGAAAAAAGATGACGGTATTAATAAAGAATCCTTTCAGATGATTGCTGTTCACTCCAACTGTATCTCCGGTACATCGCTCGCGCATTATTAACGTTCTGAAAATTTGCGTCCTATACATTATTCTGATATGAGCGCACACACATACACACACACATATGTATATATGCATTTTCATTGGCTATTAGTTCGTTCATCCGTTCGATACTTCCAGAATTGCCGTGTTCTTATTTTTTGACTTTATCGTTTTATTCTTTTTCGCTTATGCGTCTGTCTTTTTCGATCCCTTCATTTGTCGAATGTAACTGTATTGCGTCGACCTCAAAGTTACATTAACCTTGAATGAGATACAACCGTGTAACATTTTGTCTGAATTTATACACCGGCGATATTGTCACGCCTCTAACATCGACAACTTCTTTTTCGTCAGAAATATTTATCACAATTCCTTTTTATTTTTATCTATCCTTATATTTTAAGGATTACCTTTATCGCACATCGAAAAGAGCTGTTTTTTTTTTCTGCTTTTTTTTTACTAATTACGTATTTCTTAGTCGTCCTAGAAATAATGAAGCGTATAGGATAACATTACGATAAATTATAACACCGACGTTGGATATATCGTCAAATACCAGAGAAGTATTAACGATATGAAAATTATACACTACAGATAACTTTTGTCGTATGCTACGTGGAACTCCGTTAGGGAGTGTCTCCTTTTAAACCTATCTTGTACCCAAGATGTGTGTATATAGAAGGTGGTCACTCCATTAGGGAGTGTCTCTTTTTAAACCTATCTTGTACCCAAGGTGTGTGTATATAGAAGATGGTCACTCCATTAGGGAGAGTCTCCTTTTAAACCTATCTTGTACCCAATGTGTGTGTATATAGAAGGTGGTCACTCCATTAGGAAGTCCCTCCTTTTAAACCTATCTTGTACCCAATGTGTGTGTATATAGAAGGTGGTCACTCCATTAGGGAGTCCCTCCTTTTAATTGTACCCAAGGTGTGTGTATATAGAAGGTGTTCAATTTTTGAAAATTAGTTTTTTTTTATGTCTTTTTCTTTTTCTTCTTTGCCCATATTACATCATCGATTTGATGTAGACCTCCATTAACATTTTCCATCTTCCTCTATCTTGAGTTTTCCGAAGCCACTGTTTTTCCGTGGTTCTAACAATGTCGTTGGTCCATCTTCTGTTTGGACGTCCTTTATTTCTTCTCCCATTGTATGGTCTCATACTACCAGTTCTTTTGTCCACCTTCCATCAGGTTGTCTTCCAGCCCATGACCAATTGATATTCTTTTACCATGCTTTTTTGTGAGCGGCCATGTTTCTGTAGCGTATGTCATTACTGGTATTACACATTGATTAAATAATTTTGCTCTATTTTCTTTACTAATTCTGTTTTTGAGCGTGCGTTTTATTTCATGATAAGCGATCCATCCATTTATTATTTTTCCAGCTATGTCGGGGCTTGTTTGTTCTTTCATTGTTGTGAAAACTTTGCCCAAATACACAAATTTGTCTACTTCTTCTATAATATGTAATTTTATTTTATCAGTCAATCGCCGAGTTTCTCTATTTTGATCATATTTCATGTACTTAGTTTTTTTAGGGTATTTATCTTTAATCCTACCGGTTTTACTGTCATCTCCAATTCCTGTAATATGTCTTGTAGTTTGTTCTTGTGTTACAATTACTATATCGTCTGCAAAACGTAAATGGTGTAGATATTTTCCATTGATATTTATACCCTTTCTATTCTAATTGAACGATTTCATTGCATAATCTAGCACTGCTGTAAACAGTTTCGGGGGTATAGTGTCTCCCTGTCTTACACCTTTTAGTACTGGAAAATGGTGGTGTTTTTTCGTATAAGCTGACGCTAGCTGTAGCAGAAGAGTTGTATATATTAATTAAAAGATCAGTATATGCCTTTGCCGATTTTTTCAGTGCTTGCACTATAGAATGTATGTATACTGAGTCGAACGCTTTCTCAAAGTCTACAAATCCTAGCTACAAAGGCAGGTTGTATTCTTTACATTCCTGGATTAATAGTGTAAGCGTTTGAATACTAATGTGTTATTATATTTGCGTCTGAATCCCTCTCGTTCGACCGGTTGTTGTTCATCTAGTGTTTTCTCCGACCTATTCGTTATTATCCTTGTAAACAACTTGTATACGGCTGATGTCTATAATTTTTTAGATCTTTTTATCTCCTTTTTTATGTAATACGACTATTATTGCATTGTTCCACGACGTTGGTATTTCCTGTATACAACGATTGAACATACACGTCAGCTGTTTTACCACGGGTCTACCACCATATTTCAATATTTCGGCCCTGGTGCTTTACTTTCATTTGCTTTATTGAAAATATTGTTTCACTTTCTAATATTTCGGGTAAATCATTTGTACCGACCGAACACGGTGCAGTAGTGCAATGATCTGTGTATGTATTGTCCGTATACAACGATTTATAGAATTTACGTACACAGTTCGAATTATTTCGTCTCTGTCAGTTATTTCTTCCTGGGATTCATTATATACGGATATGATTTCTTTTTTGCTTATGCTTCTTCTTAGAATGGAGATTTATAAATCTAGTTAAATCGTCTTCCGAAAAATGAATCGAACACATGGGATGAATCTAGATTCCAATTACCACTCCGTGTACACAAGTGAACCCATTTTTGTCTTATCGTAGGGTTTTTAGGAAACTTATGATACATAGTTCCATTTACGACGCTATTATTATACGTGCCAACTGTGCAACGTGTTCCAAGCATGATGATTTCGCAATATCAACGTTAGTTGCACGTTAATTTTACAGAGGGTAGATACACAGGACGATTTATAAACTGAACCTTTACTTAAAGTTTTTAATTAAAATAGTTGTTTAAAGTATGAAATTAAAAAATTGGTATGTACAGAAACAATGCTAATAAAAGAATATATATATATATTTTTAAATTATCTCCTTCCTGTTTGAAATCATGAATCTTTCGATCTGAAGACTTTCATTTATTTCAAATTAAAATTTTCACAATACAACATTTAGTTAGCTGATTAAACAGTATAATTTGTATTCAACTTTATCGCTGAAATCGTAAAATAATTATCAGTAATTAAAAGAAAAGCACACTAAGTTTTGTTTAATTATAATTTCGAAAAAGAAACAATAACAACGGAAAGTTATATTTAAAAACAAAACAATGGCCAAAATAAAATTATTGCCGAGCTGACAATTACTTCGTCAAATAACATTTGGGTCTAGCGCCTACGTCATCATACCGGTTATTTTGTACCGCACACGTACACCATTGAATGAGACAACCTTCCTTGTACTAACCTTGCCTTGTACTCACTGCGGAGGGCCTCATTCGTATTAGTCGAGCAGACGCGAAACTTAACTTATGAGTATCATACTTGGAACCATCGTTGATGTATATCGTTACCCTTCCTCCGATGATGACATCTATCGCGATCCAGGAATGAAGTCGATCAATGATGCGATTAAATATTTTTCAGTTGACCATCACAAGAGACTTTGCCGAATTTCAAAGTTGAAACTATTACATTTCTGGACAATGGCAAAGTGACACGTCGATTTAAGACACTATATAGCTACTATTGAATCATAGAGGTTTCGGTTATTGACTAAATGATCTTACTTATGTTTTCCTTTTAAACTTTACTACATTTATGATTACGTATTTAACTGTTTAGTTAAATTTGCGCTACTCTTACATACATATATATATATATAAAGTTGTACACGTTGAAAGTAATATCATTCATTATGCATAATTAAATTGTTCTGATAAATGTGTAGCATCTTTATTTTTTTGCGTTAGACATTTTCACACATATGAATGGACATAACCGCGTGCATTTTTATTTAATGAGCTCCTATTGAATATGTAATTATTTGTAAAATAGTCCATTTCTAGATATATTTATCAGTCTATTGAATAATGATTTATAGTGTTGATAGCTGCATGAGCCAAGCAGCAGCTGCTGAGGTAGTATTCCTGCAGAATTATTATCGAACGCTTTTTGTTAGTGCTTGAATAGCAACGGTATGTATTTTAAATATGACGTCATTTTGATGACTTTGGTTTTATATTGTAATCTCTGATAAAGACTATTGTTTGGTTACTCACTACAATATTTCTTAGAAATCTTTTTTTTTTTCACTTGCATTGCCTGTTAATAGACAAGTTTACATTCTCTTGTAACGCCTGCAAAAAAAAACATATATGAAATGAAGTTCAAACAAAAGGGCATTCTTGCCGTATGTCCGCAAAAATTGTGAGATTTTGATAAAATTGTTTTTGTTTTATTCATCTCGAACCGCAAATATTAAACCCCCTTGAGTAGAACTTTACATACATACGTTTGTTACATCTTTTAAAAGCCAATACGTATATAAATATAGCAAAAAATATATATCTTAAATTTCATTTTAAATGTTTAATACTTCCCGATTGAATACAAATACAAATACAATACAAATACAAATACAATACAAATACAAAAGCCTTTATTTCCATTATTTATAACACACCCATGTATAATATTCTATATATTATAACCTTAATACTTATATAATAGATATTATGTAGTACACTATATTTAAAACAGGAAATTTGAGCCCGTTGTCGAGCATTGCCCTCCTCTAATCAAGCATCCACATATTTCTTCCTCAATTGATTCCATTCCAGACGATTTTGAATTTTACGCATCCAATATTTTCCTGCGTGATTGACGATATCTTTGCTCCATCTTGTTTTTGGTCTTTTCCTCTTAATTCTCTTGCCTAATGGTAACCATTCCGTGCTTGGCCCATCTGTTCGGTTTCAACCGCATGACATGTCCAGCCCAATTCCACTTCATTTCACGTATTATTTGTAGAGCGTCCTCCATCTTCGATCTGGATCTTAATATTTTGTTACTTATCTTATCCAACCTAGTTACCCCAACCATTTTTCTTTCCATTGCTCTTTGAGCTATTTGTATTTTTTTACACAATTTACTCGTCAATGACCATGTTTGAGCGCCATAAGTAATGGTAGGGAGGACACGTGTGTTAAAGATTTGTGCTTTTTTAGTACGATCTAACTTAAGTCCAAATATTTATTTTAATGACCAAAATGTCTGACGCTATTCTTCGGTTTAGCTCTTTTTCCGTTCTATCTGTGAAGGAAACTAATTGTCCTACATATATAACATCATCTGTAACATCTTTCCGTTAATTTTAATTTCTATTTTATCTCCGTTTGTAATTAAACTCGTTTTTTCAAAGTTTATTTCGAGACCTTTTATTTTTGAATTAGCTTCTAGTTCCGTTAACATGCTTTTTAAAAATTGGTTTGCATGAGATTAAAGTTACATCATCTGCAAATCGTAGATTCGATTAAAGGTTCCGTTAATTTTTATACCCTTTTTTCCCAACTCAAATTTCTGAATATCTCCTCTAGCACAGCATTAAATAGAATTGGTGTCATCTCCTTGACGTACACCTCTTCTTAAGGGAAAATTTTCACCTTCTTTATCCAGAATAATCTTTCCATATCCATTATCGTATATAGTTTTTATAATTCTTATATATTTGGATTGTATATTTTATTTTTCTAGAGCCTGATACAAACCCTCGTGATAAATTGAAATGCCTTCCGAAAATCTACAAATGCTAGATCAATTTTCATGTTGTATTCGTCTGCCTTTTTCTATCAGCTGATTTACTGTATGTTGATTTTCTATAGTTGAAAAACCTGATAACCTGCTTGTTCTGGTTGTTGTTGGTCACCCGATACTTTATATATCCTTGCGTAGATTATTTTTGTGAATATCTTGTACAACGATTGCAACAAGCTTATTGGTCTATAATTTTTTATGTCTTCCTTTTTACCATTTTTGTATAATAATATTATTTCCATTGAAAACCATTGCCTGGGTACTATCTCTTCACTTAATATTAAATTAAACAAATATGTTATTTCTCTAGCTAGAACGCTTTTTTCTTGAGTTAGTATTTCGTTTGTGATTCCATCACTTCCTGTTGTTTTTTCTTTTCCCAAGTGGTTTAGTGCATTTTCTATTTTACCAAGAAACATGGAACGTCCATTTCCGTGCTTCCTATGGATATTGTGTAATTCGATACTTCGTAATAAATAAGTGAAAGTAGGACAAAACCTTATCATAATTAAACCCCCTTAGGATATTCCCACTTGCGGAGACGATAAAACGAAACTCCTTCATTGGTAGCAGGTTTAGGTAGAACCCCTAGCTTATTTATAATGGGATAAGGGTTTAGCTTGCAGTCGTTAAAGAATTTTTATTTATTATTAGCTGTATATAAGGTAATTTTTTTAAAACCGTGTGCATTCGATCTATTCTAATATAAAATGGAGCTTTCGGAATAATTCTGCAGCATTTGTTTTGGAAGCGTTGTAAGAATTAGAGCGACTTGTGTATGACCAAATAGGATATCGATATAATATTATCGGGCTTAAGATATTTTTGCAGATGATTAATTTATTATCGGTTTTATTAAAAATCGGGAATAGCTTAAAAGACGTTATATCGATGTTATTGATAAATTATTTAACTCGGCTATTCCATTCTATGGGTGGAGTTATCAACTGTTATAGGGCTTGTCTTTTTTTAGCGAATAATATTGACTGTCTTTTATTAGAATTTACGTTAATTTTCCATTTATCGAAATACGATTCTAATTTCTGGGTACCTGTTGTTGGGATTTTTTCTATAGTATCTTAGGCGATACGACGCGGGAAAAACAGCCGTATCATCTGTATACAATATCATATGCAGATATTTTAGGAATATCGTTAATAAATAACAGAAAAAGATAGGGATGGCCTGCGGTACTACAGCTGGGATAGATGTTAAAGTAGAATTAATGTTATCGATTTTAACCATAAAATTACTATTAAGTAATATTTTGTAAGCTTGATAATATAATTCAGAAATTTAAGTTGAATTAGGTTATATATCGAACCGAGATGACACGTAGTATCAAATGTCTATGTCTTAAAGAAGTACTCCAGTACGTTTATTCTAATTAAAACCATAAAATCTGTAATCCTCGCTAATCTGTATAAAATTTATCCCTAAATTCAAATTGTTCTTCAATAAGAATATTATTAATTTTCATAAAACATTTTAGCTTATTGAGAATAATGTTTTCAACTATTTTTCTATGAAGAAGATAGATAGGACGCAAGTTCACTGGATCAGAAGCATTCTTACCTGCTTTGAATTACTTTAGCGAACTCCGAAGAATTGGGATGGTTTAATAATTATTTCCTTGGTAAAGAAAATATTGTTGATATCGGTACATCGAAACTGTATTACGATGTTCTCGGAGAATATATTTCTATTCGATTTATTCACATTATCATTATCACTAACCTTGTCTGCAAATGCCGAAGCGTTTACACGATCCTAATGTAAAATCGAACTGGAAAGTGAATTCAAAAAAATATATATATGTATATACAACTAGACTTCGATATACGCGTTCCGAGTGTCCCGAATTCGAGCAAAGGATAATTCGTTTCGGAGCGCTCTCGTTCAGTGAATAAGCAGTAATTTATGCCATTTCCTTTGATTCTCTGCATCAGTATTTCCCGCGGTGAATTTTTGTGATAAATCCACGATTTCACATTACTTACCTCAAATATCGATAATTGGACAGTTTTTTTAATAGTCTTAAATTAATCCCTAATAATCGTGTCTGCCTATATTTTTCGTCATTTAAAGTATGCCTGTCGTATGTATATTATGATTTAAAATTGTTTTTTTTTTTTAATAATTTTTTTATCGTTAAATGTTATCGAAACGTCATTTTTTGCGTTTGTATATATATATATATTTATAAATATTTAATCGATGCGCATTTTTACTTTTATCGCATGTTTCTATTTTAAATTTGATAACTGGAACTGTTTTATATTTTTGTCAACGATTTATAATTATATCACGTTATTATTTTATATATTAATTTTTAGTAATTTCAAATAGGTTCTACATAATTTCATAAAAATTCACCATCGTGTTAAATTTTTCGCAGCCATTGAACATTAACCAAGTCTGTAGCGAGAAATGAATGAATCATCAAAAAGAGCTGGTTCATTTCAATAAGCGAACGGTTATGATCTGATTTCTAAAAAGAACGGTGTTTTGCCCATCTGTATTGCTAACACGCAAATATTATCTACTTTCCGGAAAGAGAGAGACAATCTGCAAAGGAGCGGCAATGTTGTAGTAGTAGTCCTTCTGAGCATACCGATAAAAAACGACTGTTCGATACGATGTCTCGTTTTCTGGACACCGACGTGGCGCCCGAACGTGACGAAGGAATTTTTTAAAGTCGTTGCCTTTTTAAAAAATCGATCGAAAGGAAAACAACTTCCATTTAGAAATTGCAAACAATGTTCGTTCTCGTTCTTCGCCGACTATAATCCGTCCGTCCCCGGAACAAATTTATACGTTCCTACCTTATTCCTAACGCTACTACTCTACTACTACTGACGTGCTCTTCTAGCTGAACTAACGTCACCGTTTAGATCTCCAGTTTTGTCCCGAACATACATCCGCGCAATGTCAAAAATATTGCCACGCTCTACGGCTTAGACCTCAGCTACGATAGAAGCGGTGACCGGTACTCGACAGAGCGATAAATAGTTGAACGTTATAAGCGGCTAAGAGACTACAATATTAGCGCGGGTTTGACGAGCGGCAATCATTCGTTAATGGCGTCATTTACTGTTGTCTTAAAATTGAATTTGAACTCCCGATATCAGAATATCAGTTTCTACATTCCTTAATTTCCTTTTACAAGCCATTATACGCACCATTCATTAGGACAACAAAGCTTGAGCGCCAGAAAAAAATATGTCTGACGTCAACTACGCCGCTTTTGATCCCAGCGTCGCCGCTCGGAAGCTAATGAGGATCGTAACCACCGGATGTGTCGCGACATTTAATTTCGATTAAAATGTATAGATCAGCGTCATCGCTTTAAGCTTCATCGCTCTACCGCTTAGCGCTCGCCACTTATTATAAGCCAAAGCCTAAGACGATAATTTCATAAAAGCGTCCGAATAATTGTTCACGGGAATCTCGTATCCTCGATTTACTCTTAATATATGTATATATATAAAAAAACACGCTTTAAACATTTTTTTCTTTTTTCACTAGCCATACATAATTCGTATCTTTGTTTATTTTATTTTTAACGATTTTATTTCTGAAAAAACCGGGAAAACCATTTATCTAGTGGTGTTTATTAATTTTTATAAATATGTTAGTTGTTTATGTCTTAGATGAAATTACAGTGGCGTAGCCAGAGTTGGTTGAAGCGGGGGGGGGGGGGTTTCCAAACAAAACTAAAAAACTAAATTATAATAGTAAACCCGAATTGAACTTTAAGTAAATAACCAAAACAAAAGTAGGTTAAACCCCAAAGGCAATGCAACTCACCAGAATTATTTTTATACTTATTAGACGTCGAATATGTAATTCTATTAGAAGCAATAGACGGCAGAAATATTTAACGTCACTGGAACATTTATTGAAGACAGACGTAGATGGTTACAAAGTACAATAAATTCTTGAAAAAATAAACGATAAATAATGATTTTATATTTTTATAATATATAGTAATACTTAATTAAAGTTAAAATTTAAAATCTATTCTTCGCATTTTTCTACAAAATTCTTCTAGTATCTCCTATATTACAAAACTATTTATTTACTTCAAAAACAACGAAATCTAAATAAAATAAATGAAAATAAAAAAAACAAAAAAGGTTTAACAAATGCAAAGCTGCATTTAACAACGAGTATATATTTTCTTATTATCAGATTGAATTCTAGGGGGGGTTCAGACCCCCAAAAAATCCCCCTGGCTACGCCACTGTGAAATTATATACAATTATATGGACGAATATTAATATGGATGCATGCTTGGTTTTATAGATGTATGTATGTATATATCATATTTTACCGTGCATGTGTTGTGCAATATATGTATATACAAAATAGGGTTAGAAACTAACACGCGACAGAAAGTTTTCATCATTATTTAATTCTTACTAATTACGGTGACGACACTCCGTATAACATCATATGCGTGCGCATCTGCGTCGCATATAAATAGTGCCTTGAATGCCAGTCCACTTTGTATGTAAAAAATAAACGTACGATGGCTAGTCACGACGTTCCGCAACGAACAATGCGATGATGATTATATATATATATATGTATATATTATCTTCTTCTTATACTCCTCACTTGTTTTCGAGTATGAGGTTATCGTCTAATTAGGATGCGGTTTAGTCTGCTAATGACAGTGCCGGTTGTGTGATATAAGTCCTATTCGGTGTGTTGTGATAAATTTACATTTATTGCACTTGAACATGTCACTGTGATTACTCTTCTTCTGTGTTACCGTCTTTGTCTTTTTCTTTACAGCTGGTTTCCCGCTGGTAACCGTTTTCTTAACTACCGCTGTTCATTTCCGGCCATTTTGCGCCACAATTTCCCCCATTCGTCTAATGTTGATGTCTTCTTTGTCAGGTCTTGCGCTACAACATAACTTTCGGGCGTCCGCAATGTATTTTTCCGTATAGTAATACGCCGTATAGAATCGTTTTGGGTATTCGCTCATTTCCCAAGCGAATAACATGACACAGCCATTTCATGCGCTTCTGTGTTAAATATTGTTCTATAGATAAACAATTGGATTTTGTTAACACTTCTGCATTTGTCACGCGATCTTTCCGTGTTATTCTGCTTTTTCTGCGTAATAGTCTCGTGTGGCAAAATTTAAGTTTACGGGTTTGTTTTTTCCTTATATGGCCATGTTTCGCTCCCAGACAAATGAAAATTAAACTTACTGCTGTCAACTTGGACTATCTCTGTTTTATTACGATTTATAGTCAATCCGAATTCAGCGAACACGGACATTAATCAATTGTGCGCTTTCTGTAGTAGTTTTTGCGGATTATGGCCAAAAAGTACCGAGTCATCAGCATATTGTAGACATACGATTTTGAAGGGGCTGGTTGCTGAACGAGTTTTATATTTCGTTAAATTATAAAGGCCTTTATCGAACCGGAATTTTATCCCTGCTTCCGATGATAAACGTTGTTGTAAGACCATATCTATCATGCCCATGTAGAAATTGAAGAGCATAGGATACGCATCCCTGCTTTACGGCCAGTATTAATATCAAAAGTGTCGGATCGTCCATCGTTACATATGACTGATCCTTTTGTTTTATCATAAAGTTGGATTATCAGTATTTTTCGTGGGCATCCTACTGTTTTTAAACATTCCCAGATTCTCGTTCTGTTTACTGAATCAAACTACTTTTTAACATCAATAAAGGCCACACATAATGAGGTATCTCCGGTTTTCTCTACTAATTATTTAAGGGAGAATATCATATCTGTAGCACTACGATGTTACCTAAATCCGCACTGTTCTTCTGAAAAATATGAGTTCAATATAGGTTTCAACTTATCATGTACAAGTTTACTAAATATCTTGGTAGCTGTACATAGAAGCGCAATTCCCCTGTAATTGGTACAATCTTCCTTATCGTTATTTTTGTATGTAGGAACTGCTTGTCTGAAATCAGCTGGTACCGTCTCTTCGCGCCATATTTTAATAAACAAGTTGTGCAGACATTTAAGCATCATTTCTCCTTTTATTTTATATATATCTGCCGGAATACCCTTATTGTTGTTTAAGCTTTTGACGGCATTTGATAATTATTCTTTGATAATTCTTCCAAACTCGTAGGTTCATTTAGTTCTATCCTATCCTCCATTTTAGTTATAGAGTCCAGTACGTTCTTGCTGAAGGTGCATTCATTGTTGAGTAGTTTTTTGAAATATTCTTGCAATCGTTTTTTAACATCATTTCTATTACGTAGTAGGTTTCCAGATCTATACTTGATTGCAACGTTCCGTCTATATTTAGGGCTGTAGATAGCTTTTATAGCGCTGAAGAAGCCTCGAGAATCATTTGTGTGTGATAATAGTTGAATTTCCGGTGCTTTGTTTTTGGAAATTGCAGAATGTCGTGCATATTGAGTATTTTAAAGTATCTCGCTTTATTTATTATCACCACCTGAAAACGGTGGTTCATATTTTTTTTATTTAATGCCACTTACGTGTGTGCTTACTGCAAATTTGGAGAACAATTATATATATATATAGTACCCACAGTTCCCTGTCATAAATAATATCGTTCATAAAAAGGAAAGACTGAAAGGCAGAGTATAGAAGATTGGAATAATAGGAATTAAAATTTATATTAAAGTCAGACAATTCCGACGAATTGTCTAATTTGAGTCTTCAAGAAGAAAACGGGTCATTTATCTTTTTATTCTTTTTTCCCGGCAGAACATAAGAATTCGCTGAGAATAGTTCAGTCCATTCGAGTAATTGGAAGTGCATCGCTGCACCGTTTCTTCGTTTTCAATCGTCTGCTAGATCTGGCTGGAAACTCGATAGTGAACATTCGGTGTACCATGGACTGAAGTTTCTTATAGAACCTTCGATGTTGTTCCATATAGACATCCTTTACATACGGAACGTTCAAGTCTGCATGCAATCTGTCGTTCGATGATTGTATGTAGAATTATGGACTGCCGTTGTTGTATTACCGAAGGTTATTTCGTCTCGTTGTTTCATATAATTCTCCGTTCTCGAGTTATAATCCCGGTAAATAGACATTCCGCTTTACGGCCAAGTTTAGAAATGATTTTCACCCTGTCATAGCTGTCTAGTACTAGTCATTATAGATCTTCTCGTATTTTCCACATGATCACGCCACACGTTAAACGTTTATCCGGTCTAAACTTGACATTTGGTTCATCTCGGAGAAGAGTTAAAAAGTCGTAATTTTATGCATTCGGTGGTGAGTTTAAATAAGAAAATTCAGAGGTGAAATTTCTTTTTAAAGCAAAAATAAATAAAAATGGTGATCGTTAAATTTTTTTCGACTCGCGAGAAAATCTTATTATAATCGGAAGTTATTTTTCTAAATTAAAAAAAAATTCCATGATTTTTTTAGCTTTCGGCGGTTGGTTTATAAATAAAACCAATTTTAAACGAGAATTACGATTTTTCATCTATATAGTCCAAATCGTTTTGTCTCGTTTCTCCTGTTATTCATCAGTGTTGCTTCGTACGAGTGTTTAAATGTTCACAGGAAAGTGCGCGTTTTCAAGCACGTTTTATATATATATATATATACATATATTAATATATACACATAGGACCCGGGGATGGCGGCTGTTATTAGTGGAGGGCACTGTATAGCATCGACCTTGGCCGTGCTCTGATGGTCGGCCATTGACATTGTGTACTATAGTCGTTATATTAAGAACGACTGCTGCCGCTAATATGTCGCTGTTGAGTTGGTTAACCGCTTAAGAGTGTACGTTCGCCGCGCCGTTATTGCCCCCGCTGACGTCTGCCGCCGGACGTCTGCCCCCGGACGTTTGAGTCCGCTCCTCAGTGAGTTATTATATAGATACATACAGTACAGGGTGTGTGATAAAAGCAAAGACAGAAACTGACGGTGTGGAATTCGTACGGATGGTTATGATCGTGTTCACGTAAGTTTATTGACGGGTTCTAAACGCGCGTTTTTCATTTTTTATTTTAAATCATTTAATAAAGGTCGTTGGTTTTTAATGAACTACTTTTTAAACAACGTACGCTTCATAATAATAATAATAATATAATAACAATATTTAATAATAATAATAAATAATAATAATAATAATAATGTCCCGGTTTTTATAATTATCGTTATTATTATTATTTTATCCATAATTAAAATTTTATCAGATGGGCCAGAAATTCTAGTTTTCTTTATTTTACATTTGCAATTAGACGATAATTATGTTTTACGTTTGATTTGTTTTTCGTCATTATTCGGTGTGGAGGATAAAAAAAGCAACACGATATTAGGCGGATTCGCGATAATAAAAGTGAGTACATTAAAAAAAAAACCGATTAATTATATCAATACGATTTAATCAATTTATAATAAAACATCGGTTATATACGGAAGTGCTCTAAATGGATTTGCGCAATATTTTCTGTACATATAAATATATATGTTTATGTTTGTTCACACATATATTATATAAAATATAAATAAGTACTCATATTTGTCAGGTGTGCAATTTATAAATTTACAGTTTCGAACATACCTAATAATTCATTATGCACGTATTAAATATTGAATATATATATATATCATCATCATCAGATCGTTTGCCTTTATAGGGAATTGCGTATATCCATTTCCATTCATATATGTAATTTTTCGAGGTTCTTGCAATAGATTTCTTGCGTTAACTCTTCCTCTTGTTGGTCTCCCTTGTTATAATCATCGTATTGCGAGCCTGAAAATGACAAAATGACATCTTGTCGGATTTTATTATGCGCTATATATTTCTTTTTCTTGTTTTTAATATCGTCTACTATGTTTTTCTGATTTTCTCCCATTTTCTTTAAGACCTCTCCCCGTTGGTTATGTAATCTTTCTAGGATATTCATAATACCACATGTCGAGCAGATAATTTTTCTTTCATATTCCGCGCTCATGGTCCACCTTTCACAGGCGTCTTTTAATGCACATCATATTTAGCGTGATATGTATCATCATCATGGTCTCATGTGTCCGTTACCGAACGTAGCCTAATATTTTATTAATTCTTTTCCTGTCAGTAAAGTTATACCGGTTCGTCATATTTTGTATCCATGTTACTCTTTTCCTTCCGGGTGGTCTCTTTCACGAGAACTTGCCATGTATTGATGCGTTATGTGTCCTATATATAATATATATATATATATTATATATATATATATTTGTTATATATATATATATATATATATTGTATTTATATATATATTTATTATATTTATATATATATTTATTATATTTATATATATTTATATATATATATATATATATAAAATCATATAATCAGTTAAGTTATAACGTTATGCTTATTCAACCCACTGCTGGGTGTAGGCATGTTCCAGACATTTTCAATGATTCCTCTTTTGTGCAACTTGGATCCAATTCATCCTTTCCGGTACCAATAATTTATATTGTCAAGTAGTTTATATATTTTATTTATATAAATAAATTTCTTCTTCTTCTTCTCAATTCATCCTGCATTTTTCACAATTTGGTCTGCCTCTTTTCCTTTTTGAATTCAATGGACACCATTGCAGGATATGTTTTTTCACCTGCCATCATCTCTACGCACGACGTGTGCGGCCCACGTCCATTTCACTTTTGCTGTTCACTGCACTGCGTTGTCCGCTTCTTGATCCAAGTAATAGTTTTTCCTTCTTTTAATCTGACGTTAAATACAATGGCGCACCCACAGGCGGATACTAGGCTTAAGTCCCCACAGAGGGGTTAGAAAAGTATAATATAGATATCAAGGAGGCGCATAACTTGTAAGTTCCAAACAATTTCGCAGCTAAAATGATAGTTGAAACAGAAGAGAATATTTGAAAGAACTCGCGTTATTACTAATAAAAGCTCATCTTGAAGAGTGTGCAAAACGGACTAGATTGCAAAAAGTACTGTTAGAAAATATTCCTTACATTCTGTCTGCTAATGACATTGAAAATCCAGCTGACTGTGCAACAGGAAGGAAAAAAATGGCCATTAGTTGAGCCATTCGGAATTCCAATCTGACCCAGGTCGTTACCAGTTCTTTTTTTTTGTTATTATTATTAATTGTTTCGTTGTTGTTCTCGACCGTTTATAGTTTGTTTGGCCTGTCGGATTTTGTTACTCGGGGGGGAGGGCGATGTTTGAGCCCACCCCAGATATAAATCCTGTGCACGCCAATATATATATATATATATATACATAAACTACATGAGTATTTATAAAGATCGAGAAAGAAATGAAATAATTTCTGATAATTATTTATTGAACACATATGTACGGTTATAATATTTATCCGAGGACACAAGTATACAAAATACTTTTGAAACGTTTATAAACATGATTGATGAATATTGTTGGCATTTGCAGATCACATAGATAAAGGCCGTTTTATATTATGTGGTAAACAATAGGTTTTGTCCTGGCGTGTTCAGGATTAATCACTCACTCGTATATATGTGTGTATAATGTGGCGACTAAATGTAGTGAGGAATATTGTACTTGAAATAAATAAGAAAAATAAATTATTAAAATTTTAATGAATAATAAAATTATGCAATTATATTTTGTATTTATTTCGACTGTTTTAAGTGCAATCGATAATCGATAAACAATCTCTCTCTCTCTCTCTCTCTCTCTATCTATCTATCTATATATATATTAAAACAGTAAATAATTTAGCATAATGTAAATTGAAAGCTAAGTTTTTCTTCCTACTGCATTAGTTAAGTTTTGAATCTTTTGTGTGTGGATGATATTAATGATGGTTATGACGTGATCCGTTTCCTGCTTCTAACACAAACGTTAATTTAAACGGGAATTGCTCCTGTGAATAAATTTATTTCTGGATCTGTTTATTGAAATTATTATTATATATTTTTGTAATTCAATCCACTGCGTCTAGACCGTATAGACAGTATGTTCCTATTTTTAAAGTATGACGTGTTTTTGATATTACCATATGCATATATAATATATGTATATGTATATAAGACGATAAAATTCGGATTATCAGATTCAATGTGCGATGGCCATGATCATCACCACGGTTAGGTTTTTCTATTATATCGTTTATTTTGTGTAATATCGAATGTTTTGTCGATAGCGATACCTTAATCAGTTTATGAAGTGAACCAGATATTCTAGATCTGTTTATATATCCTACTAAATAGAACGGTCAATTTGTTGACGTATAAATACCTTTATTTTTCTGCCCATTCAAATCGACGTCATATTTTCTGACGTTTTCAATAATAATATATATTTAAATACATGTAACATATATCATCATCATCTATTCGTATGTTCGATCCCGAACATGGTGATTAATTTTAGAAACTTCTTTATCCTCGCCTTTACGTATGAGTTCCATGGACTGTATGAATTCCGGTTAATCTATTTATTTGGTCGATAAATACCTACGTGATCTCTACTTTACCCACGATAATCTAACCTTCGAATTTTATCATTCTTCTACGGACCATAGAGTGAAAGTTTTGATTAAGGTATCCAACTTCCGTTTACTCGTCCATGTGATTCAAGCGGTCATTTCCATCGCTTCTAGTTTAGCTCGCGATGTTTTAAAATCCATGATTCACACATTCGTCAAATGCGATAATAAATATTAATGTTTAGAGTAAATATAGTTTCACTGTCTTCTGCCCTTATTTTTAATTTCACGCTATCCTCGTTCGCCGTTTTAATTTCTGCTTCAAATCTTCCATTACCCCGGAGAAATATTTGTCGAGATGTATAACGATATCTTTACATTCATATAATTACGAACTAACCAACAGAAGAATTATGTTATCAACAACCGATCTCGCCATTTTTACTCCTTTTTTGCAAACCATTATCATCCATCAGTTTCGTTTTATCTTTTTCTGCGAAACTTTTGCATTCGTATGATTTCTTCTTTAATGTTAATCGCACCACTACATCTGCGGACAAAATAGTCACTTCTTCCGTGCCAGTTTGATTTCTGCTACGTGTTTTTTATTTTTATATTCCTGTTCGCGTATACTTATACAATGTAATTTTTTTTTCTTTAGTTTTTTGCGCGCGGTGATCTTAATATTTATTTCCCTGTTTTCACATTTCAACATTAGCATTCTTACATATGCAGATGATACAGCCACTTTGCTCTCCGTCAACTCTTTTCAAAACACGTTCGAAAGACTACAATGTAATTTGAATAAAATTTAATAAACGGATTCCTGGTTGGCAAAGTATGCTCCGTCAACAGAAAATACATTTACTATCTTGTAAATCTCGAGCAACCCCCTATTACATAAACAAATTGCTCGAAATACTTGAGTGTGCATTTAGATACTCGGTTCAATTGAAAACCACGTTCGCTATTCTACGCTTTTCTGCGTATGCAAATAGTTATATCTATATTTATAGATATACAACATTCGACTACGACAGGTGCAAAATAAATATGTTAGCGGTCGCCTTTTTCGTACCAGGAGAAGGAATGTGTGCACGTTACACGATGTTAGTGCAGAATTATACAAAGCTATCTCCATTTTGATGTAGTAGATATGCGGCAACTGCTGCTCACATAATATGTAGAAAGAGTCGTCGGAAATTCGCTTGCCGACTATCCATTTTCCGTTTGCTCTTTTCAGTCCTGACGGTTATAATTTTTTATGGTAAAAAAAGGCATTTATTCAACTCAGTTATCCGTCCAATTGGTCAATAAATGAGTATCAACTTGCTATAGAATTGAAGGAGCCGGGTGAAGACAATGGTTAATCGCCGTGTATTGGCTAGCCCGAGAGTGTCGTTTGTATTCTGGTTGATCGGAATGTCTTAGACGACGTAATTCATCAATATTCAAAATTGATAAAACTTTGCTATATATATATATATATACAGATGTAGATGAAGTGGCTTCAGCTGGTGTAAATAAGCTAAATAAAAGAGTATTCAAGAATGAAAACCCTAGACTTCATACAAAAAAAAAGAACCTACTCTCGCTCCAAGCATTTCACTAGTGCGTACGAAAAACCTAACCGTTGACTCAGTACTGGAGTAAAATTCATCAATACCGGCGCTTTTAAATGTGGTGTAGTATGTAGCGAAGAATGTGATGCGCATTAGTGGACGTGTAAATAGTGAATATTGATTCATGTAAGGCTTTTATTAGTTCGCTGTTGATATTATCATATCCAGGTGCTTTTCTTAAGTTCTTTCAGAGCTTTTTCAAATTCTTCAATGGATAATTTTGGTTCTATATCATCTAGTGATTTGCTTTCTTTTATACCTTCCTTTTCCTGCGTGTTATCTATTTTTTTATTTCCTATACTATCTAAATTTTCTATAAATTTTCTATATATCTCTTCCATCTTTTTGCTTTTTCACCGTCTTCTATTACGATATTTTTATTTTTACATTAGTTGTGTTTTTCAAATCTTTGAAGTATGTCCGTATTTGTTTATATGCGCATTCTCTATATTTCTCTTTTGTATGTTTTTTTCTATTTGTTTGCATTCGTTTTCTATATATGATATTTTCGCTTTGTTCGCTTTTCTGTTTACTTTATTTATTGTATGTCTTTATTTACATTCTTAAATTGTCTACGTCTTTCCGTTAACTCAATCACCACATTTTCATTTTTTACTAATATTTTTCCTCTGCATCTATTATTGATTTTTTGAAAAGATTCCATTTCTCACCGATATTTATATTATTCATTTGTTTATTCCGTTTTTCTTTTACTTGTTGATGATATTCTTTCATTATTTTATCTTCCTTTAGTTTCCCCAAATCCCATCGTATGCAGTTGTTTGTTTTTCTGTTAAATGTTTAAAATTTTATTTCCATTATTATTATTATGTATGATCACTTCCGATATCTGCTCCTCGATATGTTCTGCATTACTCGGTTTTCTATATGACTGATACGTAGTCTATTTGGTATGTTTTACAATTATGTAATCTTCTTGGGCGATGTCTGAATATCGTGTTCTCAATTATTATTTCACTTTACAAAAATTTAGTAATCTTTCTCCCCTTTTATTTCGAAAGCCCGAATCATAGTTTCTAACCCATTCTACTTCCTTTTCATTTCCTACCACAGCATTCCAATCGCCTAATATTATCAAGTTTTCCCTTGGGGTTATAGAGTCTCGTCTAATTGTTCACATATTTCTTCCACCAACTCGTCTTCATATTTACTCGTGGGCATATAGGATTTCTATCTATTTTTGATAATATTATTCTGTCATTAATCTTGTAAGTACGTTTTAACTTTATTACCCCATTTCCTGTTTAACATAATGCAGACTACACTTCTTTCATTCTGATCCCAGATATCATTATTATGCTCCCATATAGTTTCTCATATCCGTAATATGTCTACTTCATTCCTTTTCTAGCTTTATGTTTTCTAATTTTCCACATATCTTCGTCGATCTCACATTTCACGTTCCTATTTTTAGTTTCTGTGTTGCTGGTTTTACTTTCGTTAATGTTTTTATTTTTCGAGACGGACATCTTATACGTAGCCTGGTTATCCACTACTGTACGATCAGTCGCTAATGTTGCCAGTCGGCTTGTATATCCGTTTCTCTATTTTGTACTTTCACGGTTGTAGTCTTGGAAAATAACAATGAAGTAGTTTTGCTTTCCTCAGCGCAGTGTTAGAACCACTTCTACAGTGTGTGCACCGTGATTACTATCTGATCAATGTGCTGAACTCTGTTTTCCACCCATTGTCAGTACAGGTAGTAATGAGGAATTAGCGAATTATGGCTTTTATGACGGCTAAAACTCGCCAAGGATAGGATAGTCAACAGGTTTCGGCAGAATTGTCCATTTTTTGAAAGATTAAATTATAAATCTTTCCGACGAAACCGTCTGTGTGTACCGTTTGAAACTAATTCGGTTCTTGGTACGTACGGTTGGTGAAAAATGAAATAAAACTTATTAAATGGAGATATCCGTTTGTATTAGATTCTGACCTAAGATGACGGTCGGCTTCGAATATTAAATAGTTTCAAACTAGTGTGTCCGATTTAATAACATTTAACGTCTGTTATTGTTTAAGTTATAAATCATATTATTTAAATAAGCAGACGTCTAGACTGTCGTCTATGTGTATGTACGTGAAAAATAATAAAGACGGATATTAGAATGGTTGGAATAATACAATCTTACCTGTCGTCCATTTTTGCGATATATATATATATATATATATATATATATACACATTTACCTATCGGCGAATTAAATTATAACGATAATTATATTTTTGCGTACGTGTTATATATATATCGCCAAATCGATAACAGGTTATTGGGTGGTGATAGGTTATGCCCTGGAACTGTCTTCTCCAATTGCCGCTATTTATTGAGCTTTAACGGTTATTACATATTCGATCTCTTTCTCTGTCGCTTCAATCTAAAGGGTATATAATTTTGTTTAATTAAAATGAAGTAAGAAAACGAAAATTAAAAAAATTAAATCGATTTACAAGATTCTAATTTTTTTTCTACCTAACTGTATCTTGTATCTAAATTTTGATTTATTATTTCTTAATAACCCTATAATAGGTTCCGTGATGCGCGGTGGTTGTCTTAATGGGTATAGAATTTATTCGAAATTAATACAAGCGCAAACTCGATATCGAACGATCGTTATTTCAACATATTTAGAAACTATCGATAAATTATCGAATAGATCGCCGCAGTCGATTTATTTAGTCGTTATCATTTTTTTTTTTTAAAGAATGAGTTCGATGCGACGTATTATTCTCGAAGAAGGTTATTAATTCCTACAAAGTATAATAGCGTGGTTGAAAAATTCAAATTATTTTCGTGTTTTAACAAAAATCGTGGTGTAGATGTTGAAATTTAAATGTAGATTACAAATAGCGTGGAAATAATTTTTAAAGCTGAAAAAGGTAATACGCTGTCATTAACGTACGATTAAATTTGTAAAATGTGATAGATCTGGGCGTCGGTAACATATCTCACGGTAGACGCGTCGAAAAAAAATTAAATCATTTTAATTACGGATGAAAATCAGCTGAATTTGGGAAGTAATAAACGAAGAAATTCTACAACGTTCAAAAGAAAGCAAGAAGTCACTTATCAAAAAAAAAAAACCCACTCGGACACATCGTGAGAGGTAATTTAAAAATAATATTAAGCGGGAAAAAAGGAACATAACGATTTGTTTTCGTTTGTAATGACCAATTTTTTAAATATTTCCGGCGATGTTTTGGGCGATAATTTAAAGACGCGATTCAAATTTTTGTAACGGCGTCTATATTTTCTCTCTCTACTATTGTTTCCTAAACAATGACTAGTCACGACGTTCGACAACGAACAAAACGACCATGATGATTACTATTGTTCCTTTCGGTAAATTATTCACTTTTTGAAAGACGCTCCACCTTCATCGGGCGGCCGTACTTTCGACTTGAGGCTGTGTCCCTTCAATTTATACCGGCGGCTCGTTCCTTTCAAAGATCTAGACAGCTTTCCACCAAGTAAATTGGTATCGAGTAGATGCGGAGCTGTCAACCGTCCGAACTACTTACCTATTGCATCGGGTCAGAAACCGAGCTGGTAATTGACAATCGTTATTTAATAAAATCCTTGCTTAGGACCACTGCCCCCTCCTGACAAGATACTTTCGTAACTGTGAAGTACCGAATGATATCGTCTCGGGTGATAAGTTTGCGGGCTTATATTTTATACGATGCAAACTTCTTCACCACTTTCAAGTGCAATCCTATAAAGGAAGCACAGAGAGACTGATCAGATTTTTGACGGAAGAAATAATAATTCGATGATACCGAGGTAACTTCCCCGGTTGTGTTCGTTCGGCGTCAAAGAGACAGCGCTACAGTACGAAATTATATTTAACGCGATCGCATTTTACTCGAGAACAAATGAGCGATCGATCGGCTGTTCGCCACGTATGCACGATTTGAAGTAAAAAATAATATTTCAAGTGTAAAATTTAAAAATGGTTTTTCCAACTTGTATAGTATAATCTTCTCGTTAAGAACGATATTAATCAACAGCGGAAAACAGGTTCCTGACAATGTAAGATATATAAATACTTCCGCGAGAACATTTGAGATATTTGAACTTATTGCCCTTGTTCGTTGTTAATAATAGGATTTATCAGTTTACAGTTGACGTGGAAGTTCGTCGTCACTTTCCTACACCTGATAAGTGTGTGGCTTTTATAAGAATGAAATTACGTCGCCTCGATACTATCAGTTTGGTGTTTAAGATGAGGTAGCAATATAATTATAGTTGTGAATTCATTCTGTTATTTAATAAGCTGATAAGAAAATGTAAATAGTTATATTTATATATATGTGAGTCGGTTTTTTTAACGAGATAAAGTGGAAAAATATAATTAAGAAAAAAAATTGTTTTTCCCGATGAAAGTAAACGGAATTTATAACTGTTATTATGGAAACCGATGATTAAAGTACATATATATATTTTTATACACACTCACACACAACACCCACACACGCACATATATATATATATATATATTATATATATGTAAACGTAACTTGAACAATAAATAAAAGAAGACTAAAATATTTCTCTAAATTTGAAATTGGGCGTTAGAGAAAAATGCAAAGGATTAGATGACTGGTTAAAATTAAAAATACAAATAAAAAACGTTGTTTAACGAAAAAAATGATCAACGATAAGAGATGTAGCTGGATATGCGATAAGAAATAAAGGATATTTTAAACGAAGATAATCGAACGTTTAGTGATCTATATATGAAAATGAATAAATAGCAGTCACCGAAACAGAAAGTTGAAGTAAAGATTTATCGCGTTCTAAGTATTGTACTTTTCGCAATAGGATCGAGGAATAGAGGAAGTGATAAAACCTGGATCCACGAAAAAAAATTGAATAATGCTCATATTGGATGTTTTTCTATATTTCGAAAGACTAAATCAAAAACCGAGAAATAATTAAAAGCTTTTGAAACTGGATGTTGCAGAAAAATGCGGAATATGAAACGAGCCGGTGTTAGAATTGAAAATGCGGAAGTTTTCGTTAACGTAAATGAAGATCGTTCCTTATTTTGCGTTTTAAGAGAACCCGGTCAGGACGCGTAATCGAGGAATATCTTACAGATTTCGCTAAATCGTAATCGGCACTGAGTAAATTGATCGTGTAATTGTATATTTCACAAATCCAACAAACTAAAGCAAGTAAAGACCATTGCGATGTTGACTATTATATGACCATTAAGGGATAAAGAATATATATATATCTATGATATTAATCGTATGGTAAAATGACTAGTAATTTTGTCTATATATGTGTGTGTGGAAGAGAGAATAAATGCCGTACGACAAGATGGATTAGAAAAATGATTTTAATGGTGGAAGGTCAGTGAAAAATAGAAAAAGACCTTACGATATTTGGATATAGTAAAAATAACCGTTGATGTCACTAGACGAGTTGATAGATCTGACAGCAGACAGAACTACATGGCGAATGGACACGTTCGTTTGCGATATTCCATAGTGTCAGGACTCTACGAGCTATTGATGATGATGATGAACAAGTGGCAAATAACAGTAAAAAAGCCAAGATTAAAGGCCTCGAAAATATTCGCACCTTCGTACTTGTCCTATACAATACATAGATAAATTACTGCGCGCGTCTCGTAATTATCCTGCCCCTTCTTCATCACGAGAATTTACAACGTTCACTATGAGGTTACAATCGATGGTAAATCTATTCAGTGGTCGACGCCAGTTACTTAGGAGTCATATTAGATTCTTATCGTTCAATGACAATATTACTAACTGCATTGACAACGCGCTCAATACTCTCACCAATTTTTAATCGTCATTCTTCTTTATCTGTTTCAAACAAAAAGTTATTATACACATTTACTACCCCGATTAACTTACGCCTGCCCTGTTTGGTTTTCGGTTTCCAACAGTAAAAAGATTACAGCTGTTACAAAAAACCGCTGCTGCAGTATTAAACGCCCGTAGATGTACTAAATTGCGTCGTGATACGCATTCGCAGCTTAACCTTTTAGATTCATTTACTTATATAAACAAATTATCTAGTAAATTTTACCATAATTGTATAATGCATGACAGCGCATTAATTAACACCGTAGGCGATTACGACAGTCTCATCGTACGATATTTACAAACACCGCAGAATTAAACATAACTCGTTTAAGAATTATTTTCCTATTTACCACGTGTTTTCCCTCTTTATTTAAGTTCTAATTATAATTTATTTTTATTGTTTTCTTATAGGTTTTTTTTCTAATTTTTTCCTGTATTTAAAAGTTTAAAAGTTTAAATTTTAAGTTTTAAATTTTAATTTTATTACATATACATTAGAGATGTCGTTATACATTAGTAAGTTAACTGTTAAGGTATATATATATATATATATATATATAATATATATATATATATAAGGTACTTAACATTCTTCATTATTCAATTATTCGTGTATTCATGATTTTGTTTATATGTTTTGTAAATATATATTACATCTGTTTCCGGACATAACTATGTTTCTGCAGAAGTTGTTCGAGTTTATAGAGATACGAGTTAGTAATTACGGTATATCACGTTGGGTAGGCTGTAAGAGCACCCCCATTAAAAAAATAAAATAAAAATTTTTTTGCCATCCTGCGACAATTTACATAAATAAAGTAACATAAATCCGTTTCGGGCTCATATTTAAACTCTAAATAAACAGGAAAAACCCGATATATTTTTTTTAGAAAGAGAAAAAAACATTCTTTAGACGCTAGAAACAATGTGAAAACTAAGAAGAAGCTGTCGAAGAAATAAAACGCTCCGATTCTCAAAATATTTTTTATAAAATCACTACATTCCACAATCTAAACTTATTTTTTGTTGTTGTCTATTTTTTGCGTTGATTGAATGTTCTCTTAATTTTAAAACTTTTAAATAGTTTATTTTTGATTTTAAATAAGGAAATATTCTTTCTGTGTTTCCGGTTTACTTGGTTTAATATATTTAACCTCAAATTGCAAACATGGCAATCTGATTGATCCCGACCGTCTGAATTTCAGTATTTTTTGTGGGTGGATAATTTCGTTCGAATTTGATAAACGGGCCTTTTTCTATTTATTCTTAATGAAAAAAGGCCAATGGCCATTGGACTGTACTTATTTATTAATGTATTTTATACTCTATAATAGTACAGATTGACTGACCCACTATGATAATAGAGAACCAGACAATGACGCGTTATTATTATAGCGGTAGTCTAATAATTTTATTATACTGGCGTTAGCGTTTAACGCTAGTAATGATGATAATATAATGATAATGAAATTAACAATGAAATAATATTAATAACGTAATATTATTAATAAAATAATAATAAGCATAATAATCATTATAATATAATAATAGTAACAATAATAATGATGATATATTAATAATAATAATCATCATCGTCATCATGATGTAGTAGACATAATAATAATAATAATAATAATAATAATGATAATAATAATGATAATAATAATAATGATGATAATAATAATGATAATAATAATAATAATAATAATAATAATAATTAATAATAATAATAATGATAATATCTACGTTACGTTCAACTTTGTCAGCCGGTGGATAGTTGTTTCTTTTCTTCATTTGACCTACACAGTTATGTTGTTAACCGTATTTGCGTTGAGTTACCTTCTAATATAGGTTGCGGTTAAAACGATTCATCCTGTAAACAGGTTATGTCAGATAATTCTTCCATCATTTTTCTTCTGCCTGTTTCCACTTTTTATAGTATGTAAAATTTTCATCCGTCCACCACATATATATATATATTATATACATATATATATATATATGTATATATATATGTATATATATAATCATTCTTTTTTCACGGTTGTGTCCATCGCATTAAACGCGGAGTTGTTATGAAAAAACCTAAAAAAAAAACCCTGAACCATCTGTTGGTCGCCGAAAGCTGCTCCTCTTGGTGTGCTTTTAAGTCGATTCGCCATTTTTTTTTACCACCATCACCAACACCACTACAAAGACTACAAAGTATCGTGAGTGTTTTTCGGAGGACGATTATGGTTAAATCGTAGGCGATACTAACAATTAAATAAAAATATAGCGCACCGTCATTTTGAAGTCGCCGGTAAAACTTGGACGAATCTATGAATCACCGCTACATAAAATCAAACTAAGACGCCTGAAGCTATTAATTCATTAGTCGAAAGAGAAATCGTGTACCACCCTGGTCGTAGTTATAGGTGTGGTATCTATTATTATCGTGCTCGCCGTTATAATAATAATAATAATTATTATTATTATTATGTATACATACATATATTCCTTTTATTGAAGTATAGATATTTGTATAAATAAAATTAGAATAACCTTAATAAATAAATACAGACAAAAACATAAAGTTTAAACATTCTTATAGATGTAGGCTGTTTGACCAATTCCACTTTTAGAACATATCCGAAGAGAAAAGCTGAAAATATCCGATTTTTTCTCTGTTTCTTTCATATCGCGTTTACATATCTTATAAATGTAATTCTTGAACTAGTTGTACTTTTCTCAGATGTTGTATTCCGTTCATATGTACTCGAATTGAATCAAATTAGGTTTTTAGATTCTACGCATTTTATCATTATTTGTTAAGCCAATTTTTTTTTTTTTTGGAAGCCAGCGAAATTTGCGTGTCCCGATAAAAACTGTGTGTGAAAGAAATCTGGATACTCTGGCTGGAAGTTGTGAATCTTGAAATTATTTTCGGTCTGCGTTAAATTTTTTCGATATCCTGAAATTAATTTAAAATTGATTAAAGAAAATTTTCCCGGCCTTTTTTTTGAAAAATAATGTTTTATATATATATAGATCATTTAAGAAAAAAAATGAAATAATAAAATTAAAATCATTTAATAATTAATTGAAAAACGTATCGGCAGTCAATTTTCAAGTTAAAATTAAAATAATTTGAACAGTGTTGAATGTAGTGATTTTTTAAACAACGAAAAGGTAGTTAAAATCGCTGCCTTTTTTTAAAATAAAAAGACCATCAATATTTTCTATGATCGATTGAACGTTTAAAAAAAATGTAAAAATGTATATAATTCATAAAAAATATAAGAGGAAAAAAAGTGTACTTAATTTAGGTGTACAATATTATAAAGAAGTAGGGCGGTGACATTTATAAAATAATCCAGTGCTAGCGAATGTGGTAAACAACACAATCGATTGATCGTCAAGATACAATTTATACATTAATAATTACAGTAAAAATAGTCGGAAAAATAAACACTTCCCGCCTGATATAAAAATTAAAAGAAACAGATAAAAATAATTTATTAAATTCGACCATCAATTTTGATGAAGAATTCGTTTATAAAATTGAGAAAAAAAAATCTAATAATATAAACTGGTAAATAATAAATATACAAGATATAATAAATAGTATCGATGGTCAGACAAAAAACCATCACAAATGAAAAGCGGTAATTTAAAAAATAATAAGTTTAATTATATAACGAATATGTAATATCATTTATGAGTACTGGAAACGAAAACAAATTACAACGTTATGAGAATAATACATTAATGCGTCGATGCTTATATACTTAATATAATACTTAGTTCCCTGGAATAGTAATTTCCTATTGCGCTGGAAGCAAATTATTACGGTGCGCGCTACAACTGAGAAAAAAGTTTTGGGATAGTTTGAGGATATAGTCATTTACATATGGTACCTGCAGATATGCATATATGAAATTTTAGTGTATACGGGGACATTGAGGATACATGTAAGACATCGATTTTGGACTAATTGCAGTCTATTAAAACTAGCATTTGAGACTGAAGACCAAACTGGACAAGAGTATGTTAAAATAGGCCTAATGATTGACTTGCAGATTATTAGTTTATTATTAATATTTAAGTGAGATTTACGATTGAAAATGGGCTAAATTGAACAGACTGCTCTGGTTGTCTTCAATGACGCATGGTTAATATGATTGGAAAAGGTTAGCCTCTTGTCTAAAATGGCACGAAGGTAGCGTATCTGGTCACACCATTCTATATCAACGCCACTGACTTGAAGTCTTTTATATATATATATATATATATACATTGAGTCGTACGTATAATCTGTGTAAGAAAGGATATTGGCAATTTTTGTTATATATATATATATCTACATTTTATATTAACTTTTGGCAGTTGATTATCTACCGTTCCCAAAATTTTCTTTTGTTTTTCATGCGTTGCTCGTATAAAATCACCTATTTGCGCATATTTATCATTTAATCTTAATTTATTGCGATAATTAGAAATGAAATATTCAGATTGAAATTCTGTACAACGTTTTTACTAAGATAAAATGATTTATTATCGTTGTTTTTATACGAATTTAAATGCTCGTTAAATCTATTGTTTCTCCCATATTTTATATATATATATATAATATATATATATATAATATATATATATATATATACAATTATAATATTTGCATATTTATAATTTAATCTTAATTTATTGCGATAATGTGTAGAAATTAAATATTTAGATTGAGATTCTGTACAACGTTTTTGCTAAAATAAAATGATTTATTATCGTTGTTTTTATACGAATTTAAATGCCCGTTAAATCTATTGTTTCTCCCATATATATATATATATATATATATATATATATATATATATATATATATATATATATATATATATTTAAATATCCTTTAACTCTATTGTTTCTCCCATATATATATAATATATATATATATATATATATATATATATATATATATATATATATATATATATATATATATATATATATATATATATAGTTTTTTTGACAATTATTATATTTGCATATTTATAATTTAATCTTAATTTATTGTGATAATGTGTAGAAGTGAAATATTTAGATTGAAATTCTGTTTTTGCTAAAATAAAATGATTTATTATCTTTGTTTTTATACGAATTTAAATGTCCGTTGAATCTAAGTTTAAATTTTTTCTTAAAGAATATGTATATAATTTTTTTTTTACAATTATTACGACTTAATTTATAAACAGCCGAGAATTTTTCGATTTATTTCTAATTAATATTTACCCGGATGTCGTACTTTTAAAATATTTTTAATAATTTTATAAATGTCCTGCATGAAGATGTTCCTTTTCCGTATGTTCGTCGAATGAAATTATTTCCATCTTTTTTCCGACTACGTTAGTTTTTGTATGTATTTATTAATCGCTATTTGTTTTATAATGCTTTTCTGGATGTAGTTTATCCGTACCTTTTAAAATTGTTCTATATGTAATATCTTTATGAATTTTTCGATTTTAATAAGTCATTCGAGGTATTGTCGTTATAGATTTTTCTATATAAATGTTTATATCGAAATTTATTATTAAACAGATATTTATTTTCTTCGATGATTAATGTCGCAAAAATTTTGCTTACTCTAAAAATTCATTTACTTTAATTTATAATTTTCGAAATACTCGATTAAACATCTACATTTCGGCCGCTAAAAGTTAATATTTATTCAATTTAATTAATTTAAAAAAAAAATTAATAATGTTTTTTTTTTTTTAAATGTTAAACCTTCTACGAGTATTACCGACGTCTAGATGACCGAAAAATAAAAATTTCTCGTTAAGCGGTCTAATTAGAGAATTGCATTAAAGATGTGAGATGTACATCGTCGAAAGTTTTAATGAACGGCTAATTATTGGGACGCAATTTTTTAGTGTTTGTTTTGTAGAATTTGTTTAAATAAAAAACTATTCAAGTTCATCGCGTATTCGTCCAGAATTTATTATTTCGGTTTTCAGCCATATAAATTTGCGGAATTTATTAAAATTCTTTCGAAACTTTATTCAACTTTTCAGAGCCGTATTAATATTTAAGCTCCTACGTTAAAAACTCTTTTTTAAAAAAATATATATATTTTTTTGAATTATCGAATTCTTTAAATAAATTCAAAGGTGATGGTGTAATTACGCCCGTTTTTGTATTCAGCTTTTTTGTTCTCACTCTGGTTTTTTTAATTATAAATTTTCCTAAATATATATATATATACACATACTTATTCGTATTATATATAAATGTATGTGTGCGCGTGGCTTAACACATTTTATTATGGATTTATTCTCTTTTACGATTACACGATTAAATTTCATCATCCGGCCTTTCTATTTGTTCGCTAGGAAATATTTTTTTGCGCAACTTACGACCAAAGTTTTTTCGCCAATTCGATTATGGTCGCTATTTTCGTTTCATAAGATTCGTTACTCTACAGGACACATGCGATCAAGTCGCAAGGCTGAATCTTGAAAAGACCTTGGCTATTTTTAACGGAAACTTGGCGCTCGTCTCAGACTTCGCCTATACAATCAAATCTACCTACCCCCCTGTCACTTCTTTATCGTTCTCTTCCTTCATCATTTTCAGTTCTTTATCAGTAGCGAATGAAAAATATTTTATTCGGTAAGCGTCCGGTTTAATGAAATAAAACAAAACTAAACGCGTCTTCGTACGTCTTTTTTCTATTCGCTCTTTCGTTATCTCTCATTTCTTTTCCTCTGTAAGCCCGTCTAAGTTCGGCAGAGAGTATAGAACAGACATTTATTATGTATATATATACATATATACATATATATACATGTATAAATATATACAACTGCCACAATTTCATTATAAACGGTTATAATACGGTTAGTTTTGCGAATCGGACGCGTAGTTGTGTCTAAAATTTGAAAATATGACGTCATCGTTAAAGTTCTCCCACAGTCGCTAAAGTTTTATTAACACGTAGCCGTAATAAAATCAGTTTTACCAACCGGACGTGTAGTTGTGTCTGAAATTTGAGAACATATCGTGATCCCAAAATCTGATTATAAATATTAACCTGTTGTCGTTTTTTTTCAGAGTCGTTTAAATTGTAACCCGTACATCCGACATTATTTTAAAATTATTGACGATCCTTAGCCATAATTTTCCTGAAATCTCTCGTAACTAAATCCTATAGTCCTGTATGGAAGTTTTCTATTAAATCTAATTAGCTATTTCAGTGTGATTTCCCTTCCGATCGAGGAATTAAACGCTCACAATGTATTCGGATAAATGTTGCAGAGGGAATGAAAACATAGATTTGAAATGGCTTTTCGACATTCAATGTACAGAAATTCAAAAATAATACATTATAAAGTCGTAATTAAGCTACAGTGCTGAAAGACACATTTGGAAACGATGAAGAAATACTGAGCAAGAAAATGACGGAAAAAGATTGATTTGTAACTGACGTCTTGCAAATAATATTTCCATGATCCGCCGATAGTTAAGGTCGATTGAAAAAAAAAATACTTTTTAGTGTTTTTAAAAGCCCTCGTAATCGAAATTGCTATTGTTTTCAAGTATTCTCTTTATGCGGATATTTTATCAGAGTTGCCTAGCACAAAAATCTGGCTTCGCAAACAAGTAATTATAAAAACCATTTTTTTCCTTTTTAAAACATGCTGCAATTGCAATCTTCGATTATGTAAACATGTTCGTGTATCTGATTACGGACCTAGATCCGTTATCCATCGACATTGAATTGCGATCGCGTAGGTCACGTGCGTTATTGACCTCGTGACTTGGTCACGTAACGGTATAAATCGTTGTTTTCATCGTATTATATTAAACGTGTAACCTAAAATATAGTTTACGTCAATTTACTCTTCGAGCAAAACAGACATTCGACATAGTTCGATTTTTAATTACGGCTGTTAAAAGTGAACTATTATTATTTATTTATATACCATAAATAGAATTTGTTTATTATAAAACGTAAATGTGTAAAACGTCACGCATTAACGTCTATTCTAATTATTTATTTTTATTCGATGATTTCAGTAAAGTGATATGAAGAGGGAGAAAAAAAAATATATCGAAGGGTAGTTACGTTTAAAATAATAGCGCATTAAAATATATTCCAGAACAATTTGTATTAAAAAACGAAATCTTTACACGATTGAAACAAACACATTTTATGTATAATAATAATATATAATAATATTGTAACAAAAACCGGAACTATTGGCCGCATTTATGTACGACGTTTATATAACTCTAATAGAAAAGGAGCTACCGGATGTGGAAAACTTTGAAAAAAATTTGTATTCCATCGAACTTTGAACTTTTCCAGCGCCGGTACGGTACGTCGGACGGGTTCGCGGTAAAGTTCCTACAAAAGCTAATACATAGCATAGTAAAAAAGGTTATATCGGTCGACGCTCATATATTAATACGAAAGCGGCTTTAAAGCTCTGAACTTTTTAGTTACGCGAACGCCTAACGCTAGCTGGTACACGGGATACACCAGACGTTATGATAATATTCATTAAAAAATGAAGTTTATAACCGGTGTCTTACCGTATTATAAGCATTAATCTGCAACAGTTACTGAAAAAATGATATATACATATATATATATATATATATATATATATATATATATATATATATATACTAGTATATAATAAAATACACGCACAAAAAAAGACGATAGATAATTGACCTAGGCGTCTCGTAAAATAATAAAATACAAAATACGTACTCGCGGACGAAATCAATAAATGTACAATTCATCGAAGTCGACACGGAAAGTGAAAAAGGCGACCAATCGTTAGTACCAGCAACTGGAAGAGTACCGAGGTCGCTTATAACAGAAGAGTTTGAACATTCTATAAATTCTGCCACATATATCAGCAACTGGAATTGTACCGAGCTCGCTTATAACGCAGTTGAAGAGCTTGAACATTCTATAAATGCTGCCGCATATATCAGCAACTGGAATAGTGCCGAGATCGCAATCGTATACCAGCAACTGGAAGAGTACCGAGGTCGCTTATAACAGAAAAGTTTGAACATCCCATAAATTCTGCCACATATATCAGCAATTGGAATAGTACCCAGATCGCAATCGTATATCAGCAACTGGAATAGTACCGAGGTCGCTTATAACATAGTTGAAGAGTTTGAACATTCTATGAACACTGCCACAAATGAAGAATATACTCGTCACGTTATTCGAAATTTTTTATATCGTCTACATTATAAAACATTACTACTTATATATAAAAACCGTAACAATGTTAATTAAATATATTCAAATTGAATAGAAAATAAAATTATGATATATTATATATGTATATACATTTTATATATATGTATATACATTTTATATATATATATATATATATATATATATATATATACATACATTATATACATTATTAATATACATATTTTATATATATATATATATATTAGCGTGATTAACATTTGAACGCTAAATTAGTATTTTTTTTTTTTTTGTCCGGTCATTTACCACAATTGACATTGATAACATACTATCATATTTTTATTAACTTATTTCCAAATGGAAAAGAGTCCACGCCTATGTAGATATTATCGCTAGTACTTTAAACAACTCTGTATGCACAGTTGACACCACCTCCCTAATGCAGAACAAGCGCGAGTTAGAATATGACAGGACAAAGTTCAATCTCGAGATTTCAAACCAGCGGAAGGTTTCAATGAAAGCTGGCGAATATGGAAAACTCTTAATCTGTTCCGATCAGGGTGTGCCCGAACAAAACAGAATCTAATAAAGTGGTCGCTCGTCAGGGACAGACATTGCGAATGCAGCAAGATACAGACCATGGCACACGACCTACTGGAATGTGAATTGACTGGTGTTAGATGCACGATGAAGAGTAAAGTTGGCGGAATACTGGCCCCGAGAAAATTTAATAGATGTTAAAAAGTAGTTTAAGTTATAATTGGCTCGGACACGAATAATAAATAAATACATACCACCTCCCTGGCTTACATGTACGGGTCAAGTGTGGAGATAGTATAATTTAAAATATAATCTGAGGTTTATGGATGTAAAATTCATATTCGAGTAAATCTGATTTTATAAATAAAATTTATTACACGTGTTCATCGTAAATTATAATTAATGCTCGAAACCTATAATCCAATAATGCGCAATTCTGCGCGTGTAGCGGGATTTGCAAAATATCTGTTGCACTGTCGACATAAAATATTTTATTTTTTATTTCATCACTGAAGTACGTTTAAAATATGAGCAAGTAGGTTTTTGGAACAACGGTCCAATATGATCGTGTAGAACGTAGTAACGGAATTACTCCTATATATATCACACTCTTTCATAATCACTTCCCCATTTTCATTCTAATCGGGGCCGTATTCTCTGTTTCTTCATAGTTTAATTTCTTATCGAAGTTATTAGATTAAAAAAAAATCACCTTAGATTGCAGTAAATATCGTTAAGGACGACGTTATTAAAAATAAAAGATACATCGATGAAATCATAATTTTTTTTTTATTTGCTAATTTTAATAGCGTAGAAATAGTCGGTACGACAATTAATAAAATAAAATAAAAATAAAGAAGTAGAAAAGTTTGTATGGTCGTTCTACGTCTTATTTCTTGTCTGTGAATATGATTGCGAACCGCCATTTTGGAGTTTATTTTTATTTTTCATTTCTGTTTTCTACGTTGTTAAACTTTAGTTACCTGTTTTTGTTATTCTAAATAAAGGCGCGTGCGCCTGAAAGAAAATCAGTAATTTTTTGGTCGAAGTTGAAGGAGAGGACACACTACTGAAATTAGCGCGTATAAATACGCGCAGTGCAGGCAGATGTGTGGTAAGAAGCGTTTCTCGTCTAAAAAAAATTCTAATCGATAAAAATTTGGCGAATTAAATTTCGAAAAACATTTAATTCTTATAACGAAAATTATTTAATTAAAAGTGTAGTATTCGCATATGGACGATTAATAAATCGGTAATTTCATATATATTGTAGTGTTTTATACCATCTTAGGTTCTTAATACACGTATAAATTATGATATAAAGAAATTTTTATAGGAAATATGTGTTTTTTTTTATGAATTCCGAAAATGACTTTAAATACCGAAAAATAGCACTCTAATAATAATAAAATAATATAATTATAATAATAAAATAATATAATTATAATAATCAAATAGTATAATTATAATAATGAAATAATATAATTATAATAATAAATTAATATAATTATAATAATAAAATAATATAATTATAATAATGAATTAATATAATTATAATAATAAAATAATATAATTATAATAATAAAATAATATAATTATAATAATAAATTAATATAATTATAATAATAAAATAATATATAATTATAATAATAAAATAATATAATTATAATAATAAAATAATACGGTAATAAAAATAACAATAAAAATAAATAATAATATAGCGATAATAAAATATATATAACAATCGTAATATAACATAGTATAATAATAAAATAATATAATATTAATAAAGTATTTTTTTCGGTTATTTTTTCATATATTTTTATTTCGATATTTTCTAATAAAAATTATATATATATATACACACACCGTGTAATTAGTATATAAAAGGCTCGTTTTTAATTTATTCGATAAACTATTTCACCGTTTATCGAATTATTTATAATGAGATTTATTATTATCGTCATAATTAGTTGTTATAGTTATCTATATTATTTAAAAACGTCGAAACCGTGAATATTATTAATCATTCAAATTACGTTTAATTAAACGGTAAGAAAAACTTTTCGACAAGCTAAGTTATTTTTTACTGTTATTGAACTAAATTAAATCGTACTTAATAAACAATCGTAAAATTAAAATACTCTATATAACGAATATAATTAACTTATTTTTTAAACATAAGCAAATTTTAGCGCATCTCTTGTTTAGCACTTGTGCAACGGTTCGTCAATATAAAAGATGATAAAATCTCAGTGAAAAACCGGACGTGTTAAAGTTAACGTTGTTTACAATTCGAAATAAGTTATTTATTAGTATAATATATTATTATTATTGTTGTTTGTTAATATAATTTAATTTATTTTAATAACCCGATAAGATGAAGTGACTGCTGGAAAGCTTTATTAATGTTGAATTAAATACAATTAATGATTTATACTCGTAATTTTAATTTTTTTTTTAAAGAAATCCATCCACCCGTGTATATATAATTAATATTATTGTATTATTATTACTATTATTCAAAATGGAAACTGTGCTAGACGCCTGTAATTTATAAGGATTACGTTGACGAAGCCAATTACAAAATTCGAACATAGATACTTCTAATAATTATCACGTTATAATCAAAGTGGCACTTTCCCCCCCCCATATCATGACTATTATTATTATTATTATTATTATTATTATTATTAAATAAGGGCACGTCAGTTCATGGTCATGTATTGAAGGGTGTGCTTACTTTACTTTTATATATCGTTGTAACCGTCTGTTAGCTCTTTTCAGTTCTGGAATATTACGCCACGCTATAACTACCGACGTGTTATTATTGCTGTTGCTCTTGTTGTTGTGCTCCTATATGCATATATAAGCATCGGCGGAGTGTGCTACTCTCTAACCTCAGTTTTCTGCCCGTCTAATGATACCTCTGGTCGTTACCTTTTTAAATTTTATCCGTTGTTTCCTCTTTTGGCACTGGTGTATTACATATTTTATATATATATATATATATATATATATATATATATAGATGTGCGTGTGTACATATATCACCTATATGCAACTGTACCACGCTTACTTACGTCTATTGTGTCGTATGGCAGTTGCTGTTTTAACCTTGTAAAGGTGACAGGAAATGTCGCGACGTATACATACGGCTGTTTGAAGTAAGTACGTAATAATAACTATTAAGTGTTAAGCCTGTTAAGTGTCGGTGTGTTCCAGTCTCTATTTTAATTTTGTGCCGCTCGTAAGGGGTCGCTTCTTTTCTTTTTTATTTATTTACCTATTTTTTTTTTTTATTTTTAGTTATTAGTCTCTACTTCCTTAGATCTAAGCGTCTAATTAAACTTCGTATACGCCTTTAGAAATATCATCTTATATTTTTAAACGCGTTCTTAAATTTATTATTTGAAATATTTTCTAGGCTGCGAAGAAATTTTCGGCATATTGATATAATCATTATTATTTATACTACGGATTTTTCATATTTTTATACGTATATGAATACATTTATTGTTTATGAACCGCGATACAAAAGTTTAATCGGAGCGGTAGGCTTAAGATTATTTACAAACGTTAATTTAATCCGATTATTAATTACGTATAAATTATTTTTACTATTTCGCGTATGTCAGCGGTATCGTTCGAAAATATTTTATTTTTTTTTTTATTAGGAAGGCAATTCTTAACCTATATAGGTTAAATAATTAGTAACTTTCATAATTTAACGTGTTCGATCCGGTAATCAGTTTCCGCTAATATTAAAACTAAATATTAATTAATGGGGTTCGATAGAAAACTGTAATTATTATTTATTTAACTATGAATTAGATCCGGTGGATCTTTATCATTTGCAGAGTAATCGTGTAACTTTATTAGTGTGACTATGTAGTCTCTGTTCTTGTTTGACTGCAGAATGATGTCGCCAACTTGTCGAATGTTCAGATCATAATATATACATTTTACTGTTCCGCCGGAACCATCGTGCGTTAGTCAGCGTCCGAAAAGTTTTATTCTGCCGTCATCGGATGATAGCTCTGTTGAAAGTAGAAGCGCACCGCCGCACTCTTGAATTCCGTATGTCCAGATGGGACATTGTTTTTGATTAACCCGTTGCTGTATAAGCTTAGAGGCGGAAAATGTCCAACCGTATCCACTGTCAGATGCGCGGACAATAGTCGGATTGGTCTTATAAACGCTTAAAATACTCTCCGAAATTGTGCAGACGGTACCGGAATTGGAAAATAAAGTTACGTCCAAATTAATCCTAAATTTATTTCCGATACTTCTTAAAAAACGTGGAAGTTGTTCTACCGTGCAAACTAATTAATCGTATATATTCTGTCATATTTCTAAAATTATTACGTGAATTTTCTTAGTAAAGGAATTCTAACAATTATATAATTAACTCGTAACCGAAATGACAGTGAATCTTTTACGTGGGTTTAATTGTAATCAATTTATTAAAATAGAACTCGTTATTTGAAAATACAAATCGGTAGGTAAGCGTGGTGCAATCACGGTTGAAATATATACGAGCTTGTTAAACATTAGTTTGCGAACGTAAATATTTGAATAATAATTAAAGATTCAATCGTCCCTTTTGTAAATAATTACACGCGTTCTTTATATATAATTCTGCTAATGTTAGATCGAATTTTGAGCAGCATAAAGAATTTCTTCTTAACCTTATTCGGAAGATACTTAACGTGTTGTGATTAAATTTTAACTTATTATCTAGAATTATTTCCAGATATTGTACCGATTTTACATTAGGAACCGACTGATTATGAATTATAACTTACTAGTGACGTAAATGGCTACAAAATCGAGAAATATTTTTATTACTAATCTGATTTGAAAATTCAAGTTAAGCAAAGTGTATTTTTTTTTTCAAAATATTTTCGATGTTATAAATTTGAGAAGAAGAATTCAAATTTATTACAATCCATAAAGTGTTACGCGCTTTAATAGATTTTTGCGCGCATATATAATAGGGCCTACTCCGTAGGAAATATTTTTTACTATAGTAAATTCATCGGATATTATTCTATTATTTGAATAATTAGTAATATTTATCAAATAGGAGTTTACGCTATTACAAGTACTTTTATAATTTTAACGTGCCTACAATTATCGGATGCGGTCTCGAAAAAGAGACATTCTTCTTTGGGTCCTCAAGCCATTGGCAGATAACATTTAGGATGTGTTCAATTTTTTTTCAACTACCTCTTAGTTCGGTCTTTTCGTTTTAAATGTTTAAACATCGCAATTTAAAGGCTTTGAGTAAACAATTTAACGAATTATTCGATAATTCACCGCATATAGATAATTAAGATGTTAATTGTACATATGTACGATTTCGAACAGATTGATACCGAGGAACTATCTAATTCTAGTGCAAGAAGTTTATGCGAATATTCGCTATACTTTATTACTACCAGTTATACTAGTTCTTAATCTATTCAACTATATTGCGAGAATATGCGCCCGACTATCACCATATTTTACAGCTAGTTTATACCGTTTGTACGCCTCGTAAAACAGGACGCAGACCGCAACTGTCTGCACAACCATGAAATCAACTTGAAGAAATTTTTATTTTCGATCGCAGCGTGAACATAAATGAGCCTGATCGTAATTGCGGGTATTTGGTGAACAGCCGAGAAACTCGGCTATAAAAATATCGTCTGCGCATAATGATGATCCGCGTTGATCGACGATAAAAGATATATCTAACCGCTTGAGCGTATTTCGAAACATTTTTTAATTGATTTAATATCACATTGAAGATATACGATAATGAAACTATAGTTCGATGAATTTTTATTAGGTACGATTTCCTCCGGGTGGGATTTAAAGTTTTTATAAATGATTTTCATTTCGAATAATAATTAAAATATTTACGTATAATTTTCGTCGATAACTTTTAATATATTCACAGCGGACTTGCAGAATTCGTCGTCAGAATTGAACTAAATCGTGTCTCGGTAAAAGTCACTCGAAACACGTCGAAAGTTATTAAAAATAAATCAATTTAGATTTTTTTTATTTTTATTTTTTTGTTATGCTCTCTCATGATGTGGCCCAAATATCTTCTTTTTCTTTCTTTTATCAAATTTAATACAAATTTAATAATTCCGGCCGCTTCAATTTCATTGCGAAACTTTTTTGTTTCTGTATCCACGAAATTTTTAGCACGCGTCGGTACGAATATAATTCAAAGGCCCTTTTTTCCAAGGTAGCATCGAGCGCGCCCAATTTTCACTTCCGTAAAGAATGATTGAGATTGCATTTTAGCATTTTAATACGCAATTCGAGACTTAATTCCCTTCTGGTCAGCGGGTTTTTCATTTTAATGAGCATCGCTCTTGATTGCTACGCGATCTGATTTCTTTTTTAGAACTATCGTCAAGCAACCGAAATATCTAATAGTTTTGACCTGCTCAAGTTCTATTTTAATCTTTTTTAAATATCCGCTCGATATATTATCCTCTATTATCGCACTTCGCAGGGAACGTATTTGTACGACTTGTTCCAACTTTAGTATTGCCTATTTGTATGTTTTGTTTTTTTTTTTCATTTATTTTCCATTTTCCGATAAAACAGCATTTTCTTCGTATCCTTCTCTGAGAATAGAGCAGCAATGTCATCAGCGAAACGTGCCCTTTAACTGATTTTTTAAAATAATTTTTCGTTCTTTTCAACGCATACCTTAAATAGATACGAAATTACTCGTTTCCGTATTTTAGCTTCCAGTTCATATCGGTTAATATCCATTATAGTTGTTTGCATATATAGGTTTAATATTAACCTTCAATCTTTTCAGTCTGTATTTTGAACAGTTTAAAATTTTCAATAAAATATATGTAATTAAAGCATCGTATAATTTCTACGCGTTGGCTATTTATATATATACACATATAAGGATATCAAAGTGTTATCGATTAAAATTTTCAAAAATGTTTATATTTCCAGTTATCGATTTTCTTAGCGACTACGAATTATACTGTTTTGGAGCGGTATTTTCCAATATTTTAAGTTCGATACCATCTTTTAGTTGTTACTTTGAACTATATTCAGCTGTACACGGTGCGCTATTATTATTACTACTATTATCATCAGCGGGGCTTATGTTCGTATGTTCGGTAGTTTATGTAACTATTTTTATAAGGTTGTTCCCCTTTAAAACATCGACTGCGGACAAACGACAGATGCTAACCGTCTTATGTTGTATCGTCGTCTGGGCCTCGTATCTGTTAAGGGGCCTATCGCTTTTTATACGGTTCGAATATAATACTTTGTTCTAATACACTTCGATAGTTTCTTGTTTTATTTCTGCTTCTTAGCGAACTAAAAGCGTGCTTCCCCACCCTCAAACCGAAGAATTTCTTTATCCCTAAATCTATTTTTCTTTCTCAATCTCTCGTTAGAGTATAAACTACTCGACGGCACGTGCCTTTCTAGCGTCTTCTTCGACCTTATTTATATCATTTCACCACCTTATCTATTCCCCTCAGCTGCTAACTTCGTAATAGCTCAGACTGGGGAAAAAGAAAAAAAAAACCGTTGGATTTTATACGATTATTATCGTTTCCATCGCTTACGTATGTGGTCGACGATGATGGCGGTGGTGGTACACACCTGCTTTTATCGCTTTCGGCTATTTATTTCTGGTTAGTAGGCTGTAACTGAAGAAATATAGTAAGACGGTTATTATACAGTCTTCTTCTTAGGTAAGACCGAACGATAAGCCAGGTGTTGAAATTTTCAACCCTATTTCAGCTGGATTTCAGTTTTTCTCCTACATATTAGACTACCGTCTGTTCGACGTCGGTTATTTCTTTACATTAGGCTGATTATCGTTTTCGTCGGTCGAACATGCGTGTTGTCGCGTGCCCGACCAACATCTTTAACAAGGACGACCCGGAAGTTAGTATCTCGGGCGAAGCGTTGCCGCCTCGTGTTTTATTCGTCGACCCGGGTTTATTCTATCGTAATAGTATATGTATAATCTGCATCGGTATTCTGAAATAGTTTTTTTTTTTTTTTTTTTATTCGCCAGCCAAATAGTAAGAAAGAAAAATTCTTTTAACGAAAATGTTAAGCTTGCCCGAATATAGAATTTAATTTGATATAAGCGACGAATTTAATTCGGCCGAATCATTAATTCGAAAAATTAATTTTGCAACTGTAGTCAATCCACGTCATAATTTTTCTTTCTGGCGGTCTTTTTCCCGAGATGTTGCCTTGTATAATATGTAAGAAAGAATACTATATTGTATTACCGGAAATATTTCAATTTTCTGCCTTTAACTTCTTTTACCATTTTTTTTTTTTTTATAATTATTTTATCGATTTATTATTTCGCTATTTCGCATCGTTTTAAATATTTTAGGATATAACTATTTTCAAGTAATTTCTTCTCTAATGTCTTAACGTCAAAACTTTCAACAGCGTGTAAAAATATCGAAAATCAGTGTAACGTTCTATTAATCTTAATTTTATAGGGTGACGACCCAGTGAAGACGGTCGATTTTTTCGAATAACAACTCGAAAGTCGACCAAATTTTTCGAACGAAATTTTATTCAAAAATAGGAAAACGAGAGAGATAAGCTTACAATCATCTGTGGAACACAATACCGTTCATTCGAAATTCATGCAGTCTTTACAAAATTTTCGAAGACTTTTTCGAGCATAAGTCGCTTAAAATTTCTTCAGAAATCCGAATTTTCACGTCTTCCGATGTGTTTCGTAAACGCGGCTCTTAAGGTATCCCGACAAAAAAATCCTTTGAATTCTTTTCGGAACTACTTTCGAACTGGCACGATCGATTCGCGCCGAAGAAAATAACGTTCCACGAAAAAAACTACTCGTTATAGAATACCGTTATAGCTGGACAAAAACGAATCTCTCGTGTATACACTAAACGTGGAGCACGCGGTTTGCATTGTAGCAGTGTTAAAAAAAAAACCATCCGTCTTCTCTAGGTCACTCTATAATATATTTATACTCTTACTGTATATAATATTTAACCTAAAAACTCATTTCATCCTGTTTATATTGAATACTTTTTTTTTTTTTTTTTTTTTTTTAAATCCTGTAATGTTTAAATACAAGATTAGATATATATATATATAATTTTTCTTATTTTGTCATGTACTCGACGTTGATAGTTTTATAGTGTAAGCGATTATATAATAAAAAGTTCCTCTTCTTCGGTACTCGATGATTTTTTCAATTATTTCACCATAGTCAATGATGTGGTCTTAAATTTCTATTACCATGTATTTTGTTTTAAATGTGTTTACCCGCAATATCCGCACTCTTTATACATACTGCGATGAATCTAGTTGTTATTAATTTTTTTTTTAGGTTATCTGATATTAAAACGGTATCATCCGCAACAAATTTTGCCAATATACGTTAAATAACGTTGGTGCTAAGATACAACCTTGTCTTATACACCTTTATATTCCTTATTATTCGATTTTAATATTTGCCGTTTGATAATTCGTAGATTTTCATCGTCAGTGCACCTATTTTTTTTTAAATAACAGTCCTGGAATTTTCCAAGATACAATGAAATATCCATAAACATCCCTAAATATGCAATTAGCATCAAAAATAAATTCTTATCATTATTTCCTCAATTTAACAAATTCATTCTTAATCCCCCTCTTCTTCCAATATATACTGACCCACCACCCTGGCTTTTGCAACCACTCCATATAAACTTGAAACTTACCCACCTTTCCAAGCTTTTATGCCCACCCCATATACTTCAAAACTATATTGCTCTTGAAATCTCCAAATATAAGGACGCTGTGTGCTGTTTTACTGATGGCTCTGCCTTCTCGGTACCCCCTGTCATTCATCACTTTCGACTTCCTAAGTCCTGCTCCATTTTCTCAGCTGAATCCTTTGCTATATTCAAGTGTCTAGAGTTCCTGTCCATGACGCAGTCTTCTTCTAAATTCCTTATTCTTTCTGGTTCACTCAATGTTTTAAAGTCTCTCCACAACCTATATACGGATAATGCACTTCTACAACGCATTCTGCTTGTCCATGACTTCCTTACTAGATCTCAAGTTTCCATAGCTTTCATTTGGATTCCTAGCCACATCAGTATTCCTGGAAATGAGGCTATTGACCGAGCTGCCAGAGAGGCGTCTTTGCTTCCACACATATCCGCTCGTCTCTCTCTCTATAGTGACGTTAAAGCTTTCCTGAAATCTCTCGTAACTAAATCTTGGTGTCGTGCATGGAAGTCTAATGAACAAAACCACCTCCTTTTAATCAAACCTAATCCACTATCCCAACTGCCATTTCCTTTCCAAACAAGAAAGAAAAATGTTATCCTTACAAGACTCCGTATATCCCACTCAAACCTTAATTCCTATCTTCTTCATGGCACAGACCCGCCACTCTGTCCCTTTTGCCAAATGTCTCAACTGCTCATACTCCACATACTAACATCCTGTCATGCTCTCACAACATTAAGAATCCGGCACAGCCTTCCTCCTTCTTTACCTCAACTTTTATCTGAATCTACTGACCATATTCATAATGTGTTCCTGGATTCACTGAGCCTCTTAAATCAGATCTAGGACCACAGTAAGCCTGTGGGCGCATATGGCCCGTTAGTGCAGCCGGCGCCCGTATAATAATAATAATAATAATAATATAGTCCTGGAATTATTAATTGTTATAATCTTAATTTTACAATTAATTCACTAGGTTAATACACGATGTACATACTAAATACAATTATTGCGGCACGCACTAGTCCGATGACTTTAATCATACTTTCGTTATAACTAGATATTAATTATAAGGCTGTGGTCACAGTGCAACCGATTCGGATAATATCGGACAAATTTGACCTTGATTTTCAAACGCTTGTTACTGTACGAGCGCGGTCTGAGTGGCACCGATTCGATCGACCGATCATATCCGATTACATCCGACGTCGGTCGTCGGTAGAATGGAAACAAACTGATTTGTTTTTTTCGGCCGATCATAACCGACGGTATGCACTGTGTATAGATTGTGATCGCCACCGTATTGAATACGGATGTAAATTTGTGTGTAAAATTATTTTACAATATGGATATAGAAAAACTAATAAGTTTAGTTTATGAAAAAAGAAACTTGTGGGATACATGCTCTTCATTATACCACAATAGAGATCTTTCAAAGAAAACATGGAGTGAAATTGCAATTATATTAAACAGTACCAGTACGTAATATTCATTTTATTATTTTAATTCGCCTTATAATTTTACTTATTGAATTGTATTTATATTAATTATTTTTCTTTATAATTATCTATACATTTGTATTTTTCTACTTAATTTTAATTTATTAAAATACTGATGCACCAGGTAAAATAAGCATCCTGTTACAAATCTAGATATAAAAATATTTAACCTGTCAACTGTCTGTTCTTTTTACTAAAATAATTTTTGAATTGATCACGTATTTCATATGCTCTCCTTGAGGACCGATTGTATCGTCTTGTAGCATCATTACTACACTATCGCCATAATTGTTCGTAAAGTTATCTGCTAGCATATTTTCCAATGTAGTTCGTTCTACGTCGATGACAATATTGTGTAACGAACAAACAGATTTGACAACACTATCAACATGATGTGGTAATATTTGAAGTTCTGTTTTTAGGCATCTCCATTTAGTTACTAATATTCCAAAAGCACATTCAACAGTGCGCCTGGCTGTACTGAGGTGTTTATTAAAATTTTCTTTATCATAGTCAGTAACGGAATACGGCCTCATAAGGTATTCTTTAAGCGGATATCCTTGATCACCCAGTAGAACATGAGGCACACTGATATTTGTTCCTGGTAGTTGTTTTAAAGGAGGAATATCGAGTGAATTTTGTTCTAGAAAATGATATATATACGCTACTTTCCACGAATACCCCACTGTCACATCATCTTCCATAATCTCCTACATTTACAATTATAAATTTGCAATGCGCATCTGCAATCCCTTGAAGGTGGATAGAGAAATACTTTTTATAATTGAAGAACATAGACCCGGATTTTGGAGGGCACCTAATACGTATGTGTTTACCATCAATACTTCCTATACAAGTAGGAAAATCCCATAAATGTTCATAGTCATTAGCAATTTTGTAAAACTAATTGGGAACCGGCATGTGACATTCTTGAAATACCACCCAAATTGCATCACAAGTTTCATAAACGATGTTACTTATCGTATTATGCGCAATTCTGAATGAGAATGCCAGAGATCTAAAGGCGATACCCGTAGAAAGAAACCTAAAACAAAATGAAAACTATAGTTTTCAAAAAATAAGTAATGTATCATTTTTATACGGTATTTAATGTAAATTGTACACGTTTAATACAGAAATTTTAGTACGGGTGTCTAACGGATAACTAATTATTTTTAATGCTGAACTGTTACTAAATAATTTTGTTAAAATTTAACAAAAAAAATCTGGTTGCGTTATTTTCGTTTAACCCTTTGACTACCATACGTCTACCAAATTTATTTCACCAGTTTTTATGTACGCGTGATAGCGACAAAAACGGACAAGGGAAATTATCGATTACATTCAGGTTGTTAAATTTTTTTATATTTTACTTAATGATTTACTCTAAAATGTCGGTATGTGTTCCATACTAGGCGAATGTAATTTTTTAAGCTAATAAAATACGTTCTTATCTAATCTAACAAAGTTATTTCTGGACATCCTGTTTTGTAAACAGTTTCGCTTTAACAGAAATCAATCGAAAACATAATATTTTTTGTGAAACCATGTACCATATTTTCTTGTACACACGTTATGCTGAATCAGTGTACGTTTTATTTATACTGTTATTCGATTACTTTCCAGGTTATATGGTAAAAAACAAATGGCAGAATCTTAGAGACACTTATCGTCGAGAAGTTGCAAAATTAAGAACTTCTACGGGATCAGCAGCGGAGGAATCTCAGTCGAAATGGGTTTATTTTGATCAGATGAGTTTTCTAAAAGATGTTTATGCTTCAAGGAGACAAGAAAGTAATGTTCAAAGTCCTAAAGATAGGTTCAGTGATAGTGCTGTAGGTCGCGGTGTTTCTGGTAGTGAAACCGATGTACTGGCAGATTTAGAAGCTTCGGAATCGGATAATGATAGCATTTACACACCAATATCCTCCACCGCAGGTAGCACTTCATTTACCCAATTCGTTTCTCCTAAAAAAAGGCCTCGTCAGACCAAGGACGCAGTTTCAGAATTAGTGGCGTTAGAAAGGGAAAAACTTCCCCATTTGAAGGAGATTAATCAGAGGAAAAGTCAAAGACAAGAAGAAGACTAAGTACGCGACGAGGATTATTTTTTCGTTATGAGCTTGTTACCTCATATAAGAGCCATACCACGGCAAAAAATATTAAGCGTTCGTTGTGAGTTGTGAGTTGCAACAGGTTGTAATGCGACATTCTGTTGCAAGTTCTTCAATGACAAACATGTCATCAGAACATTGTTCCGATGACAGCAACAGAAGACAGATTAACATTATCTTCAATGATGAATTTGTACATGTTCCGCAGCTCGAAAATATTCAACTCACTAATAATGGTCTTAATGAGTTTTTAGTGTAAAAAAAAAGTTTTGATTTTGTATTGTACAATCACGATTATTTTCTAAAAAGAATTGCGTCAAAATATGTGATAATATACCAATTATTCCAAATCGTAATAAACTTTTACTGAATTTTGCACTCACTTAGAAAACCTGAAAGTCAAAATTTATTTATCATGAATTATGCTTAATTTCTCACAATATAGAATCTCGTTATATGCACATACACATAAATAATATTATTAATTTACTAAATTTCAAAAATTAATTCGCTTTCTTTAAGGTAATAACCAGTTGTTCTTCTGGCGATATGCATCTGCTAAAGTTTGATTGCTTCTCAATGTGAGAGCGAATTCCCTTTAAAATGTAATAAAATGTTGTTCTCGACATTCTCATGTACTCGTAGAACTTGCCTGGATTTTTCAGGAGTTGAGGAAATAAAGTGTGGAATTCTCCAACCTCCTCACGAGCAATGTTTAGACTATTAACGTGGAACGTTTGCCGCTTAGCTAATAAATATCTTCAATGCAGAATTTGTTTCCATACATAGTAATGTTGATATATCCATATTATAAATAAGTGTATTTCAATTAGAAAACAACAAATATCAACATGCGCGCATTCAAGTAACCCAACTACTAACCAGAAGAACGTTCGTCGGTCGGAAGTAATGTGAACAGGTCATCGGCCGATGAAATCGTCCGATCTTGTCGGTCAATTAAATCGGTCGTCAGTCGTCGGTCGGTCGGACGTACTGTGACCACAGCCTAAGAATTATAAGACTAGGTCATTTGGATGCCGATGTTTAAGACGTCGATATTGAGCAGCTGTACAGCTTTCTCATTAGTGTGCTGACATAGTCGTGTTTAGTTGCCATATCCTTTATGTCATCTCTCATGAATGGCATATCGCGATGTATAATACATACTAGTTTGAATTTTTTTAAAATTCGAATTGTTCGCGCTATCCCCATAATAAAGCAGCACCGTATTTCTAAATTGGTGTGATAATTTCCTTGTAAAGTAGCAGCTTATGATTCATATTTAATGGCGAGGAATCGAGACATTTATACACGTGGGACGTACAACGTCTCTACAGAGATCGATTAGTATCTTAACACGAAATAAAATTTCTAGTGTACCCAATTTTTCTTTTCTATATCCAAACTGAGTATCACCTGATTGTTCTATTTTCTATCTTCGCTATATAATTTTTTTGTAGGGAAATACACGCGTATATAGCCGAAATTTCTTCATTTCTCGTTTAAAAATTCGGACGGTTCGGTTTCTTCTTGAAGCCTCTGTTGAGGTTGGTTATGCCGAAACTTCATCGATCCTTTTTGCCGCTTGTTATATACGAGCGTGTGTGCAGTTTCGGTATTGATGATCGTGAAAAGTGTTCGCGATGAAGAAGTATCGCCGTAAGCAAAATGATTGAATATGTTTGCGTAGTTGTTTAAATATATCGTATGTACGTTTTGTACGTCGTTATTGCGACCGATATCGAATAACGGTTTTTTCTTCATAGTGTAATAACAATAATATATAAATAAAAACATAATGATGATAATAATAATAATAATAATAATAATTATAACCATAATAATATATAAATAAAATCATAATTTAAACAGACGTAGTTATAAGATGATGGACGTGACCTGTACCGCAACGGTGTATAACAGCTAACGGTTATTTTTGCTCCATACCCCGCGCTGTTGCCTCTTTCTTTAAAGTTTACTTCCGCGAGCTAAGGTCTCGTTTTAGCGGAAGATAATTCGCCGCTGGTCGATCCGAGTTATTTGCCTTTTCCATCGGGGGAGACCGGTTATCGCTCTTACATACGAGGTCATCTCTTAGTTTTCGGAATAAGTTTTTTTTTTTTTTTTTTTATCTTTGAAATTTTTTTAATTTTTTTTTATATACCAGCAAAATTTTATCCTTCGTTTATTATTTTAATATTTATTTTTTAATTAAAATTTTTTTTTGAATATCCGAGAAGTACGTGTGTATAAAAGGGGGCCTCTTGAATTGCACGGTATACGTGGATGTATTCATGTATAGAGGAAGCTGACACGACGTTACCGGTACGAGAAAACTGTGATTACTCGCGCTTGCACCCGTTGCTGGGAAAAACTCTAATGTCCAAAGAAACCTATATTTAACAATCACTGCGCCGATCTGGAAGTATGGTTAGCCGTATCCGCATGTAAAAGCAAAAAAATAATCACGGATACAATAACAATCGAAAATACTACGCACAATCACGTCCGGTGTCGTCGATGTATGTCTCAAATTTAACGCTTCACAATGACCTTCTCATAGCATCCATTCAAGAGCGTACGCTGAACGGTACAAGGGATTTTTCGAGAAACTATAAAATAGTGCAAATCCAAACATGAATATATACGATCGCATTGCTGGACACTCCCCGGAGACGATTGAAAAGAAGAAAATGATACCTCGACGCTTTCCCTATTACCTGAATATAACTTTTTTTTTTTTTTTTTTTTTTTTGGACGGGTACTATGTACTGCTGCTATGACCAGAAGCACCCGTATGGAAAAATGAATGTTAGATTAGATTGAACATGCCTATAGCTCGAAGAAACTGAAGTGCTGCTTCTACAGCAGTTGGATCATCAGATAGAACTGTTTTCAATGAACTACCATTGAAGTTTTGGGGAATACGGAATATTGTGGGGGTAGTCAAAGAACAAGCGCCGGAATGTTAAGGGGTTCGGGGCAATGAGCGCATAGAGGTGGATCTGTTCTACTTAGAATATAACCATGAGTCACTGCAGTGTGGCCAATACGAATACGGGAAAGTACTACCTGATCCTTTCAGCTTTGCGCCGAATATTTCCAAGGAAGAGGAGAGGAGCGAATGGATCTAAGATGATTCGTTGGAGGAATCACAAAATAATTTATTTGCTATATATTTGATGGAGGTGACTGCATCCGCCTCAGGTATAGGTATTAAGGGATAAGGTTGGATTCGAGCAGCCTCTTTAGCTGCTCTATCAGCTAATTCACTTAATGTGAAACCTACGTGGCTTGGAATCCATATTAGGGTTATTTTCAGAGTAGGGTGTTGGTACAAGAGATTCAATATTTTTATAGCAATAGGATGGATTTTGTAAGAATTACGGTTGAAACACATAACGGAAGATAGTGAATCAGAACATATTAAAAGACCATTGTGATTTTCATTGACCGCAGCGGATACAGCAAGGTAGGTTGCGTATAATTCAGCGGAAAATACCGAGTACTGTGGAATGCAAGCTGTAGCGAAGAATATGATCCTCTAAAACCACCGCACAACCGCAATATGTATTAAGTTTAGATGCGTCGGTATAAATTTTTTTACATCCTCTGTATTTATCTATGGATTGTTCAATGCGGATATTTATTTGATCTGCAGAGAGTGACTTTATTGCGGAATGCATTAGAGATGTGTCGGTTTATAACTAATCTGGATAAAAGTAATTTATTCTTCAATCCTCTCGTGCTAGTCGACTCATTGGAGTCGTTAGTGTAATATTATATCCCTTTATGTTTCCTCTCTTCTTTCTACTTTCTTTTCCCTCGTTCTAATTCTTAGCACAGTTGGTTATGGTATTACACCGGTACAACGTAAAAAAAAAAAATAATTCCGGAAATTCGATGGATAATGAAGAAAACTAACTGGGGAAATTTTTCTGTAGTATATGATAAAAATAGAGACGGTAAATTGTTCAATTTTATTCAAAAGAACAGGAAGTAATATTAAACATATTCCTGGGAGTATTTTATTAGTGAACAAAAAGAAAAAATTGTCCAAAGAACACTTGGGTGGATGTACGATATCAAAATGGGGATAATTAAACAGTTAGTTCACGCTGCTTTAAGATTATCCGAATTTATTATTATAATAATTAGGAGATAATTTTTATATGTTATATCAGTTGGTTCGGTTATTTCGCATTGAATACTCCTGTGACCGGTAGATTGTCTTCCGCGGTTTATTATATTTTTTTTATAAATAGTTAATTTAATATAATTAAGTAATTTTATAAAATTAAAAAAAAACCACCTCCTTCAACATTTTTTTTTATGAATATTATTATTACGATGCTTATCAGTACTATTTGATCGTGCCTCCTCGTGACTATATTACCCGATCCTTAATTATGTATTAATTATTAAATATTATTGATAATCCAAATTCGAAAAGAAAAAAAATATCTAAAGGCTTTCAGGTTGTACGCATCAAGAATATCTGTATTTATTTTCTGACGTTCAGCTGCGGCTACAGTATAGCGTACGTCACATAATTCATTGCTGAGTAAATACAAGTCCGTGGGGTTAGAGTACGTGTCCAAGATGTTTACATCTGTTTCGAATTTCGATAAACGAGCCTTTTAAACAATTTAGGCAATTCTGTTTGCTTTTTTCCTTTTTCTTCGGATATTTCCAAAAATGCTCGGTCGCGTGTGGAATGAACGACTTCGGCGGTTTAAAACGTTCTAGATAGAATATTGCGCATAATCCAATTTCTATAGTTATCGATATAGTTCGGAATTAACACCGAGCCGTCATTTGGAATCAATTGTGCCTCTAACCTAAGTTGTGGTACACGGCGCCTAAAAAAAAAAGAAAAAAATGGTACTTTCGAGTTTCAAGCGTGGAAATATTTCAAAGCGAACAGTGAGTGTGAAAAAATTATATACTGTTTAGAAACAAGATCAGCGATCTGGAGTAGAGAACTCGAAAAATAGTAACTAGCTCGAAGTATAGTCGGAAAGTTGAAAGACCAGATTTTGTTTCGAATGAAATGAGATGCACCTACATATGACGACTTAAATGGCTTGGACATATATACACAGAAGCAATGAACAACTAGTATAAATAATAGAAGGAACCATGGAAGGGAAAAGACCAAGAGGAAGACCGAGGCAGAAATACGTAAAACAAATACAAGGAGATGTAGAAGCAGATAACTATGGAAGTATGAAGAAAATGACTCTCTTCACAAACTTTTAATCGTGGTTGTCAACCAATTTATTAATAGATTGAGGAATTAGAAGATATATATATATATTAGTTAGATCAGATTATTCGATAAACATAGTACGCGTGTTAAAGGAACTGATCCGACGCTAATAAATTTAAAGTTAATTTTCTTAACATTTGCACGTTCAGTGTAGTTTTTATTCTGAAAATAAATGTCGTCGTAATGGATGAAATATTTATATAAAAATAGTTGCGATTTCATGGCGATTACAAGTAATAATTTATAAATGTTCATTTATCCATAAAACGGATATATATGTCGGGTGCTTAATATCTTACTAAATATATACTTGCGTTAATAATATCTTTTAATTATCGCTTACGTTCATACATACATACATACATATATATATATATATATCTTATCCAAAATTGTACGTTATAAATACAATACGTCTGTATCGAACGATAAATAGAATTAGATTAAGAATAGGTCAAGGGTGTATGGCTAGATTTTAAAACTCGCTTCTAGCGAAATTCGTACGAATTTTTATATAGATTTTTACTCACTTTCAACTCCAACATTACTTATTAACTTTTGTAAAGGTGAACATAGAGCTAGATTAGATTACTTATTAATGTCCAGGTTTTTTTCTTCTTTTAGATATTTTAGATATTGCCGATTGTATACGCGACCAACGAAATCCCCGTTCACGGTTAACCAGTTTCTGTAATAAATTTCAAGGATTCTCGATTCTAGTGACCCTGTTTCTTATTCTTTATACATACATAACATATACATATATTCAACCAGTTAAGTCAATATTTAAACAAAAACATATAATTTATCAATTTTCTTACACATATTTTTTTTTTTTTATTTCATTTTTGTTATTTTTTGCTTATCATCACTCCGCCGATTTAGCGCACGCATTCTGGATCGTATTTTTCGATGCTCGTCTGAAAATAATTATGTCTCAGAAAGATCGTTCCTAGATTAATTAGCAATATACAAAATAGGGAATAATGCTTAATATTAATTTCCATACAATGACAAACAAACAAATGTATTTATTTATTTATTGGTCAAGTTTTAATTCGACGCTCGCGCTAGCCTAGTGGTCGCAGACGTTACATAAATTACTATAATAATTATTATAATAATACAAATAGAAACGCCCCTATAATTATAAGATGAGTGAAAATTAAAAATTGCGCGAACCTCGTCACATGGACTGAAATAACGATCGTAGCGCTGCGCAGAAATAAAAAATTTTGGTTTAGCACAATCGACGAGATGAAGAATGTAAAATAGGACACGCGATGAAATAAAGATATTAGAAAAAATTCGAGTATTTGATAAAGAAAGAAAATAGTAGAAGGCGAATCGTCAAGGTCTAGAGCGTAGATCAACCAAAAAGGTTGGAGAATAAGCGTTACTTTTGACAAAGTAGTAGCTATCATCTCTACTCCTGCTAATAAACATCGAAGTCTCGAAGTCTCTGCCTTGAAGACTCACGAGGAAGAAGTGCTTTACAAAAAAAATATAGAGGTTAAAAGCAATCGCAGGAAGTTGAAAAATTCTGAAGACTCGGACTTGCTTACGGTCTGCCTTGAAGATCCACGAGGAAGAAGCGTATAGTAACCCGAAGAATCAGAATCAAAGAGTTGAACATTATATAGCGGATATCCATTTTCTGAGTGTTCTGTTTGAATGTGACGTCTAACAGCGGGAGAAAAATACCAGAAAGCACACAGATTTCCGCTACGGGTGTCACGTGATCATACACGATGAATCTCATTTATCGCAGTGTCGACGTGCTGTGCATGATCCGAATTAAACAAAGGTTACTATACTATGCGTACTCCGGATATCGAAAGACTTACCTTTGGCATGTCACAACTAGATCGTCAGCGTAAAGAAGTGTCACAGTTCTATTCCCATTCGTTACAATCTGCTAAGAATGAGTCTGCATTGAATTTTATTGTACTATTATTCCGTTTGATCTAATACATTACGTATGTGTGCTGTCAAAACTTATGTGGCGTTGCCCTGAAATTTTATATATATATATAATATCATCACACTAGTCCATCCTAGGTAGGGTATCGTGATTAACATTTAATTGGCTAGTGATTTTGTAATTTGCCCACATTTTTGGCGATGCTCTGATTGGAACTACGCATTCCGGAAACAGCGAAAGTTCATGTTAAGAATTTATTCTCGCGTACCTTGTCCTTTCTTTAAGCCCGATTGTTCTTCAGATACTTCCATCGGATCATATTTTTCTCGCAATGTGTCCAAAAACGCAATAATTTCAGGCAAAAGATTTAGAAATATTTGCAAAAAGCTTCTTCGGCTGAGCCGACGAAGAAAAAAAAATGAAAGCTTCAGAATGTACAACAAACTTTTAGAAAAAGAATTCCCACACTAGTCGGTGCAACATTCATTCCCACACGCGACACTGTTTCTAACGACCGTGACGTCTCGTGTTTTCGATCTGCGCGTATATAATGGCTGAAGAAAAAAATTCCGTCGCTATCTGTGGTGGAAATACTAGCTTAGAGAGTTGCCACGTAGTAAAAAATAACAGAAATTTGCTAAATTTTTGATACACATTTTAAATTGAAGGATTTATTATTTAATATGTTCGCGATCGACCGTTTGGCCACGTCTGCGCACTAGACTAGCAATATAGCGGCTACTGCTAAGTAAGAGTTGATATATCGATTATTGTTTAATTCGACAGACTTAATCGTGCAGAAAGGATCGATTGTTTTTCTACACGCGATTCGAACGTACCAGCTAACCTATATATGAATTATTTATTATTCTTGTTGTTGAAATTATTATTGTTGAAATTCTTGTTGTTCAAATTATTATTGTGGATATTATTATTATTATTATTATTACTATTATTAAGTACGTTAAATACGCGTCTCATGTAGTGTGTAGGATATTCTCGTTGACTCATTTCATAAGTCCAGCCAGAGATCGTTTTCCATAAACAGGTTTGGCTGGTTACTTCGGTTATGCGTGTATAATAATGCTTTTTATTTATATTATATATATAATTAATGTAAAATATTAAAATCGTATCTATCAAGTGTAAACATCGTAATAACGTATTTTATGTATTTACTTCGGGACGAATGAAACATTAATAAATATTTATCTGATTTACGTATCGGCCGTTGAAAATTATTTGTAGTGTTTTGTTTTGCGGTTAGATAATACATACAGCATCGATTAGCGGTGAAATTAATGGATAGATAATAGACGGGGCAAACGACGCGAGAAATGATGACGGTGGAATCGAATTTAACCGGATATTTAGAAAATAATTTTAACAGGCAAAAACAAGACGATTAAAAGTTTTATCGTGAAACGTGCAATAAATAATAAAAATCATATTTAATTTTCTCCTTATTCAATTTAAATATCCCAGTTTTTGTTTACGTCTTAATTGTGTTTCGCTAATATTTATATCATCATCATCATCTGGTGCAACAGTCCGCGGACTGGTTCTACGCTTGTCTTTTTCCACTCGTATCGGTTATTGGCCATTCTTTTTTCATTTCCGAGTAACTGGACAATCCGGAATCCCTCGTCAGATTATATATATATATATTTTAATTTACGCATATACGGCGGCGTGATGGAAATATCGTGTTAGAGAAGAATGAAGAGTATAACGTGGTCAGAGAAAGATTTAACCCGTGAAATTAGATTATTAGGAAAATTAAAAAATGGAACATATAAATGGCATATTTCGAGACACGTTGAACATTTAAAATGTAAATAACTGAAGGCACCACCCCGTAGAAAGGAATTAAAGATCAAGAAGAAGGTCGAGAATATAAAATACAAAGACGATGTACAAGCAACGTGTTATAGTAACGTGATGCCGCTATCTGAAAGAATTCCGACATTTCAAATTAGCTGTCCACAATAACAAGAATGAGGAATTATATGATTTATATATATGTATATATTAAAAATAAAAAAACCTATATCGATATATTATATATAAATTTTCCGTTAATAACGACATTAAGATGAAGTCGGTTGTGTTGTTATTATAAAAAGCCAAAAAAAGAAAACAACTTGGAACGGACGCACACTATAGTATATTATAACGGAATTAATATCCGTACATATTATAGTAGAAAGTAACGGAGTCGTGAAATAATGATAATTCGGACAGGATTAAAAAGGACTCGTGTAAATCAGCTCTAAGCGTACGAGTTGGTTTATTGAAAAGAGATAGCGAGATGTATTTACAAGCGCAACAGAGCGAGTCAGCTTTAACACTTCCTTAATAAAAATCGGCATAAAAAATTTTTATATATCGTGGAAAATATTTTTGTAGCGTTTTCTCGGTTATAGCTGTTTTTAATTTTTTTTTTATTAAATTTTTGATGTATTTAACGATAGAATAATAGTGTTTTTAATCTCGGCCAGAGGAAAGTGTTTGACACTTAGCAATTACAGTGTTAATTATTTATAAATGTAGGCTCGTTTAGATATTATAATTATATTTATATATATATATTTACTATATATATATTTCGTTTGAAAAAAAGGCGAATCATTATTATTTTCAACTTTGTAAATTTCTGGTTGAAGTAATTTCAGGCACAATCTTCGTTTTATAGCATCATACACGAACTATAACACTATCATCGGTCTATAGTATTCTATCTCGATATATATATATATAAATTAATATTTTACCGTCAGATTTAAAAAAAAAAAATTAAATCTTGTACTTTTGTTTTATTACAGGATAATATAAAGGAAAGCGTTTCTTCTTGATGATAATTTCGCAAATGTACAAACACTATTCGCGTTGATGAAAACGTCAGTTAAAATCGGAATTGAACTTTGTCGACGTCGTTATTCCAGCCGCGTTATGCGCGATTTTATTTTTCATAGACGATGACAACGTAATCGTCACGGTGTTGGCAAAGATAAGAGGTGAACGCGGGACACGACCTTAATCGAGTGTTCGTCGTAATAACGGGGGGAATAAGAATAAAAGAGTCGTTATTTTATTACGCACGTTAGCGGAATGCCAGGAAGCGCGATGATGTCTTCAATCTGGAGTCGTAACGGTCACAATGTGGTGTCTTCCGGAGCTGTAACGGTAACTCCGGTCAATGTGGAGAATATTCCGATCGGAGCTACAACTTGTAATGCTGAAATTATTAAAGGTGAGTTCCGTATTTTTGTATTTATTTTCATTTTTTTTTTTACATTATACCGGTACCAATCGTATTAATTTAATGTCTCCAACAAGACATTAGATTGCGATAAGAAGATAATGAGTAGGTGTGGATAGAAAATTAAAATTAAAATATTACGATACGAACAATAAGATAGATAATATAAGTAATGATTTAAGAGTGTGATTTAAAAGTATAAAGTTATGTATGATTGATAAAGAATATATCGTGCGAGATAGTTCCCGGTTACTATACTAAGTAACCGGGAGAGCGTCTCGACACCATTTTCGTCTGTGTCTTTTAGCTGGATTGCCTGGAAGTCCTGATGAGTGCATTCTGGCGATATTGGGATTACTGCTATGTTTAAAGTTGTTAAACAGTTTTTCGTACTGGCCAATGTAAATATCCCGAACAAATGGAATGTACAAATTGTTGTGCAAAGTTGGAGACATAGAATGGCGCGGACGTGATTACGCGAAGTATCTTCGACTGCTGTTGCTGTATTCTGTTCAGATTACTTGCGCTGGTCGATCCGTATAATTCGATGCCATAACGCCAAATTGGTGCAATCATTGTTAGATAAATACGCCTTTTAGTTTTTAGATACAAGGTTAACCTTCGTCCCAGCAGCGGATGTAACAGCCTGGCACGGGCTACGAGTTTGCGCCACGTGAAAGCGCCATATAAGCCTTCGATCCAGGTTCATTCCGAGATAACGTACGAAATCAACTTGTGGGATTACATTATTATTAATTATTATAGGTGTATACTTAACTGATCTATTTGTAAACATAATATGTTGACTTTTGTGTGAATTAAACTGTATTCGCCAACGCTGGGCCCACTGAACTATACGATTTAGGTGGTTCTGGACAGCAGAGTTCGCATGTCTGACGTCTGAATTCGATGCGAGGATGGCTATGTCATCAGCGAATGTGGCTAGTATTGTCTGATTACAGGTAGGCAGATCTGCTGTGTATATCGTATATAAAAGGGGTCCAAGTACACTACCTTGCGGAACCGATGCTAAAATTTCATGTTCCTTCGAATAAGAGTTGTTGATCCTGACTACGAATGTTCTGTCAGTTAAATATGACTGAAGTAACACGTAGAGATCATAAGGAAATATCTGTTTCAACTTGAAGAGTAGTCTAGGATGCCACACTTTATCAAACGCTTGGGCGACGTCCAAAAAAACGGCGGAACATACTTCTTTTTTCTCTAGCATCGAAGAAATAGCATCGACCAGCCTATGACACTGATGGATCGTGGAGTGCTCAGCACGAAAACCAAACTGGTGGTTTGGTATCACTTTATTACCGTTTATAATCGGAAATCAGTCGCTCTAAGACTTTAGATAGCGAACTCAGTAGACTAATAGGTCTGTAAGAAGCTACATCAGTTAGCGGCTTACCGGGCTTACGAATCATAATTATCACTGATTTCTTCCACGACTTAGGAAAGAATCCAGTCCGCAGAATCCCGTTAAAAATGTAACATAATAGAATTGCCGATTTTCTAGGTAAGTGCGAGATAATTTCCCCATTGATCCTATCTAACCCTGCAGCTTTTCGCAACAGCACTTTCTGAATACCTTCGAATATCTCTTTAGGGGTAAAGAATTTGGTAGACACATCAGTATTAGAGTGCTCATTTAGTAAGGTTTGTGTGATGACGAACTGTTTGTTGGAAAATACTGCGCCTAGGTGTTCTGCAAACACGTCCGCTTTTTCTACATCTGTTTTAGCCCAGTTATTGTTGAATTTTATATTGAATGGTTCGTCTATTTCCTTCAATAATTGTTTTGCATTTCTCCATAGAGATCTATTATCGGTGTTCATAGAATCTACCTGCTGAGACAGAGTATCATTTTTATACTGACGAATATTGTTTCTCATTTCTAAGAGCAGTTTTTATATATATATATATATATATATATATATATATATATATATATATATATATATATATATATATATATATATATGGTAGACTCCCAATTATCCGTGATATTGGCTGGCGTGGTAACCGCGAATAATCCGCACAATTTTAAAAAGGCCAACAACGTAAAAAGTTTATTTATAATATATGCATACATATATATGTATACATATTATGTAGTTTATGAAGTAAAGGTTTTAAAAGTTACCTGTAGAATTCACAAAAAAATCAGTCACCGGTTATTGTTTTTTCAAAATCAAACACCTCTTCTTCTTCGATATTACATATCACACAAACTCCCATTCTGATGATCCCCAATTTGGCAAGATGACTAGCTGAACAGTTGTGACCACTTCTTAGTCTAACAAACGCAGAGACACAATCAGGTTCTTTTGGAATTGTCTTTTGAATAGTGGCATATTTTTTAGCTTTTAACAAGCTTTGAAATTCGAAATATGATTGGAAAGAACGGTACAACATTTCCTTGAGCTTCGGTATTAACGATCCAAAGAACGCAACAAACATATCTGCGTTTGTGATTGTCAACGTCTGATATATCACATTTAGACATTTAGCAGATGACATATATATGTCAGATAGTTTTAAGTATTTATAATTCATTTATTTTGTAAAAATTGTGAACTTAGATTTAAATTAATATTTTATGTTTTTACATATTTAATTTTATTTATATATAGCTCGATAATGGCGTAGTTGCCGAAAAGCTTTGCTTAATAAATAAAGTTTAGTGATTTTAACTGTTTTTTGTTAATAAATGTATTTTTAATTGCAAATTTTGACTTAAGGTAACTTTGTCATTATCGAATAATATGATTAACGCAGCGTATTATTTCTCAGAGCTTCAACGGTGTTAACTTTTGTCTTAACAGGTTCTGAGACCGGGGAAACAAAGTTGTTCATAATTTTGAAGATATCATGCGCCTATTATTTAATGCTCATTTTTTTTTTTGAACGAGGTGGTGCAGTATCCTTGTGATTGTAGTTTCCAATACACCTTATTAACGGGACTGTTAGTAAATACACAGCAGAAAGGTCATTTTTAATATTCCGCTGTATATATATGTGCATAGGCGTACGCATATGTAGATATCGAGTTATATAAGTTGAGTAATGTATACATGGATAAATGCACGATGCGAATAATAGGCGGATTATTGATTACGACGAAACTAAAGAAACATGGCTTGAATTTCGTGCAAAAACGAGGTTGACAAGTCGGCGTATGCGGTATAAACTTTTATGATGGTAAAATTTTAACGGATATAGAATATACATATATCACACAGAAAACAACGTCCATTAGCATACGCAAAAACTTGTTAAAATTTCCGTATGGTTCGTAACAATCTGTGTTTGCGAAAACAGTCAATGAAGCAAAAGGGGATCGAGACAAATTAGAAGTTTTGACGTTATAAAATATATTCAGTCCCAAAGATTGTTATTATAAACTTTTTTTTTTTTGTCCCAGTTTTCACCCTTTGGCCAGTTTAAGTGGATTGTTCAAACTATAAACTTATATTATCACCCTTAATAAAATTATATAATGTAGCGCTCCACTCCCTAATATCTTACAGGCAGAGCTGTGGATCCTCCTTTTTCGTTAAGACAGAAATTTATATGTGACAAATTTTACCTTAGAGTCAGGCAGCGTTACCGTCACATAATCAACAAACAATTTACTCGTATGTTCAAAGCTCGCAATAATAAATATTGGCTTGGTAAAAATTTACCTCCACTCATTCATAGTCGTAACAAACTGCACGAGATAAGTTTAGATAAGACTTCCTGATACTACAGTTTAGATTAATTGTAGATACTAGAGTTTTTTCAATACATCGAAGAGTCTCCGAAACGGCGTTAACAATTCCATTGTCGAGTCGGTATTGGAGAAGGAGTACAACGCTTATGAAATTATTTACACCGATGGCTCTATTGAACATACTAAAAAGAGATATACAGCCGCTTTTTTTTACCCCACAGTAGAAACATCTCTAACTTGTTTCGCATACCATATGCAAGCTCATCATTTTTTATGGAAATGTATGCCATATACGAGGCTTTTATTAGATTATATAAGAAAAAAAATATACTAATACTCACTGACTCCGTGAGTGTTCTTTTATAAACTGTTGTTAACTATATTTACGATTATGTTTAGATGATTTGTTGGCGTGAATTTTACTATCAAAGTGCATGCGCTATAATTGAAGACGTGTGTACACTTTTGTAGTAAGAAATAAGTTAATTATATTTCTTATATTTAGTTTTTTCTTTATTATTATTAATATTATTAATTTTTAATATATTTTTACCGTCTTAAGGTGACGTAATCGCTAAGATAAACTTTGTTCTAGTATCTTTTTTTCCACTTATATTTTGTAAATAATTTTATAACATGATTTTTAACATAATTTTCTTCTCCCGATTTAACGCGTTCTTAAAAATAACCGAATTATATATAAGACGAATACTGCAGCTTAGAAAAACTTTCTATATTTCATTCCGGTTATTATACTGTATCCTAGGAAGAAAAGCTAAAACTTCGTTATAAAACAAGCTGTCGCTCTGCAATGCGGTGTACTGGCGGCGAAATGGAAGTATGGAATCGAATTATGGGGGTCAGCAGCAGATAGTAATTTCAAACGTATCCAACAATTTCAGTCCAAAGTACTGCAAGCAATATGTGAGACGCTCCTTACTACCTCAGCAATGATACATTACATCATGATTTGCAAGTCGTGCAGGATACCAAACATGTTTTTTTGACAAATTCTCTATCCATAAGCCCTCAAATTCGTCTAATCTACATGTCGCTACCACGTGATCCGGTCCGAAGACTAAGTCGACGAATGCTCCGAGACGTGCTTACGAACGCCGCGTCTATCTAAGGTCGTACAGTTCAAGGCATTGCTGTTGTAGCACAATTCATACCCGGCAGGCTGTTTATTGAAACAAAGGCTGTATATCGTCGTACTTTTACACACATGTTTAACCGAATTCATGTGCTTATTATCTATTTGTACAGGTGCACATTAAGAAAAAGAAATAAATATTAAAAATATTAAAGTTCTAAGAATTTAAGTCGGTATCTGTTCGTTCCTCATGTAATTTGTCTTAACACTAATAAATTTTCAAAAATTTGCTTTCGAAATCCGCGGTAAAATAGTTGCTAGAGTGTTCGACTGTCAACTTAACGGATGGAGGTTTCGAAATCAACTTGCGACATAGAAAGAACTCTTAATTATCACGGAGAAAGGCACTCTATTACGTATAGCATCATATGCGCGCGTCTATCTGCATTGCACATAATTAGTGCATTGAACGCTACCCCATTTTCTATGTAAAGATAATCGTACAGTAGCTAGTCACGACGTTCGACAACGAACAATCCGACGATGAATATATATATAATATCATCGATTTTTGCTTTTACAAAATGGCATTGCCACTTCTAGCGGAAATTTAAATTTTAAACGTTTATTTTCCAGTGGAAGCGAACATGACGATGAAACGGGAATCAAGCTTTTCTGATGTAGAGGAGGAACCTTCGGATTCCGATAATGAAGTCAGTAGGATTGATTTCTCAGGTATTGTTTATTTTTGTAATTGTTATTAAGTTTTTTTTTAACAATTTGCCCATCTTATAGTGAAAAATAAGTTACATTTGTCACTATTCTTTAAATTGCATTGAAGAGATTTAGAATATTCGTTTTATTTACTTGTTTTATAGGTGAGGTCAATTTATAAAATGTTTACTTTAAAAATGTGAAAAACAATTCTTGTGTTTGTTTCTTCTTGTTGGATACTTATCATTTTAGTTATCGAATATATTCACTAAAGTCTGTTAGATTTGTTCATTTTTTGTTCCGCCTTCCACTGACTTCGGTTTCTTACCATCTTTTCAATTCTCTTTGCCTTTCGTCTTTTCGATTCTATCGTTGATTTGCATAATCCCTGCGGATACAATGAAGAAATTCATATTGTTAGAATCTCGTGTTTTGTATTTCACAGACTTAGTAAAAAATTTACAAACAAAATATTCGCTTATCTGTTGAATCGTTTAATTCTTTTTTTTTCGGATGCGTATATATATATATTTTTTAAAATTATTATTGTCGTATTGGAAATGTTAGTTTATAATTTTATTTAAATATTCGAATTCCAGGTTGCATCACACTGTGTTTCGACAGCAATTTATTCAGATTTAAGGTGAAGAATTATTATTGCTTCATTTTTTAATTGCAAATTTAATTTGTGAAAATTTGCCACTACATGACGTCAAATTATCCTTGTTAAAATAAATTGATCGTCTATGGGATGTTAACAATCAAAAGTGTTCCCATAAATAGTGTTTATACGTATGTATGTATAACACACACACATATATATATATATTTATATATATATGTACATTATGTATGATAGATCAAGTGTCTGCATTTCAGTTTATCTACATCACGAAATTGTTCTCAAATAAATCATTGCAAATGCATTTGAATCATAAGTTTTATTTTGTATCCCGAGCAGATAGGTGTAAAAATAAACCGATAAAATAGATTTAAATCACCGTATACTATTGTGTGTTAATCTTTAAAAGACGCGATGACGTGGGACCTTGTGATTATTTCGCCTATTAGAATTTGATATTCAAACGACCAATCTAAAAATGTAGGAGCGAGTGAAATTGTAGCGTTCAATTTTAATTTTTTTTCTTTTTGTTTCCTATAAATATGTTTTTATTACACAACCGCGATACCAATTTGGCTTAGTCGCAGTATCGCATTATTAATTAAGCGCAGTATATTTTGATCGGTATTGATTGTATGGTAAAAAATTCTTGAAATCTAATTTATCTTCTTTAATCGGAAAGAAGTAATCAGGGGGGAGTGCTGCATATTTCTCTTCTTGATTAGTCAGTATAACGTCCGAGTTAATTTTAATAGGTGGAAATTCGAACTGTTTAAATTTTCCAGCAACAATTTTATAACGATTTCCCCAACATTTATGAATTATTAATAAAGTTTTTCCAATGTTCTGATTTAGTTTTTTCATTTAAAATTTTACAATTTATATTTAGTTCTTTTAAATTTATAAATTAACTTTTTACTAGTTTTGTATCGATCCGTTAAAATTTTACCTAACTTTATTAATTGTTTTCTCGAAATTATCCAGCTCGAGCGTGCACTAATTCTTAAAGATTGCAATTTTCCCCAATTTACACCGCGGTCAATTAAACCGTCTAAATAAGTGTGAAATCTATGAATATAATTATTTATCTCATTTATATCTCGACTCTGGTTAAAACTTATTATATCGATCGGGTTTCAGCCGCGAACGTATGCTTTATATTCTGATGAAATAATTCGTACCGAGACTGGTGTCTTATCTGTTAATTTCGTAATTTCATCCACTATAAATTACGGTCGTTGGATCAAAATTTTCATTTTCAGTAATTTCTACTTTATTTTAGAAACTGTTTCATTATTGAATCTTTTAAAATTCCAGCTTCATCTTTAGTTTTAGTTGAGTTAACATTCCCGATTTATCTTATAAACGTTCTACATCAACGTAAATAGCTAAAACTCTTCTTTTCAGTTGATTTCAATTCTTTATCATTATCTTTCACTATAGAAGACCGTATTTACTCCCGTCTTCTGTACATTTGTTGTCGATCCTCTAACCGAATTTCTTACGATTATATCCTTTAATTCTTAAAATATGCCGAACATTATTGATTTTAACGGGCGAACCTTCCAACTGAATTATTATTTCATCGATTTATTCGGTAATTTGTTCATTTTTCCTGTCGGTTGTAACATTATTTATTACTCTTAACTTAACAATTTCCTTATTAATCGCGTCGAAATTTCTACGTAATAAATCATCGCTCATTTTTGACGACGATTACGAATTATGCGATGTATCGATTTATACAAGATAGTATTTGGTAATATAGAGATATTATCGCTACACTGGCCGAACGAACTAGCTAGGCGAGTGTACATTAGCTGTTATTAAAACGAAAATAGGTATCGATTAAGACGTTACGTTATTTGAAATATTTAGTTCATCGATCTGCAGTCTTTCCGTGAATAGAAATCGAACAGCGAACAATTAATAGCGGATACATCGACAACCGGTGGTTTTATCGGGATTATTTAAAAAAAAAATTATTTTTTACTAGTTATTATTTTTCGTGTATTTAAATTTCTCCTGTTTGTCAGTTCAATAAATTTATTCGTAGTTCTACGTATGGAAGAACTGTTGCAAGTTTATTAATATTTAAGTAATAAAATTCTAATAACTGCATCGGTACATTTCTATATTAAGCTTTAAATAATTTTTTTAAATTCCGTTCACCTCGCTCGTCTGTGGTATACTAAATCTTTAGTTCGATTAATAAGTTCGCGGACGAATTGATTAAATTCCAATACAAAATAAAGATGCGTTTTATATTACAGGTGTAACGATGCGAAATAAGAATGAAAATTGCAAAGAACGAATTGAAAGACCGATGTCGTGGGAAGGAGAGTTATCAGACACGGAAGAAATTCCACCTGTACGTATTATCTTCTGTTTTCCAGATTGTGTTTCTTATTAGACGAATATATAGACGTTGTTATAATATTTTACATTTCGACAGAAATCTTCTTAGTAAATTTTAATAATAATAATAATAAAGTTATTGATTGTGGAATGTAGTGATTTTTATTTATACTTGATTACTAAAAATAATTAAAATCACTAAATTTATTTTTAATTATGCGAAGCTTTTCGGCAATTACGCCATTGTCAAGCTATATACAGTTAAAATTAATTAATATAAAATCATAACATATTAATTTAAAACTAAGTTTACAATTTTACAATTATGAATACTTTAAACCCTATGATTTTATATTAATTAATTTTAACTGTATATAGCTTGACAATGGCGTAATTGCCGAAAAGCTTCGCATAATTAAAAATAAATTTAGTGATTTTAACTATTTTTAGTAATCAAGTATAATAATAATAATATAAAAAATTTAAATCCGTCCCGGTTGGTAAATATTGATATGCACCGTAGGGAATAAAATTATATTTTAATCAGGAAATCGGGGATTAAGTTGTATTTTATTAAATTAAAGAAGAATATTTCTTAGCTGCGTCGATGTTGATAATGCGAGAACTAGATTTTTTAAATTTTATTTTTTTTAATCACCCAGCTCGATATGCAATAGTATTGCCGAGTATGACGGAATGTCCAGGAATCCGGGAGAACTTAACAGAAATACCGGATTCTAACAACGAGGAAACGAAAATTCGGATTTTATATGCAGTAAATCCATATAGCCGACATTTCTAGAGAAGTCAGTGATTAAGATATAGATAGTCCCCGCAGTATCACGTTGGGTAAGCTGTAAAGGCACCCCCCTGTTAGAAAAATAAAAATGATTAAATAGCTTTTCGAATCAGTAAGAACAATCGACGAGGCTTCTACATTAGCCGTTGAAATAGTTTTACCTTAGAAAATTTAAATTGAAAATATTCGTATATAATTTTTTTATATTTTCTTAAAAGTCAAAAATTTTTATATAAGTTCCTGGAAAATATTATTTTATTTTTATAGAAATTTGTAATAAAAAACTGAATGTTTATTCTTCTGATTTTTCCAGTCTCCTATATTATTCGCTTTAATCTCATTTTTAGAGTTCGCTTTTCTATATCGTCAGCGTCGTTGTAAATGCGTACGGGAGCTTTCAATTAATTTTGCCGATTTCGAAAACTGCTACTATAATTATTTATATTATTATTGTTTTGTTTTTTTAAACTTATTTTTCCTTAGGATGACAACAATGTCGGAGTTAAAACTTCGATTACGGTAAATAACACGAATTATATCGAATGCGGTATTTCCAATACGGACGGTTTAGACGAGGATCCGTCGGTGCCTTTGAACTTTACCACCGAAGTTATCGTGAGTGATATTTTACATTTCATATCGTATTTATAGTCTTCGTCGAAGAAATTGCCTTAGTAAATATCTTTGATAGTGTTTTTTCGAAGTTTTAAAGCGAAAGATCACAATGAGTTCGTTATATTCGCTTGTACGATATATATATTTAAATATGTACGTGTGCGTATAGTTGTGCATATATTAGAATATATATTAGAGGAACTATATTGTCAATCGTCGTATACAATATTTCCCGTTAATTATTTATTATACTTCGTAACGATGGATAATAAAATTATAATTTATGTTCAAGGTTGATCAAAATTCCGACAATTTGCTCAAAAATACTAAAGGTGAGTTACTTTATATTCAGCACGAGGTAATTTACAAACACATCCATCCACCCGCATTTATACTCGTTATTATTATATGTTGATAATCATTTTGGTTACTAATTTTTTCCGAACGACGTTTCAATTAGAACCACAACTATTCGACAACCACGTTAGTTCTCGTCCATTGCGTGTATGCTTTTCCATTATCCTCCGCATGGTGAAACAGTTATATACATATTTTTCTATTAGTCACGTGCACGAAACAGGGGCTAGTTGTTTAATTACTGCTGGATGTATTTTTTTTCCTCTTTTCTAATTTATTTCTACTCAGTTTTATCGGCGTCATCAGTCGGTGGTCCACATTTCGGGAGTCTCTATATCTTTCGTATACAATAGTGTAGATTACATTTTATGATTTAGTTCGGTATAAATAATCGTAAGAAACTTCTTCGACACAACGACAAATTTTAGTAAAGGTCGTATCCTGCGAATATACTTCGAAAGGATGATACGGCGTTTAAATAAGGCAAGGTACTAGGTATGGTAATAAATGTGAAAAAAAAAACAGAATTAATGATTAGAAGGAAAGCGCCCATTTTGAATAAAAATTGTCGAAGATATAGTCAATAGGTTTAAATACCTAGATTATAACACCAGATCTCTATTGTGTTAGTGAAATGAACTATTGGATTAGCAAAAGGTAAACGAGACATATTAAAAGAAAAGTCTTCACCGTTGAATCTCCGAGAAAGAATATCGAGAATGTGTACGTTTAGTGGTCCGTAGCCTTCTACGGTGCTGAAACCGGAACAATAAATAAAGTGAATATGAATAAGTTACGAGCTTTCAAGATGTTAAAATTCAAAAAGGTATTATGGCAAATTGAAAAGGTCGAAATCGGATAAGGAAAACACGATTAATTCGGATTTGTCGTGCATTTCGGCAACTTATTCTCGAAGGTATAAAGGGAAAAAAACTGCGGCAGATCGAGAAACATATTTATAACGTAATCCTATTAAAGGACACAGGGTTTATGGCAATGGACCAGTCTTATATGATGATGATGATGGTAGTATTTTATACTTAACTTATATAAATTTAATGAATTAATTTTTTATTATTTATTACCATTAAATTCCTCTTCTTAATCATTTTTCGACAACGTTACCTCGCGATTCGAAATCTAATAATAATCTCGTTTCTATAAATTTCCGAAAATATTTTTTGTTTCTTGCATTTGGAAATCCGTTGAATTTTTACCCAACCCCGAAAAATAGTCATCCGGGTACGCTTATTTCGATTTTAATTTGTATTCAATTATTTATATAGGAAAAATCGTTTTTGGCGATAATTATAACGAAACAATTAGTTTAATTAGAAATGTAATAATTAATTATGGAGAATTATTATAATTTTTTTTTTAAATTTTATATACGAATATTTATGTAGGTGGTTCTTACAGTCCAATACTGCAGCATAAGAATGCTAAAACTCAAGTACGTCCTACTGCCAGTCCTGACTCTGCTGTACATTCGTATTATTCTCCTACTCAATCTCCGGTAACGTCTCGTCATTTGCCTTCTTCCGGATTTTCTTCTCCTGCCACGTTCACTCCGTCGTTATCGCGTAATAATAGCGACGCTTCGCAATACGGCGGCTCTCAACACAGTTCTTGCTATAGCCAAAGGTAAGTTTTATTTTTTTAACCGTTATCCAGTACTATATAAGTGATATTTTAAGTTTTTAGCGAACAGTTTTATTAAGCTATATTAATAGTTTAAAATGTTTTTTGAGCCGTTATTAAAATAATTTACTTTCGGCATTAATTATTAATGTATTTAACGCGTCGCTATATATATATATATATATATATATATATATATATATATATATATATATATATATATATATATATATATATATATATAAAAATTACGAACGTTTTTTCATCCATTATTTAATTAAATAACGTTTTTAATTATTTATTATATAGATTACAAATATTATTCGAATTTAGATGCAGTTAAAAAAAAAATTGAAATCGTTTACACGCGTAATTAATTAAAATTTAAAATAATTCCTAACGAACGAAATGTTGTATTCTGTACTAAATAGAATTAGAAAGTAGTAAGCATTTTTGCATAAGACAATAGTTTATATCGTAGCTTAAAATTTCTTTATTACGTCTTTTTGAATTGCTAATTTAATTACACGAATATTTACATTTGTACGTCGATGATAAATCTCAGTTACGCATTAAGTTAGGGATAATTATATCATACGCGATTGAGTTATAATTAATGATTGGTAAAAATAAGTACTAAATAATTCCCAAACTATAATTCGTTTGTTTTTTAAATCTAATTAATAAACGATGTAAATAATACGAAAATTTAAAACGTCCTTTGATAAAAAGAGGAAATTATTTGAAACATCGATCGGGGGGGGGGGAGACTAATGTCTTGGGTGCAATTTATATTATGTTTAACTGTGATTCTATTTCTTTATCGTGGTTATAAAAATGTTTTTCAATTAATGTAGAACCGATAAAAAATAATTATTTATTCCGCATTATACTAATTTAATTATGATTGTAACATTTTTTTTTTTAATCATATTATACGAAGAAAATATTTAAATTATATTTATTTATTGTAATATATAGTTATTCGTCAATATCTGCTTCGCCTACTCAGTTCTCACCTACGCATTCGCCTGTACAAGGGAGACACGTTTACCGAAACATACCGGATTTATCGTCGCATTTTGGTAATAGCCTGACATTTATGTTTAACATTATTATTATTATTATTTTGAATAATTTAAAATAATTCTAACCGAGAATAATTAATTTTATTATATACGAAAGTACTATGTACAATCAAATTAAAGTTAGAGTATGTGTCTCAGTTAGACGTTCCAAGTTTTACTTATTACTACATTCAATCAATAATTTTTTCATATCAAATAATTGTTTTTTTCTCAATATGCAGAAGGGACAATACGTTATAAGGAGGACCATTGCGAGACACGCGCAGTAATTTAGGATGCAGTTCAGAGTGTTAAAGAAGGGCATTCGAAGAATGATCAGGATTGCAAACTGCACGACCAGCATGTAGGCGAACAAACTTTTTCCTCGTCGTATATACGTTGTACCTGTAACGGACTGCTAGGTGTGCGTATGTCTCAGACATTTTCAATAATTCCTATTCTGTCGGACTACTCGAATCTAGCTGAAGCAAGTTTCACAAGGACGCCACCGTGTTATTAGCTTACCTATAATTACATATTCAGAATTGGCATTATTACACGCAATATGTCCGGCCCATCCACAAATTTCAGCACTGCTGTCCGTTCTATTGCATTCATCAATTGTGTCCGCTCTCTGACCAGAATAATTATTTTTCTACCTTTTACTCTGATATGAAGTATCATTCTTTCGCGCACTGTTTGTGTTTCATAATTTCAATGACTATGTTTCGGTTCAGTATACTGTTAAATACTTTTCAAAGAATTTGATGCATTATTATTATTCCGGGAAACGTTAAATAGATGCCCACGCTAGCGATATTATCCTTCGTACCTCCCTTTTTTCATAATTTCTCTTATGTCCTGTGGTTATATTATGTCCTAGATAGTATTTTCATTTATCTTCATTGATATATCGTACGTGCTGTTAGTCGTAACTTTTATTTTCTATTTGATCCCATTTCCAGTCTTAATTTTGAATTCATTTAACGTAGTTTGTAACTTTTCTGAATGACTGTTCTATCATCCGTGTATCTTGGGATATATATATATAATACTTACTCTTTTTTGTCGTATCGTCTGTAGTAGGAACATCGTGATATTGAAGTGCTATTTTTAATAATAAACCTTCGCTATGCTTCCCTATTATGTGCTTCATGATTCATGGAAGCTTTTTCCGCTGAATTCTTATATTCTCCCACGATCATCTTATAGACGCTCCTAATCCAGTTTCGTGGAATAAATGACTAGATACGTCCTATTCTGTTAAAGACTAAAATTTATTACATGTTATCCTTAATAGAAAACATAATAGAGCGATGTTGAGCAAATATGATAAAAAAAATTTCTTTTTACGCGTGTTTTTTTTTTTTTTTAATATTATTTCGTTGTGATGTATTCCGAGATTTATATTCTAAAGTAAATTATTTTGTTAAGACAGGTTTTCTACCAACTCGATTAATAATATCGTGTGTGGGTTTTCAACTTTTATAATTCGGTTTATTATTAATTTTAGATGACAACTTTGTTTTATACATTTGTTATTTCCATAATTTCTAATAGTAATCGATCGATATGTATTTGTGTATATTGTAGCTAACAATGGTGGAAGTACGTTTTCAATAAGCAAACAAATATCGTCTTCTTCCGATGAAAATTCTCACGTGGATGCAACATCCAACGATCAAAACGGTAATTTTTAATAGATTTATTAAATTCATTTGTTTAATAACGCGCAAGCGGTAATAAGTCTTGATAACTTTTAGAAATATTGATTTGACCACTAACTGTTGGCCTATATGGACGTGAAACAACGATGGATGAATGAATTAATGTGATTCAATAAGAAAGTTTGGCGAAAAAAACGGAATTATAATTGTAGCTATATAATGTGGCAGGAAGTATTAGCCTAACACAGTGACAAATCAATTCCGATGTGATCGATAGTATTTTATAGATTCAACTTTCCATAGTAGAACTGTGTTATCCGTGATAAATCAGTATCAATAAGGTTCTTAAGGGATGAATTTTCATAATACTATGAGTGCAAGATGGCTGATATGGTGCTATTAAGTAGAGACGTGATTGACGTTCTATGAATCCATTGACGGTACACTTCGTTTCGTACATTATAACCGTCATGGTGGTTATTTTTTTTTCTACGCGTTAAATTTTATGTTTGAATAAAAGACGTTTTTCATGTCAATCAATCGATCAAGTCAATCGTCTTTCGCGAGGACGTGGTGATATCATATGAGGCGATTCTTTTCCATCTACTTCGGTCTCGTGCTAGGCGGAATTCATCCGTCATATTATACCCAGTTACGGCTATACTCGATCTGACCGTCGCGTTGTACATCTTCGTTTAGGACGTTTTCCACGTATTATAATATTTTTCCGCATATCGAGTTCTTATTTCTTGATACGTGTCCAAAATATCTTATTGCATTTTTATTGATTTCCGTTAGTAGCGTTACTTTTATTTTTAATTCGTCTAAAACCGAAGCGTTTGTTCTATGGGCAGTCCGCTTAAGCATTTGTTGTAGACTCCCATTTTAAAGAAATTTATCAGCTTCTCATCTTATTAATAATGTAGCTCTGTAAACAAAAATTTCGTAGAAATTACATCTTCGCGGAATATTTTTCTATTTCATATATACGTACGATAGGCTTTTATTAACTTGTTCAACTGACATACGTAATTCATAAATTGAAAAGCTCGTATCTTATGAATTGTTCTATACCGTAACCTTAGGGTGTACATCGTATAGTTATGGTCAAAATTGAACTCGTATTTCATAGAGAATTATGTTAGTTAAATAATTATCGAATATAATCGATATCGAACCTACCTGGACGATTTACTCCTTTTCCTAGTCTGAGTTTAGTTAGTTCAGGTTTGAGACTGGTCTTGTGATACGATGAGTATCACAAGTCTATCATGGCGGAAATAATGTCGGTATTTCCAATATTTATTACAACAGCTATCCCCTTTCTCCCTTTTTTATTCACCATACGGGCGGTAGCTAAAACCGTGACTTTGAAAGTCATATCCTACTTTTTATTTTTTTTTATTCACTAAAAACAATACCTCGTCGCTACAGCCATTGTGTGTGTCTTGTTATTAGCCAGTGCAAGAAGTTGTCGATATTTACTTATATTCATTATAGATGTTGTTGGTGTTCCTCTTGGCCTTCTGCTTGCAACTTTAACCACTACTATATTTTTCTAAAGTTGTTATGTATTATTTTCCGATTTTCTATATGATTGATTTTTTCATGTATTCCTTCTAGGATTTCTTCGTTTTCATTTCTTTTCAAGTTGTTTTCTTCATTTTGCACCAAATCAAGATCTCCATCGAATTTATTTTGTTTATTTCGTGCTCTGTTAAGCACCAATTTCCACAACCTTAATTCAACACACTTCAAAATTGTTTTTCCGGACGTCTGCACTAATACGTTCTTATTTGTTAATATCGATTTTTCGTTATTAAATACACATTTCACGTATGTCTACTTCTATTTAACGATGAAAGTAAATTACAAACACACACGCACAAACTAGTATATAACGACATACGTCATATTCGTACTTTATTTTCTTGTACACAGATGAAAGTACTTACGATGATCGTGCGACAAATTTCGCCGGAGACGTCGCTCAGCAGCAAAATTTAAATCCTTCTTCCGGTATATCTAGACAACAGTTAATAAACAGGTGATTTATTAATTTATTAATTTTTTCGTATATATACATAAAAAAAACTCTGTGTCTCGGAGCGCAGGGAAAAAGTGAAAATTAGACATTTTAATTAAATTCCATACAGAGTTTTTTTTTAATTTTTCGCATATATATATATATATATATATTATATAAGAATATTAATCACAGATTTTATTATAGGATCAGATTAAACCAATTCTTAATATATACAATACGATTTTTGTGCATGATAAATTAAATTTAATACACGAGTTGATAGTTTTATTTTTTTAATTATCTAACTTTTATTTACTTTTTATTATTTCTTAATTTTTTGTAAGATCGTTTATTCGTATTTAGCTGCTAATTTGGCTATTGTGTGTATAAATTATTCTTGATTTATCGAATTTTCAAATGTTTTTTTTTTCTTTCTCGAGCGAAAAACGAGTTATAAATGTTGACAACTTTGATCAACTGATATATCGTGGATGTCAAATTATTTACTTTAAATAATATTTTAGAAAATTTACTTTTTACGATTTACGTAAGGTCGGCCACTTTATGTACTTATACATTTTTCTTACTATTTAAATTTCCGTTAGTAAAAATTGTGACGGGTGAATCGAAACTTGATAATGTTATTATAAATAAAATTCGAATTTAGATCTTTCGTCGATTTAAAAAAAAAAAATATATGCACAATATTTTTGAATCTTTTCCTTTATGCGCTTGATAATTATGATCAATTTGGAATATATTTGCATAATCTAGTTTGTCGCTTTATTTGTATTTCAGTGTTTTCCTTTTTGTAATTCAACATTTTTAATTATTTTAATATATTCAGTTATTTGTTTTACTTTTTTGGCAGTATTTTGTTTTGACGAACTTTTTACAATTAGCAGCGGAAATAAGCCCATAAAGACGGTGGTAAAAAATTTTTGCAGCGAGAAGAAATATTACACACCACCCTCGAAGGTGTATATTACGAAACGGTTATTTTTGGTTAAGTAGATAGTTGGAAAATAGTATACGGGGAAATATCTCGGATAAGATTTCAAAATCTGTTGCTGTGGAGAAGAATGAAAATAATACTCATCATAAATAAATAGAAATTCGGGTTAATTTATGAACATTGCTGAAGAAGTTGAAATTATTATAGCTGCTAATTGTAAAAATTTCATCATCACGAAGCACGCGTAAGGAAAAAATCGAAAAAAACGACGTGAATATATATATTACCAATAAATGATTAAAAATGAAAATTAATTAAAACACTGAAATACAAATAAGACGATAAACTGTGTTCGAATTACAAATGTGTCCCCAAAATTGATCACAATAATTCGTTTGCAATTCTATAACGGAAAAATCTAAAAATATTACGCGTATATTTAAAAAAAAACAACAAAAAGTCAATAAATTATATTTCCATTCGTTAATTTTAAAACGATACGAGGGTTTCTAATTTTATTTATAATATACAACAATTAGATTATCAATGTACATTTATCGCAATTTTTATTAACGGAAATTAAAATTGATTCGTCTTGCGATGAAAAATATAAATAGGTATCTTATGTAAACTGTAACGAAAATCGTAGAAAAGATGATTTAGAGTAAATAATTTGATATACACGATGTCAGTTGATTAAACGTAACCATGAAAGAAAGAAAGACAAATATTTTTATTTCGATGTAAAATTCTATAAATCGTGAATAATTTATATGTGTAAACGTCAAGTTGCCTTCGCAGCTAAATTCAAACAAACGCGGAAAAGAATGAAGAAAATTACATGCAAATTTGTTGAACCATTAATTCGTATATTAAATTCAATTTAACGCGTATCTTATAATATAGTATAAGAATCAATTTAACACACACACATGTTAAGACACGATATATAACCGACGCAGATAATTGAAAGCGCTGTAAAAGGAAAAAGAGCACAAGACGAAGACCCAGACAGGAGTGTCCAAAAAATAAATAACGCTGTCTAGAAAAATTCTAAAATATCGTAGCTATCTGTTAATAGTTCAATGAAGGATTCAGGAATTGTAATAACGACGATACGCGATTATTTATTCGTGTTATTCGGGAATTTACTTTTGATTTTATTTTTCGATAATTTTTTTTAAGCACGTTATTATTATTTTTTTTTATTTTAGTCCGTGCCCCATATGCGGTGATAAAATATCGGGATTTCATTACGGTATTTTTTCTTGCGAAAGTTGTAAAGGATTTTTCAAACGAACTGTTCAAAATCACAAAAACTACGTCTGTCTGCGCGGCTCTTCTTGCTTAGTTACAATTACTACTCGTAAAAAATGTCCGGCTTGCCGTTTCGAAAAATGTTTGAATATGGGCATGAAATTGGAAGGTATATTTTATTTTTCGTTTGTTATTTTAAATCGATTGTCGGACTTTATTTTACAAAATTCTAAATACGCGAGCCGTTGCGATTTGTTTAATATATAGCGAATTATTTCGAACGCGTTCATCGCGTTCAATTTACGACAATAGTAGTAGCATAAAGAAACAATTTTAGTAAATATTAAAAAACAGTATCTCGGTTATCGGACTGTCATCCGCTCAGTGGCTCTATGTAGCGGAAAATACTGACCTAATTGTAAGCCGGAAGAACAGTCACTGCAAGTGATGGAAAATGCATAATATGCTAAGGTGGACACTGTACGATTTGAAGAACCCAAGTTATTCGGAAAATAATGGAATTCGCGTTTATGGCTGAAATGGTATGAGAATGTTCGACGCATCCGAGGAGCCAGAAATGAAACATTGCTGACATTGGTGGACGGATTATAGGTCATCGATAAGCGGCCGGTTAGTAAGTCATGATCGAATGCTGCGGCAGCGGGTGCCGGTAGATCCGTTCCTAGTACTTGAACGTTCTGGCTTGGATTAATGGGAAATAAGAAGAAGATGAAATGGTATCTTATAGTCTCGTCCAGACAACCTCTGTCGAGGATAAACGGAAAAACAAACAACTTCAAAACCGCCATAATTTTTTATGGAAACTACTTTTTATATTTCAATTATTTTTAATGGTTAGTTTCGAGTTATAGTTTTGATCAATTCGAAATTGGTTTTCGCAAATATGCGACTACCTCAAAAGCCATCCCTGCGCCTAATCTATGTTAAAGATATTCGCTTATTATGGTCGCGTTTTCGCCGACAATTTTCGCGTTGACTTCATTTATTATTCGGCCGTAATAATAATTTCAATTTCTACGTTACACTTTTATATTGAAAAATGTACATAACGAACGAAACAGATATCCGACTATATGTATACCTGTGCGAGTGTCCATATAATAAACGATGAAAAAAACGAAATGTATAATCAGTTCGTTGAAACAAATATAACCTTAATCTAACAAACTACGCTGTTTTAAATTATGCCATCGTAAACAACATTTTAAGCGATAAATAATATAAATGCTTATATATATATATATATATAAGTAAATTATGTCATAAACTGACTTGTGTTCAATCCATGTACGTAAATATACTATATCAGTCGTAATATAACGAACATAGAAAAATATATAATACGCATGTACGTACACACGTGTAACCTCTTTGGTTATATATATATATATATATATATATAATTATGATCGAAAACAGTAACACGCAATAATAAAATGTAGTAATTAAACAAAATGTTAGAAATAAATAAACAAGTAAATAATAATAATAATAGTAAATGTATAATATTAAAATGAAATACAAAAAGAAACGCGTACGAGTATTTAAAGAGCTAAACGAAATATGTTATTACGTAGAAAAAATGAATATTATATTAATAAAAAATACGGGTTTATTTTTATTTTTAAAATAAATGATATTTCAGTAGGTGTTCGAATAATATATATTTTTTATTTTTATTTTTAAGCTATCAGAATTGATAGGACTAGAGGTGGTCGCAGTACATATCCTTTTTCTTATACACTGCCAGCTAATATTACGCAAGCTCAAAATTCGAATGACAACTACGCGAACGTTTTTAAACAGGAAACGTCGGACAGTTCTGCTAATCGTTTAGTTCCACGGTTATTACAGGTAACGTGATTCAATTATTATTATTATTATTATTACAATTTAAACGATTGCCACGAAATAAGGTATCTGGTATCTCGTTGTCACCGTTAACAATCTTGTAAATTTGAACACGTCGGACAGTTCTGCTAATCGTTTAGTTCCACGGTTATTACAGGTAACGTGATTCAATTATTATTATTATTATTACAATTTAAACGATTGCCACGAAATAAGGTATAAGGTATCTCATTGTCACCGTTAACAATCTTGCAAATTTGAACAAACATACCATTTATTTAACTACAAAAAAAAAAAAAAACTACGAAAATTTAAACTACATATTTTATTAAAGATAGTACTTCTCTAAAATCCATCTTTGTACTGATTTATGAAATTATGCACTGCGGAGGAGCTTCAAATTTTCGTAGCCAACGTTTAAAAAAATTTCTACTAAATAATATCTGTACCGATTCTGATACTATATCTAAAGGTACAGATGTATGCGAAAGCAAGTTGTCATTCGACATTGATGCCTATGATGGCATCACACTGCGGCTGCGAGAGAAGAAATAGGACGTGTTCCAAATTTCCGTAAACATGTTGATTCAGTCCGTCTATATTGGAGTTGTTCTCTTTAATTCCCTACCCAACTTTATCAAGATTGACTTAAATGACTATTAAAAACGGATTACCTAATTTAATATGTTTATTTTCATTGTAACTTTCGATTAACTTGATATATTTAATATGAAAATTAGTACATTCACGCTTCAATTATAGGGTTTTGGCATATTGACTTTTATGCGATTAATTTGTACACCGTGTTTATTAAATATACGCTTATTATTGTTGATATTCTTATGCGAGTTTTAAAGTTTATTTGCCTTGCAGATTCTACTATAAGAAAATGTTATATTTATAATTCTATATGTCAAATATCGTTGTTTAATTTTTCGTTATAGAACTCGACTAATTCGAATTTATATTTTAATTAGCTCGTTACTCGTGCGCGTGGTTTTGCCAGCATTATATGTATCTAAATTTTTAGTTTTGTAGCTTTATTTTCCTGAATATATATCGATTGTTTGATTGAATGATTATCATTTTCCTACTTCGACTTCAGTTATATCTGGGGATCGTGTAAAAGTTATTTAAGCGCGATTCAACATTTTCATCTCCAGCCGATCTTTCGTCATTCTCTCTAGATGTTTTACTTTAATTTCCTTCGTCGATATTTCGCGGAATTATTTTCAGTTTTTTTTTTCCGGATAATTTCTGTTTTTCCCCCAATTTTTCGTCTATTAACGAATTATTTCTTCTTCCTTCATCTTAATTTCGTTTGATTATTTTTTACTTTTGCAAAATGATTAATCCGCATATTTTGATTTTCATAAGGAACAGTTGAATATATTTTTTATTAATCATTCTGACTTCATCCTTTTATGGAAATTAGTATTATTATTATTATTAATTTGAAGAATATGAAATATAGTGATTTTTTATTCAAATAAACAACAAAAAATAAGTTAAAATCGCTAAAAAATTTGTTTCTTTATGAAAAATCATAAAAGTTTTCTGCTGTTAGGCCAGTATCGAGTGAATATTTAAAAAGATGAAAGATATAAAATAAAAAAATATTAATTTAACAATTCACGAAATTAGCAAAATTAAGATTATTTATGAAACAATCTGACCTAAAAATCATCAAAATGAAGGACAGTATTAATAACGCAAAAAGCAAGAAATTAAGAACGATATATTTTTTTTATTAATATTGTTTTTCATTTCGTTGATTTTTGTGAATTGTAATCTTAAATGAATATTTTTTCATTCTATATATTTGATCTTTTTAAATATTTACTCGATACTGGTCTAACAGCAGAAAACTTTTATGATTTTTCATAAAGAAACAAATTTTTTGGCGATTTTAACTTTTTTTTTTTGTGTTCGCATTATTATTATTATTATTATTATTTTATTTTTTAGTCAATTTCTTTTCGGATTATATTTTATTTCATCGTCAAATCGAACATTTTCGATTTTTGATGTACGCTAAAAAGTAATAATTAATTCTGTAGCGCGTGCTGTTTTCTAGTAGAGAGTTTTTTGAAATTTTCCGAAATTGTCGCAATTTTATATTATTATCGAATTGATTTAATTATATCGCGTATTATTTAGGAAATAATGGATGTGGAACATTTATGGCAGTATAATGAAAACGAAAAATCTAACGTAAAGAACAACGCAGATCCGGATTTCCTGTCTAATTTATGTAACATAGCCGATCATCGACTTTATAAAATTGTTAAATGGTGCAAATCGCTGCCTTTATTTAAAAATATTTCGGTGAGAAATTTTTTTTTATAAATAACGAATATAAATATAGACGCGTTAATTTAATCACAGACTTTTAACTAAATTTAGTTCAAATTCGACGGATATATGTTCGTTAGCGGTTAATTTTTTCATATACAACCGAATATAACAAATACAGTCACATTATCATCGCTAACATTATAAGCTAAAATTTTAATTATATATTTCATTTACCGAGTTCCCTCTTTAAATATAAATACATATTTATGATATATTGCGAGATAATTTAATGGAAATGGATTTAAAAAAAAAACCTGGTGATACGGAGATTCCATAGTGGAAGTCGAAACCAAGGAAGGTTTTTTAAAAAATCGTAGGAAAACGATAACTTCGGAAAAGGACAACATAGACGGTATCAGGTTAATTAATATAGTTGTGCAATGTGGGCAAACGTAATATAGGATATACATATATATATATATATATATCATCCATATCATTATCATCTGGTGCAACAGTCCGTGGACTTATTCGTCCCTGTGTTTGTTTTTCCCCATTCATATCGGTTATCAGGGTCATTGTTTCCATTTCCGAGTAACCGGAATAGTCGGAATTTCTCTTCAGGTTATCTATTCAGCTTAATCATAGTTTACCTATTATTCATTTTCCTGGAATATATCCTTTAATTACATCTTGTAGTAATCCTCCATGACGAAACACATGTCCCATCCAACACAGTTTTCTTTTTTCATGTGTATATATATATATATATATATATATATATATATATATATATCATGAACTACGGCCGTTCACGAATCCCACGGCCTTTTTTTGATATTTTGCTCCATCTATCATCCGTTTTTGTTCCCACACATAACCCGTCCAGCTCCATTTCAGTTCTGTTACACATTCCACTACATACGTCAGTCTAGTCTGTTGTCTTATTCACGCGTCGTACTTTCGATCTAACATCTTAATGTCGAGGATTCTTCTTTCTTGGGCTTCTTGTGTCACTTTAACGATGTACGTGGTAAGCGTTCAATTTTCCGCTCCATATATAGGCACTTGCAGAGTGCCTAACCTGTTCTAACTTTCGCCATCTATTTTTATTTCTAATCGACGGCGAGTATTTGTCACGTGACCTTCGTTTTATCGATATTTGTCGTTAATCCTGCTTTTTCGGAGGAATTATCAGGTCGGTTATCATGTCCTGCAAGGATTCTGTATTATTACTAATCAACAAAATATCATCGACAAAATGCAATCAATATTAAGACCGTTTGAATCCTATTTTAAATATATATATATATATATATATATATATATATATATATATGTGTGTGTGCGTGTAAATTGTATATTATATTATTTGTTTTTTTTTTTTTTCGAAAAATTATCTTGAATGTTACTCGTACGTGTCCAATTTCCAATCCAAAAGTTGTGTGTGTACTTTTTAATTTTAAAGGTTTTTAAGAGAATATAAAAATCGTGTTTTAATACCAAGAAGCAATTATTATGAATTCTTTATTCGTAGTGTTTATTTTTTATATTTAATAATTTACGTGTAACTGCTGTTTGAATGTAAAAAAAAAACCTGGTATGTGTTAATAATTCATTTTTATTATTATTATTTTTGTTATTATTACTATTAACATTCGAACGGATGGGTCGAGAGGAATGGATTTTCAAGTGACGTTTTCTAATATGTACCTTTAGAAATATATTATTATGAAAAGAAATTTAAAATTGTTACTTGTCCGGTATTACTATAGACTTTATTTACTGCGATTTTTGTTATCAACTATCGCACGTTCGTACATAAATTTTTTCAAAAAATTTCTTTTCATATTTATTTCAGTAAAAAATCGCGATTTATTAATTATTTAACGTGTTGAGAGGACTTTTACCTCTCGTCTTCGGAATTGAACTGATATTATTTTGACGATCGAGTGGTCTAAGTTCGAAATTATCTAACAAATGAAACGACTATGAAAAATCGCATTTTATTTATCGTTATTTGTTTCACACGGTTGAAACTAATCGAATATTCGATATTATTTACTAACTATGAAAGATGGAATTATTTACACGTATATTTTTTATTCTCGAATAATTTGTATTGAAAAGTAACGTAATACAATTTGATAATATTCGACAATTTTTCATGTCGACATTTATGTAAAAGTAGTATGTGTGCGAGGCATGCAACTTATAATAAACTTCTGATTTATGTAAAATATTAAATATATATAGCTGAATGTAATTTTGGAAAATCAATATATATATATATATTAATAACTAACATAGACTGGAGGAAAAAATTGTTGATGTATTTTTATTTCCGTTTGAAGTAAAGTATTAGACTTGGTTCGCTTACGAATATTATGGTTTTTGATGGTGTAGTTTTCTTTGAGCTGACTGTCTTTTTTATATAAATCTCAAATAAAATCTTATTTAATTATTTATTATTCGGAGTTTTAAGCGATTGCGTCGAAATTTTACTTATAACGGAATATTTTGACAAACAAAATGCGATACAAACGAAGAATTGTAATAATCGATCCGAAAGAAAAGTAATTATGTAACGTTTGAACTAAATTTGTTTGTTTCGATGATTATTTCAAATTTTTATCGATACATTTATCGTATATAATAATATTCTATTATCGAATATTTACTTCATTTAGAGTAAAAGAATAAATTACTAGATTTGAGATAAGTTGTAAGTCGATACGTGAAATAAAATAATATTTCGAAAATTTTGCTTTCAGATCGACGATCAAATATCATTGTTAATAAACGCTTGGTGCGAATTGCTATTATTTAGTTGTTGTTATCGGTCCATGTCTACTCCGGGAGAGATAAGAATTAGCCTAGGCAAATCAATTTCATTAGTTCAAGCTAACGAACTCGGATTAGCTCCTTGCATAGAAAGGATGTTAAACTTCACTGAACATTTACGAAGATTGCGAATAGATAGATACGAATATGTCGCTATGAAAGTGATAGTACTACTTTCTTCCGGTATGTGATTTTTTATTTTTTCGACGTCTATCAAAAAAAAAAAAAATGTTACTATTTCTACTTTGATAATTTTTATAATGGTAATCGGTAATTTCGAATTTAAAAAGGATAAACAAAAATGCGATATAAAACTATTTTACTCTTTTGTACTAACGTATTTAATTTATATAAATTCAGCTCAATTTATTCCGTAGGCTTCGTTAAAATAAATAATTAAACGATATAAAATTATGCTAAAAAATAGCCTATTATCTCGAAATTTGGTAGGGGACGTACGTCGCTTAAACGATTTTCGTCAATCCGATGATTGATAAAAAATCTGACTGAGTGATGTTACCTAGACAGATCAGTACGAGATTGTTTACCATTGCATTATCCAGTGTTTGTTTTGCTTCTCAATCAGCATTTATCGACTAGTTAGATGAATAGCATTGTAGCGCTGATTTGCGTTCAAAACTCGTTCCAAATGAAGTTGAATCGTTGTTGCCATTTTTGTTTCTTACAAGGGCATTTATTATTTTATTCCAATGTGATGGCTTCACTTTTTATCTTAGTATTATGGGTAATTCCAGTTGCGTCAAGTTTATTGTTTATATATATATTTTTCCTTACCGATCATTTTCAAACGTATGTACGTATTTTATTATAAAATTTAGATTCGAGTGACTTACGCGAGCCCGAAAAAGCTCGAGCATCGCAAGAAAAAGCTTTGCAAGCGTTACAGCAATACACGATTGCCCATTATCCGGATATGCCTTCGAAGTTCGGCGAATTATTGTTAAGAATCCCAGATTTGCAAAGAACATGTCAAGTAAGTTTTGCAGAATATGTAATAAATCAGTTATCGAATAACGTATGTTTAAATAAAACAGCGTGGTGGACATTCAAATTCTCGTGTTTATTCATATTTCAAAAAATTCTTCGAATCTTCAAACATTCATTATAAATGTTTAATGCTTTAAGAAAATTGTTGCCTTCATTTTGAAATATTTTCTTTTTTTTTTTTCATTTTTTATCTTATATTCCGCGCATAATATTTTTTGTTTTGTTATCTTATAAATTAAATTACGTGTACAGTTCGATTAAAAATTTATTTAATCTTTGATATTTTCATTAAAACAAAAAAAAAATGAAAAATAATAATAATAGATACGGTAGCGCTGATATTTCTGGTATATTTTTATTTATATCGTAAATTACAATACGTTTGAAAATGGAAGATATTTTGGAGATTGAGTTTACATTTTTACAGATGCTTTACGCAATAGAAGTCTATTCCATCTAGTTAACTTTTATAATAACAAATAGTAATTATTGTTATTCTTTTTGTCGCGGGTGTTATTAGCGTCATTGTAACGGTTTTGTTAAATCTCAGCTTAAATAAATTTTACGTTCCAGTTTCTAATCGAGTGTTTTAGTTATTTTATTCATTAATGAATAATACTCATCGATAGCGCAGAAATTTGAAGTCCGTTATATCCTTATAAACATTTATTAATATTTTTCATATAACTCTTAAATACTTTAGAAATAATTCTGAATAAAATGTTTAATCAGATGGAAATATCTGAGTTTAGACATTTTGCATTTTTTAATTATCGTTAAGAAGAATGAACGTCAAAAAATTATTTATTACCGCGTGTGTTTGCAAACTATTTTTTAAAAATTAATCTTATTTTACTTTTCGTACAAGTTTAAATAATAATTGATGAGCATTTAGTTGTAACAGTCGTAAACACATTCAAATTCGAATTATATATTTATTTATTTTACAGTACAATTTAGATCATTATAGATAATATTATAGTAATCGAACAGAAGGTTATATCTTTTGCGAATAATCCTACCACATTAAAACTACTTATAATTTTATAGAAAATTTATATTTTCTATAAGTTTACATACTTCAGTAATCTGAAATAGAAATAAAAATAATTCTAGCATATGTAGATTAATATCTTCCGGTATTATAGTTTTTAAAATTCGGAATGTACTTTGTTCTGCAGCTTTGTCATTACTAAGTACGTATTTTGTAGTAATTTTTTTTTTATTTGCTCGTATGAAAAGGCTTCCTCATGTTCCTTGTTCAGTTTTTGACCGTATGGAGATGATATGTTCTATGGACAAATTTTGATTGCCTCAAAACATACATGCTGGTGGAGATTCACTTTGCCTTAAGTGTCCTTGGATTAGTTTAGTGTGGCCCGATTCAGCTTATTACAATCTCATCTGGCCTGCTTGAGCGATGTGAAGCTTCCGAATGTTCTAGTACAACACTTTAATTTGTCGTAACTTGTTATTCAATTGAGAGTCTCCATATGTTTTGAGCAGTTTCTAACATTAACTGTTTTTTTTTGTGTGTGTGTTTAATAAGCCTTTAAAATGCGCTTACAGTCTGCATTCAAGGCGGATTTATACATTCGGATGAAGTGACGGTAATTTGATTTAAATGTAGGTATCTGAAGTAGTCAGTACATCTGACTCTGAACAGTTTGTTTTTGTAATGCTACCGCACCATAGTCTATTACTGATCTCAAATGTGTTCCGTACAATCGTAACAGTATGCCTATGTCACTCTGTGCACTTTCGTTTCGAATATTCGATGTGTGGTTTCAAGCTTAATTCGTTATCAAATATGAGTCCCAAAAAAAGTCGTTTTAGATTTGTTAGTTACGTATGTATCTTTCAGTTTTAGCTTAATCTCGTGTATTTTAGTGCTCTTTGCAAAATTTATTACACAAGTTTTGCTAGTGGAAAAATGTACATTTTTAGCAGTGCCCAATTTTGTAATTGTCGTAATAATATTTTACAACCTTTCTCCTATTTGAGTAATGTAATTTCCTCGTATGTATATTGCTAAATCATCTGCAAATATTTAGTAATTAACTGGGTATTTGATTAAATGTTACGTTTAGAGTTAGTATAAATAGTAGAGGGTTCAACACTGAATCTTACGGTGCCCCTAATTTTTGATTTCTTCACAATGAGTTCTCTACTCGAACTTTAGATTTTCTATTCTTCTTTTTTAACTACTAGGGACAGCGTAAGTAGAATGTACGTTAGGAAAAGCAAGGAGTCTAACTATTGATTGAGGCTTGTTTGAGAGGATTTTATACATCGGACCCTGTATTTTTTGTTATCCTGTATGGTGTGAGTGTTTGTGAGTTAAGTGTATGATTGTTGGTTCTTTGCATAGTTGCTGGAGGGCTTTTGGTGTATTTGTGTGATATGGCTGTATGACCCACACGTAGACGGTTTTTATGGTACAATACTCTTTTCCGCTTATGCCATCTGGAGGCCACAAAAGTTTTATAGTTGATTTTACGTTCCTCAGTTCCTCAGTAAGGTTAGTTGCGAGGTTCAGTCGGTTGTCCGTTCCTGCTTACTGTTTTTTTTTTTTTTTTTTGGAGTTTATAATTTTTAAATAAGACTTCGTGACTTCGTTCGTGTTAATTTTTCTTTCGGTTTTTAAAATTAATTTTCAATGTCGGATAGATCGCGAGTTTTCGTAAAAATATTTTTTGGAAAATTTTTAATTAACGATGTTACACGAGAAGTATAATTTAACGTAATTTTTTGCGATTGTATATATACCTATATATTAGAAGGGCGACTAAGTTTTAATTTTAAGTTTATTTTAGTGTTTTCTTTATCAAAAATTACCTAAAAACAGCTTTAGTGTTATATCAGTATCGATGTATACATTGTATCGAAAAAATTGTATCAGCGCTAGATCACCGTCGAAAACTATAAACCTCTTCGAAATTTGATTTTTTCTAACATTTTCGTATCATAATTACATTTGTTGGAACCCGTCGATGTTGACTGGGTACATTTTAATAAATTATTTGTTTGTTTTTTACACGCAGCTTGATCAAGGAAGATATAATTTGGTATGTAACGTTCTTGTTTTTTGTTTTTTTACCATAAAATATATAAGTAACATTTTCATATCACGATATCCATAAATATATATATTTTGTTCAAGGTGGGAAAAGAAATGCTATCGATAAAGCATAAGGAAGGTGAAGGTTCTAGTTTTAATCTGTTGATGGAATTGCTAAGAGGTGACCACTGATATTTGTCTTTTAATCAGAAGCCGTACACCGTTTAAAAAAAGGTATAGAGTACATTAATTTTTCTGATATTATTGATATTAAAATCTATTCTTGAATTCGTCGCGTATTATAGCGGTAAATATTTGGAATTTATTTCTTTTTTAATTTTTATTTCGTTTAGCAATGATATAATTAGTTATCGCAGCGTATGATTTATGTGTATTGTGAAAATAATAAGTGCTCAAATTCAATTTATACATATGTCTTCAAAATTTATAATTTTTAGTACACATATTACATTTGCATAAAAACGACTGGCGACGAAAATGTTTTTCATCAGAACTCAAACGTTTTAAAAAAAAATTAATTTTTGAAACCGTGTTTCTGAATTTACCAAATCAATGAAACCAAAACCAAAACCTTGTTATTTATCGAATATTCAATTTAAAATGACTAAATATACTTATTAAAAGTACTGCACATAATTAAAGTACGATTTTAAAAAAAAAATTATACATCTAAAATCTTTAATTTGTAAAATAAACATTAATCCCAATATTCTACGATTGGTGTCAAATCAGATTGTAGCGCTAATATCAATGATGAACTGAATATTTTTTTAAAAATTAATTGCAAACAAATTTTATAATGAATTAGATTTAAAATTATTATAATTAATTACAAAACTTTTAAAATAATTTAAACATAATTTTTTGGCTTATCATCGCTTCTCGACCTCTTGGCCAAGGTCAAAGTACACTATCTGTTCTTATCAGCTAAATATAGGCTAATTATGTTTAAATTATTTTAAAATTTTTGTAATTAATTATAATAATTTTCAATCTAATTCATTATAAAATTTGTTTGCAATTAATTTTAAGAATAAAAAATATTCAGTTCATCATCGATATTAGCGCTCCAATCGGTAACATTTGATACTAATTGTAGAATATTGGTATTAACGTTAATTTTAAATATTAAAATTTGAATTGAAAGAAGTATAATTCATTAAAAAAAAAAAAGACGTATTTTAATTATGTGCAGTGCGTTTAATAAGTGTATTTAGTCATTTTAAACTGAATATTCGATAAATAACGGGTTTTTTATTTTTGAAGTATCACTGTTTTAGTCATTAACTTGTTTCCCATTTTTTTTTTTAAATTCAATTCCAGTGAAAAATTTTTCGCCATTAGTCGTTTTTATACAAATATGATTTGTGTTCCATAAATCACGATTTTTTTTGGACATGTGTATAAACTCAATTAAATGTATGATCATAAATAATGTAATAAAAGAAAATTTCGACAAAGTTTGTGTTCATAATTAGGGTTTAAAATTGAAGCTGCACAGACTATTTCACAATTGAAAAATGTGAAAAATAAAAGCTGGAAACAACGTAGCAATAGTCATCGTAATAAAAAACAAAAATGACGGACGCTTTACGAATTGTTACATGGAACGCAAATGGCCTTAAAAACCAACTTGGGGAATTGGATTTTTTTTTGAAAGATTGTCGAATAGATATAGCACTTATATCCGAGACACATTTTACCAACTAGAAATTATCCAAAAATACAAGGGTATGCTATCTATCACACACCTCATCCAGATGGTGGTGCGCATTGTAATAATTAAACAGAATATTCAGCATTTTGTACAAACTGAAATTAAGGAAGAATATGTACAGGTAACAACAGTTGCAGTTATACAAAACAATGCAGTACTTTAAGTAGTTGCTGTATACTTTCCTTCTGTTTATTATTGGAGGAGATTTTAATGCAAAACATGAAGCATGGGGGTCTTCATCTATTAATATCAGAAATCCTAGCCCTGCTCATATTAAACGTAAGGAGTTGCTTCAAGCAATTTATCATTGCCAATGCATTTTGGCGTCTGGACGTAAGCCAACATACTGGCGTACAGATCGTCGTAAGAAGTCAGATCTTCTGGATTTTTACATAGTAAAGGGGATTGCTGCTAATTTTATATTGGCTGAAAAAATGATAGATTTGTCATCAGATCATACACCAGTGTTACTTACCATAAGTATCACAGAGTAATAAAGAAAAAAGGAAAAAACTTACAAATATTACTACAAACTGGGATAAATTATCAGAAAATAGATCTTAAAATTAGATTAAAGACTCAGAATGAGTTAGATGATTTAGCAGCTAGATTTATTGTGGCAATTTGTGAGGCAGCTAGGACTGCAACTCCTGTGCCAAAAAATAATAGTTTCGAAGAAATCACATATCCATTAGAAATACGTGATAAGATTGTACAACGGCGAACGGAAGACGGCGGTGGCACACAATACGTACAGCACATGATGAGAACATTTTCAATAAGGTTAACAACCAGCTCAGAAGGCTTATTATTAAAGAAGTAAAATATAAAACATTTACCACATACCTCCAGGAGCTTAGACCTTATTCAGACAAGGATTATTCATTGTGAAAAGCTACACGTAAGATTAAACGACCATTTGCCAGAATTCCTCCAATTCGAGACGAAACTGGTAATTGGGCAAGACAGGATATTGAAAGAGCTGAATCGTTTGCACGCCATTTATCACAGGTATTCCAGACTCATGAGATACAATCTGATATTAACCTTTTAACAACTTATTAAATTAATCAATCAATTATGCCGTTTACTCCAATGGAGATAACAAATGAAATTGATCGCAACATAAATCCAAAAAAAAAAGCTCCGGGAATAGATGAAATTTCACCAGCTGTCCTAAAAGAATTACCACGAAGAGCAGTAGTGCTGCTCAAATACGTATTTAATGCATGTTTTGAGTACATACCAAACTGCTTTAAAGTGACACAGATTGAAGAGGTCAGGTCATACAGACCAATTTCTATATTACCATCAATCTCTAAACTCCTGTTAAAACGATTACTAGTTGATAAGCTTCCTCTACGTAAATTTCGATTTAGACGGAAGAACTCAACAATCGACCAAGTGCACCGAGTAGTGAAAATCATTAACAATGCACTGGAGCAGAAGGAATTCTGCTCTGCTGTATTCTTAGATATGTCCCAGGCATTTGATAAAGTGTGGCATCAATGCCTGGTTCACAAGATGAGTACTCTACTACCGGGAAATTTTTGTCGCATATTTAAATCTTATTTATCAAATCGACAGTTCCAGGTTACGCATGAAGAGGCAAGATCGTCATTCTACTATATACAAGCAGGTGTTCCACAGGGTAGTGTCCTCGGATCTCTCCTGTACCTATTACATACAAGAGATTTGCCTGTTGATAACAAAACAACAGCCACATTTGCAGATGATACTGCAATCATAGCTGTAAGTGATAGCCAATCTGATGCTACAAATAAATTGCAACACAGGCTCGATCAGATTAAAAAATGGATTATAGATTGGAAGATTAATTAAATGAGCAGAAGTCTGTCCATGTCTTATTTACGTTACGACATGTTGATAATATGTACCAATTGTACTTAGGAAACGAAGTCATTCCACAAGTTAACTCAGTAAAGTACCTAGGCATGTATTTGGATTCACGATTGACCTAGAAAGTTCATGTTAAAATGAAGGCTCAGCGGATTAAGAATAAAACACGTCAATTATATTGGTTAATAGGCAGGCAATCGGAGTTAGATGTTTTCTGCAAGCTTCTGCTATACAAGCAAATTATTAAACCTATTTGGACTTATGACGTTGCTCTGTGGGACTGTACAGCCAAGTCGAATCGGGATATAATACAACGCCGTCAAAACATCATCTTACGCGCGATAGTTGATGCTTATCGTCACGTAACGATGACATTCATTCTGATCTTAATATGATGTTCATTAATGATGTCATTAAGCAATTCGCTGAATTGCACAAGCAGCGATTAGACAGTCACGTCAATGCGGAAGCGAGACAACTGTTTCACATTATACATGGAATTAGACGACCTGTTCGTCGCCACCCCATACATTTAGTCTTGTAATATGTAAATTTATGTATAATGGATGCGTAGCCAATGGGATACGTACTCCACACTCGTTTTGTACTTAAAGGTTAACTATTAAGTAAAGTTAAAGATGATAATTATTTAGCCAAATGGCTAAGATTGTATCTTAGTAAGGGCCTAAAGGGCTGTATTAAAAAAAAAATTATATGTAAACGGCCTGATAAATTGTTAAACAAGTTATTTGTTCTACCCCAGTAGTTATTATGTTCTTTTTTCATCTCTTAATTTAAAATTATCGGACGGACACAACAAATTCAACTGTAATTTTAAAACGTAAAAAAATAATTTATATATGTATGTATACCGACTAAACGCACACTTGTATGTCTACAAACAATATACATATATAAAAGCATTGTTACGAATACACACGTTGGATGTGAATCATATTGCGGTGACACAATTTCTATCAAATACGCAAAATATTTATGCGGTAGTGTAGTAAGCGTGTCAAATTATAATGAGCTTATATGCGTTATCAAAAAGCTATATAACTGAAATAGTGAAAACAAAACACAAATGACTGTACAACTCTAGTTCCATCAGCATTTTAATTTTTAACAACGATTGCTGATAATTATTACTTTTTTTTTGTAACCTATGTAATTATTTTCAGGTGAAAAACACGAAAATGTTGGCTAGCTTAGAACAAAAATAAAAAGGTTTCTACTTTATTATTGCATTTGTCCCATCTCTAGTCGTGCATATTAATTTCTGCGAGCAATTAACGTATCTAAGATGCTACAGTAACAAAGGTAATAGTAGTAATAATAATAATGATTATATTTTCGTATATTCGTTATTTCATTAATGATAATTGCGCTCTTCTAATTGTTTGTCGTCTTTAAATATTTATTTATACTTTATATGCGTGAAGAAATGAACGAATAATATTATCGCGGATTTTTAATTGTATTTCATAGGTACTAATCGTTTGTATCCGCCTGAAATGTATTTTTTATGTATTATTCAATAGCACTAAAATGCAGTAAGTTACTTTTATTTTCTTAGGTGTTATTGTTATTTACTAAATACTTCATATATATATTTTATATATTATATATATATATATATTTTATATATATTTTATATATTATATATATATATATATAATTTGACAAATGTGGAATGTAGTGATTTTTATAGAAAACAAACAACAAGAAATGAACTCAAATAACTAAGCTCTTTATAAAAATCACAAAAATTTTCGTCTGTTAAGCCATTATCAAGTGAACATGTAATAAAATATAAATATATACAATATATAAGAAATATAATATGTAAACATACTAGTTTAAATTTTATACATATATATATATATATATAATATGCGTCATTAGAGAAATATAAAATTAGTCAATTACAAGCAACCAGTGGAGCAATTGATGGGCGACATAATAAACGTTTCACAATTTCAGCTATTTATTGCGCCCACCAAGGTATAATATTACATAAAAACATTTTACTGAGTTCTTCAATACATTAGGCAATAGGTACACATCTACATACTGGTCTACTGATCTTAATAAACTACCGGATCTATTTGACATTTTCATAGTATAAAAGGCTTTTCTCGAATATTTCTTGATGTCAGAAATGATAATCGTTTGTCATCGGATAGTTCTCCAATAATGCTCAGTGTTAGTGAACGTATAATCAAGAAATCATGAAAACTAAAACTGCACAATAAGTATACCGATTGGCAAGAATTTCCTAAAAAGTGAGAAAATAAGATAAATTTCAAAATACCACTAAAAACAAAGGAGCACATATAGAACAAGCTGTAGAATACTTCATTGAAATAGTACAACAAACAGCATGGACAAGCACAACAAAAGTTAATGAATCCTCACCAATTATTTACTATGCTGAAGAAATTTAAGAAAGAAGTTAACCTGCAGATTTACTTTTTCATTATTCTTATTAAATTCAACTTTAAATATTGGTTCCAAAATTAATATTTCATATTACGTACGTGTTTTCCTCTTATTTTTTTCTATTGTTAGCATTTATTATTATTAGGAATTTTATAGACGGATATATGTAATACATTTCAATACACTAACACATACGCATTTGAAATAACTTTATGTAAAATTTGCTTGCGCCGAATAGAATCTAATATATATATATTTTTTTAATTACTCGGATCAAGTTTAACTCTTCGATTTTTTTTTATATATAGTCGATGGTTCTTTAATTTTTTTTTTTAAAAAGTCGAAAAATGGAATAAATTAAAATTATATATATATATATCGATACTCTATATTGTTTAATGGTATATATAAACAAAAAAAAAAATATTTTTAAGTACCTTAACATGAATAATTTACCGAGTTGTTATTTTCGATTTTAAACCGAATTATATAATTGTTTAAAAGCTAAAAATACGTAATATTAGAGAAGTGAGATATTTAAATATTAAAAAATTACTTCTTGCGTAGATTGGAAGATATAATTTTAAATTTGTACCTTTGTAACCTATGTTTTGTATATATATATATATCAGTGCAAATATCGGTAGACTTTCATTTAAAACTGGCACGTGAAATTAGATTATTTGAAGAAATTCGTATAATCATATCAATATTTTCATATTAAATTTCGCGGGTAATTGTTTTCGATCGATTTTTTGAAATGCACAAAATTTAAATAGTAGACTGATGTTTAAGTTTAATGGTATAAATTCCATTGAAATTATAAATTTAATAGAGTAATTATAAAACGTGCGTCCACCATTGCGATTTTATTGTATAACTTTATACGAGAAAATATTAGCTTATAATCTCGTTAGCGGAAAACGGGACTTTTAGTATATTTGAAAACTTATAACGACGTGATAAAATTTACAAGTAGCTTACATAGAATTTTATATAATAGTTTGATGATTGTTCATTTTAGTAGGTTTTTTGCTTTTTTTAAATTGTCAGGAATAAAAATTCCAGACATTTCGATATTAAAAGTTGTCGACGAGTTTGTAAAAACAGTTTAATATGCGAATATTGAAAGAATTTAAAGAATAACTCTTATTATAACTAGTAGTTTAATTTGAACATTCTTAACGACACGTTTATTTTTATTGTAACTTATATAATTTTCAAATTTTAATTATTTATATCCAAAGATATAACGAATTTCGTGCCTTAATTACATAATATATGCATCTATTTTTATATACGTGTACGTGTGAGCACGATGCACTTTTTTACGTTTATACGATAAATTTTATTTTATAATATTTAAGATTTGTTTTATTATTATTATCGCGTTTGCACACACGTTTGTTGATAGATAATCAAATTTGACAATCATCCTTAAGACATATAAAACATAAAATTATTATTAATTTCGACGATTGTAAGACTAAATTTATACTGCCGAAATTTCAAGGAGAAACGCCAAAAAAAACTCGAACTTATATGTCGGATCGAATAGTAAAATTAAAATAATGGGCGTTAATTTCAAAATTAATTTTTCCTTTTTTTTTTTTTTTTTTAATTTTAATAATTTGCTCAGCGTGTTTATTTAATTGAATATCGTTAACTGCCACTTATTTCTTTCACTATTGTTATTTATATATTAAAAAAAAAAAAGTGAATGATAATTTATTCATCGCGAGCATTTGACCTTTAGTCTTTATAATAGTAATTTGTTATTTAAATTTATTGATATAAATATTTTTAGAGTAGCGTAATTGCTTAAGTTTATTTTTTAACGTAAATAAGACAATCGCGTTCTTTCGTAAAAAAAAAGCATTTAGCAATGTTTAAGTCGTAATCGAGAGCATAATATTTTCCTGTTTATTATTCCCAGTGTTTATATATATATATATATATAAAATTATTCTTGTATTTGACGCGTAATAAATACTATGAGATTTAAAAAAAAATGTCATTATTATTTGAAAAACGAGAATACGTGTATTTTAAATAGCGGATTTGTTTTATGTACAAAGATCTGTACACAATATTACGGCAAGTGTAATAACAATTGTCCATTTTAAAAAATGTATAACAAATAATTTTAAAAAACTGAAATAATTGTTAGATTTTCTTCGGTGGATTTCTAACTCGAATTTAATGACGGTATGATTTTTGTCGTTGTAATTATCCAAAAAGCATCTCCTAATCTTTATCTCTTTATCGTTCTCGCTTTCTATGGTATTTTCAACATTCTCGATTTGTAAGGAATAAAAAAATGTTCTTGTTTTTATATATCTTCCGAAAGTTTACAAAACACACATAGTGTATGCATTATATATATATATATATATATACACAATTTGGGTTTAAGAACGGAATGAGTACTCGTGAAGCTTTATTTGCAGTCCGCATACTTACACAGCGATGCCGAGACATGAACAAAGACGTATATGCATGTGCTATCGATTACCATAAAGCCTTCGATTGCGTTAATCACGAAAAACTCATTGATATATTGAAGATGATTCAAATTGACAGAAATGACTTACGTATTATAAGTCAATTGTATTGGGGACAAACAGCGGAAGTAAGAGTCGAAGGAGTCGAATCTGAAAGTATAGCTATTAAAAGAGGAGTTCGCCAAGGGTGCATACTTTCACCCTTGCTCTTTAATTTATATACAGAGGAAATTTTTAAGGAAGCCTTGAATAAATACGACGGGGGAATTAAATCAAATGGGTACACGATTAATAACATTCGGTATGCAGACGATAGCTACATAATAGCGTATAGTCAGGACGAACTACAGAAAATAGTAAATAAACTTGTTACTCATAGCGAGTCTTTTGGGCTCTCAATTAACAAACATAAAACAAAAGTGATGGTATTTTCCCGGAAACCAAGAAAATGCTCGATATGGATAAACGAAACAGAGCTGGAACAAGTCTCAACTATTAAATACTTGGGTACCAATCTAGAAGATAGTTGTAAATCGAAAAGAGAAGTACTATCGAGAATAGAGCAGGCAAGACTGATGATCACAAAAATCAAGAACGTGCTAGTTAGGAAAGAACTGAATCTGGATTTACGATTAAGAATTGCCAAATGTTATGTCTTCTCGGTGCTCCTATACGGATGTGAAAGTTGGATGCTAGATGCTAGCCTTGAGAAGCGCATCGAAGCTTTTGAAATGTACCTGTATAGAAGAATACTAAAAATTCCTTGGGTACAAAAAGTCAGAAATAAAGAAGTTCTCAATAAAATAAATAAGAAGCATACAGAACTATTAAACTGTGTCAAGGAAAGGAAGCTTCGTTACTTGGGACACATTTTGAGAGGACCCAAATATGAAATATTACGAATTATTATTGAAGGCAAAATCGCTGGCAAGAGATCAGTGGGACGTCCTCAAAATTCATGGATGGGAGATTTACGACGCTGGTTTGGCTGCTCGTCCATTCAATTACTTCGGGCTGCTGTGTCAAAAGAGACTGTAGCCAAGTTGATCGCCGACCTTCGCAACGGAGATGGCGGATGAAGAAGAAGAATATATATATATATATATATATATATATATATGTATATATATATATATATAGTTACCCACGACTTCGTCTGTGTAATTATTTTTTTAAATACAATATCGTTGCCTCTTTCTTTTACTACGCGAAAGCAAAAAATCCTGAACGGACGAAAAAATATATGTATATAAAATGTTCCGTTAGTGAAGGTCGTGTGTTGCACGTTCGTAGTAGTTGTATATTATATGCGTATCCGAAATAATTGAAGGATATATATACGTTTGTTGCGTTAGGGGAGTGCCCTAAACAATGGATATATATATATATATATATATATACGTATACTATGTTAAAAGATAGAGATAGTGATATTTTAAATCTTCAAATTATTGTAATTCCTGTCCTATTTTTATGGTATCAATGTGAAACGGTGCTTTAATAGTTTTTGAGTTAAATCGGAACAGACAGATAGATAAAAATTGCGAAAAATAGATTTTATGTGATAAAAATAGCGGAGTGCAGTGATTATAATGAAAATATATCTAATATCAAGTCTAAGTTTGACCCAAGTAGTATACCTCCCAAAAAACCTAATTAATGTCGAATATTTAGTTCATTTAATATGTAATAATACAATACAAGGTCACATTAACGAAAAAAGTTGTGTTTATCAACCTTCTGTTTTTAAAATGTCCGGTCAATAATATACGGTTTTAATTAAATATTTTCCTTTCTCTACCGTTATTTGCCTATAAGTCGTGTCACTCCATGTAGGAATATCATGACCATGATCGGCAGCACTATCTGATAATGCACACAACCTTGCTCTCTTCTTCCATCTACTATTATCGTCAACAGCGTCTCCATACTTTCGTTTGATTATATCAAGAATACGCCGCTGAGGATGATTTATTTTGATGATTTTCTTATTGCTAATATTGTCTAGTATCGAGGAATTTTAAACGATATTGCCAGAAAAAAACTAAAATTAATAGTCTTTAGTGTCGCGTTTATATATTTTATATATATATATATATACATATATATATACACATATATATATATATATCGTGAGTCGTATATTGATCATAATTGACCGGCGTGACAATATTGTTCCCATCAAATTCTCCACAGTTCTCGATCATCCGTTCAGTGTACCAAGTCTGATATTGACAGTTTCACACGCTCACACATATATTATGAAAGATAATGAATGCACTTTGGTTCGTATCGAATAAAATAATCCGCCCGGTTCTGAATATATCAGTAGAAGTTGTGAAAAGACTATGTAGAAAAAAAATTACGCTGTAAGTCATCTCAAAATAATAATGTTCTCATGTGGACCTTGACAGAGCGTCAATTACCACTTAACATTGAAATGCGTTTAAGAGCTCGCGATTAGCGTTGTGTTGCTCTTTATTTTTTGTGCGTTCCGCTCTAAGTTTTTGTAATATATATATATATATATATTTTAAAGCATATATATTTTACTGGTTTACGTATTATTTTGAAAAGTTTATTGGCGATCATTCTGAAAAATCCAACATGGAAAATGTTACCGAGACTGACGTATTTAGCCTGTACTTTAATACGGCCAAAACGAGTAGAAGGATTAGAGATACTTGATCAAAGCGTACGAAAGTTTCGTGTACGTAGTGTATATTACAATTCAACCGGGTTCGAAATTCCGTCTTCTCCTAAAGTTGCTATCTAAAATGTAAATTTACTTTTTCGAAAATGATATTTTTAAAAATTAGTTTTTTTTTTTTTAATACAAAAAGTTTGCTGATTTTCGTAGCATATATAAAAATAAGATTATGTAATATAGTACTTATAATACATTTGTATGCTGGAGCTATGCTCATTCATTGTGCAAAGAGCAAAAAAAAAAAGCTGGTAGCGCTCCGCTATCTTAAAAGAGCATTTCATAACGCTTCTTGCGATTCATTTTATTACTAGAGTGCGTCTATTGGAGTGGCTCTTCCAGCGTCAACAATACGCTTATTAAGCAAACACAATTTATTGTTTCAAAAACAGTTGCGCGTAAAAAAGGAGGTAAATTATTAGTTGGAATAAAATTATTTAATGTTTTAACAGGAAAGTATATATATATATATGTGTGTGTGTATATATATATACACGTGTGTGTATATATAAATTCGTAAATATGTTTTTAAAATACGCCGACGTTAAACATAAAATTGTGTTTATTATTGGCGTTAAAATAAATGCTTTTTTTATCAGCTTGAATCTAAAAAAGAGGACTTAAAATAGAACAAACAAAAGTAGGTATATATTTTGTTCATTACGACGAGATTTTAATATTATTAAGATATTAGGTAGTAATAATGCTTATATTTAAATGATCGTTGTCAATATACAATACACGATATTTATTACTATAAAATATATTCGAATGACGCTATGAAACTAACAAATTTTAAAAAAATAATATAAACAATTTCAGTAAAAAATTATTTTCTAATCTGTTTTCGTTCAGAGTTATCCAAGAGTGTCCACCTTTGATAATCGATGTATATCCGAAGAAAATATTTAAGCAAAAATTTTGTACGACGCAAAATACGAATTTTAAATAAATCATAAATTTATTATTATTTGTAACAAAATATAATGCACGAGATCTTAATACGGAAATTTTTCTCGACATGTCCGAAGGATGTGTAAGTTGGAATAGTTTGTAATTCTACCACCCAATCAGAGAAACTGGCACGATTTGACAAAGATATTTACAGACGTTTTTAAAGTAACTTATATATAAAAAAATAACTTTCTTAAACTATATTTTTATAATAAACAAATTTCGCAAAAAATTACGGCGATATACATTTCGTTTATTCGTTTAAAAAATATTAAAAAGATCTTCGCAAAAATCGTACTTCGTATCAAACTTGTTTTTGTTTTGTTACAGATTATTTATAAATAAAATTTGAGAACTTCGAAACGCACATTTCTTATAATAACAGCAACACAGCGTCGCCGTCAATAACACTTAAAAATATTTTGATATTTCGTCGTACTCTTAATTCGTATTTATCGAATTTTTAGTTAAAAAATCCGGATAAAAGTTATATCGTCCGTCACTCACGCGTTTTGAGCAATCCTAAAACTTACTCGATATATGTACATAAACAATAATTTCTTTATTAACGTAACAGTAAAAAATCTAAATAATCCGTTATTTATTATAATCGTAATAATAGAACTAAGAAGAAATATTATATTCAACCAATCAAAATATCCACCACACGATTATGAATTAATATAATACTTAAACATACAATTTTAACTTTACCGATATAAAGATCGATTGACAGAAGATCGAGAAACAAGGTCATTTACGACGCTAAGACTCATTCGAAAACTGAAAAAAGGTATTCAGGAGAATAAAAATCAGATTTCTCCCAATGTTCTACTTTATACTTTGTTCAAAAACAAAGATGTCATTTGATATGTGATACATATTTTGATATTAAGTCATCAGCCAAAAAAAAATAAATAAAAGACGAGACTAAGAGACTGTCAAGAGGAAGCATAATAAACAACAAGCAATGAGTTAAAACTACTAATAAAAAAAAACAACGCTTTTCAGCTATTAAGTCAATAATATCAAGTGAACATAAAATAAAATATAAAAATATATTTTATGTTCACTTGATAATGCCGAAAAGCTTTGTGTTTTTATAAAACGTTTAGTGATTTTTAACTCATTTCGTGTTATTTTTTAAAAAATCACTACACTTCACATTTGTCAAAAAAATAATAGTTGGAGATAATAAGAAGATTCTAAAAACGAATATTGAATTTATAAAAGATAAACTAAAAAAAACCAATGAGCATGATTTAGTCTAACGTCGTCCGTTCTACTTTGTTAAAAAATGTTTATATATATATACATTCATACATAGAGTGAGCAAAAACGAATATTATGTACATAAGGCTAAGAAACAGGGCGTATTTTTTTCTTACGATACAAGGAAAGCTATCCAAATGTAGATGGTAAGATGATTCTTTTAAAAACACAAACGAATCGAGAAGCTTAATTTAGAAGCTAAAAAGTAGAAGAATTTAATGGATATCCCACTTATATCGATCGTACAACTAAATGAAGGGAAAATCAAAGGAAAATTATACAGAGGAAGGCCAAATATATATAGATAAAATAATAGAAAACACGGGAGCAACAAGTTATGCAAAACTTAAACGAAGGGCAGAGAAAAGACAATTTTAGTCGAACTCACTAGGATTGAGTTATAAAGGTTATCCATCAATCTACGGATCGAGGAAAAGAAGATGATTCGAAAAAATAATAGATATCGTTAGAAGAATACAAATCTGATTTGCCCCATGTTGTGCAAGTTATTTTTTGTTAAAAGATGTCAAACAAAGATTGAAGATATAATAAATGTAGCTAAAAAAATAGAAACCTGATTAATGTCGTGTAAGTTACCCTTTGTTAAAAAATGCCACTATATTATATATATATATATATATATATATATATATATATATATATATATATATATATAAAGAGAAAGAGAAAGAAATATTAAATAACGCCTAAAAATCTTCTAGTACGTAAACTTCTACTCTGCCATATTGATCATTATTAGTTTAGGTTTGAGAAATTTCTTATTCTTTATTGACGCGAAGAAAACCGCTTAGTATCGGTATTTCGACGATGGTCTTCAAGGGTTTTCGGCGAGAATTTCACCAGTCTGGTCAACATAGAAGTGATGCAGGGTATCTGTTTTTGACGATGCATCTTTTTATCGTTCGGTACGTTCGATTCGAAATCGATCGCGACCCTTCGATTGACGAACGTCAATAACGTTAGCAGATCGTATTCGGTACCGTATTCCGTCATTTCTTGACAAAATGCTTGAATGAACCACGACCCTCTTTCGGTATTACGCCACGAAAAAAATCCCGGTATCGTCGAATAGGCAACTAGAAAATCAGCGTACAACGGTATTCGATAGCCGGCTACTTCCGAGTCTACTTGTACTCGTTCTAAATCGATTCCGCCGTCTAATCGATCGCCTTGGCAAGCTTGAATTAGAAATAGTTTCGGTTTACCGGCTAATGTGGGACAATTGTCGGGTGTGAATTTATCCATTAACGTTTCGAATTTATAAGCGACGTCTTTAGCGTAGATTATATTTTGTTCGCCGTGGGATAATATAATTATTAGAAGACAATCGTTCGGCGTATGATTTACTTCGTTGCTTAATTCGTTAACTACGCTATCTAGCTGGCGAAATGTCAAATCTAAATATTTTCGAACGTCAAATTGTAAATGCGTCAAAACGCGACTTAAATTTTGACAATCTGCTTCGGTTCCGCTGCGAATTTTTAAATTCGGCACATCGAACGTTTGATGATTAAATATTACGGCTATACCGCGATTCGGATGATTCATATTGTAAAAAAAATCGTCCTTTCCTGATAATACGGCTATACATTTTTTCTTTTTATTAACGAGTTTGGAAAATATTTCCGGATAACCGTCTCCCGTATCGAGAATCAACCCTATAACGTAAATAGAACATGACTTCAAAGATTATATATTTTATATATATATATATATATATATATATATATATATATATATATATATATATATATATATATATATATATATAGTTAAATATATTGGAGAGTAGTGATTTTATTAATTAATTATAAACAAACAAAATATAACACAATCACTAAATTTTTTTTTTTTAATCGCGAAGCTTTTCGACAGTTACGTCATTTTCAAGCGCGAAAAGATGTAATAATTTTTGTAACTGTCGAAAAGCTTCGCGATTAAAAAACTTTTAGTGATTGTGTTATATTGTGTTTGGTTATAATTATATATATATATATATATATATATATATATATATATATATATATATATATATATATATATGTTGAATAGATTGGAGAGTAGTGATTTTATAAATTATAAACCGAACAAAATATAACACAGTTTAATCACTAGTAAGTTTTTATTGCGAAGCTTTTCGACAGTTACGTCATTTTCAAGCATACACAATAAACATTATGGAAGCTATCGTGGTAAGGCGAGTTCTGGTACACGATATATCTATAAATTATGTTTATTGACGGTATTTTAATTATTTAATAACAGATTTATTTATTTATTTATATTGGTATAAACATTTTGACAGCGACACGAGCGCTAAAAACAGATTATTCATAGATAACGAAAGCTTTCATCGATATTTGACATCAATTAAAGAAAAAAACAAACTTCAGAAGTTGGTATGTGACGTTGCTTAAAAGGTCCTCATCTACATGAAGATAACGGTGCTCTCTGCAAAGCAATGCGGGGTGGTTTGCTATTGCCTTCCCCGTTTTTTTCTTTTGTTTTTACCTTTCAGGCAAGTTGGTACTCATTTATCAACAAATAGGATTGATAGATGAGTCAACTATAGTTGTTTACGTCATAAAAAATTCTCTTCCCTGATGGAATTCGAAACGCAGGTCGTGCGAGCAGAACGCTCAAGCATTACATTACCGCTAGGTCAATGGATAACTTAATTTAGTATCTGTTTTGTTTTTATGCTTTCAAGGGATTTTGTTCGTTTTTAAACAAGGTTTATTTGAAAAAATTTTAATTTATATATATATATATATAATAACAAAATTTGAATTAATTAGTATATAAATATTTTGAACGATTCGTGATAGAAATAAAATATCAAACATTTATAAATCAAGATATTAAAAATAAATTATCAGCTAACAAATTAAATACAACTATAAAGAGATTATTTTTAATATAACGATCGTGATAATGAAGAAAAATACTATTAATTAGTTTTCTTTTTTTTTTGTATTCAATTTTGATGTTAAACTTTCTTTCAACTATAATAAGTTACAATATATGAAATTTAGAATAATCAAAAGTAGACAAATTTTCAAAAAAAATCCGTACTCATCATTAATAAATTTTAACTTAGAATTTATATAGCTAATTAGAACCATAATAGCTGTCGAAATAATAAAATATATTTCGGTTCTTAAAAATTTGCATGACGAGAATATTTCGATGTCAAAATAAGTGAGAAAAAGTAATTCACTCGTTCATACTCTAAAGTATAGACTTCATTTTGAACAGTTGATTTGATTATTAACATTGAGTTATAAAGCAATATATTTTTCAATATCTGTGTAATTATTAATGTTTGCAAAAAATGTGTAGAGCTTTACTTTTGATTACTACATACGACGACACTCATTTTTCGTTAATTGATTAACAGAACATTGTTGCGTAAATTATTTTTATCGATAAAATTATACGTACCATCACCGGAACTAGTAGTAATTTCATGATTGTCTAAAATGTTATTTTCTGTTGGTTTTTGATAACCGGCTGATATATTATTGTCACGGATGACCTCTTTCCCTTCCATCACGGTATATAATTAGCCCTAAATAAAGAAAAACCGAACTTTATTCGCGTGCGTAAGAAATAACAGATTTCTATTTTATATTAAAAAAAAACCAGAAACATAATGACCATAGACATTCCGATCTGCGAACTCTTTCATTGCAACTTCTTATTTATCATTATATAATTCTTAATTTAAAAATATTATAATTGTAGTAATCGTGTTTATTATACACAGTATTTCTAGTACTTTAAAATAAGTAAAAATGAACAATGTATTTCAGGCAAAACTGACTAGGTGTATATAGTATTTCTTTATGAATTTAATTTAATGATTACTAATATTTAAAGTGTAGTTAAATTATTGCAAGAATATCTTATGCGCACGGTAGATGTATTAAATACGAAATAAATATTTCTGAAAATTTTCCAATGTAAACAACATTCCACATAACATGCCCAATTGCAGATAAACAGTAATAGTTTAGCGAGAAATATTTTAAATCACATAATAATACAAATTCAATAATAAAGTTATACATATATTATTTCTTGATTTATTTACAATGATTTCCTTTCGTGTATATTAGATCTCCTTATAAAATAAAGATGAAATGTTTCACGTAAGTTTAGTTAAAATAAGTACACAATACACAAAAATAAACGATTTATACCATTATGTTTTAAACATTACGGTAAATAAACTGAGATATGTTTTAGTCGTTACTTTAACGAGATTTTTTTTGAAAAAAATGTATCAAAAATAGTACTGCATAATTTAATTAACGTATGTGTGTTAAATTATTTTTGGTAATTTTAAATGAGCATATTATTTAGAAACATACAAACTGAAGGAATTATCCACTCATTTAGTGAAGTGAGATTTACATTTATAGGATATTAATTGCACTTATTTATTATTACAGAAATATAGATATTCGTTTATATAAAATTATAACGTGTCTGAGAATAATTAAAGTTAAAATTTAAGAAAACACATCTAGTTTACTCTTCAATGACATTAATACGAACACTTTAATATTTGAAAGCAATAAATTAAAATCATTAATAATAATGTTTAATATCGAACTTCAACGCCTAGTTTATATTTTATGTATATATTAAATATATATTCACATATAAATAAATATTAATACAATAAACTCACCTTTAATGTTGTTTCAATCCTAATAGAATAACTTGCGCGTGATTCTACATATAATAAAATATTGCGTAATGTTATCAAAAATTCGTCATCGATAATTAATTGTCCAATCCTTATCAGAAAAGATTGAACTTTATCATTTAATTTATTTTACAGTACCGCTACACTTAACTATTTCACATGAATTTATACCGGTTGATTCGTATCATACGACGCAAACCAGTTTTCTTAGTTATAATCTTGTGTAATATCTTATTATTGTTTTACATTTATGACTATCTTATAAAAGAAAAGAAATATACGGTTTTGGTTACCTTATCCAAAGATTCCTATGCAGAACGCGTTACAGAGCAAGTAAGTAAATATCACATGTTATTTAAAGTTTAAAAACGTTACAGTCGCATATATTTTTTAGATTTATTTATTATACTTTCCTAATTGTAAAAGCTAAATTATTAACTATTTAAAACACTAAATAATTTTTTGTTTAAAAATAATTTAACTATTTTGCTATACTGCAAACGTTTCGACAACAGATAAAAACACGAGAACTATATGTAAGAACTTAAGAAGCGCAATTATTACATATTTTAGAATTCTGATTTCTATATTATTGCAATTACTAAACGTTCCCCCCTCAATTTTAACGTACGGTATAAAAAGGAGTATGATTTCATTTATAAAAATACATTCGATTCAGTTCATTACTTACGTGCTTGTTGAAATAAGATCATTTACACTATTTGTTCAATTTAACCGCACTATTGATTTAGGTTGAAGAAGCAATAGTTTTATTTATACTCTATATATTGTGTAAACTTGTAAAGTCATTAGTCAATGTAGTTATTTAAACACACTAGTTTTATTTATATATTTGTAAAAGTCAGTGCAAATGAGCAGTTTATCGAATTAAATTGCTGAAATAAATATATAATGCAAAAGCACATTTATTTATGCAATTATATACTTACGTTATTTTAAACTTCAAATTTGAAAAATATTTTATTTTTAACCTGTTTATTAATTTCATTTAAAATTAACTCTATACTTCTGATTGTTTTACATAAAATCATTTAAACGTTTATGAACTAATTAAAAAGTTATTTCACGTGAAAAAACAATCCTTTTCAAATATCTGGTTTTTTATAAAATATAAATTTAAACAAATAATGAAATAATCCAAGTTGTATTTTTTATTTAAATTTTGTTTATAATACGAGAACAGCAATTAAAGTCCACAAGTTTATCATTCTCAATTTGAAATAATACTAATACATTTTTCGGGATTAGGAAATGTAGTTACAAATTTTTAACAAATAAAACAGTTTTCAACTATTCCCAGTTTAGTTGTAATTTCGTTATCAATTACTCTTCTATATAACTTTATTTTTATATTATAGTAATTAATAAGGTACAAAACAAATTTATTTGAGTTTCTTTTAATGTTTTAATTTTGGAAACGTTTATTGTACTAATGATAAATTAAAATTTAGTTGTTCACTCAATTATTATATATCATCAAGATCCTTCATTTCATACTGTTTGTTTCAATCAAATAATATACAATAATCTGTTGCGCATGAATCATAAATAGTACAAAATTTTTAAAATATAAATTTAGGACATTTAAAAACTGTTTTCAAATGCTAAAAAAAATCGCTCTGAATTTTTCTTACAACTCTCTTCAGTCGGAAATCTGATTGCGGGTGTCGTGACCAACCATCAAAACTGATGGATTAAGACCACCTGTCGTCATTTTTCCTGTTGTTGTAAGATCTTATTAATGTAGGTAATGTAAAATTAATAGAAGGACAACTGTCCGAAAGTTTTAAAACAACGAAGGGAGTACGACAAGGGTGTATATTATCACCTATACTATATAATATATACAGCGAATGGATTATGCGACAGGCAACTAAAGAATGGGACGGCGGCGCAATAACCATCGGCGGAAAGAAAATATTCAATTTATGATATGCGGATGATACAGTGATTTTAGCGACAAATGAACTAGAACTGACAACACTACTGAAGTATTTCAGCAAGAAAGCTAATTTGATACTAAATAGGTGTAAATGTACCATAGTTACTATCGACAAGGCGGGGGAATTATCCGCGACATTTACGTTGGTAGCTGACATAGAGAAAAAGATGGAAACGACATATCTGGGAGATCACTAATAATGGAAATGACGAAAGTGAAATTAAGCGGCGAATCGGAATGGGCAAAGCGCTCTAGCAAAACTAACAACAATATGGAAAGATCATTCTATAAAAATAACAACGAACCAAAAGATTAATGGAATCATTGGTATTCTCGATAGCGTGTTATGGTTCAGAGTCGTGGACATTAAATAAAACATTATTCCAAAAGCTAAAAGCATTTGAAATGTACCGCTATAGGCGCATGTTCAGGATTTCATGGATGGAACGTCGGACTAATGGAGCTATCCTGAAACAACTCGGAATAGAGCAAATAGATAGATTGGTTCCAGTAATAAAAAGAAGATATCTTGAGTTCGTTGGCCATGTGATACGGCGTGATAGATTAGAAAAGATAATAATACAAGGAATAATAGTAGGAAAAAGAAGCACAGGTCTACCGCCGACCCGTTTTGTAGACTACATCCAAGGCATGACGGGACTGTCAATGCGGCAGCTAATGGAAGCTGCGCAGGATAGAGATAAATGACGGAATTTATATGGAAAAATTTCATATCGATCACGACGTCTGAAAACAGATAACGAAGAGCTGTTATAACTTAGGACATTGTAATTGGAACTTCACATCTATCACAGGTTGGTGGACCTAGTTTTTGGAATATATATGTGCGCGTATATACATAGTATTTATTTAAGAACTTACAACCTAAACATTATATTTTTGTAGCTTAGACTTAAGTTTCTTTACTATCATGTATTACTTGTAATTAGAAAACGTGTTTATTTTCTAGCCTCAGGTTTTTATTTGCTTTTTTCTTGCAGCATTTAACGTTTTGTTTTGTTTTATTATTTATATTCTTACTGTGTTATTGTGGTAATCCCCCGGTACACAATGTTTGTAACCCATGTTATATTTTCTTTTATGTTTATTACTTATGCAAATATACTTTGTTGTTGTTGTTGTTGATTGTGCATCTTTGCAAGATTAACATTTTGTCGAATTAATTTTATGTTAGCCGTAGTTAATGTTACGTTTTACTTTATTTACAACTTTCATATACAATGGACAAGTGTAGAAGAATGTGTTTTGTGTAAGATTTGTAATAATAATTTTTATATCTGTGGATGAAATTTTACTTTTTTCTTTTTCATGTTGCACGCAAGCATGAGAAAAACAATTATGACATTTTGTCTGCAGCTGTTCATTGTTCATCTAAAATTTATTATTAGTAAGATCAGTTTTACATTCGTTCCTCATATGTCCAAAACGGTAACACTTGAAACAACGGACGACTGGAACATAGTCATACACCTTACATTTGCACCTATTCACCATCATATAACCCGCTTCCATTAATAAATGATATGATTCTGGTTCTAGACGAATGAACACACGCAATTTACCATTATTTGTTGTTTTTAACGTAACTGATTTCGCATTTTTTCCCGTTTTGTTTTTAATTTCCATACAAACATCTGGTTCTGTAGTGGTATGATGAATACTCAGCAACAGAGATCATTGGATCCTTCTTTGACGCTGTTTTTGTTTTTATATTTGTATAGTTATTAGTTACGTCTTTTTTTAGTGTTTGGAATTGACACATCCTTAACACCTACTATAACTTTACATTTTTGTTGTTTTACAAAGCCCCGATATCTGTACCAATTTGACATGTGTTAATTTTACTTAGGTCAGTATTCCAATTCCTATTCTCGGAATTACTAGTATCCTCAATTATTAAAGTTTCAAATTTGTTTTCGGTTACTAAATTACTATTAGTAAACAACTTAGTTTTTAACTTGGAAGCGTAAGTTTATTTTTTATCTAAAATTACACCGAAAACAATGTTCGTAATATTTTTTTCAGTATTTCTCTTTAATTCTTCCTAATTATTATTTAAATGAGTAAATTCAGTTTTTAAATTACCGAATACTTCCAATAATTTCGCGAGGTTTTCAAATATTCCATCCTTTAATTTTACTTTCATATTATGCGATTCACTTAATAGTTGTTTAATTACATTTATGTGTTTGATACTGATGCCAAAATAAATATTAGTTTTAACACCAGTCATTTTCACTCTAAAAACAAATAAAATAAAGTAATAATATACATTAATTATTTTGTTACTTACATAATAAGAAACTTTACGTAAGGAAAAGTATTTGAACATGTGATTTATTGATATTTAGTCAGCTATAAGTACTGAGTTATATATAGATATTGTAATTGTAGCGTTTATTGAAGTGAACTATTGGCGGAGTTTGTATAGGGAGTTAACCCGCAAAACGAGCCAGTGGAAATAACAGACGGACACACATATATATATATATATATTTTTCTTTAATTTTTAATAATAATAATAATGATACGAAACTGTAGTGGCATGCAAATTTTAGAGCGATTATTTATGTATATATGTTTTCCGAGATAAAAATCGGAAATTCGTTTAATAAAATAATTTCATTCAATTTAAGTGTACAGTCAATTCTATATAACCGGCGCAGGTGATCATATTTGTTACACTTATATATTATATGTTGAACATGTTCTATTTCATTACACTTGCAATTGCAACATTTATTATCTCCGATTATATTTAATTTACTCAAGTAATATCCGATAGAACCGTATGACCAGAAAGTATCTGAGTCACGTAGTAATGTACTGTAATCTTTTTATTTTTAAAAACGATTTGTTACGTTAGGAATGAATTTATTTATTAATTTATCTTTTGTTAATATATATTGTATTTTACATTAAATTCATTTAACATTTGTATATCAAACTGTTTGAGAGCTATTTTACACTTGTGATACCATTATTATTATTTTTCGTATTAACAATTAAAGATCTACACCAACATCCTCCTATTAAACCGCGTTTTGTTGCGTTACGTGTGTCAACGAAGTAACGGACGGATATATATATATATATGTATGTACCCCGTTCGCATGTACCCCACTACCAACACCCGTCGCCAAACCACGTTTATATACATATGTAGGCTTATTTTATATATATATATATATATATATATATATATATATATATAATGTTGATTTATTGGAGAATAGTGATTTGATGAATTAACAAAACAAAATAAAATCAAAGTTAATCACTAAAAAATTTTTTATTACACAAATACGTACACGAAGCTTTACGACTATTAAGTCATTAGCTTGATAATGACTTAATAGTCGAAAAGCTTCGTGTACGTATTTGTGTAATAAAAAATTTTTTAGTGATTAACTTTGATTTTATTTTGTTTTGTTAATTATATATATATATATATACACGCGTAAAAATGTATAGATAAGTAGTCGCCTACCTCCGATACGGAGAAGGCACTTAATGATGATAATATTATAAGTGTACGAGCTGAGCAGGGTGTTAAATTATCGACACCTGCAGATAATATCATTTCTTATTTATTTAGTTTTTATTGTTATTATTATTGTAATTTTTCGAATACATAATCTAATCCATTTGTACATACAGCTGATTAATATTTTGTACGCATAGTTATTTTAACGTTCTGTTCGTTCTTTTTAATAATTACGTTTATTAAATATATGCCTCCGCATAAATAAATTATATGTCCTAAATATTTGAAGTAATCGACTTGTTCTAGATTTTTTTCGTTGATTGATATATTTATTCCTTCCGTCGTGCCTTTTTTTTTTTTCCCAATATTTATTTCTAATCGATATTTGCTCGCTACGCTGTTTAATTTTTGTTTACCCACGGTTAATAATCTTTCTTCATTTTCTAATACTTCGTCTTTATATAGGGTGACCCAGAGAAGACGGACGGTTTTAAAACTACTCGACCAAAATTTTAGAATGAAATTTTATTTAAAAATAGGAAAACGAGAGATTAGCTTAAATCATTTTATGAACACAATATCGTTCAGATGATCGCCATTTGCAACGATACATTCATTTAGTCATTATAAAATATTCGAAGACTTTTTCGAGTACAGGTAGCTGTCAAATGTCCTCAGAAATCCGAGTTTTCACGTCTTTCAGATATATTGTGGTCGTGTTTCGTAAACGCGGCCCTTAAGGTATACCACGAAAAAAAAATCGTGTAACTTTGAATTCTTTTCGAAACTCTGTTTTCACTGTCACGTGATCGATTCACGCCGAAAATAACGTTCCACGCAAAAAGCGCCCTCCTTTTCGTTATGGGAAGCAATGATAACTGAAACTGAACAAAAACGAATTTCTCGTATGTATACTAAACGTTCGTAGGTGCGCTATTAAAAAAAAAACAAAAACGTCCGTCTTCTCTGGGTCGCCACGTATAACGTTTTTTATTTTACGCTCCAAAATAACGTAATTGTCGAAAAGCTTCGCACAAGTTTTAAAAAACAAGTATAGCCATTAAAATGTGTTTTTATTTTGTTTTATTTATTAGATGACCAAACATCTTTCTACTTTTTTTTTTTAATTGTACTTATAAGTGTTTTCTGCAAATATATATATATATATATATATATATATATATATATATATATTCACGGTGGTATAGTTAATAGAGTGGTGTAACCCGGTAGTCTAAAGTTTTGATCAAAACATGATTTTCATCACCACGTTCCAGATAACAATCAAGTCAGTGGCATTTCACTCGGTACGACGTTATATGCGTGCGCATTTTCGTGTTACGTCAATTTAGTGCCTCGAATGACACCCTATGAATAACGTCAGGACGATGATGATGTATATTACCAGTATAGATGTTTATGAGGACGGAATGAAAGTCAGATAAATTATTATTTATAATTTTAAAAGAATATTAAACTTTCAGTTTAAAATGTCGAGGTATAAGGCAAATATGACGTATTTCCTATTTTATCAATATAGCAGCTTCGAAAATGTCGGCCTGATAAAATTAGAATGTCCCTTATATTTATTTATTTATTTATTTACGTGACATGCGCAGCAACTAAGGCTAGAGACACTAACCCGTATATTTGCAATATTCCTGTTATCATTTTTGTTATTGATATATATATATATATATATAATAATTTTTAACTTATTCTATTTTAAACTATATATATGTGTTACAGACTCATTTGAACGTATTTATCGCTTGTTAGTTGATTATAAACACGTGTACGTGAGGTGGTGAGTGTAATTAGTATTACGTTTCTTCTGTTTTATTTCGTTGATAGTGGTAAGTAAATGGTGAGGTGTAGTAGGGAAGATCATAATTCCATCTACATCATAATCTGTCGCTTTTTTCTAATATATATATATATATATATATATATATATATATAGGTAAGTAGATCGCATATAGCTCGTTCAAGGTATATTATATACATATATATATACATACATACATACATACATACATACATATACATTTACCTCAGAAACGTATGTATATGATTTAAACGAGTTCTTAAAGGAACAGAGCTCAAACGTGTTAGTGATCTTTATAGTCTATTTTGTATGAATGTGACGCGTTCAGTGGTTCGAAGTTTTCGCGATCATTCTGTCGTGGAAATGATTTAATTATTTTAATTTTTTATTTTAGATACGTGTGTAATGTTAAAGTTGTTTGTATTAATCGTTATTAAAGATATAATTGTTTCGGGGGTAGAAAAAAGGAACCAACATATGGATAATAATAATATTAATAAACGTAAATTACCAAAATAATAATGATGATGATAATAATAATAAATGCAAAACGTATAAAATAGTTAATGATAATAATAAATAATAATAATAATAATTTAGTTCAACAGAGGTCACCTTCATTATCAATGTATTATTATACGTTCCTATCGATTGTTGTTATAATAAATTTAACGATAACTACGAGTAATCAAGACGTTCATCAGGTGAGTTGGATTATTTTAATGCGTAGGTTTTTAACGGATATAAATCATATCTATGGTATGTGTCTGTAGAATTATCCTTCGAACAAGAATAAATGTCTTTATTTATTTATATTTGATTTTTAATTAGCTAGTAATCGAATTAAAACTAAATTTGACGAACTAATAATATCATTTAATAAGTTCAAAGCGATTTATCTTACAAACATACTTGCCACATTCATTCACCGGTAATTTGTGTACATTTTTTATAAACGTACGCATTGACACACAAATACTAAGTGGAAGAGCAGACCAGTTATAGGGTCTTCACTCGATCTAACCATCGCATTGGACATCTTGCTGTAAGACGCTTTACATGTATTTTTACTTGTATAGTATTTTCCTGCATCGAGTTCTCACATTTCTTGCTACGTGCCATAATATTTTATTGTATTTTTATTGTTTTCTGTTAGTTGCGTTACATGCGTTTTTAATTAGTCTAAAATCGACGCGTTTTTTCTACGGGTACTTCAAGGTATATGGAGCATTTGACTGTAGACTCCCAACTCGAAGGAACGGCTTCTCATATGTTCTTTTAATCGTCCCATCTTTCGGATGTATAGATCGCGATTGAGAAAATCAATGCTTTGGCAAATTTTAACTTCGTGTTCTTCGTTATACCCGTGTTATTCCATAAGTTTCTCAGTCAATCTTGTAACTGCAATTGTTGTTAATGCATTCATATATGTATATATTTCGCATTCTCCTGCATTTGCGACCAGTGACCGGAGGTAATTAAATTTATTTATTACTTCATATCCTGCAAATTCGGTAGTACCTGGCTGATTATTTTTGACTCTATCTATTATCGGATATTGTAAACCACACTTTTCATACTAAAATTCACATTCGTCAGTTTAAGTTCTATTGATTCTCTTTTTGATCGGCATATCAACAATTATTAACTTCAATATAAATACACATAAATACGTACAGTGAATATATATATGAATATATATATGTATATATATATATATTTCAGTGATCACCATTAAATTAGAAACGGAAAAGAGGCAATCCAACGTCAGGATGATGTGATGCCATTGTCAAAATTACAGGGGTCAGTTAGATTGTAGTCGTGCGGATTTTATCCAATTTGGCTCATTCCTAGTGTACTTGTACAACTCAGAATTGATCGGGGCTTGAATAAATTGATGCATTTTGCATCCCTTAATGAATCATGCATAATAATAACAGGATTCCTAAATCCTACTACGAACTGGCTGGAATAGCTCCACCAGGCATCCGACGAGATGTCGCAGCTAATGTTGAAAGAACTCGACAAATGGAAGAAGAAAAACATGCTATGTATGGGCAGAAGCGTACAGACTGGCGTTTGAAATCTCGGCAAGATAGACACCTATTATATATGTATAAAACATGTAATAAAAATGAAATAATACTTTAGTTACCCACACACACACACACACACACACACACATATATATATATATATATATATATATATATGCACATATGTATAATATGCGTGTACATAGACATCGAAAGGGGAAAGGGTAATAGATAGATACCTGTTATATATGTATAAAACATGTAATCAAAATGAAATAATACTTTAGTTATACACACCCACACACACACACATATATATATATATATATATATATATACATGTATATATATGTGTGTGTGTAGTTTGTGTTTCAACGTAATGTCCAATCAACCCACTGCTGTGAATAAACATATATAAACATTTGTCAATAATTCTTAAATTGCATGACTAGAATCTAACCGATCCCTGTAATTTTGATAATGTCAGTTCATCATCGTGTTGTTGGACTGCCTCTTTTCCCTTTCGAATTTAATGGTCATCACTGCCAAATATATATATATCTATAGTAATATATAAAACTGTAGTGTCTGTCTGTGATTTGGGAATATTTTCATTATAATCACTGGCTATTTTATTACACATAGACAATCTAAATTTTTTAAAATTTTTGTCTATCTGTTCCGATTTAACTCAAAAACTATTAAATCAATAACGGTAAAATTCGCACAGCTTATAGCCTACATTATTGGATTCGTTCTAAGCTTCGCTTCACATTGATATCTCAAATATAGGACAGAAATTACATTTTAAAGTTTTAAAAAGCAGAAGACAGCGATATCTGTCAAATCGTTTAAAATTTAACAAACACCTTCAATTGGGAAACAGTAATACTATTAGCCGGTAGACTGTAAAAACGTTATGGATTTTTTGCTTTCGCGTCGTAAAAGAAAGAGGCAGTGATATCTCTGTCAAAGACCATCTGTTAAATATCATCAACCCATCTGGAATAGTTACGTTCGTGTAATAAAAGAAAGAGACAGGGACATTGTATTAAAAAAAATAATTACACAGGTGAAACCGTGGATAACTTGTAATATGCATGGATATTTAATTTTTTTTATGTTGTATGAACGGGTTTGTTCCTTGTTCTAGTATATTTTGTCTGCGAAATTTTAAATGGTTTTCTTTATACATGTTTAAATCGATTCGATAAAGTAAGAAATGTGGAAGGAAAAATGTAGAAATTGGGACATTCTAATGTTACCCTTCATTAATTGTTTTCTGTAAGAATTGTCGCGTAGCCTAAAATTGGTGTTTAGTCTAGCCGGAGAAGAATCGCGTCGTTCGCTTATCGAGTTATTGTATGTATAAAGTAAACAAGATACAGTTTTAATAATAAAGTTTTTCCCATTGTACTGAGAAATTCGCAATATGTTTAAACAGTCGATGTTTTATGACGATGGGATAAAATTCTGTCTGTAAAAAAGCAGCAATTCAGAAAGTAGATTAAACAATTCCGTTACTACACACTGACTAAAGTTGCAATCTATTTTAAACGAACTTTCATATTATCTAAGAATTTCACCGACCTTAATGATTTCATTGTGAACGATTAAGCGAATATTCATAATGAAAAGCCCGATGATAGAGCAGGATAGAAAAATTTATTAATTTCTTATATTGTTTAGAAAATATCGTCGAACGTAAAGCGCGGTGTCTGTGAAACATAAGGAAAGATTTATGAAATATTAATTATGCATTGGGGCGAAGCTTGGATATTAATTAGAACGAGCTAATTCACTCAGTTCATAAAAATGACCGCAAATGCTATATTTACGATTAAGATTTATTTTATCGAACCCTAATCTAAAATTAGATATAAGTAATCTAACCACGTTAGATAATGTACCTTATGATTATAATTGAAAACAGGTGTTATGAACTTAATAATCAAACGTTATGGTATTATGAAAATATTCGGAATCAGAACTTCGACTGACGTTTTAAAAGTAGGCTGAAAAAAGTAGACTCGGGTGGTCCGCTAGTACCTCGATCACCTTTCTTGCATGAATAGTTGGATAGCATTCAGTTTATCTACAGGGCCGTTATAGACGAGCTTGCGAAGAGCTGTGTATTTCTCTACTAAATTTCTTCAATAGTCGATTCTAGGAAAACTGTTCTTGTCTAGGCAAATAACTTTCATCGGCCAGTGCTGCACGTTTCGCTGCATATTGTATGTGGCACACATTGGTATGTGACGTCCAAACCGCATTTATATATAATATGTGATCATTTACGGTTTTACTACATGCCTAGTTTATCAGAGTGAATTATCGAAACGAGGGAAATAATTTTATTCTTCTATGGATATAAGATGACCTGCTCCATTGTTGAAGTCGAATTATGAAGATTTTTCTTGTATTATTTCTAACTGTCCAAACCAACCTAATGATAGCCTTTATTTTAAATGATTTACGAGATCGAAATTAGTAAACTAGTTACTCGCTGCTATGGTTACACTAAAGGTATTAGTCAGTTTATCCGATGCTATGGTCCAATGAAGTTATACATCTTGATTTAAAAATAAGACATAGTAGACGTTTTCACAGAAGTATCTGATACGTTTACATATAACCAGCCAAATCGACTAGCAGTAGTGGCCCTTTTATACACGGAAGTGTCATTCACACTACAAGATTTAAATTAACCTAAATAAGAGACTTTGTAATCTCACTGGACGCAGCATCAACGAATGTACCTCGTACACGTGATCTATTTTAGATACAAATTATATTAATTAAAAGAAACAAGTGTTATTGATTTTTTCTTCATAGTTGGCAATTCAATTTCTTAGTATCGAAACTTATATTGTAGTATGTCTGATAATACGCATTTTTCAACATTATTGTAATATTTTTATATTTTTTCGCCAGATATGCCCGTAATATTTTTTGATTTTTTTTTTGATACATTGTAAAGGAATATCGTTTCTTTTTGTTATTATCCATACGGGATTTTCAGCATCCTGCTCCGTGTCCCCCCCAACATGAAATTTCAGTTTATTTCGTTTGCTTAATCGAAGCCATGCTCCCTCGATGGTTATTAATTATGGACTTTGACCCTTCAATGTTTATTATATAACCCTTTCAGCACCGTAAAAAATATATAAATAATTTTTTTTTCTTAAAGAAAGAATTTATATTTCGTTTCGTCTGCTCGTTGTATTTATATTTTACATATAATTTCGTAGATACTATTTACTTCTTGAATTTCAGATTTACGTTAGTAGGGAAGTACTATTGATGAAGGTAACATGATGTTGTCAGCATTTATTGTCCAGAAAACCGTTGAGTTGATTTCCTGTTTTTCTGATTTTATATTTCCGGGTTTCGTTTTTTTGCTTTGCGATTTACACATTTCCTTTTAAATCAGTCACGTCCTCGCAATTCTTTTGTTGAAAGCGAATGGTGCAGTGCAGAAATATTTTTTCTGTTTATCAGTAGCCGATATTATTTTACATTTTCATTACTGTTCAACTTTTAAAATTAAACTGATGAATAAATTTATAATTAAAACAGGTAAATAATTTTCAGGTTCGAACGAACTGGACCCTATTAAGAGACAAATTCTAGTTTTAACCTAAAAATGTATACATATTTTCGCATATATTCACATTTCAAATATATATATATATATATATATATATATATATATATATATATATATATATATATATATGATTTTTATATGTAAGAAAATAATTTTATTTTTATGGAGCATAAAAAAATTATTCTTTTCCCCCACCCCAGTTTTTTTCAAGTCGGCGCATCTGGGTCTAAGTTTCTGATATATATATATATATATATATATATATATATATATATATATATATATATATATATAAAATTATCCTAATAGGACGTTGACTAACTTTAATTTGATTAGTATAATAATGTAGCGATCTTTCTGGATTTTGTTTAGACTCGCCATTACCGACTTTTCTAATACTAAATACTTGCGACTGATATTTCTTTTTCTTTTCACGATAACTGTTTATTAATGATCCGACGTATATATATATATATATATATATATATATATATAAATATAATAAATTTAGGCCACTATATAATATTACTGTTTCGATAAATTAAATACTTATAAAGCCGAAGTTTACTTAGAATTTACGAGTTACGCATTTCCTATTCCGTTGTGGTCTTAGCTATTTTATAATGAAATTTTAATAAAGTGCCCAGTTTATAACGAAATTGAAATTTCTCTGTAAAAGTAAATATTTATATGTACCTAATAAATAAAAATACGTTAAATTTACATTTTAAAAAAAAAAACAAAAACTAAAAAGCAGTCAAAATATATATTTATAATAATAATAATAATAATAATAATAATAATAATGATAATAATATAAATGTAACCTGACGGTGCACCGCTACTAGAGATTGGCAAACCTGTTCTTTTTAGGGATCAGATCATAACTGTTCATTCACTAAAATGAACCAGCTCTTTTTAACGATTCATTCATTCTTCATCGCTCAGTTACAGGTTTAGTTACCTTTACTATTGATGTTACACTTACAATGGCTCCAAAAAATGAATATCATGATGAATTTTTATAAAATTATAGACTAATATGAAGAATCTATTTAAAATGACTAAAAAAATGTATAAAATAGACATGATATAATTATAAATTGTTAACAAAAATATAAATGAGTTCCAGTTATCAAATTTAAAATAGAAACATGCAATAAAAGTAAAAACGTTCATCGATTAAATGTTCATAAATGTATATAAATTACAAATCTAACAAATGACGTTTCAATAACATTTAACGGTACAAAACGTAATAACAGCAAATTTAAAGTCAAAATATATGACAGACATATTTTAATTATTACTAATTAATTAATTGTAAGACTATTGAAAAATTGCCTAATTAACGATTTTTTAGAGAAGTTCTTGCAGAGGAAACAAATGAGAAATCGTGGATTTATCACAAAAATGTACCACGAGCAACACTGATTAACATATCAGTAAATCAAAAGGAATAATGTTGATAAATGACTGCTTGTTCATTGAACGAGAGAGTTTTTCGATTCAGTGAATAACTGAATAATTGAGTAAGTGAACTGACGATTCACTATGACTGCTTGTTCATTGAACGAGAGAGTTTTTCGATTCAGTGAATAACTGAATAATTGAATAAGTGAACTGACGATTCACTACGTTCATCATTCACTTGATCAGAAAGGAATCGCTGTTCACTGTTAAGGTGAAATATAAAATTATAAAATTGAAAAATAACAAAAATTAAAACCATTTTTTTACGTTCACATTGTGACACTGTTATTACTTTATTAGCTAAAATGTATAAATATACATAAATACTAAAATATCACAAATTTTTATAACAATCATTGCATATTATGATTTAAAAATAATATGTTACTTATTTTACATGTTGAAAGCCTATTTCTTTTTTCTGTACAAATTTGACCTGCTTTCGAAAAGATACGTTCGCAAGGAACTGATGTAGCTGGGATACATAATCTTTTCAGCATAATTTGATACAAAGTCGGATAAATTGATTTCCGAGATTCCCACCAAGCTAATGGATCAGCATTTCTAGTTAAGTAACTTTCTGACAAATATTTATCAAGTTCTACTATTGCTGCCGATCCTGGATCATGTCTACCTTGAAGGTTGCTTATGCCTTGGTTAAAATCCTCCCAAATAGAAGAACCACTCGACGTAGTAGGAGTAGGTGTTATCGATGTTACTGCTTCAATCTGAGGTGTTGATTGTTGTACAATTAAAGTTTTCATTTGTTGTAAAATACTGTTATAAATATCGCGGAATTTTGCATTATCTTCAATAAAAGCTTGCTTTTTAAAACGAGGATCTAAAACAGCTGCCTGTGTTATAAGTTCATTATTACATACACCCCCAAACCGTTCTATTAATCCATTCAGCAAATTATCTAAAAGCGCATTAATTTCTTCACAACAATTTCTATTTTTTTCCATATATAATTTTAATTTTCGTGCCATTAATTTCACTAATACAACCATTTTTGAAAGTGAAACTGTTTTTGTAACTTCATCAAATACCCTTAAAATATCAATTGCATGTTGAATAACCTCCCAATCTCTATCTACAAGTTTAAAAGTTTTCATGCCTAATATAGCGATTGATGAAATAATTGGATCTTTATTTAATAGAAACCTTTCAAGCATATCAAAAGTTGAGTTCCATCGAGTTACGACATTCTGTTTCAATTTTAGTTTATCTTTATTTAAATTTTCTTGCATTGTTGTTAGTTTTGCTAAGGCAAAAGAGCTTTTTTTGAAATACATAACTACATGTTTAACTTCATCAACAATATTTTGCATCGACATATTGATAGCGTGTTGCACAATTAGATTTAATGAATGTGCAAAACATGGAAAATGTCGAATATTCAAATTAGTAGCAGCTGCCTTCATATTAGCTGCATTGTCTGTAATTATTGCAGTAATTTTATAATGAATATCAAATTTTCGAAGTACTAAATTAATCCATTGAGAAATATTTTGAGCTGTATGCTTTTCTTCGAATTCTGAACATTCTAACAAATATGAAATCAGTTGTGAGTTTTTGTCTATAAAATGTGCCGTAAGTGCATAAAAACTTATATTATTTAAGCTTGTCCATCCATCTGACGTTAGGCACATTGCCTTTGCCATGCCTAAATGAAATTTTATTTTGTCAAATAACTCATTATAAACAGCTGGCAATAAAGAATTAGATAATGTTTTGCGACTGGGCAATTTATAATTAGGGGAAAGCATTTCTACAAATTTTTGAAATTCTTTATCTTCAACTAATGAAAATGGATGATATTCTTTGCATATCATTTTCAAAAGCTGGGTGTCTATGACCCTACTTTTATTTAATGGAATGGGTTTTATTACATTTATGAATTTACTCATTGATTGTTGCAAAATGGCTGAAGAGGAAGACGAAGCTGTAGTGAAGGAAAAACTGGATTCGATTTCAGGACATGAGTCACTTTGTGTTTCTTTAACTTCTATTCTAGGCTGGGCATGTTCTGCCAAGATAGAAGTAGTTGGACATGTTTGAGACTGGAGATTAAGATTTCCTCTGCAATCTGATATTTCATTAATTGATGGAGATTTTAACCGTTCTATAGGTACTGTTGGATGTTTTGTTTTTAAATGTCTTTTCAAATTTGATGAGGACCCAGAAATTGAAAGTGTCTTTTGGCAATATCGACATTTTGCGTTCTTTTCAAATTTTGTAAAATGATACCAGATATGACTAGAAAATCTTGTAGAGGGTGACGACATTTTGTTCTGTAATAAAACAACATACATATTTTAAGCATAATATACAATGAATTTTAGTTTCTTTTTTAATATTTTTAAAAATTACCTTCTAACTGGATGAAAGTTTATGAAAATTTGCTTCAAAATTCACAAAATTCTAAAATGAATGTTGAGCACAAAATATATACACCTATGTAAATATACGTCCTAAGGGACACAAAATTTTGAAAGCATTAAATATATAATAAATAAAATACTGAAAACAGTGATGTTGAAAAAACTGTGAATAAATTATATACTTTAATTAATTAGATGATAAATTACACAGAAAATGTACGTTGTTATAACATCGATAAATTCAATGATCGCAGAATTAAAAATAAGTTATATAAGATATGTTTAAGGTTCACGAGTTGATCAGAAAAGAATCACCGTTCATTGTTCATTATTCAGTTATTCACTAGCTCATTCTTGTGAACTAGCTCTATTTGTCGATTAGAGAACAGATCTCCCATATAGGTATTACCTTTACCACTACATCGATGAGCGGTGTTCAACTGTTTACTTACTGTTTACTCGTGGCTCGTGATCTAAATGATTCTTTATTCGTACGTTCGCCGGTCGGTAAAGAACCATCGTTCTTTTTTAATGAGCTGCTATTCATTCATTCTTTGAAATGAACTAGTTCTTTGAATATATTCGCGAACGAATCGCCCATCTCTAATCGTAACCGATGCCGATGACCGTTGGGGGTCGCGGGCGGTATTATTTACTTCTGCTCTCGCGGGTTAATTATTTGTAGAATTCTGATTTAATTATATGGGAATTTCGAAATAAATATTGATTATTATTGTTAAATTTGTAGCGTCCGAGAAATATTATATAGTTTAAAATTTTAACAAGTTTCGATTCACGATTTCGACTAGAATTTATTTTTATATTAATATCGTTATTATTATTATTTTAATTATAACGATGCAAATATAACGATGATAGAAAACCGTTGTTTTTATATTTATTTAAATTTTTTTTTTTTATTTTTTTTATGGGGATGCCTTTACAGCTTACCCAACGTGGTGCCGTAATAATCACTAACTCATATTTTTATGAACTCGGACAACTTCTCGAGAAAAGTCGCTATGTCCGGGAACAAGCCTAGATTCTCAATATGCAGAAGGGACATTACGTTATAAGGAGGACCATCACGAGATGCGTACAGTAATTTGAGATACAGTTCAGAGCGTAATGCTGTTAATGAAGGACATTCGAAGAGCACGTGATCAGGGTTGCAGACTACACGACCAGCATATTATTTCATTTTAATCATATCATAATTACACGTGTATTTCATTCCTTGTTTTCCTAAAGCATCGCTTCACCTTGAAACGACTACCAACTTAAAAGCAACATCGCGACCTTTATAAAGCCGTCGAGAATGGACTAGAAAGACTTTTTTTCTTTAACGACGGTAAATCGAAAACGCGAACGATTAACGAATATTAACGACGATCGAGACTAGCGTATCGTCGGGTCCAGGGGTAACTAACTACGATGGAAAGTTGAGGCTGGCTGCTACACGTATCTTATCTGTTCTGGTATTTCGTACAAAATTCCGCGGGAATTCGTTATTAATACATAGTGCGGCTAAACTTATTATTTTACTTGCCATTATATGTTGCCGTGTATATTTATATTCTATATTGGAGTTTTGTAACTCGAACCTTGTCTATTTCGACGGTCAAATACCGTACTATAATCAATGACAAACCAATCTTAGGATTGAGCACAATATGATGATGATAAGAAGTATGGTTAACGAAACACATCGATCTTTTTGTACTTTATATATTTTTTCTACGTATTTTTATTATTACGAATATTATTTTTTAATTTTATTTTTTAATTATTATATTTTATTTACTAGTGAACCTCTTACTTTAAAATCGTTATATATATATATATATGTGAAATAACAACTTCTGGATTCTATAGCCTGTCTAATTTTCTTGAACTGTTGGTTTTTACCTATTTATGTTTCTACTTTATTCGATACATTTCCTCTTCGGATTCTGCCATAAGTGTAGTATCATTACCATATCGTTATTCGTTCTTCGCTAACCTCAACTCCACCATTAAAATCTTCCAACGCGTTTCTCATTATATATTCGCGGTATGTGATGAAAAGTATAGTGTTCAATATACAGCCTTGACGTAAACGTTTGTAGGTGAATTCTTATTTCTTTTTTTTTTTGAATAATTTATATATTAATAAAAATAAACAGAAAGTGTAAGGACAACGACATAACCACGGATTGAAAAGAAATCACGCAGAGGGTGGTACAAAGGGAAATATTTCTAGCATAGTATCCTTGTCCGGAGTCAAACAATATAAAATCAAAAAAACCTACTTCTTAAATGTTCATAAATGTATCATCATCATTAAGTATATCGGAAGTAGTTTTACCTATACATATTTTTTTGTATAGCGACAAAGCAATCCCACAATGCACATCCCCGCGTGTTAGTGCACTATATTATTACTAGCGCGCATATAATGTTGTGCTGTATACGAGGTGGTATTGCAATTGCCTTAAACGCCGTAATATTAAGATTATTTATATTTTTATTTTCTGATGATAAATAATTTTTAACTCGGTACCTTCCGTATAGAAGCCTCTAGGTTATTCCGATGACGCATAAATGTGTACATATTGCAAAACCCGTTTCAATACCATTCAACAGATTCGCGAACAAATCGCCAATCTCTAGTGAGTAGGGCTTAATTGTCCGCGATAAGTAAGTATATCAATTAATTAAGTTGTTGAATGTTAGTCTATGCATTCGCAAAAAAGAAAAAGTAACGTACAACAACGGTCTAGTCTCGTAATATTCAGAAATGAAAATCGCGACGACGATTTAATTGTTCGTTGTCAAATATCGCGACTAGGCCCCCGATGTACGTTATTTTTAAGTACGAAATGAACCAGTAATTGTATGTATCGCTGATGCGCATGCTATTATACGAAGTGGAGTACCATCTTTTCTGTGATGATTAATGGGGTTATACGTAATAATGAAAAACTTTCATTAATTTTATGTGGCGAGCTGGTATCAAAGAGTTGTGATGATAGCCGAGTACTATTATGCGCGCGTGTGTATCGTCTATATTTTACGTATAGATAGTGGGAATTAAATTCAAATTTAAGTTCGGTATCGAAACTAATAAAATTAATTTTGTGGTAATAATTTATTCATTAATTTATCATTCAATTCGATATTTGCCTTACTGAGACTGCGCACTGTGCAATTGAAACTAGGAGTGATAGTTATTCCAACTTACCCGTTACTTTTAACTGTCATTTGAAAGGCTAACTAATTTGGATTAGAAGATGAAATGTTAGTAGTTACTTGTACAAAATTATTAATTAAAATCACCCGAATGACACAGCGCAGAAATCGTTTCGCGGAAAGAAAAGTCGAAAATTGTTATTCTTACAATAATAACTCGATATTTATTAATAAGTAAATTTTCACGTTTACCTTTACAATCATTAAACACGCCCTTTTAAAACGACGCTATTTATTTTCCGTATATTTTTTTACAACCGAATCATTGATCGCTGATAAAAATAAAAAACAAAAAATAGATGAATCATTTTTAAAAACTTGAAAATATTACGTTAATTAGAAAATTAATTTCAAGGGTAACCGCGTTATCTATCGTCGATATAATATGGTAATGGTGTAACGTGAATTTAAAAGCGTTTAAAAATAACGCCCAATAGAAGAGGTGCTAATTTTTTTCGGCGTCAAATATTTTTATTATCACGTGTAACCGAAAACACGGTTTTCATTTTTGAACTGAGAACCGTTATACGAAAGTGTGGCTATATGCTTAGAAGATCTTGACTTCATTGTGATAAACAGAAACGTCTTGCTGCGTGCGCAACAGTCGTCTATCAATGTTTTCTTTTGTAATCACGCGGTAAAATGGAGTTGTTCATTCCAGTAACAGTCGTTGTCTTTATTATAAATTGTTTTTTTTTTTTCTTGTCGGGAAATGATCGGCAACTAAAAGTCGAATTATATAATCCACTTTGTTAAAATTTATACCTACACATTTATAACCGCTGTCACTTTAGAAATGAAAACTGTAAGTGTTTTCAAAATGTTACTTGATGAAAATATTGACACGGTTAATACCGAAAAAAATCGTAAACGTATGGATATCAACCGTGAAAGTTTAAAAGTGTATTTAAAAGAAGAGTTACTTTTGTGTAATGATAACGTCAGTAACAGCAATATTCAAAAGTAACTTTTTATATCGTGCCTAAAGGAAACAAATATCTATTCCTACTAAATAGTTGTTTCTACCTTATCTTTTTTTTTTTCTTTAAAATATATTTAGTGTGACCACGGATGGAAAAAAATATTTAACCCTAATAAGCATTTGACATATTAGATATTGACATTTCAAGTTCCCGTGGGAATTTACAAAAAGCATTCCTATATAGAAATGCGATAAATATTTGAAGTCAATTCACGGACCAGGGTCCTAGTTTTCCGGAACCGAACGTGGGGAATCTAAATATCTTATTTATTTATTTTTATATATATATATATATATATATATATATATATATATATATATATATATATATATATATATATATATAGAGAGAAAAGTCAAAAAGAAGGGTAGGGGATGAGAGAGAAATCGGAGAAGAGTAAAAGTAATGGGTTAGTGTTTGTTTTTTATTTTTTATAACTATTAATTTTTATTTATTAACCTATATATTTTTTCATTTTATTTTATTTTTATCTTTTTTATTAAACTGAAGGATAACAGTAAATTTATTAATATATTGTTTTATTTTATTATCAATAAATCGTTTTTTTCTAGGTTATTTTATCTAATAACAGTAAATTGATTCTTTATTATTTTTTTTTATTTTTGGGTATATTCATTAATTTTGTTATATTTGTTTTTAATTATTTTTTTTGTTCAGTTGGTTCTTTATTTAATTAACAAAATGAAAAATTTAACACAAACATTATTTTTTTTTAATAAAAAAAAAGCAACCGAAATATTCATTATTTTTGAAAAAATTACAAAACAAGTCAAAATTTACATTTATAACAAAAAATAAATTCAAAAAATAATTTAAAACATATATGAAAATTAATAATTATATACAAAAAAAAAAAAAAAAACTCAGATGGGAAAATGTCCAGTAGTTGACGAAATGATTTAGAAAACAATATAAAACTTAATAATTATATAAAAAAATTATAAAAAAATCACACGGGGGAAGGACGGGCTATGTGGATTAATATTGCGCCCTGGAAGATTCGTTTTTACTTGTAGTTTTACAGGTATCATCTGTTTTTGTAAATTTAAATTTTTTATTTAGATATTATGGACTACCTCCTGATACGTTTTATAATTCAGTTTATAATACGAATCGTCTAAACGGGCCAGTGCAACGGGTAAAAATTTAGTAGGTGTATATATATAAAAAATTGCCGTCATCATTTCAATATGATAAATATCGCACGACGATAATGATGATAATAATTATAGTTGTTGCTTTTATTGTAAAAAATTTTAAATTTTTTTCTTTATACCGAGTACTCTAATATTTCTTTGTATTATCGTTTGTTCATTTAATTTTAATTTCGATTAGTTAGGGTTATTCGCTTAATTAGTTCGAAGGGGGATATTTATATATATATATATATATATATATATATATATATATATATATATATATGTTTCTGCAAAAAGTATGTGAATTTTTCTCGGTATTGCGTGTATGAAGAATGTCACATATTAAAAAACTTTTCGATGCTACGAAAATGGTTATATTTCGTTTATGTAATTAAATACAAATGAACGTCGACGACATCTTTGATTGATCGCATAACAAACGATAGTATAATTAGGTAATGTGCAGATAAACGAAGATTATCGCAAGATGATAAAGCACGAAATATAGAAAATTTAAATAATAAATTTGTTGAAAAATTAACGGAAAAAAGCTCTATAGTTAGACCGTGTTCTTAGATATAAGTCAGGCTTTTGATAAAGTGTGGTATGACGGCTTGTTGTACAAGATTCATTATAATGATTTCGTCATATCTAGATGAAAGGTAGTACCAAATTAAATATGGTGATGAATTATCTAACATATATCTGATAAAGCAGGCGTTCCGCAAGGAAGTATTTTGTGGCCATTATTGTATCTTATTTTTACAGCTGATCTACCTGTTGATGATACATAATAGCGACTTTTGCTGATGATACCGCACTCTTGAGTTCAGATGTAAGCCAGACAAACGCGAATCATAACTTGCAAAGTAAAATTATGTCATGGAGCAAGAAATGGCGAATTAAAATAAATGAAAATAAATCAACGCATATATCAAGTCGTCGTATAGAGCCGTTAAATAACAAAATAGATAATAAGATTGTATCCTTTAAAAAAAAAGGTTAAATACCTAGGCTTGTACTTAGATCAAAAGTTAACACGGTGTAAAGCGTAATGATACAAAAAGGCCTGGACTAGGAATCAAAACTAAAAAGCTGTATCGGTTAATAGGAATGTAATCTCAACTTACTTTAAAGAATAAAATATTATTATATAACCAAATACTCGCTCCAATATGGAGGGGTGGATGCGAATTTGGGGGCTGTAGTAAAAAAAGTAATTTAACGAAAATACAAACATATCAAATATGACTCTTAGGTTAATCGTCAGTGCTCCATGGTATATAAGAATACATAGTTGACGTAATTACGGCAATCAAACATTCATGAGCGGTTACATAGTTACGTTAGCTGGTCTGCAATTAGCTTATCGGATAAAAATTCGCAGTTTGAGAAGAATTAAACCATTAGACATGGGATAGTAAATTATGTAAATTATTAAACATAAGATATTAATATAGGGGCTAGCCATTGGACTAAATACCCTTCACGTTGATATACCATATGCTGATAGCCCATTGGCTAGGAATAGTTTTTTTTTTTTTTTAATGTTAGAGCGGTCGTTTCGAGTTGTACGATTTTGTATTGATTGCTTTTGTATTGATTAATTTTGTATTGATTGGTTTTGTATTGATTAATTTTGATAAAACTCTTCTTCTTCTTTTTCATAATCAGCGGCAATTTCCCCCTGTTGGCGCGAGGTCTGCAATACAAATAGATCGTTTCCATCAAATTCGGTTGTTTTCTAGATCTGAAGTAATACCGATGTCTCTAAGATCTATCGTTGTAACATCTTTGTTTTGATCTTCGTATTGGTCTTTTAACCGGTTCCAGGAACGTACGCGTTACCGATATCAGTGAACCGCTTCTATTCTCTTTAGCTCGTAGCACATGTCTCCATACTACCTTAGTCGGCTTTCACGGAGTTTAACTCTCATTGCAATGCAGATTCGTGGTTACTACCTGAGAAATTTATTAGCAACGGCTCGTGTTATCGCACATCTTCTGGTTGGTTCAAGGTTCTCCACATCCGTCAAGTTTCATTGAAACCTTGCGCTGGTTTTTCCTTTACAGCTAAATTTTTTGTATTCACCAGGCCTCGCCATCTTCGAATTCGTTCTTGCACCGCTGTAGTCTTTAATGGTATATTATTGGTCGAAGTGAGAGAGCTTTTCCTGGATTTTAACCATCGAGTTGCCGCAGTCTATGCATAGGGTGTCGAGAATCCTGTACCTGCTTCGTTCTCTCTGTATCTACAGTAACTTTCCGTCTTATATCTGGATGTGCAACAGCACTTAGTAGATATTGTCTACTTTTGTAGGCCCGAGGCAGCCTGTTATAATGCGTACTGTTTGGTTCGGGGCTACATCAACCTTCTTAGCATGATTCGACTTGATAATAAAATAGCGAATGGCGTGTAAGAAAATTAGAGTTGGATTCCCTTTAAGACTAAGTTATGAATAATTTGTACATAATTATGTTAAATTAATGTAAATTATAATTATATAATTTTTAAAAAAATTGTATATTTGTCGTGTAATATATAAATTTACGTTTTTAATACATTCCTTAATTAATATAATCACAATTTTTCCCATCAAACTATAAACTCGTCGACAGACTTAATCATTAAATCTACTAGCACTGCGAATTTCTAGATCGACAGCTTATCAAAATGATCTTTTATCATCTATTTACTTACCTATTATCCACCGATATAGGTTCAGCGCGCGGAATATTGCCTTTACTACTATTACTACTACTACTACTACACGAGCACTCGATTTTGTTGTGACGATTTAAATATTTAATATGAACAACGTATATATAACGAAATTTTTATTTAATTTTTTTCATCGGTCTGTCGCGAACTAAATAACATTTTTCGATAATATTTTTAATTAATAATCTCGGTAGCTGGCGTAATTGGGGGAGGGGGTCTTATCAAAGTTCGTTAAATAAGAATTTTAATCGTCACCGCAAATATTTGCGGATAATGCGGTAATGTTATCGCTGAACTTTGTTATTCTTTTTGTTATTATTATTAATCGTCTATATGTATTTAGCGTATGAAAGTATCCATTATTGTGTATACATATATATATATTTTTTTTATTTTTTCAATTACGTGTGTTATATTTTTCCGATAAAGTTCGACGAATAATATAACGAGAGTTGGTGATGTGTAAAACGGCGAAGATGATAATGGATTAATTCGGACAGAGTTCGGGTATTTTTATATAATTAAATGAGTTGCGCGCGTGTGTGTGTGGAGAGGTATTAAATAGATATCACGGGAAATAGTTTTACTAATAATAGAGTGAAGCAAAATGAGAACCATCGTTATTTGGCGTAAAAAACCGATTGAATCCAAAAAAAAAATAAATAAATAAAAAATATCGCGCTATATTAAATGTAGTTTGATTGAAACGCTACATTTTACCATACGGTTTTTTTATTTTATTTTATAACTATAAATTTATCGATTCGTTAGCTAACATTTAATGACGTAGTATAGTACTGTCTTGAGTTTCTCACAAGGATATAATTCACTCGGTACAGCCAGAGCATAAGAATCATTTAACGCATTTTAGTCGATCACCTCTAGTCATTTACTATCAACTTCAACCGTCTCTTCCTAAACTTCCGCGGTTCTATTTTTTTCTGAAGATTAATCGCAAAAGAATTGCACTCATCACTAGATTGCGATTCGGGAATCATTTGTTTGCCTACTCGTCTTTTCTATATGCAACCTACAGGAAGCCCTTTCGGTCTGCTCCATTCTGAATTGGCAATCTGCAGTCCCGATCACGTTTTTTCCGAATGCTGCGCTGCAGCGTGGTTATTTTCTGAGTTTTATCTTAACCTTCCTCAATACATATTACACGCCCGAATGTATCGTTCCTTCCCGTTTGGAAAATCTTCAGTTATGCCCTCATATAGCAACATTTTCTTTGGATCACCCTATATATATATATATATATATGTGTGTGTGTGTGTATGTATTTATATATATAATATACACATATATAACATATACCCATATATATATATATATATATATATATATCATATATACATATATATTTATTTTATATTCTTCTTTTATTCGTTATCTGATTACAGATGTCGTGACTAATCATGTAGTTTTTGCGATTAAGTTCTGCCATTTATTCCGATCCTGTATACTGTCCATTAGTTATTGACATCCCCGTCATCTCTTGTATGCGATCTAGAAAACCAGTCAGCGGACGTCCTCTGTTTCTCTACTCTGGACTTCTTGTGTTATAATCTTCTTTAACCGGTTTCGTCTCATGATATGTCCAAAAAAATTAGATACATCTTCTGTTCATTTTTGTTCCATCCTAAGTTGTTGTAGTATTGGCATATTCGTCCGATGTTCCCTCCTTGAAATCTTCAACATGCGCCCCTAGGAGCACATTTCAAATGTCTCTAGTTTTCTATGTATCGCTTTTGTTATTGTCCATGACTCGAAAATTATATATATATATATATATGTGTGTGTGTTAATATGCAACGTACAATTTAATTGTATTATGTGACGTCACGCTTCCGTTTGAATGGAAGTTCTTTCTGTTTTACCGTTATAATTAATAATGCCTTTGTTTCAGAAATAGTTTTTTCCTTTTTTTTTTTTTTTTTTATAAGAATAATAAAATTATAACAAGTCGTGTGTTTTGAAACGTCCTTGTTTAATTATATTGCAATTTACAATTTATTTGTTTTTACATTCGATAGGAAGTCTAATCTACGACAGGGAGTAGACCGCCTTTTTTTTATGCGCGATGTAAAGCAAACAAATATTATATGTATATATATATATATATATATATATATATATATTAGGGATCTCTAATCCGCACCTTAGCGGATATATGTTACTTAGGGCCCTCCTAGATTAATATTATATATGTTTTATCTCTTTTCTATACGTTCTCTCTGTTTCCTCCCTTGATTATTTTCTATTATTTTATTAATTCTGCCTCTCTTTCTTCAATTCATCTGGTTTTTCTTTTTAAAATATTTTATCTTTTCTAATCGCGGAAATAAACTATATAAATAAATATTTCAATGATAATAGTCGCACGAATTAAGTTGATATAATCGCTAATAATTACTTACGAAAATATCGTGCAATTATAAGAGTTCAATGATTATATTTATGCGTTGAGAAAAAAATTAATAAACGAAACATTTTGAACAGACGACGAACAATACAGTTTTATTATTTGTAGACGAATTATACTTTTTACGTTAATGCGAAAATTTGGCCAGAAGAAGAATCATTATTAATTTACATAAATTAAACGATAGCACAAAGAATGAAAATTACATCCTTACAACCTAAATTATTTATGTAATGTTTCTTATAAATGAGACTAGCCGGGGGAATATAATTCGGGGGAAAAATCTAAAAAAAAACAAAAAACCCCCAAAAAACGACAAAAAGTCAGTATATTATTCGATAGAAAACAATAATAATAATAATAAAGATGGAAAATAGAATACATATATAGATTATATTCGATCAAATATTATTAATTTATACAACAGTATATTATGTTTAACTCTGCTTATACTTCGTGTACATAAACTGTAGTTGCCCGGGAATCGTAATTTCCGATCGTTGAGATATACTCGTTTTTCATGCAACATACAATTATCGCAGAATTTACGAGTTACATAGTAAGAATATAAATAAAAGGTAAATTGAATATCTCACGCTTGGTATATCTCGGACCACCCCCTATAACTTAAACACCTGTTTTGTATCAATTATAATTTATGAAAGCTCGCCTTCGACATAGAAGACCAGACGGGTCAAGCACAAGTCATCACAAAGCGCATTATAAATGTCGAGCTTATTATTAAGATTAAGGTGCGATTTACGATTCAATAACCGATACATTGCCTTTATTTGTCGTTAGAACTGCGTAATTTACACGCGCCGAGGAGGTTGGCCGTTTATCTAATAAAACACCCGAATATATCCGATCAATTTATAACCTTATCATCGACTAGAAGTTCGGGTGGCAAAATCGAGTGAAAAAGATGACCTCAGTTTTAAATGCATTTATTTCGATTTGCCGTTTGCGATATAATACTTTAAAACACGATGTACATCGATTTCTAATTAATTTTTTACAACAGTTTATCTATAAGAGCTGCAAAATATTGCTGTATGTAACCTGCGCGTTTGTCAATTTTGGAAAATCGTAGAGAAACAATGCGAATAGAATATTTAAACCGAATTTCCATAATCGGCTGCATTTCAATGATACGAAAATTATCTTTTTATTAGAATTATCAAATGGTTTGATTTGTTTTGTCTAATAAAAACGTATTTTATCAATGCATATATATATAAAAAGTTGAATATATTGGAGAGTAATGATTTTATTAATTAATTATAAACGAACGAAATAAAACACAATCACTAAAAGTTTTTAATCGCGAAGCTTTTCGACAGTTACGTCATTTTCAAGCGCGAACTAAATTTATTACATCTTTTTTTATAAGAGGACCTATATTGACACTTTGATGTATATGGAACATTACAGAAAATAAAGTCGATTTATACTCATTGTGTCGCGAGCTTGGATCGTCCATCTACCGTCAGTTAACAATCGAGCGCTCTAGCAACTATATTATCGTGAAATTTACTCTTAATTATCATTATTAAGGAGAAAACCCAACGATAAACTTAAAAATATGATTAAAAACGATACCGGAACTGGATGTGTTCAGTCAACACTTTATTCAAGCTATTTGTGAAGCTGCACAATTTTCAACTCCAACTGAGTAATAGTGTTGTAACACAAGAATATTGTTATTCGCTTGAAATCAGGAATTTGGTCAAGGAAAACAGCACGACGTATTAGAAGAATTAAAGATAAAACTATATTTAACCGAATTAGTATAATAAGCTAAATAAATTAATATATGAAGCAAAGCAGGCGAACTTTTTTGATTAGATGTCTAATTTTTAGCCATTCTGCAGAAAAAGATTATTCCCTATGGAAAGCAACGCGATATTTCAAACGGCCCATTACTAGAATACCACCTTTAAAGGATGAATTTGGTACTTGGTCGTGATGAAGAAAAGGCAGAATTATTCGCTCGTCATCTTTCGCGCACATTCCAACCGATCAATATCAAACGCAGTATTGAATAGAGTAGAATTGCCTAAAAAATTATTAAATTTGCCACTCGGATCGAAGTATAACAGGAGAAGTTGATAACAACGTCAATCTTAAAAAGTCGACAGGAATTGATGACATTTCACCCGGGGGGTTTTAAAGCGTCTGTCAAAAAAGAGTATCATACTAGCTGCATGTATATTTAATGATTGTATAAGGCTGGGAACATGTGTCAAAGTGTTTTAAAATTATTATGATTAAAAAGTCGGACAAATCAGCGGAAGAAGTCAATTTATGCAGACCAATTTCACTGCTGCCTGCTATGAAACTACTTTTAAAACGTATCAAACCGTTCGCGAAACTAACTGATCGTCGGTTTGGCTTTCGCGTAATTCATTCAATGATAGATCGAGTACAAACAACCATAATAGAAAAAGTGTTTAAAGAGAAGAAATACTGCTCTGCTGTATTTCTTAATATCGCACAAGCATTTGATCGTGTGTGTGTTGACACCGAGGGCTTATTGTTAAATTAAGTCGTAGTTTACCTACGAACCTATGTAATATTCTACAATCGTATTTATACGATCGTGGATTTTGTATATTATATGGAGAGGCTATATCAACTCTTTGTCCGATACAAGCAGGAATTCCCCAAGGTAGTGTGGTACTTATTGTATTCATATTCAACGTACGTACCATTCGGACAGCCATCTGAGAGTCAGTCATTCTCAAGTTGTAGCAAATGATAATCTACAGAGCGTGCTTTGGATATATAGCAGAATGGATAAAGGATTGGAAAATTTAGTTAGACGAACAGAAATATTCTCATGTGATTTTTGCTTGATCCACCTCACGTTATCCATATTGATAACTAGCAAGTTCCAGTTGCAAATTCTGCGAGAAATAATTACATATGTATACGGATTCAAAATTCATATGGGAACACATCAATCATAAAGTTGCCTAAATACGAAGTAAAATACGTGAAATTTACTGGCTCATTGCAGATCGCTCTAAAATGAAGCTAGAGAACAAGCTCCTAACTTATAAAATTGTTATACGTCCAATATGGACACTTATGGAATACAAATATGTGATAAATCGCCGAATCGAAAAGTAATCTAAAAAGCTCAGAATAAATTTCTTCGACTGAAATGCACGTTGGTTTCAACGAAATGATACACTCCATGCATCCGAATTCGGAGGCGCTTTTGTCTACTCATTTGGATCTCAAAAGACTGAAGCGCATCAAACCCCATAAATTGGTGCCAATTAATATAATTAGATGTTATTTACGAGTACCGATTATTTAGTTTAGACCTAAGATTGCAGAAATAAAAGTCTATCCTTTCTAGGAGCTGTATTAAAAAAAAAAAAGAGAAAAAAACCAGAGTGACACTCCACTCTACTTATGATTAGTACATTGAATCCTAACTCGTTTAGTATAAATATGTATATATGTGTATATAGATATAGATATATATATTTATGTGTGCGTGTATGTATAAAGGCGCCGTATTTTACATTAAATTTAATTATCGTTCCAAAATTATATTAAACGTAAATGGTATTTAAACTGGAAAATTATTTTTAATATTGTTTTATTGATACTTTTACAGCTAACATAATAATATAGTTCTGTTGCTTTTATTTTTATTGTCAATTCAACATACACAATATCGATATTAACTTTAAGCATGTAATATTGACGCATAAATAAATAGAGTTAATAAAAAATTTAAAAAAATAAATAAAAATCGCAGTTTTCATTTTAAATAAAAATATCACTTACGTTATTAAGTAAAATGTTTTATTTTTAAAATATCAATAAATCACAATAGGCAAATTAGATATTCACTTCATCGTAGTTTGAGACTACGAGCTATGCATGAGACTTGCAAATCTTATAACTCTATCTTAATTCGTAAGCATAATTTAGCTACGTAGAAGGTTAGGACTGCTACTACCAAGTATATGTGTTTTTTTTTTTTACTGTATCTATACTCTTTTGTATGTTTATCACTTTTTTCACTAAGTAATTCCATAACATTTCGTTTTAATTTCAAATTTAACTCCCTGTGGTATGTTAGATATCTTATCTATTATTTTTTCTTACAAAGAGTATCCGACGTATCGTGTTGTTTTTATTATATAGAGTATGTATATTTTACTTTATTCTATCTATATATCTATTTACCCATCTGTCTATCAATATATATATAACATATATGACATCAATAATGACATCTATTATGTTTGTACGAAAGAGTTATTTTTATTTTATTATATATATATATATATATATATATATATATATATATATATATATATATATATATATATATATATATAGATCCTGATGATTATGTTGACTCATATCGCTTTCTCCGATAGCGTGCATACGAAAAACTTTTTCTTTAGGACGCCGTAAGGTACAGCGTGGATTAGACATAAAAGAACAACGATGTGTCATATACACAATATATTTAAGATTGTATATATATATATATATATATATATATATATATATATATATATATATATATAAAATATACATCGTTTTATTTTACGTTCGGTTATTCGGAATCATTTTTTACCATTTTTTTTTTTGTTTTTTGTTTAGGATGTCTTAAAAGTAAAAAAAGAACCGGATGTTGTAAACGTAAAAAACGAACCGGATGTCTTAAAAGTAAAATTGGAACCGGACGTCTTCAAATCGGACGTGCAAGTTGGTCGTTCGTTTGCAATAGACTATAAGAATAATCAGTTCCTTAAAGATGGCAAACCGTTTCGTTACGTATCCGGATCGTTGCACTATTTTCGAGTTCCACGGCTTTATTGGAGAGATCGTTTACGTAAAATGCGTGCAGCCGGGTTAAACGTTATCTCTACGTAAGTCCGTTTTCTAATTATTAGCTGTCATACACTATATCCACGCATATACACATAATATGTGTATGTACATACATAGCCACATTTTCATATCTTAAGATATTATATCACTAAAATGTGTAAATATTTACCCATATTTCATTGCTCGATTCTACTTTTAAATAACGGATACAGTTCAGCTCAAATCCAAATTTCAATCGAATGTATACGCTTAGTCTAAAAGGGAACCTTCCCAAGAGATTCAACGTAACGAAAGTGGTGTCGTTGAAGAAATAGTTAATTTGCCAAACAGCCTATATGTACCAAATTCAAATGTCACATATTTGTTGTTCTCAACTTGATCCTCGAACTAACTTATCTCACTGGAAATGTTATTCGCACACACTTCCTCCTTTTCTCTTCCTTCTTTCTTTCGTTTTTTTTTTATCTTTCCTATTTCTTCTATTCGTCACTGGCGTACAATTGTCGATACAACGTAAAATAGGAAAAAAAAATGTTATTATCACAATATTCTACAATGTACTTTTATACTGTGCTCAAACGGATATCAAATGGTGACCTCGTAAATGTTATATAAATTTTACTCGCTTAACCGTTTTAAATATCGTTATTCAAACCGTAGCTCGGGGTATTAGCGATTGATTTATACATTAAAAAAAAACAAAAAAAAAAACGCTGCTAATATTTTCGAATAAAATAGAGAGAATAATAACAAACGAGCGTATGAAACGATTAACAAATATTTAACGAATTTAAAAACAAATATAATAATTTAACAACCCGTACGCAAATAAATATAAATTTTTTCCTGACGTAATTGAACGTTTTTAAAGTAAGTTTTTCTTTATACGACGCAGATATTCATCGATTAGGGTTATTATTTAAATAAAGTACACGTTATAAATGATGATAAATGTTGTAATTGTACACGTAATTAAGTAGAAGATATTCAGAAGATGTCTCGATTCCATACCGGCTTATCTACCGTACGAAGTTCTCGAGGTAACAGATACTCGGCCAGTAGTTTCGTTAGACCGTTACGATCAGGGTTCGTTGTTCTCTTATCAAAGAATTTTACTTAGAACTAGTCAATGGAAATAACGGACTCTATTTTTTTTCTTGTAATTTTTTTTTTATTTGTTTCCGCCGATATTCCTAATTTATATATTCGTCCTATTTTCACCTCCAGATAAAAATTACGATAAATTAAGGAAACAAAAATATTATATATATATATATATATATATGTATATATATATATATATATATATATATATATATATATATATATATATATATATATTTGACCCAGTTTGCACCATTTGACCAGTTTAAACCTTTATGTAGTTAGTGTATTTTGAATCTCAATGCCACTACGCTTGATAAATTTATATAAACTGAATGGGTCGGAAATAATTAATTCAATACTCACAGGTAATGTGCGCCACTTTTGTAAAATATTAAGCTCAGCTCATCTGTATGCTTTAGAAATTTCGGACAAACCCAAATTTGATGCTTAATATAGTCGTCAACATGGCATACGCCACATGTACCAGATGGGAGGAGGAGAGATTCTGCCCAGTGCGTAGTTGAAATAAAGTTGATATATCGAGACGTTCTGCTATAATTGAAACCACGGCTTACTGGAAACCGTATGTACCAAAGTGAAGTATTTTTTCCCTTTATTCCGACTTTCGGCGGTGTAGTACTCTTGAAAGTCTAATAATAAACATCGTTTAATCTTTAGTGACGTATCAGTCCAATTCCATATAATACTCTCATAAGGCTTGATAAATTTTCATCGGCCACGTTGTTTCCAGTAATACGACAATGAGTAGAGACCCCGCTTAAACTTTACATCCACGATTATAAAGCTGAATAACATCACATCAAATTCTAACTTGGATATTTCGAATTCTGGGAGCTTAGATAATCAGAGATGATTAGTATGTTCTTTTCGTCACATCTTTAACTAGGTGCAAAGCTTTGTAAATGGCAAACAATTCTACTACAAATGAAGAACCTGCAAAGGATAATCTGTATACTTCCGATATGCCTTTTTTTTCGGGCAATATAAAGTCGAAGTGTAGTTTCCACGTATTTTATCGACAGACCCATCGGTAAATATAATTTCGTAATGGCTAAATTTTTCGTTAATTGTTTGCATAAACATAGCGTTGTTAACGGCAGAAGGGAGAGTTTGAGCAATAATCAAAGGAAATCGTCTAACAAGAAAAAGAAATCCCGAAAATAGAATCGGAAGAAGGGATGAGAAACATTTTGAATAATTTCGATTGTTTTCAATTTATTACGGCTGGAAAGAACAGATGGCGTAATAGATTTATTTGTATGTATATTCATTAATATAATTGTATGTGCTTTATAAAGACCAGCTATATATGTTAATTAACATACGAGATAGGGAATAATTATTTAGTATCGATGCCGATCTAAAAGCGAACAAAATATTCAATTAATTTAGTTATTCGGGAGTCAAGGTTTAATTCGACATTCGCTAGCGTACTAGTCACAAACGTCACATACGTCATTATATGTATTACGATTATTATTGTCAAAATCTGATTCGAGATACAATAATAGTAATAGTAGCTAAGCTGAAACGATCCTATATGATCACACGGTAAGTAAAATGGAAAATTGCTCATGCTCGAGCCACCCGGACGGCTTACAACCGGTCGAGCGAGCAGAAGACAAAAAAGGAAAATGGGAAAAATGATGTTGGGAGATGATCATAGTTAAGGATGTTAAAAAAGAAGCCAGTCAGTTAGTTGATGAAGAAAAATAGTAGTTAGAAAAATGCTCTAATTTTTAAGTTCTCGATCGATCGAGCTCAATAAAAGGAAGAAGTTTAATTCGCAGCATTTCATATGTATTATATATATTTAATGTAAAAAATAACAAAAGATGGAAAATATTAAAATTCTAAATCAACATAAATATTAATGATTATGAAAAAATTTCAATATTGTGGATGTAACTATCATTATCAAAATTATTCTTTATGCGAACGGCTTCGTAGTTTGTTTCGGCGATTAGAAAATTTTCTTCTTCATGTTTTCAATATTGTGGATGTAACTATCATTATCAAAATTATTCTTTATGCGAACGGCTTCGTAGTTTGTTTCGGCGATTAGAAAATTTTCTTCTTCACATTACAGCGCATTGACGTCATATCATTGATATTTCTATTCTCGGCCACCCGCATCAGCTTTTTAAGCCCCGTCCACTCATTCATATTTTGTAACTTTTCTTTCCTCCTCCGACCCCCTATTCGTCCTTGAATTATGAAACAGCTCATACTTGCTTCCTCTAATTATATGAAATAACTTATTTTACGTTTCTTTATTTCTTCTACTGGATATCTTTCTGTATCTCTTCAGTACTTCATCATTACTTAATTTCCATATCCAGGGGATTCTACGGTGGAACCACATTTCACATGCTGCTATATATGTGAAAGACTTGGCTGTGTATGTTCCATGCGCCATATAATAGAACGGCCATGAACGTAACACTTCAATATTCTTTGCTTGATTCTTATATTGATTGCTCGATTAGTTAATAAAGTGCTTAGTCTTTGAAAAACTATTTTTGCATATATAATTCTGCGTCTGATTTCTATCTCCGAGTCTACTACCCTGTTTGTTATAATGGTGACCAAGTATTTAAATTCTTGTTGCTGCTCGATTTCTTTGCCGTTAATTAATATTTGTGTTAACGGTTGTTTCTGGTGATTTATTATCATAAATGTTGTTTTTCTTTCATTGATGGTGAGACTATACTCCTGTTCGGTTTACTCTATCTACTATTTCCTGAAGATCTTGTATCGATTCCGCCATTAGGATGACAGTATCATCTGCATCATTAAGTTGTTTATATATTTACCATTAATTTGGAATTCCTTTTTCTATTTCCCCAAACGTCTGTTTAAATACTTCATTAGAATAAACATTAAACAAAACAGGCGACAGGATACAACCTTGTCGTACTGTTCTGTTTATTTCCACTGCCTCAGTTTCTTTTCCGTCTATTAATACAGTTTTTTTTTTTTTTGTTTTCAATATACGTTCTTAATTATTCTAAGATCAAAAGCGTTATTCCAGAATTTCAATTCAGTTTATCATGCCTTACTCTATCAAAGGCCTTCTCATAGTCCAAGAAGCATACGTACATATTCTTCCTATACTCTCAATATTTTTGAGCGCGTGTATTGAAGACTAGAAGTGCTTCCCTAGTTCCGAGACCTTGCCCGAATCCGAACTGAGTATAAATTTTCTTCACATTTCATTCGAATTCTGGAATGTATTGTCCTTATAAATATTTTCAATAGATGGCTCATGAGGCTAATCATTCTATATTCATCACATCTGCTTGTCGTTCACTTTTTTTTTTGATAACGTTACAAACATTGACATTAGCCACACTCCTTCGGCAATTCTCGTGTGTTATATATTGCATTAAATAAGTTAGTCAGTTTTTGGATGTTTTCAGCATTTTAAATATTTCACTCGGTAATTCGTCCGGACCAATTGCCTTTTTTGTCTTTGCTTTTTTTATTGCAGATTTCACTTCAGACTTTAAAATTTCATATTTTTCTCCTTTTTCATCATCATTTACTTCTTTTTCCTCAGCGTTTTACTATCAGACATCATTTCTTAGCAATTTCATCGGTTTTCTTCTTCTGTATATTCCAGTAATCTGTTTAATTTTACGATGCGTATTTACAGTATCATGCTTTTTTTTTCTAGTTTTTCCAGTTCATCGCATTTGTTATCCATCCAAACATTTTTTTGCTCGTCTAATTTTCTTCCTAATTTCTCTTTATTAACGCTTAAGTATTTCACCGTTCCATTTGCTATACGCCGTTTGGCCATCATATCTAAGATCTCATCGGTCATCCATGATTTCTTCTCTTTTATATTTCCCTGCTTCATTTTCTTTAGACATATTTCCTTAAGTTTTGCTCCTGTTTGTGTCACTCAAAACGTTTTCGTTTTCAGTTTCATTATATTTTATTTTTGAGATTAGAAAATATGGAATATTTAAAGAGAGGAAAGAGAAACAAATTAAAGAAACGAGAGTGAGAAGATATTTAGAGTAAAAAAGTAGAATATAAAAAAATATTACTAAGACCCTAGGCAAATAAGACGAAGTGCACATATCCGTTAGGTGGGTCGGCCTACGTAATATATATGTATACAATTTACTAATTTCTAGTCGGAAATAAATTAGTTGATTAATTCACGCGAGCAATACACAATTTCGTAATCATCGCATTGGATATCCTCCTGTAGGGTGCTTTCCAGTATTTTGCATTGTATAATATTTTTCCGTATCGGGTTCTCATTTCTCGCTACGTGCCCAAAATATCTTATTATGTTTTTATTGATTTCTGTTTAGTAGGGTTGCCCATATAATTCGTCTAAAACCGACGCGTTTGTTCTAGAGGGCACTCTATTCTGGAGTATCTATGTGCTCCAATCTCAGAGGAATTTATTATCCTCATCTGCTCTTTTAATCGTCCAAGTTTCGGAATCAGCGCTTTATTTTAACTTTGTGTTCCTCGTTATACCTGTATTTTTGAATAGTTTTCTCTGTCTCGTAACTGTTACTCTTGCTAACAACCCGAGGTGTCTATGTATTTCCTTTTCGCATTATTCTGTGCAACAAGTGAACGGAAGTAATTACATTTTATTACAACATATCCTACAAATTCGTCAGTATCTAGCTGATTATTTTTAATCCTACCTATCATCATCACTCTGGACTTAGTCTCTGATTCACTTGTAAACTATACTTTTCACCCACATTCTTCAGTTTATTGATGAGCTCGCAAATAGCGCAATATTATTAGAATAACGTAAATTATTAACAATTATTAACTTATATACGTATGGTTTTTTACGATAGTGGTTGGGTCGATGTTGATGTGGCGGCCATGTTGTTTTACTGGCGTGCGTCTAGTTGTTTATTATTCTGTTACAAATGCCAAATCGTCGTGTCAAGTTCGATGACGCTATAGTGTCACATAACGGAGGATGCCCACGATGGGTAATATTCGGCGTGAACGATTCGAATGTACATCTCGCGTAAAAGTGGAGTGAATTGACTACCAAGATTGTGCGATTTGACTACGTTAGGCGTCTTTTTAAGAGTATGCCACAATACGTTCGCAATGGACAGATGCCTTTAAAGAGAACATTACCGATGTTATCGCTTAAATTCAGTCGGATCTACGCGGCAAAGTCATTGTAAATTGGATCAGTCGGATAAGTGTCGCGGTGGACATTTACACAGTGTTATTATATTCCACGCAGAGGGACGTATATGGACTTTTCAAATGAAAAACGATTTTCATCAGCTCGTTTTATTTCATTTCAACATCGACATCGACCCGGTCTAGACGTGTGTTGTGTAAGCTTGTTCGTTTATAAAAATAATCGACTTATTATATGACTTTAGATACGTAGAATGGAGTACTCACGAACCGAAAAGAGGACATTATCTCTTTAGCGGCGAACAGGATTTGGAATATTTTTTACAATTAACCATAGAAGAGGATTTTTTGGTGTTACTAAGACCCGGTCCGTATATTTGCGCCGAACGAGATTTGGTCAGTATTTAAATAAACGTTTTCCGATCTTTTAACTTTAGAAATAAATTACTCGCGCTCTTTTTATCATATATTTCTTTATTATTATTTTATGTTTAAATGTTTAAAATGTTTATTCTTATTATTGCATTATTTTGCATTAGGCATACATACGCATTGTACTGTATACGTATAAAAATAATTATTAGGTGTATATATTCTACTAGTTGGTTTTTCGTTTTATAATTAAAATCACAATTTTTTTTTACTTTATGAAATATCACAAAACTTTTCGGCTGTTAAGAGCCATTATCAAGTGAATAATTTATATGTTTTATATTCACTCGATAATTACTTAACAGCCGAAAAGCCTTATCATTTTTCGTGAAGAAAAAAAAATCTAGCGTTATTAAATCATTTTTTGTTGCTTATGTTTTTTTTTCTTAAATATCACTACATTCCAAACTTTTCAAGTCTTTTATTCTTAATAGTATTTTTTAGAAATTTTATATTATTTAATAAACTTCCCGACCTATGTTAATCCGTAACCTGCCTATTCTTCCATAGCAGCCCTCCGTGTCGTTAGAAGCTGGCCCATCCAACGAAATTTCCGATTTTTATTTAGCACTTGTTTTCTTAGTTTGTTCTCTTTCCTATCTAATTTATCTTCTTCTTACGTTTCTATCTTATACTCTCTTCGTTTTGTGCATGGTTCACGTTTCCGAACCATAAAGCGTTACCAACCTCTCGTATGTCTTATGCGCTTTCGTAATCCTAGAGATATTGTTATATCTGCGACTATTTTTAATTTTCATATAAGCCTATTTTATCATGGCAATCCGTTCCCGTATGTCTTAGGAAGTTACGTCATCATCGGTAGGAACCTGAAAGCTGTAATTTGTTTTAGTTTCGTTCCATCAACTGTAATATTTTTTATCATCGTTTTGATTTTTTTAGTATCAATCTGCATTTTGAACTTTTTTTTTGCTGATTCATTGATTTTGTTTCTACAGCGTGCGTAAACTATCTGCTAGTAGTGTCGTATCATTCGCGCGTTTAATTGTGCGTACGTTTTGTACAACCTGTTTTTATTTTGTATCATGAAAAGATCCGATTAAAATTATCTTCGCTGCAATATTGAATGTTCTTTCTTTCCATCTCTGGTTCGCATTACAGCTTCTATTTATATAGGTTCTATCTGTGGGCAATGATTTTTTGAGGGCAACCGATTCGTTGTTGAAGTGGGAAAAGATGATCTCAATTCACTTTATGAATACTTTTCTATAGTCCGTGAAGTAGATGTACAATGTTTTTCTTCTTCGAGTTATGAAACGTTCTCTAAGCGCTCGCGCACAGCAGCGATTGAATTCTGTGTTGACACTCCAGAGCTGAATCGTGAATAATCCTAATGACTCATGATCTTAGTGAGTTCAACTAAAATTGTCTTTTTTCTGCCCTTTTTTTAACGTTTGCATAACTTGTTGCGACCGTGTCCTCTATTATTTGATCTATATATTTACACCTTGGCCTTCCTCTTTATCGTTTTCCTTCCATTTTCCTTTCAATTATATGAAACTTGGATTATGTCGATATAAGTGTGGCCTATCCATTTAATTCTTCTGCTTTTTAACTTCTGAATTAAGTTCATCGATTCGTTTATGTTTTTAAAAACTTTTCTCTCGCCACTTTTTTCGTTCGACTAATAATCTACGCCAGCATCAAGTTTGGAGAATATTTTTTATATATTTGGCGGTCGATCGACCAAATTCCGATCCATACATCAGTATGCTCCTACATATCGTTTAATAAAAGTACTTCCTGGTTTCTACTTTTAAAGTTCTTGTCGTTAGTCAAGATCTCTTTTTATTAAAATCCATTTTTTTGCTAGACTAATTCTAGTCGATAACTGTCATTTCTTCCACCTTGAGTGATTTAAATAATAGCTAACCAAATAAGATCAAGTAGGTAATATTTGATTGTAGACGTTACATATATCTATTATTATTATTATTATTATTATTATTATTATTATATGGTGTAGTGATAACAACATACACAAGTAAAACAGTGAAATATCGGTAAGTGTGTGAAATGTGGCTACACAGGAGAACAATGAAAATATCGTGGATGCGGAAATTGACAAATGATAAAGTCAAGCAATATTCGTAACAAAAAGGAGTCGAGTTATTTTGATCACGTTATCAGAAGTGGAAGTATGAAATATTGTAAATAAATGATAGAAGGGAAAGTTAACAGAAAAACGTCATGGTTCAAGAATATAAAACAATGCACTGAACAAAAAAAATCTAATTAAAGCGGCGGACAAAAGGGAAATTCGCTAGTTTCTGATCATTCATATGCACAGTTCTGCGTGTTACACCAGAATAGTGTCGCACCTAGGATTTGTATCAGAGGTGGGCTCAAACATAAAAATAAAAAAATCGTAATAAAAATTACTAAAATATACATAGCCGAATGTGTAACAATTTTTTTTTTTTTTAATATTTTTTAATTACAACTGGCTTATGGGTCATCTAGCAATTTGTCTAGAATGCGAAGTAACGTGTTATGGGTTAACACTCATCAGCGCCCCCCCAATGAAAACAGATTTATCTCAAATCTAGAGGCATGGTACGTTTCAATCGTCGTAATTCGAGACTGTTGTCGAGTAAGTTAGTAACCAAGTTGTTCGTATGGTTCTCTAGTCGTATGAAATGCTGTTTTGCATAACGTTTTATTTCGTCTCTAACGTACGGTATATTAAAATCTCGATGTAAAGTGTGGTTGGACACGTACCAAGGCGGAGAAACGATAAGTCTAATAGCTTCGTTTTGAAACCTCTGCACTCTATTTATATGTGTGTCCTTGGCACAACCTCATAATGCCAGGCCATACGTCCAGATAGGTTTTGAGATGATTTTAGATATCAATAGTTTGTTTTCAAGCGAGAGGCCGGAGTGCCTGCCAACGAGCCAATTTAACTGCCTCAGTTTCAGATCTAACTGTTTTCTCTTTTACGTTACATGTTTGTTTCGTGTTAACTTTTTATCCAAATACATGCCCAAATATTTAACTTCATCATGCTGCGGAATTATTTTATTATTTATTAAGTAACAAAATTAAACAGGCAAAACAAACTATTAATGATCAAGAACAACATCGAAACAAGTAATAACAACAACAAAAAAAAAAACACACTGGTCACTACCTGGGTCAGATTGGAATGCCGAACGGCCCAAATAACTTTTTTTTTTACAGTATTGCAACCTAGGCTGTTTTGCACGCTCTTCAAGATGAGGTTTTATTAGTGATAACGTCAGCTCTTTCAAATATTCTATTTTATTTCAACTATCATTTTAGCTGCGAAATTGTTTGGAGCTTACAAGTTACGCGCCTTCTTGATATGTATTTTATACTTTTCTAGTGGGTGCGCCACTGCACTAGAAGAAGAAGAACATTTAATATATGATTAACGTTAGCACGTTGAGTAAATTAGAGAGTCTGCTCGTTTTTCTATTATATATTTATAAAATATAAATATAGGTTGGTATTATCCGAATGGTGATAGCGATTAAAGTAATATTTTTAATTTAAAATAATCTGGATAGATACGAAGAAAATTTTCCACGTTTAGAATGAAATTTAATAATATAAATATTTAGCAGCTGAAAATTTACATCTAATTGTGATATAATTGAAGATTGATTCAACACCTACATGCATACATACGCATTTAATGAATACATATACCAACCCATAGACATACATACACACACATATATATATATAAATTAATGAGGGAGAGGGAAAGAAAGAGATTCGGAGTGTACAGCTTATACAATTTGATGATTGAAAAACTAAAAATATTGAATGTGAAAATTAAGGTAGTACATAATTAGGAATGTATTTTATTATTATTATTATTATTATTATTATTATTATTAATATTATTATCATTTTTATATTCATATTAATGTAAAGATTATCATTTTTATATTCATATTAATGTAAAGATTATCATTTTTATAGTCATATTAATGTAAAGATTATCATTTTATAGTCATATTGATGTAAAGATTATCATTTTTATAGTCATATTAATGTAAAGATTATCATTTTTATATTCATATTAATGTAAAGATAGCGTAATTGTCGACAATTAAACTATTAGTTTTAATACGGTATTCATGTTTAAATAATTTCATATTTGTAAATGTCATCATTTTCTATTATTATTATTTTAATCATTAATCATATTTACGAGATTTATTAATTTCTGATATAATTTTAATTTATAAAAGTTACGTATTTGTTTTTAAAGGGAGGATTACCTTCGTGGCTATTTCACATTGACCCAAATATGAAATTAAGAACCAGCGATGAACGTAAGTATGACACGTATATTCTCATATTTAAGTTTATATATATTTTACACGCACGCCCATGCGTACATATTCTATTATGGACGTGTATATATATATATATATATATATATATATATATATATATATATATATATATATATATTTCAGTTTACGAGAGGGAGGTAGAACAATGGCTCAACGTATTAATGCCTAAGATTACCAAATTCTTATATGGAAATGGAGGCAATATTATCATGGTTCAGGTTCGTTTATAATTTCTATATTATTATTATTATTGTACATGGACTGAGCATAAGTTAATCACATTTACTTATATTTTCAAGTATTTATATTATTGATCGCTTCAAATATTGCTGCCGATGGCATTATTTAAAATAGTGTATTTCGTTTGGTCAAAGTTAAGATTTATTTTAACGAGGGCATTATAAATTTTGTGTATTTCTTTGTTTATTATATATATATCGACGTTCGTGCAGGTATGCACATAGTCGGATATTATACTGTTTTGTTCATTATGTACATTTTGCAATATAGAAGTGTAATAGTGAAATAAATTTTAAAATCGATTATTATTATTATTAATATTACTGATTATTTCTTAACAAATTTCAACTAGAAGTTTTGATCTCGAAAAATTAAGTTTCGCCCGAAAACGATCACTAAAGTCTAAAATACGTACGCGGCATATAATGTATATAAATTAACAAATTCAGTACTGGTTGAAATAATACTTAGACTCGCAGATAATTCGCTAAAACTTCGGAGACTACGAGCCAAACCGGAAGAAGCGATTAGCCTAATTCTTAACCGCGTCATATGTTTTACTCAGTTTATCGATAAATTATTGTTTTTAATTCGTATATGTGTACTAATTACGAATCGTTTCTCCTCCTGTTTAAGGTTGAAAATGAATATGGAAGTTTTTCGGCCTGCGACTTGAAATATATGGAATGGTTGAGAGATTTATTCCGCGGATTTGTCGGTAATGCCGCTATCTTATATACGACCGATGGTAACTATAATTTCTTTTTGCGTTGCGGCACCGTACCGGGAGTTTATGCCACCGTCGATTTCGGCACAAGTACGCTAGGTTTACGATATTTATTGAAAATACAGACTTTATTTCGCCAAATATCGGCCGAAGGCCTGCCACGCATAAAAATACTAACAATATTATATAACACATAAGCATGCATACCGGGCACTTATAAATAATAATAATAGTTAGACATCGTGATGAACACCGTATAATTGGCATCTTCCATTCCGTTCTATCTGAGCGTAATCGTAACCAAGTAGAACCCATCCGCTGTCTGAAGTCCCGCTCAACGGTTGTCTGCCTAAACTTCTTTTATTGTATTCTTGCGGAAAAATCATCCCGACGATTCACGTGACCAGCCTTTATAATTCTCATGATGTTTTTCTAGAGCACACAAGTGTCGCAGTGTGTATGCCGGTTACCATGGTTTCCATTTTCGCCATACATTTTTCAGTCTGCAGCTGTTCCAATCTAATGATTTCCACCTACAGTTGATACTGAAAGTGCTACTGCCCTTCTTTTAGGGTACATGATTATTTAATGGCTGCACGACTCGCTATGTCACAATGGAGTCTTCGGTTATATATATGATTTAAAATAGACAAGGTTTACTATTTCTGTCCTCCATACACTTTCATTCATTGTCGCTCTTTGTCTGCGGCTGCTTATTGGTTATTCGCAGTTAACCTACATATCTGCAAGCCGCTCTACTATCCGCAACTTGTGGACGCGCCCTGTCCCGGTTGAAGCTCCGGGTCCTTGGAAGTACAAGTATAACATACATGTACCTCAAGGGGATATATATATATATATACATATACTTATACTTACACTTTTATTTATCTATTGTAATGCAGCCCACACAACAGCTAAAAAGTATATATATATATGTGTGTGTGTTTGTAAACTCAAATGACACACGAAAAAATTATTCTTAACATCAAAACGAATTCATAGATAAGTTAACGAGCAAAATTACTGGATACGATCAAAGGAATCACCAAACTAAAGTGGAGTAGAACATATCACATGACTTGACTATGACAGGTGGACCAAACGTATGATGCAGTGGTGGCTGATTGACGGTCATCGTACACGCGGAAGGGCCATGATTAAATGGGTGTATGATATTGTGAAACAGACAAGAATTAATTGGATACGAACCGAGGAAGATGAAAGATTTTGGAAGTGTTTGGGGAATGCCTACACTCAGCAGTTGGTTCATATGGACGTATCATGATATTGTTTTATATATATATCACGATCACGATGCGCTTATATCAATCCACTGCTGGATGTAAGCGTTCCCCTTTTGTTTCCACCTGTAGCGATCTTGGGCCTCGTTTATCCATTTCACACCGGCTGATCTATGTATATCGTCCTGTCACCTTGTATCCGGCCGACCGCGACTTCTGCGTCCTTTTCTTGGAAGCCATTCTGTTATTCGTTTCGTCCACCTATCATCGTTTCTTCTTGCTACATGACCAGCCCAATTCCATTTCAACTGCGCTACACGTCCGACTACATCTGACAATTTAGTCTGCTGTCTTATCCACGTGTTGGTTTTCTGGTCTGATATCTTGATGCCCAATATTAATCTTTCGTGGGCTCTCTGTGTCACTGCAAGTTTCTTAACAACATACTTCGTTAGGCTCCATGTTTCCGCTCCGTATGTAAGCACTGGAAGGATGCACTGTTCGTATACTTTCTTCTTCAAGCTGTTAGGTATATCTTTATTTTTAAGGACAGTACTCAACTTCCCAAAAGCTATCCACGATAGATGCGTTCGCCTTTTAATTTCTTTACGCATTGTTTTTTTCTGTGTGGTAATAATTTGACCTAGGTATATATATATTCATTGACCTGTTCCAGTATCTGGTCATCTAGTTTTATTTGTAACTTTTGAGGTGTATTTGTCATGATCTTCGTTTTATTAATACTGATGGTCAATCCTGCTTTTTTAGAACAGTTATGTAGGTCAGTTATCATTTCCTGTAAGGTACCAACATTATTACTAATCAACACAATGTCATCGGCAAAACGCAAGTGACTGATTTTTTCCCATCAATATCTGTTAGACTACCAAGACGAGTTTTTGAACATACGTTCTAAGGCTGCCATAAATAACTTCGGAGATATTTCCTTGTCTGACGCCTCTCTTCAACGCTATTTTGCTTGTTTTTTCCACCAGCTGTATTTGCATCATTGGCGAATTATAAATATTTTTAATTATGTTGATGTATTCATCATCTATACCATTTTCTTCAAGCGCCTTCAACACTGTCAATGTTTTCACGGTATCAAACGCTTTATGATAATCGATGAACGCCATGTGCAATTCCATGTTGTATTCTTTGCATTTAGATATTAAAATCCTCATAGTGTGAATGTGATCATGCGTGCTGAAACCGGATCTAAAGCCCGCTTGCTCGCACGGTTGACAGTAATCTATTTGTTTCGTCAGTCGATTTGTAATAATACTTATATAAAGTTTGTACATATGTAATAATAAGCTAATTGGCCTGTAATTTTCTAGACTAGCTGTATCACCATTTTTGTGTATTAGGATAACATCTGCTTCGTTCCACAGTCGCGGGATAGAGTTCTCTTTTAAACATTTGTTGAACAGATTTTTCAGCAAATCCAAAATCTCCTCATTTCCTTCTTTAATCATTTCTGGGACTATACCATCCGGCCCGCTAGCTTTGTTATTTTTCATTTTCTTTAAAGCGTATTTGATTTCACTTATTGTTATATCCGGCAGGTTTCCCTTATCCTCATTTATTGTTAACTTATCTTTCATTGTAGGATTAACTTTTGTGTCATAGAGATCTGTATAGAATCTTCCGACCTCTTTGGACAGTTCAGTTTTGTCTGTAAGGATATTTCCGTCACGATTTTTCAAATTCGTCAGCAGCTTACTTCCCATCGACAATGATTCCTTGAATACTTTAGGCCCTCTGTTATGCTCAATTATTTCACAAATTTTCTTTGTGTTGTTTTGACGTACATCACTTCTCAATTGTTTTCTAATTAATTAATTCAATTCTGCTCACTCAGTTTGATTTTTATCTTTATCCACTTTTAGTTTCCTCCTTCGTGCCATTAAATCTTTTGTTACATCACTTATTTTACTGTTTACCTTTTTTGTACGTGGTGCAACTTTAACCGCAGCTTCTTTTATAATTTTAGTAATCTGTTCAGATTGTTTATTTATTTCCAGTGTTTTAATTTATTCAGATTTCTGTATTTGTAATTTTAGTTCTTCTTGATATTTGCTTCTATATTTTATTAATTTATCAGGATCAACTAGTTGTGATTTATTTCTTTTTACTCTTTTTGACACGGATACATCCTGAATTTTTAATATACCTCTAACTAATCGGTGGTCACTGCCGTTATTAACACTGTTCAGTACTGTAACGTCTTGTAATATGTTTGAGCTATCAGAGATGATATAATCAATCTCATTCTTGTATTCAAAAGTTGGGCTTCTCCAGGTCCATATATATATATATAATATTTTTAACGTTTTCAATGTTTCTAATTAAATATCAAATTTTTTAGAGAGATATATAATATACACACACCACACATACATACACACACACACGCATATGATAATAATAATCATTATAATTTAATCAGTCGCGGATAGTTCGCGTGAATAATTTATTTTCGTTGAAATTCAAAAAAATTTAGCGGGCTGAAATTATTGACTAAATATATTACTCGAATATAATTATACATCATATTTAATACGTTCAATCGATGTATTAATACGATGCGTTTGATCGTAGAAGCGGACGTTAATAGTTCTTTCAACGCCATGCGCCAGTATCAACCTCAGGGTCCTCTCGTTAATTCCGAATTCTATCCCGGCTGGTTAAGTCACTGGGATGAAACTTTTGCAACCGTTAAAACGAGCGATATTTTAAAGACGATGAGTACAATGTTATCCATGAATGCTTCGTTTAATTTTTACATGTTTCACGGTGGAACAAATTTTGGCTTTACCGCGGGTAAATATTGTTTCAAATTCAGTATATATATATATATATATATATATATATATATATATATATATATATACATAACATACAAGTATAACATATACATATGTATATATTCATTATTATTACAAAACATTCTGCGATATTGGAAAAATACCTTAAAAATTAATACGTTTTGCCTAGACAGACATTTAGTTCATTAATTAGATCTATGTTTAATTAAAAACGAAGATTAAATTGCATAATTTTCTTAAGACGCCAGTAATATGTCAGTCAAATTTACATTTTAGTGGTTTTTAAATGTTGCGTGATGTTCAAAGATAAAGTCTAGATTTTTAGATTAGAGACATTTATGTAGTGATGTTATTATCATTTATCAAATAATGTTATTTTGTGTCCTCTGATTAATTTGTTAAATACGATTTTCTAGTATCAATTAAACTATTTATATTATAATTTTATAATACGCTTTGTACTAAATTATTTAATTTGAATAAACTTCAAACGATATATTATTTAAAACTTATTTTATTTAATGCGTTATTATATTTGCGTGTTAAAAAATATATATACAAATATGATAATTTTAAAAAGAAAATTGCTTAATGATCGAATAGACCGTGTAATAGGGTAGTAGGGGCAAATTATAATTTTTGTTTTCTCGTTAATTATCTTTTCAGCCTCATCTATACTATCAGCTTTCTTTTTTTCTCTCCAATCAAGAGGACCGGCACCAGAACTAACTACTAAATCTATCTTCACGATGAACCGACTTTAGTTTTTCTCCCAGATGCGTGCGCAATAATTTTGAGTTCTCGCCACTTTTCGAGTACTCTATGTAGCACTATTATGTATAACCTATAAAACGCACTATCTATTCGATTTTAGACATAATCACACATACACACACGCGTATATCTTTACTTTCATATGACTTCTCGATTGTTTATGATAAAATTAAAGTTTAAATGATTAATTATAAGTTATAATAATTCTTAATTAGTATTTTTTTCTTTTTTTAATAAAATAATTAATAGGTATAGATACATACGACGATTATCGAAATATAGCAATTTAAATTTTGGTTTTTAAGAAAAAAATTATAGGAGTAAATTTCTGTCTAAAGTTTGTTGATTTGTATTATTACATTGTTTTTTTTTTCTTTTTAAATGAGAATTCTGTATAGTTACAATGGTTAAATTTAACTGTCAAAAGTGTTCGTTATTAGAAAAATATTTTACCTCTCTTCGATAGATGCCGGACATATCTAAAAATAAGCTATTGTATTGTTTAGAAAATTATATACCGTTGTATGCCGATAGTTTCTTTATAATTATAACCTTTATATCCATAACATGTCTATTCATACATCCGGACACGTGTATATATATATATATATATATATATATATATATATACACGTATATAAGAAAACATGATTTATTTCTGTCCATGTGTAGGAGTAAATTCGAACAACATTACGGATTTTCAACCTCAGCTGACGTCGTACGATTATGACGCTCCTTTAGACGAAGCCGGTGATCCTACGGAAAAATATTTCGCTATCAGACATCTTCTCAGTAAGGTTGGTCATCTTTTCTCCTATTTATTACTTTTTAATTACCTTTAGGCATTTAACGATTTTATCGCGAAATTTTTATCTAATAAACAATAAAAAAGTAGTTAAAATGTCTAAATTTTGGCCAGCATATGTACGTAAAAAAAATATAAAAATATTTCCGATTTATAAAAATGATAAAAGGAAAAAAACCAAATTAAAATAATATATACTTAATTTAGATGTACGATGTTGCAAACAAATAGCAAATTGAAAAAAACCCCAGTTATTTATTTTCTAGCGTACGCGATTAGCAACATTATGTTCATTTGATAAAGTTTTGTTGTGGTCTTTTTTATATATAAAAATTTAATGATTTTAACAACTTAATTCGTATTCGCCGGAATACGTCTCAGTGTTCGTATTTTAATTAGCACTATTATATGAACTGTGTACAAATAAATAAATAATGAATAAATAAGTAAATAATAAATAAATAAATAATAAAATAAATAATAAATAAATAAATGATAAATAAATAAATAATAAATAATAAATAAATAAATATATAATAAATAAATAAATATATAATAAATAAATAAATAATAATTAAGTAAATAATAAATAAATAAATAAGTAAATAAATAAATAAAAATAAAAAAATAAAAAAATAATAAATGAATAAATATTAAATAAATAAATAAGTAAATTATGAATTAATAAATATATAAATAAATAATAAATAAATAAGTAATAAGTAGATAAATAAATAATAAATAAATGCATAAGAAATAAATTAATAAATAATGAATTAATAAATAAGTAAATCCAGCAATCAATCAAGCAATCCTCCATCAATTTTTGTACGAGAAAATGTTTAATCGATAATTAAACGATTTCCATCACGACATATAAGTATTCAATTTTATTTCTAGTTTCATGACGAATTTTGTTATCGAAAGTTTCAGCTGGTCTGCTATGTTCCCAGTTTTGCGAACGAGTTCTTCTACTCGTTCGCACCCTGATATTATTTTTCTTCTATCGACGAATCGTCTTGGTGTGGTCGACCTTTCCGTCTGGAAATCGTATACAATATCGTTCGGATGACCGCCATTTGCAACAATACATTCATTTAGTTTTTACAAAATTTTCAACGACTTTTTCGAGCATAGGTCGCTGAATTTTTGAAATTTCTTCAGAAATCCAAGTTTTCAGATCTTCCAAATGTCGTGGACGTGTTTCGTAAACGCGGCTCTTAAGGTATCCCAGCAAAAAAAATCGCATAACTTTGAATTTTTTTCAAAACTCTCTTTGAACTGTCGTGATCGATTCACGTCGAAAATAACTTTCCATGCAAAACGCGCGCTGTTTTTTCGTTATAGAATGTCATAGTAACTGAAACCGGACAAAAACGAATCTCTCGTGTGTCTACTAAACGTGGAGCACGCGGTTTGCGTTGTTGTTACCAACTGCGCTATTTAAAAAAACAAAACCGTCTTGTCTTCTCTGGGTCACCCTATATATACGTCTGTGTGTGTGTAATCTGGTAGTATTTATAGGCTACGTAACTGACGTACGTTCGTCTCGTCTATACATTTAACTCGGAAAGTCTATTTCATTGATTATCTGATAGTTTGCGAGGAGGTCTTATAGAAATAATCGAGATAACAGCTCATAATCGTTCATCGTCATTATTATTTTCATAATGGATAGTTTTTTGCGTTTTGTACTTAAAGGTGTTTTATTTTAATAATAACTTTATTTCGACGTACTTCACAGTTTTTATATATATATATAACGATTCGTGCAACATATATAATTTATTATTACATGACGAACTATATTTTCGATAATATCGATATTATATTTTATTCACGTTAGTAGTTTTCCAGTTGATATTCGTAATTTCTAAATTTCAAACAGATGTAACAACATCGTTACTGTGATTGTTCAATCGCTAATTAATTTTTTAATCTGATTTTCCTTTTAAAATTCGTTTAATTACAGCATTTGCCGATGCCTAATATCGATCCGCCGAAACCAGCGCCAAAAGGAAATTACGGTTCAGTGATCCTGAAACCGATGTTATCTTTGTTTAACACTTCCGTCAATCCGGATAGTAAATTTTTCAAGTCGGACGATGTTGTAACTTTCGAAAAATTAAATCAGGCTTACGGTTTCGTATTATACGAAACAATAGTGCCCGCTAATATTCCGGATCCCGCTATACTTAACGTCGACGGATTGAGAGATCGTGCCATAATCTATTTAGATCAGGTTGAATTTATATATATATATTTTTTTTTTTCACTTTCAGATACATTGCAATCTAGCTGAAGCAGCTAATAAGCAATTGAGATGCGAGGAATAATAAAATGGACCATGACGCGTGTGAAACGATCGCACACTGGCGACATGCCGTACTATCACAATTTGCCTGACTTCGCCACTATTATCTATCAAATTAATAGCCGGCGGATTATCTATACTTTATAGGTACTGAGCGCTATTCGTTCGTATTTCATCTTTGACCTCTGACACCTTCAGATCTCTGTATAGATAATTCTTGAACTGAAAGCAGTTCCCTATAATTGTAGTCCGTAAGTCCACGCTGGTTTGAGAATGGTGTTATAAAGTACCAACTTAGAACTCAGAAAAAGCTCAAATTCCCTTTTTAAAAGCCAATACATCTTGTTAAATTTGAGTCTCAGTTTTTTACTTTTCTTCAGAATATGATCTTTCCAGCAAAAGCGGCGGTCTAACCATATTCCAAGTACTTAACATTTGTGTCTTGTGGTAGAGGTTCATCAAAGTATATATGATGACAGGTGCCGCATTTAGTGAAAGTAACCTGCACTGATTTAGAAGTATTGATCTTAATTCTCCACTTGAGTCCCGGAAAGTGTCTAAACTAGATTGCAACTGGTATCGGATGTTTCAGCTGCAAACACACTTTTTGATAAGAGAAGTGTGTCATCCGCAAAGTGGGTTGCCATGGACGTATATGAGATAAATAAGCGGGCCTAATGCAGATCCCTGTGGCATAGCTGCATAAATGGAGTAAAAGTTGTTTCTACATCGTGTTTTTTTTTTTTTTTTTTTTAAATACCTGTCCACTAGATATGACTGGAAGAAATGAAATTATGTGTACGATAATATAGGTTTAATCTTAAGTTGTAAACCAGCGTGCCATACACGATCAAACGCCGGCTGATCTCTATAGAGGCTGCCGAATAAAAGTGGGGTTTTGAAAACAGTCGATGATATATTTCTGGACACGATGTTTTTGTTCTATTGTGGCATGATTTGAACAGAATCTAAACTGATTTATCGGAAGGAGTCTAGACAGTAATGATATTTCAAAGACTTTAGACAAAACAAGTAACGTACTAATGGGTCGGTATGACGATGTTTCGTTGGGTGATTTGCCCAGTTTGGGGATTATTACTTGAGCCACGTTCAATTGGGGTGGAAAGTAACTGAGTGGAATGATCGAATTAATTATGGTAGATATCTCTTCTTGGAATACACTTAAGAATTTTATCCGTGATCAAGTCATAGCTAGGCGCTTCGTGATCGTCCAACTTGGTTATCAATGCTTTACTTCCGATGGATTAAACGGTTTTATTGGAGGAGACATCTGGTAAAGAAGCAGTTAATTCACGTTCTACTTCTTCATAGAAGGCGTTTAATTGAGAATGTGGCTTGCACGGTTTAAATGTTTCCTACAAGTAGTCGTCAAATACAGCTGCTTTTTCCCTATCATAGCTCCGCTCGAGTTTCTGATAAGAGGAATAGTTGCTTTTTACAGTGAATAACCGCAGTGGGTACTGGACAAGATACCAATGAATGACCTAAATGTGTCATTTTTATGCTGTTTCAGAAGGCAATTTAACTTTCTATTACGTCTTTTTAATTTTGCTTTGTGGATAGGTAGTCTAGAATTTTGCCACTTCCGCTCTAATAGCATCTCGTAAAGCGAAGGGGTAGCTTTGATTATGGCTACCTCTTATTGAGGGTAAGCAGCTCGTTGTAGGGTACGATTTAGGTATTTTCTCGCTAATGTCCCTATTCTGAAGAGGAGTATGTTGTACTTTATAAAACACTAACCGCGCAATGTTTGAATCTATATAGAATTTATTCCGTACGTCGGAAATTTATTATCGTTGCTATAATTATTGTATATTATTATTCGACAGATACCGTCTGGAGTTCTAAGTCGAAGTAGGAATTTATTTCAAATTCCGTTAATAGCGTTCCCGGGTCAAAAATTGAGTATCTTGGTCGAAAATCAAGGCAGAATTAACTATGGCGCATATATACACGATTTAAAGGTATAAACGCGATTGAATTTTCGTCATTATTTCCGTTAAATTTTATTATAAAATCGATACGTTAACTAGTAATTATCTTCTATTTTTAAAAAACTCGATCTGTTTATAAAATGAACTGATGAAGATTAATGTCATTTCAGTGTGTGTGTGGATTTTCACCAGTTTAGACGGAAATTAAATAATGTTTTTCTTTTATCCGGTCCTTCGTAACGTTTAGTATTTTTTATCACTTACAAAATTTTTAGATAATTTAAATATGTGTCAAGCCTCCTAAGTGGTGCTCTTGGAAAGCGAATTCAAGATGTTATGAATTTCAAAACGATAAGAACGCTGACTAATCCTGTCATCATCATTCTTTTTTAAGGCCACCTATGACAATAACCAAGGCCACCTATGACAATAATCTCGACCAATATTGAAGGTTTAACAAACCTAGAAGCGGAAATACAGGGGGAGATATGTAGAACTTGAAGTTGTGATGTAATGTGTATACAGGAGATCCATCTAGATAGCGGGAAGAAAAACCCGTTTGGATACAAGGGATGAGACCAGCTGCAACGATACCACATCCGAAACATAGTAGCGCTATATATGTTAAAACTGGAATTAACATAGTATCTACAAAGATAAAGTACGGGGAATAATAACATTTAAATGATTACAGTCGAATTAGAGCATTGCGTTGTGTCGTCGGTGTATAATCCACCCGCGAATAACTTCAATATCGTACCAACATGTAATCTTCCAAATAAAAACACAGCAATAATTCTTGGAGATTTTAATAGTCACAGCATATCATGGGGATACAAAGAAACAGATTCGAATGGTTAACAACTGGAGGAATGGACATAACTCACATTAATTCACGATGCAAAACTGCCTCATTCCTTCCAGACCCGGCGATGGAGAAGGGGATATAATCTCGATTTAATATTTGTGTCCAGCAACATTGGCAACATGAGTGAAAAATCAATATTAGATGCTATACCAAGGACTCAACATCGGCCTATTATGTTACGAGATAAAGAGCATATGCAAACCTGCCATTATTCCCATGCAACGAAGATTTAATATTAGAAAAGCTAGATGGAGCGATTTCTGCAATGGCATGGAAACAGAGATACTTAAATTCGATCCTCATCCAAAACGGTATACAAAATTTGTTACAGTTATCCAAGAAATTTCAAAAAAGACCATTCCCCGCGGCTGCTTAGTACATGCCAGGACTAGGTGATGAAGCGAATGAAAAACCCTGTAAATATTTACAGCAGTACGATGATTACATTTTCGCCTATGAAACCATCAAGACTGGTGATGAACTTATAGAAATGCTCGCAAACAACAGATATAAACGATGGGCTGAACTAGTTGAAGAAGTTGATATGAAGCAGTAATAAAGCTTGATGACTCCTAAGTAAGTTGAACGCTGAAAAAAATAAGATACAAACTCATTCTAATGTAACGCCGAATCAGATAGCCATCCAATTAGTAAAAGAATGGTAGATCATTAAGCGGACTAAAGAAAAACAAAATTATAATAAGGAGAAAAGAAGACGAAACCAGTCACTTTGAGACTTATAGTTGAGGAAATAGAAACAGCGATAAAAAAACTGATACCAATGAAAAACGCTGAACAAACTGCGAACTGGATGCAGTAATACTAAGAGAAACGTGGTAAAAATAGTAGTCTCTGCGAGTATGACCAAGAACAAGATCAAAGCCCAATAATAAAAACTGACCTAACGGAGTTCGATCTATGGACTGACAAAATTAATGGAAAGATTGTGGTACTTATCGATTTATAAAATTGCATCATGGACACGAAGAAGAGGAAGATGAATAGCCTCCTAAGTTTTATTTTGATCGTATATACGTAATAATTTATCGAGAGAAAAAACTTTTAAGTGTAACTACCGATCTCTCTTATAAATAAATCCGAATTATATAAGCTCCGTCAAATGGTTCTTTTCATTCGTTTAAAAATATTCCAGTTTAAATTATGGTCGACTACAGTTTGCTTCATTTTACAGATATATAAATAATTATAGAATTGTAAGTCGTGATGTCTACATTTTTATTTTAAATTGGTAATATTATATATATATATATACACACACACACACATATATATATATATATATATATATATATATATATAAGGTAAAACTACCGAATCAACAATGTACGTCTTTGGATATTTTATGATCGATTATTCTCTAAATAGATTACGAAAATACTTTTAAAACTGGCGCAAAAAAGTTGTATATATTCTAGTTTTCAAAACTGTTTCACAAGTCTAGTTGTTTTTTATTTTGTGAAGAGGATTGGTCATAAATTTGTCAAGTGTGGTATTCGTACGATACAAATTTTGGCTTATCAATTTTATCCGTAGGTTAAACCAAAATTGAGTAAATAATGAACGTAATTTATATTATATATTAAGGTCAATTTAATATACGTATATAAGGTATTAAAAATATTCAACAAGTATAACGTGAGCAGGGCTTGTTGGTCTCTATACTAAAAAAAAAAAGTATAATGTTTAAGAATGTAAAGATCATAGAACGTTGAATATATTACCTCGTACTTTCAAAATTCCAACGAGAATCATATATTGAATAGAATTTAAAATTGAAAACAACCTCAATGATGATCATAGTTTGGTTTCAGGAGAAACAAAGGAACACGAGAAGTTACACTTTCTCTACGCTTAATCATTGAAACAGCTATGGAAATAGGAAGAGCAGTTTACATCGCCTTTGTGGACATAGAAAAATCCTTCGATCGTGTGGATTGAAATATATTATTCAGGTCATTGAAGAAACAAGACATAGACTTCAGAGTTCGGCGACTACTTTTTCAACTGTATAAAAACTAATTTGCAATCATAGGCGAACAAAAAGCAATGATAGGCAAAGGAGTACGTCGAGGCTATAATCTTTCATCAGTATTATTCAATATTTATATTAAGCAGGCAATGGAATATTATTTAGAAAAAAATGATAATGGAGTAAAGATAAATGGTAGAATATATAATACTATGAGATATGCAGATAGCAATAATTACGGAAACTGTGAAAGGCTGCAAGAATCTTTAAATATGTTGAAGCTCTATAAAAAAATATGCAAAATTAATATAAATGCAAAAAAAAAAAAGAATAAAGTAATGACGTGTTATATTTGTTTGAATCATCAGAGCAAAAATCAAGTACCCGAGTTCCTCCACTTTGGAAGTATAATGTCATCAGACGGTCGTAGCACGAAAGATATGAAGAGAAGATTGCGAAAATCGCTTCTATAAAAAACCTTTTTTCGTGTCAAAACACTTCCCAGAAAATACGGAAAAACATTTTATAAAAAGCTTTATCCGGAGTATGGCGTTATATGGAGCAGAGAGACATTGGCAATTCTAAAAAGTGAAAATTGGTGTTGGCGTCAAATGTTCAAGATACTAATGATGAAATATAGTACAAGATAAATGAACAACGCGAAATCCAGAATACGATCAACATGAGAAGAAATGAAATGGTTGGACATCAGATATTCAGAGTGGATGAGAACTCCAATGGAAGATATGACGAACGGTAGAAGGAGTGAAGGCAGACCAAGACTTGGATACGTGGTAAAAGATAGTGAATATCGTCATACGTATCTATTCCCGAAAAAAAGATCTGACGTTATCATTTTAATACCCGCCAACCATTCGGTTGAGGAGAGAAATAAGAAGATATAATCACATTATTTCTTATTTCTATTATTTGTTACGATTATTGATTTTATTTTATAACTTGAAGATGGCGTAACCGTTTAAATAAAATTTGTAACTTAATTACGTATAATTAATGATTTTAAAAGAGAACTTCATTCGTTTAAGTTTCTGGTTTGCCTAGTTATTGAAAAAGAAAATGTAAATTTATTATTCTGAAATATACTTATATACGTCTCGTTACTCATTCAGTACATAATTATGTTTCTGCAAGCCAATCGAAATATCGGATAGGCGTATATTTAAGGTCGTTACATTATGTTATTAAACGGGTAACTATATGTTTGTACATACATGTAATGTAGTAAGTAATTGAAATCAATCTTTATGGAAATTAAAAATTTCAAAATTCCAATACATCCCATAAAATTGGAAAGATTTCGATGTTTCCCATTGTCGTCTTGTTCATGATACTTATCTAAATGTACGTTAAAATTTCAGCTCGATCGCATTAACCGTTTCGAATGTTTAGAAATTTGTCTTTTATCGGTAAATATAAAATTTGATATTGCGAGTACCGTTTCCATGATGTTCCGGAAATATTTTTTAATCTACGAGAGAGAATTATTTTAAATCGAAAAATTTCAAAATTTATTAAACAATAAGTCCAATATTCGTCAAAACTGTCATTTTTAGTTATAACTCCCGAAATTTATGAAACGAAATTCTACACGATTAAACTAGTCATAGTTATTTTCTTAATTTTTCACCTCGAAAATACAGGTTGCCCAATTACTCATTTATTTACATTTAATAAAAATTTTCAACATTACATATACACTGTATGTTAGTTCTGACAAAATATTATCTTTTTCAAATGATGGCATCATCGTTTATTGTTCATTATTGTAGATTGTGACTAGCCTATTGTATTAGTTGCGTGCAAGATACCATAGAATTATATTTTATATATATATATATATATATATATATATATATATATATATATATATATATATATATATATATATATATATATATATATATATATATATGAATAAATCTTTACGTTTAGGGTATATTAAGTGCGCCTACCTTATCACATTGCACTCTTCGTACGTGGAATATAACAAGTTTTCCTTTTATCGATATAACGTGGCTTTACAACTTGAATCCATCGGAAGTTTCGATTTCACCCCCGGCGTTTTATAAAGGGGAATTTATTTTACCGCGAGATGGCGCTGTACCTCCGCTAGATTCGTACATCGATATGACAGGTTGGGGAAAGGTAATATCGTTTTTTTTTTAATCATGTATATGTATATATATAATATATATATATGTGTGTGTGTGTGTGTGTGTATGATCTGTTTTCACTTATATTATCTTGGAACCACGTAAAATGTACGATATAAGATAGAAAATAGGTTAATCTGAGAGATTAGATTCATTCGTGAATAATTTAAGTCATGCGTTGTCGAATTATCGACTAAATTTCTGTGTCACGATGTGTAGTTAAAGACTTGTAAGTTAAATACAGAAATTCGAACGTTCAACTAAATCTTCCTTATTATTGAAAACGAATCATTTTATTAGCGTTGAAAGTTTTCGTAACGCGTATAGAGGGAATAATGCGAGTGAAAGAATTTTAATTTAGTTTATACGTAAAAAAAAAGGTAAACATAAAAATAGGTAATATTCAATCGGAACAAGTCACGGAAACACGTTATCTAGGAAGTGTGATAACAGGGGATAATAGAACTATAACAGATATGAAAATACTACTAATAGGACAAGAAAATATGCGTGTCAAGAAATCAATATTGACAAATAAAGACGCGTTAGTATAGACGTCGTAAAAAAAAATTCTAACAACCTAAGTTTGGACTGAGCTCAGTTATGTTTGTGAAAATGAGACAATAAACCGAATTCAATGGTGATTTCGCGCAAAATAACGAAAATTTCTTGGAAAGAAATGAAAACAAACAATGAAATCCCAGAAGGAATAGACGAAAAAATATGTATAATACATTATATAAGGAAAATAAAAGTATTCATGCAGTGAGACGTATAAAAATTATAATGGACGTTAAAGTTACGCGTAAAAAAAAACAAGAGGAAGCCCGGGAACATCTATTATCAAGAATTTCGCTAGCTATCAAGAGGACACAATGGCTGCAGCGAGGCATTGCTTTTAGTGAAAAAAAATTATACATTTATTAAAAATAAACCGGTTATAAATATTTTAAATGTCGTTTGCTATATGTAGATAATAATGGCGTGCGAATTTCAGGGCGTACTATTCGTGAACGATTTTAATTTGGGCCGATATTGGCCGGGAGCGGGTCCACAAGTTACGCTTTACGTTCCTGGTTCCCACTTGCGTTCGTATCCGCAGGTGAACAACGTTACTATGTTCGAGTTGGAACACGTTCCACCTAATTTATTGATACGCTTCGTCACGGAACCCGTGCTGAATATCACTCCGCCTATATCGTTATTATCGACATTACGTTGATGCACATACGTACGAACTATTTTATATATATATATATATGTTTTTTTTTAACTTTCGTAGGTAAATCGTAGTTTAAAGTTGATTATTTTCATTTTGGTGCAGTATATTGCGATCTTATTTCTCTTCGGATGTTATAATAATAAGTAATACTCATCGGATATTTGATTCTTATCTACGTTGGAAGTTATAAAAAACTAAAACGAAATTAATGGGGTCAGTTTTCTCGAGAGATGACGGTGTTTTTCATCGATAAGTAGTAAATTATTAAGAATTACATGATAAAATTCGATCGTACTCAGGTGCGCCGACTTGAAAAAAACTTACTTTTTTAGGGAAAAGAATATTTGTTTTATGTATCATAAGCATAACTCATTAATAAAATTGTTTTCTTACATATACGATATATATATATATATATATATATATATATATATATATATATATATATATATATAATGTTGATATATCGAAGGGCGGTGATTTTATAAAATTGAAATATAAACGAAACAAAATCATAACACAGTTGAATCTCTTTAAAAGTTGCCTAACAATAAATCTTACATATAATTCATATAAGGACAACATCTTATATATTTTTATGTCTAGCTTATGGTACTGAAAGGGTTATAACTTTCGAATAATAGACATTGAAGGGACAAAGTCCTTAATTAATAACCGCCCCCCCCAAGTCGGCGCCTATGGTCGTATTAAAAGTAAGTACTCCATATAATTTAAGTTTTTGTATATTATGATTATTATATTATTATTATTATTATTATTAATATCGTACGTTATTGATTGAACATTTGTTGCGATGTTTTAAAATTGTTCGTTAGTCCTATAATTTTGTTGGAGCAGTTTTTCGTTGTTTTAACGCTGCGTTAAAAATATATATTTATAATCGTAACGAACTAGATAAATTTTTTATTTGCTTTCAATCTATTTGTAATTTAATTACGTACAGCATTTTTCTACGTTTAGAAAATATTAAAATTACGACATTACAACGAAAATCGGAAAATATTAAATATTAGTATATTTAGAAATTATATAAAATACAAAAATTATAAATAATCCCTTAATATTATCGCGCGGAAGGCAATGACAAACCATCGCGCATAACACCATATGAGCGCTAGTAATAATATAGTACACTGCAAAAATACGCGGTGTCGTGGTAACGAAGCGATTAGAATCAGTTCTCCCGGGTATGTGTATTGATTGTTTCGTACGCTATTTACAGAACAAAATATGTATAGGTAAGTAGTCGTCTACCTCCAATACGGAGACGGCACTCAATGATAATGATGATAAAATACAAACTATTAGCAGAGTGATTCGTACAAATGGAGTGAAAAGTAAAAATAAAAAGGTGGAGTGAACAAATTTCGCAGATATGAAAATTTGAAGAATATAAATAAAATATTAGAGAACATCCTCGTGCTGATAGCTTAATTGTGTGTGTGTGTAGTGGGGGGGGACGTAATGCACTGTCAAACACAGATTTTATACTCGTTTAAAATATTGTGTTTTAGAATGACTCCGGCCAGCAGACATATCCTTATATAAAAATATATGCATATATATATATATATATATATATATATATTAAAATCAAACAATCGTATTGAAATATGTTTGAATTAAATTCATATGATTTTCAGTTTGCGGCGTTTTATATAAATAAATATATTTAAAAGTAAATAAAAGTACTTTTATACCGTATCACGATATATATATATATAAATATATATAAATATAGTATATGTAATCAAATAAATCTACTAGTTTCATTGGTTACAGCATAATCAGGTCTAGATGAATAACGATAAAAACTAATAAAAACTGTTAACAAACAAATGACGGAATTTAGACCGGTTAATTTTTGTATTCATTTGTTTACCAAAGATTGAGCGTTTATTACTAGTTTTCCTCGTTTTCCATTTAATCCTGATCATGTTGTAGCCAGTAAACTGTTTCGATTAAATAAATAAATATATATATATACATATACATATAAATAACAAAACAAAATAAAAACAATGTTAATCGCTATAAAATTTATTTTATTTATGCAAAGATTTTCGACTTTAACGTCATTTTACAAAAACAGTATTGTTTGAAAATGACGTTAAGGTCGAAAAGCTTTGCATAAATAAAATAAATTTTATAGTAATTAACATTGTTTTGGTTTTGTTAATTCATAAAATCACTACTCTCCAATACATCAACATTAAATATATATATATATATGATGCGGTATAAATTTTTTTTTATTTTATTTAATTTTTAAATTAAAAATATGTATCGCCGAAGAAGCACTACAGAAATATACTTTTTGAAATATACTTATACGGAATTTTGATAAATATACTTACATATACTAAATTAGAGCAAATTTAAAATAGCCGGAATAAAAAACAAAAAAAAATTAATTCCTACGGGACGTGCATCCGTCATAATCGAATCAGAGTTTACGTCGTACTTAATTTTAAACTCTTATTACGTCATCATGGACTCTAAAATTGTATTACGTCATCTACTCCCGAATGAAAACGATCTTTTGCCATTTTTTTCCAAAAATTTCGGTATACGTAAATGTAAATTAATGGATTAGTAATAAATATAATCGATACAATTCGAAAAATATTATTGTTTAGATTTACAATAAAACTCGGAAAATTAATTAAATTTTTTCACTTTATCAAAACATTGTTGGTGATAATAAAATTTTTTTTAAAAAAAAAGAAAAAGAAAAGTCAAAAATAATCTAAATTTAAAAAGAAATCGTCGTAACCTAATGAATTAACGGAATTAGAACAATTAAGGATAAAACGAGAAAATGGGAACGAGCGTTATCGATTTTTAAGGTAGAGGAAAAAGTAATAAAGTTAATTTTAGGACCGGTACGGTCGAATTAACGGAGCAATGTAATTAAGGAGTCGGTCTTTTAATAGAAGATATATACAAGTATTAACCGGAAATATCGGAGATTGGTCGCTTTGAGAATTACAAACTGGCCGAAGAAATAGAATTAGAAACGAGTTAACGACTTTGAGTGTTGTTAGCTAGTAGAGTACAATAATTAGAAATCTAATATATACACAATACAGTTTTAGAGGGAATAGAATCAAAAGTCGGTCGGACGACAGCGAAGAAAACGCACCACGGTGATGCGGAGGGACATGTCGAATAAGCCAGACGGAAGGACGTAACGTTTGAAAAGTCATTTCGCCGGTAACGAAAATTAATAATGGTCGTTTTTTCGCCCTTTTGCCGAGACTTTAATTTTGAAATGTCGTACAATTGTATCGAATCTTTCGATAAATGTCGATTTTTCGATTTTAATTACCTCGTTTTATAGGCCGAACGCGATTATTTCAATCGTAAGTGGTAAATTTATTATTATTATTTTTAGTCGTAAGAGTGATTTAAATAAAACCAATTAATTAAAATTTAAGTTTTTTATTAAAGTTTTTGCGTTAAAATTTTGATTTCTTAACGATTTAAATACACTAATTGTAAATTCTGGGAATTTAGACAGTTGCAAAAGAACACTCACGAAGTCAGCGAGTATTAGGATATGTTTCCTTATATTATCGAATAAAAGAAACAGCCTCGTATATATAAAATTACGATCTTGTATATGGTATGCGGAACAACTTAGAAATGTTTCTACTGTGGTAAAAAAAAGGCTGCTGTATATCTCTTTTTGGAATGTTCAATAGAGTCAACCGTGTAAATAATTTCCTAAGCGTTGTACTCCAACACTGATTCGAGATTTTATAGGCCAGATGATTCTAAATATACAATGTAAAAGAGCTTAATGCATCAGTAGAACTAAATACTTTGCTGAAACCATATTGGGTTATCGAAATTTGTTCGAAGTTATTGGCCCATCATTCTAATCTAAACTTCAGAATATTTTCTAGTGTTTTATGTACTCGACACTTACACACAGTTATCTATTAAGCACACTAGTTCCCTGCACCCTTATAGCCGCAAATTATTTAATACATTTGCCCCACCGCAAAAGTAAAAAAAAAAAAAATATTTTCCCAATACAAGACAATAATGAAATAGACCTGTATGACTTATGGTCGTCAGGTTTTTTCCCTTGTTTGAGTATAAGGCAAACGTAGTGTTCCTTCGAGATGGGATATCGAATTATTATAAAAATTAACCACATATTTTTAGCTTCCTCCGGTAGCTTTTGTATCATTTTGCATGACTCTTACCGTTCTATCTCTATTACGATTTAGATGTTAAGTACACTTACCTATTTCAGTGATTGTAAATTATATATATATATATATATATATATATATATATATATATATATATATATATATATATTAAAAAATCAATTGAAAATTAGTTAAATCACTAATATTTATTTTCTTATAGAAAACACAAAGTTTTTCGGTATTTATCAAGTGAAACATTTTTAAAAAAATCATAATTTTAAAAATATAAAAATTATGATTTTTTAAAAACGTTTCACTTGATAATGGCGTAAATGCCGAAAAACTTTGTGTTTTCTATAAGAAAATAAATATTAGTGATTTAACTAATTTTTAATTAATTTTTTATAAAAAATCACTACATTCCACATTATGTAAAAAATTAATATATATATTGATTGATTGGAAAGAAACCGCGTCCATTTTTCAGAAAAATTGACGGAGAAATAGTTGAGCAAGTAGGAAGGTTAAAATAGCTTGCTCAGATTATAACAGAAGATGTTTTTTTTGCGATACTGAAATTAATTATAGAATTGGACTAGTAAAATGTGCGTTTCAAGAAAAACAAGGCATTTTAAGATCAATACCATTCAAGCTCCGAAAAAGAGTATAGATGTAAGTTTAGTGGTTCATAGCACTTTATAAAGGTGTTGAAACCTGCGCATTAAATAAAGTTAACATGAATAAGCTACGAGCGCGTTCGAGATGTGTGGGAGGAAAATGGAACGGATGAGCTGAGCAGAAAAATCCAAAATTTAAAGATATATTCATTCGGATAAGGGAAACACGATTAACTTGGATGGGTGAACGCACTTCTGCATTGTGGGGGGGATTACTTCGAAATATTCTCGAAGGTAAATTACGAGAACAACTTGGAAATGGCGGTCAACACGAGGGCGTTAGACAAATTTCTTCTCCGACTTGTCTGAGCAGTATTTTTCATAATTCATTTCAAACGACCACACTTATCGTAGAAAATCGTGTAATAATAAATCAAATCAAACACATACCACACTGACACTGTATAAAAAAAAGACCAACTCCCGGGTTTTATTAAATTATATTCGTATTTTAATAAGCGGAGAATCGAAATAAATTCCGATAAAACTATTCGATCTATTTTCTATTTACTAATTTGTTACCACTTGTCATAGTGAACACCTTTGATTCGGAAAAGCGATATTAAATATTTAGGCGTGATAGTGGATCGGGGTCTCACATTTACTAAACACGTTGAATATCCCCGTAATAAAACTCGCGCATTTCTGTTTAAGCTGTATCCCCGATATTTAATAAACGATGTTACGTCAGCAATAATCTAAAAAACTAATAACAATTACGATGCTTTATGTTTGTCTCACATGGTCATACAGTAGCCGTTCTAACTTAGCGAAGTTACAATGGCTACAAAATATGCGCCGCAAAATAATTCTGAAACTTTCAGTCTACGTCAAGATGCACAAGGTATTATCGCAATATATGTAGGCGATGTTGTCGAACAAAAAACAAAATTATTTTTTCGATAATTATGCCTGCACTCGGTATTTATTTATCAACGATATACACGTATACAAGTTTATAACTAACAAACATAAAAGAATTAAACACACGCTATCAGTTCTGGCACTGTCATATGCCCAAAATTTATGTTTGTGTATAATAAGCATACATTTTTATTTTTTATTTTTTTAGTTAAATAAGAAACTGGTCATATCTCTAATTTAGTATCGTAGTAAGAACTGCGTTCGGAATGCGTTATATTAATTTCATTATTTTTCCGCAACATTTATTCGTTTTGTAAATATGATTTTTATCTATTCATCTAATGAAATGAAATTTATTTCAATTTTAATACAATACATCAGTACATTTTAAAATGTGACAAGAAGAAATACGAAATGAAAATTATTACAATCAAAGGAATAATAAAAAAATTCGATGTATTTAAAATCAATACACAAATCACATTACATTTCAGTAAAACGTATACATAAAAACAAATTATGAGCATTAAATGCATATATTTGCGGAACGACAGGCTTTACCATTAATTGTATTTAATTTTAGTATATTTGTTGCAAACGACTTAACAACATAACGTAACCAAACACACACACACATAAATATATATATATATTATTATATGCTCATAAACGAATACATGATAATTGTACACCTATATATATATATATATATATAGCTCTGACATCATGTTTAACGTTTTCCACACATAAATTGTAAAGACATCAAGCTTACGGTGGTTTTTTTTTTTTGTAATTTTTTACTTTATTTCAGGCATCCCTCGGTAACGTATTACAAAAATATCCATCCATCAGTGGGGGCTTGTACATAAAGGTTGTCCATCAGAAGTATCTAAAACAGCATAAAAATTGATAATGTAATAAAATAGTTAAAAGTACTAATTATTTTATAGAGATTAAAAAAAAATAAGTTAATTTTAGTTGTATATTTTTTTTTGTAGAATATATTATAAAAAGTTTAAAATCTTCTAAAAAGTGCCTTGAAATGCGCATCGGAAAGCTGTATACATCGCTATATGGAGATTTTGCGTGTAATGCTACTATGTGTATAGAGGTTTACTTAGGACTATATTGACGACTGCTGGTTGTTGCAAATTGCAACCAGAGTCCTTGAAGTACGCACACTTGACGCGGAGAATATTTTTTCTCATTGTGTCGTTCATAACATGTGAGCTTGGTTGAACGAGTCCACGACTTATATCTCTTTCCGAGTTTAGTTTTTCATCTTCGTGTTTATTTTACTGTGAACATTTCTACGTGTGAATTTTTTCATCACCTCTCTCCAGTTATATTGTTCACGTTATTACTAAGCCATGTTAATATATATATATATACATAGAATTTTTCGTACTGAAGCTTTATTATTTATACGGTAATTAATCATTTCATTTTCAGAGGATGGTTTTGTGTTAATTGTGAAAAAGTAAGAATACTTAACTAGTGAAATCAAATTGTTTCGTTTTAGTATTTTACAATTTTTTATACTTTTCTAATTGTATACATTTTGTACTCGTTCACGCGGAAACAAATTTTGTAATATATTTCGGTTTAATATTATAATTTTTTATTTTGGAATTGATAATCTAACTTTATAATTTCTAGTTTTTCCGATTACGGTTTTTTAATTGGTTCTGGTATTTGTATGACATTATTAATGTTAATTTGCGATGTCGTGTGAAACAAAAAAAAAAAAAAAAAAAAAAAAAAAATGGTATGGTATATGTTTGGCTGGGGGTGATCATGATCTGCTACCCACATATATGTAGTCTATATTCCGATGTTATGTTTATTATACCGAGGCATATCCCGTTCGTCGGATCTAGTCTTATTAATTGTAGTATGGATTTGAAAATAATGCTTGATTTTAAAAACAAATTCCAACAAATATTATCTGTAACGATGTGTAAAATATCTTTCACATAATGACTATTAGACTTTTTTTTTTGATTAATTTCTTAAACATAATTTTGCGGAGCTTTCAATGATATAAATATGTGCATCGACAACGTCGTCTAATGTATTATACCGTACAGGAAATGATTGGTTGATTTAGTGTTTCATAAATCTTTAGCGATTGTTCTTGAATAAATTATTCTTTTAAATGGAATAAATTAATTTTCGATGTTTACAGGATAAAGCTACGATGGTATGTATGTTCGAGTTAACTTAGTGTCAAAATCATTTACAATTACACATCCAAATCGCATACCAGAATATATGATCTATATAGCATTAACAATTGCACGAATCTCTCATAAATTATACTCGATCCACGACGTTACCAACTCCTTCCGATAATAATGAATTTAAATAATCAATACTTGAGCAATTAACGTTCGCGTCACACGGTTTATAAATTCCACAACAAAAAAAATCTAGTAATTCTGGGAGAAAAATTTTAAAATTTATATCATAAAATCTGTGCAAACTAAAGGTTTTTTCAAACCATTAACCGAAACATTATCATGTGCAATATTAATCATAAAGTATTGAAAACGTTTCATCAGTGACATATATTGAATGAAAATAATAATGCATTATTAATGACGGCGCTGGCAGCAAAATTAAAAACGATATTAATAGCAGTGGCCGCTATATTTAATAATGATGACAACGTAAATGTTTTTAATTTTTTTCCCTAATTTTTCTTAATTCTTGTCCACCGAATATTCTAAACGAACAGGCGTAATAATTTATATATATATATATATATATATATATGTATATATGTATAAAGAAAATTTTCAATATTTGAGTGTCTGTAGAGTTTTGAGGAATCGAGGTTAAACTCCTTATCTTGGAAACGCAGGCTTGAAAATTCAGGATTAGCGGACAGCTGGGTGTCTATTATGTGAGCGTGTATGTGTGCGAGCAGTCTAAATGATAGTACCACCGTCATTATTGTAATATTCTAACATGCTCCTAAGTTCGACTTTATCGATTCTGTCTTACGTACTGTTTTTGTTTCTAAGAAGGTATCTAATAAAAAATGAATAAAATGATATAACGACAACCGAAGTTTCTTTTGGCGATAGTACGATAATCTTCAATTCATTACAAACCAGTGTTTTTTCTTTTTTGATATATATATATATATAATATTATTATATATATATATTTATGAAAATAAATTAAAATTTTGATTAATAAACCGCATAAAAAATTGAGTACAGTTAGAAATGAATATTTTGTTTACGTTGTATACCGAAAATTGTATGCCACAACCGACGGCGTTGAATAGAAGAAAGATAAAGAAGAGGGAAGGAAGGAAGGGAAAAAGAGAAAAGTGTATGCGACTAACATCTGAGATAAGTTGGTTCGAGGATGAAGTTTAAAAAAAGTTTTTTTTTTTTTACTTCATCACAACTGACCAATATTAGAGGTCATTTAGTGATTGACTTAATGAGTTGAGTGATATTTTGTGGAAGGGCAGTACTCAGCAGCAGTACTCCCCCTAAACTTATGCTGGTTGGACAAAGTCTAGAGGCTTACTTCGCCACAGCCTGCGTATTTCACCGGAATCATTCAGCAAATCAGTAGCAAGTGGATTCGTGTGAACGATAATTCGTGCAATATGTTTGTTTGCTTGTCTTTTTATTTCATCCTCCACAAACATAACGTTTAAGTCATTATGGAGGGTAAGATTTGAGACGTACCAGGGAGCTCCAGTAATAGTTCTTAATACTCTATTTTGATATCGTTGTATTTTCTGTAAGTTAGATGTTTTGGCGCAGCCCCATAGTTGTATGCCATATACCCAGATCGGTCTTAGGGCAATTTTATACAGCAGAGTTTTATTTTCCAACGATAACCCCGATTTATTTGTTAGCATCCATGACATTGATCTGGTTTTAAACCTCAAGTGCTCGATTTTCTTCTGAATGTAGGTAGCCCAAGTCAGCCTGTGTCTAAATGAATGCCCAAATATTTTACACTATTGGTATTTGGAATGACAACGTTGTTTATTTTGATTGGCAGGCGTTCAATCTTACGATTTGTGAAAGAAATATGCGCTGATTTAGTTTCATTGACTACAACGCGCCATCGTTTTAGCCAAGTCTCTACATGCCCGAGTGACTCCTGCAGTTTTTTTGTGGCTGTGTTTTCACCCATATCCACAGCTAGGATTGCTGCGTCATGCATTACTAGGCTTCGGGAAGTCTGACGTGTAAATTAAGTATAATATTGGACCGAGGACGCTTCCCTGTCGCCCTTACTGGAAAAATATCTGAGTATTCATCAGCTATTTTCACTCGAAACTATCTCTCCTGTATGTACGATTTAAGCAGTAGATAGAAAGGGTGAGGAAGCAGGAGTTTAAGCTTGTACAACAGTCCCTGGTGCCACACCCGATCAAAAGCTCGCTTAACATCCAGAAATGCAGCTGTACAGATATTCTTGTTTTCCAAGCTATTTTCAATAATCTTTGTTAATCGGTGAACCTGTTCTACAGTGTTGTGATGCTTACGAAAACCAAACTGAAAATTCGGGATAATTGAATTCACGGATAATATTGAGAATAATCGTTTTAAAATTAGTTTTTCTAGAAGCTTTGAAAGAATAGGAAGCAGCGAAATAGGCCTGTATGACGAAACCGGTTCAGACGATTTACCAGGCTTTGGTACAACAATTATTTGAGAAAACTTCCAACTCAAGGGGAAATATTGGTTACGTAGGACATTTAACACACTTATAAGGACGATTACAAAACGATCGTGTGTGCTCATACCTTTGACATCCAGTGCACTGGTGTATGTCCCTTTTTACGTGTGGGGCTTCTACTCTAATTTTCGAATGTAATAATAAGTCGAGATCATATATACGTTTAATGTCGTCAGCCGGCTCCAAATCAGCAGAATGCAGAGAGGTTCTTTAGTTTTTCTATTTTTAACATTGAACACGGACCTCACTTGAAAATTTTGTTCTTGTAGTGCCTGTTTAATATCGCTCATTGTGAAAGAGGGGTGTAAACCGCGAATTACAACTTTATACGCTCTTTCGTGTTTTAGTTGGTAGGTGTGATAATTTATGTCTTCTTTTTTAAACGTTGCGATCAGTTTTTATATAATCGTCAGAGGTTTGCGCGTTGATTTTAACAGCGTTATCTTCCAAGGATTCGCTTTGAAGTCATGTTTTCTTAGTGCATCCGTAATTTTTTTAAACATTCTCGAATAGTTAATTACATCATGCACAAATATAGGCGGCGGTGAAGGTTCTGTTGTTGCATTGTGAGCCGAGTGTGTAATTCTCATTTTGTAAAGCTTCGTCTTCGATCTGTAAATATTGGAACCTGTTTTGTTTCGTACGGTAGTTATTTAAATTTTGTTGTTCATTCAATAGTCTTAAAACGAATCTATTTAAATTAGGTTGATACGTACGTAGTGCTGTTTGGCAAATTTAACTACTTCTTCAAGTGAGAATCGCTTGGAAAGGTTCTCTTTTAGACTAAGCGTATACATTCGATAGATATTTAGATTTGAGCTGAACTCTAATTTATCGGAAAATTTTTGATACCGCTGTATGATGCACATCGTAGACGTACGGTGGTATTTGTAAATCGGAATGAAGCGTCAGGTTTGAGACGTATTTCGGAGCAAACAGTACGTAATATCTTCGATTATTGCTGTTGAATCCATATTACTTTTACTTGCGCTTACATATAATTCTATATCGTATTTCCAACGGTTGAGAGATAGATGATTCGTCTGGATTTTAAGTTTAATAGTGACTTGCAGACAACAATAGATACAGTTCTAGTACGCGCTATTCCCTACTTTTAGCTACATGAAAACGCCACGTCAGCCGCATCGGTGTACATACCTAGGTACACTTGACCGAGTCCGTTTGCGTTATTTCGGTATCGTGTAGTTTTGTAGTAAATGTAATGTGTTGACTTCTTATCCGGTTGAATGTTATGTGCAGTTTTGTATTTATATGATTCTGTGCTAGCGTAATGCGGATTACTATTAGCAGTAAGGATGGCTATGTCATCCATAAATGTCCCCAGGATTGTTGGTTGATGTGGGTATATTGGCAATGTATACCGAGTATAGCAATGGTCCAACAAGTGCGTCGTAAGTTACTACACACGATCGGCCAGACAAATCGAAAGAACGCGTAGAGATTTTTCAGAAAGAAACTGACGTAGTTTGAAGAGGAAACCCCGGGCGCCAAACCAGGTCGAACGCCTGGAACATATTTAAGAAGGTTGCAGAAAATAATTATCCTTTTTCGAATGGTGATGAAATCCCATCAACTCTTCTATGGCATTGTTGCATCGTTGAATGCGCTGTGCGAAAACCGAACTGATGATTCGGTATTAAATTAATTTTTTGAATTAACGATTCCACACGATGTAACACTAATCTTTCTAGAATATCGGTCGATATGAAGATTTACGATACTTCGAAATAATGGTTTCGCGTAAAGTATCTTTCACAAATCTTGAATGTTCTCTACGTCAAGATTCGGTTTCAACGTGTTGCTAAAATATTGGACGAAAACGTCAGCTTTCTGCTTATCATTTTTTGCCCAACAAAATTTTATATTGAATAACTCACTCAGGATTTGGCAGTAGCAACTTTTTCGTTTTAATCCACAAAACTTTGCTGCGTCCATTCAGCCACCCGCAGTTGATAATCGGGAAAGTCATTTTTGTACACATTAATTTATTTTATCTGGTAGTACAAATCCTTGAAAGACGGAAAACAATATAACGTTGCTATTTTTTCTTAGTAGAGTTTGATTAATTTTCTTATTTTTAAGGGAATATAGAAGTTTTCTTGTTGTTTTTGGTCACTTGTCTAAGTGGAACTCCTACATGCGTTTTGAATAATCTCTGATATACTCAGTACCGCCAAGTCAATATTATCTTCACACTTTAGTCTAGTTTTTAGATTTATGTTATATTCAACTATACTAGAGAAGAAGTTTCAATCTGTGCGTTTCTTGCTGAGATGTTGTTTATAGGATGGTAGAGAAGATCGATTACGGTCATTGTTTGTTTCTATACTGATACAATCCTCGTGTTACAAAAAAAAAAAAAAATGTGATACATATTAATCTGTTGGAATGGTTTGCCTAATATTTTGGAGACATTGGAGTGAGGACATCGACAGAGTTGTTACAAAGAGCGCGAACAAGTCTTCGTCCTGGTTCGTTAGTTATTCTCGAACCCCATTTGACGCACTTAGCATTATAGTCTTCACCACAAAAGAAGAACCCTGCAGAGGCTAAAAGATCTATCTCATTGTTATGATGCACATTCAATCGTTTTGAGCGTGTTGTATCAAACCGTATCCTAAAAACACTAAGGAAACAACTGATTCTTGAACAGGATGACTTTAGAAAAAGCAAATCATGTGTGGGGCTCACATAACAAATCTCACACAGCATATATAGAAAACAAATTTAAAAATAAAAAGGTCATGGGACCAGTTTTTTGTACATCTAAGAGCAGCTTATGATACTGTCAACAACAGATTACTTCGTTAGAAAGTTTAAAAAACAAGGAAAGATATAACATTTAGAAAAATCATAGAAATGATATTAAAAGATCGTTCTTTTTATGTAACCTTTCAAGGAGGACACAGTCGATGGAGAATACAAAATAATGGATTACCACAGGGTAGCGTGATGGCGTTAATCCTTTTTAACATCTAGACAAACGATCAGCGGATTGGAATTGAAACGAAACACTTCCTATATGCTGATGACCTAGCTGTAACAGCACAGGGCGACAGTTTCAGTGAAGAAGAGGGAACACAATTTTAAAACAGTTAGGTAAATACTATGAACCGAAGAATCTTATACCGATCCCATCAAGTTATGCGGCTTTCAATTAAAAAATTCAATGGCAAAAACAAAATGTAAAATGGCGGCGTGCTTGAACAGAATGATTGTATAAAATACTTAGGCGTAATATTGGGTAGGTCTCTCAACTACAGAGAACGCTGCAAAAATACCAAACAAAAGGTCAGTACACGTAATGGAATTTTGAAAATACTTATAATCTCTATGGTAACCTGAAGTAACATATAGACTAAAAAAAACTGAAATCTGAAAACGAGCGGATAGTAAAGCGGAATAAAGATATTCCACTAAATCTCCTGAGACCGCCTGCGGTAACACTAGTATCAGGACACGAAGAGAGACGGCCAATGTGGCGCACAATAAATCGAACACGAGCGGGCTGTGCTCGTATGGCTATAGAAATCAGCACATACTAATATGTAACATGAACCGAACAAAATGCACTATGCACAGGATATTATTGAAGCTAATGACGAAGCTAAAATTTTAGCTGAACACGAACCGGATACGAAAAAAAGAAGATCGATGAAAAAGATCTGCACGAGCGGATGCAATTAAACAGGAAGAAGAAATCGTTAGATTGAGAATGCCTTGCGATGTCCGAAGTTTAGCAGTCCGATCGCATACTTCATTTCCCTGGATATCCTCATGGACTGGAATCCAAATGAAAGATACAAAGACATGGTTATTGTATAAATAAAATAAATTTTCTACAATGGTTAATAGAATATTGTCTCTATAGTAGGGTATCCTAGGTTTCTTCAGGGCTTTAATAGTAATAAGAGCGTCACTGTTATCCAATGCAATCCTCGGCTTTATGAGAAAAGTACGAGGACAGATTAAATCTTGGATTATACTCGAATGAAGCATTAGTATTGACCGAGGGATTTATGTGTTCTAATAAACTGATCACGGTTTGTCGTCATTCAATCGTCTGCTCACCGATTTGGTTTACAGTGATTTTCAGCGAGAAAATCAGTATAACAATGTTGTAATTTTTTTTTTTTAAATCCTACCTCAACAGTAGATCATTTCAAGTCAAAATAGACAAAGCTGTATCTACTCCGCGAATGATTGTGGCATCAGTCCTTCAAGGAAGCATCCTAGGCCCTTTTTTATACAACATATATACGGCAGATATACCGACCACAATGTTCATTATTCAGGCTTCTTTCGCGGATGATGTTGCTATTTTGGCTAGTCATGAAGACTGCCGCGTACTGTTAACTGAACAATGGGCCCGAAAGTGGAAAGTCGAAATAAATAACCTTAAGTCATCGCGTATCACTTTCACAACTAGATGACAGAATTGCCCACCAGTTACATGGTCGAATGATATCAACAGCGCCAGAAGTTAAATATTTAGGATTAACATTCGATCGATGATTGGACCGCACGTCATAAGTACGCGGAAAAGCTGAATCTACTGCGCCAGTTATATCCATTAATAGGGCGCAAATTGCAACTTCGTCTTGCAAACAAAGTCCTCTTATAGAACGCAGTAATTGCTCCTATCTGGAAATATTGTCTCGAGGTGTACGGTTCGACATCCAAAACCGAACTAAATAAGATAAAATCGTTTCAGTCGAAGGTTTTAAGGATTAATGCACCATTTTATGTTCGTAACGATATCATTCATCATGACCTCGGAATACTAACCGTTGCAACAAATCGCAGGGCGATACAGGAAAATGCACATGGCACTCACATATCACGAATGTCGACAACACATGTTCCAGATAACCCTGTCGTCAGACCTCTTAAAAAAGGTCAATGTCGGGATGCACTTACGTCATCGTAAAATGGAGGAAGAATAAATATAAATCGCTAAAACAAAACAACATTATCGATTATGTTATCTGATATTCTTTCTATTTTTTTCTCGCAGTTGTGTTTATAATCTTCATATAAATTGGTACACACGCAAAAAAAGCAATCATTAAAAAATAATAATTATTTGTTCGATGAAATTAAAAGATCATCTCTGTGAGCCGATGAAATGTCGGTATCGTGTTAGTTTATATCGAAAGTTACAGTATTGGTTAGTTATACAATTTGAATGTTCCTACGTATTTATTTCGTGATAATGAACAAATAGATATAAAATCCAAATATATTATTTTCAATCGTAAACGGTAGAGAAATTATTGAATCCAGTCCTAGTCTCAGTCCCAGTCCCAGTCCCAGTCCCAATCCCAGTCCCAGTTCCAGTTCCAGTCCCAGTCTCAGTCTGTTGTGTTTAAATTAAAATCCGAAGGTAAGACGATTTTTCTTGGGTAGTCTAAAAAAAGATTATTCCATTAATTCCTCCCCGCTCCCTAAAACGAGCCATGGTCATTTAGTGCGAGTGATAAAATTTTAGAATTTCGGATCGATTATTTACTTTACTTTTTTTTTTTTAAACTTTAGAATAACTCGACTAGAGTAAATAATCCCATTTTGTTAAATTTATTTTTTAATTTACTTTTATTATTATTATTATTATTATTATTATTATTATAATTATTCTTAAACTTATAAATTCTTTAGTTTGAAAGTAACATAATCGAATAATAGTTAGTGAAAAAAAAAAATTAAATTGGTTTTTAACGGAAAATTGAAGAAACGAAAGAAAAAAGCAAGGGCAACGAGTTAATTAAGAAAACGGAATGAGTGATATTTTGCAACCTATAACACTGCCACATACACGAACACACGCGCACACTTGTAGTATACATGCTTGTAAATGCTGAAATACAAATTCATTCACACACACAAACATGTATGTATGTGTATATACATGTGTACCCAGTTATAAGAAAAATCTAACCATTAAGGTCGTGTAATTAATTTAAACCCAAAATTTTTAATTACGAAGAATCGGCCAAAAAAAAAAAAAGCAAATAATGTATATCGTACTACAAGCCTTGGCGGTTTAAAAAGTCGATTACTTTAGTCACCATCAGCAGTAACAGAGCATATACATACATTGAGAAAAGTGCATCTTTCAGTTACACAGTGCTCTCAATTATTATAGAAGATTATATATATTTATATATATATATATATATTTATATATACGATGTCTAGTACAGCTGTAACTTTATTGAATAAAGCTCTCAGTATTAACGGGATGGTTTTTGAGAAAAACGGAATGAACGATCAAAGATATCAGCAGCATAAGCGGCATCAGCATCAGCAGCGTCTTCGTAGTGCAAAATATCGTCGTGTCGGCTTGATCGTATCTTTATGTTCGTTCATATTCTGCGAGTTCGTATTCATCTTAAAAGAACCGTCGTTCGCGCTTCGAGTTAAATCGTTCACGTTTTTCGTCGAATGTTCTCAAATATTGATATCGTATTGTCTGCTATTAAGATACGCGAAAAAAGGTCTCATTAGTCGTATGATCGATCGAATGAACGATTATTATTCGTACGATTCGCCAGACGTCGACGATCGGCGACGACGACATCATCGGGTAACGATGATATCCGAATCGGAGATCCGGATTAAACGGATCGGTCGTCTAGTGGCCGTTGTGGTTACGTTAGTGTACGTCGCAGCGTTTATCGAACCTTTGTTTCGTATAGTCGCCGGTACGACCGGTAAGTCTAGTACGGTCGTTACGCTTCCGTTATGGAAACCGTGGAAAGTGAATAAGTCGTTAATCGGTTATATTTTCGGCTATCTGATGGAATTGGTATTCGCCTTTAGCGGACCATTGTTAACGCAATATTTCCTATGTTTAGCTACGTCGTTATCGACAAATTGGTTCGTCGATCAATGCGATAGTTTATTAAGGACGACCGAACTAATGAAAAATATCGAAGCTAAGGACGCGACTATAATTTACAAGGATAGACGAAATCTCGGATGGAGAATGTCGCCGAATCCAATCGCATCCGAACAATACGAGAGTAATCTTAGTAGATACGATCGATTGTTGTCGAATTTAGTTAAAAGATACAGCTTGATGGTCGAGTAAGAATTTCATGTTTTCTTTTAGTCTTGTTCTTAACAATTCTTTTATTCCTACTAGCGTCGTTTCGAAATTGATCGATCGTTGACGCGTATATGTATATATATATATATATATATATATATATATATATATATAAAATGAACTAAACGCTCTCTCCCTCCCATCTTGCTAAATTAGGCGTAATTCCTGATGGTACATGTGACGTATGCCATATTGACGACTATATTAAGCATCAAATATTGGTTTGTCCGGAATTTTTAAAGCATAGAGATGATCTGTTCTCTAATATGTTACAAAAGTGACACGCATAACCTGCGATTATTGAATTAATTATTTCAAACCTCCATTGTCTATTTAAAGTACATTTTAACTAGATAAACGTTTAAACTGGCCACAAGTTGGACCAAAAGGAAAAAAAATCGCTACACTGTGAAAGAAGGAAAGAAAAAGTTTTATTAAAATTCCTTTAAATCCTGAATAATTTATAGATAAACATGTGCCACAAGTGTTGTTAAAGTTATTAGCCAAACGATAAATAAAATTAAACTAAAATAACATAAAAAAACAACTATTAATTCGTATATTAAATTTAATTTAACACGTGAAAAAATCTTATATTATAATAACTAGTTTAACATTATACAATCAGATATGCGTTAAACTACTTTTTTTTTTTTTTTAAATAAAAAAAAAAAAACTAGTTTAACGCATATCTGATTGTATAATGTTGCGTCATTCCCACTTGCATTAAATTATAATTATCGAGAAATCAATTTCCATCGGAATGTTTGCAGATCGATAATGATAATAATCAAATTTTATTCTTTATAGCAATAAAGTGTTACCAAATCATAAGGAAATAACAACAATATTAAAAGAACGGAAGTAGAATAAATAATTATAAATAAACGGATACACTGGTCTTATGAACCTTATTACATTACCGCAGCAGTGTAAACATAGACAACATAAACGTGCGTATTCGCATGTACATAAAATATACATAAATATTTACACAATATACACGCATTAATAGTGTTTATAAGTGCCCGCTAATGCGCATAAGTTTCCTCGAGCAGCGGATTTTGTTTCAATTTAATATAATACATATTTAAAAAATACATATATATATATATATATATATATATATATATATATATATATATATATATATATATTAGAAGACGAAAACCGATTGCTATAACGCGAAAATAATAATAATAATAAATATATATACATAAGTACAAAAACACGTATTAAATAAGAATAAACTTTCTCGTAATATTCACTTAAAACTTCCTTTAAAACTCTAACCATTTACATCCATTCATCCGAATTCAGTCTATTACATACACATATATTCCCATATTCGTATATGCGTATATATAATATAAAGCAGATAGGCTCACACTATACTTTAACCACATAATACACACACACGTCAAAATGTACCTGGCACATTGAAATGTTACAAAGGAAACAACTCGGTTTGTAAACTACTTAAAGTTATATTAAGTACGTTATTCATTAAAAACATACGCTAATAATTAATTTCGTCGTCGTTTATAATTTTTAATCGATTCCTTTACCACATAAGGGGTAGCGAATTAAATAGCGTGGTTCCTGCATACATATGTTAATGTGTTCTGGTATGGAATTTATTAAATTTTGGAATCTTCGCTCTCATATCAGCTGATAATCGTCGTTATACCCGCGTGAATATTTATATTAAATCTTTTACGGTTTTTACTTTTACAAAACGTAAAAGTTCAACTTCGTACAATTGCCGCGCATTAGAATCTTTATCGTTCTTATGGAAAAATACAAGATACTTAAATGTTACATATCTATACGTACGTTCACATATACAAATATATACACATACATACATTATACACATATACACACATACATATACAACAAAATGCACACGTATACTTATACATTCGTATATATATATATATATACACAATACATATATGTACCCACATGCCTACGAATACGCGTAAACATTTTAGATACATACACACAAGTAATATGTAGATAATGATCTTAATACTAATTATAATAATTCCATTACAAATTCAACATACAGCTGATAAATAGAATATAATGTCCGCTCTCTGCGCACACCCGCGCCATCAGCGAGAATTTCACCCATGAATCATGCGAACTACATTATGCAAATTAAAGAATATCAAATACAATATTAACACACGTTGTTGAATGCTCTGAATCATTAGACTACATGCGCATTATTAATATGAAATAAGAAAAAATGTACATTAATTCGGAACATCGATAATGCCGTATGAAAAAAAAAAAAATATTTAATTTACTCGGTTAACTGGTACAAAAATTTTAGTTTACAAGTGGAACAAACATAAAACTGGAAATAATAAACACTACCGGTGGCGTAGGCAGACTTGGTTGAAGAGTGGGGTTCAAATAAAACTAAATTATAACAGTAAACCCGAGTTAAATTTAACTTTAAGTAAATAACCAAAATTCAAGTAGGTTAAAGCAATCCAACCTACCAGAGTTATTTTTATACTTATTAGACGTCGAATATGTAATTCTATTAGAAGCAATAGACGACAGAAATATTTAATATCGCTGGAACACACTAACAGTATATGTTATTGAGGACAGAGGGAGATGGTTACAATAAATTCCGCGAAAAATAACGATTTTATATTTTTCGAAGGAATAATACATTACTTAACTAAATTTAAAATTTAAAATCTATTCTTCGCATCTACAAAATCCTTCTAGTACCTCCTATATTACAAAACTATTTGTTTACTTCAAAAACAACGAAATTTAAATAAAATGAAAATAAAAATAAAACAAAATAGGTTTAACAAATGCAAAGCCGCATTTAACAACGAGTATATGTTTTCTTATTATCAGATTGATTTCAAGGGGGGTTCATATCCCCCAAAAACCTGCCCCTGGCTACGCCACTGAACACTACACTATTTATGGATAGTTTTGAATATTTTTGAAAGTGTCCACAATATAAAGATCGGTCTGTAATTTGCTGTTTTATTTCGACCGGTGTTATAATTTCTAATATTTCAGGCAATCTTCCATTTGTGACGGAATCTTTAAAAAAACCTAAGTTAAACATTAAAAAAAATAAAATAGTTAATATTATCGAAAGAAGATTTATTACATTACAGTAATAATGATAATGATAATAATTATTTTATTATTAATCTTGTTAGTACTATCGTTATTTTTATAATTTTTAATTACAGAGTTAATTTCGACGATAATAGTAAATTTTTATTATTGCAGAAATTTCGAGATTTTCAGAAGTTGGTTCGAACCAATGTACACGGCGAAGTTAACGAAATGCATCTTACAATTATGCCTAATATTTTACTGTTTAATAGCGGTACGTATTTCTTACGAGCATTATCTGGAATTATTTAATTTTTTTTTTTCATTTTTTTTTTGTAATTTAACTCATCATCATCTTCCATCTCCTATTCAGGAGGTTGTATGTTAGTTCGTTATAGTTGTGCCTCGCCATCTGTATTATTTCCGGTATTGACTTTTTTCTATTACTCCATCCTTCTTCTTTCTCTTGGCATTTTTCCCTGTATCGCTAAAACAGATCCTCTTCTCGGATTTTATGTCCAAAAATATTTCTTTTTTTGCTTCGTTAATTCTGCTTAGTAGCATTAATTTACCGATTTTACATTTATTTAATACATCCGTGTTGGTTATCTTTTCCATCCGTGATATTCTGTGTGCGTTCTCCTATAGCACCACATTTGACTACAAATTTTTATTATTAGTTAATTATATTAAGTATTTATGTATTTATAAATGTTCGTACGTACGATTTATTTCGCATCCCTGACACGTTAAGATATATTATAAATTAATTTTAAATAAATTTTAAATTAACGATTAGATTATTTCCCCATTTTTATTTATTTATCTATTTTTTCTCTTTTATAATTATAAAAACGTTAATAACATTTACTATTTTTAATATTTTCGTTCATTCGGTGCTCTTTTTACCTATCCTTCAACACGGCTTATCCTTTGGCATTTGAAAATAGTTTAATTAAAAGCTCCGTCAACTTTCGCGCAGAAAAAAACCACCTAATCAACTTCGTCTTAATTTTTGATTTTCGAACGCAATTTGCTCTTTTGTAAATCGATCCCGATAATTCTGTTGGTTTTCCGATTAATTCTTGCACTAACTTACAACTGGGGGGGGCGGGCGGTTGCAACTCGGCTGAGACAGAGTTTTTGTCCATTTTGCAATCGGTCTTCCACATCTTTCCTTATTTTCGGTCGATTCACTACTCGAGTAAACCGTCACTAATGATGCGATATATTTGAAACTCCTTGTTGAGAGAATGATCGTATAAACGTGCCGCTCAAATTTAACCAAGTATTTATTTCACACGAGTAGTCTCATTACTAATATTACGTATATTGTTATCGGTGGACGAATTGGGGTGTACTGGTTGTGAATCAGTGTAAAAATATCGATCATCATCTGCACTTTATTCGCCAGAGGCTTATCAAGCTATCGCGGTTAAAGTAAAAATATTTAATACTGAAGAAGTAACTATTACACCACTCTATTGCCATCCAAAACATTACATACCAGATGATGAATTTATAAGCTTATTTAATCATCGAGGCAGTAAATTTATATGCGGAGGAGACTACAATGCGAAGCACCCTCATTTGGGATCAAGAACTCCAAGTAAAAGCAGGGAGAGCAATTCTTCCGTCTCAATAGAAAACTACGCTTAGTGTCGTTTCGCCATTTTCACCGACTTATTGGCCAAACATACAAATCGGTTACCTGACGTGTTGGATTTTTATTTCACCAAAGGAATAAATAATTTGTACAAAAACTGCTCTACCATTACAGATTTGTCATCCGACCATGTACACATCTTTCAACCCAGCATCATAGAGAATGGACAACATACAGAGAAAATTATACAACGTAATAGCTGTGTCATTCAGTATTGTCGAAATTACACGTACATCACACCGAACAAACTTCGTGCATGTATTAAAGGCCTTCAAAACAACAAGGCCCCAGGAGAAGATGGCATTACAAATAATATTTTGAAACATCTATCAAAAAAAGCACTCTTACTACTTTTGTATATATATAATTCTATGCTCCGGCTATCATACTTTCCCAGCAGATGGAAAAAATCGATAATTGTACTTATTCATAAACACGGAAAGCCAGTTACAGATGTTTCGTCCTATAGACCAATAAGTTAAGAAGAAGAAAAAGAAGAAGCAGTGTATTTCTTATTATTAAGTTACATGCACATAAGCATATTAAATTTAAAAAAATGAACAATTTACCCGTACCGAAATATAAAACAAAAATTCTTCCCAGGCAAACAAAAAATAGAAAAGCTTATATGATAGGCTTATAAATATCAAATGTATAATTTACAGGAAAAATTTGTATAAAAAACCTGTTCCAATCTATTAGAATAAAATTATAACTTACTCTATCACAATATAATATCTTAAAAATATCTTACGTCTATTTGCTGATACTAGAACTAGAATTTAATAGCCGGCTTACTATAAACAGATATGTTTTATACGTCTGTTACCTGTTATATCTGTGTTGCAGAGACTGGTTAATCTCCTATCGAATGTATTAGTACATTATCAGATGAGCTGCAGTTGGCGAAAAAATTTTTCGCTGTATTTTTAATGATTTCCTGTATGTAAGGAAACGTTAAAATATCATGCGTAGATTTAATTTTAGTAAATCTTGGTTTATTCGAGATAATTCTTAAACAATGATTTTGTAGTCATCTGATTTATACTGCTATTGCTAGTCCAGACCGGGCTCGCATACAATAATTTTGGTAGAATAACTTTTTAGTAAATGAGGAATTTGTTTTGCGCCGATAATGCAGACTTTTTGTTAAATATCGGAAATAGACAACCCAATATCGTTCTATTTACGCAATCATTAATATGCCTCGTAAATGTAAGTCGTCTATCTATAGTTATGCCTAAATATCTTACATTTTCCTTCCAATCGAGGTAATTTGACTCGAACGAAGTGATTAAGTAGAGGCCTATGTCTAGTAAAAATTATTGCTCAGTTTTTTTATCATTGACTTTAATTTTCCATTTGTAGAAAAATTTTGATATTTTATCAATTGCACTTGTTAGTCTGTTACGGATTGTGTCAATTCTATAAGAGGATACCATTAAAGAAGTATCATCAGCATATAGGTTTATGTCTACTCTCGGAATGGTTGGCAAGTCATTCAAATAGAGTATAAAAATGAAAGGACCTAGAATGCTCCCTTGAGGTACCCCAGCTTTAATAAATCTCATGTTAGATTTATGGTTTTTTATAAATAAGTTTATTGAATACATTCGGAAAAGTATTTGAAAAGCTGCTCCAACCGCTTCTTCATAGCATGACGAATACACATGTCCCATATCATCAGTTTGGATTTAGACCAAAACATTCGGCTATTCATCAATGCCATAGAATCGTTGATGCAGTCGAATCTGTCTTACAGCGCGGAATGTATTGTTCAGCAGTGTTTCTAGATATAGCCAAAGCGTTTGACCGCGTTCGGCATGACGGTCTGCTGTACAAAATGCAGAAAATTTTCCCGGTCGAAATATTTTAAAATCTTATTTAAGCGAGAGATCATTTCGAGTAAAAATAAATGGCGTCATGTCCAGTCAACGAAAAATCTTAGCGTCGGTACCTGAATGTAGTGTACTCGGTCCGCTTCTTTATAATATATATATATACGGCTGATATGCCGACTACAATGTTTACTTTTCAAGCTACGTTTGCAGACGACATTGCGATACTAGCTAGTCAGGAAACTCCTCACGAAGCCTCAAGATATATACAACATCATTTATCGTTGCTTCATAAATGGGCTGCTAAATGGAGGATAACAATTAATGACCAGAAATCATCGCATGTCACATTCACAACTAAACGTGGAACATGTCCATCAGTAAATTATGGCAATCGTACAATACCGCAAGTACAAACGGTAAAATACCTCGGATTAACAATATGGAATCTACATATCATTAATACCAGGAAAAAGTTAAAGCTATTGCTGAAGACCTTATACCCATTGATGGGAAGGAAATCTAGACTCAGTCTTAAAAACAAAGTTATGCTATATAAAACTATAGTAGCTCCTATATGGAAATATGGTCTAGAAATATATGGATCAGCCGCTGAAACGCACCTCAATAAAATACAGTCGCTGAGAATTATGACTAATGCGCCATACTATATTCGTAATAGTATAATTCAGGATGATCTGAATGTGCCCTTGGTGACGGCGGTATTTAAACAACAGTATCGTAGAGTGTACAGCGCACTTAGAGATAATCCAAATCCATTAATAACGCGCATGCATACTACTAGACTTCCTGACAACCCGATCAGAGGACTAAAGAAACACCAATGCCGAGACGTGCTTACAACTGATTAATAATAATAATAAACCAGGGCTTAGATAACAAAATTTTTAAATAATGATATATATATATATATATATATATATATATATATATATATATAAAAACGATTACGTCTATCGGGATGTGTTGTTATTTAACTAGATACTTAAAACCATCCATTGCGTTGATGACCAAAGAGTCGGTATGCAAAAAAAAAAATAAAATATATATATATAATATTAATATAATTATATGTATATCTTCCTTTATTTATTCATTCTATCATTACCAAAAAGAAGTATATTTACCTATGAAGTACAAAAAAGAAAATGTGTTTATCGCACGAGTAAATCGCGACAGAACTATAAAAAATGATTAAGGAAGAATAGACGAAGAAAAATCGCGAACCGTAGATTGAACCTACATCTTCCAACAAAAGTCGAACTAAACAGATTAAGAACGATGGTTGGTGCGAACAGGAGGCAACACGATGAAGTGAAGAACCTCGAATTCTTCTTGCATGTATGGCGAGGAACAATCTAAACATCTTTTCGTCTGTTGCCCGTGTAGGTTCGGTTTCGACGATTTACCAAAGCTGGATGGAAGCAACGCTCCGTTTGCGGTGTACTGAGCAAACACAACGCGTAAAGATCATTTTCCTGTTACGAAGAAGAAGGAGATAGTAATCGACGATGTTACTCCTATTGCGCCTTATTTAGATTTTCCGTCTACTATTATAAAGCCACTCGTAATGGGACTGGCTATGGTTAAATGCCTTTACAATTATACGTAAAAAATCATTACGAAACGCCGTTCCTAAAGCCGTTTTTGGTTTGAAATGTAGTAGATAAATTAATTCCTGAATTTATTTATGCGTTTCGAAGTTATCATCTATCAAATCGAAATCAAAATACCTTTATCCAGGAATTACGAATATAAATAAATTATTATAAACTAAATTTCCTCGGCCTATAAAGAGCGAATGTTTCCTTTAACCGCTCCCATTTCTTTCTATTTATGGTTACACTTTTTCGAAATGATTTCGATTGAGGAAATTATTAAAATCGTCCTTCCACCTACCCCTTTGATGACCAATTCTTCTCTCGTGATTCGAGTGATACCAGAAGGTGCTCCTCTATAGGTCCGTCGATCATCTTTTAACCTAGTCACATGGTCGACCCATTCCCGAAGTTATCGTCTACTTCTGAGTTTTTTATTTCAACAACGCGCTATCCTCTCTACTCTCCGATAAGAATGTACAAGAATTTTTCGAATATTTCTACCGTATGATCTCTATCGTCAAACACTATAGACCCGGCTCCTATTTAAATTCCTTTTCTATATTTCCTACCTGCTTTCTACTAGAAATGTGCGAGTTTATAACATTTTGTACTTTTCGCCTTAAATAGCGATGTTGTACTAATTATAACGCGCGTTTTTTATTTTACCGCTATAAATTGCGAATTTGAAATAAATAATATTAATTATTATGTACAAACCGTTAATTGAATTCCGATATTGAAGTTATTCATTTCGACTGGTAGAAAACGTGTAAAAATGTTCGAATAAAATGTTAGTATATAATTTTTTATTTGATTTTTTTGTTGTTTGTCGTTTTAATTAATTTTGTTCGTTACAGGCGCGGGACACTATCGACGTCAATTATCCATTCTTCGGTCTAAATGCCGTTTGCGAATTATTCTTTTATTGTTACATGGGAGAGAAAATATTATCTTTGGTACGTGCGTTATATTAGGAATTATCGAATAACAATATAAATTTTAGTTTTTATAATTTTTCAAAATATTTCTTTCTGATACACGTGTAATATTATATATAGTTTGTGCGAACCGGTTTTAATTACCTTCGTATTAGTCGCTCGATCATCATGTGCTATTACTATTAGTAGAGAAACAAAATTACAACCGTGTGAATTCTGTAAGTGCACGTCGTGAGTTTCAATTTCGGCCGCCTGTTGACTAGAAAACAGAACTCACAATACACGGCTGGTATAAACTGGAAGGTTTAGTCGATGTTAAATAAATAACGTTGAATACCTTACCGCAGTTGCAACAATTAACTGTCAGCATTTAAACCATAACAAACGAATGTATACAGAGCAATGGGCATACCGGTTCTTCTTTATGGAGGAGAAACATAGCGGATAATGAAGAAACAGGTGAAGAACCTAGATACGTGTCATCAACGGTGGAGAATTCTTCGATTATGATGGGTTGACCATGTATCAGATGAAGAAGTACTATCTAGAACAAATTCAATAAGTCAGATGGTGGCAGCAAAACGCATGAAATGGACGGGACACGTGCTCAGAATGGACAAAGATCGGATTTTATAAAGGATTGTTCTGATTAATGGTAAGCCACCGCCCGGTAGACCACCACTACGTTTTAAAGACGTCATTGCGGATGAATTAAAAAAAGTCGATATCCAAGCGAAAAAGAACACTTGGGAAAACAACTCCCAAAATCGCAAAGTGTGGATCGACACTGTAAAAAAATTAGAGAACATTAAAACGTTGCCGATAAAGAAATATAACATCAAAGAAATCTTCGGGGTAGATCGAAATGTAGCCCGCCAGCTATGTAATCGAATAGGTTTGGTCTCTCATATGCGGCGCAATCATTGATAAGATTGGTTGGAAAAACTCATACTCGATATCGGGTGATATTATATAATGATGATATATATATATATAATATATATATATATATACTTCAGACTTCATATCAGAGAATGATGCTGGATATAAGATTATCAGATCATAAAAAGAATGCACGGATACGTGAACAAGCACGGTTGGATGATGGTGCAGTGGAGCGGATGGTTACAACAAAAAAAAAGTTGAGCTGACCACGTGGCTCGAATAGAAGACAAAATAGATAGTCAAAGCGGATCTTACGTTGGTGGTCAACAGACAAAGAAACTGGGCGGTGGCAAACTGATATAGGTTTTGGAAAGCGCAGGATAGAAGTGAGTGGAAGACGTTGGAGAAAGCCTTCATTCAGTATTGGATATACAAAGCCTTATCGTGATCGTGTGATATATATATATACATACATTGTGAAGAACAATGTTTTTTTTTTTTTTTTAAATAAAAGGAACAATAAAGTTGTTAGTAAAAAAATTACAGGTTGCTGTTAGAGTTAAAATATAAATAAATAATAAGAAATAATTTATAACAAAAACGGAAGATATTTAGAAATGAAAAATGATACCGACTGTAGTCATAAGAGGAAATATTGAAAGAGGAACAAGTGAAAGATTAAAAAAAGGAAATGAAAAAGGAAGTTCAGTTTAGTATATAATTTGGCATATATATATGTGTGTATATATATTTATATATTTATATATATAAAAAATGCAAATTTAATTTTTGTAGTTTTACAAGTACCTTGTTAACTTTCCTTACCTTATTATATATCTTCCATCTTCTTTTTGATTTTCGTTATATCTTTCATCTTATTTTTGCTTTTCGTTAAATTTTTCACTACTACAGATTTAGTCTTCGGTTATTGTTTATCCGAACGTCGTCTTCTGCACCCTCGATTCTGTGCGATGTCGACAACAATTGCTCCTCGTGTCTGTTATCTTTTAGACAGTTTCGCGTCTTTTTTTTCATGTATGTTGTTCATTATCTTTTTTTCAATACGTTTTAAAAAACTTCATTATTTGCGATTTTTACTTTGAACGTAATAATGTTATTCTATAAAAGCTATACACGTCGAAATTGCTAATTGCTGGAGTGAGATTTTGACGAAATTTCGTATATAATAAAAATCTATATCTATATTCTTCAGTTTAGCCGGACGCCATTTATTAAAAATACTTTGATGCAGCTTATTTATAATTTTTCGTATTATCATTTTATATTATTTTCTTTCTACAGGATCAGATTCGAAGATGATACAGAATTGTAATATTTTTATTTACACTAGTATTTTCAATCGATATGTGAAAGTGTGTGTGTGTGTGTGTTTGTGTATATGTCAATCGACATGGGAAAGTGTGTGTGTGTGTTTGTGTATATGTTAATCGAATCTGTTGCAATAGCGTATATAAGTATAAGCTCAGACTATATATATATATATATATATATATATATATATATATATATATAAAATTATTATTAATTAAAATATTCAAATTGATTGCGTTATTTTTCTTCGTTTTTTTTTCTTTTTTGCTTACGACCGTTTTGTAAACGTACATACGTGTATACACGAACATGTATATACAAAAAATAAATAAATGATCGGATTTATTACAAATGTATCTCATGTAGAAGATAACTTTACGAACATAATTGCTCGAGTTTAATTTATTGATAATTATATTATTCGATCGATTGATTATTTTCGTTTAACGTTTCAGAACGATAAATTACGATACGGCATTTACGATACCGCTTGGTACCGACAGCCCAAACGGAACGTGCGCACGATATCCGTATTGTTAGATCAGTTTGTTAACCGTCCGATGAGATTACGCGGTTGCCTTATCTATTCGGCTACGCTGGCTACGTTCGCCAGCACCATACGATCGTCTTATTCGTATTACAGTATTCTAGGTAGAGCCCTTAATTAACCTTCGAAATATTCACAGTAATTAACTTAGGATATCGTGCTACAAACATTTCACTGATGAAATTTAAAAAAAAATCTCTGTGCACCACGGAAAAAGTGAAACTTAAAGACGTTTTCCTAAAAAGACACTTATTTAATAAACTCACGATTTTATATAAATTTTATATAAATTTTATATAAATTTCACAAAGAAAAGCAACACGCTATTTGCTATGCTTAACTTGACGTGGCCGCGACTCAAATCTACGTCGCACAAACATCTCCTTCGTGCAGCGAAGATTTGAACGAAATAATATAAGTGCGCGCATGCGCGAGAGAAAGTATACAAACGCAAAAATTTTATTTGTTAATTTCTGTACTTGTTCGTACGTATGTATACGTAAACTGAATATACACCTATATATATATATATATTACAGAATGTGGGAAAGAGTGGAGGAGCCCGACTACACTGTGAGAATAGGCCCGTCTTCTATATGTGTATAAGCTTTTGGCTCGACGGGCGAACTTCCCGTATACAACGCGCCAATAGAAGTTTCACTTCAGTGCTCGAACGTAATTATTATTATACGAAGCTGATGACGTAGTAGGACAATAACGTAATATAAGACCGGATCCGATAATAATGACGGATAAACTGAATCATAATTTAAATATACGCGAACTGAAAAAAAAATATTGAAACTTACTTTCGTTATTTTCCATGAAAAATTCCACAAAGAATCCGCATAGGAAGCAAATTAACGACTTAATAAATAATTAAATGAACCATATTGTATAAAGTTAAAACTCTTAGTACGTATCGATATAAATAAATCGCTGGAATTGACTTAAAAATCGTTAGAAAAAAAAATGGAATAGTCTTTATTCGCTAATTATTGCATCTATAAGAACTGAAATGACGTTCCCTATTGCTATCGATCCAGTCAACAATCCACCACAGTATGCCTTGTGCGGTGTCACTTTTACCGCTTATTACGTCCTCTTTATACATATATATATATATATATATATATATATATATATATATATTTTGGGGGGGGTTACAGCCTACCTAGCGTGATACTGTACTAACTCATATTTCTATATACTCGGACAACTTCTCTAGAAATATCGCTATAAACAGATGTAAATTTTCAAAATGAAGAAGGGATAATACGTTATAAGGACAACGATTATGAGACGCGCGCAGTAATTTAAGGCACAGTTAAGAGCGTAATGTTAATTCGAAGAACAGGTGATCAGGATTTTGCACGTTCAGAATTTAGAGGACAGTAAGGAGTTTCTCTAATAAGGAACAGCCGGTCCGGCAACAAGTAATGCCGTACAGTTTCTCTCCGGCTAATGTTTTTAAATAAGTAGAATCATGAAAATCTAGGAAGAGACTGTTGCAATTTATACCTCCCACAGATCCTTATTGAACCATCCGACTTCTATTTCTCCTCGCTGATAACATCGACGCCCTCTCCAATCTAATTCTTTCCCTACATAAAACAGCCCTCTGCTACTAAATCTAATATATTATTCCTTTCGTGCCTCTACTCATTATTAGTAGCTGCACACGGCACATTAATCTGAATAATAATAATTGACGTAAAAATTATATTTCATTGTTCTGTATTTTTTTATTTTTTCTACCCGTCACAGCGATTTCAACAAATTTTAAACTAGCGTTCTTAATTGTTTTTGTTTTCAAGTGTATTATATATTATTTATGGGTGGATAGCGTTGATCCGCTGTTAAGTATTATAAACTCAATTTTTTACGTGTTCTAAATAAACGTTCATTTATACTCTTTGTGAAAGTTAATCTGGTCTGGTGTAAAACCGCGATATCTGAAGGTTTCCAGTCAAAGTGTTCATTTTTGATTTCGATATAGTTATTTAAAGCGTGTTTACGTCTTGCAAATATTACGGTTTTAGTTGTCGTTAATTTTATTTTACATGTGTAACAAAATTCAGATATTAATGTAGAATATTGGAAGATATTATTGAAAAAATCAAATTACGAGCGGTTGATATTAAACGATCATCATCCGTTATAATCGAGTTTCTCAGTGACTCGATGTAAATATGTTTCGAAAAGGTTATTATATGCGAGATGAAGAAAGAATGAAGACAACGTTAATTCACCTGATACTAGGATTAGAAATCGACTTAATGTCAGCGCTGATGCTGCTAGTCTATAATGTACCAGTCTGAGATGAGTGTGTGTGTTACGAGTTGTATACGGTGTGTTCGTTTAAACATATACATTTGTACACATGTTGAACATCATATTGTTCATTTACTTTTGTTTAGCACAGTTATATTACGTAAGTAACAATTAAATATTTTTAAATACATACGCGGCAGTTTTTCATAGTTATCAAATTTATTTTCCATAACATATGCACGTTAATAACTTTTAATGTTTCGAGCGGGCTTGTACTACTAGCCACCAGAGTTGAACTAAATCACAAGCCTCAGTGTTAGTTCTTCTTACAAGCACTCCTTAATCGGAACTTTAGGCTCTCTATAAGGTGTTGCTCTTATTTTTGCTAATATATATATATATATATATATATATTGGAAGTTGATAAATTGGTATTGAAGAACTGGAATCCGAAATGTTGGTCAAAGAAAGTTACGTTTGTAGCACGGTAGTATAGCCGAAATGAATTAGATGAACTTCAGTTAACTTTGAATAACTTTCATCCTAATATGAAATTTACCGCGGAAGTGGAAAAAATTATGTTTCATCTTTCTCGATGTTTTAGTTAGAAGAAATATACATATTACGCATGTTTCACCAGTGCTTATCGCGAAAGTACAGATGATGAACTTTGTTTATATAACAAAACTTAACCGAAGTCAAAATTTCGGTATATTTGAGAGCCCAGCATCTGTGTGATAATAAAGAGTGAATTTGAAAATTTTAAGGTGTCTACGGTTTATCATAGATATGGAAGAAAAAAAAGCTGATAGATTTATTAACAAATTCAGTAACAAACCCGATTGATAGATAATAAGGATGAATATATTACCACGATAAACCGCGTGTAAAACGAACAAAACAGATGAAATTGTGCCAGTGTTAGTTGGAAATAATATTAGAACCGTGTTTGTAACATACAAGAAGATAAGGAACTTGTTATGAGGTCATAATTCTGTAAACATGATTAGTTCATTCGAAGAAACCGGCTACTTTTTTCGATTCAGAATTAATTATAATAGAAAACTGTTTACGAGCAAAAATGACTACAGATAGGGACAACGCTTTCTCGCTTTAAGTATAAAAGTTTGTGCATTAAGAAAAAAGATGTTTATGAAATTGTTGATTTTTAAAATTGTAATTTATAATACGTTTTCAACGAAAACCAGTACTGAAAATACGAATTTGTAAGAGGTTACCTTTATCGGTTATATCGTAAAAATGGCGTGTATAAATAAATATTTTTAAATTTTGTATTAGTTTTAAGGAAGAAGTGTTTATGTGTATACCGTTAATTATAGATATTTATAACACAGCGCTTGTACCTGATTTTGAATTGAACCGATTACGCAATTTCGTCAACTTGATCTTCCAAAAAAATGTAATTCTTTGAAATACCACAGCGAGCAGCCGGAAAATTTTGATTTACTTATTACTGTCACGTTTATATGTGCCGCGAAGTGTACGCATTTTTTTATTTCTTTTTAACTTGCTCCTCTGTTAGGACGAGTATTTCAATCATTTTTTTTTCAATCTCTTGTTTCGTCTTATTCTTAACCGTATAGTCTCTTTAGATATTTTAATTTTCATAATTGCGGACATCCTCCGTATAGCGATATAAATTCTAATAAAAATTCTTAAACAAATCGTTAATCTAAATTTTTGTCGAAAAATGTTAAACGCGGTTTTTATAAGACCGTATAACGTCATTTAATTTGACAAACGTGTGTGACATTTGACAAATTGTTTGATCGCTAACAACGTGCTTAAGTTCGTATCCAAATCCGCAGCAACAGTTTTAGAAAAATACCTTCACGAGTATTGTAATAATTGAAGATTGATTCTCATACATATGATCCATTAGACGGCGGAGATTTTCTTTCTCTCGCGTATGCACGCATTATTTTCTTGTGTATGTGCAACGTTTGAGAATGAAAACATTTCAATCATCGCCGGGTCAATTTAATATTAAATAAATAAGGGAAAAAATTGATAAAATCTAAATATTCCTTTTCCCAAAAAATTGTCTCAGTAGTTAGGTGCGACGCTTTAATTCGTGGAAATAAAATAAATAATCGCATCGGGATGATAATCGATAATAGTCGATATGTGTAAATTATGCTGTTATTCTAACGCGTGATCTGTGTACGGGTTCCGGTACCTGCTCGATAATTCAGTCGAGAAGTACATACAACTCGCATAGTAATGTGAAGAAATGAACAAAACTAAAAACTGATTAGGCTTCAATTACAATTAACCTAGAAACGGTGAAGAGGGTAGGTAAATTTTAAGTTAAAAGCAGATGCGCCCAAGACCGATCGGTATTTAACAACACGAAGAATCTACTATGCGATAAATGCTTCTAGTGCTACATCTCTACCCTATATTGCTGTACGGTATATAGAAGCGGGCGCACTCGATAGGCAAGTTGAACGATACGAAGCAACAGAAATATGGATGCTCAAGATCTCGCGGACTTGTAAATTACCGAATCAGGAAGTCTTACAAGTGGCCAAGTCGATGAAAAATAAATGGATAACAGGGAAGAAAATAGAATACGATGCAAGCTCTTACAACTTATAATACGAGAGTGAAAATTAAGGGGAAAAGATGCGCAAGAAGTCGCTGAACAGACTCGATCAAAAATTATTTTCTTAAATCCTCCAATTTATATAATCTAATTTAACAATCCGTACTTCCAATTTATTCTTCCAACTTTCTACCGATACTCACTAATCCTACGTTCTCTCCTTTCCCGTGCCTGCAGTACATGGCACGTAAATCTACAGGTAATCTACAGGTAATCTACAGGTAATCTACAGGTAATCTACAGGAAGGTAAAAATTTAACCAATGTCATCTCAGTTTAGGAACTCACGCATTATGCAAGTGAAAGATGGGTATATAATTGCAATTGTGATCGTCAACGCCCTTAAATGGTATGACATTAAAAAGACATATATGTAAAAAAAAAGGAAGAATCCTACGTCAAACAATAGAGTCCAAGGTTTGTATGTCGACCCACGGATATTTTCTCTGTCTGTTACTTACGTCCTAGCGAGCTGCTAGATACTTACTTCGATGGATAAGTTAGCTATAGAGGACTTTTTCTTTTCCATGATCCGATTACACCATGCGACGCCTTTTATTTTTCAATAGACGCGATCATTCTGACGATATGTTTAATAAGTTTTTTTTCTGTGTTTTTCTTATATTACCTTTAGAGACGGGGAGATACGCCAATATTGTTCTTCAAAATGCTAACCCTTTCAATCGGGTTTTTCCCGATGTGGCGGTCGTCTACGTAAATTTCAATTTAAAGGCATCTCGACAGAATAAAAAGAAGTCGGAGTAATAACGTCGTCCAAACACGGTAACGAAGCAAAAAGTTCAATAAAAATAAAAATTTTAAAAAACCAGATTAAACCTAGCGAAGATGAATTTTGGTCTCTCTCTCTCTCTCTCTCTCTCGAATTTGGTCGGAGTTGAATATAATTTAACTGGCGAAATTTCGCGCGTTTAATTCTTTTTCGAAAATTTAATTTCGCGATATAGGACGACGCTCCTTCGGCGAATGAAAATCCAATGCGAAGCTAAAAAATATATATAAAAAAGAAAATTTAATTTTCGCTCGAGGATTCGACACTAGAAAAGGAATTACAAATTCGTTGTTTGTTTACCTTAGTGTCGAACGAGAATGTACGTTCGTTTATAAAGTTCAAAAGTTTTAAGGAGAAATTGAAGAGATCGGAATATCAGAGTGGAGACGAAGCAGTGTAAAATCAAACAATATTAACGGATATAATAAATTGTATGAAGATAAAATAAACGCGGGTAAAAAAAAATTAACGCCGAAAATGGAAAATATTTATAAGAAATCATTAAAAAAAAATATATAAATTTCGTCAAAAAAACATAATTCATCGAATTATTATGGAAAATTAAAAAATTATGTAAAAAATTATGCACATTACACACGTATAAGCTATTTCGAAATTTAATTTCAGATTTATTTTTCTAACTTTAAACATTTATTCGATGAAAGAATTTATTCATTCGCACATATATAATTACGAACATTTTACGTATACACGTATATATCATATATCCTGTTTGTACTGTGTAACAAAATTTTAAGCAATCGATAAAATTTTTTTATTATATACAAAGAAAATTAAATTATTTATTCGTTTTTAAAAATAAAAAGATGAAATTTGATTTAAAATTTTTTGTTGACTTGTTCTAGTCCAGTCGGATGCCGAGCAGAATAATGAAGAGTGGAGGGGTGGAGTTTATATATATATATATTTATATATGTGTATATGTACTGTGACGTTTCTGCACATTTGTCCAGTAACAAAATATGACTTAAAGATTAAAATTTTTTAAAAATTGTTGAGTATTATCTATTCTATCCAAGACGGTAAGGTATAGTGTAGCTTATGAAATATTTATACTACAGGCTAAGATGCAATGGTACGCAATTATGTATACGCTAATGTTCTGCGCGCTATGGAAGCATAATTCGTTGGCCGCGAAATTTACTTATAATATATGACAAAAAAATTTCGATTGATGCATTTTATAATAAGCGCAAATGAAAACCAGGTGATTTTCGACGACGATATCTGGATCGCACGACGAATGCGTTAATTTTAAGTGAAAAAAACGTACGTGATATTATTGACGCGTTTAAAGGCGATATAAAATACGAATGAACCGAGTGCTGGTTCCTTATATTATAAAGAATATTGAAGAACTAAATTCGTTTAAATAATGATGACACAACAGGTCTCAAACACAGAAACTTTACTGCGAACACTATCAGACAGATCAGAAACCAAACAGAGGTGACCGCACAAACCAAAGACATTAAGTTATCCGTATCGAAAGAATTGTCATTTTCTGAAAATTATATCTTGGCAGGTCAATCTATGTTAAGATAAAAATTGTATATTGACTTCTACGAAATTTGTTCAGATCTAAAGGGATAGTGAATTATTCACTATTTGAAAAGCCTTCTGAACTGGCGTGCCTGCAACTTGAAACCGTATTTTTCGTTTATACCACCCGATCCGTCCCTTCGAAAAACTAGACAGTATTGTAGCCAGTTAAGGTGCATCATCAAATTATTAGTGTGTCGACGGACAGCTAGACAGATTTCTTCCGTTAGAAATCTACCCCGTCTGTGGGCGAGATTTCCCGTGTTTCCTTTATTACACTTGAGACATGAGGTGTGCATAGGGGCCCGAAAACTTATTACCCTAGATGATGCCAGTATCTGACAAGTATGCTTCTTGTTGGGAGTAGTAGCCGTAAATAAAGGTTTCACTGAATGAAAATTGTCCTTAATTATCAGCTTGGCTTTCGGATCCGAGACGATGGTAGGTGATTAGTTTGGACAGTAGCCGCGTAATTTCTCAATTGCCTCAAAGGAATTTTAGCTGGAAAACTCTCCAGGTCTTTGGAAGGAACGGGTCGGCGGTATAAACATAAAGAGATAATTAGCTCTCAATTTATCGATTCGGGGAAGATTTTCAAATAGTGAATAATTCACTGGCGATGCAATTTAGGATTTCGGAGTTGTGCCAAGCTAATCATCTACCAATACTTCTGGTTCGAATCGAGTTGGTAATCAATGAAAATTGACATTCGGTAAAACTTTGTGTAGAGCATCGTCGCTCCTAACAAGAAACAAATACTTGTATCATTTTTTTAATTAATTTGTAGCGATTTTTATTAAAATAAACAATAAAAAAGGAAGTTAAAATAACTGAAAGTTTTATAGCCATTTTATCTTTATAAATATTCACTCGATAATGGCCGAAAAATCGTTGCGCTTTTTCAATAAAGAAAAAACTTTTAGTGATTTTAACTTGTCTTTTGTTGTTTATTTTTCCAATCGTCCAACTGGAATTTAACAATCGTGTCTATGTAGTCACATATCGAACGCAGCCAACCTTTTTTTTTTATGCTCCCGTTACACCAGAATTCATTAGTCTCTCGGATACTACTCGATTTCGTTTCCTCACTCTCTCTCTCTGTTAGCGGGAAGTTTTTAGATATTTCAAGTGGAAAACGTTACTTAATTATTGTCTTTCCTTATTTTGTAAACATCGTTGTGTTTTCTTCTAGATGTTTGAATTAATTAATAATAGATAAACTAAAATAAATTATAATTTAAAATATCGCCTAAAATTTAAGTAACAGGCAACAACCCAGTAATTTAGAACTAGAGAACGGTAAGAGCGATTATTTATATGGTTATAGATTTCTTTGTTAACTTTAAATCATTATACTCGGATTTCATGTTTTACGAGTATTATCTAATCACGAGAAAACCATTTTTAACTAGGTTTTCGTTAATTTTTCTTTCCCAACTTCATCAGCTTAATTTTATTATTATTCTTTTAAATTTATTAAATATTTAACCATTTACAAAAGATTAGTTACACACACGTGTACATAGAGGAATTATTATTATTATTATTATTAATGTAAATTAACTTACTATGTGCAGAAATTAAGGCCTCAGAAATACGAGAAACAGGAAGTTAAATCAAGGAATAGAGACGGGACATGCGTAAGAACATGATTAGGTTAGTTAAAGTCATCTTTGAAGAGAAGAGGAATCGAGGATTGAGAGATATACTCGGGAATTATGTTATGAGTGAAAATTACGAATTGTTAAATAATTTCTAAATAAAGCTTTCCAAGCAGCTATTTTCAGTTATTAATAACTTAATCGATAGTATAGCAATAATGAAATAAAACATAATAATAATAAAGGGTGATATACAAAAAATATAATAATACTTCTCGACTATAAACAACTGAATTATGTTAGAGCTCGTTTCGAACTAAAATGCTTGTCGACAGATGCTTTTTTTTTTAATTGTTCCTCAATTCCGACAAGTGGATAGGGTAAATATATTTGTGAAATGTGTTTATAAAGAAGGAATTAGTGTGCAAAAAAGAAAAAAAAAAGGAGTTGTATACATGAGCATATTATGTTATGATACATGGTTAACATCAGCTGTGTGTGTGTCTGTGATGCCAAGTGTACTTAAAAATAGAGTGGAAAGGAGGGATGAATAACATAGTTCCTCCGACCACACGTGTGTGTGTGTAAGTGGTTAAGCTTAAATTTATATATACAAGCTTAGAGAAAAATAATATACAAGTTTATTACAAACGCACGCCTATAATAACTTATGGTACTAAAGATTATTACATAAAGAATTTTCAGAAGTATATTGAGCAGAGGTAAACACAGTTTTATGATATGGTTCAGAATTATTGGTATGACGTTCGAATTTGTTTTTATTGGAATTTCTATTGCCCTGAATCACCTAGGATGAATTTTCTTTGCATCGTCTTTCCTACAAATGTTTTTTCCATATTATTTCGGTTTAGGATTACTAATCATTTCAGTTTTAAACTAATTGTTATATAAACTCATTCACTTATAACTGAGAATTGTGTTGTTATGATAATTATTGCGTTTTATTTCTGTTTATTATGCACTAACTATTTTTTGTTTATTATGTACATTTTGTAATGTACAAGCGTAATATTGAAATCAGTTGAAATTTAAAATTATTGTTATTATTAACTGACGTAACGGCTGGAATGTTCCGTTAAAAATAATTTAACAATTACTGTTTTTTACTCATAACTTGATTGTACAGGTAAAAGTTTGAATAATCCGAAATAATAATGCATATATCGTAAGATTCGATTTTCTTTAGAATTATTTTTCAACCTTACTTACTTTGTAAAATTAATGATGTTTGTCTAGGTCTTTATAGACATCTAAAATAAATTGTAAAGTGTACGTTGTAAATATATCTATATCTATACATATATATATATTTATATATATATGAAAGACTTACTGAGGTATTATCCATAAGGTCGAATTTTGTTTCCTTGTATTCCCTCGGAACGCTTTTTAGATCCTAGTAATGTTTAGCTTACAAAAAAAAACTGTCCCGAATTTCAATATTCTCTCGAGTTGAGTGGTTTATCTTGTACAACCACCGTCCCGTTTGAAACGGACCAGCTTATAGTAAAGGCTAATAGTTCGGAGCGGTTTTCGTTTGATATCGTCGTTTTCACTATCTAGACACCCTCTGGTGGCTTGGTTTTAATGAGTTATCAATTATTTAAGTATCAAATAAACTGCAGCAGTTTTAACACGTATCAATAAATGATATGGGAACAAAAACGCCTCTCGTATACGTATATTTACGTAATAAATCCTTTTATAATGCGGAAATCCCGCGATTTAAATTCTTCCTATAGAACGACTCCGTAAGTACAACATTTAAAAAAAAAAAAAGATGGGGTAAGTACATTGTTTAAAAGAAGTACAAATACAGTCGAAATAACAGATTGTCCAGAATCCGTCCGATTAAGTTTAACTACGAACAGATTGTATAATAAGCCATGGCACGTAATAGATTTTGTACGTTAAAAAAATTAGGTGTAAACGATATATTATTGAATCTTTTTTCAATGTGTGCCATAATTTTTTTTAGCTATTTCTATTAACAACATAATTGAATGGTCGGATAAATGGAAAATCGTTATCAATAAAAATGCAATCACATCATATTCACTAAACGACGTATTGCGCGTGATAAATATAATAAATTCAAAGTTATTAATTAAAAGCGAGTCTACTAAATATCTCGGTGTTCATTTGGATGAAACATTAACGTGGGCGAAACATATAAAAGCCAAGAATATCGAGCTAGAACTTAAGACGAAACAATTGTATTGGCTGTTAGGACCTAGTTCGCAATTGAATATAAATAATAAGTTAATATTGTATAAAGCTATATCGAAGCCGATATGGTTGTATGCAGTAGAACTATGGGATGTGCTTACTAATGTGGAGAATCCGGCGCAGGCAGAATAAAATACTACCGTTGATAGTTGCTGCTCCATGGTACGTCTCCAACAGGACATTACACACCGACCTACATGTAAAATATGTCGCTGAAGAGATTAAATCGGCAATCCATAGATACTGATCACGAATACAACATCATCCAAATCCATTGGCAGCTAATTTACTTAATGATGAAATACCTAAAGGACTACAACGGAAAAGAATGATAGATCTGGCTTAAAATGTAACATTACTCTAAGGCGGTTGGATAATGGGCAAAACCACCATCTCCTGATACTTACCAACATAAAATCCAGTAGATAATTATTTAAATTAGTTCTGGATTAGAGGGGAATAGAAAAAAAAAATTATATTCATTCCACTGTGATTGAAATTTATCTATATAATGCTTATCTAATCACGATGAAATAAGGTTGTCGATATTTTGAATTCATATGATTTTTTTTCTAATGAAAAATATGTTAATATGTTTCTCTGTATGTAAATGGTTTCATTGATAATAGCTAGTAGTTCTGTAGGATTTAATCAATTTTATGCCTATAGTTCTTTGAAAATTTTTTCATATGTTTTGAAGTCAATTTATTTTAAGCATATCTTTATATATAAAAATGTCATAAAGAATGGACTAATCGCGCTAATATTTAATCCGTGTTGCGCTAAGTTTAATCTCTTATCTTTTAATTTTCTGTTAAACAACGTGTAATTTTACGTGGAATATGGTTATAAATTATATTGTTTCAATTAATTCGAGAGTTGTCTATAAATTTGGATTTTTTTTTAAAGGCATTTTCACACTTTTCCAGCAATTACCAATATCATCTACAAATGTAAATACATTCGCATTGTTTAGAAATTTGATATTATGCATTTGTGAGAAAACTATGTTCCATAGGTGTAAATGACTCTTGTGGCATAGTCGTTTCGGGTTGTTTTGAGTAATTTACAATTTGTAAGATAAATTCAAAATTCGACGCTTTCAATCACGTGTTATTATTTTTCGGATAAGGGCCGAGATTTAGGAATAATACGGTAAAGGAGTTAAAGTTAGAAGTGTGTTAGCGAGTTCAGTTTTTCAAATTTCATTCGTTCTTTATGATATACATCTCACGGAGAGATTTTGTGTCTTATTCTATTGAAAAAGAAACCCCGTTAATATTCCATTACGAAATATCGATAATAGGTCATTCGATCGCTATTATTATTCATATAGACTGTTTAACAATTTAAAAATCGAAATAAATTAAATCGTTCTTTCTTTAATTATCGAAATTACGAATAAATGCGTGTAAACCGGATGACGAAATTTACGCGTTCCGAATAATGCAACTGGAATCTTGAAAATCGTAGTAGATAAGATTATAAAAAATGTTGACCGGTTTCGTTATTCGAGATTTATCAAAATGACGGGAGAGATACAATAAAAACAAGAAGAATCGCTATGGTAAAACAGTAACGTTTGAAACATCTCGCCGTTATATTTAAGGATAAAAATTGAATATCCGAATTAAAACTTGTTGAAGTATGCGCGTGAGACAGATTGAGCGCAAAAGGACTAACAAATATGTACCGGAGGAATGTAAATATCGACAATAGTATAGACCAGAAAACATAAATATATATGGGAAACAATGTATCGGAAGAAGTGACATTTTTATGCTCGCTTTACAAGGAAAAATCGAAGCGCAATGATAACTGTCCGGCGCTGGCCTTATCATTTGCATCGAGGAGATAGCATAGTCTGGAGCAGATCAGCCCACACAAGAAAAGTGAATACGGCGTTAAAAAGCGCTTACAGGATCTTTATCGGCTGCTTAAAACCAACAACGATTGTAGATCTGTACAGAGCCAGTTGTATCCATCAATACGTAGGAAAGTAAAACGATGACAAAATAACATACCAGCGCTACATGCTCTATGGATAATCACAACCTAAAAAAAGACTTAACCTAGAAAAGCCTTTTGGAACTTTTACACGAGCCAGCAAAACACCGCAAGGAATTACGGCAACAACTGGGACGTGGTGACATATTACCGCACATCACGATCAACTGGAAAAAATGTAAAACCCTAAAGGAAAATTTATAAGGACTAGATACTGATTCAAGATGCGAACGAGAGGAAGAATCGGATATCAACTACTTACTTGGAGGTGAAATAACAATTGACAACTTAATTGACGAAGCGATGAAGCTAATTGATTTTTGGGAGGGTTAAAATATAAAGCTTTATACGACGACGACTGTCAGAAAAAAAGCGGAATATGACGGATGTTATAAAAGGACGCTACAGTTAGAAAGAACTATCAAGGCCAATCCTGTGATGATTCATCGCTAGAAGATAAAGAATATAAAGGAAACCAACAAGCCAACTATGCGGCAGCTTTAGTAAATAGTGTCGATCGTATAAAATAATTCCATTTTTTTTTTTATTTTTTATTTTTTAATGGGCACAGTTTTTTTTTCACCTAGATAGGCTTAATAATACTAAAGTTATTAACAAGCTTTTTAAATTAATTTAAATCGATGCCAAAATGTAATTGCATTAAACCTGCTAATAAAGAATAAACCGATTAACGATAATCTAATTTTTGCAAATTTGCAACTGCAAAGTACAATAAGACTTAAAATATTTTTAAAACTCGAGCACATAGATATATTATTACTTTTTGAAACTCGCTTTACAGATAAATCTTTTTTCACATATCAGGTTATATATTCAGCAAATAAACCAAATGATAAGGTTAATGGTGGTTAACTGAATTGATGAGTAAAGAAATACAAGCAACTAAAATAACAGCGTTTACACTAAATTGTAAAATTGCGGTTTCTATAATTTATTGGCCTTTGAATTAAAGATTTTCGGGCAAAATTAAAAAAAAAATACATCGATAATTTGGTTCACAGGTTCATATCTGGCGACGACTGGAATGTAAAGAATATAAAATTGGTCTAGTATGGTAGCTTATTAAACAAAATGACACAGACTGAATTGTTAAGGTGTACTGCTACAAATGAGACAACGTTGACTGGCCGATAAAAATAAAAAATCATATTCTCGCATAACTCACCCTTACGATTAGGCACTGAGTCATAGTGTTCTACTTTTTATTTCTGTCTGTACAATAAATATATCAGCTGGAATGGGAAAATGTAGATAGTATTCAATATTAAGCCTTTTATTGATAATAGAATTAAAAAAGACATAGACAAAGCGATGCAGCACTTTACTGAAACTATTCAAGCGCATGGCGTGATATATACGTAATAACTTCCCCTGTATTCAATAATCTTACTCTGGTACAGACTATTGTATAACGATACATTTTATATATATATATATATAATTATTATTATTGTTAATTTGAATTTGATTGTATCGGAAATATCGTAATTTCGGTCCTTATCAACTTTATTTTTTATTTTTTAATGGGGATACCTTCAGCCTATCCAACGTGATACAGTACTTAATAACTTGTTCATTAATAATAAAAACAGATTTTCAACCTTACACGTTGATAAGTCTACAGTGCGTACTGCCTTATAGCCGCTGTTAACGAGAATCCAAAAATTCCACCTATTGTGCTAAGCAAAGGGGCTGAAACGTACGCTGATATAATACGGAATATCAGCGTACTTGTCAAAATACAAAATTCGAGTACGCGGTAATAAGTATTTTCTTTATACCACTACTACGGACGATTACGACGTATTAAAGAACTCGCTGCAAGCAAATAATGCAGCTTTTTATACGCATTTACCGGCAAACCGTAAGCCACTAAAAATGGTGCTTAAAGGTTTTTACCCGTTGATTTACCTATTTCTATTATTTCTGACACGATATCCTCGTTTACTGTGTTCGACTCGATCGCTCCTTTCAATAAAAAGTCCGACACCTCTCCTCCTATTTATCTTGTTGCTTTTCCACATGGCACAGATATCAGGAAGGTCTTTAATATTATCGAACATTGTGTTGTACGCTGGGTGTTGTACGCTGGGAGAAATATAAACCGAGGACGGGAGTGTTACAATGCTATAGATGCCAGTTGTATGGACATGTTTCTTCAAATTGTAATATGCCGCGCAAATGTGTAAAATGTGGCTTGGACCACGACAGTCACGAATGTACATCTTCTCAACAGAAATGTGCGTAATTCACTGCATGCTGCTAACGATACATGTTGCTTGGTCCGTAAGAAGATTCTTTCCCGAGCTCAACCCAAAAGACAAGTTACATTTACAAATTTAAAATCATATTCTAACGATGTAACTACTAATATTTCTCGGAATATAAATCAAAATAATTTTAATGTTAATACAAATAACGGTAGTAGTAGTAGTAGTAGTATTAATAATGTTAACGCGCTCCCTAGAAGATCGTACGCTGAGACTGTACGTGGTAAGAACCCGGTGTATGTGGAGAGCAGCAATTCCTCTTCATTCTCCGAATTAATTGACTTTTGCAAGCAATTAAATGTCGGTAAGTTGCTGGCAGTCGTCAAACAAGTTTGTAGAAGATTGTCGGCATCTAATCATGCCGATCCCTTTTCCAAATTTATGATTATTGTCGAAACTGTTATGCAATGTTTCTAATATTAATAATTAAAAATGAATCGAAATATAGATAACAAAAATATAAGCCTAGTTGGTTGTGATGCTAATTCAATTTATCCTAAAATTAATGAATTTACACACTTTTTACTAGAATACGAAGTAGATATTGCTGCTATCTGCGAAACTAAACTTGATAGTGAAATAAATTTTAAAATCCCAGGTTATAGAATATATAGGGTAGACAAAAAACAGGCGCAGCGAGGGAGTGGCTTTGCTTGTACATAATAGAATCGAGCACGACGTCTTACCTGCCATGTGTCTAAATTATTTTCACGCAATAGGTATCCAAATATGTATTGATCGATCTATCGTTAATTTAATATGCGTTTATCGGAACCCTAAAAATAATATGAAATTCTTCGACTCTGATTTAAAATTATTATTGGACAGGAACACTTCCACTATTATTATAGGTGATCTTAATTGTAAGCATAAATCTTGGAACTGTTTCAATAACAACCATGCTGGAACGTCTTTGTTTGAAGCCTCGTTGAAATATAACTTTCACATATTGTCACCAATTTATCCTACATATATACCAGCACAACGTAATCAAAAACCTAGTATAATAGACTTAATATTAGTTAAAAACTTCCACAATATTACCATACCTACATCATTATCACTGTTGTCTTCTAATCATAATCCCATTCTATCTTATATTACAACTAATGTCAAACACAATACAATAATATCACCTAAAAAAATTTTTCTTTATAAAAAAGCTAACTGGAATCTATTCAAAATACACATTAATGAAAACATAAATTTATTCGACAGACTTCATACTTACGATGATATTGACACTTGTGTAACTGAATTTAGTAAACTTGTTTCAAACGTAGCTGCTTTGAGTATACCAAAGATTGTTGTTTCTGGATATCATTCTAAGTCCAGTGTTCCGCCTTATATAAAAATAATTTTATCTCTCAAAAATTACTACAGACGACAGTCAACTAAACACAAATTTACTCCAATGTATAACAGTTCGAGGTGTATGTATTTATTATTAGTTAAGTTTTCTTCTCATTTATTAGTGAACTGGAAAAATAGTAAATGGAGCAACTTTTTAACGACTCTTTCTCCAAGTAATAATACTTTATGGAAAGCGAACAAATATTTAACAAAACGAAACCAATTACTACCACCAATTATCGATCCACTAACAAATGAACAGGTATATAAACTACGTGACAAATTAGAATTGCTGGCTTCACATTTTGCCGGTGTTGGTAATCGTTATAATAACTTAGTTCCGCGTTCACACTACTATAACATACGTAAAGTGGTGGCACGTCAACTAGCCCCTTCCACTCCCCCAGCAGAGATATTACTTGCGTCACCATCTGAAATTACTAAATATATCAAATCTTTAGGAAATAAAGCATCCTATATTGCAAACTGCATGTCTAGCATGTAGAGGGCAGTAAGGAGTTTCTCTAAGCCGCATACGGAACAGGCGGCCGCAACAAGTAATGCCCGAAACGCAATCTACTGGTAAGTACAATTCCTCTCCGGTTAATGTTTTTAAATAAGTAGAACCATGGACATCTAGGAAGAGATTGTTGCAATTTATACCTCTCACAGATCCTTATGGAACCTTCCGAATTCTATTTCTCCTCGCTGATAACATCGACGCCCTCTCCAATCTAATTCTTTCCCTATATAAAACAGCCCTCTACTACTGAATCTAATATATTATTCCTTTCGTGCCTCTAGTCATTAGTAGCCGCACACGGAACATTAATCTGAATAATAATAATTGACGTAAAAATTATATTTCATCACTCGAAATAAAATGTTCTTTTATTTTTTTGTATCCGCGTCACAGCGACAAAGAGAATATCACACCACAGAAGACCCACCTTTAGCTAATGAATCTATAATTTCATCGTTGGGGATTCCCCGATGTCCCGGTTCCTATAAGAAAGGCAGAAATATACGCAAGTTTTCCAGATGATTAAATTTCAATATGATGAATGAAATCATTGAATCTTGCGCCTTTCTTTTGTTTTCAATAGCATTCAAAATGCTTTGTGAGTCGGTGATAACGAGATAATCATCTGGAAACTTCGTATCAAATAAGAATGATAATGATAGAAATAGTGCTACACACTCAGCAGTAAATGCGGAACAAAGATTAGATAATTTGTGTATCCTACTAATATTAAGAGATGGGATGAAACTGCTGCTCCAGTTCCCCGAGCTATCTTTGATCCATCTGCATAAATAAGGGTGTCGGTCGGTTTTTGTTAAATAATATGACGCATTTTATCCACATCAAATGAATATATATATATATATATATATATATATATATATATGTGTGTGTGTGTGTGTGTATATTATTTATATATATATATGTGTGTGTATAATGTATATATATATATATATTTTTTTTTTTTCTTCAGCTGGTGTATTTATTCTATTTCAATTTTTTACGTTTTAATTGATTTTTTTTTTAAATTTCTAACGTATCCCTGTACTTTAAATACGCCATACTATATGTTCTCTTTAACTAACTAATCCTTCGGATTAGGACTTCACGTGGTGCTGAACTTTTACGTTTTACATAATCGAAATATTTATTTGATTAATTCATTTAACCCCGATTAGTTGGTAAATATTTTATCCGTTGATTTCAAACTTTTCAACATAATAAAAAGCGAAGCTTTTACTTCATCGGTCTTTTAACCGAGACATCTTTAAGTTCTTCGACTATTCGTATTGTCTACTTTTCTTGGTAACGGCTGGGTGGAAGCGTTCCAACTTTGAATTTCATTTTTCGCCATACGTACGATACTTATCCACGACGAACTGCTGGTTATTTATAAATTGAACGGAAAGTGTAGAAAAAATCGGAAGGATAAATAAATCATTCCACCAGAAGTGTTTCAATACACTCAAGGTGCAAATCAAAGAACTATCATTTAGATTTTATCATACATTTTGCATATATAATAGTCACACATATGCACACATACGCACTTACACACACACATGTATATATATATTTGTATTGCACATTCAATACATAAATGCGCTACGCATACATATCTGCTACCTACATATAAATTATTTTTTATTTTCTTATTCCGTCAATCTAATCCGCTGCGTTTTGCGTATTTCTCGCATCATAGCCAGTTGCGATAACACATTCGACATTTTCTCTACCCGATGTAGTAAATTGCTTTTTTTTCTTTGCACGTTGCTTCGGACCGTTGTTATGAATACAAATTTTTATCGAAATGGTCCGGAAAAACCGAGGGACGGTGTAATTGTAAATAAAATGCAAAAATGAATTTACCTACGACGAAGTCACGTTTTCGAAATTTCGGAATTCGCCTTTGTCGCATGCTGCGAGCGAGCGATTAATTCGTCGTACGTGTGTGTGAAATCGCAGTAGCCCAACTATTAGCGTCGAGGAAATTTTAAGTGGTATAAATCGTATAAAACCAGTCACTCCGAAATAAACGTATACACGACTTTTTTCGTATACGCATTACGTGCATATGATGAAAAGGAATAAATATAAATCGCATATATATATATATATATATATATATATATATATATATATATATATATATATATATAATATATATATAATTTGAAAAGTGTACAATGTAATGGTTTTTAAAAAAATAAATAAACATTAAAAAAAAAGTATTTAAAATCGCTAGATTACTATAATGATGAAAAAAGATTACATAGCTCCTGGGCTATTGTATCGAGTGGGCTTAAAAAAATAAAATTATAAAAATATAGATAAATTATATAAAAGAAAGGAAAAAATACAAAAAATAATATGCGACTAAATATTATAAATTAATATGTACAATATGGCAGAAAATAGCAAAGCGAAATATCAGATTTGATTTTAAAATAATCTGTATATCAAGTGGCATTCCCTAATTCCACCAGCGACTTCCGAACTCCGTATTTTTTATATTATTATTATTATTTTTTTTATTATTTCAAAATAGTATATTTATTCAAAATTACAGAAATACATGTTATGGAAACTTTACGGTGACAGTCCAGTTAAGTTTATTGCCAGCATAAGCTCCATTTACAATCTTTTAACTACATTTTTTAATAATAATAATAATTTTCTAAAAATTAATATACGTAACATTGAAAAATGATCTTGTTAATATGCTAAGTTATACTTATTTCGATTTCTTATTTCTCGAATAGCTAATTTATGAATATCATTATATTTTATTATTTACTTATTCTATCGCGTTACAATCTAAAACTATTTGTTTGCAATTTCAACCTTATATGGTAAACCGTATCCTAAATGCTCCACAATTTTCAGTTTCCGCTATTCCGAAACGTTTTAAATATTTTTTAAAACAGCCACGACCGGTGATAAATTGAACATTATAAAAGTTAGGAATAAAATGATTATTATCGAATCTATCGTTTAAATTTGGGAAATATTAGTTAATCCATTATACGTATATATGCTTTGATATTTCTCGACGATATAATCATCTCATTAACTATTTTTAATTAGTTTTTTTTTCTTATATAAATTTTCTATTTAAATATTTTACTTGAAAAAATTCACGATTTATATTAATATTATTCTCGATGAAAAATATGTCGATATGTTTACGAATTTCTAAATGTATGTGTGTAAATACCCGCTATTGCAATTGACGCCCAGTAGCTATTATATGATTTAATCATTTTAATTGCGATTATTCTTCGAAAAGATCATTTTAATGATATGTGAATCTTTTGATTTTTAAGTATTAAATGCTACTGTCGTAAATTAAGTTCGGCAATATTATCGATTTATACGCTATTAATCCTTTTTTATAATGTAATTTGTTGTCATTGTTATGTACTTTATTAAATACGGGCAAAAACTTACTAATTTTATTCCTTACGTTACGGAAATTGCTCGTAAAATTTTAAGTTTTTTCCGATTGTTACCCACAAATATTTTACGCTTGTCAAAAACTGGTGTAATTTATTAAATTAAATTTATTGCTTTTGATTTTTTTTACTAAATAACATATATTTGGATTTTGACGTATTAATATTTAAACTATAACTATTTAAGAATTTTTCAACTTCATCGTATGTTCTGCATATATATTATTTATTAACCGGATTCATTAACAGTCTTTAATTATTTTAATATTTCCGACAATTTATTTTACGAATTTCGTAATTTTAATTCGGTATTATACTGACTAAAATGTTACATCGACTAGATTTAAACTCTTTATATATATATATATATATATAGTTATATTTGTTTTTACTTTATTTATATCGCGACTAGCAATTTAATGTTTGTTTTAATGTATATATACATATATAAGTATATACACAGCCCAACGTTCGCCTCGTTTATCGCGTGACGTCTTAAACGACTAACTCGTGATTATCCTACTTCGTTACTAATACGACGGATATTAACAAATGACCAGGTTGACTGCTTTACCAGCATATTTTCAAAATTCCACCAGTATATTGACGATACTACCTACACCAGTTCATATTTTAATTTTTAATAATTATTATTAATTTCGTAGGTATACCCCATCTCATTTAAAACGGTATAATACTTAAAACTCGCTCCAAACCAAAAAAGAAACATGTCCCACGGTGGAACGAAAACTGTAAATCAGTCGCGCAAAGCAAAAATAAATTACTAAATCGGTTTAAACGATGTCCCACATATACGAAAACCTTTTACTATTTAAAAAAGCAAGGCTAGAAAAGGACGGACTCCTGTTGACAATCTAATACGACTACAACAAGAAATCCAGGATGCATTTGCATTAGATCAGCACTTTTTCGATATAGAAAAGCCTTTCGATCACTCTAAAAACAATCCACGACCACGTTCTCGGCGGAAACTTAATTCCTCCGACAGAAAATTTAAAGTTCGAATAGGAAACGCACTGTCTACATGAAAATGTCGAGAAAACGAAGGATCCGTGCTAAGCCCACTTTTATTTATACTCAGACTGTCTGACTTACAAAAGCGCGTTAGGGAACCTGTAAAATATTTTATCTATGCCGACGACCTGGTTGTATATATCAGAGGACACAATATTGACCTGGAAAAGAAACTACAACAAAATATCGAATTAAAAGAAGAATGGCACAATCCACGACCACGTTCTCGGCGGAAACTTAATTCCTCCGACAGAAAATTTAAAGTTCGAATAGGAAACACACTGTCTACATGAAAATGTCGAGAAAACGAAGGATCCGTGCTAAGCCCACTTTTATTTATACTCAGGCTGTCTGACTTACAAAAGCGCGTTAGGGAACCTGTAAAATATTTTATCTATGCCGACGACCTGGTTGTATATATCAGAGGACACAATATTGACCTGGAAAAGAAACTACAACAAAATATTGAATTAAAAGAAGAATGGCCTTCAACAAAAAATATCCGTTTCTCCACGCAAAAGAGACACGTGTGATACAATTCAGCAGGAACACGTCGTATACTAGTCTTGGCCAAACTAAAATTAAACAATACGACTATACGATACACCGATCAAACTAAATTCCTGGGATTAATCGTGGACAAAAAAATTAAAATGGAAGGCGCATGTAGATTACGTGTAAGCTAGACGCGGCAATTTATTGAAAACTCTGCATCACAAATCGTGGGGCTCAGACAGAAGAACGTTATTGCGTCTATATAATAAGTTAATTTTATATAAAACTATTATCCGTCCAACAATGACTTATTCTTGTCCGGTTTGGTGCTCTGTATCTAATTCTAATTTTAAGAAACTGCAACTTGTACAAAATCAATGTTTAAGACGCATTTTAAATGCATCTCGTTATACGAGAATATCAGATATGCACCACATGTTAAATATTCCATATATTAAAGATTATATATATTTAAATTAGCGAACAAATTTTTTCAAAACTGCAGTATACATATGAACTAATAACGACTATTGGCAACTACGATTCCCGGCAACTTATGTTCATAGGTACAAACATCGTCATATTAAACATAATTTGTTGTAAATTAGTATATTTGTAATGTGTTCGATCGTTATTATTCCTAATTATATAGTTAAATTAACACTTATTTATATGTACGCTTTATCTTTCATGCGCTTCGAAAAGAGTTTATTTTGTTTTGTACTTTTTCTTTTCTCCGCTGTATATATATGTGTATATATATATATGTATATATGTGTATATGTATATATATATAATTTTTTTTTTTTTTTTTTTTATTTTTAATTTTTTTTTATTTTTGTTTTGTTTTAACTTTTATGTGTGTTGTTACAATTTTTACCTTTGTATCGTTTTAAGTTATATGTGTATATGTGTATGCATGTACGTATATATTTGTATGTATATTTATGTATATATATATATATATGTAATTTTTTTTCATTTGTTTGCGGGTTTTATAAATTTTTCCCCGCTTATCATAGTTTAAACTATAGTGTTGTTATTTTTAATTTTAATACTGCGGTCTAGGATCATGCCGGAATTCTACTATGTAAATATTTGTGTGTACACGTTGTAATTTGATAAAATATATTTTTCTTTCTTTCTTTCTTTCTTTCTATATGGTACACACGTTAGATCTTTATTAGACTACGGTTCAATTTTATATGGCACAGCAACGCCATTTTTTTTTTTTTATAATGGGGGTTCCTTTGCAGTTTACCCAACGTGATACTGTGGAGACTATCTACATCTTAATCAAACATGCTGATTTCTCTAGAAATGTCGCTATATGGGGGAATAATTGTAGATTATCTAGATGGAGAATAGCAGGGGACAAAGCTCCGAACGCAACGGCGCCACAGCAGAGAATTAAAAAAAACGTAATCGGGATTGCAGGCTAAATTAGATGTAATTCAAAATTAGGCACTTCGCATTTGCAGCTCTGTAATAGTCCAGTATCGAGCTTACACGCCGAAATTAATATAACAACACTCAAAGATCGAAGAATCCTCTGTTAGCGTTGAAATATTATTTCGAATTGAGTATGAAGAAAACCCATCCAAACTATTTTACAAAATCTTTTCATTCAAACTTAGAAAACAAATACAGTGAAAATAACGAAGCATTTGGATTAAACATTTTACACGGTATACCTTAATTTAACAACGGTTGATTGTACCACACCAGCCTCCTCGTACCCACCACGGCAAAAGCCAACTTCGCGCACGAGCAAACAATTAAAAATCGCGATAAATCTTGTTCGACAAGAGTCCTGGTCGAGATTAATAAATTACGAAGAATCAAACCGCGAATAGTGGACGATGTCGTACCGAGCGAACAGACACGAAGAGATGAGCCCGATTACAAGTCAGCCACACTAGGTTAACGAGGTTAATGCGTGGGTCACTAATCGAGGAGAATGCGCCGTCGGTAACATGCAAGTTTTGTCATCAGCGCTTACTGTAGAACACGTCATTGCAGAATGTAATTCGAACAACAACGTAATCATTAATGACTGGTCTAGATTGAAGTGAAGCACTACAATGAAGATGTAACACAACGAGTAGTGTACTTTCTAAAAATAACCGATTCAATTGTTATAAACTAAATAAATTATAAGTAGAAAATAATTTTTGTTGTAATTTATTGTAATTTCCGTGGACGCAAATGACCTTTGTAGTCGAGCGTCCTAAGATAAAAATATAATAAAAAAATATTATATTGGTCTCAAGTAAAAGAAGTCACTTTACACAAAAAGAATGTTAGAGGAAACTACGGCCAAAAGTATTTGCAGTAACCGGAGGATCATCTGAAACTAGTGAAGAATAAACCTTAGAGATCGTAAGCGAAGTGTTAAATCTACTCGGGAGTGATCAATTCCATGGAAAAATGTAATTAAATTGGAAACTGCAGAATGGTAGAGATTCATAACAATGAACCAAGTGAGAAAGAACTAATGGATGAAGTTAATTCGTCTACCAGTAAATGTTGAAGAGCAAGATTCGAATGTCGATGTATAAAAAATAGAGCGAATCAGCTGGAAAGAGCCTGCTGACGCACTATACAAGTTTGTTTTACATTCGCTAGGACAAGCGATATTTATAATTGCGCACAGCTTATCGATTTATATATTATTTACTTACATTACAGTGTATACAACGGTAAAACGCCAATTACGACGTATATTATAAAAAAAAAATATGAACAAAAATAAAACTACTAATTAATATAAATCACACTAAAAATAAATTACTAATATTAACAAAAAAAAAAAAATATATATATATTTCGGATAAAATACGGCACATTTATGTAAACAACAAAAAATAGAAATATTAATCATACACCGGTATTCCCGTGTAAACATTGTCTTCGTATAATTACTAATTTATAAAAATGTAAAAAAACCGTACTGTTATTCTCATTCATGGCAGCTGTTATACTCCAGTCAGGCAATACGAATTCACAATGGAGGAATTTTTATATGGAATTGCGTTTTAATAATATCCGACATAAATTCACTATCGAAACGAATATATCCAGCTTCGGGATGAATGTTTATTATATGTGACTTTTTAAAAATTAAGACGCTTTTTTAAATGATTTTTATTTTTTATCCCGTTTGTTTAACTCTAAACGTTAGATGTTATTAAAGTACACAATTAACTTTCGACCTTCATTCCAAAGTGTCGATTCGTATTTGTCCGGTAAGCTTTATTTGCCACGAAACGTCATTGATGCGTTTGCACTATAATTGCGGGGGATATCCGCCGATAATCTGGGATTTCCGTACAAATATCGGAGGTGTTCAGAATTTTTCTACAACTTTTTCGTTTTCATCGATTCTTCTTATGCACGGTTACTTTATCTATTCTTCTTCTTCCTTTGGACCCTCGGAAGGGTGTAGTGGATATTATGAGACCGTTGCATATGCTATTCTTCTCCAATCCGATCTGTCTCGAGCAGCTAACGATGCTTCGTGCGGATTTAATCCGGTTACTGGTTTTATCTGGTCAACACGCAGCGCATCCGCGGTCTTCCACTTTTTCTCTTCCCCGCATACTTTCCCGGCAATTATCAGATTTCGTAGAGAGTCCGTATGTACGTGTCCGAAAAACTTCAAGAATCTCTTCTTTATTCTACATGATATATGTATGTTTAGGTTTTTGGAAGACGTATTCGTTAGTTTTCCGGTCCATCCACTATATTCTTAGTAACTTCCTGTAGGTCCAGCTTTCGAATCCGTCTCTATTCTATTAGCGCAGTCTACAGCGAGGGACCAAGTCTCGCACGCGTAAGTAGCAATTGAAAACACCAGACAGTCCAACAGTTTAAGCTTTCTGTTTAATGCCGTATTTTTCTAAATCTGAGATAATCATTTTGTCGCACAACGCGCTAATATTAATCTCCTCTTTATATATCTGGTAAGCTACCGTTATTTGTCAGTACTGAGCCAAGATAGCGAAATTTTCCACAACATCCAATCCGCATACTTTCTTCCGTTTGCCTATTTTTATCTACTATCGTGACTTTGTTCCCCTGTTTATTATCCTCTGCATCGATGTTCGAGATTCTGTATAAACTTTCTGTACAATAGGTTTTTTAATAATCGTCGAGAACGTCGGGTTTACGATATGTTATCAGCCTTCCACGTTCATATTTTATTAGCTAACCATTAAGAAAATACAAATGTATAAATATTTAACAATATTGCATATCGATGGTGAAATCAGGTCGTATGCGAATTAAAATCTGTATACCGTGTACATTATACTTATATATAAGGTTCTTTGAATGACCACACTTTGTTTTCGGAAAAATCTTCATTTTATATCAACAAAATCTGCGTACCTAGTGGGCGTTCGATGGTAACCATTGAAATAAAATTTAACGCTATTATTATTATTATTATTATTAATATTATTACTTTATTAACATTTCTTCGTTTTAAACATAGTGTTGAACGGAGTGCTTTCAAAATGTTCAAAAAGTAAAAAATTACAAAAAATAATAGTTTACCGATCACCAGCGCTATCTGTACGAAGAAAGCGTTACTATAACTCTATACAAGCCGGCTACGATGATTTCACGTGCGTCCAGTTAAAGGATAAAGTCGTTTTTCGTATATTGTGCAGATTTAGCGTTTTACAACGCGATTATAAATGTTCGTAAATTATCTTTTTCGCATTTTAATTTAAATATAATAAATATATATTTTTAAGAATAATTTAAAATAATTCTCGGAAGTGCGTTCGTGTTCAAAATTAAAAAATTAAAGAGTTTAATTTTTATTAAATTTTGTTTGATTTACGAAGTTTCCTTAGCATTTTAAAAAAAAAAATGCATTTCATAAAGTTTCCCTTAATTAATTTCGCGGAGTTAACATTTTCAAATTGAATTCTGCCCTATATCTAGCCAGAGTGGCTAACACGTTATATTAGTATAATGTTTTCGTAATTATGATTTAAGATTTATATATAATATATACGAGTCGGACATGCGGTTTCCGATTAGATCGAATACGTTCTGTCAGCGATACGACGAGAAATTGATCAACATCTTCAAAGCGATTTTCGTTTGCCTAGTAGTAATGGCGATGCAAGATTTCAGGCAAACTCTGGGTGTAGATAATTTAGGTAAGTGTATACAAGTCTGTCAGTTACGTATTATCGAGATGCTCGTTACAATATGAAGTAGTTAAAACTTCCGAGTAAAATACAATTAAACGTAATTTGATGGTATTTTTTTTCGAAATTCAAAGTGTTCCGTATAGGATATAGAAAATGTAAGTTGATTAAAAGTTCACGTTACTGGGAATGACCGAAGGGCTTAACGATTTGCGATGGGGCTAGCGTTACAACGATAATACTGCTCCCTCTACAGACACAGCCGACTGGTTGTAAAACGGTTGATAGTGCCCGAAAAAAAAACAAAAAAACGAAACAGTATAACAAGCCGTCCTCAGGTTAACGAATGTGGAAAACTTATATTTACCAGATAGTATTGCACCTCCGGATATAAGAAGAAAAGTTGCTGCAGATGTAGAGAAGAGTAAATTCGGGACCCTATATGAACAGACACAGAAACTCGACCTATACCACTAAATTACTATAGCAGGACAAAGAGCGAATTCGAGGACGGCGAATCCGGGTGCTTGTAAAAGATTTAGCGGTGAAACTCAATGGAAGTTGGCGGACATGGAGAATATAATCGAATTCGATCGGGGAGGTGCTCGGATAAAGCGGAATTTAGTAAAATGGAAATACATCTATGTGAAATCGGATTCGCCGGCTTTAGTCTCTTAAAACAGGCGGAGTAGTACTCGTCTGAAAATATGTAATATTTAAATCTAGTTTAATTTAATCTGTTCCTGGTTATAATTGACTCGGACACGAATAAAAAAAATTGTTGATACTTCATTTAGTTAATTATAAAAACGATTTAAATTACCTTTAATTATATTTGTGATCTAGTAATTGGACGTTAGCGCAATTAGTTTTTTAATTTATAGAAATTATGTTCGAAAATTAGTCGCATAATTTTTACTTTATATCGATTCTTTGACAAATCGCGCCGAGATTTTTTAAGGCGAACGAAAATTTCTTCTAAACGAGTATTTTTAGTAAATAACTTATAGCATTTATCATTAAAATTCAAATTAAAAAAAATATATATCAATTTTTTGTATTAGTTTTTTGATTTTTAAAGTTTTCAAAATAAAAAATCGAGTTTTTTCGTGTTAGTTTTTTTGAAATTGTATCAACGGTATCTTTATTAACGCCGTCTCTGGAAAGTATTCGGACGATTATTTTATCTATTTTTTAAAAATATTTAATCGAGCAAGTCTACCGATCGTCTATTAAAGAAAACGATTAACAAATCTCACTCTCCGGTCTTATGTTCGTTATTTATTATTATTATTTTTTTTAATTGTAAAAAATTTAAAAACTATTTTTTTCATCTTTTTTAAAAGAAAAAAAAAATCAATATTTTATAAAATAATTATACAGAAACAAATCTAGTAATAATAATAATGCATTCCGTTTTAATCCTACCGAAAAATTTCATAACCGATAAAATTTTAATCGTACTTTAATTATACGCAAATTGAATATAGTAATGAAACTTTAATTATTATTTCGCCGATAAAATTTAAAAATCTGCGAGAATTAAATAAATAATTAAATAAACCGTATCGTACGAAGTTAAAACATATTAGTAAGCATCGATGTAAATAAATCGCCATTAAAACTATATTTTATCGTTCGAAGTAAAATCATGTCGTTTATGTTCGAATTTTTTGTACCTACGTGTATGTGTGTGTGTGTGTGTCGTTATACCGATTTTTCACGTTCTTAATTGTTTCTCGTACGTAAGGAAAATTTAACGTGTTGGGCATAATAGTTGTAACGCGCATATTGTGGTTTCGTTGAGCAGGATTCACTGATTTTCTAATCGCTGCGATTTATTTATATTACTCGGGCTGGTGCTAAATCAAGCTTTTTGGTTGCGATTACTTGTATTTTTTTAATTAAGAATTATTCTATAATAAAGATCACGTGAACTTAATACTTCTTCATCCTCTGCTGATTTGATTCAGTTTTTTTTCTGCCTATTTTCTTTTAAACTTTCGAATTTTCTTTCTAATGGATTTCTTCTATCTTCATTTCGTCGAAGTCTTCCAGCTTATTCTTGTATTCTGAAAAAAAATCTAATATACATATATACATATTTTTTAAATGATTTTTCGGACTCCGTACCTTTAAGATGACCGTTATACATTGATAGCTTATTTATAAAATTTCCCCGATACGCGTTGGAATTCGCTTGGAACGATTTCCTTGTGCTATAAGTATTAATGTAGTTTTCGCGTACATAATTAAAAATAATCTTCGTCCGTAGTGTTTAAAATTTCAATAAACTCGCTAACACCTTATCATTGAGTCCTACCGATAATTTTCTTCGATTCCTAATTTGTTTTATACGAGACTAGCGTAATTTCGAATAAACGGTTAAATAATCACTAATTATTATCATTATTATTATAGTAAAATATAATAAGAAAAAACGCGCGAGGTTATTTCGGTTCGATTTATAAACAATTAGTAAGCTACAATGCAACGTCTTTTTCAACGGCGCCTCCGTTATAAGTGTTCGAGAAGTATATGAACAGCTTCGACATTGATGCGTAATCTCCTCCTTGATGGGTAATTGAGAAGTCCTTAGTCGCGTCATTAATCAATTTTATTCCTACGTCTCGATTAACGACGTCGGTTATGCATCGACGATAGCTCGAGGGGATTGATCACATGTTTGCACCCTGTTTCGATTGAACTATTTATTATCCCACGATGTAGTTCCGTTTTTCTCCGCCGGTAAAGGTGACATACGATATACACGAAGATTGGAGCAGCGTAAGCCGATATAGTTCAGAGATTAATTTCCATTTATAATATTTTTACCCGTAACGAGAATCGAGATGTCAGTCAAACCGTACTGTGGAATAGGATCAAGACGATGCAACGCCTGTATACAGTTAGTTTTATTTGTAGAGTCTATACGATAAGTCAGTTCAGAACGCGCTGCAAATTCTACACTTAGCATCTATTGAAAAGATAGCCGTATCGCTAGCGAACGTTAATTTGTTTCTCAGATGGTTAGGTGTTTAATGTAGAAGAAAACGTTAATTTCCTTATGGAACCCCCGCCACTAGACGAGTAACAAAAATTTTTTTCCTGTTCATAACCAAAGGGAAAGATTAAATATATTATATCATATATTTTCGAAGGAAATAAAGCGACGGATACCCCTTGGAAGAAACGCCGCGATTGAAATTGATCTTAGCCAGCGCAGAAATAACCTCGGATACAAGGAAAAGATTACTGAAGACGTTGGTTTTCCCGATTGTATTATATGCGGCATACACACGGACAATGAAAGAAACGGATAAAAGGCGAATCGATGCTTTCTTCGAATTATGGAGACGTGGATGAGAGTCCTGAAAATACCGCGGACAGCGCGTGTAACTAATGCTGCCATAATAGATGAGACAAAGGAACCAAACAGGCTCAGTGCGACTTGCGAGAATCCTTTTAATTGTTTGGACGAATCGCAAGAGATAACAGAATAGAAAAGACGGTATTGTTAGGAAAAATGCCGAACAAGAGAAGAAAAAGACGACCACTATTACGATGGATAGACACTATGAAAGATGGACTGGGTACAATAAAAAGAGCTATATCCGTGGCACAGGACACAATGGAGATGTGTTTGTCACGTAACAGTCATACTGACTAGGACGAAAAAGAAGAAATATCATATATTACGCAGTACCGTATATATTAAACAATATGACGTTTTTATACATTTGTCGACTACGATAAAACAGATAAAATCATAATTTGTCACAGTAATAAGAAAAAAGTGCAACGAATCACAACACATAAAATTACAACGAAGAATCAATTTATAATTATTATTATTTAGATGCAGTAGAAGTACATATATATATATATATATGTATATATATATCATATTTACATGTATGTATGCGTGCGTTGAATGCATGTGTTAGTGTTCGAAAATTTGATTTTAACATTTTTTAAAAGATATGTTTTTTATTTTTATTTCGAATGTACAATAACGTACACTATCGATTATTCTGAACTGGTGTGTAGTGATTTCTTAAAAAGTAAACAATAAAACAGTAGATTAAATCACTAAATTTGTATTAAAAGACACAAAGCATTTCCCCTCCTACGCAAATAAAAATAAATAAAAGGAAATAATAAAAAAATAAAAATTAAAAATCGATACATGACTACATAGATGAACTAGTGAGTCAAATATAAACTTAAAGTCAAATAATATATTAGAAAAATGAAAAATAATTTTTATTATATACTTTTTAAAACTAATTCTTCATTAAAATTTGTCACTGAATTGAACAAATTATTTTTATCCCTTTCTTTTTTGCTATTTGCAGTTTTTATGTTTTTTTTTATTTTATTTTATTTGATTTTTTTTATAACGTTTTTCTGTATTTCGGTTAATGTTATCGATTTCGTAATTCTTTACAATGTTTTCCAAACAACGATTCTTCACGTTCTTTAAATCTCATTTAGAATTATTTGGCACTCCCTCTTTCTTTTTATTTTCACAATTATTGCAATTCAATTTCTATACCCACAAATTTTTTATGATATATCTATCTTCTATCACGTTGATACTATGATTGATTTCGATAAATTATTCCTGATTGACAAAATTTATGTTATATTAGCTAAATACTTTTATTATTCTATAGGTACGACTTTTTACATAATTTATTAAACCTAAATAATTCTTTTTATCTTTTTCTGTATCTCTATAATCGATATCAACTGTTTTTTTATTGTTTACTGGTTAAAGTATTTTAATTCTCGTTTCTTTTAATAAATTAATTTTACTGTATGTAATATAAAAACGCGCACATATATATAAAACATATATTATATATATATATATATATATATATATATATATATAAATTTGAAAAGTATGGAATGCAGTGATTAAAAAGAATAAACAACCAAAAAATAAATCAAAATCACTAAATTTTTTTATAAGACATCACAAAATTTTTCGGCTAATTAAGACATTATCGAGTGAACATAAAGAATAAAATACAAAAATATAATGTACAATTTATAAATAATAAAAAGAGAAAATTTTAACTTATACAATTTACAAAAATTATCAAAGTGAAAAAAAAATTATTCATAAAATAATTTGATAATGATCGCGTGTAAACAACGCAATCAGCAATATAAAATTTATATTATAAACAAGAAGGCGAATATTCGAAAAATTAAAAAAAAAATAAATTATAAATATACAATAACGCAAACAGCCAGAAAAGAATGAAAAAATAAATAAAAACTTCCGTCCATCGTAATAATTGATAAAATTTATAATATATTTAATAAAACTAATTCTTTATCAAAATTTATCGTCGAATTTAATGAATTATTTTTATCTCTTCCATTTATTATGTCCAGTTTTTCTAGTAGTTGTCTCGTTTTGTTTATAACGTTTTTCCCGTACGTGTAAAAAATTAATAGTATTTTTATACATTTTAAAATAAATTTTATATATATATTTTATATTTTAATGTTCGTTAAATAATGGCTTAATTAGCAGAAAAGCTTTATGAATTCTTATAAAAATATGTTTAGTGATCTTAACTACTTCTGTTGTTTGTTGTTTGTATATATATATATATATATATATATATATATATATATATATATATATATGTATGTGTGTGTGTGTAAATATATGTATACTTCCAATATTACCCTGTGTAATTTCGTTCATAGTTCTAATTTATATTTGCGTGTATTTTCTTTGTTGTTCTACTTCTGTTGTCTATGTATATTTTTTTACGTCTGGCTTATTATAAGAATTTTATTCGTTTAATTGGGTTCTGTAATTTTATTTAATTAAATTTTCGTCTTTTCACAATATTGCGTTGCTTCTTTCGGCCAAATTTTGTTCGCTGACGCTCGAGCGGGTATTAACTAGAGCTGACGATGAAATTGTGTTACTGCTATGGAAAGGACACTGTTGAAGAATTTATCGCCTCCGCGGACCTAATGCTAATACCTATTATTATTATACTACTAATACTATTAAACGAATACAGACTATCGTTACTATTATAGTATAATAGTCTACTAGTGGAATGCGTTTGACGGTAATTAAAACGGCCAGCTATTATACGAGGAAGCCAGTGGCAGTAGTTTACGATAGGGACGTACGTCCTTTAATGTCGTTTCCAAGTATCTTCATTTTTCTTACGCACCTCGACATCTCAACACTTTGCATAACGGTTTTAATAAGAAATGTTTAATCTTCAACATATACATACATGTATATATATATATATATATATATATATATATATATATATATATATATATATATATATATATATATATATATATATATATATATATAAACCGGCATGTGTAATTGTAGATTTATCTTGGCACATAGACACGCGTAGACGCCATCAATTTATACGTATTCATAGTGTACAAATATTGCGTTCTTTCGGCCATATTGTTCCTATTTTAATCACCTACTACCCGAGTTAGTATGGTTTATTTTACTTTATCCGCTTATTTTAATTTTTATAGCGCTGTGTGTAAGATTATTACAGCATCGATGACTTAACAGTGAAATGTAGTAAATGTAAGTTGGAGCAGGAGAGGAATTGTATAATTGAGGGAATAGTTGAAGGACTATACCAGATAATGCGGACGGATATAATAGGGATAAACTGTAGTTAAGATATGGCTAATATGCGAGTTGACAAAAGCAGCAAAAAGCAGAAGGTGGATAGGTTCGAGTAGATGGTCGTGAGAGATTAATATTTGGCCGAGAACTAGCCGAGTGCTATATAGTTTAAATGGCATAAATTATTGTGGTTTACACAAAAGTGAACATTTCGTTTGATAGCAAGAAGGAAGTTACGGTGTTATGAATTTCACTTCTATCGCCAGTTGTGACGGATGAAGTGTTTGAGAGCTGTGTTTAGTACTGGAGATGACGCGGCTTTATAGGTTGTCGGGGAAGGTAGTATGGAACGGGCTGCCACATCCACAGTTTCGTTTTCTACGATGCTCTATAAGAGAGGTAGTGGATATGTATCCAGTGATAATTGGCGAAGAACGGATTGTGTGTGCGGGATTTTATTTAGTTACATTTCGACTAATATCTATTATTCGGTTATTTTGGTTCGGTTCATATGAAGTAATCACATTTCGACTTCAATGTGTTTTTTTACTTTATTTATTAAAATTTACTTCCGTTCTTACTAATAAAGGCTAAATAGTAAGTAATTATAATTTGATTTAAGGAATTTAAGGATGTGAAATATCGATATTAGTAGGTTAGGTTAGAACCGGTTGAAAAATAGTCGGACGTCTATCGATATTGCTAGATTGAAAATTAGTCCGATTTAAAAAAAAAAAAAAAGTGTTTCTTAGTTATATTTTTACCGGAATAAATGAATTTTTGAAACACCGATTACATATATTTTCGTTGTATTAAAATATATTTAATTTATTAATGGGGGTAGGAAAATTTATATTATTACGTGATTCATTTCGCAAAATTTCAAAAAATTCTCGATTATATACCGGTAGATTCTGTAAAACCGACTGGAAAGTCGGACTGCATATCGATATTGGTAGGTTTCGCTAGAACCGATTGAAAATTAGTCGGATTTTGAATATAGCGATTCCTAGTTATATTTTTAATAGAATAAATTATTGATTTTGTAAAACACCGATTATATATACGCCATGTTGTATTAAAATATATTCGATTTATCGATAGAGTTCTAAAATATTTACGATTACGTGATTTACTGCACAAAGAAGTTCATACTATTCTAGATTATCATCTTAAACCGAAATATATTTTTAACCTTTATAAATACCCGTAGTTTATTTTATATTCGTTATTCGTTATGTAACTTAGAATTAGACCATATTTATTATAGGCGTTAGAGCTATTGGAATTTCTTATTAGCTTTAAAAAAAAAAATCTACATATTATTATGTTTCACTACTATTTTAGTTTCAAATTGTTTGATGTAATATAAACAATTATACCGTACATATAAATATGACGAAATAGATAAGAAAGATTCATCTTGAATGTATAGAGCTGGCCAGAGTTGGAAATTTGTCCTAATGCTATACATGCGAGAAGTGTGATTAACATGATTACAATTCTGGCATACACAGGGGAGTACACGGGGAGAGTGAGATTAATGATACACAGCTAAGTAGGCTATTGTGATTGTAGCACAATCTGATCAGGATAGAAAATGAAACCCGAAAGCAGAAAGTTTTTTAGAGAAGCGACTATAAAAATGGACACGTAATGCGAAGATTAGGTTGAATAGTTTGTTAGATCGTCTGTTAATAGAGACTTTCACGATGAACCAGATCTCATAAGCAACGATTAGGAATGCTCAACAACTGAAACACATCCTTCCTAATTGGGTTAGTAGTTGGCTCTCTCTTCTGTGTGGTGATTGTTGAAGTCCCCGCCAGAGTTAGACCACATTTAGTATAGGCGTTAGAGAGCTATTTATAACGTATGAGTTCGAACTGAACACGAAAAGGCATTAGAATTTCTTATTAGCTTCGATGTTCCACTAATTTTTTAATTTCAAATTGTTTGATGTGATATAAACAAATTATTGTCGGTGGTAGCGTGCGAATCCCAATAGTTTAAGCGAATAGCTAGTATTTTAGTCGCCGTACAGCTAGGGATAGCATGACCCCCACTACATCCGGAACGCCGCAAACTGCTACTGCACTGCGTAGTCACGTGCTTACAATGGTTGCAGTTTGCACATATTCTCGGAAAAGTAATGAACTACATCTATCTATCTATCTATATTATATATATATATATATATATATATATATATATTATTACTATGCGCGCACGTCTGCGTTGCATATAAATAGTGCCTTGAATGCTAGCTCATTTTGTACGTAAAAATAAACGTACAAATAGCCAGTCACGACGTTCGGCAACGAAACGACGATGATAATGATGATATTATATATATGTATGCGTGTGTGTATATACATATAATAACTTCTATATTAATTATTTGTACTTTTTCTAGTAAACTTTCATATTATTTTGTACCTTTTTTGTTGCCGATAATATATAATTTGATTGTTACGCTTTTAAACGTTGTGTTTTTTGTCGTACGAAATATTTTCATATTTATTTTTTTTTTCAGTTTTTTCTTCTATTTTCCTAATGGTTTTCATTACATATAGAATTCACTACAACACTCTTACACTTATAATTAAAATTAGATATCGGATAATTTTACCAGATATTTCGTTTTCCCCGGATGAGTTCTACGATAAGGTTTAACGTGATTAATTCGCTTATATCGGAAAAGCCGAAGAAAATGAAAATGGACGTTGGAAAAATATTGGCCAGTAACGCTATCTAACGTTAGGAAAAGTTTATTAAAGCTCAGTCGCAAAGAAATCTCTTCGTTTATTATATAAAAGACAAGAGATGTCGATAATCAGTGGTGGTATAGGAATAGTATATATAGAGCAGGAGCAACAGTATATATAGTAGGAGCAATAGTATAGAATAGGAATGTTTCTAAAGTTTGTCTATGTCCGATACTACCGGGGACGCTATAATAATAATAATAATAATAATAATAATACATCTAGAATAGTGTTATACGGCTCGTTCATTTATCTTGGTCTATTTCGATTCGTTTTATTTTATTCGAAAAATATCGTTTCAAATTTCCAGTCAAAATATATCCAAAGTATCTGTATATTTTGACAGCAGCAAACTGTTCTAATCATTCATAGGCGCCAACAACGTACTTTCTCTTTCGGACAAGTCTTCGCAGAGTATTAAGTCTTGTTTCTTTTTTCGCGTAAAAGACCGATAAGTAAAAATACTTTTCTAACCCCTGCATATGTCGGTATCACGATGTGAGCTTTGAAATACACTGAAAGAACGTCGTTATATATTACATAGACTCGTGTCTATATGTGTTTTATATATGTGTGTCTATGTTTATATGTCTGGCAAACGATTGATAACTTAACTCAGTTTTGGTGTTAAATGGGATCTCTTGAAATGACGGGAACAATTCCTTACGGTTTTTTTTTTTTTTGGTGCTTACATTTCTCCTCTAGTATCTCCGTTTTGACAGAACATCTACCACTTCCTTATCGTTATTTCCTGTTGTTAATTTTCCAACTTCTTTTTTTTTAACCCCCGTTAAAATTCTTGAAGATCGTTATAACTTAGAAAGGTAAATTCAACCGTGTGTCGGAGTTGTATTTCAAGTCGATACTATTTCAAATATTATGCCGAAGTATACATTTGAAGCTTCAAATATATATTTATTTGCCTCCTTGATCATATTATAGTTCAATTCCGGACACTTTTAACGTTTTCGAGATGTTAGTTATTATTATAAAATTTAATATGTATATATATATATATATATCTTCTATTATTGCGATTTTACTACAGGATGTGGACCTCTTTTTTATATTTCCACGCGTTGACCAACTGGTCCATATGGTTTTAATATCGTTTCCTACCGTGAGTCGACCCCTTTCGTTTTTATCCATCGCATGTCCTTTAGTTCTTCGCCGTCCATCTGTTTTTTTTTCGTTTTATTTATTTTTTTTATTAATTTACATCACAACTAGCTAACCTGGAGGTGATCGACCATTTGATATTTGAAAGATGACATGTGAAGGGAAGGATAGCCTTTATTTTCCCTAAACAGTTAAAAGATCAGATTAGTCGTTTGCTACACTGTAAAAAGGTTAGTCCCCCGAAGTAGGACTAAAGTTTTTAATCGCGGGCTTTCGTACCTACTTTTTGGGGCTACACCGGTATTTAAACGAATCAGTAACATAATTACACAACTTTGACCAGCTATTAAGAAACGAGTAATAAAAATAATTATATTAATAATAATATCAATAATAATAATATCAATAATTATAATAGTAATGATAATAATATTAATAAAAGCGTCGTTGTCAGATTTGTAAATTATGCTGACCGTTTTTGTTTGCGCGTGCTCTTACATTTAACAGTTTTTTTTTAACTTTCTCGTCGCGTTGATAAATAAAAAAAAACAAACAAACTAGGGCAATAAAAATCTTAACAATAATAATAATAATAACTTAAAAGCTATAATAATTATATCGATGATGATGATAATGTAAAGACCTTCGGGGTGTATTTTCGCACCTTTTAAACTAGAACTGCAGGACACGAGTTAAGTTAAATTGGTAAAATTTTTAACTTAACTCCACGCCATTATTTCTAGAAGTCGGACTTTTCCGTCTCGTTTATTTCTCTTCTAAATCTTTTTTCGAATTTTCTGGACATTTTTAACTTTTAACAGGAACGAATTTTATCCTCTCGGCCTGCGATGGAAATGCGCGCTCGTTGGAAGAATAGTTTTTAACCTTATATATACACTTTCCAACGTAAAAATGTGGGAAAATTTATTAGACGCGCAAAAAAATCGCAATCTTTATCCAGCGACTGAAATATACGTTGTTTCTTCTTACTTTATAAAGTACGATGGCCAGCGGTGTTAGTAAATTTCTATAATTCCACGTCCGATCTTTTCGGTATGTATAATCGCGTTAAAGTAACCGGAATGATGCAAATAGCGGACTTTTGCGTTAAAACGTCTTTTTCAAGTATTAATTGCCGTAACTAACCATTCTGATCGTGATTTCGTGTCCCTCGTGTGTACGTGCGTCGTGTCTCGCGATTAATATAGTTTCAATCATCTGAACAAACGACTATGTAGTTTTAGGATGTAAAAGTAAGATAAAAATAAAAATGATTCTCAAAAACAATGAAAAGTAAAATCCGATTCGTAAGTCCAATCATAGGCAACCGACTAAACGACCTCGAGCCGTCACTTTTTTCTATTACCTCGACTTTTCTTCATACCCCTAAAAGCTGGTACTCACCGATCAAATGGATAGTTGACGAAAAATGATCTCAATTTGTTTACGTTATATATGCCGAGAGATTTTCTTCTTCTTCTTCGTGGTATCAGGAATGTTTGTCCAGTATGAAACTGTTTCCATCCAGTTGTAATCATCGAGTTCGCACCTATCTGGACAACTACTGCAGATAAAAATATATTGAATAAATTCTCGCTACATACAGAGTGAGAGCTATTTCGCCACTTTTCCACGTTGTTTCACAGGAAAGGTAACCCAAGACCCCGAGATAATTAATTCTATTGGTTAGAACATTAATCGGGAGTCTCGTCGACAAGGGTAAAATACCTTCGGCATTTAATAAGGCTGTAATATAAATGTTTAACGCTGTTTACCGCTAAACGATAGGCCGATTCGAAATGGCTTAGCATTCAAGTAACTTTAAATCAGGCTGGTACGCGTATTACAGGGAGCCGATGCTAATTGCAATTTAGGTGGTAGTAATATATTCACGATGATTAAAAATTTTATACCGTAAACGGGGATCGAACCTTGCACTTTGGCAACTGTGCCAAAGCGGCATGTGTATATCTATATATATATATATATATATATATCCATTTTGTAGCTTCTTGTTGTTAGAAGATGGTATACATTTCGGCATATATTTCGCGTTCCTTGGCTGAATTTTATATACATGTATGTAAATCTGCATGCCTGGATGAGAGATTTTCTTTAAAGTTTGTACATGTTAAACTACGAAATCTGTTCAAGTAACCGAAAATCTATTAACGGTTTCCTGTGAAGCATAGAAATTAGATTATTAGACGAATTATCGTAATTTAATAAATTTCCTTTTGAACTCGCTTGGATATTTACGACGATTTTACGATTTCGTCTCGATGAAACATAATTTCGTTTTGTTTTTTTTTTAAATATTTTTAATTAATATTAATTATTATTATAACTATTATTATAATTAGAGCGGCATTTTGCATCTTCCTTAATTAGGAAAGCATTTTCGTGTCAAAGATCGCGCTATAGAATCCTGGACATTTACGCGAAAGTCTCAACGACGGTTAAGCAATTACTTAACGGCGAAGTTAGTAAAAGGAACTTTCTTCTTCAGAAATTAAGTTGACTTTTGCCCGAAAAGGAATATAAAGATGGAGATAAAACACAACTTACTTTTTCGACGGCAACTGAATTTTGAGAAAGTTCGACCATCGACTTTCACTTTCCAAAAGATTTCTTTTTTGTTCAATTTCTGTTTTTTTTTTGTTTTTGAGTTGGTGGTCGTTTGTTTTTGATTAGTTTTCGGGGGATGGTAAATATTTCCGGTCTTCTTTTAATTAAAATTTCTCTTTAATTATTAAATAATTAAAGGTTATTCGATGCTCTTAGCTGTTCGAGATACTTTTAAAAAAGATGTTGCACTCTGATACGCTTCCTAAAAAAAAAAAATGATTTTTATTATATATGTATATATATATATTTCATTTTTGGAGTCTTTGAAATTAAACATATACCTAAATAATCTCGCTATCGGCAACAATAAGCTATTTCAGCAAGTTACTGTATATGTATTATCTAACTATGATTATGTTTCTAATTGAATTATTATCATCTGTGTGTACATAATTAATTTCTCTGGTATCTTAAATTTCGTTTGTCTTTCATTGTTGCATCAATTTAACTTTGTACTAAATATACTCATTTAAGTATATACATATGTAATGCATATAATGCATATATACATTTTGCGCTTTGACAGTTGTTAGTTAGACTGAATAATTACGTACACTTATGAAGATTATAATTTAATTAGTAGCTCTGAATTTTAATTACTACGTACAAACGGAGTATGCATTCTACTGTTTGGACATCATCTATTGCACATAAATAGATTTATACATATTTACACGGCTAAACCTGTATATAGAGTGATAAAAATCGTCCAATATACATATATTCATACATACACACCTGCATACATAATCGTCGTTTTGCGTATTAAATATGGTTTGGCGCCGAGGCGAGTTTATTATATTTTCAGGACTAGAAAGAAAAATGGAATCGAAAGAACCCAGTTCGAAATAAAACGGCGGGGGGATGCTGGATTGCGGGCTATTAAGTTTCGACCTGGTTGAATCGTGTCCGAACTTTTCACGCAATGATCGTATGTTTGTAAAGTATAATTTTAAAAATAATTCATTATCAACTAGAAGACTGCACGATAACGGATTATATCCTTAATGTAAAACCACTTAGTACTCGCGGCTATGATTACGAAATTTAGATGCGTATATTTCAGCTATCCGTAGATATACGACAATTATCTGAGATGTTTCTTTATCTAATTGGTACACACACACACACATATATATATATGTATATAAAATATAAAAATATTTACTTTTTTCGATTAAATTATTATTCTTTAACATACGGCATCTTGAATATATTTCATTTGGCTCATAACGCAGATGTATATGTGTATTAGAAGGATTGTTATCAAAATAAAATACATAGGGTGACCCACAGAAGATGGACGGTTTTGTTGATTTTTTAATAAACTGCTCGACAAAAAATTTTTTAATGAAATTTTATTTCAAAATAGCAAAGAGAAAGATTAGCTTACACTTATTTGTGAAACACAATATCGCTCAGGTGACCGCCATTTGCAACAATACATTCGTTCAGTCTTTACAAAATTTTGACTTTTTCGAGCATAGGTTGCTGAATTTGGAAATCTATTGTAGTTCAGATTAACGATTACTTTATTATTTCTTTATTTCCTCATTTCGGAGGAGGCCTGCCTTATTGATGTTATTTGTTACTATCGTTAGTGAGATTTTATCATTTACTTCGTTATAATTTAATATTTATCGTATTATAATTACGACAACTTTGTCATTTAGTCGCTCAGGCTTTATGGATACTCTCAGCTATTCCATATGTAATTTCCTTCTTAATCTTCACTCGTCACGAATCCTCTTATTCATTCCTCAATCTTTCGATTGGCGTGGTCAATATGTAGAATACTTTACTTTCAAGTTTGCGGTTTTCAGACATTATTTCGGTGATGTATTTTCCTTTTTCATTTACCCATCCTTCGATTACTGTTGTTAAATATCTGTCATTCCTTATAATATGTCCTATCCAACTGCATCTTCTTTCGTTTATATATTTCATTAAATAGCGTTTTTCGTTGATTTATTTTTTCTGTCCATTTACCAACTCCACATTTGGAACGCTTTGAATTATTTTCATCGTGCATTAGTTTATAATCCGAGTTTCCGAACCGTACAAACATAAACCTTTGTTAACCTTTTCCGTATTTCTGCATTTAAATCTGTAGGATATGAACGATGATCTATTTTTCATAAACGCGGTTTCCGACTGCGATATTCTTGACCTTATTTCTTGATCACTTCTTCCATGTTCTGTTAATATTGAACCGGGGAATTTGTACTTTTTTAATTTGTTTAATTTTCTAATTTTATATACGAATGAATAATTTAATAATTATTATTTATTTGTTCGTTCGTTATTATTTTTTTCTTAAATTTACGTGCCATGAACAACTAATAGCTACAGGCACGGATAAATATAAATTATTGCATAAATCGGAGTGACGTTAGAATGTGATTAATTTATTTAAGCAGTTAGGATCATCGGTAAATATTACAGTTAAAGAGGGTGGAAAGTTTAGTGCGGATGTAATAGGAATTAAATTGGGGGGGACATTCTGTAAGGATATGATTAACGGAGATATTAGCATTACATATATTACATACTGCAGCCGGTTTCTTCTGAAAAAGGTGGCCATGAGCTGAATATGGAATGCTAAGTTGTCTCTGATCATCTAGTTGCTGATCTGCATCCTAATTTTTGATCTGACCATGTCAAACGCTTGATTAAGTTAAAATACCGCTAATAGGTGACATTTTAGCGATAATAAAAACACATTTCTCGAAGAAGCTATCGGCCAATTTCGTTCAATTCGGTCCTGTGCAAATATTCGAACGGATATCATCTGAACTGGATAAATTATGATGAATCTACTTCACAACTCTCAGTGCGGTTTCCATTTATTTTTTTAATTACGTCAACTTCGTCAATTTAGTCGCTTAGACTTTATCGATTAGGCTATTCTACGTGTCCTTATAAATGCTTCTTTTTTTTAGTCGTCACGGATGTGAGACCTGGCGCCGATATTCTAAAGACTATTCATACACAAAATAACGTGATCGCCAGACAAAAAAATTCGTTCGTGGAAATTAATTTTCTCACTTCGATTTATTTCGAACAAGCGAATGATGATTTCCTCATTCGATTTACGTTTATACGGAAGAAAATTATTTTTCATCTTCTTCCTCGGCCGGTGTTATAATTAATCCCGTTTTCTTCGCCCGTTTTGGCGGTGGGTGGTAGTGGGTCTATTTCGTATGTTTACTTTTATTCCGACACAATATACTTGTAGGACGGTGAAGGATATATTAGTCTGCGCGAGGGACGGATGATGGAAATTTCTAAATTGAATAGCCTGTTTTCAGAGGAAATTAGTCTCCTCAAGCTTAAAAAATGAGGAAATTGAGTTCATTCGCGCGCGAAATAAACAACTATTATCACAACGCGGCGGCGTAACTGTAAAAGTAGGCGTTTCTGCGTAAGTGGTGTATAAAAGAAAATGTCGAAAAATAATATAAAGAAAGAAAATTAAAAATTTATTAAAAAAAAAGCGAACCGATGTTTGTAGTTGTAACAGTTGCACACGATTAAAAAATTAAACATGAATCTTTTTTTTTAAGCGAAAATGAACAATTCTGCTACGTGTTACAATACTACGATAGCTCTGTCTAGCCTGTATTTCGTTAGGCACATGCCCATAATTGAATAGGTGTCCATATTCGTTTAATAATTTGTCGGTATAATAGTCGCTTATGGATGGTGCTGAGCTTTGCGTCCAATAAACCGGTATAATTCTTTTGTCTCGATCTTCATCTGCTTGATTTTTGTCCTAACATGTACATTTCCCACGTCAGTCGTTTGTCCGAGTGCATACCAAGGTATTTAGCGGATTCCGCATGCGGAATACGCTGGTTATCACGACGGTATACACGACACTGCGAATTCGTATGACGATATTTAAAGATAACGTGAACAGATTTTTGTTCGCGAAGCTTTATCTTGCAGGTTAATGCCCAATTTTGGACTACGGTTGATATCAGAATTTAGCCGTTTTTTCAAGCCGAGCTGTACATCAGAAAATGTTGCAATTGTTGCAGTTTCATCCGCTGGCAAATCTGTATAGTGTATAGCATATAGAGGAGAAGGTACGATTCTAACAGTTGACCTAGAGTAACTGACGATAGATAATAATTTTCTAGCCCTGGTAACGGAGACGCGATTCACTCATAGTCCATTCAAGCCGGGTTCTAAGTTACTCTGTAGTAGCGTTCATTTTCAACCATTATCACATTATCGCTCTTCTATCTTAATATTTGCCCGCCCTGTTTTCGATTTTTATAACTACACCGATCAGTTCCTGTTTACATTTATCCTTTTCAATTCCAGCTGCATGTCCTGGTCAAAATCTAATTTTAGGCGACGCCGTTATTAAAATTATAACTTTACTTTAGCCGATTTCTAATTTTATTAACTTTTATTCTATCATACGCTCAACATAAATTTTAGTATTTTATCTTCAAATCTGAATGCTGATAATTTTTCAGATCGTATAACATAATTTGTAATTCATCCGCAAATCTGACATAAATCAACCATTCGTTTTAGTACCCATATTTCCCAGTTTAATTTCCCGACTAAATTTATCATCTGTGAAATCGCCCCTTGTTTTGGTTTTTGCGTATTACGTCGTGTTAAATAAACGCGTTATCGTCTTATATTAAAGGAATTTGCGATTATCTCCTTTTTACGATAAAAGTCCTAGAATTTGAGAAATCGTCGCTTAAAATAAAAAAAAAAAATTAGAACAGAATAAATTTATTATTTTTTTTATTTAATTTTAGCGGACCGTAAAACGAGTTAACGATAAATAATGATAAAATCGGAATAAAAATGACAAAATAAATAAAAACTTACGACTTACAACTTGTCCGGCCCATACAGTTGCTGGCTGTGTGTGTGTGTTTAACAACGTGGATATATTAAAAATTTTTCCTTTAAAGTGTTCTGATAATAAAATTTTTACAGCAGAATTAGACCCCTGCCACGTCCGAATGTGATTTTGAAACGTCGTTTTATGTTTCAAGGGGAAAACGGGTACGTGTACATATATATGCGCGTTACGTCATATAAATAAGGTGAACGTCGTTTGAAATTTTTTACCCGTCATTTATAGTTTACCCCCAGAACATATCTGATAAAAGTTTAACTTTTAATTCGGTTTTGAAATATGTATCATCATCATCATCATCATTATCCCTTGTTTCATTATTTTTTCAATTTAAATTTCTATTTTTCTTAACCCTTTCAGTTATACGTGAAATTTCGCCGCAAAATAATAACATTTATACAAGATGCTCGATATACGTATATAATACTGCTCTTTAGAGAGATGGCTTTAGATAATTTTCAACGCGTTTAAATGAATATTTTTAAATATTGAGACATTTCGTGTCAAACAAAAGCAATTTTATTAGGAATAAAACTAGGGATTCTAGACTGCTACCCGAGGGAGGATGCTCCTTTTAGTCTTAACTTCCTCCTACTACCGTCCGTACCATGTCCGACCATCTTGCAGTAACGCGACAACGTATTATTTTTCCTTCTAATTACTAAATCCAAGTCAAAACATCCTCCTACTACCGCCCGTACCATGTGTGGGACCATCTTGTAGGAAGGCAACCACTTATTATTTTTCCTTCTAATTGCTACGGAGCGCAATCTTCTTCTGTTTGTTGCGCCAACTTCTTATAATATCGAGCAATTGGTTTCCAGGCTATAAACGGTTAAATTTATTCGGTTGTAAAGATAGATTCCATACAGTGTACAATACACGACTTCGGCACGTTCCTTTTTTCAGTATTATGCAGATTTCTCACTAGCCGGTATTAGCCCATTGTCGGTGTATTCGACAATCGCGTTAAATCTGTATTCTATTTTGTTCCGTATTCGATGGTTGGGCGGCTAGTAAAATTGTACGTAGCTGTAGAAAGTAAATCGTAGGAAAAAGAAAAAACCTTACACGTAAAAAAAAATTGTGTATATACATATATAATATATTTAAGCATGTTTATGTGCATCAACGCGGTATATATATATATATATATATATATATATATATATATATATAATATATTCGAAATTTTGACATTTCTGTTATTCAAAATTCAAATAAAATAATAAAAGAAATGTGAGAAGTAAAAAAAAAAATAAAATAAAATTGAAAAAATATATGAAAAAAATGAAAAAAAAAACATATAACAAATGACGACTACTATGGAGATTAACAAAATGAAACGGATTATTATAGCGTAGGACGTTGTGCGCGCGAAATACGTCAACTCGAATTGAATTAAAAACGTTCCGAGAATAAGACAAACGAGAAAACAGAAGAAATAGAAGAACCGACCAACGAAAATGGAATGGAATGAAATAAAATGGAATAAACTAAAAAACAAGCTAGGGGACGCGCATAATGTGGCGGAGTAATGAAAAGCGACACACGCGGCATTGCGAAAAGAACGAAAACTAGTTTAGGAAAATTGACTTAAGCTCCACTTCGGTGGGGGATCGACCTCCTCGAAAAGATAAGAAAATTTATATGTATATATACATATATGATATACGTATATACATTTATAATACACACACACACAAAAAAACACAATGAAAGAAAGCTGCAAGTAACAAAATATTTAATGGAAATGGACTTGCGTTTAACGCGTATATATTTAATATCGATTTTTAACGATTAAAAATAAACGAATTTTCAATTTTCATCGAGACGACTTCTTCTTCTTCTTCTTCATCGATCATTCGATCTATCGTAAGCTTGACGACCTATTCGCTGTATAATTCTGCGCCATTACGATCTATCCGCGATCTTATCTACTGATGTAATGGCATTCCAACCAGTCATTTTATGCGGTCAACGTATATGCGCTTCTCTACGTTTTCCGGCATCTTATTGACGAGAGTATTATAAACCGAACAAGAGGTAAGTTTCCGGCCAGGAAGTTCGTTAAATTTAACACGGGACATAGATAATGGTTACGCAACCTAATGTATAATCACATGTGTCGTCGCATTTGTCGATCTAAAGGCTACGATACAGTTAATCAGCAGTTATTATTGCAGAAGTTTTATAGAGTAACCAATGATTTTACATTTTCAAATAAAAAAAAAAAAATTGTAGTAGAAATAACATTAGGTTTTCTATGTTACTCTAAACGGGAAGCAGAACCGACGAAGGTCGGACTAATGGTCTCTGTCACCGGCACTTTTCAACATTTACACCATATGTCAACTAATTGGTGAGGAAAATTGCTTGCCAAGGTAAACAGTTTGAGCTAATAGAAAGCACAATGACAGAAGTGGGGGATACTTTAAGCCGCATATTATGCTCAGAACTTATTAATTCCTAATCTTACAAAAACAATAGCGAGGGCCTTTCATCTTAAAAGCGATGAAGAAAGACGAAATATGAAAATACAGTGGAACGGAACAATGCCGTAGCACCAGAAAAAATCAGCGTATCTGCGAGTGTCACTGGATGTGAGAAAATAAAAACAAAGTCGAAACAAGAAATTTAATAATACGAAAGCTGGTTGGATCTTCGTGAAGCGCCAAGCCAGGAGTAATACGTACATCGACAATGGCCTTGTGCTTTTCGGCGGTAGAATATGCGTGCCCTATATAGGTACAGTCCACTTATGCTAAGTAGGTTGATGTATAAACGAAGCAGTACGCATTAAGACAGGTTGCCTGAAGTCAACAAGAGTAGATTACTTCTATTTACTAGGTGGTATTTCAATACCAGATATAAAAAGCAAAGTTGTTGCCGGATATAGAGAGGACGAAGCGAGTTCAAAACCTTCGACACCCTACGCACGGACAGTATGTCACATCTCCGCGGTTGAAATCCAGGAAAAGCTTTCTCATTTCAACCAGCAGTGTGCCGTTAAATACTACGAAAGGGCAGGAGTGAGTTCTAAGATGGCGAAGCCAGGTGCAAACAAAACATTTAGCATTGAAGGAAGGTTTCAATGAAAGTTGACGGACATGGAGAACTTTCAAGCGAATTCGATCGGAATGTGCCCGGACAAAACGGAATTTATTAAAGTGTGTTTAAAAAGTCATTAATAATAAACATCGTGATATTAATAATCGTTAAGGTGAAAATGTGTTATTAATTTTATTAAAGGCTTTCCAATGTTGCTATGCGCTGTGTAATTTATTTATATGGAAATTAAGAGAAAAATACAGGAGGCATACATAAGGTAAAAGAACCTGTATTTGTAAAAATTGTTCATTTACTGTAAAAATGCGTTATAGTTTTTAGTGTGTATTCTTCATCTGCTTCGTTTGAACAAAATCTGCACAGTTATCTAATGATGCCGTAGGAGTACCTTCATTATTCTGTTGCATAAAATACCGCCGGAGCTTTTCAATACATTTTTTCGTCTCTGCAGTAGACACAGGAGGTAAGGAAATGTCATCCGTGTCACCATCACATTCTGATTCTTGTATTTGTTTCTTCTTTGTGATATTTTCCATAATTTCGTTATCCAAATCTTCAATATTATTGTCGCAGCATGACAGATTGGCGTCGACATCTGAAAATTGTTCACAGTTGGTCACACGTACGGTGTTTCATTACTTTCCATTTCAACAATTTCATAATCAGGCTCTTTGAAACCGCAATGAGCAAAGCAGTTCTGAATTGTCATAAAAGTGACTTTTCTCCAGCTATCAGCAACAAATTGTATAGCTTGCAGTATTGTTATTGTGGAACTGATATCTTTTGCCATTGTAGAAACTGTTACCTGGTCGTCTTCAATAGCTTCTAACATATGCTGTATCAACATCTTCCTATATTGCACTTTTAAATTTTTTATGACACCCATATCAAGTGGCTGAATTAGTGAAGTAGTGTTTGGAGGTAAGAATTCAATTTGAATATTCTTCAGTTTAACGACAGTGTGGTGCGAAGTTGCATTGTCAATAAGGAGTAAAATTTTTCTAGAATCTCTCTGTAATTCTATATCCTAGTTTTCTAAACATTTTGAAAAAATAGTAGCAGTCATCCATGCATTTTTGATTGCGTAATATGTTACTGGCAGATTACTTGCATTGAGATTTTTAAAGCAACGTGGCATTTTAGTTTTACAAATAACTAAAAGGTTTTTTTTGTCACTTCCAGTTGCATTGCAACAACATAGCACAGTGATACGATCCATAGCTTTTTTCGAGCCAATAAGTTGTTCGTGTTTGTATTATACTAATGACCCATCTGGAGTAGCTCGATAAAATAAACCAGTTTCATCCGCATTATAAATGTCATTCAGGCTGTAACTTTGAAGGAATTTGGAAATTTTGCTTGAACTCCATTGTTCAGCTCCTGTCAAATTAGCGCTTGCTTTTTCTCCATGAGTTTTTTTGAATTTGATATCATGTCTCCCTTTCCACCGAGCAAGCCAACCATTCGTAGCTGCGAAGTCTTCATAACCCATTTTTTTCGCAAACTCCTCAGATTTTAATTTCAACATTGGCGCCCACTGACATGAACACCTGTTTGTGTTACTGTGCTAAACCATAAATTAAGAAAATTCTCGTAAGAAAAAAAAAATAAAACCTCAGACGCACTACAGTTTTTGCAGAACTAAACTAAGAACATAATAAGCTATCGGAGAGTGCATAATTAATAAACGAACAGAGCAAAAAACAGTATAGCGTCAATGAAAGAATGTCAACACAAGGACATCTCAAACAAAACGAATAAAAAACAAAAATGTTCACTTAAACAAAAACAAATTGTAAAAATAACTAAAACATTTTTATTCAATTTTTGTTTATGTGAATATTTTCGTTTTACAACCGGAAGTGTCATTTTATTTCGGCTGGCTTATCGCCCCTCTCACTATTTATTGTCTTAAAAGTCTATTAATCTTTGTCCCGTATGCGTTGTACCAATAAAGCGAACTAAAATAACCTTCATTTGATACGTTTGATTCGTTTTTTTTTGCTGATTGTCCCTTATAAACAGCTGTTCCTCTTACCCCCAGTCCCTTATAAGCGGATTTGACTGTATATTGTAGCCAATAAGCAAGTGGGATGTGTTATGACAGGATGGAAATTGTCATTCAACAATGACATTCCGAGCTACCTCTCCAAACATTTAAACCGGTCGGCAAGATCTAGGGGTGTGCGATAGTTCAATCTGCGAGGCCCATTGGCATGATTTAATAAATCTACCGCCAGCTGGTTAGAGTGACCCTCTAACCTGTGCAACTAATCTCTACTGCGATCCTGAACGACTTAGTGCACATTTGGTACTTTTAGCTCTTTATGCAAATTTTCGTTTCGTGTATATCAGGGTGCACCGGCTATTACCCTTATATGTCATATGTCTACACACGCTTAATAACTGCCCTGTAAAGCAATAATTTCGATTTTAGAGGTAATTCGGAAGTTTGACATAACAGTCAATCGAATCTCTTTAATTATGTATATATAAAATTATCTGTTATTACTTCGATACATAAATTAATAAATAAACCCTAGGTTCGTATCGAAAGTGTCACTCAACACTAACATTTGCACGAATCAAGATGCCAATCTACCGATACAGTGAAATCTGTAAGAATCGGAATGATTAAAATCCGGAAAGTCAGCTTATAGATTTGCTGCAACACTATCAGATGGTTTTGACGCCGTTTCAACATGGAACGAAGGATGGAAGCAATGGAACCAAAAGAACCCAGATGGAAATTGAATGATAGACATACCGGATTGTAGGCTATTAAGTTTAGACTTACATCGAAAAAGCTAGGTGGATGCGTCTTAACTGTGTCCGGCCACAGGCGCAGTAGTGGCTATGTACTCGCAAAGTGGGTTTTCAAAAAAGGATCCATCCTATGACTATATAGGAGAATATTCAAGCATTGCGTACTCGAAATATTGCGGTTGATTGTTATATCATCTGACGTGATAATCGTGTACATATTCGTTATAGAGATCATCGTGAATGGTACGATTTGCTACAAAGAATGGAGCGACGACCATCTGACGAAGTATCTTGGATTTTAGCTACTGAATACGATGTATATTACTTTTTGCAGATGCACCGTAAATTTCAATGCCGTATTTCCATATTGAAGCCATTATCGACAAGTACACCAGACGCTTGCAGGATAGCTTTATAGAGGACTTTCTGCCAACTATTCTGCCCAGCAATTTCATTCTGGAACATACTTTTTGACGTATATACTGAATGTGAGTACTGCATGTAAGACGGCGGTCCAAATACAGACCTAAGTATTTGATAGTGTCGCAATGGGGAAAAGGAATGTTATTGATTTTAGCAAGGCTTCTTGTTCAGTGAAAACGTTACCCGTTGACTCTTTTTCATGTTGATTTTAATCCCCCACTGTGTTGCCCATACAGATATTTTATCTACATGTTCTTGCATTAGAGGTGGTGCACGTGAACAATCATCATGTGCCGTTATAGGATACATATATCATCAGCGTAGGTCCCTAGCACGGAGGTAGTTAGTACTGGGATGTCCGCTGTATACAGTAAATAGAGTTTATCTTGACTCGGAATGAGCGATTTAATAAATATGAACGTAGCAAGCAGTAGAGATCGCCGGGCATAATACTTTTCAGTTTAAATAAAAGCCCGAGATTCAAAAGCATTTTCCACGTCTAGGAAAAGCCCAATATAGTACTGCCGTTTCTCAAAGGCAGCAGATATCCGATCTGTAATTCTGTGTATTTGGTGTACAGTTGAGTGGTCTTCGCGAAAACCAAATTGATGATCAGGAATTAATTTTTCGTCTGTAAGCGAGGCCGTAACGTGGTCACGAAATTTGAATGTAAATATTTAAGTTTTTTTTTTTTAATGATTGCAATATAAATTTATATGTTATAAAAAATTATAACATTATTATTATTATTATTATTATTATTATTATTATTATTATTATTGTAATCTAAAAGAAAATAAAGAGAGCGTTTCTCCAATCACGAAAGTCTTTTCCCGCTATTTTACATTTATATAAATTAGAACTTTCTGTTTCAATGTTGTATTAATCGTTTCTATTTTGGGGATACTCTATCTTGAATTTATTTCGTATAAAATTCTGAAAAAATTATGTATCATCTCTACATATTGTAAAATTATAGCTGTTTGTTATTTTGAATCCTTTGAGGTAGGTGCGTGAAAATTTCCGCGACAGATTATTTATAATCCGGTACCGAATGCTCATTATAGATAATCGTTCTTCTATCCTAGAAATTATTTTGTACGTTCGTCGTTAAACTACTCGATCATTATCCGTATTATCGTTTCCGCCACTTGGTGTTTTTTATATTTAATATTAACTTTAAGAATTAACATTTTTTAATCCTTCATTATCGAAATTTTTCATTTTTAAATCCGAGATATTTAAATTACCCGTTGATATAAGACATCATCATTATCGCGAGCATAAAAAAATAAATAAATAAAAATCGCACGTATACTAAATAAATCGGAAAAAAATTATGTCAAATTATAAAAACGCCTCAAATATTATAAATTCGCGTGACCGGTAAAATAGAAACAGGCGAAAAATTTAACTATCCGGGAGTAGTAAATCAATTTAAATACACAAATTCACCGAACGATTACAAATAATGAAACGGGCCATTCAATTAACCCGAATCATTTATAACGAGAAATCGATCTTGATTAGTGCAAAAATTGCACGTTACAATACCGTCATCGAAATACATATAACATATACGCGACAGAGTGTCTAAACAATGGATTCCTGTAAACGAGTGGGATCATTCGATGAAAAAGGAATACGAAATATATCAGAGCCGAGAAAAGACGAAGATAGACGGAAATTGATGAGGATAATATTGACATATACAAAAGAATCGGAAAAAAAAACCCGATACTGGGAGGAGGAATTTTATTTTACGGTCACCTTAAACGAATGTACAAGCTTACGAAGAGAATTTTTGATTTCTTCGATGGGGGGGGAGCTAAAAACTCGTGGGATTCCGTGAATTATACAAGTGAAGAAAGATATGGAACTCGTGGACGTCCCCGCAGTGTAAATAATGGACAGGCATATAAGCGAGAGGTCAGTTTCGTTTGAAGGTTTCGTGAAATACGTAGCGAAGAAGACTGAACAGGTATGGACGGATGAAAGAAAACGAAATGAAAGAGTATTAGGAGCAATGAAGAGAACAAAGATAGAATATAATTTGAAGTTACGTGTGTAACATGTTTCGTCGCGGTCCGTAGTTGGCTAAATTCGATAAAGAAGTTAAAGTGCATTTTTTTAGAATATTTATATATGTATATTGGGGATACCATTACGGCTTACCCAACTTGATACTGTAGGAGATTGTGTTTATATGTTTATTAAAAATGCTAACTTCTCTAGAAATGTTGCTATTATTGAGCGTAATTGTAGATTATCCAGATGGAGAACGGGCTGTTGATTATACGGAGGTATAATATACGGGGAATATATAACGACGCCATAACGAAAATTACGTATTGCCTGTTCAGAATGGAGGGGTAGAAGGGACATTCTATAAGTTGTATATGGAAAAGATGATCAGGTAACAAATGTTGCTGAAATCGTAATCTACAGACGAGTACAATTCCTTTACGATTAATGTTCTTAAAGAAATGAAACCACGACAGTTAAGGGAGAGACGGTCGAAGTTGGTAGTATTCGGGGAGAGGTGATCTGTGCATCAGTTCCTAATGGCCCTGATGCTTGAACTGTACAGAATGATATCCACGTGAGAAATGACAGAGAGTTCTACGCCTATAAATGACGCGCCTTTAGCTAATGAATCGACAAATTCATTGTTTCGAATATAAGACCCGGCACCTACAAGAAGGGCACAAATATTCTCGCACGTTCTAAATGAACGAGATTTGTCATAATTAATCCGAATAATGTATCCGACAATTTCAATTTATTATCTATAGCCCATACTTTTTTTTACGAATCGGTAATAATAAGTTAATTCCCACAAAGATCCGAGTCCATTAAAATCGATAAAGCTTGTAGTACTGCTGCGTATTCAGTCAGTAAATACTGAACATAAGTTCCTGCTTCTCTTTAGATGCGAATAAATCTTTCGCCTATTACTAAAAAAATAATAGAATAATTTTTAATGTGTCGTATCAATATTTTTAAACGTACCTTAAATATGAAAATAGATAATTTCGTTAACACCAAAAGTTCGTGTAGCACGTGTAGACGATGTTACGACTAACAATCTAAAATACTCGAATGGTATAATTTTCAATCGGAGAAGATTAAAAATAATGAATTTTTTGATATAAATCCGCGTAGCAGAAATTTATTGTAATCCTACGCGTTAATTAATTTTTTTTTAACCGTGTTTAATAATAATCGATTTATTTCGTTTTTAAAAGTGTAATCCGTATTTCGGCGTTTTTAATTCGCGGCGTTTTTCCACGCGACGTTTTTCCACGCGACGTTTTTCCACGCAACGTTTTTTTTTCGATGTTTTACAATCTTTAATAATTTTTTTTTTTTGTTATTTGTTTTTCGTATTTTTTATTAATTTTTTTTTTATAGAGATGAAATAGTGTTAAGCATTACTGACCACTGACACGTGTTCGCGTGATTAAGCTGAAATAATTATTTTGACTTTCTCTTTCATAATTTTCCTGGGAATTCAATAGAACGCCTCAAATAAAAGGTCACGAAGAAAAAAGGAAATACACAAAAGGTGTTCACGGTCGTGCAAATACTAGAATAAAAGTATTTTCTTTATTATTGCATTTTGTTCATTTTCGCGTGTATTTATCGCCTTCGACTTCTTAAGTGTCCGGCATATCCTAAACTACTACGACGCAGTCCGTGATGGAAGAAATAAATACTTGTAAAAATTGATTACAAGCCGGCGAACTATACGAAGAAATCTGTCCGATAGTTGACACGCAATTTTCGAATCAGCGGTTACAGTGGTGTTGAATTTAAAAAAAAAGAAAATCGTTCGTATTCGTACGTATTGCAATATATATATATATATATATATATATATATACGTTATATAAGAATAGGGAAAGATAGAAGCATTTGGAATGTGGTGCAGAGAAAATAACAAATCAAGAAGTTTTGAAACGGGTCAACGAAAGGTGACGAGTATTGAATTAGATTAAAAAACGGAAACTGTGTTTGACGGGACATATGATTCGACATGGATGATTGCTGCGAGATGGGATTGAAGGATATATCCCAGGAAAACGAGTAATAGGTAGACCGCGATTAAGCTGAATAGATAACCTGAAGAAGAATTCCGACTGCTCCAGTTATTCGGAAATGAAAAGAACGCTCCGTAACCGATATGAATGGAAAAAGACGAGCATAAAGGGCGAACCAGTCTACGGACTATTGCACCAGATGACGATGATATATATACACACATATATATATATATAAATATTGATATGAGAAAACGTTTGACACAGTGATCTTGGCAGTACTGAATTCATTAAACATCATTGGTATCAGCGAGAAGTACATTCAAATTATAAAGAACATTTATGGGTCTGCTACAATGCAGATAAATTTGTGGAATAAAACTGAAAAATCCGAATAAAAAGAGGTGTTAGACAAGGAGATCACACTAAAATTATTTACCTGCGCTTTGGACACCGTGTTTAACAACTTGAATTGGGCTACAACCGTTATTCGAATGGACGGTGAATATTTGAATCACCTCAGATTCGCGGACGATATAGTTCTAGCATGCACCGATTAATCGGAAACGTAAACCATATAACTAATGCCGATTCTTATATATGGTTCGGAAGCATGGCCATATACAAAAACAAATTTAAAAACGATAAGAAAAGCTCAGACGGCACATGAGAAAATGATACTAGATATAACATTATTAGGTCATAAACAGAAATGAAGTGGAGCAGGTGGCTTTAACAAAATGCAATTGGGCTGGCTACGTTACTCGAAGAGAACATAATAGATGGTCAGAGCGGATCTTTCAGTGATGGCCAATGGACAGAAAAAGGAAACAGGGAAGGCCAATGACGCGGTGGCCCAATGATACAGTAAATGTAGCTGGGAAAAATTGGTTGGAGAAAGCGTAGGACAGAAGTGGATAGACAAAGTTTTATCGTGATATATACATATATATATATATATATATATATATATATATATATATACATATATACATATAATATATATAATTTAAACATATACAAAAGAAAGAAAATGAGAAGAAGATTTTATACTGAAAGCGGCCTATTTAAAGATAGTAAAAAGATTCAATCTGCAAAGCTAACAATCAAGTAGTTGATATTGTTTCTAGATTTGACAGGTTTATGTATGCAAAATTTCAGGGTTTTCGGGATAGGGAGGGCGAATTGAATTTTAACATTTAGGTTGACGCTTTAATGGAACTTTTTCTTTTATCGTTTCAATGCTTCGATTATACACCGCGAACTTGTCTGTAGAGTTGATCTGAAGACCGAGAATTCGCCGTAATAAAAAGCTTGAATCTTCTACCGAAATGTCTCATGGCGCTACTATCAGGAGGCTACGGCCGACTGTGGAAGTACAAGATATTTATTTAGTAGTCGAGTCATTCGAGGACAGTTATTTTATCCACAACTTCTTAATCTCTAGAAAATTCTGTATTATAATTCGGGGTTATTCGTTAAGATATCTTATAAATGCAGTGCCGAGTGGTTCAATTCTAAGCCACGTATTATTTAGTAACACTATCGATGAAATTGTAAATTAATCAGCTCCACTTTGTTCGCTGATAACTTTATAATATTCTTTTCTCGTCGTCAAATATCCGTAGGAAAAGATATTTTTCAAATAATATCGACAAGCTATGCGCGGCTGGTCAAAAACTGTTTTTAGCTTACTTTTGCCGTGGTTTGAATTTTTACTAATTCCCATTCAGTCTTAAAAAAAAATTGAAATATCTTGGCTTAGTTTTCGACGAAAAACGATCATGGAAACAACATGTCAACCTTATGAAATATATGTGTGCGGGACTGTTAAATATTATCAAAGAACTATACGTTATTTACGACTCTAATTGATAAATATTATTCAAACATCAAAATAGACTACGACATATTGCCTCTTACACTTCTGTTAATCCTACCGTGCAGGGATCGTTAAACTCTATTCATCTTGCAGTCTGTCTAACTTATAATGGCAGCTTTCTCAATTTTTCCAATTTGCATCATTCTCTGAGGCCTGAGCATTATCGCTGAGGTTATGCACACGTCGATTCTTACTGATAAGCATTTTTACATGTTTTCCTTCAAATACATAATTTCGTCATCAAACATTAACGATTCTTTCTTGCTGTCGAATAAGGTCACATTTTCTTTTTGTTCACTCTGTCGAGTAGCTCTAGTTCACATTTATTTCAACAATATCAATATATTTCACACCCCTCGGAAAAATCGCAGACTTTTTGACTTCTTCCGCTTCCAATCTACAAATTAACGTCCAAAAAACTAAAAACCATCTAACATTCCTCAAACAACTAACTCATTTTTTCATCAAATCTAGATTCCTTAAACACGTGCGTCGGGCGTAATAATATATGGGCCGTATAAAACGACAAGTACATTAGTACGTTTTGTCCTTTTTAATTTACGTTTATCATTTTTAAATTATTACGCGGATATCACAGTGTCAAAATTCTGTCTCTCGAAAACACACATAAATAATGAAGTGAAAACTCAAAAATGTACATACGGTTAAAACGAATATGGCGTATAAGATGCCGCGGGAACTTTATTAACGAATTCGGTAAAAAGAAAAGCTAAATGATACGTGAATAACATATACCGCAATGGGCGGAATTATCATAATGTTGTGTAAAAAAACATGTAAGAAGATACGGAACCCGCTAAATAATAATAAGAATTACACCTGGTGGTCGTACTGCAGAAGTTCATAAAATCCTGTTTTCTTGTGACGAGCTTTATATTGGACATACTGGAACAGACCGGTTTATATATATTAAAGGGCGCATTTAGGATTGTAAATATAAGCATAGAGATCTGAAGTATATAGAAAATTAAAGACTAGGCAAATGGTCGAAATTATTTTCCTCGAGATTGTAATAAGGAAAATAGGACGATTGTAAGAAGATACTGTCGAAATGGATGAAAAAGTACTGAGCAATGAGGACAGAAAAAATAAATAATAATTTGTAATCGACAAATTGATCCGTAGATGGCTAAAGTCGATGGAAGAGAAAAGAATGATTACTGACGAACCGACCAGAGTGCAGAAGATGCGTCTTCTGGTAGAAGGACCAATTGTAGCACAGACAATCAGCTGATAATAGAGCAATCAATCACAGACTTGGGAATATAAAGTTTCGATTAAAATCCATCTTTAAAAGGAGCTAACGCTTTAGTTCAATTGTGACGATAAGTGGCGAAATATTCACTTTAGTCTACACGACAACTTAAAAGTCTTTTATAAGGTTATTACAAAGAATCAAAAATAAATGTAATATAAACTTTTACATATCGGTGTATATCGATGACAAAAGCTGAATAACCACCGCATAATAAAAATCTCGAACGATCAAAAATTTATACATATAGAGAAGCAACGACATCACGCATACGTTGAAGATCGAACATTTACCGAATATCAAATTAAAAATTCGATTAAATTCGAAATATTAAAGTTACATAATCAAAGGGGACGTAATTTTTACCGCAAAAATTAAAATTAAAGAATATGTAATACATATTTAAAAAAAAAAAAATGGCCAACAAAAAATAAAAAAGTTGTCAAAATCACCAAAATTTTACACACACGGAAAAACATTTTAAACAAAGAAAACTACTAGAATGAAATAGAAAAATAAAAGGTAAAAATATTTTATTAAATCGACGATAAATTTTGATGAAGAAATTAGTTCTAAGAAGTATATTATAAATTTCATTTTAATAATTTTGAATTATTTTTAACGATTCTTTATTTCAGTATGTATTGTGTTTTCGTCTATAAAATTTTATATCGCTTATTTCACTATCACATTATTCTACAAATACTTATCACTTAGATAATTTTTGTAAAATATGAAAAGTAGAATATTTTTCACATTTTACATTTTTTTAAATTGTACACAGTACTTTTATATTTGATTATTTTTCTTTTAAAGCTTCGTGATTTTTCATAAAGAAAAATTTTTTATGATCTTTTTTCTTTTAATTACACTTTTATGACGCGAAATTTACCTAACAAACAAAATAGTCATAATTACAATTTATTATTAACCAAATTATTCTTATTACTATACATTTATTTACACCATCGTTATTATCGTCAGTTTCCAACGTAATAACTTAATTAATTAAAAAAAAGCAACACCTACACAAAGGAATTGTCTTCGCGACGATTGCATATAAAGAGACAGGCTTAATTAGACACGTCAATGTTATGCTGTAGTATTACAACGAAATTATTAATGAAGGACGTCTCATCTCTCTTCCGACGACGTCGAACAGACAAAGAAAGTACGAGCGAGAACGATAGAAAAACGTATTCGGAAAAGTCGGCCTTAGTCGGGAATTGTTAATTAATGAAGTATACACGGTTGTGAATTTTTTTGGGGGTTTTTCACGACGGGAGATTGTAAGTAAAGCCGATAGCGGTAGATCGTTAACCTTCTGTTATTCGGATAGAGCGTGCAAAAACATAAAGCCGACATGGAATAATAAATAATCCCAGAAGGGATGAATGCCAGCACAAATTCCCTATAAAACCGTCGAATATAGGCAATTCCACGTGCGCACATATATATATACATACATATATATATATATATATATATATATATATATATACATGTGTGCATTTGTGAGCATATACGATTTTAAGTATAATGTAAGGAGAACTACGATTTTAAGTATAATGTAAGGATTATACATCGGGTAAAAATTGTGAGTTTATAAATTAATATTTCAACTATTATCGTAATTTACTAAAGGGAGGTTTTATTGCGCGTGTTAAATGAATTCATATATATATATATATATATATATATATATATATATATATATATATATAATCATCATTTATCCTTAACCGCTAGGTTGGTGGGCAATTTATGCAACTACTTACCTATACATATTTTGTGGTATAGTGTAAGTAGTGTACAAAGCAACAATAATATGGCGCTAGCGCAGTTAAATACACATACACACACCCGGGAGAACTGACTGTAATCGCTTTGTTGTCAGGACACGATGCTGCCCCATCTGTTTTTGTAGTGTATACTAGCGTACATATGTGGTTTGCAATTGCCTTCCCCCCACGCGAGAATATTCGGATTATTTATATTCCATTTTCTAATGAAGATATTTTTGCGTCGTCGATTGTATTCGAATTCGGTACCTCCGTATACAAGTCCGTGTCTTAGCTAGTCGGCTATTCCGACATACATATATATATATATATATATATATATATATATATATATATATATATATATATATATATATATAATATATAATATTAATATTTGAAATTGTGTAATCTAAATTATCAATTATTACAAACACGTTATAGACATACATTCAATTGATTCCTGCCTATTTAACATCATCTCTTCACCTAGCCATAGGCCTCCCATGCGTGGCTGTTAATTGGCCAACGCTGTAATATCCGCTCAGTTTCATCCTTCGGCCTTGCTAAATGTCCGGCAGACCATTTCCATTTTAGCTATTCTTGCTTTGTTTATATTATGATTTTACAAAAATATATATATATATATAATATATAATATTAATATTTGAAATTGTGTAATCTAAATTATCAATTATTACAAACACATTATAGACATACATTCAATTGATTCCTGCCTATTTAACATCATCTCTTCACCTAGCCATAGGCCTCCCACGCGTGGCTGCTAATTGGCCAACGCTGTAATATCCGCTTAGTTTCACCCTTCGGCCTTGCTAAATGTCCGGCAGACCATTTCCATTTTAGCTATTCTTGCTTCGTTTATATTATGATTTTACAAAATTGATATTCTTTTATTTAAGATAATACTCAATTAACTTCATTTTGTACGGTATATATGTCGAATACGTACAGGCCATATAAGACCTCCGGTGAAACTTTAGATAAACTGGATATAATATCGGGTAATTTATGCGAATGCGCAGAAATTGGCTTAATTGAACATATTATCCGGCAATGTGAAATATATAGTGACCGGAGGAAAGTTTTTATATATAAAAAAATAAGGAATTCCATTTTATACGACTATGCCAATAACAACCTTATTACAGATTTTACGCACAGCTTACATCTTATATCAGTATATAAAATATAATAAAATAATCATATAAAATATAAACTAATTCAAGGAAATAATTAAACTACGTATAATCGCCAAATGGCAAAAACTAGGCACAGGGGAAAAAATTATTCCGGTTTATAATATAGGATGACCCAGAGAAGACGGGCGTTTTTTTTTTAAATAGTGCAGTTGGTAACACTGCTACAACGTAAATCGCGTACTCCACGTTTAGTGTAGACTCGAGAGATTATTTTTTGTCCAGTTTCAGTTATGATGGCACTCTATAGTGAAAAGAAGCGCGTGTTTGGCAGAGATCCTTATTTTCGGAATTAATCTGAATAGAGAGTTTCGAAAAGAATTTACGCGATTTTTTTCGTAAGGATATCTTAAGAGCTGCGTTTACGAAACACGTCCACGAGATCTGGAAGACCTGGAAACTCGGATATCTGAAGAAATTTCAGAAATTCGAAGATCTGTGCGAGAAAAAATGTTCGAAAATTTTGTAAAAAAAAAGACCGAATGAATATATTGTTATATTGTGTTCTACAAATGATTGCACGATAATCTCTCGTTTTCCTATTTTCAAAATAAAATTTCATTAAAAAATTTTGGTCGAGTAGTTTTTGAGTTATTTCAAGAACAACAAAACTGTTCCTCTTCTCTGTGTCACTCATATGATTATCCAATGGATAGCTATATCGATTAAAGAGATTTAATCAGGAGAATTTCGTGCCCTCCTAATATAGTTCGAACTGAGGTCGTGCGACCAGAACGTTAAATCGTTACACACCAAAGCCTACATATATATCTATTCTATATAGATACGTTGCAATAGGCAGACGATGTTATCTATGTAGAACAATTAGTCTCTTTCGCAGATAGAACGGAAAAAGAAGTAAACCGAAGAATAGTGTTAGGTTGGAAAAAAGTCTGATCATTAAAAGAAATATTTGAAAGTAAGTTAAATTGTAGAAAAAAAACCACAAATCTATAACAAATGTTACTCTTAGGCGCTCAAACATGGTCACTGACGAGAAAATTATGTAAAAAAAAAATACAAATAGCCCAAAGAGCAGTGGAAAGAAAAATGGTTAAGGTAACTAGGTTGGATAAGTTAAGTAACGAAATATTAAGGGCCAGATCGAAGATGGAGGACGCTCTATAAATAGTACGTGAAATTAAGTGGAATTGGACTAGACCATTCGGATGAAAGCGAACAGATACAGATGGTGCAGGAGAAGCACGGGATGGTTACCAATAGACAAGAGAAGAGAGAGGAAAGGACCAAAAACAAGATAGATATCGTCAAACACGCAGGAAAGGTTCGGATGCGTAAAAATCAGAATCGTCTGGAATGAAAACAATTGGCGGAGAAATATGTGGATGCTCGATTGGAGGTGGCCAATGCTCGACGACGGGCTCAAATTTCATCATTTAAAAATACTTTATTACATAGCGATTATTATATAAGTATTAAGGATATGGTATATAGAATATTATATAATTAGAAATAATGGAAATAAAGGCTTTTGTATTGTATTTTACATATATATATATATATATATATATATATATATATATATATATATATATAAATAAATACACTCGTGGACGATATATTAAAATCGCAAAAAAACCATCTCCAAAAATTATTGAAATAGTTTATTATGAAGATAAGAAGTTTAATACTTTTCTGGTCGCGCAGTGTTTGAAAAATTTCTTTAAATTTTACAAATCTCACTGAAAATATTCCGCCGTCATCTATATATGCGCCATGAACAAACGGAACGTTAGCTCGTAGTTAGGTTTTATTCGAGAATTTTATTTATCGTTCTCTATTTTTGTGATATAAAGAGTTATTGAGACAATAATAAGAGAGTTCACGTTTGTCATTTTATTCTATCCACTTGCGGAATCTTTAAATTTTTATCTGCGTACAAGAACGTGGGGTTTAGTTAAGGAAAAAATTTAACGCCTTCAGACGTAATAATACTAAAAATTTCTCGTAAAATTCCCAGACTTTTTCGTTATACGTCGACGTATAGCAGCTACGAATCAACCGTCCGGAATTTATTCTAAAAATTTTCCTTCAAATTTTAGAAAAGAAAATTCTTTTAAACTCGCTACGAAAATTCGTACCTAAGCGGAACGTGTGATGACATCATTTTAGCACGAGTTCGTATTGAGATGCCCACACACAAAACTATGTTGAATTTTGTTTTTTAAATTTATTTATTTAATGCCTCGCGACTATTAATCGATGCTTAATTAAATAAGTACTATTCGATGACCTTTGTTCGAATGAGGAAATCTTTAAAAACTTTTCGATTGTGTATATATTCGGAAGAGTTGTATTTGTTTTTCTTGGTACAATGTTGAACGTGTCAAATATAAAGTGTGACAGTAGCGCATACGTGCAGTAGTTGATTACTCGGCCAATATTATTTTTTCAAATAAATATTTTTGCACATCTTATTCCTAGTTGGACATTAATAGATGATTTCGGTTGGTGATAATTACTTGAATACATTCAGCTATCTAATAATAGGCAGAATTATGGTTTCATGCTGACTCAGCCAATATATTTATAGTTATTTACAACATACGTGTGTAAATAAGTCACAACGAGTTTTGATCAAGCTGTAAGTTCTTTTTTAATATTTTCAAGAGTACTCGGTGCCGTATGAGACCATCGACTCTACAAGCGTAAGTTAATTCTGCGTGTAATCCATTTCTGTGATTACCGGCACGCAAGTTTCGGTCATCGAGTAACCAATTCGTAGGCAGCGATACTTCGGTGGATTGGAATCTAGATGAAGGTAATCTTCGTATTACGGCTATGTAATTTTAGTATAGAATAATGTTCAACGATTTACGCTAAAGTATCGATGTATTCCAAAATCAGAGCTAAATCTTATAACGTATAAGTGGTTAAACGAGAGACTGAAAGTCACTAGTTCGGACGAAAAGGATGGACAACAAAGATGAAAGGTTAAACAATTGGTATTTAGCCTCCGCATGTGGAGTTTTCATCTTATATAATAACAGTCAATTAAAGTTTAACTTGCACACTCTGCTTTGATATTTATTTAACTTTTACACACCTTCCGAAATGCGATATTGTTATTTCACCGGGACGTGTGTTTAATATTAATGAACGAACAATAATATATTCGGCTATAAGCTGATTTAACGAATTGGGCGAAATTTTGTAGGTACCCATAATTTACTAAATAACTGAAATAGCCCTGTATCGAAATTACGAATTTCGAAATTCCGAGCCTTGACTCCGAGTACAAGCCGTATAAAATTTTGAAAATTTCGATTTTGTCTCTAGCTCGATATGTATCTAAATGTACGTTAAAAACTTCACCTCCATCGTATTATTAACCGTTCGAATATTATAATTTGAGAAATTCGCATTCTGTTGTGCATATTTGTTAGTAAGTATAATTCAAATTTTATATCTCATTTCGATTCAAGCTATCGGATCTTCCGGAAATATTTTTTAAATTATTCAAAAAGCCATTTTAAAGAAAAAATCCGTCGGTCACTCCGTTTGATTTTTGTCAAAACCGCAATTTTTAGTAATAATTCCGAAAATTTATTGAAACGAAATTCTACACGATCGAAGTAGTTATAATTTTGTATGTAATTGTTTTTAATTCGTATACAATTCGTGTCTAAATATATTTTCCAAAAATGCACGATTTTGCAAAACAAAAATTAGAAACAAAAAAAAAAAACACAGTAAAAGTCGGTCGCACAGACGTTATTATACACATCGTGGGAGATTCAATATATTTGTAGTTATAAAAGTGAAACGACATTTTGTTCAGAGATCAAAGAAGAAGACGGTTTCTAATTTGAAACAATAAATTATATAAAGGGGTCGCCAAACGACGATGAGAGAGCAGATTCAATAAGCCACATACCTACCACACTTACTAGTTTGACGAGGCTCCACGGATGTTTGAAGCAATAAGTTGATTATTATTGGAGCATGCATTTAAGTATTCGGTTCGTTGGGTACGCAGTTTCCTTTGTTCACGATATTTTTCGTTCACCTTAAGCACATAGTATGTATGTGTTATCAAGTAGAACATTTCGTAACTGATTGGATAGAACAATAATGGCAAATATTTAGCTATTTTCAAATTTCAACTGTAAGCACTTTGAAAATTTGTTATATAAACGGAATACGCATAACTCAAACATTATTGGAGGATAAAAATATAGTAGACCCTGCTAAAAGTACACCATTTACTAAAAATTGAAAACAATATAAATAATAAGTACTGACATTTCACTGTACATACATATATATATATACATATATATATATATATATATACATATATATATATATATATATATACATATATATATCTTCTTCTGTGTGAACTCGCTTAACAAGTATTACTTATAATCACTTGCGCGAGGCTTGCCGCCAGTGGTCGTTCTTGGTCCACTACCGCTTATTGGTCATTCGTATATATACCTGTAGGCCATATCTATCACCTGTGGACATGCTCCGTTCCGGTCAGAACTCCGGACCAGAGGGGGTTGAAAATATGAATGTACTACATGCATGTATTTAACCTTTTAAACGAAGCATCTTTTCTCATTCTTACTTTTCAGTTTGTTTTCCATATCTACATCTGCACTTAACCGGTACACTTATTTTTTCAATTCTGTTTATTTTCACATCTACTTCTGGTTTCGACGAAAGAGCAAATTTTTTTTTAAAAATGCGAAAACCATTTGTAGAACACAATGCCGTTCAGATGACCGCAATTTGCAACGATACATTCATTCAGTCTTTTTACAACATTTTCGGAGCGTAGGTGGTTGGATTTTTGAAATTTCTTCTTCAGAAATCCGAGTTTTCAACTCTCCCAGATATATCGTAGACGTGTTTCGTAAACGTGGCCGTTAAGGTATCCACACACAAAAAAAAATCGCGTAACTTTGAATTATTTTCGAAATTCTCTTTGAACTGTCGTGATCGATTCACGCTGAAAAATAACGTTCGTTCCAGCATAAGCAACTCACGCATGGATATTTACTACAAATGTAGCGGCTCCGCTCTCCAGCGTATGTAATTTTAATTTTTCGGTTCCCTATATTTTCACAGAATTTCTTTAGATGAATTTCTTAGATTACCACGCCTTTTTTTCTGATATCCTTTCCGATGACGCTACTTACCTTTTCAAATCGAATAAATTTTGTACGTAATGTAAAACGCTTCTTCTTTTCCTATATCTTCCAACATAGAGTTAAGAGGTCATCGTGGCCTGATTTCTAGTAACATCCGCTTAGTTTTATGTCTGTCTTGGGCTATCCTAAACAATTCTTCTGTCGTGTATCCTGTCCAGTCTTTTAAATCATGCAGTCGCAGTCTTCTCGGTCGTCCTCTGTCTCTTTTTCCATTGATTCTTCCTTGCATAAATCTTTTTATTATTTCATAATTTTCCCCTCTTATTATACGGGCAAAGTATTGAAACTTTCTTCTTTTTATTGTCTGTATTATTTCTGGACTACTGACATTTACTTTAATACTCCTATGTTTTTGACCTTTTCGGTCCGTGATAACCTAGTCATCCTTCTGTTGATCCACATTTCGAATACCTCCAACTTTTTTCTATATTTCTGGTTGATCGTCCGTGTTTCAGCCCTACATAATAATACTGGTAGTAGCACATATAAATACCGATAATTAATGAATTAATATACTTCTCCGTGTTTTTCCAAACGGTAGTTGTGCATTGCGTTTATATTAAAAATAAATATAAAATAATAACGTAAACGATAAATATTTAAAAAAAAAATCATTATAACATGGACCGTCAGTAGTAACCTAGGTGTATACTATATAGATGGATAGAGAACAAGAAAACCGACGCTCTCTAGAAAATCAACATGGAGTAATTTACCATATTGACATTCCCGGATTCCCACCAAGCTAGTACTCATTCGCCGACTAAAATTTCCTAGATAGCCGAGTTGGATAGAGGCATTTTTATGGAAAAAAATTCTCGTCCACAGTGGAATTCGATCTCAGGCCATGCGAAAAGAACACTTAAGCTTTACTACTACGCCACAAGAAGCCACTTGCACTTGTGCGTATGAATATGTATGTGCCGTTAAGAATTGTGTAAACAAGCTTAATTGTTACGTATCGATTAGTTTTGAATTAAATAAAAAAAAAAACTTGTTCCTAAAAAAATTGAAATTTTAAAAACATACGTAAATCATCCAGAAGTATAATGTATAGGCGCGATAAACTAAAATGGGAGAAATATCGAGTACTCGAGAAGGCGTTGTGTAATTAATATTTTATGTTTATTCCGTCTTGTTTCAAACCCCGCGTATGTCAGATTAAATAGAGGTTGTTCATTTATTCTTATACGTATATATATATATATATCTATATACGTAGGAAGAGAGATAAACAAATGTATATAATGATAAATTATACACAGTGGCTGAATAATGTAAATTAATTCAGATAATGTAGACAGGTTGATAAATATATCATAGGATGGATTACATATATACAATACAGTAGCAGAATGTAGATTTATGTAAACCCTTAAACAGAGTTAAAAAAAAAAAAATGGACTACTGGGTTAAGAAAATGGGTTAACTAGTATTTCGCGTTTTATACGGAAAATTATTACCCGGAAAACCGAGTTCGGAATATAATAATGGGCTCTCGGCTTCTCAGAAAATCAGGAAAACGATTAAAATATTTCAATTATTTTTGGCTTTTCGATGCTTCAATAATGGTCGACGCGGTTTTTACGTATTTATTATTATTATTAGCTTCGAATAAATATTTTACGTAGTACGATTATAAAAAGGATATTTATCAAGGCAGTTGTCTTTTCGACGCCGAAGCTTTCGAACGATTATAGAGCAATATAAATAAAAATCGGCGAAAATGCCGTACACAAGCACAGTTTTTTATATATATATATATATATATATACGTCTGTACGTAACAATACACACACATATATAAGCATGTTGATATGTGTAAATATATATATATTGTATATTTAAGCGCATATATATAACACACACAATTGATATAAATATATACAGACATTAGTAGAGAACATTTGTGATCATGTATGTGTGTGTGTATTAGGATTGAGAAGCAACATGAGGCTTAATGAATGGAAGGAATACAAACAATAACAGGCAGCTTACAATAATCGTAAATTATTTCTTCCTCCTGTCATTATTATTGTTCTCTCTATTTTCCGTTGGAAGAAACAATTTTAACCGGAACAAAACGCAGCTGAGCTTAAGATTAGGAACATTAATACGTACGCACAATATTTACGTCTCTATATCACTACACCTTTGTCTTCCATGTATCTACCAATTTATCTATATCTATATACATATAAATATAAATATATATATATAAATATATAATGAAATTCTTGAAGACAAAAGTTCATTTTGAAGCCTCGTGGCTACCGTATAACGCGTATTTGCAATCATCGACGAGAACTTTCATCGTCTTACTGAAACCTCTTAAACCACGAACACGGCTGTTGTAAAAATTAAGTTCAGTTGTCGGTCAGGTGCAAACTCTCGTTTAAAAAAAATTGGCACAATTTCACGGTTATTTTAATTCTTTAAGTTACGAACAAACGCAAAACGGGTTTCATTTCGTATCAACGTGGACGATTAACGAAGATTCGGGCAAATTAAATTAATATTGAACACAAAATCAAATCCCGAAAAAAGACAGGTTAAAATTTATTCAATTTTCACCATCTCAATTTCTCTTTCTAATAAGTTCCATTATTATTCGGGCATTAGTTAAGGGACGGATAAAATTTCTCCGATAATACCTACGGGATACTTGTTTCTCCTTTCTGTATTTCTCTAGCCCTCTTCTCTCTCTTAGATTTACAATTCAGACTCCTCGGAGTTTTGCGTCGACGCCTAAAAAATATAAGATACCCGTTTGCTGACTCTAGATTGATATTCATCAATCCGATTGGTGTACATTGTCAGGAGTGTGTTGCTGAAAGTATGCTAGTTGTGAATGAGACGCTTAACGGTATTTGCTGGTATGAACACTTTTGGCACGTGAACTTTTCTTCGTTTTCCTAACAGCGATGTGTTTCGAGTTCAGATTTAGCTTTTCTAATTACAGCTAAGTCCGCCGAATAGAAATTTATACAGAACTGTCCATTCGGGTTTGATTCCCACCTCTCGATATTTGATATATCAGACGTCTAAAAATTATACGATTAGGCGGTGTTTTAGAGTCACTCCGGATTAGAGAACTGAATGAAGCGTCGGATGTTGGTGCTAAACAGACTTCCTTGTCATGTATTCCACTATAATTTATTCCATCATCAGATCTACGCTCTAAAATTCAGATAAACTACCATAATTCATGATATGAATAGTGGAGATCCTTGAATAGAGGTAAATATTTTAGAATTAGTCAGTCGCATTTTCCGGCATTTTCGTAGTATGCTCGTATTCCAATATTTATCCCCCATCAATTCTGCAGATTTATTATCATAATTTATAGGTTACTCGTGGGTTATTCCCGTATAGAGTTAAATTTTTCCAAACGGAGATAATTAGAGACAATTAAATCACCTCTTTTTTAATTGTCCGCAATTTAATTATAATAGACGAATATTTTTTAGTAAACTGATATCTTTCGCCGTTTTCCCTTCACATTAAAGTACCATTTCTTATTTTTCATTTTATTTTAAGGTGCAATATTATTATTTAAGATTGTAATTTAGTATCACTGGCCACAAAGATTTAGCTTAAGCCTAAAAAAAAAAAAAAAAAAAAAAGAAAAAAAGAAAGTTATCACCTTGTACGACGTGAACATATTGGCGCACACGGTTGTTGTTTCGTTTCTCCACCGGTGGTACCAGCACCGTATGAAAATTGAGTTACTACTTCCCAGAACAACCTGTGCCCCCACAATACCAATAGGGCAATTATTGCATGTTTCGTTGATTACGAAAAAGCATTTGGTAGTGTCGATCGTGAGAGCATGATGAGAACACTACGGAAATGCGGTATCGACTTAAAAATCATCAAGAACCTTTACCGGAAGCAAAATTAAAGATTGGAACGAAGTAAATCAAAGAACATATGTAATATAAAGAAAGGAGTTGGACAAGGTTGCCCTGTCTCGCGCCAAGGCAATTCAATGTGCTCGTTAATGAAATATTAGAAGAATGGGATTAAATATCAATGGCAGACGAATAAATGAAATCAGTTAGGCCGGGACGACGTGGCGATAATCGTTGACAGAGAAACGGTAATGCAGAGCTAATCGACTGATTAAACAAGGTCGATTAAAAGTGTGGAATAAAAATCGAAAATGATTAAATTTACGGAGAATGTCGACAAGAAAGCAACAATCAAAATCGAAACGCAAGAAATTGAAAACAAAAAACTATAAAGATTCATGTGGGCAAAATTATCTTCAATAACTGAAGTAAAAAATACTTGGAAACCTAAAGATAAACACGAACTTACGAACAGTAATGAGGTGCTGCGTCTGATCTGTATGGAAACGTGTGTGCAAAACGTGGACTGTGAGGTAGAAGAAAATCATCTGCTTTCGAGTTGCGCTGATATCGAAGACCGTTACGAATATCGTGGAAAGATTACATAGGTGGTAAATAAGAGGAAATAATAAAAACATAGTAGACGATATAAAAAACAAGAAAAAAACGACGAGGAGGCGGCACGTTCATGCTCCCCATACAAGGAATAATACAAGGGGGGAAACCAACAAGACGACTGGATTATTTTAGTACATCCGCATATTTGTATCCCATATTTCCATATAGGACTTACGATGGTGTTATATATTAACAATTTATTCTACAGCTTCATTTTAGAGTGCCGTCTAACGAGCCAGTATATTTTCTCTTATTCGGACAGCTTTATGATCAATATGGGTTCTTACAATAAAAAAAATTACCGTCTATTCGAATGAACATTAATCCGACGTAACTATAAACGCATGTTGCGGTCTTTTTATATAAATAAATAAAATTTAGTAACTTTCAACTAATTTCGTTGTTATTTATTTTTGAAAAATCATTCCGTTCTCAACGCGATCCAAATTCGTTTAATTAAGTTCTAATCAAAAGTTTCTAGTATTCCGGGAAAAATTAACATTATTTATTGAACGTTTGTTTAATTTCACCGTTCGATTATTTATACGTCGCGTCGCGGTTCTTCATCTGGGTTTGTCGGTTTCCGAGTATCGCTTATTTAACGCAGATGTTAGGCGGCAGCTGACATTTTTCTATTTCTTGTAAACAATTCCGGATGCTTTATCAGCGAGGATTTGATTTATTTCGACTTCTTGGTCTTACCAGAGTTGTGTTCGCCTGTTAATAAGGCCGTCTTATTTTATATAACAAGACTTTCTTACTCATTAATCCTATTACTGCTCTACTCTTACTATAACCATGTCGTTACTATAATACTACATACTAAATGTATATGTATTCATTACATATATATATATATATAATTCTCACATTTATGTGCGTACTGGTATATATAAATTTTAATTTTAGAGTATTAATATTATTTCGTATAAGAATTATAAGTGTGTGTACGTACATATTTGTGTTACCATACTATAAATACGTAGGCATGTTATAAAAAAAAAGAAACACATCTGCGACTCGGGGCGCAGGAAAGAAGAGAGATTTAAAGTGGTTTTCCCAAAAGGACACTCATTTAATAAACTCTCGATTTCGTAGAAATTTCACAGAGAAAAGGAACGTACAGTACTTTACTCTGAACTGTAAGTGTTTATGACTCAAATGTTAGTCGTGCGAGTATGCGCAAGAGAAAGAAAACGAACAAAAATCTTTACGCCTCTATCCCTCTCACTCTCTCTCACTATATATGTATATATATGTACACACACACATACACACACATATATATATATATATATATATATAGATATAGATATAGATATATATCGATTGTATCGTGTACATCGTTATTAAAGTGACGTGAACTTTTGTGTTCTTCATTTGATAACGTGCGTATATATTATACGGTAATGAGATCGAAATCGTCATACGTACTAGCAAACAATGAAGTTTTATGACGATTATAATTTCTAATCTTAAAAGTTGATTTGACGTATTGCTTAAGACTGGTAATTCAATTTTTAATATTAACCTTGTTCTCCGTGTTGATGATGGTGATTGGAGGAAGCTTTTCTGTGTGAATACGAAGAATAGAGCTGTCGTTTTCGTCATCTGGTTGGAGGTGTGTAAAACGGTTATGATTTAGCGTTGTAGATAACGTCCCTCTTTTGTTTCTTCGGCGTATTTTGCCGTTGTGTTATGTAGAATTAAGCCATTGTGAAGAAGTCGTAGTAGCACAATCGTGATTATCGGATCAGTCGGACGTAATATCGTTTTTTTTCCGACGAAAAGCGTGAGCATTCGATGAACTTGCCGTGGTTGATGGTGGGGGTTACGGTTATCCTGAGAGATAATCATTTTATCAGCTGATGGTTGCAATTGCAAAGCGTTTGTTCCATCCGCTGCGACAGGAGTAGTACCCGGTCCGGTAGGGTAGGGAAATATCATATGAATGATATAGTTACACAAACAAGATAAAACTAACTTATATTAACAGAAATTAAACACAGGATAAACGACCAACGTCGGTAATCGTTGCACACTGCTAATATCCCGTTTTTCATGCATGTTCCTTTTAACCGCAAGCCTGTCCGGATGATTCTTAAGGGTTTACCCCCATCGTTTACTGCTTCCGAGGTATAAAACGAGCTCAAACCCTTCATCGATATTTCATCTGTCTCTCAATTTTATAAAAAATGCTCAGATTCAGATTCCATTCCTCTTCCTGTTTATTCAGTTCTATTTCCACCCAGTACACAATTGCGTCATGTTTATCACATAGGTGTACCCTTTTCTCCTGTGTCATTACATGGGAAAAATACGAAAGGCATATCTCCCTATTTCAATGTTCTCGTTGTCAGCGCTTCGGACACGTGTCTCAAAACTGTAATCTCCCAGTACGTTGTCTTAAATGTAACAAATGCCACACTTCCACATCTTGTCTCGAAAAAATATTTAAATGCGCCAACTGTAACGGAGACCATCCTATTAACTTCGACCAGTGTACCGTCATTCAAAAAATCGTTAATGCTAAAACAATTAGATCCAACACTCTACTCAGTACCAAAAACAATCAAGCTTTGACTTCTCTTCTAATAATTCTTCTGTTCCTAACCTGGTTGTAAATGTTCCAAATAATTAATAAAGATCTTATACTTCAGCACTTCGCACTCCCCATATTGTAACCCTTGATCCTAGCAGAAAACAGTGAATTTTCTCTTGCAAGTATTCCGGGCTTGCTTCGCGAATTTAACTTAAGTAATATTTTTAATGTAATTAAAGCTATATTTAATAATCTTAAATCACTTAAAAATAAGGATGTTTTAAGTATGCTACAGGTAATAATTGAAACTATTATTAATACATATTAGTTGTCGTCCACCCCTGGAATTAAACTAGCTGCTTGGAATTATAACTCTTTAATCGAGAAGTATGACGATCTCTATCATTTTATCTGCATCAACTGAATTGATGTTGCAGCACTATCTGAAACCAAGCTGGACAGCAAACACAATATCCAGTTTCCGGGTTACAATATATTTAGAGCTGATGTAAGTCGAGAGGGGTGGTGTTGCTCTTCTCATAAAAAAAAACTCTTCCAAGTAGAATTACTTCCATTACCTCACTTAAGCTGTGTCCAAGCTATTGGTGTCAATATCATTACCAACAGCAACTATTATGTTACTAGTGGCAATCGTACTACTGGTAATCATAATGTCATCATAGTTGTAATTCCACTTCTATATTTTCTATATATAAACCGCCCATACGTATGCGTAACTTTGCCAATGACATTAGGCAGTTAATGAGGGTCAATCACAAGGTAATTTTAGTTGGAAGCAGACGTTGGAATTGTTTTAATTATAATTCTGCTGGCACTATACTTAACCAATTATCATTAAATGACCTTCTTCCCATAGTGGCTCCCTCTGAGCCCACACATTTTCCCAATCGTGCAGGATGCAATAATAGCATCTTAGATATAGCACTTGTAAAAAACCTAAGCACATCAGACCTAATCTCTATTAACGATCACTCATCCGATCATAATCCCATACTCATTACTATTTTTTACCACTAAATTCCTCTTAGAAAAAAAGTTTTAGATTACAAAAATACAAACTGGCTTCAATTTAAAGAATACATTAGCAACAACATTGTTCACACTGACATTTGCGGCCCCGCTGACATTGACAAAACCATAAGTGACCTTGTCGAACTACGACATATCCCTAAAAAGACCATTGTTTGTTTACCTACATCTAATTTACCGCCTTACCTACTTGCACTCATCCGATTCAAAAATTACATCAGACGATTGTGCATCAAGAATTATGGCCGACTAGTCGCCTCTTTTTTAAAGCAGCTATTGACTCTTTTGACCAAAACTCTTCGTCACTGCCTCAAAAACCACAAAAATGAAAAGTACAACAAATTCCGCACAACGCTGAGCCCCAAGGATAATAGTCCTTGGAAGGCGACTAAAAACCTTACCCACCGCAGTAAGTCTCTTCCGCCCATCTGCAAACCCGTCCTCAAGTGACTATGTTTACACTGACATAGGAAAAAAGAGAGGTCCTGGCTGCTCACTACTTCAAAATTCACAGACAGAACTTACAATTAGCCTCCAATTTTGAGCGCAAAAAAGTCCAGTTGGAGGTTCAGAGGTATCTACGCAGTACTAAGACATGTCTACATATAACTAACACTACCCAAAATTGTGTTAACGTCATTTGTCCTCTATAAATATCCAATATCATCAAAAAAACGAAATTAAAGTACTCGGTAGGCCCTGATAATATATCATTACTTATAATCAAGAAACTCCCTCATTCCGCCATTGTTGTATTATCAGGCATAATGAACGGTATCTTTAAACTGGGATACTTTCCGCAAAGCTGGAAACTTGCCAAAATCATCGCCTTGCCTAAGCACGGTAAGGATCCTTCGCAGGTTTCCAACATCCACCCCATTAGTCTACTGAGCAACCTAAGTAAAGTTGCTGAAAAGGTGATTTATGTTAGATTATTATCCCATGTCGACAACAATAACATATTTCCAAACTTTCAATTCGGCTTTCGCTCTCATCACTCTACAACCCAACAAATATGCAGAATAACCGACTCCATTACCCGTAACTTCAACTTAAATATACCGGCATGGTACTATTTGACGTTGCTAAAGCATTCGATACAACTTGGCACGCAGGTATTCTTTATAAAATGATAAAATGTAACTTTCCAACATGCTTAATTCATTTAATCAATAGTTACTTAGGCAATAGATTTTTTTATGTATCTGTAGGTAATGCTGTCTCGTCTCACAAATCTTGTTCTGCCGGTGTCCCGCAAGGCAGTATTATCGGACCACTTTCGTTTTCCCTGTATCTTTATGATTTTTCAAACCCACCCAACACGCAAGTGGGACTATTTGCTGACGACGCTGCGATATTCTGCAGCTCCCATAGCACAATTCGTAATAGACTTCAGTATGGTACATCGCCGGTACTTAAATACTACAATAAATGGCAAATTAGCATAAACCCGAACAAAACCGAAGCTATTTTCTTCTCCCGCAGGAAACCTGCTCTACCTGACAATCTGATGGTACAGGGAAACGTTTTAGAGTGGTGCGATAAGGTTCGTTATCTTGGTGTAATTCTCGACAATAGACTTACTTTCACTAAACACATAAATAATATCACAATCAAGACAAAACAATGCCTTCTGTTCCTTGTACCCCATTCTTAATCACAAGTCCTTTCTCAACATTAACAACAAGATAATCCTCTACAAAGCACTAATCCGCCCAATACTTTGCTACGCTTGTCTGGAGCTCTATATCAAAAACCTCCTTTAACAAGTTACAAGTCATTCAAAACAGATGCCTCAGATGTATTCTCAATGCACCTCGCTATGTCAGAATCGACAGTATGCACGAAGCTACTGACCTGCCCTATATTAGAGATTTTGTTCTAAAGCTATCGACTGCTTTTTTTATTAAATGCTCATACCAAAACAATGTACTCGTCTCCTCGATTGCTAATTACGATTCTAAGCAACTTCGTTTGTATTCCAAATATAAACACAGGCGACTTAAACATAACATTATGTAGTAATTAATTTTAATTTTTTAATTATAATTTAACCCCTGTACTTAGTAAGCACCTTCGACACCCGTGTCATCCACTGTTTATATGTATATATATATATATATATATATATATATATATATATATATATATGTATATATGTATATATATATATGTATATACATAGTATTTATTTAAGAACTTACAACCTAAACATTATATTTTTGTAGCTTAGACTTAAGTTTCTTTACTATCATGTATTATAATTAGAAAACGTGTTTATTTTCTAGTCTTTTATTTGCTTTTTCCTGCAGCATTTAACGTCTTCTTTTATTATTTATGTTCTTACTCTGTTATTGTGGTAATCCCAGGTACACAATAATGTTTGTAACCCCCACGTGTTATATTTTCTTTTATGTTTATTACTTATGCAAATATACTTCGTTGTTGTTGTTGTTATTATACGTGTAGTATTATTATCGATATTATTATTTTTGTTTAACTGTTTTTTCTTTTTACTTAAATTTATTCCATCACACATACTTCTTATCGAATACAATAATGGACAGCCGTGGAGATGGCAGATCGCCCCCCCCACAGATAGCGTGGTAAGTGCGATGCAGATTGAAGACTGGGTAATAATCAATGCAAGCCATAAAATAAGATATATCAGTTCTAAAAGATCCCACGAGTAGCGATCGTCTGTCAGTTTTCATACAAATTAAGTTACCGGATATAATTTCAGCGAGTACTTCTTTTTGTCGCAGTCGGAGGAAGGTTTTTTTTTTAGTTAAAGATTACAATCGGATTGAATTTTAATAGAGGAAGAAATTCAAAAATTTAATATAGCCAATTTCTGCGCCATATCTCCATCAGAACGATACTATTTATCGAGAAGGTTATTCAATCAGCCGCAAATAAGTCACCGTTAAAAAATTCACCGACACTATACCTTTAGATCGTCGATATCGGTGCTGGGTTGCCGAGTGTATTCGAAACGTTGCGCTAAGGAGAAATAGCGACTTTCTACGCTTCTCCATCATATTAAATATAAACAAAATAAAAGGCTGAAACGAAAAGACGTTTAAAAGCGCAAAAACGAAATGGGTTTCGCAATTTTTGTAATACTATTAATACGAGTCTAAACACGAGGGAGATATGGCAAAGAGTTAAATGGTTTAAATATCCATTTTGTTCTTGTATAAATCGTACGAGCACAGAGAATGGATTAATGATTTTATAGAACAGTTTTGAAAGTCCAGTTAATCCTCACGGAAGATCTTTTTGCTAATCATATTAACTGTATAGCAAAACTAGAACAGGTCATATCAAAAGGGGATAAATTTCGTAGTTCGGATCATAAAAAAGACTCTACCGTCGGAGTGGACTAAATTTAATCGAGTTAATGCTTTGAACGGCCTAAAAAAGTGCGTCGGTAATAATAACTATTTTTTTGTTTGTAAGCGTAAGTCTCTAGCCAAATAGATATAGCTAAGTTGATTAGTTCAGCGGATAGCACTGAGAATTCGGTTGGTAAAACTTATCTTACGGCAATATCTCGATGTATTACGATGTATGTTAATTAGTGTGTTCCGTTAGTGTGGACTAATTTTTTTTTATTTTTGTTCGTACTTTTATTTCATAATTATATAACTATTTTTTTTTTTAAGCGTAAGTCTCTAGCCAAATAGATAGCTAAGTTGATTAGTTCAGCGGATAGCACTGAGAATTCGGTTGGTAAAACTTATCTTACGGCGATATCTCGATGTATTACGATGTATGTTAATTAGTGTGTTCCGTTAGTGTGGACTAATTTTTTTTTATTTTTGTTCGTACTTTTATTTCATAATTATATAACTATTTTTTTTTTTTAAGCGTAAGTCTCTAGCCAAATAGATAGCTAAGTTGATTAGTTCAGCGGATAGCACTGAGAATTCGGTTGGTAAAACTTATCTTACGGCGATATCTCGATGTATTACGATGTATGTTAATTAGTGTGTTCCGTTAGTGTGGACTAATTTTTTTTTATTTTTGTTCGTACTTTTATTTCATAATTATATAACTATTTTTTTTTTTAAGCGTAAGTCTCTAGCCAAATAGATAGCTAAGTTGATTAGTTCAGCAGATAGCACTGAGAATTCGGTTGGTAAAACTTATCTTACGGCGATATCTCGATGTATTACGATGTATGTTAATTAGTGCGTTCCATTAGTGTGGACTAATTTTTTTATTTTTGTTCGTACTTTTATTTCATAATTATTCCGTATTGCACTGTAATGTTCTGAAAATAAATAAATGAATAAATTTTTACTTGTCTCGAATAAGTATATGCGGAAATAAAATTCGCCTGAAATTTCGACGAATATATTTGTAATACATTTCGTAACGAATATAATGTATTATGAAAAGAAGAAAATTCTTTAAGTTGCCTAATTTTTGAAATTTTTTATTCTTTACACGACGTATCGCGCGATCTTTTCAAATTTTAACGTACGCGTGTTCTTTTTTCGGAATGCCGGATATGGTGGCTTCAGAAGTTATCCGGGCCGAAGGTAAAATTTAGGAAATCTTTTTGAACGGAATATGAAGCGAAATTTAAAGAATTTTCTGCTTTCCGAACGATATGAGCGGAATAACCGGCGGTGTTTTATAATTAAAAATAATATAGTTTATTTTTCGAAAAATATTTTTGGCTGTTTAACGACAACAGACAGTTATAGTAATATAGTCGGTTGAACGCGTTTAATGCAGTTGTTAAACTTTTTAAATAGAACTTCGGAAACTTTCATTAGTCTAGAATTTTCGTCTGTTTCATTTTAAATTTTGCTATTTTTTTATGCCCTTCTTAATTATTTTGTCTAACTTATTTTTGTTTCCCATTCTTAAACGCTTTAAATGTGTTTCTATTTTTGTAAATATTTTTTATATCTCTTTTTCGTTAATGTTTTCTACCATTAGTGCTTTCTCTCCGATACCGATCGCTTTAGATTTGTTTCGTGTGTACTACTACTATTACTATTACTACTTTTTTTCTAATTGGTTCCCGATTTTCAACAAGCGGATAGGCCAAACATATTTGTGAAATGTTTATAAAAGAGCAAGGACCCACATTGAGTTTAAAAACAAATATATAGTATACACTAGTATCTTACGTTATGATAAATGGTTAATATAAGCTGTGTGCGATTGTTCCTTGGCAAATTTAATTAAAATTAGTGACGGATGAGTAACAAAGTCCTTTTGACTTCGTGTGCTGGTGTGTGCAAGTAATTAAATGTTCCTTAAATATATATATATATATATATATATACAAGCAAAATAATGCGCAAGTTTATTACGTGTGCACGCTTATAAAAATAACTTATGGCACTAAACATTATTAAATAATAAATGTTTAGAGAAGTATTTTTTTTTTTTAGTTTGTTCCCCAGTCCGGATTTACCCGAAGGGGCTAGTCTTAAAATCTAGGTGTTATTATAAAGGGCAGGGGACTAGTGTGCTTAAAGCTAAATAATTATAGAAGTGCATATAAGTAGTGTGTAGCTGAAAAGTAAATAAAAGCATGTTTGTAATAGTCGCCTGTTTGTGTACTTAATTTAAGGGCAGAAAACATAGTCTCATCGACTACCTGTGTGCATGAAGAAAGGAGCCAAGTGCATAGTAATAATAAATAATAAAAATAAATATATAATATAGTAAGAAAGAAAATACAACTTCGAAACAAAGATACCAAAATATATGTTGTCGATAACGAAATACACAATTTCAAAAATTAAAAATCTTAGAATATTAAAAAAAAATTAAACTTGAGAAAAGTACATCTTTATAAGAAAAAATCTTTGGTAAAATAATAATAATAATAACAATAAAAATAAAATTACTTCTGTGAAAGATAAGATCGAATATAAATACATCGTTAAAAGAAAAACATACTTCATTATGGTCAAGACTAAAATATTTTAAATTTAAAGCAGTTATGAACATCATTACATATTTGAACATATTAATAATATAGTCAGGTAAATTAGAAATTAATTATAAGTAAGGGGACCATGCCACCAGAAGCTAAGGGAGTATTGGATTCACGTTTGAATTTAGCTAATTGTCCTTGATTAATTTGTAATTGTAAATTTGAAACGCACGGCTTTCTCAGCAAATTCAAGAAAGGCTACATGATTCCTTCTGTTCAAGATAAGTGAGTTTTTATATTTGTCAATACTGAAAGTATCACGCAGTGAAGAGAAGGCAGAAGTATATTAGGAAGAGGCAAACCATGCAAGCTACATTTTTACGATGTGGTTCAGAATTATTGGTGTTCGGTTTCATCGGATACCGATACGTTTTATTCGGAACGATATTTTCCATTAGAAAACCGGTACCAGATTAGATTGTTCAGTCATTCGATTTATTATTATTATTGCGTAAATTTTAGAACACAATTTGTATCAATCTTAAGGGAATTTATGTCGGATTCGAAATTTGACTAACTTCTAGAAAAGGTATTATGCAGCGGTAACGAATGGCGCATTTTTTTTTATGAGCAGTCAAACTGCTCGATCATAGCGTGTTTTATTGAATGAACCCGGATGTTTGTTCTTCAAACTAATATCCCTCTCTACCTTTTATATAATAATAATAATAATAATAATAATAATAATAATAATAATAATAATAATAATAATAATAATAATAATAATAATAATAATAATAATAATAATAATAATAATAATAATAATAATAATAATAATACATATACACGTCTGTATTGTGCGAATATATTACAATAGTTATTAAAGGGTTACAACCTTACATAATATGTCGGTTATTTAACAACAGAGCTATTAACGCTCGTATATGTGTTTCCTATATATCATCATCATTTTATATTATAACAACGACAGAGAAAAAGATAATTCGTATCGTCGATCGCCGTCAGTTATTGTGAAAACGTTTTAAAATTTCTAGTTCTCGATTAATTCCGGAAGAAGTTAGTTTTCATCTTTACCGGCATAGAGTTGAATGGTGCTTAAACATTGCGATATCTGGCAAAATATTTCCTTAAGAATGATACAAATTGTGTTCTAAAATTTACGCGAAGAAAATATAATTTAAAAGAAAATCGAATGACCGAATAATCTAATCTAGTACCGGTTTTCTAATGGAAAATATCGTTCCGAATAAAAGGTATTCAATAAAATCGAACACCAATAATTCTGAACCTCATCGTAAAACTGTATGCATGGTTTACCTCTTCCGAATATATTTATTATATCTCGGTATCTTATAGCAAGTTCTACCGATAATAATCGGTAATGGGAAATGTATATTATCGTAATACTAACGGAAGAACTGACTCATGGTTATATTCTAAGTAGAACAGATCCACCTCTGTGCGCTCATTGCGCCCGAACCCCCTTAACACTCCGGCACTTGTTCTTTGACTGCCCACAATATTCCGTATTCCCCAAAACTTCAATGGTAGTTCATTGAAAACAGTTCTATCTGATGATCCAACTGCTGTAGAAACAGCACTTCAGTTCCTTCGAGCTATTAAATCTAATCTAACATTCATTTTTCCATACGGGTGCTTCTGGCCATAGCAGCAGTACATAGTACCCGTCAAAAAAAAAAAATAAAAATAAGGGAAGTATTTAAACGCGGTGGAAAATAATCGAACGAGTGATTACACGAATTTAGTAAAAAAAAAAACAAGTTCAACTGCGTTAATTTTCGGAAGTATCTCGATAGCAATCATAATAATTATAATATTTTTCTCCGGATGGCGGTAAACGAGTCAACTTTTAATTGATTTATTTCACGGAAGAAAAGTTCCTGTCGTTTTTTTTCTTGTTTTTTTTTGGTGGTCTTTTACTCGTCTTTTTTAATAGCCCCACATTGATGATTCGGACAGGGGTTATTGCGCTAAACGTTCTCGAAATTTAGGCGGAAAATTCCATAGCGGTAAAGATAATGAAACATAATGATAATAATATAATAGTAACGAGGACAGTGGGAGACAATTAAAAAAAGCAGCTTACGAAAATGTTTGAATAAAAGTTTAAAGTCGAACAGGGAGAAACGAGTATAAATAAAACGATAAAAAGAGAGAACGTCAAAAAGTCACCACCCGCACCGCCATCGTCTTTACACGGTTGCTAGTTAGTAAGTGACTTAGCGAATAGCGCGGTAATTTAAACACGCTTACCGTCTTTACTGTTGCTTTGGCCCGGCTTTCGATATTCCTCCAGCTGCGGAGGAGGACGCGAATAGGGAATTTGCTAAAACGAATTTTTTTCTACCGAGAACGGGGAAGTGGTTTAATTCTTTTTGTTTAATCTCTTTTCATTTCTTGAAGGCGTTTATTTTCTCGTTTTTTTGTTTAAGCACTATTAAGCTCTAAAATGGTGAAAAGCGCACCTACCCCCGACCATCGGGAAAGCCACCTTCGGTAAATTACTTCGTTAAAAGTTTGTGTTTCATTTTACATTTTCAGCTGGCGCCTTCGTCACCAAACCGTTGGCTAAGAATTTACCTCTAACCTTTACTACTGTTGGAACGTTTATCATTATTATTACTTTATCATTACTACTAATTATTATTATTATCATCTGGTGATGACTTTTCGTTGTGTCGTCGTCATCCTTGTGTCTTTCCAGTATCCAATTTCTTCATTATTTCGGGGGTTTTCCCTTTCGTTATAAGTTTCGACACATTTTGTGCGTTTCTTCATCTTATTCCCAGTTTTCTTTTATTCTAATATTCTCTTTTTACTATCATCGTCACTATTGTGATTATTATTTTTAGATACTACGCAAATCTGCGCGCGAACCTTATTATACACCATTCTTCCGGATAAAGTTTCTCTGTTAACTGTCGAAAGTTGCGCTTAATTCCTCCTCGAGCGTAAAGTCGATCCGGGTTCCCTTTTATATCTTTCGGCTTAGCGTTGTTTATTCGCTCCTACCGATTCTGTTTTTATTCGTTTAATCTATTCGCTATTACCTATAGCTAAAAAAGAAAAAAAAAACAAATAGAAAAACCCATCCGTGTCTCAGGGGCGCAGGGAAGCAGCGAAACTTAAAATAAGTTTTCACGAAAGATGTTTATTTAATATACTCACGATTACGTACAAATTTCACAAAGAAAAGGGCACCGTCCGCTATGCTTAACTTGACGTGGCGATGAATGATCATAGCCGTGCGCGCATGCGCAAGGGAATGAATAAGAACATGGAAAAAATTTTTATGCGTGTATATATTGAAATATGAGCCATATTAAAATCATTATGTGACTTGGAGTTTGAGGAACATTAATGTCATCTAAAAAATATATACGAAAATGCTTCGATGAAGAAAAGTTATGGCAAAGCGCAAGCGATGTACAATTGAAGAGGGGAGTAAGACAGGTTGATACCATGTCGCCGAACATATATATATATGTATATATATATATATATATATGTATATATATATGTATATATATGTATATATATATATATATAGGTTTGCTGAAGATACAGCTATCTTGTATTCAGACAAATGTTAGAAAAGTGCCTGTGAAAAATTTCAGGCAGCAGTTATTGAAATAACGTTGTTGAAAATCAAAATTAATGAAGATGTGTCATCTCGAGTTATGTATATTTACTAACGGGAGGGCTGATTCGACTGAAAATGTAGTCGCGAACAATATTGGAATTATAAAAAAAAAAAGTGAAAAACTTATTGGCCTGCATGACGTTCGGCTTCCCCGGTTTTTGTTGACTTAGTTTAAACAAAAACCAGTTTGGCACGAATGACCGTCAAGTATGTAGGGGTTGGGTTAAAAAATAGTAATGGCGCAATAATATAAAGAACACTGAATATAACATACTGCTAATAATTAACTAATTCTGCGTAGTATTAGCGCTAAAGAGTTTAAAATTAAACTCGTAAGGGATAAAATGGCAATTTATTAAATTAGAAGGCCATCCCATGGTGTAGCAAACGCATTATTGAATAATGAAGTTCGTAGGCTAAATAAAATACCCATTCTCCATCTTTATATAAAGTTTATGTACTCCAACATGTATAAGTGTGTATGAGTCGGTGTGTGTGTGTGTGTTGAATGTTTATAATCTCAGCGTTTATGCACGAATATAAAATGTATATAGACGTGTATTTCGTTTTGTATATATTTAATTTCAGAGCTCTTCATTGGATGTATGATGCTATGTGACGAACTATATAGATTGACGAATAGTTGATAAAACTAAATGTAAGATAGCAATATATATATATACATACTTTAAACATATGTACATCATAAAAATGTATATATATATATATATATATATATATATATATATATATATATATAATTATATTTCGTCTAATATTTGCGTATGTTTGGAATTTTTAATATAATTTATTTAGCAAAACTTCGACCAATAATCGGATTTTTTTTATTCGAAATCTAATATCGATAGTTTGATGAATTTGGTGAAAGACTGAGATAAACGATTTAACGTTATTTAGCGAATGTTTAATAATAGCATAAACGAAATGATAGAGATGATTTCAAAAATGTAAAATGTAAATCGAAAATATTGTTCAATTACAAACGGATAAAATGAAAAAGTTATTTGACATATTTTCAAATTGCTGTATCCGGGGTAAACGATTAGTCGGCGGCATTTTGACGATCTTTCGTAAGCTAGAAACGTCATCGATCTGTACTTGCGCCTAGTTTTTAATAATTTCCGGTAAATTGATAAGGTAAATGAATTCAGGCGAGGCGATTATAAACAAACAACAATAATTCAGATTAGAAAGAAATAAGGACGAGAATTAAAAAAAGAATATAATAACCTAAGAATAAAATGTTTGGAAATCAAGACGAACCTAAGGAAAACAACGTCATCTACTACGGTGCGATCTATGTTAAAATACGCTCGCGAAACCTGGACTATATAAGGTAGGAAAATATTAGTCGCTTTCGACATTATCGAAGTCGCGTGAAAGATAACCAACAAGGTTGATCTGAAGGAAAATTGGAGAAAATCAGGAAAACGTAACGGACGACACACTGAAAATAAGAAATAGCGTTTAAAAACCGACAAGGCGACATTTCTACGCTAATACGAGAAAAAAGGTGACTAGGATTTTCACTTGGTAAGAAACAACTCATTATAGAAATCGACAGATACGATTTGTGAAATGGATGTACTCAATCTTCTACATAGGAAAGTGATCACCACGATGATGACGAGTTATAACGGAAGTGCTCGTAAAACGTTCGCATAATTCAGTTTCGATCGATAAGACGAAATTAAGACGGTTTTCGATGTTTAAGAAATTCGCAAAAGTGGGACGCGATTAAAAGTCTCCGCCTCTAAAATCAAAATCACCGAGGTCGGAAGTTATTAAATTTATCGACGTTATTTCATTATTACGAAGTCCGACCACTGTAATCGTTTAGGAAAATTTTATAATTTAAAATTTTAATTTTTCTAGAACGAAATTTTACAAAATTGCGATAGATTAGATTCGTTCGTTTCCACTTGTATTTATTCAGAGTTCGGGCTTTTTATCAGCTCGTCTTATTTCCAACCTATATTCTTCTATTCTTCTATTTTTCTTGCTTTTTTTTTTATTTTCGGATTTCCTCGAACTTTTTACTTTCGAACTACCGAAAAAACAAAAAAAAAATTAAACTTTTTTTCCCCTAAAAGCTGCTTCGCAATAATCGTCGTAGTGAAAAAATTTAGCACCGGGCCGTTTTAAAATTCGTTCTTTATCCGTTTGTCGGAATAATTAATGCCAGCGAAAAACTCTTTAATGGAAGCGTCGAGTCTTACAGCTGCATTAGTGCGATCCAGTTTTTTAAACTCTCGTCTAAAGTCGCAACTTTTGGTATTTCTTTTTAAATCGATGAGTTCAGTTCGCGTAAAAATCCGCGTGTTCTACTATACATACATACATACTATATATATATATATATATATGTATAATTTGGAAATGTAAAACTTGGGTAAAAATTACCTTTGCCCGTCTGACTGAAATATATATGTTTGGCAATATTTCTGGTTTACAAATAGTTAGATATCGTAATGTGATATATATAATACAATATACGAGGACGCCAATTTATTAAATTTTGTAAAATGTTGTCAAATAATATCCTGCCGTTTATTACGGATTTGGTTTAGGAAAATGTTTGATTTATATATATATATATATCAAACAAACGGCAAAATGTATACGTGTTGGAATTAGGCAATAGTGTAATAGAACAGGTGGAAAGTTTTAAATACATTGGTAGTATGCTTAACAACAAGTTCAGCTTGGACACCGAGATTTGTAGTAGAATTCAAGCTGCTTCAGCTGCAATGTATAAGCTTGATAGAAGGATCTTTAATAATACACATATCTTATTGTCAACAAAACTGATAATCTACAAGTCCATTGTTTTACCGACACTACTTTATGGCTCAGAAACATGGGCCCCATATACGAAGAACATGTCCATCAGAGAGCGCTGCGCAGATTGCTACGTGTTCGTTGGCAGGACCGAGTGACGAATCGCGAAATTTTAACACGTTCTAAATGCAAGTCTATTCGGATGCTGCTTTATAGTAATAGTTTGAGATGGACTGGACATGTAATCAGAATGAACGAGGAAAGACTTCCAAAGAAATTCCTTTATGGTCAGCTTCTGGTTGGTAAACGGCGCATTGGACGTCCTCGTTGGCGATATAAAGACTATTTGCATCGGATATTAAAGGAATGCGAAATTGATCGCAGGAGTTGGGAAAAGCTAGCGATGGATCGTACCATCTGGAGACAGACAATACGAGATGGTTTGCAGAAAGCGGATCAAAATGCTCGAGCTGCGGAAGAAAGGAAAGAAATCGACGTAAAGGATTGATTGGAACGGTTCGAGTGGATAATATTAATAATGACGCTTTTACGTGCGATGCATGCGGAAAGGTGTGCGCCGCAAAAATTGGTTTGATTAGCCACCTCAGGACTCATAAATAACTGATGGTACTCCATACTCGGTTAACGAGTGGATAATTTAATTAATTAATTAATTAATATATATATATGATGATGATGATGAATTGTCGTTATATCCCATAGAACGTCGTGATCATGATAATCCAATTAACTCGTGAATCGTTTTTTTCCACTGGTGTCTGTCCATACATGCTGTTAATGTTTGGTATTTTCGGACACATTAAATCGTCTTCCTTTTCGGCTTTTACCGGGTGGTCTGACTTCCAATATTAGCTTTTCTAATTGCAGAGCGTTTCGTCTAGTAATGTGACCAAAATAGCGCAAAATTCGTATCCCTGTATATGTAATTCGCGATTGTTTTCGGTCCACGATATTCTTAAAATCCCAACACCGTAGCTCGAAAGCTCGTATTTTCTTTTCTTCTTTTGTATTTATAGTCCAACATTCGCAACCATACGTGAAAATAGAGAAAATTAACGACTTCATTGTTCGAATTTTCTAGTCCATCGATAAATGTGAATCTTTCCATACTTTAGTTAACCTATGAAATATTAATTCTTCTTTTAATATAATTTATACAGTAGTCGTCGCTGGATATTAAAGAGCCTAAATATATGAAATCTTTCACCACTTGGAATCCATTTAGGTATATCTGAATAAACTTCCGCCTCCTCATTAATAATCGTAATTTTTGTTTTACGAATGTTTATTTGAAGCCCGAAGGAATTACAGTTTGCAATTTGACCAACAATGATGTTAGACTATCTTTTGAAGTTGTTATTATGTCATCGTCATATCTCGAATTGGAAATTCGTTTTCCTCCAGTAGAAAAACCTTCGTAGCTGTCAATTAGAACCTTCCTCATAATAAGTTTACCGTAAACATTACGTAATAATTGAGATAATTCCTTGTCTTCATGTTTTATATGTTTGAACCATATATGTCTACATTTACGGACGCTTTATTGTCCTTATAAAGGCTCTCAATGAGGAATATTAAATGTCCAAGGGCTCCAAAGGCATTCCCATAATTTATTCCATATAACACAATCAAAAGCTTTGGCATAATCGATGAAAGCGAGATAAACTGGTACATTATATTCTCTTGATTTTATCCTTCGTAACTTAAATATGTGTTCTCTCGTACCAACGTCCTTTCTGAAGCTTTTTTGATATTCGGAAATTTCATTAATAACGAACGCCCGTAATCTATTATCCAATATCTTGTTACATACTTTACTAGCGTGAGGAATTAATGCTATCGTTCATCCAATTTCGAGCCTTTCTTGTGTATAGGTATGAAGTGTGAACGTTTTTTCCATTCCTCAGGCCAAATTCCTGTTTTCCAGATTGTATTACAAATACGCGATATTGCTTTCTCAGTTATTTGTGAAAGATCCTGGAGTACCTCCGCAGTAATAGCCTTATTTCTTTCTAGTTTTTTCAATTCTGCTCTTACCTCATCTAATGTTACCTCAGGTTCTAATTCATTCATAATAGTGTACTTGTAGTGGTATCATTGTTATAAAGATTTCGACAATATCTTCTTCAAATATCGGCTATCTTAGTTATGTCAGATATGAAATCATTAATTTCATCTTGATTCCCCAAAATTTCGGTTTGAATTATTTAGTTAATTTCTCGATGGTGTCAAAGAAATCTTTCTGTTCATTATGAATTGCGTTATGTTCCAATTCTTTGCATAAATCGTTATAATAATTTTCTTTATCCAATTTACATGATTTTTTTATTTTCGAGTATAATTCGCGATAATCGTCTTCATTACCAGTAATCTCCTTTTGTCTATTAAGTCGTCTTAATTCTATTAATTCTAAAGTTTCTTCGCTAATTCGATGACTGCGCTTTTTCAAGCTCATATTCTTATTATTACGTTGAGCTATTTCTATTTGTGATTTTATTCCATCACCGAGTAACCTCCGACGCTTTATTCGCATCATTCGTTTCTAGTATTTTTTCAACAAATTTATTATTATTCGTACGCTCTATATATTCTCTACATTCTATTGGTATAGATAGATGCTTTTTCTCAGTTTTTACTGTCTTTAACGTGATTCATAACTTTGCTGTCGTATTACGATACATCGTTTCATTTCGTTTCGTTTCGTTTCGTTTCGTTTCGTCTCGCATATAATCGACTTGTGTTTTTGGCTATTCAACGCGTGTCGGGGATGGTTTTGACACCACGCACGCGGCAAGCGCACGCACAACGTCTCAACACAGAGATACGAGAAATGTTTCTGTTAGTGATGTTGAGATTATGGATACTCTATCAAAGGAGGAAGAAAATATCGATAATAATAATAAAACCGGTCTAGGATTAAATGCAGGTAATATTGTTAATATTAATAACGATAATAATGATAATAGTAATTTCGATAACGACGATTGTACTGACGATAGGCAACAATGGCAATCGCAAAGCAATAGGAATTAGGAAGGGTAACAGATAAAAGAGCTCGTGTTGAAAATATTCAAATCGACACGAACAATCGTTATTCTCCATTAAATATTGACGATGATATAATCCATTCGGTAATACACGGTAATATAAGTCCTAGTACGAGTCAATATTTTATTCATTCGAAAACCGAAAAAATTCCACCGATAGTTATGTCTGACTACTTGCTGCATCCAACTAAAAACATCGGCGAAATTAAAAAAAACGTAACCTCAAATATTAAAATTAAAATACAAAAAGGTAAAACATTTTTTTATACAGATTCCTTGCAGCATTTCGATAAATTAAAAGAATATTTAGTACGTTTTTATACGTACACGCCAAAAAGTCGCGGTAAAATAAAAATGGTATTAAAAGCTTCTGGAATAACAAAGGAGGAAATATTTGATGAACTTAAAAATAAAATAAAAATCGACGAAGTAAAACAGAAACTCGTCAAAGAAACCAATCAGGTTAAAAAGTAGCCCATTTTTCTTGTCACTTTTTCGTCAAATGTTGTTATTAAGGATATAATTAAAATAAAAGAATTATGCTACTGCTTAATAAGATGGGAGAAGTATGTCAAGAAAGGATCCAGTAATGCAATGTTATCGGTGTCAAGGTTTTAATCACGCGGCATATAACTGCAACATGCTAGAAAAAATGTATGAAATGTGATGAACAACATCAAACCAAAAATTGTCAGAGCAACAATAAAATATTATGTGGAAACTGTAATGGTGAACACCATGCTAATTCGAAAGAGTGTCCTATTTATTTAAAAATAGTTCAAAATAGATTAAACATAAATAAACGTTATAATCCTGATAATATTAAAAATTATGGTAATAATAATACTCGTAAAACGCAAAGAAATAAAACAATAAGCGTGCAGTATAGTAATAAATCATCGTATAGCCACATCAAGAAATACAGCGGAATCGAGTACAGGTGTTATCGATAATAATTTTTCCATCACGGAATTTATTTCATTGTTGCGTGAATTTAATTTAACATATATATTTAACATTGTAAAAACGGTTACAAATAGGTTAAAATCTGTTAATAATAAGGATGTGTGTTCACTATGATACAAGTAATTTTAGAAACAATAGCGGAATTAATCTAGTTTATTGGTCCCTTCGTGTGATATTCGATTAGTTGCCTGGAATTGTAATTCCTTATTTTATAAATGTAACGAGTTGTACCAGTTTGTCTGCATAAACAAATTAGACATTATTGCTCTATGTGAAACAAGGTTGGACAGTACGTGTAAGCTACATTTTCCAGGATATATTATTTATAGGAACGACTCGTGTCGTAGAAATGGCGGAGTTGAATTGCTCGTTAGTAAGAGGTTAAAATTCGAATTAATGTCGGTTCCTAAATTAAAATGTATACAAGCAATAGGTATTAACTTATATGTAAGTAGTGTTAATAATCAGAGTAGCGGTTGTAATGTTGCCAGTAGTACTATTGCTATTTTTGCAGTGTACAAATCCCCTAAAAGTACAAAGTATTTCGCGAATGATATCTATTCCCTGATGAAAGTTAACAGTCGTGTAATTCTAATAGGCGATTTCAATGCTAGAAATAAGATGTGGAATTGTTTTAGTAATAATGCAGCCGGTAATATTTTATATCAAATGTCTACAAGAACTAACTATCGTATCCTTGCTCCGAGGGAACCTACTTATTTTCCTCAGGGTCAGCCTTTAGAAATAGTGTCATTGATTTTGCTGTTGTAAAAAATGTGTCTGTCACAGCCGGTTTAAAATGAGAAATTAATTTTCGATTATCAAAATGCAAATTGGGTAGAATTCAGACAATTCATATCACAAAATATTAATTTAAATGAGTCGATAACGAGTTCTCTAGACATTGAAAGACATTTGTCTGCATACACAAATTTGATCAGTGTTTCCGCCGAACGTTTTATACCCAAAAAACCTGTGTATAACTTTCCATAAAATGTTATTCCTTCTTATGTTGTAGGTATTATTAAACTTAAAAATAGAGTTCGAAGATTATATGTGAAAAATAGATACTTAAACCCATCGCCAAAAGAATGTTAACTTTTCTTAATAAACTAGTACGTTACCTGTTAAACAAAAATAAAAATGATAAATTTCATTCACTTCTCTCAACGCTTTCACCAAAAGACAACAGTTTGTGGAAAATCTGCAAACAATATACAAGGCAATATACATTTCTCCCACCTCTTCATGACTCACACTTAAATAGTTATGTGTATAGTAATGTAGGGAAAGCTGAACTTCTTGCTTCTGAATACTGCAAAGCTCATACACGTAATAGCAATATGTCTTCCAGTTATCAGGTAAACAAAGTTCATATGGCTGTCAAAAAATATCTGAAAGAAAATAAAAATACTCGTATTGTCGATTATGTCAGTCCTAAGGAAGTGTCTGCCGCTATAAAAGCCATCAAATCTAAAAATTCTGTTGACATTGACAATATCTCCACTATCGTCATAAAAAATTTTCCACTGAAAGCAGTAGTCAAATTTTCGAATTTATTAAACGCAATGTTTAAATGTGGGCATGCATTATCCTTCAAAATGGAAAGTAGCAGAAATTGTCACTCTCCCTAAACCTGGTAAAGATGCTTCCATAACTAGCAACATTCGCCCTATAAGGCAAAATCGCAGAAAGAATTATTTTGTCTAGATTACATTATCACTCTGAACAATACAAACTATTACCTGACATTCAGTTTGGGTTTCGCCCAAGATATTCTACTACGCAACAAATATCTAGAATAATAGAATTTGTCAGCCATAATTTTAATTGTAATAAACATACTGGTTTAGTTTTGCTCGATGTTGCTAAAGCATTCGACACAACTTGGTGTAAAGGTATCACGTATAAAATGATACAGTGTAAATTTCCTACTTATTTGGTATTTTTAATTCAGAGTTATTTAAGCAATAGAACATTTTATGTAATGGTAGATGATTCGAAAACGACTATGAAAACTTGTGCCGCGGGTGTTCCACAAGGTAGTGTTTTAGGTCCGTTTTTATTCACATTGTTTCTCTATGATTTCCCAAAATTGACAAATATGCAAGTTGCTTTATACGCTGATGATACAGCAATATTTTGTAGCTCTTACAAACCAACTGCTATTAAAAATCAATTAGAAAACGGTGTACGTCGCGTTTTAAAGTATTATCGCAAATGGCAAATCGAAATAAACGCATTAAAAACTGAGGCCATCTTTTTCACTCGTCATCGACCAATTTTGCCATCTGAACTTCTAGTAGATGATAAAGTTATAAATTGATCGGATAGTATACGTTATTTGGGAGTTTTATTAGATAAACGATTAACCTTTTCGGCGCATGTAAATTACGCAGCTCTAAAAACAAATAAAACAGTAAGTACAGTGTATGCGTTATTTAATCGTAAATCGTACCTTAACGTTAATAATAAGCTCATCATTTATAAAGCACTTATTCGTCCTATGATGACTTATGCTTGTCCCGCCTGGTCTTCTATCTCGAAGGCGAGCTTTAATAAATTGCAATTAGTACAAAATAGATGTTTAAGATGCATATTAAGTGCCCCAAGGTATGCCAGAATAGTGGACATGCATGAAATATTAAATACACCCTTTATTCGGGATTATATTCTTACTATAACTTGTAAGTTCTGCGATAATTGTGTATTGCATGAAAATCTGTACATCTCAATGATCGGAAATTACGATTCCAGGCAGCTACAGTTTATGTACACAAAGTATAAGCATAGACGCATTAAACATAATTTACTGTAAATTATTAATATTTAATGTATCTGTGTATATGTGTATATACATGTGTGTGTATGTATGTATGTATATATATATAGGTAAGTATATGTGTATTATATTATATATCTTTATAATTATTATTATATCGAATAATATTCCTTTTTGTATGCTTAATGTGGTACAAAGCGTTTTATGGAGTGGGTTTTTTTTCAAATTTTTTCCCGCGTTTTATATATTTATATCTGTAATTTAGTAAATATACTATAAGATTTATTACATAAAGAATTTTGTTTATTAGCGGTAAGGATATTATAATTCCGGTACGCGTAATTCTTATTGTTTTGTACTTTTGTACTTTTAATGAATTTATGTCAATAAATAAATTTCTTTCTTAAAAAAAAATAACTTTGCTGTCAGCAAATTGTGATCACTATTACGAAATACTGCTGGTGCTGTTCTGGAAGTAAAAATCATTGATCTCCACCTGGCCTTTATCAGTATGCAATCAATTTGTTTTTGTTTTGTTTTTCCATTAGGAGAAACTCATGCATATAGCTTCCTCGACGGAAGTTGAAACATTGTATTCACGATTGACATATTATTTAGAAACCTGTCTCCGCTTTTTCCTAATTCCGAGCCCAAAATGGTTAACTATTCGGTGTAAATGTTTTTGACTATTACACATAATTTGCCAATCGTAGCATTAAAATCGCCGATTATTACTGAAATTTCTCTGTTCGGCATTCTTTTTTAGTTCGTACGACAATGTATTATAAAATTGCTCTATTTCTTCGTCCGTAGCGCTTATTTTAGATGCGTAAACCTGTATTATATGTATCATTCTAGGCTTAGCTTCCAATTAAACAGTTAAAATCCTATCCGAAACTGTCCGCTATTGTTTCATTGAATTTTGAGATTTTCTCGAAAGTAACAAAGCAACATCATACCTCGACACGTCTTCAGTACCAGAGTAATATACTGTATAATCATTCGTTTGAAAGTGACCAGAACCAGAACCATTCCAGTGTGTCTCAGCTAACCGCCAATAGCAATATCATATCTTTTTAGTTCATCATTAATCACTTTGAGTTTTCCGGTGGTTTCCAAGAGTCCTTTAACATTCCAAGTTCCCATTTTAAAATAATTTCTAAGATTTGTATTAATATTTCTAGACCAGTAGCCTAGTTTCCACGAGACAGCTGGTTCATTCCTGTTACATGGCCAGTCGTAAATTTCACAAACGATGGCCTGAAAATATCAGCGCCGGGAACTAGCCGGGACGAATAGCATACTTCATCTACAACCGGACTAATCATGATTGTCAAGAGAAAATAGACCAACTCGAATTCTCCTGCCCAAGTTGCAGTTTACAGTACCTTCTGTTATACAGCCGCTCCTAACATGAGGAAACGATGCTGACTAGTAAGCCGCTCCACTGGAGAAAGACGCTATCTTGATTAATTGTCACTCTAACGGAGCGACATCCTAGCCCTCGGATAAAATCCAAACCGCAAGGCATCGGTTGTTACTAAGGAGGTAACGATTAAAGGATTTTACGGCGACCTAAACTCGCCGTTGGAGAGGCGGAGAATATTTACATTAGTAAGTTTTGTTAGAACCGACTGAAAAGTAGTCGGATTAACGGCGATGCTTTTACTACATTTATTTATTTATTTATTTTATTTGTTTAATTTTTTTTTAATGAAGCCACACAACAGCTAAAAGCCAATTATAGTGTAGGATTATAAATAAAATAATAGAATGAATAATTTTTTCTGAATTATAAAATTAAAAATGAAAAAAAAAATAGAATACAAAAAAAATACATTGAACACATTCACGAAGTAATGATAGGTTACACCATGATCTGCAAATGCCCACAGTCACACAGGTTTATCAGAATAAATACCAAACATTTTTTGAAAAAATGGTCTAACCATCCAAACCCTGAATTCGGCGAATCTACGCGTCGACACTGCCAGATAATCCGGTCCGAAGGCTAAATCGACGAATGCTCCGAGACGTACTTACGAACTCTGCGTCTGCAGAATGACCTAAGGTCGTACAGGTCAAGTCACTGCTGTTGTAGCATAATTCAAAACCGGCAGACTGTTTATTGAAACAGAGGCTGTTGTGTTTAACTGAACTCATGCGCTTATTGTCTATTTGTACAGGTGCACATTAGGGGGGAAAAAAAAGTTATATTTTTACCGGAATAAATAATAAGTAAAACACCGATATATATATTTACGTTGCATTTAAAGATATTTAATTTAATAACGGAGTTCTAAAATTTGTACGATTACACGATTCATTTCGTAAAATTTCAAACAATTCTCTAGATTATCTTATATTATAGTAGATTTTGTTAAACCGACTGGAAAGTCTGTATGTATATCGATATTAGTAGGTTTCACTACAATCGATCGAAAATTATTCGGAATAAATTATTGATTTTATAAAACACCGATTTTTTATATATATATATATATATATATATATATATATATATATATATATATACTCGTGTTGTATTAAAATGTATTCTATGTATTGATGGAGTTCTAAAATCTTTATGATTACGTGATTTCCTTCACAAAGTTCATACAATTCTAGATTATTCAACTTAAATATATTTATTAATCTTATTTTAAATATCATCATCATCATTATCATCATCATGAGAGTGCTGTGTCCGCCGTCGAACGTTGGTTAACATGTTGTCCTACATGTGTGTAAAACTGCTCGGAACAAACTTATTACCGGGAAATTGTACCAATCCGACAGATAACCAGGTTATCTTTTTCCTTCTCCATGGTCTTTCACCTGTAATCTTTCCCTTAAATATATTCAGTTTATATTTTATATCTGTCATTCTTTATATAAATTACCGTTAATTAGTGATATTTTACGTTGTACTAATAAAAAATTAAGGTAAATCAGACTAAATAAAAAACCGAATAATTAGTCTTATATATATATAATATATTATATATATATATATATATATATATATATATATATATATATATATATATATATATATATATACATGGGAAAATCTCGGAAAGGGAACCATGTATCGGACAGAGATTATTTCCAGTTTCTGACGTAGATAGTGACCATTATGGTAATGATTATGAACACGATGCTAAAGAGGAAAAAACCCAGAGTGACTAAAAAAATACTTGCAGAAGATAGAATCTGGAAAAATTAATAATACATCAAGTTTTATTTGATCGAAATATAGTTAATGAAAAAAATGTAATATATAGCAAATAACGATATCAACGCGAAGTGGAAATATTTAAAGTAATCGACGAAGGGTATATACCGAGGACGAAGAATGAACTTTTGTTATAAACTACGAATAAATCGAATTGATGGAATTGATGGAACGTGTAATAACGCAAATATATAGGGAGAAAAGGAAAAAGATATCGCATATAGACGGAGGAAATCGAACGAGAAAAATTTATATTACAGAATGCGCACGAATAGAGTGAAAAATTGAATAAAGACGAAATCGAGAAAGCGTGTAGTCGTGTAAAAAAACAAACCCTTTAATAAATTCAAAAGTATAAAAAAAAAAAAAAAATAATAATAATATATATAAAAGTTAACAGGAGAAAAATAGAATACTACGATAGATGAGATACGCGTATAGAAGAATTGTACGCAAATAAATATAAGAAAATGAAAAATTAGAATAACGAATAATAATTCCAGCTTATCCGAGAAGAAATCGAATTTCGTGCTGAAAAATTCAAAGTTGAAAAATAGAACAAAAGATCCCGAGTGAATTATGAATAAAGCTGGCCGCGGATATGAAAACCGATTTACATTTATAGACTAATAGAAGAAATTTATGTCCGGGGACATATTAAGTCTTTTAAATTATATTAAATAAACAAAAGTAGGAGAACGTATAGAGAAAATGATCAATACGGATCCCGGTAGAATCTAGAGAGACGGTATATCGGAGTCCGACGATGTAGAAATATGCTTTCGACGGTGTTGAATGCGACATTCCGCGTAATTGAAGAAATATCGATATATTACGAAGATAAAAACGACTGAATCTTACTGCTTATCTCGTTCTCGTCGTTTGTCCTCAATATTCTTCCCGAACATCCTTATTGAATTTTCTTTCCACTTCTCCTCGCTGACAACATCAACATGTCCAACCTAATTCTATTCCTACATAAAGCAGCCCTATTTAATGTCCTTTTTGGTCTCGTGCCTATTAGTATACGGCGCGTAATCTAATTTCATAATAATAGTAATAAAGCGGTAGTAATAAATAATAATGAAATAATAAGAGAATTAAGAACCGATAGTGAAGATAAAAATAGTAAGAGGAGTAAGACTAAAGGTGTATTCATCGGGCTAGAGACTTTTCAATATAGTAGAGGACGGTGAATTGAAGTGGCAGAATTAATGATGTCGACGTTCCATATTGCGGATGAACGACTGTAGGAAGTAAAACTCAGCGGAAAATTCAACCTAAAAGTAGAATATGTCAATAAATGTAGAAAAAAAACGGCAGTAGCGATGAAATGCGATGAAAAAAAAAATTGTCGCGTTAAATGTAAAAATTAATAGAAAAAAAAAAAAACGGATAATACGAGTAATTACTTAAGAAATGTGACGATCCGAGATTGAAGAAGTGACATTAATGTTGTAGAAATGACTAAGAAAGCATTACTAACTCGTTTAAGAAACATAACGTTGGAAACTAAAAACGTTAAGTCCAGTATATTGAACGTACCTACTGCGGTGTGAAAAAGGAAACTTGGACGATCAACCGCTAAATTCTATAAAAGCATTTGACGTCGGTTTTTAGGTTATAGTTAGACCGACCGTGAAAACGACCAGTGAAAAATTTGTCGAAGACGTACACGAAGCAGTCTGAAATTTAAAAATAATAATAATCAACCGGATGAATATCGACGTCATCTAAATTTGCTAAAGCTAATTGTTAAAGAAAGCTAAACAATATGGAGGAAAAACAGGAGTAACAAGTTCGCGCCAAAATTAAAAAGTGGAAAGAACGAAGAGAATTTTCGTTTGAAATTTCTTCATAGCGATCGTGAATGGTTTATCCCGAGGAAACATAGAACAATAAAATAGTGACGATAAATTATTAATTTAATTCGGAATTCGGTCGATCGCTTTAAAAATAAAAATCGAAAATTAAAAATACCGGCAAATAATTTTTTTGACATTTTGCATTTTACGCCGTATATCGAGCACTTCGAAAATCACCTTCGCTGACCTTTAGTACGTAGTATTCGTAAAATTCCTCGTTTCATCTTTTGCAATAAAAGATAATTCGTCTAACGGATAAATCGATTCGCGTAATCTGCACTCGTAAAGAAAAAAAAACAAACCCGAATATTTCTAGTCCGGATTCCGGTTCATATCGATACTTCAGAAAATGAATTTGCAAACCTTTTAACGAAACATTCAATAATTGCCGAGAATATTAAAGTAATACAAAAATATATTAGGGAAGGTTCGCAGGCGTACACGTGATAACCGATGTCGCTACTACGACTCGAAAAATATGCTAACAGGAGCTCCTCAATTCCAAATTGGAGTAACTAGCGATTTTATGTCAGATAAAACGCCGAATCCCTTAACCGGATATATTAACCAGAAAGTCGATAAAGATTCATATATATATATATAGGAAAAAGGTGAAAAAACATGATTTATTTAAATTGTAAACATAAAATACAACATATTTTATACTAAGTACACACTTACCTTTAAGTAATAATAAAGGACAATATATAAAAGCAACGATGATATAATACAGGAAAATAAAAAAATAAAAAAAAATAAACCTGCTACAATAAGAAAGAAAGAAAAACAAATACAAATAGCAGACAATTAAATAGAAAAATAAATTATAGTTAATTTACTTAATTTATAAATAAATAAATAAAAATTATTATAAAAATCGGTGTTTTAGTCGGTGATGTTTGTAGCGCGTATATTATAAGCTGGCCATATCCTCTTTGACTTTAATTAATTCATATTCGCGAATTTTACAATTTTCATATTTTTTACTCGTTGATATAGAACAATTAAAGCTCGAGAAGTATATTTGAGAAATATCTGGAATTCCGGCAAACCTGGTGACATTGACATTCTGCAACAACGATTTTGTAATAATTGTAATTTACAATATGTACTGTTGGAAACTGAAAACCAAACGGGGACATGCATGTGATAACTGCGGAAGAATAATAATTTTATATAGTAGTTTTCTTATTGGTAACAGCGATGTGGGTGAAATATAGGTGAAAGAATTCGAATAGCATTATGAGTCGTATAATTAATACAATTATCGAAAGACAAACGAGAGTCCGGAGTGACTTCTAAATAGTTGAGACACCTTTAACCGGTTGAATACTTTGACCGTTAATTACAATTTCCGGCACGGGTAATGGGGGTGCCTTGCGGAAAATAGAATGGCTTCAATTTTGTCGGTGTTCAGAGTTTCAGCTTTCAACGTTTATAGTACTCGCGGTCTTTTGCAATCTACTATAAATTTTATCCGGTCTCTATAAAACACAATGCAAGTCTAAGTCGTCCGCGTGAAGAACAGTTTTAATAAAAGGAATTTTAAGTAAATTATTTATCAAGATTAGGAAAAGCTAAGGACCTACCCTAGCGTGATAGGTCCCCATTAACAAACCAATAGAACGATGAAGTAACGTAGAAAATTCTATTATATAAATACAATTCTCATATTTTTAAATATGCGTGATAATGATATTCGAACATTTTATATAAAATATCATCGTGCCAAGCCGCGTCAAACATTTTTTTTTCTATATCGATTAATAATAATCCTGTATATATTCAGGTTAAAATTGTCTGTTATAAAGTCAGCTATTAGAATGATTATAGAAACCTATAACAAAACAGACGCATTATACCTATTCCATCTAAAAATGCGCAAACTAGCCACTTTAAGAAGTCTTATTTAGGCGCGGTTCACACAATCGACACGGACCAATCACAGTATTGGATTAGTTGCTTTCAAAACATTTGCACTACTATGAGTGGTCCGTGTCGATTCAAGGTCGTGTTTCTTATCGTGTATCGTATGTCGTATCGTTATCGTATCGCGCCAGTGTGAACTTCGAGCGGAAACAATTTTAACAGATAGCGATAAAGATAAAGTAAATAAAGAGAAAAACGTAATTAAATAAATTAATAAATATAACCCTGCTATATAGTTGACAAAAAATAAATATATAAATAAATAAGTAAAAATAAAAATAAAAAAAATACGGAAAAAGATAAAAGAAATTATTTAGGCAATTATCTTTTGTTAAGCATAGATGAACTTTAGAATTTTTATAGTAATTATTACGAGTTATACATTTTCACGAGTCGTATTTACAACGCGAATTAAAAATTTATCATCTACCCCTGGAAAAAATCCTGGCAAAAGGATCAATTTCCCGGTGAATGTGAAACGATTCACGCACAGGCTGATAAATGCCGTCCCCTTATTTTTGGTTCTTTGCGTAACATTGAAAAATTGTAAAAAATCTATTATTGATATTCTCCCCAGCTATTAATTAATGCAACGTCCACGGCCTAAAACATCATTATCATAACGGGGTTGAAGGGCATTTGGAATAGAAGAATATGAAAGAAAACATTGCCTACTGGAATTTAGTTAGAATACAACTTTTAGAAAACATTTAATGGATTAAGAAACGAGATAGCATACGACCGAAAAGTATGGGTTACGGCTGACTGTAATGTAAGTACGGGGACCTGTAGAATCACGATTACTTATTCAATTGTTCTTTCAGTAGTAAACGTGTACATGGAAGTCTGATGGACATTATTGATGACAGATTGAAAAGATTTATCGTTAAGTTACATCATTTATTATTTTTATGGCCCGATTCGCGAAAACAACTATGTATATATGAACATGTGCGTATATATATATGTACTATTATCGACACATTGTTCGGACATTACAGAAATAAACGTTCAAATTTCATTTCTCGTACTGTCCTATTTATATGACGTCCATAACGAACGAATCGAATTAATTTCCTCCTCGCGATTTTCTTTCGCTTTATTGAAAGGAGAGGAAACATCGTTAAAGATTTAGAGGAATATTAAAACGTCTTAGGAAAGCTTTATCGTTGATAACGCCAAATGTTTTAAGTGGCGGATGTTGTTCCTTGCAGAGAGTTTTAAGAAGGATAGTTCTACATTGGAGGTGTTAACGTGAAAGAAATCCCAACGGCGTACACTATGTCGTTTGTTTAAGCGAACCAACTAGCAGATACACTTATTGTCACTAGCAGAAACGTAGCTCCATATTTATACGTAATATATATATATATATATGTGTGTGTGTGTTCGGGTGTGGATCCGGTACTTCGTTTCTTTCAAGAATATAACTAATCTATTTTTAATGGCTTCCTGTATTTACAGCGAATTTCTGTTTTTTATATATATTTTTCGCGTTTAATACGTCGTTAACACACCTTTCTTTTAAAATTCGAAATTTTATAGTTTTTATAACTCGTAAGATGAAGGATGGGAATCAGCCGTTAAAATAATATAATAAGCTCTGTAACATTTTCATTTCGAAGGTACCCATAGAAGTAACTAGAAAAGGTTAGGGATCTATACCAGTAACTGTCCCGATACGGCTAACAGAACCCGGGTTATTATTATTATTGGACGGAAAATCAACAGCACTATTAATGCGCCTTGTACCGAAGGCATGGGTGGAAATGTTCGCGTCTTGCTGAAGAGACCGAGGCAATAATCGAAAAACGTCGAAATGAGTAAGCTTAGATCTATCCTTCATCGATGTTAAATGAGCGGTGATGATTGTAATTAGTGCATTCCAGTGGCAGAAGGCGTTGTACAATAATTTTCGCATGACCGCGCGAATAAACGGGGTGAGGTTATTGTGGCTGCAACACAGATGACCATATTAATGCTTCACAGAAACCTGAAACGCCTTAATATTACTCGCGCTTTTTCCGTAGTAAATCGCATGCAGTTGTCTGCCGAATATTTATACGAGTCTGGACTACAATAAACCGTTATATTTTATTTTTTTAATTTAGAGAAGTTAATATTATAAGAATTTTCAAGAAATATATATTGTTTACATAATTAAAAGCGTTTGGCTTTAATCGCTTAAAGCGTCTAACATTTGCTAGCCGGTCGAACAAATGGGTTCCCTCAACATTCGAAGATGTTTATAAAGTCGCTTTTCGTGCCTGGCGACCAAATCACAAATGACCTACCTACTTCAAATTAAAATCTGCGCGCTGATCTTTGTTTCTCCGCTGATACGTTGAAATTGCGCGAATAACTTTCAGATGAAAAGAGTAAAATCTCCTGCCTTTATGGCCGCGTAACGTGACCTCAGGGTGTAATGGCAGTTTTATAGTTTCCGCATCATTCATGAAAATATCATACTTTTAGGTTTAACGATTGTCGAGTAAAACAACAAAAAAATAAAATTCATTTGATGTCTGAAACTTACTCTGGCTAAGTCCGATAATTGGAATCTATCGTGAAATCCAAGTTAACTCAACACGAACCCCGATATATCTATTGAATTTCCTAGTGTTTTCTCAAACTGTTTAGAAGATCATTCGTATTTTCTTTTTAACAACTCCGTTGCGTGCAACCGGTATACCAATCGCAGTTTATGAACTCAATTCGTCTTTCCTCAGAAACATACTCTTGTTTTTCCCTCCGTAGTAGCTTCCTCTTTTTAGATAATAGTGCTAATGGTGTCATCTCAGTCGTTAATATTCCTTGTTAATGTATGGTCGGTAAATAAGACGATGTAATATTGGCCTGATAACGCGACATTCTGACAAGTAAGTTTCCACAATTATTATCAATACGGTGTATTAATTTATCGACTGCTACTACTACGTTTCTATTATGAAATGTTTTACAATTATGTCTCTATAATTCACTCCATCTTACTGCCATATTTATACAATCCACGTTCTAACTCTTTTACCACGTTTGAAAATGTCGAAAAGAAAAACCGTATAATATAAACAACCCGCAGAATATCGAGGAAATTCTGAATTTACTGGATGTATCTCATGAAACCGATGACGACCTTGTAGGAGAAACTGATGTTGCATGTAGATGAACGCGAAGGAAAATCAGAAACAGAACAAGATGGTAGTGAAGAAGATGAAGATAATTCTGCCTCATTTGGCGAAAGATATAGTCGCAAAGTGGAATAGCTTCGGAAAATTGTGTTCGAAAAGAGTCCCATAATATCGTTATTAACTTACCTAGATTTATTGAAGAAGCAAAGTCGACAAGAACTCCCGTGAAATACTGGAATTTTATATGTACACATTGACGTTTTGAATGAAACTGTGAAGTATACAAATTATTATAAGGATACATTTTCCAGAGAACAGAATGAAATATACACAGACTTGATTGAAATGAGGACATTTGTAGGATTACTTAGTACTTACAATTCGAACAGACTAACCGTCGACGAAAAACTTGTAGGGAGAAAATTCAGCTTTCTGATGAGCATGAAGGGATTCACATTTTTTATTCGCTAGGAAACAAAATTCACTAGAGAGGATTAAGATTTCCTGGCATCACAAAATTTGCTGCAGCTGTCTGTGTTATGAAAATGTTACCCTTAATGAAATATTAAACGGATTTCGCCAAAATCGTCTATTTCGGCAATACATTCCATCCAAATCTAGCAAATATGGAATGAAAATCTACGCCCTGGTAGATGATACGGAAACAAAATGAAGGAATATTCTAGGTAATTAATATAAGGCTTCTAACATGGTGTAGCCATTGTGAAGCCATTGTACGGCTCAGGAGGGAACATAATGGCTGATAATCGGTTTACATAATAGAAGAATTGAAACAGAAACATATGAAAAACCCAAAAATAGCCGTGAAATGAGTTCGTTGTTACTAAACGCAGAGTATAATACTGCATAGTATTATTTGTCCCAGTGATAATGACACACTATGTTAATGTCTTACCGTTACAAGAAAATATAAAAATATCTTCTTCTGTCTGGCCCGGGCGATAATCGATCAATTGAGATCCTTCCATTGGTGAAAAACAGAAACTGGAAATAATCAGTTTCTACAATTTCATCAAGTTAGGCGTAGGTATTGATGACACGATGTGCTTCGAGAAATATAAGACGATGTGGTCTACGGTAATCTTCTTTACCGAATATCGATAGAATTAATTCGTCTGTCATATATCTTAGACCTGAAAAGAAAATTTTTTATAAAACAACTCTTGCACGAACTTGCGATGGGCAGTTAATTCAACGAAGGGGGCATTTCTTATTGTACGTAATTCTTTATTTCCTGTTAGCATATCCTCAAAATATAGCTCTCTAAGGATAAATTGGTTTCAGTATCATTTAGAAGTTTGTTTATTAATTGACAACTCCGTTTTTTTTTTTCTTGTCAGTATCGCAAAATTTTATGCGTAACTGATTTCGTTTCATCTATATGGACCGGTCCTTTTGTTTACATTTTAAGGTTCAGCTTTTACTGGTTGTTAGTTTCGCCGTTTATCATTTAGTTCTAATGTACTCTGTAGTCGATTGTGTTCAATTTCGATCCTGTATAAAGTGCACATTTTATTTTACTAAACAATAGCTGGCATTTTCTGTCTGTTCAAACTGCATCGAAGACAACGTAGAATGCATTATTATCGAGAGTTAGAATCGATATTGTGTTGTAAATATACGTAATGTTATCGTTAATATATCGACAAAAGTAATTGCGAAATTAACAATTTCGTTAAGGGTAAAAAATAAACTTGGACCGACCGTACTTCAATAATAAAACGGATGGAATTGGAGGGCTTAAGTTTCTTTCGAAAATAAGCGAATAAGGCCGAAAATAACAACGACAGATGTCGTTTGTTCCTTGTCATCTTCTGCACCCGCAACCATATTGCTTCATTTTCGATATATAACGTCGCCAAAAGGACCGAGCCACTTGTACGGAGACAGACTTGTACGGAGAATAATTAAGGTAGAACTGGAAGGTTAATGAAAGAAAAACAGTTATCATGTTGTGTTCAACAGACTGCAATAATAATATTTAGTAGGGATGATCATAACGACACTAACAAAATAATAATAACAACAATGTAACAATGATGATGATAATAATAATAATAATAAGAATAATGATTATAAAATAACAATAATAACAGTGATAATAATGATGACTGTATTAATAATAAAGATGAAAGAATCGAGTTAAAAGCAATAATATGTTTTTCAGAGGTGGGTTATTAATACAATAAATACACGCCACACACGTATTCACTCCGACACATGCGTGTATATATATATAAAATATATATATACACACAACATACGGATGTACACACTACACACACACATACGCATATATATAGATATAGAGTTCACCTGATACGTACCAATAGATATAACATGCACATGCATATATATATATATATATATATATATATATATATATATATATATAACGTATCTATGTATATATTTATTCATAATGGGGGGATGTATTCATATATATATATATATAATAAATATAAATATATATTACATTTCCCTGTCATTCTCGTCATATGTATATATATATATGTGTGTAATTGTGTTTTGTATGTTTGTATGCGTTTGTTTTCTGAGCTTTTACAAATGCCAAAGACTCAATGCTAAAGAATGATAACTTGAAATGCTTCGGAGAGCCGGCTGCGAACCAGCACCATCCGACAGTTTCTTTTCTTACATACTTGTTTAGCTGGTACACGTAAAGTAATAGATTAGGGCGTTCTGACTTTGAAGATACGCAATGTTATTAAAAAAAGGAAGCTGGAACGTAAAGAAGACCGTATTGTATGAAACTATGTTGAAATGCTATTTTTGGCGACAGCTATGCGCAATATGTGCGTATGCTTTAGTTTACCATTTGTTGACATTTGCCCAAGCGAAACATTTTAAATCTAGACAAGATTACTCTGTCTCACTCTCTCACTACATGCGTAATATACGTACATATAATATATATATATATATGTGTACAAGTATATTCGCGTCCATGTGAACACACACACACAAGTAAACCGGTGTGCACGTATGTATACTTAAATATAAATTGCGATGAAAATGGTGTAAAAAATTAATCTCGAGTGGTTTACATTCATAATTATCGTCGAACATATTTTAGCATTTTATATGGTTTTTCGTTTCGGCCTTTGTTATTATACGCGCGTACAAACAAACGCTATTTGGCAGCTGTTTTCATTTCCATCTATCGTAATGCATAATTGAAAACTACATAATAATAATAATGATAATAAATGTAATAATGATTATAAATATCCGAGAATAGTCGGTCTGCCTGAAGTTAAAAATAAACTTTCCCGAGTGATGATCACCCTTCATTCGTCTTTCGAAAGTAAAATTCCTAACGAACCGCTCGCTTCCCTTCATCTGACCTTCTTGAAAGAAGGTCCACGACCTACGACGATAAGTTCGTCCCAGTTATTTAACGATGTTTCCGGTAATTTGCGACTCGACAGATATGTTTCATTTTAATTTTTATATATTTATATATATATATATAAATGTTCACATATGCAAGAATAGTCGTCGTAATAAATAATTACATAATATTGTTATAAATTTAACGTTAATTTTTAAGTATAAACGTTAAAAATTTTTAAAATTGAATATTTTGTTATATATATATCACAGCGTTTGAAAAGTAATTTTTAAAACACATCTCCACTGTTATTTAGGACACGAATTAACTTTTACAATTTTGAATATATATTTTTTTCGTTTTTTGTAACACTATTTTCGCATTATTTTAAAGAAACGTACACGTTGAAAAACTGGAATTAAAATTTTAGGAAAAACACTTAATAATTTGGGATATGCAGATGATATTGTAATAATTTTCTCGTCAGAAGGAAAACTCGCCTACCTTTTCCAAAAACTGGACACTGCAAGCAAACAAGCAAGCTTGTTAATAAATAGAGACAAGATTAAAGTAATGATCCTTGAAGGGAAAAGTGAAACATAAAACAGGCAACATTTGAATGACCTGCAAATTGTCGATAAATTTGTATACTTAGGAGATCACTCGTTACAAAAGTCGGAAAAGCTCGACGGTGGAGATTGAACGTCGAATTGCAATAGCGAAAACTGCATTAGCACGACTTATGTAGTCACGACATACACATGAACACCAAATCTCGTGAGAACCGTTGTGTTCTCGTTATTTCTCTACGAATACGAATGTTGGAAGTTAAACAAAACAGATATTCAAAGTATCGACACTTTCGAAATGTACTGCTGGAGGCGAATGTTGAGAGTCCCATGGACTGCAGAACGAACCAATCTGGCGATTTTAAAAGAAGCTAATGTGAATACCCGATTACGGCACACAGTGAAGAAAACCTTTTTTGGCCGTATTATGCGACGAGACAGCCTAGAGAAACTAACAGAAGGCTGAAGACAAAGAGAAAGACAAAGCGGTACATGACCTAAATCAAAACTATCACTGGTATAGCTTTGCCGCGAGAGATTATTAGACGCACCGAGGATCGGGATACATGGCGGTCATCTATACGCAAAAATTATGACTCATAATTTCACGACGCTCGAAACGAGCACACGACTATGATGAATAATCAAAGGTGGTAGAAGTAAAAGGGATATAAAAAGCTGAATTGTCCGAGCCAAAGCAGCGTTTTATAATAGGAAAAGCTTATTGACATCGAGAAACATAGATATAGCCGTTAGGAAAAGAATACTGCAAGTATATCAGCATTGCCCTGTATTGGTGCGAAACTCGGATAATGACGAAAGGTGAGAAGCGAAGACTGACACAGCATCAGAACTATGATGTTACAGAAGATTTCTAAAAATAAAATGGATAGATAAGGTAACCAACGAGTAAGTATTGAGAAGAATTGATGAAAAACCGGACGTTGTTAAAAATAATAGTAAAAAGAAGAACCCAAATGATAGGATGGGCTAATCTAACAGAAGGGATGCATCCGGGAAAGAATGTGATTGAAAGACCGCGAATAGATTTACATTTCATAGATACTCGAAGATGTGACGGCGTCATGGTATGAATGACTGAAACGGATGGCACAGAATTGACAGAGTTGGAAATCAGTGACAAACCAATCTTAGAATTGATTACAATATGATGAATATATATATATATATATATATATAACATTCCATTTAGTAGCTTATTCTTGTCAGCAGATGGCATTTATATTTATGGTTCCCTGGCAGATTTTATTATTTCGTCAATTTTCTTGTTCTTAAATCTATTCTAATCATTTAGAGTATTTTTCCAAACACGCATTTTCTTTTCCAGTATTTTTCCTCGAATAGCTAATTATTCCTCCTTCTCCTATTTCATGCGAAAGCGATTTTTCTTTCTTTTCTCGATATCTTCGTTGGCGTTCATTTTTTCCACACTTCTCCGTATCTCTAAATTCGTCACTTTTGGCATCCTCGGTATGTGCCATATTCTTCTAAGCGTCCGCATTTCGAACGTGTTTAATCTTTTTAAATTTTCTGCGCTTAGTGTCCGCGTTTCTCGGCAGCGTAATGAAAGGCCCGGTGAATGTGATCGACAACACCAAACAGAATAATTCGTAAGTTTCAAGAAACACTTCAATATGAAAATCGCGAGTCACAATATTTCCCGCAAATATCGTGATATACATTGGCTGATAAGTAGGAAATCCGAGTTATCAATTATTAACAAACTTCTAAATCGAATGATGCTAAAACCAATTTGGTCTCATGCAGCCGCACTTTGAGTATTATCAATAATCTAACGTGTTCGAAATGAAGTACTATGCACAATAACAAACGGCTTCTGATTAATTTTGAATAAAACGCTACATATCGATCTGGACATCGTCTAGTACATAACAGAAGTAATATCGGATGAAGCTACAAAGTGATACCTGCGTAGACTTAAAATAATTTTCTTGCAGTTACGTCGCAGGGTGAAGTTAGACGTCTACAAAGAAGAAAAGTCTTTGACTAAAAACGATAGGTGTAGACACGACGTAATATCATCAACAAGATAAAACTTGCAATCTTCTACCTGAAATTCCGCTCCAGTAGGAATTTCATTCAAGATCCTTTTTAACCTATTCGCTTGCCTTTTTTTTTTATATTTATTACGAACTAACTAGATAGTCCTCAGGATAGTACTCAGGATAGTCCTCAGGATAGTTGTAAGATTGAAAGAAAAAATAATAATCATTTCGTTGTATTTCGTCACGTAAAGAGCACGACTTTCTCTGAATTCCGCTTGAATGCCCTTACAATGTCGAGGAAGACAACACAGCACGTTTAGTTCGTTTCAAAGCGTCTATTAATCTATGACGTTCTACAATGATTGATTGATTGATAGATCAGTATGAAAACCAAATGGACGACCCGGAATTACGTTATTTATTGTATAAGGACAATTACTTCCACGGTCGTACACGTAGGGACGTAATGACACCATGTATTATAATGCAAGTTCATTATACTCCATAAATCTCTATTCTAGGCCATCTTCAATGGAAGAAGTGCCGCTCAAGTAACTGCATATATCATACTCACTATTGATAGCACTAGCTAGGAATAGGGAAAAAAATAAAAATAAAAATAAATCTCTAATATTGGCAGATGGAAACGCCCCCCGACATAGTATACCCTGTTAGATGCCTGTACTTAATCAATCGAGCCTTTATGGCATCTTCCATGTGAACGTTTCCCGTTTAATTCCGTCATTCCATCCATCAAGTACTCCTCGCATTATGTGTTCGCTATATGCATTAAATAACATAGGTGATATTATACATCCTTGTCTAATTTCTGTTTCTACATTAAATGTCTGCGACTTGCAGTTATTAACTTTTACAGTGCTTCATTTTCGTATAGATTGCGTATAATCCATATTATGTGTTTTAGTACTTCGGCTACGTGTAGTATCCGCTATAGTTTACTCCATTTGACTAAGTCAAATGCTTTGGAGAAATCAACAAAGCACACGTATAATTCTAATTGATATTCACGTGTGCTTTCTCAATGATCTGTCTTATATTCACGACATATTCTCTTGTTTTTCGGCCGGTCACGAATCCAAATCTATAGTATTATACATATTTCATTGATAATAGGTAGGAGAATTTTGCTAGCGTGACATATTGATGCTATACTTCTATATTTCTCACAGTTCACGGATGAGATTTTTTTGAAAAGGTTGATTTGCACATGGCTTACCAGTACACTTCCTTGCATATTTCATGTATTAGATTAATACGATGTTCTTCGAGTTCTTTAATCGCTTCTGTCAATATGTCACATCATCATCTCCACCACTTTACCCCTTGTTTAACCTGTTTAACGCTGATATCACTTCTGATCTTAGTATGCGCGGTTCTCTTTCTATATCTGCTCTGATTCCACGATCTTTTACATCTTCATCAGAGTATAAATTCCGATAATAATTTTCCCATATTCCGGCAATGGCCGTAGGATTAGTTACACCGTCGTTAGTATTTTCCTATCTCATTTGAGTTTTTAATTTAAATTCCCTAGCGAGGTATATTTGATAATATTAAATAACTCTCCGACTTATTACGCTTAGCATGTTTTTGTAATTTATCGCATATTATTCATGATATGGACATTTTTAACTGCAACATCCGTGTTATTTTCCTGCTTATTTCAATCTGAATTTCTACCGAATGACTTTTGGTTATTAAGATTCTTCTTTCATTTATTAAAGGTTTCATCTATCATCCGACGTAGCTTTTTAACTTATGTATTGTAGTTTGTGCATATATATACACACACATATATATATATATATATATATATATATATATATATATATATATATATATATGTATATAAAAACAAAAAGTATGTTCTTTGCAAGTGTGCCTATAATTAAAGGCAATAGTCAGGATAATAATCAGTAATTACGACTATTACCGTATCAAAATATATATGGACTATATATCTTAAGCATAGAATAAACTAATAGTGTATGTTAATTAATTAATTAATTACAATGAGAGTTTTAAAGAAAGGGAAACATTTATTAACATTTGAGAGTAAGTTACGTTTTTATTATAGCGTTATTATCTCCATTATTATTACTATTATTATTGTTTAATTTTTTATATAATGTGGAATGTAGTGATTTTTTACAAAAAATCAATTGAAAATTAGTTAAATCACTAATATTTATTTTCTTATAGAAAACACAAAGCTTTTTGGCATTTATATTTTTAAAATTATGATTTATTAAAGATGTTTCACTTGATAATGGCGTAAATGCCGAAAAGCTTTGTGTTTTCTATAAGAAAATAAATATTAGTGATTTAACTAATTTTTAATTGATTTATTATTATCTACTAAATAGCATTTGTGTTATAACGGTAATTGAGAAGAAATTCAGTTCTTAACTGCGCGATTTGTTCATTTAATCATTTTGCCGTTTTATTATAGTACGCTTTATCATATGGGATGTCGAAATATTCTAAGAAATTATCAGCATTTTGTCCGTTCAATGTTTATGCTTCGATTGACGTTCAATGTGTATGCTTCGATTGATCTGTTTGCTTCAACTCATTGAAGATAGTACGATGTATGTTATAAATTTGATTCAGAAAATAGTATTTGCGATAGAAATAATGAAGTGAGCTTAAATCGATGTAAGTATTTTCGAAAATTACCGTGTTCACAGAGTATTCGAGGATTAAAGAAAGTAGTTTTAATTTGAACTCACAATGTATGTTTGGAAAGATAATAAACGTTTTCTCCTAATTTCTCCGTTTCCAACAAATGTTAGTCAATTTATTTTTGAAATAAGTTTTCAATTTACTAATCGTGACGTGTTGCCACGATTAGAAATTAAGGTATTGTTTTAGTTTCATCGATCAGACTTGGTTAAGTTCTGGAGTAATTTTGTATTCACCTAGAACTATTATTTCAATAAGAAATACATCCGAAGGTAAGAGTTTAGCAATAACACACACCGCAGATATGGGCGTAGTTTTATAGAAGGATTAAATATTTTCTCGGATTTTCTTTACGATTGCACGATGATTTTCATGGTTAATATAAATAGGTGCATTACATCCGATTATAGCCCCTGAATCAAGCCTTCAGTTATTTCGCAGCAAACTACGCAGTTTATCAAGATTTTAATTCTTTCAGGATTTAAGTATTCTAAATGTGAAATATGATACAAAAGTATTTTATTTCGTTGAAAATATTAACATATTGACTAGAGAAATTTATTGAAAATTTCCTAAATTTTTGTTGCCTGTCAAATATGATTGCTTCATAATTTCCACAACAAAGTAAGGTCTAATTTTGGTATTACATCCTAAACCTATATATATATATATATACAAATCATTTGTATAAAATCTTAGAGAATAGTTATTGTTTAGCATCTTTAAGAGAGTTTAATTTCACTGTATACTTTGTAACGTACAATGTTGTTGCCCGAATATACGTCTGAGAACAGAATATGATACTATTGTTCTCAGACGAGGGTATAATTGATTTTTAGACGTATACAGGCTATCTTGAAAGTAACTAACTATTATGTTTATAATAGACGGCGAGTAATTTTATTATATCGTACTTTTCGATGATCATTTGTTAAATGTACCTCTTGTTTTAAGATAATTTTTTCTAAAATAATTGAGAAAGAACAAAGTACTGATTGGTCGACAAGAAGACATTAATCTTTGTTTTATCAATATATTCGGAAAACCGATTCTATTATCGAATAAATAAGATAAATTTGATCGGTTTAGGATGATTTTCAAATTAATTTTATCTAATAATCCCGTGGTAGAGTTCCCCGCAGATCTTTTTCGAAGATGTCGGAACATCTTCGTAGGCGAGAATAATTTAGCATTAGTATTTTGGGAGAACTGTGAACGTAAACGTACAGCGTGCACGATCCTGATCTGACGATGGTCTTCCCAGTTTTTAGAAAAATTTTGCTTTTTTTTGGTATATCTTTGAGAGATGAGATTAGGGATATAGACATTGGTTTTTACGAATATAACGAACGATTGGTATTTTCATATTGTATATGCAAAATAATGCGGTATGAGTAAAATATATATATGAAGATTGCAGCGTAAACTAGTAGAAGAAAAGTGGAAATACAATGAATGAAGAATAATAAAACGAAAAACAAGCATCAAGAACAAATCAAGAACAATGAACAAACGAACAGCAAAAATGGAACAGCACGAAAGAAATAGTATTAAACGTGGCGACAAACAAATTAAATAAAGTAAATAGAACGACTAATAAGCCGTGGAACATAAACGAGATGATAAAATTAGCGAAGGAATGAAAGAAGTATGAAATCGCAAAAACAGTATAGGGCGTTACACGTACAGAAAATACAGTAACAAGATAAATAGGTAATTCGAACGAGATAAAACGCTTTGAATCGAAATTCAAATAAGTAGAAGAAAGTGTTATAAATGGTAAAATAGAAAATACGTACAAACAGTTCGAAACAGGAATTTCGAAATGTAGAAGAAAAATGGTATTTCAAAAACGGAAGAACTAATAGTATTGAGAACGAAAATTGGAAGAAATTAATAGAAGACGAATAGGTAACGCTAAAGAATATCTACATGAAGTGATTAGCATATATAGGAACATAATACAGATCCACCTACAACAAAAGACGAATTTTATCAGACCCTAAACGGGCCAAATAAATAAACATCACAGGGCAAACATCCGCAGCGAGCTTTTATAAAAGCGTTGCGGAGTGAAGCACGAGCACAAAGTGTTTTAATAAACAACTTATACGTTATGCGGATAGTCTTAATAGAAGATCGACAAGCAGATAAATTTGTTTAATCGTGTAAATTTTTCCAGCAAACAAGACAATCTGCTAATTAATGCTGTAAGTGATGGTAGTAAACGACATGCACGACGCATAACGATTAAAATTGGGAATAGAGTACTTAGAGCAAGTAGACAAATTTAAAAGTATGTCGGTTGCTGAATTACAAATTGAGATTCCCTTGAAGTAGAAATAAAATCTAGAATTGAGATGGCGCGATTAACATTTCATAATCTAAACAACTTTCTGCGAAGTCGTGATGTTAAGAACTACGGTTTAGTTAAATGCTACTCTATTATAGTCGACAGAAACTTGCACTTTAAAGGCGGATCGAGTAAAAAGATTAGAAACGTTTGAATCACGGTTTTATAATAGACGATTACTTGCAATACCGTGGACGATGAAAATCAAGGATAAGGGATTTTTTTCCCCCAATCCGCACTTGTACGGTGGGGCAAATGTATTAAATAAATCGTGTTTATAAGGGTGCAGGAAACTAGTGTTCTTAATGGATAACTGTGTGTAAGTGTTGAGTAGCTGAAACAATAGAACATTCAGTATAATACAAAATATAAATAGGAGTATCTGGTAGTTTCCTGCAATGTGTAACTTAAAAATAGGATGGAATAAGGTATGAGAAACATATTAGACCATCAAGAATGTGTGTAAAATGGGTTTTGTGTAGTATATGTGTAAATATAAAAATGAATGTTGTACAAACAAAATATATATATACACGTGCACATATATCATGCACATACAATTTAGATAATAATTAAAAAAAAAAAGTAATATTGCTAAGATAAAGATCAAGCCAAAAAAAAATAAATAAAAGGTTACGTCTAAATATCAAAAATTATATTATCAAAATTAAATTTATTATAAAACAAGGATGAAGACAAGACTGAATGAAATAACTCAAGGAGTGCAACTGCAAACAAAGTAAGCTAAACAAAGATATTCTTAAAAATACTGATAAAAAGTCAATTACGAACGTGTTAACTATTCAATAAGGAAAGTGTATTTAATTATAAAAAGTAGAAAAATGTATACATATAGGTACATAGCGAATTACGGAACGGACGAATAAGGAACGTAAACAGGCTAATAAAAATAAGGAAAATTAACTACCCGAGTCATTTGATGCGCAGATGGAAGTACGAGCTATTTCGAACAATAAGGACGAGCGTAGCAGATGGTGTTTGCGATGTTGGCCACCGAAGGACGTCACAGATTTCCAATATTTAAAAATGTATAGACTTTTCCATCCGGCCAGAGACCGGCAAGCATGGATTAAAGATGTGAAAGTTGTCAAGCTAAACTTCGATAGCGAAGATGGCTCAAGAAGGAAAAGAATACCGGACGATTTTAAACTAAACGATACCGACGAGGAATATTACAAGCAAACTCAAAGGAAAGCGATTGTTAAAAGTATGTAAAAAAAACTAACTATAGCCAGAGCAAAATGCAAACATGAAGAACATTGTAGTTTTAGATCAGGAAAAGGAACAATATTAGGACCCCGCATAATGATTAAAAAAAAAGTTTAAAAATATAAATTGCAATGATTGATTTCGAGAAAAGATTTAATATTCTGGATGGAACTTTAGCAAGAATAAACATCACCTTCAGGATAGACGAATAATAAAGGAGCTTATATATATCCCAGTTGTCGGAATAACCTAGTGGCTAGAACACGGACTTCTATATAGAAGGAACCGAGTTCGAATGCGATTGACGACGCAAAAACCACCAGAAAATAAAAATATAAATAATCCTAATATTATCGCTTGGAAGACAACGGCAAACCACCACGCACAACAACACCATATGTGCGTTAGTAATAGTATAGTACACGACAAAAAATCGCGAGGCTGATTACAATCCGTTCTCCCGGATGTGTGTGTATCTCTTGCGCTAACGACATATGATTGCCTGCTACTTACACGGTGTAACAAAATACAAATAGATAAGTAGTCGCATACCTCCAATATGGAGACGACACGTAATGATGATATTATGTCATACTTTAAATAAAATGAACGAACGTAATGAGAAATTTGGAAGTATTAAATTGATTAAACAATTGTACGGAAATGAATAATTAAATATCGATAATTGATATATCTCGACGCATAATGCGACATTCCAGATATAACATTTCACCTTCTGTTGCGAGACTAGATAACCGGAAAAAAAAAGTTCATACGGAAGAAGAAGCATAAGATGGGCACAAAATAACGGTACGAAGTGTTCATCATCAAACTGTTTTAAGGGCAAACGACGCGCTGATGATGATGGAAGCGTCATCTTTTTATTGTCGATGTTACTTACAAAACGAAATACCGAAATGTAGGTGTCCTACGAACACAATGACTCGATGACCGATATATTTATTTTTCCTCATTTAGGTTTTCGGAAATTATACGTACACATTAAACTATCTATATCCATTTATATGTATTACTCCCACATGTATATTAGTGTTTATTGACTTTAAAAGTTGCGACCTTAGAAGGATAACATTGAAAGTGCGATTTTTGAACATAGTATTGCATACGCTAGTAAACCATACGGAACGTGTTCCGTTGAAGGGAAAGCTAAAATGGAGAGCAGACAGGTAATGGACATTGTAACAGAACAGTGTTCATAGCCAGTAGAGAAGAGGAAAAATATGAAAAATCGATTGAAAGTTGTTCGAATGAACTAAATTATACTGAAAAAGTCAGTATTGATAAAAAATATATAACACTTGAAACAATGATAAATGAAAAAGGAGTGAAAATAAGAAAGAGAGTAAGACAGGGATGTGGCCATACTTAATATAAAACAACGAATAATTCTGACATTCCAAATTAGCTGTCAATCAATCTTAACAAGATTGAGGAATTATCATGATGAATATATATATGTACGTATGCGTCTGCACGTGCCCATGCCTCTAAAGAGGTACGTCAACAAATATCGCAGAAAATTCCCAGCTTCCAAGTTATCACGTTATACTTTTAAAAATTGGAACAAAATACCCACACATATATATATATATATATATATATATATATATATATATATATATATATATAGTTACATTTGAGCGTAGATAGTATTATAAATCAATGGCTTGGGAAGCTTTAGAATAAGTTGGTACAACGCTACCATCTGACTCTATTCGATATAAATATTCCGAAGACGAGATGAAAGATTAGCGTTTCTTTGTACGAATCTAACTTTTATATATATATATATATATATATATATATATATATATTCGCGATGTCTAAGTACAACTTTTATCTTCTAAAGTGCATCGATGTCGTTTACCACTACAACTATCTTCATTAATGTTAGCTACGACTATTACTGCTACAAAATAGAGCGTCTATAAATTCGCGGTTTAATATCAGTATTTTATTTCAAAATGGATTGCCTAGCAATCCGAAGTGAAGACAAAAATATCGATTTATAACTTATCGAGTGCTCCACACTTTTCGTGTATAAATAATACACACGCATATATACACATACATACATATAAACACACACATATATATATATATATATATATATATATATATATATATATATATATATAATGTATTATTTAAAATACCAATAAATCTTTTAAATCTTTTTTTTTTTTTTTGATCACTTTATAAGAAATACAAAACAAAAGGAACTCAAAGCTGAATCGTGATCAGCATTTGAATTGTAAACTTTTTTCTTTTTGGTCCTCTCAATTTTACTTTTTCAGGAACTTTCTTCTCTATGATATTTTATTATTTACATTCTCGGGTAATTTATTTTATAAAAGTAGAATGTATTGAGTTTTTGTATATGTACATTTTATATATATATATATATATATATATATATATATATATATATATATATATATATCATCATCATCATCAGTAGTCGTCACCCTAATTAGGGTATCGTGATTAATCTTAGTCCGTTGCTGAAGCAATAAATGTTCGCCAATTACACCGATCTGCCGACAGTCGTACACATTCCACAATTGAAAGTCCTGTCCTTTGTTGAACAACATCTGTCCATCGTTTCTGTGCACGTCCTAGTGGTTGTTTACCATTAACAATCCCCATGATCATCAGCTTCTGTAATCCTTCTGGTGTTCGCATGACATGTCCAAAGAATTTAATCACTCTTGTGGAAACAATGGTTGACAGTCTTTACGTGGTACCAATTTCCCGTAAAACAGACTCATTTGTCCGTTTTTCTGTCCACAGTATCCTGAGAAGCCGCCTCCAACACCATAATTCGAAGGAGTCAATTCTCTTTTTATCAGACTTTTTCATTGTCCACGTTTCTACTGCGTATAGTAAAATTGAAAATATGAGCGTTTCGAATAATTTAATTTTTACAGGTTTTTTAATCGAATTATCTTGTCATAGAATTTCTAGCTATTTCTATTCTTCGTCGTATTTCTCTTTCTGAGCCGCCCTTTGCTTCAAGAAATGATTCTAGGTATAGAAAACTCGGGACGTTTTCACAGTCGGTAGATGTTCTTTCGTCTTGTGGCATTGCATTCTTTCTGTCTATAATCATAATTTTTGTCTTGCTTTTATTTACATTAAGACCGTACTGTTTGCTGACATCTTCCACGCGTTCCAATAGTTTTTTCATTTCTTCCATATTAGCCGCTATTAAGGTTGTGTCATCTGCATATCGGAGGTTTGTTATCTTTCGTCCTCTAGCACCTTTCCATCCGTCTAAGACTAGTCTAATTATATATTCGGCGTATAAGTTAAAGATAAAGGGTGATAGAATACAGCCTTGTCTAACTCCTATATGCGTATAGAAACCTCTTGATGTTGTATTACCAATACGTATGATATTACTGTTATTATTATATAATCTCTGTATAAGATATACAATATGCTTTGGTGCACCCATTTCAAGCAACATAGACCATAATTTATCCTAACGAACATTATCAAACGCTTTTTGATAATCTACAAAGTGCTGGGGCCTTGAGAGTAGTGGTTAAATATACTTCGTCGGGCCACAAGTATTGGGATATCCAGTGACTTCAATTGAGACGTTATTTGGCAGCGGACGATAAGTTTTATAAATTGTTACCAAAAGGACGAACATGCGACTATTGCAAAAACGAAATTAAGACAGAAATAACACCGATTAGTACGAAGATGAAACGAATAAAATTAGCTTAGAAGATTTTATTGGGAAGAAACGAGTTTTTGTTTTATTGGTTTGTTTGATGTAAGGTTAGGAAATCTTTGTTTTTAACACATTAAGCTTTCTAGTATTTCGAATTAGATGGGAAAGATCATTTAGGAAGTTGTGGAAACGAATTTTATTCTAGATAGCAGCAGACAGAAAAAATTATTCAATTGATGAGCTTGCGCTTAAAAACGATAACGACACACATACATATATATATATATATGAAATATGATATACTACCGCATTTTATTTTATTACAGTGCGCCTTTTCTGTCTCGCTTCGATCCGCAAATTGTCAGTCCTTCCTTTCTGGCTCCGTATGAAACCTTTTAAATAATCACTAATTTAATGTTTTATAAGAAAAATGTTGAACATTTTATATCGTGAAACGTGTTGGCACTTTCGTGTCTATATTTTTTCTAATTACATTAAGTAGGTAACGATGTAGAAAACGATTTTTACCCTCGTGTTAAAAACGAGGGTTGGTTGATGAACGGTATTTCTAAGCACGCGATGGTTGTTACGAATCGTCGGTACTGCTGAAATATTATCTTCGCTATTCTTTAATGTTTTCTTGTTATCATCGATACTACTATTTAATAAAATCATCCCCGGTGAATGGTGATAATACGCCGCACGTTAGTATAGTTACAAGTTTCGTAGTAATAGTAAGCTGTGTAGTACATTAAATTAGTTCCTCTCGGCGTGAAGAAAACAAAAAATTAATTTCGGTACAGAAATGGGGTGGTCTTAAAAAATGAAAACCCGGGAAAACTAACTCTAATTACTTTAAAGGCCTGCGGGCAATACTAGGGTTTGGAGAAAAATGCTTAAAGTGAAGAGAACCGGTTAAAATGAACGTTATTACGTTCTCCATACGAATAAACGAACGGATCATCGGCTATGTGTTAAGATAATAATCAGGTATACTAATGGATAGAAAAGGTAATCTGGAATGTAATAAGTATACGGAGAAGGAGATTCACAAATCGAGTTATGAAAGATATTAGGAACAAGAAATTAGCAAGAAGTAAAAGAAGTAATCGGATGAAGTGTGGAAGAAAATATTACGGATATGACGAATTTAAACGACCGGCTTTCTTTAATCCATCGATCTCCACAGATCGATACTGTATAATACACGCGGCAATTTTAGAATAAGTGAGTCAATTGAGAAATGAAGGAACTATAGTAAGCCACGACGTAGCTCTAACACGTATTGAGAAAGACTTATTCAATACCTGCAGGAACAAGACGATATGATAAAATGGTACTAGAAAAAATTTCAATCTCAAGTAAAGGAGATGTGTTTGATTTGGAAAAAAACAAAAATTGACGATAGATTTTTTGCAAAAGCTACAGGTGACTACTTTTAAAACCTTCTTTACTTTATAAATTACACGATATACACGCATGCGCGTGTATATTATAAATAAACTATTTGCATTCATTTGAATTGTTTTGTCGACCTTTTGAACATTTTGCGAATTATCCGCGGAATTGATTTATCGCAGTTGCCACGCCATCCAATACCACGGATATTCGGGAATCTACTGTATATATATATATATATATATATAATATATAACAAATTTCTGAAGAAGCCCGAAAGAAATTTAAAAACGGTGCTAAAGTAAATTGAGCCAACGATAATAAATAACATCGAATACACGTACGAGAAGTGATTTTAATAGCGAATACTCTAAAAGAAATGTGGCGATTGTTAGATGTCTTCGCTGCAACGACGACTGTAGATTACACTTGAACATTAAATACATCCGATAAATAGAAAAATTTATTAACAACACTAGACAGTTTAGGGGAGGTAAATTTAAAATTTCGCAAACACATCTAGACCATTGAAACGATTAACGGTGGTATATAAGCGAAAAATTGAGAATACAAATTTAAAGAAAACCCAAACGAAAAATCTGTAAATTCATTTATAAGTCTAATGGCTGGGGATCATTCTAAAAATTTTCAGAAAATGTCCCGTTTATTTATACGACATTTTCACCGGCTACCTTTCGTACACATTTCCCATACTATTTTAAACGAACGAGAATCGAGTCATATCATTGATCACTTGCATGAAGTGCTGATACTCTTAACTTTTATTATTATTATTATTATTATTGTGTTTTTTTTTACCGAGGACGATATTAAGCGATAAGATTATAAGGCTGGTAAAGTGTTACGTATCTTCGATATTACAGCGCTGGTGTATGTTTCGAGTGAAATACTAAAAATAAAATGTAACGATAAAATACTAAAGTTCGAAGTGCTATAACGATCAAAATAAACGAAATTGAAAGCAATGACGCGTGTATATTTCACTTTCTAATGCGACAGGAGATTCCCGGAAGGGAAGGGACTACGTGGGAGGAGAAGAATAAGATGTGAGCAAAAATTTGACGCAACGATAATCGTCGAACTGTTTCGGAATATGTGAAGGTTCAGTTAAATAAGGAAAAATGTGTCATTTGGATACTGGATAGAGGATACGGCCGAAGTAAACTTTAATTCAAGATATTGAAAGTAATACCTTAACGCATATCTTAACTGTTAGTCGAAAATCCGAAGGAGATATAAAGACAGAGAAAATAACAGAAGTAACAAAAAGATATAACAAAAAGATATAGAAAAATTATGAACATTTACTAAGAAATATATTTTATACGAACGCGAATCACGAACACGAAACTAGAAATGATCATGTAGAAAAGATTATTAAGAATCTCGTGATCGAGTGACGAAAGATTGTTAATGGAGTTCGACATCCAGCCCAATAAAAGATTACTCACTTTGTCCCATAGGAGAACGATAAAATGGATAAATTATACGGGATAACAGCATCGATAAGATTGTTATCGAAAGTAAAAGATTATTAAGAATCTCGTGATCGAGTGACGAAAGATTGTTAATGGAGTTCGACATCCAGCCTAATAAAAGATTACTCACTTTGTCCCATAGGAGAACGATAAAATGGATAAATTATACGGGATAACAGCATCGATAAGATGGTTATCGAAAGTAAAAGATTATTAAGAATCTCGTGATCGAGTGACGAAAGATTGTTAATGGAGTTCGACATCCAGCCTAATAAAAGATTACTCACTTTGTCCCATAGGAGAACGATAAAATGGATAAATTATACGGGATAACAGCATCGATAAGATGGTTATCGAAAGTTGAAGAGCTCGGCCGCCGATTCGATTTATCGATAAAATTCGAGGGACACATGCGTAAAGGTGAGAATAGAGAAGCGTGGCGTGAGCTCTCTTCAATGTACGAAAATGGTTCACGAGACCCTCGGGATCGAGTGTATGAGACGAAAGATAGCTCAAATGTTGATCAATAAAAAATATTTTAAAATTTAACTTTTACGCGTTCATAAATATAAATATAAGAGTCAGACAAGCATGTTTGTGGTTGCCATAACTTTTTTAATGTTTATCTAGAGTTGATAGTAAGGGAATCATAGTGCTAAATATATTAATAACTATATAATAGACGGCCAGGGTGATATTCGTAAGAACTGCGGATACGTTTCGAAAGATGATACGAGTAGGGAAGCTACTAATGGTAATAAATATGAAAAAAAAAAATAAAAGCAATTACAATCGGGTGGAAACCACGCTCATTTTGTATAAAAACTGATGGAGGAATGGTCGAGCAAGTCCGAAGCTTTAAATAGATTATAACAAAAGATCTCTATTGGGATACCGAAATTAATTAATCGAACTAGCAAAACGTGCGTTCGAAAAAAAACGAGGCGTATTAAGACGAATACAGTTGAAGTGCCCCAAAAAGAATATTGAAGATATGTACGTTTTGGTGTCCATAGCTTTTTATGTTGCTGAAACCTGGACAATATATAAAGTGAATATGAACAAGTTTTACAAGCGTTTGAGACTTCGGGGAAAATTAAACGGATAATGGATAAAAAAAAAAAATCCAAAATGAACAGGTACTACGACAAATAGAAAAGAAGCGATCGTTATTAAAAATCGAATAAGGAAAGCACGATTAATTCGGACGATGACTTCGGCGCATGGAGGATTGTTTCGATATATTCTCGAAGCTAAATTTCCAGGTGAAAGAAACCGCGGTAGAAGGAGAAACACACCCTTATTAAAAAATACAGGATTAAAGAACTAGAAAAGCCGCGGAAAAAAGGACTAGTCACTAGCACTGATGATGATTTTCGAGATAATGCGAAAAATATGTTTACAATTTCGTTAAATTAAATAGTTCATCTAAATTATACGGCTATACCTAACATTCGGTGTCCGTACAATTTATCGTCTGCCTTGATAAAAGGACACGATTAGGCTAATCGAAAGTTTTATAAAGACCAGACCTTTAAATGAAGGCCGTGATGTTAGACAGATAATTTCGGCACATTATAACTTTCAAAGTTCCCAATTCTATTTATCGTAATAGAGAAATTTTCGATACATATATTATATATGTATATATGTGGGTGTTTATGTACATATATATATGAAGACAGATAAGTATTGTGTACATAACTGTACTATATTCGAACGAGCCAGAAGAGCGAAATGAACGTTCACGAAATGGTTCATTGTTATTCATGGAATTTGAAGTCTTTTATATACTAAAGTCTCACATACTGACTTCGCTTATGCAGTCTGACCTATTAATTATTAGTTCCTCAAACTTTATTAATAGCCGTGGAGTAATAGTAGTGGTATTTGTTGTTCATTTTATTCACATTCTAAGCGAATAGATTCATTCGTTTTATCAGCTACGTTTCATCATGCACACACACATACACACACACATATATATATTATAATATATATGTGCATTGCGCGTAATATTGTAATTTGATTTTGCCAGTTTCCAATTATGAATCGGACAAGTTGGCCGTAAATTTTAGTAACGCGTTGCACGCTTTATTAAAATGTTGGAAAGTTACTTTTCATCGTAGCAGACAGAGAAACAGAGAGCGAGTGATAAGGAATTAGTGGAAGTTAGAGAAAGATAAAAGTTATCCTAAGAATAAAGATTCCGCTACGAACGGTTCGAACAGTCCCCACGTAGGGATATTATTGTTTAAAGGCGATAATGGACTTTATTAATTATTGTCTAGATTTTAGCGTGAAACGTGACAAAGTTTATCTTCGGTCTTTTAACAGACTACTAACTATTAGTACTAATATTACTAATTTAAACTAATGTGGAATGTAGTGACTTTAAAAAAAAAAATAAAATAAATAAATAAACAATGAAAAAAAGTTGTTAAAATAGATATTTTTTTATATATAGTTATTAAGGTACATTATCAATATAAAATTGTTTCGTATTGGGATTTCCAGTTCCCCATATTGTTCCCATCCAGCCGATTCACAAATTATCGCCGATGAAAACCATATCCTTTTTGCAGTTTTCACACACCTTGAATTCCTTAATATCCATCGGTTATCGTCCTCCTTTCTCTATCACTTCCTTAATTTTTTCTAATGACTCCCGTGTTTTCCTCCTTCTTTACAAATTCCTAAACAATTGTAACATCTCAATATATAATAACTATTTATCAACACGTTAGTGGGTTGTGATTGCTCCTCAGCAGTGCCCCAAAAACAAACAAAAAAAAAAATCAATATAAAATATAAAATTGTGTACGAAATTATGGAAAAATTAAAATACTCAATTTATATGATATTATAATTTTTTTTTAATTATTTATCTTTTGTAATATTAGATATCTAAATTATTTTCTTAAATTTTATTGCATTTTTTTTTTTTAATATTTATAATTTGTATATATTGTTATATATATATTTTTTTTAATGCCCATTTTAATAGTCGAAAAGCTTTGCGATGATATTTTTATATATAAAAATTAATTTAGCCATTGTTACTACTTTTTTGTAGTTGATTTTTAATAATACTGCTAAAATACAGGAAAAAAGTAGAATCGCTTGTACAATATATACACGATAGTCTACGCAGTTCTTACGTGTATAGTAAAATATTAGCAGTAAGAATTCGGATATATGGATTGGTCAAGTAGTACGATTATTTTAAATGTAAAAATTTCGTTTACTTACAATTATGCGACGACTTTATCGACGTTTGTAATTTTGAATATTACTTCTTTAATTTAAAAAAAAATAAAATAAAAATAATAATAGTAATAATAATAACGGGTTTAATCTCATTCGGAATATATTTCGCATTATATATATATATATGTATATATATAAAACGATATATAGTTATTTTCTCGCATATATTTATTTTATACCATTTTTTTTTTTACTAAATTTGAATTTTCTTACGTGATATTTTCCATTTAGAAATAGCGTGTAAAAAAAGCGTTATATCATTTCCGAAAATATAAATTCTATAAAAAATTAGTATCAGCGTTTATATTGTTACGTTCTTCGAATAATGTTCACAATTGATAATTTAAATTAATATTTAATTATTTTTTAATCCTATTGGGATATCGTGATGGTGACGTGCCCGTGATTATTTTCCAACATTTTTTTCTGGACTATTTAATGAAAACACTTTTAATGTACGCGCTTCTTATAAATTTAGCTTACTTTTAAAATATGTTATTGCCTCGATTATTTCATATACGATAAAAGTCCTATCATTTAGTTTAAAATTAACTTGTGTGTGAGCAATACACACATACATAATATACACGTTTATACGGTAAAAAGGGTTTGTGTATATATATATGTGTATATATATATATATATATATATATATATATATATATATATGTATATCATCATCATCATGGTGCTATGTACGTTACCGAACGTCGGCTAACATTTTGCCAATTCTCTGTCTATTTCATAGAATCTCCGGAACAGTTCAACTGTATTTACGTCATACCACTGCGCTAAGTTCTGCACTAGTATTGTTGTTATTCTTTCCTGAAGGCCTAGTGTATTATACCGTTTTAGATGGCGCATTGAAAATATTTCGGTTTTCGATGTTTAACTTCCTTTACTATTTCCCTACTTTTATTTAAACGACTTAATACTTCACACAGTTTCTTATCTTGTCAGCCCATTTTGCTTTAAGAATTCTGCGATATAGCTACATTTAAAAGGCATCGAGTTTTTTCTCTGACGTCTTTGTTAAAGTACAACTTTCAACGCTATATACAATACGTAACATTTTACCAGTCTTAGCTTTAATTCTAAACTTATGTTTTTACTACATAATATAGCCTTAAGAAATACATTACAGTCTTTCCCAATTAACATTTTATCAGTCTTAGCTTTAATTCTAAACTTATGTTTTTACCACATAATATAGCTTTAAGAAATGCATTACAGTCTTTCCCAATTAACATTTTACCAGTCTTAGCTTTAATTCTAAACTTATGTTTTTACTACATAATATAGCCTTAAGAAATACATTACAGTCTTTCCCAATTAACATTTTATCAGTCTTAGCTTTAATTCTAAACTTATGTTTTTACCACATAATATAGCTTTAAGAAATGCATTACAGTCTTTCCCAATTAACATTTTACCAGTCTTAGCTTTAATTCTAAACTTATGTTTTTACCACATAATATAACTTTAAGAAATGCATTACAGTCTTTCCCAATTAACATTTTACCAGTCTTAGCTTTAATTCTAAACTTATGTTTTTACCACATAATATAGCCTTAAGAAATCCATTACAGTCTTTCCCAATGCGGATTTTTGTTTCTTTGCCTTATATGCCGTTGTTCATTTATGTTGCTACTCAGGTACTCGATATTCCCTACTTTATCAATTATTCCTCCATCTCAGCTGTATAGGTCTGTTGTTATCGTGTACTTTGTTTCGGGAATATTTAGATGCAACTCGTATTCTTTGCATGTTTGTAAAAACGTCTTCGAATTTCCGTAATTCGTCTATACTATTCGATATTAAAATCGTATCATATCTCATATTGTTTATTCCATTTACGTTAATACCACTTTTAAACTTTTTTTTTTGTACTTCTTCAAAAATTTTTTTGGAATATACATTAAATAACAGAGGTGACAGGGTACAACCTTCCAATTACACCTTTGTATATCGCCAGATACTCCGTATTCTGCTGTTCGGTTTTAATACTTGCTGACTGGTTCCAATATAGGGTTTTTGATGATTCGTAAACTTTTGTCGTCAACGCCTGTTCCTTCTAGAATATCCATTAATCTATTATGTTTTACATTAACGAAAGCTTTTTGAAAGTCCTCGAGGCGTATATGCACTGGCCGCGCAACATCTCTACAACCGTCAACTAACGTCTCGACGCTGAATAAGGAGTCTCTGGTACCTGGATTCCTCCTAAAACTAAACTGATTATTATCTAGTTATATATATACATACTTTTCCATTAGGGCGTGTGTAACTAAAATTATTATCTTTGAACAGTCGCTATATGAATTATATAATATAATTGAATAACTAAATAAATTCGTCTACTATTTGGCGATTTGAATAATTAAACATTTGGATTATTATCGATAATTATTGAAGGAAACTTCACCGGTTAAAGTTTAATTAGATTCCAATTTCTTTCCGAATTTAGAAAATATTGACAAAAGTGCCGCAGTAATTTTCAAATTTTATTTTTTCGGTATCTTATTTCTGATTGCGAAATCAGTACAGTTAAAAACAACTACCAACTAAGCATTCTGACACACATATACATATATATATATATATATTGGCTGACGTGACATTGTTATCCCAAAATTTTAAATTTATTTGTTGCTTCGTCCGTTTCAAATTCTCAGTGGGAACATTTATGAGACCGCCAGCCGAAGCGAAAAAAAAAAACGCAATAATAAAAACCTGAACAGTTGTAGGAATTACCCCCTCGTTGAGAACTCCTCGGAGACTATTCCAAGAACTAATTCTTTCCACCCTCAAAGGGAATTTTATTATCGAAATAAAACCTTGTAATTTTTTATATACTGGTATATACACGTACACATACATGTATTACATTAGTTTTACTTACCCTCACTCTTAATATCATTCCTTCTATTCCTGGTTTTTTCTCCAATTGTCCATAAATACGTACACACATACATATATATATATATATCTTCATTTTCCTTCATTATCCGTATCCGGATGCTGTGATCTTATGTAATGCAATCAACTAGACGTCGCCATTTGTGTCGATCCTGGGCTAGATTCATAATTTGTTGTAAATCGGAACCACCCATTTTCGTCATTTGATCGATATAACGGGCCACCGGTTCCATTGCTGTTTCCCTGCAGGATAATTTTCTCCAGCCCGTTTGCACGTGTTGAATGTTTGAAAAATTCTAGCATTCGACTTTTCATAGTTGGTAACAACCATTGCTTGGATTCGATTTTAAGCTCCTTTAAAACGGAATCATTTGTTCTATGAGCCGTCTATAAGATGCTTAGAATGTTTCGATATTCCTCCATTTCGGAGGTTTCTATCCTATTTCTCATAGGTATCGATTTTATGGTCTTCCGTTTATTTATTTTTCCTTTTCGTACAAATTTCGATATCTCATGATAGAGCCAAAAATTGTAGGATTCTGTTTCTCTTTACCAATGATTGGCACTGAACATTTGTGTTTGTTCAGTGTTAAACCGGCTTCATTGCTCACTCCATTCTTGACACTAATTCAAGCATTTTTTGCTCTATACTAGCGAATTCGTGACAGCGAGTTACAACTTTTTAAAAATACTTCGGTATTCATTAAAATAGACGAATAACTTTTTTCAATTTATACAGCGGATATACCGGTCATGAAGAATACACTGTTGGCTACTTTTGCTGACGACATCTGTATTTTAGCAACACATGACAGTCCAATATACGCATCTGTCATAGTCCAGGAACATCTAAATAAAATTAGCTCATGGGCCACTAAATGATGGAAAATTAAGATCAATATTGAAAAGAGTCGTCAAATAACGTTTACACTGAATAGGTCTTGTGCGCCAGTGAAAATCAATGATGTTACTCTGCCACATCACAACATCACAACTGTGTCAAATATCTAGGCTTGTTTCTTGATCGACAGCTCGCATGGAAACCACATATTGAGTATGTGCGTCGAAAAATACTGTCAAGAATGAACAACCTCAAGCACATAATAGGCAAAAGATCAGTAGCTAGTCTACTATGCAAGCGAATAGTGTATTTGCTGTGCTGGCGCCTATATGGAAATATGGCCTTGAAGTTTACGGTACATCAGCTACATCAAATTTAAATCAAATTCAGCAACTACAGTCGAAGATACTTCGCTCAATAGCCAACGCTCCATATTTTGTTTCCAATATTACTCTACATCATGATTTGGAGATAGAGTATGTGCGTGAGTACTATCTCAACCGATACAAGAAGTTTTTCAGCGAATTAAAAAATAACCGAAACATGGAAATATCGAGCATGTATAGACCAGTGTGTTGCCTGGTAATCCACGTAGAAGAGTAAGAAGAACATGGACGCGAGATATCCTTCATCTTACATAACTATATGGCATGTATATGGCAGGGTACTTCGGTTGTGGACCTAATGGTTCAAAATGAATACTCTGTTTGGAATTTACTCTCCCCCAGCCTGTATACACGGTGATGAGTGGGTATCAATGATGCTTGCATTCTTATCGGAAGCAAAAAATAAACATGAAGTATTCAATATTATCAATACTTGTGCTCTCCACACCTGACCCGTGTATGTGGGCTAGGAAGGTGATATCAACTGTTAATATATACATAAGGCATTGACTCTTTTCCATTGAGAAATGAGTTAATAAAAACTATGATAGTATGTTATCAATGTCAATTGCGGCCAAAAGACCGGCGTGACACACACCAAAAAAAAAACCAAAAAACAACTTTTTACAAATGTCTAAGAAACGCTCTAGTAAAGGTAAAGGCAAATCATGAGGAGCTTCCTGCAGAGGGCACTGTTTGTAGTATACTTCATAATGAACCTATCCGGCTGAATAGCTGCCACACCAAAAACCCGATCACTCACTAACGTAATGCCAATAAATGTCCAGACATGATACGAATGCGGATCTTCCAATAAACACGCTTCACATGAGATCAACTAAATTCGGGACCATCATACATAACTGCGGACAACTTTATTTCGGATTTCGTCGATGGAATGAAACACAGAAACAACAAGAGTTAATAAAACTCGGATAAACGGAAGCTAATCGCATTCTCTAAAGATTCAGTTAACGGTTTTGATCTACCGCGCAGGAACGAGTGTAATTAAACCGCATTCGCATTGAATACAGACGCTCTTATGGAGCCTGACGAGATGGAAGACAAAAATGAGGTTGATTGTTACTATGGTCAACGACGACAAATTATTATACACATTATGCGTAACTGACTACTAGGTGTTTTTTTTTGGCGGAACTCTCAATAAATTTCGCGAATTTCCAGCATAAATATATATTTATTATGTACTATTGAAATATATATATATATATATGGGTGTGTGTTATATATCTATGTTTCAACGGATACACACCGTCGATAACAATTAACAACTCCATTACATTCTTTTTCATATATCGGTATTTGCAACACGATTCATTCGAATAATTTCTGGCCAGTGAATCTGTTTCTATGACGCTGATAAATCCTGAACACTGGGGTTGAGCTTATAAGGTTTTTAATTAGCTGAGTGACTATATGTATTTAATCAATGTGTTGAGGAAAGGTGTTAAATAACTTATATAGGTGAACAATTTTATGAGCTTCATGGTTGACATCCGTACGTTTAGAGTTTTTTCGGCTTAAACCATGTCCATTTTTTAACTTGTTACCTTTCCAAAATACAAATTTTATTCTCAAACGGCCGACCGGTTAATAGTAATTTAGAATCGTTATTATCACAGAGGCGATCGACCTTGTTAGAAGTTGTTTTTATTTTAATATATTATTTTTCCTTCTCAGGACAACCACTGGTAGTTATCCATTTCAGACAAAATTTTAAAATTATCAAATCTTATTTCGTGGTTCACAGAAAATTGATGTACAGCCACTGCTGACGTATTTTTTCAATTATGTTTACAGTCCGCTATGTGTTTCTTTAGTCTCTGATTTATCCATCTACCAGTTTGTCAGATGTAGCTGAGCCTTATACATCACGATAAGTCTTTGCCTATGCACTGATTATTTGTTTATAAATTTTATTTTCAAAAGCAAAATAATTCTTATCGACAATTATAGCGAGTGATTTCAGTATGTTCATGTCTGCGTTATGGCTTGTTATAATTTTTATGGCAACCAACCTTGGGTACGGCATGTAATCTTGACAGTGTGGACCTGCACTTTAGGTGATTTATTCTTATCATCACCAATTTCAGCTAATATTTACGCGAGTAAATTAGGAAATGAAATAAAAAACATTAACTTTTGAAATACGAGAAAATAATTAATTACGTAATTTTAAATACAATTTGTATTAAGAATAAATTTGACTCTATAGGAAAATTATATAAACGGACATAATAATACCTAACGATTGATTTTACCTAAAAAAAATAACAATTAGTTCATTTAAGATGCTAAAAGAAAAAAGAAAAAAAACTATTTAGAAGAGACAGAAAGAAATGAACAAAAAGAAAAAACATTGTAAAACAAATGGCGGTTAATAATCAATACAATTTTACGGAACCTAAAAAGTGAAGCTGAAATCTTAATTATGTAGAAATAGGGGAAAAAAAGTAAATGTCTAGAGCAGCGTTTCTCAACTTTTTTTCGCCCGCGGACCAGTAAAATTTATAAAAAAAATTTGTGGACCACAGATATTTTTTTAACAACAAAAAATTTTACTAGGTATTAAAGAACTACTACTACATAAGTTAACTGTAACATTTTTATTTCATTTACTTACAATAATATTTAAATGTAGTACCGTTATATATACATATAAAAATTAAGCATATAAAATTTTTAACAAAGATTACAGAAAATTATTAAAAAAATCACAGAACCATTGCACACGAACACAACAAAATAATCTTACGTGTAGTATCACTAATATTTGCGGCTGCTCTTGTTCAATCAACTTTTCAATCGTGGGTTCTAAATTTGTCAAGCTAAGTCGGAGGGGTGAAAGAACCGAAAGACGATTTCTACATTTATTTTTTATTGCCGTCATAGATGAAAATCCCGCTTCACATAAATATGTAGTTGCAAAGGGGACTAACATTTTCATTGATTTCTCGTATAGAGATGGATATATTCATTTTTCAATTTGATCCAAAATTTATTTATAGACATCGTTGAAAAACTAGCTTTTAACATAAGATCTGCACTAATCTCAAGGAGGGACTCATATTCTTTGTTACTTAAATTTAAGTTATTGCAGTCATATGGTATGAAGGGGTTTGTTATCCACACATTTCTTTCACGTGTGGTTTTTTCAGATGGGAAATATTTTTCGAAATTATTTTTTAAAGATTGTAAGTGATGCCCAATGATTATATTTAATTTTGATAAATTTAAATCTTGTTGCAAATTTACAAAATCAAAACAATTATTAAATATATCGATATTATTGTTATTTACTTTATCCGCCCAAAAATTAATTTTTTTCTTAAATCCATCTATTTTGTTAAAAAAAATGAAACGCATTTATAGAAGTTCCTAGTAAACTCAAATTTAAGTCGTTGATGTATGAAAATATATCACTTAAATATGCTAATTTTGCAACCGATTCTACATCAGACAAATGCTTACTTAAAGGATTATTTTTTTCTCTTAAAAATATTTCTACTTCCGTCTTTAATTCAAAAAGCCTGGTTAAAATCTTACCTCGCGAGAGCCATCGAACTTCTGTATGCAATAATAAATGTTCATGTTCCGCACCAACCTCCTGGCAAAACATTGCGAATAACCTACTGTTTAAAACGCTTTTTTTGATAAAATTAATGATTTTTATAGATTCCGCTAAAACTTCATATAATTCTGTGGATAAACTTTTTGTCGCTAAATGTTGTCTGCGGATTATACAGTGGGTAATTAATAAATCAGAATTAACTGCTTGCTGAATTCTTTTAGTAACACCACAATGTTTGCCGATCATACTAGCCGCCCCATCGGAACACACACCTACACAATTTTTCCATTCTAAAGAATGTTTAATAACATACGAATTAAGTGCTTTAAAAATCTCGTCACTTGTTGTATATGAAACCAATTCTATACAACACAAGAATTCTTTTTTTATTTCCTCCAAATTAAAATCAATATATCTAACATAGCAAATTAATACGGCCATTTTAGAAATATCGCATGATTCGTCGATTTGTACTGCAAAAAGTGTTGATTCGTTTATCTTTTGTATTAATTGGTATTCCACATTCTCTGATAATTTTTCAATTCTTCTTCTTATAGTATCATTAGATAAAGGAATCGATTTGATTTTATCAACAGCACAGAGTCCAAACATCTCTGAGCAAACATCTATTAAAACTGGTTTTATTAAATTTTCCACAGTAGTAAATGATTTTTTGGTTTTAGCAATCCGAAGGGCAACTAGGTACAAACATTTTAATAGTGACTTGTTCTGAATAAAATTATGTTTAAATGTTTTTGTTTGTAATTCTAATTCTTGTTTTTTACGCTCAAAATATTCACGCTCAAAATATTCACGCTGTTTATTTTCCAGCTTGGAATGTTTAGCCTTTAAATGTAGTAACATTTTCGACGGTTTCATAGCATCATTTACTAAAACCTCGTGGCAAATGACACACATCGGGTGTAAATCTTCTTCCGTAGATTTGTGCCAAAGAATAAAACCGTATTTTAAATATTCATGGCTGTAGTGTCTGACAACGGTTTTTTCTTTTTAGCTGGTGGGAAATTCTGTTTCGTCGTCATTTTTTTGGAGACGTTGAACTAGTATTCAAAAAATTAAACAGCGTGCCTTGTTTACTGTTCATGTTACCTAAGGGTTAAAAATATTTTTTTATTAGCTCCTACATAAGTATATAAATAATCAATAAATTTGCTTTGTTATTATAATTTTTCGTTTAACAATAACTCAAAAACACCGAGACTGTACAATGATAAAACTGTATCAGAACACACATCAAATCTATATATTAATAACTTAAGTGTCTGTCGTGTCTAGGTGCATTTGTAAGCCTATCGGCAATTTTTTTCAGTGGCCTACTAATCATAAATTACATAAAATTTAAATTAGTTTAAGATATTTGTATTCCATAATTTTATAAATTAAAACTTAGTTATTATTTGTTTTTTGATAAGAAAATTTTTTCGCGGATAGAAAAAATTGTCCTTGGACCAGTAAAATTTCTTCGCGGACCACTAGTGGTCCGTCGGATCAGCGGTTGAGAATAGCTGGTCTAGAGGGTTCGTTAATTACATAGGAAGTGCGCTTGTAAAATATTGAAAATATTTTAAAGGTAAAATATCGGAAGTGTAGTAAGTGCTAAAAATCACGATTAACATCTGGTGTAACAATAACGCAATAAAAGGCAGAAATATATTACAAAATTAGGGTATTTATAAATTTCGAAGTTACTCAGAACAGCTGCTTTCACTCTGATATACTCTGTTGCAGAACACTGTTGCCTAGTATGGTTGTACAGTGTTCATAATATACCCAAAAATCGATGCGGTCTATTGCAGTAACACTTAAACTCGCACCGACAAAATAGCTACCGATACTTGTTAACATTCATCCTTCGCATATACGCAGGGGAAAAATCTTAAAACCGCAATGAAACAAATATCAGAATTGTACTCGGCCGACAATAGATGGAGGATGCAGTGATATAATCACACACCAAACCATTTAGTGAAGTATCCAACGACCAGAATGGCAGGCTTTGATTTTGATAGAATAGAATCTTAATCGCGTTCGAACTCTGTAAATTGTAAGATGTACAAATGAAACCTTTCAGAGACCAACCTTCGCGAATGCGGGGAGATACAGATAATATGTAACATTCATCGATTGAGTGAAGGTCTTTATAACTTACGTTGCCTCCTAGATTATACTAAATCGTGGCTATTTTTCATGATTGATACGATTAAATAAATAATTTTATTAATTGCGAAAAAATGTACACAGTGGAAACAGGTAAACGGTTGTATAGATTTAACGAACAGTTATAAAAGTGGTGATAATAAATCATTATATTGCAAATGCTGAGAACTGAATCGCGACATTAATAATATTAATAATAACTACGATCTATTGAAAGAGAAACAACCCGGTCAAAAAATTATTATAAATGCATAAATATATTAAATAACATTTGACCGTGAATTAGTTTTAAAGACTAACTTATAAATATATTTATAGAATTTAGATGTGTGATTTTGTATGCTATCGCTATATTACTTATTGACGAGTTTGGAACTGATGGATGAGTCGTTATTAATGTATATTATTTTTATATAATTTTTCTTATTGTTAATAATTTATTTTATTGTTTTATTCGTAAGTCGAAAATGGCATGATCGACGAAAATATTTGTTACATATATTTCACAATTAGTTTAATTCAATGGAGATATGCATCTGGCGCAGACTAACCAAAACGTCTTGGAAATAAATTAAAAAAACGAAGGTGAAAATAGAATTTAAAAAAAAAAAAGCATATTGAAAAACGGAAAATAAAACTGTTAGGACATGTAATAAGACATAATAACTTCATACAAAAATATAATGGAAGGTACAGTTACCGGCGGCAATCCAAGTGGAAGACCAAGAACATTTGTAATGAATATTATATACAATCGCTCGAATATAAGTAAATATCAAAAGACATAGGCTACCAACAGTCTGCAGCGACAAGGCGTTGCCTTTAGTGAATAAAAAAAAACTATTAAATTTATTCGTGCATATATATATATATATACATATATTTATATATATATTTATATATATATTTGGTGCAGAAACGGTGAAAGTGTTCGGTTACGTAAACCTCTCGCTTAGTATTAACAACTTCCTTCCAACCATTATTGCCGTGTCTTATCCAGTGTCTGTTCTAATAAATGTAAGTAGTTAAGAAATTACCGTTTAAAGGATAATTTAACGGGAGACTTTAACGTATCTCGCGAAAAGCGTGTTAAATAGGTAACAACGGGATATAATGCGTGTAAATTTAGACTCAGACTGTCTTCTTTGGAGATAATAGTAACTATCTTAACATACAAGTGCTACTAGTTGTAGTATTATCGCTAGCAGTACTAGTTGTAGTCGGAACGGAGTGAATTTGGTTTCTAACTATACGCTGAAATCTTTAATAACGCGTCAAAATTATCCTTCCTCGCTTTTCTTACCATTAAAGATGCTTTCGTCTAATCTTGTAAGAAGTAAGCGGTAAACAGTCCGACACACCCGTCGTATTTATTCGTAATAAACTACCGAGAGAACGAGTTTAATACCGTAACTTTGACGTGCCGAAATTTTATCATTAATGACAAAACTATGTTCCTACGCCGTGCAACAACAACAACAACGAAACTAGATACTTTTAAGCTTAGCCGCGTTAACACCCTAAACTGTTGTCCGCGATATTATCATTATTACGTTCTAAATCGGGGCTTACGCCGCTATAGTAATAACAAGCGTGTCTTGCTCCGAAAGTCTTCAAAACTTATTTAAATAGCGACAACTTTCCAAAAAATCTCCCGACTGTGAGCATAGTTGCCGGTAAATTTATAATATAAATCTCGTTAAAATTACACTAAAAGGTACTTTTAAAGTAGAAACGGTTTTGAGAATGTGACTATCATAGCGTATGAGGGCCAAGCGTGGTTCATTACAATTTGTTTCCGGTAGAACTTTCCCTTGTACACACACACACACACACACACATTTACAAAATTAACGCAAATATTATATTAAATCGAAAACAATTTTAATATTCGCCTATTATGATGGGGTAACACTGGTCTAATAAATAAAATTGTCAATATTATATGTCGATTAGATTAAGGAAATTATATAAAAAATTAACCGTGAAGTAACTGAAAATAATAATAACAACATACATTTAGAACGTATATTTGTATATATAAGTGAAATATTTAAACAGATATACGTAAGTGAAGATTATGCGTTTTTACCGAGTAGTGTTACCTCTCAGAGCAGAACTACACGTAAAATAAGATTATTAACAAAAAGTAAACGTTAAGAATTAATTAAAGCATATTAAATTGCTATCTACACGAACGCCATATTATGATTTCCTTGTAAGCTATTTACACCGTACAACAAAACATGTATAGCGGCCTGCGCTCCAATACGGATCCGCCATTTAATGAAAAAACCCTGCTAACAAAAACACACAATCTCTTATATATAAGCTTATTCATATATATATATATATATATGTAAGTATATATATTATATATATTATATATATGTATATATATATATATATATATATATATATATATATATATTATATATATAATATTTTTTTTTTTAATGTAGCTCCAAGAAAGGTCAGCTACCTCATTTCTGCAATCTTAAACTTTAGTTTAAATAAACAGCAATCATGATTATTCAACATGTGCAGAGGTTTAACACAATGGTTAAGCTCTATTACGTATATTACTTACCAAGTCAGTAGGTTTGAAACGTTTAAACCTTCTTATGTCACGATCTGTGGGCAAAAGTGCCAAGGCCTCCGGATTTGGATGATGATGAAGTCTTCTGTGGTGTTGGTCAGCATAATCTTGTATTACTTCGTTGACCCATTTGATCTGTAAATCTGCATGGAGTGCATCACTTCGTTGGATAGATTAGTAAAGTAAATTGTTACAAAAGCATTTTACATAGCCGTATATGAACGAGTAAGCTTGTAATAAAGTTAATGTAAACTAGTAAGTACGTTAATGAAGCATATTATGCTTCAGTCTTCTATATTTGTATTTTTCAAATATTAATGATTAAATAGTTTATTATTGTTCTGACAGCGAAAAGAAGATTACCGTTACATGTACTGTAGAAATTTTTGAAATATACATGCGCAGTGTCTCGTATACAGGATAAATGTAATATTTAAATTTTTGTATATCTAGGTGCTTTTAATATAATTCGGGAGCAGTTATTTTTTTGGAATATTTAAAGTTTTTTGTACGGAGTTTTAGATATATTATTAGAACATGCATATAAAGTATCGGTCCAATAAATCATTTATATATAAGATTAGTCTATTATTTAGGCTTAGATTTTTTATTGTGTAGGCTAGTAAATAGGGAAGCCATTTTTTCTCTACATTTTTCTATATTATGTTTTATTCGTTCTTTTTTCTAGGATAATACCTAAATATTTAATTTAATTTTTCCAGCTTATAACAGAATTATCCGACATAATTCCACGAGTAATGCTTCTTCTCGAAAGAATTATAGCTTCAGTTTTAGGAATGTTTACAGGAAGTTTCCTTTTGTCTATAAAACTTCAAATTTTAATAAAGGTCGCTTGAAGTCAACTTTCTATGACGTTGATTCTATAAAATGACACGTACAGGACAATATCATCAGAATAGAATAATGTATTCACACACGTACATGTCTAGGAATGCCGTTGATATATAAAATGCATAAAAACGGACCGTGTATACTACCCCGAGGTACAACTGCGATGTTATTCCAAGAGAGGACACATCGGCATTAATTTCAAAACGAAAGTTGATCTAAACAACTTTTTACAGACGGTATCAATATAGAATCAAAGTTCATTCGGATCGCTTTTATAAATAAAACCATCGTGCCAAGCGTTATCAAATCTTCTCCGTATCAGTAAGTAAGAGGCCACTATGTTGGTTAAGATGAAAATTATCACTTATTCAGTTACAGCATCGTATGATGTAGCTACAGAAACGTATGATGTAGCTACAGAATCGTATGCTGTAGCTACAGAATCATATGATGTAGCTACAGAATCGTATGATGTAGCTACAGCATGAACAGTTGATAAATGTTTTCTAAACTCAAATTGACTATCGTTTAAAATATTGTCGTACAATTATTACGACTAATGGCAAATTGTTATAAATCCGACAAAAAACGAGACCGTCTTTTTTACCCGTATAAATCGGACGTTGTCAGATAGTCTGCTCGTTTAAAATATGCAAATGCAATGACTAACTACGCTATCTAGATGTTGTAGACGTCACTAAATATGTAAATAATATTAATCTTAAGACGAATAAAGCTATAACCGCTCTTTAATCGTAAATCTTTAATATTAACACGGAATCTATCAGTCATTAATACGACTAATAATAACCTATATCCGCCTAGCGTGAAGTTTCGCTGTCTAAAGCCAACGAATCATTCAAAATTGATGTTTAAGATGTACTTCAACGAAGTTTTGATAAAATGCACATTTACTTAAAATTACCATCCTACATCCGGGATTTTATTTTGAAAGTATCGAACGACTTTTTCTATAAATCTTTAGTTCCCTCGATCGCTAACCACACACACAGGGTAATAAAAATTTACGTATACTAAGTGTAAAAATAGAGACCTTCAATTATTTGTAAAGATTGACGTTAATTATTTATTATTTTGTAAATTTTAAACTTTTCTCTTTTCAAAGTTTCAGGTTTTTATATAAACTATTACATTCGTCCGTTTATTTCGGTCAGCGTAGCGTTTTTAGCCAATATATGTCGGCCCTGCCCATCTAATATTATACTGATTTGTTTCGGAATATTGCTGGTAATCGTAATCATTATAGAGATAAGTTATATATTTCTTAGTTTAATTTATATCTACACCGATCAAGTTGTTCTAACTACTGCCCGTCTAATATTATAGGAATATTATTCGGAATTTTGATATATCTCAAGAAAAATTATATATTTCTTAATGCCTATTTAGTTGCTCTAATAATAATTTCTGTCCATCTAATATTAAACCGATTCATTAAAGAATATTGCTCTTAATTTTTTACAAACGTCTAAATTATATATACCTCGGTCTAGTTACTCTAACTCCTGTCCGTCTAATATTATACTAGTTCGTTCCGGGACGATTATTCGTCATTTTTATATATCCTACGATAAATTTTTAAACGTCTAAATTATTTTCTAATGTCAGTTCACGCGGTTTATATTTCTCCTCAGCCAACGCTTCGAACCTGTCGTTTCTAAAATTTCGGTTCGATGACCTCTAGCAAATTCATATTACTCAGTTTATTCCACGTCTAGAGATGTTTAATTTTATATATGTTTTTTACGTAATGTAACACGTTTGCGATATTATTAAAAACTTTGTTTAGAAGAAAATGTTGTATAATATATCGCTATTTTTTTCCACTATTAGCGGCATCCTCATAACTTTACAAGTCCGAACCGGTTTCAAAATATTTTTCGTATATATATATACGTATATATATATATATATATATATATTACAAGAATCCTCGTGTATTATCTATTATTAATTTCAAAGATAAAAAAAAGTATGGTGTTTATAAAAAAATAGTTTATTATATAAATAAATTAAAATATTACATGTACGTTGATAATTTTAGTTAATATATATTTATATATATTATCGGCGAATCAATAACATTTTATTTAAATTATATATATATATATATATATATATATATATATATATATATATATATATATAAAACTAACCAGATTTGTAATGATTCACCAACCATTTTTCTTCATTTAATTTTGTTCTGATAACCGTCTTGATAAAAATCTAATAACTGAACTCTTGAACTGAAATAACTAGAACTCTCTCGAAAATGAACAACCATCCCTTTTTATACATTTTTCTTAAGCCTCGTTAAACAAAAATTACTCGATTCTCTTCATTATTTACTGACTAATTTATTTTACTGACTGTATTTTTATTAACTAAAATTAACTGGTCAAACTAATTTACTGTTTTTTTTTTCTTCTTGACTAACTAAAATTAATTTTACTGGCTGCACTTTTATTAACTAAAATAAACTGTTATTATTGTATAAAAATAGTCTATCCACTACAAATCCAGTCTGTTTTACTTTAATTTTAAATTAGTATGACGTGAACATACGACGATCGTCGTAATATATATTATATCTATATATATAAAAATCAATGCCAGTTTTCGTTGTAATTTTATAACTCAAGAACGGGCTCACCTATCCAAACCAAATGTTTAGGCTTTGTTCGGACCATTTAGTAGATGGTTTATGTGAAGTTTGCACAAAATCGGTCGAGCGGTCCTTCATTTATCACATTTTTTGTAACAAATTATATAGCGAATTTGTTTTCGACTATAAATCGCTATAAATCGTTAACGTTTAGAGATACGAAAAAAATTGTTATTACCTAATTCGATCGTCGTGAAAAACTCTATCAAACGGAGTCATCGTCGAAATTCAAAAAAAAATTTCAGAGGGGATTAGGGGGGGACTTATTAAAATTTCGATTTTGGAAAAATTTCGTTACAATCGATATGGATATGATAGATATTAAAATGACGAATTCAAAACAGAAAACCGTTTTTCGTTACGATCGATAGGTCTCGAGCTACGAATTTTCGAAAATCGATGACCTGCCACCTTTGGCAAGGCATAGCGAGCGACGTAAATATTTTTAAACGATTCCCGCCATTCGATGAACATTCATATCAATTTAACAAAACAAAATAAAATTGAAGATAATCACTAAAAAATTTTTTTATTACACGAATACGAAGCTTTTCGACTATTAAGTCATTTTCAAGCTTTTGTTAAAAATTTTTACAAATAAACTAAAGATATTACTAAAAAACTTTATAAATATCGATACATTGAATAGCCAGATATAAAAAATTTTTACAATAATATGTAGTTATAAAACCGATTTTAAAATTAATTCTTCATCAAAATTAATCATATTATTTAATAAATTATTACTACTTCTATGTTTTATAATTTGTAATTTTTCTAATAATTTTCTTTTTTTAAATTTATATTCTATGTGTAAAATTTTTAAACAATAATATATTAGATATTGATATATACAGAAAACAAACACTAACTGATGTAATAATTCCGAACGATTCTTTTCATGCAAAATCACATAAAGTAGCTAGTTTAAGAAATTATTGTAATAGAGCCAAAATTATTTTAAACTGCAACAAAGACAAACTTAATAAAGAAAAGAATATTATCAAACAAATTGCCATAGCAAATAAATACAATCCGAATATAGTAGATCAATTATGGAACAAACCAAATAATAGTTCTTTACAACATAAAAAAGAAAAAGATAAATATTTAGGATCAATTAAATATATAGGAAAATACACATACAAATTTTTAAAAATATTTAAAAAGTACAATATTATGATAACAATAAATAATAATAAAATATTATTTAAATCAATTTGCAACAATAAAATAGAAGATTACATGGTATTACAAAAATCTGGAGTATATAGAATAAATTGCTCAACATGTAATAAGTTTTATATAGGTGAAACAGGACGTCAAATAAATTATAGACTAAGAGAACACTTTAATTCATGCAAAAATGAAAATGATGACAAGTCACTTTATGGTAAGCACTGTAGAGAAGAAAAACATTTTATAGAAAACATTTCAGATAATATAAAAATTTTACACATAGAATATAAATTTAAAAAAAGAAAATTATTAGAAAAATTACAAATTATAAAACATAGAAGTAGTAATAATTTATTAAATAATATGATTAATTTTGATGAAGAATTAATTTTAAAATCGGTTTTATAACTACATATTATTGTAAAAATTTTTTATATCTGGCTATTCAATGTATCGATATTTATAAAGTTTTTTAGTAATATCTTTAGTTTATTTGTAAAAATTTTTAACAAAAGCTTGAAAATGACTTAATAGTTGAAAAGCTTCGTATTCGTGTAATAAAAAAATTTTTTAGTGATTATCTTCAATTTTATTTTGTTTTGTTAAATTCATAAATCACTACTCTCCAATACATCAACATTCATATCAATGCTATTAATTTTCAAATTCAAGCGAAACTGCCAGGTACAGTCGCGACATATAAATCAATTGACAATGTTATGAATCAAGATGAAGCAATGAATTATCCAACTGAATTTTTAAATTCATTGGAACCGGCTGGTATGCCACCGCATTGCTCGAATCTGAAAGTTGGTTCTTTGATTATATTATTGCGAAATATTAATCCACCAAAACTGTGTAATGGCACCAGAATGCCAGTGAAAAGTTATTGCCAAATTTGATTGAAGCTACGATCTTAACTGCTAAATCAAAAGGAGAAGTTTGTTCGATACCGCGTATCCTTATGATTCCAACTGATATGCCGTTTGAGTTCAAACAATTACAATATCCTGCGCGTTTATCATTTACGATGTCCATCAACAAGGCCCAAGGGCAAACACTGCACATTTGTGGTGTGAATTTGGAGGAATCATGTTTTTCACATGGCCAACTTTATGTTGCCTGTTCCAGAGTCGGTACCCCCCACCGTTTGTTTATTCATGCTCAAAATGGAAAAACAAAAAATATTGTTTATCCAAACGTTTTGGATTAAGTTTTAAAATAGCTAGCAATTAATAAACTATTTTTTTGTTTGAATAAATAAATTTGATGTTACAATTAAATTTTTTTATTATTTCACTTTATACGTAGGTACGTACCGGGCCGCTAGTGTATATATATAAACTAATAATGAAAAAGTATTCAATTTTTTCCAACTTCCATTGTCGACGCAAAATAACGTACAAATTGCGTACCAAAACTGTATCTCAAAAATAGGGCTTCGAATGAACTTTTTGTCATTTCCAGCCGAATTGAAAAATTTATCTACACGTGAACTCGACCAAAACAAAAACTTAATGGTAGTTATTTATTATTTTCATTCGGTTTTCTTACTATTACTAATATTTATTATGTTTTCACGTTAATAATTGTTAATGTTGCTCGAGGTTACTCCGTTAATTTTCAGCTTTTGTCTATATTTAACCGGACTAATATAAAGGTTGTCTTGAACTTTTCCGAAGTATAGGAACGGGTTTTTCCCGCGTTAAGTAAAAGAAAAATATAGGTCGATTCGAATAACGAAATATGGTGAACAATTTTTTTTTTCATCTTAAAAGACTAACAACGTAACATTTTCAACATTCGACTGCAGGAAATTATGAACTCGAGAAAGTTTAACTCTTGCGAAAATACTTGGTCTAATTTTTACATACATTATATATACATATACATATATATATATATATATATATATATATATATATATATATATATATATATATATATATATATAAAGTAGAATCGTTTCAAAAATGACGGCGATGTCCCCATCTGTCGTTGTGAAATGCAGAACAATGAGAAAAGTTCTGGCTTAAGTTTTTCATTACCGTTCTCGTTCGAAGCTTGGACCAGCGAGACGGGAATTGAGCGACGCAGAAAATCTAGATGAAGATAATAAGATTGTACATCGGTCGCGCGGCTAAACTTAAGATTTATAGCTTTTAGACACTTTCCCTGAACGTTGCGAAAGTTGTGTTAAGAGTGTTCGAAACATTACGAAGATATTCTTTATAAAGTTTACCGACGGATGTTGTCGGCGTTGTTTCAGAAGAGAATTTTGTTGGCGAACGGTCTTCTATTATATTGCAGCAGATCTCTGTCGCGACGTCTTCTCGTCGGTAAACATTTTTAACTATCTCGTCTCTTCGTACGTCCTATTACCGTCGTCTACAAACACATATATATATATATATATATATTTCGCCTAATGTACTTTATCGTTTTAATTCTAGTTCGTTTGAAAAGCTTATCATTTTAGATCCTCGCGAGCATTACACGTTCACTAATTTTAAAATAACGATGTCGCCATAGCTAACGGTTTTCTTCATTACTCTGTACAACGTTGTATGCTAGAATGTTTACGAAGTTATGCGTAAATATAACCAAATTTTAAATATGAACGACCTCGAATTTCGACGAATTGAAAAAGAAGCAATACACAGGAGCGATTCCGTAGATAAAGACTGCGAAATTTTTTGCGCAATGGCTGATCATGGGTTATTCGAGTAGAAAAAGACTGAAGGTGAATTGTAATTTGCGGTTGTTTATCCGTATTACAAATCCGACTGAAATAAACTCTAGAAAATTATAATAAACGATGTAGGATTTAGAAGTATCGGAGCGAAAAATACTATAGAACGTATTATTATTAATCGAAATTAACGTGCCGTGTGTAGCAACTAAGGCTAGAGGCTGGGGGGAGAGAGAAGAAGTTAATGTATCTTCTACTTTGGATCAGCTACTACGCGCTACATTAGCATTCGTGCTGATGTTCCACAAGGCTCTGTACTTGATCTTATCCTTTTCCTACTCTTTATAATACACCTGAGAGAACAACGAGTCTTTTTGTCGATGACACTGCAATAATTTCACATGAACAACAATGAACAATGTTTGCATATTTAAATATTTTCTGTGTACAAAAAGTAAAGTTAACATTTGATAGAATTTTCTCTACCGAATAAATCAACGATTCTTTTCAGATTAAATTAATACAAAATATAATCTTATAAAATATTATTTATATTGACGCCTTATTATACGATTGCAGGAAAAATTTAAAACCGGCTCATTTAAAATAACAGAGTTTTTTTTTTTTTTTTTTTTTTTTTTAATGATTTATAATACTGCGAGCTGTCCACCAAGGACATTTAGCAGTACGTTTAAAAGAATTGAGCATGAGGGGACAAGTATCCAGCGATACCTACCCGATTACGACGACCCTAAACGAGATCCTGCGGTTTCTGACGTTTTAGTCTCCTTATGTCACCGGTGGTATCAAGCAATCCCCTAGCAAAAGTATTCGGGTGGCTATCAAGTCTTCTTGCGTGTCTTTTAGCGTGAACTTTTATGACCTCGGCCACATAATCTATACGTAAATCTCGATGCAACGTTAGATTTGTTACATACCAGGGTGCTTTGGTTATCATGCGAAGAATTTTATTTTGTGACGTTTGTATTATTTTCAGGTTTGATGGTCTAGCACAACCCCAAAGTTGCACCCCATAGGTCCAGACAGGCCTTAGAACCACCGTATATATTAAACGTTTATTATCTGTCGTTAGTACACTGTTTCTCCCTATCAGCCAGTACATGTTTTTAACACGAATATCTAATTCTTTTTTCTTCATCTGTATGTGATGTTTCCATGTTAATCGGCTATCCAGGTGTAATCCTAAGTATTTGACCGTTGATCGCACTGACAGATCGGTGCTATTAATCCTGACAGGTGGGGGTGTAACTTTTCTGTTGGTAAAATGGATATTGACAGATTTGTTTTCATTAATTCCAATTTTCCATTTTTTAAACCATATCTCCGCCTTAGTAAGAGCTTTCTGTAGGTTACTGCTAGCTATCTTCGGATCCGTGTGTGTTGAGAGCAGTGCAGTGTCATCCGCAAATGTAGCCAGCTGTACATTTTCCATAAAATAACAGAGTGCGTACACTCTTACCGTATCAAAAATATATACTTATAAATATCTTAGTTTATTTATTAATACTAGAACTAGATTTGTAGTTGGCTTACTGTAGAAGGATGTGGTTTTATACGTCTATGCTTATATCTTTTATACCTGTTCAGATTAGATTTAATAGTAAATACAAGATGTGGAGGAAAATTATATTTAATTAATTTATATATGATTCTATCATGCCATGTTGTGTCAAACGCTTTTTCTATGTCCATCGAGACAACAGGCGAATGTTTATTCTGGTTAAAGTTATGAGGAAGTTTGTCACAAACACTGGCCAGTTGGATTGTCGTACTTAATTTTGGTCTGAAACCAAATTACGAATCAGCTATGATGGATTCTCTCTCACTAAATGCCCTTTACTAGTATTATTTTTTCAAAAACGTTACTTATATACTGAGTAAACTCACAGGTTTAATATTTTGAACCAAAGAGAATCTTTCCCAGCTTTAAGGCACCGTTACCGATACTCTCCACCGCACAGGATAATAGCATAGGCATAAACATGAATTAAATAGAGCCTCCAGGGCGACTATTGCTTTTGTTGGTAGAATTTTTCAGCCTGCGAGTGGATATAATAAGGCTATTAACCTCTTTAGGTGTTGTAAAATCTACGAGTGAAATCATTGCAGGAGTGTGAAGTGAGTAATTGTTTATCGTCTGCTTCACCTTATGTTCTTGATACCGGGTTGACATCAACACATTTTGACTATGATCAGTACTAAAATGCTCAACTAAAATTTCCGCCTTATCCTGAACGGAATAAGCTATTCTACCCGAATTAATTGGGTATTTAATAGGCGGTAATTCGGTTTTGGCCTCTCTAAAGAATTTATTGACTCTCCATAAACTATTATTAATTTGGAGAGAGGTTTTTGAGGAATTTATCATATTGTAAATTCCTTTCATTTATTAGCCTTGTTTTAACTACCTTATTTAATTTGTTATACAGCTTCTTATACTTGTACTTATTTAAATAAGTCGCAGTTATGATACAGCTGCATGTATCCTTCAAATACAGATGTAGACAATATTTCAACTTGGGTTCATATCTGGAAAATTAAACTAAATGACAAGTCAGTACGAATAGACGTTTCTCTCCGACACCGTGGATACATTCCAACTTATTTAGATGGTAAACCGGTTCCATTTTAGGTCTGCATTTTGACAGTAAGCTCAATTAGCACGAGCATATTAGAAGAAAACTCAAAATGTTGGACCTTTCCAACTTTCGAGGTTCTTTTAGCCTCATTCTGAGCTCAGTCCCGAAAGCAAGAGACTCATCTATACTTCAATTTTCCGACCGGCATTGCATGTCTATGAAACCGCAGCCAAATCTAATCTCGAAATTCTTGAAAAATTTCAAAACAAGTTTATGTCAAGAGCACCGTGGTTTGTCTCGAATCTCCAACTTCGTACCGATCTCAAAATCAATCCAGTTCCTGTTATCATTCACTAGAAGGCAAACAGCTACATTAATCGTCTTCACTTCCATCCGAACGTTGAAGCAGTTTTATGGGGGATACTTAGATCTAAAAATTGATATCTTAGGTACTACTTTATCAAGCGCACCATAAATCTTAGTATAAAAGAAATATGTTACCTCATTTGTATTAGTAATATTATAAATCTCAGTCCAGTCTATTCTTGAAACTTCACTTCTAACAGTAGAAAAATTGTTAAGTTTCCCAAACCTATACACCGGATAAGTAGTAACATAATCAGGTTTAATTAATGAGCATCGTTGAACAGTAATTTCTAAAGCCGGATGATACTTATCTTCTGATACCAAGGGATCAATTGCTTTGCTAATGCTAGTTGAGAGAGCAGAATTTATCAGCACCAAATCCAGTGTTTTGCCCTGGAAGGTCAGTATATTATTCACCAACTTCAAACTACTGATTTCTACAAAATTTGAAAGCTTAGCCAGCTTGTCATCTTGAATATTTAAAGAAGTACTTCCGTCAACAGACAAATTAAAGTCACCCATAATAAGAACCTTAGAGTGCGTGAACTTGTACAATAGCAGTTCATACAATTCACGATAAAGCTGTTTATAAATAATAACCGAGGTACGAGGAGGTATGTATATACACGCCACAATTAGGTTGTACTCAGAAATTTTTAAACAGACTGACTCGACTCCAGAAATAGTGGTTAATGTTAATCTTTCCACGTGCAAAGAATTCCTCGCAGCTATTAAGGATCCGCCGCCTCTCCTACCTTCTCTATCATTTCGGTAAATTTCATAACCATATCGAATGAGCTCATTATTTTGTACACCGTTATACAACCATGTTTCCGTCAATCCGATCACATCGTAATTATGACTATGAATATTTAAATTAAATTGATTTAATTTGGTGTTTAAGCCCCGTACATTTTGATAGTTTACATTAAGACCCATTGTAATTTTTTAATAAAATAATAAAATAATAATAATAACAACACATTGCATAAAGATCTTCAGATACAATATGTGGAGCTCGCGATTACCTGGCGAGATTGCAAGCTCACGAAAATCAGCTGACAATAAGTTTGCAAGTTCGATCGGCGATTAGAAGGCTAAAGAGAAAACGTATTACCGACTTCGGATAATGCTTTCGGGCTGGCATCATTCATAACTCGGGAGTTCTGTCGCTGGACCGACTCCTTCTAAAAAAATGTTTTTTTTTTCACATTCATTACATCTGGTAGATGACGGGTTAGACACGTCAGTTCTAGATTAGAAGAAGATAAAAAAAAAGAAAATAAATAATGGCGTTACTTCGTTTTAAAATGAACGATTAAAAAAGACTTATAAAAATTGATACAAATGTCAAATTTACATACAATTAGCCATTCTCAATTAAGTTGATCAAGTATGAAAAACGAACCAATTTCAACTCTTCAACTACATCGCACAAACTGCTTACAGTATGCATACCATATATATATATATATATATATATATATATATATATATATATATATATATATATATACGTACATACATAATATATACATACATTCATACACACGTACGTAAAGGAAGCTGTAACACAAACTGGTAACGAACGCTGCACGTAATCTAATTGCAAGGATACCTTTTAGCAGAGTATCCAATCCAGCTTATACACTTCGTTTCACACGTCGTTGTTCATTATACTTTCTAACGGACTGAGTACACCCACTATAGGTTGGCGACGATATTTTTGCTAAATCGCACCTTGGATAACATTACCGTCTTCTCGGGTTACGTGATTCAGTGTGTGTGTGTGTATGTGTGTAGTCCAATTTCGAATATTATCCTATTATATCTGCGGTAATCGAAAAAGTAACCTAAACCCAGAATTGGACAATTTCTATCTCCGCAAATGGAACCGGACGGTTAAATTGCGTTTGTTAAGATATCTACCTTTTTCGCGTTAATAACTGGAAAATTATTTTTTCATTTTCCACCAGATTACCCGAAATTAATTTTTCAAAGCGTATGTATCACACAAGTATTCTACTTCTCGGAGACATCGCCTTGTAATTTCTAATTTTCTTCGATGTAGAGCTAATTTTGATCTAAAATGGCGAATTTTGTTATTGACACATAGCAGTCACACAGCAAAACGAACTTATATACACAATTTTAACGTGTACCATTAAACACATATATATATATATATATATATTATATATGAATATATGTAAGTGTTTGTGAAAAGAAGAGATTCATTTAATAACAACATGAAAATAGAAATACGGAAAAAACGTTTGAAATATTACAAAACGGAATATATTATTATATGGTTCAGAAACCGGGGTATTAACGAAAAACCTAAAAGAACACTTGGAAGCCTTCGAAATGTGAGATAGGCGCTGCATGATCGAGATATCATGGACGCAGAAGAAAAGGAATTCAAAGGTTTTGGATATGGTAAATGAAAAAAAAGAAACTAATGGGAACTAAACAATAAAGACGGGAATGGTTTCTAGGTCACATAAACGCTTTCATGACGAAGAAGGAAAAAAATTGGAAGACGTAGAATAACGTGGATGGATCAACTGAAAGAAAGATGAAGAACATAGCAGACAACAGAAAGGAAAGGAAAAACAGGTTTGGCTAGCTGCAACAACAAGAGCATGCTCTGAAATATTGATGATGGTATATATATATATACAAACTAGGGGCTACCACTCGTGGGGCATGACTTGGGGGGCTCTGACGAGTAAAACAAAAAAAGTTTCATCCAAATCCGACTAAAATTCGCCAAACCCGCCCTTTGAAGCTCCGCAAGTGGGAAGTCTACATAAAACAAAAATATCGTTAATTTATATATATTTTTCCTGAGATTAATTTTTGCTATAGAAATTTGCCATTGGATAAAACCAAATTCGTCGAAATGACGTCATACTGCAGTTGCTGTTGAACTTAAGACACGCCCGCCGCTATAAAAGGTTATTTATATACGCGCGTGTTATTATATATATAAATTAAATTCGTCGAATAATATTGGTGATGGTATATATATATATATATATATATATATATATATATATATATATATATATACAAACCAAACGAGAGGTAAACTGTAAAGAAAAATTATTAGTATACCATCTAATTATTATAATTACTACAGGTGCTCACATTATGACTTTTTTTAAAATTGACATTTCTTTTTGTTATATTTTTTTTGTTTTTTCACTATTTATTTTTTATCTTTTTTATTTTCTTTTAACCTTGTAATAACAGTTCTTCAGTTCAGCTTTATTCAATTTAAATCTAGTCTTCAGTCTTCGGATTATTGGGAACAGTCCTACGGGTGTCGCGTGTAAGGTATCCACTATTATTACAGATGCAGCTTCTGTTTGATTAATATCGTCTAGTATCAGCCGAGCAAAATAGTTTTCGGTGCAATTTCTGCTATACGATTTACACTTCTCCGAAAGAATATGTTCCATATACTTCCGCAGACTTCGTTAATCTTAAATTTATACAAATATTCCTTACAGTCTCCGCGACCGGTAATCGCGAATAAAATCATTTTAAATAAGTCCGTTTATTTTTCGTATAATCATTTAATAACGCTGAAGTAAGATGATAAGCGAGCCTACTATGGTCGAGCTATCCCGATTATTTTGCCATATTTTCGTTCAGTTTTTAGCTGTTTCTTTTTTTAGTGCGTGCTTATTATAAAACAACCTTAATTATATTACGTTAATTAGTATTGATGTACACACTTAGATACTACTTCATATTTGTTTGATGAAAAGAATCTATGATAATAATAATCAAATCATTTTATTTCTTCTTTAATTTACACAGAAAATTATTAACTTTATTAACGTCGGCTGTGCTCGTAATTTCGCAACTTGATATACATGTAGATACTATAAACACACACACATTCACACATTTGTATATGCACGTATCGGACGATTATTATAATATGAAACACCATCACGTAAGCAGTACGGTAAAATACTCCGCACTTACCGCGGTTAAGCCAACCAGTTTCATGAAGTACGAGTGTTTATTATTTTCCTTATCTCCAAAATGAACGATCTTAGCGATAGTTGAGAATATCAATTTTTAGGTCGCTGGATAAATTACGCTCGTTGGTATGTAAATAGCTTGAAATCATCTCAGTTTTAACGAGGCAACGTACTGCCGCAGAACTAAAGTCTTTATCGATATATTAAATTTATTATAAAACAACGATGGTTATAAATAAAAATCAAAGTAAACGAAATAAATTATTTCTTTATATTCAATTTACGATAAATAATAATCAGAAATAAGAAATAAAATGAAATAAATTTATATAATAATCAATAATAAATAAAGTAAATGAAATAAATTTATATAATAATCGTAATAATGATGATTAGTAATAAATAAAAATCAAAGTAATTGAAATCGATATCAAGTATTAAGTTATACTTTCACATATGCGTGACCATAAAAATTATCACGCCTGTCCTTTATATTATACTACAGCCTACGTAAGCACGACCAATACCTCCACGACTGCGTAGCGTACTTAATATTATTTTTCTTCTATTAAATACCTTATTCGACGAAATTTGTGATGTAATTACAATTTTCTTTTTTTTAATATTGATATTGCAGTTGTCTCTCCTGCACCGGCGTTTATGCTTAATCAGGAGAGGCCCCTCCGTACAAGTTGTTGTCGTAATTAATAGTAATAAAATTCTCACATATTACCCGGGTTGTGTACTGTTGTTAAAATTACCGTCGCATGCGTTAGAATTTAAGTTAAAAGGTGACATAATAATGGTCTGATATTTGCAAAATGCACGCGGTTGATATCGTATAAAGAATATGTACACTGGAAAAACTGCAATAATTATTTATTTACACAACTAGGTTGATGATTGTATAATTATAGCAAATAATAAAAAAGAGCTTCAACGAATCTCTTTTGTAAGGTTGTAGAAAAAAAAGTTCTGAATATGGATAACTGAATAGATCGAAAACAAAAGTAATTGTGTTTTCAAAGAAACCGATTACACGTGAAATCAAAATAAACAATAAGAATATTGAACAAGTCTCACGCATTAAGTATTTAGGAATACTTGAAGCAAATTGTACTCGCAAACGTCAGATACATAGTAGAATTGAACAAGCCAGAAATACATTAATCAAAATGAAGAATATTTTTACACGACAAATGATAAAATTGGAACTAAGAATTAGACTTCTGATATGTTACATCTTCTCTATTCTGCTATACGGATGTGAATGTTGGACACTAAATTCGACATTGGAAAAAAAGATCAATTTGAAATGTATTCTTACGGCGCCGGATGCTGAAAATGTCAAAGGTACAAAAAGTCAAAAACATCGATTGCTTAATAGAGATTGGGAAAAAAATGTGAAATTATGGAAAATATCAAAATTGCAATAGTTGGGACATATTATGAGAGGAGAAAAATATACTATACGAAAAATATTACTCGAAGGCAAAATTAGTGGGAATAAAGGAAAAGACCTCAAACAATGTGGATTAACAACCTCGAGAAGTGGTTCCTCCGATGTTCACATCGTTAGATCTTTTCCGGTCGGTCGCTGATAGAAATTGCTTTCGATTGTGGATCGCCAACCTTCGAAATGGAGACGGCGAATGAAGAAGAAGGTTTCTCGATGTTACGTGCACATCGCACAAACACATCGCAGATATACACAGAGAAACATATGTGAACGGACCATTATGTGACGACGCTTGTGTACGGAAATCTAGGACGAAGTACGCGGAAAGCAAATTTTTGTTGGAAATTCATTTTAGATTTGTTTTATTGAAGTGTCTTTTGTAGTTTGAACATTCGAAAATAATATTATGTTCTACAGTTTCAACGCGCAGAACCATTTATTACCTTCGTTTAAGCCGAAACGATATTGCATACATAATAATTAATAATAGTAACATTAATAATAATAATAATAACGTTAATAGTATTAAATAACGATAATAATAATAGCATTAATAATGATAGCGGACAAAAATAAGAACAGATTGCCAGGAAATTTAACTCGACTTCAACATTTTGGTGGCTAGCTGTTTAATTCCGGCTATTGTTTAAAAGTTTTTTTTTTTTTTTTTTTTTAAACTATGGTATTTTCATAAAAGCCTAAATTACCGCCAGTTTTTACCGCGAACAGAAACTAACTCGCCGTCGTTGTTAAAGTGTCCAAATAACAGATTAATCATTTCCTTTCCAAAAACTCCCTCAGCTCTCTTTTATCTCCCATTTTTATTTCCTTATTCTACCAAAAAAAAAAACCCATACGTATATTATACGTATACGCGTATAAATATACATACATATATATATATATATATATACAATTCTGGTTATTCTTTTGGAAAAACTTTTTGCAAGTTGTTAGCAATTGCCGAATTCGTCTTAATGGTATTTTTTATTCTTTTACTGCGCAAAGAATTCCTAGCCGAAAGTTTATAGCCTCAGATACCGGACGACACGATTTAAAAATGATTCGCTTAATGTTTTTATTGGCTAATTTCGCGTTTTATGGATCCTTCTTCTTTCGAAATTAATCTTTACCATATAGAATATTTATATATATATTAATATTATATATTATATATAACGTGTGTATAAATGTGTGTTTTACGTGTAAATTTATGCGTGTATATGTATATATATATATATATATATATATATGTAAATGTACGTATATAACTTAGATAAATGTGTAAATATATACATAATAATAATATATATTGATGTATAGATAATAATATATATTAGAATAGATATAGATGTAGGGATGGATATAGACAGATATATACAAGAAGCGATGCCAGATAGCGAGGGACGAAGGAAAAAATTGCCCTCTTTAAATCTGCTATAAACTTCCGAAAAATTTTCTATTATGGCAATTTGCGCAACTTACTTTTATCATCGAGACGTGACTTCATTTATTTTCGTAGTTTTTTTTCCAAATCGGCCAGATGCTCCTACGTAAAGACGATCAGTTAATTTTTTTAAAACTTTTTTTCCGTTTTAATTACGAATTTCATCTGTATCGCCTACAGAACAAGTTGTTATCCGTCGAGTTCGGTCTATAAATGTGGATAATTTAAAGAATTTTTGGGACGAATAATTTTTCTATATAGAAAGTGGTTTATAATTAAAACCAGCTTGCGATGCAACTCGACCGATCTGTTTCCAAATCTGTTTGAATTTTTTTTTTTAAATCGAACGTATCTCGTTAGAGTGAAATTGAGGTATACTTCCATAGAACTTTAACTGTTAACTGTACCAAACTGATGTTAATGACACAGAGTTCAACTTCCAAGTACATACATACCGAATCGGAATAGTAAACACATATATCTCGATGAAAATTCTGACTCGCGCTTTATCAAATAAACGTCTTGAAATAAATTCTAATAACAGGGCGGCATCGTCGATTTTTTAAATAAAATTTCCGAATGATGATACGTCTATATAGAGGTAGATAAGTTTTAGAGAAGCGTCTAACAACGGGTCATCATGTGGACTATCGATTTATCGATTTCAGTCGCATTTTTTTTCGTTTTTAATTATAGAATTATGCATTTTACGATCGGTATGTTAAACAGTACCTGTTTTATACCCTTTTATTGTTAAACGATTTACCTAAAATTCCATTTAGTAAAACTGCTCTCCATGCAGACGACTTGACACCTTCGCTGTTTGTAAATATTATAAACGTCGGAAAGCTAAAACACCGAGAAAACTGAGACCATTATTTTTTCAAGAAGGCACCACCATTATCCTTATCTCGGAAATTGTGATGAATGGTTAAAATATGAAATAGGTTCAAGATGTTCCAACTATTTAGAAGTCACTGTAGACTCGCGTTTTCCTTCAATAATCATATCAAAACTATCGACACAATGCTTATTAAAGTTATTTGAATTCTTTCACTCATAATTCATCGAAGAATCACCTAAAATTACTATATACAACTATTGATTACTCATCTGCGATTAATGCGTGTGAATCGTTTGGTTTTCAGTTTAACAGTACATACAGTAAATTACGGTAACCGTTGTCTTAATGCCACCCGGTATACTTAACCTAGTGCGTGAAAACGGATTAACTGAAGCCGTAGGGAACGCTTTTACGCGATACGTTCTAATCGTGATTTATTCCGGTATGTCCGACTATGTTCGCGTCTGTTCGAGCTATTATAATTAATTGGTTCGTAACGACACATCGATTATTGATCGAGCCGTTATGGTTGTTCGAAAAATTTATAAGATATTTTTTTTAGCTTTCGCAAATAGTACTTTAATATCTTATTAATCTCGTTCGGGTTTCGTTAAATGTTGATTTATCGAAGAGCGGTGATCTTATTTATAATTATTAACCTCGGTTGGTTATGTTTCATTAAGAGATCGATAGATCCGTTTCCTCTAATACAGATATGTACTGGATACTGGACTATAAAGATATATTCTCGATCATCGGTATAGATGCAAGTTCGATGGATTTTGTGAATAGCATCGAACCGAATGTCTTCTATTAAAAGAGAGCCGAAGCGCGGAAATCGGTGAATATATCGGTCAATTATGACTGCGAGTGCTCTCCATAGATTCCGGTTCTGAGCTGTAGTGACTGCTGTTACTACTGTACAAAATTAATTCCGCAAGTTATTAGTCCAGCGAGTAGGCATTTTGCCCTTTTGCACCGGGTGTTATGCCAAGGCTAAACATGAGTTCTTTCCAGAAACTTAAAAACGGACCTTTTTTTTTTTTTGGTGTACATACCACAATTCGCATAAATACGACTACTGATGAAAAAATTTCTCGGCGCTGGTCAAAAATTTTCGAAAAAATTCAATGTTTCCAACCGTGTTTCGAAATTTACAAGATCGTAACAAAAAACCGGTATTAACCCGGTTATTTATCGCGTATTACATTTTAAATGATTAGATAAATTTATTAAAAACAATGGACATAATTAAAATACGAAAAAAAACTTTTGTAAAATAATTTAACTATTTGCAAACAAATTATACTTCTTTTCAAAGTTTAACGTTTATAATAGATAAGCCTTGATGCTAATCTATGATTGACCTGAATAATCGATTGGTCGATTGGAGCTCTCGAGTATCGAATAAAAATTTAATATTTATTATTTTTATAGAATGAATTTTATATATAAATATATATATATATATTTATATATAAAGTTAGGTAATGTAACAGGGAGTATATTAGATATTAGGGTGATGAGAACAGGTAAAATACCTCACTTTGATCGGTTGCCCAACAGGCCGAGAAGCGATATTAAATTAACATTCTTAAATTTTATAATTATTTGCACATAGTATTTAAATAATTTGTTGAATAATAATATAATTTAAATAGTAATAATATTATTTATATATAGTGTTTTAATTAATTCAAGTCAATGGTATGTACGGCGGTTTTCGGTGGATGATGCAATATGATGTAATATGATGCAGTGTTACGCAATACAACGGTTATTCTATTGTTTTATGGTTAGTTTAGCGCCTTTTAGGTGTTCATTTATTGTTATATTCTTAGGTTTTTGTTAATTTTAATTTTATACCATAAACGAAATAGATGTATATTTGTTTTCCATAGTCTTCAAAATGCTTTAAGGGTTGTTGATAATGAGGTAAGTACACGGATGTTTCATAATCAAATTTTTTAATAACAATAATGCTGTACGAACACTGTCTTTACGAGTGATGTACATTTCTTAATGAAATTTAATAAACGAAAATAATAATTGTCAATGTACTTTTACGTTCGAGCCATGCCGGTTGTTTGTATAGACGGGATGGCTCTGTTCAAGGGAAAATACAAGGAAAGAAGACGCGAGGAAGAAAACGGATGGAGAAGATGATAATCAGCTTCAATACAAGGAAAATTACAGAAATTATCGAATTAGCTAGAAAAAGGGAAATATAGATCAATGTTGACGTATGCCATCTTCTGACAAGAAGAAGCTACAAGATGATGATGAGGGCACGTTAAATCGTAGCGCGTGCAACCTGAAGCCCAGAGAATTATGCTTATATTTTTTATACATGCTTCGTAAACAGTCTATGATGTAATTACTAATTTGCTGTATAATAGGATCAAGTAGCTTGCTTGTCGACTAATCCAGAGACGTAAGAATGATTTAATGGTGATTTTCGTGTAACGTTTATTCTGTATTGTGGATAATTTTTTAATTGTGGATTTATTAACATCGTTCTAAAAATGTAATATGTGCAAAATCTTAATATATACTTTGTTGCACAGTGTAAGTAGCCTACAAGTCAATTATAATATAGCGTTAGCGCGCACACACACACATTATCACGACACAATGCAGTCTCGTGTGTTTTTAGGGTGTACTATATTATTATTAGCGCGCATACGGCGATGTGCGTGGTGGTTTGCTATTCCACGCGATAATATTAGGATAGCGGAAATATTTTGTACAGTCCTGAATATATTTTGTCAATTACGTAATCGATATTATTGTGAAATGTTAGCCGTCTATCAAAAATGAGGTACACTTAACACGCGATTTCCGATTTAATTGATTATCGTTTATCTTTGGTTCGCAAGATATTGTGTTTAATGAAGAGGATCGTTTCTGTCTTCTAGGTATTGATTTTAATTTTCCACTATATATATATATATATATATATATATATATATATATATATATATATATGTATGTATCTTATTATGACTTTTAGTCTAGTACGTAATAGTGTAATACGATCGAGATAATCGGACGTGTTTATACTTCATCTTCCGCTGCGTCTGTATTTTTCTTGCCTGGGCGACGATACGATTAAGGAGATTCCGAAAATCCAAACGAATTACTCGAACTGCAAAGAAATGTTGAAAAAAATACAGAACGACCGAATGGTAATAACGGAATAAAAATGAAAAAAATTCCGCGATTGAAAAGGAATTTCTAAATGAGAAAACTTTTACAGAATATACTGCGAAGAATTTTTTATTTGTTGTTATTTATTTTTTACGGAAAATAAAAAGAGGCATCGTCTCCTTCCTTCTCAATTCTCCATTCGATTTCTTCTCTTCGTCTCTCTCCGTCCTTTCGTGTCTCTGACGGGCTAAAATAACGCGAATACCGCCTTTGGTAAGAATTCTTTACATCCGCTACTACATAACGGCAACGGGACTCGCGGTAATCCGGTTGTTTCCGTTATTAATAGTGGGATGGACCAACGCGTCAGTGTGTAGTAGATTAGGTCGAACGAATTTTCCGGTAAATCCGTGTCTGAAAAAGGGCATAATATAATCGTTTAATTCGACGGGATAATCTTTTTCCTGACTATAAATATCGTCGTAAGCTTTATTTGGATTTTAGAAACGAAAAACTGTCCTAAAATTTTCATATAATATATATATATATACATAATACTTCTGCTTCTTTCTTGACATCCTCCGGTGCGAGGTCCTGGTACGATCTTCTCCGTGTCCTACGATCGTAAACAGTACCAACGCAAACTTCCACTATGTTATTGTAAACGAAGTCTGCCTACCGTCTTCTTGGCCGGCCTATGGCCGTTTTTCTAACATATTAATTTTCAACTTTCCTCTTGATATGACTATACCACCGGAATTTCCCGTTATTTCAGCTGTATGTACAACGTCTGTAAGATATCGTCATTTTTGACTTGGTAGAAGTTGTGCATAAAAGGGGCTAACATAACATTTTCGTTTCAACTACGTAAAGTTTACATTCATGTAATAAAGATGATCTCTTGAGAGATTTTTGAAAAATTTCAAATTAACCATCTTCGTTTAAATTCGAAATTAATTTCTCGTACAAATTTTGCGTATTCCCGATCTACGACGATGATTGCAGGTAATTTCGGATTTCTTACGAATTATTCCATAGATGTTAGGCACAATTTATTTATAAACAATTTTCGTTACAAATTGACCTTTTACGTCGGGAAAAGAATTTGTTAAAATTTATTAATTCAATTTATATTATAAAATTGGCCGACAATAACGGCCGGATATAGTTCGATTGAATTCGTCAGTTATAAATCGCTAAAAAATCTCTCTATATATTTTTATTTTATCATACAGTATATAATATATTTTTATTTTATCATACAGTATATATAAAACGATATGCCTACATCAACCCACCACTCATAATTCCACCAAATATTTCCAACTTCTTTTACTTCGTGCGACTCGAATCCAATTAATTCCTCTATCCGTTATGTCATCCCTCTAACTAATTCTCGTATACGACGACTGTCGATCTGCTATCCACTGCATCGTACATTTCGTCGGTCCGTCATTCATCGTCTTGTCTTGCGATAAGTCCTGTCAAACTCCATTTTAGCCTGCCGATTACCCGATAATTTTGTTTGTTGTCTTATCCGTGAAATTGTCTCGTTATCCTCGAGTATTATTTTGTGTCATTCGAGTGTTCCTAATTCTTCTAAGCGTTCTTTTAGTAAAACTACATATTTCAGCTCTGTACGTCAGGATCGGCAACAATCGTTCATTGTAACCGTCTACTTTTCACGCTGGTATCTCTTTATTTTTAAAAACCTTACGAGTTTTCCAAATGCTATCCAGGCGAGAAATATTTTCCTTTTTATCTGTAATTGATCATTTCTTTTCTATTGTAACTTACTGTCTAAATGCAGGTTATTTTCTCATTTTAAGGTTATCACTCAATTATATTCATTATTATTTTCGCTTTTTTGTAGATTTATCTTCCGAAGAGATCGAAAATATGTCTATATGTAAAATCGATAGTGCCACAGAACTTTCCAACATCAAATAATCATGGCGCCGTATCTTTTACCGAACGTCTGTTAACACGTTGAATTAAATTTTTAGCCTGACGTATATAATTCGCGAGAAAAAATAAAGCGCTCGATGAAAGCCTTCGTCTTTACAGCAACAGAATAATACTTCGTAGAAAATAGTCAAGTAATAATAATTAAAGTAATAAAGATAAATAATATCATACAAATATACACAAGTATAGCCCTATATAAATATACGTATATATATATATATATATATCGGAAAATGTTTACTTTTAGAGCATTTTATGAAATATTATTATGTAATGGTAAAATGGTAGTTATAATGATTTGAAATTTACCAAAGAAAAAGTAAGATTTAAATGCGAAAAAAACAAATATGACGTTTATCGAAAATACTAGACTCGGCTGTAGTCACCTTCCTGCTTCGTTACACAAGTTGAAACTTATTAGTTCTCCTAATTGCTCTCATCCTATGGATACCCATTTAGTGGCCGATGCAGACCATGTTATCCTAGAGTGTTCCCATCATAGTAATTTTCGCGTTGCATTTTATCAAGCTCTTCACAGCTTTAAAGTTCCATTTCCTATAAATATTGCATTTCTTTTAGCTCTTCAAAATACTGAAATATATACGGCCTATACTCCTATATTTTAGATTCTGGTATCATTATTTAATTTTACACATCCCTACATTACTTCTTACTTTGCCTAATTTATAAGTAGCCCTATTCATTCCATAATATACAGACATGGGTAAACTGTATGGAAGCCCAAAAAAAAATAAAAAAATAAAAAATCAGTTTATATTACAATAATTGATGTTATTAATTAATTAGTATAATTGTAAATGTATACTTTTCGATAGTATATTTCAGCTATTAAAAAAGCATTAAAGTTTATAAATTCCTTATTGACTAATTCAGCAATACAAGTATCATTAAAATCAGTACTCCTATAGTTACAGTACATCAATGACACTAGTTAAGCCCTGTATAATAATGGTTCTTGTTGTCCTTTAATCATATCCATTAATATGGTAAATTTGTTTTTAAAGGAGAGCGGATAGTTATTACTTTTCCTTATATTATCCTTAAGTGGTGTTAACGTATCCTTTGTTGTCAATTTCAGGTTTTTTCATCTTCCTAGGCTGCTCTTCTTTCTATACATTTGGTTTTCTTATTTTTTCTTTCTTTCGCACTATCGGTTTGAACGGAATTTTCTATTTGCTTATCCGTCGGATTTAAATATTTTGTGGTTCAGGAGTTGTTAGATGTGGCCGTTTAAAAGCAGTTTGTTCCTGTCCTTTTTTAGAATCAACACTGTAATTCAATGGTGCCTCTGTTATTGATTTATCTGATTGTACACATATTCTATTTTTATTCTCATCTCATGTGTAGATTGTTGATCTACTGGTTGAAGTTCTGTTGCAGTAAGTAGACTTTCAAATTTAGGTGGTTTGTCAGTGGATAGAAATAGTCCGTATTGTTCACCTTAGTACGTTATTACTCTATTATTAGTGTTGCGTCTATTTCCATAATATATTTATTTGGCGTCGGAAATTATAAATGTGTTCAAATTCGTTTTCAGCAATTGCCTGCTTTAATAAATGACATAGCGACCGTTGCGTTGACGATAAATGTAACACACGATATATCGTATAGGTTTCTTCAGTGCGATTCTAAAATTAAATTATCCAGACGTTATTATAGTTGGATAAAAGTATACAGGGTCTATGCTTTATTTTCTTGTTATCATACTAGAAGTTACCCCCACCGGCTTCGCCTGTGTAACTATTTTTTTAATACGATATAGCTGTATCTTTCTTTTAACAGGTTTACATATTAGTGTAGTACACGTATATATATATATATATATATGTCTCCGTGTCCGGTATTTAGTCTACGCAATATAGTGTACTTATAACGTATATATATATATATATATATATATATATATATATATATATATATATATATATATATATATATATATATATATATATATATATATATATATATATATATATATGTATATATATGTATATATATATATATATATATATATGTATATATATGTATATATATGTATATATATATATGTATATATATATATATATATATATATATATATAAATCCGTCCGTTATTTCGGCCACGCCTCTAAAGCAATATAGTATACGTAATTTCATCATTGATGTTTGTGGCGAATATATGATAATAAACCGATTCAGTAATCACTGCAAGCGAACAGTTGATGTTGGTAAGCAGTATGCCTCAATTAGAAATTTTCTTTTTACTTGGTGGGGTGACAATAGCTCAAACACACATAAAATTCGTATATATATATATATATATATATATATGTATGTATTTCTGCTGAACGAAATAAATTTTTTGCCGTTTTAAACGTTAGAAAATTTGGTAAAACATGCAGATCTTGTTCAAGCTTTCACAGTCTTGCAGCAACATGTTAACCCACTTGAACCATAGTTTACGAAATAACGAATTCATTTAAATGTCAGTAAATGTCAACATGATAGATTCGCACTCGGAAGAGGAACGCGCAGTCCAATATATATTAATAACACAATCATTCTCAGCGCTAACCGTGTCCGCTATCTTGGCTTCTACCTCGATAGCCGTTTGACATGGAGATACTATTCAACTGTTAAGAATCAAAACTTACGCAGAAGATATACAGTACTGATGCAGTCGTTTGATCAACGGTTAAAATTAAATATCAATAACAAAGTCCTTCTATATAGTAGTCTATTAAAACCAATTTGGTTTTATGGATCAGACTTATAGGGTTCGTGCAAGCCATTAAATATGAAGAATACACGCAGTCGAAAATCTCAAGGAAGATAATTAATGCTCCATGGTTCGTATTAAATAAAATCATCCTAGGATTTGAACGTATCTCGTTCGAACGCTTCTCATTACATCCTCGATGAGCTATGCTCATTCAGCAATTTCTAAACAGTTGCGCGCGTACAAAGAATTAAAAAAAAAATGAAACTTTGGGCCGCGTTTTCAAAAACGATGTTGATTTACGGTTGACTCTCGTGCGAAATATTTTTCATTAATTTCGCGAAAAAACTAAATGACTGAGCTTTGAAGCATTAGTTGACGAAAAGAGAAACCATCTAGGAAAGCGAGGTATGAAGTACGATTGTTCGTTACGGGGATACGGTAAAAAAGCGCTGCAGACCGATTATTACAGTTCGCGACTGAATGACGTCAAAAAAAAAAAGAAATGCTTCTTAAAAAATTAAAAAGTATATTAGGTTCGCGATAACGTCTACCACTCCCCCGTAACAGGGTGTTCGTGAAACACGTTGTAATGAAATATTATTCAATTTTACTCCGACGAACGGTCCGGAGAAAATTAAAAAGTCCAAAAGAAAAACGAGTTAGTTAGGGAAAATGAAAAGCTTCCTTCTACGTTTTCGGACGTTTACAGATAAGGAAATGTTTGATGAACGAAATTTAGACTTTTCTTCATTCATCACCGTTGTTCGTTATGTAAACCTACCCTGATCGGTTGGCAGAAATGTAGAGATAGACCATTTTTAATAGTTTTTTTCATTTTTTTTAAAAAATATTCTTTCGAGCGAGATATTTGTCGTTTTAATCCTTACGGAAGGTAACAGCACGATATCGACAACGTCTCGACGAATCTATAACAAAACGACGGAAATATTTTCCGCTAGGCTCGGCGAATTTTCACGACGCTTATATAGATTTGGAATTACACGGAGGAAAGTGGGACATCGTTTGATTTATTAGCCGAAGGAAATCAGAAAGTCGACGAAGACCGAACCGACCGCGATATTATTATGATGAATTTTTCCGCTTATAAACCCCTTCGATTTCATTAAAACGTCAGAAGTAGAAGAAGATAAGGAAAAATGGGTAAAAATGAACGATTAAGTAGTCCTAGCGTAAAGAGTGTAAAAGTGAAAGGATAAAGATGTTACGAAGCATCAGCCGGCGTTTGGAAAAGTACCAGAGTATGAGAAAGGAGGCGTATGCCGTCGTCGCATTAACGAAATTGAAAAGGGAAATTTCGGTGCACAGGAAACGCCGACACTATTAAGATGTTTACGAACGGTTAGAATAAATGCGAGTTATTTTTAATTAATAAGGATTCGTATTACGAAGTAGCAGACGTCGAGTAAAACAAATAATATATGATAAAAAACATTTCACTGAAATAGGTATACATAGAGAATCCAATTATAAATGTACACATATTTTCAAATAAAAGTGAAATAATGTGCAACAGACATCAGACATGCAACGATGTAAATAGTTGATAAGTTCATATACTTAGTATTACTAATTACCAAATACGTAAGATGTATAGTTGAAATTAAAATACGAATACCGACCGGCAAAGTGGCATTTGTTCGGTTAAGGAAGGTATGGAAAAATCAATTCGATGCAAACGTAATTATTTTACATTTCCTTTAATTTTGATATGGTGCAGCTCTGAACTTTAAAGCAAGCGACATTCGACGAGTCGATGCTATTGAAGTGTTCTGCTGGGGGACGAAATTGTTACGGAGTTCTCGAATAGAAAGGCCTATCTTTATTCAAAGAAATTGTCAGTACGGCGATCTGGAAAGTATGGTAGAAGGCAGAAGAGAGAGTGGAAGTGTAGAAATAACGATGTATACACGGAATAAAGAAATTAACTTATTCATACCACCATAACTTCCTTCTCGCCCACAAGTCTAATGTAGGATAACCACCTGCCAATTTAACTAGTTCCAATTACATAGCACTCAGCAGGCTCCGCCTTGGTCACATATCACTCGCTCATGACCATTTTCTCCAACGTACCAATCGCTCGGCTTTTTGCCCCTTTTTACTGTACTGCCCTACACTCCTCCCTTACCGGCCCAATATCCATCCGCGTACTGTGTGTGCTTTCCTCTCCAACAGTTCTTCAACTATTCCCTCGGTTATACAGTTTCTTTCCTCCTCCAACCAAAGTTACAACATTTAACTGTTAAATCACCAGTGCCGTAATAGCCTCGGTAGTTAAACACGGCACTATAAAAAATAAATAAATAAAAAATAAAACGATAGTTACTACTCTCTTCAACAGGTAGTGAGAATGACGCAAGGTAGAAGCACATGACGAATGAAGTTGCATGGAGGCGAGATCCATAAACTCAACGAGAACAAATATGATGATGATATACTATATATATATATACACGGAATGTAATGATTTCTTTTTATAAATAATGAGGTTATAAGTATAGAAATCATTAATAGTTGTTTGATTCAAACTTAAAGATTTTCAGCAGTTATCTTCGGATTATTAAATTAAATAATAACAATAATATGAATGTTATATATATATATATATATATATATATATATATATATATATACTATACTATACTAACATTATTATCGTTAATATTATTATTTTTATTTAATTTATTTTAATAAACGTAATAATTTCATGGGACGGATTTTTTTTTCTTTTTTCATATATAACTAGTACTCGCCGTTTGTTATGAAGGGCTTATGAATAAGTTCTGAGTGAATATCAATATCCTAATTTTTTTCACTCTATGTATATATCTATGAGTCAATGTATCTATGTATTCATCTAACATCTATCTATCTATTGATTTATCCACCCATATATTTAGCTATCCACCTATCTATCGATTTACTCGTCTATCTATACATCTCTCTCTCTCTCCCTCTTTACATTTCTCTACATAGGCATGCATCTTTATATCCATCCATCTATCTGTTTAATTATCTCTATCCATTTGTCTATATATCTACCTATCCTTCTATCCATCTTTCTGTTTATCTATCTATCTATGACGCGTCAAACGCTAAAAATAAATGGGCTGATTATTAGTCAAGAAAAATATTTAAATATTTTTAGGCATTCATTTAGATCGTAAATTGACACGGAAAAAGCAAATTAATCAAAAAAGAAAACAGTTTTGCACGAATTAACTTTTTTTAGCAGGTACTCCAGTTTGTTAGTAGAAAATTTATAAAATAATTACAAAGCCTGTTTGGGACATACGGTTTAATGTCACATACACACGTAAATAGAATACAACGGTTTCAGAACAAGGCTTATCGTCACCCTACCTTGGTACGTATCGAATCACACATTGGTCAAACGTGCTGTTAAGCAGAGGCGCTCACAAACGTATTGGTGATCTATCTCCTTGATACTGGTCTGGATGTTCGTAGGTTAAAACGTAGTTGACCGTTTTATCTGGCCTAATTTGTCAGTGGAGTCGATCCATCGCTGGATGCTAAACCCTAACGAGTTATTTCGCGTTTCAGTCCAATTGCAGGATAGTGCAGTTCTAATTGTAGTTAGAAAAATGTTCTAATTTTTAAGTTCTCGATCGGTGGAACTCGAGAAAAGGAAGATGAGTTAGTTTCCTTTTTTTTTTATTTGTTCGATTTTTGGAACTAAGCGGGAAAAAATAACGGTCAGCAAGTTCATTAATGGGAAGGTGTTGAAACCGTTGTTAGATTATAGACATCTCAAATCGGGTTAGTTTAATTCGCAGCATTTCGTATGTATTATATATATATATATATGTATATGTATATATTTAAATTAAAAAATAACAAAAGATAAATATTCAAATTCGAAATGAACATAAATATTAACGATTATTTATAGATTTCAATATTATAGATGTAACTATCGTTATCAAAATTATTCTTTTTATTTCGGCGATTGGAAAATATAGAATATTTAAAAAAAAAAGATAAAAGAAGAATATTTAAATAGAGTAAAAAAGAAACGAATTAAAGAAGCGAGAGGATATTTAGAGTAAAAAGAGAGTGAGATAGAGATTATAAAAGATAATAAAATGACCGTAGAGGCGAATAAAACGAAATCCCGATATCCGGTAGGTAGACACTAGCGTATCAGATAAGAATAATATATTTTTAAAACCGGTGACGTAACTATTTTAATCGTGTAGAGTATTTCGTTTCATAAATTTACGCAGTTATAGCCAAAAATTTTAGTTTTGACAAATATCGGAGACTCTAATGTTCTACAGACGACTTCTACATTCGAATGAGTAAGGAAGAACTAGATGCGCGTATTAAAAAATTATTCCGATTAATGGACAAAAAAATAGCGCGCTGTCTATTTAAACGTATTATCTATATTTAAGGCCTGTCTGCACATGCGGGGTGTACAAAGCCGAAAAATGCAACAATTATACACACTTTACTAAAACAAAAATTCTCCGACAGAACATTCGCTACGTACGCAATGTACGTACACAGCCATTCTGTGGATGGAGAGGATGGGGAATTATGCGAATACCCTTGCATGTACGGCTTTAAGACGTAGAGGACCCTTGTATAGGGCTACCCAAAGCAGACGGACGGTTTTGTTTTTCGAATATCGCAGTTGTGTTAAGATTGCTACAAGGCAAACCTCCGCGTTAAGTGTATAGACGAGAGATTTATTCAGTTATCATCCTATAACGAGAAGGAGCGCCGGTTTGCCGTGGAACGTTATTTTCGGCGTGAATCGATCATATGCAAAGAGAGTTTCGAATAGAATTCAAAATTACGAGATTATTTTTTACGGGAATACCTTAAGAGCCGCGTTTAACGAGATCAGGAGAAGAAATTTCAAAAATTCAGCCATTTCTCGAAAAAATGTTGGAAAATGTTGTAAAAATACTGAAATATATTATTGCGAATGGTCGTTATCTAAACGGATATTGTGTTCCACAAATGTAAGCTAATCGCTCGTTTTCCAATTTTTAAATAAAATTTCATTTAAAAATTGTAGTTTTTGAGTTATTTACAAAACGATTAAACCGTCCAAGACGCCTCTGGGTCACGGTGTACTTAATCTAAAAGGTCGTAGTTACAGGATGTGTACCATATTTTCTTCTCGCGTTAATGACCTTCCACCAAATGCGCAGCTAAATCATCTCGATGGTCGTAGTAAATATTAATGAGGAAACAAATATTCCGTGGACGCGAATGAAAATTATCCGATCGACAGCCATGACTAATGACGTGGCAAATTGCGGGATAAAACAGGTTTACGATGTATTTTTATCGAAAGACTAGCCGATGTCACGAGAAACTCCATTATTCCGGAAATCGAAACAAGCGACGTCAATTTGAAAAATTGAAAATTGACACGCAATATACACGCCTCACCGCGAATAATAAATTATCTTTTACATATATAATAAATATCTATATGTCTATATAGACGAATGCGTGTTCACTCAGTCGTTCTGAACGAGCTATTTGTTTGACGTAGGCGTATTTTATAGGGCAAAGATAAATTTTTATCCGTCTTTAAGCGATTTAACTCTTTCAGTAAGATTGCGTTCCCTATACACTATTCAGAGTGCAAAAAAAAATTTAAAAAAAATCTCGTAATTTGTCGATGTAAATTCTTTAAAATTATTTATATAATAGTGTCCATTAATTAATATTTTATTTTAATAGTTATTTTAAACGTCGTTTAAAAATTAATTAAAATAGAAACAAAATTATTAATTTTAAAAAAGTATTTCGTTAATAAATGTTTGAATTTTTATTATTTCGGTCTAAAAGTTATTCTTAAATTACTTCTACTACGAACGGTTTTGTTTGAAATCATGTTTCGCCGCGTTTTGTTCCTACCTTCCGGTTATGTTTATTATTTGTTTGTAAATTAATTGTTTTATGATTCTTAAAATTTATATATCATATTTCTTTAAATTTATTAATTATTTCAGTTACATTTAAATTCGTGTATCATTAATATTTTGTTATCTTCATACTCGATGCGCTAATAACATTTTTATAATTTCAACTCGGAATGAAAGATTTCTTTGCGGAATGTAAATTTTTTTTGCGTTAATAAACATTGTTTGTTGTTTAAGTTAGGTGATATTAATGTTCCGACTAGTTAAAAGTAGAATTAAAGGAAAAAACGAGAATGGTACAATACCTGGCTAGATTAGGTTTATCCCTTTACAAAAATTATTTTAATATACTGTATTGCAAGGTGTATCAGATATTAAGCTAATAAGTGCGGATACTTCACTTTTATTTTACACAACAAGCCGAGAAGCGACATTAGATTATGGGTTACGAGGTGTAATCAGATATTAAGATACTACACTCTCATCTACAGGCCGAGAACGGATATTAGGTTTATTTCAGCTAGTTAGAAGTAGAATTAAAGGAAAAAAACGAGAATAGCCCATTACTCGGATGAGTGATAAATATTTTTTGCACAGGTAAATATCGGCATTACCGAAATTTACAATTAACCCATTCAGTCACCATGTCCACTATATGGTACGTGAAATTGTAATACTAACAAAATTATATATTTTCTGGTTCACTGTGAAATGTCTCAATTCTAGTAAAACTTACATAAACACGTTGAAAATTATCTAGAATCATTTAAAAAGCAGCATTGTATAGTAAATACCCTGTATAGAATTATTATTATTATTATTTTTTTTTGGTCAAAATTTCACGTTTGACTGCAAGGGTTAAGATCTAGTTTTTCAACATTTTGATTTTCTCGAAAAATATTGCTTTCCCCGAACAAATTTACTCTTAATCATGTTTCTATGTGATTTTTGAAAAAAATCCAGTTTTTTTTTTAGACATTCTTGCAGAATATAGGACCTCCCTGAAATTTATATATTTCCGGACAGATGTTATCGACGTTGAAAGAATCAAATAAGCTACTAAATTTGGAGTGAATAACATAGGTAGCGAGGCTAAAAGTTTAGTAGATTGTAGAAAAGTGCGATGAATAAATTCTCGATCAGTCACAACGTCACTAGGTGCTTTTCGATAGACGAAGAAATAAGAATTTCTTGAAAGAAAATCTTTCGACCATCGGGCAATATTCCGAAGCAGTTATTATTATTATTAGCATTACTGCGTCGACATGGCTAATGCAATAAGAGAGGTTATTTTGGACGTGCAGACAAAATGATGATTTGAAAGTATTTTCAAGAATGTATGAAATTAAACTACCAACAAAACGAAATAAACATGTAAAAGAACCGTAATATTTTTATAAATTGTATATATTTTTATGAATTGTATATATATTTTTATAAATTGTACATATTTTTGTAAATTGTATATATCATTAGAAATTGTATATATCATTAGAAATTGTATATATTTCTATATTGTATTTTTTTATATTCGCTCGATAATGGCTTAACAGGCGAAAAGCTTTGTGATTTTTCATAAAGAAAAATTTTTTAACGATTATAACTCCTTTTTTGTTTATTATTATTTTTTTTAAATCACTACATTCCGCACTTTTTAAATTATATAAGTAAACGATTGTAAATATAGTGGCAATAAACTTAATCGGATTTCCCGCTTAAATTTTCACAACACGAATTTGTATTTATAGTGCTATTATAAAACGGAAAACAAAAATTAGTCACCTAGCCAATTTATCAAGAGCTTAATCTTCTGACCACGGTGAAACTTATTCGTTTAAAAATAAAATTTGCCTAATGATTTCAACATATGCCTGAAAATAATCGTACACCGATTGTATAATTTTCTACGGTTGGAAATTTGGAATTTTATTTAAATTTCGAGAATATATATTGAATAAGTCAAAGTTCGGGAGCTATTTAAGAATGTTTCGAAATTACGTCGCATTGCGAATATTTTATTTACGTATTGCAACTAAATGTTTCAAAAACGAATTATACCGTAATCGGAAAGACAAACACGAAGTCGTCTAGGTGGCTTAGAAGTGGAGAAAATTAAAAGTACCAATTACATCGTTTGCAACGTAAACACGATATCGATACGCGAAGAGAAAGAGAGATAACAATTCGAATTGGAAAATGTAGAACGCATTCCTAAAATATAACGGTAAAAATTACGTAGTAAAAAGTAGAAATAAAATTAGATTCCAGAATGAAATCGAGAAAATTCTACACATATTCTCGCTAATACGGTTCTTAAAGGGTTCGTAATCACTAAAGCGATGGATCGAAAACTGGGTGCATTTGAAATGTGGCTGTGTACCGTAATAAGTACGCAACGCGCAAGTATAAACACACGAGGAATTTGTAAAAGGAAGTCGAGCATCGTAAACGGTCTAGTAATGGGACACTTACAAAGATGCAGCCTGTCGCTCCGTATACGGGGAAAAATCACAGAGATGATACCACGGGAAAGGAAAAAGATGACCTCCGGTTAGAGAATCTGTCAAATTATTTACCACTAGAGATAAGTTTGTTTCGAGCAATTTTAGATCGACGTAGGACACTCAGCGTGTTAGACGACGTTCGATAACGACCAACGGCGGCGCTATTGTGAAAGAATGTCAATATTGAAAACGGACGTATGCTCGATGACTCGCGTGAAGCTCGTTCCGCACTGATTAGTATTCTCGATGATAATTTTACCGACTCATTTGAAATAAAATGCTCGCTGCGTTACATAAAGGCGTTCTATATGCGCGCGTGAGAAAGTACTTCAAAATCTTATTTAAATTCCGACGATATATTAGAGAGCTAAAAGTTTATAGCGGTTGCTCTTTAACAATATTATTAAATTATATCGCATTACCAGTAAACATTTAATATAAATATATATATATATCCTTCATTCGATATTACTCGAGTGAAGCTTGTTTTAGTATTCGATGTGGTATTTTTACGCGTGTAATTTAGAAGAAATATTTCGTACGTATTCATACTCGTAATGCGTATGAAAGCGTTCTACGTGTGTGCGCGCGTATTATATTAAAATTTTCCTTCCATTTTAATGCAAACTACCACACTTCGCCGCACTTGTGTCGATCTTAAGTTAGATTCGTATTTTCTTGTAAATCCAGTCTCTACCTCATTTTCGTGATTTGATCGATATAACGGAGACCATTCGGTCTTGTTCTTTTATCCATTGAGATCTTTCCCTGCAGGATCATTTCCATCAGTTCGTTTGCACCTATTGTATGTCCGAAAAATCTTAGTATAGTGACAATCGCAACCTGGGTCCGATTTTAAGCTTCTTTAAAACGATTTATTGTATGAGTCGTCTCTATAGAATTTTTCGATATACCTTCATTTCGAAGCTCCGTTCTTATTTCTGATCGATTTGTTAATAGTTCAGCTTTCAGAACTGTATGTCGATGTATGAAAAACCGACGTTTTTAAGAGTAGCAGTTTTGTTATTTTAGCGATCTTACGGGTTTTTCCATCTGATCCGCCATTTTGTTATGTCCCCCCCCCGAATAAATTAATTTATCCTTAAATATCATCTCGTAACAGAGTTGAGAGTTGTTGAATAATTTCCTTTATTAACGGTCAGTACTGAACATTTTCGTTTAAGTGTTAAAAACGCTTCATTGCTCACGGCTTACACTCTCGATACCAGTTCAATTCTTGCTCTGTACTTGCGAGTAATTCATCTGCAAATCTGTTACTAGTAACTTTTCTGCCATATATATATATTTTCTAACCATCCGCTGCTTTTCTTATAATCCGTTCTGCATAATGAGAATCGATGATCTACAACAATCTTGTCTTCCGATTTTTAATTCTCTAGTTTAATATAAGTATAATTTTTGCAGCGGACAGATTAGATATTTCAATATGCCCGTTTCTAGCAAAATTTGCCGCACTTTGTTCCACTTAACGTTGTCGAAAGCTTTCTCTAATATTCTAGAAAACGAAACAGCGCTGCTGGGTTATTATACTGGTTATATTTTTCAATTATTTTGTTTTATATTTAACGGCTGTTCGCAGATGCCTCTGCCCGGTAAAAACTCTGCTTCTTCTTCTAATCTTTGTCGCTATTTGAGCCGCTCTTGCATCACATATAGCAATAATATTTTACTGGCATGTCTGATCAACGCTATTGTACGGAAGTTTACACATTCGTCGGTAGAGCCGTTTTTTTTTGTGTAGTGAATATACTGATTTTGGATTTTGTCCGCTCATCAGGCTAGTTTTCAGTTTCCCATATTTTCCGACAAAGTATTTATGTCACGAATTTATTTATGTATTACGTGGAGACGCGGAAAACGCCGGTGCACGATGCCCCTGGAAACGGTACGAACTACAATCAGTTTAGATGACCAGCGTAATTAAATAAAAAGGTATAAGATTTAATTTATGTAATAATTAACTCGGATGCAAATCAAATCAAATCAAATCAAATCAAATCAAATATATTTGTTACTACACATGAAATAAAACAAAAATTCTTATTACGCTTAATATCCGCTAATGCGCATAGGTTGCGCGAACAGCGGTCTATATTAATCTATATACAAATGATTTTACACGTGCTTACAACAAACTTAAACGAAATAAATTAAAATCTTCCCACCACAAATATTAATATAGATACCAGCTCGATAGATTACAAATGTAAACTTAATAGACCTATATACTTAAGTATGAATACACATGCCAACTGCTGTATTCTTAAATATTTATCTACAATTTAATCGCACCTAAACGTATAGATTCACTCCCACTCGCATGGTCGCAATACACTGATAAATAATTTTTTTCGTCTTTTGCATACATGCACCCACATTGAAACAAATACACATACACCCGTATTCACAGGCTCGCTAAACCTACATACACATACACAGGCGCCCGTAAATATAGGGCGCATCAAATGCCAACATTCCCAACACATGCATACATATCATGTTTACACATTTACTTATTCAGAATATACTTCGACAAGTACTTCCGTCGCCGCCTACGATTTATAAGATCATGTTTTACCACATTCGGTAACTTGTTATAGAGTACAGCTCCTGCACATACAGCCTGCATCCTCGTGTGGTATTTTTTAAACAAGGGTACAAACGCTCTTTCTTCGTTTGCAAATCTGGATTTTCCTCCTAAGCGTCTTATATGAAAACGTTCCCGATTTACACAGACAAAATTTAGAAGGTGAACTTCGTACAACTGTTGAATTGTCAGTAATGAATTTTCATCGTTCATTATGTCGTTGATATTAATTATTTTGAATACCGCATTTTGAAGAACTTGTAATGGTGTAATGTGACACTTAGCCGCACCACCCCAGTGTATTATACCATATGACAGAATGGGTTCATAAAAGGCTAAGTACAATCGGCGCAGGTGACTTGATGAGAAATATTGCGTTAAATAGTAAAATAAATTAACTTACTCAGTTTTTTAACGACATACAGTTTAATTTACTAATTGAATACCGAGATATTTAATGTCATCAACTCTATTAATCACGAAGTTATTACTTAGTCTTACAGTTAGATTCTGCCATAGACATTAATAATAATAATAATAATAATGCGTAATACATCTACTTTACACGTATGGTGATGATTGTGAAAGAAGAAATATATATATTTACAAAACATATAAACAAAATCATGAATACACGAATAAATGAATCATGAAGAATGTTAAGTACCTTATATATATATATATACCTTAACAGTTTACTAATGTACAAATCTAATATATATGTGATAGATTGTGAACATGTACAGACTAATTTGTCGGAAAAATACGTTCGTATCATTATTTCAAAATTTCAACTAAAGTAAGAGTTTTCAGAGATAATCATTAAGAATGTATGGTTTAGTTTGAAGACACGAATACTTTTAATTATTATATTTTATTTACCTTAAATAGTCTGAAATTAATAATTTATTTTATATTTGTCGACTGCATAATATATCCGCTTCATAGTCGGTAACTTAATTGCATATTATATCGATCTCTGTTATAATACAGCCCCTCCATCTGTTCATGTTTTGAGTACTATGTATAAGTTTTTTGTTTTTTGTTTTTTTTTTAGTTCAATGTAATTTTTTCCATCTATTCATACGGATCCTAGTGTTAAAAGTTAGTATCCTATCTATAGCTGTTCCAATCAACACTGTTTCCAGTTGTAATTGGTGCTGAAAGAACTGCTAGCCTCTTTCAGAGTCCACGCATATTTAATAGTCATACAACTCGTCACGTCCTCAAGTGGGTAACTAGCTATTGCATGGTTTTGTATATAGGCGAGATTTATCCATCCTTGCTTTCCGGTCTCCTGGTCGCTGATGCCCCGCTGCTGGTTATTGAATAGTCCCAACTAACATCGCAAATAGTTTACTTTCTACTCACTTTTATCGGGAAAATCTCATGAACTTTATATTTCCTATACCTACCGGACAGATGCGTAAACGGTTCGATAAACCCGAATTCATTGCATTTTTACATATTTAAACGCCAACGTTATAATATTAACACTAAGAGATAATAAGTCCACTCGCAATTATTCGCGTTTATAAATCATCGTGCGTTCAACGCTTACGTAAGAGGGTTTTAATCATTCGTAATACTTACAACATGTTTAATAATAATAACAACCTGCATTATTAGCAACAAGTTATAAGTATTATTAATAAAGTCCATCGCGAATATAGCGTTTAATTAATAATAATAATTATTATTACTAAGTAAACTGGTTAAATATTTCCGAATTAAACTATCGTAACAGAAGATTAGATCTAATTCATTTTCCGTCTCTTTAAATTGAAGTTTGCAACCGATGCATCGCTATAAATTCAATTTCAATTTTTTCCACGAGATTATATACATATTGAAAATTTTTCGGACTACTAATTGACGATAATCGATAGGATTAGATGTAACTTTCTAAACGTGTGATAGTGGAAAAACCTGTATAAGAAGTTTTAAGTTCCGAAAAGTTCTACAAAATGAAAGTGTCCTATCTACTGATCGCGAGGCGTCGTTATTATTCTGCGGTCGTACACAGAACGACTATTTTCTTCTAAGGCTTACACACACATACACATAAATATATGTATATATATATATGTATATATGTGTATGTATATATTGTCTTTTTCGATCTAAAGTCGTAAGTAGTCCAACAATGCTATCGAATAAATAAGTCGAATATATAAGATTATGTACGGCAGAAGTTCAACTGAAGATGATAGTAATGACGGTCGTAAAAATACCTTCCTATGTGAACTTGTTCCAGTAACTGATGTGGATTTCCCAACTGTGCACTTATGACATGCCCTATTTTATTTTTATACAGCGGTAAACGGTTTTCTCGGACACAAATTTTTCGCATACTGAGAAACAATATGCCAATAGACCATATATATATCTCTGAATGTATATGTGTAATCTTTTTTACTGTAGGGGGGTCTCCGCAAATTCTTCCTATATATATATATATATATATATATATATATATATATACCTATATACACAATAATACATGTAGCGTTTATTTAAGTTTTTCTCTAGTTATAACTAAAAATTGGTGGCATATGTGTACGCAACTACAAATACAAGTAAAATATTATATTATATATATAATAATAATATAAATAAATATGCATCATAAAAATATATATAAATGTATCTCAATCGTCATCACGAGCGTCATCACGATCGTCGTGACCCATTTTAGTACATTGAAGAGAGCTTTTTCTATTCTCGACTTTACACGTGAGTGACCGTCTGGATTCCGGTTAGTCTCTTTATTTCGGTCGATAAATCGACTTGGTACCTTTCCGACGTGATCCGTGCACTTCACCATGAATAAAACCGTCTTTTCAATGCCGTTGGCCCGGATCATATGTCCAAATAATATTTTATCATTTTGCTGCGCACTATAGAAAGTAATCTTTGAGTAGGCTGAATATCCAACTCGCGTAAAATTGATTCATTTGTCGTGACACTCGTTAATGGGATTCTTAATAAGAAATCATTTTCACGCTTCCAGTTTCCATCGCGATAATTTCCATCATTCACATCCGTAGAGTGCGATAAGAAATATGTTAATTTTCGCACTCCACGGTGTTTTTATATCTTTATTAGTTTCGTTGATATTTTTGTTATACATGTTCGCCGTTTCATTTCTCCTTCAGATCTTCGTGTGCGAAGGTTTGTAGCGGTATGTTTACGTTCAATATTTGGAATTAAATATTAAAATGCCACACATTGTGGAGTATACAGCCTTGACGTATCTACATTTTCGGATAATTCATTCCCAGTTCGAATTATTAGTGGTATATAACATTTTTCAATTGCTCTTATAATTGACTAAGTACTTATATGCGTCAGTATCATATAGTGCAACGGCCAACATTTTCGAATGTTTTAATAACTCGAAAAACCAAAGCACAGCTAGAGCATCCTAAATTCGTAGACTTTTTCCACTTATAATCGGGATTTGGTTCCTAATTTCCTTTTGGCGAGGTTTCAATCTTTCTCGGATTATATAAAGCGTTACTTTTGCTTGCATGCGGAATTTCGCGCGATAATTGGAGCACTCTTTTAAATCCCCTTTTCTTGTGTATCCAAATATATATCCAATAATAAAAAAAAATTAATATCGATAATTACGCTATTGCGGATATATATTCGAACTTCGTGTTGTGCTTTTTAGAAGGCAACCCGTATAAATTGAATTATTTCCATTATAATCGTCTAATATACTTTATACCGAATTATTTAATTTATGAATAAATTACAAATTATACGTTTAATATTTATTTCATTTATTGCGTTCTTATAACAGTACGATAATTTCGATAAGAAAATTAGGCGAAAGTTATAACGGCTGAATGGAAAGCGCAATATGCGTAGTAAATTATTCGATTCCGGTTAATCGTCTTTTCACAACGTCTTTTCGAATTTTGCTTAATTTACCGCCAAAATTGCCATTTTAATTCATTTTTCAGTTTTTTTTTTTTTTTTTTTAATCCGGATCTAACCCCGTCACCTTTTTCTTCAGCCACTAGACCATGATCAGAACTTGGAGCTAATTCTATTTTCACCATCAATCAACACTTTAGCCTTTTCTCACAAATGCGTGCGCAAACAATGCGCTTCTCTTTATCGATTATCTACATATTCACATACACGCATATATCTTTATACGGAATACACATCGTTCGCATAACTTCTAAGAACAAAGCTTTACCGATTAATTATTGTATATAAAATTTTAATTAATATTCATTTAAAATAAATCGATTTATATATATATATATATAGGTGGAATACGTACGACGATCACCGTATATATAAATAAAAATCGATTTGTAAAGTTTTTGTATGGCTTGAAAATGACGTGAAAGTCGGAAAGCTTTGCTAAAAGAAAATAAATTTTATAGCGATTAACATTGTTTTTATTTTGTTAATTCATAAAATCACTACTCTCCAATACATCAATATTATATATATATATATATATATATGTATGTATGTATGTATGTATGTATGTATATATCTTCTTCTTAATTCCTCAATCTATTAATAGATTGGTGGATAACAACGATTAAAAGTTTCTGGATAAAGCCATTTTCTTCGTACATCCATAGTTATCTGCTCTCTCCTTTTGTTTGTTTTATGTATTTCTGCCCTCCTTGTTTTAAGTGTTCTTACTAGATTTCTTTTTTCTTTGACTGTTTCTAATATTTTTATATTATATATATACATTATGAAAAAAAGGTAAAGATGGTGTTGGGTGCTCAGTAATAACCACTAAATAGAAAATATCTTAATTCTACAACGGATGTCCGGAGAATTATGCGTCGTATTTCAGAAACAGAATAATCACCGTCGAAAATGATCTTCAGAGTATGTCATCCATTAATTTCGCTTTTGCTCTTAGAATAAAAGATCATCTCATTAAGTCAATCGCTAAATGACTTCTAAAGTTGGTCAGTTGTGATGAGAAATGTATATATCAAAGAAGGAAAAAAGAGTTAGATGCTAGTTCTATTATATACGTGCATCGGTTAAGAGTGGGCTGGATAAATTTAATTTCCCCATTTCATCATCTTCTTCCCAGGAGTAGTAATGACGGACGCTACCTACTAGAAGAGTAATTTTACCTGACATCGTTCGTGTTTACAAGGAAAAACTCTGTTTGGAAATAAACTACGAAATTCTAGCAGAACGAAAAACTTAACACACACACACACAGAAATCTAAAAACCAACAAAAATGTTACCTACTTCGTGTATGTTAATATTAAATAAGTAATAGTAGTAGTATTGGAGAGATGAGAAGAGAGAAACGAGTCGATAATAAAAGGCGAGATTAACAAAGACAGACGCGAAGAAGAAATAATAGATTTTATTCCGAACACGTATCATTCTAGCTATACAGAGTTTTCAAACAACTCCTCCGATAATATTCTAGCGATGTGACTGCGTGTGATATGTGGATAGAGTAACTTTTACTTCTTGCTTAAGCTGTTTCGGTTGTTGCGATAATAATAATTAATAATAATAATAATAATAATAATAATAATAATAATAATAATATTTCGAACCGCAAATTGCCATTTTTAACTCGGCAATTTACTTCCAGGCTACGGATGCTGCATAACGCGATGAACGTTGACAGCTCTTCGCTACCTCAGTTGACATTTTCTGAAGCCCAGAGGCTTCGGCCAGTTTTTATTCGCAACGGTCTCATTAATCCGACCTGCTGATGCTGTTGCTGCTTTAATGAAATCTAGAAGAACGATGTTTTGAATTATGTATATATACATACATACATATATGTATATATATATATATATATATATATATATATATATATATATAATGTATGTATTACGACTGAAAATATAACGACTTCGTACAACGTCCTGGGAATTACAATCCAATTTAAAACGTACATTTTCCTTTTAGCGCTATTATTTTTCGACTTATTTTTTCAAAGTGGAAATACGAATTTCCGGATTTTCATACGTTCGACGTTGTTTAGAATTTTGCCGGTTCGTCGTAATACGATTTAAAATATTCTTGTTCGCGGATATCTAAAAGTCGAATAACTGTCGAACAATTTTAACAGATAATCTAAACCAATAATAATAATATTTGAAACGTATGTAATGTATATAGTTGGTTTGATCAATATCATCATCATCCCATCGTGACTATTGAACATTCTCTTTTTTTTTGCGCACAACATTTCAAGGCACCACGTTATCCGCCGTAGGGCGCCGACGGCTTATTCGTGATAATTGACAGTTACGTAATTAGGAAAAACTTTGTAAACTTTGTTACATCTCGCGATCTAACTTTATATCTAGTTGATTTAGGTGTTTTCTAGAGATCAATTTCATTCATTCGACCATGACGGTAGTGATTAATCTCTCGATATTTCGATCAATTTCCACGAGATATCGCTAGTAGTGTTTTTTAGTATGTACAGACTAGTCGTAGAGAATCTATTGGAAGTGATTGTCGTTATTGTATTCCTACGATATACGAAGATGCGTTAAAACGTTTTCCAATGACGTTTCGTTATCTGATGAGCGTAACTTTGATTTCGATTTAAATTTCCACGTTTTCTTAAATCTATTTCAAATATTCGGAACTGGTTTGAAAACTTTAATCGCGAACACTCTGTCAACATCGGAATACGATCGATTGGATTTTGAATTTTGTTTTAAAATATTCGATAGAATTTACTCGATTTTTTATTTCGCTCGATGCGGATTCCCAGTACAACTGACGAGATAATACGGAAATTGTGTTATTCAATACGAATATTCGAGAATGCTAATATATTCAACTTTTTCCAATCGTTAATTCGTTATTTTAATTTAGAAATTAAATAAAATAAAAAATTACTTTATATATATTATATATATATATATATATATATATATATATATATATATATATATATATATACATATGTATACATACGGTGTAGAAAATATTTTTATTTTATTTAATTTTTAAATTTAAAATACGTATCACCGATGAACATTACAGAAATACCTTCTGATACTTCCGTAGTTTTTTTAATAATTCTTCGCGTTCTTTACTTGATCGATCCTACTAACCGTTTGATCGATTTTTCTTTACGAGAAATTTATTTAAAATAACGACGGATATCCTAATTAGGTCTTGTTCGATCATCCCGATTAATAAGCGTACGAATTTTTCATTTCTACATCCTTCTTATTAGCCCTGTGCTTAAACCGAGTATACTTTCCGTATCAGATCCCGCGCATAGCGAGCAAATTTTTTTAAATATCTTATTTAGTATCTTGTTTAGAGTGTCGGAGGAATATTGTACACGTCTTTCTTACACATCGTCGACGACACTGGGAGTTGTTATTTTCAAATATGTAAATCATAAACCGGACTAAGAGCCATTCCATTAGCGATTTCTTTTTCTCGAGGCTTGGCGAAAACATACCGAGTTGATTTCCATATTTTCGAATGTGCGACGTGGCAAAGTAGTTTATCCTTTATTTACACGGCTCGATAACCATCTGGATATTAGGTAAAAACTTTAACGACAGTAGATTTTTAAAGGTCCATTAGTAAGTTTACTCATTAATTAATCAATTAATCGATTAATGTTATTATCTAATATCCATCTTATATTTAATGTATCGAAATTTGGTATTTATTTCGTTGGAAACTACTTTCATCTAAATACTGTGACGTAGCTGTCAGACGACTCGAAATCGTATCAGCTGTTAAAGAATGTATACTCTTTTTTTTATGCGTGCTGTAGTTTAAGTAATTAAATGACGAATGAAACAAATACATACATATGTAATATGTATATTAATTTGAAAAGTTTCTAACATAGTGATTTAAAAAAGTAAATAAACAACTAAAAACGATCTAATTATTTTTTAAATATTTATACTGAATTACTGTTTACGTATAAATTTTATACTGTCGATTGCTTATCGTGTTGTTTGTCGCACTAGCTATCAAATTATTTTCAAATATTGTATTATTGATAAAATTTTCGTAAATTAAGTAATATTTTTAACATTTTATATTTTTATAAATTTGTATATATATATATTTATATTTTTTATATTCGTTTGATAACGGCTTAACACAGTCGAAAAGCTTTTTATGATTTTTCATAAAGAAAAGAAAAATAGTGATTTTAACTACATTTTTGTTGTTTATTTTTTATATGTATATTATACAATATAGTACGATATAATAATAATAATAATAATAATAATAATAATAATAATAATAATAATAATAATAATAATAATAATAATAATAATAATAATAATAATAATAATAATAATAATAATAATAATAATAATAATAATAATAATAATAATAATAATAATAATAATAATAATAATAATAATAATAATAATAATAATAATAATAATTCAATTCAATTCAATTCAATTCAATTTATTGCTTCAATCAAATATGTTTACAAACAGCATGTATATATACATATAATCGTAATAAACAATAATGGTAGTAAACCATGCTTATGTAGTAAAAATAAATGGAAGCAAACCTCGGCTATGCGCATGAATGCGCGAGCGCCAGGTGTTTATTCTATACTGAAAATTAATGTTGTACGAGGTTACTCGAAGAAGAAGAAACTTAAACAATATCTAACATAAAAAACATAAAATTCTATAATAATAAAAAAAAAAAAAAAACTTCTGTAACTATAAAAGGACAATGTAGTATAGATAAATAGATTAAGAATTAAAAGTAGAGGTAAAACTATAACAAAAACGTTTTAATTTAAAAATTAATGATTAAAAATTAAAAATAAATTATTCCTATTGACGCTTACTGTGTGCGGCGGTAGTAAGGAAAATAACTTAAAAGCTGCATTGCTATATAGAAGTAAGTAAAACAAAGTAAATAACATAAAAACAAAAAAACAACAAAAACAAAAAAAAAACAAACGCAAATAAAAATTCAAAATCGACGGTTAAACTGCATTTTTAGTTTAGTATCCTGAGAAGTCCTTATTTAAAATGTAAGAAACCAACGTTTTGCGCCGACGACGCTTATAGTTCATTAAATATTGCTTCATAGTTTCGGGGATTAAATTATAGGCTACAGCACCAACATAAACGGCCTGCATGCGACAGTGAGTCTTATTAAAATTTGGTACTTTTGCTCTCTCAGCGCCAGAAGTTCTTGTTATCCCACTTGCGATTTGTATATTGAAATAATTCTTATGTTTTACTACAAAATCCAAAATATTGAGTACATACAGTTGATGTACACTTAAGAGTGGTTTATTTGGATCATTGCTAAATATATTCTTCATAACTGAATTCTGTAGTGAAAACAATGGTTTCTGAAGATATTCAGCTGCCCCGCCCCAATGGACAATACCATATGTCAAGACGGGTTGGTATAAAGCTATGTATAGTCGAGACAAGTGCTTTGCAGAAAAGTATTGTTTTAAATAATAAAATAGATAATTTAACTTTCTTACTTTACTTACAATATGATTTAAATGTTTATTCCACGTTAATTTAGAATCGAATAAAATTCCTAAATATTTAACTTCGTACACTCTCTCTATTATAAGTTGATTTGTTAGATAGATTTTCATATTCTCAAATAAGTTAGGTGCTTGTTGACTATATATTATATATTTAGTTTTCTCGCGGTTCACTACTAGACGATTATGTGTCAACCATCTTGTGATCCGATCAACATTCTGCTGCGTCAGTTCTTGTAGGGTATCCGCGAAGCGAGAACTAACAACTAATACAGCATCATCGGCATAACTAAAAATTTTACCCGAAACATCCAGGTTACATAAATCATTTATATATATCAAGAACAAGTATGGTCCTAATATACTGCCTTGTGGTACTCCCGAATTTGAAACATTCATTCGACTAAACGTCTCGTTGATCTTAGTAACGTAATTTCTGTCTTTGAGATAGGACTGGAACCAGCGAAGACTATTATCCCTAAATCCACAAGCGTACAATTTTTTAAATAATATATAGTGGTCTATGACATCAAAAGCCTTACGCAGATCAAAATACACAGCTGCCGTGGATCGACCGTCTTCTAAGTTTTGTGCAATGTATGAAATGTGATTAAAAAGAGCATCGTCAGTTCCTTTTCCTGGTAAAAAACCGTATTGATTAACACTAAAAAATCTTGATTTTAAAAGAAACTGCAGCATAACCTTCTTCACACACTTTTCAAATATTTTAGATATAGTTGAAAGAATACATATTGGCCTATAATTTGAAATGTCTGTTTTATCGCCATTTTTATAAATCGGTGTTATTAATCCTAATTTCAATATCTGAGGGAATACACCAGCCATCATCGATTCATTAAACAAATAAGTTAACGGCTGTAGAAAGAAGTGAATATTATCTTTAATTATTAAGATAGATATTTTATCGATACCAAATGAAGATTTATTCGGTAACGAAAGAATTGCGTTTTTAACATCATCAGAGGAAAAGTTTAAAAATACAAAGGATTTGGTACTAAAATCTAAGTGGTCATTATAAGTTTGTTCTATAACAGCATCTGTACTTAATAATTCCAATACACTAGTTTTAAAAAATTCATTAAAATTATTAGATATAAGTTCCTCATTTCCATCAACAGGTACCTTAACCCCATTTTGAGCTATTTCCTTGATTTTCGCGTTCTGTTTCCCCATCACCTTGTTAACTATAGCCCAATATTGTTTTTGTTTTGCTTCACATTTATTTAATAAGTTAGAATAGAAAGTAGTTTTTGCTTTCCTAACAGCTTTTTGGACAGCTTTAGAAGAGTTAATATATCTATCATACAAATTCATATTTTTAGTATCTTTTTTATAAAGTTTATATAAATCATTTTTAATTCGAGTTAATCGTATTACTTCATTTGTTATCCAATTTGTTCTCTTACGGTAAAGTTTACACGATTTTTTTGGGATCTTACTTTGATTTAAGATTTCGGTTAAGTTAGAAATGAACCATTCAAACTTTTCGTTTACATTTGCTGGACTGGTGTAGAGGTACGATATATCAAAAGAAGTCAGCAAGTTTTTGAAAAGTAGCTTATCAAGAAAATAATTTAGATTGCTAACAGGAAGGCGACAAACATTGCTTAATGAAAACTCAGCAGAAAGCGCGTTATGATCAGAAAAGCCAACATCAATAACTTCACACGCAACATCAAACTTTACTGTGTCATTTTCTAGTCCACGGATAAACAAATGATCCAAACATGATTTATAGTGTTTAAAAGGTCGATGATAGGTAGCTTGATTTACTATCGATGAAAATCCATAAGAATACATGAAATCTAAATACATATTTCCTTCATAATGTTCTAAAATATCGATATTTATATCACCTGTGAGAACTACTAGGTGATTTCCTGAAAGCTTTATTAGTTTCTTCAAATCATCCAAAAAGTCTGAATAAGTGTGACTACAATAGCGGTATAGGCCACAAAAAATTATAGATTTGTTGTTTTCCAATTTTAGTTCTATTTGTACTACATTACATGAAGATAATAAAAACTCTGTACTTGAATAACGAATACCATCTTTTATATAGATAATGACACCTCCCGATCGTTCATTGTTATTACATTGTACTTGTAAAGTAAAACCAGAGAGATGATATCGATAGACTTCATATTCATATATCCATATCTCTGTTAGGATAATTATATCGTACACTGTATTCTGCTGGTGTAAAAATGTTAGTAAGTCGTCGTAGTGTTTACGTAGGCTTCTTACATTTAACGTTAGACTTTTAATTGTGTTCACAATCATGGACTGGCAATGAGATAATTAAAATTTCGAAAGAGTAAACTATACTACTAACTCTACAGTAAGCGCCAATATACACCACTACGTATAATATATATACAAACACACAAACATACATTTGCGGGACAATACAAATATTGAGATGTGTATACAAAGCTAGCAGTCATACCTCACTTACACTCTCACACGACTTCTTAATCAGAATATTAATATCGGTTTCGTTTACTATTAACTGTATCGGATATTTATCGTCTTTCCGTGCGAACGTCCTGCCGTCTCTACACCAGACATATTTAAAACCGTGATCTCTCAGCTTCTTCGCTGCAGCAAACAATTTAGAATTTTCGGCGGTTAGATGTTCGTTCAAATATATTTTTTCCCTCGGCGTACTGGTAAAACCTAAATGTTCGTGGAATAATCTCGGGTTATTTTTATTCTTTAATAGGTTTATTTTGTCTGTTCTTCTACAAAAACGAACGACGATATTCGGATGTTTCTGCCTCGGTGATTTCCGTAATCGATGACAAACGTCAATATCCTTATCAGCAACGTCAACACCAGCTAAAATTCCGATTTTCTGTACTACCTTAATTATATCTTCGTTAGTAGTGGTTGGTACGTTACTTATAATTATATTGTTACGTCTCGAATACTGTTCGAGACCTGACAATCGGCCTTTCAAATCAGCATTTTCGGCCTTTAATTCCGTATTTTCTCTTATCAGTGTCTCTATCTTCAATAAGGCATTCCCGAGATTACTATTAATATCTTCCACACTAGATAGTAGAGTACTATACTTTTCATTTAGTTTCCCCAACTCACGTCTAATCGAATCCAACATGGAATTATCTGTGTCTGACTTATCCGAAGTTGTTGAACTTGATCTAGCACGACTACGACAAGCCTGGCAATTCCATTGTTCTTTTTTAGAGGATGACTTCCCCTTCCACGTTTTTGCCACAATGCCACTACATTCATCAAAATGTAACTTTCTCTTACATTTACCACACGTGACGAAATCACCATCTTTGGGCAAAGAGGTTGAGCATTTAGAGCATTTATTATTCATTATACAATCAAAATTGATCTTACCAGAAATACCGCTGATAAAAATATCACTGATAAATAAATCCTGATCGAAAATATCACTGATGAACACACGCGTAAATTTATAAGGAAGCGAACAGAACGAACAACCTTCTCCGAGCAACACAATAAATAATAATAATAATAATAATGTTTAACACTTTAGAAGTAGATGGTAAACTAATTTTTGAAACAAACATTAAGTGATACAAAATTGAAAGTGAAATTTCGGAGACAGAACTATGGCATGTGTTCAAAATTGAAACAGGCGTGAGACAAAGAGACGGATTATCTCCGTTATGGTTTGACTGCGGTTTTAGAAAACATTATAAGGGAATGACGGGGAAAAATTTAAAAAATGATTCGAAATACGTAGAAAAAAGGTTAACATAGAAGTTTTGATTGTATACCATTCGCGGATGACTTGGCGATTTTATCATGCCGTAGAACAAATATCCTTAAAGAGGTGGCAGAGACGGCGGAATTAAGAATTTGAAAAAAACAGAATATACGATGTAAAAAATACTTCTACGTTCAGCAAATATTGATATATTAACAAAGTCAACATATTCAAAAACTAAGGAGAGTTTATACAAATAAACGCGTTAGGTTAAAAACGGCTAACCAGGAAAGAACAAAACGAATATATTTATATAATAAAAAATCGATGTCGGTAAAATCAAAATTATAAGGCGGTGATTAAACTGGAAAGACTATATGTGTCGAAATGTTTAGCAATGAATGTAAGTGAAGAGCTGGAACAAATCAAAATGAAGGAAAGGAAAGTAGTATACAAAATTCTAGAACCGAGATACGATCGAGAAACGTAAATAAGAGTAATAAGGAAATATACTTGAAGACATTATAATCACAATGAAAAAAAGATTATTACGGTCACTTAAAAACCAACGGTAACGATTAACAAGAAGAATTTTGGAATACTTCTGTATAAAAACGCTATAAAGCAAATTTCCTCCGGGAAGTTAAGAAAGTTATCGAGCAAATTAACGGCACTGAAGAAGACATTACGAATAGAGGAGCCGGTTCAGAAGCAAAGTTAACAATTTCCAGAGTATCGAAGTGAAGAAGAAAACTAGTGTTAAGTGGCAAAACAATAAATAAATACTGGATTGAAAGGAAGAGAAGCCGTCATGAGATATTTTACATAGTCCATAGGTTGGCCAATTCGATGGAACAATAATAATAATAATAATAATAACGGTCACTGCCGAGTTAAAGACTTTAAACATCCGATATCGTTTTTTTGTTTTTTTTTAGGTGTCGCGTAGCACAAATTATGTTAGAAGCATCGAAACTATTTTAATTAAATGAAGAAATATATTTGCTATTTTTGAAAACTGACTGGTTTTTTCAACTTCCATCGGATTATCAGAGAGTGCCGTGTGAATTGAAATATTGCCATCAGGATGGTGTTTCTGAAGTGACCTACACTATTATATAAAAAATATCGAAGCCGAATATAATACGATTGTTTATCGACAAAAGACGAGATTAACTCGGCGGGAAACGTTCAAAATGGTCGCCAACGATGTTTTTATTAGCGCAGTTTAACGAAATGGCGCAGAAGCAAGGGATTTTATGATCTAGATTTTTAATATCTTATAAACATATACATTTTTATACTATAATCATATCAAGAAATGCCTCAATCTATTCGCTCCTGGATGAAAGCTTTTCAACGTCTTCTAAATATAAGTATATACACATTCGCACAAATGCACTTTATACGTTAGGTATACGTTAAATATTATAACGGAGGAGTTTAATGATCTTAGTGGAGAAAATAAACGTGAAATGTAGACTTTCAGTGACGTAATATTCCTTTACTCTGAAACGTGACTCGAAGTGTATACTATCTACTCATTGACAAAATTGCATTCTATATTTCGGGGCGAAACAGAAAATGAACAATAAAAAATACTATTTTTCGCGAATAATAACACTTTATTTTTTTATGTATATATATATATATATATATATATATATATATATATATATATATATATATATATATATATATACTTACAAACAAACTTTACTTTTTATATTTCTTTTAGCTTTAAACGAAAACTTATACAATCCTTTCGCATATAAAACAGTTAGTTTTGCCGTTATTTTTCATATCTCTTTATATCGCACTAAGACCCTACCACGACGAATTTTTCAATATACATACATACATATATATATATATATATATATATATATATATATATATATATATATATATATATATATATATATATATGCTGATGGGAGTACTGTAATATAGGCGTCTTATTTATTTCGCATCGTTCGTACTACACGTAGGGAAATACCTACGAAGCCTAAAAAAAACTGAATCGTTCTTAGATAAATTTTTCCACGCATACAACGCATCGAACGTAAAAATAAGCAAACATACACGTTGTAGACGTCATCGACGTGTATTTTAGTTTTTTTTTTTTTTTTTTTTATATTCGCTAGATGAAAAAATTACAGCGCTTATTCGGGATTTTTCACGTTTTTCCTCGGGAAATTGCTGAAAATCTTTTACCGTGAGCTACATGTTCTGGTTACAGCTCGAATTCCTGCTCTGAATTACAAGTGCAAAAATTCTTTTACACTATATATATATATATATATATATATATATATATATATATATATATATATATATATATATATATATATATAAGTATATATATAGTAAACTACGACGAGGAGTAATGACTGAGAAATATATCGGAGAGTGGGAATTGGGAAATCGAATAGACTTGAGAAAACTGGAAAATTTCTTTTTTCCTCATTTTTTAATGTTGACAAGATCAAATCCATCGTAAGCTTCCTACGATTCGTACGCCGTAGAAATAATCGAGTAATATAATATAGTGCACGAATTATGGTCATGATTATTATGGTTATTATTAGTAATAATTTTTTTTTTCTATTTCCCTCTAATCCGGAATTTAAATAATCATCTACTGGATTTTATGTTGGTATCAGGAGATGGTGGTTTTGCCCATTATCCAACCGCCTTAGAGTAGTATTACAGTTTAAGCCAGATCTATCATTCTTTTCCGTTTTAGTCTTTTAGGTATTTCATCATTAAGTAGATTAGCTGCCAATGGATTTGGATGATGTTGTATTCGTGATCAGTATCTATGGATTGCCGATTTAATTTCTTCAGCGACATATTTTACATGTAGGTTGGTGTGTAATGTCCTGTTGGAGACGTACCATGGAGCAGCAACTATCAACCGTAGTATTTTATTCTGCCTGCGCTGGATTCGTTCCACGTTAGTTTAGTAAGCACATCCCCATAGTTCTGCTGCATACAACCATATCGGCTTCGATATAGCTTTATACAATATTAACTTATTATTTATATTCAATTGCGAACGAGGTCCTAACAGCCAATACAATTGTTTCATCTTAAGTTCTAGCTCGATATTCTTGGCTTTTATATGTTTCGCCCAGGTTAATGTTTGATCCAAACGAACACCGAGATATTTAGTAGACTCGCTTTGAATTAGTAACTTTGAATTTATCGTAACCTTATATTCATCACGCGCAATACGTCGTTTAGTGAATATGATGTGATTGCATTTTCGCTCATTGATAACGATTTTCCATTTATCCGACCATTCAATTATATTGTTAATAGCCTTTTGAAAACGTGCTGAGTGCATATTTTAGGACATCGATGAGATGACATCACTACCGTATCATCTGCAAATGTAGCTACAAATACGGTTTCACTTACAGGTATATCATACAACGAGTAAAGAAGAGGCCCAAGCACGCTCCCCTGCGGAACACCTGCCTGAATTTTGCGCATCGATGATTGTTTAACGTTTATTGCAACTCGAAAATATCGTTCATCCAAATATGATTTGATAATGTTGTAATATTGATCAGGCAAGGTCTTTTTACATTTGTAAAGTAGCCCTGGATGCCGGACGCGATCAAACGTCTGCTGAATATCCAAAAATACTGCACAGCATATTTCTTTATTTTCGAAGCTCTCTTCAATTTTCTTCACCACTCTGTGAACTTGTTGTACCGTCGAGTGCCCAGTTCGAAAACCAAATTGATGATTTGGAATTATTTTATCGTTGTCTATTATCTTTTTTATCCTTTTTTGTAATATTTTTTCAAAAACTTTAGACAGGATTGGAAGTAAAGAAATTGGTCGATAGGATGTTACTTGTTGGGGGGGTTTTCCAGGTTTTTGAATCATAATTATAATTTCCATAATACTGGAACATATTGTAGTTTCATGATTGCGTTAAAAATGTACGTCAATAATACTATTGATTTTATCGGTTAGTTCTTTTACAATTCGACTGGTAATTAAATCGTAACCAGGAGCTTTCTCGTTGCTCAATTTCATGATTGTGGATTTAACTTCCGCCGGAGAGAAAAACTTGATTGTCGTTGTTCTTGAAGATTGATTTAAGTACTCACGAACTACATTTTCAACCTTTGATCGGTTGTTATTTGGTTTAAAAGTTTCGGCCAAATGCATGGAAAATAGCTCAGCTTTAGCATAATCATCTGTAGTTATAATCATTCATTTTTGAAGGTTCACTTCTTGTTGTCGGTTTTTTTAGATATTTGACGGATTTCCACAGCGAATAATTTCCAACCTTTGAGGGTGAGAGATTGGTTACATATTATTTAAATGTATCATTTTTGAAATTATGAAGCAAGGTTTTCAGTTTTCTTGTTTGGTGATTTAACGCTGTTTTATCGCGCGGATTTCTCGTTCTCATCCACTGTCTTCTTAGTTGTCTCTTTGTTGTTACTTGTTTGCGAACATAATCCGAGTAAACTGTAGTAACATTTATTGTACTTTTGATCAAAGGAGTCCTTTCAGACACTGCGTTTATTATTTGATTAGTGAATAAGTTAACACTATTGTCAATATCTTCATTCATTTTAAGTGAAATGCAAAGATTTTGACATTCTTCTAATATATTCCTGAACATTTCCCAGTTTGTAAACTTGTTAGATAACGCAGATCTTCTTTCTTTCATTTGAATCTGTTCACTAACTTTTAATGTAACAACTGAGTGGTCAGAAGATAGTGATGAAGAAAACAAATCGGAAATTTTGTTTCTGTTTGTTGGTCAATATGTTGGTAAGCCTCCCGACAATATCACATTTGGTTGAGTCTATAACCATTTTAAGGTTTCTACCTCTAGCAGTTATTAAGCGAGATCCTGATAATGTATTTTTCGCATTGAAATCTCCTCTATGATGAATCGACTTCCCATCTCTTTTAAAAAGTGTATGAATTGTTGTTGGCTTATAAAGTACTTCGGGGGACAGTAAACCGTTATTTAAGATATTATTACTCTGCCTAATTGTTACTCTGGTAGATTGCAAATGGTTCTTTTGATAGTTTTCCATAACTACATGTGGAATACACTGCTTTATAATTAGAGCCGTCCCAGCATGAGCTTTTTTGTCCGGATGTAATGTCCAATAGATGTAGTTTGGAATCTTGATGTAACTTTTGTCTGTAAAACGGGCTTCAGAAATTAACACTATGTCAATATCTTTTTCATTGAGATAAAATTCTAATTCCAGTCTATGTTACAGCATCCCCCATTTGCATTCCAGAGTGCTATGTTGAGTTGATTGTTGAAACATGTTTTGTAAATCATTTTTTGTTGATAAGAGCAGTCATGATTGTAGAGATTAGATTATTTATCATTGTGCTTTGCTTCTGAATCATGTCTTTGAATAATGATTTTATTTCTACGAGAAAAGCATTTAGGCTTTGTTGGATATCTGTAGGAGATGAAGAGTTGTGAACGTTTGAGGAGGTGGCTTCTGCATATGATAATTTTTGTACGGCCTCTGGTTAATTTGTAGAACAATTTGTATTTGATTCGGTGGAAACTGTAGTGCTGGTTTATTTAATGATTTAAGTGATCCTAAGTTATTATTTCAACGGATTTGTTGGAGCTGTTTATATAATTCGCAACCTTTGTAATTTGGTTAGATTTTTTTTTTTTTTTCAGTGACAAGCAGAAGACGAAATATGGTTTATACCGAGAGTGGAGTACGGGTAAAACATTTAGAATTTGAAAGAAGAGAGATGATACTATTTCAGGGGTAACACCTTAGTCTTTGGATAAAAATTCTAACCGCATGTTACCATTGAGAACTTATCGGTGTGTAGGGCTTTTACAGCGGTTAGACAGTCGTAGGAACTTTTAGTAGGTAGTTTCTCATGTTTCTCATCTACATCCTATCGTCCTAATATTCTGTCACTGCTAAAATTGTCAGACTTTTCAGCAGTAGTTATTCTATTGGAATTTAAATCTATCATGGACTTACAATAATAGGAAACTGTTTACGTTAAAGATTCTCGAAAGGGTCGTGTTTGAATCAGTGTTCGGAAAACGAATGCTTCTATTAAGTCACCCATTTTCTCGCTAATCATCTTCTTGTGACGATAGGAACGTTAGAATTGGTTTATATATCTATGTAAATTAGATTGCCCATTATTTAGTAATAATAAACATGTCTGACTAAAGTTTTAAATAACTTTCATACCCGCAAGCTGTAAACATGTTATAAATGTAGGTACTTACATAAACATATATATGTGGGTTAGGCAATTGTATTTTCATTATGTACTATACGGTTTAATGTAAATTGTATTCCTACCGATACCACTTACGTATGTAAATGAGGTGAAATGCATCCCGAATTCGCGCCCTGTTACGAAAATTATTTCGCGATTGTTATAATTTTATAGCGTTTCCTTCTTACAGAGATGTGGCTGTATTATTATTATTATTTTGAAGCACGTGTAATGTAGTGTTTTTTTTTTTTAATTAAAATAAACGACAAAAAAATAGTTAAAATCACTAAAAATTTTTGTTTATGAAAACTCACGAAGCTTTTCGGCTATTAGACCATTATCGAGTAAATACTCAAAAATAAAAAATATAAAATGAAAAAATTTAAGATTACAATTCACAAAAATCAGCAAAATGAACGGTATTAATAAAACAATCTGGCAGTGAATTAGTGTTCTTCATTTTACTGATTTTTGTGAATTGTAATCTTAAATTAATTTTTTCATTTTATAATTTTTAATTTTAAATATTCACTTAATAATGACCTAACAGCCGAGAAGCTTTGTAATTTTTCGTTAAGAAAATTTTTAGTGATTTTAACTATTTTTTTGTTTATTACTATTATTATTATTATTATTATAAACATAAGCATAAGGTATGGGAAACATTAGTCTTAGACAACTGATAAAAATCATTAAATTAACGAATGAAAAATAAATTGTGTAGAATTTACTCAAGCTGTCTCATTCCGATGTTAATTCGATGATCACATTTAAATTAATTTATATAGTTTAAATTATGTTCTTCTTTGCTATTTTTTATCATTAATTTTTCTAATATTTCACGTTCGCTTTGTATATTATTTAAATTAATTTTTATTTTCTTTATTGTTCGGGTAAACGTGTATTATTAGACTTATTGAATTATAATATTACCTAGTACTCGCGCATACATAACCGCTGTTTTTTTCTACGCTAATGAAACTTATTAATTAGTTCGCCTTCAAATTAAGCGAACAAATTTTCTAGACAGTAGGCAATTTGGGTTTACGCAAGGCCTGTCAACTGAACACGCAGTAAACTATGTAATACACAATATCCAAAAAAATCTCAAATGTAAAAATAAGGTAATCATTATAACGGTGGACATAAAAGGAGCCTTTGACAATTGCTGGTACCCCGCTCTGTTTAATTCTCTAGAGATATTACTAGTTGAAAATGAAAGATTATTGAATATCATCTATCATTACATAAGTAACAGGAAGATCTCTTTACAAGTAGGTAATGTGTCTGCAGGAAAAGAAACCAATATAGGCTGTCCACAGGGTAGTGTTCTGGGTCCACTATTCTGGAACATACTTTTTAATGGAGCCTTGAAATTATGCTATAATAAAAATGTAAAACTCTGTGCATATGCAGATGATCTCATTTTTATAATTTCAGGAAGCTCAAAAGTGGAATTAGAAAATATAGCGAATGATACCTTAATAAAATTAGGAAATTGGTGAGATAGTGTCAAACTAAAATTGTCAATTGAAAAAAGTTTTGTCACACTTTTCACAAATTCATTTAAATTGAAAAGAAACAACATTAAAGTAAGATTCAAGAACTCTATTCTTAAGGTAGTTGAATACTTTAAATATTTAGGTATTATCATAGATAACAAATTAACTTTCAAATACCATCTTGATAACATAATATTGAAAATGGATACCAAATACTGCAAAATGTTACGAGCCTGTCAAAATAAATGGGGCTTGAGTTACAAGTACAGAATTGTATTATACAAATCACTGATTGAAAACACTGTAGCATACTGCTCCACCATCCTACTGAACCGGCTAAAAGTTAAAACAGTAAAGAAAAAACTTTTTGGTATGCAAAGAAAATATCTAATAAACGCTTGCAGAGGATATAAAACAATTTCACACAGCTCATCTGTAGTTATTGCTAATGTACTTCCTGTCGATCTTCTTATGCTCAGAAGGGCAGTCATGTTTGCCATAAAAAACGTGGACTTCTTTCCATATCTTAATGAGCAGTTAATAGAAGAAACAAATGCCATAATTTCAAAATTCAACCTAAATTCTCGCAGTGAAACCAGAACTCAATATATCTATACCCTGAAAGCTATAAAACGACACTACTTAGAAATTTGGCAAAAAATATGGGATTTCAACACTACCCAATTATTAACGGGGCATGGAAAACTTGGGTCTTATTTATTTCTTCTTAAGTTAAGTAATGATGACAAGTATGAATGCGGCGCAGTAGAAACTGCGAACCATGTACTATTTGTATGCTCCACTATGGACCATTTAAGATTTTACAATAAAAATAATTTTAACCTACAAGACAAATACACTGCTTGACAATTACAATTATTCGCATTTAATGTAATGCATAAGAAATTCCATGGTCACTGAAGTTTTTGCGTTGTGAATCCGTGATAAAACGTTTACAGTAATATGTATAACGAGTGTATTTCTGCACGCGTACATGTATGTACGAGGGTGTTTGTGTGAAATTTATGCATATAATGTTTAAGTTCTGTATATGTATATGTGTATGTATGTGTCATTATGGATAATTCGTACATTTATGCATCTAGTATATCTAAGTTATAATTTTAATTATTAACTAGTATAAGAAGTTATAAGGGAATACATGTATACTATGACTGTGAGTGAAACTGACGCACAGCCCGCGCAAATGCGAATGTAAAAGTGGTTACTATATTATTGTTAACTATAGAGCATTGTAAAGGGGAGCAGTACACTGATTAAGCCTAAGCGGTGGTGCAGTGTATCGCTCCTCTGTAAATGCAACAAGTTGTACATTATTAATTTGCATAATAAAGTATTAATAAAAAAATAAAATAAAAATTAGTTCGCCCTTGTTTATTTGCTATTGAACTGAATACTGTAATAAAATTTTATTCGATCTAATTCGATTATTATTAATCATTACTGTTAAATAGTTCTTATTGTAAAGTTAATATTTGTTTAAAAGAAATAAAACTGAGTAAAAACAATTTCCAAAGGATGACTGATTAATTTCGCTAAATATTTTTATTTTATTTATTATTATTCAATATGTATATAAGATGCGCTTCTTATATTTCTAGTTAAAATATCTATTAGTTTCATTTAAATAAATAAATATATATATATATATTATAATGTTTGCTTTTGATATCGGTAATTTTTCCCTATATGCCGAAATTAAATATATAAACGAGTATATAACGTCGTCTTCATACTCAGTAACTTAATTACAATAAATTACTGGCTATCCTAACTTCTATTATAATGAATCTGACAACTTCTTTCTCCATCTGTTCCATGACGTAATAGTATCCATCTATGGAATCGATGGTCTGCCTTTACTCATTTGAATCTGTTCAACTAACATCGATTTATCAATACTATTATTACTGTTTCGTGTGATATGCCCAATTATATTTTATAAAGTTTTGTTGACATAATAAAGTAAACGAAAAAAAAAAGCGAGACTGAAAAGTGAAGCATCTACAAGATAAGATACTGCGGTTTATGTCGCTTTAGACGCTGTATATCTTTCTGCAGAAACTGAACTTCAGCTGGATCCCTTGTACTGTTGGACACTGTTCTTGTGGGCAATTTCAAAGTCTTTGATCGACCATCGTTACGAGAGTAGCACGCATTAATGATAGCTCGAAGAATAATATTTCGTTGAAATCGCACTTTATTATAATTGATTCTTTTTGTATATCCCTATAATGGTACATCATATGTCCATGTGGACTCGATAATTTATTGGTGTAGAGGGGTTTGCAGTGGACGCCGAGAGTGGAATTTCTACCAATCAGTCAGTATAACTCAGATATACTTTTTTTTAAAGTGAAACTTCTATTGGTGTGGTTTATGTGGGTAGTTAACCCGCAATACGAGCGAGCGGAAATAACAGAGATATATATGTATATATATATATACAAACACGCGCCTATCAAACCACGTTTTGTTCCGTTAGGTGTGACAACGAAGTAACGGATGTACCACACTACCAATACCCGTCTTCAAACCACGTTTGTACACATAGGTAGGCTTATTCTTATATATATATTTATATATATATATATATGTGTGTGTGTGTATACACACCCGTAAAAATTAAAAAAAATTCTGTATTGAATTTAGTAAAAATGTCTTTAAGTTTCATTTCTTTTCTGCGTTCCGAGGCACAGATGTTTTTTTACGCCATGATGTTTTTGCCAGAATCATAATGTGAAATTAGTTTATCGTTTAAATAGATTCTATAGGTGGAATCCGTATGCCCAAGCGCAAATTTTTTTTTTAATTCCTCACGTACCTCTCTGCTCTAAATATGCAATTATATTAAAGTTTTCTAATAGTATATATATAAGTATATTATAAGTGCATAATTGCTTTTATGTACTCGTAACCTTTAAATGCGTTCTATAGTGCTCTCGTAAGTCGTATTATTACTCATCGCATGTCGGACGTGATCCTTTTACCGATCACTTTCTATCATTCGATTTAGTTATTCATATTCGACTAAAAATACTTCTTCAACCTCATCTTCCGATTGTTAACGTCGTACGAACGCCATTAGGATAATCGTCTTATTCAAATTTAGATTTTTTTTTTCAGCGTAAGTTTCCAGAGGTTATTGTCACCTGGGTTTAAGTTTAAAAAAATTCTATTCCAACCATCATTAAGTAATACAGACTTTACTGCGCAGTTAAGGATATTGTAAAACGATTTGTACATCCGAGAATTAGTGGCGTTCTTATTCTTCTGAAACAGTCTTCGATAACGATTTTCTAATACGTGGAATGCAGCGCTTGTGTTCGTTATTAGAATTTACTTGGAAACAGTTTATTTCAATACGTATTGCTGGTTTTTGATGATATTTTCATTGTGTGATATATTATGAATAGCATAATTACAATTTAAATTATTGTTGACCGAAAGTTCATAATATTTTCAATTAGCAACATTAAAGTTGTACGATGATTCAAATAACTTTGCTTGTTAAATAGAATAGAATAGGATTGCTGTTTGAGCAAAATTAACTTAAAGAAGTAGCTCTCGAAATAGAATGAACACTCTTAAAACAAAGTCTACAATGGATAATATGACATAACAAAGCTATATTATTTCATGTAATGTATGTAATACTCCGGGAAATTAAAGCACATGTGTCAAGAACGAAAAATATAAATGTGACAGGGCATAGTTAACAGAAGATTGTCAAAAAATGACACAGCATTTAGATGTATTTCAAGGTGGTGGGCACACTGCTAATTGAAGAGGATGTCCTAACATCATCCATCATCAAAATAAAGGTGATAATTATTTGGACAGTAGGTAGAACACAAGGAATTGGTAGAACAAAAATCAATAGAACAAAATTCAAAGGAAATTTCAAAATCAATAAATGCAGTAGCTGCTAATTCAAAGAAGACAAAATCGAAAGAATGCAAAGTAAAATTGTAAACTCGAGTTTAACAATGACGCAAGTAATAATTCGCAACATCTCAAAGTTTCTAAAAAAAAAAAATAATAATAATTTTAGGACTTATAACTATTCGAATCTTACATATAATCGTTACTAAAGACCAAGAATTACTGAAAGCTGTCAACACTAAATCATGTTGATTTTATTGTTTCGACGTATGTGTCAACAGATCCAGATAAATTACTAGAATTTTGCACAATAAAAATATATTTCATCAAATTACATTATTGCGAAAGCTGTAATGAAATCAAATATGCTCACATTTAGATAAGTTGTAATATAAACTAGATGACCAAATTAATTTATATATATATATATAGGAAAAATCGGTGATTAAACTATATAATGTCCCGTTTTTGAATATTCAAATTAAACGTTTATTAAATCTGTTCGCTGATTAATTAAGCTACAGCGAGTTGAAAAAACTTTGAGACAATTGTTTTCTTTTTAAAACATAATATTAAATAAGCATAACGGCGAAACCTAGTAAAATGTAAATTTTGTTTCACTTTTGGCTTTAAAATTTTAAAAATAATAATTCAAATTATTCAAATTATTCAAATATTAGTCGAATTGAACAAAGCTTATTCAAAGAAGTAAGTCTCGAAATAGAGTGAACATTCTAAACGATAACCAAGTTCATAATACTAGGTTTGGCAGCGTTAGAAAGCAGATAATATGTTGGTGCACATGAGGCAAGAATGTTAATATAAAGATTGAATACGGGCTCTATTGTTATTACAACAATTCCGGATTAAGCTTTTGTAATCTCCAAAAATTATCACTTTTGAGTTGGTTTTTATAAACGATATCATTGTATAATTTAAGAGAGGTGTCAGGAGGACGATAAACTGAATATGTATATGCGTTCTTTATTACTGTTAATTAGAGAAATACCCACTGCTTGGACTTTATTCAACACGGGAATTGAAATGGGATAACGGCTTAAGTTTATTATTTATTATTAGAGCAACTCCGCCAATTTTAGAATCATTCCTGTACGCCAGTAAGTCATCAAATTTAATAAGAAGATTCAAGTTTTGTTTCGTTTATCTTGTATCCACGGACTGTCAGCAACCGATTGCCATTTAATTAGCCTTTTGAGTCATACGTTATATGTATTGTTTATACAGAATTTCATTAAGAAAATGACTAAGAAAGGTGAAAAGGTAAAACTAATATTTTATGCAAAATGTTGTTTTTTAGATAGGACTGTAGATAATTTTTAATGTATATCATTTTTAAATGACTACAGATAATTTTTAATGTATAATATATATATATATATTTCCCTTATTATGATTTGTTAACGTTGAAAGTTTTCGTAAAGTATAGGGAACTCTGTTATTGAAAAACTTAACCGTTTGTCTAAACCATTTGCATTCAGAAAAAACAATTATTATTATTATTATTATTATTATTATTATTATTTTCTTTTTCTCTTCTATTTGATGGAATTGAATTAACATTATCACGGTTCATATACAAGTATTTCTAATGTAGCCAATGTAATGAAAACTTCCGACAACGTGACGAGTACCCAGGATATAAGAGATTTCTGTATTTGTGACAGCGTTTTTGCTATGTCCAAGCTCTTCAACTACGTTATCTATGGTCCTGGTAGTATTCCTGCTTGTCGACAACACTTTTTCTGTTTTCCACTTCGGCTCCATTTCAATGGCTATGCGTTTTTTCTCCCCCCCCGTATGTCTTTTGTATGTTATTATTTTACGGAGCAGTTATATCAATTAATTGTCACATTTCGTTTTTATTATACAGAGTAATATATCCGATTTATTAACTGATTGCGATATTCGTCCCTATCTCTCAATTCCAGTAACCACTTTTTTTTTTTAATCACCATTTTCTCCCGTTGTTGCAAGTTAATATTTTTTATAATACAAAATGAAAATTAATAAATTTCGTCACCTTTCGGCCAGTTTAATAGGACTAACTATAAAATAATATAATTTACGCGCATCCAAGGAGGTATAAGCTCTTCAAGTTGTATTGGTAGCGTATTCCTTGTTGATAAAAGTTCGGACAGAAAGCTATCGATATTTTCGTATTTGGGACCGGACTAAAATCTGATGTTCGATGTTATCTTCGTACATCACAAAACTCTACTTTTGATGATCACTAACTTGCCAAGATTTGTACAGTTATGACCGTTTCTTTTAAAAAAATCTTTACGGAGTAGATACCCACGATTAGACTCTTTTGAAATCGTCTTTTGAATAGTGTTTTTTTTTTTAATACTTTTTAACAAGTATTTGAATGGGAGGTAGGGTTGAAAAGAAACTACGGGGTCAATAGTATCGCTTTTACAAAGATATTTCCCGCATTTATCATCGCGTGGAGGATCTTTTAAAAAATATATATTTTTTTAAATTATACTGTCTCGGATTCGTTTCGCTAAGAAGCGATTCACCTTTCAACGTTAAGTTCGAGAAATATTTACCGACAATCTTCTTTATCCGAATATTTTTACTATTTAATATTTACGATTTGATTCGATTTACTTTAATTAAAATTTCATATTTATTCATTACCGATATCGTTATTAAAACGTCATAACTCGATAGCTTTTGAAACTCGAGGGAAAATACTTTAAACTCATCTCCATAAAATAAAAAGTAGGGAAAACAAACGCTATTATGATAATTTAACGATGTTTAAATGCGAAAGAGAGCTTTGTGACACCCCCTCCGATGGCTACCCACTTTTAAAATGGAAGTCGAGTACGTCGGATTATTAGAGTATTACTACTAGGGATAAGAAAATAAAAATAACCTAATTTAACACAAAGCGCGAAGAAGATATTACTACGGTCATTCTCACGGGATGAGAAAAGAGGAAACCGAAGATCATCTGTTTAAGAGGAATTTTGAGGAAGAAATTACCATAATGGAAATGTAAATAAAGAAAATAAAAAGAGAAAGAATATAAATAAAAAGGAAGCGTTAAGAGTTAATAAAGAGCGATAAATGAGGAGCGGTCAAGAGGGAAGCATAACGTAAAGTTTGAAATGTCTATAAGCATTTATTTTGGTGGGAGTTATAATTTTCCAACAAAGAGCCAATGGATGACAATTTTTTACAACGTACAGTTGAAACATGTCCAGTGTGTTGGTGAAGCTATAAACCGGTTACCGTAATTCAGCTACCACATTTGGATAGGGTAGACAAAGCTGCTAACGGGTCAAACGCTTAATTTCCATTGGTCATCCTAGTACCTATTCGCGGGTTGTTTTCGTTATATATATATATATATATATATATATATATATATATATATATTTATACATAGAAGACAGCCATGGTTTCAAAGAATCACCAACTCGGCAATTCTTCTCTCGGTTACTTCCTAGTTGCAGCGGTAATAATTCGCATCTGGAATTATATTAGGTCTCTTCCGCTTACAGTTATACACACTAACCTTGCTTATCTGTTTCTTTTTTGCATGTTGCAAAGTCTGTACGTGCACACATGCGCATACATCCTTCTTCTTTTATCGTAATCCTCTGAAGGATGCGGTGAACATTATATTACAATCATATTCGATAATTATGTATATACCCTTTCGTCTTACACCTTCCCTATATACTATTGCCCGTATCGGTAACTTAAAATGATTTTCGAGATTTGTGTTCCAATTTTTGCTCGGTTTATTAAACCACGTGGTATTTTCCTCCTTAATATTTTTCGCATCTTTTGTACGGATTTCATCGATCCTTTGAACTTCTTGTTTTAACAACGTTCTTTCACATCTGTGTTTTATTTATTATTTTTTAATATAATTATTAAATTCTATATATTTTTACAGGTATATACATGCATATATATATATATTGTTTGGCCGCCATGCAGATCGAACTACATGGCGGCCAAACACGTTCGTTTATGAGGATTCATAGGGTCACGATGCTCGAAACGAGCCACCGATGATGATGATGATGATGATATACTTGTGGGCACCAAGTAAAAGTAAATAGTACGGATATGTTAGTGGTCGGTTTTATGCGGTGTCTCTAAACCTTACTTTGAACAAGAAATACTACTTACGTCTTCCGTAAATCCGAGTGTTCGATATTACACAGATGATTAATAGGTGAACGGTTAGAAGTATCCGAGTGATTGATCAGTAAGTGGCCTAATTCATTTTGTAATTCGTCCGCTCCAGTTGTGTTTTGTAAACAAAATATACGAATTAAATAGAACTATTAATTGTACGTAGGAAAATAATTTCAGTTTATTAATTTTTTATTTCTGTCGTTTTATTACTTGACATTATTTTATACGAAACAATCGCGGTAAATTTACTATCCGACATCTTAATTTTACTTTAATAAACCTAAAATGATGAAATTCGTCGAATTATCAGATTATCTATATCTTATTTTGTTTTTATAACATTTATCTAAATTTAATTCCTAATTATTTTTATCTCGACTAATGATTGAAATAAAGCAGAATAGGTATTGTCGATAATAGGAATAGTACCGAGATCGTAGATAACATAGTTGAAGAGCTGGGGCATAAATAGGCCTTATAATTCTGACTAGAAAAAACTCCTATTGAACGAAACGAACTCTCGTTAGAAATGACGAACGCTACCGAAATCCGAATCTGAATGCAATTTTAAATCGGGTAGTGTCCGGCGTAAATAAGTCGATCACTCAGCTACGATTGACGAAACTGCAGATATTTTCAATCGCGAACGAATTACTTATAAATTTATTTTTTAAAATCGAGTATATATTCATAAATAGAAGTTGGCGAATATGTGTTTCGCGTTGAAAAACATATTTGATTTGATTAAAAAATATGTAAAATTGTTTAATGTCAATTGTTTAGTAGAGTATTTAATAATCACTATTATTGCGTATTACTTAAAAACTTTTTCCATACTATTAAATATTTAAGGGTGTGAATACAGGAATAATGGGGTAGGTATTTTATTTTTATTTTCTTCAATTATAAAATGTTAATCTTTCGGACGAGTCATTAAGCGTCTGCTTATATTTATGCGTAAACAATAGGAGGGCTCGCTGATTTAGCGCTACAGCTAAGGCTAAACAGTCGGACTTCGTATTGTACTTTTTACAAACAACTCGTATATATTGATTTGTTTCGCTAATAACTATGTAATATAATTTACGGTAAATTATTTGATTTTAATAAATTTCGAATAATATATAATTTAAAACATATTTTATTTCATGCATCGGTATATTTTTGTACGCATTAAATATATTATTATTAGTCTAAATTAACGTACCGCGTTACGATGGAGAGCAAGTTAAATCAAGGGGTAGAGACAAGACGTAAAAAACATGATTATGTTAGTGTTTATCTTTGACAAGAAGAGAAAGTGAGGATGTGAAGGATGTGAAGGTTGAGAGACAATCCGAGTAGTCCATGAGGATATGAGAGACGAAAAGCGTTATTCGCTGAGAAGCCGATATTCGATTGATCAGGTATTGGATGAGTTTTGTATGACCCAACCGCAGTCTGCTAAGGACAATGACAGATCTGCGATTTTTGCAAACGAAGTCTTCCAAGGTAAAGCACAAATCGATTTGGCGAAGTTTATTTAAAGAGGAGGTCGACTGCCATTAAATATATGCTATATATAAAAGACGTACAAGTAACAATATGATAATTTCGATAAGTAAATTAGAGGAAAAATGATTTGCCTAATGATCGAATAGGAATTTATGTAACAATAATACATTTTTGCTTCTTTGTCGAGCAGATGCAGTTCCGACCAGTTTCCGTATAATCCCATTCGTTGTATGAACTTTATTTTTGACTTTTTCACAGTGCATACGATAGGTTAGGCTTCTATCCAATATGATTCCCAGATACACTGGATTTTCCCGGTGTTGCAGCATTATTCCATACCACCCAACTTTTAACTGTTGTTTAGCTTCCCTATTGCTTAAATGAAAAGCGTTTACTTGAGTTTTTGAAAAGTTCGGATATAACGAATTCTGCGCATAGTATGCGCTTAATCTATCAGGAGTTTCTGTTATTGTGCTCTCTATGAAATACAAATGTGGAAATAATATTTGGAAGAATTACAAATTAAAAACAAAAAAAACAGTGTACTTGAAAGATGATTACATGAATCCAGATGGAAAAAGGCAAATATATAGTATGAAAGGAATTTAAACAACTCTACATGTACATATATATATATGTATATATATGTATATATACATGTATTATGTGACACCAAAAGTAATTTTCGAACTTTCGAAATAAGTATTTGTGTACACGTAACTGAATTACATTGTACATCAGAAAAGTTTTCTAAGTCACATTTGCTCATAACGTTTGACAAAAAACGTAATTTTCCAAAATTTCTTCAAAGGTTCAACAAAATGTCTGGTTTTTTTGAACCATATATATATGTACTTGTACTTTTACACGAGTATAAGCATTAACACGGAAAAGGTGTTCATTTTCGGACCTTTGTCAGTTGTTCTATCACGTTATGACCGTAATTTATCTGCAAGCACATTTTCTCTGTTACTTTTCCGCGTTTATTTCATATATATATATATCAAAGTGAAAAACCAAATAATCAAATAAGATGTTCTGTATAAAAACATAGTATGTTTAAATCATTATAATATATATATATATATATATATATATATATATATATATATATATATATATATATATATAGAGAGAGAGAGAGAGAGAGAGAGAGAGAGAGAGAGAGAGAAAAGACGGACGAATAGAAAAAAAACACTTGCTACTTTTACACTCTAGGTAATACGATTTTTAGTAATACCTTCAAGCGATAAACAACATTCATTATGGTCGTTATTATTCATAATATCGTGATTAATTATGTGAACGTGTTTTATCATTATTATTATTAGCCCGAAAACTGGGAAAATTAAACTACATATTTTATTATTTATACTACTTCTTTAAAAACCATTTTCGAGAAGACTTTATCATTACATCAGCCTTTACTGTCCTACGGATTAATGCACTTGGTAGTTGTTTCGACATTTGTCGCTATTTATGGGTAATTTGTTCTTTTTTCATCCTTATACGCGTTTTCCGGTTCAGTCGAACATCCAAACGCGTACACAAATATTTTTCACGATCCTTTTGAAGAATAAGCGCAGTCGTACGACATGATGATAGTTATAACGTCTCGTAGGCTGTATAAATAACGCGAGCAAATTTTTTGTTGATTGAGCATAATTCCAAACCTCGTGTCCGTTTGATAATTTCTGTTGATTGCGTGTTTTAATTTTTCATTCGCATTTTTAAGGGAATCGCTAATAGATAAAATATCTGTATCATCTGTAAATGTTGCGATGCTCGTTTGAACTGATGTTGGGATGTCAACCGTATACATGAGGTAAAGAATAGATCTCCGAGGACACTACCTTGTGGAACACCTACATGTATCGGGTAATATTGTTTAGCATTTTTTTTTTGCAACTTACAACCCTATAAACTGCTATTGGAGGTGGTTATTTTCTCTATTTTCAGAGTTTTCTTCGTCTTTATCTTCATCAATTGCCTAGGATTGTATACTAGTTATATGTTTGACTGTTTTTATTCCATTTTGTCTGCTGTTTGCTCTGTAGATAAACATGTCGGTGCTTGTTCGTTCTTAGAATTATTATTAGCGAAATACGCATAAGTATTACTTGAACTCGGTAAATGCTCTAGAAGTTTTTCGAAATAGCGGGATTTGCGGCTAGAATTCGACGAAGCATACATCGATTAAACATTTAGGAAATCAGTTCATGTATCACTTAGGGAGGAACAAAATATATTAAGGCAAAAATCAATGCCAATGGACTTGTGAAAGCGTACGTACGGTGGTCTATAGCACTATAGGGTGCCGAAACTTGGATTATAAATAAACGAAATGTGGACAAGTTACAGAAGTTCGGAATATGGTGCCGGAGGAGAATAGAGAAGATAAGATCAAAATAAAAAAATAAAAAAATTATGGATAGAATAAACGAAAAAAAAAAAAGGATTAGTAGGTCGGATACGGAGAACGCGGTTAAGATGGATTGGCTATGTTATAAGACATGGAGGACTACTTCGAAATATTTTCGATGGTAAAATCGAAGGAAAATGAGTACGTGGAAGACTCAGAAGTTCATTTATAGTAACGTTACAAGGCTCGGTCGTTGTAAGGAGTTAAGAAGAGCTGCAGACATTGGGAACATTGGAAAAAGACCAGTCTTTGAACTGAACTAAAATAATAGAATAGAGTATACTTTAACTTTCTCATATATATATATATATATATATATATATATATATATATATATATATATATATATATATATATATATATATATATATATATATATATATATATATTGATTGTTGTCTCACTTTCACTATTATCAGAATATTTTATATTAAATCTGGTTTTCTACCTTTGATATTTTTTGTGGCATTGTAGATCTGAATTAAGCGTTTTCTTACGTTTCATTTTATTCCTTATTTTTTTCTTTTTATATTTCTTATAAATTGTAATATTTTTATACTTAATTTTTTTATGTAAGATGAAGTGAAGACAAATTACGTTGTTTTTTTTTTAATTATATTGACCATTGATGTATACTGCAAACGCCTTCTCTATCGGCAGCTAATAAAACCCATTTGTACATACGGAATTACATTGTGTAGATGCACTAAAAAGTTCAGTCGCAACGAGGTACAGGCACAAAAAAGCACTCCGAACCTATTGTTTACATCGAAACGCTACCTACACCCCACATATAAAATTTTAATTATACGCAGTAAAACGCATATAAGCCTTGCGAACGATTAGAAAATTTCGACACAAGTATCGAAAAGCACACGATACTAAAATAGATATTTCCAAAATTTTACGCGATGGTCGAACCCCGAAATTTCAAAAGTCGTAATTTCAAAGCAGACGATTATTACTTAATACGTTACGTACGTGTCTAGTGTATAAAATTTCATCTAAATGCCGTTTCGCCGAGATCGAACATGCGACGAACTATAGGACTTGTTAATATACCAAAAACATCTTATTATCGAAACATATATGTACAGGATGTCTAAGTATCGTCGGTGAAGAAATCGAGATTGTAACTACAGCCGCAGCTAAAAATCGAAATATACAATAAGAATAATATTATATTGAATTCCGCAAGACGTTGCTGTAATAAATTCGGAAATTTAATTTAACATTTCAGACCGAAAAGCAGTTATAGAACGATTTTATTCCGCGAAAACTACAATCATTCAATCTCCGTAATGCTTCGAAGTAAATCTAATGAAAAAGCAAACGAAAATAACTAAATGATGATGATGAAAAAAAAATGTTTTCACCGCCTGTCAGAAAATACAACTATTACAACGTAACGGCCGAACAAAATAAATATTTATTTTCATATTTATACGTGTAAATTTGAATATATAAATAAAAAGGCGGGTATACGTTTATGTAATTTTATATATATATATATATATATTTATATAATTTTTTCGGTCCGACTTTCGATATATACACACATATATAATATATATAGGTGTATATGTGTGTGTTTGTGTTGTGTACACCTTTAAGGGTGTAAGATGATTAATTTAAACGAAAAATAAAAAGGGATCGTGGGACGTTTAATTAAATTTTTCAAAATGCTCCTTCCAATTTTTTTAGTGTGTGTGTGCGGGTGTGGGGCTTTTTACCTCTTTTATAATTTTTAATCTGGTTTTATTTAGGCCAGTTTTTGTGTTCACTTCTTTTTTATTTAACTTGCCCTTTTTAACTTAATTTTTCTTGGAGTGTACGTCTCAATCTTACTTCGAAAACGTTACTATTACTTTTACTATTATTATTACCATCATCGTCATCATTATCATATATTCTATTCTAGCTTACCACTCTTGTCTTGGACGCAAAATTCGATCTGTGTTAGAGTCAGTACTTCTGCACTGCTCAACTGACTAGAAATCGTCCCTTGTTTAATATACGAATAATAATAATAATAATAATAATATAAATAATAGTAATAATAATAGGTAGTTATAAAAAAAATGAACTAAATAAATTGACGAGCGCTGTTTTTCTTTCTGTACTCGTTTTTAAATTTTCAACCTACTTTCGACTTGAGCCCCTGGCGATTTCTTTTTCGTGTTTCTTTTTAAGGTTAAAAAAATTGGAAAATTGGAAAAAATACTTCTCATCAACGTTAAACTGATTTCACGCCTAATAATGGAGTTTTACTTATTTTTCCTTTAACTAGTAATCCAAATCAAATCTTTATTAAGCACATTGTTACAATCACCATAATAATAAATATCAAATACAAATGCCTATAAATGCGCAATAATGCGCGATCAACTACAAAAAATTACTAATAAAAAATTAATAATCCGTGTACAGTCCACAAAAATCCTATGTGTGGTGTTCCCCAGGGTTCTGTGTTGGGTCCCACTCTTTGGAACGTATTGTACTCTGTAGTTCATCATAAAATTGATGCTTTTTCTGCCGCTTGCAGTACGGATTGTCATCTTATTTCTTATGCGGATGATCTTTGTCTTATTTTTAAATCTACAAAGATTCAGAGTTTCTTAAGTTTACCATATGTATCCAAATACTTAGAATCTGTAATATCAGATCTAGGTTTAACTTTCTCTCCAACAAAGTGTAAATTCTCTGTCTTTGGTAATCCTTCTTTGGTTGTACAGGTGAAAACTCTAGAAAAATTATCTTCTTCCGCAATTGAGCATACTAAGGAATTAAAATATCTGGGTATTGTTATTGACGAAAAATTAACCTTCCTGCCGCATGTTAAAGATATTTCAACTAAATGTACTATTATTTACAATAAACTACTTCGGATTCAAAATAACTGTTGGGGACTTGCTTTTAAGGAAAGGTTAATCCTATATAAAGGCATTGTGCAGTCCATCTATGGTTATGAGGCTGCAATTTATGTTAATAGGAAAGTGTTGAATTGTGTTAATAAACATCAGCGTAAATTCCTGCTCCGCATCTCTTCTTTGTATCGTACAACACCAACTTCAGCTGCCTGTGTCATCTGTGGTGTCTTTCCCCTAGATCTTTATCTTATGGGAAGGGCCGCTGCTGGGGCCTTTAGGCTTCTCAAAGGTAATAATCCTCACATTCAACAATTCCTGTTCCCGGATTCTCTACTGTGCCCTCAGCAGCTGCTTTATAAGCAATATAAAAGACATATCTATATGATGCTTGTTAAGGAATGGCAGCAAAGGTGGGACGCTGAACTTACCGACAGGAAAACTTATGAGTTCCTGCCAGATGTCTCATTGAGACTGAAAATAAAAAATTTTAATATCAATTTTTATAATGTGCAATTATTAACTGGGCACGGTAAGCTTGGATCATACTTATATAGGTTTAAGCTTGCCAACGTTCCATCATGTTCTCTATGTTCATCAGTTGATGATGATATTAGACATACATTGTTTCAGTGTCCTGCCTTTGCTGCTATTCGTGCTAAGTTTGGGATCCAGGAATCAAAATGCTTTCCACTTTATAAGTTTCATAAAACTTTTTTAGAGTATTCAGAAGAAATTATGCGATTAAAATTTAAATTATGTCAAGTTTGAGAAATATCTTGTTCATTGTTTTCATTTCAACTTAATTCAAACGTTATCCCAATATCAATAATATTGAGTCTAGCATGATCAGCTGCTTTACTTATTATTTCTTAATTCTTTTACTAAGTATTGTTTTTGTAGATAATGGATAACTTTTACTGGTTAATGATTACATGTATATTCATTTATTAAGATGATACTCTGTTTTATAAAAACTGTATTTATATAGTTATGTTGTGTAAGTCATTGTTAACAAGTTGTTTTTATTTTTTCTTTTCTTTTATGTTATCTTATATTATTTCCTTTTAATAACAGTTATTCCTCTATGTAAGCTTGTAAGTCACACGCGTATACAGTAATTTATTATTTATACTATGATATAAGTTTATATCAAGATTTATTATAATTTAATTCAATATTTAATAAATTACAAACTCGTTATATGCTTTCTTGGTGGAATAAGGGACTATGTATTTTTCATCCCTTTTCCATCACATATTATGTTATTATAATGTGGAGGTCTTTGCATTTGTTCATGGACCTCTATATTTACATGTATATTTTTCTCTTTTTTTCAACAGAGGGAGGGGTTTTTTTAGTGGGTAAAAATCCCACACGCTGATTTCTTTGGAATCCGAACTTATAAATATATCAGTGTCTTTTGAAGATTTTTCCCCCTCCCGCTTCAAAAAAAAAAAAAAAAAAAAAAAAAAACTTAAATGAACCACTTCGAACTTATAGGCTCATAAAATCATGAAGTATATAAAAGTTTACAAAAATGTCCATTAAAAATGGCTCCTGGATTAAAAAAAAAGTCCTTAAGCCAATAACAAAAATCAGTTATAATCATGGCGCATAAGCTAGGAAAGCCACAAACTGACGTGTCCTCATATCGTCCAATCAACTTTCTCTGTTCATTATCAAAGATGTAGGGAAATCAGATTTTTAGTCGTGTAGATTTCATTCAATCCCAACTCATCAGTTTTGTTTTCATATGGAACACTCAACAATACAACAGTGTCATAGATTAGTTGATGCGATGTTAACAACGCCGGGAAAAGGTGGCGTATGGTCAGTTGTTTTTCTGGGTGTAACGCAGGCATTTGATCGAGTCTGACACCGGGGATTGTTGTTAAAACTAAAACAACTTCTTAACACCAAACCTTTACAAATTCTCGTATCGTACTTAACTGGAGAATATTAGTCAGAATAAATTATGTATTTTCCTAAAAACGTAAAGTTTTAGAGCTTCAGTGCCACAAAGTAGTTTGCTTTGTCTAATATTATATAGCATCTATACTGAGGATGTACCGGTCTCGAATCAAACAATATTAGCAACATTTGCTGATAATATAGCTATACTAGCTGCTAATTCACTTCCAGAATATGCTAGTGCGGCTAATCAAAATCAGGTGGATCGTAAAGTGGACACATAAATGGCTGCCAAGCACACCACCTTTACTAACATGTAACATATCCTCCAATATCTATCATGAAATTATGCAAACTGTGTAAGATATTTCAAAATGCATATTGACCGACGACTGAAATGGCGGTTTCGTGTTGCTTAAAAAAGGAAAACTATGATTTCGCGAACCAGATTGCTCTATCTTCTTCTATATAGGAAATCTAAACTTGGCTTTAAAAAGAAAAAAAATATTTAGCTTCAATCTGGAAATCTGGAATCGAATTATGTGGAACTGCGTGTGAAAGCAATGCATTAAGAATACAACGAAAATCATCGAAAATACTTCGTATCGTATCATCACACATCAAAATATCTAACTTAACCCTTCATAATGATATCTAATATACCACACGCGTCGATGAAGTTTATGTAAACCGGTATAAAACGTTTTTTTGATAAATTGTAGTTTAATATTAACCCATATATCACGAATCCTACAAGATGATTGATTAAAAATGAGGAGATGGTGAAGAGATGCTCTTCCAACAACTTGAAAAAGAAATAATTCGAATAATAAGAGTAAACTGTTTTAAATAATTTGCATGAAATTTCAATAATATACTTACGTAATAGTAATCAAATAACCTGATAATTTAGTGTTCCAACTTAAACTGTCACTGACAATCTAATTGTCTCACTGGAGACGTTATATTAATCACATTTTTATTACTTCATTCATCACCATTGTTTATTTTAGTGCCGGTACAATGGGAAAAAAGAAAAAAAATTGTACATAATTGATTTCATCGATAACTTATAGTTGTTTCGGAATTTTCTTATATTATTATATTATATATATATATATATATATATATATATATATATATATATATGGTATTAATTAATTAAATTATCCACTCGTTAACCGAGTATGGAGTACCATCAATTATTTATGAGTCCTGAGGTGGCTATATATATATATATATATATATATATATATATATATATATATATATATATAAAGATGGATAGGTAGATAGATACACATATATATGTACTATTTTTATATGTTGTAAGTGAACACATCGATCACTAGACGTAGACACGTCACTCTATGATTTCTCAACAATTTTTGTACTATGTTGGTTTTTGTGCTACCGTGTCTTCTCTTATCGTTAACATTTTCCTAATTAGAGTATAACTTTTAATAGTTCGCATTATCTCCGTCAGACCGGTTGAGCGAATTATTCGATTTTTCTACTTCCCGTAGTAGTAGGCGTTTGGAATTCACCATTAGCAATAATTTTGTATTGTTTCTTGTACAATGTTGCGACTTCTGTACTATACGCTAATATTGAATAAGCGTACCATCGAACTAGCTTCTGTCGAATTAACAAATTTACATTTCTGTCACGAACCGAATTTAACATGTTTTCGTAGATTGTTTTTTGGCATGGCCGCATCTAGTTTTTTGTTTCGTGTAGGTATCTAACTCTATATCAAAGTAGCAAAAATCACTTTCGAAACTTGGAAAAGATTGTTCATCACCAGATAACATTCGGCCTATAATAATAAGTTTGTTGAGTAATCTCAGTAAGATTGCTGAAAAAATCGTACTAAAATATTACCAAAATTACAGTTTTGGTTTTCATCCTGACCATTCAACAACTCATCAAATCGTTAGAATAGCAGAACATATTTCTCACAACTTTAACTGTAATAAATATACGGGGATGGTTTTATTCGACGTGGCCGAAGCATTTGGTACTACTTGGCACAATGGTATCGTATATATATATAAAATGATCGAATGCAAATTTCGGAAATATCTAATTATGCTTATTTTAAACTATTTAAGTAATAGAACATTCTATGTGTTTATAAATGATGTATTATCCTCCCGCGGAACATGTTTTTGCCTCAAGGTAGTGTTCTCGGTCCATTTCTATTCACCTTCTACTTATACGATATCCTTATAACAAATAACACAGAGGTAGTCTTGTATGCGGATGATACAACATTATTTTCTAGTTCTTAAATTCCGAGGGCAGTAAAGAGTAAATTACAGCTAGGCGTAGATTAGTTCGTTATTTTGCTAAGTTGCAAATAGCCATTAACCCCGCCAAAACTCAGACTATACTGTTTACTCGTAGGAGGCCACTTCTACATACTCTATACCTTAACGATTAACGATGCGAGTGTAGAACGGTCAGACGAAATAAAATATTTAGGAGTTATATTAGGATAAAAGGTTGACTTTTAACAAGCAATTTAGATTAAGCGTCAAATCGAGCAATTTGTACCATTTATCCCTTGTTTAAGCGCAAATCTTTCCTAAATGTCGATAATAAATTAATAATATATAAATCGCTCATTAGACCAGTTTTAACGTATACCTGTCCAGTGTGGAGTTAGCAACTTACAAGATGCTTCAGTTGGTTCAGAATAGATGCATTGGATGTAGATACTCCCATATATAGTAATATAATGAAAATGCACGAGCAACTGAAACTACCTTTGTTAAAAGATCGTGTATTAAAAATATCTACTACCTTTTTTTGAACAATGCGTTACGCATGATAATGACCTAATTACGTTGATTATTACGATTGCAAGCAGTTATGAACAAAATATACTATAAGCACTCGAACATAATTTATTATAGCTTGTTAAATAATTATCGCTAACATTCGTTTTTAAATATTAAGTACGTTTTGATTTTTTCTTCTAATTTATCGCAATTTTTGACGGTCTGCTTTGTATATTTTTATCGTTTTTTTTTTTTTTTTTTAATCTATATTAAATATATATATATATATATATATTTGAATGAGTATATTTAGTTCAAATTAAATTCATGCAACAATAAAATGAAAATAAAAATTATGATAATAATAAATAAAGGTAATAATAGTCGCCGTCTAGATCATCGTTATCGTTATAATAATGGCGATATCCTTCCGACCGAAGACTGTAATTGCTTTTAAAAGACGATATTCTACGACTTTCGTATATGAAAATTTCGTTATTTCACTTTCACACTCAATCGCGTCGAATTTTATCCAGACAAAGTCATCGACCGATCAAAGGGACGAATTTAGAGAAGTAAATTCCGAATTTAATTGCACGAAATTATTTCTTGCGAGTTTCGCTACATGCTCCGCAGAAAGAAAGTAGAAGAAAAGAAACTCTATATTTCAACGAAATTACAGAAATAAAAATAAAATAAAATTGTTTTTAATAATAATTACGTATATGAAATGACTCGTCCTGTAACAGAATTAATCTAAACACGTGTAAATTATTAATAGAAAATTTATAAATGCAACGACGATGTAAAAAATTATAAAAAAATAAAATAAAATAGACGTAAAAAAAGTTATAATAATAATAATAATTATTATTATAATAAAATTAAAGAACGACACTTTACACGATAAGTAGATATAGAAGAAATAATAGTTTAAAAAAAGACGTAAAACAAGAGTCACGTATATAACCGTACAAAAATAGTTGGTAAAATATGCACTTTATATGCTGACCAATTCGCAATATCAGAGTGTGGTAAACATTTATCGGCTATATTTAGTTTATTTGCCGCGATAACGGTGAAAATTAGGTTGTGGTCGGAGGATAAACAGTTAATTCGAACGGAAATTGTAATTGTAACATTTTAAACCGAAGCGAAATCTAAGACGCTAGTTCGGTATCGCACAGCATCATGTAATAGGTTCTTAAAGTTTGAATACGATGCAGCTTCAAAGAGACTACTATTAACTTGGTGATTATTAAAGCAATTCTGTAACTTGTTATTCACAATTAAAATCATCTCCGAATAGAATAACTTTGCCATTTACACTGATCAATGAATGAAGATCATTTTCGGATTGTATAACCGATAATTTAGCGCAATGTCTATATATCGGTTATCGTTCCGGTTTCGAAGATCAATTTTAACAAATTATAATAACAGGTGTCTCACATGTGTACTAAATGTCCCTAGATATTATAGAATCGTTGACAAGCATACTACCTTAAACGTGTCTTATATTAAGGAGTGTGTACTAAATTTAACGCTTAGGTTCTGCGACGATTAGTCCACGATAATCATTTAATTTCTAATAAAGGTAATTACTATTGTAGGCAACTTCAATTTATGTCTATTGTAAATATAAGCATATCAAACATAATAGCCTTTTGTAACGTTATTACGATTTATTATTTCTTATATATTTAGTTACTGCGTAAAAATGCCAATCTTTTCTTTTATTATTATTATTATTATTATTATCAATATTATTATTATTATTATTATTATTATTATAACCTTTTCTTTTTCGCTGTATAGTTTATTTTTTATAATTCTTTCTTTTTCTGTCATAAGTATAAATGTTTCCTTTCTATATTATTACGCGTCTTCATATTGATTCTTTTGCGCGGTGAGCCGTCTCGTGTGTTACCTAATTATTATTTGGAATTTTTGTTTCCATTTTTTTCTGTAAATTACGTCGACATATACGTTGTTAGTGCTGTCAGAGGACGGAGTATGTATCAATATACATATATATATATATATATATATATATATATATATATATATATATATATATATATGTTACTACTAATAAAAATAATCTTCTTAACGTACCTTTCGTCGCAACTGTAATACAGGACGATGACCTCTTTTGCAGAGTAAATATTATTGATAATACAACTTGATAGATATTTTAAAATATTACAGAAGAAGTTGAAATTACTAGTAAACGCGAATAAATCCGAAGTAATAATTTTTACTGAAAGACACTACTTAGGTACGTGTTTAATTCTAATGCCGTGATCGAAACATTTCGATCTTTAGGTGTCAATTTTGATAGGAGTTTCACATTTAAGCCTGTCAGCCAAAAATTATGAAATTCGAATACAAAAGTACGGATGTTTATTATACAATACCGCTTTGTACGTAAACTATAAGTATGTATTTATATAAATATCGTTAAAATTGAGACATTTCACGTCATATAGGAAATGATAAAATTTTATTATTGATGTACCATATAGTGGACATTGTTAATTAAAGAGTTAACGAACAAACAAAAAGGCTATTTCCGATATTTAAGAGAACTATCTTAGTAATCGTTGAAAAACTCTAATTAATTCGAAATTATATAGAATTATAGTAAATTCCGCTCGTTTTACGAAAGTCTCGTATTTAATTTACACCATCGAATAAATCTCTCGTTTATCGATAAATTTATTAATACGATCTGAACAAAACAAAACAAAAAACATTTTTGGGTAATTCCTGTAAGCGTTGCAATAAATTAATAACCAGTCAATCTCCGGATTCTATAAATATGAAAACACGATAGAATTTTTATAAAAGATTATACTTTCGTTTTCCTTCCGTGTAGGGCAACTTAGGTTAGAAACGCGATCTAATCTGTTATTAATTGTTTTCGGATTTATTTATTTTATTTTTATTATTATTTCGTTCTTCTATTTTTTACGTTTTCGTCGATTTTATCCCTGTTCATTTATTTTCATAAAATTAATACTAAATATTAAAATTTTAGGTATAAATATGATTGGACCTATTTTTTTTTTTTTTGAGGTGCCTAATTAATCGAAATAAATGTTTTTTTTTTACATTATTCTTTTTCCTGTAAATTAATACATATTCAATTTTATTACGTTCAGTCGATTCGGACGATCTGAGACATAGATTCCGGTTCTAGAACTGTAGCCACTGTTACCGTATCAAATTTATTCCACGAAGTCCAAATTAGTAGGTACTCTGCTTTTTCTTTCAGTGTTTTACCGAATTTTTTCTAGTGTTTATCCATTTATAATATATCTAAAAAAAATAAATAAAAAAATTATCGGTTCGCCTACTTCTCTGTTCGTATCGAAAGGTTAGGTCTTCTTTCAGTCCACGTTGATTCGTCGCCGTGTCCACTTAATCGTCCACGTCTCGGCTGCGTAAAAGAAACCTCGGTGCAAATCGCACCTACTGTGTGCGCGTAACGTACGAACCGGAGTAAAAATTTAGCGAAATTAACTTTCGAAATTTAATCTCGAGAAAATTGACAAAGTTCTCTTTTTACGAGACGTATTTATTGTACGTTAGTTCGAGCTTTGTGTTTGAGTGGAAGTGTGCACGGCATCTAAGCACGCTGCTGAGCTCGTAATCAACCGTCTCAGCGAAATCACCCCATACCGCCGACTGAAGGTTATAGAATTAAGACAAACGACGGTTGTAGTAAATTAATATTGTTCAGTCGTCTCCGGAGCTAGTACGCGGAAAGTCTGTATTTACGATTAACTCGAAGGAAAATAAATATTTTCTCTTTTTTGGAGCGATTAGATAAATATTTAATTTTCGCGAAATTTTCGAGTTTCAACTCAACCCTGAGGGTATTAAAAATATTAAGACCGTCTGTACTTATAATAATATTAGAAATACATGCACGCTAATACACGTACACTATACTTATATATATATATATATATACTTATATATATATATATATATATATATATATATATATATATATACGATATTGTATACGTATTATAAGAATTTAAATCGATTTCACGAAAGCCGTAAAGTTCAATCACCTTTCGCTTATTATACTTTTAATGCGATAATTTTTGAAACCAGTTCGTTGCAATCGTTTCGGCGATTTTCCGGCGTACCGACTGACTATATTGCTGTGTCATCAACAAATATCGCAATTGTGGTTTTTGATCTAGTTGGTATATCTATCGTGTATAGGAGATACAAGATGGGTCCTAAGAAGACATTTCCTCGTGGTACTCCCGCTTGGATTGGATAATTGCAACTTCATAAGATACACTTTGATCAAAAAATCTGGTACTCAGTTTTGAAAAAAAGTCCGGTTAAACGCCTACAGAGTAGACGTTTTTTTTCTTCAAACGTTTTTTCTAATATTACCGTTTGGACCGATAGTAGAGTAATGAGCACGGAATCCAAATTATCGGATAAAACGAGAAAGAGCGTATCGAGCTGTGTTAAAAAATATTCATCCACCGGTTTTCAAGGATGATATCAAATTAGCATTGGCTGATGAACGTCAAGTAGTTAGGGACTTATTTAATGTTCAAGATAGAAAAACGAAAGAGCCGTTGCCTCTTTTCTTCGTAGATCTAGATCTAAACGAAAATAATAACACTATATTCCAATTGCGGTCGTTGTTAAATATGAAAATAACAATGGAGTAGGTCTTGTACATACGTTGTCAACAGTACGGCCACTCTCGTAACTTCTATTGAAACCTAGGAAAAACGAATCTCTCGTGTATATAAACGCGGAGCACGCGGTTTGGTAACGCGCTATTCAAGAAACAAAACCGTTCCGTCTTGTCTGGGTCACTCCCTAAGTAATAGTGCGATGTCGTTGTGGCTCATATAACGCTGGACCGTTGAAAAATGTTGGATGCCAGCTCGTTTTATTTTAATCGTTATTTAACTCGTAATTATTAAACGGAATTTCTCTCATGTGCGCGCGCGCATCTGCGTGATAACTACGCTAAACCATTTTGTACACGTGCAATGGGCTAGTCACGATTTTCGTAAATAAATAATACAACAATGATGACGATAACGAATGATACAGATAATTATTAATAATAATAATAATAATAATAAATGCGATTAAATTTAAGCCATAATAAAAGCGAGACAATAGAGAAATAAGAAAAATTCGTGGAAAACATTTTCACATACGTGTTTAACATATTTTTCCTCTCTCGGTGACTTTATTTTTCCCAAAACACCCCCCTCTAACCCTATTTTATCGTACTTATCGCGATTCCTAATCCCTATATATTTCTATATGTTTTTATATCTATACGGCACATCTCTTTCGTCTCTGTCCATCTAGTCTATTCGGCTCGATTTTTTCATTTTTCTCTATCTCGTTCATCTTCTCGTTCGTGGATGGAAATTTAATATCGTCCGAAATTTTTCGGCACCACCGACGATGTTTTTTTTCGAGAGTGTCACGTCGTTTTCATTATTAAACTCTTCTAAACTCTTACGAAGTCGCCAAAGCTGCGTAGAAAATTCCCGATGGAATATATCCGGTTACGATTTGGGGATAATTTTCTTTCGTTTAAGAATAATTTTTCTCTACTAACTCCTTCAAAACGTCCATATTTGTACGATGCCGTTAGCATAATAACGGAACACGTAATTGTGCACTGGAGAAAGACGAAACCGATTTCAATCAACATTAGAGCGATCTCATTGCTGACCAAGTAGTTATATTTCGCGCCTATCAATTATTACTATGGAAATTGTGATAATACATTACAAGATTTATAATATGTCAATATTTAATATCATACGCGTAATCCGAAGAGAAATTAAAAAATCACACAACAAGGTTTTTAAATAAACAGTTATAATAATTTCTGACGGAAACTTGATGAAATTTTATACGTACCGAGGCTGAGTAATATTGTTTTCGTCCACATTCCGGCATATGCAAGCGGAGCAAATTTATTAGCTAATTCGTTTACAAGTGTCCCGTGTAGCGTATAAACTATGCTTAGAAAACGGAGAGAAAAAAAAATAACGTATAGGATATCTGCGCTGAAGGGACCATCTGCAAAGTGCATTTATAATAAAGATGATGTACAGAATGACATCAACACAGTCCCGATCACCACGAAGTTAGTAATTCTAATACATATACACGTGCTCGTATTATTATTATTAATACTACGGCTGTTATTACCGTTACTATTATTTCGAAGTAAATATATATATATATATAGGAAAAAAATTTACTATCAATAATTATGCTTTTTCTTAATACGTTGTAAAAGTAGCTTCTAATACAGCAGATGTTGACGTAGAAATTCTAATTCATGATTGAAACTCTACGCCGAAAATTTAAGGAACGCGTGTTGATTTGTATTGTTCAGGTTCGAACATCTTGATCTTAAAGTTAGCACGCTGAGAAGTTGAACATTCAAACACAAACTGCTCCGGGTCATCTATTCTATTAGTAGAACAACAGGTGTAAGCCGGAGTATTCGAGGCTGAAAATTTACAACGACCTGATGAGATTTGTGAACGGTAAATTCGAGTTCTTAATCTTCATTTTATCAACAATATTCGGGAAAATGTGATTTTCTTAATATTCCATCTTCTCCGTCAGTCTAATAGTAGTAATCGAGAAACGTGTTTTTTAAATATATTAATTGGAACGTTATTGCCGAGTGTACGACGTGTATTATTTATAAATTTACTAGTTGTAAACAAATTCGGATCATCAAGTATGCGCAATTCACTAGCGATTGCTCCGCCTACGAGGTATAATAGACCACTAATGACGCAAGATAAAGGTACAGTTCGATATAAAATCTGGTGAAATTTCCTCCGATATACATTTTTTTAAATTTTTGCCAATGACGTAGTTAGCAGCCTTTAACCGTAGATTAATTGCACTAATCCTTTATGTAGGATAAACATTTGAGAAATTATTATAATTTTTTTTTGTATATACATTAATTACACATTTTTTACTTTAATCGATAATTAGTCTCGTATCGATTCGATCGATTGTACAAACGATTTCAATCTTTATCGTATTACGATGTAATACGTTCCAAACCTTCCAGTAAGGAAGTACGTCTATGTAGAAGACCTTCACACTTATTTACGCTGAATATATTTTCCACTATAACTAATTTTCCATTTCGGATTTTTTTGTTCCTCAATATAGTTCTAATATTGTTATTGTACAGCTGACAGTTAAGATAACGAGTAATTTTTCATATTTTGGTTGGTAGGAATTAGTACGAAGTACAGTGATTTATTTGTACACTTTATACTGTCATAATTGTAGATATCTCGGTAGTCTTTGTCGATGCCATCATATATTTCATGTATAAATATTAATTATGTATATATAAATAATGAACGTATTGCTAGCAAATTTTACTAAAATCATAATAGCGGGTTGGTTTATTTATGTTTAAAAATTCGTAAATTGGATAATAAAAAATATTAACTGTGAAAATTTTATTTTTTTCTTACAGGTAAGTGAAAATCGTCAGATATCTTCAACCTAATAATCGGTAACGTACTGGACCATTTATATATACACACATATTCCTACACGAATATACACACGCGTACGTTTATATATGATATATATAATATATATATATATATAATCATCATCATAGTATAGTCAGTTCTAAGACAGGTTTGATAATTTTCTCTACAATTAACGATTTGCTGTTTTCCTTTTCATGTCGACATATCCGGTATTACCAATATCTTCTATTAGCTATTATTGTAGATCTTCCTTTGCCTCATTTTCCATTCCATTATTCTTTTTATAATTATCTTTTGCAGACTACCGTGCTATGTGCCCAATCATATTCGTCCTTCGTTTAATTATTCTTTCCCATAATGTTCTTTCTATACCAATTTTCTTCAGGACTTTAGATCTATCTATCGGATTTTCAGCATTCTCTTGTAACACCACATTTCGAATGCTTCCAGTGATTGTTTTTCCAGCTAACTAATCGTCCGTGTTTCGTCATATAAGGTTGGAAATTTTTTCTTCAGCTTTATGTTTATACCCTTGTTTTTTAATATATTTTTCAGATCGTACTGATTAATCCGGCATTTCATGTCCTTACCGCATCTGCCGTCGCTGGTGATTTTGATACCCAAGTAACGAAATTCACCACTTTCTCGTATTTTGGTACCATCGATGACTAAATTTTCTTTCGAGTGTTAGTTTTCATTGTATTTTCATTTATCATTCCATCTTTCTTGAATAGATCTTCAACGATTTTCTACTAGGACAGCCGTATTATCGGCAAAACGTAATGTGCTTATTATATCACCTTGTACTTTTAAACCATTTTCCCTTGTTTATTATTTAACTTCTTTAATTATTTCTAGAGTATAAGAAAGACAGAAGGTTAAATACTACAAGAAAAATAAGGAAATAAAAACATGCGGCTACAAAATAAACGAGTATTTTTAATTATAAATGAAAAATGTCTATCTTGGAACTTCAGTTTGAAGTGCTGAAATATATTGTTTTATTAATACTGTGTTAAAAATGTGAAAATGGCTGACATGACATACGTGTCGTATGTTCTTATTTAGTAAAAGCGATTAATGCTAATAAATAAATGAATTATAGTTTTATTACTACGTTATGTTTAAGACTTCCGTATTTATATTTGGAGTACGTTGCCTGGAATCGTAATTGGCAATCGAGGAGACGATTACGTTGTTTCGGTACGAGCGCTTATTGAGAAAGTCAGTCGATAGTTTTAGAATAAAATTTCTAATATAGGGTAGGTCAGCTGTGCATGCTGTCAATGTTAGCATATCGACCGAGTTGAAAATACGTGTAGTATATTTTGAACGACTTGTAATTTATCAAAAGTGCGATATCGAACTGCAGGCGAGACAAGCGTAACAAAGTACAGGACGGATTGATGTTTTATAGAGGATTATCTCGTTGTTAATGTTGAGGAAGGACTTACGGTTAAGGAGATGACACAAGGAACTGAAGGCATTACTTGTCTTGATTGCGACGTTATTTACGCACTTCGAGAAAGTCAGTCTATTGTCGAATATTATACCAAAATAACGAATCGTATCACTCACTATTCTTATGTATTTCTATGCACTGTCAGATTATCACGTAGAGTTAGTTTCCTACGGATGAAAAACAGAACTTTGGTATTAATCGAGTCTATGCTAATTTTTGTCATTTATTGTAACGCTACGTCCGTGTGAGCTGCAGCAGAATATTCAGCATCGTTAGCAAAAAGTACAAATCGCGTGTTAGGAGAGTTAGAAAAATATACAGTGTAAACTAAAATGGTTCAATTATACTGCCTTATGAAATACCGGCTGAACAAATTTTGCGAGACAACACGGCATTACTTATATATAAAAATATCTATGTAAGTACTAATTAAATGAATTAAGTAAGTTCGAAGTTTGCATATTATCATTTTGCACATGTCGAGTGCTTTGGCAATACCAAATAGTATCATGCCAGTATGCTTGTATTTAAAGAGTAAACTGAATTGAAAGACGGAAATTATATTATTGTTGTCAACGCGTGAGATTTTAACCTAACATAAATCACATTTTCAGTAAACTTTACTTACGTTACTCAGTAACTATATTAAAGACCTAAGAAGGATTCTTCCCGTCCTCGGGTATGACAATAATCTTATAAATTTCAGCTTTGTGAAAAGTATTCCCGTTTAGTGATGTCGTTCATTATGTTCGAGAGCATAATAATAACGGAATAAGGGATTTTTTGATTATAAGCAGTGACAAATTATCAGGATTTACCGAGTATTTTAATTTTGTTTGGTTATATATATACATATCTTTGTACCGCATACTGGTTTTCCTGCGCTGAAAGTTTAAGGATAAATTTTGTCGGTGAACTTAGAAGTAGGGAGTAGCAAGGACCTCTGCTTTTTCTGTGTCGACGTATTCATTATCACCGGCGGATGAGTTATATCACAGGTGCGATGGGTAAGCTTCTTGCTCTCTTTCCAAAGACTATTATCCATGGCGCTTTGCACATAGAGGAAGTTGTACCGTTTTGGATATTTTCAAGATAACGACCAAGATATATAAGTACACGGTAAATTGGCTGTTGGGAACAATAGTCTTTTTATATGCCGTTCAATAGATGACAGAATTAGTTCAACAAGAGTATTTAAAATTTTGTCAATGCCGTCGGGTCTTCTTTCATGTATCCTTTAAATTGATGCCAGTTTGCGTTTTCATGTATAATTTGTTGTTTTTTTTCTAAGAGGAGTTTGATTGTGAAAATTGCGATAAGCAGAGATTTATGCTGAGAAGTTAGGGACTGGGAATCTGCTTAGATTTTTTTTACAAGTGCTAAGTCTGATATTAACACCGATAGCTTAAACACAGCTTAAGTAACACCTCCCCCTCTATAATTTACATAAGCTCCAAATATATATTGTAACCATTGTTCTCCAGCATAGGTTCATTTAGTGGTGCTACATCAATACAATTAATACGCATAAAATGATGAAGCTCATCTTACATTTCAATGAACGAATTACGATTCCAAGAAACTGGTTTAATTCCTACAGTGGAAGACAACTAACACATATTAATAATATTTTCAATGATTACCCGGACATTCTTGAAAACATCCTTATTTCTGAGTGATTTATGATTATTAAATATAGCTTTAATTACATCGAAAATATGGCATAAATTAAATTCGCGTAGCAAGTCTAAAATATTTACAAGAAAGAAGTCGTTGTTAGTGCTAATCTGGGCTAATACAAGGAGATTGAAGAATTTAATAAGATCTTTGTCCACTGCTTGGGACATTTATAACCAAGTTTGTTTTAGAAGAATTATTCAAAGAGAAGTCGAATGCTAGTTGGCACTAGTTCCAACGTATGAAATAATGTGGAACTTTTTGTGATAGCGCTAACTATTTTTTGAATGACGGTGTACTAGTCAAAAAGTTAGCCGAATGGTCTCCGTTAGAGTTAGCGCATTGAAATACTTTTTTAAGGCGAAAAGCGCAGGTGTGACATTTGTTGCGTTTGAAATAACCTGGTGAAATATTGTAATTTTGGGACAAATATCCAAAGCGCTGACAATGAAAACGTTGAAGTAGGGAGTCATTCGTATTTTCCTATGTATAGTGTTGAAGACATCTGAATCGGTTAAGATTTAATGTCAATAACGTCCATTTTTCGTTTGCCGAACATTTGCCATTATGTGATGCAGAATTGAAAACCATTGCGGAAAATAATCGGTAGCAGCCTAGTATCAAGAATCGGACGTAATATAGCCTTTTTTTACGGCGAATAACAGAAATGTTGATTAAACCAGACGAAATTGATGATGTGGGTTTATCGTTATCGTATAACGGATAATCATTTTATCAGCCGTCGGTTGCACGGTGTTCTTTCCACGTGCTGCGACACGTGTGACAGACCAGCCTAGTGAACGAATGTCAGAATGAAATATGGTGTCCAGCTAACAAGAATAATATAGTTACATACTAACACGTAGCGAAAACGAGAAAAAAAACAACTTATAATAACAGAATGTGAATGCGTGAAGCACGATTCTAATTATGTTAGAACAAGTTTGACACTATAATGGTAATGCAACTTTTGACGAAAAGGCATTGCGATATATTTTCATCAGTATCGTTGTCTTTTAGAAAATTAATTCCGCGTTACACTTAATCACTCATTCTCTATAGTACACACACACAAACATACATATATATATATATATATAAATAATAACGTTTTGATTATTTTATATTTCAAATTATGACGTATTGATTATTTTATATTTAATCAAATTTCGCCCATTTTTGATATAATTGATTTATATAATTTTCTAGCCGTGGTCGTCAAAATATAACGTATTAGGTTGGATAAAGATTTGTAATTAAATTATTATTTTTATAAAGAAAGTACTAATTATAATTCCACTCGTACGGAGCCGAAATTTATAATATTCTTATTAAAGAATACCGTCGTGGTGGGGCCAATTTATAACGTGCTTAATTTAATTACTTTAATTTTAGTTTTGATTGCTTCTCTACAAGGAATTATTTAATTTTATATCAATCGGCTGTGTCGTCATCGTCGGCTTGTAAAGAGGAAGTATACCCGAAACTAAAAAGTGTGGAGCAGCAAATCTATGAAATCGTCTTTTGTATTAATTAAAAGCTTAAGACTAGTTGGCTACACTTTCATTAACATGAAATAAAATATGTAAAAAAGAAAAACATATAATAAAACATATAGTAAAAGAATACGCATAAAATTCACACAAAATTATGCCCCTCCCCAAAAAAAAAATGTAATAAGCAAAATTCGTACGATCGTAGGAACTGTCGATGATGACGGAGGACGGAAGAGTATGCTACCCGTCAAATACACGTTCGTTTATCGTTACGATATCCTTACTAGCTTGACGATATTAAGCGATTATTAAAATATCGAACGTTTATAAAAATTATGTCTTGGATGTTCTCTTTTATTATTATTACGAAATAATCATTATTAGATTCGAAATAACGGTACGACTGTCCGAGCATAGAGAAACGCCGATCTGATAAACGGCTTTACATATACGCATTCAGCGAATGTTTTTTATTTAAATAATTTTAAAGACTAGAAAATATTAAAATTTTATTATATATATATATATATATATATATTTATAAATATTATATTATCGACACGCTTATTATGTATGATTGTAATGCGTAAGTTCGTAAACGTGAGTTTTTATACAAAAAATTTTAACGAAACATTGTGTGATCGTAACTAACGCGAGTGACAATGGTTCGTCTGCTAACACTTTATCTGTTCCGATATCTGTACAAAAATTCCCCAGTAATATGTTAACGATTAGCTGAACTTATTTCAAACGCCATTATGTGTTCTCGTATTTTATTACCAGTATTACTATTATTATTGTTTATGTCCTATGGGGGAATTTCGTGGCTTAACCCATATCTAGTTCGACCATCACATATACTATAGACGAAATATCGTTATTCTATTTGTTCCTATATCATTTTCTATCTATTCCTATTATGAACGTTTTTAATAAATTTTCTTTTTTAATTATTATTATTTAGTTTACTCATGGCCCGCTTAATCTTAAAACGTTATAATATACAAACCCAGACGCACGCATACATATAATACTATCAAACGAGCAAGCTCATATATATCACAATATGCCTACCTATCCACTCCTGGATTTTTGAAATTTTTTCCACCCAATTCATTTCCCGGCTACCTTTGATATGCAGTAGTACCATCTTGTCGTTGATCTTTCCTGTTTTCATTTTTTTTTTGTTTATCTGCCACCATTGTATCATTCGCTTTGGCCATCTGTTGTCATCCCTTCAGTTAGGTTATCTATAAAATTCCACTTTATGTTAACTATTCATTCTACTACGTCGTTTAACTTCGTCTGTTCACGTACCCGGGCGTTTCTGGTCCGATCTGATAATCCGATGTTTATCATTATTCTCTCGTGTGTAGTTTAGGCCCTTCTTTATACGTTTGTTTTTGTATGCCGTCGTGTTTCTACGGCATACGCATTGATTGTGTATGTATATTGTCGGCCTTTAACTATTTCGATGAAATTTTATGCATACGTTAAATAATTAAAAACGGTTTGCATGGACATTTTTAAAACTCTGCCCAGACTCCGAATAATAAAATTTTGCAAATTTCGATTTTTTTTTCATATCATCTTTTTCTTAATACTTATATACGCGTTAAAAAAAATTCATCTTGATCGCATTAACCGTTCGAAAGTTACAAGATTAGAAATTTGCTTTTTACTGAATTCGTGTCGGTAAATATAATTTAAATTTTATATCTCGAATACCGTTTCGATTTGTATCGGATTTTCCGGAAATATTTTTAATACACGAAAGAATTATTTTAAAGTGAAGAAAAAGAGAAGCGGTCGAAAAATTCCAGAATTCATTTCCATAAAAAAACACCAAGTCTTATTTGTCAAAATCGAAATTTTTGCTTATAACTCTGGAAATTACACTAAATTCTACAATATCTATGTAACGGTTTTTAAGTGGTATGTGATTATTAACTAAATAAAACACGTTCTCACAAAGAAAAAAAATTATAAAGTTCGCACCTCTTCAGATATTATATATAATAAACATCCTATATTTGCTTGTTCAGGATGCGTCGTGTGGTCGTTTCTCTGTCAAGATCGCTATGGCAACTCCGCACCAACATTCCAGGCGATGGGATATTATCTTCATATATATATATATATATATATATATATATATATATATATATATATATATATATATATATATATATATAATATATGGACCCATCGACTGGAAAGTTGGCAGGGAACGTTGCCTAATCGATCCTGATCAATTCGAATGCCTTATAAGAAAATACAGTTTGCTATTGCTCTAAGCGACTTCTTTACTTTTCCAAAACAAGTTGATAGTAGGGAAAGCCTAGTTGGCTGGTTTTCAAACTCCAGTGAGACTCGAATTTCGTGCGAGCGGATAAATAAAATAATAACGTGGTTATATGCGATAGGCGTTATATTGTCCAAAATATGCACGTATTCGTAAAAATAATATGCGAATGCTAATTATACATTTTTTTATTCCCCCCTTTTTTTTTAACCTTTTTAGTATGTTATAACATTTTGAGGCGAAATTATAAATTTATTATACAATATCGCTTCTTAGCCGAACTGTGTGGTAATTTTCGATGTATTTATATAAATAAAAACTTGAACATTTCAACTTCAAATTAGAAAATCCGCCCCAAAAATGCTTTACGTTAAAATTTCTTTTTACCACATCGACTGAAGAGATCGAAAAAAAAAACGTCTATACGAAAATCGTTGAAATAAAATCGTCTTTTTTTTCCCCCACCTAAATACGATTTCTTTATATTAAATATCGTTGGGGGCCACTTCGATGATGTTCGTATCTTAGCGTAATTCTCCTGTCAACTTCGTCGTATAAGTTCTTGTTATTATCACGTTTATATATTGTTTTCTAACTGACGTATGTGCTGCACAAATTGCCGAATTTAAAGTAATATATTATATATATACAGCATATATCCTATTGAATGTGTTATTCGAAATCTCCTGACTGGAGTTAAAAGGCCGTGCCTATATAACGCAATCGTCTTGTTCGCAGCTTAGCCGGCAACAACAACCACTTTAAACTTCCTTAAACACCTTCCAAATTGGCCACTTCCCAAAGCAGTCGCAATTTAACCTTTTGTACGTGCGCTTGTACGCGTATAATACATAACGTCGTCTCTTTTGTTTTTTCATTTTTTTTTTATATTTATACATTTATATATATATATATCGAATTTGCTGCTGCATCTTGCGAGCTTTTCCTTCGAAATTGAAATAATAATAATAATTCATTTTAATTTGTAATTCAACGGCCATTCTTCTTCGTCGCCGTCTGTTAGAGCTGGCAACGAAAACTTAGCGAGGACTCGCAATTCAACCGACTACCAATTTTTCTATACAACTATACACATTCGAGTATCGGGCGTTTACAAAAACAGCTCGTTCTTTTCTAGTCTCCGAACGTGTTGTTAAAAATGTAAAAAAACATACTCGGAAAAGAAGAGATAAAAGAAATAAAAGTTTTGTTTCCAGTTCGCGGAAATGGCTTTTTACTGGCAACTCTAGAAATGACCGAGCTTAGGATGTGCCGCCCGGTACGTTTTATTTATCGGGCTAAAAGCGGATGAGATTTGCAAATGAAATAATAGTATCCGTACCTTTCTAAAACAATATTCCCTAAATTCGCTTATCTGTTTTTTCTCTATATTACTACAACTAATGTTCTTATAAATATTATTACTACCACTAATATACTGATCCCTATTACTACTTATTTCTTTATAAAAAAAAAAAACAGATGCAATACTTAAATATACACACACATATATATATATATTTGTATACACTTGCGTACAAACTCGTCATCGAATACCACTTATATTAATATCGTGTTTACTATGCTTATCGCATTACTATACTAATTCGTAATTCGTGTATTATCATTCTATATTTTACACGTTTACAATACGTATAAAACATATTCGTTGCGGAAAGCGTTTTCAATATTATCGCCATCTTTACTATCGTCGACTACTCCTGTACTACCAGATAATAATTTACAGAAATACCTATAACATATATATATATATATATGTGTGTATACGTACGTAGCATAAAGAAAGAAAATATCTGTAATAGGATTTTGCCTAATAAATTTAACTCGGTGCGAAATCGAATTGGTCGTTTTTTCCATTTAGTTCGATTTAACCAAAATTAAATCTTTATCCCGAAACAGCCGCAAACCGGGTTTTTCGCCTATTATTTTCTTTTGCTCGCAATATTTACTGCGAGCTGACCAACCAACGTCATTTAGCAGTGTATTTCGAAGAAGAGCATAACACCCACTCGTATATGACCTTAGCGAAAACAATTTTAACAGACAGCGATAAAGTGAATAAATAACGAAACGAATAGCAATCAGTAATAAGTGTAATCCTATTATAGTTGATAAAATGTGGAATAAATCTAAAAACAGTAAAAAATACTGAAAAATAATAAAAATATTTAACAAATATAACATCGATTTAGCAATAAAATAACACATTATTAAAATCGATTAGTAACGATAAAATAGAAGATAGAAATATATTTAAAAATTCATAAGTAAATAAACTAAATTGTAATCAATGTGAAAAAGAATACGTAGGAGAAACAGACAGAAAATTCGTAACGCGATTTAAAGAATACATGTATAATTTTACATACGAACAGTGATGAAAAATCATTTTTTGGAAAACACCGTACAAAGCTAAAATACAAAATAAATAACATTAACGGTAAAACATTAAAGAAAAAATGGAAATAATAAAAAAAAGAGATAAAAATAATTTATTAAACTCGATGATACGATTCGATGAAGAATTAATTCTAATATGCAGAAGCGAGACAACTTATTCAAACATGGAATTAGACGACCTGTTCGTCGCCACCACATACATTTAGTCTTGTAATATGTAAATTTATGTATATAATGGATGCGTAGCCAATGGTATACGTGCCACACTCGTTTTGTACTTAGCGGTTAACTATTAAGTAACCACAAAAAAGTTAAAGATGATAATTATTTAGCCAATAAGATTGTATCAATAGCCTAGAGGGCTGTACTAAAAAAAAAAAAATAATAACTATATTGTAAATTTTATTTTTATATTGAACAAATATTTTTTAATTTTTTATTATTTTTATTTTACTGGCTATCGTTATGTAAAAAAATGTATATTATCGATCGTTGATTATACCACATTCACTGTCATCTTGTTTCATGAACACTGTTTTTCATTTTGCTAATTTTTGAGAATTTTAATCTTAAATTCGTAGTTTTTTAATCTTATACTTGTATATTTTTTCACTTGATAACGATCTGACAGCTGAAAAGCTTTTTGATTAAGAAAACATTTTTAGTGATTTTAACTTATCTTGTTTCGTTGCTTATTTTTAAAAAACTCACTTCATTCCACATTCTTCAAATTCTTTGTTTTCATTGTATAAATTATGATCACGCACCCATTTACTCACTAGTATCGAAATCATTTTGCAAAAATTTTTTCGCTGTTCGGATATTTCTATGAACTGTCATTATCGTCGGCAAATGCAAATGATCTATTGTAGTATTTTTTGTAAACCATTTGTATATATAATGAACAAAATTGGCGCTAGGTTACTTCCTTACGGTGCGCCTACTTTAGTATATTCACCTCGTACATTGTCTATACTCACTACCGTTTTCCCTTTCTTTAAGTAACCATTTTTTTACACTTCCTTTAATTCCTATTCCAGTTTATCATGATCCACAGTAGTATCCAATGCTTTTATGGTTGTTCTTACTTCCTCTGCAAAATCATCACCCGATGTCATCGATGTTGGACTTTCGACTTTCCTTTCCGAAAACCGTACTTCTCTTTATCAATTATTTTGTTTTCTTCGATGTATTTAATTAGTTCGCCACATATTTCTCCATTTTAAGATGTATATATTAAAGGTGCTTTTAGTAACAACCAAAAAAGCCAGATTTTTAATATGTGTATTACACAAGGTATTAACTTACGGTTATCAAACATGGGTGTTAAATTCGGTGACAATTAACAAGCTCAAGGTTACTCAGAACGCTATTGAAAGATCAATGCTGGGGGTTAAGAGAAAAGATCATTTTAAAATAAAAACACTTAAGGTTTAAAAATAATATCGACGTAATAAGCTACTCTAGAAGGAGAAAGTGGGAATCCACGTAACTAGATTAAAAGATGATCGATGGAGACCTATAGGACTACTTTCTGGTATCTCTCGCATCGCAAGAGAAGAATTGGTCATCAAAGGGGTAGGTGGAAGGACGATTTTAATAATTTCCTAAATCAAGAACATTTTGAAAAAGTAGCTATAAATAGAAAGGAATGGGAGCGGTTAAAGGATGCTCTTTATGGGCCGAGGAAATTTAGTTTATAAGTTATATAGTTAATAATTCATTTATATTCATACAATAAAGGTATTTTGATTATTATTTTCGCTATCGCCATATTTACAGCATTTGTAATTAGAATAATCACTATGATTTCCCTTTTCAATAAATTGGTCTTATTAATGATATTTTTAAATCAGGTTATATTTTAACGTTTAGGTTTATAAAATTTCTGATTGCTACTACGATTATATTTTTAATATTTTTAATATTTTTAATATTTTTAATATTTTTAATATTTTTAATATTTTTAATATTTTTAATATTTTTAATATTTTTAACATGTTTTATTCTAATTTCGTCATGCCCATTTTTCATAAGTTCGTCTATTATTTTTGTTATTGTTTCTTTAGTTGCTTTTGTTTATTTAATCGTTTTACTAATTTCGCATTTATGCGTAATTCTACTGAATTTTCAAACTCCTACCGAAGCCCATTTACTACTTTCAAGATATTTTCACTGTTACACAACTATTAAAAAAGTGTTTGTTTACCTACAATTTTATTCACGTTATGCCACGTCTTTTTGATATTTTCTTCTACTTTTTGGAAACATTTGCAAATTCATCCTTTTGTGTTCTTATTTTCTTCTTCACTTTGTTTCGTGTATTAAATGTATTTTGTTGACATTTGTTAGTCTACCTACCCTCGTTCTAGCATCATTTGTATTCGCACTTTTGTCATTAATACCTACATAATACGTTTTTCTTTCAATGTTTATCGGTTGGTGACATTAATTTTTAATGCTCGTTCAAATTTCTGGTTGTAATTCTTCGATGTAGCTCTTTTCCAATTTGTATTATTTAGTTTATTCAGAAATTTACTCTATATATTTTCCTATTCATATCTGATAGCTTATTTCTCGAAATATTACTTGGCAAAAAATCATATTATGATCAGATATTTTGCTTTCGAGTTTGTATATTTAAATTTCGTACTTTTACAACTTTTGTTTTTTCTTTTTCTAAGTATACGATCTATCTCGTAAATATAAACTTTTCAATTCTTCTCTAACATAGACCATTTTAGATAACAACCAACGACAGCACCACATTTCCAACGCTCCGAGCTTATTCTCTTTTTAAAATCGTCCATATGTCTCCGATTACAATGCCATACTCCAGATAAAGCTTTTTACAAAGCGTTTTCCGGTATTAACCGGTATATTTTTTGATACGAGGAACGGTTTTTTCATAAACGCGTTTTTTGCTAGGGCTGTTCTTCTCCTTATATCTTTCCTACCATCTGAGGATATTATGTTTCCTAAGTAGTAGAACTCCGTACATTTAACCTGTGTCGGTTTAGGACAATATTTATTCTTTGATTTCCGTTTTTTGAAGATGCACTTTAGCAGTATTTATTTTTATTTTACACATTTTTATCGTAGCGCTTAGCTTATTTAAGGATTCTCGTAGCCCGCTCCCTGTTTCCGATATTATTGATGTATCATCGGCAAATCTAATTGTGCTATATATTTTACCATTGATATTTTATTATCATTTTTATTTTCCAAGTAAAAATCCGTTGCCTCTTCAATGTACCTGTCAAAAAGTATCGGAAAAAGTTTACAGCCTTGACGTACTCCTTTGCATATATTTGCATTTTGTTCACCTATGATTACTGATTGGTTTCTATAGATTTGAAAGAGCAGTCGTCGATCTATGTAGTCTATGCTTTGTTTTTTAAATGAGTTAAATAGTATATTCAAATCTACATAGTAGAAAACTTCTCTATACGTACAAAGCTATATATATATATATATATATATATATATATATATATATATATATATATATATATATACCTTTTTTCCTACTTCAAAACCTTTTTCAAGTATCGAACGTAGGGAGAGTTAGCTTCTCTTGCGCTTCTGTTTCTCCGAAAACCGAATTGATCTTCTTTTAGTTTGTTTTCAATTTTAGATTTTATTCTATAATATATTATTCTCATCAAAGTTCTAGGAGCATCAGGTAGCATAGCATTAAATTGTATGTATTTCTATCTTCCTCCTAATAATTTCGGCAGTTCACCAGGAATTTCGTCAACTCTTGCTTTCTTAGCTTTCAATTCATTTAGAGCAGTTCGAATTCACTTTTCAAAAATAGGCGGGCCTTACACATTAGTTCGGCTAATTATTTTAAAATTTAATTATATATATATAAAACTCTTCAATATATTCTATCCATCTGTTATTATTCTTATTATCAAGTAACAATTTTCAGTCTCTTGGTGAACTTAGGTTCTTTCTTTTTCCCGGCAATAAACTTTTTATATCGGTGTAGTCTTTTTCACTATTACCTTTTTTTTTTCATACTATAGTTTTACACTGATCGCCAATCCATGTTTCCTTAGTTTTCTGATTTTTTTTTACATACCGTACTTCTATATTTTCTATACTCCTACTGATTATTTACTTATTTAGTTATCCGTGTCTTATAAATTTTTCCTTCTTTGTCTATTCGTTCTTCTGCAATTTTGTTTACTTTCGATCTGATGTAATTCCAACGTTCGTCTATGTTTCTCGGAAGCGGTATTTCCAATGTTAATCGCTTCATCAGTTTCTTCCATATCTGCAACTTTTTAATTTTCTTTATATGCCACCGTTTACGTACGGTGTTGAATATTTTTTACCATACGTAATTGAGTAGTCATTATTATTAAGATATGATCCGATTCTGCATCCGCATCTGGGTAACTTTTACAGTTCTTCACTTGATTATCTATTGTGTACTAGAATAAAATCCAATTGGTATCTTTCAATTGCAAATGTGTATCTTCTTTTTTGCGTTAGCTCTTATTAAATCACGACAGATGCAAGACGTTCTACTCTTTTGTTCCGTTTTCCGAGTCCGAATCTTCTTTTTGCCGCGTTCGAATCTCCTAAAATCGTTAGGTTATCATTATTATTCGCAACCAGTAATATTTCTTCTATTTGTTGATATACTTCAATTTCTCCATCTTATGCTGTCGTTGACACACGCGATTGTATAAAAATTAAATCTTTAGGTTCCGATTCGATCTATTTGAAAATGATTCTTTCATTATATACGCAAATGTGATTGACTTTATTACGCTTTTTTGTTTAAAAGGAATCCAATTCTTGGCGTTATATTCGTAACGCCACTATATACAAATGTATGGTCTTCGCTCCATATGTCTCCTCTTTCTAAACATTTTACTTTATTTACTCGGAGAATGTTCCATATTCGTTTTTTTCCATTTATTGTTTTAGGTTTCATAATTTTCCCGACTTCATCGATCTTATATTCCGTGTTCCGATCCTGTATGTTTCGCAAAGTCGTGTTCCCAATGCATGTGTGTTCGCTCCTGCACAGTTGTGTACCGTAATTGACACAGGGGAACTCGAATCCTTGCATCATTGCACAGGATATTGCCTGACACATCGTTTTGCGTTTTATATAATTCTAGACCTTTCGCACGCCATATTTTTATATCAGGAAATGTACGATGATGGTTTCCCGTTTTCTTCCATCGGGATTTTCTTACGGCTGTTATCTACAACCTTTAGACAAAAACCGTAACTGTAAGGTGGCAGTTTGCTATTGGGGCAGTAGGTGAGACATATTTATACAGGCAATCTCAGTTCGCCAATAGTTGGTAAGCAGTTTTAGGAAAACAGAGTTTTATAGAGTCTGTCTCTCTGCCTCTCGTGTCTACTGTCACTACTGGAATCGTCTGCCCGAGACTTTCCGCCAGTAGCCGCTCGTGATTCGCGACTGTTTATTCGACTAACGCCTTATTTGCAGCTAACCTACATACTGTAGGTCGTTCCACTATTTCCCAACTGTCGACTCGCTTTCATCATGTTCCTCTTCTCGGACAACCTAGTTTTTCTCATTGTTTCGACGACAACGTCAGCTGTCTCTGTATTTTTCTTTAACCCTGTTTTGTATGTTAGTTGCTTGATAGTGGTGCAGTAGAAATGATACCGTCATTTATAGCTCGCTTTGCGAGTGACGAATTGTCCATCACGTGTTAATTCAAAACTACATTCGGCGCATTTTTCCATCAAATTCGGTTTATGACTAAACGTACAAACATTTATAACATAGTCTGCCTATACATTTTACTTTATTTTTCATTATTCGAACACCGATCAGATCGCAAATCTTTAACACAGAAATCCACGTCCGACCGCTAACTCACTACTACTAGTATTAGTGAAAATTTAATTTGAAACGGTGTTAGCTTTCCGAAAGGATTTTCATAAACGGAAAAAGTCCAAATATAAAACGAGCTGACTTAGCAAAAAGCTCTTAAATTCAACCGTGATCGATCGACTTAAATTTGACGCGTTAGGAAATATAAAATGTATTTTCTATTAAGAAAAAAGGAAAGTCAGAAAAGAAACGATAACGTTATATTCGATCGCGTACGTACACACACACACACGTATGGAGAAAGATAGATTAAAAGAAGAAATGAAAAGAAGGAGAAACTTTAGATGTAACGACCTGCGGCAAAAAAGTATCGGTCAAGAATTTTCTCGTCTAACTTTAACGCGATAATTCTTTTTACGGTTTTCTAGGTTGTGTCTTCTATTTCACCAACAGATTGTCCACGTTATATACATCGCACGATACGACCGCCGAAAATAAGCGAACGCGTTGATACGATAAAAGAGGTCTACGGCGCGATTTTAGAAATTTGCAAAAACCAAATGGCGGGGCTTTGTCTATTTTATTTTATTTTTTTAAAGTAAACGACCTCAAAGGAACCGTTCGAGTAATATTATTGAAATTTATCAGTCTCGAAGGAATTGTATTGTCTTACGAAAATGTTATATTTTGTAAAATGCGTGTACATACCGATATATATATATACGCTGATATATCGATACATATGCACGTATATATATATTAATAAATATATATATACGTTAGTATAGACAAACGTCAACGGAATGGGGTGCTTCGAAGTCGATTGAAAAATAAACCATTTCCGAGCAAATTTTGCAAAAATAGGTCATCCTCAATACACACCTATGTACAACATTACATTCGCGAACTACATTAAAATAACGAAACGCAAAACAAATAAATAAACCGGTTATTCGAAATTTTTCTGCAATAGCGTAATGTATTTGCAAAAAAAAAGGCCCTTTTTTTATACTAACCCACAAAAAGTGAAATAGGCTACTAACAAATTGTGACTTTGCAGAAACTTTACCGAGTGCGTTGAACTCATAGTATCGACGGTACTTGTCGTTTAGGTTTACTTATCTAAAATTAAGCAACTCAGCTGGCTCCTCAGAGTGAAATGGTCTACTAACAAATTTCTCTCGCAGAAATTTCATTCAGTGCGTTGAACTCTTACGTCGATTGACGGTATAAAATTAAGCAACTCTGTCGTATATGTGTCGTTATTTCGGAGAGCAACTTCGAAAGAATTTAGTGTATATATATATACATATAATTCCATCGTTATACGTACAATAATGTGATATACAGTGGCAGTACGCAAGATGAAACAAGCGTTCAGTTTAATATATAATAAAAAAGACGCGACATTATAACGCCGTAATTAAACCGCAAGTATGCCGCGGAATACTTTGAAGAAAATTCGAAGTGTAAACACTTAGACCGTTTATAGAAGCCGAAAAAGATTTACAAAAACGAAGACATAAATGATAGAAATAAATTAAAAGTTTGAAACTTCAGTCGAGAATGTGAAGAAGAATAATGTGGACGGAGGAAATAAAAATGGAGCACAGCTTCAAGATGAAAGAATATATTGGCAGGGGAAAAGGCAAATTCCGTGACTATAGTTTTTACGTGGACTATAGTTGGCCAAAAATGAAAATAATTATTACATATACTGTTAACTCGACGGTCGAGGAAACCAACTCACGACAAAAGAAAATTATAAAGTTTTTTTTTTTTACATTTATTTTATACAAAGGTCATTTGCGTCCACCGAGATTAAATACAATAAATTACAAAAGAAAAATTATTTTCTACTTACAATACAATATTTAGTCTACAATAATTTTATTAAACCAGTTATTTTAAGAAAGTATATTACGCGTTGTATCTTCGTTGTAGTACTTCGCTTCAATCTAGTCCACTTATTAATGATAACGTTGTTGATCGAATTTCGGACATTCTGTGATAACATGTTCTACGGTAAGCGCTGGATAAAATTTACATATTGCCGCCGACGAATTCTCCTCGATTAATGGCCCGTGCGTTAGCCTAGTGTGGCCGATTCGCAATCGGGCCAGCACTATTTCTTCGTGTCTGTTCGCTGTTTAATTCTTCTTAATTTGTTCTCAGTTAATCTGGACCACGACTCTTGTCGGACAATATTTATCGCAAATTTTAATTGTTTGCTAACTCGTGAGCCGGGATTTCTAGTCAGTGGAAACGACTTTGGCCATGGTGGGTACAAGGAGGCTACTGGAGTGCGATCAACCGTTGTTAATTTAAGGTATCGTATGAAGTGTTTACATCGTAGGCCAAATGCTTCGTTGTTTTTGCTGTATTTACTTTCTAGGTTTGAATGAAAGGTTTTATAGTAGTTTGGATGCGTTTTCTTCGTATTCAATTGAAAATAATATTTTAATGCTAACAGGATTCTTCGATCTTTTAGCGTTGTTATGTTAGTTTCGGCCAGTAGGCTTGATATCGGACTGGTACAGAAAGCTCCGCTGCAAATGCGAAGTGCCTGATTTTGAATTACATCTAATTTATGAATCACTTTTGGCGTTGCTGTACAATATACAATTGAACCGTAGTCTAGTAAAGATCTCACGTGTGTACCATATAGACGCAATAACGTTCTTCTGTCGGAGCCCCACGATTTGTGGTGTAGAGTTTTTAGTAAATTAAGGGCCTTTGTGCATCTAGCTTTTACGTATTCTACATGCGCCTTCCAGTTTAATTTTTTTTTACATAATTAATCCCCGAATTTAGTTTGATCGGTGTGTCGTATAGTCGTACAGTTTAATTTTAGTTGGACAAGGCGAGTATGCGATGTTTTCCTGCTGAATTGTACCACACATGTCTTTTGCGAGGAGAAACGGATATTTTTTGTCGAAGCCCATTCTTCTATTAATTCTAAATTTTGTTGTAATTTCTTTTCCAGGGTATCAGAGATATCGTGTCCTCTGATAAATATAACCAGGTCGTCGGCATAGATGAAGTATTTTACAGGTTCCTCGATGCGCTCTTGTAAGTCAGATAATAAATAGAAGGGGGCTTAGCACGGATCCTTGAGGAACTCCGTTTTCTTGACATTTTGATGTAGACAGTATGTTTCCTATTCGAACTTTAAATTTTCTGTTCTGTAGGAATGAACGGAGGAATTTGGGTAAGTTTCCACGGAGACCATGATCGTGAATTGTTTTTAGAATGGCTGTGGTAGATATATGATCGAAAGCCTTTTCTATATCGGAAAAAATGCAGATAACGTGCTGATTTAATGCAAATGCATCCTGTATTTCTTGTTGTAGACGTATTAAATTGTCAACAGTGGACCGTCCTTTTCTAAAGCCACTTTGTTGGCTGTCTATTAAGCCATCTCTTTCCGCGATCGACATTAATCTGTTACCAACTATTCTTTCCATTATTTTACATAGAACGCAGGTCAGAGATATCGGTCTATAACTGGCTGGGTCATATTGGTTTTTATTTGCCTTAAGGATTGGTATGATATTGGCTTCCATTTGTCTGGAACTACATTTGATTTCCAAATTTGGTTTAGTAAGTAGCAAATTGCTCCAATATTATGGTCTAGTAGGTGTTTTATCATCTCAGGATGTATCCGATCAGGTCCGGCTGCTGATGATCTTTACCGTTTTATTGAAGTAGATACTTCCTGGTGCGTAATTTCCGTGTTATAGGGTTCATTGTTATTTGATTCAAAATTGAAGGTATTATCTGTATTATGGTGATTTCGTTGAACACTGTTCTCCTGATAATAATACTCTGTCATAATTTCCGCAATTTGGTTGTTGTCGTAAACTAGCTCACCAGATGGATTTTTGATCGCAGATATGTGACACGTTTTTCTCTTATTTGATATTTTCCTGATCTGACTCCACAGTTTACTCATCGGTGTGTTTGAATTTATACCAGAGATAAAATTATTCCACGATTCTTTCTTACTTCGTGTTACAGTGCGTCTTTCGTATATGTGGGACATCGTTTAAACCGATTTAGTAATTTATTTTTGCTTTGTATGACTGATTTACAATTTTCGTTCCACCATGGGACATGTTTCTTTTTTGGTTTAGAGTGAGTTTTAGGTATATATAAATCAGCTGAGGAGAAAATTTTATTTGTTATCATGGCATTTATTTCATTTGTGTTCGTACTGATTTTTGTTTCTATTAAGTTAATAGAATTATTAAAGCTGTTCCAATCAGCTTTGCAGATTATCCAGTTTGGGTATCTTTCACATTGTATTGGATGATGTATTAGACAGTTTATAATTTGAGGGAAATGATCACTTCCATAGAGGCTTTTACTAGTCTGCCACTGTACCCTGTGATTAATTGTAGAGCTGCAAAGTGTTAGGTCGATAGCCGACGTTGAACCATTATAGATGTTGAGCCTGGTTGCTTCCCCGGTGTTTGATAAGCTTATATTCGGATCATTTAAAAGTTTTTCTATCATTTGACCTCTTTTATCTATCGTTTTAGATCCCCAGATTGTATTGTGGCTATTAAAATCACCGGTTATTATATACGGTCTTGGTAGTTGTTTAGTTATTTCTTTTAGGTTCTTCAAGCTAACTTGATCTTTTTCATGTAGATAAATAGTGCATATCGTTATTTAGCGTCTTTAATAAAAGTTTTATAGTAATCACTTAAAGGCTCGTAATTGTATCGCTTCACATTTGATAGTATTATGCACGGCGATCAGTACACCGCCTTTTGTGTTATCCGCTAATAAGCAGTCTTTTCGATGTATATTGTATTCTTTTATTTTTACATTGTGTTTACTATTTAATTTGGTTTCCTGTAGACATATTACTGCAGGCTCTAATTCTTGTATAAGTAGTTGTAGAAACGGTAGTTTGGATAGAACGCTATTTAAATTCCAAGATACTATATTTATCATGGCAGGTTAATTTTTGTGGAGCTTAATCTCGCTTCTCATTACTGTAGTCGAGGACTGGTTCGTCCACTTCCGAAGTGGATGTATATTACAATTCTATAGCGGCGTTTAGTTTTTTTGATGAGCCAAGTTAAAGATCTTTTAGCATCACTGTTTACATGTGGGTGAATTTCTTCTATCATGTGAATGATTCCTGAAAAATCACTAGTGAATGATTTGACGTATGTAATTTTATCTTTTTCAAATTTGAAATTGTGTATCAAGTTTATAAAATCTGTTGTGCTTATCGGACATACAGTTGGGTTAATTAAATGTAATGCTTCTAATTGTTCCTGAATCTTATTTAATTCCTCATTGTACAAGTTTGAGCTTCATTTTCTATTTTGGATTTTTTTCTTTGTGTGCCCTTTAGTTTTACATTCTATGCTTATAATATTATCTTTTTTTACTTCGGTAAAATCTTTTACGTATAGTGTATTATTTACTGTGTTCTTTTCAGCATTTTCTGATTCAGAGAGTGTGTCATGAGGTGACGATGCTTGTCTTTTTAATAGTGTTTGAGTTTACAGATTGATCAAGTTCGAGATTTATATTCTGTTCTTCTTCTGCCATAGATGTGACTATACGTTCCGAGTTGTCTATATGTTCCGGTGATTCTTTATCAGTATTTGCTTTATTCTGTATCTTTGACTTGTAGAGGGCATTTTTTTACTGTGTGACCAGGTTTCTTACACAAAAAACATGTTATGTTTCTATCCGTCGTCAAAAAAATTCTATAGTCCTTGTCTTTGAAATTTATTACTAAAGAATCTGGTATGTATTGCTGGTCATTATCTTGAGAGTATAGAACCGTACGTCGGAAACTGCAGATATGTTGAAATATTGGCTGTATATGTCCTGCTTTAACAAACGACATCGGTGACGATAATTTTAATCCGATTTCTTCGGTAAGAATAGCTTCAATAACTTGATGGGGTATAATGGGTGCAACATTGGAGATCATCAGTTTACGGACCGGGCTAATAAGTGGACGAGCCTTTATCAGTGTGTTTTTAATTGTTATTGCCCCGTGATTTGAAATAAAGTCGTCGGCTGTCTTAACAGAGTCGAAGTAAAAACATAATCTACTATTTGACATTCGAGATAAGAAAGTAATTTTTGATGGCGGCACTAATTTACTTAACTCCACTAAGAATTCTTCATTGGAGAAACTTTCAATGAGTGGAAAAATGATGGCTTGTTCTTCCGTTGGGAAGTTTTGTGCGTTATTTGTTTTTGATGTTTTGACAATATTTGAATAACTAATATCTTTTGCAGGCTTGTTTTCAGTTACACTCGAAGTCGGATAGATCATCCTAGGGGTGATTATTTCGTTCGATTTTACTTGAGATGATGAGCATGAGGGAGTGGAATTTTTAGTTTTATTACCAATTTGTACATTTTTTGGAGTCGTAGCGAAGGTTTTAACTTTTCTCATCGTACAGTAATTAGTGTGGCGCAACTGGTCACACTGATATTGTTAACCGTCGTGCGTAGTCGGTGTGTAATAATATGAGTACGGCGATTAAATTACGAATTAAATTATATAATAATAATAACGCTGATTAGAGAGTTAGATTAAAATGAATTACCTTACGTAAACCGGTTCGTTTTATAGACGGTGAGAGATTTAATTTAACGCGAAACGAAAACCTTTTACCAATAACATTCAATGTATTAATACATTGAATTATAAAGTTCTTCATAATTAGGTTAATAATTATCGCGGAGAAGTAAGTGGCACTCTACTCCGTTTGCATATAATTTTTAGTGTCTCGAATGCTAGTCCATTAAACGTGTATAGTCACGACGTTCGATAATGAACAATACGTCGAGTATCATGATGATGCATATATATTTATACCATCGTCATTTCATCATTGGTCGTAATCCCCGGAAGGGATGTCGTGACTACAATTCATGTTATTGCTTCCTGTACTAATGTACGCCATCTATTTCGGTTTTCAGCCTCTCGCGCACATTCCATGAACGATTTCGCTTTCCTTATGGTATCGGTCCATCTGGTGTATACTCAAGGTCGTTTTCTGGGCGCTTTTTCCTCTATAATTAATCGCTCGATAGAATTCTGCCGCCGCATAACATGACTAAAAAAATTTAAAAATTTTCGTTTAGACCTGGCTGGTTAATCTTTTTATAATTTTGAGCCTGTTTAATATTGACATATTTGTTAATATTGACATATTTGTTAATATTGACATATTTGTTTGTTTGGCTCTCCGAGGTATTCTCAGTGTGTCCGTCGCCATATGATACCAAAGAAACTTGGAACTTCTATTTGTGAGGAGCGTTCTTCTTCTTCTTGAGCTGTCTCTTCGTTATCGAAGGTTGACGTCCACATCCTTCACTGCTTATAACCATACCTGTCGGTCCCTTGCTAAATGGAAAAGATTTCCGACTCCGGCAACCGCCGTCCATTCTTGAATATTTGAAACCCATGACATTCTTCTGCGGCAAACACCACGAACACCTTCTACCGTTCCCATCAGCATTATTTGTAGTAGTTCGTATTTTGGTCCTCGCATCAAATGATCCAGATAATTAACTTTCTTTCATTTGACCAATCGGATTAATTGCCGGTCTTTTTTTATACGTTTCATAACTTCTTTATTTGTTATCGTTGCTGTCTATGGTATTGCTAGAAATTCTCTGTAAAGCCAGGTCTACAACGATTCTAATCGAGCATAGAAAACAGTTGAATAACGTAAGCATAAAAAATTTCGAACTAAAATTATAAGTAAAAGAATGCTGAATAAAATCGAATCAGAACTGGCTGAAACACAGTGAGCAGCTATTTTATGATTAAGAATAATAATGGGAAAACGTACGGAAATAGGTGAACATACATCGCTTGCGTGAATATGGAAAACGCTTTTGATCGAGTAAACTGGGAAAAAATATTCAATGCACTAAGAGAAATAGAAGTAGATTACCGAGATAGAACAATCCATAATAACCTGTATAAAAGCTAAAAGGCAATTATCAAACTGAACAATGTACAGGCCGAAGCAGCAATATATAGAGGAGTGAAAGGATGTAGCCTATCTCCTTACCTATTTTTAATTTATATATAGAGCAAGCTGTTAAGGAGATGGAGATAACGGGAGTTAAAGGAATAAAGATAAATGGAAACTAAATATGTACGATAAGTTACCCTGATGACATTGTAACGATTGCGGAAGATGAAAATCAATTAAAACTAACGTTAAATCTAATGGAGGACATAGTGAGAAGTTATGAAAATAAACAAAATGAAAACAAACATCTTAGTAGGCGATAAAACGAAATTAAACACGACAATCAGAGCACAAAATTATACCATAGAATAAGTAAATCACTTCACTTATTTAAGATGCTCAACAAAAGTCAAGGCGAGAATAGCACAAGCGAAAGCAACTTTTAATAAGATAAGAAAACTGTTAACATAAAAAAAACTTAATATAAATTTAGTGAAGAATTTAGTAAAAACGTAGGTGTGGTCGATACGCTTGTATGGTGCTGAAACTTTGACGTTGAACAAGATGGACATCGCAAAGCTGGAGGCCTTTAAAACGTAGGAGAAGAATACTCGAGATGAAATGGACGGATACAGTTATTAACGAGGAGATTTATAACAGGATCGAAGAAGAAAGGCGAATCATTGAAATTATTTCCGAACGAAGAATTAAATGGATAGGACATTAAGACGCAGCGAGCTGATAACATTGTTATTAGAAGGAACTCGTGCAAGGGGAAGCCAAGAAAAAAAATTATACAGCAAGTTATAGATGATATGGGGTACAAATAATTATCAGCAACTGAATAAGTAGACGAAGAGCAGATGTTATCGTGGACGGTAATTTTACAAAATTTTAATTGTGGAGCTCCCTGGTACGTCTCAAATCTTACCCTCCACAATGACTTAAACGTTATGTTTGTGGAGGATGAAATAAAAAGACAAGCAAACGAACATATTGCACGACATTCACACGAATCCACTTGCTACTGATTTGCTGAATGATTCCGGTGAAACACGCAGGCTGTGGCGAAGTAAGCCTCTAGACGTTGTCCAACCAGCATAAGTTTAGACGGAGTACTGCTCAGTACTTTCCACAAAATATCACTCAACTCATTAAGTCAATCACTAAATGACCTCTAAGATTGGTCACTTGTAAAAAAAATAAATTATTTATTTATTCTTAGAAATCGCCGATCTATACTATATTATTGAATTTAATATTTTTTGTTTAGAATAAAATATTAAATTTAAAATTATTTAATTAGTTTTATTTAGTATTTAAATATTCGTTCCGTTTTTCTGCTCTAAATTAATGTATAACCGAAGAAATTTTATAAATAATTTAATTATCGTTATTATTACGATTATTTCTTACAATTATGAAATCGCGAACAAAGAAATTATATAAATTCACATATGAAAATAGATAGATCGGATCGTGATATATAATCAAACAACGCAAGTAACACAAAAAATTTACATATATAAACGAATAGTATAAAAAATCATCTGACGGCGCATTAACTTAAACAGATGACCCGAGTAGAGGTGAGCAATCTACTTTGCTTCTACCGATTGTATGTTCCAACGAGAGAAAATCAATGTGTCAGCTAAAGCAATTGACTAGTATTTAAGGTTATTATTAATATGAATCTTAACATTATACGTCCTTTTATGCGGTAATGACTAATTAATTATGCACGAAATAATGTAGAAAAAATAAATAAATTAGTAAAATATATATATATATATAAAATAAAATTAAAAAATAATAAAATTTAAAAAAAAACTGTCACAATAGCTAATTAAAAAAAAATAAAAGTCATAACGAACACACGTAATAATTACAACAATTAGGTGATACATTAACATTGGTTTATACTTAAATGATGTGAAGCTGTTTACAAATATCACCGCGTTTGGTAAAAACCGTGGCCCATTGGTTGATATTAAAAATTGAGCTGATTCCTACTATTGCTGCGACTACTTTTTATTTTAGCAGGCACCAATATAGAATAATACTGACGAGGCGAGTATTGTTAAACTGTGTTACAAAAGTGTAGAAATAAAAAAAGATAATAAAAAAATTATCATAATTATAAATAAATAAATGATGCAGACGTACATAAATATACATATGGTACTTACATATTGTTTGTAATAGAAACTGCATACTATAAAGATAAGAGATACTAGGATGTTATTGACATAGTTATCTACTTATTGTGCTTATGAATTATAAGTAAATGCGCGGAATTATTATAATCTTAAAAAAAAATTAAATAAAATAAAAAACCCGTAAACGTAAAAAACTTAACAATAAATCATTACGTATGTAATTTTTTCAGTCAAGAAAGAAAATCACGCTACGCAGTGCGGAAAATATAATTTTTCAGTTACGGTATCAGCTATTTTATGATTTTGTGTACATAGCGGATTCCATATAAGCTAAAGTATTGTTCATCTTTAGTGATTTTTAAGCTGTCATTCAGTTTTATACCAACTCTAATTCTAAGGTCGTTGAAATTCGGACAATAGAACGTAAAATGACTAGTAATATCGTCCGCACTAGAATTATCACACCTTATACATATAGATAAACTAGGTATTCGCTTAGCTTACCGTGATCTGAAAACACGTGTGAATTGTAAGAATTAATATAAATTTGTTTTAATTTCAACTACAACCTATACTATCATTACTACCGGTAATTCAATTATTTATTTCGAAATATTTACATTATATAGAATTTACAACGATTTTTGCAGCCAAATGCAGCCGGTCCGACAGTAGCGTTTCTACGTACAACCGGCCTGTTTCAACAACTATAGCTTCCGTGTCCGTACCCCTGGCCTCGTAGCAGTACACGTAAATGGATCATCATCATCATCATCATCGATATATACAAAATTAATTTTGTCCACGAATGAGCAATTCTGCGCGAGTCGCGGATTGCATAATAAAATTAATATACTATAATCATAGCAATCGTTAATTGTTTACATTACCAGGTACCAAAAAAACAAAACTGAACTTTCTCGTATACACATGCACTCTATAAATTTACACATTGCATACACATACTACACATTTTAGATATAAATATACACACACACACACCCATACAACTCATTTACACATAGGCGAAAATAAACACACTTATAAAGAGTGAAAAGGTGATATAACCGTCATACACACGTATATATATACCTAACATCGGAATATAATTTAGTATAGATTATACTTACTAGATACACGCATGAAAAACATGCACATTCACACCTGCAAAAAGAAAGACTAAATAATTATATATGAACAATTATTACTTTTAATAACACACACCAACCTGAAAGTACATACAAAGATGAAACACAATCAACTACATTAGTTAATAAATATCTAACAACAACCTTAGGCCTCTTCTTATAATTTGTTAAACTATTCCTTATGTCGGTAGGTACAGTATCGTAATATGCAGGGTACATACAAAGCGCCTGCATACGTATACGATATTCGTTAAAGCTTGGTACTTTAGCAGTCTCATGTATGAATGATCTCGTTGAATCCGAATATCAAATCTTTCTTTATTTTTAAATACAAGCTCGAGTAAGCGCAATTAATAACTGTCCTTTAAGAATTGATCCATTCTTCCCACTTATTACGCTCCGTAAATGATTCTTTAAAATTTTTAAAGATCGTGTATAGAGGCTTCACCTAGGTTGATACAAAGCAAGACAAAGCTGATGCAATTGTTTTTCAGTAAAATACTGTTTAAGATAATAAAATAAATAAGCTTCCAGTGTTTACTACTACTACTACTGTGCTCTATTTATTATTATTTATATATATATATATTTTTATATATATGTGTGTGTACATGTATATATATGCATATATTTCTATATAAACATATAAACACGTACATATATATATATATATATATATATATATATTTAGTGTCAACGGAAGCATAAATGTACACAGTGATTGTGGGAAAAGAAAAGAAAAATATGTCGTAGCATTAAAGGACAAAATGAAAAGCTAGGAACAAATTTCCTGGATGTAAGCGCGCAATTGCTTTTTCGTCCCAATGGGCAGATAAAGTAAAAAGGAGCTAGTAGTCACAAAAAATTTTTACTCCTTGTTTTTATTGTAACGTTGTCTCAGATTGCTATTGAGTTTATTGAAAATTTATATTATATATATTATATATATATATATATATATATATATATATATGTAGTGTGTGTGTGTATTTTTTCTGTAGAACATAATTGATTGACCAACCGTAACTTCTGAAATTTACTTGAGGTTTTTCTCTGGTATATAAACCGCGAATGAATCGAATATCTTTCTTTTATTTTTTTACCGTATTGTCTAAAACCATTTTTGTTCTACACTCAAAAATTCACCTCGATGTGTCCTGTAACAGCGTGTACGTGTTGTACGGTGCTGTTATATAGTATAAACGTGTGTATCCTTATAATCGATTGAACACTGCTATTGTTACAATTAAGCGTACGATGCAATTGGAGCGTAAAAAGTAATAAAACCCATCTTCCGCGAGGGCAGTTTCTGTGAAAATGTTCTTCAAGTGTGAAAATTGTCACCTAAATCGTTTCAATTTTTTTTTTCAATACATTCCTTTTTCTATGAAAAAACGCAATTTTTTTTTATACGAGCGCGTCGATTTTGGCCGCTGCATAAGTAATGTACGGTGGTAAAAAATATATTTCTTATACTTTGACGAAATTATAATAAAAAATATAAGCGGAGTTTAGTGGACTTTAATGTTGTAACTTAGTTTAATGTTTCCTTCGAACACCCGTATAGTCCGTATAAAATTTAAGCGTGTCAGCTAGCCGCGATTTACTTCATCGTGCTCGTTCTACTCTCTACTTTACTACCCATTTAGAACGAGTTGAATTAGGTGATACTTTTCCAGATGTTTGTTATCGAAGTATTAGAAATTTTCGTTTAGTTTTTAGAATGAATTTTTTTTTTTTTTTTTTTAAGGTGCCGTGTACCACAACTCAGGTTAGAGGCACCGAAGCTATTTTAATTAAATCAAAGGATATATGTTTGTAACTTTTAAAAACTTAATGGTTTTTTCAAGTTCCGCTGGATTATCAGAGAGTGCCGTGTGAATTGAAATATTGCCATCAGGATGGTATTTTTGAAGTGGCCTACACTTTGTAAGCATGTGTTCGACTGTTAGAGGCTCCCGTCCGCAGTAGCAACATATCGGTTGGGTTTTTTTTTCTACTAAGTAATTATGGGTTAATGACGTATGTCCAATTCTGAGCCGAGTTAGTACAACATCATCACGTCGCGATGGGATGATTGTTCTCCATGGATCTGTGTTTAACTTGACGTTTCGAAGTTTGTTGGTTGTGGGAATACGCTTCCAGTGTAAGTTCCATGCCTCGTGAAATTGGTTTTTGATATTGTGTATTTCGTCTATTATGCGCGTCAAATTTAATGTAGGACAGTACACGTACTAAACGTTCCTATCATTTATGACAATATTTGTAGCAGATTAGGTCATAGAAGTAAGTAAATTTCTAAGAATTATAACAGACGACAATAGGAGGCGTCGGTCCAGTGCAAACGTTAAACAAAGAATAGGACAAGTTAAATGAACGTTCAACAACAAGAAGAAATTAATATTAACAAATTAAGAAAATTAGCGTGGAGGCCAAAAAAAAACAAAACGGTTTAACAAAATCGTACGTTAGTGAAGCAGTAAATTATGATCGTGAAAATGGGTGCGTAACAGCTCGACATTTCAGTAAAGATGCGAATCAGGAGCTAAATGTTAAAAATGAACCGAATAGAAAAGAAAACGAATGAAAAGTAATATAAAGTCACATTAGTAGACGTTAACTAAATTTCTGGGACGTATACTGAGAGGCGTTCTAATAAGTTTATAAAAAGTATAATAGAAGTAAAAATTACAGGTAAAAGTCCAAGTACATTTGTGATGGACGGTATTTATGACGAATTAGATATAAGCAAATTTGTAACGATTGCGATGAAAAGGCATTGCCTTTAGTTAATTTATATATATATATATATATATATATAATGCGTATCCGATATAACACATAATATATGTGGATGTTTTCAAATGTCCTTAAATGAGGTCCCTTGAGGTCATTTTTCAATCTTGGGAAGAGAAAAAAGTCACTAGGACTGAAGGCTGAACAGCAGCAAGATATGTTGTCACTGACCAAAGACCTATTTATTGAGATTGCTGTGTGACATCGTGCATTATCGTGATGCAACACCAATTGTTCTCGATGTTGATGTCACACGAAAGACTCTTTTTCAGAACCTCCGGATAAAAGTGTTGATTCACCGTTTAGCCTTAAAAAATAAATCAGCATGAATTTGATATTCTACTTGCTCATTTGTGCTTTTTTCTTACTTGAAGAGAATGAAGTGTTTCACTTCGTGCTCTGGCGTAAACACAATACTCGTCACTAGTAATGACACGTTCCCGAAAATGGAGTTCACTTTCAAACCATTCTAATAATTCCTTTCTTTTCTGAAATCCTTTTGATCTGGAGGAATGTTTTTCGGAATCACTTTTGCACAACTTTTTATCATCCCCCAATTCATTAGTCAAAATCTGATGAACGGTGGTGTGATTCAAATTCAACTCTTCCGCGATTATTCTGACTGTAAACCGTTGTCCTGGCCTCCGTTGACATTCATCGGTGCTTGCAGCTGTAGGCCTTTCGCTTCGTTGTTCATCTTCAATTGACTTTCTTTCTTCTGAAAATAACTTAAACCTCTGGAAAACCGGGTCCCTTGACATTGACAAAACACTGTCTCCATAGGCCCGCTGAAGTTTTTCAAAAGTTTCTGTTGCGGTGTGTCCAAGTTTAAAGCAAAACTTTGATAGCTCACCCTTGATTGAAATTTATGCCAGTCATTTTTAAAACGCACTAAAAAAACCGTGAAAACTAACGCTATGTATAAACAAATGACTCTAGCAAGTTCAAAATCATACTGGGGATGTATCACATGTGCACCTGACGCTGTTCCAAATCTCCCGTCTCCAGCGTTGCCAGATCGAACGCGAAATATATATATATACACACACACACACATGTGTTTAATATGTAGGTAAAGTAGGTTGTATGTACTAAAAAGTTCCGACATCCCCCGTAACCTAAATGTTTCCTAAACCTGGAGATTGATAGCTAATTTACTATGCGACTTTCCTTAATAAAATAATACAGGATCGTATGCTATTTCTCTCCTTATATCTTTTCTTAGATGGTACTCATTTATGACTAGTTCGATGGATAGATGAAATTTTTATCCCCCAGTTGGATTCGACGGCCATGTGAGTAGGGCGCGAGAGATTTACTGTCAGTTCATCAAACGCTTATAATATAATTAATGTATGTATGTATATACGTTGGCGTACTTATGCTATATATGTTATTAAGTTTCCAGATGACAGTCTTTAAGAGAATCTACCCTTCATTATGTATGTCGATGGCGATGAAGTGTGTGTACGGTTTAATATAGTTTCTCGAATAATTTAATATTTATAATCGTATATGCCTTATCGAGATAAAACTTCCGAAGCATACTGCGCTATCGTAATAAGGAGCATCCTCATACCTATCGATAAACTTTTTTTTGTCTCTTTTTTCAGTCCCCTTTGACTTTGTTTCGTTTCTCTCTTAACAAAGTCATCCTCGCGTTAAAATCATCTATGAAATGTGGCAGAAAAACAGTCTGTCTCGAGCGATGACAAATTGAATTGAGTCGAAACTCGTCGCTGTGTAGCACACATCGGTAATGATTTATGAAAAAGTCTTGAATATTTACGAGTTCTGCATAATACACCGCCTTTTAGATAAATTTGAAATACGATGAATGCGTTATATCGGTGTTGTATAGGTTGCTAACGTTTCTTTTATATATATAATAATAATAAAGCCTTTATTTCATTTAAATACACCAAAAAATACATGAAATAATTAAAATTAATGATAATAATGAAAGCCCAAATTGAGCAAATGCCTCTTCCGTTTATTTTTTTTTTTTGATTTTAAAGAAACATATCCAATACCCATTTTCTTCCAAATCATTCTATCTCTTGGTTTCCGCATCCAATTGATCCCAACATATTTAACAATGCCGTCTTTCCATCGTTTTTTTTGGTCTTTGAACTTTCCTTTTCCTATCCAACGGAATACATTCTATACATTTTCTGGTCCAGCTATCTGCTTGTTTCCACATGGCATGACTACACCATGTCAATTTGAGTTTTCCTGCTATCTCAATTAGGTCTTCTGTCCTCTTAATGCCTTGTTGTTTATTCTATAAAATTTTGTAACCCTTTATATATATGTGTGTGTTTGCGTGTGAGTATGTAAATAACGTATTTCGAAACAAATCTTTATTTACATTCATAGTTTTAAACGAACAGTGAAACACAAATCGTCTTGGCTTTCGATCATTGCGGAATTATTGAATACATAAAAATACATAAGCTCGTATATAAAAATCTTCATCTCTCGTTTTTAATATTCAATTGTAGGAATATAGTTGGAACAGCTTAGTTTAATAATGAAATAAATCCAATTAATTAATAAATAATTAATTCATAATAAACCCAATTAATTAATAAATATTTAATTAATAATAAAATAGACCCAATTAATTAATAAATAGTTGATTAATAATAAAATAAACCCAATTAAAATTACACTAGATAAGAATGATTTTTCACACACACTCGCAAAAAAGGAACGCGCTTTTCAAATTTACATATTTTCGATTCGGATTAATTCTTACAATTACACTAGATGAGAATGATTTTTTACACACCCGCAAAAAAGGATCGCGCTTTTCTAATTTACATATTTTCGATTCGGATTAATTCTTACCAAACAGTATTGATTTCATTCATCATATTATCGAGGACTTTATTTCATCATCATCATCATCTTCTTCACCGTTCGTTGCCAAACATCGTAATTAGCTGGTACGTTATTTTTCGTACAAAATGGACCATCATCCGAGGCGTTAATTACATGCAACGCAAATCCGCCCTTCAATACGGAGTGATGTCCCTCTTTCAGCTCCGTGAATGTTAAGTAGTATGAAGAAAAACATTACGCCGCGAGAGCTCGATCGAACACTCTACAATCAGATTGATAGTCGATCGGTCCAATGCCACCCCGCGTTATTGACCTTTACTTATTTAGATATGGACTTTCGTAGAAAAGAATGACGTCTCTCGAACGGAATTTCAACTAGCTATGATACATGCGGACGGACACCTTCTGTAAAGTCACTTTGAAGTCGGCGAGTTACTGTTGTAGTCGACTCAAGCAAACAATAATACCCATTGTTGAAGAATGTAGCGTGTTGTACTCCAAAAATAGTTACTTTTGAAAATCTACACCCATTGCGCGCAGCAATTCCCTAGAATGGGTTATTGGCGGATGATCTATAGATCAGCCTCATACGATGCAATTTACTTGGATATGAATTAATCAAAACGTAAGCTATAGAGTTTCTAGTTTTTTTTGTTTTTTTTTTATGGCAATTGATCGCACAATCATGGTCAACAAGTCTCAGACAAAATAATTCTCACAAATATTAGAGGATTTAGTTATATTATATTTATTAATGCAAGATATATATATATATATATATATATATACATAAAGACGCAAAAAAAATTTCGGAATTAGAATGAACTTTAAACTAAATGTACGAATATATTTAAAACTAAATCGAAAAAATACGATGAAATAACAATAGAAGGAGAGAAAGTGGAAAGGAATATTTAGGAAGCTGAGGATTGCTGAAGAAACCAACAAGGGTAAGGAAATTAAGTGCAGAATGTATCGCGTATTACATACACCTAAAAGTCACGAGCACGTTGCGCAGTCACCATATTAAAATGGAATTGAAATTATTTCTAATAAGACTTTTATGCGGACACACAAATATAGTGGAAAATCGCATCGAAAAGGATCGAACCATTTAAACTGCGATTATATAGACGAGTTTTCAATATTGATTATATAGACGAGTTTTCAATATTGATTATATAGACGAGTTTTCAATATTGATTATATAGACGAGTTTTCAATATTGATTATATAGACGAGTTTTCAATATTGATTATATAGACGAGTTTTCAATATTGATTATATAGACGAGTTTTTAATATTAACTATCGCGTTTATGATCCCCTTATATACACACCTACGGATAACGTTATCGGTAAAATTCGGACTTCGTACTATATTTTACCGAAGCAACTCGCACGAATTAAATAATTTCAATTATAATTATATTATATATTTTATACTAAATTATTCAATTTAAATAAACTTTAAACGATACGTTATTTGAGACTTATGTAACGCATATACAAATATGATCAGTTCAATAATAAAATTATAATAAAAATCAAATTATAATCTTCGTTACCTGTTAAATAATTACACGCGTTTTCTTTTCAGCGTCTTTGTAATTATACATATATCATAATACTTTACCACAAACGTTATCGTTTTAATTTTCTTATAAATTTTCAAAATTTTTTCCATAGCTAACCATTAGCATCGTTTTTCTTCATTCGCTAGAACTAGCACCAGAATTAGCACTATTCTGGGTTAACCAAAGCCTTTGTTCACAGATGCGTCAGCATTCTTGCGCTTAACCATATTATTTCCATTTAACGAGTGTTATATATATATATATAAAGGTCTTAAGCCCTGTTTATTCGATTTTCGACATATTCACGCACGTACACGCACATATATACTAAACTATACTAATGTATAAAACTGTAGTGTCTGTCTGTGATTTGCGAATATTTTCATCTGTATTGGGCTATTTTTATCACACATAAATACAGAATCCTATTTTTTCTTTATTTTTGTCTGTCTGTCTGTCCGTTTCCGATTTAACTTAAAAACTGTTAAAGCAATAATGATGAAATTCTCACAGTTTATAACCTATAAGATTAGATTCGTTCTAAGCTTTGTTTCACATTGATATCAAGAACAGAAGGCATGATAATTTGAAGTTTAAAAAAAATCTATGTGAAATCGCTTTACGTTTTTCGGTTCGACTGTATCTTCACTACCAACACTCGCAATATAAACCACGTTTTGTTGCGTTAGTGGCGTGATATATAATATCCAGTTAAAAGAAAAACACGTCGATATTATATTTAAAAAAATAATTACACGGGCGAAGTCGTGGGTAAAATAATACACACGGTTCGTAATACATTCTCAGACTCTGTAAATAAAATTAAATCTTTAATAAAAAAATTATCACGTCTAAAAATTCATAGTGTTTTTTTTTTTTCATAAATTAGTTCATATAAGTGAAATATGTACGACGATTGTCGTAATATATCGATATATACATACATTTATATTTATTTCTCGTTTATAAACGGCTATACAAAAGTGTCTAGTCGCAGCGATACACTTAAAATTATTTATCTATAGCGCATAGCGATATTAACATAACGGTTGAATTACTTAACGTTATTCCTATGCAATTATTAATTACGTATAAATTATTTACTACCGAGAAAATTTACTTATTTCACCTATATCAGCGGTATACATTCAAAAAGGTAATTTTCAACCGTATCAGTGTCAAATACGAACAATAGTCGGGGATGGTCTTATAAACGCTTAAAATACTCTCCGAAATTGTGCAGACAGTACCGGGATTGGAAAATAAAGTTACACCTAAATCTATTTTCGATACTGCGAAAAAAACTTGAATGTTGTTCTACATCTATAAAATTATTACGTGAATTTTCTTAGTAAAGGAATTCTTGTAATTCTAAAATGAGAGTGAATCTTTTACGTTTAATTGTAATCAATTTATTCGATTAATAAACATATCGAACTCCGAGATGAAAGCCGACTCGAAAATACAAATCAGTAGGCAAAATTCCTGTAATAAGTGGTACAGCCACACGGTTGAAACAGTTCTGTATAAAGAGCCAACACTAATAGCTAAAATTTTATTAAACATAATTGAATTTAATTCGCGAACGTAAACAATCGAACAATAATTAAACCAAACATTCAATAGCTTCTTTATATTTAATTCCGCTAATGTTAGAATTTCGAGGCGTGTAGAGAATATTCGGAAAAAAATTTATACCGTTGATTAAACTTATTATCTAGTAGCATTATTGCTCGATATTTTAGCGATTATACAATAGGAACCTGCTGATTATAAATTAACTTACTAGTCCATAAATGGTTACACGATTAAGAAATATTTCTGTTGCCAATTACAATCGTTGCTGATTTTTCTACGTAAAAATTTAAGACTAAGCCGATGGGAAGTGATTTGGAGTTTTTCTCTTTACAATTATTTACGACGTTATAAATTTGAAAAGGGAAATTCAAATTTATTACAAGGAGGAACTAGTCAACGACGAAGATAATGAGTTCCGCGTTATAATTATTATTATTCGCTATAAATTCATCTAGATCTTTGTTTATGTCCGAATATAAAATATTCGAACTTAGGATTGAGCATATAACGTGCTTATTTGTACGTTGTGTTTTGAAGTAAGTGTCACAAGCATCGGTTTATCTCTAAGACGAAACTTATGTAATTTATTGGACATTGCGTTAGTCTGTTCTGACCATTTTTCGCCAAGTACTTTGTTTCGAATAAAGTTATTATATACGAAATCTTACGACATTTATCTCCGAGAGAATATCTAAGTAGTGTATATACACAGACATTATTTATATATATATATATGTGTATGTATAAATTTCGAAATTTATTAACCACTTAAAATTTTCACGCTGCGAAAGTATAATAAAGTTATATTACTTGGTCGACGAAGTGGAAAATATGGAAAAATCAACCGAGAGGAACGTATAAATCAGCCATCGGTTAAACCGATGAACGATACTACGGAAGCCGCAGATGAGAAAGTTTATAAATACCGAATAATAAGTCGACCGCAACTGCGACACTGACAGAGAAATTTGGAAATGCTACACCCGAGATGTATATCAGGATTGGAATATATGCGATAAAATCTGAAACGAAATAAAGCAACTGCCGATCTTCATTTAGCTATCCTTTTTTAGAGATTGGCTTTTATATATTTCTTCGCGAACAAAAATTCAGAATTAAAAATCTGTCCCCCAGATCGGAATGATCCTTTTATAATTGAATTCGATACGTGCGGTGAATTCAGCATTTCCAAATTATGAACGATACTCGAAATCATGTGTATGGTATATTAATATATATATATATATATTGAATGTTATCGATTTAACGAAGGAATTCAGAAAATTTCACTGCCCCAATTTTATCCTACGGAATACGTTGAAGCTTGTTTACATTCCGCTAGACACAGCTCTGTCTAATTAAGTTTCGGACGGCGCTTCAATATTACACCAATTAAAAAACCTGTTCGTACCGTAGCGATTTAATTCCGTCTATTATCTACATCATCATCGGGATAGCCTTGGAGCTAGAGCACACCTCTATACGGATGGTATCGAATAAATTATCATCGGAAAATAAAAATATAAATAATCCTAATATTAATTATTATCGCGTGCAAGGCAACGGCAAACGCAACATCATGCCCGTACTAGTTTACACTGTACAATAAAATATATATATAGGTAAGTAGTCGCCTACCTCCGATACGGAGACGGCGCTTAATGATGATATTGAAAATGTAGTCTGAAAAATTGAATTCTACGATTTGAAAAATGTATTCTATCTTTAGCAATACGGGATAGAAGTGCATATCTAGAAAATCTTGTGATTGGTGGTCAATTATATATATATATACATATATATATATACATATATATATACATATATATATATATATATATATATATATATATATATATATATATAATCGTTTCGATTTTAAATAACACATTCGGTACCTTTCGTTACCTACTGATTATTTACCTTTGTATCTTCCGTTATTTAAGTTGGGTACTTTTGTCGCGACTTTGTCCGCGCGTTATTTTATAATATCTCCATTATATATCCGTTATTTTTATCATAATATATCTTTCTATTAAAGACTTAGTCTCGATGCGAATTTTAATTTCAAATTCGTCTGTTTTCCATTGCAATCTTCTGATTACTTGTCCTCCAAGTTATATTCTCTTTTCTCGCCATTAATAATATTAATAATATTAATAATATAATATTCCTTACGTATATCTGCATGTAGGACTATAGGACAAAGATAATGAAGTCGAAGCATATGTTCAGTATAAATCTCCGATATTGTATATATATATATATATATATAAACTTATAAATAAATTTAACAAAGCTTTTACGAATATTGTGTAATACATCGAGAATTCGGATTAACCTTTAAAGTAATACAAGCTTATTAGTACTGAAAAGACAGTGACAAACTACATCGTACTGGTTTGCTAAAGATACGTTCTTCGGCCTGACCGGTCTTCCTTCAATATTATGTTTAAATCTGTACATACTGAAAAAACAGTTGCAAATCACTCATATTAGTTTGCTAAGGATGTCTTCTTCGATATTCGCTTAGATTACTAACTTATACTAACTTATGAGTCGATGGCACCTAAGTATGTATTATATATAAATATACATTGATTTATTTATATATATATATATATATGTGTGTGTGTATATGCATGTGTGGACTTGTATATTTTTATATGTAATACGTACGTACAAACCGTATGGATAATTGAATCGAAGTAGTAATTACGAATAGCCGTCCTAATACTCCGCGTGTAGTGTAAAAGTAAAATACAATTAAAGACACGACTACTTGTTTTTGTCTTTCTAATTAACCGGCACTGGGAAAATCCGTCGCGATTTAAACGATTATTTAAAATGAAGTCTACATCCGACCTTTGAAGATATTCACGGATTAAAGTCTACATCCGACCTTTGAAGATATTCACAGATTAACGTTGGGAACTATTCGAAGCGTAGACGAGAGTAGACGGTAAAAGAGCTGCGATTATTTTACCTGCAATACGTACATAATAATACCGTTATCGTCCGAGTATATATTTTCGGAATATTATCTGCACCCCATCTCGCTGAATTCGGATTTAATTCGGAATTCCGAACTGCTTTATTATCGTTACATGTACACGGTACGAGTGCTGGAAGGTTACCGTTAGAGAATAATGATGATGATAGTCGTCAATCGTACGGCGACTCTGCGAGAGCGAACGATGATAATTCATCGTCAATTTACTTCGTACCGTATAGCGATGAATTAGCCGTTTGCATATCTACTGCTGAACCTGTAGCGATGATAGAACATAAATACGGTCATCAATTATAAACGGAATGGACAATCAATTTTAGGCGTACCTATCGTGTACTTTCTAATTTCGTAATCTAATTTTAGTTATTATAAATATACATAAATATGTATAGATATTTATATTTGTAATAACGAAAATTAAATTACGTTTGTATATATACAATTGCATACTTTAAGTATAGGAGTATGTCGGAAATTTAAATAAATTAAATTAAATATTTTATATATATATATATATATTTCTTATCACAACTGACCAAGTTTAGAGATCATTTAATGATTAACTTAATGAGATGAGTGATGTTTTGTGGAGGGCAGTACTCGGCGGTACTCCAGCTAAACTAATTCTGGTTGGAAAAAGTCTAAAGGTTTTTTTCGCCACAGCCTGTCTATTTCACCGCAATCATTCGGCAAATCGGTAGCAAGTGGATTCATGTGAACGCTGCGATATGTTTAGTTGCTTGTCTTTAAAACATAATATTAATAACAAAAGTATACATAGGTTAAATGAAAGAATCATACATTTTAATACATACCGATAGGGCTAATCCCGACGCGAGATGTCAATTTAATACGAATTGATTGCTTTATATCCCGTCGTCGGCTGCTAATTTAATACGTATTAGGGGTGCTAGAGTCCCTACGCGTAGGTGATAAATTAAAACGAAATAACGAACTGGGATTAAATTCTTGTGATCGCCAATACTACCCACCCCAAACTACCTCAATCTCTGCAACCTATGCCTTCCGACGTGCTAACATAGACGAAACAACTTCGGAACCGCGGAATTAAAAATAATTAAATTAAATTTATGAAAGACACGATTTAAAATTGCACGTTTTACTACAATTATTATTATTATTATTGTTACACACACAAAAAAAATAACATTTAAAATTTCGCAAACAAGCAAAATAAATACCAAAATGTATATATAAATCTATAATAAATTTTAATAAAATTTTAACACAAACGTATAACCTGACCGGGCCACCCGTGATGTTCCTAATGATGGTGTAGCAATCCGCGATGACTCCGTTGGTAATAACGACCGTAGGTAGGTATAGTAACGCGACTAGATTAGGTATTTCTTATATTTATTTATATATTTTATTTTATTACGACCATCTCTCTGTTTATTTCGCGTATATATCTCGATTTAATTATTTTTATTATTACATCGCGGACTCGATGTCATCTTGACTAGATCGAAATTAGGAAAGTTTACCCCGAAACGATTTACTCGAACGCGACGGTTCTCTTCGGGCGACTTATTTTTAATATTTAAAATATACCAAATCGAGTAACGATAAATTTATATAAATACGAAGCGTGTTAATAATTTTCCATATTTACATAACGTACATGCTGCTCTGTACAGTTCCAAAAACATACACGAAACTTCGTTGTTTTGTCCAAGTTGATCGTCAGGCCTTAACGTAAAATCCCTCCGTAATCTGTTACTGTATCGATATTAGTTTTATCGTATAACTATTATTAGAAAGGTATCATACTCTTGACGATACAGACTACTATTTGCCGTATTTAGGGAATTTTGTAAGAATATCTCTGTCGACGATCAACGTACCGTTATTTTAAGGATACTATTACGCAATAGCTGAATTTATCACTTTATAATATTCGTACTTTTCTATCCCGATTCAAAAATCTTTTTTTTTAATTTTTAATTTAATCTAAATGGATTTTATATTTTTCTGACGTACCCCCTTGCCAATAATATATTATAATATATATATTATATATCATGATTACGATGCGCTTATATCAATCCATTGCATCCCCTTTTCTTTCCATCTGTAGCGATCACGAGCCTCATGTATCCGTTTCACACCGGCTGATTTCTGTATATATCGTCCTGCCACCTTATATCTGTGAACCCATTCTATTATTCGTTTCGTTCTTCTTGCTACATGGCCTGCCAAATTCCACTTTAACGCCGCCGTATTTTCGACTACACATCCGACAATTTAGTCTGCTGTCTTATCCATGTATTGGCTTTCTGGTCTGATATCTTGATGCCGAATATTACTCTTTGGTGGCCGCCGTTTGCCACTGCAAACTTCTTAACGACATACTTCGTTTTAGGATCACGTTTTTCGCACCATATGTTGGACTGTTCGTATAATTTGTTGTTTAAGCCGTTAGGTATATCTTTATTTTTGAGGACAGCTCGCAACTTTCTAAAAAAGCTATCCACGAGAGATGCCTTTTAATTTCTTCCTTCTTTGTGCGTCAAGCAGAAAATAAAACGTTTTATTAGAATCGAAATTTCACATACCACATACTGGACATAAAAGTAGCATGTACCATTTGGGAACATTACGACCGAAAAGGTTAAACTCGAGTAATTTAAAATATATATATATATTAAATAAAATAAGTTCGAAATAATGTACGATGTTGATTTAGATTAAATAATACCGTACAATATAAATAATCATTTAATTTGTACGAGTTGCTACTAAAAACACAACACAAATTCTTAATATATCCCATAGCCTTATTTTTAATCATATATCTCGTCATACATATATATATATATAATATTTTCTAAGCATTGACCTACATTGAATTTCCATAAATAACGAACGACAAATAAACATTGCGAGTAGTAAAAACTGTCTATTAAAGCAGATAATAATGATCGCGTCCTGTGTAATTTTACAGTCGTAATCGATTTTAGTTATTTCTGTTAAATCGGCCAATTTTACTAGAGACTATCGTAAATTACGAAATAAGCTTTAATGTAAGCACTGCAAAGTGCAACTTAAATTACTATCAGTTAACAGTTTAGATTGTCCGTTCGGCGTGAAGTTATCTTCTTCGATGGTTTTATCCTTAAGTACATGTGTGTGTGTGTGTGTGTGCATTTATACTTATCTTTCATCTTTATTTATCTACCACACCGTCTGGTTCTTTCCTTTTGAATATTTATTTAATAAAATATTTCCTTTTCCCCACGTGTCGAAAAAGTTGATACGCTGCCAAAAGAAAAGACTTTTCATTCCTTGCCTTAATTCCGCATTATTATTATTTTTTATTAACATATTTTCATTTTGTAATTTCATCAGCTGTATCGAGATAAAACGATTTATTTTGAATGCGCAAAAATTAACGTTTACCCACACCAAGAAATCAAGAACTATCGATGAGGGTGAGGTTAATTCTTTATAGGAAAAGTTTTATCATCGTGTCTTCGTATGACTTCGATAGCATAACATTCGATTACTATACAAGATAATATATTCCTATATCTGACAGTGTGCCCGTGAAAGAGAGAGATGAAAACAAATACTACAGGGTTTTTTTTTCTTCGGTTTTTTCGTAACGGCATATTTAATTAATGATTACAGATTTATAAACGTAATTAAAAATTTAAGATTAAATTTATATAAACCGTATTTATCGCTTATTATATTCTCCGGTATGGATGAGTTTTTAACTTAACGATCGTGATAAACGCCGGAAATAGTTTAAACTCGCTAAATGATTTTTTTTTATATATAAAATATTCGCAAATCTTTCAAGGGTGAACGTATAAATGAAATATAAAAATAAAACGAATATATATACAATAAAAATAAGATATAAAAATATATATATATATAAAACGTACAAAAATTTTAATATATGAAATTTAGGAAAAATAGCGAAAGGAAAAAAATTTCGATGTAAATACAACGATAAATTTCGATGAAAATTCAATGATAAATTATGCAGAAGAATTAGTTCTAAGAAATATATAGTATAAAATTCGTCGATTTTATGCGGAAATTATTATTTATTTTTTTTTTTTTTAATTTTTTTGCGTTATGTTTATGTGTAAAAAATTTTATATTGTCAAATATATTTATTAAAACCTTCGTGGTTGTTTTCCATTTGTCTAGAATTATACCACGTCCTGATTATTCAAATAATTTAACGTTTCGAATGGACTTACACCACTCATCATCAGAAACGAACTAAACCACAGAGCCTTGAGTTATTTCCTTTTTATAGGCATTTCTCAATCGGAACTTTATATTTCCAGTGTGTTTACTACGTTCACTTCTTCCTTTGCTCAATCCGTAAATTGGTTCTTTACGACTCATGATCCTAGTGAGCTCAACTAAATTCTTTTAAGGTTTGCATACCTCGTTGTTCTCGTGTCTTCTATTATTTGATCTATATATATGTTTACATCTTGTGTTCTTCCACTGTATTATTTTCCTTTCTCATTTTCCATTCAATTATACGAAACTTGGATTATGTCCATATAAATGGCCTATCCATTTAATTCTCCTACTTTTTTTTTAACTTTTGAATTAAGCTCCTCGATTCGTTTATGTCTTTAAAAAACTGTTTCGTTTGTCACTTTTTCCGTCTAACCAATTTTCTGTGTAATCTACGCCAGCACCGCGAAGGCCTCTATTTTTTTTTACATTTGCCGGTTGATTAGTTCCTGTTCCATACATCAGTGAATGATTTAACAAAGTGCTTCCTAGTAAATTTCTCGACGTTGATCTCTTTCTATTGAAAATCATTCACTATCAGGATTATAAACATTATTTTTCATTTTGTTAATTTTTTAAAATTATTTGCCTAAATTAGTATTTTTACATTTTATATATATATACATATATATTATATATATATATATATATATATATATATATATATATATATATATATATATATATGTATGTATATATTTATATTTTATTTGTACGTTCACGTGATAATGACTTAATTGTGATTTTATTTTTAAAAACGCAAAATAGTTTAGTGATTTTAACTCGGTTTTGTTGTTTATTTTTTAAAAAATTACATTACATTCGGCACTTTTCAAATTATTAATATCTAATTAAAATTAACGTTCTCTTATTAATGTAATAATAATTTTTTACCCCGAGGAGTATATTAAATTCGTCATATTTATTGTTTGATAATTCAGTATTACTAAAACTATCCATCTTCAATTACATCCTCGATGTCCGCAGAATTATCTGCTATTATACACGTTCAACACAAACATCATGCGCTCATTTACGTATACACTTTTATCAGATGTGCACTTTCCTTTACCATCGCAATTGTAATATGTCAAAGTGTAAATATGACTATTATTAATAATAATAATAATAATAATAACAAGTATATTTCAGCTTAATAAATAAATTACAATTCCCATTTATGTACACATACCGAGCTTACATAATTGCTCATACTGTGCGATATTTGATTTAATATCAATACTAATATAGGAATAAGAAAAACAACTGCAGAGAAAAAATACAAATAAAAACCCTGCTTAACTTTATTAATTTATCTATTTACTGTATAGTGATATATATATATAAGAAAGTTGCCGTTGTAAGTGGCGCTTTTTCTTTCTCGGATATAACGCGCTCCAATAATGAGAAACCATCGCATCCGTATCCAAATAAACGACCAACGCTCGTTCATTCGCGTCGTACACTTCAGACTACGACACCAAACAGAAACTTTCCAGATTACAATAATTTACTAAGTTTTCCGTCCGGTAGATCTTCTAGTTTTATAAAAGGATCTTTCTTAAAATCAGCCTCTGAAAATGCGAGCCCGCAACTAGACAACAATCCTGCTGCGGATAAAGAAGCGCAAACGTCTACTACAATGAAGAGATCTTCAATCACATCGTCATCATCTTCTGCGTCTACAGCTTCAACGTCTTCACATCCTTCCTTTCCACCGAAGAATAAATCAGGTCACGTCGACAAAAAACCAGCCCCAGCGAATAAAAATATGAATAAAAAGTAATTCTGTATTACTATTTTTATCTTCATATTTTTGTATTTAGAATATTATATTGGAAAACGTGTGCAAGTGCGCACATATGTAATTATTAATGTGTACTCATGTGGTTTTATTTTTATTTTTTTCCATTTTTGTTCTGTTTTCCTCTTTTCTCCAGTCAATCTTTTCTTTTCTTTTCTATATCCCTTATTCCTTTTTTCCAATTTTCTTCCTGTACTTCTCCTTTTCATATTTTTTCATTCCTGTATTTCTACATTTCTTTTTTCATTTTCGTTCCTTTATCCCAACATTTCATTTTTTCCCTTTCTTTCTGTACTCCACCATGCCATTTTATTTTATTTCCTATATTCCTCCATTCCTTTTTTTTGCACGTTGCTAATTATTTTTAAGTATTCATTTAATATTATTCTTGGTTTTGGTTCCGGGATTTTTTCCTTTTTTGTTTAATGTCTTCTATTAGTAATAATTCTAACCTAAGAGTTCTACAGTGGAACTGTCACAGTGCATTAAAAAATAAAGCTAGCTTAGAAACATTGCTTTCCACTAACAATTTTCACGTTATCTTTTATCTGAAACTTGGCTCTCAATTTCTAAAAACTTCTCAATATCAGGGTATCAATGTTTTCGTGATGATAGAGCGGATGGATATGGAGGTGTTGCTATTTTAGTACATAGTAGTATGCCTCACTCCTTACTTTCTATTAATTCAATTTTACATAGCAGCAACTGTAATGGATTATGCCTGCAGGTTGTATTCTCAACCAAGATTATATATATTTTCTCTTTTTATTGTCCGCCCAACCATTTCTTTAATAAAGATAATTTTATTGATTTTATCCATGCCTTACCGGCAAACTCTTACACAATATGTTGTGGGGATTTTAATGCCCAACATTCCAGCTGGGGCAGTATTGCAAACAATAATACTGGGAAGCACATGCTGGACATTATTGACTCAAGTAACTTAACGGTAGTCAATGATGGCCGTCATACCACTATTCCTTATATTCATAGACCATCCAATGTTCTCGATTTATCGTTACTGTCTAGCAACCTAGTGCTTTTTGCAGATTGGGATGTCAAGTCTATTCCGTTGGGTAGTGATCACCTTCCTATTGTCCTCACTATTCAATTCCTTTCTTGTTCTTCTGTTCGAAACTTTACGGTATATTCCAATCCATGGTTGCTTCCTGAGCATAATATAGGTAATTTCTCTTCATTTCTAGAATCACTGTGCACTCCTTTACTTTTAGCCTCAACTTTTGACATCCCTTTGTACAATAAATTTATGCATAATTTTAATATAGCTTTGCAACTTTACGCCTTTCAAAAAAAACCTTCCAATACAATATTCCACTCTCCTCCTTGGTGTGACTCTTCTTGCTACAGTCAGCAAAATCTCTTAAGCGGTTACTTTAAACAATTTCGACGGAGTCGCTCTATTAGAGATTACCTCCTATTCAAAAAGCAGGAAGCCATTACCCGTCGTTTTTTACTTAGTAAGAAAAGGGAGGCCTGGAAGAACTTTGTTTCTTCTATAAATCGTACTCAACCCTCATCTTACATTTGGAATAAAGCTAAATTATTTACTGGTAAAACAGTTTCCTCAACTTATAATCTCAACTTCAACTCTGAAGCTTTCATACACTTTGTAGATTCTGTAGCTCCTAGTTATGTCCCTAATCAAGCCGAATGTCTTTTTCCTATGCCCATACAACATACCGTCCACGACTCCAATTTTCCATGTTCTCCTATAAATTTGTCTGAAATTTTACACTCTCTTTCTTACAAAAAAAACTCTTCTCCCGGTTGTGACGGTATTACCTATAGAATACTAAACAACCTTTCCATTTCTGCTGTTACCATCCTCCTAAATTGTTTTAACCATTTCCTCAATACTGGCTCCAATCCTGAAAGCTGGTTACACTTTCTAGTGGTTCCTGTTAAAAAATCTAACTCTCCTGTGAGTAATACATCATATCGACCTATATCTCTCGCTTCCTGTATTCGAAAAACATATGAAAGAATATTGAAGAACAGAATTGTTTGGTGGTTGGAAAATAATGATATGTTGCCTTCTGGAATGTATGGCTTCCGTAATAATATTAGCTCACTAAATTGCGTCTCTTATCTGGTAGCTGACATTTACAAGTCTTTGATAGCAAGTAAATATCTAATTGCGTGCTTTCTAGATATAAGTAATGCTTTTAATTCCATTTCAATTCCTATGCTTTGTGATACACTTGCCTCACTAGGAATTCCTCCTTCCTTCATCTATGGCGTATGTAAATTATTTACAAATCGGATTCTTATTTTTAAACATACGTCTATCGCTAATCCTTACATCAGGGTTGTACATTTGGGACTACCTCGGGGATCTGTTTTAAGCCCGGTTTTATTCAATATCTATATGTTTAAATTATTTCAAGCCTGTCCTCGTAATAGCATTAATATCTTATCCTATGCTGATGACATTGTACTTTATAAAACCAACTCTGATCTTTCAGAAGGTATTCAATTACTAAATAGTACTTTAGAATTGATCTGTAAGTTATTAAACAACATGGGTTTCACTCTTTCATCTCATAAATGTAACTCTATCATATTTTCTTATAGACGTGTTAACCATTCGATACCCGGTTTAATGGTTGACAATTATTGTGTTCCATTTACCACATCTTGCGAGTATTTAGGCTTCGTCCTAGATTATAGACTCAATTGGCGTAATCACATTGAGGCCATTTATTCCAAAGCTTCCAAACGAATAAATCTCTTAAAAACACTTTCGCATACAACTTTTGGGGTGACCCTCTAATTTTACTTCTTTTGTATAAATCGTTTATTCGTAGTGTCATAGATTATGGTAGATTTCTATTTGCCAATGTACCATCTAGGTATATTTCAACTTTAGACAAACTTCAAAATACATGTCTACGTTTGGCCCTTGGAGCTTTTGTCTCTACTTCCATAGCCAGTCTAGAAGTAGAGGCAAAAGTCCCTCCTTTATCTATGCGACGGTCTTATTTGGCTGATAAATTTTTGATTAACTCTTTCTCAGTTACTTCATACTCGATATTTCTCTCATTCCTCGAAATTTTTCAGAACTGGAGACTTTCTTTTAATCGTCGTCCTATTTTACGTCTTTCTGCACATCACCTTTCTATGTACAGTGAATTAATACTTCCTTCTTCACCTTCCGTTTATTTTTCATTTCCCTTTCTTAATAATGATCTTGTGTTAGATATAGATTTAAATTCTTTTAAAACGTTCAAAGCTTCTACACCCCCTTCTATCGCCAATATTCTCTTTACATCCCATATTTATGATAACTGGTCAGAATTTCTCGCTACATATACAGACGGTTCTAAATCAAAGAATCATGTAGGAGCAGCTTTTATAATTCCTTCCTTAGACATAGTTAAAAAATTTTCCCTTTTGCGAGTTTCTTCCATTTTTACAGCAGAGTCTGTGGCTATTTTTCAAGCTCTGCGTTTCATTCTGTTGAATAAAAGGTAATAATTTTTTCAGATTCTAAAAGTTGTCTCTTGACCTTAAAGTTCTCACTTTATAATCCTCATTCCTCTCCCATAATACTTAAAATTCTTAATCACATTACCCTTTTACTGGGTGCCGGTATCTCTGTTAAGTTTGCATGGATTCCTGGTCATGCTGGTATTAAAGGGAATTTACTTGCTGATCATTATGCTAAATGTACAACGTACCTTGATTTATTTATTGCTTACACGCCGTGCATTGATCTCGTGTCTATCATTTAACAGCTCATAAAGAATACTGGAAAAAAACTTGGAATAATCCTTATAATGTTACAAAATATAAACTGCTTCAGCCTGATCTTCCTTGTCTACCATGGTTCTCTAATATCGAAATACAAGTGAGTCTGCTCCGTGGTTTTATTGTCACTTTATGTCGACTACGTTTTGGAAAGAATCGTCTACCGGCTACACTTTTTCAAATGCATCTTGGTGCTTCTCCGTTCTGTTCACATCCTTCAGATATCCACTGTATCGCAGACGCAAATCACATTTTCCTGGAGTACTCATATTACCGCTCCACTCGTGACTCCTTCTATAATCACCTCATACCTCTAAATGTTCCTTTTCCTGTCAATATTCCTTTCTTACTCTCCACACGTAACATGCACATATACATATGTTTATATAGGTTTATTGTTAACTGTAACATACCCATATAGTTAAAATTAAGATAATTCTTTTTTATTTTTTCTTGTCTATATAATATAGTTTAATGGGTAAACTGATATGGAAGCCCAATAATAATAAAAAAAAATTATTTCTTCATATTTATATATATACATGTGTTCTATTTTTTGTAGTACGTATAAGACGAATTCACAAATAACGAAAATGAAAAATAAAATAAAAGCAAAAATCAGCGAAATCTGTTTTTCAAAAGAAGCGATATTAAAATTCGCTCTTCCCATCTTTTGTATATTTTCGGGAGGTACAATCGTCCGGTATCGCTAATATTTCTCAAAAGGTGTACTTGTTTGAACAGGACAAATAAATACGAAGACGCCTACATATGCGGGGAAAAAACTTTAAATTTATACTTATAAAGCTCACATACATGTATGTATACATAAACACATATGTATACATATAAAAGCCGAATACCGCAATAGAGAAAATATAAAGCGAATGAAAGTAGCATGCAAATCGTGGCTAAAAGCACATTCATACTTACATACATGTGTGTTTGTGTGTATTATTTCGTGCGATGTACACTATGGGAGGGAGTGTTTTTGGTTTTCACCAAACGGGGTAGATTGTATATTTTGTATTCCTCAGATTCCGGTTGATAAGCATTACGAGGCCTCTTTAAATTATTATTTACACGGAAACGGGAGGGACTTTCATTCTTTCTCTATAAATGTATTATATATATATATATATATATATATATATATATATATATATATATATATATATATATAGGGAGTGTTGGCAATTTATGCGCGAGGATCCAGAACAGATCGCCGGAAAACCTACATATACCTGTAACCTTCCACCTGATGTATACCGAAGCTATATATACTCGTATACTAGTATATTCGAAGTTCGATATTAATGTGGAGCTATGTATGGCAGATATAAATAGGTTGAAGTTGAAACGGCGAATGGAGTTAGTTTATACTACTGTAATATAGGATATACCTGTCTTGTCGACGAAGATATATATATTTCTATACTATCGCATACACAGATAGGAAGGAAGTTGGCCATGTTCCACACCGTACCATTTCTCGTCTAGTCTTTAAAACATTTCACTTTTATGTAATAGCGACTCTCAAATATCCAGACATGCAGTATAGGGTCTCACAACCCCCTTTGCGTTACCGGCTCTAATTAACCGATTGGATGCGATCCAAATGTCGCGAATATACGAAATTAAGATGATAGACTGCGATTTCTGTATAATATTATTATCGTCGAAAAAAATCTCATATCATTTACCAAAAACCGATGTTTGCATTTTTTTTTTTACAAATTTGCCGAAAATAAAAATTTATTTTTATTCAGGAATCGGATCGTGAATAGTTCCGGAATAGTTCCGGCATCTCTTGCTCGAATGTTCCAATTTAATCTCTACCACCTTTTTTCCGTAATCGCGTGCGACATACATATATATATATATATGTATGCATAAAATGAAAAAAAAAAAACCAGAATGTTAAATTAATTAATAACATAGCTTTTCGGAAATTTCAGCACTTTTAAGTATAAATAGATTAAAATAAATGATAATAAATTATTGTAGCGGCGAGGAAAGTTTTAAGACTGAGATGATTATCAACGTATACTGTTGATTCGCCGGTATAGTCTAGTGGCTAGAGCAACGGACTTATATGCAGAAGGTACCAATTTCGAATTCGAAATTATCAGAAAATAAAAATATTATCGCGCGGAAGGCAATCGTAAGCCACCACGCACAACACCATCAAAAACACGCTGATTACAGTTCTCTCGTGTGTGTGTTTATAACGTCATATTATGATTTGTACGCTACTTACATCGTATATGTATAGGTAAGTAATAGCATATCTCCGATACGGAGACTCCATTTAATGATGTTTACTGTATATCTACAATTATTTACAATAAATACTAAATGTGCTCGTAATATGGTCTTTGAAACTAATTCGTTATCCGTTATTAATGTATTTAATAAATCATTTTTATTCCTTAATTTTATTTTTTCTGATATTTTCTTTTTGTTTTATATATTTCTCTTTACTTGTAAAATATTCTATTTTTAAAAAATTAAATTCCTTTTTAAATTCTTTGCGCAATATTTACCACATACATAATTATCTATTGTCATCGGTTTTATATTTAAACGTTCGTTAAATCTAAATTTCAATTTTCTACCTGTTACTTTTACGTACATTTTTCGACAATTATGACAATTTAATTTATAAACATTTAAATTTTTAAATGTACTTTCTATCTTCTAATCTATTAATAAATGTGAATAGTGATTTATTGTTACCGACTGGTGTTGTGCTTTTTAAATATATTTAATAATTTATATGCGGAATTACATACGCAATTAATTCATTCATTTTTGTTATTCCTTTTATATTTTTATAATAATATTTCTCCATACTTTACGTCGGGATTGTAATTACTATTAATTACTACCGGTTTTATAAGTTTTTTTTTCTAGTTTCTCCTTACTCTATAAAATTATTTTTCTTCTACGAAATCTTTTAATAGCTAATTTACGCATTCATGGATGAAGTCATTCGGTTTTATCGGTATCCGTGGGTTTTCTATAAATGTGTTATATTCTCTAGAATATTGTTGCCCGTCTTGTCGACTCGATGGCTAACGGGGCGTGAAAAATTTGAATCTCATCTATTAAACTTTTACTTAAAGAACGATGACAGGCGTTGATCTATTTATACGTTAGCGGATCGCGTAAAAACGTACAATAAAATTAACTTGGAAGACGAATGCACTGTACAATAATTTCGTTTATTTGCTTTTCACGTTCTACACGAGAAATTCAATTCCGGGGGCCTATTTAAGTTTCTTTAGTAGCCCCCCTCTATGGCTCTATGTAATAGTGATAAAACTTTAAAATTTTTTAGCGCTAAAAATAAAATTATTGTATAAGCCGAATATACTTTTGCGCGCTTCCGTGCTTGTTATGTGTGTTCGTATGAACTTTTTCTACAGTAATGCTTAATTGTGTTTAACTGTTTCACATAACTAGGATATTATGTATTATTTATATCTCACATGTATGATGGCGTTTAGTGTACCTAAATTATAGTATTAATATTCTATCGTATAAAGGTTTTATAAGTACACGTTAATTTATATAAACGTGTCAAAAGAAAACAGAAAATCGAACCAAAATACGTTTATAAACGAGATAACTAGGGAGTTGAACGAACGGATGTTTTATTATATGTTATAAAGTATTGTAAAGGATACACTGATTAGCCTAAACCGGTGATGTGGAGGTATATATATATATATATATATCACGATCACGATGCGCTTATATCAATCCACTGCTGGATGTAAGCGTTCCCCTTTTGTTTCCACCTGTAGCGATCTTGGGCCTCGTTTATCCATTTCACACCGGCTGATCTATGTATATCGTCCTGCCACCTTGTATCCGGCCGACCGCGACTTCTGCGTCCTTTTCTTGGAAGCCATTCTGTTATTCGTTTCGTCCACCTATCATCGTTTCTTCTTGCTACATGACCTGCCCAATTCCATTTCAACTGCGCTACACGTCCGACTACATCTGACAATTTAGTCTGCTGTCTTATCCACGTGTTGGTTTTCTGGTCTGATATCTTGATGCCCAATATTAATCTTTCGTGGGCTCTCTGTGTCACTGCAAGTTTCTTAACAACATACTTCGTTAGGCTCCATGTTTCCGCTCCGTATGTAAGCACTGGAAGGATGCACTGTTCGTATACTTTCTTCTTCAAGCTGTTAGGTATATCTTTATTTTTGAGGACATTACTCAACTTCCCAAAAGCTATCCACGATAGATGCGTTCGCCTTTTAATTTCTTTACGCATTGTTTCTTTCTGTGTGGTAATAATTTGACCTAGGTATATATATTCATTGACCTGTTCCAGTATCTGGTCATCTAGTTTTATTTGTAACTTTTGAGGTGTATTTGTCATGATCTTCGTTTTATTAATACTGATGGTTAATCCTGCTTTTTTAGAACAGTTATGTAGGTCAGTTATCATTTCCTGTAAGGTACCAACATTATTACTAATCAACACAATGTCATCGGCAAAACGCAAGTGACTAATTTTCTTCCCATCAATATTCACACCTTTAGACTCCCAAGACAAATTTTTGAACATACGTTCTAAGGCTGCTATAAATAACTTCGGAGATATTGTGTCTCCTTGTCTGACGCCTCTCTTTAACGGTATTTTATTTGTTTTTTCCACCAGCTGTACTCGCATCATTGGCGAATTATAAATATTTTTAATTATGTTGATGTATTCATCATCTATACCATTTTCTTCAAGCGCCTTCAACACTGTCCATGTTTCCACGGTATCAAACGCTTTATGATAATCGATGAACGCCATGTGCAATTCCATGTTGTATTCTTTGCATTTAGATATTAAAATCCTCATAGTGTGAATGTGATCATGCGTGCTGAAACCGGATCTAAAGCCCGCTTGCTCGCACGGTTGGCAGTAATCTATTTGTTTCGTCATTCGATTTGTAATAATACTTATATAATGTTTGTACATATGTGATAATAAGCTAATTGGCCTGTAATTTTCTAGACTAGCTGTATCACCATTTTTGTGTATTAGGATAACATCTGCTTCGTTCCACAGTCGCGGGATAGAGTTCTCTTTTAAACATTTGTTGAACAGATTTTTCAGCAAATCCAAAATCTCCTCATTTCCTTCTTTAATCATTTCTGGGACTATACCATCCGGCCCGCTAGCTTTGTTATTTTTCATTTTCTTTAAAGCGTATTTGATTTCACTTATTGTTATATCCGGCAGGTTTCCCTTATCCTCATTTATTGTTAATTTATCTTTCATTGTAGGATTAACTTTTGTGTCATAGAGATCTGTATAGAATCTTCCGACCTCTTTGGATAGTTCAGTTTTGTCTGTAAGGATATTTCCGTCGCGATTTTTCAAATTCGTCAGCAGCTTACTTCCCATCGACAATGATTTCTTGAATACTTTAGGCCCTCTGTTATGCTCAATTATTTCACAAATTTTCTTTGTGTTGTTTTGACGTATATCACTTCTCAATTGTTTTCTAATTAATTTATTCAATTCTGCCCACTCAGTTTGATTTTTATCTTTATCCACTTTTAGTTTCCTCCTTCGTGCCATTAAATCTTTTGTTACATCACTTATTTTACTGTTTACCTTTTTTGTACGTGGTGCAACTTTAGCCGCAGCTTCTTTTATAATTTTAGTAATCTGTTCAGATTGTTTATTTATTTCAAGTGTTTTAATTTCTTCAGATTTCTGTATTTGTAATTTTAGTTCTTCTTGATATTTGCTTCTATATTTTATTAATTTATCAGGATCAACTAGTTGTGATTTATTTCTTTTTACTCTTTTTGACACGGATACATCCTGAATTTTTAATATACCTCTAACTAATCGGTGGTCACTGCCGTTATTAACACTGTTCAGTACTGTAACGTCTTGTAATATGTTTGAGCTATCAGAGATGATATAATCAATCTCATTCTTGTATTCAAAAGTTGGGCTTCTCCAGGTCCATTTTCTTTTCTCTTTCTTTTTGAAGAACGTATTCATGCAGTAAAGCTTATTTCTTTCGAGAAAGTTTGCCATCATTTCTCCCCTTTTGTTTCTTTTACCTACTCCATGAATGCCTACTGATGTTTCTCGTATGTCTTGTCGGGTCCCAATTTTGGCATTAAAATCGCCTATTATCAATGTGTTTTTGCATTTATCTCTATTTATTGTTTCTTCTAATTCATCATAGAAACATTCCAGTTCCTCCTCTGTATATGATTCCGTCGGGGCATATATTTGCACTATCTTTAAGGTGCTATTCTTACCAAACAAAAGTATTATGTATGCAATTCTGTCTGTAACGCCTACATACTTAACTACATTATTATGCCATTGCTTATTTATTAAAAATCCTACTCCGTTTTGATGATATTCGGAATCCCCTTTACAGAATAATATAGCCTGTGACTTTAGCTTTATAACACTTTCGCCTTTTCTGCGCACTTCGCTTAAGCCGATTATGTCCCATTTTATTTTATTCAATTCTTCTTCTAACTCCAAAAGTTTCACTTCGGAAGCTAAAGTCCGCACATTATATGTGCAAATACGCATAAGGCAATTCTTAGTTCTTGCATTATTCCTTAATTTGTTGGTATTTATGTCAAATCCGAGTGGTATTAATGGTTCTATCCGGTGTTTGCTTCCTTTATTTGTATTTCTACTAGGCGGTAAGGAAGCAGGAGTCAATTCTGATTGCCCATTTTGGCCTTGGCTACTACGGCCCTTCTTTTTCCTTACAGTCATATTGGAGTAATGTTGGCCTAATCTCTCGTGCTGGCCAAGCAACTTGGGAGATACATTTTATCCCTTTCTGCCAGGTTAATATTTCTATTACTTTAAATGGTCCTATTATATATTATTGTTATTATTTCCATATTTTTATTAGTTGTAATTAATATATCGCATTCAAAGCTATTTTTTCCTAAGTTGTATAGTAGTAACAATACTGTAGAAGCAGGGGTGATTAGGCTGTTAATCCTGCTTCTTGTTTTTCTGTCAGGGTTTACTCCCTTAGCCTTTGGGTCAATACCCTAACCGCAAGGCAGCGGGTTGTTACTGAGGAGGTAACAATGTAAGATTTTTACGGCGACCTTAACCCGCCGAGGGAGAGACAGTCCTAGGATTTCTGCAGACTTTTAAAGGACAGGTCCTCAAGCTGTCCATCTGCATCCTCATGTCTCCTTACCCTGTCACTACTGGAATCGTCTGCTAGAGACTTTCCGCCAGTAGCCGCTCTTGGTTCGCGACTGCTTATTGGTTATTCGCAGCTGGCCAGTATATATACTGGTCGTTTCACTATCCACCACCTGTGGACGCGCCCCGTTCCGGTTAGAGCTCCGGATCCCAGAAGGTACATAGTACCCCTGGGGGGATATATATATTATATATATATATATATATATATATATATATATATATATGTGTGTTCAACTCTGTTGTAATTGTCTGTAATTGTAACAAACTGTAAATTATTAATTTGAACAATAAAATATCGATAAAAAACAAAAAATTTATTATTAAAATATTTAAATCGAGAAAATTGATTCTTTCTTAAATAAATTTCATGTTTTTATTATGATTATTTACTTCCGATAGAAAACTATTTAACTAGTGATAATTATTGTGCAGTATTATTTTTATTAAAATCCTATCTCTTCTATTATTATTATTATTTATTTCATTTCCCATAATTTTCTGGTTAAATATTTGTTATATTCGACGAAATGCAGTTGTACCGTTTTAACACTCTAACAAATTTCTGAGCATGTATTCGGACATGCTTACTCGGAGGACGTCCTTTGCAAAATAATATGGTTCGATTATATATATGTATATATATATATATATGGGTTTATATATTTATGGGACTAACCTAAAGAATGTTTTCTTTTCTTTTCTTCACTATATCACGTCGACTGTTTCGGTTTATCTTTAATTTACCCCAAAAACGAATATAACAATTCCCCTTACTAGGGATCTGCTTACACAATGTCGGTTTAAAGCTGAAATGATTAAAATAAGTTCGGCCCCTTCACTATTATTGCTTGATTGAGTTTACATCGCGCCCTTAATATCGATAAAGCGATCGCTTTGAGTGAAATATAACGAAAAACAGAGTAAAAATTAAAATTGAAAACCGTCTAAAGTAAATAAATCGATACAGTAGTCAGTTGTCGTGTCGCTCTAGTATTGAGATTGAAGTTAGTAGAATGGTAACAATATCAGTAGCAGGGGTAGCAAACAGTGGTAGCGATATTTTGCGTTAGTAGCAACAATAGTTGCAAGTAATAGTAGTAGTTGGAGAGGTAAAAAAAAAATTTATTTAAATAAAGTTATCGACGAAATAAATTGGATGGAAATTTTTTCTTTACTCTAACTACTACAATACATCAAATTTACTTACACTCGCAAGAATAATTGAAATTTATTTAAAACAAATAGAACGTGATGTTTTTATACATTAAATATATTCCTGTATCTATAAAATAAATGTAGTTTATATACACATACATTATATATATATAATAAAACAAAATAAAAACTAAATCACTATAAAAAAATTCACTAACGCGAAGCTTTTCGACAATTACGTCATTATCAGGCGAATACAATGAACGTTACAAATAAAAATCAATCTCCCCATTAATGCAAAAATTAAACATTACAGCGCAGTTATTAAAACACAAAGTTTATACGCGGCAGAATGTCTCACGATGGATTATCGAAATGGACCAATCAGTAGAAAAGGAAAGAAGGAGAATACACTAGGTCCTCGAAATGATAGAGAACGATGGAAATTGAGCAGCAATATTGGGGAGATACATAAAAGAATCGAGAAAATTAGCGACACAATGAAGAAAAGAAGAGACGCAATTTATGGTAATATCCGACAAGTGGATAAAGGCCGTCTTATGAAACGAATTTTCGACTTTTTCGATGGGAACCCTAAAAGCAGGATTTCATGGAAAGTGAAAAAAGATATCGAATACATGAGGATTTGTAAGGAAGATATAACAGACGGAAATAAATTTAAACGGAAGATCAGCTCGTTCGATGGATTTGTAGAAACCATAGTGAAGAAGATTGGGAAAACACGAACGGAGGAAAGGAAGCAGAAAAATTCCGAGAAAATATGAATATTGGGCAGCAAAAAAGAAAGAAAATGTAAATTGAAGCGATGTGTTTCCGTGCGGTGGCCACATTCGAAACAGAAGCAGATTGAATATAGTTCCCAATTTATATAGAATGATGGTATGTTAAACATTTTTCGAAGAACTTTACAGCTTGTTTCTCGACAAGCTTAGTGATATAACAGCGGATTAGAAGTATACGTGTAGATTTGTTCTCGCAATTTAACGATGGTGAATAAATGTGTAGTATCAAATGGGATAGCGATATGAATAGAATATGCACGTTTTATTTTTATATGATTAGTTTGTTTTATTTGTTCACTGTTTTTTTTTATCCCTGCTATAATCTACGCCTAGCCTGTCTAGACTATCAGTAGTTGTTTAAATAGGTGATTACAATTTAGTCACTTATAGCCCCATCCATTGATGTTGTAGCTAGTTAGTGTTCACATTGTTCACTGTTGAACATTTATTACATATTGGAAACGTTTAAATTTATCTTATGCGTTCATTTTCGTAGTTTACCGATAGATTGTCCTGAATCATATAGGACAGGAATATACATAAGGATTAACGTTATTTTATGGGGTTTATGTTTTATATTCAACATTGTTGAACTTTTATTAAATATTGGAAACATTTAGGAAGCTTACCTCGTGTTATTTCGCATTAAAGTTGTCTATTTCGAATGCTGTCCGTGCGATGGCGAGTGGTATGAACAGAATTAGAGCTATTTGTGTAGTAGTTTCCTACCGTCATTGTTGAACTGTTACTAAATCGTGAAAATATTTAAGAAACTTCGAACAGTTTTATAGTTCACCCATGAAGGAATTCTTCATATTGCGCGAATAAATAGAATTCGCGCTAATATTAGTTTGTTTTCTATATTAATTATCGAATTTTTATTTGAAAACCTTTAAAAAAAAGTTACTTTGTATTATTTTATTTTGTCCCGATTTTCGAATTTATTCAGATAACTGTAAGCGTTCTTAATTCGAATAAAATGAATAAATCTTACTTTTATATAAATATATATATAAATATATATGTGAATAAAAAGTTCTTTTCGCTTGCTTATTTTGATTTATTTATTTTTTCAATATTTCTGTACAGGTCGGAAACTTGGACGATTAGAAAGTCTGAACAAAGTGACGTAAGGAATTTCGAATTGTAACGTTGAGATTTCATTAAGAGTTTCGTCAATGGAAAACAGCCTATAATTAATCTATTTTATAAGAAATTCGCCTAACGCTCGGATTTCGGATTTTAAGTCCCGACGCGTGCTGTGAAATTTCTCGATCGCATAGGTACGTAAGTAGGATAGAATCGGAAAATCGGTAGTAAAATAAATGATGTACAATGAACGTTTACTACGCGGACAGGTGTAACAGTATGTATGCCATTTTCACCGCGTCCGTGATGCCGAAAATTTCCAAGAATAATTAATTATTCTAAGTGGTGATTAACGAAGAAAATATTTATATAAATCGGGCGAATAGAGTTAGCAAATTATAGTTAGTTCGACGTATTATGAAGATGATATCGTCTTCGGGTAGTTTAGATGTCCACATCCGGGTGGTTCCGTAGCCATTTTATCACCGCGTCTGATACTGCTCGAATATCCTTCCATTCGCCCTGAAGGGCTCCACACGTCGGTATACGTTGAGGATGTGATCCATTGTCTGATCTCCTAATTGACAGTCGCCAGGATGGGTCATCTTAAAACCTCGCTTTGCGAGCATATGACGACCGCGCACACGGACTGTTCTGACACGATTTACATTTCCGCTCTAGGTTGTGACAATTCGGTGTATCTATCGTACCGTATCGATCTGGGTTCTTTTCCAAGGTGCAACTGGCGACAAAACCGTCCACTATGAGTTTTGTGGCTAATGTGCGAGCAGGCTTTCTCGATTTTAATCCTTCTGTTTCCTTCAGATCTTGCTGTATTGGTTAATTAGTGTTATTTTTGTATTTTGAAGCTGGCATAATCGTCCCGTATCGCATTGTCGTCGTGCGACTGGTAACATTGTTTATATAAAGAATGTCTATACGGGAAACAGTCGTCGAACTGTGCTGTGCACTTCACGCCACATGGTTAGCTTAACAAAAGAAGGAAACAAGTAAACAGCTCTTTTCGGGGCTACCTAAACTCGGTCGCGACATGTCGAAAAAAAAATTCGACATCAGTCAGTCTAATGTAGGTTCAGAAATCATCCTGGTGTACAAATGTATCCACTTCCAGGTCGTGAGCTGAGCCTAGCGATCAGAGTAATGTTATATAATACTGTCGTTGCTCCTGTTTGGAAGTACGTACTCGAATTATACGGATCTACGGCTAAATCACATCTCAGCAAGATACAAGCATATCAGTTCAAGATGTTGAGGGCAATCGTAGGTGTGCCCTCTTACGTTCGCAACAGCATCATTTACAACGATCTAGATGTACACCTACGGTTGCGACTATATACAAACATCGGTATGAGAAAATGCGTGAAAAGATTTGGCTACGCGATAACACGGATTTCGACACTCACTACGCCAGATAAGAAAGACGACTGAAAAGAAAACAGTGCTCTGATGCTCTTTGAGCTGATTAAGATTAAATGTGGTGCATGGCTTAGGCTGGCACAATGACAGCGAAACAACCTAGCTCTATCGGAATAAATTGTTTCAGAAAGAAGGAATTTTAATTCGCGGCCTCTCGATCGATAAACGAGTTAGTTAATAAAAAAAAATAAAATAAAACGAAAAAAATGTCGTCGTAAATCTTCGAGACTACTTTCGCAACTCGTAATAACAAAAACGTCGATTTATATAGGGTGACCCAGAGGAGATGGACGGTTTTATTTTATGAATAGCGCAATTGGTAACAACAACGCAAACAGCGTGCTCCACGTTTAGTGTACATACGAGAGATTTGTTTTGTGTTCAGTTACCACACGGCTTGTTATAAAAAAAAGGAGCGCACGTCTTAGGATTTTCGACGGGAATCGATCATGACGGTGCAAAGAGAGACTCGAAAAGAATTAAACGCGATTTTATTTATGGGGATACCATAACGTCCACGTGGAAAAACTCGGATTTCTGAAGAAATTTCAAAAATTAAGCGATTTAAATTTTGTAAAGACTAAATGAATCTATTGTTGCAAATGGCGTCATCTGAACGATATTGTGTTCCAAATATAATTGTAAGCTAATTTCTCGTTTTCTTATTTTTAAATAAAATTTCATTCAAAAATTTTGGTCAAATTGAGTTATTCAAAAAACGATAATAAATAAAACCGCCCGTCTTCCATCGGCCACCTTGTAATTGAATTTTTACTTTTTACTATATACTTTTTTTTCTGTTTACCGAATTTACCGAATATTTAATATAAACTATTAACGGAGGTGCCTATTTTCTATAAGCCTTATCATCATTATCATCGCCACTATTACGGTGCCCAGACTTCGTAATATTACGAAGGTAGTAGGAAGTCATTTCTAATGGTTTCCGTTCGACTCCGATAATAGCTATATATATATATATATCTAAACGTAAACTTTTATTCTTATTTTTCATTTGTTTATTTCATTTATTTTGGAAAACACCGAAACCGTTTTAGCCGGGAAAGTTAGAAACGGGAAAACTCCTTTTTCTTTTATCCGATCGACCGTTAAAAATCGCAATCGACACTGTTACCGATATTATCATCGTTGACGATTATAATTATCGTTATTTTTTTCTTATTATTAAAATTATCGTCATCGACATTTTAGATCGCTATATAGATATCCGTTTTAAACAATTCTACGCTTGCCGTTTTACAATTTATCCACCTTAATGCAAGACGATCTTATCGTTAAGATTAACCGGAACATTTGAAAATTTTTCCGCCGGTTTTCTTCAAGCTTCGAAGTATTCGATCTTACAGTCTTCTTCGAATACGTTCATAACGATTTAGACAATTTGACCCCGGCTTTTCAGTTAGCCGCGGCGGACGACGGTGTTTAAACTCTCGAAATCGTACCATCACCCACACTGTAGCGATTAAGGCGAAATTGTGTACATCCTATTTCTGATAGTAAAATAACGACGCCGTAACCAACAATTAGTGTTTACCAGATAAAGTTTATCCCGACTACAAACGGTCGATGAAAGGTAGACACTCCAAAACGAATTGAGAAGAGGAATAGAGGTACAAATTTTAATTCGAAACTAGGACGTGTATCGGGGGGGGGAAAAGGAAATATTCTTTTTTAATCCATTCCCTCGAAGCGCTATTTTCGTTCAAAATCAATTGTTCCTCGTATTTTTAGTTCGGTTGTTTACGAAAAAAAATTATTTTACCGAACGAAATGTTCATAATATTTTTCTCCTAAATTGTACGTTAAAGAATATATTTTTTTTTACATACACACACATTTAATATATATATATATATACGTGATTTAATCTGTCGCGTACAAAATACTATTTCAATTACTTATTTCTTTCGTCAATTCCATTATAACGAATGCTCCTCTTTGTATATAATAAGGACGATCTTACGAATGCTCCTCTTTGTATATAATGAGGACGATCTTACGAATGCTCCTCTTTGTATATAATAAGGACGATCTTACGAATGCTCCTTTTTGTATATAATAAGGACGATCTTACGAATGCTCCTCTTTGTATATAATGAGGACGATCTTTGGTGGAGCAAATAATGACCGAATAATTATGAAAAAAGTGGATAAAGAGAAGATAACTTTTTTTTTATTATTACTTTATTTCAGATCTCGTATACATATGTATATACATATATATATACACACACACACACATATATATATATATTGCAACGCCACTAACACACCGTCTAATAATACATATCCACATTAGTGTGACGTCACATACAATTGTTATTATTATGGTTTATTATTAAATTGTTGAAATTAAAAAACTTTATATATATATATATATATATATATATATATATATATATGTTACCGACATATACGAACTCTCCAGAGGGGATGCCACGCGGATTGGGCCACGACCGTTAATTAAAAATGAACAAAACAAAATAAAACACAGTTTCTATTTTTATTAGAATTTTAAAATAAAAAAATAATAAAAAAAAACTAATATATTACGGATGTTCGAACGCGCACGATTTTCAAATACGTTTATTAAAATTAAAAACTGAAACTAACTTAAACTGAACTAATACAACTATACTAACTTTAAACTAGAATGAAATGAATTTAAAAACTAACTTGAATTAATTTGAACTAACTAACTAACTAACTATTAGACTGAACATCTCCTTTTATACTAAAAAAGATGCATATATACACCCACATATACATGTATATATATACATGCCTAATTAGAACTTTCTAGATTTTTATGGAAAAATTCGTTTATTATTATTGTATATATTTATGGAACTTATAGAAAAATATCTTTGTACATTTACATATGTGTGTGAGTGTATTGATTGATTGGTTTAACATAATTTTTAATATCCAATTATAAACGTGATTTTACCGGCTCCACGGCATCTCACGTGTAGTAATTATCTTGTCATTTAATATATTATAATATTTGTGTGTGTTTTCTATTATTAATACGTCGATCAGACGATTTTCAATAACCATTCAAAATGTGTTAAATTTCTCCTCATTTTCTAGCGGTAAAATTAGACGTATACATATACACACATACGCATATACTTATTGTGTAACTAGTACGACGAGAAAGTAACAGAAAGGTTAATAAACCTTAATACAAGCACGCTATTAAACCATCGTCATTATCATTATTCTTTTTACTTATGTTTTAATTCTCAAACTCATCTTATTTATTTATTTATTTTATTTATTTATTTAATCATTAACATGTAACAGCATGGTTGTTACGATATATATATGTGTATATATTAAACAACGAAAAAGTAATTAAAATTTAAACTAAAATTTTACGTACGTAAAGTCCACAAAACTTTTCGACTATTACGCCAAAATAAAATATAAAAATATATAATTTAAGTTTTTAAAAGTATATCAATAAATTTAGTCAATTTTTATATCGGACAGAAAGTTGTTATTTTCGGCTATTTATTTAATGTCATTACGCATACGTTTTATATCGCTGATTTGTTGATCGTATTGTACACCACATGCGCTATCGGATTATTTTATAGTTACCGTTTTTCCACTTTGCTATTTTTTGTAATATTCTACATTTAAATTCGGTACTTAATTTTTTATTTCACTTCATTTTTTTATCATCATCATCATTAAATCCTGTGCTCGATGTCGAGCGTCGTGACTCAATTTCCGACCTTGATTTTCTCATTATATTTATGTTCTCGGCCTGGCACATGATTTCTTGACCAGAGTTATCTTCTTAATTTGATCGACATATTCGCGGTCGATCTATCTGTCACTTACTTTGTACCTTTTCCTGAATGTCCGCCTTTTTTCAATGCTATCAGCTCGAATAACACGTCCGAAAAATTTCAACATTCTTTCATAAATTATCGGTAATCTGGATAATTGTTTTTTTTTCCTACATATATTTTTATAATTTATTGTTTTATGTTCACTTGATAATGTCTGAATAGGCGAAAACCTTTGGTAACTTTTCCTACATAAAATCTTAGCTTTTTTAATAACTATTTTTGTTTATTTTTTATAAATCACTATATTCCACACACTAACTTCATTATATGGTTCACCCTCAAAAAGATCGATCGAGTTCGGGCAGCGACCATTCGGAGTCCCGGACGTTTTGCGCTGCTTCTTCAAACCTGTCGAGAGAATCTGTTCGCGCCGTATATTGCTGGAAGACTTGAAATTTCATTCTTATAAACTGGTAATAAATCAGGAATTAAAAATTACCGACCGTGCACGAGGATTACTTTTTGCCGAAACGACGCTGAGAAAATCGAAGACGAAAAGATCGACTTCAAGAATCTTCTGGTGACGGATGAAGCTCATTTTCAGCTATCCGCTACTGGTCCGAATCTTTATCCGAGTTCAATCCAATAGAACCCGTAACGCAGCGAGCGAGCAACCGTCTTGGCTGGAGTAGGGAATAGTGGTGCTTTATCACTTAAACTGTCAACGGAACGGGCTTTTGCTTCCTTCACTTTCTTGGCCGTACATAGTTTAAACAAGACGGTGCCACTTGTTACTGTTTGGCAGAAACACTCGCAGTACTGAAAGAAGCGTTTGGTAAATATTGTCGCGTTACGCGGATTTCGCTTAGCCGCCACGCTGGCCAGATTTTGATCGCTCCGAACTTTTTTGTTGCGGAGATATCTTAACACGTCCACGAGATCTGGAAGACCTGAAATCTCGTGTTTCTGAAGAGCGTTCCAAATTACCTAACCGGGCGTTATAAAATCAAGAAGTATGTATATAATTGAAACTTACAGAGTACTGCCAGCGTTAACTTCTAAATTATCGAATATCTCGAATTTTGAAATTATTTACACATTTCCGAGGGTGTTGATTTCGTGTTTTTTTTTATCAATTTGTTTTTTATTATTATTAATATATCTCACGCAACTGTAGTATGTAAAACCGTTTTTAAAGCGCTTGGCTGTTCGACCCGCGGGGGAAGGAACAAAGTTTTTTCCCTTGACTGTCCTATAGTTCTGAATTATTACGGAGAAGCCGTTAACGATGTGACAACCCCTCGTTTCGTATAATTAGCGATGCCTTGTACTTAACGAGGGGAGCACTTTTTATATTTACAGTTCGTCGAATGTGGCACACCTGATATCGCGAAATTTTTAATTATTTCCTTCTCTATTTTTTTTTGCAATAAACGCTTCGGTCTCCTTTTACGAAATTTGAAAAAAAACTTTTAAAAACTTCCTATCAATGGGATAGAATTTTTATTTCGTTTTATATACGTGCCCGGGTTAAGCGGAGAATTAACGGAAATTTTAACGGACGCTAAAATTCTTAATTAACTCGAAAAATTTAATTAACGAAAATAGAGTTACGTGTGACGAGTTGGCGAAAAATTTATCGAGTAAATTAAATTTTCGCCGATGTGACGTAACGACCGAAGAAATTATTCACAAGGCTGAGGAATTTATTACGTATACAATATTTGCATACGCATTTTTAATATAAGAATGTGTGTGTGTGTGCACACACATGTATATATACACTTATATATTTAAGGTGAATTTCCTTAATTAACGAAAAAAATAAAATAAAACAATGAAAAATAAAAGGAAGGGTTGCATGTAGAAAAAAGTTGCATGTTAACGAAGGTTTCGACTGATTTATGTGCGATAGTGGCGACTTGGAGTTTTTTAATAACAAAATTAAAAATATAATACTTCTAATCTTGTTAATGGCGCACGTTCGCACATCACGTGGCACATACTCGCACGTTTTTACGTATGTGCATGTATTAGAAATGTAGTAAAACGCGAGTTTACTTTTATCGTAATTGCTATATAAGCGTGCGTTTATCCACATATACGGTGATTGGTTTGTGTGTATGTGTGTATGTGTGTACTTTACACGAGTCTAAGCCGAGCGGTTGTTCGCTGTTGCTTCGTTCTTCGTGTATATTTACTTGATAATGTTCAATCGAAAAAGCGTTACGTTGTATTGACATTTTGTATAAGATTAATTTGAAACCATCTGAAAACTTTTGGAAAAATTTCAATCGATCTGGGCACTGATGATATTTCGAAAGTTTCTACAGCACATGCAACAGTAATCGCCGTTTATCAGAATTTCGAACCGGATAATATGATTCGTGTTCTTCGATTCGTCCAATCATCCGACCTTTCACTTCCATTCTGAGTCTTCTCATCTGTGTCTCCGGCCTTTATACGGCACGTTAATGGGAAGAAGAAATAGAAATAGTATACTATAACAAATCGATCATTATTGTTAAGATATATACAAACGTAGAAGACTGAAATCTGTTCTATTTTAACGTATTTACTATACTTTCATTAATTGGATTAGAAAACTTCTCGTTGACATACGCTATCCGCAATTTTATTCGTATCAATTTACTTTATCACTTATCTATGTACATATATATTCCGCATTAGTGATTACTTACCTGAAACATTGCGAACACACTCGAAACAAGTTACTTTCCTACACAGTAGAATATTACACTGAAATTATAATTATACCTAAACCCGGCAAGAATATTACTAATATCAATAATAAATCAGTTTGCCTCTCTTAGTAAAATAATCGAAAAAGTTATTTTAAATCCGATTTTCACTCTGAAAATAACAGCATTCTTATCGAGGAACAGATTGGACTTATTCTCCTGTACACCAAGACTGGCTGAGACTACATAACCGAGACAAATACACGGGGTTGATAGACATTGAAAAAGCTGTTTTGGCTCGGCATAATGGTATCATTTTTAAACTTATCTCATTTAAATTTAGCTTATATTTAATAAAGTTAATTAAATCTTATTTAATATATATATATATAAAAGTCTTCTCCGTAAAAATTATCGTTCGGGTGTACCGCTGGACAGAGTATTAGGTCCGTACGAATTTGTAATTTTAATAAATGATGTAGATCAGGTGCATTATACGCCCATGGTTTAGCAATATATTGTAAATCTTACAGGCTCATGAGTAACGGATTACAAAAAGCGTTAATTAATTTCATAGGTGATAACGATTAAGCCTCATCATGCGTTATATATACACAAACATACTAGAATTAATAGGTTACTAATTTAATTCCGTGTATATGTGAATTATTTATTTCGTGTAGTTAACACGGTATGTGTGCATGTGTATGTACATGTATATGTGTATATATGCGCATAATTTTTGTGTTTCTTTTTTACCGTATTTCATTTTTTTTTTCTTTTTTCCTGTAGCCTTGTCTCGTTAATTGCGCAGATTTCGTACTATTTAACTGTTAAGGCATTACTTCACTTGAAGAACCTCGTTATGCGCGTCTCATTACGAGATAAATCTTCTTTCTTCTTCTTATTCTATTACGTATATAACGGATTGTATGGCTGTCTGAATTTTAAAAATATTTATATAATAAATACATTGAAAATTATCTACAGTTAACCTAACAAGCGGTATTATATAATGAACATCTCTATCGAAATTTATAATTTAGTGTCAAAATTTTATAATGTATGAGTGAAAAGGGTTAATTAATTTTTTAACTTTTACTTTACCCATAGTTCCCGTATGATATATATATATATTGTTAAATTTCTAATTAATTGATTTAAATATTTGCGATTTCATATCGGAAGGGCGTTTATATAATAGTTCCTCGGTAAGTTGTTTTGTTCGAAAATAATGTGATTTGTGAAACTAAGTTTATAATCCAGTAATGCGCCCAGATACTTAATATTTGTTTGCCAGTTCGAAGGTTTATTTTTAACAAGAATATTGTTACTTGTGACAGGTTCGCGCCTTGTGAAGAGTATCGATTCTGAATTATTTCATTTAGTTTTGTTGTCCACTTGAAACATTATCTGTATAATAATTCAGCTGCCTTAGTTAATCTATTACAGATAGTGTCGACCCTAAACGAAGATTCCACGAATACCACGTCATCTGTATAGAGGTAAGTGTCAACTTTTGTCACGGTCCGGAATGTCGGATATGTAGATTATAAATAATGATGGTCCTCTAAGATGCTTCCTCAGGGCGTCCCAGCTGCGATGTATTAAGGTTTTGCAACCTTTTAATTTTACATAAAATTTCCTATTGATTAGACGTTATTTAATTAAGTACGTAGGAAATTTATATTTAATGAGTTTATAAAGAAGACCTTTATGCCCGCTAGAATCGAATGCATTTCCCATGTCCAACATAACAGAACCTACATGTTTTTTTTTAAAAGTTATCTGTAATTTTGTCATTTGGATAATTCAAATGTGGTGCCTGTTATGTATTTGATGATTTTTGTCGGATGATCTTATCGCACTAATAATATTTTTCGAATACCTTCGCAAATGTTGCTGAGAAGGATAACTTGTTGTATGTTTCGGGATAGGGAAACATGAAAGTGATAATCGATACTTTCGAAGACGCAGGAAACTAGCATAGACGTATAAAATTTTTTCTATTGTTTTTTTATTTTTTTATTTTTATTTTTTGCATACAATCTCTGCTAGGTGGATAATAAGTAGCGTTGTTATTAGATGAATGGAATATTAGTAAAACGCTGTCCAACGACAGCCGTTCTTTATTTGATACACATTAGTTCATATCGTCTACATAACTCTACTTGCGTCTTTTCAGACGTTGAAATTGAACACTGTTATCCTTGAGATCGGCAGCCAGTGGATTTACATGGTGCTGTTATCGCTGGATATATTTCTCACTGTGCATTTTGAGAGTTTCCTTTACAGTTGGCATGTTGTGAAGATCCTTATGAAGATATTACGAATATAACAGTAATATCTACACAAAACCCACACTAATCATAAGAACACAACCCATGGATTACACACAAATAATACATTACCACATATACATACACGCATATAGTATCCTATAATAAACACTTGGGAGCTACTGGGGGATGATCATTATATATTCGTATATGTGTGAACGGAAATTAACGATTGCAATGTATTTCGCTTTTTTTTTTTTTTTTTTTAAATGGTTAAGCGTATGTGCACATAATAGGTACGAGCGCTATATGAGTGTATATATCGGTTTCAGTGTGAATGAATATATCCGTGTTGATAGTCGTGTACATGCAAGGGTTCATATGTTTTTGTATACTTATACATTTATTTATCGTATATTATCGTAGATTGACGCATGTATTTAATTATCTATATCGTATACGATTGTATATATTTCAAACTTGCGCGTACGTGTAAATGTTTGCAGTAAATAATTGAAAATCGGCTGGAAAATTTTTTAATATGCATATTATATTCAAATAAATTTAATTCGATTTTATTATTATTATTTGTAGATTATTATTATTAGATTATTATTATTTGAAATAAAGAACGGTTTCATTTGACGATGATCGTTTCTATTGTTATTCTTGCTTTTATTTTCTTTTATTTTGTTTATGTTTTCTCTTATACAAAATCCGTTTACCGATGCAAATGTAAATATAACAGCACGTGTAAATGTAAGCGTATAAATATGTAAGTATAAAAATGTAAGCGTATAAATATGTAAGTATAAAAATGTAAGCGTATAAATATGTAAGTATAAAAATGTAAGCGTATAAATATGTAAGTATAAAAATGTAAGCGTATAAATGTAAATAAAAGATGTAAGTGTAAATGTAAATATCGAAACTGTCATGAAAATATATAAAAGGCGAATATAAATAAAAGCGTGTAAGTATCGAACAAATGTAAGTGTAAATGTAGTTATAAAAAATATAGCCGTAAATGTAGGTATAAATATGTAACTATAAACGTGAAGCTGGTTAAGAAAAAAATGAATTTGAATTATTGGCAAACGTTTTTCCTTTTACACTTTCCTTATTGGTAGTTAGAAAGAAAAAAATTAATCATTCGAAAATCCGATTAACAACGGTCTACTAGAAGAGACGGGTGGATGAATATGGACGGCTTATAATTAGAAGACACGCGAATTTAGAGAAATTACTTTTAAAATAATCGGGAAAATTCTAAATTTCGTTAACAGAAAGTAAGACAGTTTAAATTTTATAAATGTAAATATAAAATTGTTCGTATAAAAATGCAAATATAAAAATATGAGTATCTCATCGTAAGTATATAAATCCAAATGTGTGCAAAAAATATTAAGCGAGTAGTAAATGCAAAAAAAAATGCAAGAGTTAACGTAGCTATGAAAAAAATGTAGTGTAAATGTATAAATTTAAATGTAAGAGATGCGTAGCTAGGAAGAAGTTAATTTTCATTTCGGCAAACATTTTTACTTTTTCTACTACTGTTTTCCTATTCTAGCAATTGACAAAAGATACGTCGAAAATCCGATTAACGACGGTTACTCAACGCGGGCGAATGATTGGACGGATGGATGGAGAGTTTTGAAGACCCGCAGGAAACTTAAAAATAATCGGGACGCTTCGAAATTTCATTAAAAAAGAGAAGAAAGAGGATAGGAGACGATAAAAGATAAAAATACAACAACCGACCGTCGAAGCGAGTTAAAAAAAAGAAAATCGAGGAACGAGAAAAAAGGACAGAAAAAAGAGATCTCTTTTATAAACGGTCTTTTGTAATTGCACTAAAAAGATGTTTCTCTTTAAATAACGAGAGCACGCGTTAAGAGAAAATTAAAGAGAACAAAACATAATCGAAACCAATTTGAAAAGAATTTTCGTTACTACCCACCCCCTTCCGGCGCCTCTCGCTTGCGCGTTTTTCTTTTTAAGAAAATTCGTAATTAGTAAAATCGATCTGGAAAATTAAATTAAAATCGATAAATCGTCGAACGAATTAAAGTCGTCTTATTTTACTGTTCGCGCGCGGGTTGTAAGACTTAAATTTTTCTCGTTCTCTACCTATCAGGGAACATTCGCGAATACCTGTATAGACACGATCTTACCGGATTTTAGACTCACCGACCGGGGCTACCGACGGTCCACTACTCAATTTTACGAAATCGAAATAACAACAGCTGTCGAATTTTCAGTCCGGAAAGATTTGACTTACATACGCGATGAACGAACCTAAATGATGATAAGTCAGATGAAGTTTAAAAAACGACGATCGTTACCAACGTAGAAACTCGTAATAGAAAATTTTATATCGGAACAGAAACGTTTAGGCATTTTTAGATACGTTTATCGGAGAAAAACATGCCTTGATTTTTTCTTTTATCATTTTTTTTTATTTATTTTTTTTTGGCTATATACTTTGCGAGATGAACTCGTCAGAACGCCAACTAATAGCCGGAAAAATTAACGGAATAAGGCAAGACTACGGATGCGACAGGTGTCGATCGGTTAAAGACACAGACTGCATTGAATTTATACGTAGAACTAAAATTAATTGCACCCTGTAGAGGGTAGAAGGACTAAGGGAAAATATATATATATTTCAATATATAGAAGAGAAGAAGATTTTTTTTTTTAAATAACATAATTGCATCAAGAGGCCATCTAGCAATTGTTACGAACAGCGAAGTTGCGTGAGAGGGGTTAACACCCATTAGTGCTCCCCCCTAATGAATCCAGGTAGAAATTAGGATAAATCTAATGTGCTGGTTCGTTTCAATCGGTGTAGATGAAGAGTGTTATCTGATAAACTGATGGCCAGTGTATTTGTATGAGACTCTAAGAGTCTTTTATACTGCTAAACGGCGCGTTTGACTTCGTCATTAACATAAATGTAATGTATAATTTATCTTAATTATATGGCTATTTCTCGAGCAGTCCCACAGCATCAGGCCACACAGGCTTTAACGTTATTTTATAAATTAAAAGCTTATTTTCAAGAGAAAGACTGGAGTGTCTGCTAAGAAGCCAGTACAGCTGCTTCAATTTTATGTCAAGATGTTTTCTTTTCTGTTCGACATGTCTGCCCCGTGTTTATTTACTGTCAAGATGCATCCCCAGATTTCACTTATATATATATATAGATAATATATATATATACATACATATATATACACGTACATTACAATTTTCATTATTATTTATTTACAACCCATTTTCACTCTCACATACCCTCCCACGCACAATGTCACATTGTTTTTTTTTTTAAACTTTCTGTAGTAGCACCCTTATGATATCCATACTATGTATTTATCGATATAAACCTCGTCAATTTCCTCTGAATAAATCGGTTTTAGCATTCTGTCAATGTTTTCTTTGTTCAGCAACCATTTTCTTAATTCGCGTTTTAATTTTAGTTTATTTTCCATTTTTTCCTTCATTTCTTCAGGTAGCACATTGAACATTTTTAACGTATTCCTTATGTAATACCGGTCTGTTATTCTTTGCTCATTATATTTGTTTAAATAATCCATCATCCTTATCATCAAGCGCAATACTTTTACGTTTAGAACATTTTCTTTCTGAAGAAGTTCATGGTAATATTAAATATTTGAAGGATTTCAATTTAATCTGCCAATTTTTGAAGACAAAGTATATACAACATGTAAGAAATTTTTTAATCAACTTTTTTTTATTTATATTACGCAATACATCTGTCAAATCAGGCGTTCCACAACATTTAGACTGTGAAAAAAAGATAGGGAGCGATAGGTTCACCTTTATACAACGAAAAGGAGGTCAATAAGTTTAATCTGATAAATTTACGGCTAAATGATTTATATATTTTTCTAATATTGTGTTTAAATAAAGTTGAGAATAATAGAATTATTGATACGTACGGGATTGCACGATCCTCTTCTAAGTGTAAACGTGACGTGATGACATTTACCGACGTTTAGACGAATACGCCATTTCCATAAACCATGGTTCGAATAGATCAACATGTTGCTGTAAGGTAGTGGAAGCTTGGACAGGATCTTCATGTCTTGATAGTACTGCAACATCGTCAGCAAATGTACACAATAGCGTGTCATCAGGATGTCGTGGTATATCTTCCGTATAGATCACATATAGTATTGATCCGAGTATACTGCCTTGGGGTACCACAGCACAGACACTGTAATGGGTGGAGAAAGAGCAGTTTATTTTGGAGGTCGTAGTTTCATCGCTATGTATTAATAAAAGTCGGGATACAATCCGTATGTATTTTTTGACGAGTCATTTGTGACGCAATTGTTCGACGGTGTTTGCATTCTGCAGTTTCTTCCACACTATCGCCTCATTACGATGAAATGTTAAAATAACAACGTCACGATCGAAACTTATTCAACAGTCAGAGGTACGCTTTTAGTGTATAACAAGCACACTGTGGGATCGTAAATACTGCACTGTATCACCCAAACTTCCGATATTGTGTTTTAATATTTAACCTCCTCCGTATACGAATTTAATAAACTGTAAATGCGATGACGAATAATTATAATTTTCTACAGTATACTTGGAGCAAAATTCGATCAAATTTAATGTCAAGGTAAACAAGAGCGCATATCCGAAACTAACAAAATCGATCACAATGTACCGCGGACTAGCTGCATTTATTTTTGTTTACGTAAAATGGGCTACCATTCAAGGCAGTAATTATGTGCAATGCAGGTGCACGCGTATATGATGTTATACGAAGTGGTGTGCCACTCACTTCTCCGTGATAATTAAAAGTCATACACGATAATAAAACACTTGATAAACTTTATTCCGCCAGCTGAGATGGAATCCTACTATGCCACCACAGCATTCCATATTTCATATATACCGTATTACTTCGAATTTAAGACGCACTTTTTTTTTCACCATTCAAGGTCTAAAATCAAGGGTGCGTCTTAAATTCGAGGTACTTTCTAAATTGACCACATATATAAGAGTAAAACTACCTATTATACGTACTAAAATCTCCTATTATACGTGGAATAGCGGTAGTAGTCCTATTGTATTTGCTACATTAATGCTATCGATATATTACACTAGCTGTAGGAGTTGATTAATGATGTTTATAAAAGTGACTTGTAAACCTATTCCCATTTCCGGTCACAGTCGTTGCTCGTCAGTCAGTGTCGCTCTCCCAAAAACATTGCAAGCCCATCAATACGGTACTTTTTCTTTTTATTATGGAAAAGCGTTTTGCATACGAAGCGGAATTTAAGCGTAAAGTGTTATTTAATGCGCAGAAAATATCGGAAATCGTGCCGCCGGTAAACAGTTCTCGATTAACGAAGTGAATGTTCGCCGTTGGCGTGAAATGAAAAATAAGTTATTCGCGTGTAAACGAACAAAAAAATCATTTTCGGGACCAAAACATGGAAGATATCCGGAAATCGATGCTTTAACTTATTTTAAAGAACTTCGCACGAAAGGTCTTCCAGTAACGCGAGAAGCATTAATGTTAAAAGCCAGAGAAATTGCCAGCGATAAAACTCTTCAATTTAAAGCTAGTCGTGGATGGTGTGAAAAATTCATGAAAAGACAATGTCTATCATTAGAACCACAATTTGCCAGAAACTACCATCTGATTATGAGGATAAATTGGTGCTATATCAACGTCATGGAATACGACTAAGGTTAAAGAAACAATACCATCTATCGGTAATGCTGATGAAACTGCTGTTTTCTTTGACATGCCAAGAAATTACACGGTCAGTGAGAAGGGGCAAAAACAAGTAACAGTGAAAACAACCGGCTACGAAAAATTAAGAGTAACTGTTATGCTCAGTGCTACTGCGGATGGCAATAAGTTACCGCCGTATGTAATCCTGAACAGAAAAACTGTGCCAAAGGAAATCTTCTCGGATGGGGTTATTGTTCGAGCCCAACAAAATGCCTGGATAACAAGTAAACTTATGCAAGATTGGTTTGAGTGCATATGGGAGCGAAGACCAGGTGGACTTCTCAAACGAGACAGCATGTTAGTGATGGATGCGTTTCGCGATCATTTTGTCTGACGACATTAAAACCAGATTTGCAAATAGAAAATGCGATTTAGTAGTCATTCCTGGAGGTATGACAAGTCAGTTACAACCTCTTGATGTCGGTGTTAATAAAGCCTTTAAAGATCGTATTCGGTTGTTATAATAACTCTTCGCGAGCAACTGTATTCCCGGCTAGTTGTCGTTATTTCTTGTGTTTTCAGAATTAAATTCGTAATTTCAATCAAGATTATCTAATAATTCAATATTCTATCGTCAGTCTCATAAAATTATGTAATCCTTCTGCAATATATATACTTAATACGAAAATATTATTTGTGCACACATACAAGCGCGCATATTTATAAATACATACATATTATATATATACAGAGATATATTCCGATTAAGGTCACGCTCGTCATTTAAAAAATTTTCATTTTCTCAACGGCTTGTCTGACAAATGAAAATTCGAGATGAAAATTCCCGAAAACGGTTAGCTCTGCAAAGGCTCGAACACACGATCTCGATGAAAACGGTTTGTTAGTAGGGGCAACAACAGTAATAACAGCATTCGGACAATCGTGACAAGCGTGTGCAGCATTGAAAAAGAAAGAGATGGCGAGGGGTTAAACGTTTTGAGCAAAGAAGAAGATGAAACGATAGACGAACGGTAGCGTAGTACGCATTGCTTCCGAATGAATAGGCTTCGGATATCCGGAATAGATTAATATTTCTCAGAATCAAGCTCGACTTTTCGAAATATTTTCCCAAATAAATAGTCCGTCTCATATTCTGACTGCACACACACACACGCACACATGCAACCGTATATGTGCGGTGTGTGTATGTATATTAGGTATGGCGTATCTCTCCTTTAATGTAGGTAGATTCGTTAAGGAATAAAAGAGAGCTGCAAAATTTTCGTGAGATATTCAATCCTATTCATAATGTGCTCATACACTTACACGCATAATTGTATATATATATATATGTATTCTGTGCGTTGTCCTGTATATTTACGTATATATATATATATAATTTATGAAATACGGTGTTTTAGTTACAAGAGCGCGGGCATTCACGTCGACAATTAATTTCAAAAAGGGTTTGTAACTACGACGATGATAATGATGAAATGTACTTTTGCGGGTGGGGCGATGGGGCGAATTCATTTCGCTTATATTCCAATTTAAATTTACACCACGTCCGGCAAGAATACGAATGAATAATTGGCGCTACCGGAACCTACCGATATTTCCCTATATTTGCCTATTTGGCCCTATTGAACACGTCTCGCGCATTGCCGTTCGACTGATGCGGACAAATGATTACGCATAGTGTTACGTCATTTTACGTACGCACATAATGCCTAAATATATATATATTTATATATATATATATATATATATATATATATATATATATTCGCGTGTAAACGATATATTCTCATATATATATCGTATGTTTACTTACGCACATTTATGAATCATACACATAATGAAATTGCTAGAATAGTATGGGTTGCAGGTTGACTGCACCTTTAAATTATTCTCCAAAGTTCTCTAATGATACCTTTCAAAAGCATACATTTTCGTGTTAGCTAGAGCATTTTTTCTCAACAACGTTCGAAAAACCAATTATACAGTTTCTATATTTATATATTCGATTAATATTTTACCGTATAATAGTAGATTTTTTTTAACGATTCCAACGATATTACCACATTCCGTTTATTATCCGATATGTTTCTGCTCTAATTTCCTCGACGAATTTGGACACGTTGTAATTCGTGTACGCGTTTTAGTCGTTACCACCGATCGCACATTTTCTACGTAGAGGCTGGTTGTCAACTCTATCGTAGACAGTAGACAGTTTTGGCATCTTCGCGCCGATAATCGGATCACCCGGCCAAATTATATTCTTCGATATTCCCATACCAAAATGGGTATTCGCAGAATATTCAATAGCACAGTACGAGTTTCGCTCCTTTTTGTGTCGCAGATTTGTCGGCACAAACGTGATTTCAATAGCCGAGTTCAGTCATTTCGACTATCACCTACACAACCTTCTGATGTCGTGCACCAGGGATCCGTTATCTTCCTTTCCTCATTCCTCGAACACAGGCTTGTTTGATGGACATGTATTGCCTAGAGGAACTCAACTAGACAGTACTGAGCCCTTTCACCACGACAAGATGGATCCCCGGAATATAATATATATATATATATATATATGTACATATATATATATATATATAATAGAAAACGCTATTCGGTCGAAGCCAATAACTGAGTTTAATCAAACAGCGACATCGTGGATAATTTTAAATGTAGCGTAATACGCTCTAGTAGGATTAAAATTATCTCATGTAAAGGAGATTCCATCACGGTTGATCGGTTTTCAGAATGTCTGAGTGTAATTTCTTGTAACCTACGCGTTGTACACATCGGCTTCAGTTCGAAACGGCGCAAATAATGCGAGGTATTATCGTCTCGTAGTTCTTTTTTTTACACCTCGAAAGCCCCACCACGTTCCTAGAAAATACCGTGCCGAACAATCGGTAGAGTTGTCGTCGTTGCTTATCGCGACGCTGATATCGAAAGTTCGACGAACGCTAATTCGTTCCATTAGAAAGACTTATAGGAACAACGTTAATTCTCGTAGAAACAGGCGTTCTACCGCCGCGTAAGCATAAATCTATACACTTCGGATACTCGGTTGCTGAGGAAAGTTTTCAAGGCGTACTTTCTCCCGAGCGCGCGCCCACATATATATATATATATATATATATATATCTGTCGTATAGGTTTTCGGCTGTCATTAAAATAAATGGTTAACGCTATCGGTATTGCGCAACAGTTTCAAAATAAAGTGACAGCGACGGTGCTCCTATAGATCGGTATAAAATGAAAGCCGGTCTAAGTACGACATTTTTGACATATTGCGACGCTTCGATGAACGACGAAACATCCTATCGTGGTTGGCGCCAATTTAGAGAATGATTGAAGACGCTCGAAAAAAGAAATAATAATAACGACTAAATATAAATAAATAAAAAAACTGGAAAAAAAAAACGATTTAGCTTTTATAAGAAGAAAGAACGAAAAATTTCTCTACGGTAAATTCAACTGCGTAAAATTGGACCGAAAATTGCGACGATTTATAAAGATCAAAACGAAAATAATAAAAAAGTAGTTTAATTTAAAACCGAAATAATCACAGTAGTTTCCGGAAATGTATCTATCTATCTATATATATATATATATATATATATATATATATATATATATATATATATAGCAACGGATATAAATTACTTGCGAAGACGACTCTAAAATTCGGCTAATGAGGTCGCACACTCAATCCATTTAAACATCGAACCGTGGCACTTCAAAACAAGTATTATTATGCCATAATAGTGTATTGAACTACTTACAACGGCAAATAGCTTTTATCCATTTCTTATTCTGTGTTGACTCTCTGATCCATCCCTAGCTCGCAACGGGAACGAGAAAAGTGAACATTCGATCTTGACACTTCCGACACTTACGTCTAAGCCTTATTTGATGTCTCTGACATACATCGTACGTTAATGAGTAAAAGTAAATTGTGTAGAATAATATCATCCGTGTATAGCTTATCAATTGTACGATAGTTCTACTATTGCTTTACGAATTTACACGTTGTACTATGTCGCGCATTAACGTATAAAGGGAGAGCTGATCATTGAGCCGTATCCGTCGTCGTTATAATCCTCTTTTCAATAATTTAAAATGGGATCACCACTTTATCCCATCGAAGAAGTTTATGAATAAAGTTAAACCGTGTACTTGATTCTGTATGTTTCAATTATATCCGTACAAATCTTCACGCCTCGGTTAGTAGAATTTTTCCGTCTGTATCCAAATGGGTATTTGCGTTGCGCTTTTTCTCTTTTTTTCTTTTTCTTTTTTCGGATCAGTTTTTCAATTTCGTTTTTTATAAATTTTTCACATTGTTCGGTGATGGAGTTATATAATAACGACATATTCCATTTCGGGCGGATTCGTTCGTTTATTATGCTGCAGATAGCTGTATTGGATCGGTTGGAAGAATATAAGCCGCCTCTTTAGGTGGTGTGTCGGCTAAATCATTCTCAGCAATGTACCTTAGGACCAATATAAATAATGGTTGCGGGGAACGACCGGTAGATTGGATACCGATTATTTATTTGGCCACCACTGGATGCTGATTTTTGTACTTACAATTACCGACGCTGATGATTGCTGACTTAGAGTCAGCGGCAATGACAGCCTGCTGAGTATTTAGTCTTGTATGTAAATTACAGCTAGATTTATAGCATAAAGTTCAGCCGAAAGGATTTAAAAATGAGCAGGTAGTGGAAATCCGGTTATTATTTCGTTGGAAGATGCCACTGCATATTCTACACCAAAATTTGACTTGACTATCTGCGAATAATATTAGGTGGTTGTTGTACCGAACTAATATACTAGAATGGTTATTACGAAGTTCCGTTTGTAAGGAAAGATTTACTTTCTCATTCAGTGAGATCTACGTATGGCGGCAATGCGGGCATGTAGTTTTGATAGACAAACGTATACTTCTATGTCTGTACGTATGGATATTGCTCGTGTCCGACGAGTATTTCTGAATTCACTACTAAGATTGATTTCAAGTCGACGAATTGATTCAGGCAAATTTGGATTACTTCTTACGCGAATGTAAAAATATGACATAAATTTCGAACGGCGAAATTATAGGCTAGAGGGTGATGTACGAAAAGCACCTGAACGTATTGTCAGGACAGATTTTTGAGCGGAATACTTTAGCATTATTGTATTATTGTTGTCATTATCATTGGGTTTTGTAAATGGAGTTTGAAGTGACATAAAACTTAATTAGATTGTCGCGTTAAATTTCGTACTATAAAAAGTATTTTAATAATAAATATATTCATTTGAGGAAAATTTTCTAACTTCAATAAAATCTTTTTATTTATATTCGTGTCGCATTTTGAGATATATCATTTCTTTATACTGAATCCTTGTTGTTGTTTTATCACGCTTCGAACGAGAAAGCTTTTTAGCTATTAAGCCGTTATAAAGAATTGAAAAATACATACAATATATATATATATGCGATATATAATGAAAATATGATATGCGCATATAATTTAGATATACAATTTATAAAAATTAACAAAATGAAAAATTGTATTCATAATCTGATCGTAAACAACGCAAAATCAACAATACAAAATTCATACGTAATACCAAAAGCACAGAAATAAGTAAGAACTTTGGTGTAATATAAAAATTGATGATTTTTTTAAATATAATTTTTAGAACTAATTCTTCATCAAAATTTACCGTCGAACGCAATCAATTTTCTCTATCTCGTTCTTTGATTATTTCCATTTTTTAGAATTTTCTTTTTCTATAATGTTCCCCCGTAGGTGAAAGTTTATAATTTTGTTTAATCGATTTGGCGTTTTAATTCTTTACAAGATTTTTTATCATTCATTTTACATGAATTTAAATATTATTTAAAACGAACGGTCTTTTTTTTTTTGTAATAAGTAGTTACTGCCTATAAGGCTATTACTCAAATTATCAATTACTTATAAATAATTACAAAGTTTATAATTTATTATAAAGTTGATGAGAAGGTAGACATTGTTTACATCCGGGATACTTGTTTTCAACTGATTTCAGCGATATATATATATATATATATCTGGTAGGTTACAAAAATATGATAGATAATGGTGTACGGCATACTTCGCATATTGGCAGTGGTTAGACACTCAGTAGATACGAGTGAGTACTCAGAATGTGGATAATATATATTCTGTTGACGTTTCCAGCCTCGGTGAACAGTATCAATTTCTAAGGCGAAATAGCTAAATTTTTCTTTATATTGCAAAGTATACTTAATATGGAAGCACTTATAAGATTTGATTACAAAAAACAGTTAAAATCACTAAACTTTATTTATTAAGCAAAGCTTTTCGGCAACTACGCCATTATCAAGCTATATATAAATAAAATTAATTTTATATATTTAATTTTATTTATATATAACTTGATAATGGCGTAGTTGCCGAAAAGCTTTTTGCTTAATAAATAAAGTTTAGTGATTTTAACTGTTTTTTGTAATCAAGTATAAAAAATCACTACATTCCACAATCTAAACCTTATAGGATTTTCCGGCTATCATATTTTACATTGTCTTCATCTATTATTATCGGCAAGTTAACTTGGATAGGTCTTTGTGCCGCACCGTATACCTCATCGTGGCCTAATATGCCTCGATGACTCGGAATCCAGATGAAAGTGATGCTGGTGTTACGTTCACTTAATTCGAGAATGCCGTGTCGAATTCGGTACACCGTTGCTACGGTAGTGGTTCTCGCTTCAATGAAAGCTGAATCAGTCACTATCACATACTGACCAGTAGGCAAATATTGCAGCGAGTCTACCATCTCGGATTATAGAACTGATAACATGATCAACAGACTGAAAGAATGGATTTCGCTTTCGATTGAGAAGGCACCTCCAACATGTTGTGATGTTTCAGATGCGTCAGTAAAGCAAACGACTGTGTTAGGCTGCTGTTGCAAGATAATCAAAAGCTTCCTATGGATTTCCACATTTGGTTGCATTTTAATGTCCGTTGAAAGTAAACAGAGATATTCGTAGTATTTTCTCTTTTGTTTGATTTTAATATTATTTCTTGTTGCTAAATCTATGTTATATTTGTTAAATATTTCCATCGACACTTCCTACATAATTTAGCGAACCTAAATAATTATTTTCATTTTTTTTTTCTGTATTTTTGTTGTAAAGTTCGCTGAATAAACTGTCCGTTGTTAAATGCTGTTCGCATAAACATCCGACTGAAATTACGAAGACGTGAAATCGTTTTATCCGAGATCTAGACCGATATTAACGGTAATATTACAACGACGATAAACCTTAACCACCTATTTAATAGCGAACAGCTTTGTCGCGAGTGTATTAAAATATACGGAAAGGATATTAGGTACTTGTTGAACCGTTTATTGCAAATGAACAGACAGTTTAAGCACTTATTTTGTTGATATTTGAATATAATTTCCATACTGGTTCACCAGCAAATGTTTGAGCATATTTTTATATATATATATATATACAGCTGAAAGATTTTTATTTTTATCGTTATTGCTATTTTTTTTTAAGGCAGACGATCTTTATTTATATCCGTGTTAGGATTCAACCACGAAGGCTTATTATTAATTTTTCAACTAGGAAACCTTTCGAATATGAATTAAGGATCATTATATTTTAGATTTAGGATTTTATCGAAAATTGTGGTGATTTACGGTAGATGTGAAATTTTTCAAATGTATTTCACCGTAAGAAACCTTCTTCCTTGCTTCAGTGTGTAAGCTAGCACACCTTTACGAAAGGCTTGATTTAGAATGTACGCACTAAAAAAAAATTTACCTGGAACATTAAAACGCAGATTTCTATAATACTTTTAACTGTGTACATTTTCCTTCATTTCTTTATTCTCTCTAATTTAACGCTACAGAAAAATGTAAATTTTTATTTATTTTTTTATTTTTTTAATTTAATTTGCTTCATTTTTATGTTTCGTGTTTGTTGTTTTTTTATATTGTAATTTTCTAAAAAACATTATTTATCGTGTTATATATGTAAAATGTAAAACGCGTATATTTGACATTATATTAAAAAGTTATAATAATATTTAATAAATGTACCGGAACAAATGCCCTCTCCATTTATGAAAGTAACTAATAATATAAACTGATAAATAATAAATATACAAGATATAATAAATAGTATCGATTGAAAAATCAGTCAAAAACCCATCACAAATGAAAAGCGGTAATTTAAAAAATAATAAGTTTAATTATATAACGAATATGTAATATCATTTATGAGTACTGGAAACGAAAGCAAATTACAACGTTATGAGAATAATACATTAATGCATCGATGCTTATACTTAATATAATACTTAGTTCCCTGGAATTGTAATTTCCTATTGCTGGAAGTAAATTACTACGGTGCGCACTACAACTGAGAACAATTTTTTGGGATAGTTTGAGGATATAGTCTTTTACATATGGTATCTGCAGAGCTCTATGCATATATGAAATTTTGGTGTATACGGGGACATTGAGGATACATCGAAGACATCGATTTTGAACTATATATATATATATATATATATATATATATATATATATGTCGGTAATTTTATCATCACAGTTTTTTAAAAAATTTTCCTTATAAATTATTATTTTTAAATTTTCATTTATTTACGTTCATAATATTTATTCCCTATTTTGCTGTATATTAATCGATACAAATATGCTAATTCCGACTACTGAAATAGATAAATGGCTCTTTCTTCAATAATTCACCGTCGTTTTATTGCTCAAATAATCGATAAGACTTACGACATTGCTAGAGGTGAGCGATGAAATAAATTTTCCCTGTTCGACTATTGGGAAAAATATCCACTCTTGCATTAATCGAGTTCCCCCTCTATATGAAGACAAACATCTAAAAGTCCGGAAAGTGTGAAATTATTATATTCGTGAAAGGTAGCGGATCGCCAGAAGATCCGGAAATACCGCGTTTTACTGGCGTAATATAATCAAAAAAATTACGCGTGAAAATGGATAAGCGTTTATAGTAGATATATATATATATACATTTATATATACACATTTATATATATACATTGCATATACATATATGTATGTATGCATGCATGTAACATATGTATGACATATATATATACACATAATTTACGTATAAAGAAACTTTCAACAAATTTTAGTCATAAGTCCGCACAAAATACTAAAACGCATATTAAACCTTCACAATAAATAAAACTTTTTTAATTTAAAATGTCCCATGTATCAACTTCAAGTACGTGTTTGGAGGTGTTATTAAAAACCATTCTACAAGCGGCTCATAAAAAATTTGAGAACACACACACACACACATGTAGATAGTAAGTGTACTGTAATTGTAGAGTGTTAAAATACCAATAATAAGCGAATTTAAATTGTGGATTATAAAATCTTAATGCTGGAATAGTAATAATAGTAATAAATCAATCGAACAATTAATATATATATTTCGGAGAAAATAAAGTTACAAAAGTCAGATATATAACTCTCGCAAATGCGTATCGTGTGTATGAGTAGCTAAGTTAGATGTAAATTCGAATTAGTTAATATAACACAAGAATGAACAACGGATATTTGAAATTTAAATTATAAAGATAACCTTTTCTAGTTAAAACTCGTGTAAAAACGTAAACCATAATAAATCTCTATATATATAAAATTAATACATAAAGCCAGTGTACCGACTTATAATAAAGCGAATGTATTAATTTTTATATTAAATATATGTTGCGAAATTGAACAAAGTAATCGTAAGCTACGATGATAATTTTAAAATATTCAACCATTATTACGATCAAAGATAAGTTGAAAACAGTTGAAACTTTTAAATTAGATCGTTTATAATTTGCGGTAATAAACGGGGTAACGGCGAAACAGATAAATGAGTGTTTAATAAATGCGCGCAATTTTGTACGCTGACGATATAATAATTATAATGTAAATAATATTTATATTTCTAATAATAATCTAATCGATTTTTAAAAAATTCCAATATAACACGTACGCAGAGCTGATAATTCCGTTAAATATTAGAATTAATTCGCGATTAAATGAATTAAATTGCCGACTAAAAATCGTCAAATTCTTATACGTACCGATTGTATAAAACGAAAATTTATGAAATATTAATCAATTCGAAAATACTAAAATCGAATCATCTTCAGCTCGCCCAGTCTAATTGTTCGGTATATTCAATGACATCTTTTAAACGATGTCCGAATTATTCGTAATTATTTCGACGTTTTCAATTATATCAGCATCGAATAGCACAAATAAACGATCAGTCAGAACTTATCATCTCTCTCTATATATTGAAATATTTTCTATCGTTTACAAAAAAAAAAAATCTAACGAATTCGGTTTACTCAAAAAACCGAAATAAAAAAAATGAAAAAAAAATATTATATAATACCGCTTCTTAGGTGAAGTAAAGATAATTTTCATCCTGTTTATTTCAGAGACATTTAACGTCAAACTAAAAAAAATGAAACATTTCGTCGGACATTCTGATTGAAAGGGTTAAACGACGAGTTTCTAGACATTAAACGTATAGTTAGTAGAATCATAGACGAACCGACTGAATTAAGCTGTTAGAGAAGGGACGAAAAATATTGGTAGATCATATTAACGACCAGAGACAAGACAAAGCTTACATCCAGCAGCGGATTCGCACGAGCAATTAGATCACGTTAGATTTCAGTCAATCGTAATCGTTATATTATTATTCGAACATCCAGCATTGCGCATAGTTAACGTGTCGATCGAGGACTGAATAGCTAAATTACGTACGAGAAAGAAAATATAGAATCTACCAGCAGACTTCATTAGCCTCTCCTCTTCTATATTATACTCGCTAAAACGTGATAGCCTTTAGAGGAAAAGTGGGTAACCAAGCTTAGTGGGAATCTAAGTCTGCAAACAAAAGGGTGATTGAGGTCTAGAGTATAGCACTTTCAGATATCTCGAGAAGTGGTAGCCTCTATATGAATAGGAACAAAGGTAGGTTTACCATCCTAAGGTACGGCAGCGGAAGATCTCAATGGACAACGATGACGTATCCAGCTCGAGCCAGTAGAGCTACTATCGACCCCTTTCCAACGCAAACTGGGTTATCGTGCGAAGGTAAGACCCAACACCCCTTAAATATGGAAAGTAGTAGTCTGCACAAAAGGTTCAGATAATAACAGGGGGACCCTGGATTACCGTTAAAGAGGCGTCAATCTCGACAAAAAAAAGATAATATATACACTGAAAGACGGAAACAAGGAAGATGGACAGACGACCTAATAGGACAGATCGTAGATGGATGCGTGAGGCAGAGAACAGACAACGATCGAAGAATTTGGGAGAGGCCTACGCCAAATATTAGCGTCAGTAGGTTTAAAGACAAGAAAATATTTTTATCGATTATTCTGGGAGCTGTCCGTATCGCTTCTACGTCGCGCGTCCGGTAATCGGGTCCATCGGCTAACCGTAACTTCGATTTAGGTCAGTAAATTGCAGGATTGGTTAATAAAACATGACTCGTATCGTTTATTTATAGTGACCATGTATGACGTACGAAAATAATAATCGATAATTCTTCAGAAGTGGTACAATTTCTAAAATTGAAAACGTTTGTGAGGACGTCGTTTCGTCCGAGTTAAACCGTAATTTAATTATTTCCATTTTTTTTTTAAATAACTTTCATTTAGAAAGAATTTTAGTTCTTAAGAAATTTAATCGACTCTTTTAACGTTTCAACGTAGTAAAATTTTCCGAATCAGCTTGCTCGCGGTGGTAATTTTTCAATTAGTATTATGCCACGAAATAGAGGAAAATCGTTAATTCTCCGTTGGGTCGGTCTTGTTAAATCGGTGTAAAAGTGTCGATGGCATATAATTCGAAGTTTAGAAACGTATACATCTAACCTAGAGAAGGATTCGTCGCATTCTTGTTAAGGACACGCGGTCGTTGCTTAAAATGGTCGAAAATTGTCGATAGATTTCTAAAGACGACCGTGTCTAACGGCGTTTTAAATGAGATAAAGTTTTTAGAAAGCCGCTTGTTTACCGCATATGTCGGCCTTGTATTTGTATTTAAATTTAATTTATGTACTTTCTAATATATGTTGCAAACGTATCAACACGCCGCAAACCGAATTCGTATATTTGAAGAGGAAGAGAATTCAGCGTTTCCAAAAATAACTTGGAGGAATTTGTCGACCGGCCCAACGGATTTTCTTCGTCGCTTTGCCTTTTAGCGAGTAGACTCCGGAGATTTGCTATATTATTTTTCGTGATGACTCCATTTTATGTTTATACATCGAAGGCCACTTCTTTTTAAGCGAAGCGTCGTCGGTTGAACTGTTTCCCGTTAACGTATCGCTTTGAAGTTCTCCTTTTACTGGAGTGTTTTTAACTTCCTTATATATATATATATATATATATATATATATATATATATATATATATATGTATATATAAATGTGTGTGTGGAATGATGCAAGTGCTAACCGATTGAGAGTTGTCGTACACGAGAAAGGCCACGACTGGATGGAGGGATTATATTGCGAAATGGACAGGAATTATTTCGACTCGTGCCGTACAGGATAGAAGACGTTGACAATGTTTAGGGAAGGCCTATAGGTTCATATAGGCATATCCATCATTTTTTTTTATAAAAAAGAAACGCTTAGTAATCAGTATACAACGATAAGGTTAATAACTAATGACGAAACACTTCGACGGTCATTTAGAATTTAAAATAAAAAGTAAATAAATATGTAATAACAACGAGACGAGTAATATATGAAAAATATATAGTTAACTAACTGAAAAAATAATTAACCCTATCAGTCATTTATTGTAAAATTCCGACACGAAATTATAAATTTTATATAATTGTTTATTACGTAATACTGCACCTTAGGTAAACTGCAGATATATTTAATGTATTTATATTTATATTTTTAAAATTTGGATATTTTTCGTCAACCAGAAAATAGCAACGTTGTTAACATTAAAATTTCATGTACCATATAGTGGACATCGTGACTGAAAGGGCTAACATTCAACGCATCTAGTTCAGGACTGAGATAGTCGCCAACAGATGTCGTATAATTATAACCTACAATTATCGGCGCCCATACTAAACGCTAATTAATTATTACGGTGTTTAAAATTAATTCGTCGTCAAATATTATTAACGCGTTTAATGAATTATTTTTAATTCATTAATTTTATTATTTCTAAATTAAATAAATTTCGACGATGAATTAGTTTTAAAGACCGTATTACGAATATATTTAGACTTTAGTGTTTAGCGCGGATAATATATATATATGGTACACTTGTTGATAATATTAGCCGTTTCTCGGTTAAGTATAGTTCGGGACTAAGACGACTGTCAACAGATACTGTATATTGTAATCTAAAATTATCCAATTTTATTCGCGAAAAAATAAATAAATAAATTATAGTTTTCTTCTTTTAATGTTGCACAACTTAAACATCGCAACTTGCATACATTTTCGTTCGTTGTAAAATTGAAATAATAAATAAAAATCAATATAATTTATAAATAGTAGATTTTCAAAATTATTATAACTGATATCAGTTTATTAATGTCGCTAATTTATCTTCGTTGCGTAATAATGGCAGCAACGTGATATAATTGTTTGACCGTAAACACATACATATATATTTAATTGTGCATGTATTCCTTCGTTCGAAGAATTAAAATGTATCAATTTTTAAAATAATCATATAAATTCGTTGAAAATTATTTACAGTTCACCTGAGATATTGCATAATAAACACCTGGAATGGTATAAAATTGTATAATGTATGAATCGTTCTAGTATATCGACTTCTAAACTATTTTCTTTTTCCGTGCATCGTCAAACAACCGGGGATAGTTCGTTGAATGAACATTTCGCGTAGGAAAAAAAATAACCAAATCAGCCGTGATGAGACATAGTCGATAGAGAGAACCTTTTGTAAATTTTCCACGATGAAGTTTATTAACATCAGCTCCGGAATAGCCTCTAATGCTGACTACACTCGTAATATAAGAAGAACTATACGGCGGTTAGATAAAGAAAAGGTTAGAATCTATTATTTGCCATCGAACGGCTACTACTCTAGTAGTAGTAGAAGTATAGGCAACGCGAAATGGATTAAGTATCGGTGAGCTTTACTGTTAATATTCCGTGCAAGGTTTTTCATTAAGGCTTATCTTAACTCATTCTTCGAGAGGCTCCTTCCTTATTCACTCATTCGACGCCTATCTTTTAAAAGCTGCTCCAGAAGAACCCGTCGAAATTATCACTAATACACTATTACTACTACTACTACTACTACTACTACTACTAATACAATATCAATATTATTACGACTACTGACGTAGCCGTTATTATTACCGTTCTTGAGGTTTCCCGCTATTATTTCAATTTTCGTCTTTTATACGGGAAAGCGATAGGTTCTTTACACGAATATAAGCATGTGTATTTGTATTAGCGAGATTTGGTTGTTTATCATCCTTTCTGGAAAATCACCGAATAAATCAGTCTACTAACGCCGTCATCATCATCATTACCTACGTAACAAAAGAAGAAAGCCACCTAAGAAGAAGAAACGATGGATTAGTGAAAAGAAAATTATTACAAAAGCTCGCGCTTTCTAACGGCGTGCAAGAGTCGTATTACGTAATTTACGCTCGTTCGATGCACGATTATAAGTTTCAAACCGTGCATCTAGGTTACTGTAAATATATATATAAATATGTGTGTGCGTTTAGAGACTTTCTGATCAGTTCGCACAACCTGAGTCGGAATCGTAACGAGAACGAAAATGTTTAACGATAGGAAAAGTCTCTAGTCAACTCATCTTTCTGTCTAATTGGTTGATAGATGATTAACAACTTGCTGAGAAAGTGAAAAAAGCGGACGAACTTACTATAGTAAATCGATTCGTATTGGAATTGCCAAAGATCCGGCAAATGTGTACTCGAAAAGGAACAAACTGGTAAGTTTTGCACCCATCAGCACCATTCCATATCATCGTCTCGTGAGCATAAATGAAAAAGTAAGCTTAGAATAGAAAATTAACAATAATAATAATCAAATCAAATCAATATATTGTTAGATAATTTCCAAAATCATGTAATTGATAATAATAATTCAAATGGAAAAATTAATATACTACTCACATTCATAAAATCTTAGTTATACGCACAAATGCGATGAATTACAATATAGAATTTAAAAACATATTTTATAAAATTTCCATCTATGCTGCCAGTCACAAACACTATGCATCTGCTCACTCATTCTAAACAATTTCAGGTACATTTTCTTATATCAAAATCAACTAAATAATTAATTTGATCCAAGTACCCATGTATACTGACGTACATACAAACCTAAAAAAATGAGCATAATATCCTTTAAATTCATATTACACACTAAGTATCAGTGGCGTGCATTCCAGGTAAGCGGCTTACCTTGAAAAATCTCGAAAAAAAAAAAATAATTTTTTAATCCTAACTTATAAAGGTATAGGATATGAAAACAGAAAGCAATTATATTGACGCTTATTACTTCAACAACCGCCTGTGATACTCGGCTGCGCACTTAAGTGTTATACTTAGTGTATGAACTGTCTTATACAGGCGCGTGGTATTAGCTAGTTACATAGAAAAGAATTCGTTCTATTAGGATACGAGCACAGAGATGATGGACTATAGGTTGTGACCTTGGACAAGAACACGCTAGACGGGTAAAGCGCCTGTAAGATCGCTTTCAGCCGGCTATATAATTCACTAACACAAAGACACACTACACCCATAAACACGAAGGCGACACTGGCTAAGCGTCCATAATATCGCTTTCGGCTGGAGTTTAACGTGGTTTAATCCATGATTTGTGCAGGCTGTATAGTCGTTTTTTTTTTTGTAAACAACATACGTGTTTGGGAATTCATTGAAAAACTGTGTTCACGATTTAATTTTAATGAACAGTTAGAAATTATAAATTGTGGTAAGCCAAAAACAGAATTACAATCTTTAAAAGCTGAACAAAAGAAAGTACAACTTTTACCAGACATTTTAAAGCATCTCAATATGAAAACATTTTGTACTGGTTGTGAAGTTAGTGGAAAACGTTGGCCGTATTTATTATTTGGCAGTGAAAAAAAATAAATGTGTATAGAATGATCTTACTCAGGAGTATGATAACTTGAATAATTTGATCGATGCGATTAAAAATCATGAACGTTCCGAGTCATTTTTTTTCTACTCCACCAAACTGAATCAAGTACAAATTGAAGTCATGGAACATAATGAGATTGTACTACAAAATAGAAACATTTTAAAAAGATTAATTGATGCAGTATGCAATCTCGGTGTTGATGAGCTTGTCTCACTCTGAAAAGGCTGATTCCGATAATCGTGGGAATTATGTAGACCTTCTACAATTACTTTCAAAATATGATATGATTCTGAAAACGCACATAGAGACTTCTATAACGTTCTGCGGTACTTCAAATCGTATTCAGAATGATTTAATTTCTTTGGTACACGCTGTTGTTCAAACTAGGAGAAATAAAAAATGCGAAATCGTTGCTATAAGAACGTCGGACATTTTAAATAATGTTTTTGTAGTTTTACATTACATATGCAGTCACATTGCAAAAACTCAAGAGAGGTTTAATAAATTTATTGACGTGGATCGATCTGTTGATGGTATACTTGAGTATGTCAAAAGTATTATCGAAGAATATGATTTAGCTCAAAATCATATCAGAGGTCGACACAGGGACAAGACCGATTAAGTGGTTTTTACCTTTAATATCCATTGAAAAAGAGTTGTTAAATCAGCTGCAAAATGAACCGATTGGTACGTTTTACGATCTCGTTATAACTGATTTATTAAAGTAGATCGTTGAATTTATGTTGTATTTAAATAAGTATTAACTGGATGCATCATCACGTGTTTTTTTGTAAAGAAATTTTCGTTTGATATAGTATTACACTTTATATGGTTATCGCTTATCCTGTAGAAAAATTCACCGCACACCACTGCTAGGTATTAAAAATATATTAAAAAAAAACTAAAACTGATTTACTCTTAAATCACCGTTGCCGACAAATCGTCCCAGGTATACAAAAATTACTGATATGCATTCAGAATTAAAAATCTTATACCTACCTTCTTTTATTCGTGAATTATCAAAAAAGTTTTGTGATAATTCATCGAAACAGATTAATTAATTTCGTAGGTGATTAAGATATGATAAGCTTCACTATCGTTATACTAGGCAGTGGCGGCTCATATATAAAGGTTGCATGGTTGCGCAACTACAAGAAATATTCGCGTAAAAATTGGCGATATAATAAAATAGAAGTACTAATTATTTTATAAAGATTAAACAAAACAAGTGAATTTTAATTATAAAGTAAAAAATCTAAAAAAAGTGCTTTAAAATGTCTAGTTACAACGGTTGACACTAGATGCAACCTGAAGGAGGCATCGGAAAGCTATATACAGCTTTATATACAGATTTTACGCTCAATGTTACTACAGGTATATAGTTTACATAGAGCTGTATTAGCGACTGCTGGTTGCAAATGCAAATTATTTTACTTTTGCAACCGGAATCCTTGAAGTACACGCACTTGATGCGGCAGAACAGGTTTCTCTCATTGTGTTGCTCATAACACATGAATGCGCTAGCGTGCACATATATTTTATCTTCTTTCTGAGATTAGTTTTCCTTTTTGAAATTTCTATCGATATTTCTTTTACTGTGTACATTTTGTTTCATTGCCTCTCTCCATTTTATGTCGTTCGTATTATTACTGATCGATGTTCTTGGATTTTTATCCTTGTCCAAGCTTTATTATTTATACAACAATTGATCGTTTCATTTCCAGAGGCTTGTTTCGTGTAAATTCTTTAATAATGCTTAACTGATATATATAGTTTGTCGAATCGTTTCATTTTAGTATTTTAAATTAAATTGGCGGTAGTATTCTTTTTAACACGAATTCAATTAAAAGTTTACTGGAATATACATTTTCTCAAAACAAAGTTCCAAAAAAAAAAAAAACTAGAAATAAAATGGTTAAGTTGGACTGTTCCTGATTTAACATTAAAAAACGAACAGAATATTAACACGGGTAAAAGTAACTTTTCTGATTGCGGTTTTAAAAGCTTCTTGTATTTGTAATACAATTTGTTGACTTTGATTTGATTAGTATTACTTTGTGACGTAGTTTGAAAGAAAATTTTTTTTACGTGTGTATGTTGGGGAGGGGCGAGTAAGGTACAGTTGCAAGCGCTAGATTTTTTAACCAGGAACCACCACTAATGTTAGGCACAAACATCATAGAATTTAGCGTAAGTTATTAATTTAAAATTCAGTGTCTATGTTAATTATTCATTTTGTGTAGTTAATACGGTATGTTCGCATGTGTGCGCATATGCATGTATAAGTATATACGCGCATATGTACCCCGTATATTTTTAGTTTTTCTAATATTTTATTTATTTTCTTGCAGGTTTTCATTTTTTTCCCTGTAGTCTAACACTACTTTCATGAATTCTTTAGATTTAGTAATACTACTTAAGTTAACTGTTAAGGTATTGTCTCACGATGAAATAATGTTTCTTTCTTCTTCTTAAGAATATTCATAATCTGGATAGTGAAATCTTTAGTCATAGCAGACAAAACTTAATCATGTAAAAACAACTATAATAAAACTTTATACGGTAATTATATCGAATCGTTAAATTAGTAATAATATCAAAAATTACAATATTTTACTTTTAAAAAGAGAAAAAGTACAAAAAAAAATATTAGAAAAGTTTTAAACAATAAAAAATTGGCGCACACATCGTAAGGGGAGCTCATCATTCTTTTCTGTTAACGGATATACCGCTCTCAGATTCGCTCAAAATGCGACTATTGAATCCCCCTTTTTTCCATAGCATCTAACAGAGATTTCTCTAAACCAGATGCTATCTACAATGCCTCGCTTCGATTAAAGGAACGCTCAGAACATATCCGATATCAAGTCTCTACTGCGAAGTCGCAGAATGGCCTCCATCGCTTCGACGGAATCAATCTTCTGTTACGCACGATTGCAAATCCGGACCTCCAGCAACTAACAATATAAAACGATCTCTCCAGAGTACATTAGAAACCGGATTACTAGGATCGCCAGTAAAAAGAATTTTATTCGATACCACGAAATCAATTCACAGCGATCTATCGGAAGAAGACAAAAATTCTGCCCCCATGGACTATGAAAGACGTATTCGATTATACGCTGCTCCCAAATAAGCACTCGCACTTTGCCATCGTCTACAATCTATTACCTCCCACCAAAGGAAAAAGGTACACTACTCCGACGGTACAAGTTCCGCTGAATTCGCCGGTTGCTCTGTCGTCTTTAATGGAAATGTTATTCTCCGTCCTGTCCGCAGAACTATACGGAATTCTACTAGCGTTGGAATACGCGGTAAAATCCTACCGTCACATTATAACGTTAGCTACGGACTCCATGGCAACTTTACATTACATCCAACGAAAATCAAGCAGACTCCGTAAATATAATCATACAGAACTATCAAGCGGCGATAACCTTCTTATGGATTCCGGGTCACGCAAACATACCAGAAAATCATATGACCGATCTAGCGGCAAAAGAAGCATCCAAAATGCGCCCAGCACTGCGCATTAAGATCCCACTCAGCGATATCAAGGAAGCAACCAAGGGTCTATTTTGGAGGTTGTGGTAAAAAAGATGCGCGGAACAACGAAGTACATCACACCTGCATACAATATAACCATCAGTTCGCGAATGGAAGTTTCAACCTGAAGACCGAAAGGATCAAGTGGTGCTGTGTCGTCTCCGGATCGGTCATACGCAACTTACACATGGTCACATATTCTAAAAACTAGCTCCACCAATCTGTGATAGATGTGAAAATACACCACCTATTAACATAATGTCCAAAAATCCCAAATTTTTCTTCCTTAAATACTTCATCAATTCTAGTCCAATATTCCCCATCCATCACATCCTTTCTGGCTAAGCTTAGGTCGGTAAAACTGTTAAACAAAATTTAAATTTCTAGCTGCTGTATATAAGACTGTAGATTATATCGATAATATCCGTTGGATAAGATTAATCGGTTGTTATCAAGTATATTTCTTATGTATTATTTTTTTTTAATTGATAATATTATCCTTTGCTTTAATTAGATAACTTATTTATAGTTTGAAAATTGTCCAACTCCCGAAAAACTTTGTTATTAATATTACTTAACAATTCACGATTTTTACTATTCACTGCGTCCATATATATATATATATATATATATATATATATATATATATATATATATATATATATATATATATATTCAACTATATATATATAAAAATTATAATTTCTTTATTATTATTAATTATTATTATTTTATTAAAAATACGGTAGACCCTTTCATCAACCGGTAACAATACGCTTGCACGAAACTTTCTGCGGCCGGGCTCGAACGGGAGATGGAATATAATTAAGATAGAACGAGCGCATGAGAGAATAGAAGCAGCATCGGAGAATATCTGTTCGTCGTAACTGCTATTGTATTTTCTATTTTAGGTCATCTCCGTTTTCTTCGTCTTTAGTTAAAACTGAGTTTATTTAACAAAAACCTCGCCAAGCTTCACATCTCGTTTGCGATGCATTAAGTTCAACTTTGGTTCATTAAATCTTACACCGGAGCGCAGACAAGGAAGAAAAAGCGGGAAAAAAAGACGGAAAAATAACAGAAAAAAAAAAAGGATCGTTTGTCTTTCTACTAATTACCGAATATTTCTTACTTAAAATACGGAAAACCTCGACGCTACGACTATTTTACATTTTTCATTTTTATTTATTTATTTTACTTTGTTTGTTTGGTTTTTTCTTTTTGGCTTTTTACACTCGGTCGGATGTCGTTCCTTTAAAGTCTTCTGGTACGTTGACTTGGACGGTATAGTCCCATGGTAATAATAATGATAATAATAATTGTTGGGTTAACTAGTTTAATTTTATATTTCATGCTTTCCTACATGTTATCTTTGTCGTTGTTTTATCGGCCGTATCATTTTTGTATAATATTTCTTCTTTTTTTTTTTCCGGTAAAATAACGATGTTCATTCTAACTCTAACATTGTTTTAGTATTTACACCGGCGAATGTTATTACGAACATGATTAATTTTAATGGACTTCGATCTTTTTGCGAGAATTGCTGTAGAGATAACAAATGGAACGTGCCTAATACATTAATTGGATTAATTTTACGTTATAAAGTTTAACAATTTAGAATGCCCGAGTATATTTACGTTTTTGTTGTGGGTGTCGGGTCTTAAAGGTAGTCTAAATTATGATAATTTTTTTTTCGATTCATCAGCTAAAGAGCGCCATCTAATGGCTTAGAACTCTCTTTAATTTCTCGCAAGGATATCACTCACTGTGCGCAGTTGGAACGTAAGGGTCATCGGTAGCTAATGTACACCGAGTATTCCTAATTATCCGTGGTTTAATTTTTTTAAGAAGATTAATTAAGAGTTGTACTCATCGGCAGAGATTACGATTTAAGCGTCGTTCGTTACCTAGTGCAACTTAGAGAAAGCGCCTTTTATCGCCTCCATATCGAACGGGTAATCTGCAGTCCATGTTTTTTTCTGTATATCTACGTAATCTATTCACTCACGTAGCAACATTTCCAGCGAAATTAGCATCTCTGATTAAAATATAAACAATCATCCGCAGTATCACGTCGGAGACCTGTAATGGCATCATATTCTAAAAAAACGAAAACAACTTAGGAGACGTCAATTATAAATTATCATTCTCATTGTAACATGTTCTTCACCGTATATTCGGATGCCTATAAAATCGGTTCGTAATATACACTTTCTTAATTCGTAAAATGGCGTTATCAATAATTAAAAGGTGATGATGACGATGATGTCGTACGTCTACGGGTAGTTTAAATGTCCGCATCAAAATTCTGTAACTTGATACTGCTCGAATATTCTCCCATCCCCCGTGAAGGGCTGTACGTAGGCATTCGTTCAGGATGTGATCCATTGTCTGGTTTCCTTGTTGACAGTCACAAGATGAATCAGGTAATCCCACTTTGCGAGCATATTACACCACTATCCAGCTTTTTCGCACTAGGTCAAAGCCTAGTACATCGCGTTCGATACCGAAATTATTTATAATTAAATTCGCTCGAAAAAAATATTCCCCATTGTTGGACGGTAATGTTTGTAAAGTTTCGTAATTTTAAGAGTTTGTTTAAAAATTTATTTCGTAACGGCGAGGAATTATCGAACGTGTATTAAAAAAACTGCACTATCTCGAACAGTCTTTATGAGGCTAGAATCTATATTCGCGATTTTAAATTAGACAGTTTTCAGAAGCACGGTCGTTTTTAATTACGACGTTTGATAACGGAAGAACTATCGTTAAAATTTTATTTAGAAATTTTCTATCATTTAGAACCGATTTAAAAATGAACGACGTATTTTTAAACTTTTAGATAATTTTGAAATTTTTTGATTTATAAACACTCTATCCGGCAGCCGCGAAGGTTTTGGGAAAATTCGATCACTAGTATTATCCGAAATTCGACGAAATTCTGAACTTTTTAAATATTGAAGATAGTTCAGCCAATTCGTATTGTTCAAAATCGTCGCAAACGATAAAACCGCGATACAGTCCTAAGGTTTGTTGTTTCGAAAACGCTTAAAATAAAACCTATTCTTAGTCGTGAAAATCGCTTTCTCCATCAAATTATCCGAATCTAAATATCCGAATGAAAGATTCGAATTAATTAAAATAAATTTCAATCCGCATCGTCCAGTTGCAGATTACAAGAGATTAAATTGTAATGTTGACGTATTGGAAAGTAGTAATTTTACGAATTAACAAAATAAAAACAAAGTTAATCACTGTACAAAATTATTTCATTAACTTCAAGCTTTTCGACAATCACGTCATTTTCAAGCATTAACGAAAAACCTTACATATAAATTATAAAACCTTACATATAAATTGTAAAACCTTACATATAAATTATAAAACCTCACATATAAATTATAAAACGTTACATATAAATTATGTAACGAATTTTGTATATGCTTGAAAATGACGTGATTGTCGAAAATCTTTGCGTTCGTAAACTAATTTTTATAGTGATTAATTTTGTTTTGTCGATTAAATTGAAAATTAATACATAATCGTCACTCCATCTCGCCATCGTTATCGATTTATATTCATTTATTTATACGTAAGATTACTTCCAGTAATAACAGGCATATCCCCGGAAGCGTGCACGCGCAACTATAGAAATTGATACAACAGCACACACATGTACACAACAACTCGTTCACACGATAATGCCTCTGCATGTAATCGCAACGGTTACACAACGCAACCGATATATATATATAAAAACGATACAGTACTACGGCACTCGTCGACGCCGCATATAACAGCCGAACATATATATCTAGCTCTACCTTCCTTGCAGCAGTTAGCAGTATATCATCTACTAGTAATCCCTTGTCGCAATCAGTATTTATAGCTGTACTTAATGTAGGCACTAATTCAATTAATCCGTCGTTTAATGAATTTCTTCCTTCACCTCTGTTTGATAAAACTGCTAATTCGTACAACATATATAAATTATATATATATATAGGGAATAATTTTCCTAAAACAAGAACGAATGGCAGCAGGTTTCAAAGCGTGCTGCTGATAAGAAAATATCACTAAACTACGAGTTAAACGAGTTTGGAATACAGCAAGAAAATATATTGAAACTATTTGCAGAGAAACGATAGATGAGAGAGCAGTTGAAATGATAAATGAAGGTAGCCAATCAAAACTACTTCCCTTATTTCATGCGCGTTGTAATAAACTTTTCCCGGATGATCAAAATGATAATTTCAAGATTAAATCCGTAAAAATAAATACACCCTCATTAAAGGCCTCTTGTCTAAATCTTTCGTAAAGAGCTGCCAATTTTTACATCTACCACCTAAAATCAGTTAGGACGTATAGAGTTATTATTAGGCATTTACATAGAGGCGTTGACTGCAAAAGGATTTCACGCAAGATCAGCGTACAATGTTAGAAAATCATCGGAACCTTTGCATCTTCACGTTGTTCAACTCGAATATAAGAGCATCGACTTATGTCGTTAAGGTGCTCGTTAAAGTACTATCGATTCGGCTAAGGAAGATTAACGAGACTATTATTATTATTATTATTTAGGTTTAATACAATTGATATCGCTTGATAATTTTAATCTAAATTATTACTCGTTCCGACGAACGTAGAAGAGAAAAAAGTTTAATACACCACCCAGCACGATGAAATTATGTATAAATATAAATTTACTTCATATTTGGTATTTACTATCTCGAATGTTATTATATTGAACCGGAAGATGTATGTGAAATTTAAAAACTTCGAGTCTATAATGTACGATACATCCTAGGCTTATTTCTTTTTAACAAAACAAAATTAAAACAATGTTAATCGCTATAAAAAATTTATTTTATTTACGCAAAGATTTTCGACTATGACGTCATTTTGAAGCTGTAGAAAAATCGTAATGCTTGGAAATGACGTTATAGTCGAAAAGCTTTGCGAAAATAAAATAATTTCTTTTTAGTGATTAATATTGTTTTTATTTTGTTAATTCGTAAAATCATTCCTCTCCAATGCATCGACATTATTACTTTTTATTTACATTATCTAAATGATTTACCGGTAATTCCGGGTGTAGATGTAAATGTATGCGCGAATGACACTTTTCTAACGGTATCTTTATATAGAACAGAAATAATATCAAAACTAAGAAATATAATCGTAGAAACGTGTACACATTAGTATACATTAAAGAAAATTTTAAAAGCACTCGTTGTGTATACGTATGGATAAATACAACGATAAATTAAAATTACAAAATCAATAACCCAAATAAACTACTCAACAACATCAACACCTTTAAACGTTAATATCTGTTTTGAAAATTTATATCCTCATACGAACGAGTTTTAACTAATGACTTATACGGACGGAAAGAGTAGAATTTATGTAAACGATAATGCGCATTTTGTATATGAAATTATATCGGGAAACTTTAGTATTTATATATATATATATATATATATATATATATATATATATATATATATATATGTAATATGTATGTATATACCGAGTCTATAGTTAGAAGTAAACTGTGTATTATCTCTTCGCCTCGGACAATTAACTTCCGTAAATGGTCATTCTTCGCAAAAACCGAATAAAACTTACCAAAGAAAAGCGAGAGCTTAAAGTTTTTTTAATGGAACAGTTTTCGCTTAGAAAAACTTTTTAAAGTTACTTTCGATTAGAATTCTAAAATTACATATATATATATATATATATATATATATATATATATATAATATATGGGCATTAGTGATTCCACCCAGGGCTACAAGAAATAAATGGTATGTCTCATTAAATATTTATTAAAATTATATATATATATATATATATATATATATATATATATATATATATATATATACTACGAGGCCCCTGATAGGCTTACCGCATAACAGACTTCGTCCAATTTGTTCTAAGAACTTCGCACAAATTGTTATTTAATATATGCAAATATATACATACACATATGTACATATATATTTATACATATGTACAGGACACAAACAACGTATTAATTATAATAATATTGTTTAATTATTTTTCTGTACATACACATTTTCCCATATATACATAAGATAAAAAAAAAATTAAAATATATCCATATATATATAATAATATATCTTTAAAATCTTTTAATGATCAACGAATTTTCGTTATTTTGACATTAATTGAGGATATTACTATTTCGAACTAACCTGGCGCGTGACTCCGTCTTCTGGTTCTGTCTAACCTCCTTCTGGTTTCGAGCCACAACTTCTACTAACTTCTTCCCATCTTCAACTTTTTCAACTAACTTCACCATCTTCACATCTTCAACTGACTTCTTTCTAAATTCATTTTTTCAAAACCAAAACTCTCTCTCTCCTTCCATTTTTTAGACGTTCTTGGATGTCAAGCAAGCCTTTGACAAGGTATGGCATCATGGTCTGCTGTATAAATTGAAAAAAATATTGCCGCATCCTTTCTATTTTCTTCTAAAATCCTACCTTGAAGATCGCACATGCCAGGTTAAAATCCAAAATCAATTGTCTGATATCTATCCTGTATCTGCTGGCGTGCCTCAAGGAAGTGTCTTGGGTCCGGTGCTTTACTTAATTTATTCTGCTGATTTTCCAGTTGATAATAACGTGATAACAGCTACGTTTGCTGACGATACAGCGTTGTTAGCTGTTGGTAAAGACAATAGTGAAACTACTAATAAGCTTCAAAAAACCCTGTTAAATGTTGAAAACTGGCTGAGACGTTGGCGTATCAGGGTAAACGAAAGCAAGTGCACACAGGTTGATTTCACGTTGCGAAATTTTATGTACCAACCATTAAAAATAAATGGGGTAATTATTAGCCAAGAAAAATATGTCAAATATTTAGGCATGTATTTAGATAATAAACTGACATGGCACAAGCATGTTAATCAAAAAAGAAAACAGTTAGATTTAAAACTGCATGGATTAAATTGGCTTCTTGGCAGGTACTCAAGTTTATCACTGGAAAATAAACTTCTGGTCTATAAAATAGTCTTAAAGCCTATTTGGACATATGGTTTAATGTTGTGGGGTTGCGCATAGGATGTACATGTAAATAGAATTCAGCGATTTCAGAACAAGGCCATTAGACTCATTGTTTCCCCAACTTGGTACGTATCGAACCATACATTGCATCGAGACTTAAACATCCCATATGTAAAAGAAGAGGTTAAACGTGCTGTTGATCGATATGTAAGTCGTTTAGAGACACACACAAACGTACTGGCGATCAGTCTACTTGACACTAGTCTAGATGTTCGCAGGTTAAAACGTAGAAGACCGTTTGATCTAGCCTAATTTCTCAGTGGGGTCCATCATTGGATGCTAACCCCTAACATGTTATTTCGCGTTTCAGTCCAATTGCTGGATGGCTGCCTGGCCAGTTGTAATTAAAAGTATATTTATATAAAAAAAGAAAAAAAAATTTAGAAACTCCCCCAATCTACCAACTTTTACTATGTCAACCGGTTACACGCAACCCCGTGACCATAGAGGCGCGCGCTTTACTTTATTATTATTATTGCATGAATGCAACTGACGTGTCACAAACCAGGTATTTTACAATAATAATGATATAATAATAATAATACGTCCTTTTTTCGTTACTTTTAATTAAATATAAATAATTATTCAATTATTTTCTTTATTTGCTTCAGCGTGACATACGACGACCGTCGTAATATATATATATATGAACATTAGCGATTCCACCCAGGGCTGTAAGAAATGGATAATATGTCTTGATTAATATTTTATACTACAAGTTGATGTGTAATTGAATATGATCAATACGCTATTGTTCTGTGAGCTAAAGAAACATCTGATATTAGTTGGGAGAAGGATTCCTTTACCTATAATACGTGACAGGAATTTTGATTGATACATTCTATTATAACTGCAACTGAAAAATAGGTGGTTTTCTGATCTTCATCGCAAGGATCGGAAATGACGAAGGGCTAATTTGTGAGTGAATATTATCGTTGACTTTAAAACTTAGGCACAACATGTAATACAAATAAACACCAAATCCTGTTTTCAAGGTTGAATATTCCTGAATTGTTTGCAAGAATAGCATTATATCCGAGCGCGATTCCAAAATTCCTTTTGCGAAAACTTAATTTTAGATAAAATGACCTTAAAAGGTGTGTTGAAGTTGAAGTAGAATTAGCCATCCTCGAGGGCGCTTCTAGCAAGATTGTCTAGGGTATCGTTCCAGCGGATACCCGAGAAAGCTGGGAATCCATATGTCATGAACGCGTTTCCCAGATAGATCGTAAATATTGTTTAGAATATCGTAGATTGATTGAAAACAGCGACTATTAAATGACGAATTTAAAATAGCTTCGAGAGCGCTACGTGAATGTGCGTGAAAATTACTACATCTCGACTGATATTTCCAGAAGCGTAAAAGCGAAGGCACTCAGTTGTAAATATTAAAGAAAATGTTGGTAGTTTAAAGGCTTTTGTTACGTTCGCGAAAGTAATAATAAATGCAAGTTCATCGAGGGATTTAGAACCATCAGTATAATATGTCAATAATCTTGCCAATGGAACTGAAGAAACGTACCGATGTGTCCGATTTGTGCGCGGCCATTAAGGGTATCAAAATAATCAGTATGTGTAAATAGTTAATTTCGAAATGTGCTCGTTATTATTCGACCTATACGCTGAGCAGATTGTCGGGCAATCCGTAATAAAGCAGCCATATGGAATTAATCATTAATAAAATCCGATATGCAGATGACACGGTTATACTAGCAGATAGCCATCAAGGCCTACAACGATTGTTACAAAGATTTGATGACGTTGGTAAAACCTATGGTCTGTATATAAGGAAAACTAAGCGAATTTTGATGAGTAAACAACAAAATAATAACGCGGCAGTAACGGTAAATGATGAAAATATTGAAAAAGTGAACACATATAAATATCTCGGTTGCTATGTTACTAACAATCTCGATACGGATACGCAGGTTAAAACAGAGTATAGTTACGCGCGAGCAACCTTCAATAACATGAAACAATAACTATGTGATCGATATCACTTAGTCCTTAAGACAAGATATAGTTCGATGTTACATCCGGCCGATTTTGTTACGAATGAAAAACATCTGAACCGATATGAGGCTATGGAAATGTGGTTCCATCGGAGAATGCTGAAGATACCGCGGACGGCAAAGATTTCTAACAAAGATATCTTAAAGAAACCTAATACAGCTACAGAATATTATTATAAGTTAAAATGTGTTATACCACGGTTATATCAAAAGAGGGTACGAAATTTTACAGATTATCATAGAAGGACATATAGAAGAAATAAGAAGGAGGACAGATTGGCTGTTTACAGCAAATTGGACCAATACATCTTCGTTACAACAATTAACGGCAGATGCGCGACAACGTAAAAATCTGATTGGCATATAGGTGATTGTCTACGCTCTATTATGAGTATAGAAGAAGAAGAATTGAAAATAAGTCGATGGAAAATGGGGAATTGTAATATCTTCATAGTTAAATAAACGTTTGACATTTGTACAAAGGAGGGGACATTTTATGATGGCAAATCACCATTTCTGCCATTACTGAAGGAAGGTGCTCTGGATATGTACGAATCTCAGAGAGCACTAAATTTAAGAATATACTTTTATCACCTAAGACTTGTCGTCGAATGGAATGAGAATTATACGTTCAGTTTCTAAAGCGGCCACTGGGGGGGGGGATCGCATACTCCTCAAGATGAGACGAAGACAACGTAGAATGCTTAATTTATTTAACAATTTCGAAGTAACCGTTTAAATTAAAACGAACGTTATTTTCGTAGGGATGTAATAACGAATTAGAAACTAAGGAAGAATAGGAATTTTCATTCAATTATCGATATTTTTATTTATTATTATTATTATTATTATTATTATTATTATTATTTAAACGAACAAAGTCAAAACACCCAAAAAAAAAAAAAAAAAAAATTAAAGTAACCGAAGTAGTGGTGGAACTACATCCGGACCGATAAAGGCCAGTAAATAATACATAGTATCGCGAAATCGTTCAAAAGCTGCACGTAGCGTTCGATTTTTTATTTCGTTCTTCGACCGCTTCTTAAAGTTCGAGAAATGACGTCTTTTTGTCTTCGTCCTAATGTTTTCTCTTTCTATAATCGCTTAATTACCCGAAAAAGCTCGAAGCTTTTACGATCTTCTAAGCCAGCGAATATTTATTGTAGTCGCGGCCGGTAATTCCTTTCTCAGCTTTCTTACATCCCGTCGTGTTGGTGCACGTACATATATACATACATACATACATACATACATACATACATACACACGCGTAGATCGGCCGGACCTATACAGCGTGTAATATAGATCGTAATTCGAAGTTTCCTTTTACCTTCCTTTAAGTTTTAACTTATCGTTTCTTGCTACGCTGTTCCGGGGTAACGATTTCGGGCGGCATTATTTAATTCACTTCGTTCTTGTTTTACGTTCCACAGTCGAAGAACACCTTTAGACTATCCATCTATCCGCGGGTGGTAGGGATACTGGATTTATCTTAATGACCGGTAGTTTAAATCCTATCGGGTTAGGCGGAAGATTTAATACGACCTACGTTATTAGAATCGTATATAAAGATCGGATGACGATATAAATTATTTCCTATCCGGCGGAGAGGAATATTTTGGGTAATATTATATTTTAAATATTTTAAGCGTAGTTTAGCCGGGATTTTATCGTAAACAAATATTAAAATAGCTACTATATATATGTTTGTACACGTATTAATTAATATACAAACAATTACAATTATTGTAGACGACTTCTTACGCGATGATGAACGCATTTCTCAAATTTTGCATCGATAATTCTTAGACAAGCTGTTAAAACTCGCCTATACCGTAATATCAACACGAATGAAATGAAAACCCCGCACATCAGAAGGAAATTAAGTCTCGGATTACGTATTAGAATTCTAAAATCTTCTAAATCCCTCTTTACGGAAGTGATAGTTGGGCGCTCGATGATACCTTGGGAAAAAGGATATGTTTGAATTATATTCGTACCGACGAGTGCTAAAAATTTCGTGGATACTAAAAATTACTACGGAATAAGTTCTTAATAGAATGAAATTGAAGCGGCCGGTATTATTAAATTTAATTAAAGAACAGAAAGTGCGATATTTGGGTCACATCATGAGAGGGCATAAATACGAAATTCTGCGTCTCATTATGGAAGGAAAGCTATTAGGTAAAACTAGTGGTCAAAGGATTTTTTCATCGTTGATTACACCATTCGCCTATTGAAATGTTCATGTGTGCGATGTCAAGAAAAGACATCGCCATGTTGACCGCGCCAACCTTCGTTATGGAGACTGTGAATAAAGAAGATCGAAATATAATATATCGATAACTTCTAATCGATGTATGCGCGCAGTTTTATGTTAGGGTTGTCTCCCTTAGCTTTTAGATAAACATCCTAATCGCAAAGCAGCGGGTTTTTACTGAGGTGGTAATGAGTTAAAATTTTTACGGTGTCCTAAATCAGCCGAGGTAGATACAGTTGTAGGATTTTCGCAGATTTTTAATAGACAGGTCTTCAAGCTGTCCATCTGCATCCTCGTGTCTCCTTGCTCTGTCACTGTTGGAATCGTCTGCTAGATACTTTCCGCCAGTAGCCGCTCTTAGTTATTGGCTATTCGCAGCTGGTCAGTATGTCTACTGGTCATTTCACTATCCACCGCTTGTGGATGCGCCCCGTTAAGAGCTGATACATATATATTTTTATAAAAAGACCATATGGAGTGGCGATAATGCCTTAGCATTCTGCTCCACGACCTGAGATCGAATTTCATTGAGGATGGTAATTTTTCACGGTACAAAGTTCTCTAGCGAAATCAGTTATCCATCCAACTAGCTCATAAAAAGAAAGCAAAGCAAACCATCGCATATTGGATCGCTCGTGATGGTCGTCTATCAATATTCAGGTCTATATGAGAATCGGTAAGGTGACAACGTTCCTTACTAACTTTCTAGTTGACATTACTTACTGTATGCACACAGACACAAATAATAAGTATTATTATTGTTTTACTTTAATTATTATTGTTTACATAATTATCATAATGTTATCGCTATTATTGTTATTGTTCTGTTATCGATATTAATAAACGATAAATAATAACGAACGTGTTGCCGCTCTTTTTGATTTTAATTAATCACTCTCGCTACTATCATCATCGTTCGAACCCTGTTTCGAAAGTTTTTCTTGTTAGCAGTCGATGGTATTTCAATTCTCAATTCTCAATTCCAAATTCTCAATTATTGTTTTTTGTTTTGCGTAGGCTTAAATCGTGAATACTGTAATTTGAGGAAGTTCAACTTTTAAAACAATAACGAACGTTTAACTTTCAATTAGTTCCAGTAAGTTAACTTCAGCGAAATCAATCATTCCGTCGAATAATTTCCTCCGTTGTTCGATATTTATTTTAAACGAAACAGCGGATACCGTCGGGATAAAAATGAAATAGGTGGTTGGTCGCGACGACGGAGAGCGGAAGGAGCGTATCGTATAATTTTAGAAAATAGCAACGCAACAGCTTCCGCAGATGTCTACGTACCAGCCGACCATTTATTTTTTAACTACCAAGCGAGTTGTATAAAACAGATTCACATGCACTACCCAAACTTCTTAGTTTATCAAGTCTTTTATTTGCTTTTTTCCCGCTGTATTTAACATTTTATTTTATTCTTTATGTTCTTACTATGTTATTGTGGTAAGGTGTACACAGTGTTTGTAACCCCTTGTGTTATATTCTCTTTTATGTTTATAACTTATGCAAATATACTTTGTTGTTGTTTATCATCATCATTTCCTCAGAGGAATGATTGTTGTTTATGATATACCTTTTTTTTTTAGGTGCCCGGTCTTCGACAGTTCGCTTTAATAACTTTTCGCTATAGCGTCTTTTATCAATGTTGCTACGAGCCTTCTACGAGTTCTTTCTCCTAAAATTTTGCCTTCTAGTATATCTTAAAGTAGACCGCCATGCCGATGTACCATCCGGTTTAGGCGCGTTTTCTTTATTCTGTTCATAAGCGGTTTTTTTTCGATTTATTGGAACACCTGTTCATCGATCTTCTTCCCTATGCAACTTATCCGCTCCATTTTCCGCCAGGCCAACCCTTTGAACGCCTTTAAATTCGCTATATTTCTTTTACTTAAAGGCCATGTTTCTACACCGTCTACGACTATGGATCGTACGCACATTTTTACGCTTCCTCAGATTCAACGGGCGGGATTTTTACTTTAGTACGCTTTGTTTTTCTTGGCAAACATATTTCGCTAGTCCAATTCGGAAGTTAATGAGATTAGGAAAAGATGTGTCTGGAATAATAAAGGATATATTTGGGGTGCTATTGGATTACAATTTTTAATTTGTTTTAGTAATTGTAGCACTCCAGCCTGAAAATCTGAAAATCCAACACCTGATCAGTATTTAATTGTTCCAGGGATGGGAGAATTCCTCGAAAAAATTATATATGAGGTGATTCCGTTTTATCTGATTTTTCTAGTATGTGTAAAATTTTCTTATCTATGTCATCAGTAGATTGAACATTTTGTTTCCTTTTAGTTGCACTTGTCGCTGGGCGAACAAAGCTATTATCTTGCTCAACTGATTCCGTCGTAGCTAAACTTGAATGAGTATCAGCAGGCTTACAAAAAGAATTTTTAATTATCGTCTCACAAGAGCTAGACGATATGTTATGCTTTTGGCATTTTAACAAACAAGTGGAGAATTTTTCATAAACCATTAAATGTGTCTAATGATTTTGCAATTAAAATTGTAAAAGCATGTGTAATTTTACATAATTTTGTAAGACGAAATGACGATTATAATTTCGAGGATACACTAACACATACAGGCTTATATGATTCACCACGACCAAAAACTACATCTACTTTACGAGGCTCATGGAGAGCTAATGAGGTCAGAAAAAATTTCGTTCATTACTTTATGAATGACACTTCAGTTGCATGGCAATTTAACAATATATAATATAAACTTTATTAATTTTAAAAAAATAAATATCTATTAAATAATTTTAGAGTACATACTTAATTATTTGTACTAAATTAGAAACTAATTTACATAACATCGTATTCTAGTACAGAAGAGATGATTTACTTTGTACATAAAACAGGTAGGAAATATTTCACATATTACGATTACTGTTCTTTCAATGAAATAATAATAATATAAACACTTTACCTGTCTCTTTTCTATTTTCCTCTGGTAGAGATTCAAAATTAGGTTCGAACTGAGTACATATTTCTCTCCATGCCACCGAGGTTTTTACTTTTTATACTCATCCAATGTTTTATCCCATATAACCGGATGATTTTCAACTAATGAAATTAAACGTTCTGAATCAATGTTATCAGACATGTTTCATATAGATGTAAAAACACTGGACAGAAAACGGTAAAAAATCGTGTAACACGAAGGCGCTCATTTAAAAGACCATGTCTCGACCTTCAACACGATTTTTTCCCGTGTACAAATCGTGAAACTACCGAGACAGCTTCTTGTTGTAGTCTACGATTTATTTACCGCGCACCATTTTTTAGTGACAACCGGAGAAAGCCGTGCAGCGTGAACGCTATCAATTGCATTTCATGTATTTTGCGCTGTCACGGTTTTTTTACGATCACGTTTTTTTTCCGTGTCTGAAATAAACCGGATAACGGGAAGGGGCCCTTATTCGGCTATTTTTATCACACATAAGCAGAAAACCTATTTTTTAAAATTGTTGTCTGCCTGTCTGTTCCGAATTTAACTCGAAAACTATTAAAGCGATAGAAATTCGCACAGCTTACAGTCTGCATTATCGGATTCGTTCTAAGCTTTGCTTCGCATTGATATCACAAATAGGACAGAAATTACAACAATTTAAAGTTTTAAAAAGTAGAAGACAGCGATATCTCTATAAAATCGTTTAAAATTTAACAACCGTTCGAATGTACTTCCACTACCAATACGCGCCCTTTTAAACCACGTTTTGTTGCGTAGGGACAGCAATATGGTATTTAAAAAAAGATAATTACACTAGCGAAGCCGTGGGAGACTTCTAGTTAAAAATAAATACGATATAGTTTTAAAGACCACGTTATCAATCGTTTAGTCTTTAATATTCACATTGTAAGATCCCGGATGATTACGACCGGTTTGGTGGCTGCGGTTGTTTGCATAGTTGTGTGCGGTTGGATGGTTGTTATTGGTTGAAAATTGACGAATGTGCCACTTTGAAACTATGCGTAATACGACGTTTAAATTTATTATAATTAGAAATTTCTAATTATAATCGTTATATATATAGTTTTTTATTTTTATTATTGTTAGTCAATATCGTTTATTTCATAATTTGAAGATGGTGTAATTGCTGAACATCCTTGTTGAAGATTATTCAAAAATGAATGCTTTATATTTGTAACTTCTTGTTATATATATATATATATATATATATATATATATATATATATATATGTATGTATGTATCAGGGGAATGAAGACAGAGACTGATGATATATTGATGTATAATTGATAACGAATAGATTACACGACGTGAAATATAATTAAATACTGAAGCTCAAACGTGCTTTTCAATCATTGAGGGCTATGTAAACGACGCTATATACCAACCGTAGTAAATGTTTACACACACACACGGTAACATTGCTTTCGTCAAAGTCTTTAAAGTTCGTCTATAAAAAAATGCAAATAAAAAAAAACAAGATTAAACAACAGTCAAATTTAATTAAAATTTCATTTATAAAGTTAAATCACCGTGAAAATTAACGCATACACATATACACACACATATATATATATATATATATAACTGTGTGTACATAAAGTCAAGGAGCTGTCGGGGCGGGTGAAAATAAACGCGTGTGCGAATATTTGTCTTCGATACTTTTGCGCCTCAGCCGCCCCTAATGACACAGTCGAATGATTCTTTTAATTAATCGCAGAATCGATATTAGTATCGAGACTATCGAACGCCGAAGTGTGTATTTACAAATATAGACACGATAATGGTCGAATATGCGGGCGTAGTAAACGGACGTAACACGGAGGATTTTCTGCATCCAGTCCTCGACTCTTTCTAAAATGAAAAATGCGAATTGTTTTAAAAATGTGTTACCCAACGAATGATTTCCAAACGAGCGAAATAAATCGTGTAACAATAACAATAACGTATGTTTCAACATAATTTACAGAAAATAATAAAAATAAAAAGTTCAAAAAATAATTCCGAAACATAGACTCAACTAAATGTGACATATTGTCGGGAGGCCTACGTACATATTGGCCGATAGACAGAAACAAAATGCGCGATTTGTTATTAGATTTCTTTATAACAAAGGTAATCTCAAATAACTATATGAAAGTTATGATTCTTCATCGCTATCTTCTGACCACTCAATCGCTATATTAAAAGTCGGTGAACAGATACAGATAAGAAGACCTGCGCTATTCAACAAGTTTACAAACTGGGAAACGTTTAGGAATACGTTAGAAGAATGCCAAAATCTTCGCATTTCACTTAAAACGAATGAAGATGTCGATAATAGTGTCGACTTATTTACTAATCAAATAATAAATGCAGCGTGTAAAAGCACTTTTTTATTCAAAATTACAATAAATTATACTACGGTTGATTGTGTGCGCCAGCAAGTAACAATAAAGAGACAACTAAGAAGACAGCGAATAAGAACGAGAAATCCGCGCGATAAAACAGCGTTAAATCATCATACGAGGAAACTAAAAGCATTGTTTCAATATGTAACCAATCTATCTCCGTCAAAGGTTGGAAATTATTCAATGTGGAAATCTGTTAAATACCTTAAAAAAAAAACAAAAAAAAGAAGTGATCCTTTAAAAATGGTAACTAAAGATGATTGCACTACAGCTGAACTATTTTCCATACATTTGGCCGAAACTTTTCACCCAAATAAAAACCGATCAAAAGTTGAAAATACAGTTCGTGAATACCTAAACCAATCTTCAAGATCAACAGTAATCAAGTTTTTCTCTCCTGCGGAAGTTAAATCCACAATCAAGAAATTGAACAACAAGAAGACTCCTGGTTATGATTTAATTACCAGTCGAGTTCTAAAAGAATTACCGAGAAAATCAGTAGTAAAATTAACATATATATATTCAACGCAATCGTGATAAAATATAATTATAGTTCAGAAACTTGGAAAACCTCCTGAACAACTGACTTCCTATCGACCAGTTTCCTTACTTCCAATACTCTCTAAAGTATTTGAAAAATTAAAAAAAAAAAATTATTCAAAAGATAATTGACAAAGATCAAAAAATTCCAAATCAGTAATTTGGCTTTCGAACTGGACACTCAACAGTACAACAGGTTCACAGAGTGGTTAAGAAAATTGAAGAGAGCTTCGATAAGAAAGAAATATGCTCTGCAGTATTTTTGGATATTCAGAAAGCGTTTGATCGCGTCTGACATCCAGGGCTACTCTACAAATGTAAGAAGATTGTGCCTGCTCAATATTACAACATTATCAAATCCTATTTGGATGAACGATATTTTCGAGTTGTGATAAATGAATCATCTATACGCAAAATACAGGCAGGTGTGCCGCAGGGGAGCGTACTGGGTCCTCTCCTGTACTCATTGTTTACCAATGATATACCCATAAATGAAAACGTATTTGTAGCTACATTTGTAGATGATACGGTAGTGATGGAATCTCATCGATCTCCAAAAAATTGCACTGAATATTTTCAGCTAATATTTTAGGATTAATAGGATCGATGCTATAGGGCAGAAAATGCGAAGAGAATCATGTCCGTTTCATACATACAATATATATATATATATATATATATATATATATATATATAATATATACATATATACATATCATATTAAAGAAAATTGATGAAATCAACCTTCTCTTATTTATTCGGTTATAAGTGCGTGTGATGTTGCATTCTTTTATTTAAATTAAAATATGTAAACCGCGATGTCGAGGAAGAATTCGGTTTATAGTTGTGATTTTATAAAACTTTACGGACGACTTTTACGACTGGAAAGTTTATCCGATTCTTATTATACCGAGCTCTCGTATGTAAATAAGTGAGTAAGTGTGTGTATGTGTTTTTTCCTAAGGTTTTTAGTTTAGCCCAGATAACACGTATGTAAATGTATGAATATTAGTTATATAGGTAAACAAATGTTGCTATTTCGTTCTTTTATTTTTAACCCGATATTTGTTTTAGGAAGACTAAACGAATCATATATTTAACATACATATATATATATATGTGATGCGTTTATGCATATGAGATTTCTCCGTAGCTTCTGCGCGATGATTCTTTCGCGTCATTTATATTAGCTGTTTCTTGGGCTAGTGGTAACCTCTAGCTGAAGAAGAAAATCGTGCAGTAAAATGCGCTTACTTTTATTATTTCCACCGAAAGAAACAGATCTGGAGCCTGTTGGATGAGTTGTTACTACCGCTGACGCTGAAGCTGCTGCATTTCCAAGTCGCGTACATATATATATATATATGGTGTTTTACAATTTTTATTTTAGCTAGCGCACGCATCGCCGTGGCGTTAGAAACGAAGCGCATTTGCATATTTGCTGAAGGGTTTACATTCGTAAATCAGAAGAAATAAAATCTAAAGTCTCCGCTGTTAAAGTTCCTTAACCCCCCCCCCTATTCTACAGTCCGCCGTTGAAATCTAAATAAATACGGTTTTGTTTTCACGACCGTAGACGGAAGAGCGGACTAAATTTTCGACCCGACTAGAAAATTATATCATAGCCGACTCCGTATTTAAGTTCAACCATCTGTGTATACATACATATATTATATATTCGTCATTATGTATGTATCCATGTATCTTGTTATATGAACTCTAAAGTCGACTTTAGTAATTGTTTTATAACGACGCGTGATACTATTCTCATCGGCTTCTTGATAAATTCGCTAGGACGTTATCTAACGTAAAGTATAACACGATAATAATAAAATAAGTTACTTTTTATCTGCACGCCATATATATATATATATATATATATATATATATATATATATATATATATATATATATATATATATATATATATATATATATATATAGGTTTCTTTGGTCGTTACAACCTCGAGAGAAACGTGTTTTTTTTATATATAATGTCGTACATGGTTCACGGTTATAAAACGCGCGATGTCTACTAATATCGTCCTAAGAGGAAAAAAGTATGTTTGGTACTAAAAATGAAACCAAACAGGGAACCACCTAAAAAGTTTAATTTAACATAAATATAAAAATTACATCCCTTAAAAACGAGTACGCGTCAAATTACACGCTCGTCAATTTATTATATACATTTGATAAATTTATATAAACTGACTGTAAGAGAAGACAATGGGTCGGAAACAATTAATTCAATAGGTAATTTATGTCACTTTTGTAAAATATTAGATAATAGCTCATCTCTCTGCTTTAGAAATATCGGACAAACTCAAATTTGATGCTCAATACAGTCGTCAACAACGTGTCACATGTTCCATCAGAATTATGCCTAATTTAGCAAGATGTGCGAGGGAGATGAGGGAGATATAATAAAGCTGTATAATCCTTCGAAAAGTTCCGGTATAATTGAAACCATGGTTTCTCTTTATTCTGAATCTATTAGTAGAGATTGTTTAATCTTTAGTAGCATATCAGTCCAATTCCATTTAATATTCTCGTAAAGGGACACTTGATAAATTATAACGCGTTAATTCATCGACCACCTCGTTTCCAGTAATACCACAATGACAAGGAACCCACTTAAACTTTACATCCACGATTATAAAGCTGAATAACACGTTGTCTCACATCAAATTATAACTCGGACATTTTGAGTTCTGGGAACTTAGATAATTGCAATAGGACACTTAAGAAATCGGAGATGAATAGAATATTCTTTTCCCCTCATATCTTTGACTAGGAGCAAAGCTTTGTAAATGGCAAACAATTCTACTATACAAATGAGAAACCTGCGAAAGATATTCTGTATACTTTCTATATGGCTTTTTTCGGATAATATAAAGTAGAATTATATTTTATCACTTCTTTATTATAATTGTTACATGTAGGAAATTTCTATCTTAATGTGCTTCCTCAATTTGAATTTATACTACGCAATGGAAATAGTCGGGGGCATATTACGGTCTCGGCTATTACGAACTTTGTTTCGTTTCGTCGTCAGAGCTAAAATGGCTTAAGCGCTTTTAGATTAGATGATACATTCTATCCGTACTGTCAGGTTAATTGTACTTTTACGGCAAGTGTTCCTTTTTTATATTGTTGTCATTCCCATTCCTCAATTGAGAGAATGACGTCACTCTTTTATTCGCATTTTAGTTTTCAGTTGTGACTTTGATCTTCGAGATATTTATGTTTCAGCTATTTACACAACTATCCTGTTTTATCATATCATGTACGCGCATTCATCACTATTGCATGGTCGTATAGATAGCGGGAAATGGGCTGATTAGGCAGGTAATTTTAGTAATGGCAGAACGAACAGATATGGAGTATAGAGTGATCCTAACAATAGTTTCATAGCAAGTATAGAATAACTCAATAGTTACCTTGCCGGTAACAAGCCGATGTCTTGTGAAAATTTTTATCAGAGTCAAGGATATCGCCCCAAACAAAGCAACATCTTCCTTCTATACATATTCTAGTCCACATTCCTTGTTAACGTCTCATTCTTATATTCTCATAGTAATTCACCAGTTATTTGATAGCAAATTGTCTTAGTCTACCGGTGTCATTGAAACTCGCATAATATCTGTGGTAAAATATACTACAAGATTAGTTTGTAACAGTAACAAAGTTTTTCGCTTATCCATAAATTTTAAAAGAGAAAAAGTATTAGTGTAACTCTCATCAACAAATTAAACTTGAAAAGTTGTTTTAAAAATAAATTCGCCTCATTAATTATCCGGCACTCATAACTAACAGTGCGTCATACCACACATCGAGAGGGGGTCAATTCCGTTTTAAATTCGGAACCGAATAATGTTAATAACGATAATAAGTGGGAATTAGATTGAAAGTGAAATCTGACCAAAGTAGAGCTGAACTGGGTCAACTTTAAGGCTATTTTTAAATTATTTATGAACTACGTCTCCGAAGCACCAAACCTTTGCACGTTATTTCTTATTAAAAATACGTTGATAATCGTAAATGCGGATTTCGGCGCAGGTGGACGATTTTCGCTACACTGCACGCGTAAATTCGACCGACGTTTATCTATTTGCTGCCTGATATCTTTAATCGGTCATTTAAATGTATATATATATATATATATATATATATATATATATATATATATATATCGCCATCATCAACCTATGTCAGTTCACCGTAGGCTTTCTCAAATTGCTTCCAATTATTCTGATCCGTAGCTACCCACCTCAAATTTATATATTCCCAATGCTCCTTTAGTTTTGTGATTTGTTCAATTATTCCCGTTATTTTTCAGCGCAGTTTTAGTATTGATAGAATAAAGAACTAATTCTCTTTTCCATCTGGACCTTTCTAAAAATTTTATTTACAAATTGCAAATTGTTTCATTTTTTTTCTACCTCTTTCATCTTTTAAATTTTTCAGACAACGACGAAAAGGGTTACAAATAATTGTAATTATATAAATAACGTACCGGGTCACAGGGGTAACTTTTGACATTAATTATTATTATTAATTTCTAATCGTGTTGGTTGGAGCGAGTAAAAAAGTAAAAAATATTAAAAATAAAAATATCGTTTGTACCGCTTTTATTTCTTATTACGTTATAAAAACTTTAGAATTTGAATAATTTTATAAAATAACATCAGTGGTATACATTTGGGAAAATTAACTCCTAGGAAACAGAAGAGAAAACGGATGACGCGGCAGCCAAGCGAAATCTGTGCGACGCGACAATGTTTACCAAACGCTTCTTTCAGTACTGGCGAGCGTTTCTGCCGAGACACGTCGCATCATCTTATTGAAACTATATACGGCCCCAGACGACGAAGACGATGACGAAGTAAGGAAAAGCAAAAACGAGTTTATCATCTCGATATAGCGTTGACAGTAGTGAAAAACTAAGACCCTAACTATTCCCCACCTCGCAAACTCTAGCCCAGACGGTTACTCGCTCGTTGTGTGACGGCTTCTGTCCGATTGAATTCGGATTAAGTTCGGACCAGTGGCGGCAACTCTGTTTGTTTACGAATTCGAATAGCTGAAAATGGTCTCCATCGCCCATCAAAAGATTATTTAAATCCATATCGTCGTCTTCGATTTTTACAGCATCGTTTCAGCAAAATGTTTTCATTGTGCATTTCCTGAGTTACTACTAGTTTATAAGGATGAAATGTCAAGTCTTCAAACAATATACGACGAATTGATTCTCTCAACAGGTTTAAAGTAGTCGCATGACGACGAACAGAGCGTCCGGGACTCCGAATGATCGCTGATCGAACTCGATCGATATTTGTGGAGGTATAAACAGTTGTGTTTTTTTATCCGTTGCAGTGTCCTTCGAAAGTTTTCAACCCACCTAAAAATTGAATTACGAGATGGTACAGGTTTACACTGCGTTATTTAGAATTATTTTCGAAACCCCTTTTTGCACTCTGATCTACGCTGAAAATAACGTCCCACCCAAAACGCGCTATCCTTCTCGTTATAGGATGCCATGATAACTGAAACGGAAGAAAAATGAATCTCTCGTATGTACACTAAACGTGGAGCACACGGTTTGCGTTGTAACAGTGTTACCCGTATTGTCGCAGCGCACGGATTCCGCTTGGTCGCCGCACTCGCCAGATTTGACCGCTCCAGATATTTTATGAGGATAACTTACGAGCTGCGTTCACGAGACACGTCCACACGAGATCAGGGGTAGACCTGAAAACTCGAATTTCTGAAGAAATTTCAAAAATTCAGCGACCTATGCTCGAAAATGTATTCTAAAATTTTGTAAAAAGGCTGAATGAATGTACTGTTGTAAATGGCGGCCATCTGAACGATATTGCGTTCCACAAATGATTGTTGAAATATTCATGGGTGAAGACTTCGCTTTTATTCATAGATAAAAATGTTTCTTCAAACCTCAATAATGACTGTAAAGAATTCGATGCCTTAATGTTTAAGGAAAGAAGTCCGTATACATACGTAATATTATATATATATATATATATATATGCATATTTATATATATATATATATATGCAAAGATGAATACTTTCGTGCACATACCTATTTACAATATATAATATATAAACCAATGTTCCCCAGCCAACTCAACTACCCGTAAATGCAAATAATCATTATTTCAGTTCGAAGGGAAAATAGGTTTTCTTATCTCGCTACGTAATGTAGAAAATTATATAAGGATTTCCCGGAACTAACTATCTCTATATTATATCGCTACAATAAGTTGGATTTTCATCTGACACACACACACACATACTTAAAAAAACATATAACAGAACTTTAGATTCTCTTATTTATTATACCCGACAACTTTAATCGGCTACTACCAACACTCTTCCAACCTTACTGAAAGACGAAATCTTTTCCGCTAAACCTTAGTTCGCTTATGTAAGGTAAATACTCGTTTAGTTGTTACATTTGATAATCCATCCGAACAAGAACAAATAATTTCAAAAAGTTTGTGTTGATTTATGGGTGGCTTTATTACGATAGTTACTCTAATGATATATATATATATATATATATATATATATATATATATATATATATATATATATATATATATATATACAAAAATTATCGACACAATATTTACTTATTTTTATAGCCTGTAAAAGTTTAATTATTAATATGTTCAATCTCGTAATGAAATTATTATTCAGCATAACATTCTTTTTTCCAAATTTTAATTTTCAATTAACATTTTGTTTAACGAAATTTATGGACACGGTTCTAAGCTGTGTATATGCAGCTGTCTCTTATCATTTATAACTCTAGCCGCTTTCAATGTCAATTTAAATTCATACATTTTGTCAATATAATATTTAATATATTCTAAATAATACTTAATATTTTTCCATCGATAATTTTTTAATACTAATTGGTTTGATTATTAAACAGTCTCTGAATACCAATAGGTCTGGAGATTATTTTTCAAATCTAGTAAGTGTTTTACATCATCTCCACATAAACATAACTTTCATAATTAAGCTTCAAAGCAAATGTTATTAGATAATAATAATAAAAAAGCAAGTGTCTGTAAATATACCTTAGCATACTTTATGCATATAACATAAACCATAGTGGTACACGCACATATATATGTATATATATATATATATATATATATAATAATTATGCGATAGGAAACCGGGAACAACAAACATAAGAATTAATGGGAAAAAGTTAAAACAAGTTAATAGTCATAGATATCTCGGAAGCTTAATGACCAAAGATGGTAGAAGCGATAAAGACGGCGTTTAATAAAAAAAATCCTTACTAACATCAAAAAGTATAAAATTGGAAACTAAGAAGCATTTCGTGAAAACATATATATGGAGCATTTTACTACACGGGTCAGAAGACGATAAACAAATAAATGCACAATTGAATTGAAGCGTTCGAAATGTGGTGTTGGCGTAGGATGGAAAAAATTAGTTGGATAAAAAAAATAAAAAACGAAACGGTATTAAAAGAAATAAACGAATCGAGTAATAAATACACTAAAGGAAAGAAGAACCAAGTGGATAGGACATTCATAATCAAACGCTGATTCAGAATAATTGAAGGCAAAATGGAAGGCAATCGCTGTGCAGAGGAAGACCTAGGAATACATCCGACAGATAATAAAAGTCACAGGAGCAGCAAGTTAAAAAACAGAAATAAGGGAATTCTTAGTTAGATAAATAGGATCGCAAATCATAAAGGTTATCCATCAATTTACGGATTGAGGACAATAAGAAAAAGATAATGATTACTTTGACCTTCAACCGGTAAATTAGTCAGCAACATAACTTGTAACTAACGCATACTTAGCTCGAACAGCACCATTTATGTTTATAAAGATACACTCTTTAATTATCGCGTCCATAAATCGAATTCATGATCGTTTCAGTTGGCTTCTCCATATATTATAATGTTTTCTACCGTTTGAAGTGTCTGATTTGACGAATGATCATATTCGCTTTTCACTAATATTTATTGGCTTCGATTTTACTAACCTTTTTATTTGTAATTTTATCCACCTATGATATTTCCAGTATCCTTTATCAGTACTAAATTTCGAAGGATTTAAGTTTTTTTTTTCTTTTATGTCGCTACAGACAATCATCTTAGCCAGCAATTCTTTGATATGTATAAAGAAACAATTGTTATATATATATATATATATATCAGTGGCGTGCGGTGAATTTTTCTACAGGGTAAGCGATAACCATATAAAGTGTAATACTATATCAAACGAAAATTTCTTTACAAAAAACACGTGATGATGCATCCAGTTAATACTTATTTAAATACAACATAAATTCAACGATCTACTTTAATAAATCAGTTATAACGAGATCGTAAAACGTACCAACCCTGTGTCGACCTCTGATATGATTTTGATCTAAATCATATTCTTCGATAATACTTTTGACATACTCAAGTATACCATCAACAGATCGATCCACATCAATAAATTTATTAAATCTCTCTTGAGTTTTTGCAATGTGACTGCATATGTAACGTAAGACTACAAAAACATTATTTAAAATGTCCGTCGTTCTAGTAATATAGCAACGATTTCGCATTTTTTATTTCTCCTTTTATCTTAGTTTGAACAACAGCGTATACCAAAGAAATTAAATCATTCTGAATAAGATTTGAAGTACCGCAGAACGTTATAGAAGTCTCTATGTGCGTTTTCAGGATCATATCATATTTTGAAAGTAATTGTAGAAGGTCTAACATAATTCCCACGATTATCGGAATCAGCCTTTTCAAAGTGAGACAAGCTCATGAACACCGAGATTGCATACTGCATCAATTAATTTTTTTTAAATGTTTCTATTTTGTAGTACAATCTCATTATGTTCCATGACTTCAATTTGTACTTGATCATTTAATTGTAAATCTATATTTCTTCTGTTTCGTTAGAAAATATGACTCGGAATGATTTTTAATCGCATCGATCAAATTATTCAAGTTATCATATCCCTGAGTAAGATCATTCTATACACATTTATTTTTTTTCACTGCCAAATAATAAATACGGCCAACGTTTTCCACTAACTTCACAACCAGTACAAAATGTTTTCATATTGAGATTCTTTAAAATGTCTGGTAAAAGTTGTACTTTTTTTCGTTCAGCTTTTAAAGATGGTAATTCTGTTTTTGGCTTACCACAATTTATAATTTCTAACTGTTCATTAAAATTAAATCGTGAACACGGTTTTTCAATGAATTCCCGAACACGTATGTTGTTTACAAAAAAAACAACAAAAAAACGACTATACAGCCTGCACAAATCATGGATTAAACCACGTTAAACTCCAGCCGAAAGCGATATTACGGGCGCTTAGCCAGTGTCGCCTTCGTGTTTATGGGTGTAGTGTGTCTTTGTGTTAGTGAATTATATAGCCGGCTGAAAGCCATCTTACAGGCGCTTTACCCATCTAGCGTGTTCTTGTCGAAGGTCACAACCTATAAGTCCGTCATCTCTGTGCACGTAACCTAATAGAACGAATTCTTTTCTGTGTAACTAGCTAATACCACGCGCCTGTATAAGACAGTTCATACACTAAGTATAACACTTAAGTCTGCAGCCAAGTATCACATGCGGTTGTTGAAGTAATAAGCGTCAATATAATCGCTTTCTGTTTTCATATCCTATACCTTTATAAGTTAAGATTAAAAAATTATTTTTTTCGAGATTTTTCAGGGTAAGCGGCGCTTACCTCGCTTACCTGGAATGCACGCCACTGATATATATATATATATATATATATATATATATATATATATATAATATATATTAACGTTCAGTATAAATCTGTAAATCTGTACTAGCATTTCGCTAATGTACTGTAAAAACTGACTATTAAATTCATTGGAAGTCGATGACACTAGACAAATAATTCCTTAAATATATATAACTGATTTCGGAAAGTATGTCTGTTGTGCTTTCACGTAAATCATTTAAATAAAATTAAAATACTTTAATACCATATCAACAGTATATATTTAATAAAAACAGCCCGCTAGTTTCATCGCTTACGGCATCATCAGATTAATATATATAAAAGTATTATTATATTAGATTTTTGAAATATAGTTGATTAATATGTATAAATAACAAAGTTTTGTTTTGAGATGTAACAAAGTAATAGTGTCAATATGAAATAATAAAACGTACTCATTTATTTTTTACGTAACTAATTTTATTGTAATTAATGTAATGGTTTCATTGATTAATTAAAAAAAGCATAATCCAAATTTGTACTATATTCTTTATTAATATTATTTGTTTTAATTTTTATAGCGTCGTGTGTAACTAGTGATACGGCACTGATGAGTTTAAAACAGTTTTAGATGATAGTAAATGAGGTTGCAGGATTGTAATTGTATAATTAAGAGAATTTGTGGAAGGACACGCGAACGGATGTGGAATCGATAAGGATAGAGTGTAGGGCAGTGTATTGGCAAAACGGTGTATGAAATTTCTTTAATTTCGAAGAAATAAATGCGTACAGTAAAGCCAGTTCGATACGTTTCGAAATAAATTTCGATACGTTTCGAAACAAGAATATATCTCTGGTTTTCACACATCGTTCTACACACAATAAATAATCGAACATCGGGGCGTCTGCTCAAAGTTCTCCTTTATTAAAACTTTCTGCTTTCATCGTCGCAATCCGAGCTCATCGCGTGATTAAACGCGTTAACTGATCATTAAAATAACGAGATTTAAAAATCGCGAATAATTTTCGTTTTTTTTTTGCGAGAAGAGACGAAACACATAAATTAAGTGTGTTCAGGAAAACCGATACCCGTAATCTTCGATAAAGCACATATAGCGAGAACGTGTGAAAACGCAATAAAGACGGTCGACACAACGAAATAGAAAAAAAAAAGATCAATGTTAATAATGATGATAATAATAAAAAACAAAGTGAAAAACTCTCGTTACTTTAGCTCTCGTTAATGTACTCTTACGGCTAAAGATTTACACTACCGACGAGGAGGATGGATTAGGAAAGGATGTTCTCATCCGGAAGTGTGTTACTACTTCAGGACGAAGTTTTAGTTTTCGTGAGAAGGTTCAAAATTTTACCACCTTCTTAAAATTAGCACAGGATACAAAGGTTATTCCAACCGTGTTATGCGTCGCGCGTCGTTATTACTACGAAAGAAAATCGTAAATTTTTCCACACGCACGCACACATTCACACACACACATACCCAATATATATATATATATATATATATTACTTAGGCGCATATATACCAACAGTATGAAAACAATTACACCACTTTGTCCTCGAACATTTTTTTTCTTCTGTCCTCGAAACAACTCGATTCTCCTTGTTTTTTTAGAAGAACTGTCATTTTAAAAATCCTCTATGTTCCTTAATTAAGTTTTCCGAAAAATAAATTCGAAACCTAAGGGAAAAACGAAATATTCCGGTTTATTTTTTCTTCAGGTAAATATCGCGTAGTAGAGCAAAATTCTATCTGCCCGAAATTTCAAATTATCTAAAAGCGTTTCCGCCATTTTAGTTTCTATGATACGCTAACAGCCGCGTGTTGGCGACATAATTTTTAAAATTTCGCAAAACACTTACGACGTAATTACGAAACCGTAAAGTAGCCGATTCCAACTGGAATTTCTTATTCAATTTTTTTTTTTTTTTCTAATATAAACTTATTGTAATAATTTAAAGGAAAGTAAATCAAGAAAAGCGAAACAGTTCTTCTACACTCTTCTTCACGTTTTGCTGTAAAATACTAAAACAGAATGCGTTATTCCTATCTAAATAAATTAAAGTTACCCATTAGTAGCCGAATATGAACAAACGACTGTACAAAATCAAGAAATAATTAAGAAATTAACGGTAAAATAACAATAGGACAAATTAAAAACAAGGAATATATTAAATTTAATTTTTAACACCGGTAAAAATCGTACAGTATATATGAAAAATACAAATCTGATCGTACAGTACGACATCGGAGAAATCTGAATACGAATGTGATCGAGCGTATTTTACCTGAATTAAATTATCGTCGCCCTCTATATTTTTCCTCGTAAAATTTCTTCGATAATTTATAAATACGACCCTAAATGCGAGGAATATTCCACGGAGGAGCGCTTAACGACGCGGTTCTTCATTATTAACGGGAGTTTTTTAAAGTAAAATTTCTATTGGCGCGTTGTATATTGGGGAGTTAACCGGTAAAACGAACTAGCGAGCCAAAGCTATTAGTCAGCGAAGGTGTGAATGAAATAACGAATAACCGTGCTAGGAGCTCGCAATAAATTTTCACGTGTTTATCTCGCATAAACAATCTATTTTTAAAAAATTTTGTCTGTCTGTTCCGATTTAACTCAAAAACGATTAAATAGCCTATATTATCGGACTCGTTTTAAGCTTTGTTTTACATTTATCTCACGAATAGAGCAGAAATTACAATAGTTTAAAATTTTAAAAACTAGGTAAGATCTCTGTCTAATCGTTTAAAATTTAACACGTTTTCCAGTTCGAATGCACCTTCAATACCAGCACACGCAATACAAATCACATTTTATTGCGTTAAGAAGGTGGCCGGAATAACGGACGGAAACCCGTTAAATGAAAGATATTGTATTAAAAAATAATAATTACACAGGCGTAACCGTGGGTAACTACTAGTGTATATATATATATATATATATATATATATATATATATATATATATATATATATATACAAGCGTAAAAATTTGTTGCGTTCCTATTTTTTCTCTTCCGCATGTATGAGCGACATAGATTTGAAAACGAAAACCATTTTAGTTATCGGCACGTCAACTTAAAGCGGATCTACTTTTGTTTTTGTGAAATTTACACGAAATCGTGAGTTTATTAAATATTTTTGAGAAACCGTTTTTAAGTTTCACTTCTCTGCGCTCCATGGCACAGATTTTTTGTATTAGCAGGCACCGAATATCGCAGAACGAGCAAGCGTAATAGGAAAAACAAAAACACGATAATATCACTAACAGCTGATGGAGGAACAGTCGGAAAGGTAGAGAATATCGAGGACGTGGGTAGTAACATAAATGAAAAATGGGATAGGAGCGAAAAAATAAAAATCCGGATTTGGAAAGGCCGTATTGCATTTCCTAAGCTTATGGTTATATTATGTAGTGAAAACGTAGTATCAAAGCTAAGACTGATTTATGTATTCTTGGTACTGCTGTATGGCGTTAAAAGTTGGATGTTAACGCGGACGTTAGAGAAGAAACTAGATGTCTTTGAAACAACGTGACTATATCGCGGAATTGTTAATGTAAAATCAACTGACAAGATAAGAAACTGTGAAAAAGTAAGTCGTGTAAATAAAAGTAAATAGTAAAAGAAGTCAAACATCAGAAACTGAAATATTTTGAATGCGCCACCGGAAATGGAAGAATACATTACATTTCCTTATATAGAATAACGTGAATGTGGGGATTTTCGCAGTGGTATGACGTAAATACGCTTGAACTGTTCCGGAATGCATCAGATAGGCAAAAAATTGGAAAAATGTCAACCGACATTCGGTAAAGGACATGGGACACCATGATGATGATGATTTTATATTAGAATATATGTATACATACATAAGTGTGTGTGTATATATGTACACATGAATATATGTATATATATATGCGCATGTATATACATACATTATATACATATATATATATGGAGCGTTTTCCTGGAATGAGTTGAAATTTACTGGGAACTAGAAACAGGATATCGTCATTCACAAGCTGGGTCGTGATTTCAGGTTAATAATATAAAATTGATTCTATTTACCGTTATTACAACCTATTAGATTATGATTAAAAGTTTTAAAAATTAAAATAAACGAAAAAAAAAAAAGAAGTTAAAATCACTAAAAGTTTCGTTTTTTTGATATTTTTTATCTTCGTTAATTATTCACTTGATAATGGCCTAACAGCCGAAAAGCTTTGCTCATAAATTAATTTTTTTCTGTAATTTTAACTAGATTTTTGTTGTTCATTTTAATAAAAATCGCTACATTCGACATTCTAAAAAATAAAAAAAAAAATTAAAAATTAGTACCATTTCTGAAAGAAACTTTAATATACACGCTCATCATATAACTTCAACTTCGGTGTGTTCGTAGGCTAATTATAATAATCGCGTATTATAATTACGCCATATGGAAAACGCGTTGTTCAACTTATTATATTATAGTAGACTATCACCTAAAAATGTTGATGTATCGGAGAGTAGTGATTTTATGAATTAACAAAAAACAAAAACAATGTTAATTACTATTAAATTTATTTTATTTTCGCAAAGCTTTTCGACTTTCCCATCAATGGCTTGAAAATGACGTGAAAGTCGAAAAGCTTTTTGCTAAATTAAAATAAATTCTATTTGTTTTTATGTTATTTCGTTAATTCGCGTAAAAATACTTTAATATAAAATATGGAAACAATTTTGATTTTGATAATTTTACAAAACCCCGAGTATAGAGAAAAATGAAATTTTTTCCGACACATAAGCTAATAAACTTGGTACATTACTACCATCGTATAATAAACATTCACGAATGATTAAAAAATATAATCGCCTTCTCGAGCAGTATTAACAGCATTACGGGACGAAATATGAACGATATAATTTAACGCGGATTAAAAATTCCTAAAAATAAAAGTACCCATTGCACACGCATATATATATATGTATGTATATATATATATATATTATATCTGTGCTCTTCGGCTTTTTTTCCCCTTCCGTTTCGAATAAAGCTACCGCTAGATTATCGTGGTAAAAATTTCACCAACTTCTATATTTTATTACAGTTTGCCGTTGGGCACGTTATAATTAAATTAAATCAAATTAAATCTCCGGTTTTTTCTTTTTAACGAAGACCACATCCTTAATGACCGCCGGCTGATTGTGATTCTTTGTTCATTTCGTTCCACCGGTCGACCTCTATGATTCTATTCTTCGGCTTTGCAACTACGATTATCCCGCAACGGACTTTATAGTCTGCTGTATTGCGAACGTTCTGAGTGAAATGGGAAAAACCTCGGTTAAGATTTTTATAATTATCTCGTCTTTTGTCGTCGACGCGATAATAATCCGGACGTCATTCAATACCAATTTCATCTCTAGCTCGTTACCGACTAACCGCGAGGGTTTTTGTTAGTTTTTACCTCAAAATTCGGTATTTCTCATTACTTTTTTTCGTATATTCGTTACGATTAACTACCGTTACAGCTTTTAAATCCGTTAATTTAATAATAACCTCTATTATAAAAAAAAAAAGTATTCCAAAAAAGTACAAAAAATAAAAAAATAATGAATGACTAGTATACGTTTGAAACAATTATGCTTTTCGGGCGTACATTATAGAATTTTTTGATAGAAAAATATATAAATTTTCTCTTCTTCATCTTATCAGCTATAATCCACTAGTGGAGTTGCATTTTTTCTCTCTCTTGACCTGCTCAATATTCTAGAACTTTATTTATATCGTCAAGTCAACGTGCCGGCGGTGTGCCTATTCTAAATTATACAATACCGCTTTTCCGGTGTCTCGATAATTTGTTAACCGCGTTTCGCGTCGAGGCTAATCCGCGTTTTTACATCCAACGAACAACGTTCATTGTCATGAAACTGTTAACTAGTTCGATATTCTTTTGCTGCCCTATCGCAATCTTCATTTTTTTCCCTTTATACTTAATCTGTACTATTCTTCGCGTTTATTTTCTAATGTCTCGAAGCGTTTCATTGAGCGTTCTTATTTATTAATTTTATTCAAAACTACGACGGGCGTATCAGAATTTAATACGTTCGTAGTATTGGATCAACTCGATGAATCCGCTCTAGACGCTGAGAAATAAAATCAACCAGTCGATCGGTAATTATATTAAATTGACGGTTCGAGACGTTAGGACATGTACATTTTAACGTACTGCAACAATAATAATAATAATAATAATAATAATAAATTATCGAGTTTTACCGGATTACAAATAAAAGCATTGCACAGGGTGAACTCATTTTACGAGCTATCGGACTGGTATATTCCCCGAATGAACTAGGGTGAACTGGATGAAAGTAAGGAATCTGCAAAAACTATTCAAAAAGTATCTACGGTATAATTCGAAGAAAAACCGCAAAGATAATAACGTTATATTCTTGTTAGAAAGGAAAGAAGCAAAAAAAACGAAAATCTAAAAAAACATTTCCAAAATGGTAACGTTTATTAATAAGCCATGTAAATATACTTATATTTATAATATATATGTATATATATATATATATAATATGTGTAAGTGTGCTTAAAAGTGTGCAACATTCACACGCATTCGCTTATGTACTTTTCATTCCAATTCTTATAATCGTACAGCATGCATATATATATATATATATATGTATGTATATATAATAGAAGTAAATGTAAAGTCTTTATATGTATTTATATGTTCGGGCTTGTATATATGAATGTATAAAATGTACTTTATCCAGTTAGGCGTTCGTTTGTTTATTTTTCGAATGCTAGTAATATATATATATATATATATATATATATATATATATATATATATATATATATATAATATGCGTTTTTGTGTGTGTTCGTATAATGCGGTAAGGCGTCGATATTCTCTACGTTCCCAACATTATATATCCGTTATGAGCTTTTATTCGGGAAATTTGGGGCGAAAAACTTTACAAATGAGACAGCGATCGAGTGAGAGAATAAAATAAAGGGGGAATTTGGCGACGGGAACGAATAGCCTAATATTACAAGAAGAAATCGAAATTATGGAAAAAAAAGGGACAAATTTTTTCACTACAAAAAAAATAATAATAATAAAGATCCCGATTTGAAAAAAATCGAATAAAACGAAATTGAAGAAAGGGGTAATAAATGGAGAAACAAAAATCGGCGAATGTTAGAAAGACATAAGGCCAGAGTTATTTATGAATTTTACCGTCTCTTTCAAAGTATCGGCCATAGAACGTTATCTGAGTTATTGAAAGTAAAACGTCAATAAAGTTTAAAATTCATATTTTCTCTCCACTTCAGAGAACGAAAGATATTATTACGAACTGCCATTAGAAATGGATAGTATAGCCGCGAAAATTATTTGAAAATAATCGAAGGAATTGTGAAATTAAAGAGAGGAACCGTGAAAAACGGCTAAATTTACGTCGTCATAAAAGCACGTCTCGGAATGCTGAAGATATCACGGACTGACGATATATCGAATAGCGGAATTATAAAAAGAACAGGCTAAAATAAAGAGCTATTAACCATTATCGAGAAAAAGAAATTAGCCTATTTGGGAAACATTATGAGGCACGATAGGTTACAGTTAATTATACAAGGCAAACTAAAAAGACGTAGACGAAAAGGACCTGAATGTCGCGGATGAAAAATTTGGAAAATTGGACGGGCTGGTTAACAACGAACTAAATACATTCGGCTAGAGACCAGTTTCGCACTCGTTGCAGCCAACCTTTGTTAACGGAGATATGAAGAAGAAACGTGCGACAGACGTATCAAGCAATTTTTGCTAATGCTTAGTACGAGTATCATTTTATGATTACGATTCGGGTCGATTTCAGAAACTTTATCTTCAATGCGTTTGACGAATATTTTTTCCGATCAAGTCAACATTGTACTCTAAAAACCACATTTGTCTGAAAAGATCTTCACCCTTTTGTTGTGCCTTTCACCGGTAGAACTATCGATAAAAGATCTTCCGAAATTTGAAAATCTTCGGCGATAGCTCTAATAAAACTTAACAACTGAACCAGTATCTTTTATATAACAACTTTCGTCCAGAGCTTTTGCATAAAAATTAGCCGATTTCTAACGTATTTAAAATCTATTCTTCTAGCGATAGTTTTCCGAAACATGCTTATATATTCAAATTTATTATTAACTCTCCTGGACACCTGACATGCACTTCTTTATAAATTCTCCTTCAGCAGTAAATTTTCCACTTTGAGCCAATACGTTTCGATACTAAACACTTGCTTCAGTATTCACGTACGTTAATCGAGCCAAATGTGTTTTTGGTAAATCGCTTGACCTCTTTTCGACAATAACTGATGTTGATATCAATTATAAAAACACGTTATATAGTTCGAAGTGATTAATCGTAAACTTTAATTCCGAACTATCTAAATTATTTGAATATCGTTTAGTTTGGCGCGCGGCGTTACAATTGTATTCAGACAGATTTAAAGATGGTTTTATTATTCGATGAGGATATACTACAATTTTTAGTCGTTTGTCTGACTTTTATATCCTGCTAATTTTTTTTTCATCCGTATTCGATGCTTCCACTTAAATTTACCGTTAATATACAAGCCTCCATATTTAACGCTATTCTTAGTACGCATTCGCGAATTGTTAAGATCAACTTGTGAGTCAAGAATTTTTCTACCGGCAAACCGTACGTTGTTTAATTTAGTTTCAATTTTCCATCGATTTAATCATTATTCGACTTTTTAAATGTCGTTTATAAATTACCGCTAGATAATTGCGGATATTTATCACACGATCATTAAAAAATATGAAATGTAGCAACAAATTGTACCTCATCGAACGTAGGAAAGTCTACAATAAACGCTAAATACATCGTTACTGTGACGATATTGCAGATAAATAGAGAATATTGTTTAATTTTAATTCGCGTTTCAGACTGTTACGCGACACACCTTATCGATAGCTTGATAAATATCGAGACGAACGTACAAAATCGTTTCGTTTCTAAACTATTTTCGATAATACCAGCTCGAGTAACATTATGGATTATTGTTGTACTGATGATTAGGAATTACATTATTATTAATTGAAATTGAAAAGTTGAATATAATACCTCCGGCACTGCTTTGTTTTCTCGACTATTACCAAAACTTTCGACAACATTAAGTGGACCAAGATGTGCGAAATTTCGCTAGAAGCGGGCACACCGAAACATCTTATTTATCCGCTGCAAACGAATTATACTTAAATAATAAAGGAAACTATAGAGAATGAAAAATAGGTCGTACGACGAGGCTGTTGTACGTCAGTGATTTTCTTCAACATTTATGGAGAAAATCAGTGGATGATTTGTACGGAAGAATATCTATGGCGGGAAGGGAAAAATTATTAATGTGAGATTTTCAGATGACACCACGGTATTACTAGTTAGTACTGAGCAAGAAATACTTGAACTAGTATCCGGAATGGAAGCAGTGGGCAATGAAGCCGGTTTTGAACAAACAGAAATGTTCAATACTGATCGCTGATAAAGAAAACAGAATACAACAATCCTTGGCTTTATTACGACGTATGATAATTAAGAATTTTTCATTTATTCGGTGAAATACGTATTCGAAAATGGCGAATCAGAAGACGAAATAAGTTCACGACTTTTGCAAACGCCGGCATTTGGAAAGTCGATCGTATATATATATATATATATATATATATATATATATATATATATATATATATATATATATATGGGAATAAGATCACTAAATTAACAAAACTGCTACTCTTGGAAACGTTGTTTGTTTTCTGAAACATGGAATTGATAAAAAATAAAATCGAAGCTTTCAAAAAAAAATTCTAAAGATCCATGCACGGCTCGTAGAATAAATTAATCCGGTTTAAATGAGACTAAAATCGAATCCGGGCAGCGATTATTACCAACTATTAAAAGACACACGCTAGGAACGGTAAGTGCAAACGAGCTGAAGAAGATAATACTGCAATCGATGGAAAATGGGAAAAAAGGTATACCGATGGCCCGTTATATCGATCAAATCACGAACGTAGTTAGATCGGAATTACAAAACAAATTACGAATCTAGCGCAGAATCGACAAAAGTGGTGACGTCTGGTAGATTGAACTCCGTAAGGTCACAGAACCTGTATAACGAAATGAATTTGACAGGAGATGTGGGCGCAAACTAGTTAAGTACTAATTTTTAGATGTCGCCATTAAAATATCGTACGGATCTTTTCCGGACTGTAATAATTTGCCGAAATTTATATTGAATCTGAAAATAATGCAGTCGAAAAACATCGTATAAGTAATCGATAGACGTTCCGAATAGTTCTTTGAACGAACTATTTTGAGGTCATAGCATGAATGTTTTAAAAATATTAATGTATCGCAGCTTTCTACTTGCGATGAACTGCAGCGACAAACTCGAAGCACGCCAATTTTGCTATTTAAAAAAAAAAAATGATACGATATAATAATTAACTGGTAAAATTAGACCTTCAAATACACACACACACACACACGCGTCACTAATATACGTTCAGCGATATTCGAAGGTGGTTAATTTAGTTTGACGTTTATAATATTGCAAGCGAGGAATATATAAATGTTTCCCCTTTAATATTATTACTGAGATAAAATTTTACGAATCTCTATTTCAGGTAAATATGGAAATTTTAAGATTTTTGTTTTAAAATGACGGCGTACTACGAAATAATTCGGATAGGCCGTTGTTTACCTAAGCCGAATACGTAAATAAACCCCACCCCACCTGGCTTCGTAAGAGATTTCCCTTCTTATATCCGAATAGTTAAAAGATTTAAAAGACGGTTCTCAGTAAATCTCGGAAAATAAATACGGAAAAACTAAGAAAGGACCTCGCACGTCTGTCTGAATATCAACGAAGTCAGACATCCTTTAAACGTAACGGTCGCCCGGGTCAAGAAAAACATTCGCCGCAGCTTAAGAAAAAAAAAATACAAAAGTCTCTATTTTCACTATCCATCGTTTTTTCCTGCTATGCGTACTTCCAACGACAACAAACTATCCAGAGGTGAATTTGCGTGACAGCTTTTTAATTCGACTTTCAACTTCCGCGTAAATTCCTTTTTATCCCGGAGCTTCATCTTATTCTTCTTCTGCCGGGCTTTTATCTCGTTCTCTTCTTATCCGATCGTTTAGTCGAATGTTTCGTTCTTATTTATACTTTTATAGTCGTTTAAATTTTTAAAAGAACTTTCGAAACTTAATCGAAAAAAAAACATAAAATAAAATAAAAACCAGCGAGAGTCCGTTTGTTTATACGGTAAAGTTATACATTATATATATATATATATATATATATATTGGTACGTCACTTCTTTGTTACGGTATTAAAAAAGCGCACTTTAATTATTGCAAATTATCCATCGAGGGCAATCTTGAAGTTTAAAAGTTCATCTTCTTTTTCATTTTGCTCCTCTTGGAAGAATTTTTCCAGGAGAGGGGCGATTAATAATGAATAGTACACATTCAATCCGTAAGCAATAATAAATTAATTTTAAAAGTAGCTTTCGGCCGGAAGGAATTGTACTATTGACGTACGTACTCAATGCGTGTTTCCGCGGTAGTGTGCTTCAACATTTTGTAACTAATCATGCTCGGGAAAAACCAGAAAAAGAAGAAAGACCAACTTTATTATTGCCGGCCGTATGTAAACTATTTGAGAAGTTATATTGCTGTCCCAAATCGCCAATTCCTGACATTCCATTAACAGATAACAAAGTTTACTGATGATACTGCAATATCGTCTGCGAGTTATAAATAAAAGTAAAAACACAATTAAATCACTGTAAACTTTTACTTTTAAGCGGATCTTTCCGACAATTACGTCATCATCAAGCGTACACTCAATTGTCTGATAATCTTCGTTCAAATATAAAAGTTTACAGTGATTTAAGTTTTGGTTTTATTTTTAAAAATCATAAAATCACTACTCTCCGATGATATATCAACATATAACTGTCTGCGAATGATTCGGAAACCGAATGAGAATAAAGCGCGCACCTGCATCAGAGAAACGAGGATTTACATTCAGATCTGAATTTGAAGCGGGTAGAAGACGAGGTCATTTGTGTCTTAGTCAAAGCACGAACAGCGACTCTCTATAAACATAGTCGAATATCGGAACAAGCCATTTGTTTGACACACTAACAGATGTTAGATTAACGGTGAACAATTTAATTATGTAAACGGTACGTATGTATATATAAATACACGTTTAATTACTAATTAGTCACCTATATTGATTATTTAAATATTAAACGTTAGTTTAAGAAATATACTTTTATACAAAAAAAAATTTCGTTAAACCATTTCAGTCGTAAATGATCAAATCCTGGCATTATATTATAAATTTCGTACGGTTGTATCTATTTACGCAATATTACTTTTTAGACGAGTCGAAATATTTGCGTTGCGTTTATATATTTCGGATGAACCAGAAAATATGCAAATGTGTTGTAGAGAGCATACAGGAAAGAAATGATAATAAACCCCTATTCGACACGCCTGTTTTCGTGAATTAGAAATATTTATTCGAGCACAAAAAGCTCCTCATATACCAGCGTTCGTATATGCTCGTTTATTTTTACGGTTATTCCGCATGGAATTGTACAAGCGATTTAGGTATCCCTGAAGTATCGGCCTCTTAACGATATTGTATTCCAAATAAATATTCCTCATTATTCGATATATATAGGTATATATACAGCGCCTTTTAAAAAACCAGATAATTCTATTACACAAAAATTGGCACCTGCAAGAGTATCTTGAGTAATGGTGGTATAAATCAAATCGTAGGAAAACCAATTTTAGGTAAACCAAGAATAATACTTTATTGGATACACACAAACACACACACAGCTCCGCCTCGTGCATAATTATTCTACTGTACGTGCTGCGTTGTAAGCCTAATCGATTTAGAGAACGTCTACAAATTGCTCTTTGTTTATTTTATTCATTTCCAACATTGAAATAATTAAATTTGATACAAATTCCCGACACCCTATGATTGGGCAGATTACCAGGAAAGGTTGAAATCGCGGAAATCTTTCATGCATAATAGCGCGTCGCTTTATCTGACAATGCAAGCACAACACGGATAGTACAATGGAAGAATTCTAGTACTGACCCTGTGTCACCAAAGAAAAAACTACGGAGCTTCAACGCAGGTGGCAAAACAAACGCAATCTGTGCCAAATGGAAAATATGCACCGATGAGAAATGCGAATGCGGTAAAAAGCAAGACCACCGACACCTGTTCAGCTGCATACATATTAAGGTGGCTGCGGTTATGACAGATTTATGCAGTAAAACTCCTAATGACGATGTGCTTTGATTAATGCATGGATACCTCATATATAGAAATAACTAACTAGTAACCGTTTTAGCAACTGTGAGCATGAAAAGAAAAATTTCGGAGACAAAAAATTTGATTTATCAGACGTTTCAATAATAAATGATAGTGTGAAGAGGATTGATCACACGGTGCAGGATCACAGTTGTCCAGTATATCGAAAAATGTTTAATTATATATCCTCAATAACAGAGATACTCTTATCTTAATGTAGACAATTGTGCAACTGCGCAATTATTACTTCTTAGGCAAATGAATAATGTTAATTGTGATCTTACTATTATTTGTGAGCCTTACACAGTGCAGAACAATATTGCGATAAATACAAATATTTATTCTTATTATTTAAATAATATAGTTGCAGTTATAGTTAAAAGATTATTAACTCATAACATAAGTGTCTATAATCTAATATCATTATAGCCATTCAATTAGAAAATTATCTTCTTATAGGATGTTATCTTTCGCCCAATCGGCGTCCATCTTAAAAATAATCCTCGACTAAATGCAATCGTCATTGGGGACTTCAACATCCGCCTACCTTCCCGTGAAACTAAAATTAAATTGAACACAAATTCTGAGCTTTTGTATGATCTTATTTACACAGTAATGATTTATCTATAATTAATGGAAGTGTTCCCACTTTTGAAAATTACAATCGGAAAAACGTTATTAATTATATCATGGTCTCGCAAAATATTAAGTCTTTCTTCAATCTCAAAATACGTTATACTGATCTTACTTCTCATAAATCCTTTTCTACGATATTTAGTGATATCGCTATCAAAGAAAATAAAACTCCGATCCTTAAAGCAGATCTATCTAAACTTATTAAAGTTATGGATAATGATGTTATCAATAAGATGCTAGTGAGTGTTAATTCAGGTGAAACTGCTCGCAATTTTAATATTATTATTACTTCTTAACATTAATACATCAAAAACTTACAAATAAATAAAATTAGGAAAATTAAAAATAAAACAAAAAAAAAACCTTCAAGCTAATAATTACTATCTTAAAAATCTTAAACGGAAATTACAAAAAATCAATTATGCAAGCCAAATTGAATTCATATAAACGTTTCATCTCAGAATCGAGTGCTTGGGGGAAACCTCATAAATTTTTATCCGGGGAAAACAAACAGTTTACCATTCCAGAAATTACGCTGCAACATAATAAAATCACAGGCAATTTGGAAAAGTATTGCCTTCTTGGATCAATTTTTTCCTATTACAGATAGATTGTATAATAGAATCAATTTATTCCACTGTTCTTGACAGGCTTCATTTGTGTCGAGATACCCTAAATCAAGTTTTTAAATCACTTTCTAACAAGAAAGCTACACTGGAAGCGACAGGGTCACAAACAAAACACTGAAATTAACATTAATTTTCCAAATTTGTTTTTTACCATTAATGTCTCCAGATAGAATTTTTCCTCACCGTCTGGAAGATTGCTGATCTAGTTTTAATACAAAAACCTGGCGGAACACGAACAGATAACCGCCCAATATCTTTACTTAACTCATGCGGTAAAATGTATGAAAAAGTTATAAACCTATAACCGCAGAAATTATGGCAAAACGAATTTTACATCGAAACCAATTCAGATTTACACATTCTCACTTTGCAGAAGGTGCAATCTATAAGCTCGTTTCCTCTATTAGAGACTATTTAACTGCTGGATGCACATCTTTCGTTATTTCTTTTAATATAAGAGGTGCTTTTGATAATGACTCATCTCACGCTAATGGCTGGGCCTATGTTTCGTCATCCTGGCTGTTGCCATTAAATATGAGTACACTCGCAAAGGACTTACTACACCCACATTTAAAATATTTGTTTACATGTTTACGAATTTATAAGCGATATATGTTGATTAACTACATAATTTACCTATTTTTTAAGCATCGGTACTTCGGTACTATACAATTTATTTATTAATTATTCCTTTTTTTTTTTAATAGTCCTTTGCCCCTTTATATAGATAAATTCTTAATAAAAAATCTTTTTAAAAAAAACAAACAAACTAGTAACTGTTTGCCGATAATCAATTGCAAAATGAAGCAATTCCTTTCTAGGAAGAACGATGTAAAGCATTCGTCATTTGGGAGTGTATCCTTCGGATCGAATACGTTTAACCGTTTCAGCTACGATTGTATGGTGCATGAAATTTTAACGCTAGCGAAATTTTTTATTTTCTGATTGAAAAGCCTCAATTTTAAAAATATTTATATAAATACTTTGAAAATTATCTACAACACGCCCAAAAAGAGGCATTATATAATAAACACCCTGAAGTATAAAAAACGGGATAATTTTTTGTCGAAACTTTATTACGTACGACTAAAATGGTTAAATTATGTACGCGTAATTTCGTCGGAAATTAATTAAATTTAAAAGAAATAACCGAATCGAGTGAAACGAAATTTTAAAAAATGATCATGGATTGACCAGTCAAAAATCAAAATAGACTGAAAGGCACGAAGCACCGACTACAAAATTTATGTGACGATTACAGACGTGTATCCAACTAAAAAGTAAACGATCTAACTGCGAGAAAAAATCGAAAGAATTATGTCTAGGGGATTCGAAATAGCGCAAAACATACGTTTATATTCAAAATGGAATAACCGGAGAATATATAGAATGAGAATTCGAATGGAATAACGAAATATGAATAACGCGATGAAAAATTGGAAAATTAGTAAAGCTGAATGCACACGCGTTGTGAACAGACTGGTGACTTTCCGAATTTAGTAAAGAAGGCAAAAATGATTGAAATTGAAAAAACGACATCTATAAAATTGATTTTGCTCGTCATCGCAGCTCACTTAATAATTTTATTCGAGAAGCAACGGAATGAAAACAGTTATGTGTGTGCGCGCGTATATATAAACATGTATAAGAAATTTATCTTTCTTTTATACAACTGAATGTAAAGCGAAATACCCTGAATAGCAACGCTGGTGACTGAGAAAAATTTCAGTTAGTGCAGTGCTCGTACATAGTTATATAACCATCCTGTCTTGTGCATATGATACAGTATGGAAAACAGGACTCCTCACAAAGTTCCTGAAAGCAGTTCCAAGCCAAGAACTTTACAAACTGCTGAATAATACGATAAATGGTAGAACCTTCACAGTCGTTGTCGGAGGAAAGGAAAGCAGGAAAAGAGTACTAAATAACGGCCTGCCTCAAGGATCAGTGTTGTCCACCATTCTGTTTAATTTATACATTTCGGACTTGCCAAGAACAATCGCAAGGAAATTAATTCATATACGCAGATGATATTGGCAATCCAACACAACAAAATAAAAACAACCGAAACCAGGTTAAGGAATGATTTGAAGGAAATAATGATATACTTCAATAATTGGCGACTCGACCTCAATAAGGAAAAAACAGTAGTGTTCCTTTTCCATCTTAATAACCAATTATCCAAAATAAAACTTAATATAAACGTTGATGATAAGAAATTGCTGAACGTAGATGCACCAAAATACCTTGGTGTGACACTGCAGCAAAAATCAGAACCAGAAACGGCATTCTCCACAAACTCGCGGGCATAACTTGGGGTGCAAATGCAGACGTTCTCCGTACTACAGCACTGGTGCTATCCTTTTCAGTAGCAGAATATGCAGCTCCAACATGGATTAACAGCGCCCATACAAAGAGGGTGGACACTGAATATGCCAGACTATCGATCATATTGTAATAGAGTGCCCTACGAGGGCTCTACACGGAGGCTGGGCCGAGATAAAGGATCTCACGCATAATGCGAGGAAATGGCTCAAACGATTGGACCTGAAGTTATAGAACGAGGCGGATATAGATCGCGCGTCCAGGGACATACGCAAAAGTAAAGTAAGTACTGTACGACAAATTATGTACAGATAACTAGTCGCCTACCTCCAATACAGAGACGGCACTTAATGATGATGATAAACAAAATAACTGAATTGTAATTATATTTTTTGTAGAGTATATATTTTAAAAAGTAAAAAATATTTTTAAAAAGTGCTTCGAAATGCTTAGTTACAATAGTTGGCACGCTCGATGTAACCTGAAGAAAAAGCGTTTTATGGTGATTTTGCGTCTGTTACTATGGATGTAGAGTTTACATAGGGATGTATTAGCGACTATGGTTGCGATCATTTTAGAATCCTTTAAGTAAACACACTTGATGCGGAAAAATAGGTTTTTCTCGTTCCGTTGTTCATAATACGTGGATGCGGTTGCGCGCGACTACCGACCAAAGAACGAACGAGTATAGGACTTATATCTCTTTCCGAGATTAGTTTTCATCAAATATTTTTAAGTAATTATATTTAATTTATATTTTTAAAATTATGATTTTTTAAAAATGTTTCACTTGATAATGGCGTAAATGCCGAAAAGCTTTGTGTTTTCTATAAGAAAATAAATATTAGTGATTTAACTAATTTTCAATTGATTTTTCATAATTTTTAGTTTTTCTAATTATGGTTTTAAAGGATTCATGTACTTTGACTTTTTGATATTTTTAATGTTACTTTGCGAAAATGTTGTGTTATGTTTGGGAACGGGTAAGGTTTAATTACAACCGATAGATTTTTTTTAACCACGAGCCGACCCACTAAGTTAACGGTAATAAATATTCTTAATTCGAAAGCTAATCTTCAAAAACTAAACTTATATAACAACAATGTTTACATCAACATTTGTACGTTTATCCTATATGCTTGATAATGACTTGATTGTCGAAAAGCTTTGCGTCAATAAAATAATTTTTTAGTGATTAATTTTGTTTTTATCTTGTTCTATTAACTGCTTGTCGTCTTCATGCAAAGCTATGACTAAATACCATCCAGTGACTGCACATCAGTCCCCGTGTCCATACTTCATCGCTGCGGGAGTTTAAAAGGAGGAAAAAGAACAAGGCGAAATTTAAAAGGAAGATAAAGAAGGAAATAGGATATAAAATCGGAATAGTATGCAGAAAATTGCACGTGGATTTATCAGTAGCACCAAACTATATTTTTATCAAGTGACAACCCAGAGGAAAGATGGCTGGAAACATAATGCGATTTATGCCAGGGAGAAGAGACGAAAGGATTAAAGGAAGGAAGAAGAGAAATTACATTATTTTACACTCCAGCCTTTGCATAAAATTCGTGATCGCAAGGCAACATATTGCTACACTTAGAGGCTTTGACAGCGGGCAAAACTCAATGAGGGTGAGACAATCGTAGGATTTTTCATACTTCAAGTAGGCAGTTCTTCAAGCTGCTCATCTGCATCCTTTCGTCTCATTGCCTTATTATTACTGGAATCGTTTTCCACAACTAGCCGCTCTTGACCCGCGACTGTTCCATTGACCGACGTCTTATTCGCAGTTAATATATATATCTGCAGACCGTTCCACCCCACCCACTGATGTGCTCCATTCCTGATTAGAGCTCTGGAACTCCGGTTGGACAAGGTAGCTCTGGTTGGAGAAGGCACGAAATTATTCAAGACCGGATATATATTATATATGTGTATTATGTATATATATGTGTGTGTCTATACATACGTGTCGCTATCTGCACGCATAAAACAAAATAGGGTATATCGTATCTCTCACACGCACATACTTATATATATATATATGTTCTGCATATTTTCATCAATGCTTTTTAAAAGCAAAAACCACCTTTCCTTCATCAAATTTTATTATCATCATAGTAGCGAAACTTACATGCACTATGAAACTAATGTATACGTACGTGCTACCGAGCGAAAGTTTTTAGATTTAGACAATTTTTATCGACTAGAAGTGGTATTAAAACATTTTAAAATTTGATTATTTTCCAAGTCTTCCCTCTATAGCGATAGGAAGGTTACCGAGACTAGTCAAAAAACAACGAGACAACGACATACCGACCTGTTCTAATCTACTTATCTCTTATCCACATCGTTAAGTTCCGTACATCGAAGGTGCTGCTAGTCGATAGTATGGTCATAATCGTAATACGTTTCCTAATTTTTCTTCTTCTTCACTACTTCTACTCTAAATTTCCCAAATCTTGGTTTTATTCAGTTTCATCGATTGCCCGTTGTCGAAGGATAACTAATCACACTAACACACAATAAGATTTTTGCATATGCTACGTCTTTCATTCAATCGATATATATTAGGTGAAAGATACCTAATGGAAAACGATTACACTTTTCCTGGAAAGGAGTGACAACTCGAAGTCAAGAATGCACGGTGTGGGTTTTGCAATTAAAAACAGTTTGATTAGCAGATTAAAAGATCTCCAAATGGAGTAAATAATAGAATAATTACGCATAAAATGCGTGTTTTAACAATGATATATATGTATGCACCAACTTTGAATGTGTTAAAACAAAAAATAGAAAAATTCTACTATCAGCTAAGAAACATCTCAAGAAAAGTACCCAAGACAGATAAAATAATAGTACTTGGAGACTTCAACTCTCGATAATCCTCTACTATGCGTAAACAAGATGCGTTGAAATCAAACTCCATACCTATAGAACATATTTTCTATATCTGGGAAGTTATGTATCGTCTACAGCAACAATGTATGAAGAAATTAAATACAGATGTAACCGGGCATCAGATTTTATTTGCTGAATTAAACAAGCGTGTTTTCAATAATAAGTACCTGAAACGTTCGACTAAGTTGTCAGTGTACAATGCACTTATTCTCACAAATCTTCTGTATGAAAGCGAGTCATGTTATACAGGGGAAGACAGATAAAACATTTGGAACGACATCAGCAACGGCTTCTACGTCGTCTTTTAAAAATCAAATTATATCAAATTGCGACGTCCTCCGTCGTAGTGGATGTAATTCCATAGAAGACAGCAACACAGCTTTGATGGATAAATCATAGTACCGAAAATAATATTGTGCGAAGAATTAGTTCAAGGCAAACGAAAACAAGCGAGACTACGCACAAGATACAAAGATCAAATATTGGAACTAGTAAAGTTAATGGAAATGAAAAGTAATTAGGAATAGCTGGAAACAAACAGACTACATTAACGAACAAGAAGTTGCGTCAGTAACTGCGAGGCCATAGTCAAAAAGCGAAAGAAACAGGCAAAACTAAAACTTTAAAAAATGTCCGCACCTTTCAGCTGTGATCGTATTTGTCCAGCGCGTATTGGTCTTACCTCACACCTTCGTACTCATAATTAATTTCCGTCTTTTCCGTTTTTACATACCTTCTCCATCGATGCCTATCGTGGGTTTCACGAAGCCATTGTTTCCCTGCGACTGCCGCAATATCACCGGTCCACCTTCTAAATGGTCTCCCTTGTGCGCGCTTTCCAGTATACGGTCTCCATTGGATCAGTTCTTTTGTCCATCTTCCATCTTCTTGCCTACCGACGTGACCAGCTTAGGCCCATTTGTATTAAATATAATGGACAGATCGTATTACAAACAAAACGGTAGAAAAGAAAGTAAAATATATTGCTCATAGGACAAGAGAAATCGGACTATTTCATGGTGGTCATACAAGAAAAAATACCATCGAAACCAATAAGAGGAATGCGAATGCTGGAACTGATCACTTCTAATTGTAAGAAAAATCAGAAATCGGAACACACGAAATATGATGGTTGCAAATTCCTGAACAGAAGATGCGATGGATATGATGATGATGATGATGATATATATATATATATGATGAACAGAAACGTGCCGGAATTTGAACATAGGTGCATCCTTCAATTTTAAGACAATCACATTTACATCCTAGAGAACTATAACTACGTAAAATAATAATATGGCATGAAAACCACCGGAGTTAATAACAACTTGCCGCAACAGGAAAATCGGCGACAGATTGTCCTCCAATGCGACAATTCATGTCGATTGTTTACGACGCCCCCCGACAGACGTACGACCGAAGAAGAAGATACTATATATTATAAAAATGAAAAGTTGGAAGGAACGTCACTCAACAAATTCGTGTGGATTCCGACATTGGTAACGAACGAACTTATGGTTAGCCAGTACGAAGACTTTTCGGTTTACTATTGCATTCGTCGGCTTTTATTTACTTCTCACTAAGATTATATTTATTTATCCACCAATTGGAGGGATGGCCGAATTAACTAGAGGTCTTTTTATCGAAAAAAAATATATATCTTAGCGGAATTTGAACTCGGATTAAATATAAGAAAGAACTGTTCAAGCTACGTTTCCGGGATAAGTTGCGCTAATACTATTCAGCTCCTGGTTTTCTGTCCTTATTAGCTAGGTAGCGCAATATTTACAAAAATAAAACCTATCCTAACATTTGGTGACCCAAACAAAATTCTCGTCTACAAATTAAATTATTATTCTTTTTCATCATTCTCCGTGTTTGTTTTCAAGGCGTCGCGTTTAATCATTTCTGGCAAAAAAAAAAATTGCAATTTTATAGTATTATCATTTGTTCAGTGTATAAGTGGATGATACTCGTGTATAGTATTTTCTACATATATACATGCGTGTATATTTTTTTTCCATTATACTACGTTTTAGAATACCATTAAACTCGATTTCAAAAATGATTGCACTCGTCGCCGGATAATAAACATTCCCGCTTATACAAGAAACTTCAAGTTGGCGAATTTATCGAATCGTTTACAGAGAAAAGAAGGGAAATTCCTATACATACGCTTTTAACCTGTTATCTCGTATACATAAGTATCTACATGCCTATATTATGTACCTGATAAAATACATTTAGCACTTGTGTGTATATACATATATGTATATATATATATATATATATGTGTGTGCATATGTATATGCGTACATATTTTATACATATACAATATATACGGACACACGTTTATATATGTATAACACATGTACTCATCTTTAATATATATATATATATGTGTGTGTGTGTGTGTGTAGAGAGAGATAGGGAGAGAAATCGAAGGATACACAAATAATCTAAATATAACGATCCCTATGGAATGAACTCGTTTAGATATACACTTTGAGTGCATTACTACTATACACGTGTATACCAACACGCTGATACAAAATAATAAATATAAACTGTATGAAACGAAGACAAACGTTTCGTATTCAGAAATAATAACAAAGAAATATGAATAACAAATATGGACCAGTTATTTTCATCTTTTATTTTTTCTTTGATATACATACACACACATATATATATGTATGTATCTATATATACCTATAAAGCCGCACCATTTCCAGTACTAAACACAGCTCTCAAATACTTTATTCACTGGCAACAGAAGTAGAACTCATACCACTATAACTTCCTTCTTGTTATAAAGCCAAATGTAGACTTCTGGAGACCACCTGCCAATTTATGCCGTTCCAACTATATAGCACTCAGCAGACTCCACCTTGGTCACATATCACTCTCTCATGACCATCTACTCCAACCTACCAACCCCCCGGGGTTTTTTCCCCTTGTATTTATTCGTAGTCCCAACTCTTATTTGCCATATTTTACTATATATACTGCCTTACACTCCTCCCCTTCCAACTCTATATTCATCCGCGTACCCTATCTGGTTTCCTTTCCAACAATTCTTCAACTATTATACAATTCCTTTCCGCTTCTAAACTCATTTATTACATCAAATAACCAGTGCAGTAATAGCCTCGGTAGTTAAATAGGGCACTATAAAATAAGAATAAAATTAATAGAAATTAATAAAACGAATTAACATCCAACCTACCCGATAATCGGTACTAACTTTTGTCTTCTATCTCCGAGGTTGCGTGTTACCTCAGAGTAAGATGCCCAATATTATAATGGGCAGTCACTCGGAGTTCAGTATCACTGCGCTTAGTGCGGTCTTTCCTACATCCGATAAAGTACAATTTGCTACATACGATACTGTTCTATTATCGCACGATAAATGTCGCGCAATTAGTTGGCGGTAAATTATAAACGACGTTAAATTGAACAATCGCTAAATCATAGGAATATTAAAAGTGACTGAAATTGAAATTGAATAGATCGACATACAAAAGTAACATCAGTTTATAAATGTTGGATAAAAACTGGTACGGGAAATTTGGCATATTATCAATTATTTCTAAAATAATTGAAACGTGCATGGAAATTGTTGTGTTCAAAATCAGTATGCTTCCCTTAAGGAAAGAGCACCGGTGAAGCATTATTTGAATATGTGCCTTTTTATATGTAAAGTCCTGGAGAAAGATAAGGTCGGGGTGAATATTTTGACATTTGTAATGCTTTAAATGGCACTCGACTCGGCGTAACGTCACATGCGTGTGCATCTGTTCTGGCTATTTACTCTGATCTTCGTAAAAATATTTGATACCTTAAGGTATCTGTGATTTTAAATCTGACGTCTTTAATTACAGCCTTACACCATGAATAATAGAATTTAGTTTATTTACAATTTTATCTCAAATCTTGTCATTTAAATTTGTTTTATACGATCCTGATTAATTTTAATCTAATTTAGTTCGCTACCTCAGAGCATTATTTATTAAAAAATTTTACTTTGTAGCTGTGTTTTCTATATATATATATATATATTATATTGATTGATTACTGGTGATTGTTTGATGATTAATTGATCGCTTAATTGATTGATTGCTTGATTGATTGCTTGCGTGATTGATTGATTGATTGCTTGATTGATTGGATGATTGTTATTTACTATTATTATTTTTTTTAATCATATATTTAGGAATTATATATGTATATGCGTATGTGTATTTAAAGGAGCAAAATAGTAATTCGATTTACTATCTAATAATATTCTCCTATATCAAAAAATGTATTTCAGGATGTTGTAGCCAGTAAATCTGTTAGACCGTGTTTATTATATATATCATCAACGTAGATACGACTTTAACAACTTCATTAGAAAAAATACTGCGCACACAAGAAATGCGTATATTTCCCAATAAAAACTTCGGTACCTGCCCTTAAGGAACACCGCCTTCTAAATTAATGCGGAATTCCTTATTTTCTAACGAGAAAATCCCCTTGGTATTTATAAAATAATTTATTTTTTATTAGCGTAAGAAAACGGTATTCGCAATTATTTGCTTTATTCTTATCAGTATTAACGAGGTCATTAACGACCAATTAAGTTTGAGTACCTTTATAAGGATCCAAATTGGATAGTTGAATTTTTTAAATAAACTAAATTACACACGATATTAAGATTTTTTTTTCAAAAAATCTATCAAAATACAAAACACGCAATTTTCAGATTTATTTAATTTTAATTTCAATATTAATTTATAAATTTTCCAAAATATTTTGAAAAACATGTTGCTTCAAACACCGATTAAAGATATTTCATTACGGTATTTTTTATTCACTACAATGGCCGCTTTAGCCATCGTGTCCTGCTGGTAGCCGATGTCCAAAGTTCTTGATATTTACTTATATTCGAACGATTGTATGCACCGTTCATTATTCGGCCTTCTGCCTGTAACTTTACCCTATATTATGAAGTTATTACGTCTTATCTTCCTAACGGTTGTATTTTCCGTTATTCTATACGGTTTACTAAGTTGGGGTTTTTTTTCACCACGCACTCCATCCAGGATCTTTTTGTTCTACTTTCTTTCCGAGATGTTTTCGTTACTCTGCACCAGATCCAAATCTACACCGAATTCGGTTTATTTATTTCCTGCTCCGTTAAAAAGCACATCCCAAAACGTACTTCGCAATTATTTTTACGTACTCTATATTACCATGCCCCTAGATTTGAGATAAATTTGTTTGGCGCTGATGAGTGTTAACCCCTAACACGTTACTTCGCATTCCAGACCAATTGCTAGATGGCCCATAAGCCAGTTGTAATTAAAATAAATAAAAAATATATATATACTAATGTTCTTATTTGTTAATATTAACTTTTCGTTATTAAATGCACATTTAGCTTATTTGTTTTTCAATATCTGTTATATTTCGATTATCCACTTTTATCGTACTTCCTAGGTAACGTGTTTCTGCGTTATTACCTATTTATACGTATCTTTTTACTATCAGTCTCTATATATATTTATCCACCTATTCGAGAAGTATACTTGCCCATCTGATCACTTTGTTTCTCTGGCCCTTCCTATTAGACGTAATTAGTCAGGAGGATTATAGTTAAATGTTGGTAAATGAGCCGGATGCGAATAATGGCGAGTTCAAAAACGTTATTTCATGTTACAAGTACTGCAACTTGTAAATTATTTTAGACCATCTGGTCTACTTACTCAAAAGGACAGAAACTGAGAAAGGACGGAAGAGATATGATAAAAGATTTTCACAAACAGACCTAAAGGCGAGCATTAAATTGTTATCGCAACGAATCTAAAGTTTTAATACGACGCGTTAAGTCGATTATAATGAGGAAATAAATCAGAAATTAAGACGTCTATCTAACCAACGGGAAACCGAGAGTCCTACACTTGAAAGAAACATCCGAAACCGTCTTCTTAACTGGAATTGAGTCATAGCAGTTACATCTTGGAGCTTGCACCTAAACCTAAATTCTAATCCTTGCCTTTACGTTAATATTTCATTAGTAGTATTATGCAAACGAAAAACGGTATTAAATTACGTTTATTATTTATCATCATTATTATTATTATTATTATTGTATTTAATTATTCATATTATTCATTGCTTGGAATGTTGTTCCCGATGCCGTTATTTAAAACGGTGTATTTCATATAGATTTTCCGTTGTTTCTTTGTCTATTATATCGACGCTCGTGCGTGTATGCGCTTGGTCGAATATTACTCTAACCGTGTTGTTCATTATGTTTGAAATATAGAAGCGTAATATTGAGATAAATTGAAATTATTATTGTTGACACTTTCGTTAAAAATGTCGAGATAATTATAAATGGTTATTAGAACTAAAGTTTCTTTCGGACAAATCGGTAAGTTCAGATATGATGACACCTACGAGGTTAAGAAAAATATGCTCTTACTTATCACGGTAAACTGTAAAAATTTTCCGAACATCCCCATTCGACAATTTAATACAGTGATCATTCAGATGTTCAGAACTTTTATCGTTCGAAACGATCATCGAAGATTTTATTAGTATGAGAAAAAAATATTCGTTACAATAAATGTAAAACCTTTAATAAAGAAAAATAAAAAATAGTCGCTTAAACGGCCGCACACAATTCAAAAATAAAGCGCACGTAAGATTAGTTTTCGTTTAATATATTGATATGGCTGATCACGCTATAAAACCGTGTAGTGTAAATCAATGTAGTAAAATTTGTTACTATATTTTTTTAGTCGAGTTGAAAAATAAATCTAAGCGTTTAGTTAAAATAAATCGGATAAGTTCATTGGAAACTAAAGGAAGAAACTATTTCGATTCAAATGAATTATCTTCGTTATCACGGTTACGAAATGGTAACTATAAATTTATGCTTTTACTCTGAACTCCGGTGAAATTCAATTTTAACGGAATTATTGGTTCAGTTTGTTATTAATCAAGTTATTTAAGCGACATTAATTTCAGACGCATTTATTAAGAAATATAAATTATCAATTAAATCATGTCAACTTTACTTTTTTGTACAATAAATTGGAAGTTCAAACGAGCTATCTCCATTCAGACACGCAATATCTGTCTGCATGCAGATTGAACTTGGTATATAAATTATAAAGGGAAATCAAGTCGATAAATAAAATAATATAAGGGGCTTTAAATAAGCAATTACGTTTAGCTTTACAAAGATCTTGTAAAACCGGATAGGACGAATTATGCTGTAGGAGTCGTCAGATACTCCTAGTAGATACCGGCGTTCCGCAAAAACTTTATATAATATTTTTAGAAACAGTAATAGCGAGGAAGTATTACGAGTAGTAGCAATAATAAACGTAGTAACACTCGACGGAGACGAGAAATAGCAAAATTAATTTAAACGCACGAAAGCGGGCGTATCTTTAAGAAATAGAATCGTGTCACTGAGGAATACATAATCTATGATGGTATAATAAACACCAATTGCGTAATTATAACAGTAAGCGCAGATCTAAAAAATAGAATATATGCAGTTAAATGTTCCGACAGGCTCGTAGAAATTATTATACCTGTTCGCACGGCAGATATAATAGAATATAAATGTAGTTAACAAGTGTTCTGCAGGTTCGTAGAAATTACTATGTTCACACATACCCGCTACACGTACTTTTTCAGCTGTCTACCATACAAAGTAGTGAGTGCTCCAAATTCCACAAATAATATTTCCGACGAGAACTGCGGATCTGATTAATAGTTTTTACGAAATAATAGATTATATATGGGGACTTAAATGGGGGCTACATTAACGCTAGTAACAATGATGGTATAAAATTACAGGGCACGGCTGAATTTAATAATTTTACAATTGCTCACTCTATGTCCAGTTATTTGGTAACATTTAGTAATAATGATGAAATGACTCAAGTTGACACGTACTTAATACTTCGACATGAACACTTATATTCTTGATGTGTGTCACAATATACATCGTTACAAAACACAATCCGTGATTTGAAACAGTTGTCAATGCATCAAAATGGCGCACCGTGAGCTTGTCAAACAAGATATAATGGTGGATGGATACTTAATAATTACTTACAAAAAGTAACCGGTAATATATTATTCTCGGAGGTATCATCTAAAAGAATGACACTTAGCATGAATTATGTAACACCATTTGGAGAACAAATAAAAAAAGGCAATGGCAAAATCTAACCGTTAGCATTGTACCGAAGTTTATGAAATGTTAGATAAAAGAGATGGGGATGACTTTATATATAAGGCGTGTGCTAACAACATGCGTGATATTGAACATTTTATATGAATCAAAAATGTCAGCGATGTATCTCCATAATTGAACAAAAACTAGAAGCAATATTTTAAGAACTCGGTAAATGGAAACACACAACAACTGGTAATTCAAACGATTACACCAATTATCAGTCCAATCGCCGCATATAAAAGATTGAGGTATCGACAGCAATCGACAAAAACCGTAATATTAAAAGCGTTACAGGTTGCTCGGTTTACAATAGACTTCGATGGAGTAGATCATAAAAAAATTGGCAGATTAGCATAATTGTCGGGAAAATAAATATAGATCTAAAGGACTAGTCTGATAATATCACCGGCGGATACGTTAAAAATACTGTAACGTGTAACAGATGTACGTTTACAAAATATTACACAAATTAACAACAAACGAGTGAAGTCTCGTAGAAGGCCATGGTACAACATATTATGTTATCTTTATAAAGCGGAAATTAGAGTACATCATGATTTTGCACTTTCGCCGCTATTTATTAATGTAGTTTTGGATACAGTCCCACAAAATATAACTTGTTCCTAAAACACTTTTAAATGTAACGCGAGAGACTAAGAAATAGCACTGTTATAGTGTAACCATTTCGAAAAGTTTTTCTCTGAAAGTCAAAAAACGAAATTTGAAAATCGCAATCTAGATTATAAGTTAATAACTGCTCCAAATATTAAATAAACATAATATGGCTAAATTAAAATACAAAATTTGGTTGAAGTCAATACTGGTTAAGTATGACGAAGAGTGGTGGCCTGTCTCAACAATAAGTTAATGTTTAATATTTTTCTAAAAATGTATAAACAATTAACAAAAGGGACAAGCGCGTTAAAACGAATTTTTTGACCCGAGCAGAAAACTCATATTATAGCCACTCATTAGAAAGAACTATGAACAGGTTAACGATAATAATAATTAACTAAAACTTTAATTTCGTTGTGTAGAAATATATATATATATATATAATTAATTATAAACGAACAAAATAAAACACAATCACTAAAAGTTTTAATCGCGAAGCTTTTCGACAGTTACGTCATTTTCAAGCGCGAACTAAAATTATTACATCTCTTTTTATGATATATAAAAAAAGATGTAATAATTTTAGTTCGCGCTTGAAAATGACGTAACTGTCGAAAAGCTTCGCGATTAAAACTTTTAGTGATTGTGTTTTATTTTGTTCGTTTATAATTAATTAATAAAATCACTACTCTCCAATATATTCAACTTTTTATATATATATTATATATGTGTAATATATATATATATATAATAAGAATAATAACATTTATTTAGCATAACTAAATTAACAATTTATAAATATCTGTTACAGCTAAAATCAATTTATAAAATTAAAATTTCGAATCTAGTCATACTGGGCCCTTTCGAGCGAAGGACTCTCCCAATTTTTCTCAGATGCGTTTGTTGTGTGCTAACTTATACAGAACGCTACTAGATCCCGGGAATTTTTTTAAGTCGTCATCCCAGCATGTAAACGGTCGCGACTTTTTCTCTCGCGGTACGCCAAGAACCATTCCGCTACTTTCTTCGTCCACCGCTGATCTCTGTTACGACATGTCCTCCCCACTTCCATTTCAGCGCGCGGATTGGAGTTATGACATCCCTGTTATCACCCATTTGTTCCTTAATCGTTTTTAATTTGACTCTATCTAGTTTCTTGATTTGTAATATTGATATTTCTAAATTGTTTTGACAGGTTTTAGAAAATTTTTTTGTCTTTGCGTCATCGACCATGTTTAGAAGCCATAAGTTAAGAATGGTAGCAGGCAGCTGTTGAAAGTCACGCTTTTTAGATTTGTCGGAATATTGCTCTTAAAAATTGATTTCCAACTGGATGATATATATATATATTATATATATATATATAAAAGAAAAAATCTCGTTTACTTTCTCTTGCGTATGTGAGTGCGGCCGCTATACGTTATTCCGTTAGGTGTGTGAGACGTAGATTTCAGAACAAAAACATTTTAATCATCGCCGCCGCGTCAAGCCATAGCGTACAGCGCATTCCTTTTGTTTGTGAAATTTGCGCGAAATCGCGAGTTTAAACAAGTGTCTTCTTGGGAAAACCTCTTTAAGTTTCACTTCCCCGTGCCAAATCTGGTTTTTTAGCATTAAAACGCTATATCTATGTTTCGAGTTTTTAATATCGTACGATCATTTTGAAATAAAAAGATGAAATTTTCGGAATAAGAATTAGATTTACAGTGTACACGGATAGTTGCCTAAGAGAGGCGTTATAGAACAAACCTCCAACGGTGGATAATTTAAATTAAATATGCGATAAATTCATTAACTTACTAATGTTTTCGATGAAGAAATTACATCGAACGACAGAATTAGATACGGATTAAATAATTTCTACTTTCTTACGCTCTTCTACATAAAGCTTTTGTTCGTTCGTCAGTTTCTTAATATTAGTAAATAATTCCGAGCGAATATGAATAGGGATTTATTTCCTATACGTGTATAAATAGTACTACACATTCGTTTTAAATCTTTTTGGACGGCGACTTTTTCTTCGCTTGTTCGAGATCCTATTTCTGCTTCGTTACGACATTTATCATCCGATACGCATTGCTGGTTGTTCTTTCGTTAATTTCGTAGCATCAGTGAATAGTGCCGAGCGAATATTAATAGAAAGTCGTATTATAAAAGTTTTACTATGTAGCCGTAACTCTGAACGACAATACGTATTACCCGTGTGTCTACACTTCGCGTTCTCTCAATTATTACACGACATCCGACATCGGGAAATAAATAATATTTCAAACATTTCGCCAAAAATACTCGAGCGGCAAACGCTATTATTTTCTATTTCTGTTCTGTTTTTTTTTTTTTACCTTTTGTCTACACTGACAGGTTTATCCTACGTAGGCGCGTCAACAAGCGTGCGTGGAAAATAATAGCTTCCTCTTGAAATACGGCGCCGGTCTACCTGGTATTTTCTCGCGTCGTAATATCTTTAGATATAACGGTTAAAAAGTCAAGAGTAAAAGTTTGAAGGCCCAAAAGAGTCTTTCATTTTCCCACGAACGTAAATTAGAACGTTAGTCTCGACAGGATATTCGGCGGAATTTTCGCGTTGCAACACGAATTTCGCGCTCTACTAACGTGACCGCTGAAATCGTTATCTCGTGTGTGTGTGTGTGTGTATGTACGATTATCTCTCAACCAGTGGATGAAGGAAATGTACAAAATTCGAATTATTACGATTATACGGAATAAAAAATACGGTTCAAAGCAAGAACAACATCCCGGGAGAATATATTAAAAAAAAAAACAAATGAAAAATTTAAAAAGTTACGAGGTACATTTTCATCGTGTATAATTCCATCTGTCGGAATATTCTCCTCAGCGTTCATAATTATCATTAGTTAGATACTTTTTCCACGTTCGGTATCTCTACCATCACCGACGATAATTCTTCAATATCTCAACATCTGATCTGTCAATATGCACTACCGATTACTGAATGTTTTAAAGACGTCCAGCTATGTGAAATCTTTTCTTCCGACCTAATTTTCAGTTTAATCCAATTACCAGTTTAAATCTCGTTACTGTCGTTCAATATCGATTCTAATACTAAATAAGGAAGACCTATGTGTTTTTTCCGAAAATTTCCGATCGAATGAAATTGAAAAATTTAAACATTAATTTTTATAATGCGCAGGTGCTCTCAGGGCATGGAAAATTTAGTTCCTATTTACATAGGTTCCATCTTATAAATGACCCTTGTTGCACATTGTGTACCTCTGGTGCCGTCGATGACATTGAACATTTATTATATCACTGCCCTTATTTCTCCGAACTTCAGTCTCAATTCAGAATTAATTCCACAGAACCAATGGCCAGTAACAAATCTAATTCCAAAAATCTCCTGTTATTAAGAAGTTTAAATCCGGACAATAGTAAATTATTTTTCTTTAACACTTGATTCAAACGTGAAACCGAAACAATAGCGTGGTCTATGCTTCTCAATGACTTCCTACACATGCACTCCTCACACAATATACACTACACGCCTACACTAGTTTTGTTATATAACTTAAGTTTTATTGCAATTCCATATACTCATTTTGTTTTAACATCGTGTTGTTTTTCTTTGTAAAAATTGTCTGTATTTATTGTATAAGATTTTAGAACTCTGTAATATTGTCAATTCGGGCATAGCGAGGTGCATTGAGAATACATCTGAGGTATCTGTTTTGAATAACTTGTAACTTGTTAAAAGAGGTTTTTGATATGGAGCTCCAGGAAGGACAAGCGTAGCAAAGTATTGGGCGGATTAGTGTTTTGTAGAGGATTGTTGTTGATGTTGAGAAAGGACTTGTGATTAAGAATGGGTTACAAGGAACAAAAGGCATCGTTTGTCTGGATTGTGATATTATTTATGTGTTTAGTGAAAGTAAGTCTATTGTCGAGGATTACATCAAGATAACGAACCTTATCGCACCGCTCTAAAGTGTTTCCCTGTACAATCAGATTGTCAGGTAGAGCAATATGTATGTATTAAAATAATGTTTATCGATTTTTAAAAAAGCATATGATTCAATAGATAGAACAGTATTATTTAATGCTCACAAAGAATTTGATCTGGATGAAAAAACCGCAAGCTTAATAATAATAAAAACGTTAACAAACACATATGCTAAAGTGAAATTTAGAGGTGAAATATCCAGAAAGTTTGAAATAAAAACAGAAGTTAGACAGAGGGTCTTTAACTGCACACTTGAAAAAGTTATAAGAGAACGTAGAAAAGCTATGAGTGATGAAAATATCACTGGGAATATTAGACTGGGATATTAGAAGGACAATTTACTAATTGACTGTTTAGCTTTTGCAGATGATCTGGCAATATTAGCGAATCCGCGGAGACAGCAAAGCGACAGATAAAATTATTAAAAGAACAAGCCGATAAAGCTGGGCTACAAATGTCCTTCGAAAAAACCGAATTTATAACAAAGACAAAATAAAAACTAAATTTGGTCGAGTTTCAAATATCTGGGAGAATTCATCGATCAAAATGCATCAGAAAGAGAAGCAATCAAATACAGGGGATCAAATGAAAGCAGCATTTTATTTAACGAAAGAAGTATATAATAAGAAATTTTTATCGAGAAATACTAAACTACGACATTATACAACTGTGATCAGAGGCGTTATATGCAGCGGAGGGCCTAAAAATGAACCAAAAAGGATTAAATGAACAGCTTGAAATCGCAGAAAGAAAAATCGTAAGAAGAATAATAGGACCGGTGATGAAAAATATATAAAACGAGAAGTAATCAAGAAACATGTGAAAAAAATTACTACCGCCATCCGGAAAATTCGATTTTATGGTCATATACAAAGGATGGAGACCAGCAGGCTGATCGGAAGATTGTATAAGTACATGCCAAAACTAAAAATGAATTGTATACATGGTACACAGAGACTAAAAATGACGTGGCGGAACTGAATATTACGCCTGAAGATGTAGAACGTCGATTAAAATTAAAGAAAAGTCTGTTTCAGGGAGCAAGAACTGGAATTACCGAAGAACTGAAGGACACAGTGAAAGGACGAAAGCGATATGGGAAAAAGAAAAATGTCGGGACCAGTTGATATCCATCAGCGGCTAATTCGAAATGATAATAATGTACGTATTAAACTCTCGAGATTTGCGGATTATCCGCAGTGTTTCTCGAATGGATTTTTTTTGTTCCAGAAAAAAAAACACGAACGAAAAAACGTTTGTGTAACTTCTAGTGTACCAGTCATCGTTACCGGAAGCCTGTACGAGTCACAACTCACACAACAGCACTCTCATCTTACTTTTCAACGTTTCACCGACTTGTTCACGTCGGTTCTTTTATCAACTTGGCGATAGTAGGTAATTTATCATAGCAGCGTGCTTGTATCGTGATTCGTGATGTTACTTTATTTTACACAATGACTGTTAAAAGGAAAAAAAGTGATTACGGATTGTCCGTGGTTACCACACCACACAAAATACCACGGATAATCGAGAGTTATATACAAGATAAAAACATACTTGGGCCGATGAACGATTTATAGATGTAAATTGAAATACGATAATAGAGAAAGAGCCAATGAGACGAAAATAATAACCGTATTTAATTCTCGAAATAGATTACGCCGATTATCTGAACTCGTTCGAACTTGTCCGTCATTTTATCAATTCGATATGATGACACGATTGCGAAGGTTTACGAGAAAAGACGAATTTAAATAAATGGTTATCGTCATTTTTATAGCCTTTCATAGGTGAACACTAAAACAATTCGAAAAAAGTCTTTCTGAACTTAATTAGTCGAACAGATTAAAAAGAGTAAACTATTTTCCGTTCATTACGTAATGGACGTAGTAAATAGATTTACGTCCAAGAAAAGGATTATACGGTGATAATAAATAGTCGATTTTAACACTATATATATATATATATATATATATATATATTTTTTTAATTCGTTCGAGCGAATTTAACGATTAAGTAGACAGTAATCTTGTTAGTAATAAACGATTCGAACATCTACATCCGTGATTATACGGATTAGAACTAAAAATTGTCGTATAGATGGACAGACACTGATAGTTGAAGAAGAAGAAGAAGCGTTTAATTAATTTTCATTTATAACATCGGTAGCTTAGTATCGATTAAGTCGGGAAACGTGACGGAAAAAGCATGCACCATACAACAAAGTTTAGAACACATTCAAATCCTTATTAATTCCTTTCCTCCGTAAACGTGTGTTTCTTATACTCGTAATGCGCACATTTATATTTGTCTATGTATAAGTTCATTCGTGAATGTGTGACTGAAGCTATAAATAGCAATGTCATATTACATGAAATTTTGAAGAAATACCGAACTTTAGTTACTTCAAACATAGTGTACTCGCAGCTGAAAAGTTAAGAAATGTTCAAATACAGATTAAAACTAAAACAGGATGTTATTACACGATGGAATTCGGTGTTGATAATGGTAGAAAGGCTTATTCAAAATAAAGATGTTGTCTTAACAAGCCTTCCGAAAGCTCCCGATTTTATAAATGCAGCTGAATGGGAAATACTTAAGGAATGCGTATTAATATTAAAACCGGCAGAAACACTAACCGTTATAACGTCAGCAGAAAAATATCCAACTATGTCTTTCATTATACCATTGATTAGAGGTTTGCAACATTCTTTAAGCAATTTAAAGACTGAAACCGATTGTGGGGTAAACAGTTACAGAAATGTATCCAGGATACTGTAAGTAGACGTCTAGGTATATTAGAACAAAATTAAGTCGACGTTCTTAGATCCTAGGTTCAAGAAGTTAGGTTTTCTATTAGACGAAAATGCGAATAACGCTCAAAATTTAATTACGGAAGAAATTTCAAGTATATTTTCATTAAAAAGTACATCCGAATCAGGACGTTCAGACGGTAACTGCACCCATATCCGTTGAGAGAAATGATATATGGGAGTTTTTTGACAATAAAATTTCAAAAGTAAAATTAATTTCAACTCCAAAAACAACTGGAATAATTACTATTAGACAGTATTTAGAAATAGATCCACGGTCAGAAAAAAATCCGTTTGAATTTCGGAAGAAACACAAGTTATTATATCCAATATTATATGAGTTGGCAACGAAATATCTCTGTATTCCAGCAACATCTATACCTTCCGAAAGAATATTTTCAAAAGCAGGTCAATTAACTAATGTTAGAAAAAATCGACTTTCACCAAGAAATTTAGATATTATATTATTTTTGAGTGCGTTTCAGTCTAGAATTTAAAAAACTATCATTGGTTTCTTCAATTTTTATAGTAAATGTACGTTAATTTTTATATTCTTAATTTAGTAAGTTTGGTATATTTCTTAAATTGCACACCTGTATTCGAATGTATAAATTTTAAAATATTCAGTTTTACATTTCAGAATATCACATATTTTATCACATAATTCTGGATATAATCAATATTTTGTATTCTGTAAGTATATTCTCCGTACACAATGTATTAGCGTTATTTTTAGATTATATATGAATAATTGTTAATTTTCTATATAACTTTACAATCTGTATATTAGTGTAAGTTTTGATTGTATAATATGAATAATATTTTTTAAATAACTTTATAATCTGTAAATATCTTTACATTGAAATGTAGTAATAAAAAAATAAACGGTTCAAAATGTCACTGAAACAATAATTGTGTATTTTCATTTACGTTCTTTTCATTTAATCGATATTTTTTATAGGCACCGACATAGCCAGATCTAAAATTCGAAAACACAGTTTGTAATACGAGGAAACGAACCGAGTACAGTAGTATTCGGCATAAATCACTCAATTTTCGAGAATCTCGGATGTGGTTCTCGAGAACCACAATCTAGTTCTCCGGAACAACGAGTACTTTTAAGAATCGAATACTATTCGAATTATGTTCTCGAATCGCACATCACTAGTTAACCACTGATCGAGGAGAATGCGTCATCTGTACAACGTGTAAATTTTGTCAACTGTAGAACATATTCGAGCATCAACATAATCAGTCGTTAACAACTGAACTAGATATAAATGAAGCACTACATGGTGACGGATGTGATACATGGAGTAACATATTTTCTGAATAAAAAAAAAAAAAACGGATTTAATAAAATTATTATAAACCGAGCAGATAGTATGATAAGTATAAAATAATTATTTCATAATTAACCGTATCCAATTTCCGTGGAATGTGCTCCTATAGGCGTGCGCTTAGTATTTCACGGATGGAACGTCCAACTAATTCAGCTAGCTTGAAACAACCCGGAATATAGTAAAAAGATGGATTGGTTAATAAAAAAAAATATGTCTTAAGTTCATATTAGATCGGAAAAGATAATAATACAAGGAGTAATAGCAGGAAAAAGAAGCAGAATTCGAGACCGGTTTTGTGGATTACATCCAAGGCAGGACGGGACTGTTAATGCTGCAGCTAATGGAAACCACACACGTGGTAGAGATTAATGGCGGAATTCAGGAAAAATTACGCGTTTGGTCACGACGTCTGAAAACGGGCAACGAAAAAGAAGAATTTCTGCGGACGCAAATGACCTTTGTAGTCGAGACCTTGTGGAAGCCCATAATAATAAAGTCGTGAAATCTCACTAACGATATAGCGCTGAATAACAATTCTAAATAGTAATATGACACAAAAATTATTAAATAAGAATTAAAAATGAAATTAAACAATGTTTAAGATGCCGATAAGTTTGTAACGCGTACAACGATTGCCAAGATGGTAGTCGAAAATTATATTAATTAAATTATTATCGTGAAATTTACAAGCATAATAAAATTTTTCTGCCGTTTTATTTACGAATGAGTGAATATTTTTAATTTTCTACGCATTCGTCGAAGAAGAACGAAAGAAAGATGTATTTTATCAAATTACAATATGTACACGCAATTATTTACACGCGTGAGCCTCACCTCGACCGCAGTATTAATATTAAAATAACGACACCATAGTTTAAACGCGAGTATGATAAACGGGGGGGATTCAAAAAACCCGCAAACCATAAAATATATATATATATGTATATTATGAACACATACGTCATGTTTGGACGTCTTCTTTATCGCACTGTATATTTACTCGTCCAGTTTTCAAAATTAATTTCAATTTCCTTACTAAATTCTACAAAAATTCAATGTTTTCCTACTTACAGTTTTAATTTATTCAGTTTATGGATTAATCACAATCATCACACGCGCTTTAATCGGCTAGAATCACACGTACCTGTTATTTTTATCCTTTTAATTTTTCACATTTTCAGCCACGACCATTTCTTCAACCAACGACGCCATTTTGATTTTTTTTACCGAATTTTTCTATTAAATATTATAATTCGGTCCCGTCGAATACGTAATAAGAGACAATAACAGACAATTTCCATATATATATATATATTTTTTTTTTCCGAGAATTGCTAGTAGACGTAAAAAGAAATAACGATAATAATAGTGACGCCAGGACGTACGAGATGGTTCGTACACGGTACGAAATATACGAAACATATGGAACAATCGTGCGTGTCTATAAAATGCCGACATCATTGAAAAGAATAGAAAAAGATACAGATACAAAAATACAGTCAGTGGATGCGGACGGGACAGAGAGAGAGGTAACTGTCCCGAGTGTATTCGGTGGACACGAAAATAGAAAATGATATTATTGCCTTCTGGAATGGAATTGTTATTACGAAAATAATTTCGAAAATACACGTAATCCAACTGTTTTTCCAGAACTTCATATTATTATTATTATTGTTATTGTTTTCGTGATGACCTGCATAGAAAGTTCCTATTTTTGGATCAAAAGTCCTCGTGCGACTTGTTAGTTTCAGAGGTGGTTGTTGTTGGATGGCAGCCTTAGATTTGTCGCCCGTTATTATTTAAGAGTTTTTCTTATTAATCGACCTTTTCGTAACGTCAAAACGTGCTTCGGAAAACATTATGTTTTCGTTTTATCATTAAACGTCATCACTCACACAAATATCTTAATATGTATCTTCGTCTTCTTTGATTATCCGTGTCGTCGAGAGACCTTGTGTAATAAAAGCTAGCAGACGTCTCGTCATTTGTTTCGATCCCGCGTTTGATTCATAATCTGTTGTATGTGTACCAAAGAACTAAACATCTCGTTACACTTTGTCAACTAAACATTCTGAAATGTTATTGAACGCGTAAGAATGATAATGGCCTTTAAAAATACGTATTAATCAGATTTAACGGAAAGAATGTATAGGCATTCCACCGACTCGATCAATGCGCCTTTCGTTGGATTGACAAGAATTCAAGCCATACGGAGTAATCGAAACAGGTATACAATATCGGATGTAGTACAATAAAGGTCACGGTATTCAACAAGTGAGTAAATTTGAAAAAGATATATACTGCATATATTATCGCCTGGAATCCGCGGTATTTTATACTTAAAAATGGGACTAATCGCGTTGTATACCGTTGAAGTTAATAATGACTAAATCGTACTTCATTTTACAAAAATGAGCTGGCATTCAAAGCGCTAGTTCTATATAATTTAGGCGCGTGCCTATATGATAGTGGAGTGCTATTGCTTTTTTCGTGATAACACGAATGCGTATAAATATATTAGTTTAATTTATAAATCCTTAATCTTTAAAATTATGCCCTACAACGTTTAATTTGAACATTCACTGAACTCTGCAATCAAATGAGAAAGCAATGAAAGAGACGAAGAAACCATATCGGAACCCTTTTGATATTTATCGTCATCTCCTTCATCGTCAGCACAGTTTCATTACACGTCTCACACACTGCTCCAATTTTTGTCTTCCTCTACCACCCCATGACCATTCGAAACAACACACCCAAACCCTGTTCTTTCTTCAGAGCATCTAATATTTTTCCGTTTCAAAAATGTTACCGCTCCCTTTTAATTATTATCAATATACTATAGTAGTGCTTTTAATATCGATACTTCATTATTATTATGTTGCAAGGATTCAGGTCCTTTTATACTGGAACCGTTCTCTTTAATTCATTACCTAACCTTATCAAGATTCCCTTAAAAAACTATAAAAACGACGTAAGGTAATAATGGAGTATGTTTCAACCCGATCAAAATTATAACTCGACTCTATTATTAATATGATCCACTTGGGTATTTCATCAGCGTACAAAATTTTTCTCATTTATAACATAAAACTTCCATTTATGTTATTTGCTTTTCCTATTTGTTCCTTCTTCGCTGCGCTTATTATCACAATTTATAAGTTATCTCTTACATGTTTATTTTCATGTAAGTTTCAACGGTTTTTCGCTTATCTCTGATTGTAGTAATAGGAAATATTTTATTTTCATTGTAACGAAACTTTAATTTCACGCGATATATTTAATATAAAAATTAACTGACACTTCTATTATAAGCTGAATCTGTGTATATTACATATAGATCTATCATTATTTATGTTCTTATATGAATTTTTTCATTTTAACTGTTTAATTTCACACGATATATTTAATATAAACATTAGTATACTGACGCTTCTATTTGCATACTTGGTTGTATGTATTCATTTATACAATTATATATAGACTTATCGTTGTTTATCTTCCTACATGAGTTTTAATTAAGAAAAGGCTTTATACATTTCGAATAGTTACTCTTGCGTTACACGACTAATGACTAATTTGAATTTATATCTGATTTAGCTACTCGCGCACACGATGCGCATTTGCGAGCACTACATGCGTTGTTAGTGTGTCTGACCACCGTCTTGGTGGACTTCTTTCATTTATTGGTTCAGTTAAAATGTATTTTTCTAAACTGTCCTTTCCTGTACTCAAAACGTGTCCGTTTTTAAGATTTTTTCTTGACAAATATCGATATACATTATAAATGTGGAATCCGGGAAAGCGGTAGTTGATCTATTCTAAAATTTTAACTGGTGTTAACACATACGTCAAGTACTTTTTTACCCACGAATACTTAAAAGTAATGTGATTTCCTTCATTACGATTTACGATTTACATCAATATATATATATATATATATATATATACATATTATTCTTCTGTGCGTGTGTATATCATTGAACTCCTCCTAAACGGCTGGACCGATTTTAATGAAATTTTTTGTGTGTCTTCAGGTGGATTCGAGAATACTTCAGATTTACAATTCGGTCCAATTTAAATTGTTTATTTAATTAATTTTTTCATTTATAAATTGAAATGTTTAGAATCCGACAGATAGCGCTACGATCGCAGTATCGAATATTCAATAATATTCGATTTTAATTTCAGTTTTTCCCGACAATTGGTGCTGCGATTAAATTCATGAAAATATTTTATAACTTCGTGTAAAAAATCGTGTACTAATTGAAATATAACATTAAGATGTAATTAATGTTTGAAGAGTTTTGAAGTGTACATAAAAAAACTATACATTTTGCAAATTTAGTGCAGAATTGAAGCGAGTATTTTATACGTAATTTTCATGGGGAGGATGACTTTTTTGAATTTCGATTTTTGTAAAATTTCGTAAAAACCGATTTAATAGATACTAAAATGACAAGTTCGAAATAAAAGACCGTTTTTAAGTACGATCGATAGGTTTCCAGTTACGAATTTTTAAAAATTGCCGACTTGCCACCTTTGGCAGGGCATAGCGCACGACGTAAATATTTTTAAACGATTCCGCCTCTTGAAATAGCAGTTTCTATATATAAAATCTATCGTATAAAGCGAAAACACCGCGAAACAAATTTCAAACGGAACCCAAAAATTTCAAAAGACACCTTACGATTTTTTTCAAATTTCAACGGTTCAAAATCTGGGAAAATAGTTTAAACGAATACGCGTCTAACGATAGTATAATCGTATTTTCCAAACGAATACCCATCGAGAAAATTGGGGCTCAAGGCTTTTAATAGTTTTAGGTAATTTTTAAAACCTTTATGATAGGTAGAGTGTTCGGATTACTGTTAGATGAAAGTAGACGTGGAGATCTATAATTTTAAATAATAATATAAATTTTACTAAAATTAACCGATAACGAGAAATCGCGAGTTTAAAATTTGATTTCCGATTTTGAAAAATCATTCGAGCGATTTTTGATGGGCCGATTATACAATACTTTTCGCAGGGCGATGTGATATATTTTGAATATACACTAGGCGTTAGGTAATATACATACATATATATATATATATATATATATATATATATATATACATATATACATATATATATACATATATATACATATATATACATATATATATACATATATATATTTTTTTATTAATACTTTATTATGAAAATTAATAATGTACAACTTGTTGCATTTACAGAGGAGCAATACACTGCACCACCGCTTAGGCTTAATCAGTGTATTGCTCCCCTTTACAATACTCTATAGTTAACAATAATATAGTAACCACTTTTACACTCGCATTTGCGCGGGCTGTGCGTCAGTTTCACTCACAGTCATAGTATACATGTATTCCCTTATAACTTCTTATACTAGTTAATAATTAAAATTATAACTTAGGTATACTAGATGCATAAATGTACGAATTATCCATAATGAACATACATACACATATACATATACAGAACTTAAATATTATATGGATAAATTCCACACAAACACCCCCGTACACACATGTAACTTATTATACATATTACTGTAAACGTTTTATCACGGATTCACAACGCAAAAACTTCAGTGATCATGGAATTTCTTATGCATTACATTAAATTCGAATAATTGGAATTGTCGAGCAGTGTATTTGTCTTGTAGGTTAAAATTATTTTTATTGTAAAATCTTAAATGGTCCATAGCGGGGCATACAAATAGTACATGGTTCGCAGTTTCTACTGCGCCGCATTCACACTTGTCATCATTACTTAACTTAAGAAGAAATAAATAAGACCCAAATTTTCCATGCCCCGTTAATAATTGGGTAGTGTAGAAATCAGGAGTAATTTTAATATTGTGTCTATTTAATATATTGGGGATTAGGCTGTTGGTGTGTCGGCCAGTATTATCTTGTTCCCAACTTTTTTGCCAAATTTCTAAGTAGTGTCGTTTTATAGCTTTCAGGGTATAGATATATTGAGTTCTGGTTTCACTGCGAGAATTTAGGTTGAATTTTGAGATTATGGCGTTTGTTTCTTCTATTAATTGCTCATTAAGATATGAAAAGAAATCCACGTTTTTTATGGCAAACATGACTGCCCTTCTGAGCATAAGAAGATCGACAGGAAGTACATTAGCAATAACTACAGATTAGCTGTGTGAAATTGTTTTATATCCCCTGCAAGCGTTTATTAGATATTTTCTTTGCATACCAAAAAGTTTTTTCTTTACTGTTTTAACTTTTAGCCGGTTTAGTAGGACGGTGGAGCAGTATGCTACAGTGTTTTCAATCAGTGATTTGTATAATACAATTTTGTACTTGTAACTGAAGCCCCATGTATTTTGACAGGCTCGTAACACTTTGCAGTATTTGGTATCCATTTTCAATATTATGTTATCAAGATGGTATTTGAAAGTTAATTTGTTATCTATGATAATACCTAAGTATTTAAAGTATTCAACTACCTTAACCTTAGGAATAGAGTTCTTGAATCTTACTTTAATGTTGTTTCTCTTCAATTTAAATGAATTTGTGAAAAGTGTGACAAAACTTTTTTCAATTGACAATTTTAGTTTGACACTATCTCACCAATTTCCTAATTTTACTAAGGTATCATTCGCTATATTTTCTAATTCCACTTTTGAGCTTCCAGAAATTATAAAAAATGAGATCATCTGCATATGCACAGAGTTTTACATTTTTATTGTAGCATAATTTCAAGGCTCCATTAAAAAGTATGTTCCAGAATAGTGGACCCAGAACACTACCCTGTGGACAGCCCATATTTGTTTCTTTTCCTGCGGACGCATTACCTACTTGTAAAGAGATCTTCCTGTTACTTATGTAATGGTAGATGATATTCAATAATCTTTTATTTCCAACTAGTAATATCTCTAGAGAATTAAACAGAACGGGGTACCAGCAATTGTCAAAGGCTCCTTTTATGTCCACCGTTATAGTGATTACCTTATTTTTACATTTGAGATTTTTTTGGATATTGTGTATTACATAGTTTACTGCGTGTTCAGTTGACAGGCATTGCGTAAACCCAAATTGCCTACTGTCTAGAAAATTTGTTCGCTTAATTTGACCCACAATTTCAATTTTTAATAGCTTTTCAAAAATTTTCCCAAATGTGTTTAGAAGACATATTGGGCGGTATGAATGAATATTGTTAGAGTCTTTCCCTGGTTTTTGTATAAGCTTCACGCCAAGCTTTAATAAGCTATTGAAAAGATTTTGTTGTACATGTTTTCAAAAATTATTGGATGGTGTTTGTGAATCAGTTTTATTATTTTATTATTAATTTTATCAGGACCGGTAGCTTTATTATTTTTGAGATTTTTAATAATCATTGTTAGTTGTTCATTATTAATGAATGAGGGTTCTTCCATATTGGTTTGGCTAAAATCAGGCTTAAAATTATCGAATTTATTTCTCAATGACTTATGATAGCTATTGTCGGCGTCTGTGTTATCGCTAGGAAATAATGTGGAAAGACAGTATTTTAGATTGTCGTTTGGATTAGTTATTTGATCATTGTCTTCATTTTTAAAAAGAGGAATGTCATTGGTTTTCTTTAGCTTACTGAAGGCGATTTTATAACTTAGACCCCATGGTTTTACATTATCTGTGCAAAAAGATTTCCATGACTTTAATTTGGCAGATTTTATTTTATAATTTAAAGTTTTTTTGTAACTTTTGTAAACTAGTTCCCGGATTTTTCTCATATTTGGATCCTTTGTTCTTTGGAAGATACAACGATATTTTTTTGTGAGTCGGCTATGATATTGGATTTCATCATTCCACCAGTAGTTCGTTTTAGATACAGGTATGTAAGTACTATTTGATTCAATTTGTTGTTGTATATACTTTGAAAGATAATTTATCCATTCTTCACAGGACTCATGGTTATTTATGAAGTTGCAGCTTTGTACTAAGTTATTTCTTTTCTGTTCGAAATTGTTAAGAATATTGTTGTAATTTACTTTTCGAATAAGACTTCTTCTTGATATTTCCATACAGCACTTGAATGTTACATATTCATGAACTGAATATGCCTCCCCAGTTTGGACTTTTAGTTCTTTTACAAGTGGTTGAGCAATTTTTGAGGTAATTACAAGGTCTATTACACTTTTCCCATTTGCATTAGTAAAGGTAAAGACATTTTTTTTGGTTTAGAACAATTAGATTATATATATATATATATATATATATATATATATATATATATATATATATATATACAATACGATTCAGCCTTCCCTTACCCAGAAAACATCGTACAGCCAGTAATCAATAAATGTATTAACTTCAGCTCTATTAAATATAACTTTTTATTAAGTTCAATAAACCTAGAAAAATTAAAAAGTATTGACATATCATTTAAGTTTCTTTAAAAATATGTTTTTTAATTTTTTTTTGTATAATTCCTAATTCTCCATCGGAATTTTTTTTATTTAATTTAGCTAATAAGTTAATACATTTATTGATTCTGGGGCGATACAAAGTTCACAGGATCAACTTATGTATATATATATATATATATACAAATTTTCATATACAGACGTACTTAGAAATGAACTCTGTTTTCATTACGCGTACATTTTTATACGTATATACAATGGATAGAATATTATTTAGCAGGATCTATTAAAAACGAGTTATAATTCTAGTATAGTAGAACGATTATGGAACAAACCGAGTTGTGAAATATTACGAAGATATGAAATAAAATTAAAATTCGGAATCAATGAAATATATAGTAGTATACGTACGTATATAAATATCTGTATGTAACGTCCGGTTATATACATATATTGACACAAAAATTCTTTAACGAATTTTTATTAAAAATCTAACCTATAAATATAGTCTCGTAAGTGACAAAAGAACTATATTTAAATTAAATTGTAATAATAGTATAGAAAATAATTAAATATTACAAAAATCAGGATTACCGTTATAGATTGAACCGAGTAATAAACGATCAATTTTATATAGGTGAAACGGGTAGACAAAAATAAACATCGGGGTTTGCTCTATTGAACGCTGTAAAGTATATAATCTCAATAATTTGTAAACTCGGACGGTTGATACTTTTTAGTGTCCGCCATAACTTCCGACATTTGTCTGGTCGCCTATTTTAAGGTCGACGAATATCATCAGGCGATGGTGACGCCTTAGCGAAGTTCGATTTATGTACTCGTGCGTAAATTAGGAAATAGTTTTCAGAACAAACATATAACAATCGTATTTCACTCAACCAAACAAGAGCGAGTGGTGTTTCGCATTCTACAACAACTCCACTTATCCCCATTTCTGAACTTATATCCTACACAATCGCTACACCAATTCTCTCGTTAATTTAAACTAAAATCTACTATGAATAAATCAAATCTATTTTCTAAAAATTCGTTATGTGTTTTTTCGATTAGCTCGATTATAGTCTAAAAGATGCTCGAAATTAAACTTTTCAGTTTTCGATCAGTAACGAAACAACGATAAAAATGAAATTGTTTATTTTTAGAAAAAAAATGAAATAAAAAAAAAAAAAAAAAGAAATTACCTCTAGATAAGAACTTTTGTTCGGATGAGTTATTTTGTAATAACGAGAGTAAATGTTCCGAAACTTCATTACTATGAAGGCACGAATAATATATATATATATGTGTGTGTGTGTGTATATATATGTACGTATGTATGTATATATATATATAAAAGTTCGGGCGGCGAATTATTACATAATGAACGTAATTTTTTCCAGTTTTTTTTTGGTTGGTTGGGGATGTCGTTTTATTATTGTCGCTTAACTGCTGTAGAGTTTAAAAAACTGAAAAAGATTTTATTCACCGACGTAAATCCGTTTATTTGTTCGTAATATAAAGTTAAACGGACGATACGAGCGACAGAGAGAGCAAAAAGACGAAGATAGAATGATAAAGTTCAAAGTTCGGAGAGATGGAAATATAAACTAAAAATATAGAGTGACCCCTATTACTTTAATTTTAAAAACGACGTGTAGCACGCCCAAACCTATATACCAATATATATATATATATATATATATATATATATATATATATATATATACATATATATATACATATATATATATATATATATATATATATATATATATATATATATATATATATAAAAGAGTGCGACAAAATAAACGGATGTAGTTTTTCTAGCTAAGAAATAAAATAGACATAGTACGTGTTGAAAGTGACAAAAAAGAGATCAACTCTTTGAAAGAAGCTAAAACGCTTTTTATCGTTAAAAAGTGGGACGAGCTTTTAAAAGCGGAAAAAAGCTTTAAAGCGAAACGGATAGAACGAACAATGATGAACTTAAATAGTTTCGCATTCAATTTAATGTGAAATATTTAACGAGTATCTTAGAAAATTATTATTATTATTATTATTATTATTATTATTAAGAAAGTCGAATTATTTCTTTTACCGGCCAAAACTATAGTTTAAGCATTTAAGACGTGTGTGTATTTAACGTATATCAACCTGTCTTAAAGTAGGAAATATTATATTAGTGCGTTTGAAATTGTGCAAAGACACACGCGTGTTAAACGGAATAATCACGAACGAGAATTTAAAATAAATAACCGTATCAAGTTTATTTCTTCTCAACAATAAGTTAAGTTTAGGAAAACTCGATCAAAAGATACAAACAATCGCGGCGATAATTCCTCATTAAAATCAAGAACGGCGTTTGTAATATACATGCTGCAGCACCGGAGTACAATGCCTATATTTGTTTCAAAGACCAGACAAATATTAAATTATGACAATTTTAAAATTAATTAATTATTTAAACTTGTAAGAAAAACTAAAACCAAACTCTTTTTATATTCGTGAATATACCTGGCCTATTCTGTAGTAGAGGCGAATTGCTGTTCAATTCTCTGCAGGTGCCGTCATTATTCGTCTAGGAAGGTGGTGCACCTGTTCCTTTATATAAAGTGTAGGAGTTTCTAATAACCTGTCTTAAAGTAGGGAACATTGTATTATTAGTGTATTTGAAATTGTACAAAGACACACACGTGTGTTAAACGGAATAATCACGAACGAGAATTTAAAATATAAATAACCGTATGAAATTTATTTCTTCTTAACAATAAGTTAAGTTTCGTATATTAACGGAAAGTGCGGAAAACTCGATCAAAATATAAGCACGACGATAGTTCCTCATTAAAATAAATAATAAAACTGATCTGAAACCTAATTAATTACTTTAAAAAAAAAAGAACATGGAAACTATTAACTAAATATGTATTTCAAAGACCAGACAAATATTAAATTATGGCGATTAATTAATTATTTAAACTTGTAAGAAAAATTAAAACGAAAATCTATTTATATTCGTGAATATACCTGACGCATTCTGTAGTAGGGGCGAATATTCATACTGTTCAATTCTCTGCACCGTCATTATTCGTCTAGGAAGGTGGTGCACGTGTTGGTTTGTATAAAGTCTAGGAGTTTCTAATAATTCATATAGGTGAATATTTCCATTGTTACAAGTTTAAATTATAATTATACTAGCTGACCCGGCGAACTTCGTATCGCCCCACAATCAATAAATGTATAAATTTATTAGCTGAAACGCGGTTTTTTCGTTTCATCCGATAGATCGCTTTATTGTTAATCATGTGAATCATAATTATTAACAAAAATCAGTTTTATTTTCATTGTAGTGCTTTGTGATATACGATGTTTTACGTTTGATTACCTGGCGCATAGACAAACAAATCTGATGGTTTTCCAACACGGGAACAGGCAACATACAATTGACCATGTGAGAAACATGGGTTTTCCAAATTAATACCACAAACACTTAATGATTGCCCCTGGGACTTGTTTATGGTCATAGCAAAAGCAAGCCGCACTGGAAACTGTAGTCGTTTAAACTCAAATGGCACATCAGTCGGAATCATTGGGATGCGCGGTATGAGAACATCTTCTCCTTTATACTTTCCCTTTAGTATAGTTGCTTCTATCACGTTGTTTAGTAATTTTTTTTTATCGCTAAACGTGTGCCGTTGCAAAGACGCGGTTGGTTGATATTTCGCAACATTATAACTACCGATCCAACCTTTAATTGAAGATTGTGAGGTGGCAATCCTGGCAAATCCAGCGAGTTTAAAAATTCCGGTGGATAGTTGATTACATCATCTTGGTTAGTAGCTGAATCAACTGATTTATATATCCTCGATTCGCCTGTAATTTGTTCTTGAATTTTGAAATTTAATTCATTTACATCTATGTTTTTTGCAGCCAATATAGCTCGTTCGCTCAACCAATCATGGTTTCTGTAATTTTCAGCAACATCTGGAAACACCTTCTGAATAAGTTCATCTTTTGATCGAGTTAATTGACAAAAACTTTCAGGAAAGTTAATGCAGCCAGTCAACATGTCTCTAGGAAATTTGCCATTACCAATGTCAATGAGTTGTTTAGAGAATATGTTTCCAGATTGGTCATTTTGCAATTCGACACGCATATTCTTGCTTAAATGAAGTACTTTGACATGTTTCCACAAATTGGAGGACTTTAGACTTGCATCGAGTTCATCAACTGGCGTTGATCGTGGAATCACTGGCAATGTTTGACGAAAATCACCTGCTAATAAAATCATGGCACCACCAAATCGGTTATGATTGTTCCGTAGATCTTTTAAGGTTCTGTCTAAAGCCTCCAAAAATTTTTTATGTGCCATCGTACATTCATCCCAAACAATCAATTTACATTGCTGCAAAACCTATGCAATTGCAGAGTTCTTCGAAATGTTGCAGGTTGGAGTTTTATTGCTTTGCACACTTAATAGCAATTTTTCGACCACCTTCAAGCAAAGTTGCTGCAATTCCCGACGAAGCGAGTGCAAGTACAATTTTATTTTGTGAGCGAATTGTTGCTAATATTAATGAAATCAAAAAAGTTTTTCCTGTACCACCTGGTGCATCTAAGAAGTAAGTAAATGCCTCCAGTTTCATCATTTGTTACTTTCATAAGAGTATCAAATACATACTTCTGTTGTTCATTCAACAGTGGAAGATTTGTTTGAATTAATTCTTTCAAAGTGTTGAGATCATACAGTTTTTCTCGGTGCAACTCTTGGTTAAAAGAATCATGCATTGGACGATTGGGCGCGGCCAGGCCTAATTGAATTAATAGTTTGTTTGACATCATCAAGCACATGTCCTCAATTGAAATCAATGCTTCGTTATAAATTTCTTCACTGATTTATATATTTGAAAAGTTTTAAAAACCTTATAAATACGAACACGATTCAGTAATAGCCAATTATTTCTTCTAAAATTAAAAAGAATATCATATATAAAAGTAAATGTAAAATAACTGGCTATAAAAATATATATATTTACCCCCTTCAACCCACCAACCACCCTGAAATTTTTTACGAATTTTTCTCGCCGTAAAAACCATCCTTGAACTTCAACGAACATTTTAAAAAAAAAATTGGCCAAATTGGTCCAGGCGTGTTTTTCGTTACGATCGATAGGTGTCGAGCTACCCTGAATCTTTTTTTTAAATTTCGACGATTATATATATATATATATATATATATATATATAATTAACATTAGCCCGTGCTAAATGCATTGTGGTATCGGCCGGCCAAAAATCGCCGGCAGAATTTTTAAAAATCGAAAATGAAATTTTTAACTCGCGATTTCTTGATACCGGTTAATTTTTAAGACCTTTATCTAATAACATAGATTATAGACCTCCACGTCTACTTTCTTTTAAGATCAACCCAAATCCTTTAGCTACCATAGAGGTTTCAAAAAGGGCCTAAAACCCCAAAACCCTTTAAGCCCGATTTTCTCGGCGATTATTCGATATAAAAATACGGCAATACCATCGTTAGACGCGTCTTTTAATGACGAATAACTTTTATTAAAAAACTATTTCCAAAATTTCGAATCGTTCGCGAATTATTTCGAAAAAATCGAAATTTCGAAAAAATCGCGGTGCACCCTTTTGAAATTTTCGGATCGGGTTTGCAATTTTTTTCGCGGTTTTTTCGTTTCATCCGATAGACCTTATATAGTAACGACTATTTGTAAAGTCGGAGTCGTTTAAAAATGTTTACGTCGCTCGCTATGCCTTGCCAAAGGTGGCAGGTCATCGATTTTCAAAAATTCGTAGCTCGACACCTATCGATCGTAACGAAAAACGGTTTTCTGTTTCATATCGGTCATTTTAATATCTACTATATCGATTCTATCGAAATTTTTCCAAAATCGAAATTTAAATAATTTACCCCTTCAACCCCCTAACCACCCTGAAATTTTTTTTCGAATTTTTCTCGCCGTAAAAACCATACTTGAACTTCAACGAACATTTAAAAAAAAAATTGGCCAAATTGGTCCAGGCGTTGTTGAGTTATGCGCTTACAACGTTTAGCGATTCATTTTTATATTATAGATATATATATATATACTCCCTACGTTTGATATTTGAGAAAACTTTTGAAGTATGAAAAAAGGTGATTGAATATATATAGCTTTCGTAGATATAGAGAAAACTTTCGATTACGTAGATTGGAATATACTTATTCAAATCCTCGAAGAAACAAAAAATAAACTACAGAGATCCGACGAGTGTTGTTTCAAGTCTGTAGAAACCAATCGCAGTAATCGTAGGTGAACAAAATGCAAAAATAGGCATACGTCAAGGCTGCAACCTTTCTCCGTTACTTCAGTTTTCTAAAGTGAAAACCCAGTTTATATTCGCGAGAACATGCCCTATCCTTTATAGAGTACGCGATGGAAATTATAAAAACAGTAGCAGAAAAAACACGTAAAATGAAAAATAACATAAGCACGCAAAATGAGTGATCGGCGAGGAAAGTGAAATGAGTAAAACATCGGAAAACACCGACAAGTTACTAAATAGTTGAATGGACGAAGGATTGGAAAATTCAGTTAAACGAGCAGAAGTCTGTACATCTTCGCTCTACGTAATTGCAATCCAGGTTATGTAGTCCACGTTAATAACAAACAGGTTCCAGTTGCAAATTCCGCTAAATATTTGGGTATGCGTCTTAATGCAAAATTAACACGAAGGACACATATTGAACATAAGGTTGCTCAAATGCGATTTTACTGTTATACGTCTAATGTGGACCTATGGAATACAAATATAGGGATGTGCTAACGAATCGGAAAATAGTCCGGACGGCGCAGAATAGGTTTCTTCGGCTAATTACTAATGCTCGTTGGTTTCAACGAAATGAAGCTCTTCGTAACAGATTTGCAGATTAAATGGGTCAATGAAGTAATTCATGATTATGCTCAACAGCATCATAAGAGGCTTTGACATCACCCGAATCCGGATGCATCGGCACTTCTAGATTACAGGTCGGGATGTCAGAAGGCTTAAACGTTTCAAACCTCTTAATTTGGTCAATAACGATAATGTGATTGCTCGAGCTTAGCCACTGGGCTATGGGCTATACCTCTGCCCGTGTTAAACTATATATTTATTATGATTACTACTTATTTAGATGTATCTAAGCTTGCAAGTTTAGAGTAATGACCTTATCAGGAGCTACATTTATAATAAAATCTATAATTTTAAACTGAAGAGTTATATTCGTATATATACACGTCTTTATATATATATGTATGTCTATATATGTATGTCTATATATGTATGTCTATATATGTATGTCTATATATGTGTGTATGTGTGTGTGTGTTTATAATTCTTAGCACCCGCAACTTCAAACCAACTTCGATTTCAATTAAGAATTACTCCCGTATAAAATACACCAGCCTCGTAAACCAATTAATTCTAAATAAAGGACGCATAGTTTCATTTTCCTTCAGTTGCGTTCAGTACGTTTCGCATACCTCCGAATTATTATTATTATTATCATTGAAATTGTGATTACTATTACTATCGTAATTATCGTTGTTGTTGTATATGTAAAATACGGCGCCCGAAATGGAAAGGCAATTTTGTTCTTTGAGGATGATAGTGTCTTCCGTTTCGTCGTAATTGTTCAAAATCGAAGACATTTGACAGTCGATTTTATTAAGCGAACTCGTTCGGAAATTAATTCGAAGCTTTCTTCAAAGCTCCATCCATCATCTCTCTCTTCCATCGTCCAGAATATATCCGAATAATTCGAACGGTTCCTTTTAATATCGCCAGATATCTCTGGTTTATCCGTCTATATAAATTAGACGTTTACAAATTACGGCCGTGCGCTTAGTTCTTCGAACTCGAACAGTAGGATATTTTCGTCCTTATTCTTAGATGTCTCCAATATACCGTGACTCTTGTATTCGAAAATGCGATGTGTAAAGTAATATTTCGAGGACGATACTATTTTTCCAGTGACTCTAAGGAATGCGTTATATAAATTTTTTTGGGTGAACACGAAAATGGGGTCAGGCGCCATCAAGGCCATAATTCCGTTGAATCAGTATTTCAGCACGAGCCCGTTTTTCAGATAATCATAATAAACATGTTGCGATAATAATAATAAACATCTATTAGAAAATAAATTAAAAAAATAAAAACCTTGGAGAGAAAATAATTATTTTAGTCTGAAAAAAAAAGAATATTTTTCTCAGGTTATATATATATATACATATATATATATATATATATATATATATATATATATATATACATATATATATATATATATATATATATATATAAATAAATAAAACAATACGTTCCTTTTAGATTTTATTCTATATTTTTACTATGCATACATGATTTTCATATGTATTAAACATTACGATAGTATACAAATTTCAATTATTATTTTATTCGAATAGTGTGTGAATGACAATTTATCTTTTTATTTATAATTAATTTCACATAAAAATATTTTTAAGAATCTAATAAAGAAACACATGATCATCCTTCTTTCAGACGTCTATATATATATATATATATATATATATATAATGCAAATTTTCCGTAATTTTTTTTTTTTGGTTTCTATTTTTACTGATATTTCTATCATTATAACATAAAATGTTTAAAAACGTGAATAATTTTTATTTTGCTTGTATCAGATATTTAAATTATTACCTTAATAACCCGGTGATAGATACAAACATATTAAATAAAGTTGCGTGTTATACATTTATCACATCTTATGCATATAAATGAGGTTTCTTGTACTTACATATTTAAATATATATATATATATATATATCAGACATCTCAGTAATAATAAATTCGTATAAAATTTTTTACATACACGTAATGTATTGATTAATTTAAAATAACCTATATGGAAATAATGTTTTGGAAATTTGGGCCTGACTCCGAACAGACCGATTGTTATTCGAACGAATATTGCAAGCTTATAAATTTGCTCTTTACTGCAAATACGCTGGTAACTGTAATTAAAATATTAAATCTCGAGCACCGTTTCAATTTACGGTATCGGATGTTCCAGAAATATTTTATAATCTATTTAAAAATTATTATCAGGAAACAATTCAATCAAAAAATTCCCATATTCATTTTTAGGTACATAAGTTTTTCTAATAATTACTATTTGTATCCAGCGTACAAAATTAAATGAAAAAATAAATTAAAGTTATCACAATGCATTATTTTGGTAATAACTAATAAACGAACGGTAATATAGGCTATTTTTTTTTTGCGCTGCGTACGTCTTTAAAGAAGTAAACGAAGTTATTCTACTATGACTTTAAATTTAATTAAATTGTTAATAAAAGTAATATACTTACTTTTATATATATATATATAGCATTATATATATGTAAAATATCTCGTCGGTATTATAAAGAACTAAAAATAATCATTCACACATATATATATATAGTGATTCATGAAATTGTGAAGAAAATTTACAGTGAAATACAAACAAAAAAGAAACCTTGGATCTCCGAGGCAACATTCAAAGTAATTAATGAGAGGAATCAAATAAAAAACGGGAAAACTAATAACATAACAGATTCAAATGATTATGAGGATCTTAATAAACTAATAAATAAAGAAATACAAAGTGATAAGAACAATTACATATTAGTAATTTGTAAAGAAGTAGAACAACACTCGCAAAAAAATGAACCTTATGATCTATATAAGAAAATTAAATGCTTAAGTAATACTTTCAAAACAAGAACGTTGACAATAAAAGATCAAAATAGAACGAAATTAACTGTAAAGTAAAAAATAGCAAAAAGATGGCGCCAGTATTGTCAAAACCTTATGTACAACAATGAAATATCAGTGTTATGCAGGACTTTGAGCTTGAACCGCTAATTATGAAAGCTGAAATAAAAGTTGCATTAAAGAAACTAAAAGATCGAAAGGCGGTAGGAGTGGATGGTAGAGCTGAAGAAATGCTGAAAGCAACGGAAGAATCAGGAATAAAGGTATTGCATATGATTTGTCAAAAAATATGGGAAACTGGCAGCTGCCCAAAAGAGTGGACAAAATTAGTATACGTACCACTACACAAAAAGGGCTCTACAGAGATTGTGGAAACTACCGCACAATATCATTGATTATTCATGCCAGTAAAATCCTACTATATGTATTACAAAACCGGCTTAAATACTATCTCCTATCACAAATTTCGGAAGAACAAGCTGAGTTTGTACCCGGTAGAGGCACACGTGAACAGCTATTAAATATAAGAAAAATAATAGAAAAATGCAACGAATATAACATTTTGGGACTACTTTGTTTTTTAGATAACCAGAAAGCTTTTGACAACATCAAGTGGACGAAAATGTGGCAAATATTACTTGAAATGGGAACACTGAAGCATCTAATTACTGTTGTGTGTGCATGTTCGTAATACAACTATATATTCACATATGAGACTATTCAATTTTATTCACTTCCATAAAAATTTCGTAATGAATAAATCATTTTGAAAAGTTTATCCTGCAGAGTTCCTTTTGAAAATTGGACATTTTGAATTCAATTCTCAGGAGTATTCAAAATCAAACAGATTTTCCTAAAAAAGTTTAATTTTGAAAATGTTTAAATTGAAAAACTCAAAAATATAAATAAGTTTTCTAGACCCCTTCGTGTTAAAAAAAATTATAATGCTCTGAGTTCATTATTCGTCATTTTTAGTAGAACTTCTTTTATACAGAATAATATTTCACAGTCATAATCACTGTATATATATATATATATATATATATATATATATATATATATATATATATATTCTCATTTCGTTATCCGATCCGGATGTCATGACCTTATTTGATGCAAGTTACATTTATATCAATTCTGCACTAGTTTCATGATTTGCTGTATGTCTGATCTACATTGTAAAGGCGCATCGGTCTATCTTGTCTCCTTTCTCCATTAACCTTTCCTTGCAGAATTGTTTTCTCCAGCCCATTTGCTTGTTTACATGACTAAAGAAGCCTAGCATGTGTCTTTCAATGGATGTCATTGCTCAGTGGGTTCGATTTTCAGTTATTTTAAATCAGAATCATTTGTTCTGTACGCCATCTATGTGTTCCTTAAAATTTTTCTGTATCACTTCATTTCAAAAGCTTCCATCTTCTTCCTCATCGATTTTTTAGTCGTCCAGGTTTCTAAGCCATATGTCGCTATGGAGAAAATTAACACTTTAAGGAGTAACAGTTTTGTTGTTTTAGAGATATTATGATTTTTCCATATACAATTAAGTTTACCAATCTCGACATTTGCAAGATCTAACCGTCTCTTTATTTCTTCTTCTTATCCACCATTTTCGGATATGCACACACCCAAATAAATTAATTTATCTTTAATTTCAATATCTCGCAGCAGAGTCAGTGTTTGTTGTGTTCTGTTTTCTTTGTCAATGAAAAACATTGAAGATTTATATTTATTCAGTATTAAGCCTGCCTGTTTACTGACCACATGATAGTAATTCAAACATTTCTTGCTTTGTGCTGGCCAGTAATACAGTGTCGTCTGCAAATCTAATATTTGTAATTTTTTTCTCTCCGATAGATATCCTTCCTTGCTATCCTTCCATTGTTTTTCTTACAATCCGTTCCCCGTAGATGTTGAATAGAATCGGTGAAATACAGCAATCTTGTTGTACTCTCCCTTTCTTGCTAAAAACTCTTTCGATTTTTCGTTCTCCAGTTTACTAAAACCTTTATTATTTAAGTACACTTATTGAATTAAATAAATTAGATGCTTCAGTGTTCCCATTTCTAGTAATATTTGCCACATTTTCGTCCACTTGATGTTGTCAAAAGCTTTCTGGTTACCTAAAAAACAAAGTAGTCCCAAAATGTTATATTCGTTGCATTTTTCTATTATTTTTCTTATATTTAATAGCTGTTCACGTGTGCCTCTACCGGGTACAAACTCAGCTTGTTCTTCCGAAATTTGTGATAGGAGATCGTATTTAAGCCGGTTTTGTAATACATATAGTAGGATTTTACTGGCATGAATAATCAATGATATTGTGCGGTAGTTTCCACAATCTCTGTAGAGCCCTTTTTGTGTAGTGGTACGTATACTAATTTTGTCCACTCTTTTGGGCAGCTGCCAGTTTCCCATATTTTTTGACAAATCATATGCAATACCTTTATTCCTGATTCTTCCGTTGCTTTCAGCATTTCTTCAGCTCTACCATCCACTCCTACCGCCTTGATCTTTTAGTTTCTTTAATGCAACTTTTATTTCAGCTTTCATAATTGGCGGTTCAAGCTCAAAGTCCTGCATTAACATTGATATTTCATTGTTGTACATAAGGTTTTGACAATACTGGCGCCATCTTTCTGTATTTTTTACTTTACAGTTAATTTCGTTCCATTTTGATCTTTTATTGTCAACGTTCTTGTTTTGAAAGTATTACTTAACCATTTAATTTTCTTATATAGATCATAAGGTTCATTTTTTTGCGAGTGTTGTTCTACTTCTTCACAAATTACTAATATGTAATTGTTCCTATCACTTTGTATTTCTTTATTTATTAGTTTATTAAGATCCTCATAATCATTTGAATCTGTTATGTTATTAGTTTTCCCGTTTTTTATTTGATTCCTCTCATTAATTACTTTGAATGTTGCCTCGGAGTTCCAAGGTTTCTTTTTTGTTTGTATTTCACTGTAAATTTTCTTCACAATTTCATGAATCACTGATATTCTCTCCATAATTCATCGGCCATTATATTATTATTTTCGTACATGCGAGGAGTTTTGTTTAGTTTAGCCTTTAATTGCCGGCTGTTTTTTATTTTGTTGAAGCCTGAGACATACCTCAATTACTAAACCCTTGTGGTCACTGCCGCATTCTAATCCTGGTTATGTCTTCACATCTTTTATCGAAGATCTCCACCTTGTTCGCATAAGTACGTATTCTATTTGGTTTCTGGTTTGTCCATTTGGTGAAATCCATGTGTAAAGTCGTCGCTTTTGATGGTTGAAATTTGAGTTCATTACAAATAGGTTGTTTTCTGAACAAAAATCGATTAGCATTTCCCCCTTTTGTTCCTATCTCCTAAGCTATATTTTCCAACAGTAGATCTTAGGTGATTATCATTTTTGGTGATTCCGATTTTTGCATTAAAGTCATCTATTACTAGTAATATTTATCTGTTAGGAACTTTTTTTACCACCGTGCGTAGCTCATCATAAAACTCTTCCATTTCTTCTTCTGACCCTTGAGTTGTTCGTGTGTATATTTGAATAATATTTATATTTACTGGCTTCCCTTTTATTTTCACTGATATAATACGATCACTTATTGTTTCATATCCTAGTAATTCCGATGATATCGCTGAATTTATTATTATCGCTACTCCGTTTACTGAATTCGTTTTCATTGCTTGAACATACTATCAAGTTACCGCTGGTTGATACAAAATGTCCACACTGTTTCCAATGCGTCTCGGCTACGCCAAACTATCGCTATTTCTTTAGTAATATTCTCTACTATACCAAGTTTGCCTTGATGGTTAAGTCCTCTTAAATTTCATGTTGCTATTTTTGTTATTATGATTTTACATTTATTCTTCAATTTTCATAGAGAACACGGTTCTTAAATTCCCTATGGCCGGCCGCCCATTTCATACATACGGTCCCGGTGCCGTAGCGCCGATTGCCAACCGATTCGCTATCGCAAAACACTACTACAACAAAATCGTATATGATCACTTTATTTATTATTAGGAGCCATTTTCTCGATCAATAATCGTTATTTATACTGTAAATAGTCGTTTAAAAACGCCCGAAACAAATTGAGTCGTTTAAAATAGTAGTTTAAAAACACCCGAATAAAATTAAGTCATTTAAAATAGTCGTTTAAAATAGTCGTTTAAAAACGGCCGAAAAATTGATTTTTACGTAAAAGTAATTACGGTAATATTCATAAAGAGTTTAATTCTTCTATCGCTCGACCTATATATACTATTCCTTAATGTTATTTGTATCGTATACAAATTTTAAACATAGATGACCGCATATAACTAGTTCCATATTTTGATTTACTTCGTAATTGTAAAATACCGCGCAATTAGGACCCCAATACCTTAGTAATTCGTACGGTGGCATTCCCTCGAAAGAATCGTAATAATTTACATTTCCTATTTTTCTATAACATACCCAGTGAGTTCCCTCGTAGTTATCTAAATTAATTATGGCCGTCTCTACGTCTAACGGGTTTTTCAGTAATTTATCTCTCATAAAAGTACCTCTAAAGTGCGGAATATGTTGGACGTATTTCGTCAATTCTACATTACTCAACGGTTTAATCGGGATGTTTTTTTTACATACTCTTCGTAAAGTCCGTTACCTTCTTTAGGTTTTTTATTAACGTATAGTCCTTCACCTTCCATCGATTTATTATGACGTATTCGTTCTTCTATTAACTTATCGTTTGATTTCTTATTATTATACGTATTTATAGCGTTGGTTATTAACGACCCTACATCAGCTACAGCCGGTGCAGCGGCGAGCAAAGCCGGTAAGAAACCACCTACTTTTATATGTTCAAATTGTTTAACCGATAATTTTATAGGTAAATCTTTTTTAATCCTTTTAATTTGATATTCGGGTAACGGTAAATACGTTTCGTTCATTACGGAATCTTTATTTCTCGTTTTATTTATTTTTAAAGTCACGGGTTTATTGGTTTTCGCAATAAGTTTCACTTGTTCCGTGCTTTAGTTAGGATCTATCTGCATTAAAAGAATAAATTACGATAAAAAAGGGTATATGTTAAAAATAAATGATATGAAAAAAGGGTACATACCTGCTATACAGAAATCGACCCAATTAAATTTCATACAATGAAAAAAAAACATTCGCCTCTGTAACATTAACTGCGAGAGATCTTTTAAACAGACTGAGAACAACTTGACTTTGAGATTGTACAATAGTTTTAATTATCAGGGAATGAAATGAGCGACAGATCTGTGAAGCTAAAGGGAGGAACATCTTTGAACTTTGCTGTTGTACACACTGTCATGCATAGTTGCGCCATACTAATTACTTAATTGAAAACACTAAAGACCTTTCTATAAAATTGTAATTACTAAAACGATCGAACTATATAATGAAAGGTTCATTATCTACTTATATAATCAAATATCAGAAAAGCTTTATTAGGATATTTTAATGAAATGCACATGAATTTAAAACATCACGTTAAATTAACCAAAAACCGATCACTTCACATAAATCAATAAACAACGAAAAATCACAGGTCGCATCAGTAACGTTACACGCAAGATGATTTCCAACAGACTGACTGAACCACCTGAAAATGTTAACTACACAAGGCTAGGATTGCGCAATAATTAATGATTCCATATTATCAGGATTTACTTGGGATATTCCGGTATTCGAACACCAAGTACATACTAATAGGTTTCCAGAAAGAAAAAACTATTTTGACCTACGATTTATTAAATTTAGAAAACATTCAAATTTTATTGAATAATAACGTTTATTATCCGAGAAAAAAAGATTGAATTTGAAATATAGCGAAAATAAATGTGCCAATCTGTTTTAAATGGTTAAAAATTTTTAAAGCTTCTTATTACGATTTACACTAAAATCCTATGGTCGACTATACTACATATGTATCAAAGTATCCGGTTATTGCTATAGATTGTTCGTATCAACTGAACGTTATAAAAGAATCGCTGATTAATATTAAAGTATTATTTAATTGTCAAGATAACGTGCCATCGAACGTGACGATTCATTGCGTGTTAATAATGGGCGATAATGCCGTATACAATCCTCTGAATAACAGAGTAATTTATATATATATATATATATATATATATATAATATATATATATATATATATATATACACGTAATTTATTAAGAGAAGAATATTTAACGACTGTGACGGCGGAATTTCGATAGGAGTAACAGTAATTAATAATCTAAGATAAGTTAACGATACTATTATTTTAATCGTTAAATATTCTTCTCTTAATAAATTACGTATATATATATATATATATATATATATTAAATAATAAAGGAGAGCGTGTATAGCCCTGTCTTACTCTGCTTTCCACTTTCCATCCATCGGGTACTATTACTTTCGTTCGAATCGTGGCTGAGCTGCCCCTGTATAATTGTTTAATGGGATATATGAGATGTTTAGAAGTTCCGATAATTTCCAAGATGTTCCACAGCTTCATCCATTTGACAGAATCGAAAGCATTGTAGAAGTCAACAAAAGCACATGTACACCTTTACATTAAATTCTCGTGGGTTTTCAATCAATTGTCATGCATTAATTATCTGCTCCCTAACACCTTTCCCTAGAATAAATTCTCTCTGCTCTTGTGAAATTTCTTTTAATAAATGTGTTTTTAGTCTTTCATTAATTATTGTCAACATAATTTTGCTTGCGTGCGACGTTAAGGCTATTAGTGTGTAATTGCTGCAATCGATTGTCGGTCCTTTTTTATGTATAGGTATGATGATGGAATGGCACCATTCCATTGATCAAACGCCTGTCCGCCATATTTTACAATATAGTGTATATATAATATCTATGGTCGGCTGCTCCCATTGAATTGTAATTTCAAATGTATCAAAAATCGTTGGTATTTCCAGCACCTGAGTTACATATAAACTTTTAACCCTACTTTATATTAATATAAGAGTATATTTTAAGATAGGAGGTTATGCCGTGTATAAAAAATGCGTTATCAAACCTGAAATGACGAATAAAATCGTGATAAATTGCCTATAATTCTCAATTTGAAATTAATCTTTGCGTAGCTAATTTAATTAATTTTTTCGGTGTAAACATGGTTTATAGACAAAAAAATGATAGACGTATCCATGAAAGTTTAAAAGTGTATTCATTAATGAACTTTTTTTTATCAATAGTATACTTATGCAGCATACAAGAAACACTTAAAACTTATAAAGACCAAGGATTCTTTATTAAATTACCATCATGACATGTTATATGACAGTTTTCCGACCATAGAAATATTCGCCGACGGTACATTTAAATATAAGTCAAAATATTTTCACCAATTGTATATTATTCATGGCTGTAAAATCATTTATATATGTACACTCCCATGTGGACGTTCCTGTCCTAAATTGAATTGTCGATGAATATAGATTTAAACATTTGAATGCGGGGAATTATTATGTTCAATTCTGAATTCACAAATATGATTCCAGTTTTGCGATAATGTTGTATGTCGTTCGTCCATGTTATAAACAGGGTAGTGTAAAGCAGGCGGCAGGTTGTATTACGCTTATACGTTTGTTTTGTTTTACACAAGCGATTGATTATTATTAATAATAATATTGTATTGTATTGCGCTCATACTACTTATTTCGTTTTACACAGGTTCAATCTGACCACTACTGGCTGAGTAATAGAGGTGGGAAGTTTGGAAATCGACAACTTTTACGGGGTGTTGCAGAGGTTGTATGAACTTTTAAACGGTCCGGTCTTCTAATATACGTGTAACTATATAAAACCTATCGTATGAAGTAAGAGAAACAATTCCTAAACCCGACATAAGGTTTTAATCGTAATATGACTTTAGCAAAATCGGTTTTCCCGCTATAGTTTGGTTAGGCTTAAAGATACGAAAAAAATTGTTATTACCTGATTCGATCTTCATAGGAAAAACTATTAAATAAAGTCGTAGTCGGAATACAATGTTAGGGCACTTTTGGGGTGACCTTCTTGAAATTCCAATTTTAAAAAAGTTTTATAAACCCGATATACGAGATATTAAAATGACGAGTTTGAAATAGAAAACCGTTTTTAACTACAATCGATAGGTCTCGAGCTACGATTTTTTAAAGATTGCCGACGTGCTACCTCTGCAGGGCATAGAGTGCGACGTATTCATTTTGAAACAATTCCGACTCCTGAAATAGTCATTTCTATATAAGATCTATCGTATAAAATGAAAAAACCGCGAAAAAAATTTCAAACTGAACCCGAGAATTTCAAAAAGGACAACTTTTTCAAAAGTCGCTTTTTTCGCAATAATTCGCGAACGGTTCAAGATTTGGAAAAATTATTTAAACAAAAGTTATGTCTAACTGTGGTATTCCCGTATTATTACAGTAAATAATCATTGAGAAAATTGGGATTAAATGGTTTTGCGGTTTTGGGGCATTTTTAAAGCTCCAATGATAGATAGAGGGTTAGGGTTGACGTTAGACGAAAGTAGACGTGGGGATCTATCATTTATTTTATTACGTAAATGTTACCAAAATTAACGGGTAAAGAGAAATCGCGAGTGTAAAATTTGATTTGGATTTTGAAAAATTTTTCGGTCGATTTTTGGTCGGCCGATTCTACAATGCTTTTATATATATATACAGCTGTACTACTGTCTTCGTCCAATACACGGCAGGCATACAACCCCTTTAAAACGTTCTTACCTTATTAATTGAACGCGTGCGCATTATGCACTACCGCGCGTGTTGTATACTTTACCATTTCAAACGACAACTAGCGCGGCTGAGTATGTTACCATCTGGTTGCTTAATAATTATATATATATACATGTGTGTGTGTAAGTAAAATGCTCGGTAACTGCACGATAGATAAAATCGCAGCGCCCCATATATATATATATATTATATGTTAATATAATTTATATAAAAATATGTATTATACGCAAATATCCATAATCACATTTGAAAATTAAAACATGCGCGTGTGTATATCAATTTTTGAATTTTAAGCTACCACCACAATTACTTGATATTACACAATATTTATATGAGTATATATAATACATATATGGATAAAATGTTCTACTTACAAATTTTCAAATACTCTACCACCACATGATTTTTTTACTATAGAATTTTCTATCAGATGGAAGCTAAATCGCAAAAATGACGCAATACCTTCCACTCCATATACAAATTATACAAATATATCTTGCGTTTTTAATCAAATTCGAAAATTACTGCTCACTTCATGCATATGTATGTATAAATTAATCCCCTGATATTACGCTAAATTATATATATTTTCACCTATTCATACGTGACGTAAACGTGTGATTATATGTATATATATATATATAGAGAGAGAGAGAGAGAGAGTGAGAGTGAGTGAGAGAAAGAGAGATCCGCCACAAAAGAGAGAGAACTTGTATAAATTCCCCCGGGCCACAGATGAAAGAGGTCTCCCAAAACCTTTAAAAGTTAGTTTTTAGGGAGAAACCCCCCCATATAAGTTTTAATATATATTTGAAGTATAATACAAAAGGGTAAAAATTACAGTTTGTTCACAGCCCATCCATTTAAGTTTATAGAAAACACGCGTCTCTTTCAGTCAGAATATTAAAAATTGTTTGTATTGCGCTAATTACATGAAAATACCAGTATAATTTTGAACGACACGTTTTATTATATAATTATTTATATTTTTGGGAAATATGTACTTTCGTCTTTAGGTACATGGATATATATACATAAATGTAATATATACATGTAATATATGTGTGTGTGTGTGCGCGAGTGAGTGATTGAGTGAGTGTGTGTAGAATAAGTATACCTTTCAAAGATAACAACAAAAAAGTGTAATAGATTTAACATTAGCTACTATTAAAGTAGCAGATCTAGTTGAGTAATGGAAACTTAGTTGCGAATTAAACGTTAGCTATCATTACTATGTTATCTTTTATATAAATATAGCTACTCATAGAACATGGGATAATGATATCAAAGTTATTAGCTACAACAGGTTAACCATACATTTAAGAAAACACAACAACTTACCACACTGGAATAAAAATTGTAATTAGCAACGATGAAATTGACAAAATAATCAAACATTTGAAAACTAAAGGTGGCTTCAGGCAGAGACAAAATACCCAATGGATTCATTAAAAAAATTTACAACCTACTCACGTGTGTTATTCCTAACGTATTAATGTACTTATTGAATACAACTACTACTCTGCGATACGGAACTTGAGCAAAACCAAACGCATTCGACAGCTTAGATCTAAATAAGATTATTTTATTATTGCAAGATTTAATATTACTTGAATTAGGTATGTACTCTAAAAAAAAATTGTAGTGTAAGTACCACAAGGGTCTGTGTTAGGGCCTTTTTTGTGGAACATACTGTTCTCCCAATTTAAAAAATACCTTTACCTTATAACGTGAAGATATTTACCTTCGTTGATGATACAGCCATAATAATCTGAGACAAAAGTGAGGTTCCACTAGGAAAAAAATTATGCGAAGTATAACACGCAATAAATAACTGATTATGGTCATTCAACTTGAGAATCAATGATTCGAAGTTAACAAAATTTATCTCAATATGGTTACATTCGATTTGTAACACAAACTAAATACTTAGGAGTATTAATTGACAAAAATTTAAAATTTAATAACCACTTTAATTATATTATAACCAAAATCAGCAAATTTACGAGAGTATGACGTGTTTTCTACAACTATCGCGTAAGTCATACTTTCCTAATCGATAGTCGAGAAAAAGCAGAAAGATGCCTTTTTGAAATTTTCGGGTTCAGATTGAGATTCTTTACGCAGTTTTTCACATCTATACGATAGATTCGGCGAAGACTAAATCATTTAAAAACGTTTACATCATGCGCAATAAATTCGACGGTAACATAGTATTCGTAATGGGCACACGTACAAATATGATAAATAAGAAAGTTTTAAACCGGTTGTATGTCTGACGTATGTTAGACAAAAACGGTAAATACACTTGTGTATATGTATTTATAATAGCTACTGATCAGTGCATATTGAATATATATATATATATATATATATATATATATATAATGAGATATAAATAGCATTGTAGAAATGGCTGACCAAAAATCGTTCACAGAATTTTTAAAAATCGAAAACGGAATTTTAAGTTCGCGATTTCTGGCTACCAGTTAATCTAGATAAACGTACGTTATTACATTAATAATAGACCTCGACGTCTGCTTTCGTCTAACGTAAGCCTGAACTCCCTATCTATCATACGACCCTTAAAAACGGCCCACAACCGGTAAACCCTTTAACCCCCATTTTATCGATGGATATTTTGTTTAAAAATACGGCTTTAACGTTATAGCACGCGTATTTCAATACCACTTAACTTTTGTATAAACACTTTTCCGCGATTTCGAATCGATCGCGAATTATCGTGAAAAAAGTCGAATTTGAAAAAATCGCGTGTGGTCATTGATATTTTTGGGTTCGGTTTGAAATTTTTTTCGCTTTATACGATAGATCTTATATAGAAATAACGATTTCAAGAGTAGAATTGTTTTAAAATAATAACGTCTCGCTATGCCCTGCCAAAGGTGGCAAGTCGACAATTTTTAAAATTTCGTAGCTCGAGACCTATCGATCGTAATGAAAAACTGTTTTCAATTTCTAACTCGTCATTTTAATATCTCGTAAATCGGTTCTATAGAAATGTTTCAAAAATCAAAATTCAAGAAGTCACCCCTTCAAAACCCAACAAAACTTTTTTTCGAATTACGACGACGACTTTATTTAATAGGTTTTTCTATGCATATCTAATTAGGAAATAACAATTTTTATATAGAGACTTAGTATGCATAATTAAAATTTTCCGCTATAAGATAAGGTGGAAAAAGTCGAATACCTTTAGATGCTCGGACGAAAAATTTAAAAAAGGGATGATTTGTAAAAATTTCTACTCCTTTAAAACTCTACTTTTTGCGAGACCTGGATGCTAGATAGAGGGATGATATTTATGACGAAAAATGTTCGTTAAGACATTTAGAAAATTCTCTCGGGACAGATTTTCGATTTAGGCCTCGCGTTTTATTTTTTATAACGTCCTAAGTAAAAAAGTGCGATTTAAAGTCGATTTTCAATACTTAAATACGGGGGCCCCATACATGGGTAAGTGTATACGCGTTAAAATTCCCGTATAGTCAAACTCGTGAATCTCCGACAAATGCCATAACACTTTACGCGGAAAATTGCACCGGTTTCATCCCCCATTTGTGATACAAGGGATGATGGATTTTAAGGTCAGTCTTAGTCTAGATTTTTAAACTGATTAAAATTAAATAAATTAGTTTAAAATATTTTATTATAAATTGGCGATAACGACTGGAACAATGCTATACATATATTCATATATATAAATTGATATTTTATCTTTTTTGTATATATATATATATATTATAATGTGCAATAAAATCGTTAGCGTGGAATAAAAGAGGAATAAATATGAATGGCAGATACCTACATCATCTGTATTTCGCTGATGACATTGTGATCATTGCACAAGATAAAGATGAATTAGTAAATATGATGAAAGAACTGGAGAGTGCAGTTAACAATATTGGTTTACAAATAAACCCGAATAAAACCAAATATATGAAATTTATCCAAAAGCAGGAAAATGATCACACGCGCGGTGAAATAAAAATACAAGTAGGAAGTATAGAAGAAACAGACCAATTTACATAATTGGGTAAAGTTTTTACGACCGGTAAACAAGCAAACAAATTAGAAATTGAGAAAAGAATGGCAAATGGCTGGATTGCATACCGTAAGATAGAATGTATACTCAACACTAAAATTAGTCCAGAAAACAAAGCTAAAATATTTAACCAATGCGTGATTCCAGTACTAACGTACGCTGCAGAAACTTTGCCCTTAACGAAAGAAGTCGTAGGAACATTAAGAAAAAAAACAGAAAAACGGATGAACGAGCTTTGCTTCGCATAAAATTACGAGACAGAATTAAATCAGAATATATCCTAAATAAAACAAAATTCGAAGATGTAGGGATAAGGATAGCATTGAAAAAATGGGCTTGGGCTGGTCACGTCGGTAGGCAAGAAGATGGAAGATGGACAAAAGAACTGATCCAATGGAGACCATATACCGGAAAGCGCGCACAAGGGAAACCATTTAGAAGGTGGACAGATGATATTGTGGCAGTCGCAAGGAAACAATGGCTTCGTGAAACGAAGGATAGGCATCGATGGAGAAGATTAGGGAAGGCTAGGCTTACATCAAATCAATGATGTAACACAGGCTTTAAGATAAGATAAGATAAGATATATATGTATATGTATATACACGTATATATATAACATATATATATTTTTACACACACATATGGGCCCCAGATAAAACGGATGTCTCAAAAAATTAGTTTTTAGTCAGAAACCCAAATGTAAATACATTTTTTTTTAAATATATATTTGAAGTATAATACAAAGGGGTACAAATAACAGTTTATTCATAGCCCATCCATTTAAGTTTATGGAAAACACGTATTATTAAAAATAATTTGTATTGTCCGAATTACATAAAAATACCAGTACAATTTTGACGACACATTTTATTATATAATTATTTATATTTTTGGGAAATGTGTACTTTCGTCTTTAGGTACATGGATATATACATATACACACATATCTGTAATATATACATGTAATATGGGTGTGTGTGTAAGTGCATGTATAATATACGTATATGCATCTAAACACCCATATTACATGTGTTATATTACATAAATATGTTTATATACATGTAATATGGGTGAATTTCATGTGCATATACGTATATATATATATGCGTGTGTGTGTGTGTATTATATATATATATATATATATATATATATATAATATAATATAAATAAAAATAAATAATTATTTCCTCTATCTTGTTTTCATTTTTAAGAATTATTTTCCTTATAGATGTTTATTATTGCCTGGACCCATTTTCGTCGTCAACGATTTTTTTATGGTGGTCGGGATAGCCTAGTGGCTAGAGCACGGACTACTATACGGAAAGTACCGAGTTGAATACGATCGGTGACGCAAAAATCATTATCAGAAAAAGAAAATTATAAATAATCCTAATATTATCGCGTGGAAGGCAATGGGAAACCACCACGCACAACACAACATTATATGCTAGTAATAAAGTAATAATGGTACACTACAAAAACACGGGGGACTATGCATTGTGTCGTGATAACAAAGCGATTACAATCGTTGTGTGTGTGTGTGTGTGTGTGTGTGTATCTATCTACGCTAATGCCATATTATGATTGCCTTGTACGCTACTTACACCGTATAATAAAATATGTGTAGGTAAGTAGTCGCCTACTTCCGATATGAAGACGGCACCTTCACAACGACCTTCTACTACCATCTATTCATGAAACTTACGCTGAACAGTACAAGAGATTTTTCGAGAAACTACAAAATAGTGCAAAACCAAACATAAATAGAATGTATACGATCATATTGCCGGACAATCCTCAGAGACGATTGAAAAGAAGAAAATGACGTCGTGCCGCACTTCCTACTACTCGAATATGACAAATCTGCGTCAACGTAATTTAATTTTATCCTCAAGCTAGTCGACTCGCCGGAATTGTTAGTCTAATACACACAGTTTACGTTTGTTTTACCACAACCGGTACGTAACCTATTCAATGTTCTGCATCGAAGCGAATTTAATTGATCTTTTTGGCCGTACTTTTTCCTTCGGTGACACACGACCAGCATCAGAATTCTTCCATCCATTGTACCGTGTCAGATAAAGCGACGCGCTATTATGCACGAAAGATTTTCGAGATTTCAACGTTTCGTGTGGTAATCTGTCCAAGCGTAGGGTGTCGGGAATCTGTAACAATTTCAGTTTTTTCAGTGTTGAAAATGACATTTCTTCTTATACATGGTGGTGGAGCAATACCGCGTGATAAATATAATAATTCAGTCTCTGTAGTTTTAAGACAGCCCGTTATAATCCGGCAAGTATACTATCTCCACTTTCCTAACATGCGTTGATCTAGCCCCAGATAAACATCCATATTCCGCTGCTGAAACGACGGATGATATATATATATATATATATATATATAAGTACGTTTGTATCTCTGCCTATAAGCAACGAAAAATAGATAGTCCGATCTCTTCGATAAATCTGCAAGCGGTGTATTATCCTGAGCGGACTCTTAATTGTTTCCTTTCTGTTTTCCGCAGTAAAAGTACAACATGCAGAAACGGTATAAGTCGACACGCGATTTTCCACTCGTTAAAATGTTATTTACTTTTTGTTATATACGCATATACGTCTAATTTTAACCGAACTTGGCCAATTTAACTTTTAACAATGGAAAATTATTACGACGGGTAGACTCGTTCTGTTTCCAAGTAACGAAGCGGCTTAATTTTACAGTTAACCGACCTCGTTAATGAGAAAAACGCACTTTGTTGATATACTTACGACTCTAGACCGGAATTTGGCTAAATCTCATCCGAGAACGGTTAAACCGCATACTCCGTTACGTACAAACTTTCGCTATATCGAAATAAAACGGGAAAATATCAGACGATACTCGAACGAACGATGTAAAAACTAAACCGCGTTTTTTATTTTATAAAAAATATTTAACGATAAATAAACCGCAAAATCGCTTACCGCAGATAAATACGACCGTGGGGCTTCGGCATTTCTGTTTAATATTAAAAGAGAGACTAAAGGTACCACCGCGTTAACCTTCGTAAGAATAAATACCCCTCGAAAGGGGGAAAAAAATACCGAACAGGGAAAAATTACGAAATGAAACGAAATAATCAACGAACATTTGCCGAAAGCTCGACAATGCGGAAAAAGAGCTTTTGATAACCCTCTATGAAATCGTCAATTGTACGGAACATATTTTCCCCATTTATAATAAAGTCCAGAGTTCTGGTTTCATTTATATTTATATATATATATATAGAGTAAACATAATCATAATCAGGATTGTGATGATAATGATGATAATAATAATGATAATAAAGGTCGTTAAAAACGAGATAAAACTTTATGAATTCAATTAAATCAGGAGATGTAAGATATATATATATATATCTTATAAACAGACACAACTAAATCCGAGGATATAACGTGTGTCATACAACTATGTATGTTTTTTTTTGTTTTCTATATTTAGCTCAGGCTAGCTTATGCTTCGGGCAAACGAACAAAAAATAAACTAAGGTGATAAAATAACGGATTTAACCCTATCTTATGGACCTATATATTATATATATATATATATATATATGTGTGTGTGTGTGTGTGTGTATGTGTACGTATCCACATGTATATATAAATAACCCACAAAAAATTTAAAATAGTTAGAGATAAAATATTAATATAGATGGATGTTAATAACGGGGTAACTTGAGAAAAAATAATTACACGCAGACCCGTAATGGGAAAATATAATATTTTTGAAGAATATTAAAAAAATGATTTAAAAAAAACACCCTACTTTATTCCATCATCAACATAGTACAATGTCCGTTACCGAACGCCCGCTAATATTTTTCAAATTCTTTGGCTATCTGATGTATTCCGGAACAGTTCAACTCTATTTGCGTTGTATGCTAATCTTTGCACCCATGTCTTCCGTGTGGCCTGTTCCTCGCGATTCTGCCTTGTATAAGAATATCATCATCATCATAAAGGTAGCGTCTGCTGTTCAGGAGGTTGCACATCGCGAACGCTATATACGTCGGCATTTGGCTGATTCAATTAATTCGACGAAATCGTTTATACCTGTATTTGCTTTCTTCCTCTAAGCGGCTTTCCTTGAATTTTACCCATGAATAGGTAGTGTATTATACTATATCGTTTCGAGTTACGCATTATATGTCTCCAGAATATTTCAGTACCACTATAATTCGACCGAGGGTTTTTTTTCTTTTCATCTATAACAAGTTGAACCTTTGTGGTCAATACTTTAAACGATAATATTGCACCTTAAAATAAAAACTAAGAAACAATACTTTATAGTCACAGCTTAATAGATGATGTAGAGAATATGAACGGCGAAAGATATCAGTTTATTAAAACACATTTGTCCGATATTATTATAAATTGAGGACAATTAAAAAGAAGGGAGTTTACATCTTCCAGGGAATTTATTGGAAACATGTCTGATTATCTCCACTTAAAAAATTTATCTTAATCCTATAAGGAAATTACCCGTAATTATAATAATAAATCCGCGAAGCTGATAATGAGGGATTGATATTGGGATGCGAGCATACAGTGGAAATACTGTAAGATGCGTCTGAACAATAGTAAAATATTTTTTTTTTTTTTTTTTTGAGGATTTCAAATATTCATACCGAGAATTGTGATTAACAGAATTTTGGAGCATATATCTGACGACGGAGTAAATGGTAGTGGAATAATGCCTGACGAGGAAACCTGTTTAACATGTGTCGTTTCATTAAGTTTAAATCCGGAGTGACTAAGAATCCAACAATTATTTTAAAGCACCGCCTAGTCGTATAATTTTTAGACATTTGTCTGATATAACAAATATCAAGAGGTGAGCTTCAAACCTAAATGGGCAGTTCTGTATAGCTAGGAGCGAACTAAGACTATCACTACACGCAACAACGTACTTGCCAGTACCACCCAGCGCATTAAGGAAATGATGATTATTATTATTAAGTAGATAATGACAAGCTTCGTCAATAGAACTCGGCTGTGAAAACGGAAGAGTTCGAAATTTTTGGACTGTTAGTCAATGATAAAAGCAACATCAACCGAACCAGAATTTGTATCGGTGAAGATTTTTGAAAATTTTTCGATAATTAGGAAATGTTATACGAAGTTTATTGTTTAAACCATGTATCCCGCCGAGAAATAGTAATCTATCTATATTGATAATTAGAGAATAGACATGCGTTGACATGAAAATTTAATCGATTATTACTATACGGTCATGAAAAATATTAAAGCTAGTTGTAATAGTGAGATATCATTTTCGGTAATAGCGGCACTTTAGAAGGAACAAATCTTCAGCGATTATTGATATAATGAGACTCTATTCAAGCAGAAACTAAAATCGCTCCCTTATATCTCGGAAAAAAATATGTTTGCCGACGGATTTCTATTAATTTCAATCTTCTTATCTTTTCTTCTTAGACCTACAAATAATCACACGGCTAAAAATAATAAAATCCAGTTTGAGCTCGGTTTTAACGTATATTAAATTACACTTTTGATTTACATCTACTTATAAAATAATGAAAATCGGTATATTATAGAGTAATGATTTTACGAGTTAATAAAACAAAATTAATCTTTGTTTTTATTTTGTTTTTATTTTGTTTTAAGGATTAATTAATATTCATATTTATCTTGTATATGTATGTGTTAATGCAAAAGAAATAAAATAAAACGACATGGAAATAAATAAAATATTTTATAATAACGTATTTGACAAATAAAAATAAATTTTAAATACTGTAGTAATGTAATTATATATATATATATATATATATATATATATATATATATATATATATATATATATATATATATATATAAATAAGCCGTCGGGATGCTAGAACAGGGACTTCTATACGGTAGATACCGAGTTCGAATACGATCGGCGACGCGAAAATTATCATCAGAAGAGAAATATATAAATATTCCTAATATTAATTATTATCCCGTGAAAGGCAGTGGTAATCCACCACGTACAAACCATATGCGCGGTAATATGGTATATTAAAAAAACACGCGCGGCTCCATTATTACAATCAGTTCTCCCGTTTTTAACCTTTTAGCGATATATGACGTACGAATAATATATAGTAATAATTACTCATTACGGAAGGAAACGAGCAATTTAATGAGTCCAAAAAAATCCAGTTAATCGCATTAGGAAATGTGATGATAACTGAGCTCGTAGCGATAAAGAAGTTTACTCCAAATCGTGTAATTGACATTTTACCAGATGTTAGTCAGGCCTTTCATAGGGTATATGACAGCTTTTTATACAACATCGAAAAAATGTTTCCAAACTACGATTACGAGTTGTTTACATCATATTTAGATGAAAAATATTACCAAATGAAATACACGTGTATAAAGACAGATGCTGCCTGGGGGGAAGTGTCTTGGGGTCGTTACCGCATCCTATTTTTCACAGCTAATTTACCCGTCGAATACCTTAATAGCAATCTTTGCTGGATTTTTTTTTTGTGTGTTTGAAAGTTCAAACAATAACAAATAATAATTTGCAAAAATCGATGAATAAAATTGTGACGCAACGCATAACGAATTATTGCGTCTATTCGCGATAGTTGGAGAATATATTTCGGATTCGAATACTCGACGATAACTTCAACACGAGTGCGTAGATATTTTTAATATATTAACTGGCGTAAATTTACAATACGTCGGACGAAAACAGCGCTTAGTTTACACGGTAAGACAACTTTCGAGGTGTTGTTCACAGTATTGAAAATATATTTAGGATTAAAGATGATTCGGATGTAAATTTCTTTTCCAGTCAGGCGCTGTCTTCGAAGAAACCATCTGACTCTCGTCCGTATTGTAGTCGCGACAGTGATACCCGCGATGGAGCGTGTTCTTTTTGAATATTCGCAAAATAAATCAATTCGGTAGTAAATTAATAATTGTATAGGATTAAATTTTCGGATAACGTTATTGCTAAGCGTACGCTGCGATTAGAGACTTTTGTTTATAAACGATTCACAAATAAATAAACGGTGCCCGTTGTATTAGAGATTTTGCAATTTTATAATATATATTAGAAAACCTACGTAATTTTTCAATCGTTGACTTTTTTTACACTCTCGTTGCTGTTATCTAAAAGAAAAAAATTCAACCGATATGCTGCTACTGCGGACGGGAGCCTCTAACAGTCAAACACATGTTATCAAAGTGTATAGACCACTAACACAATCCTGATGGCAATATTTCAATTCACACGGCACTCTCTGATAATCTAATGGAACTTGAAAAAACTATTTAGTTTTTAAAAGTAACAAATATATATTCGTTAATTTAATTAAAATAAATTCGGTGCCTCTAACACCTAAGTTGTGGTACACCACGGCACCTAAAAAAAAAAAAAAAAAAGAAATAAAAAAATTAAAAATTAAATTATCGGCTTAATCGATTGTTAAATTCGCGTTAGTTCAATTTTAAATATTAAGATATTAAGAGTCACCGCGCAAATGGTACCTAAACGTGGCTTTTCCTGTAACAAAAAAAGAAAATTAAATAATTGTAATGTCATAATTAAGTTAATAATATGGAAATAAAGAATCTCCATTAGCGATTTACAACGAGGAAACAGCAACAAGAAAAACGTTTAATGAGCTATTATTAATTCCATTCCTAATTTCGAGGAGACGATTTTTTCCTTCATTTCGATCTTATTTTCACGCGACGTAGGTGTCGCTTGTAAACTACCACACCCTATTCCCAATAATGGAAGATATCAACAACGTAGCTGGAATGAAATACGTCCCATTTAAAAGGATACGTACATACATATGTATAAATCGTCGTAGAAGTTACACCCGTATTCTCGTGTTAGACATATTAACGCGAATAGTAATAATAATAATAATAATAATAATAATAATAATAATAATAATAATAATAATGGGGTTTAAGGAACCGCGCGATGTATAATGAGAAACTCCCGTTTCCTGTTGAGGTTTTGTTTGACGTAGCATAAAATTAGAAAAGCTCTCAAAGTAAAACAAACGCAACTTTCACGCACACGCACATATAAAACGCGTAAGTGTTACATAAACGTTATAGGTACACGCGAATAAGTAGTTTACACATTTACGCACTCGTTACCTATATAGGTTACCTTACCTATATAGGAGACATTGTAATCATTTGAAATGTCTGTTCCGTTTTTTAGAGCAACATCAAAAACGCCCGATATCCCGTACGTGTTCGCTGGTATAATTACGTTTTCGCTTATGCGAGCAATTATTTCACAGCCAGCCGTAATATCCTCGGGCTATTGTCGAATTTTTATCCAGATTTAACGCTTTTCCTTCTTTTTAAGTTTATCTTTTGAACGCAACAGCGGTCACGAACGAGATACGCGGATATTGTCTTTCGTTTTGTACACGTTCGAAATTTAAAGAAAATTTATATCGACGTATATGCGAACTTATATATATATATATTTTTTTTTCCTTAAGGATAAATATAGTAGAGAACGAATTAAGAGCAAAATACGGTTTTAGAACATAAAAAGGAACAACGGAATCTAGGATTACTTGAAAACCGGTTAGAAGTAGACCAACTTTAGTATAGGAATGCTAGATAAAAAGCGTCGGATAAATTCGACCGGACTATTCTAGATGAAACTTTGACAAGAATAAACATCGATCTTAAGGATAGAATAATAAAAGACTGATATAAGAAAAAACCGAGAAATTGAAGCGAGAGCAAGACGAGGTTTTAGCTTATCATCGCTGCTCTTTAATATACATATAGAACGGGCGTTCGAAGAATGGGAAGAAATCTGTAATAAAGAGAAATTAAGATAGGAGCGATGAAGATTAAATCGTTCAGATTTGCAGATGACATAATCTGCAGAAAGTGAAAAAACCCTGTCGTCGAATGCGCTAATAAAACTCGATTCTAAAACGTGACGATAAATAAGAAAATTGCGGCAATGAAATGCGATAAAATGGAAAATAATAAAACGATAAATATTAAAAAAAACGACAAACTACGACATAAATGTACAAATATAACAGAAGATGGGAGAAGTTATTAAGAAATAATCGCATGGCGAAAACCGCGTTTATGAAAAATTGTTAAATATTTAAAAATTTAAATGCAGAAATACGGATAATAAAAGTTCGATAAACAAATGCGGATAAAAACAATTAGAAGCGTTCGAAATAATGGACAGACAAAATAAAGAATATAGACGCGCTTTAGACGATTAACGAAAAACGTCGCTTAATGAAACGTATAAACGAAAGAAGATGCAGCTGGATAGGACATGTTTTAAGAAATAACGGATATTTAACAGCAATAATAGAAGAACGAGTAAATGGAAGAAGATCGCGGGGAAGACCGAGAGCCGAAAATAAATCACCCGAATAATGGAAGATGCAAAATACCAGAAATTGAAAAGATGAAAACCAGAAACTTTTTCAAGTAAATACGCGACTTACAACGGTATAATAAATTTTCTATAAATTGGCCACTACGACAACAGGAATTCAATAATATATGATAAATCGGACTGCGTAGTACAATAAATTGGCGCGAATGAGAATTGCGTAAGTGAACGCCGTCGGTGGAGTAATAAAAAAAGTTAATTACATTAGTTAAAATATACAAAATCCGTAATGACGATTTAGAATTCTGTTATCACGACCTGAATCTCGCTAATGGAAAACTTTCAATGATAAAAATACCTCCGGCCAATTTAGTTCTAAAAATTTATCGGTTAATAAGTACCAAGCTCACTCGGAAGGTGAAGAAGGCGAGAAAGGGAATAATAAGCCAATACCTTCACCAGATAATGTCATTTCGTCGAGCGGTCTTCTGTCTTTGACGAGGATAGAGCGAGGCGACTAACTAATTTCGGTTTTAATTTTGTATAGAAGAATTATATTCGTCTTTATGAAAATTTTAATGTTGTAATCTGCGTTAAAATAAAATTTCATTATATCATCATTATATCATCGTTATATCATAGAGACAGATTATATTGACTACATCTGCTAATAGCAGTTTTATTCTAGCGCTTGTTATATATTTAATTATACGAATAAGACCGTAATTAATTTTTTTTCTCGTCGACTTACACCTAGCTAAATCTAGTAAGTTTTGTAATTAATATGCATATCAGGAGTAGCATTCCATCCAATGACGAATGCTAAAAACTTAACTGTATATATTAATAAGCTTAAGTTTATATTCTATCCAATCGACCAGATTTAAGCGACTTATCCGTTAGGGAGATCGCCATGTGATTAGTATATGTTATACTGATATAGTTGAACAAATATAACTGATTGTTAATGATTTAATCGTTATACTTAAATTCGATTATTATTTAATGTTCATCGTAAATTATATCTTGTGGAATCAAGATGAGTGATGACATCATCATTATTCGTTGGCTCGGTCCGAGCATCGTGAAATGATGAGTTCCAATTCCTTTCAAACTTGTTCGCCATATGTCCCTATTTTCCGCGAGTCTTATAACTTGCTGATGAGGCCGCAGTTAATTGTTTTATCATATCTATGTACCTGGTTTCTGTCCTTCCGCGTATCTTTTTGCCTGCCCTTCGAGAATTAATTTTTCTATTCCGTTCCGACGTACCACGTGTACGAAATACCTCATTATGCGCTGTATTACTATATCCCCTATAGATCCGATCCTATATCATTCAAAACAGAGAGGTTGGCTCGTTTTTCTGTCCACGAGATTCGCAACATTCGTCGCCAGCAGAACATCTCAAAAGCATCAATGCGCCGAATATCAGCTGCTTTTAGTGTCCAGCATTCCGCAGCATATAGACTAGAGTATTCATTAAGCGAATTTCCGTACTCATTGAGATGTCGTGACTTTTCCATATATTTTTTGTAGTTGTCCCAGTTCCAATTTAGCTGTTGATATTCGATGTTTAATTTCATCGCTAGATACACCGTGTTCAGTAATTAGTGATCCCAAATATACAAATTTATCAACTACTTGTATCGTATGCATTTTTTTTGTGTACCGACTGCAGTTATTCTTGTCGATAATCATTATTTTAGTTTTTTCTCGGTTTATTTTCAATTCAGCTTGTTTATCTCAAGCTTATGTAAAAGGGTGAAAAGTTTTTCTTTTGATGAGGCGATTATTGTTATATCATCAGCATACCGTTAATTATTAATAATTTTTCCGCCTATTTTCATACCACCATTTATCGAGTACTTTCCTAAGTATCCATTCATTGTAAATGTTAAATAAAATGGGGCTCAGAATACATCCTTGACGAACACCTTTTTCAGCTTTAAATGCGTCAGTTAATTTATTATTGATATTTACTTTTCCAATGTTATTGTGTCGTACAGCGCTTTAATTAATGTTATTAAATGTCGCGGTACGCCCATTTGTTCTAATATCTGCCATAATGTACTCCATTGTACACAGTCGAATGCTTTCGTGTAAAGCCAATATACGCTGAAATATTAAATTCGCGACTTTTCTCTATTATCTGTCGCATATTCAAAATTTGTTCTCGCGTACCTTTTCCTGGAAACCGAGCAATAAAATAATGTTTTGCAGGACACAGGGAGGAATGTTCTTTTACTTGCAAAGGCATCATTGAAAGAAAATCGCCTGTCGGACGAAGAAGAACGTAAATGATAACGACAGGATTCGAGAAACGACGAGTGTATGATTTTTTAATGCTTACCTTTACATCTAGCTGATAGTATTTGGTCAGTTTTTTAATTGATTGCATAGTATTGTAACAATCGAATAATTCATGGTAAAACCCAACTGTATATATTAATACGCTCAATATTAAGTCCAGAGGTTTCGTTCTATCCAGTCGACGGTATTCAAGCGAGTTATCCATTAGGGAGATCGCCATGTGATTATTTTTCCAGACGGTTGACATATTTTTTGCCAACGATCGCGATTTCCTCTTTTTATAGATTTCACCTTAAGTTCGTCGTGGACTGTAAGATTTTTAGCAATATTTCGGAGGTTTTAGCACCACTCGCCGCAGTATAACAATATTGTTTTTTTTTTGGCAACCCCATAATTGACAAAAACCGTATAGCCAAATTGGTTTCAAGATCTGGTTCTATAATAACAGCTTGTTTTCGATTGATAATTCTGATCTTTTTCCTATCAGCCACAAAACATTCGCTTCCAATTAATATTGAGTTCATTTATGTGTATTCCATGTTAGCCGTTGATCTAAGTTTATTCCAATAATGTATATTTTACTTCTTATTTTTTATGAATATGTCAATGGGCCTCGTTAAAAAAGTTCTTCTGTTGGTGAATTTTGTCCTCATTAATATTAATTTCAACGTTTTAAAACTTCTTCAACTGCTGTTTGTGGGTTTTGTGTATGCGTCTACGGAGGAACATTTTTCATACAACTTGAAAAGCATATGTGACATAGGGCCCTACGAGGTCTGTTGAAATTTAAAAATAATTGAATAATAATCGAAAAAAAAAAAAAAGTCTTATAAAATTTATAATTATTTATTTTTTTTTTTAATGATTTTAATGCTGTTCTTAAATATTTTATGTTGTTTCCTTTTTTTAGCTTTATTGACGGCCAGTTTACGGGTGCATAAACAATCCAGCTGTATAGACAAAGATATCTCATTACGATGTCCAACCGGTACAAACGTTGTTATCGAATCGGCTCACTACTCAACTACCGTACTAAAGAGAAATGACGAGTCGTGTAACAAATATTCCAGTTCCCGTCAAATATCTTTCGAAACTGCAGTTTCGCTTTCATCATCTTCGTCGACTATCGCTAGATGTCAGTGGTCAAATGACATCCAAGTGAGTATTAATAGATAATTCATTTTTATTCATTATAATTAAAAGTTTCACTTCTTTTCGATGCTTAAAATTGCTATTTTACTGTTTAAAGAAAAAAAAAAAAAAACGTTAAAAACGAACAATATCAACATACTGTCATCTATCGCTGATATAAACCAGTTATAATAAAAAGCAACTCCACCTTCGAGTTGATGCGCTGATTGAGTACTCCATTAAAATTACATCACCAAATTTAAAGATGAAATTTCCACTAAATTTAGTAACAAGAAAACCAACCTCATCCTGAAATTAGTCATCACTGATATCCCTTAATGATTGCTCGTACATTGATATAAAATACCTACATATAAATACTAAAAAGTCTTTATACGCTGAGAGAAATGAAGACAATTAGTATTGGCTGTACCAGGTGTAACATTTGCGCAATACCGAAGTCAAGTAGTGTTTCAATTGTCGGCGGAGTGTTGCACTCAAAACTGCCGATTTCAATACAACAGTGAGTTTGCTAAACATCTGCATAAGGTTAGTATTAAAGTTAAGAATACTTACGAAGTAATATTAATTCATACCATTACCTTAGTAGTCATATTACGGGATTTAAGATTACTAATAGCAATCTTTCAGCTATGTACATATTCACTAACGTTATCTATCTAGAAATAATCATCGAATATACTCGTAATATATTTATTGTGTAAATGTTTACATTCCAAAACAAACTAGTTGAGTTATTGATAAGGGCTCACCTTTTAAAATTATTTTCTTCTAACTAGAGTTTTGGCCTGAAAATTAATAATTTTATCGATCTTCTAGTTCAAATCTAATAGTCCTCAATGAAAAAATATACCAACGTTGAAAAATGCAAGCGGCGAAAAGATCATTGACCGTGTAATACTCCCTAATAAAGTATCTCAACCATGTTACTGACCTGAGAGTGTGTGATTAAATTTCAACTTTAATTTCAATTTAGCTCTTCCAATATGAAAAATTACAAAAGTGTTCGATTATTGATGATCATGAATCGAAAGTACTGAAAATCGAATAAATCAAAACAGATCGAGAGAAAATATATACAAATAGATTAGAGAAAGTATTTCGCGCAGGTATATTGAATAGTTTGAATAAAGTTAAAACTGTGAACACTCCAGTATCAGAATACTCCTTTGAAATATAATAAAATGGAGAAATAATTTTAACAAAATAATGAGGAAAACAGCTGAAAGGTGCAGACCATTCCTTACGACTTTTAGCTACAAAGTAATCATATAGATAATGATGCATCCAATAAATGGATTCAGCGGATTAGTAAGATGTATTCCAAAACGGTAGGGTGGTTCGTATATGCAATTTAAAAACAATCGATAAAAATGAAGAACCATGCGAAGTAAATATAAAAGGACGAGACCGTTCGTGATTAGATGTCGGTCGGGAACAAGAAACTATTGAACATATTAATAACGAATGTAAAATCCTCAGCGGATTATACCTCCACGCATGATAATGTATGAAAAGGATTACAAGCGAAAAAAGTAAATCCAAAACCAGGACAAATTAAAATAGTATAAATACCGAATACTGTCCTTTAGAATGGTAAAGTGAGCAGGTAAATAACCACAGCCGAGAGAACATTTAATAAGTAACCGGAGGATAAACAGTTGATGTTGACAATAATTTATCGAAGACGTATAGGACAAACAAATATATTTCAACATGAAGGTAATGAAAAATAATTTTAAATGACGTAGAAATAATACAGAATTATCTTATCCGAACGAGAACAAAACCAAACCTATCGAGCAGAAAACGTAAGGAACTAAATTTGATATTTTAGCTACACACGAAATTTTAAATGCGGCAACAAAATAAAATTTTGAAAATCGAGATGTAGTTTTGGATAAATTTATCCGTATAGAAGTGCTCTAATAATAATCGTATATTAACTATAATAATAATCATTAATTATATATATGTTATGAAGTTTTTATTTAATAGAAAATGAAACAATAAAGTGAAAATAACTAATGTAAACCGATTTTCAAGTTAAAAGAAAAATAATTAATAACGCAAAAATATATAAATAAGAAAAATATGTGAAAAAAATATCCTTAACGTAAAAAAGCAACTGACATTTTAGTTCAAGACTGATGTGTTCGTTAACAATATATTGTAACCTACAATTATGTACATTAAATGCTAACAACTGAATTCGTAATATGTTCTTTAAAACTAATTCATCATCAAATGTTATTAACGTGTGTAATAGATTATTTTTATTTGTTAATTTTATTATTTCTAGTTTTTCGAATATATATTTTTTTTTTCATTTTTCTTTCTATGTGTAAAATATTGCAGTTTCGGTTAATATTAATTTTATATTTAAATTCTTTACAATATACATAATGATTTATCGCATTGTTTTTATACGAATTTAAATGTTCACTATATCTAAGTTTAAATTGTTTACCTATTTCCCCTGTATATATTTTTCGATAATTAATACAATTTAATTTATAAACACTTGAACTTTTTAATATATTTCTATCTTCTACTGCGTTATTGTTAATAGATGTTAATCGATGTTTATTATTACGCCACCTAGATGTTTTACTTTTTAAATATTTTGAATATTCTATAAGAGTAACTTCCTACATAATTAATTGACCATCCTAGATAATTGTTTTTTCTTCTTTAATTTTAGAACTATATATCAGTTGCCATTTATTTTATAATGTTATATTTTTTTTTTGTTTTAAAATTGCTTTGGCTCTATCAAAATAACATCTTGAATATAAAAAACTATATTGGACGATTGGTAGGCGTTCTCCACTATCATTTTACAATAAAATATTAAAAACAAATTTTGAAACCCATCTGAACCTACGATATACAGTTACGCACTAAATAAAATAATCGAAATATTATAGAAGGTTTCTAAATCGAAGTTTTAAGAAATATTTATACACAAGATCGAGTACCTCTCGATTAAGTAATTAACAATTTTTCAAAACGTCAATACTTAAAAATCGTGTAAATACCGAAGCGCATCAGCCCCCCTAAATACGGCGGATTTGGAACGTTAGCTCGAAAGAACAAAACCGCGTGAAGTAATATTGGATTAATTTCGATATATATATAGTTTTAAGAGGTATATAATTTATTACTTTTAGTTAATATGTAAAAATCAAAATTCCATTGGGTATATTTCGGTATTAATATTATTATTTATTATTTGTTAAAATTAACAGACTAGATTACGAGAAAAATAAAATAAATAGCCAATTTATACAGTTTTAGGTTAAATGAAGTTATTAGCTATTATTGCGTCTATTTATGTAGGTTTTCTATAAGTGTAAAAGTACGTATCCGCATTAGGAAGCTTTTATATAGGTTGCTCCATGAATTGGATTCGTACGTATGTTACGACGACCTTCAAAATTCGAATATGTATTCTATTTTACATTCGTCGAATGTAATAGTAAATGATTCTTTTGCGTTTTAATTGAGTATTTAATTACAAAAGTGTATTAAATTTATATTTTAACGTTATATTCACAATATTTACACGCACACGTACATACATACATATATATTATATTAATATATATATATAAACAATAATAAATGATTCTCCATATTTTGAAACTTGGTGTAGAGAATTTAGAATTGGACTTAGGACATGTATAAAATTTACTTCGTTATTTTCCACCCTTATAATATCACATATCTATAATATATGTGCGTATATGTTTGTATATATATTTATGCGGGTATGTGTATTAAGAAGGAAAGTAGGATCATAGATAGAGTGGAAAATGTCGTTCGGCCTACCTTTGTTAAATGCCTACAGTCTCGCATGGGACTAGAAATAATTAACGGTATTAATAAGCCACGTTGTGCATTTGCATATGCTGAACTTAACAGAAAATATCGTCGAGAACCCCCCCTAACGATTGTGGTGGTGTACACGCCAAGGTAAACACATTCGACTAATATACACCATATTCTACCCCTCTTCTTCTTTTATGTACATTATATATGTGTTCATATATATATATATATATATATATATATATATATATATATATATATATATAATGGCTTATAATTTTCAAGCAAGAAGATAAACAATAACCGAGTGAAATAATTTATGTTAAGCCATCACCGACACCGTACACAAACAGCATCTAGCCTTCAGATTTTTCTTTCGTTCGTCGACTTGGCAACTTTCGGTAACTCATAAATTGCGAGAATAATAAGTTTTAATATTATATTTATTATTATTACGATTATTAGTATTATTATTATTATTATTAAGACGTTCATTAACTAGAAATCCATTTGATTTGTCAGCTGACGATTCTTGAAATAATGGGAAAATACAATTTGAGTTTTCGCTGAATTTAATTTCAATCGATTCATTTGTAATACTTATCGAGTTGTTCTATTTCGACGTTTAAACCTTTTTAACTTCCTCAAAAGTTTTAGTTTTGTTACTATTAGAACGAGGCCGTCAGTCTACAGGTAATGTCTAATATACCGGATTGACGGTTTGCATAAATATTGAACAGAGTAGTAACAAACACGCGAGCTTCGAAATAGTCTGCTTTTCCCAAAAGCCTAAAATAACGGCGACGTTCTACCGTCATTATAGGTGATCTTTCTATGGTAGACATCAATTCCTCGTATATTTCAGGATATACTGAAATAAATTTCGTTTTATTCCTTTTTTTTTCATTTATCAGATTTCCTAACCCCCCTCCACACACATACAAGGTAACGCTTCGTACGTACAATTTTACTAGTGTTTTCTTTCGATTCATGTCCATTCTGTATGTTTAGGCTCGATGAAGCGTTATAGATTAGAAAGAAGTTGATCGGTTTACTAATCTTTTTGAAAGTTCTTTTTAAAATACTTACGAATTATAAGTTCCACAAACTGAAATAATAAACACGTAAAAATAAAAACGGACAAAAAATAAAAGGAATTAATATCGTCAGGATCTTTGTAAAATTAAATATAAACTTAACGAGAACGATCGTTCAAAATAATAATCCTCAATCTGCCTTATCGTGAAAAAAAATATTATTCCACTGCCAAAACCACTCCTCGCCCTTAGCTGGAAAAATCCTCCACCGGAATTGTTCGAGAGTGAAACAGACGAAAAAGACAAATTATATAAACTACTCCGAAGACACGGATATACTGTCGCATCCTCAGCTAGCCGGCAACTGCGATCGTCGTTTATTTTCGAATCTTTTTTCATTTTTCGAAAACGAATCGAAAAAAAAAATTAAATAAAACAGAAAATACGGTCGAGTATTAAAAGAAACGCTGACGATTAAAATCCGTTTCCGAGAAATGTTCTTCAGAGGAAAACGGAAAAATAATTTCATTTCGTCTCCCGAACGCAAGAAATCATAAAAATATAACGAACAACCTTTCCCGACCAGAAATTTCATTACCGGATTGCGCCGGGCATTGTTAGAGAAAAAACGAATTTTGTAAATACCGTGAAGAATAGTTTACGAGCGAAGGAAAAGCGTTTCAAATATGCAAAATATATGTGGCTAGAGAAAAAAAAACTTAAAACAAACTACGATCCATCGAGCGAAAAATAACACCTTGGAGAAGATCCACATACAACATCGGAGAATAGATGACGTACAGTTATCAGCAGACTCCGATTGGGTCATAGACATGTGTATCTTCTTCCTAATCGATTAGAATTAACGTTATATGCGCTATCTATCTTTATATATAATATCAAAGATCATACTTCATCTTCCTTATAGCTACTCCTTGATGATAACATTTCTATACGCTGTCCGGACTCATACTGTTTCTGCAATATACCGGACTATATGAATTAATTTAACGCTTACATTGATCGTAGCGACTATAACGAGTTTAAAAGTAAAGTGGCGAGCATGCGTTAAAATTTCACAACACTCTCTAAATGATTAATGGGACAAAAAATAATATTATTACATAAATCGTCCGTTCGATAACTCAATTTAATAGCATCGTGACGTTTACGGTAGCTTCTTCTTCTTGTAGTAGCATCTTCTAGGAGTTAGCCTACATCATGACGGACATCCTCTAGTTCTAGCGTCATTTATTATGCGTGTCACTTTCTTCTTTTCTCCAAAGCCGCTTTCTAATCTCAATCCTTCCTCTTCGGGCCTTTCTTTATATTTTTCTTCCTATAACGCAAGTATAAAGACACCACATTCTCTGATTTTCTGTTCAATATACTTACATTTCCGATGTATTACTGCACCAGCATCGGTTTTTCCAGCCCACTTTTCTCCAACACATATCTATTAGTCTTCCTTCGATTATCTCTCTACGCATCTACTCCTTCCCCAGCTGTTATATATTGCTCGGACTGAACTTAGTCGAGTTAGCGATGATGTCGTGGAGTCTATTCGTCGTTTTGGTAGCATGTTTCCGGTTTATTTATGTCAAATTAGTATAAGTTTCACGAGGTCGCGCACAGGATTTCCGAGTAGTACGATCAAAGTACTTCAACACTCTCTACTAGATCCACGTGATAGAAGTTTTTTAATTTCCAGTATATATATATATATATATATATATATATATATATATATATATATATATACATATATATACATATATATATATATATATATATACATATATATACATATATATATATATATATATAGTAGTTACATGTGTACCGGATACACGCTCACCACGATAACCGTATTTTAATGTATTCTTTTGGTCTTTAATCGGAGCTATCAGCTTCATTTACTTGAATCACTAGTAAAAGAACTAGCGTTAAATCTATGTTCTAAGTGTTATATTTTTTCAATGATGCGTGTACAATCTTACGTTTGCGCTTAATCATATTATAGGTCATTTTTTTAGTTCTAACTTATTGCTACTACCGAATGTAGAACGAAGTTTTACACACTGTCCATTCGATCTTCAACATATTCACCCATTTACACACACACATATTTTCCTCATATAATGCATAAATACGTTTTGAAACGTTTTACGAATAAAAAATGAATGTGTTCCAATAATAACTGAAATAATATTAACACACGATATAAATTATTATATAGAAATACCTTAATTATCTTTATAAATTGTTATATAAATCGCGCAAACCAAATTTATCGTCTAATTCCTCGCGTAAAAAGAAAAATTCATCTATCGCTATAGAGGAAATCGATAAAACAATCAAATGCAGAATAGACTCTTTAGGTTTAATTTTTTTTTTTTTTTCCGGGTGTGTAACTAATTGATATTTATATCGATGTCTAACTTATAGGTGAACTCGAAGACGGAAACTTTCTATTACAAAATTAAAATAAACATGGTGGAAACTATAGCGCCGTATTACTCAGCGAAAATGGGGAATTCATCGCTTTTACCAATAGGGAAGAAAAAGGTCAAATTTTTCATAACATTTTTATTCTTCGACTGGCTCCGAAAAATTCTTCACCATTTCCCTTCGTATGATATAAATTTATGCCAACCATATATCAGACATATAAATTACGTTTAATAACAACCGCTTCATAAGCTAAAAACGTTCCTTTTCTTTTATAATATTTTTACTTTCAAATTGAACTCTTAATAATGCCATTACTATCGGTGCTACCACAATTCATAATTTATAAGTATACGAGATTCAGGATATATCATAAGACATTAAGTCCGGCTTATGAATTGACTAGTTGCTGTCAAATAGTATCGACAAACTACTTTTTAAGTATTCCCAGAATTTACACGCTTCGCTTCGTGAAAAGTTTGAGTGGTTCGTAATAAAAATTTGCGATACTGCAGAAGACTACACAGGCTTGATAATAAACATGATCGATCGTATTGTAGTTCAACGGAATGGATATCAAAGAATATTATTAAGTTGACACGTGCGAAGATTACTTTATATAAATTAACCGAGCTGTTTCCGAAAGACTATAAAAGGCTTCTAGGAAAGCGAACGAAAATTTCTACACTCGTTTGTTAGACGAACACAAAATAGTCAAAAATATGATTGGTTCGTGGTAAATAGTGCCACGGGTGAAAAAAAAAACCGGCCAACTAAGGAAATTATCATCGACGATAATGAAATTATATAAACTGACAGGGACAGAAGACAGTGGGGGTCGGAAACGATCAAATCAATAGTCACGGGTAATGTATGGCATTTTTGTAAAGCACTAGACAACATCTCATCTCTATGTTTTCGAAACTTCGGACAAATCCAAATTTGACGCTCGATACAGTTGTCAACATGTCGCATGTACACCATCAGTAATTATGCCCAATTTAGCAAGATGTGAGGGGGAGAAATTATGCCCAGTACGCAGTCTAAATAAAGTTGAAAATTGGAATGAAGCGTTAATAGCGAACACTTTCAAACCGTATTTTAACAAATGCGTAAGTTCTCTATCAGTCATCGTTTTTCTTAGTTCTTCTTCTGTAACATCTCTGCGCAATTATTCAAATTCTTTCGCTTTTTACGACACGACGACAAATTCTATTTTGTTTGTCCGTGTTCGATAAAATTTCCTCGCGGTTTGATAAAATTTCGACTACGTTAATTAAGGACAGCATCGATTATTCCATCGAGTCCCTAAAATGTTTATTTTACGAATTTATTGAAGCGGCTGAATTTTCAGAAATTTTAAAATTATCAGGTATTATCACGATAATTCGTAAACGACAAGCTCTGGACATCTAGAATTATAGACTAGCCTGCATTCTTTCTACTATTTCCAAAATATTTGAGAACTGCGTAAAGAAAATTTTACCGAATTACTTAAACCGTATAAATTATTTTAGCTAAAATCAATTCTGTTTCTCACCGAGTAAAGGAACGGGTGATGCATTATTAATTCTTACATTACTGAAAATGGTGTTCAATGTATTACCGACTAATATTCGCAAAGAAATGAAGAAACATATTTATTTTTTCAAAACTCCGGTACAAACTGAAGATGTATGTGGCAAACCACCTGTTGATGTCATATTTACTATATTATTTTAAACATGTATTATTTTAATTTATTTCGATCGCGTATAATACTTTTATAAATTGCTATTGGCCACATTGTATTTGTATTCGGTTTTTCGGTTTGTTGTGAATGAGTTTTTCTTTTTTTCGTTTAAAAACATATTTGACCTAGCTCGTTGTTATGCGAAGTAGTAGTATTTTATTTTATATAAAATACATTTGCAATAAATATGGTTTTGTACATTATGTATATTTAAATATATATTTGTTCGAAAGTATAACCATAGTGTCGGGTTTTTTGTTTTAAACTAAATAATGATCATATTTAGTCGATCGTTATAGAAACATTACATTTTTGGTCCTCCGGGTCGGATATTTTCGTTGGTTTGTTGATTAAATTTAGTCGTTTAGTTGTTTATTAATGTTCATTGTTTTGTTAATTATAAATCGATAATGGAAGCAATAAAGAAGGAACGTAGAGTTGTTCGGTTAAATTTTAATCGTGCAAAAGAGCAGTTTTTGGCAGTAGCGATAAATATATGAATTCTGAAAATGTTAGTAAAATGGAATCTTTGATGAAATTAAGTTTGTTACCAACGTTCGATCGGTTCGTTGCTTTAAACATGGAATTATTAAAATCATCGGATCCCGATAATTCTAAACACCTAGAAGTGGAAACACAATTATTGAATGAAGAAAACGAATTAATGAAGTTACAACTTGTGATGGAAAATTACAGTCTGCTCGTTTGGAATTATCAGATGGAGAACAGCGAAAGTCAATTATCGGTCATGGTACAACCCATTTGCATTCTAATGGACAGGTAAAGCTGCAAAAAATTAATGTACCTAGATTCAACGGTGAGTTAACCCGATTTTACAATTTGAAAAATTTATTTAATAATTTGTCTGTATTTTATCTAATCGCGTTGAGCTTTAAACGTTATCGCGCAGCGACATATCGGTAAGTTCGTTCCGTATATAAACTAGAATTATATCGACGTATTTAATCTTACGTTGCGTTGAAAACTGTCTATATTCAACGCGTATATAGTCTACTGCTGATAACGCAGGTGAGATCTTTCTTTTATCGGCTGGCTCTGCCAGACCGATTATATTTATCTTTAGATCGCGTATATTTATTTTATTTTATTTATCTACCTTAAAACTATGAATAAAGTTACGAATGCGAATCGCCCGTCTACTGTAGCCAATAGTGCGTATAAATCCGCCGTTGCCTCTACCTCGAAGGGGAGCACTAGTCCAATCAGGCTAGAAAAATCAAAAACAGGCTACGCTGTTAAACGTCAACATTCGACTACCGCAACTGGTGATAGTGATGATTGGCGTGCGCCCAAACGTACAGCAGCGGTAAAGCAGACTAAGGGCGATAGATCTACTGCCAGTAAGGCTACATCAAAGACCAAAATAAATATCTTTGAATTTTTAGCTACTGCAAATGATGATAATGATGAGGATAGCAACAGCAACATTGAGATGTCACCTGAAGAAACCAACACAAGCAAGGAGATCGCTTCTGGTTGTCAAACAAATGTCACTAGTGGACAGAAAAAAGAAATAACAATCAAACCTCCTCCAATCGTGGTTAAAAATGTCGCTAATTTTAACAGCTTCAGAAAATTTCTCCTTCAAATAAAGGATATAGAATTTGAATTTAAAACTACTTTATCTGGAGTAACTATTAAGCCTAAGTGCCCGAGTAGTTATCGATGTATTGTTAAAACATTAAGGGAAAATAAGTATCTCTTTTATACATACTCTCTACCGGAGGACAAACCGTTCAGGGTAGTTATTAAAAACCTGCACCATTCTACAGATATATCCGACATTACGAACGAAATTGAGGCTAAAGGATTTCAAGTTAAAAGTATCACTAACATCCTACGTTATAAAACCAAAGAACCTCTCCCCATGTTCTTCTTAGATTTGAAACCGTCAAAAAAAGTGCAGAAATATTTGAAATTAATCGCATCTTAAATACGGTGGTGATAGTTGAAGAACGTAAAAAAAAATTCAAGGCTCACGCAATGTAAAAGATGTCAGTTATTTGGCCACACGGCTAATTACTGTAATCTACCGGTACAATGTGTCAAGTGTGCTGGAATGCATGATACCAAACTTTGTAATAGAACCACATCTGACCCTGCAAAATGCGCTTTGTGCGATGGTGACCATCCGTCGAGCTATAGAGGATGCTTAGTATACAAGCAGCAAGCAGAATTTTACAATAAGATACGTTCTTCTCATGCTCGTGTCCATGTAAATAGAAATGAACCCAATGATACCAGAAATACTAGCTCAAATGGTAACCTAAGTTCATTAAATCGAGGATCATATGCTAACGTCGCTTGAATGGATAATATAAATTATGTCGAAAACCAAACTGATATAGATCAAATGTTCAGTGGACGTACCAACGGAAACTACAGCTATACTGGTAACGAAGTCTCAATAATGTTAACAACGTTCCTAAACGAATTCAAATCTACAATTAATCCATTAATATCGCTCTTGACAAAAGTTATTGAAAAATTACTTCCAAAATGATACTCGACACTAATATAATTACACAACACTCACTCGTGTTAGTACTGTGGAATGCGAATGGCATCACTCAAAAAAGAAACGAATTTGAACTTTTTCTCCAGCGAAACGATATTGATATTGCACTAATCACAGAAACCCATCTCATATGCGTTCGGGGTTATGTAGCATATTCGGCTCACCATCCGGATGGAACGGCTCATGGGGGTGTAATGGTATTGGTCAAGGATAAGTACAAACAATACAAAAATTTCGTATACAGCACATTCGCATACCAGATTGTAGCAATTAACGTTGAAACACTAGCAAAGGATATAACGGTAGCTGCAATCTATTGTCATCCAGGATTTTGCATACCGCAAATGGAATACAACTCAATCTTCAACAAATTAGGAAACGTGTTCATATGCGGTGGCGATTATAATTCCAAAAACAGCATATGGGGATCAAGAACAGTAAATCCATCTGGAAGAAAGCTGTACAAATCTATAAGAGACAACGCACTTGCCATCTTATCTCCAATGACGCCTACGTATTGGCCGCGTCATCTCAACAGGCTTCCAGAGGTCTTAGATTTCTTCATCATTCGTGGCCTGCAAAGATATAGCAGGGAATGCAGAACAGTCGTTGATCTATCCTCTGATCATACTCCAGTGGTTGCCACTATAGATGTACATCCTAAAATCGTTCCCAAACAACAGAGACTTACAAACTGGACTACCAACTGGAATATTTTTACGGATATTATTGAGAATAACATTGACTTAAAGCTTAAGCTAAAGGACAAAGGTGACATTGACGCAGCCGTTAAAAATCTTACTAGCCTCATACAATATGCGTGTATCAACTCAACTAATCACGTTGCAGAGAAATCCCATCAAAATCTGTATATACCGGTGGAAATAAGAAAATTAATAAAGGAAAGCAGGTTAGCAAGAAGAAGATGGCAGCGTAATCGTTACCCATCCTTATACAACAGTTATAAAGAGATGCACAACAAACTAAAAAATAAAATCAGGGAGTATAAGAACAAAATCTTTATGGATTACACGCAATCTATTAATGATGGCGGGAAGCCGGTATGGTCCTCAGTCAAAAAATTGTTAAGTCAACCAGAAGAACCGTATAATATTAGATCAAATAACAACTGGGTTAAAACTGAAAAGGAAAAGGCGAATACGTTTGCGGAGCACCTTGGTACAGTTTTTACCCCGTTTCCTGATTGTGACAAGGTTCACTCTGATCGAATACAAAGTTTGTTGAGTGTGCCGCGCCAGTGCGAAAACGTTACTAAGGTTTTCTCTCCGAACGAAGTCTTTGTATGTCTTCGTAATATGCCGTCGCTTAAGGCTCCTGGCTTGGATAAAATTACCGGAGAAATAATATCACGGTTGCCGAAGAGAGCGGCTATCCTTCTTTGCTATATCTTTAATGCAATTCTAAGGATGCGATATTTTCCTAACATGTGGAAGAAGTCGGTGATAGTCATGGTGCATAAAACTGGAAAACCGCGGACTGAGACTTCATCATACCGGCCCATTCTCTCCTCGTTATCGAAGGTTTTGGAGAAGTTAATCTTAAATCGAATCGCTACGATTATAGAGAGCCGAGACGTATTACCGAATCACCAATTTGGCTTTCGTATGGAGCATTCTACGATCCAGCAGTGTCACCGATTAGTTGATGCAATTTCGCTAACTCTGGAGAATCGCGAAGTTTGTTCCGCGGTATTTCTTGATGTCACGCAGGCATTTGATAAGGTCTGGCATCCGGGATTACTATATAAGATGCGGCAAATTCTCGATGAGGATATTTATCAGCTCCTGAAATCGTACTTGACTGAACGTTCGTTTGTTGTTAGAATAAATGGCTCGTTTTCAGAACATTCAATCAGATCATCGGTACCGCAAGGCAGTTTGCTAGGTCCTGTTTTGTATTCCATCTATACTGCGGATGTACCAACTTCGAATTTAACGTTGCTGGCTACGTTCGCCGACGATATAGCAATACTGGCGTCTAATATGAATGTTATGCATGCAAACGCTGCGGTTCAAAATCATCTGAATCGACTAGAAAAATGGGCAAGTCTTTGGCGCATATCATTCAATTCAACTAAATGTCGACACATCCTGTTCACCAAAAGACGTTCTGGATATCCAACCTTGACATTTGATAGTTCATTAATTCCACAAGTCGAGTCCGTGCGTTATCTCGGCATGCATATGGATAAGCGATTAACGTGGCGTGATCATGTGGAATACACAAGAAGATCTGTGATAATAAGGGCTAAACAGCTCCGGCCGTTGCTAGGACGTAAATCAATTCTCAACCTAGCCGTAAAGCGGAATGTTTACTTATCGGTCATCGCTCCAATTTGGAGATATGGATTAGAACTACTGTATGGAACAGCAAGTCGAAGTAATTTCCACAGAGTACAGCAACAGCAGTCCAAAATCCTATGTACAATAGCATCTGCACCGTACTTTGTATCGAACGACATATTACATGACAATTTGAACGTTTCATACGTGAAGGATGTTTATACGGAACAATAAAGAAGATTCTTCAGAAAGCTCCAGTTCCATTCGAATCCACTGGTACACCGAATGTTTACTAGAGATTTTCCAGTCAGAGTCAACAGTCGGCTAAAACGAAGAAAGTGGTGCCGCGATGCACTTCCAATTACCTAAGTGGCTACATTGTTCTCAGGGACGCTACGTGTAATGGTTAAACTCTGCGAGAAATAAATTATATAATAATAATAATAATAATAAAAAAAATTAATATATTTTTCCTCTTTGTATATCCAAATCTGGCTGTTCGTTGGAATTACCAGCTTAATAATATTCTTTCACTTTCCTCCTCTTGTTCACATTCCATACTCCAATTTCTTCCTTCTCCTTACTTCTTTACTTACGATCATTATTGTTTATGACAGGAAACTGTCGGTACAGTAAAATAAAAAAAAAATAAAAAAAAAAAATTTGGTACATGAAAATGTGGAATTATCGAATGTACAAAAACTGTATTACTTGAAACAGTCTTTAGTGGGTGAAGCAGAGCGTGACTTTGAATTGGAAGAAGATGCGTACCTACAAGCTTGGTCGTACTTTTTATCAAGATTTGAAAATAAAAGAGCAATCGTAGAAGCTCATTTTAGAAGTTTAAAAAACCTTTCAAAAATCGTGAAAGAAACTGAGATCCATCAACTACTCGATACAGTAAACGTTACAATACGTGGGTTAAAGATTTGTGGTGAACCGGTAGATGACGCTTTTTCGAGGTACATTGCATATTATGTAAGTACAAAATTAAATTCTCAAACTCTAAAGGATTGGAAAAATTCGTTAACGTCCATAAACACTGTACCAAAATATAACGATTTCGAAGATTTTCTTCAGGCGAGATTATTTGCCGTCGAGGACGTGCAGAAAGAAGTGCAATATGTAACAGAAATTGGTAAGGATAAAAAATTATCATATAAAAAATCGTTTTCGGTGGTAAAGAACAAATGTTTATTGTGTTTTGGACAACACAAATTACATCAGTGTAGTGTTTTTATTGAAAAAAACGCACATGAAAAGTACGATGTTATAAAAAAGAATAATTTATGTTTGATTTGTTTTGAAACCGGACATGGTGCCAATTCTTGTAGGTCGAAATTTAATTGTAAATGTGGAAAGAAGCATAATCGTATGCTGCATTTTGACGCAAATTTTTCTAGATCGAGAAAATCAAATTCATCTGTTAAATCAAAGATTGAAGAACAGCAAGAAAATACTGATAGTTTTCAGGATGTTCATGTTCAGCCATCAAATTCGACTTCGTTAGTAAACAAACAAGACAAAATAGTGTTGTTACCTACAGCAGTAGTTAAATTTCGTTGCGGTAGGATTACAGGAAATTGTAGAATACTTCTTGATGGTTGTTCTCAAGCTACGTTAATTTCAGATTCATTTGTTCGTAAATTTAATTTACCTCGATACACATCAAGTCAGTGTACACTAATTAAAGGTGTTGGCACTGGTTCTGTTGTTGTAAAGGATTCAGTTAAAATGATTATTATGTCAAAGTTTGAATTATTTGAAATTGATATTGTTGGAGATATTGTACCAGAATCTTCAATTAATTACTCTGCTAATGTCTCATTTCCAGCAGATGTGTTAAATTCGCTTAAAAGGTTCAATAAAACCTAACGCTAGCATATCGGCAGTGGATATTATTATTGGGGCTGAATATTTCGAAAATTATTTGTGTAATGAAAGTAGTTGTATAGACAATCTAGGTCTTCGATTAACACGATTTGGTTGGACTGTGTCTGGAGTTGCTCCACAAATTAAAAGAAGTTTCAGTAAATTTTCTGGTTGTACCATAAATCAAATCAATTTTGATTTAAAGAAATTCTGGGAACTAGAAGAATTAAAGGAAAATTTTGATAAACCTTGCGGTGAAACTGAAGAATGTGAAAAACATTTTGAAAAAACTGTTTCGATTGGCGAAGATGGAAAAGTTATTGTGAAATTTCCTTTCAAAATTAATAGATCAGAAGTGGCTGATAATAAGGCAAATGCGTTAGCTGGCCTGTATCGCCTTGAAAAAAGATTGTATACAGATATAAAATTAGCTTATGTCGACTTTATGAAGCAATATTTAAAGATGGGTCATATGTCTCTTGCACCATCTACAAATGGGCCAAAATATTTTATTCCCCATCATGAGGTTGTTAGGTTTGATAACAGAACCACACCTGTTCGTGTTGTATTTAATGCTTCATCTTGTTCTTCTTCTTCATCGTAGGCTCGATCCGAGCATCGTGATACTATGAAACCTTGATTTTATGCAACTGCGTCCGCCATATGTTTCGGCCCTCTGCATATCGAACCGCTTGCTGGAATGATGTAATGTTTAGCAATTCTTTGATTCCATCCGTATATCGTGTAGGCGTTCTTCCTTGTTTTCGCCGACCTTCGACCATACCCTCCAAAATTAACTTTCCCGAACTATTTTGACGTATGATATGACCGAAGTAAGTTACTATTCGCTGCCTTACTACATCTCGCAGTCGTATTTTTGGACAGATTTCCTTTAACACCGACAGGTGTGCTCTCTTTTCGGTCCAGGGAATCCGCAGCATCCTTCTCCAACAGAACATTTCAAAAGCATCTATTCGCCGGACATCCATTTTTTTTAAAGTCCAGCATTCCGATGCATACAGAAAAACCGAAAAGACTAAGGTGTCCATGAGGCGAATTTTTGTATTCTTCGTTATGTCATGGCTCTTCCATACTCTTGTCAGTTGAGCCAATGCATTTTTTGCAGTTCAAAGGGTAACATTTCATTAAATAATGCCTTAATGGTTGGTCCCTTATTGCAACCAGAATTGTTTGATTTGCTTATTTCTGTACGCAATCTCATGTATTGTTTTTGCGCAGACATTGCTAAAATGTACCGAATGATTTGGACGCATGAAGATGATAGAGACATGCAAAGGATTTTATGGCGAGAAAATTCATCGCAGGCAGTAAAAGAATATCGACTAAATACCCTGACTTATGGTACAACTCCTGCATCCTTCATCGCGACTAAATGTTTAAAAATGGTCGCTGATAATTTGCGCAGTGAACATCCGAAAATAGCTTCAGTAATTGAAAACAACTTTTACATAGATGACTTGATCAGTGGTGGTAATTCGATGGAAGAACTTTTCTATGTACAAAAAATGGTTCATAATTCTTTATCATCATATGGTTTCAATCTTCGAAAGTATTCATCGAATGTGAAAGAATTTATGGAATTTATTCAACCAAAATTGCGAGCAAATGCAACTGGTCATTCCTTATTATCTGGAAGGGTATCAGTGTTAGGCACTATTTGGGATCCAGAATCTGATAGTTACAGTATTAAATTTAATATTGAACCACTAAACAAAAAAAGTGTTGTTACAAAACGCATAATTTTATCGAATATAGCGCGTACATTTGATCCATTGGGTTTCATATCACCTATAACAGTTCGCAGCAAATTAATCTTACAATCAGTTTGGAGTGAAAAGAAATCTTTGGGACGAAGCCGTATCTAACGTGTCATCGCAATTATTTTTTGATTATATCGCAGAGTTACACAACTTACCGTTAATTATGATACCTCGGTCTGTGTTTAGTAACGGCTTGCGCCAAATTGTTGGTTTCTGTGATGCAAGCGAAAAAGCATATTGTGGTGCAGTATATATTCGATTTACTGAAATAGATGGCAATATTTCCAGTAAGCTGTTGTGTTCAAAAACTCGTGTTGCTCCTTTAAAATCATTGACTATTCCAAAATTGGAATTATCAGCAGCTGTACTTTTATCAACATTAATTGCTCGGGTCGCACGTATATTAAAAATTGAACTGAACGATGTGCATTGTTTTACAGACTTAACTGTCGTGTTGTGTTGGTTGTCTAACCCCGACAATTTAAAAACATTTGTAATTAATCGCATCAGAAAAATAATAGATATCGTTCCATTTGACCATTGGTATTACGTTAAAACTGACTATTGGAATTAATTGTGCTCGGTTAAAAAATTCTTGTTGGCTGACTGGTCCATTATTTTTGAAAACCAGTAACCCTTTTAGCTACTTTACTGTACCTAATATTGATACGCACTTCAGTTTAGAAAGTCGAGAGTTAAAAGTTGTTAATAATTGTTTAATAACTTGTGATTTTTTGGACAAATTTTCATCCTTCGACAAAATAGTTCGCGTTACAGCTTATGTAATCCGATTTATGCGTATTCTTCAACCAGTAGTTAAATACCGATCAACAGAAATTAATTACACAGAATTTCATAACGCATGGTGGATGATAATCAAGCTGATGCAAAGGGTTTATTTTGGTATGGAAATTGACCGTTTAAGAAATAATCTATCATTAAAGAAGAAAAGTTCATTGAAATCATTAAACCTATATTTAGATAAATTGGGATTATTTCGTGTTGGAGGAAGATTAGAAAAAGCAGAAATTACTGATGATAGAAAACATCCTATTATATTACATGCAAAGACGTTTATTGTAAAGTTGTATATTCGACACCTTCATGAGAAATATTTTCATGCAAGTCGATCATTTTTGGAAGCATTATTAAATACTGAATTTTTGATTGTTGGTGGTCGTACAAACTTAATCAAATCTATCACACAGAAATGTATTACTTGTGTTAGATGGAATGCATCTCAACGCGTTCAATTGATGGGACAGTTACCAAAGGAAAGAGTCACTGCTGCTCGCCCATTTTCTCATTGTGGTGTAGATTTCACTGGACCATTTAGTTGTAAATGCGTCCGACATAGGACTGTTAAGCACTACAAAATTTATATTGCAATTTTTGTTTGTTTTGTTGTTCGTGCGGTTCATATCGAAATTGTCTCGGAGTTAAGTACATCCAAATTTATTGAATCGCTACAAAGATTTATTGCCCATCGTGGACTACCTGCAAAAATATATTCGGACAATGCGACAAACTTTGTTGGCACAGCTAATCTATTTAAACTAAATCAAGAAGAGATTAGTCGATTTTCAACGTCTGAAAGATTTGAGTGGATTTTTATACCACCTAAGGCTCCTAATTTTGGAGGCCTTTGGGAAGTAGCTGTTAAATCAGCAAAACGGCACCTCATGAAAGTCACTAAGGGAATAGAGTTATCATTTGAAGAATATTTGACTCTGTTCTCAAGAATTGAGGGTATACTTAATTCAAGGCCTCTCTGTTATCAAAGAGAAGCCATTCAAGGCAAGGAAATTATTACACCTGGACACTTTCTTGTTGGTCAATCATTACTTACTGCTCCAATTATAGATGACAATGAGAATTTTTCATTGTCTCGAAGATTTCAGTTGATCCAAACTCAACTAAATGGGTTCTGGAAAATTTGGTCCAAGGATTATCTGAATCAGTTGCAGCAACGATCTAAGTGGTTTAAAAAACTAATTAATATAGAGGTCGGTCAGATTGTGTTAGTTCGAAACAAGGATGTTAAACCTTTCAAATGGCCAATGGGAGTAGTTACCAAAGTGTTCTCTAGCAGCGATGGACTGGTCCGCACAGCAGAAGTAAAATTTCGTGATGGCGTATGGGTCCGAGCTGTGTCAGCTTTAGTACTAGTGCCGATTGAAGATTAGTATAGAATTATAATTTTTATTTTTATTTATCAATTTTGCCACAGTTCTTTTTTTAGTAATGATGGGAGCTGTTGATGTCATATTTACTATATTATTTTAAACATGTATTATTTTAATTTATTTCGATCGCGTATAATATTTTTATAAATTGCTATTATTGTATTTGTATTCGGTTTTTCGGTTTGTTGTGAATGAGTTTTTCACTTTTTTTCGTTTAAAAACATATTAGACCTAGCTCGTTGTTATGCGAAGTAGTAGCATTTTATTTTATATAAAATACATTTGCAATAAATATGGTTGTACATTATGTATATTTAAATATATATTTGTTCGAAAGTATAACCATAGTGTTGGTTTTTTGTTTTAAACTAAATAATGATCACATTTAGTCGATCGCTATAGAAACATTACACCACCAATAACCAATAACAAGTAAAATTATTTATATATATATAAATATAAAACCTTATACATATATGTGTTTATGCATGTAAATTTTTGTATTTTGAAGAAAACGGCGCATGATCAAAAATATTGTATACTCCAAAGCACTTGAATAAAGTTTTTAAATTTTAAATTAATGAACGAAAATTTTGTATTAAGCCTTGCGTCAGTACTTTATGGAAGATCGGACAGAAATGAAGAAAAATATTCTGCAACGTCATTTTATTTTTTCAATACTCTGGTATAGACTGAATATGTACGTGGTAAACCATAAATAACCAAATATAAGTATTAGTTTGTACATTATATAATTGTGTGTATATATATATATATATATATATATATATATATATATATATATATATATATATATATATAATCATCATCATCAATATTTAAGAGCATGCTCTTGGCTAATCATGTTCTTCCATTCCTTCCTGTTGTCTGCTACGTTCTTCATATCTTTATACGTCATTTGCATTATTTCTTTTATTTTATCTATGCATGGTATTCTAGATCTTCCCGTTCTCCATATCCAATTTTCCTTCGATTATGATCGTCAATGTCGCAGTATGTGTCCTAGAAGCCTGTCTGGTCTTTATTATTATTATATTCAAGTTGTTTTCTTTTTTCATTTACCATTTGACTTGGTTTTATTCCGCGTCCATGAGATCTTCACCACGCGGCGCCAACGCTACATTTCGATCCAAGCGTTGTTTTTAATTTTTCGTTCACATTTCTCAACCACACAGTAACATATTCCCTATGTACGATTTCAGGTAACCTAAGTTGTGGTACGCTTTCCGTGTTTTTATTTTCACCTTTTTGATTAAAATAAATCTCTTCTTTTCACGAGCGCTTGTATTGCAATTTTTCTTTTTATTTCTGTATCGCTTTTTTTTCTGAGTACGTTATTATATATATATGAACTGACGTTAATGTCGAAAAGCTTTGCATTAATAAAATAACTTTTATAGTGATTAACTTTGCTTTTATTTTGTTATATATATATATATATTATATATATAATATAATAATAACAATATTTATTTTTCTGTTCGGCTTATCGTTCCTGAGTATTTTCTTTAAAAGAAAAGTTTTTCTACCGGCGCGTTACTGCTGTCATCCATTTACGACTCGTTTATTCTGTCCTGCGGGTAATTTAAGAGGAAGTCGCCTTATTCATATTTGGACAGTAAAAGGTTGAACATTTCCAGACGCTCCGTTGAAAAAAAAAAAAAAGTGTCAACACGTACAAGAAGGCGACGCGATAAACGTAAATATAGAAAACCCGAAAATCCGCGATGGGGTGTATAAACTGAAGAAACTGACTCGTAAATTTCCCGACTACCGAAGAGAATACGAGAAAACGCCCGCGGCATAAAGAAAATGTTTTTAAAGAACTCTACACATATGTTGGACGGCTGACAAAGACACATAGACGGCGATAAATAGGGAAGCGAAAAGTGCGGTTTTTGAGTTGAGAACAAACTAAAGGAAACAAGCAAACAAACAAAAGGCGCCAAAAAAAAGAACAATCAAGAAATAAAAGGATAAAACATAAAATAAAATTTAAGACGATTACGAACTGTAAACAATATTTATACTTGGAGCTTTTAAAAATTTCAGATTTTTCCAACTCCTTACATCTTCTCGATTGTTATTCGGGCAGCCTTAATTACTTTCATTATCTTGGTAGAAATGTACAAAATATGTTTTTGTCGTTTTTTTTTTTGTTTTTTTTTTAATAATATCGAAATACTATCACAATATGGAGATGCGTTTTGACAGTAAATTAACACGGAGCAGACATGTCGAATAGAAAAGAAAACATCTTGACATAAAATTGAAGCAGCTGTACTGGCTTCTTGGCACACACTCCAGCTTTTCTCTTGAAAATAAGCTTTTAATTTATAAAATAATTTTAAAGCCTGTGTATGCTGTGTGGCTGCGCAAAAAATAGCCGTATAAATAAGATTCAAAGGTCATTATGCTACTCATTGCTCCTCCTCGATACGTTTCGAACTATACATTACATCGTGACCTTCTCATTTCTTATGTTAAAGACGAAGTCAAACGCGCCCTGAGCAGTATAAAAGGCAGTCACACTGGCTATCAATTTCTTAGATAACAGTCTTCAGATACATCGATTGAAACGAACCAGGACGTTTGATTTATCCTAATTTCGTGTTGACCCCTCTCGCGCTACTTCGCCTTTCATAACAATTGCTAGCCTCTCGACTAGTTGTAATTATGTTATTTAATAAAAAATATATATATATATTCTTACTGATGTAATCTTAAGCAACACGTACGCGTCCATTTTGGAACGATGATTTTACGAGTTAATCGTTAAAAGTTACTTTTGATTTATTAAAGTCGAATCGATAATAATAATAATATATTCTTCTACTTTCGTCTTTATCCCCAGAGAGAGCGTATTGATATTAAATCGCACGTTATTAATCTCTGTGTTGGAATGTTCTGAGCAGCCAACAACGCTTCACGCATGTTTAAGCCAATTAACGAATTTTAACCTTCGTCAGATGATTATTAGAAGTTGTAGAGAATTTTGTATCTCTCGCAACGTGTCCAAACAAAAACTAAGAAATCTTTTCCTTATTCTGTTTGGTAAACGCCTATTTATTTTCAGCTTCTTAAAAACTTATTTATTAATCTTTCGGTGGTCCATTCACGATGTTTCTCCTATATGTCCAGCCTTTTCAACATCGTCCATTCTGCTGACGTACCTCGGCAGTATGGACCGTGTTTCTCGCACGCGTAAGTAGCTATCGGAAATACTAGACAGTTTAGCAAATATAATTTTGTATTCAACGTCAGTGATCCGTTCAGATCATTTTCGTTAATAATAATAATAATATAAGAAGTATAATTAACGTGTTTAACGAGTTAATTACACGCGATAATTTAATTTTAATAATTTAACGACGACTCGACAGACGAAAAGCCTTTTTTAAACTTCGTTAAGTAACGATTAACGATTTGTATGCAAAACTTGTTTGTCTTAAAAGAAATTCGAAGTTCGAAATATTTTTATTTCGAAAATATAATAACAGAAAAACGAATAATTTTTCTAACATTTTTTCGGTCCGTACAGAGCAATCCTCTAACCGATTCTAATCCGTTAATCGATATTTTTTTTTGGTTCGAAATGGTTATTGCGTTCCGTTTACCTTCTTTAATGACTTCGTTAATCGTGAAAATTTAAAGAAAAACTATAACATGCGAACTCGATATTTAATATTGCCCAAATTCCGTACCTTGGAAGACTTCGCTTCCAAACCGCCGAGATGACGTTGTCTTCAGCAGACTGCGACTGGCTCATACAAGACTCACGTATATTCATACCTGATCAACAGAACTCCTGCTCCTCAATCCACTGTCTGTATCACGCTTTCCGTTGTCGTATCCTCATTGACTGTCCTTTTGTACTCCTCACTCAGGTTACCCCTCAACCTTCCCTCCTCATTTCCTCTTCTCTTCAAAATACTCCTCCCTAACTAACCTAACTTACGCACGTCTTTTATATGTGAGTTTCGAACGTGGTCTCGGTTGTAAAAATAAATTTGATATAAACATTTAAAGGAAATTCGTGCAAACGGACGAAATAATACCTAATGATTTGTTTCGGCCAAAAATACATAAATTAGCTCTGGTTTAAGGTGTTCAGAAATCTCTAAAACAACTTTAGAAGACACGGATAAACTAAATGAAAAGAAACATTACACTAAATGTCAATTAATAATCGTAATATAGTTTGGAAAAAGAATGCTCGAGAAATCTCGTTCTAAATATACCGAAGAAGAGAATTATCTAGGGTGCGTTAATTATGTATAAAGTTGATAGTAGACAAAATTCAACATCGAAGTAACAGTAAGTAATTATATACAAAACTATTAACATCAATTAACTAAAATATTAAAAAAAAAATAGAAATATATTTTAAAAATTCAATATTGTGATAATTGTGAAAAAATGCATATAAGTGAAAATCGTACACTCGCGCTGTCTTTTCCTTAAACGATATTTTAAGAACACGGTAATCCCTATGATTTTTGCTCTTTGTTCACTCCCAAACCCGTCTGTTTTTTTTTCATCATCTCCATCCCTAAGGACCCCATATCCGTCCACACGCAGTTTCTTTTCCAAATTATTTCTTCGCTTCAAATTTAGAACTTAGAAGATATTTATAATCAACTAGATGGTGTGAAGAGGATGACAAACTTCAAGATCAGAGATCTGCCCAGCAGCACACTCGTAAAATAAATTTATCAAGAATTTACACATAGTTTATTATAGTTTTGCTTTTGTATCTTCTGCTATTTTATCTTATTTTCGAACAATTCTGGTTTCCAGCGTGTTATCATGATTTCTTATCTTGTATAGACTATCGCTCGATGAAGTCTATTTTAATATCTATGTATTCTTTTTACGTTACTGCTCGAAGCACATGCCCATAACTTAATAACATACAGCCATAAAACACGTATTATACAGCGGCAACTTACTGTTTATGTTTAATTTTTGATGCAGATATGAGTAACCAATGAAGGTTTCTCGTTTTTAAAACCAGTTCCATTTTAATACGACGTAGCCCCATATTAACGAGTGATCAAGATGTATACCAAAGTATTTATAGCAACTAGAATTTTTTCAATCGCTATCTTACATTTACTTTAAATACCTATATTTTTCGCGATCGGTAAAAACGACTTGATCGCTTTTAGTTCCATTTATAACTATTTAAGTGGATCTGCTCACAGCATTATCTCATCGGTAGCAATCTGTGTCGATTCGCCGTTTCGGAGCATTTGTGACCTCTCCGATAGTCTTTAAATCATTCCCCGAATTACACAGTTCATTTGCACCTCCGACGTCATTTACTTCGTGTAATAGCTCTAATTCAACAATACCGTAATAGTTTCGACAGTTACCACACGGCACTATAGAAAACAAATAATCAACGTCATCCGTATAACATTAAAAATAAGAAAAGATGATATTTTTTAAAAACCTGTTCGAACGAAATAGGTTACTTGACGAAACGTACGACAATTGGAAGAAATATGATGATCTCCTTCATCTGGTTCTTCCGGTATAAAGACGCGCGCTTCAAAAGAAATGGAAACTACGATTAACTGGATATGATATAAACGAGAACTAGCCTTAATAATTGTCGTAAGATGACGTAGAAAATAAGATATTTATACGTATTATTAACACGTGTACGTGTGTGAGAGTGTGTGGGTAAGTAAACCAAATGTTCGGACGAATTTTCTCTGAGGCATATGATGCGTTCTTAAAAAAAATAATTCGATTTCATAAATTTAGGTAAGGTAATTGACCAATCTTGTCTTTACGCGTAATTTCACGAGCTAGTTCTGAATAAATTTTTTACATACGATAAATAAATCGTTTATTATTTAAATTACTACCGTCGTCCTAGTAAATATAGAACGTTAATAATCTACGTACATCGTATCGCACTGAGCCGCGAACGATTTTACACGCGACTCGACTCGTGTGCGTAATAGCGTGCGCCAGTTTAAATTTTCGAATAATGAGAAAATTTTGAAATAAATATGAAAAATGGTGTATCCTAAATTTAAACGAGACTACCTCCGTGTTTAATATTTCAAAAGCAATTTTCTCTCTTTCTTTACGCTGTTATTTGAATTTATACCGTTCTTTTGCATATCGCCATATCTAAATGATCCGACTATCCAATAAACAAACGTAATATTTGACGATAAATCTTTATCAGCTCTCGTACGAACTGACCTTTTATGTTTATTTTAAACACAACGCTACGGCAAACGAAATATTTATGAAAAATTAGATTTTAGGACGTTATCGTCGTCATCATCATCGTCGTCGTATTGTTCGGTTTCGAGCATTGTGATCCATCATGTAATTTTTCGTTGTCCCGATTTTCGATCGTCCTCATCAGTTCTTCAAGTGACAACTTTGTCCAGGACTTTACTTGATATATATATATATCGGTTAGGGGCACATCCTCTTCCTCGTTTACCATTCATCTTTCCTTGAATTATCCATTTTTCTATGGCGTCTCTTCTGATCATGTGTCTAAGGAAGCTTAGTATTTGTCTACGGATTGATGGTAGTAAACGTTCTTTTTCTTCGATTCCAAGCTCCTTTAGTACAGATATGTTCGTCCTCTTTGCTGTCCATGTTACGTATGTAGCATGTCATCTCTCATCCTTCGATTCTCCTTCGAGCAGTTTTATTCATAGTTCATGATTCTGCCCCATATGGCACCACTGGGAAAACTAGCGTCCGAACAAGGTAGAGTTTTGTTTGCTTGCTTATCTGGTGATCTCTCCATATTTTCTTTAAATCGGCCAAACCATTCTTTGCCATTCCGATTCTTCTTTTTATTTTTTTTTCATCCTTTTTGTGATATTTGGACCTCCAAGGTAAATTGTTTCATCTTTTATTATGGCGAAGTATTTTGGGGATTACATGTTGTCTCTCTATAATCATCACGTTCCATTTGGATCGGTTTAGTCTTAATCCAGCTTCGTTGCTGCTTTTTTCAATCGGAGTTGTAACAAAATTGGAGCTACTCGCTTCTCACATTTATAATATTTCGGATAGTTGCAGAACCAAAGTCCCACGAACGCATTATTATAATGTAACCGAAACAGTTAAAATCATGTTTAAAAATTCAGCGAATGTGCATCTACATCCAAACACCTTCACTACGCCTGTTGAGATTCGAAATTACATCAAACAGTTAAAAAATAAAGTATCGTGCGGTGACGACGGAATTTCTTTAAAATCTTCCGAACAAAGTCCATCTACTTTACTAATATCATTAATAGTATATGTCCGGGATATCTCATTTTCCCACAAAATGGAAAATTGCTAAAATTATCGTGTTACCAAAACCAGGTAAAGAGTAATATCAATAACCTGCGACTAATTAGTCTGTTAACAAACTCAAGCAAGATAATTGAAAAGGTCATCTTGTACAGGATACGAGCTCACTCGGAATCAAGTAATATTCTAAGGGATGAGCAGTTTGGTTTTAAACCTAAGCATTCAACAGTTCGCCAGCTAGCCCGAATAGGGGACACTATTACTGATAACTTTAATCTCAAGAAACACACCGGAATGCTGCTAATCGATGTTGAAAAAGCTTTCGATGCAGCTTGGCATGATGCAGTATTATACAAAATGATTAAATTTACGTTATTACTTATTAAATTGATTAAATCATACTTAAGCCATAGAAGATATTACGTTACCAATTATTTCGAAAAATCGTCAATTAAAACACTAAAGGCAGGGGTTCCTCAGGGGAGTATACTCGGGCCTTACCTGTTCCTAATGTTAATGAATGACCTTCCAGAACTGCTTTCGTTAGTACTGCGTTGTATGCTGATGATCTTGCCTTATATGTTTCTTCTTACAGATGCAATATATAACCGATTGCAAAAGGCTGCAATTAAAATATCTAAATATTACAACAGATGGAACTTAAAATTGAATGAAGAAAAATCAGAAGAAATTCTATTTACTAGAAGACGACCATTACCTCTAACTGAAATAACAATAAATTCTAAAAGAATTCCTTGAGTCAAACAAGTTCAGGAGTTATCCTAGATAGCAGACTAACTTTCAATATATTACATTCGCTATAGAAAAAGCGCATAAAGCTATGCACACACTTTTTCCATTATTTAACAGGAAATCGTGTCTTAGTTATGTAAATAAATTAATTATAATACCACCATTCCAGTTGTTTATATCTGATTATCCATTCGTTATACAATGAAAAGTAGTGGCGATAAAATGCAACCTTGTCTTACCACTTTTTTAACTTGAAAAACCTCTGAGACTAATCATTGCTTTATTATTTATGTATAAGCTATTATTTGTATAATTGATTTGGAACTCTTTTAGTATTTTCCACATTTGGTTTCATTTTACATTATCAAAAGCCTTGATGTAATCTAAGAAACATAATATCTAATTTATATAGTAATGTAAAAATTAGCATATATCCAATCAACGTGAAACGGTACTTTATAACCATTTGATCAGTAGCTCGGATAACAAATAAGCAATCACGAATCAACTACCGGTGAAAACGAGAATACGGATGAGCGCTTGGAACAATTGCCTACTAAAAGTGTGAAAATTTTCAAAAAATATTATGAAACCACAACACCATAACGCTTAATAATTGAAACGTTGGCATTTGTTCAAATATGTTGAAGGCGATCGGATATTTCGCATATAATGAACATATTGGAGCGGATTAATAAACAGATTACCCCCGTATGCTTTGTAAACAACGAGTTAGTTCTATAGTAAAAAATAAATCGCTCACGCTTGATTACACATTAATAACCAACTCCTACGTCTTTGAAGAGAAAATATTTGAAATCCCCTACGTAACGCCTAAATAGAAATGTTTAGAGTAAGCGTATATTGAAAAACTAATGACAGATACATCGCGGAAAAATTGATGAGTTTCCGATATAGACATAGAAGAGATCTACCATCTGTATTATCCTCCTCCACATAATCCCGATTGCGTACTACGGTTATTAAAATCGCCAACTGCAAACTTTTAAAATTTTGTGCCTCATAAAATGTAAAATTATTTTTCGGTGGTTCATACACCAAAGTTACTGTACAGCTATCAGGTTCCACAGTTATAATTTCAACATCATCTTGATCCATTGTATACACGGAGATTGTTTTTTTTTTTCTGTCCTACATAACCGCACTCCCATATTTTAAATGTGGTCTAGTTGCACAATCAGTCGCATTCCACTAATATTTGGTTGTTTACTGTTCAAACCGCAGTGGGTTTCTTGAACACAGAGGATGAGACTATCGTCAATTTTTTTCTGTCCCATCGGGATATTCTTGTTTCTATTTTTATAAATTGGCCCGAGGGTGACTGATGTTGGTCGATACAAGACAAACATCTCATGATAATCGCGAAATTCACGTATTTTCATTTTTTCTATTCTGTCCTATCGCATCACTCGCAGCACCGCGTGAAGGTCTTTGTCACCCCATCTACACTGATGGTAAGTTGGATGGCTGTCAAAAGGATATTAGCACGTTTTTACGAGTTACGAAAAGAATTTCTGCTTTATTTTACAATTGAAGAAAGTGAATAGAGTGATTATCCGAATAGCGAACTACGGTATTCAAAGTTCACATTTTTGGCTCATTTGTTTGATCATCTTAAATTTAAGTAACCGAGGAAAACAAGAAAATATTTTAACATCGACTGACAAAATTAAAGCAAGTATGTGAAAAAAAAAGAATACAAGAAAAAAAATATACATATATTTCCACCCGTGTCAAAAATTAAATATGTAAAAATAAAATATTAAATTTAATGACGAAATCATTTACTACTTTAGGAAATAAAATTCAACATTATTTTCCTTCTTTGGATATTCATGAATATGATTGGATTTTTTTTAATATTATGTAAATCACCGGTATGCTGTTTAACCAGGGGACTACTTTCTCTGGAACAATAGTTTCCTTGTGTGCAATTCGATCCAGAATTAACAAATTGTGCGAGGAACCGTAAATATACTTTAATTATTTTTTTAACTATTTTGTTTGGTGATTTTCTTGCGAACATATAAGGACAATATTACGCATATTTTCTTTTAAAGTAAGTAAATGTTGGTAAAAATTAATAGGAACGTTTTTTACCCTAGCAATTTTAGTGTGTCGGGAGAAATATAATAATATAAAACTGTGAGTTGGGGAAACACTGGTTTAGACGAACAATATCAATAACGGTGGATGCTAGTCGCGATTGATAATTTGCGCAATCGAGTTAGCCCTTGAACTGTTTTTAATTTGATTCGATCTTGGTTTGAGAAGTGTTTCCGTTAAACAAAGAGAGAACGCCGAATTATTTGTTTACATTGTAATAGAAATTTTCTCGTTACTTTATTGTAAAATTTTCTATCATGAATTGTAACAAGAGGAATTCCTCTGCCAACAAATATCATACGGTTAACCAATACAACATTCTCGCGTCAGTCGTAAGCCCAATTGAAGACATCCTGACCAACCGTCATGAATTGGTGGATTACTATATCTTATTAATGCGGGTAATCTTAAATTTATAATTTTGGCTATTTAAATTTTCCTAGGTATAATCCAGGACGCCGAGCCGTAAATATCGAGTGTGTGAATAATGTTTGTATGTATCTTTCAGTCGGTAGGTTATATTCATTCAAATTTAAACGTAGTTTCCATAGAATATAATATGCATACGAGAGCAGTAAGGAGAATTTGCCAATCTTGAACAAAAATGCCTGAAAGTCGATTATGTCGAGAATGTAATCGGTCGATCGTGACAATAAAAAAATTGTCATAGTTAATATTACAAGGCAATTTGAAATTCCGAGGGACAGGAGATTAGTGAAATAATAACGCAGGGTGGAGGAACTGGCCAACCGTTAAGACTATACCAAGAGGGGTCTGTGATAGATACCAGATCTAAGGAACGGATTCTCTGGCGAGATCGTCGATAATATCCTCATTCAGAAATTCAGGCGTATAACTATACTGTGATAGTATAGCAAATAAGTTACTCGTCGACCATGTAGGGATATGTATCCGGAATTTTAGTTAAAATGGGAGCGTTTTAATGGCATGAGGAAACATAAGAAATCCGATAAAATTAATAAAATTAAATATTGATTTGAGAAATGAGAATCTTAAGAACTGAAAAGACTATAAAATGCTTAAACCTTCAACAATGAAAATTGAAACGAAGGAGGCGAATATAAATGATTTGAAAATATTTTAATTGGGTGTGAAGAACGTTTCTGAAACGGAGCGACCGAGAATTTTGGAGCCATCTGAAAATACCGAAACATGAAAACATGATTAGGCTATTTGTCCAGTATGATGAAGTTGAAATTAATATGGCGGTATTGAATTGAATGGATTATGCCAAAGTGCAATACCTTAATTATTCGAATATAAAAAAATATTATTATAAATTAAACGAAATTCGAATTTTCGACAAACGTAAGAAACGCATTTTCTAAAAAAATTTTTTTTTTATACCGAAAATCGATAATCGAAAACTGAGGAGAATAAAAAAGTTAACTTCATTACCTTAGAAAAGGTTAGGTTGCTTTTAAACGAATTTCCCTTAAATATTTTAGTGTAAGAATGTACTCCATATACGGTAGTACATCAACTTTTAACACATGTAAATCCATAATAAGGAACAATTTTGGGTGATATAAAATATTTCAATTCTAGAAATATTTAAAAATATCATCTAGTCATCTAAAAAGCGATATTATATTTAAGTTTTCACACGGTCGAATCTTTTTATTTAATTATTGGCTAAAGTAAAATTGCATAATTTCGTCTAAAACAATTGATAATGTGTAACACCTAATGGCGAGTTGATATCAAAGTGTGTATCTGTTCGTATCAACTTAATATCTGATACACCTCATAATGCGGGGTCAATATGTTAAATCAGATAGATACCTAGGTATACTACAGGTTTTAGTGTACGATAATGTCTTAATACCAAACCAGATTCGAAGCTGATCCGATTAAACAGAGGATGAACAGAACACCGCTCCGATATATATATATATATATATATATTCTTCTTCTTCATCGTTTGCTCGATCCGAGCATCGTGAAATCGTGAACCTTAATTTGCCGAACTTTTGCTCGCCATGTGTTTCTGTTCTCCACGTATTGAATAACTCGCTGAATCGACGTGGCGTTTGTAACTTTTTTAATTACATCCGCGTACCCTTATGGGCGCTCTTCCTTGTTTCCTTTTTCCTTCGACCACGCCTACCAGAAGTAGTTTTTCGGAACTATCTTGCCGTATAATGTGCCCAAAGTATGTAGCTATTCGTCTCATCACTATATCACATAGACGCATTTCCGGACGAATTTCATTTAGGAATGAGACGTTTATATATATATATATATATATATATATATATATATATATATATATATATATATATAACTAATTTAATTATAAATTCGAAATAAAATGGCTGTTAATAATGATTCGTCGCAGTATTCGTTGTTACAGATAGCGGTCGAAGCCTGCGGTAAAAGGCAAATATGCAACTTTAAATCGTTACCAACTCCGAGAAAGTACGAAGCCGATCCGTGTCCGACCTTATTGGCTTTAGCTCATATCGAATATAAATGTCGTCCGTGTAAGTAACATTTTACCAATTTTAAATCAATTTAAAACTTATATTTTGAATATATGCATACAGATTTTGAGCGTGTATATTTGTAAATACTTAAATATGTATATAACTATTATCTGTGTTTATGCGTTTTATATATATATATATATATATATATATATATATATATATATATACGTAAATGTGCGTTAGTACGAACAGAAATTATGCAGCAGCGGATAAGCGTCGCCTTCAACATTTCCATTCTCAATAGCAACACTAACCTCATCTACAATATAACAACTAGGTCGATTTTATTAAAGAAAATTAAATTTGCATTTTCAACATTTAGATATGAATAAAATTTTAAACAAAAAAGAAAATTTCGAATAACAAGTACGCGAACATCTGTACATACACTTTCCGGGGGGGGGGTGAAGACGAGAGCTAGAAACTGAATTAGCGTTATTAGCTTTAGTTATTCGGCGATTACTTAATAGTTGAAAAAATTCACGACATATTAACGTATAATTATGCGGCGATATTTGTTTTAATATTCTTCTATTTCGATAACCGTACTTACGGATACGATTAATGGTAAGAGGTTTCATTTTAAAAATTCGTAATTTTTTAATTATTTTCTACCGAAACTGAAGATAATGACGGGGGACGCGTCCCTATTTTTTATATTTTTTGAAGTTTTAATAAATTAGCTATACTAAGAACAGTTAAAGAAGCAGCCACTCTATCCAAAATTAACTCCCACTATATCCGAACGTGATGCGATCGCTTCCATCAAATACAGAACAAATAACACTTTTCCTGATCTACCGAATGCTATCCCTACAACTAATCTCTCATTCTTTCTCTTGGAGATCTTTTTTTTTTTTATACCCAGTAGAAAGGAATAGGTAGTTCAACCTCGTCTTCATATTGGTCACACCGCACTGATTTGGGACTACATTATAAATAAAAATCCGTCCCCGCTATTAAACATAGCCCTCAAATACTTCTTCCGCCACAATTGGCAACAGAAGTGGAATTCATACCGCCATAACTTCCTTCTTGCCATCAAATCCAATGTAGGCTTCTGGGAACCACCTGCCAATTTAATCCACTCCAACTACATAGCACTCAGCATGCTCCGCCTTAGTCACATATCACTCTCTCATGACCATCTTCTCCAACGTACCAACCCCCTGGCTTTTTGCCCCTTTTGTTTACTCGCAAACTCCTCTCTTATCATCCATATTTTACTGTACTGCCCTACACTCCTCCAAAATACATCCGCGTACTCTAACTGCTTTTCTCTCCAACAATTCATCAACTATTTCCTCTGTTATACAGTTTCTTTCCTCCTCCAACCTCAGTTACTACATCTAACTGTTAAATCACCAGTACCGTAATAGCCTCGGTAGTTAAACACGGCACTATAAAAAATATAAAAAAAATAAAAATATATATATATATATAAAATGATATTAAAGTCACCGATGCATTTAAAAACCATCAATGAATCCGATAAAATACATAATAATGGTTAGACGCAAGTTCAACGATACCGGGTAGACACTAAAAAAATCAGCTAAGCCGAAGATACTGACAGCGTAGATGGAAGGTTGGAAGATTGGATTTTGTTTTGAATGGAATAAACACCACCTACTCGTGACGATTCTTACGATAGATGGATGTAACCTTTAATCGAATTAAACACAGCCTGTGTGATACATTTCGTAAGGTTCCGTGTATTCGTCCTAGAACGTTACATCAGAATCGACTACATGATGAAAAAACGGCTGCTATTTATAACGTCACGCTGATGATTTCTTATTATGTAAAAGTTAACAAAAATAACTCAGGATGCTGTAAAAGATGAATAGAAATAACTACATAAAATTATATCCTGAAAACAAAAAGAAACCAGATAGGATAAACAAACTGACGGCCATTACGCTTAAATGGACCTGTGTGAGTTATGTGGCCAGAAGGATGAACTACAGGTGGACCGAATGAATAAGCGAACACATTAAAAAAACGTACAGAAGATTCTCCATCAACCGTATATACTGAGTGACAGGGTTTATATATATATATATATGTATATATAAGTCTATTAGAATGAAATAGGTGAGCAAAAAAAGGATAGAATGTTTAGATATAACAGTGAATAGATATAAACGCACGTAATCTCTTAATGTTCGCACACGTATATATATATATATATACATATATATATATATATTTGTGTGTGTATGTTGATGGTGTATAATTTAAATTTTGCGTAATTATTTACTTGTAAATAAGTTGGAAAAAAGTTTTTATGAATATTAACCGAATCAGTAAATCATATACGATTACACTTACATAAAATCAACGTTATATCTTTGTGTAAATAAATGCGTTAATATAATTTTATTTTTCTTGTGAAAAAAATTCGTATATCATATTTTATAAAGGAATATATACATATATATATATATATATATATATATATATAAATATATTATATAATATATATAAATATATTATATATATATATATAAATATATATATATATATATATATATATATATATATATATATATATAGTGACCACAGTTACACATAAAGGTCCGTAACACGGAATAAACCAAAATTTATATATATAGAAATTGCGAACCAGGTGTGCCACAAATTTTGTGGTAGATAAAATATTTTTCCCGATCAGTATACCGACTGATATTTACTACCTACAATGAATGAAATTCGCTAACCTTGTTCTCAGCTTCCACTTTCATCTTCATAAGCAACTTCTTTCTATCAACCTACCCATATATATACATGTTTGTGAATGTGTACGTGTTCTGCTGCTCATCGTGTGTAGATAAAAAATGTACACGAATATATCCTAATCCCATCCAAATTTTATACCTTTCAAATGTCTCATTGTTCGTTTGTAATGTATATATATATATATATATATATATATATATATATATATTTATATAGAAATACCACCTCAGCACACTCGATCCGTCTGTCGGGTATTCTTGACAAATCTACCACCGTAAAAACGGACCGCTTCTTTTACTTCCGCAATTTCTTTTCAACCATATACACTAAATGCGTATACAAACATAAACACACACAAATACTTCTAGGCACGGACACCTACGCGCACGTATGTCGATTAAGTTCCCGAGCGTGGGAAAGAATAGGCAAAAAGAGGAGTTAGTAGGGAATGAATGAATAAGCGAGAGAACGGTAAAGAACTTATGAAAGTACGGAATATATTTAGCTCGTACATCATTCTGTCACACGGCGAAAAGGTCACTCCCCTCCTGCTTTACCGTGAGCTTTCTTATTGAGGAGAAGAAAACAACGAAAAATGTCGACTGCTGCTGTTACTGGTATTGCAAATATACACAAAAACGGGACCTTTACAGCTTTTGGGGTAACAACTTTATAGAAAATTTTATCTGATCTTTTTTCTCCTTTGAAAAATATACAAAACTTTATATAGCGACAAGTATGCGTATATATGTATACACACATGCACGTATATATACATATATATATATGTATGTATATGTATGCGCGTGTTAGAAAATGCTCGTAACTTTTATCCGAATGGATAGTGTCATTTTATTGAAAAGTCCGATAAATAGATTACTCACATCGTAAATACGAAGGGTTTTCTTTTGAAAACGCAGACAAATTGACTAGTCCATTAAATTCCCAATAAAAAAAATAAAAATCCGAAAAATAAGCAAAGTTTCGGTAAAATTTATCATACAATTTAATATTAACTAATTAAATCGAAATAAAATCTAATTTTTCCGAAACGAACGGTTACTCCTGACGAACGTTGCAATGTTACGATGTACAGTAACTAAGTAAATTTAACCATGTTGTAAGAAAATTTTAATTATCATTATTTTTTTTTACATTCTAGAATAATATTATCTAACAACTTCTTTTACAATAACGAACAATTCGTTACTGAAGAATTTTAAAATTATCCGCGAATAAATTAAATTCGGATGAACGCACATATATACACGTATATGCGTGTATATATATTAAGAATTTCAGTACGTTGGTATATTCGGGATATTAGCGGATATTAGTTAAAATGGCATCCCCTATTATAGTGCTTAGCGAACTCGGCAATTAAAATTCAAGATTTAGAATTTAAATAATAATGAAAAATAAGATTAAGAGTTAGTTGCTTCAGGGTTAATTTCATAGGAACCGTTACTACGAAATGAAATTACAACTGACCAAACTAAATGGTCTGGAACACGAAATAAACCGCGATGGACCCTAATATGTTATAGTAACTAATAGTTTGGACACAGCGCGAAACAATAAGTCTGTAATTATTATCTAACTAGCAATTTCAATATATATATTTTTTTATTTATTTACACTCTTATTATAACTTTTTAGTAATTATAATGTAAATATCATTTATTTAATGGTGCATTTCATAATTCAACATTTGATACTCTTTACAATACTCGGACTTCATCTTTCACAAACCTATTTAATCCAACACTCCAAGTCATAATTTCCAATAGCGTTATAGTCAGTAAAAACTTTATGTTAATTTGTTACAATGTAAAAAAAAAAACGCCTAAATAATTACCTTTCAAAAATTTTACTCAAAAAGCGGCTGTTCTTAGGGTAAATCATGAAATTTAATCGATTCGAGCTAAAATTAGTATTATCCGTAAAAAGAAAACTAATTGCAACTAACACAACTAAACTACTTATATTATAATATTTGAAAATTATTCTTTATCAATATCAAACGAAAAATAACTTGTATTGATAAAATGTGAAACTAATATGCGAACTAGAATAATATTGCCTTCATTAATATTAGTAATGAATAAATCATTGATAAAAATATTTTAGATAACGAAATGAACGAGACGTAAGTATTAATAAGTTACTAATAACATTATTTACAGATAATTCAATAGTTCGTTCTTAATAATTGCACCGTATTAATTACGCTGTAACAAATTTACATGTATACTTAAGTAGATAGATTACCTTTTGAAACAACTTACTTAATAAAGTTAAGAATGTAATTAGCCTATACAAATTTGGATTATCCGTTCGTTTATCAGTTTTGTGAATCTAGACAACCTTACGCAACTTTAGAGCATCAAGAAAATTGCCGGACAAATTTTATTAAATATTTTTAAATACACGAAGGTACAACCATCAAGCACTTTATAGACCAATTGTGTTGCTAATTTCACCGAGTAAGCTGTTTGAAAAAGTAATTTGTCCTCGTCTAATTAAAAATATATACGGAGAGATAAAAAGCACGAATAATCTTCGATAATGCCCAACGTGCTCGGAAAGTTGCATCGAGATCGATCTAAGTTTAATAAATGACAAGTTTTGGACGATTCTTGATGTCGGAAAATAGCGTTTTACATTTACGAAGTAGAACTTCGCGTGACAAAAATCGCCTATTTTATTGCAACAACGGTAACAGTCCAGTGCGCGTAATATTAAGAATTTATTGTACGTTACCGTATGTAATTCGATTTTATGCGAAATATTAAATATTTATTAATTGTTATCGTATAATTTTATTTTAAAATTATTAATCATTACGCAGCCTCGTTTAACAGTAAAGTTGGCTGTGAAAATGAAAAAGTCGATTTCCAATGTAAAACGAATAACAGGCTGGCGATCTATTCAGCCAGTTACGGTCGTACGCAATACGAAAGTGTACAGTGTCCACAACCTCAAGGAGTGGCCGAAGAAAGTACAAAATTTTTTATTTCAATTTTTTTTCTACCTTTTTTTTTCCGTACTTATTTAATATACGTAATATATATTTTAGAACGTAAACGAATATTTAGATTTAAACAATAATAATATTTAGTTTTCTATATTTGGTCTAAATTTTTATAATAGGAGATGTTTTTCTTATTTTGAAGAATGTGGAGCGTAGTGATTTTTTAAAAATAATCACTACAATTTTTCTTTATGAAACCATTATCAAGTGAATATTTAAACATATTAAAATATAAAATGAAAAAATATTAATTTAAGATTACAATTAACAAAAATTAGCAAAATGAAAAACGATATTAATAAAACAATCTCACAGTGAATGTGGTAAACAACACAATCAACGAAAACAAATAAACAGCAGCCAGTAAAATAAAAAATAATAAAAATTAAAAAACTTCTTCAATATAAAAATGAAATTTGCAATATATTTCTTAAAAATCAAAATTTATTTAAAATTTATTTAAAATGAAGAATTAACTTTAAGAAGTATATTGTAAGTTTCATTTTTATATTGAACAACCATTTTTAAATTTTTATTATGTTTTATTTTACTGACTATTTTTTTTGAATTTTATATTACCGATCGCCAATTGTGCGGTTCACCAAGTTAACTGTTAGATTGTTTAAATGCTGTTTGCCAATTTGATGATTTTTGTTAAGTTGTAATCTAAAATTAATGTTTTTTTATTTTATATTTTTATTTTTTTTTAATATTCGCTCGATAATAACCTAACAGCCGAAAAGCTTGGTGATTTTTCATAAGGAAAAATTTTAGCGATTTTAACTTCTTTTTTTTTCTTCTATCATTAATCTTCGCTACAAGTTAACCAATAAGATTTATTTAGCAGTATTTAGGAGAAGAGCATAACAGGAAATGAATATCTACTCGTAGATATGCGGTAAGCGTGATATTAGTTTAGATCTAGTAGTTTTCTATAAGCGTCAGACGTCGACGGTAGTGTTCAACAGCCCTGATTCAAGGGTATTTGTATGATTTTTCCATGACCTCGTACATAGGGAATGTTTAAATCACAGCACGAATAATGGCGCATTTGTTATCGGGCGAAGATTTTATTTTATACCTGTCAATACGTTCCAATCCAATTAAAAGTAAATGGTTAAAAATCTGTGTCCAACTGAACTATATATTCTATCGGTCGATAAATGAGTACCGTCTAAACTCGGCTAAGGTAATATGACCCACGAAGAGACTTTCGAAGTTGGCGCGAGACCTTCTTTATTCACTATCTTTAATTTTTCTTTAATTTAAAATTACGAAATTTACTCCGGCAGTCGCACCTAAACGAAATTTTCAAAGATAAAATAATTCGTCTAACGTATCCAAACGCCTGAAAATAGTACACTTCGTATCACTCACACGTCGTCCCCGTAAACAAACCATCTCCTTAAGAAATAATTTTCAGGGAAATCATCAAAGCCGATTAAATAACGTCCAATTTTTGGAAAGATTAACATTAATTAATTTTACTATCGGTTACCAAAAATCCTAAACTGCTGGAACGAAAATCGTAAAAAATTAGACCCGGCCCGGAACGTATTTCAATCTCGATTATACTATAAATAATTAAATATATAAATAAATAATGTTATAAACTAACTTGTGATCATTCACGTACATAAATACTCTATATCAGTAGTGACGTAATGAACATATATAAATTTACATTACGTATTCAGCATGGGAACTTTACCTATTCATCTCACGAGAGAAGTCGACAATACTCGCTAAGAATATTAGCAGCGTTACAATTTTAAACGGAACAGTTATAATTAATCCCGACTTTTTCATCGCTCTAACGCAAGAACCGTCGGGTTTGCGAATAGGGGATTGAATTTGTTTATTTCGGCTGTCAATCACTTTCCGGAGACTGTCATTTGTCGCTGTCGTAGGTGAAAGATTCCGCAGACAGTGTTAAAATGATTCCTTTTAAGTCAAGTTTTTATTTTATTTAGAACTGTTTTGTAATGATAATAGGGATAATATTTATTATTCTAATATTCATAACAATATTACTAATATGAATAGAAAAATTTTAAATCGAGTGTAATTGTAAACTAAATTTAAGTTTGAAACATAAAATCTCATCTGTTTTATTATAAACACTTTTGCATTTCGCTAAAGTAACTCTTTAATGTGTATATATATATATATATATATATATATACAGTGTTCAACGTCAACACGAAATAATGAAATGGTACAGACAGTGCCATGTGTCTTCGTCCACTTTTTTTCTCTTAACACGAAACAAAAATTAACACGAAAAGATTTCGCTTCCCAAAACCGGCCTGATTCGTCGTTATTTCTTAAAACCGACCGGGTTTACTGTGGATGACGTTCAAACTGAGCCGAAATTTAATGAAACGTTTAGGAAAGTTTCTATATTGTTGAACTGTTCTACAGTATCATCGAAAGAACTTGTTTATTCAAAGCTCAAACAATATTTGAACAGATTCCGACGACAAATTAGACAATGAGATGAACAATACAGCACCCGTTGCCACAACATCCGAAATGCCCAACATCGTGAAATGTGTGAGATGCACATTCCAAATGAATAACAAAATAGAAGATATCGAACAATTTGTTGATGTTTAAAAAATAGCAGATTATTTTTCAAAAAATCAATAAATGTATCATTTTTGTTTAAAGAAAAACAAATAAAAATTATGTGTGTAATAAATTTCATTCAGTTCTTATTAATAATATGCTTTAGTTATTTTTATTAAATACATGCATACATTCATATCTAACAGGATTGTTAAATATGTTCACTTCTTTTAATATGGTTTAATACGAAATTCTTTTAACATGAAAAAATATTTCAATGCCTCCATTTCGTGTTAAACCATTTCCATTGTATATAATATTAGTATAAACATTTATGCATTCTTTTTATATTTTAGCCTGTTTATTAAGTTACGCTACTGAAACCGTTATAAAACTCTGCCACGGAAGAAGAAATTGTACACTGACAGCGAATTCCGACGTGTTTCGTAATCCGTGTCAATTAAAGTCCAGAGTGTATTTGAAAGTTGTCTACGCTTGCGGTACGATTCTCTCGATGTTACATATTTTATTGAGATCAAAAAATAAAATTTAAATTTAAATGAGTATATTATATATATATATGTATGTGTGTGTGAATGTGTATGTGTGTGTATATATATTATACTTGTATAGATAATTTATCGCACCGCTTGAAATTTAATGTTATAAGGAATTTTCTCTATCTATTAAGTACATGACAAAGAATGGAAAAAAGTCGGTATTATCAAAATATTTCGATATTTTTTTAATCGAAATAAACGATAATTACATCATCGATAATGATTTTTTTTTTTAATTGTATAAAAATTGCAATCTGACTTACATAGCCAATAAGCAATTTATCTATATGGGTCGTGACAGGATTGGAGATCAATGATACTCCGAGCTACCTCGCCAATCAATCAAACCGATGTGGAAGGTCTAAGGGGTGTATCGATTAAGTCTATGAACATCGTTACCACTATCTAGTAAGTCAACTGCCAGTCGGTTCGGGTGGTATTCTAAACTGTGCAAGTAATGTTCACTATATGTTTGGATTACCTCTCGCACATATGGTACACCTAGGTCGCGATGCAGGTTGTCATTACGCATGTACCATGGCGCATATAATTCTTAATATTTTTGACTGACATCGTTGCATCGTGTTAATATTAGACACCGATGCTGTACCCCAAAGGGATATACCGTAGGTCCACACCGGTCTGGTAACTGCGTTATACAGCAATAATTTCGATTTGAAAGGTAACTCGGAATGTCTGCCCAGGAGCCAGTACATCTTTCTCAGTTTTATGTTTATTTCTTGATCATAATATTAGAATTGCCGCATATAAAGATTAGTTCAACGTATATCATCATCATCATCATCTATTCGTATGATTGATTCGGAGCATCGTCACTCATTTTAATAGATCTGGCGACTAACTCCTGCATGCTCGACTTTACGTATAAGTTCCGGTTAAACTCTTTATTCGGTCGATAAATCGATTCGGTGGTCGACCTCTTCGACGTGACTTATGCATTTTACCGTGAATAACCATCATTGGCCCAGATCATAATAATTTTATAATTAAATTTTAAACTGTCATAGTTGATATTCGTTGTGAAGCAGTCAATTTTTTGATTGTCTAACGTTTTGAAAAATAATTTCGGTTTTCATAAATTAATTAGCATTAGTTTACACCGGGGAAAAAATGGTGAATGTAATTTTATCATTCTACTACGATGTAGAATCTTTTATTAGACTGGATATTCAATACCCGTAAGATTGTGATTCGTTCGCCCTGCACGTGATTCTTAATAATTTTCCATAACCGGTAATTTCCATCGCTTCTAGTTTCGCTCGCGATGCCTTATTTAATGTTCATGATTCACATCCGTAAAGTTCGATAGGTTAATATTAATGTTCTTAGTAAATATAGGTTCTTCTGCGCTACATCGTATTTCTATTTGCCATTTTTGCAATAATTACCGCCATCCAGAAAGACCGAATTAATATAAGTAATAATTCTCGCTATTGGTCTATCCTACCTACTATTCTAATATATATTATATATAGGATATTTTTTTTGTAATACTATTCTTTTCAAACTGTTATCAAGTAGGCGTATTGCTTCGACGTTTGTGTGTAAGTTGCTCGAGACAATATACACGTCTATTAAGCGTGTTCGTGGTCTCGTTCATGTATTCCAATTTGCGATAAGCTTGGAAAACTTTATTTATTATGTGCCAAGTAGTAGTAACTGTTCGGAGATGTTTATTTGGAAATCGTCGATTTATTCTTAAAGCGTGCGCTGCTCAGCGCTTATGACTCTACGATCTTCTCCATGACGGAATATTGATCGCCAGTATGAATGAATAGTTCTTACATGTGTAAGGTTGATGTTCAACTCGCCAAAGTAATGCATATATTCTCGGCAACGATGCGCAGTAAACCAACTTCATGGCTTCCAGTTCTAACATCCCTTCTCCACCTCATATTCGAGGAATCGATTCTTTGAAGAAAGCCATCAACAAAGTTCAAGCAAAATTAAATCTCATGTTTATGAAATTCGTAAAAGAAGACCCCAACCCAGATTTAAATCTATATATAGCATTACAGGAAAAATTAAAAAAAAAAAAAAAAATTGCGAATGAAGAAAAAATAAATAATCTTTACTTGGTGTTAAATTAAGCGTATAATCTTGAAAATTAGACGGATGTATATATCGATATCAGTAGATTTCGCTAGAACCGATTGAAAATTAGTCAGATTTTGAAAGCGTCGATTTTTAGTTATATTTTTATTCATATAAATTATCGATTTTGTAAAACACCGATTACACATATTCACGTTGTATTAAAATATATTCAATTTATTAACGGAGTTTTAAAATCTTTATGATAACGTGATTTTCTTCAAAGATTTTTGTTTCCAGTTCATTTGCTCTTACGTGATAAACTTTTCATTATATCTACCTCTTATAACATCGAGCTGTTCGTTATTTTATCAGTCGACGGAATACATAGCATCCGTATTTAACAGTATATTTTCAACGTATCTACCTTACGTCGATCACCAAGAAATATATATAATGCTCAAAGGTTCGATCCGGCTCGCGAGATAACGTTTACAAAGTTGTTCATCGTCACGTAATTTTTAATCACCACTAAGTACTCGGCATTCATATGCGTGAGCACCCGCGTTACATATAATCAGTATTTCGAATGCTAGTATATTTTGAAGGTAAAATAAACGTACGATAACTTAGGGATGATGTGATGACGATATATGTATAAACGTAAATGCGACTTTTGTTACTACTTTTAACTTTTGTCTAACGTACCTTTTCGTATTTATATTTAAACAATAATATTTGATGTACGCAGTGCCTAGGCGAGTACTGTTAGAAGTATACGAAGAACCACTCAGCCCGGATGAATATGCCTTGATGGAAGAACTGGAACTGAGTGAAGACAGCGATCATCATGCTGTGGACGTCGCGAAATCCTTAGCACCATCTCCAAATGAAAGACTTAAAACTAATCATAATAACAATAATGATAACAGTAACGATAATCACATCTCGTCGCCTGATTCCAGCACTCATAATTCTACCTCGCCAGGTAAAAGCTGCCAAAACGATAATAAATATACTTATATATTTGTGTTCATCATATACACATATATATATATATATATATATATATAATTATAAAATTTCGACATAAAATTGTAAATTTGATACAGGCGTTTATTATACAATATCCTTTCTTAGGTGAACTGTATTTATTGGTTGTATGTAAATATATTTAAAATTTAAATATTTCACGTTAACCTTTGTTAGCATGGAAATTTTATCTACCGTGTAATACGTGTTTTGAAAGGGGGGTGTTGGTGTATATATATATACATATATATTATTATTAAATTTATTTCGAATTAGCCAATGATGGGTTATCAACTGGTCTTGCCATTTTTCTGCCTTTTTTTCCATAAGGATGAATCCTTTCACTGTGTCTTTTTTTCGTTCTTCGGTCCACAAAATACCAGTTCTTCCTCCTTGCTTTTCTGCGAATTCTTTACAATTATATCTTCTTAACATTAATCGCTGTTCTATATCTTCAGGCATAATATTCAGTTCAGCCATGTCATTTTTAGTCTGTGTACCATGTACCATTCATTTTTTAGTTTTCGCATGTACTTAAACAATCTCCCGATGAGCCTGCTCGCCTCCATCCTTTGGTCCACAAAATCGAATTCTTCTTTTTCGGATGGCGGTAGTCATTTTTTCCAGATCTTGATACATTTCTTGATTACTTCGTTTGATATATTTTTCACCTTGTTCCGCTGGTCCTATTATTCTTCTTACGATCTTCCTTTCTGCGATTTCAAGCTGTTCATTTAATCATTTTTGCTTCATTTTTAGACCCTCCGCTGCATATAACGACTCTGATCTGATCACAGTTGTATAATGTCGCAGTTTAGCATTTCTTGATAAAAATTTCTTATTATATACTTCTTTCGTTAAATAAAATGCTGCTTTCATTCGATCGATTCTGTATTTGATTGCTTCCTTTTTTGATGCATTCTGCTCGATTAATTCTCCCAAATATTTGAATTTATTAACTCTTACCACTTGAACAAACTTAGTTTTTATTTTATCAAGAGCGGTTATAATATTTGTTATAAATTTGGTTTTTGATAGCCCAGCTTTATCCGCTTGTTCTTTTCATAATTCTATCTGCCGCTTTGCTGTTGTATTAGTAAATTGTCATTCTTGTATGCTAGTCTAATATTCCCAGTGATATTTTCATCACTCATAGCTTTTCTCCATTCTCTAATAATTTTTCAAGTGAGCAGTTAAAGAGTAAAGGTGACAGCCGATCTCCCTATCTAACTCCTGTTTTTATTTCAAACTGTCTGGATATTTCACTTCTAAATTTCACTTTAACATATGTGTTTGTTAACGTTTTTCTTATTAAGCTTACGGTTTTTTCATCCAGATCATATTCTTTGAGGACATTAAACAATACTGTTCTATCCACTGAATCATATGCTTTTTAAAAATCGATAAACATTATTACACATTTTTTTGATGTTTTCTTCAGATACAACATTAATGACTTGAGGTTGAAAATCTGTTCAACACATGATCTATGTTTCCTGAACCCACACTGATATTCACCAATTTGTGTATCCAGCTCTTCTTTTGCTCTAGTTTGTATTGTCTTAAAGAGTATTTTATAGGTAACTGATGACAGCGATATACCTCTGTAATTATTCACATCAGTCTGTATTCCTTTTTTATATAATGGATGTATCAATGCTGTTGTTCAGTTCTGGGGAATTATTTCTGTCTCCAAAATATTTTTGATTATTTCAACCAATTTATCTTGGCATTTATTATTCGAGTTTTTCCATAGCTCTGCTATTATTGTATCCTCCCCTGGAGCCTTATTATTCTTCAAAGATTTAATTATATTAATGATTTCTTCTTTATCTGGAGGCACAGAATCGGTGAAGGTTAGTGTTGGACTTTCGCAGTTCAGTAACAAATATTCTGACAATATTTTACAATTTTCTGTGTTACTAAATGGCATCTCTTGATTTTCGTCTTTGAACATAAGACACGGGTATATAAGTTTATTTGCACTTTGTTTGAATGTTGTATAGAAATCTCTTGTGTTATTCTTTTGGAAATCTTGTTCGATTCTACATAACTGATCACTGTGATATTTTCTTTTCACATTTCTGATGATCTTCCCTATCTTTTTCCTCGTTTCTATGAAATATGTCTTATTATTTATATCTGCGTTCCACTTTTTCTAGGCATATTGTCTTTTTATAACGGCCTCTTTACATTCATAGTTCCACCACGAATGGGTTTGAACTAATACCGTTTTAATTGTTCCCAATTCTCCGGATTTCTAGTCTCTAATTTGTCGTTAAATTCAGATCCTTATTTTAACTTCAAGGTATCATACTTGTTCATTTCTGTTTTAATTTATTTTCTTGTATTCCTAGGTTGAAATTTAATTTTAATTTTATAAAGGTAGTGGTCCGAATCCAGATGACCATTTCTTATAACTTTTATGTTTTGTATCTCCTTTGTAGATACTTTTCACCGCCACATGGTCCATTTGAAATTCGCCTAATTTTGAACTTGGGGACGTCCGTGTTTTTGTTTCCTCGGCAGATGTTTAAAAGCTGTAGATTTCATAATCAAGTTGGCAGCTTTACACAGATCTATTAGTCCTTCTCCATTCTTGTTAGTCCTTAAATGTGCTGGGTATCTTCCAACAATATATCTATACTTCTTTTCTTTGCCAGCTGTGCATTAAAATCACCCAGACAGCTGTGTGTTTCTTGGGGATGTTTATAAGGACTTCTTCCAATTCTTCCAAAATATATCTGCTTCCTTTTTATTTGAGCACGCGCATTGATTAACATGTATATTTTATTTGCGCATATAATGCTTGGTAAAGAAATTCTACTGTTAAATGTTTGGAAATCCACAACAGAATCCAGGATCCGGCAACTGACTAGAAAAGCTGTTCCTAAATACGCAGCGTTATTTGTTTCTATTTTTCCTAATTTTCCTTTGAATATTCGATATCCCTCAGATTCGAACACATTTTCATCTGTACATCTTGTCTTCTGTATAGCAGCGATACATATGACATGCTCCTTCAGAACATCTATCAATTGTCATACTTTTTTTAATGAATTTATATTAACTGTTGCAAAAAAAAGTTTTTCAGTTGACTTCTAATCTTTCTCAAATCCTTAGAGCATGTTGGTGCAAGCTCTCCAGAATATGATAGCTTGCTGGTGTTGCATTCAGCAACGGTGGAGTGGTTTATACCTGGAGTAGTTATATTATTTGTTTTTTCCATCATGTTTTCCAGTTGAAAATAGAATATTGTGGTTACCCATATTCTAGTTAAAACCAATATACTGCCAAGATTGTTAGTCTTGGAGGGTAGTAGCTCTATTCACCAGAGCTGTGGAACGCCGCCATTGACTATTATTATAGTTCTTCTGCCGCAGTCCTGGGGTAATAGACCTGCCTCATCTACACCCAGTAGAGTATCTGTATAATTGCCCTTCATAGACTCCCTTACGCTCTTTTGTTCACCAATCTGGACTTCCACCAGGGTTGGTTACCTGATCTCCATCCAGCATTGATTTAACAGGGACACCTCAAGAAGGCGATTGCAGGGTTCCTTGGATTGTCCCTATACTTATATATATATATATATATATATATATATATATATATATAATATATGTGTGTGTGTGTGTATATATACTTAATATATTCGTCTATTAATTCCGCTCGATCACTCGTTTTCCGATTTAACTCCCCATATATACCATGCCAGTAGAAGTTTCACTCAAAAAACAAAAGAAAATGGTAACTATTTTATTAAATCGAATAATTCGAAAAGAGATAAAACCATCGTTTACAGTCGGACTTCGTATGGTATTTTTCAGAAGCAACTCGTACAAATTGAACGATGTGTATGTGTTATAATTATATAACATAGAGTTAAATTGATTTGTTTAAATAAATTGTAAATAATTTTTTTATTGAAATATATTTCATTTCACGCACCGGTGTAAATATGTACGCATATATATATATATATATATATACATATATATATATATATATATATATATATAATAATATATAATAAAAATATGAAAATGCTTTAATTTATTAGAAAATTAAGAGAAAAATTATTTGTTTATCGAGCGAATAGACGGTCGAATAATATTTACAAGAATAATCGTTATTATACGTGGAACAATTTCATTCTATATTTCAATGATTTCTGGAAATAATCACAGTTATATATATATATACTTAACATTTAACCGTAAATTGTTATAATTTTATTTTCAAAGTTGAAATATTTTATCGAAGCTAACCACCAGTTTATTTTGTTTAAGTCGCAAGGACCGAACCGATATCGACGATTAACTCGCTTTAATCTCTTCTCACAGATACGTGCTCAATCTTGCACCTGCGTTTAATTATATTATCGGCATTTTTTTCCTCAATACAGTATATGGCACTGTAAACAAGGAGGACAAAGTTTTACATACTGTCCGTCCGTTCTTCGAAATATTCGCTTATTTACGACAGGTGTCGGAAGCTAAAATTAAACATTCAAAAAATCGAGGCCATCCTGTTCACTAGAACGCTCCCGCCACCTATACCGGATATAAAAATCAGTGATTATCGCGTTAAATGGGCCAAAGAAGTTCATTATGGATTTTCGTCTATCTTCCAACAGTCACATCAACCGTGTCATAGATAATGCACGTAAAGCTATTCGGATAATTTCACATTCAAACGGAGACTCCACCTGATGGTCGCAATTAAAAAGTTTATTATATACAATGTCAATCGCCCTACTTTAACTTATCGTCTGCAGTTCAGTTTTTAACAGCACTTATAAGAAAATGCAGCTATTACAAAACCTGCAGAATCTCGCTAAATGCCAACAGACATAACGAAAATTAGCGACAAGCATTCCGCATTAAACTTAACTTATTCTCACGCATTGGAAAACTTTCGAAATAATTCTACGATACCTGTAAAATGTGCAACAATAAATTTATTCAACCTCATACGAAATAGATATACTCGTTATAAGAACCGTCGTTTGAAGCACCGGTTTTTAAATTAATGCGTATATTTTAACTTGTATATCGAGTTATTTATAGCATTAACTAATCTAGCACATTGTAAATGGCTTATAATTTAGCAATATTTTATTTATCTTTGTTCTTTTTTCTTCATTTGCATTTTTTAAATTTTTCCTGTAATATTATTTATATATATATATATATATATATATATATATATATATATATATACATATAATTTAAATATAAGATTATATATATAATGTAATATAATTTTTCTTATTATATTTATTGTCAAGGTAAACTTTGTGCATTTGGCATTAATAGCTTTATTATGTAAATAATTATATATTAAAGGTCTTCTTCTTCATCCTCGTAGGATTGAGTCAAGAAGACTAACGAAAAGCATATTCGACCTTTTTTTCAAATCAAAACATGCAAATACTTCGGTTGGTCGAAGTTAAGAAAGACTTAAACGAAATAAAGATAGAAAGAGCCAATTCGGGTGAAAAAATCCTGCGCCCATTATTAAAAAAAAAAAAAGAAAAAAAGAAAAGAAGAAATTAATAATATTTGAAAAATTAAAAAGTTTTAAAGAAAAATAAAACAAAAAAAACTGGCGCAATACGAAGGAAAGGAAAAACTTCAGTAGAGGATGAAGAAATATTGGTTGGAGATCTAATCGAGTAAAATTATTTTACCTAGTACCGAGGTGGCCAAATTCAAAATAAAACACAAAAAATAATCAATTAATAAATATTGAACATAAATTATCTTGAAAAAATTCTTAATTCATATATTTAAACTTATTTATAGGCAAGGTAAGAATACAAGCATCGTTCTTTTATATATATATTATTTTGTTTGCTTTATATATGTATATATGTATATATATAATTTTTTTATTCTTTTTATTATTATTATTAGATATAAACATCGTAATTATAAAGATAAAGTAACCTACTGGATAACTTATGGTTACCTGTAGTGGTTATTTATATATATTTGACCTTAAATACTTCATATATATATATATATATACTTGATTACAAAAAGCAGTTAAAATCACTAAGCTTTATTTATTAAGCAAAGCTTTTCGGCAACTACGCCATTATCAAGCTATATATAAATAAAATTAAATATATAAAAACATAAAATATTAATTTAAATCTAAGTTTACAATTTTTACACAATAAATGAATTAAAAATACTTCAAACTCTCTGACTATTTTATGTTTTTATATATTTAATTTTATTTATATATAGCTTGATAATGGCGTAGTTGCCGAAAAGCTTTGCTTAATAAATAAAGTTTAGTGATTTTAACTGTTTTTTGTAATCAAGTATAAAAAATCACTACATTCCACAATCTAAACTATATATATATATATATATATATATATATATATATATATTATATATATATATATATATATATAATATTCAAATAGAACTATCTCATTGAAAGGCAATGAACAGTTTATATTATATGTTAATCTGAACTCATTATATTTAGAACATACATATATTATATGATGAACATCTCCTGTATCATTACTGTAACAGTTACAACATATATTATTAGTAATAATCTTTAACTCGGTTAAATAATATGAAATAGAACCATGTCTAGTGTGATATGCAAAAGTTGATATTAAAATTTTTATCTTTAAAACGGGCTAAGATATCGGGAAAAAAATTTAATTAATTTACCCTTAGCTTCGATATCGTATGTAGATTTAAATTCGGTAAGATTATAGATATACATTTTTTACTGTAACAGTTACAACATATATTATTAGTAATAATCTTTAATTCGGTTAAATAATATGAAATAGAACCATGTCTAGTGTGATATGCAAAAGTTGATATTAAAATTTTTATCTTTAAAACGGGCTAAGATATCGGGAAAAAAATTTAATTAATTTACCCTTAGCTTCGATATCGTATGTAGATTTAAATTCAGTAAGATTATAGATATACATTTTTTGAAATCAAATATCTTTAAAACGGGCTAAGATATCGGGAAAAAACTTTTAATTAATTTACTCTTAGCTTCGATATCATATGTAGATTTAAATTCGGTAAGAATTAAATTATAGATATACATTTTTTGAAATTACCGCTATTCAGTTTTTTTGAAGATAAGGGATCTATTTTTAATATATAATTTCGTCGGGCAATACACGTGCTAAAAACGTGCATAAAAACATTAGATACAGTAATGTACGAAGATGTGTTACGTCTATTAGAAATTTCCTACAATTAGAATTAATATTACGAATATATTGTTTATTTATAATAGGGTAACATTTACTAAGCGCAATATGAATATAGTGACTGTATTAGTCCTTTATATAAAATTAGCTTATCTTTGTAATTTAAACCCGAATAATTTTGCTTCAAGATTTTTAATAAGAATATAATAATTTTCATTAACTTTATCAATTATATACGCTATATGCTTGGGGAAAATTAATTTATTATCCAAAACAAAACCCACATATTTAATTAAACTGACGGGGATAAAGTTTAAATTAATATATATATAAACCCGTTTAATAGGGCATTATAAAATTTTGACACAAAAATTATAAATTTTATACAGATATTTATTACATGTTTGTTAGGCGTTAGATAATTTTCTATGTGTTTATATAAAAAATTTTCAAAATTGAAAGACATTTCACGTCAAGTAGAAAATAAAAAATGTTATCAACTAGCATTAAAATTTCATGTACCATATAGTGGACATCGTAATTGAAAGGATTAATCGATATAACTAGGTCCTCAAACGGGTTCGCCCCCTATCTACCAGGTCCTCGATTTATTCAGGCATTGTAATTAACTTTTAATCAGTCGAGAGTTTCATAACTTTAAACAATTATTCTCGATCCTTCGATTAATTTAACGATAAGTAGTCACGTATATGCCGCAGAAGTTCGTTGATAGAAATGTGATTTATATAGATTCACTTGTCCACGTATATATATATATATGTATATGTATATATGGTCGTGTTTTTATATACATTATGAGAAGATATGTTTTTCAAAACCGGAATCTTTTTTATCACCCGCGACGAAAATCTAAATCGTCGTTGGAAATATATTTTGGTGAGTTTTATCGTTTTAAGACCTTCAAAACAAATTTGCAACTAATGAAAAAATGTATACTTAATACGAAATGTCCATTCCCATTCTGCAGGTTCTAAAGCAAACTGGTTTATATATATATATATATAATCAATAAATAAAACTAAACTGGTTTATATATAATATTTACTAACAACATTAATATTTCCATTCGCACTTTGCAAATGGAAAAATGGACGTTAACTAAGACAGCATCGTGAGCAAAACTAGGACAGATGAAAATGACTGCTTACAGGAAATGAATAAGAATCCCATGAACAAGTCGCAGGACGAATGAGAATCCATCTTCAACAATTACTATGTCCCGTAGGAGAATGATAACATTCTTTGTACATATGATCCGGGCCAAGGTATAGAAAAGATGATTATCCAAAGTAAAGTATACAAATCCCTCTTCAATGTACTAAAATGGGTCACTACGCTTGAGATCGAACATACAAATGACGATATATATATAGATATATATATATATATATCGTCGTATTGTTCGTTGCCGCACGTCGTAGCTATTGTACGTTTATTTTTACATACAAAATTAGCTAGCATTCAAAGCACTATTTATATGCAATGCAGATGCGCTTTCATATGATGTTATACAGAGTGGAGTGCCACTGTCTTCTTCGTGATAATTAAGAATTAATTAATGATGAAATCTTTCTATGTCGCATGTTGGTTTCGAACCCCCGGTCATCGAGTTGACAGTGGAGCACTCTAGCAACTACAACGCCGCGACAATTTTATGTATATACATATAGATTTAAATTTTTTCGCGTAAAGCGATATAATTCTTAAAATCCTTATCTAATTTTTCCACTATACTTACTCTCAAAACTTTCTGAGTTTTAATCTTCAACGTACTTGTCTTGCATTTCCGTGATTTATCGCAAAAATTAAAACATGATAATAATAATAACAGATTATATAACAATTGAAGATGTGAAATAAATTATATGCCGTGCGCATCTACTCATAAACTGCAGTAAATTTACTCAATTTCTTATTTTCAAAAATACATACTTCATAATTATAAATAGAATTTGTCAGTAAAATATGAAGAAAATGTTTCAAATGAACATAAATAATGAATCATACGGAACCTTATACATTCGAATATATAAATGTATGAATATATTATTTACATATCTATGTGTGTATATATATATATATATAAAATATATATATAAATATACATACATAAATGGTGTATGTTGATTTATGTAATTATTATGACGAATTTAAAGTTAATTCTAGCGTTTTCGTCTTTTGCTAAAGTTTTTGTTTTAATTTTTTTAACGTAATATATTTTTTTAAAAAATTTAATTTTAATTCGTGATAAAACGGTTTTACGTTTCTTAATCATTTTCTAAGGTTATTTAATAACGTATTTAGCTTAATGAATCTAATTGTAACATTTGCGAAATACATATGTTCTATTCTAAAATATGTGTATATATGTATGTATATATATATATATATATATATATATATATATATATATATATATATATATATATATATATATATACACAATGTATATGGAAATTAAAATTGCAGAAAATTGGTAGCTCTCCGCATTTAATTAAATACAAGTTCAAAACGTTAAATTTGTTAATTAAATTGCTTGAAAAATTGCAACAAATTATTTTAGAATCGATGAATGAATGTAGAAGAAATCAAAATCATTACGAGCATAAGCGGAGAAATAAAAATTGAAATAGGCAGTCAAAAAATTTAATACGTAGTTGAAGTAGTTTATTTAGGGCAAAAATAAAATTGAGAAATGTGACTATAGGAGAAGTACATAGAAGAATATCATTAGCTTGGAATAGGTATTGGTCTCTATAAAACAGGAATTTGAACGATGTGTGGTTCCAACGATGACATATAGCTGTCAAACGTGGTCTACATCTAAAGTGTGGAAAAGTAGAGAGCAGTCAAAATGTAAGTCTATGTTATAAGTGTTCGGCGGAAAAGTAGGATCAGTAATTTAAAAAACAAAGCGGTATTGGGCTGGACATGTTGTAAGATTGACGGATAATACATGGACTTATAAAAAGATAGTGAATTAGAGAAAAAGCAGACAATTTTTTATATCGGAAGATCGGAATACTTAAATTTATATATAACAAACAACGTGAGAAAATTGGCCAGAACCGTAGGGGAATTGACAAGGTTGAGGTTGCTCAGAATACGGGGTTTTAGTTTTAATTATTATAAATTTGTATTTGTTAAGTATCTAATGAAGGTTTTTATAATTATTATTATATATCATTTAGCTAGTTGCTATTTAGTTATATATATATACATATATATGCTTTATAGTTAAATAGTTATATGCGAAGTACGTACGATTCTATAATGCACTATCTTACGGAAATTTAGCAAACTACAGTTTCAAAGTAGGAACGGAACATATCGCAGCGAGCAATTTCAGCTGTTCCTTCGTTGACGCTAATTTTCCAATTTGGCTTAGTGAAAATTGTTTATTTTAATTACGAACGACTTCTGAATTGTCTTCGTATTTTCTTCTTTGTCGCATTATTAACCACGAAACTCAAAATACAAAAATTACACTAATTTACTAATACCACCAAGATCTGAAAGAAGCAGTCGAGAAAGCCTGCTCATAGATTAGCCACTAAACTCGTTGAAGATGGTTTTGACGCAGTTGCATCCTGAAAAGATGAATGGATCCGTAAGAACCCAGACCGATACGGTACGATAGACACACTGAATTGCAAGCCACCGGGTTTTGAACTAGAGCGGAAATGGTGGTCATATGCTCGCAAAGTGGGGTTTTAAAGATGATCCATCCTGCGACTGTCAATTAGGAGATCAAACAGTGGATCACATCCTCAGAGCCCTTAAGGACGATTGGAAGGATATTCGAGTAGCGTCAGACGCGGCGATAACGTGGCTACGAAGCCTGGATATGAACATCTAAGCTGCCCGAAGACATACGATATCATCATCATCAACCTCGAAACGTCATTTTAAATCATACATACATTCATTCATCTCGTATATATATATTAATAATAATAATAATAATAATAATGTGTTAATTTTTTCAGGTAATACTACAGAAAAAATATACATTTATATAGGCGGTAGCCTTACAGGGATTCTATTATCGTTTCTGCTATTTACGATCGTGGCCTTAGTTTGGAAACGAAGATCGAAAAGTCGCGATGATAAATACAATGATGGGGGTGGTACGGGTGGACTAAATAATAACATCTCACAAGCATACACCGAAGCGATCAGCGAAGTTGAGGACGATATTACCCTGGCAATTAGTATGCAACCAATTACGGTTATACCGTCGTCTGCTCAACATTGTAGCACATCCGCTAATGAAGTTAGCATCGACCGACATTTTTAATTAAAACATCATTGTATTAGAATTACAAAATATTTACCTCGCTCATATATATATATATATATATATATGTATGTATATATGTATAATAGTCACGCGTGTAAATTTCTTCTAGGTCGCAAATTTTAATTAGTACATGTAAGTAATCTCGTATATTTAAATAATAATTATTCCAAAATATCACACTCGAAGACGAACGCTTTTAAGGTTCCTCTTTGTGTTATAGCGAAGGTAACTATCATCATCATCACCAGTCATAATTCCCCTCCTAACGAATGTCATGATACCAATTTACATCATTGTGTGTCGTTAACGCAAAAAGGAAAGATAACCCTCGCGTTTTAAAATACCATCAATAGAAGGATACCGTTCACTTGACCGCGCCTTTCTTGATCGATTGTTTACTGTGTTTCTAACTTTTTCTGTATAGATGTTTGATTATTCGTTCAAAAATATTTTGTTGTATTTAATTTTAAATGAAATGTGGAAATATTTACATTCCTAAATTAATTGACGAGGTAGAAAAAAGGCCTACAATTTCGGATATAACTTCGAACTTTGACAAAACTAAGATTTTAAGGCGAATGGTGTTGGAAGGAATCGTTTTGTCTTTCGACATTGAAAATGATACGAGAGAGAGAGAGAGAAAAAAGAGAAATACAAGTTAGAAAATATTTATTAATACATTATAAACTAAACTTTTATTTATATCATTTAAATTTGATATTCAATTGATCCTTCATGAACAAAATAGTTAGCCAATTTAGCTTTTCCGTTTGACTGAAGACGAGATACCATCACCTGTTGTGTCGAAATCGAAGAAATTATGATAAATTTATTCAGGTTTAGGAGAAAAGAATAGAAGAAAGAAATCTTGCACTCAAGGACTTAGCAGCGAAACATGCGGGAGGATAAGTTATTTTATTTATCGTTAGTAACCCCGAGGATAAACGACTAAAAGCCGAAATGGATGTTTATAATATAATATGCCAGTATTAAAGTATATTTAATTCTTCTGCAGCGTCCACATAGACTGGCCACCGCAACAACAATATAAATATCCATCACTTTCTGCCTCAAGCGATGATTCGTAAATAAATTTACTTCTGAATGAAATAAGTATTCTAGATATATATACCACACGTATCTAATATATCTGTATATATATATATATATATGTAGTTAAAATCAAATTGCAATAAATTAAGTAGACTCCACCGTTCCAAATCGTTGCAATTGTTTGATTTCCGCATCCAATCTAATAAAAATAATAGTAATAATTTATCTCGATTGAATTGATGCAAATTGTGTCATTTCGAATATGTTCCCCCCGTCGAAAAAATTTACAACGTTATTATTCTCCGTAGTTACTTCGTAAATTCCCATTTAACCTTTTCAGGTCACAATGTCCTTTATACAGTACGTAAATGTTCAACATATATATATATATATATATATATATTTAATAACGGACAATTTGGTTGAAGTTTCTATTTCGGAAATATTTCTATAACATTAAAAACTCTCTAGTCATCTAGAAATCAATATTATACATGAAATATTATATTTTCACTTCGAGTAATTTTCTTTTAATTATTTTTGAAACCAAAATGTATAATTTTGTGTAAAAATTGATAATGTCTTAAGGAATCAAATATCTCCGATAAAAGTCGAAAATGTGGCAAAGCAAGTGAAACAATTAAACACATTTTAAGTGGGTAACAATTAACATCGAGATTTTATGTTAAAGACACGATGATGTGGCAGCTATCGTACATCAAGAAATAGGAATAAAATATGGGTTAATTAAACATAAACAGCCATATTATAAATATACGCCAAAAAAAATCTTAGAACAGGAACAGTATAAATTATACTGGGACAGAACTATATTGACTGATAAAACAATAGAACATAATAGATATCGTTTTAATAGATAAGATAAATATATTATGTTAATAAATATTGCTGTACCAGATAGTCTAAATATTGATAAAGTGTATGCAGAAAAGAAAAAAAATGAAAAACTTACAGAGCAAATGAAACGAATGATGAAACTCGATGTTGTAAAGATTGCACTATTGGTAATTGGGAACAATGGAATAATATGGAGCAGTTTAAGTAGTGACATAAATAATCTAGGACTATCACCATATATGATGGAACAAATTCAAAAATCAGCATTATCGAATTACAATATGAGAACCTTCTTTAACCATCGAGATGAAGGAAGTTTGTAATGCTTTGCTAATTAAAAACCATATTACAAAACTCAAAACAAGATTGCGGATAATAATAATTGCTAATACCTTTTCAAAACTTTTATATTGTTCCCAACTACATAATTCATTCTTTTCGAACTTTTTTTACCTCTTCATTTCATTTTATCATCTGCAAAGTGACGAAAGTCAAGTGACGATAATAATGACGTTGTTTTATTTCTCCGCCTTTTTTATTAGAAGAAAAATTATTTTTTACCATTATTCCTATTCACTTCCAGGTTGTGCGTTACGGTCTGGAAGGTATTACTCCGCGTAGTCTGTGTCAAGAAGACGACAGTCAATATTATTACGGGTGACAATCGGCTAGTGGGGCGACAACGGTTCAACCGATTTATCGTCGACCCACTATGCCATCGATAGCCGCTCATCAATCCAGTCCCAGAGTATGCCCCGGATCGCGTACTTACTGTTTTTAAATCGTGTACTTCTCTCACTCAATTTTAAAGAAGAGAAATATCCGTTTGTTAAAAGTTTGCCGTGGCAGGTTTTTTATTTTGTATAAATTACATGGTGTATGTGTGTGTTTGTATATATATATATATATATATATATATATATACGTGATATTTAGAAATACCATTACACGGCGTGTAAGTTGCTCAAATTTGTTTGTTATTCCATTTAACGCAAGCACTAGATAACGTTTATAAGAGCCGATTCATTAAAATTTTTGACAGAATTTAATTATTTTATTATTTTCTAAAATAATTTTAAAAATTCACTCCAGTATCGATATTCGAATTCTGGAACACGAATATTAATTATAGTTTCTATTTTAACCAAACTGGATATTACTTTATATTATATATATATTAATATAAATTAAAGATTAGATTTAAACATTTATTAAAGCATGTATTCCGTCCTATTTAACAAAAAAGAACGTAAATATTTACATTTATAAATCCGGGTAAATTTCGCACACATACACAAACACAGTGTTTACATAGTATGTGGGCACGTATGCGTGTAAATTTTCAAACACATATTTGTTTTTATCGCCATATTACCGCTTAAGTCAATTGTTTTCCTCGTAAACACACACTATAGTACTTATTATATTGTTTAAACTTAAAGGACGTTTTACGAGGATAATAAAAGATAACTTCGTTTGTTCCCTAAGGATTGCATATAATGTACAAATCGTCTACTAAAATATTAAATTTAAATTATTGAAAAGAATTGTTATTTTAATGTGTTTTTTTTTTAGATATAATTTTTTCCCTCGATTTTTAGCGCTTTATAAAACATTCGATTTAACTTTAATGAAAGAATTTTATTTTAATCTGCGTTTATAATGATCATATCGATTACATATCACCGTTGACGTAGATTTTTTTAATTTAATTTTTCTAAAATAGGAACGATTTATTATATATCATTACGTTCAGTACATATTCATACATAAATACAACATATATATATATATATATATATATATATATATGACCGGATAATGTGATGCATTTATCTAGGAGTGGATATAACCACAGACAGAAGAAGAGAACCCATACAAGAGAATGGCAATAGTGTAGACAGCATTCAGAAAGTTTCACCTCACTTTTTCCGGAATAAAGATATATCAAACAGCTTGAAGAATAAACGCAATAAGCTTATTCTGTCTTACCGATGCTAACATACCACGGAACTTTATAAAAGAATTAAATCGTGGAAAACGAGGCAAGCAAAATAACATCATGCGAAAGAATTCTACTTAATATCGCCCGAAAAGATGGAAAAAAAATTACTCGGATCAGAGAACAAACAAAATTGACAGACGCACTGGAACGAATAGTAAAGCTCAAATGAAGTGTGCCGGATGTGTTTCATGTAGTGACTATGGCAAATAGTTCAAACGCATTCCGTAGTGATGCTCATCAATACTAAATTTAAAAAAACACAGAATAACAACATGGGGGTAAGGTAATATTGCAAAAGTTGCAGAGATCAACTGAATCTGAATCGTGCAAAATCGAAATCAGTGGAAATGTCTGGGACAACAACCAACAATCGGTTGATATAAGTATAACGTGAAATATATATATATTACACGATAGATGTGTTCGTTGATATATATTATTCATGCATATGTCATTACATAATGTATAAGATATCCAGATACACTGTTTCTGTAGAAAATTATAAAATAAATTATATATATATATGTATATATATATATATATATATATATATATATATATATATATATATATATATATATATATATATATATATATATATATATATATATAGACGTATATATAAAAGAAAATCAATTATTAGACTGCAGGTGGAATGTGCCCATAGTATTTTAAACTTTCTGGTTCGGACGGTATAGAGCACCTCAGCTTGATTTGGCATTTTATTCAGCACTTCTGTGGTCTCACGATCTAGATATATTTTTAGTATTCTACGATAAACGTACAACTCGAAAGGTTCGATTTTCTTCTCCAAGGTTTGTGTGAGAACCTAGATTTCCATGCCGTACAGTAGTGTTGATTAAATGTGAAATCGGAGTAGACGTATTCGTAGTTCTTCAAATTCTTCGGTGTCATCAAGTTTTTCTTGTTAAGAAATTCGTTATTCGTAGTCTTATCTCTACTGGTTTATTCGTTTCCTCCTGGAAACATGTATTGAAATTTTGATACTCGTTCAATCTTTGTACCTTCGGTAATAAATTTTTTTGTCTTTATTGTTTTATCATCTGTCTTCGATGTACTGCCAGCCATTCGGTTTTGATTATATTTATGTGTAGCCCGTGCGATGCGCTAATCTGCGTAACGCGGTTTAACATGTCCTGTAAATTCTCAAAGCTGTTTGCAACCAAAACTGTTCAGATCACATAACGGATATTTGACAAGATCTCTGTTGCCATACCATCGTCCGTGTTCAAAGGATGTTCGAAAATCGAGAGCAGATATTAAATAGAATTGGAGACAATATGCAGGCTTGACGGAGACACCCTTTTTAATTAAATTTTTTTCTGATTCTTCATTTTCATTTCTTATTACTGAGATTTTGTTTCAATATAACGTTACTATAAACCTCACCAACGGCAATTTGTTTAAGTATTTCCCTCAGCTTGTCATGTTTCACGCAGCTCACGCAGTCGAAGGCTTTCTGATAGTTAATGAAACAACAGTATAGTTCATGTCTTACGACCGACAACGCTGAGCCAAAATATTCAAAGCGCAGATTGCTTCTCTTGTTTCATATCCATTTTTGAATTCTAATTAATATGTTCCAGCATTTTCATCACATTTTTTATAAATTCTTCGATGATATATTTTTAGAAAGATCTTCAGTACATGTGACATGAGACTTATTGTGTTGTAGTTTTCGCAGTCCCTGACATTGATATTTTTGGGTATCAAATAATAAAAGTAGATTTCGACCAATCCGTTGGTACAATTCCTTTAGATAGCACTGAATTACGTTACTATAAACATAAGCGCTGGACGATTAGATTGAAGTAGTTTGATTAATTCACATTGCATACTATCAGGACCAACAGCTTTTCCTAATTTCATATTATTGATAGGACATTAACGTACTCTGAAATTAGATCCACAGGCTCATCCTGACTAGATTCTTCAATTAAAGAACACTTTGGAGGCCTAGCATACTCAAGTAATTCGGTATCATGTTCTTTCCAGCGTGTGAGTCGTTTATATTTTTCTATTAAGATGATACAATTTTTGTCTTTCACTATATTATACTATATAATGTCCGATTATGATTTGTGAATGCTTAGACTTTTTGTGTGTGTAAATTAAACATATCAAATTTCTTGACATTTCCCACTCAGCCAAACATCTTTAGCATCGCGTATTTCACGGTGAATGTATTTATTTTGAACGCGGTATTCGGATAACTCTCATCCATTAATGAGCGGACGTCATCTGTCATCCATTGCTTGTTTTTATTCCTTCCTATATATCCAATTACCGTTTCTTGAATAGCCTGTTATGAATCTTTCCAATTTGACTAAGCTGTTTCACTGCTTCCTTCATGATACAGCTGTGTATATCTTTTTCCTATCTATAGTCATTATTTTTGTATTATTTACTGGTATCACCCAGCGTTACAAAAGTTTATTCATCTCTTATGTATTATGCTTATGTTTGTATATGTATTATTTATATGTATATCATTACATGTTCGTATTATACATAGAGAGACATATATTTCTGTTCAAAGACACACACTTATGCGCACACACACATATATATATATATACCTTTTCATAAATCTTCGAAATTTATCATTCTGACAGCAAATTATAACACATTTTGCAATTTGAGCAACTTGCCCGTAGTTTAAAAACTCATCTACCTGAAATAAACGCCAAACCATTAATCTAGTACACAATTCGGTCATGTTGGTAATTCCCAACTACACGTAATAACATAGCGCTCGTTTTATTAATACAAAGCTAAAAAAGAAAAAAAATAGTGATTTTTGTACCATTTTTACCGATTGCGTTATGATGTTTATATACCTACTTACCCTTTTTAATTATTTTATTTATATATACATAAGTATATTTTATATATATATATATATATATATATTATATACTCTTTTGTTATTGTCGTTACTAGTTCAATTTAATCGTACGTAACTATCAAAAAAAGAAAACGTTTTTTTTCTCAATGAATGATACTTTTTTCTCTAATGTTATAATTTTTTCAATTCGTGGTAACGTCATCGCATCAGTTTGTAACCAAAATTATCAAATATTCTTTTTTAATCGTATTAATATAGATAACTACATACAGGACTTCAAGGCTCAATAAAAATAGGATTAAATAAAAATATTAGAATATTTTGCTTGTTTAGGAAAATTACTGTTTCATTTAAGAACATGATGAAGTAATCAAGAATAATTTCATTTAATTTTATGTATGCTAGTTTAAAAGATTACTAAAAGAATGTTGACGAGAATCATTTGTAGAGGAGGATTTAAGCGGGTGTTGTAAATTTTTAAAAGTACATGATGATCGGAAGAATAACATGAATTAAATACAGCAGATGTTGTAGTGGGGTGAAATTCTTTAGAAGACGCACTCATTGCACAATGTAGTATGTCAAATTTTCAAATGGCTAATTATTGTAAAGTCGTTTTGAGTCATGTCTCCAATAATTACAGCGCCCAGTTGATGATTTTATGGATCTTTAAACGTGGTTGTTAAGATAGTCAAACGCATCCCGATGTGCCGAGGAACTCATATATAAGTCACCCTGCAGATTTCCTTCATGAGATTGACCATGATCAGATGAATATGGCCAACTAATAAATCTTTTGGTTGTGTGCTGGGTATAAGAAGTAATTGTGTCTGTAAGTAAAAGGATTTTTTCCAGGTGAGAATTAGCTAGAAAGATGAAATAGTGCTAACCGAACATTTACAATTATACGCAAATCGCTTAGGCAAAATAAGTAAACTGAGTCACATTCTTCGAAGGAACATGCTACCACAGCCTTGAACGATGTTGTATCTCAACTAGTAGAGGATCATTTGAGAATAAAGAGCATGGGGCATATTCAGGATAAGTGTAAGAATGATTTTATAAATGTTAACTGAAGGTATCTAGATACGAATGCTAATTTATGTAAAAGGAAAGAGGTTTGACACCAGCCAAGTTAAATACACTGTGAGTGGATGAAGATTTGATAGAAAATTAATAAATATATTTCTCCCGCGGAGAAAATTTCACGCCGCCCTTAATAAGATCTGGAAGTAGATATAACGAAGCATACTCAAATGAAGATACGCTTGAAATTATAGCTAATCATTTTGAAAACATACACGAACAGAATAATGTAATGTCTATTCGCTATCAAGAATGAAAAGCAAGACAAACAATAAACCTATTTTAAAGAAACAACACGCACGCACTAAGTTTAAAGGACCTAATATCACCCACCGATTCCAAAAAATGTATCAACTCCCTGAAAAATACACACTCCTTCGGTCATGATAGAATTAGCGTAAAAATTATTTAGAACCTACCTCGTAGTGGTGTAGCTCCCCTCACAACATTATTGAATTCTTGCATTCGTCTATCTTACTATCCTGTATCGTGAAGATTGTCTGTGACTGTACCCGTTCGAAACTTGCCGACGATGCTTCCTTGATTAAAAACATAAGATCTATCAGTCTACTCAGCAATATAAGATATTTGAAGATTAAGCAAATATTGTGACACAAACAAAACTCTTAATAATTTCCAAAAGAGTTTTATACCCGATTCAAACACCATTATGGCTACTAGTAAAAGTTTGTGATCGAATCATTGATAATTGTAATAAAAATAAACACACTGGATTAACAATGCCAGACGTAGCTAGCACATTTTATTTAAGTTAATAAAATACGATTTTCCGCAGCATTTATTCTCCATTATTAAATCTTATTCATCAAACAGGAAATTTTATGTTGAAATTACAACTTATAAATATAAAATTAGTTGTAGTACAGCAGGAACACTGCAGGGAAGCATTCTTTGAGCATTTCTATTTATTTTATATATTTATATATATATATATATATATATATATATATGAAAATGTCCACTAATGCAGATGATACCGCCTTACTAACAGGTACTATTAGTAAACCAACCAAATTCTGTTATAAAACGAAAATCAAAATTAACGATATTAAAACTTAAACCATAATATTCACAAGACGTAAACCCGCTTTAAACAATTATATTAAAATCAAAAATGACCACGTTTACTAGATACAACTAAACAATAAACTGACTTTTACAAAACGTATAAATGAATGGCACGTAAAAACAATGATGCGTGCTATTTCCAATATTTAATATACAAATAAGTCATCTAAAATGTTATACGCTCAAATCACTGCCTACGAATCGTACTGAACAAACCAAGGTATACCCACATTGGAACTATGCGCAACACGTTAAATCCTTATGCGCGATAAAGAATTAAGTACGGTACTTTGAAATTTTTCGATGCCTACCGTGTATTTACCGATAAATTTCGAGAAAATCGATGATTACCATTACAAATCGCTACGTCACACGGATAGATAAAGTACAACACGTTTTACTTTGAACGATAAGATATAATTATTCCAACAATTTATTTATAATGATACTAATATTTTTAACTTTGTACAATATTGTTTATTCAACTGTTCATCAAGTTATTAATTAAAATGCTTAGTTTTTTTGTGAAATTTTTCCTGAAGAATAACGCTGAACTAAATAAGTTCCATAATTTTTTTGAGTTCACGTACATTTAAATTATGATTAAGTTTAGCGATATTAAATTCATAATGATCGGAACGATAAAACAGCATGCATTATTAAGATTTGTTTCTATATAACTATTTCATAAAACACTGATTTTTCTTCTTTCTTCATAGTATAAATATTACCTCGTAATAAGAATTATAAGCGGAGTGAAAGTGTTGAACAACCTGCCGAAATGTACGTGTAAAAGTGGATGGTAAAGGGGGAGTATAAACTGACGATACGGTATATCGTGACTACATAAATGAAACTAACTGTAAAACATTAATTTGAATAATTAATAATAATTTTAAAAAAATTACTTTGCGTTATTTTTGAAAAATATTTAAATTTGTCTGTTAATAGTATAATAATTACATACTATTTGGCTATATACGAATATTTTAATGTTATATAATTTTGCCTTAAGGTGGAACAACAACACATCAAGACTCTTCTGTTAGATACCTAGGAATCCATCTTGATCAGTCTTTAACATGGTCGTCACATATAAAAAGGACTGAATTAAATATCGAGACAGTAAAAAATTAAAGTGGTTATTAGAACCCAGATCGCAACTGGATATTAAAAATAAACGTTTATTATACAATGCGGTATTTAACCAATCTGGCTATATGGCTGCGAATTATGGGGATGTTCCTCTGAGAGCAGTATTCAAGAAATACAGCGGTGCCAGAATAAGATACTACAAAGGATAGCTCTCCATGATATGTCACTAACTGCACATTGCATAAAGATCTTCAGTTACAATATGTAGAACAAGTAATCCAACGAGCTGCTCGCGATTACCTGGCCAGATTAGAAACTCACGAAAATCCGCTGGCAATAAGTTTGCAAGTTCAATCGGCGATTAGAAGGCTGAAGAGAAAACGTATTACCGACGCCAGATAATGCTTTGGGGCATTCATAACTTGGGAGTTCTGTCGCTGGACCAATTCCTTCTAAAAAAATATCTGTTAAATTACGGGTTAGACAGTCACTTCTAGATTAGAAGAAGATTAAAAAAATATATATATATATATATATAATTTTGCGAGCTGAATATAGCTACAAAATATTAACGTACGGTTGAGTGACAATGTTTAATGACGGTATAAATTAAATTACGTCCTTCCAAAAAAAACAAACCGAACGCGGATAAGTAAATAAATAAACATAATAATTAAATAAGGGAAATGAGTTTTCGTTAAAATCACATCCTTATTTATTAATTAATATCTTAATCTCGATTTAGGATATAGGATCGTTAAACGCCTTTTCACATCTAGCAGAACAAAAAAATCACTCCGGTATCCAATTTTAAAGCTTAAGAATTGATGAAAATTTTTAATTTTTTCATAGGGAACTTTCGTTGCTAAAATCTAGTACACGCGTGTGGACATGGTAAATTTGCTTATAGGATATTTTAATTTAATTAATTTAAACGTTACGTGCGTTGTTTTTTACTATACGGAATTTGGGCGATATATATACACATGTGTATATATATATATAAGCATTGGCAGAAATCCCGACCTATCTATTTATTCGAGGATTGTAAATATTTGTGCAGGAATTATGTTATATTTTCTACACTGCGGGAAAATTACTTTTACATAAAATAAAATAACAAACAGCCACGTATATCATCCTAGGGTGTATCATGATTTTTTCATGTAGCAACAGTCTGTTTTCAGATTTAACTGTGATTTTTTGCTTAATAATAGATATAAATCCTGGGTGAAGAAACTAATTTTATTTTTAATAAATATTTTTTTTAAATTAAAAAGAAAAAAACATTTATATATGGATGTATATTTTTTGTTCCCTGATTTAGCCCTACGAATCACGTGAAAGTAAAAAATTTTTCCCTACCATTATACTTCATTATTTCACTACCATTTATCACCCGTTCATGTGTTCATTTTTTGTGCTGTTCTTTTGATTATTTTAAATTTACTATTTTTCTTTTTATTCTATTACATTCTGTATTGTTTATAGATTTATATGTTTACGCTTCGTTAAGATCTTTAGTTAAAGACTAGCTCAGGCTGGTTTTCAAAGTACGGTATCATTTATTCTTTGGACGTGCGCTATAGTGTAATTTGAAAATGTTTTCACCAGCTAAAGAATTGGACACGAACGATGATACGAAAATTTCGACGATAAACAAATTTGTCGGACGGGTTTAATACGTTGACTGCAGTTCAACACTGCCCCCATTTTATCATTCGGCTGATTTTTTTTCTTAGTAGTATCCATTTGTATATTTTCCTTTTTCATATAGTATTTAAAATTTTAACCATTTTTTCATATTAAAAAAAAAAAAAATGACTGCTGGATACTTGTGCACTCTGTTAATAAAGTGCCGCGTGAAACGCAGTCGACATAATGTCAGATATGTCGACACTGAACGTGTTAATTAGAGTAACTACATAAGTTATCACCGTATACAGCAATTATTGATGTAATTAATTCGATTTAACGTAGGTCGGAATTCGGTCTACTGCTAGAAGGGGTGTTGGCGAAGATCTATTGTAAAGAAATATTTTTGTTGATGCGGTATAAGTGAAAAAATATACGTTGAACTAAAGGATGACACGGTTGAAAACAGAGAGGGCAGTGACGGAAAGTGAAATACTGTAGCGAGATGATAAAGGGACGTGATCGATTTCCAAACGATTAATTGTCGTAAAATCGCGTCCAGATATATCTTTCGGCGATCACGCTCAGTTAATCACTTTGGATCTTAAAAAAATTAGTCGGGAATGTGACGTATACTAAGATAGAGTCAATTTATTAACGGTACTTGAGCGACATCTGCGCCCACGGGACAGTAAATTGCTGCGCGTGCGGTCACGTCTACCCTCTCATTGCGGAGCACTCCGATATGGCCGAGAACCGATAAGTTAAGTAAGCTGAAAATAAGTTATTAATTTCTAAAGCTACAAGCCTATGTGCACGTGTCGTCTTAAGGTGCAAAGATATTCATAATAGAGCTATACGGGAATCGTTTTCGTCTAAAATTGTAACGGTACTGAAAAAAAATAATATAATTGAAAATTCGAATGAAATTGATAAATACGTTGAGAAAATACTTCTTGTAAAAGATAATTTTTCAGACATGTATAATCTAAAAAAACTCAAATGGTAGAAATAGTTAAAAAAACAATTGCCGAACAAGAAAAATGTAAACCATCATATTCTACTATTACCAAAATGTCTAAACAAAATATAAAACCGAAATTTAATGTCCTAATTGTAAAGGGTAAAGAAGATGAACACGGAAATACAATTAAACAATTATTAATCCCTCTAATTACAATTATTACATCGGAAAAGGATAGTTACATTAAATTAAATGCAAATGCAGGAAAAAAGTTAAATATTGGATGGGAACGATTTGTTTACAATAAATATGTGCCCATAGTAAAATGTACCAACTGTTACAAATATGGACATTATAAAAAGGAGTGCAAAAGTAAAAAAGAATACGTTGAACTTGCTGATAAATATAAAGAAAAGTGTATAAACTGTATATCAGAATATGTGCATAGTTTTCTGCGGGTCGGATTTTACTAGGTAAGATGCACTGTAAACAGTACACTATCGGGTACGGAATAGAACATTTATTAATCCTTTCGGTTACACGTGAAATTTTAACGAAGAATTAGTAATTTTATACAGAACTCTTATAATACAACGGCCTTTTAGATGACTGGACAATTTTCAACCTGTTTATATGTATTATTACAATTGAAACGTTTCATAGTCAATCGAAAAATATATAATTTTGTCTCGGTATTAAAATTTCACGTACCATATAGTCGATATCCGGACTAAAAGATCTATCCGCTTGTATCGTGTTTTAGATAGTTGAAGTCGAAATAGCCGAAGCAGGTCATCGTACTTTGAAATGACTCACACTTTTATTCGTGAAAGTTATTTAATATAATAATAATAATAATAATAATAATTGAAAACTAATATTTAAATATCACGAAAGCTGAATATCTTCTACCGAATTGTACAATGGTTGATTTTTTGTTTCCGGTAACGGAATAATCACAACGGACGCTAATAACGCGAATACACCGAACACCGTACTAGGAATGTACCATCGATAGGAACCCTATGAAAGAAAAAATACACATATTGCGCAACTTTTATCCGACTTTTACTTTAAATGGTATCGTGCGACATACGCAAAAGTCTACACACGTTTGTCGTGTACGTATTAACATGATCAGTAATAGCAAACAATTCGAGAGTAAGTTTAAAATTTTCACCTATTAACATTTTCTTTTTAAATTGATAAAATTTCAGATTTATTCTTTTCTTTAGTCAATGAACGTGGATAAGTTTTCGAAAATATCGATATAAACTCGTCAAATCGAGATAAGAATCGAATTTTTGAACGATAAAAAAGAAAATTAGAAAAATATATTTTACGTAAATAATTACGCGATACAGACAAACGCAAGATTTTTCTCACTACGGATCAGAAAAAGATAAACTGCACGACACATCTGAACAGGCTGAGGACGTACGTTTCTCACAGGCTAATATTGCGAAGAGAGTTTCGAAAAGAATTCAAAGTAACGCCATTTTTTTTTGGTTGGTAAACGGAACACGTTCACGGAGATCTAGAAGACACGTGAAAATTCAGATTTCTGAAGAAATCTCAAAAATTCGGCAATCTATGCTCGAAAAAGTCTTCGAAAATTTTGTAAATCGCGGTCATCTGAATGGTAGTGCGCTCCACAAATGATTGTAAACAAATCTCTCGTTTTCCTATTTTTAAATAAAATTTAATTCTAAAAAACAATAAAACCGTCCGTCTTCTCTGGGTCACCCTATAGAAAAAGAAATTTAATACGTCATCATGTCGCAGGAGATTAAAAAATTAGTCAATTCTCAGACTTGCGACAGAACTAAATAAAAATTTAATTTAATCGCGATATATTTATTTCATAAAAACAATAGTTTCACGGGTTACAACGTCATCAGGACTAAATGAAAAAGGAATATTCGACGAGAATATAAAATTCAACATTTTCTTTATTTTTTTCCATCAATAAAGTGAAACAAATTGATATCGTTGCGCATAAAGAAAAATATTTATACTAAGGATAATCATTTGTACGCCGATAAATATTGTAAACGTAATACTTACCAATAACTCCACGATATATGGGGCGGCTATGGTGCCGATGTGGGAAGCAGTTAACGAGATACCGATAGCCGTATTGCGAACGGTGGTAGGAAATAATTCGGCCGTATGTAATGCGAACACTACACATACAGACGAACAACAACATCTACCGAGAAGAGCTACCGCTAAAATTAGACCGTTCATCGCTAAAAATTAAGAACCGAAATTATTCATTTCAGAAATCAAAACGTGCGTCTGGAATATATTAATTTTATATATATATATATTAATTTTATATATATATATATTAATAAGTATAAAGGAATCAAAATGGAGATGGGCTGGTCATCTGGTAAGACACCAGGAACTCTTGGCAAATAAAGCGACAATGTGGACTCCAGACGGTAAGCGTAGAATAGGCAGACCACTAACACGTTGGGTTGACGATATAAATAAATTTCGAAAAGATTGGGCAAGTAAAGCGGTTGACAGGAAAAAATGGAAGGAACTTCGAGAGGGCTACATCCAGCAGTGGATTGAAAATAGCTGATGAAGAAGAAGAAGAAGATATATATATTAATTATATATATATATATATTAATTTTATATATATATATATATATTTAGCAAAACAAAATAAAATCGAAGTTAATCACTAAAAAAATTTTTATTACATAAACACGAAGCTTTTCGATTATTACATCATTTTGAAGCTATTGTTAAAATTTTTAACGATAGCTTGAAAATGATGTAATAATCGAAAAGCTTCGTGTTTATGTAATAAAAATTTTTTTAGTGATTAACTTCGATTTTATTTTGTTTTGCTAAATTCATAAAATCACTACTCTCCAATACATCAACATATATATATATATATATATATATATATATATATATATATATATACACGTATTTCACCTATATAAAAAAGTTTATTTCAATATATATATATTATATATTAAGAATTTGTATATGATAATTAATCATTAATTCTTTAATTTTATAATAAAAAATTTCAGGAGTTATATGAACGGTTTGTATTGTACAATCTGGCCATCAAAAATTGGTAAAATCTGTTCATCGAGGTTGGAAACAGCTGTCAACAGAGTATATATTGAACACACGCTGAGTAGGCACTCGTATCTACTGAGTGTCCAACCACCACCAATATGTGAAGTTTGCTGTTTACCACTAACGGTCTATCATATCGTTGCAATCAGCTGAAAACAAGTATAACAATTTCCACCTTCTCACCAACTTTATAATAAATGCTAAAATCTGTAATTATCTCTAAGTAATTGATAATTCGAGTAATAGCCTTATAGGCGATAGTTACTATAGTTTTTCATTTTACTTATGAAAAAATGTAAAAGATACAAAACCAACTTAAAAACTATAGCGCAGCCTACATGTGAAAGCTTTACACTAAACATTATCGATAATTAATTTTTTTATACGTTTACAATCCCACTACTAACACTGTCAAGACGAGCTTTTTTATATGCAGCAGTAATTTCCACCAACGGATGTTATATTAAAAACTACTATTACATATATGTACATCATGTATGTTAGATAAAACAACTATTATACACTTATCGTAATCAGGTGATAAATATAACAATATATTATATATATATATATATATATATATATATATATATATATATATATATATATGCGAGTGGGGGAAATCAGCCGCTTCGTAAAAAAAATTTGACCGGTAAGAATTTGGCGAACACTAAAACAAAGATAGCCACGTGGAATGTTAGAAGCCTTCTGCAGACTGGAAAGCTTCGTATAGTGGAAATAGAGTTAGAAAGATTAATAGTTGAATTATGCAGGCTCTCAGAGACGCATTACAATCCGTCTGGGCATTTTCACACGGAAGAACCGGTTCTATTAACATTATTCAAGCATATGCACCTACGTGTGCGAAGAATGATGAAGAAATCGTACTATTCGGTGAAGATATTGAAGAACTTACGGAAGATATATCGAGCAGAGGAATTACCATCATCATAAGTGACATGAATGCTAAAATTGGAAGCGATGAACCAGGTGACACGTTACCGCAATTCGCATTGGAAAACAAATTCAGTATAACGAACACGATGTTTAAACATCATATACGACGTCTACGAACATGAAAAGCTCCTGGTGATAGATACACAGGAATCAGGTTAATATGTATGCTAATGCAAGAAAGGTGGAAATCATCGTGCGACAGTGTGGTGGCTTATCCTGGAGTCGAGTGTGGTTCAGATCGCGGAACACTAGTTATGACCATTCGGGTGAGATTGAAACGTAAACTGACCGCCTCATCAAAAACAAAAAGGAGAATGGAAATTACATACCTACGGGAGTTTTAAAAAAATTTAAACAATATGAAGTGAAGAATACACAGGCGCAGCGAGGGGATCAATATGCTGATCATCTATGGCATAAAAAGGAGAGAAAACGTAAACCATGGATATCGTCCGAGACAATGCAGCTAATTATGGAAAGAAGAAAACTTAGTAATAATACTGGTACAAACGAGCAGGAAATAGCTCATTTACCTTCAAAAATTCACAGATTTTGCCGTATAAGAACACATACTACCAGGCCACTTGTCGAAATATTCAGGAACATGCAGAGAAAAATGAGCCCAGGTACTTATATAAAAAGATTAGACTAATTGCTAGAGGATTCAAGATGAAGACTTGGACAATTCAGAACGATCAAGGAAGCATCGTAACGAAAAAATCTGAAATAGCGGAGGTGTGGTGGCAATATTGTCAAAGGTTATATAGTAGCAGAACTACAGAAGCAAGAATATCAACCCCGCTATTGAATAGCGAACCGAATTAAATCGAAAATTGAAGAAGCCATAAAGTTTTTAAAACCAAATAAAGCTGCCGGATGCGATGGAATATAATATTAAATTAATAATTCCGATTGCGCACTGTGTAAGACCACTTATCGTTAAGTGTCGTGAATATATATGTTTATTTATTCATTTATTTATTTAAATGTAGCCCACACACACACACAACAGCTAAACAATTAATTATAGTATCCCGATACTGTTCAACCTATACATGGAAGAAATAATTGTAGAAGTTATAGAACAAAGGGAAATTCACTACCCAAGGGGTGAAATAATAAGCACATCACGTTTTGCCGATGATATAGCTGTCTTAGCAGAAAATCAAAAACAACTGAAGGATAATGGAAGATCTATTTAAGAAATATGGAATGAAAATAAATAAAATAAAAATTATGGTATGATAAGCAGACGCGGAAGATGCGGGAAGGACGTTAAAAACCAAGAAAAATGAATATTTGACGATCCAAAAAATATATTAACAAACAAAGGTATAAATATAAATACAAGAAAAAATTTTCTAACCTTATTTGTTTTGAATATGGCACTGTGTAATGTGAAACATAGTAATGTAGAAAAACAATCACTAGAAGCATTCGAAATGTGGTGTTACAGGAGAATTCTAAAAATATGGTGGACAGATAAACAACAAACGAAGAAGTCCTGAAGAAAATTGGAAGAGGAAGAACATCGTGGAAAACAATAATAAAACGAAGGATGAATATGATTGGGCACATTATAAAGCGCGATAGTATACAAAAAGATGGAATAATGGATGGAAAACAAGGAAAGGGAAGACAAAAGAAACAATATATACAACAGCTAGTAGAGGATAGTACAGCAAATTCGTCAATTGTGGAGAAAACTACCAAACCAGTCTTAGAATTGATGACTACATATTTTATATATATATGTGTGTGTGTATTATCAAACCCGTCTTAGGACTGGTGACTATATATTATATATTATATATACATATATATATATATATATATATATATATATATATATATATATATTATATTCATGGACACTACTTAGTAATCTTCATCATTTACGCACACACATATCAATGTATTGCTTTTATTTATTTATTTATTTACAAAACATAAACGCCAATTACAGTGTATCCACTGACAGAATAATTATAAAATAAAAGTATGAACAAAAATAAAACTAAATCACTCTCACACAACACGCTGATTAATATAAATAATATGAAATATGAAAAAACAAATTACTAAACCAACAAAAAAAAAAAAAAAAAAAAAAAAAGGTTTCTAATGAAATACAATACCTGTATACAAGCACACCTCCGAACAGAACAAAAAACAGAAATACCAATTCATACACCCATACTCCCATGTAAATAAACTCTCCATCGAGGCACGCACATAAACACATACTGATTCACTAATACAAAAAAACAAAACAGGACTGAATACAAATCATCAGCAGATATTCCCACGCAAGGAAACTGTTAATAGATAATGGTGATCAACGGGACTCTTTACGACCAAAATAAAACAAACTTAGTGAAAAGTAAGAACTGAAATATAGAGTTTAAACAAATTTATTACATAAAATTTTCTATCAAAATGAATATCTAACTGCGGATGAATATTTTTATATCATTATATAAACGCAAATGAGATAGAAATAGGGAATTATAACCTAGATTTGAACGGGTATGTAGTTCGTAGAAAACACGATGTGTGACCTATTACTAACACCGAGGACCATAGATAAGATTGTAGATAATAAATAATTGTCATCTATGAGAGCGTTACAAAAATTATGCAGGTACCTCAGCTTACTTATCTAACACTCGAGAGTTTAATATTTAGGAAATCACATAAAATATTATAACTGAAAATTGACGGTAATAAATATACCTAAAAAAAACTACGAAATATATGTATATTTATTTATATGTATGGATGTGTGTGTGTGTTATATAAAAATGTCAATAATAATTATACCATTTCCTTCTTAGTTTAGATACTTTTTTATTATATTAAAGAGCCATACTTACATTTCGGCATCAACAAAATTGACAATAACGATAAGGCCGTTGTTAAAAGTAAAATCAACGATAATAACTTGCGACCGAATTTAGGTAACAACGGAATAGGAATTCCGTAACCGATAATTTCTAAAATGCCGCTCAACAACATGTACAGATAGGGATCGATACTTAAGTTAGACCCGTTAATCACTGAAAAATTAAACGAATTTTTTTTTATTAATTTATAACGAATTTTTACTTTATCGGATTCGTTCTAAGCTTTGTTTCACATTTATATCACAAATAGGACAGAAATTATAATAATTTAAAGTTTTTAATGGATGGATATATATATATATATATACCATACTAATATATAACCTGTTAAAATAAAGAGATAGCGATATGGTATTGAAAAAATAATTACACAGGCGAAGCCGTGGGTAACTTGTAGTATATATTATAACAATTTGAAAACATTAATAAACAACTTTCTAATTATCTAACCTTTTATGTCTGAAAGCAGACTGCCATTTATATAAAAAACCGACACTTAAAAACTTAATTTCTTTTAGTTTCGTTTAAACTTTTTTGAAAACAAGCATATTTATTTTTTTTTTTTACTTATACCGTAAGTGTAACACCAGTATAGATATACATTTTTTTTTTTATCAAATACAATTCGTACACTCACCTAATTGATAGATAGATAGTACTTATTAATCTGAAATATTTATACACAAATATACGTACCTAAACCGTAATAAGTTAAAGATGATGTGAACCAAATAAAACAGCAAATTAAAGAACGATGAAATAATTCAGTCGTTGAGAACATCTGGTAACATTTTTGTAAAGTATTTTTCAATCTTACATACCACGCACCTTCAAAAATATCTGAAGATTTCTATACGTTTAACCACATAAAAAAAAAGATGTAATAAATTACTGACTAACTTGTTAAATAAAATATGATAAATTAATATAAAATGCAAAAAACTGACTGTCTTAATAAAGAGAACAGACTTTTTTTTTATAGATAAAAGTATCTTCTAAAGTAGATTTTAAATCTAAAATTATTATTTACAAATAGTATAGCCGTATCATCAGCAAACGGAGTAGTGATAGTGCTTAGGTCGGCAAGAGAGGTACAGTACAGGACTCAGAACACTCCCTTGTGGCACGCCTGATTTTATTTCACGAAACGATGTAAGCTCTGCTTCATATCGCACTCGAAATTATCTTTCATGTAGATACAATTTCATGAAAGTGTATAGGTGGTATGGGAGATGTTATGTTTGTATAATAATCCTGTATGCCACACCTTATCGAACGCCTGACTGACATCCAGGAACAATGCGGCACAATAACTTTTTTCTTCAAACGTTCTGTTGATCCCATTAACTACTCTGTGAACTTGCTCTATCGTTGAGTGTATATGCGAAAACCATAATTGGTGGTCTGCGATAAGACCTTTTTCCTCAATTACATCCGTTAATCGTTTTAATAATATCTTTTCTAGCATTTTTGACATGACCGACACTTTAAAGTACGTTAAATATTTCAGTTACCTTTTCGTAAGGTACGAAGTCGCCATCTGGTTTGCCAATAGTAGGGTCAATTCTGCTCATTTCTGTCCAGGCGTCGTCATTTCGACCTTGAGACAGTAACCAATTTGGAGACTCTGGCAACAACCTTGCGAGTGCATATTTCATCTGCATTAATATTGAAATAACATGTCTCAAATAATACACGTTTATATGTTTAAAACGAAAAATTAAATTTATCCGATTTTTAAAAAAAAAAAATTTTGCAATTAATATTTACGTCCAAGAAAATTATTCTTAGAAAATTAAATAAAATAGTTATCGTATACAGTTTTTCTGTTTAATGTTTCACTCCGACAACAAATTAAGTAAATTTATAAAATATAAATTATGTAGCATGCACGAAAATGACGGATAAAGATCGATTACGAAGTGTGAAATAAAATTCGAACAAACGAACGGGATTCGTGTTATGATAAAGGATAAAGTTACAAAGGATTGGCGTCGTAAATAGAATTTGCCTACTATTTGATTTGATTAATAGACAATTGTTTAGCGAAGTATAGTACTATTTATTTCCATTAATAACGGTCAACTAGAGATATATATAGAGAAAGAAGTTACGTTATAAAGAAGAACGATAAATACGTTTATTTGTTAAATAAAAATCGTTACAAAACTTACCACGCATTCAGAGGTAACAGTAATGTCGGTAACGACATAACTATCTGTATCGATCTCCACGAAGGAATGTTATACGCTACGAACGTAAGAATAATCATTCCTACTGGATATGAAACGTTATATAAGCAACATACACCGTTCCGGGCGGCACCCATAATTATTTCCGTCACTAAACCAAATGAAAAAACCATATAATATTAAACATCGAATTTTTAGTAAATTAAAAAAATCAATTATATATATATATTGTATGTATGTACATACGTAAACATTCGTTATTTATTTATGTACCTTATCAGTAACCGTTCCATTTATAATAAAATCAATTTTAGACGCTAAAAAAAGTTCAATAATTATGGGAATTTTCCAATTATATCATATTAATAAGAATACCAATTAGTGAACTTAAAGTTGCAGTAATTCTACGAAAATATTCTTTGAGCAAAAAATGTAACTGAAATTAAGAAAGTTTCCTATAACAGAGTTATTATTCAGTTCTCTTCACCTTCCACTGCCAACGATGTAAGTTTGGATAGGTTTGGATAGGTTCAGATAGGTTTGGTTAGGCATGAATAGGTTTACATAGGTTTGAATAGGTTTGAATAGGTTTAGATAGGTTTGAATAGGTTTAGATCGGTTTGGAGAGGTTTAGATAGGTTTGGAGAGGTTTGGACTGTTTTGTTTTTTTTTTAAGTGGGAGAGAGAAAATCTTCAAAAGACCACTGATGATTAAAAATATTTTAATTTTTGTTTTTATTAGGGAACCAAATTGAGTGTGTGGGATTTCTACACACTAAAAAACCCCTTCCTCTACAAACCAAGTGGGATTATTAATATAATGATGGATCTCACAGCATGATGGCATGGAGATCCACACTTAAATTAACTTATTTGTTCCATCTAATATAAAATTTGTAGGGTTTGTGCTTATAACTTAAACTGAGGTAAATAAACATTATAAATAAGGATTAAAAATAAATGAAAGCAATGTAAAAAAAAATAAGAAATAAGAAAATGGTTAAAACTGATACCAAAACTTAAATACAAACTCAATTAGAAAATAAATAAATCAAACTTATTAAAATGAATTACAAATTAATTATAGAACTGTAGTAATTAATTATAGTAATAGAAAGTATATGATGAACAAAATTAACTGGTCTCAGCATCACAATTGCTTAAGTGTTAATTAATAGATAAAATTTTTAAACTTAATTCGAATAACCTGTTCGGCATATAAAAGGAAATTTCCAACTCTTTTTCCTAATGGAAAAATTTCTGTTGTGATGTTAATACCAAATTTAAAATGGAGGGCATCGAAAGTGGGACACACAAATAATGTATGATTAACATCATCAACCCCGCCTACAGTACAACAGGTGCAGACCGAATCATCACCATGCCTAAACCTATGAAGAATGGGTTTAGAGAGGGTCAGATAGTTTTGGATGGGTTTGGATGGGTTTGGATAAGTTTGGGTAGTTTTGGATAGATTTGAATAGTTTTATATAGGTTTATATAGGTTTGGATAGGTTTTGGATAAGTTCACATCCCATTCTCATTCTAAACATGGTTTAATTGTAGCTGCTTTCTAAATTGCCAATTTGAAACTGAGGTAATTTTGAAATATTTGGCTGTTGGTTGCAAATAACAGTTTATATTTCTGATTCCACGCATCATGCATTTTAATCCAAGTAATACATTTCATTCATTAAATCGGTTTGTCTTCTATTTCATATATCTGCCCTCTAGTTAATATGTGCACTACTTCATTTCCAAATATTCCTGTATGTGATAATATCCAATTGAAGTATATCTCGTTTTTTCTCATTTCTGTATATATTGTTTTCCTAATCTGGCAAGATATATGATTTTACTTTCTTACTTGCAGTTGTTGAAATGCACTCATTGAATCACTGACGATTAGAATTTTTGAAGTGAGACTTCTATTGGCGCATTATATATGCAGAGTTAACCAGCAAAACGAGCAAGCGATCGAGCCGATATATATATGTAATGTACCTCCACTATGACATCCAACTCAAATAGTTATAAAATTGAAAGATTTCAGTCAAAATCTATACGTATTATGATCGACGCACCTTGGTACATCAGAAATGATGACATATATAGAGACCTAAAAATGGAAACCGTGAACGATGTAATTAGAATATACAGTGAAACGTATGCACAGCGCCTAAGATCGCATCCGAATCCGCTAGCAACAGGCTTAATTAATGATAACCCTCAACAGACACGTAGATTAAAAAGAAAAATACCATTACATATAATGTAACAATTAAGGTTGAGTCTCATTGGAGAACACCTTACTACTAAACAAATTGATATATATCCTGCCATGCATGATGTTTAATGCTAGCTCTAGCAGATTACTTAAAAAAAAAAAAAAAAAAAAACTACCAACACTCGCCAATCAAAACACACTTTGTTGTGATAGGTGTGTCAATGAAATAATGGACGAATATATATATATATATATATATATATATATATATATATATATATATATATACCGTTCGCATGTACTTGCACTGCAACACTCGTCTTTCAAACCACATTTTGTAGTGTTAGGTGCATCAACTTATGCATATAGGTAAAATTTCTTATTATATCACTTTCACGCTAATAAGTCTTATTATATGTATATATAATGTATACATATCATCATGTGAACACCAATTGATCATCATTCATTTCTATCCGCAAACTCCATCTCGTATCTTACCCTCAGTAGATGTTCGGAATTATCTGCTTGACTTCTACTCTATACAATTTGCCCTTGGTAAATGATTTCTGCATTCAAATTCTTTTTTAACTATTTAATTATGTTTGCTTATCGTTTTCTCTTAATATTTTCTTCGATCGTTAGTCTCAATAGATAGTACTTTCTGCTTTTTGTGACATGATCGACATAGCAGTGTCTTTATTTACTTTTGTTTTATTTCTTTTAATATCATTGTGTTTGATACATTACGTAACACTTTTAACGTCTTTCGTTACAGCCACATCTAATGCATGCGGATCGGTTAATATTCTATTTTTCATTGTCCGACATCCGCGCTCCATGCAATAACGCAGACTGATGTTAATTTTATACTTCATTTAAACGTTTTAAATATTTAAAATTTCGAAAAATATGTTCAATTATGATTCTTACTTCACGACTGGGATCGCATACGATGATTTTACGCGCGAATATTTTAAAATTCAAAATAGATAACGGAAAAATAAAAACAAAAAATCGTCAATTATGATTGATGTCCGAGGATCTCGATTACAAATAAAGCGGCCACCAGGAAATTAAACAGCGTCGGAATACCACAGAGTCACACACAGCCAACTTATAAGTACACAAAACTTTTTTCAATTGTTTTATTATATTATTTTTATATTTTTTTACTATTTCATTATTTTATTTCACCTTCCATGTTCGGTATTGTTCGCTCTAAACGTGTGTTTACAACGTTCATTTGTTCACTAATGATATACCGATAAATGAAAACGTATTTGTAGCTACATTTGCAGATGATACGGTAGTGATGGCATTTCATCGATGTCCAAAATACGTTCAAAATGCTATTGACAACATAGTTGAATGGTCGCGTAGATGGCAAATTGTAATTCATGTGCAAAAATCCAATCACATCATCTTTACCAAAAACTACATATTGCGCACGATAAATATAAAGTTACGATAAGTTCTTAGTCACTAATGCAAAGCGAGTCTACTAAATATCTCGGTACATTAACCAATTCATTGGCAGTTCAACTACTTAATGAAGAAATACCTAAAACGTTAAAACGGAAACGAATCATAGATCTGATTTGAGTACAATCTAATATTACTTAAAGGCAGTTGGATTTGCTAATGGGCAAAACCTCCATCTTCTGATATAAAAATCCAGTAGGATGATTGCGTTTTAATCAGTTCCGAATTAGAAGGGAAAAAAATTATTTTATTTACTTATTTTTGTAATAGTAATGTGTTTTGTTTTTTTTTTTTGTAAACTCACAAAGCGTATAAGCGGTTCCGTAACATCCGACTCCGGCGAATCCGATAATAAATCGAGCTAGCAAAAAAGTGTAATACGAATTCAAGAACGCCGCCAATGGAGCCGAAATCATATAAATTATGGCGGCCACAGTGAAACTACGTCTTCTTCCGACTCTGCAACATTAATTATAATTCGAATTAATCGGATAGCTCAAAAATATCGGTTAAAAATAAGTTAAAACACAAACAAAAATATTTGGTTTTTTTTAAACATCGTACCAGCACTAAGTGCTACTAACAACGTAGATCACGGATAAGAGAGGGGTTTAATCAAGTGCCTCCATTAAGGCACAAGACTGCGATGAGGGAGAAGGAATGTACATTATGGAAATGAGATTGGGACGAAATAATGATAATAGGAATAAACAGGTAGAATAATAGGAGAGAAAGACATACGCTATCGTCTGAAAGGAGAAGGGAAACTGAAATCGCGACACCACTTTCTTCTCAAACGTCTTGACGGATTATCTGAAAGGCACGATGTGTGCATTCTGCGGATGATTGGATTGCAGCTAACCTCGAACTTGTTGAATAATTTTTTATATTGCTGTATATGTATGTTACCGACATAAGGAATCCTAAGATCGTTATGTAAAGTCCGATTGGAGACGTAGACAGGAGCGGACGTGATGGTACGAAGTATCTGCGATTGCTGCTGTTGTATTCTTCGAAGATTACTTTTGCAGGTACTTCCATACAGCTCTATTCCGTAACGCCAAATAGGAGCGATCGCTGAAATATAGATGATCCGTTTAGTCGTTAAGTTTAAAATTGACGTCCGACCTAATAATGGATACAGCAATTTTGCACGAGTAATGATTGTTCTTTTTGTCTGTGCCACGTGTAGCCTCCATGTAAGCCTCTTATCCATAATTAAGCCAAGATAACGTACCGAGTTTGCTTGAGTAATTTCTTCATTATTGATTTTCAGTGCTGGACAGCTGACTTTTCTATTTGTAAATACAACGTGTTTGCACTTATTCGGGTTAAATAGCACACGCCAGCTTTGTGCCCATAGAACTAACCGATTTAAACCGGTTTTGAACAGCTGTATTTGCATACATAACGTCTGAGTTGGACGCAAGGATGGCTATATCATCGGCAAATGATGCTAAGATAGTCTGATTACTGGTTGGTATGTCTGCTGTATAGATTGTGTATAACAGCGGTCCTAGTAAGCTACCTTGTGGAACAGACGATAGAATTTTATGCAGAGAAACAATCATTGATTTTAACAACAAATGTTCTATCGGATAAGTACGATTGAAGTAAAGCAAATAAATCGGAAGGGAGAATTTGTCTCAGCTTGTACAGTAGCCCGGGATGCCACACTTTGTCGAATGCCTGTGCAACATCCAAGAAAACAGCTGAGCATACTTCCTTTTTCTCCAACGTTGAGGAGATTGCGTCAACCAGCCGATGGCACTGTTGCACTGTAGAGTGTTCAGTACGAAACTCGAACTGATGGTGTGGAATTATTCCACGATTATTTAAAATAGATTGAATACGATTTGAGATTAAATATTCTAGGATTTTTGATAACGAACAAAGCAAGCTAATAGGCTTATATAAAGAAACGTCCGTTTGCGGCTTTCCTGGTTTGTGTATCATTATTGATTTTTTCCATGTTGAAGGAAAATGTCTAATCCGTAATATTGCATTGAAAATATAACACAACAATGTGACTGATTTCGGTGGAAGATGTGAGAGAATTTCACCAGTGATATTATCTATACCGGGACATTTCCGTAATGGTGCTTTACGTAGAGATAAATATACCTGTTTTGGAGTAAAGATTTTTGTATAACCTCGTGAAAAAGGTTCATTCAGCGTCGACATTATACAGTGTGTCTTTTACATATTTCGGGATGCGGAGTAAAAACTGCGTGCAAGGCATTTGTTTTTTCTACATCTGTCCTGGCCCAGTTATAGTTTAACTTTATATTAAACTGTTCTTTTCCATGTTTTAGTAACTTTTTTATGTTATGCCACAAGGATTTCGGATCCGTATTCATTGATGACAAGGACTTTTGAAGAGTTTCATTTTTATATTTGTTGATTTGAATTTTCAATATACTTCGTAATTTATTATAAAAGTTACAACACAAACAAGAAGTAAACCAAAAAAAAAACTGTAATTTAAAAAAAAATACGCGTTATTGCTTTGCAAATATTTTCTGCAAGGCCCCAGCCTCCAGTATCTAGTTCGCGCTCAATTGTTTCTAGTATATCCCCCGAACTATAGGTTGTTAATTTGTTTTCCTTTTAAATACATAGCGCAACTAAACACCGGCAATTCTTCTTCGATACATTTAGCGATACAAGAAAATTATCGGATCATCAGGACAGCCTAGCGGCTAGAGCATTGACTTATCTACGGAAGGTACCGAGTTCGAATTATCATCGGAAAATAAAAATATAAATAATCTTAATATTAATTATTATCGCTTAGAAGGCAATAGCAAACGACCACACACAAACATATGCGCACTAGTAACAATATAGTATGCTACAAAAACACACGGGCCTGCACTGTGTCGTGACAACGAGACGGATTACAATAACTTCTCCCGGGTGTGTGCGACTATCTACGCTCTAGCACCATATTACGATTGCCTTGTACGCTACATCACTGTACAACAAAATATACATAGGCAAGTAATCGCCTACCTCCGATACGGAGACAGCACTTAATAATGATGATGAAAATTATCGAATAGTTTCCATTTTCGTCATCTTAGCGAGTTCAGCTAATATCGGATATTTCGAATAAACAATCCGCATAAAAGCGGACCGGCAAATATAATCGTTGGACTCGGGTTTCATTGTAATTTTCTAAATAGACTTTGTTGGAAAAAATTCTCGAAATTCGTACGAAGGTTATTTATAACCGAAATGTATTAATTAAATTTTTCCGAAACTAAAACTACGAACTAGATTATTTAGGATAAAATTTAAAAGAAATAATAAATTACTTGTCGGCTATGACACCAAAGATAAAAGCTCCGCAAAACTTTCCCAAAGCGAAAGACGATTGAACGTTAGATCTCAGGTGAAATCTTTGGCAAATTAAATTCCACTAAAAAAAAACAAACAAATCAATGCTATAATTATATTATATATATATATCGCAATGATAATTTCGAATTAATTTATAGCCTGAAAATTGTAACACGTTATCGAAGTCAGCCACAAACGCGAGTTTATTTTTCCGTATCGCAAATAAATAATTCGAATTATCGCTATTTCAAAAATTTTCCGATAAATTTTTAGTCGGTATCGAAAACTTGTTTAAGACGACGAAACCTTCATCGAGTAGCATCTTCTTGACAGGAGTTAACCTACATCGTGATCTACTTTAGGGTGACACAGAGAAAACTGACGGTTCTGTCTGATGTTTTTTGAATAAATTTTTGAACGAAACTTTATTTAAAAATAGGAAAACGAGAGATTAGCTTACAATCATTTGCGGAATACAATATCGTTCAGATGACCGCCATTTACATTCATTCAGTCTTTACAAAAATTTTCGAAGACTTTTGCGAGCATAGTTTGCTGACATTTTTGAGATTTCATCAGAAATCCGAGTTTTCAGGTCTTTCAGATATCGTGGACGTGTTTCGTAAAAGCGGCTCTTAAGATATTCACACACAAAAAAAAAAATCGCGTAACTTTGAATTCTTTTCGAAACTCCCTTCGCACTGTCGCGATCGATTCACGCCGAAAATAACGTTCCACGCAACCTTTACAGTTTTAGCTGTATGATCTTTCTTACAGTTCACGCACTTGAACTTTATCTGGTTTTTTCCCCTACAAGACTTGGGATCCCCAGTACATTTAAAAACTTTGCCAGTCTACCGCAGTTCTTTTCAGTATGATTCCACTATTGACAGCCAGTATGATTCCACTATTGACAGCGTTTCTATTGTGGTATTGTGCTGCTATCGTTATAGGAGATTTTAACTGCAAACATTGGGCATGGAATTGTTTCAGTAATGATAGCGCGGGTAACATATTATTAGCAACATCGACAAAACTCAATTTTAACATATTGTCTCCCCCTTGATCCCACGTATATTCCTTTGCAAGCTAATCACAGACCTAGCGTTATAGATCTAATCAAAGGTTTCAACAATATCACAGTCCCTATTTCACTTTCATGTTTATCTTCCAATCACAATTTATCTTATATACTACTTGCTGACAAGCAAGATATACTAATACCAACACATAATAGGGTTCATATAAAAATGCAGATTGGAATCGATTTAAAACTTTTATTCATAATAATATTAATCTAAGTGAGACTTTTTACAGTCCACCTGCAATTGACAAATTGACAATCTTAATTAATTACGCACGGTGCTAAGCTTTTTATCCCAAAAATTATAGTTCCTTCTCCAACTTTAAAAACTAATCCGGTTCCATATTATATTATAAGAATCATTTCTCTTTAAAACTATTATAAAAGAATGATTCCTAAATACAAATTTACATATACCATACTTGAAAATTAAACAGATATATAATTTTTTTGCTGAAATTTTCGACATTCTTATTTAACAATAGGAAAAATAAAAAATTAACAATTTCTTATCCGAGCTAACTCCCAAAAATAATACTCTCCGGGAAACCAGTAAATTAAACAAACACAACTACTTCCCCCGTTAAAGGATCCTACAACTAGTCAACTGGTTTATAAATTAAATGATAGACTAGAATTGCTCGCTAACAATTTTTCAAAAATCAGTAAACAAAGCAACAAGTTAGCGCCAAGAACTGCATCATTATAAAGTAAAGAAATTAAAATTCCGAACTATTGAAACTAGCTCCACGGAGGTAACACATCTCACTACGGCTTCAAAAGTTAATAAACACATTAAATCCTTGAAGAATAAGACATGTTCTGATATGGAATTTCTGCAACAATGGTTAAAAACCGATTGTTTATTTAACCGAAATAATAAATAGTATTCTCGTAAATTCTTACTTTCCGGTTAGATGGAAAACAATCTAAAGTTATTATTCTACCTAAACCTGGGAAAGATATGTCAAATATAAATAATATTCGTCCGATTAGTTTATTGCGTACTTTAAGTTAACAGAAAAAGTTATACTTAGTCGGTTGCAAAGGATTTCATCAGAAAACGATATTCTTGTAAATGAACAGTTTGGTTTTAGAACTAATCATTCTACAGTGCATCAGGTTGCAAGGACAGCTGACTTTATAACAGATAATTTTAGCTCGAATAAACACACCGAATTATTATTAATTGATTTAGAAAAAGCGTTTGACGCGGCTTGGCACGATGCTATTTTATATAAAATGTTCCAATACCATTATCCCGCATATTTAATTAAATTAAATCGTATTTATATAATAGAGTTTTCTATCATCACTCTATTAGCTCTTCAATCGGGTCCTATTACGCTGGTGTCCCACAAGGTAGTGTGTTAGGTCCTTTCCTTTTCCTGCTCTTAATAAATGATTTACCTAAAATACCTTTTATTAAAACTGCTCTTTATGCAGACTATTTAGCTTTGTATTGTGATAGACCCGATACAATTTATAGTAGATTACAAAAGGCCGCCTTCACCGTCTGTAAGTACTATAAACGTTGGAAACTGAAACTGAATACCGAGAAAACGGAAGCCATTCTTTTTTCAACACGCAGCCGGCGATGCTGTACCTGATGTTGGAGGATTTGCTCGTAATTATATTCTGTACGATATTTCGGAAACCATATGTGGCTAGTGCAGCGAACCGTTAACAGCAAAATATCAGATGGCCGTCAATATAAGCTTTACTTCGATAATTTTTTCGCAACAATACCGTTCTTTATATATTTTTAAAAAAAGAAGTATTTTAAATGTAAGTTCATAAAAAAATTTAATTTAAAGAAAAATATTCGTGGTTCTTTCGAAGAATTTACAGCGGAAATTAGTCAAGTCACGGTAATTTCTCGGTTGGGGACAACAAAATAGTTAATGTTGCATCAACGTTTGCTGGTGCTAATCCAATAACAACTATCACAAGAACAGAGAAGAAACCGAAAAAACAAATTGAAATAGTCCCGATATTATTCGACAATATAATCATCACACGGAAGGTGTTAGACGCTCATTTAGGCAGATACCAAATTAAAATAAAATCTAGAAAAAAATCGTATTTAGCGGTTTTTTCCACTTATTGGATGTCACTATAGTGAATGCTTATCTTCTGAAAAAACGTAACAATCCTTCAGTAGAAAGATCCTACAGTTTAGCTCAGTTCCGGGAACAATTGGCGGTTATATTATGTCAGATTGGATTAAATAATAAGAGCGACCATCGGGTGTTGAAAAGAAAAAAAAACAGGTGCCCAGGTATGGAGATTCCTTTTAAAGATATTCGCCAGGATCAAATTGGTCATTTTCCGATATACACCGAAACGAAGAAAATGTGTCCATATCCACAGTGCGGAAAATCTACTTTGATCGTATGTACAAAGTGCATTAGTCAAAGAATGATTTTTTTTTCTAAATTTCCATACTCTGTAATTTATTGTAATAAGTATTTTGCACATTTTCTTGCCTTTTATAATTGCGCAGCGGATAATATGATTGTTGAAATAAATAAAACGAAAATAATATGAAAATTTGATCTGTAATTTCGTGATTTATATATATATATATACGTATGTAATTTTTCAAAGTACTTGGAACGTACATAAAAATAGGCGCCAGTCGTGCTCCTTAGACACAATTACCGGTAACTGCATAGTGTAGCTTATAAGCTTACATTTTGGTCATTAACGTCGCCCCCGCTTAAAATGCGGCATTACTAACTCGAAAACTGTTTTTAAATTATATACAGAAACAAAAAAAAAATTCTTTTCGGAAAAAAAGTAAATAACAATTTTTCCACGCATTTAAGTGTTAAGTTTAAACAACATAATAATATAAACACTGTAAAATTCAGAAATATCAAATGAAATAAAGTAAAAATTAATATTATACATAATCAAACTTTTTACCCTTAATTAAAACAAGTTTAAGTTTCTATTCAATACACCTTTTACCTTCTACTTAGCTTATAGTATACACATACACGCTAGCGATTGGTGAAATTGTGGTAATAACGTTAGATATTGTCATAATAACTTTTTAATCATAAAAATTTCCATCAAAACGCTTCAAATTGTAACAATTTATTCGAGGAAGTTTGAAATTTTCTAAGACGTGTGTGTGTGTGTGTGTATGGGATAATTTCTGTCGTGTCCGCCTAGTATAACATAAATATTCGGTTATACAGGAAAAAGTAAATAAAGAAAATCCAATAATGGCGGGCAGAGGTTAGTTAGATACGTATTCACACAAACACATTCACATGTACACTGTTATACACATAGAGGCATGGCGACTGCGTGAATAAAAATTATCGAAATAAACGCTAATGAAAATAACCTAGGTTTAATTTATACCTAGATTACGGTACGACTTGGCATAATTTATTTATTTACGAAAATAAATACGAAAATCCGAATGCGTATCAATGAGTTTGACGATTTCATGTAACTCTGCAACGGTGATTTCGAATCGGTTGTAATTTTTTAAGTACCTTGTTGGAAGCTGAACCACCAAACAGTGCAGGCATTAGTCTGGGTAACACAGATGTAGATAATAGTTTCTTATTAATTATCGATCATTTTGGGTCTTCCACCAGGCCCCACTTTATCATTTCTGATGCTGTACGGCCTGTAATCGGTGTATTGTGCGCCATATTGGCCATCTCTCTTTATGTGCCAGCGTTAGCGGTCTCACGGGGCTTGGTGGCTTCCGTTTAGGTCGGTGTTAATTTTTCAAGTCCGACGAGATAATTATTCAATTACAAACGGGAAAAATAATTTCTGTTTCGTATATGTTCAATTTTGAATTTTAAAATATTTTCTCGTCAATTATTATTTCAATCATCCGATAGCGGAATAACGTACCTGACTAGTAAGCGTATTATTTTCTTCAAATACGTGCTGTTCGCAAGGTAACACGTTCGGTGTACTATTTAGTAATTTCGTGTAAGAAAGAGCGTCGCTAAAATTCATTCCGGCTAAATGCGTATAATTCCAATTTAAATACGAACAATCTTCCGAGTGGTGCGAACTTTCTTCTGAATAGCTGAAAAATTAATTAAGAATAAATTTTAACGACGATAAAAATATATAGACTAACAATAAATAGAAAGAACCGATCGGTTATTATTAAAGTAAATAAGAAAATTCGGAAAAATTTCACATTTTATTCATATAAGTTGTAATATTGATAATTTAAGGTTAATATTAAAAAAAAAAATCTGAAATTATCAGTAATACGTAGGTGATGCGTATTTTTAAAAATAAGTTCGGAAATTAAAGAAAAATAAAAATGTTCGTTTTTATTTCATTCAGTCCTAAATTTAACTAGTTTGATTTTTTTTTTCGAAGCGAACTGCTGGATTCCAAAGAAATCAGCGTGTGGGATTTTTATACACTAAAAAGAACCCTCCTTCTGTTGAAAAAAAAAGAGAAAAATATACGTGTAAATATAAGAGGTCCGTGAAGCAAACCACATTATAATAACATAATATGTGACGGAAAAGGGATTCCCTTATTCCACCGAGAAAGCATATAACGAGTTGGTTAAAATATTACATTAAATTATAATAAATCTTGATATATATATAAAATTATATCATAGTATTATAAATAACAAACTACTGTATACGCTTTACAAACTTACATAGAGGAATAAAAAGAATATAAGATAACATAAAACAACTTCTTAACTATACAAAAAAAATCCACAGGTGTTTTTATAAAACAAAGTATCATCTTAATGAATGAATATACATGTAGACGGTTTTGATTAAGTATATATGTTGCGATCTTATATGCAGCCGAGATGCGGATCGTAAAAATTAAGCCAGTGGATACGACAAACTTCAATAGGTGTATCGTGAACCGAAAGAACAAATCTCTAGACGAATCGATGAAATTACAGAGATTGTGTGAAAGAATTGAGGCACTAACGACAACGGGTGAAATAAAAGAACTATTCAGAATACCGGAGTAATTTGATCCAATTCGATGAATTAAATAAGATATTATATGTAAATAATCAATTATATGTGTGACATCGTAAAAAGATACTCAAAACAGCTAAAGGAAGATAAATATATTGAGAGATTCTATTGTAAATTTAGTCTGTATGAAGTTTTCACTGTTAGATCTAAATTTAACGGTAGATATTTATTATTACGATAGGGACGTTGTAAACTGATAAAAATACATTTGTTGGTATATACGAAGTTTTCAACAGACTTTTAGATCTAGATTTATTTATAGACAAGAGTATTTCGTTAGACACAGTCGTTAATGTCTGAAACTAAACGGGCTGTGTGAAGAGTTGTAATCATTCTGAATTTTACAAATAACATTATACATTTATTCTCTACTAGCGCCGCCCGATCGCGAACTCCAAGTCAATTTCTTTGGGGTGTGAACCCTGTCGGCGCAGTCGGCTCAGAAATTCTCTTTTTTTCATAGCGATAGCTTATTAGACTTGGGTGGACATACGCTTTCCAAAACTATACATCTCAATGAAATCGTCCTATTAGATTAGACGCGGCATAAAAAAAAACACCACTTCTGGCAATAAGGGTACAGCTGCAACGGCTGGATCGATTTTTATTTTTTGATAGCCTAAAACCTTCCCGGCATTGGTGGTAATAAGCTTGCAAAATTTCAGCCCAATCGGATAAGCGGTTTAGCCGTCTATAAAACGCAAACAAACAAACAAACATAGACGAAGCTATACTAAAGACGTATCAAAACTTAAATTAACAGTAAATGGTGTGAAGTCAGTATCTTGGAACCTAGTTTTATAAGGAAACCGATCAATCGAGATTACGCGTAGAAAAATCAAGAAAAACCTTCTTATTAAATATGAAAAATCTGATTGCGAAAAGTTACGCTTGGAAAGAAGATCTAAGCGTCGCGTACTTTGAATATGATAGTACGGGTGTGCTGTGACAAAATGTCAAAGCAGATGAAACTGATATTATACGCTCCAGAAAATTAAAATATAACGGTCATATAAATAGACACCCAGAAAGCTATTATTTATCCCAACTTGTTCTGAATGGTGTCATCGAGCGACATCGGAAGACAGGTAGAAGAAAAATATCGTGGACAGCTGATGTGCATCGGCGGTACAACAAGATATCTATAGCGTTGGCAGAAGTGTCCATGGACAAAGACGAAACAGCTATTGTGATCGCCAAGATTCGATAGGAACTTTAGATAATTTTTAACGCAATTATATAAATATGTTTATAATCGAAACATTATTGCCTACCAACTAAATATCCTATATTTTTAATGTATGAATTTCGTTTGCATTAAAAGTTCACATACCGTATAGAGAACATTACAACTGAAAGTTTTAAGTAAATGTAAATAAATTACACATACAATCCGCGTGAAGTATTTTAGAAAAATACGTTGACTGATATGGTGAATGGCAAATAAGATAGGGGTTTGGAAGTAGACAAAAGCAATAAGCAGGATGATAAGTTGGAGTAGATGATCATGAGAGAATAATTAAGCAAAGGCGGAACCTGCTGAATGATATATAGTTGGAACAGGATAAATTAACAGGTGGTTTCTAGAAGTCAACATTGAGTTTGATAGCAAAGAAAGTTACGGCGGTATAAATTGTACTTCAGTTGCCAGTGTGGTGAATGAAGTATTTAAGAGTTTAGTACTGGAGATTGCGTGGCTTCATAGGTTGTTGGGGAATACAGTATGAAATGGGCTGCCATATCAACCGCTAACCCGTAAGAGAGATACCTGCATGCTGTGATAATTGGTAAAGTAGCGATTGTATACAATTATCGAGGAAATTTTTTTTGGCATTGTGTTCTTGAGAGCTGATACAGCGGCTAGGGAGTCCGTTACAATTACTGTTTTGACGGTTTAAGAATAAACCCTGAAAATAGAAGAATATGCTGTATAATTCAGCATCGCCTGTAGAGCATTATGCAACCGAATGGGAAGTTAGGAAAATTAAAATTATTAAAGTATTCATTAAGCGCATTGTTGTACAAACAGTTATATCATCGTTCTTCTAAACACTTGTAAGACGTTGCTGCTTTCGCACACTAAAATGAGTGACATCATCGTCATTAGTAAATCGCTCAAAACAAATTGTTACCTCGATAGAACATTACATTTCAAACATTTTAGGACGGATGTCGACTCCGTTACGATGTTCACTATATGGTAGATGAAATTTAACAGGTAATAAAATTTATTATTTTCTGTTTGACCCGAAATTTCTCAATTTTAAAAATATTTATATAAATACATTGGAACTTATCGGCAGTAAGAAGCGGTATTGCATAATAATACACATCCAAATAAAATTTATAATTTCGTATCAAAATTTTGATAATGTATAACTGAAAGATATAAATAAATTTTTGACATGTTTAATTACATTTGTTTTATATATATATATATATATATATATATATATATATAAGAACAAAATTTTTAGAGAACCTAATTGAAATATCGTTACTTCGTTCCTAATATAAAATTTATAATAAAATATAAAATTATTACATCATAGGAAATGATATATTCCAGGCCAGGGAATTCAATTTTAAATTTTAAATTTACCATAACGGATGTCGACTCCGTTACGATGTTCACTATATGGTAGATGAAATTTAAATGGTAATAAAATTTATTATTTTCTGGTTAACCCGAAATTTCTCAATTTTAAAAATATTTATACTGAAACTTATCGGCAGTAAGAAGCGGTATTGCATAATAATACCCATCCAAATAAAATTTATAATTTCGTATCAAAATTTTGATAATGTATAACTGAAAGATATAAATAAATTTTTGACATGTTTAATTACATTTGTTTTATATATATAATATATAAAAACAAAATTTTTAGAGAACCTAATTGAAATATCGTTACTTCGTTCTAATATAAAATTTATAATAAAATATAAAATGATTACATCATAGGAAACGATATATTCCGTATTTGTTGCGGAGTCCAATGAGCCGATTCTAGAGCCGGTATACGACAATAGTGAGTATCGTCTCCGATCAGGAACACGTACGCTGTAACGTGCATACCGTTTAAGATGCCAGGAGAAGCGGTCAACACGAATATCCAACAAACCCATAACCTTCGAGAATTCGCGATTTTCTCCAAAGTACCTTCTATCGATTCTTTTTCAGTTTTCATTTTTAAATCTGGACCTGTAAATTTAATAATAATAGTGTAAAATCGACAGACAACGATATAAATATAAAATATTTAAAAAAAAAAAAGAGCCCAGTAAAATGACTACTGAAAATAGGCAAAATCTAAACAAAATGGTATCTGTGAGGAAAATGATACCGTTCAGATGAACAAATAAAGTTACTAGCCAAGAAGTACCTAACGTAGCAGACACGAATAAGCATCTTTTCAAAATGACCATCAGAGATCAATTGTTTGAACATATCCTGAGATTCACTAACTAAAACAATAATGGAAGGAACGATAAAGAAATCCAAGAGGACTAAACATACGTGAATTTAGGAACTAATAGTTACCGGGAACTGAAGAGATTATTTGAAAAGGAGAAAAGAATATCACGCTACTATAATATATATATATGCGACTTGTAAAATATTTCTAATATTACTTGTTACTTATCTAAATGTGTATAATTACATATCATTCCTTTAAATAGAAATAAAAAATAAATGTATATAGTATAGATAATTATTTATCATCGATTTTGTTTTTATATATCATCGTCGTCGTCATCATCACAATTCTTTAATATTGTTAAGATTGATGGACAACTAATTTCAAATATCCGAATTCTCTAGATGGCGCCACTTTGTCCGCATTACTATATCCTACCGCTTTAATATATTTCATTCTTAACCTTCCTTTTGATCTTTTCTCTTTTACGGCGGCGCATTAAATTATGCGCGTTAAATGTTCGTCGTGTCTGAGGATATAACTTATTCATTTGTATATTTTTTTTATTTTTCGTAATAAGTTTCAATTTTCACCGATTAATCTAAATACTTCGTTACTAATTCTCTCTGCCCACGCTATTGTTTTCATTATCCTCTAACATCAATTTTCGAACGACCGGATTTTCTTCTCTTTACGTATCGTCCAAACTTCTGAACTATTAAATAACAGTCCGTATTAAAATATATCCGTTCTGTTAAATAGCGGTTTTGTAATTTATTCCGTCTTTATCTTATAAACGCGTTAAATTTAGTTACGAAACGCATCGTCATCTTCCGCGCGGAAAGCGACACAGCTACTTCTATTATTACAACTTTCTTACGCGCTCTATATAACGCAACATTTACTCGGTATCATTTTATTTTAAAAATATGCCGAAAGTACCAACTTTTAAGATTGCTACTGTAGATAATGACAAAAGACAACACAGCGATAGCAATAGCTCCAAAGGAAAAACAAGTACTAGAAAGAGGAAACAACAAAATCCTGAGAATACTGATGACTCGGATTGTGACTCGATGTCTCCTGATGATGCCTCGTTTGATATTACAGCGCTTAGGACAGAGTTGACGGAGATCGGTAAATCACTTGATTTTCTTTGTAATAAATACGATGATAACGGCTAAGCAAAATATCCAGCTAACGAATGAGGAGAAAGGCCTGAAATCGCAAGTGGTTCAGTTAACAAAAGAGACTCGGAGCCAAGATTATCAAATTAAAGAATTTACTACATTACTTCACCAGCTAGAGAGCAATACGGGTGTGGTGACATGAATTACAAAGGAAATTGTAATTAAACTAGGGGTTAATATAAAAGAAGATGATATATCAGCGGGCACATCGTTTGCCGCCCAAACGACCACATACACCAAAATCTATTCTTGTCGAATCAGCCGATAAAGTATTGGAAAAAAAGAAAACGCGTTATCATTATACGGAAATAACCGGTTTGCCAGGTGACGGACGCTTGTATATTAACGAAAATTTGTCATAATCGTGATTTGCTTTGCTAAAAAGCTAAAAGTCTAAATAATAAATATACACGGGTGAAAAGAGGAAAAATATTAGCGGGGAAAAAAACGAAGACAGCAGACTAATCAACATTACCAGCAGAAATGACATCGACTTAATCATCTTAACCTTCACTGTTTAACCTACACTTATTATATATTAACTTTATGTTTAATACCACTGAATTGGTACTCTATATTTTCAACATTACGATTATGCTTAGAAATCATTTTTAATGTTAACATTAAGTTTACGTCTCGGTACGTATAACATATTTATTACTAATAACCGCGATAAATGCAAAAATGAATGCAGATTTGTAAGAATTTTTATTACTTTTAATAGGGACTATATATTAAAAATTTGTACAACCTTATATGTACGTGCTATATATTGAGCATACATATGTAAATATGCAGGTTTGTGCCGCATGCATACATGTAATACGCGGACACATATATTTCCCAATATGTTGAGTAGTTGTGGGATGCCTTTTAATGATTTGGCAATTAGAGCTACAAACATTCGTATTTAATGCGATAGTGAGCTCAATCACATCACGAGTGGTATGAGCTACGGGAATTTGAACGTGTTTAAATATCGTTAATCTACGAAAACATGTTGATGAGCTCTTAATTTTCTTAAAGGACATGTAATATGTTTTTGCAAATCTAAGTACCAAAGATTTTTGCAAGATTTAGATAGTATACAGTGATAGCTGAATGTTACGGGAGTGTATGAATATCAACTCATTAAAAGAAGCTAAGAGCAGTGCGTATATGTTTTCAAGAGATTTCGAAAGCCTTATAAATAAAAAACCGTTTACACGGCAACGTATTAATTACGAATCTCGCTTAGAACATGCATGGTACAGACAACAGTGGTATAAATATAACTGCGCACTGTGATGATACATTAGATATAAGTTTTTCCGATCACTATGGCATTCTAATTACTTTGTTAGTAGCCTCCAAGCAATCCTGTAAGCATAAGTATTACTTTGATGAAGATACGTTTCAAAAAAATAACGTCACATATTTATATAACAGTAAAACGTCTATAAATGAAAAATTTGAATGGTCTATTCGCAAAGTGAGCGATGTGATAGATTTTTGTAAAAGGATTAAAAAGAGTAAAATAAATCGGAAGCGATCGGACTCACAGATGAACTTATTCAATTAACTCGTGAAAAACACGAGCTACATAAACTATTAAAATCTTCTTCAATGTGCAGGTAAGCGAAAGATATAAAATGGAATCAAAAAGTGTAGAAAAAGCTTCAAGAAAAGCGAAGCATGCATACCGCACTAAGTTATTAAATGGCTGCGGACATAATAATAAAAAAAGTTACCGAGCTGTTATAAAACGTATCAAGCGGTAAGTCAAATGAAACTTTGGTAGAAGGTAGAAGTGAACGCCAGAGTCATGAATGTACGGGGAATGAACGATTGATTTCTCGCTGTTTTATCGATTACTTTCATGACTCGATCGTTACCTTAGTTGAAAATCATAATCCTACGGGCGAGGCGTGCACTGCGGATAGAGTGTCAGGAAGCCATAATACAAATTCCGTTGAGTTTGTTGAGTTTTCGAATAATAATATAATACAATTGAATCATTGCCAAACAAGCCTTCTTGTGGGTTCGATGGAATATCTAGTAGTAAAGAATAACAAATATTTCTTTACTCAACCGTTCACATTTTTATTTAATGAATGCGCGTTAAAAGGAAAATTTCCTGAAATATTGAAATTAGCTATTGTTAGACCAACTTATAAAAATGACGACAAACATAATGTTGCAAATTACTGACCGATTTCTGTTCTCTCTACGATTTCTAAAATATTCGAAAATATTCGAAAAATGCGTTAAAAAGATTCTATTAAATTACTTGCTAAAATTAAATTATTTCAGTGTGAATCAATGTGGGTTCTTACCTAATAAAAGGTTTTTGATAACGCATTATTTCTACATGTAAAGTGCATAACCGAGAATATTGAAAATGGTCATTCTGCTGATGTATATTTCGACCTTTGTAAAGCCTTCGATATATCCGATCATAATATTCTATTGGAAAAGCTTTACAATTGTGGGATAAGAGGAAACGTATATAATTGGTTTAAAACATATATATATATATATATATATATAATATATATATATATATATATATTATATATAGAAAACAGGAGTTATGTTACAGACGTAAGTAATATACGGAATGAAGGTGTAACACAAACTTTTGGTATCCCACAAAAGAATTTTTTAGGTTCCTACTTGTTTTTAATATGCATATAAATGACATGTGTAATATTACGGTTAAAGGTAAGATATTTAGCTACACAGATGACACTGCATTAGTAATTGCCTCCCATTACTCAAGTATTCTTAAATAGATGGCGCAAAGCTGATGCTAATGTAATTGATGGATGGCTGCAGCGGAACCGACTAATTGTAAATCAAAACAAAATATCTAATATACAGTTATCAATCGCCTCATCTGTGAGATGGTATGAAACTTATGCTAAACAATAAATATATGAAATACGCATGAAGTATAATATTTAGGGATTCAATTTGACTGTAAGTTAACGTGGAATAAACATCTTCTTAGCTAAAAAACGTAAGGAAATTGAAATACCTTTTCTCGTAATTAAAGCGATATTTTTCCGTCGAGCATCTTAAACTCTTATATATCGCTTTGTATCAACCTGCTCTCATTTATGGAATAATTCATTAAGTAAGGGCGACTAAACGGTATATTAAGCTAATTCAAACTCCGCAAAATATATTGGTAAAATTTGTTCCTAACCAAAAAATACTTCTTCTTATGACATAATCCTAAATATTCGAGAGATTTACCAATTACAATTACTATGTCTTCAAGAATAATCCTTACAATACGTTTTGCCCATTACGGAATACTTTACAAGATCAAATCGAGAGAGAATTGTACAAGTACTGAAGTTCAATAATCACCCCAGAATTCCAGCTATATATAAAGGCACTATACTTTATAACACGTTTCCCATATATATATATAAAAACCGACCTAAAAAAATTTCAGAAACGTCGCAAGCCTTTAACGAGGTACATGAAACATAAAAAGTAAAATAGAACTTCGTTGGTTTTTTTAACGTTAGGGTTTTTCTACAAATTTATATGTATGCATATTTTGAGTACTGCGGTGTGTGTGTGTGAATTTGAAAATACCTGGGTTAGCTTAATTAATATTGTATCTATAGACATACACAAGACATCGTAAATTACATTAGGTTACACTTATACAACATTTATAATATTTTTCTTACTTTTATTTGCGATGGCATAATTATTTTATAAACTAGTTCAATTTATTTTTCGTAATGAACATAATTATTGCTTATGCTGCTACTCGCGCATTTGCAGCATATTGTTACAAACCGTTATATATAAGAAAATAAAAATAAAGGTTGATTTGATTTGAATAATAATATTCGGGTTTCTCGATGTTAATAGACCTTTCTTTTCTCTAAATATCAATTTTTGCAAATCTATTTTATCTTTTACATACTCCTTCCATCATTTGTTATTATCTATAATATTGATCACTTTAAAATCTTCCGATTCTATCTTTAACTGATTCTTCTAATTATATTGTCTCCTGAGCTCAGCTAGTAATTTCTCATCAGTTTTCGGAATTCTTTCATCCATCCGAATGAAAATTCATTACAATTACTATCGGAGAAGGTTGTCATTTTTGTCACTTATAAAATTGATCAAATAATTGACGTAATAATAACAAAATGAAAATAAACCGAAAACTTCGAAAAAAAAAAAGTCAACATATTACAATTTTCAAAATTCCTCTTGAAAAATGTATACGATAAACAATCGTGCGGTGGTCGGGATAATAGACGTGAACGTTTAAAAAAACACACTGACTGGTAGCCAGTGTTGCCAGATTGTACCTCCAACAAATAATGAAAAAAAATGTTTTCAGGGTTTTCAAAAAATACCCTCATAAATTTTCAAACATAAAAATTATTACTTAAAAATGATGAAAACAATTTCTTATTCGATTAAAATTGAACGATGAAGAATTAAATTTTCAAAAAATTTGTTCTAATTAAATAATCGTTACTTACGCGTATCGATAACGGTTAAGGAACGAAATTTAACGCATAATTACAAACATATAAAACGCGTAAAACACACGCGACGACACGTTTTCTCAAAATAACAACCGCCATAATTAAAATGACCTATTGTCCGAATAGACGCGACTTGATCGAATAAAATCGGTGCCGGAAAGACTGTAAAACCATTTTAAAGAAGTAACTGTAAAAATAATAATAATAATAATAATAATATTAACAATAAGAATGATAATAACGTGGATGATAACGGCGACGACGACGACGACGACGACGATGATAATCATGATTATAACGTAACGGTTACGCGGAAGGGGGGTTGTCGCGACATACGTCATCGCGGGCTAATGTAAAATTATACCCGCCGATAATTAGTCTTCGTAACAGTTTTTATTACTTTATGATAATCGTTACGTAATATCACGTACGTCGATAAATTTACACCAACAAAATTTATTTATTCCAACGCGTTCTAAATTAGTCCTGTACTTATAATTTTTTTCTTTGGTTCAAATTATCGTTTCGTCGTAATTTAACGTGATCCGTTCTCTCTGAATCAGCGGAAACTAAATTATAACATTATTGTACATGTATGTATGTATATATATATATATATATATATATATATATATATATATATATATATATACTATTTTGTTGGTAGAACATTAATTTTTATATTTATACGCATATTTACACAAATACATTTTACACACATTCTTGATGGTTTAGGGGACTATATTTCTCATCCCTTATTCCATCCTATTTTCAAGTTACATCGCCGGGAACTATCACACACACCTTTTTATATTTTGTACTATATTGGATGTTTTCTTTTGTTTCAGCTACTCAACACTTACACACAGTTATCTACTAAAAGAACACTAAAAAGAAAATAGGTTTAACAAATGCAAAACGGCATTTAACAACGAGTATATATTTTCTTATTATCAGATTGATTCCGGGACCCTGGCTACGCCACTGCTGGTGAATAGGATAGTGGTAGTAATAGTGTGGTGCATCGAAACAAGTTCGAAGTGAATTTCCCCAGTATCGTTGAAAAAGAACTAATGCAAGAAATTAATTAAGGAAATGTGTTATGTAAGATATATATATATATAAAACATCGTACAACCACCAACCGTTGTAACTAGGCATTTCAAGCACTTTGTCAAAGATTTTTTACTTTTTATAATATGTTCTACGACAAAAATATAATTAAAATTCGTATATTTTGTATAATCTCCGTAAAATAATTTAACTTATTTTATATTACACCATTAATTTTCTGGTGGTTGTGCGACCATGCAACGTTTACGCGCAAGCGGCCACCGTCTTGAAGAGTGGTAAAACAGTAATAGTAAAAGAAAACTTTGAAATAGGAAACAAAATAATTATCCTGATATTGTGCTCAATCCTTAAATCGGTTAGTCATTGATTTCCATCTCTGTCTCTGTTTCAGTACTTCGTACGATGACGCGCCGTCACATCTTGTAACACCAGAGCTCTAATGTCATCTTGGCTTCTCGTCTTTCGCCATTATCCAACTTTCGCACCCATACAGGGCAATGCTGAATACACATACTTGCAGCAGTCTTTTCCTAACGGCTAGATCTATGTGTTTCTCGATGTTAATAAGCTTTTCTTATTATGAAGCGTTGGTTCAGCTTGAGCAGTTCTGCTCTTTATATCCCTTTTACCATCTTTGGTTACTTCCCAAAAATAACCGAAATTCGTTTACTTATTCTACTTTTTCTCCCTTAATATCTATATTCAATTGATTCCCTATATTATTACATTTATCGCGTACTAATATTTTGGTCTTTATTTTGTTTATTTTCACATTATATTCCTGCAACATCATGTTTTCCTATTTAAACTTTTATTCAGATCTTTTTCCGATTCAGCTAATACATCGACATCATCGGTAAATCTAAGCGTACTAACATTTTCCCCGTGTATCGGTATTCCTTTAACTTTTTCTTTAGTTATTGTCATCGCTTCTTCTATGTAAACATCGAATAACACGGGTGACAATACGCGTTCTTTTTCCAATTTTTGCTTCTCTTTCTTCATTTCTAACTTTATCGAATTGACGAGGCCGTTTGATACTGCGAATCGTTAAAAGCTGTCACGTAAATTAAAAGGCATAAAAAGGAAATAAATGTTTACAGAGTTATTTAAGAAATATAAAAATTAATAATCAGAAATAGGAGGAAAACAAAATATACATACGAGAATACCGCGAGAATAAGTAATTTGGCACCTATACTTTTTATATTATACGGACGATTTGAATAGTGCGCGGAAGTATTCGCATTCATTGATGACCCGGGCGATAAGGATGTCTAAACAAAAAATTAAAAGCCGGCTTACAAACAAAAATCATTACGGACGAAATTAAATAAGTTGCGAAAAATTTTAGAGACGTAATAGAAAAATTTACATAACGTAGAAAATGGATAAATAGAGGAAAAAGGGCTAGACATAGATAACGTATGACCGAAATGCTGCTACACAAATTATATAAAATAAAAAAAAATGTAAGTAAACATTTTTTTTTTAAATGTAGCTCCAAGAAAGTACAGCTACTTCTGCAATCTTAAACTTTAGTTTAAGCAAGCGGCCTTCAGTAAGTAAAATAAAAGTGGGAAGAAACAGATGAGAGTGTGAATGTGAGAAAATGAGAGAGAGTGCAAATGACAGATGTGACAACACGCATAAATTAAGAAATATTTATGTATGTATATATATATATAAATCATATAATATATATATGTATAAATCATATAAAAGCGTAATCGAACTAAGTCCGTCGACAAGCTCATTGTCATTATATTAAATGAGGAATGTATTGTGAGACATGTGTATTTAAATTATATATTATTAAACAAATATAAGACGTATTATGCATTATATTCTTCTACTTCTACATCGTAATCCGAATGTCGAGACCTGATGTTTTTACAATTGAACGCCATCGCCATCGATCCTATACTACTCGCATCAATGCTGACGCATGTAGACCAGTTAGTTCTGTTATTTGATCTAAATATCGATTTACCGGTCTGCCTTGTTTTCTTCGGCCGCTTACTTTACCCCGAATAATTTGGTTTTCTATCTTATTAGCCCGAATTATATAATTGTAGTTAGCAGCCGCTCGCTTTCCTCCACGCGTAGTTCTTCTAGAACAGACTTGTTGGTTCTGCGTGCAGTCCATGATATTCGCAAAATTTTTCGATAGCACTTCATTTCAAAGGTTTCCAGAGTTAACTTGTCGGTACCAAATTTATAGTCCATACGATCCGTGCGCCAGGACCGAAAACACCGGGGTTTTTAATAAGTTTGTTTTTGTATATTTTGTAATTTTGCGGTCCTTCCAAATCTGATAAAATCGATCCTTCTTTTTATTTCTTTGTCCGAACCACCTTGATTTGTTATTGCATACAGGTATAAAATTATAGGAATACTCGTAACCTGGCGTTGTAGATGTACTCAGCGATTTATTTGGCAATTATTTTACTATTCACTAAGTGACCAAACGAGGTTATTTTTTTTATTGTTGATTTTATTGATTTTTGATTTAATTTCTAACGAGGAAGAACAGTTTCAACTTTGTTCGCGTATTTACGAAGTCATAATTTAAGAAAGTCCTTTCTCCTTAGATACAAATCTACGTTATCGGCCGATTAGCAAAGGGTTCATTCTTAGCAAGGTCTCATATTTTGCCCAGCTCGCATTTTTCAATTTTTCTCTGGTTAGAGTTCCATATAAGAATCTCGTTGCATTCCACAATGAAAAATTGTCCGCTTTTATGATCGATAGGTGTTCGACAAACTGGAAAAATATAACGTTGAAATAAATTAGATAAAACCGAAATCAGATAGTATCGCTATCTCCTATAGAAATCTAACAATTATATTTTAGACGAACGCCGCGAGAGGTCGCTATATTATTCTTTAAATTCGGCGAACTTTTCGATTAATAAAACGTCGCTCGATGAGAATAATAAAATTTTTAGGCATATTTAAAAATTATAACAACGCTATCGTTATCACCGGAAATAATTTATGTCTCAGCACATGTCCGATCGATTCAAACAACTTTTTTCTCGTGCTTCGAAGGATAAAACGTCGTTCTTGGACTCGGTCAAAAATACTTTGGTTTGATACTTTGGGTCACAGGTTGTGTCACCTTCTTAGTAAGTAGTCACTCGACCGCAGCATGATGCCAGTCTCACCGGCGGAGACGCTGATTGGAATTCACAACATATCACTGGTAGGAAAACGGTGGGAGGTTTACTTGCCGAAGGTGTTCCTTCTAATAAGTACCGTTAAGCCTTTTACTGCATTAAATATGCAAACTATCAGCAACTCGCTCGAGACAATGTGTCCCAGTCGCATTGGTGAATATCAATCTCGAGCGAGCAGGCGAGTATCCGGTGCGTTAACTAGGAAAATCAACACCGACAGAAAACATGAGGTTGGTAGGGTGAAATCACCGCATTACTTTACTATGGAAAACAAACAAAACAAAATAAAAACAAAGTTAATCACTATAAAAGTTATTTCATAATTGTGCAAAGCTTTTCAACATTAACATCATTTTCAAGCATATACAAAAAAGTTACAAATAAATTAACAGAGGTGTTAATATAATAAAAACTTATGTATATATATATATATATATATATATATAAATTCACATTGATTAGCAAGTTATAATTTAATTTACTAAAAAAAAATAAAAAAATTGTTATATTTATAATAGCATTTAATTATAAAACACATTTTAAAATTAATTCTTTATCAAAATTGATCATATTATTTAATAAATTATTACTACTTCTTAGTTTATTAAAGCTTGAAAATGACTTTATAGTCGAAAAGCTTCGCGCTTATATAATAAAAAAAAATCTTTAATGATTAACTTCGATTTTATTTTGCTTTGTTATATATATATATATATATATATATATATATATATATATATATATATAAAATATCGAATTTATAAACCGAACAAGATCAAAACACCATTTAATCACTAAAAGTTTTGCGAAACTTTTCGACAGTTACGTCATTTTCAAGCATACACAATAAATATTACAATAATAATATTTATTGTGTGTGCTTGAAAATGACGTGAATGTCGAAAAGCTTCGCAATAAAAAACTTTTAGTGATTAAATGGTTTTATGATTTTGTTCCGTTTATAATTTATAAAATCACTACTCTCCAAAATATTCAACATATATATATATATATTTTTTTATTATTATTATATTAACACCTCTGTTAATTTATTTGTAACTTTTTTGTATATGCTTGAAAATGACGTTAATTTCGAAAATCTTTGGATTAATAAAATAACTTTTATAGTGATTAACTTCGTTTTTATTTTGTTTTGTTAATTCATAAAATCACTACACTCCAATACATCAACATTGTATATATATATAAAATGCATACGATGAACCTGTGTCATGTACACAAGCGCAACATGTATACATATATATTATGGGGAATTTTTACATAACGATGAATAAATTATGGAAGAGTATTAGTTTTGTTTACTTATTAAACATTTTTTGATCGTTGTGGTCTAAAGTATCTGCATAGCACGGTGATAGTAACTAGTATAACGGAACGTTATAAAAAGGAAACTTCTGTCCTCTCATTAAAGAAAAATATAAGGTCAAATCTTGATGACAAATGTCACAGCTGGTGAAGTAACCGTTTCATTAAATGTCAATGTTAATTATAGTTCTTATTACGTTCGAACAAAGACTCAAACAACAGGAGACATTCTTAATAATTAATTGTGAAGAAACTAACTTCTCCGCTAGTATGAACCGCATTTTTTAAAAGTCAGTTTAAACTTTCATTTATCAATGACTAATTAAAACACGAGAGAGAATGACAAGTGCTTTCTTTTTGTTCTCATTTTCTCCCGATGAAATTTACTTATTAATTAGATAGCGAACGTCATTTCTCAAGATATCGTAATTTTTACATTCAACGTGATCCTACACCCAATATTCAAATTCACTCATACATATATATGTGTGTATGTGTGTGTGCTTGTGCAAAAATTTGAATGCAATCATCCAACCAAATTCCCTTGAACTTTTCATTTTAGTTTACGAATTTTTCAATTTCATTTTAGTCAAAATTATTCTTTACATTTTGTTTTCATCGTTAACTATAAACTTTATTTTAATTTTGCAGACAACGGTTAAACCGGCAGGGTGTAAATAAAAAATTGCCAGGCGAACACCGTAATTTGCCAATTGTAGATTATTTTTACATACAAAATGAGTTAGTATTCGAGGCATTATATCCCACGTAGGTGTGCGCGCTCATGTGGTGTTATAATCCTGTCACTTGCCTTTTTTCGTAATAATTAAGAATTAAATGATTTTGAAAAAGTTTTAAAGTTGACCCACTCTAATAAATAGGCCGCTGCAGAGTAATTTTAAGCACGTAATCGTTTTTTATAAATAAATAATGAGTAAAAAATCCGGGACTTGAAAAATTATCATTATTTATTACCATATGTTATGCTTGTATATCTCGTTCTACGCGTGCTTATGTCATACACATTTTACAAGAAATAGTTAAAAAATTATGCCTGTATATGTGCATATATTTGTATTTTTTCACACTCCCTACTTTCTTTAGAATTGTAAAGGAAACTATCGTCACTGTCTATATCAACAGATTCTACGCACGTAACCTTCCAAATTATTCTCTCACAACTGCCTCCAAATAATTATCAATTATTTGGTTGACCTCCATATTACATATATATATATATATATATATATATATATATATATATACATATATATATATATATATATATTTACGTATGTATGTATGCATGTATTTATGTACATATCTAAGGTAACGTTACTATCTATCCATATAATGCATATGTGTAGCTATGTATTTATTTATCCATATAACTTCTTCGTCCACTTGATTTCTTCATTAATATTTACTTCCTTTAAAAACTTTTAAGAAAAATCCTGAAGCAAAAAATCTATGAATATGTCTGTTAAATTCAGTGCACATAAATTGAAATAGTAATAACATTAAAAAAAAAAAAAATTATGGTTATGTGAGAATTTGTTGGTTATTTATAGTTACACCGATTTGAATAAAATCCCTATACATCATACCCGAAAGAATGTTCTTTTATCCTAAAATCTTTCATGGCCGTGCAAAATTTTCCCACTCGCTCACAATTATACACCAAGCAACAGCTTCATCCAAACTGCAGCTAAATTATAATAGTACGTTTAATACAAATAATGACAACAGTTATCACAATATTAATGCAAATCTTCATCATTCCGTCAACTCTTCATTCTACCCTTTTGATCTATCCACCTAATCTTCATCATGTTTCTTAGATACCACATTTCAAACGCGTTTATATTTTACTTATTTTCAGTCGATAGAGTACAGCAGTACAGTGCAACGCTCCAAAGGAAATAAATCACGAAATGTTTTTCGTTTTAATCCACCGATATTGATTTTGAAGTCAGCATGGCTTTCTCAATACAGAATGCTTTTTTTAATTACTTTATACTCGTTTTTATATATGTAAAACTCCTCCCATAAGGAGTTACTTCCAGGTACAAGCTTCTTGTTTATTTCATACAATTCGACAAATTGTATATATTTTATTTAATTTTACAATAAATTTTCTTCGCTTTCCACTACCATAGTAATGTCATCGGGGAAAATCTAACCACACTTCAACATATATTTTTATACTAGATTTCATATTGCTCTTGACTTCATTTATTGTCGATGAGCAACCTTCTCGCGCTCGTTTTTAATTTTATCGTCTTTTGTGTTTCTTTCGCATCTGATTACCGCCATTTTGTACTTTTTATACAGCTTCAACGACTCAACGACTCCTCCGACTTCCCAGGATGTTGCTATTATTTGAAGCAGTTTAAACATTATCGTTAAGTTTACATTACTCTTTCTTAAGATGTATCAAAGCTATGTATGTATAAACTCGTGCATTTTTCAAGCATCGTTATTAATGCTAGGATTACTTCCTTTTTTCTTCCTTCAAACTCAAATTTTTTGTCCTTTCTAAGGGACCCTTCCACATATCCTTCGATTCTTCTCTGTTTAATTTTAGTAAAAATATTAGAGACGTACATATTTAAGCTGATGTTTCCTTAATTTTCGTACATAACTGTTCCAGCTTTCTTTGATATTGAGATGACTACATTTCTTTGAAAATCATTTAGAATATTTTATCGTTTATGGTATAGCGTCTGTTTGACACCATCTCTACTATGTTTCAACAATTTTGCTGGAGTTCCATCTATGCCTGAAGATTTTTTCACCTTTATGCCCATTACGATCTCACTTCTAATTAGACCTACCAACACATAAAAAGATCGATTGCCTCTGCTAATTAAATGAATTAAGTAGGTTTGGAATTCGCATATTATTATTATTTTGACGATACGTTCCATGCTTGAATATCGCAACGATCTTTGCCAGTTTTCAGTTTTGTGAAAAATATCCAAATTTAATACTTTATCATTTGAATTCGGTGTCATATCAAACAGACTAACTAAAGCAGAGCATCAAGTCTACAAATACTGATATAAATGAATAAAAATTATCGAAAAAAATTATTCTTTTTACCGGAAAAAGAACGAATATCGCCCGGTAGTTTAGATCTTTTATGTATGAAATATTTGATAAGCCTCTAACATTTCGTAATCACATTGATCACATAATTGATAAAGTCTTACTAAACTATTTAAATTATTTCTAAACTGTAATAAGCGTTATAAACTCGGCCCCCAAAATAAGCTCATAATTTCCAAGATATAAATTTTACAAAAATTATCCACCCTGTCCTCTTTTCATTAACGCAACTATACAAAAATCACACAGAACAAATAACTCGTCATAATTAAGATTCCATATTATAATAGGCTTAACGTAAATTCATACCGAACTCAGTCAATTATCCAATGGGTAAACTACCGTGAATTAAGAGACTAAAAAATACCTCAATTAAAAAAATGTCGTGATAAATGAATCACTTACCACCCTTAGTATGGTGGTCATATTTACGATACATTTAGGACGAAACATAAGAGATACAAACGCAAAAATTAATCATTTTCTTTTTTTAACTTTACCACTCTTCAAAATATTTTTCATTTATTTATATACACACGTATACGTGTGAGAGGCACGATTATTTACTACGAGACAAATAAAATTATCAGACTTTAAATAACATTATTTAATCATAAGTATATGGTTGGCTTTAAAAAAGGAAAAGAAACGAAAAAAAGATAAAAGGATTAAGTTTAATCTATTTCAGACTCTCAGCTGTCTAGAGCATCGTAGACACTTCTTTCCGAAAGAACGCAATCTTATACTGCGTCATTCTAACGTAGTGGCGTAGCCATTTTGGGGGTCTGACCCACTCCCTTGGAATCGGATCTGATAATAAGAAAAGATATACTCGTTGTTAAATGCAGTTTTGCATTGTTTTATTTTTATTTTCATTTTATTCAAATTTCGTTGTTTTTGAAGTAAATAAATAGTTTTGTAATATAGGAGGTACTAGAAGAATTTCGTAGAAAAACGCGAATAATAGATATTAAATTTTAAATTTAGTTAAGTATTACTACGAATTATTCCTTCGAAAAATATAAAATCAGTATTTATCGTTTATTTTTTCGCTGAAATTTATTATACTTTGTAACCATCTCCCTCTGTCCTCAATAACATACTATTAGTGTGTTCCAGTGACGTTAAATATTTCTGCCATCTAATGCTTCTAATAGAATTACATATTCGACGTCTAATTAGTATAAAAATAACTCTGGTGAGTTGGATTGCTTTAACCTACTTGAGTTTTGGTTATTTACTTAAAGTTCAATTTAACTCGGGTTTACTGTTATAATTGAGTTTTGTTTGAACCCTTCAACCAAGTCTGGCTACGCCACTGTGTTCTAACGTAATTCACTTTCGTATCTTTCTGTTGGGGAATTGAATAAATCAAGTGATCGAGCATCGAAGGATGCGGCATTTAGTGGAATCTTGTGTCCGTTTATACCGATTACGCGTATGAGAAAAATTATTCATCACATCATTCACCCAATGGTCAGCACAGCGCTTATCCTCAACATCGACCTTCGTGTATAATTCCACAACGCGGAGTTTAGTGTTTTTATAATTTAACGTTCGTAAGAACGCGCATTAACCATCATCTGCGTTGTCTAGACTTGGTCTGGATATCCACTTCAACCTGCCATCATTGTTCAGACAGCGGATCGATAATACACTTTATGTCCCATTCAGTTGTTCATCTGTTCATTCCTGACGATCTGTACTGAAGACACAGTAAATGTCTTCCGGGTTTATATCCTCTTTACAGTGAACCCCCCATAATAATGTAACCGTTTAAATATATACAATGTTATTATTAATTCTAGCATAATTACATAATGTTCGACTATCCTTACCAATAACCTCACACGTAACGTATCGTCGGCTTACATGACCGAAACCCCCAAAAAATATATATAACAATAATAATGATATTTTTCTGTTTACCCTTGTTCGACAACAATGATAATTCGATCGATGTTTCCTCGCCGGACGGCATATTTCCATTAAAATCCAAACAATCTTTTCGATAGTAAGTCGTAACGAAATTAACGCGCCGCATAAATTATTATTAAACCGAATAACAGTAATATTATTAATACGAAATATAGACCAGTTTCATTTTAAACGATCCTTAAACCGGTTAGTGACGCCACCACAAAATTGTATATATTATATATATGTTAATTAATGATGTATATACACATATACAACTATTGTCATATACGAGATTTACAATAGCCGGTATTTCGAGATTACACATTAAAATTGGAGTTACCGACTGAACATTACCGGTGTTACAGCCAGTAAATTGATCAACGACCATATGTATATATCTTTACACGCCAACTCGCGTGCTTGTGTACATGGGTGTGTGAAAGATGATAAAAAAAAATAATAGCTTTGTAACGGAATAGTTTGCCTTCAGATCGAGGAAAGAGAAATAATTATTTTAAATTCTTCGACCAATAAGCGGTTCTACGGAATATATTATACATATATATATAATATATGTGTGTGTGTGTCGATGGGAGGTAGCCTTATATATACTACAGGGAAAAAACAATGAAATACGTCGTACCGACAGTAATGTGCATGTACCACCGTAAACTATTAATGTCGGAGTAAGAAAGTAAAAAGAGAAAGATGGCGAAAGTATTACACACGTAATATAAAATATACGGGCTGCCAAATTGAATCCTCACCTCGTTTCTTCATGACGTTCATATATGTATGTGTACGTACGTTATGCTTTATTATATATGTATATGTATGTATGTGTTTATAGAAGGCGCGAGTGTGTGTCGAAAAGTAGAAAAAAGACGTGTTGCCAAAACCGCCAATATTATTCACTTCGTTTTGAGGGTGACATATACCGCAAGGTAAATCAAATATCCTACGGTGAAATTACTTAACTTCATCGCCGAGTGTCAATAATTAAATATTGACAACGCGTTGTTTTGTCAAAAGAATTTCGACACAAATATATTCGAAAACAGACAAAACAGGATTTTTTAGTAGTTCAACTAATTAACACTTTCAGCCGCGATGTCTCCTTCGTAGACGTGAAATTTATCGTATTTATTCCAGTTGACAACGTGTAGTGTCACAATTTTAAAAAATATTTACATATGAAAATTATTTAGAATTCTCGAAAAAGCCGTATTGTGTATAAGTGCCTTGTATAAAAATTCATAATTTCATGCCAAAAGTTAAAAATATCTGACTGAACGCGGGTCAAATTGCCTTTACATATCTACACTGAATACGTTTGATCCAACCGATCCTTTTGCATTGGCAGTTTTACTCCCCCTTTACAATACTCTATATTATATGACAACAACCACTTGTACACTCGCATTTTCACGAGCTGTGCGCCAGTTTCACTCCCGGTCATATATCGATTGTACACTGACGATGACTGTCATACGTATGTTCTATTCTAAACAAAAAGAGATCCTTAGACAACAGTATTGTCTCGTTATCTCCTAATATGGATATATAAAATAACATTTTTATGCATAGGTTCTGAGTTTGCCAATTTCCTCCTTTGAAAAAAAGAGAGAGAAAAAAAGAATTTTATCATTCCTTCCTCTCTCATTCTCTTCCTTGTAAAGTTACACACTTAGCAATTGTTCTACAACTTAACGGTGAGGGCTTTCATATTTCTCCATCATTTCAACTTCAGTTACTTTGGTCAACATACTTATGTTCTGTATGTAGAGTTGAATATTGCTTCCATTAATAATAATGTATTTATATTGATTTGAAAGGTCGGTTTGATTTACTTTTACAGAACATGAATGTTTGTGGTTGTGATTCAGGCTGCTTATGATGTTCTATGTATAAAAAATTTGGATCGTGATCAACGGAATCTAGGTCTTCTAGTACATATGAGTTTAATCTATACTGATGAGGACATGAGACCAAATTAATAATGAAAAATGTGTCGGAGGTAAAATTTAAGTGCGTAAGGTGGATCTCGGTAATATTTGGTAATTAGTTAGTGTTTATTAAGAATACTTGCGCGTTTTGTGTAGGTGAAACCGGAGCAGGCGAATGAGCATTAAAATGATCAAGGAGAATAATAGGAGTTGTATCTGTGTTAGGTAAAGTTTAAAACAGGGTGGGATTATTAATGCCGTTAGGAGGAATTAGCTATAGATGTGTGGGAGAAGAGAGGTATGTTTACTATATTGCTGTTGCTTGCAGTTGTGTGTTGATCACTTCATGTAAACTGTAGTTTGTATCAGAGCGACCCGTCTGCCTTTTACTCTTAATCCTTGTTAATTGTCAGATCGGTAGATTTTATAATCTTTGACTGTATTCTGATCAGTTGGTTTGAAACGGTCGCCTATAGATATATGATCATAGGAGAGTATAGAACTACTACTAGGCATTGAAGTGCTGGATAATTGTTAGATACCTTTGCAGTTCCACTTGCAAAATAGAACGGTCTAGGCTTATTCATTGGCTGCTGTCATGGTGTACTGGTTCATCATCAGAAGTTATATTAAAGCATTCAGATAGTTCCCTAATGATTCATAAGCACGGCCTTGATGTCTTCGCCACGAACAACAAGCGTATATAGTAATTCATTGTCTATATATGTAATAGCAAAATTAAAGAATTGTGAGTATATGGATAATGTCTGACTTCAGTTTTTTAATTTATAGGAGTTCATAATGAAGGATGATCAGTTGTATTATGAGTTTCCTGAACTTTAGGCTGTAAATTGGGTGCCTGAAATGTAATTGCTTTGTTAATGAGATTTTCCTCCATGAAGGCCAGTCGCTCGGTTGTTGGCGGGTAAGCACTAGAGATTCTAAGTTGGTGGATTTTTTGGTGGTTTTGTGATATTACTTTCCTCAATCGAATGTCGTTCTGTCTTTTATAAGATCATCTGTGACTTTATGGACACTGCTCATTTTTTATGTGAGATGTTGTAAATTAAAACCGTTTGATTATGTTTGACGGTTGTGAAAGAGTAAATTCTGTTGATGTTTTGGCGTTCATGTTCATTTCTACAATTTGGGCAGATAAATTGTTCAATATGGATGTAAACCATATGATGTAGCAGGAAAAAAAAGAAATGCAACAGTTGATGTGTTTAATAATATACCTGTCTGTGCCAGCTCGTGAAAAATTTGTTATCAGTAGGGTTCATCAGCAACGTTAGACTTGGATTTTATAGTCTTCTAAAATTATTATTTCAACTCTAGCAAAAAATGTGTCAGTTGTGTGAATTGTATTTTGAGAAATATCAAAATACTATCTCTGCTTATGCAAGAATCGAGAAATTATAGGGTTACTTTTAGATGGCTGATTTTACCATATTGTAATGACTTGTTCGGTGGCTGAATGTTGTCAGTGCTGTAATTTTTTTAGTTTTTAATTTATCACCAAAAACGAACGTTGAATTTATAAAAGAAACGTGGCTTATTAAAAACCGATAAACAAAAAAGGAAATTATTTTGTAATTATTATTGAAAAATTAATTTTGACTCTGCTGAAACAAATTGTAATTAATTTTTTATTTTTTCTGATAATTAATTGATTTAAACTTTAATCGTATGTTTTACCGAGAAAAATAACGTAAATATATTTAAGGAAACCAAAATTGCGACGATTACAAAAATAAGGTGAATTGTTGAAAAAGTGCGATTATAAAATGTGAGTCGGAATCACTACTAAGATACTTTAGAACTATTAAAATATGATACAGTCTAAAAATATATAAAAATTAACCCTGAACAATAATTTTGTACAATCAGAATATTTCAAAGCGCACGTTATTACATAAATTCAATCTTTTCAGGCTGTGTAGGGAAAATGCATAAATTTATAGTTTTAGATCCCGGGAACTTCAAAAGAAAACTTTACTTTTTTTTTTTTTTTTTTTTTTTGACGGGTACTATGTACTGCTGCTATGGCCAGAAGCACCCGTATGGAAAAATGAATGTTAGATTAAATTGATCATGCCTATAGCTCGAAGAAACTGAAGTGCTGCTTCTACAGCAGTTGGGTCATCAGATAGAACTGTTTTGAATGAACTACCATTGAAGTTTTGGGGACGGTATACGGAATATTGTGGGCAGTCAAAGAACAAGTGCCGGAGTGTTAAGGGGGTTCGGGCGCAATGAGCGCACAGAGGTGGATCTGTTCTACTTAGAATATAACCATGAGTCAGTGCAGTGTGGCCAATACGAATACGGGAAAGTACTACCTGATCCTGTCTGCTTTGCGCCGAATATTTCCGAGAAAGTGGAGAGGAGCGAATGGATCTAAGATGATTCGTTGAAGGAATTGCATTCCACAAATCACAAAATAATTTATTTGCTATATATTTGATGGAGGTGACTGCATCTGCCTCAGGTATAGGTATTAAGGGATAAGGTTGGATTCGAGCTGCCTCTTTAGCTGCTCTATCAGCTAATTCACTTAATGTGAAACCTGTGTGGCTTGGAATCCATATTAGGGTTATTTTCAGAGTAGGGTGTTGGTACAAAAGATTCAATATTTTTATAGCAATAGGATGGATTTTGGAAGAATTAGGGTTGAAACACATAATGGAAGATAGTGAATCAGAACATATTAAAAGATCATTGTGATTTTCATTGACCGCAGCGGATACAGCGAGGTAGATTGCGTATAATTCAGCGGAAAATACCGAGTACTGTGGAGGCAAGCTGTAGCGAAGAATATGATCCTCTAAAACCACCGCACAACCACAATATGTATTAAGTTTAGATGCGTCGGTATACATTTTTTTACATCCTCTGTATTTATCTATGGATTGTTTAATGCGGATATTTATTTGATCTGCAGAGAGTGACTTTATTGCGGAATGCATTAGAGATGTGTCGGTTTGGATGGAAAAGAGATGCCAGGGAGGATATTGCGTGTGATTTTTATAAATTAAATCAGGAATTTCTGGAATAGGAAAGTTATCAGGAAGTTGGAAAAGTGTTTGTAGGTGTATATTCCATTTTTTAATAAGGTATTTTCTTCTTAAAAACGGAGGCCATTCTTCAGCTTCGCAATAAAGACTGTCAATCGGACTTGTACGAAAAGCACCGATGGCTATTCTAATTGCTGTATTACAGATGATATCCAGTTTTTTCAATGTGGTATTTTTAATGGTTGTGCTGTATATTACGCTTCCGTAGTCCAGCTTTGATCTTATGAGGCATCTGAACAAATGTAATAAGGTTTTTTTGTCCGCTCCGAACGATGTGTGAGGTAATTTTCTCAGCATATTCATGTCCGCAGAAATTGAAACCAATAGTTTGTTTACGTGTTCTTTCCATTTTAACTCATTATCCCAGTGTAAGCCTAGAAATTTCATGACTGATTTCGTTTTTATCGGCTGATTTTTAATTGTGATCTGGAGTTTTTTTGTACATTTAATACTTCTGCAAAAATGAACGGCCGCTGTTTTTAACTGAGAAAGTATCAAACCATTTCCTGCTGCCCAATTTGCTATATTTGTAACAGTGTCCTGCAACATTTTTTCACCCACTGAAATGTCTTGACACGGTAAAAAGATTGCTATATCATCTGCAAATATACTTAAGAAAATGGGTTTTTGTATCATTAATGAAATATTTGTTATCATTTTAACTGAGAAAGTATCAAACCATTTCCTGCTGCCCAATTTGCTATATTTGTAACAGTGTCCTGCAACATTTTTTCACCCACTGAAATGTCTTGACACGGTAAAAAGATTGCTATATCATCTGCAAATATACTTAAGAAAATGGGTTTTTGTATCATTAATGAAATATTTGTTATCATAAAACTTTACTAATTTTCCTACTATTGTTAATTAATATAACTAGAATAAAAATTTATGTTTCAGTTTAATATCGAAATAAATAAAAACGTATGGAAAAAACAATGAAGTCAATAGTGATTTAATCAACGTCGAATCAAGCGAGTAATCACAACATTATCCATACGTAGGTGGGGGACAATCATTTAAAATAACGTAGAAAAAAAGCTAAATTTATATTTATTATGAAATTTTTACACATGAAACAGGCAACATTAATATAATAGGTTAAATACGAATAAACAAATATACATACCAATCAGTGGCGAATCTTCCATGTTGCCGGTGTTTCCGGCGGAAACACGGGAAAAATGGAGTATGAACTAGTTACAAGTCTGTCTTTTTAAAATTCATTAAACAAATAAAAAATAATAATTTTTCTATGCCAGATAATGGCGTAATCTTTTGGTGAAGATTTTTTCTCCAATTATTACGGAAGATAGCGCTGTTACGCTTCGTTGTGAAAGATCGGTAGCTGTAAATCAACGCTGGCTAGTTTTGTACCGGTTTCAATTTCGGAAACAATACCTGTTGTATGTGTTTGAGTAGATGTATATCGTTACGTATATACGGCTATCATGTTCACTACAAATGAAAATCTACAGCTAATTATAATTGACTGTTTCCTGTTGGCGTATCGGAAACAGATACATACAGCGCATTAACTAGAGGTCAACCTGTCTAGTAATTCAGTTTCAGTAGTAGGCAAACGGTTTTTTTCCGTGTCGTGTATCGTGTAGTGTTATCATTGAAATTAATGAACTTTGAATTCAATTTTTTGCTCAAAGAATTTTCCTTAATTCTTCCCAAGGCTGATATTTTATTTAATATTTTACAAAAGAAGATTTGTGATATCGGATACTGTAAAAAACAAATCAACGATTTTCTAAATTATTTAGATGAAATGCGTAAAAACTTCGATGTATTTTGGTGCAAAATGGAAAAATTGGATAATTTAGAAGAAGCATCGTGTTCGAAAAGAATCCGGACAAATGACACGGTTGTCCTCGATAAAAAATCATCGTACAAGCGTAACTTTTGTGAGATAATCGACACTTTAAAAGGGCAGATTATTGACAAGTTTTCTGATATTGATAAACTTGAATTTTTGTCACTTTTGGATTTTGAAAAGTATTCTTTAAGTTATTTTATAGTCAATTTTTGTATATAATTTCTTTAATTTAATCGACATATAATATTGACAATTTTATTTGTTAGACCAGGGCACATTACCCCACATAATTTTCGATATAAAATATAATATTTGCGTTAATTTTTGTAAATGTGTTTGTATAAGAGAACGGTCTACCGGAAACAAATTGTAATGAATCACGCTTCGCCACTGATACCAATAAACAAATATATAACGTGAATAAATTTACACGATTAAAACTATCAAAATAAAAGCCGAGGTTTTATTCGTCGGTGTTTTAACTTATCTTATTCAAAATTGTCTGAAATTAATTAAAATATTTACTCGTTCGAAAATAAATATTCTTTAAATTACTAATAGCGTTAAAAATTAAATTCCCATTAAAAACACTTCGCTACACACATACAAATAACATACGTATATATTTTACATACAAATGTGTATATTTTAAAGATACGTATAGAAATCAAAGTTCAATTTATTTATTCGTAAGTGGGAAGTAAACTAATAAACACTTAGTTCATTAAACATTTAAATTTATATTATATATATATATATATATATATATATATATATATATATATATATATATTATACTTCGAAAATCATGGAGATAATTGCATTTTTTTAATATAATATCTTAATTTATAAATAAATATAATGTTATCTTCTTTATTGAAACATTAATTGCTCTCGTCAGTATTCTAAATTTATAAAAACGCGCATAATAATGCATAAAAATTTATAAAACGAACAGAAAATACAAAAATAAAATTTACATATAAGAAAATGAAATATATTTTAATGATAAAGAACGAATGTAAAATAATGACTAATAACACAGTCTTTTTATTACCTTCATGTATGTATAAATATATATATATATATAATAAATAAATAAAAATAAATAAATAATTTTCTTACTTTTACACGGCTTAATAGTTCGTTAGACGTTGTCCAACTGATAACAACAGCCGAACAATTTCTTATAATTAACCATTTCACTCGAAGCGTTTCCTATAGGTTACGTTTTTTGTAATATATAAATAAATACAATTTTAAAAAATTCATTAAAATCGCTAAATTTTTATGTAAAAAGACTACACGACTTTTGAGCTATTAAACCATTATCGAGTGGACATAAAAAAAATAATATATATGTACAATTTATTATAAAAGGAAAAACGAACAAACAATAAAATAAAATGTAAAACAATACTTAATTTCCTATTAGACACAAAGTTTTTTTACCTTTCTTAGTTAAATTATTTATAAATTTCATATTGATGATTTGCGATTGCGTCGTCTACCACGTTCATCGGATGATTTTATATGTTTTCACTTTGCTATTTTTTGTAATATCGTACATTTAAATTAAGTATTTTTTAACACTTTAATCTTTTTTTTTTTAATCTTTACTTTTTATAACTCGTACATATATATATTTTTATAATTTTATTTTTTCACACTCACTCGATAATGAAAAGATTCTTCATCTTTTTGTATATAAAACTTTACGAAATTTTAACTACACTTTTATCGTTATTTATAAACATCGTTCTGCATTCAATATCGTTTAAAATAAAATTTTATCGTTATTTTTATTATGGACAGAATACACTTTTTATAATAGAAAAACTCGCGCTTTAATGAACGAATGTAAAAATCGGTAATTCGATGAAAATTCAATATCGATTGGAACGATCAAAAGCAGAAGCAGTATCAAAATGTGAAATCGTTCCTTATAAAACTGAAACGTAAATAAATTGTCCTCTACGTAATAACCGTCGTTATATCTCGATTTTAAAAATATAACTCGTTTCTAAAAAAAAAAAAACCATACTGCACCAAGCAAAATATATTTCATTAAAATCCACCAGTAATTTTGTAATGACATTTTCAGTCGTACGTTAGAAATTTTGTGACAAAAAAGAATAAATATATAAATTTGATACAGGCGTTTATTATGCAATACCGCTTTTTAGACAAACCGTAGATAATTCTTTGCATAAATATTTTTAATTCCGGCACATTAAGGATCAATCAGAAAAAAAAAATGTTAATGATAAATTCGGATAAAGAATTACTTTTAAGAAATATATTATAAATTTAATCAACTTTAATATCAAACTAAAAGTTTTAATTTTTCCGTCTATTTAATGTAATTGTTCGTGTGTAAATTTTACATAGTTGATTTGTTCGGTCAATTCACTACACTCACTATCGAATTATTTTATAAATGTTTTTTTCACTTTGATATTTTTTGCGATATTGTGAATCCAAATTAAGAATTTTCTTAAATTTCATTTTCGTTTTTTTAATTTCATATTTTTTATAAATTGCATATATTTTTATATTGTATTTTTTCATATTCGTTTGATAATAACTTAATAGTCGAAAAGATTTTTGGTCATTTTATATATAAAAAATTAAGTGATTTTCAACTACTTTTTTATTAGTTATTAAATATATATATATATATTTATTTATTTATTTATATTTATATTTTATATATATATATATATTCGCTATTTTTTGTGATATTGCACATCTAAATTAAGTATTATTCTAAATTTTATTTCACTATCTTTTTTTTAGCTTTTTATACATTTTATAAATTGTATATATTTTTATACTTTATTTTTTCATGTCCATTTGATAATAATTTAATAGCCAAAAAAAATGTAGTGAATTTTAACTACTTTTTTGTTAGTTTTATATATATATATATATATATATATATATATATATATATATATATATATGTATAAATAATATATATATATGTATAAATAATATATCGATTTTAGATTGTGGGGGTACATTAGCAAATAAAACATAATTAAAAAATAAAAGTTAATAATTCATAATATATATATATATATATATATATATATATATATATATATATATATATATATATATATATATATATATATATATATGTATAAATAATATAACGATTTTAGATTGAGGGGGTACATTAGCAAATAAAACATAATTAAAAAATAAAAGTTAATAATTCATAATAATAATACGTAGAAAAATATACAGGGACAAAAGTCGATCTGCTAGTTTAACGGTATTTCTCATATAGTATGGCATTTGACCGCCAAGATATATAAGGCTATAGTTATAAAAACCACCGACAAAATATAAATAATAATAATAATAATACACGAGAATATATAATAGCATTTGAAAGAAGTTTAATCATACGTTGTATCAATAACGAATTTCTGGACAATTTTGTACAGATAGCAAAACAGATTGCAGCTGTCAACCTTTACTTTTACTCTTAAACATCGTAAAAATTTAAAGAAAAAATAAAAAAAAATCCTCTTTAGAACGTGACGATCAAAGGCTATAAATGTAAAATCGTAGATCATTTTTTGTAGGGAGGAAATAAAAACCAAAAAAACGAAATCCATTCTATAAGATATTAAAGCAACTACGACGACGGAGAGTCAAATATATTCATTTTAAATAAACTTGTAGAATCCCTGCCACAATAATACTTTATAATATACAATGTTTTATTAAATATTTTATAAAATTTATAAAATGTATTTCATACAATATCCGCTTTTCATATGACCCTGGATAATTTTCAAGCAACTATTTACCTATACACATTTTTTGCGTAAGTAACGTACAAGGCAATCATAATAGGGCGTTAGAGTAGGTAAGTCGCACACACACACCTGACAGAATTGATTGTAACCGCTTTGTTGTCAGGACACAATGCGGCACCCCGCGTGTTTTTGCAGTGTACTATATTGTTACTAGGGTATGTACGGTATTATGCGCTGTAGTTTACCAATGCGATAATAATATTAGGATTATTATATTAATCATTATTATTTCGAACTACCCACACCGGTGTACTGCGTTAATTCATCTTCATCTCTTTCTTAATTACATTCGTCCTTTCCTTGTGTACTTTTTAATTCGTTCAGGTCACGCAATTCTACTCTATTTCTCGGCCAATCCTTTTGAGTCGAATAGTTCCTTCTTTTAAATAATCTTCAGTTCATCCGTATATTAATTTTTTTTTATTAGGATAATGATAATGATGATGATGATCCATTTACGTTGCCGTATACTGCTACGAGGCCAGATGCACGGACACGAAAGCTATAGTTGTCGACAGCTACTGTTGGACCGGCTGCATTTGGCTGTAAAAATCGTTGTAATGCTGATGGAAGACCATATCGAATGCGTTCAGCCTTGTACTTTTGGCAGTGTAGCAGAATGTGTTCTATTGTTAATTTAACATTGCTGCAGGAACAAATCGGTGGTTATCGAGTGACTATGAATGAGAGTCGTATGTCCTAGCAATATAGGACGAATGACTATTTCTTCATGTCGTGTCAACGAAGGGGAATATCGCCATAAATTAGTATCAGGTTTGAATGAGCGTAATTTGTTTGTAGTTGATATTGATAACCACAATACATTCCATTTCGCGCGGAGTTGTTCGTTTATTATATGCTGCGGATATATCTATTGGAAGATCGGGAACAGGCCGCATATAAGCCGCCACTTTAGCTGTTGTGTCTGCTAGATCGTTCCCAACAATACCAGCATGACTTGGAGCCCATATAAATAATGGTTGAGGGGGAAAGACCGGTAGATAGGATGCCGATTATTTCCGTGGCCACTGGATGCTGATTTTTGTGTTTATAATTATTGATGCTGGTGATTGCTGAGAGCCGATGGCGATGACAGACTGCTTAGAATTTCTACCAACATAATCTTGTATATAAATTACAGCTAGTTTTATAGCATAAAGTTCACAGGCTGAGAGGATTGAAAAATGTGGAGGTAGTGGAAATCTGATTATTATTTCGTTTGAGGATGCTACTGCGCATCCTACACCAGAATTTAACTTCGAACCATCTGTGAAAAGCAATTGGTGGTGGTTGTATTGATCTAATATACTAGAAGGATTGTTGCGAAGATCTGTTTGGAGTAACGAATGATTTTGTATCACGTGTATACAGAAAATCGCAGTAAATAATTATCATCCGAAATATAAACCCGGCTGTGAAATAATACTTAAGAAAAATATTTCTTACCGTTACTACTCTATACTATATGGAAAATTATCATCGAACATTATATATATATATATATCGTCGTGTTTCGTGTAATTTGATACAGAGAACATATTAAAATTACAGATGTGCTGCGAAAATGTCAAAGCAAACAGACTATATGCTCCAGAAAATTAAAATATTACAATCGTATAAGTAGACATCCAGAAAGATAACTTATCTTGTTGTCGAGGGACAACGCAAGCCAGATAGAAGAAAAACGTCATGGAGAGCTGATACGTGTGGCTGATACAAAAAGGCATTTAACACGATAGCTAGACAAAAATGGAAAAAGAAGAAGTTTCTTATATAAAATTTTCATTCAATTTTTTTTTTATACACCAAACTCTAATAATGAATTTGTCTTATTTTACTTCGCGTTTTGTAACTTTCTATAAATATCGTATTTTTCGAAACAGTTACGAACATTTATTCGAAATAATTTCTACAGATTATTATAAATAAACATTTCGATCGTCCGTGTATATACGAACTTTCGATTTGAACGAAACGACGTATCGAACATTGCGAAGTTTGAAAGTTGAAAAAATTACCGAATAATCGACATTTTTATTTGTATTTAATTATTATTAATTATTATTATTACCATTTTTTTTTTAATTATTTACGACACGTTATCTCTGCGTAAAATGTCGCTTTAAACAGATTTATTAGACTGTCTAGGAACGGGAGGTAACCACGAACTAGATCGGCTGTAAACACAACAATAAAAAACAATATATATATATATATATATATGATTTTAAAATAAAATGAAATAATTAAAATATATATATATATATATATATATATATATATATATATTAAATATATAAACGCGCATTTTCCGAGATATGATGTTATAAAATATCGCAATGAAATTTATACTTCTACAAACGATAATATCCGGTACAATTCCGAAATTATTTTTTTTATAACTTGTACGAATTCCGTTTACTTTAATAAACGAGCAAGCGACCTTATAACGTTTCAATTAATCGATATTCTAATTTAATTCGTTGCGAATATATCAACATTCCAATCTCTTAAAAATAATTTCTTCGTTTGCGCGAATACAAGAAATCGATACAAAACCACCTCCTTTCTATCAAATCTAACCCGCTATCTCAGTTGTCATTTCCTTTCCGAATACTACGAATATCTTGCCCATTTCTATCGTCTTCAAGGCACAGACCCTCCTCTCTGTCCCTTTTGCCAAATATCACAACTGCTTATACCCCACATACTAACACCTTGACATGTTCTCACCAACACTTAGAATCCAGCACAGCCTTCCTCCTTTCTTACCACAGCTTTTATCTAAATCTACCGACCATATCCATAATGTTTTCCTGTTCCCGTATTTAAATCAAATCTAGGACCACAGTAAGTCCATGGGTGTATATGGCCCGTTAGTGCAGCCGGCGTCAGTACTATCAAATAATAATAATAATAATAATAATAATAATAATAATCTTCTGAAAGTTGCAGTACGAAAGATAAGTCGATATAAATGCGCTTAATAGTGCGAAGCAAATATTATATCACGAACAAATTCTGAACCTATACGGTTGCGTCTACTCCTAGTATGATGTCATTTTGTCGGTCAGTACTGCCCTAAGTTGGACGCTTACACAAATATTAGAAAATAAAATAACATAAATAAACGACAAAAAATATAGTTACAATCGCTAAATTTTTATTCCTTTTTTTTTAAAGCTTTTAAAAAAATACAATCCATAAAAATATATACAATTTATAAAAAATAAAAACAAACAAAAAAAGTAATATAGAATGTTTTATTATAAAAAGCTTAACGGTTGGTGGTTGCACGCTCGATGCAACCTGAAGAAGGCATCGGAAAGTCGCATACAGCGGCGTTATATGGAGCTACTATGTGTGTACAGTTTACACTATATTGGTGATTATTGGTTGCAATCATTTTGCAACTAGAATCCTTTAAGTAAACACATTTGACACGTCAGAATAGGTTTTTCTCGTTGTTATTCATAACACGTGGATGCGATTGCATGCGCATACTACCGACTAAAGAACGAGTCCACGACTTATATTTCATCTCTTTCCAAGATTAGTTTTTTCTTCTTCGAATTTCTATCGGTGTTTCTTTATTTTACTGTGTCCATTTCCACGTGTGAATTGTTTCATCGCCTCTCATCAGTTCGTGTTCGTATTATTATCGACCTATGTTAACATATTTGTTCCTTACTGAAGATTTATTATTTATATGGCGATTGATCGTTTCATTTTCAGAGGATTGTTTTGTTTAAATTGTGAAAAAATAAGAATATGCTGATATTAATTTTTAATATATTTCGATTTAATTGTAACGCAATTTTTTATCTTCGGATTGATAATTTAAACTGCGTACAGTTCTAAAAGGTTCTTGTATTTGTATTACACTTTGTTGACTTTGCTTTATGAATGTTATATTTCGACGATGCGTGAAATAAAAAAAAAAAAAAAAAAAAAACTTTGTGCATATGTTGTTGAAGGGGAGGTGTAACCACCGCTGTTTCTTACCGACATATTATCTTACAACTTTCGGTAATACCGTTTTAAGGTTTTTCCTATAAAAACGTTATTTGGATTACAAATAAGAACACTGCTTTATACAAACAACGCAAACATTCGAAGACTTCATTAACACTGTTCTGCGCACACATTTTTTCTTTAAATACCTTTTTATGAAAAATGTCTTTTACGCATTTAGTTAATTCCAAAGGTCTATGCTTTGTGTCGACACAGCAGCGATGGAAAAAATTACCGAACAAAATAGTTCATAGAGTTTGAGCGGTTAGATACGAGGGTATGAAAACGGATTTTTTTTTAACATTCAAGAAACTATTTCCAGTTTAAACTAAAATACCAATCGAAACAGGTTTAGCTGAATTTTAATGACGATTCTTCGGGTTTTACAAATAGGGTGAATTATAAACGTTAAATAACGCTTGTAACTGAGAGTTAAGAACGTGTTTCTTGTCTCTTCCGTTTCGAGATCTTCACACGCCTTCGTAAAAAAACGTTATTTTTGCTTTTCTGTATTTATGAGGTGAAGAAGCGCGTAAATACAAAATCTGGGAGTTCTTACTACAAACAGTGGAAAAGACGACGAACAAATAAGATCAATAATAACCAGATGCGCTTTTCTCGGACGTATACTTAAAGATAAGAGGATGAATATAAATGTACGGTTGAAAATACTAAAATGTTCCGTACGGTCCATATATACTTCGGAGATGTGGACAATGAAGGGATCCGTCAAAAAGAAAATACGCGCTTTCGAAATTTTGTGCCACCGTCGTCTACATCGTATGAAATGGGTCGAGAAAATTACCAACGAGGAAGTGCTCAGACGGACCGCACTATGAGAACAGATCCGGTCGTCGATAATATCGGAGGGGAAAAAGAAATTCTTGGAAGATAAAATGAAACAGGACAAACTGTTTCGAACTGTTGTATAACGAAAAATAGCTGACAAGGTTCCAAGGGGGGAAGTCGCGTACAAACGATGATGGATATTTAATTACTTAATTGGTCAATTATATAATATTACAGATGTAATAACATGTCAGTAGCAACCTGTATTCTTTACAGAAGCCAACAAAATAATAATAATAACAATAATAATAATAATAATAATAATAATAATAAAGTATATTTCCAGTTCAGTTCCTATGGCGTCTGTCTATCGTGCTTAGTACCTGGATATATTTTTATATTGCTAAAAACCCATCGATTATGAGCGAAATATTACGAGAATTGTCGAATAAAACAATATTATATCTTACTAATATTTTCAACGTTGTTTTACTATGCTGGAAAAGAGGCAAAAATAACGGTGCGCAAGTCGGATAAAAAGTACCATGTAAAATCTTACCTACCTGTATCAAATTTTCGGTAATTAAAATGGCATTGAAACCTAATAAACTATCTCACCTATGTACTTCATATGATCAACCTGCTTCCCATTATTAGTTGAAAAAATTCTACAACTAGAATATATCCATCCTTAGAAAAGGAATAATTCCTTCTCACCAGTTTGAATTCCGGCATAATCATTCAACTATACAACAATCACACCGGTTTGTTGACAAATACAAATAAGTATATTTATGATCATTTGTACAGTTACAGAAAAGACGAGTAAATAAAAATGCGCATACCGAGCAGCGTTAACGCTCTTACTACGCGTCTTAAAGTTAGCGTACAACGAGGTCATACATTAGTTTATAAATTATGCTATATATTTTTACAGGGAAAAATACAACTAAAAAACCCTGCATAGCCGAAAAGATAAAGAAATTAATTACAGTTTAGATATTAATAGAGTGTATTAATATAACTAAATAAATAAGGAAATAAAGAGAGAGAAATAATGATACATTAATTTAAAAACGAGACTAATTTATAACGACCTGCATAGTTACGACAACCTGGTGCTAAAGCAGCGAATGTTTAATCCTTTTGTGTTTATATTTTCTATATTTCCGGGTCAGTGAGTCATAATTTCCAATATGTTGTACGATATGGTACTGGCTAGTCAGGCATTTGCTATAGAATCTGTTAGCTTTTTCCTGTACAAGGTCAAAGATAGAAGGCTGGTTTAAAGCTGTATCATGTCTGTTATCTTAGTGTAGTATGGAGCATTGAGTATGATACGCAGGCATTTATTTTGAATAGTTTGCAATTTATTAATGGTGGACTTACTAACACCAGACCAAATTGGGCAGGAATATAATAATATCGGCAATATGTACGCTTTGTATATTATTAGCTTGTTTTTAACACTGACTTTAGAGCGTTTGTTAAATATAGGGAAAATTTTGTATAATCGGGAGTTACGTGATATGTTTGATGTGATCATAAAACGACAATCGTTTGTCCATGGTGAGACCAAGATATGTTAATCGGGATTTCCAAGATATGTGTGTATTATTTATTTCAATGTGATGAGTTACTTGTGATCTACGTCTAGTAAATAGGATAGCTTCCGTTTTTTCGATGTTAATTTTCCATTTTGTGTAGTATTTATATATTTTATAGTAACTATTGGTGAGTCTGTTATTGTATCGATTCGATAAGAAGATGTAAATAAAGCAGTGTCAACCGCGTAAAGAGAAGTATCAACATCCCTCAATTGCGGCAAATCATTAATATATAAAACATATAAGAAAGGTCCTAGGATACTGCCTATTTTACTACTCGAATAGGTGTCATTTATCTTAACAGCGAACTGTCTATCGGCTAGGTACGATTTTATAATCATTATAAGTTGCCTGGGGAAGCCATAATGGATCATTTTATATATTATGCCATGGTGCCAGGTAGTGTCAAATGCTTTTTCTACGTCTCATAGCAATAGCCCAGTATGTTTGTTTAGATTAAACTGATCCAGTATGTGATCACTAAGGCGCGCTAGCTGCATAACGGTTGAGAGTTGGGGGTCTGAATCCGAACTGAGTTTCGTTTATAATATTATGTTCATCTGAGAAATTTTTTAATCTTTGAAGTATTACTTTTTCAGCTATTTTACTAATGTTACTGATTAAACTAATAGGTCTTATGTTTTTGGCTAGTGAGCTATCTTTCCCCACTTTTGGTATGGGAATAACAGTAGAAGTTTTCCATATTTTAGGGTAATGACCAGTGATTATGATAGCATTAATTATATTTGTTAAGTATACTACGGCTATTTTAGGCAGGTTCTTGAGCATTAACGTGTGTATTAAGTCTTGCCCAGTGGATGATTTGCATTTAAGTCTTTTTATGAAATAACTTATTTCTTTTGGTGTGGCGAGCTTAATTGATGAGTCAGACGCCGATGAAACACTACAATATTTACGTACAGTGAGATCAACTTTTTTTGTATGAGATATGGTGGAGAGGGTTATGTTTTGATTATGCACTTGATAGTAATGCTGAGCTAAGAATTCAGCTTTATCTTTATCAGAATATGCAATGTTTTTATTGTGTGTTATTGGCGGAATATTAACATGGAAATTTTTTGTAATATTCCAGAGGCTTTTATCTGTGGTAGACAATGAGTTTAATTTATTATTCCACACATCATTACGATGTTCTAGGAGCTTAGTTTTTACTAAACGTGTCAAAAAGTTTAGGATTGTTTTCAGACGAGTTGTTTTATGTTTTTGGTGTTGTTTACGAAAAAGGTTTTTGATTTTTATTAACATTTTTATGCTATGAGAAATAGGCATGGGGTTAGTGTCAAGAGCTTTCTGCGGAATGTGTAGTTGTGCGGATCTTAAGATAACATCATTAAGAAATGAGACTAAGTTATTAATCTCGTTGTGAGAGTGAGGACGTATAGGTATCTTTAGAGTGTTGTATATATAATTTCTGTAATTATTCCAGTCTGCATGCCTAAAGTCATCACATATTTTTCAGGGGCCTGCTTAAAGGATTTATTAATTTCAAAGTAAATTGGATTATGATTCGAGCTTAAACATGAAAGAGATATAGGTTTCGTGACATAAGGAAATTGCTTGCATAATACATGGTCTATTACACTGGGTCTCATTTGATTGGTAGATGGGATATAAGTGGGATGTTTTGGGGAAAGAACGGTGAAATTTTTGTTAAATGATAAATCTAGTAAGATTTTGCCCAATTTATTATTGGTATAACAATTCCAAATGATGTTTCTGGCATTAAAATCCCCTGTGACTATAACTTTATTAGCTGAATGCATGAGCATTGCTATGTCATGTTCAAAGTGAGTGCTGTTTGGTGGGCAGTAAACCGAATAAAAGTGAATAACAAACTTAATAAAGAAAAGAATATTATTAAACAAATTGCCATAGCAAATAAATACAATCCGAATATAGTAGATCAATTATGGAACAAACCAAATAATAGTTCTTTACAACATAAAAAAGAAAAAGATAAATATTTAGTATCAATTAAATATATAGGAAAATACACATATAAATTTTTAAAAATCTTTAAAAAGTACAATATTATGAAAGCAATAAATAATAATAAAACATTATTTAAATCAATTTGCAACAATAAAATAGAAGATTATAGGGTATTACAAAAATCTGGAGTATATAGAATAAACTGCTCAACATGTAATAAGTTTTATATACGTGAAACAGGACGTCAAATAAATAATAGACTAAGAGAACACTTTAATTCATACAAAAATGAAAATGATGACAAGTCACTTTATGGTAAGCACTGTAGAGAAGAAAAACATTTTATAGAAAACATTACAGATAATATAAAAATTTTACACATAGAATATAAATTTAAAAAAAGAAAATTATTAGAAAAACTACAAATTATAAAACATAGAAGTAGTAATAATTTATTAAATAATATGATTAATTTTGATGAAGAATTAATTTTAAAATCGGTTTTATAACTACATGTTATTGTAAAAAAATTTTTCTATTCAATGTATCGATATTTATAAAAGTTTTTTAGTAATATCTTTGGTTTATTTATAACATTTTTAACAGTAGCTTGAAAATGACTTCATAGTCGAAAAGCTTCGTGTTCGTGTAATAAATTTTTTAGTGATTAACTTCGATTTTATTTTGTTTTGTTTTGCTAAATATATATATAAAGTTTAAATCTAGTCGATGTAACATTCTCGTCGGTATAATTACCAGGTTACAATTATAAAGATTCGTATAATAAATCGTCGGAAATATAAAAAATATGTAGTACAAAAATCGGGACAATATTGGAATTCGAAAATATGATACGTCTCCGTCCTCCAGCTACCCCCGTTCCTGTTAGCTGTGTATACCACAGGTCGTACGATATTTTTTTTAATTTATATATAATACGTATAATGTATGTTTTTTGAACTTTTATATATATATATATATAAATTTCATTCATGTTTTCCTTTTATATATGCGTTTGAATGTCATATAATTTATTTGTTCGATGTATTTTTGTTTTTATATTAATAAAAAGCATAGCCAACAAAAACGCAAATTAATATTAATATAAAGTTTAGAGTGTGAAATGTAGTGATTTTCTATTACTTTAATTACAAAAATCGGTTAAAATCATTAAAACTATATTTTCTTGAAACTCGCAAAGCTTTTCGGCAACTACGCCACTATCAAGCGATATTTAGATAAAAATAAATATTTAAGAATAAAAACACAAAATATAAATTTAAATATAAGTTCACATATTTATACATATAACATGAAGAATAAATACTTAAAACAATCTGAGAGCGACTGTGGTAAACAACACAATCAAATATCAGTAATATAAAATTTACAGGGTTTTTTTCTCTCTACTGTTCTGTAAATAATTTTATATTACTGATATCTGATTGTGTTGTTTACAACAATCGCTGTCAGATTGTTTTAAGTATTTATTCTTCATGTTATATGTATAAATTTGTGAACTTATATTTAAATTTATATTTTGTGTTTATATTTTTAATCTTTATTTTTATTTAAATTTAAATATCGCTCGATAATGACGTAGTTGCCGAAAAGCTTTGAGAATTTCAAGAAAATATAGTTTTAGTGATTTTTAACTGATTTTTGTAATTAAAGCAATACCTGAATTTCAGTAGTTGGCAGCTTTACAGGTGGTTCTAGATCTCATTAAAATTAAAAATTAGATAAAAGTCTAATTTAAAATACAATAAATCTTGTTCGCGACGAGATAATCGGTAACACACCGTAATCAATCCTCAGATCATTATAAATTGGCAACCGCGACGAGATCAAAATACCGCGTAATTCCACAATCCGGCTGAACGTTTAATATATATATATATATATATATATATATATATGGGCATTAGTGAAGAGCTGTAAGAAATAGATGATATATCTTATTAAATATGATCGTGTATACGTTATTGTTGTGATCTAAGCAAACATCTGAGATCTGTCAGGTTTCTTTACTTATATACGTGATAGGAATTTCGATTGATACATTCTATAATAATTGCAACTGAAAAATAGGTGATTATCATCGACGATCCAGTCGCCATCGTAAGGATGTGGCGAAAGGGCTCATTTGGGCGTGAATAGAACGTAAAGGACAACGTCGTTAATTAGGCCACATATAATACGAATTAACGAAATCCCGTTTTCCATGTTGCTAGAAAAGTGCTATTTTTATTGTCAATTGTTGAGATATATATATATTTTTTTTAATATTTTTAACTGTCCCGAATGAATGAATAAATAAGTAAATAAATAAATAAATAAATAAATAAATAAATAAAAAATGTATATTTTAATATTCGATAATTTTCGAAATTTCCTACTTAATTAATCCGCCCATATAAGGTTGTATTAATGAGCACGTTAGTTACTTTGCTGAAACCAACTGGAATCGGTATCGCTAGACAAAAAGTTTTACTTCACTTCGCTATTAGTACTAACAGGTCGGCTGTTAATATGAGATGCGACAAAAATTAAAACGACAACACGAACAAACAAGCGTTAGGAAACTTATAAAATCGAATGTTTTTAGCATTATTGAAAAAAAACTGACGCCAAAAGTAGACAACAAAAAATTAGCGCGTGTTTAATATGCTGTTTATTATTTCGTCTATTTATAAATAGCAACATCGAGATGAATAATGCCGGTGAAACTATATAATTTTTTCTTAAAAATTAATTACCTAAAATTATCTCATTCTCTCAAAGACACGCTCACACGTAGTAAACGTCGTAAGATCGAGTCCGTACATAGTTTAAATAATTATATATATATATATAATGCGTTTATTAATCGTGACATATACACGACGATGATAATGATGAGTCTTTACACCTCTAACGAAAATTATAATTTTAATTTTAAAAATTACTAATAAATAATTAATCGCGACGATTTTGAAACGAGACAAATTGACATTTTTTTATTTATATACTAAAATTTAAGTTTACCATCGTTAACAACGAAATAATATACAGAATAATAGTGTTCGAAAATTAACGTCATAACGTCCGAGTTTAATAATAAAATAAACCAGAAAAATAACGTTATCAATGGAAGCTGCACGTGTTTATTATTACTACTACTGTCGATAATAAGAGACGTCTCTCTAGTCAAAACATTTCAAAGACTAAATACTAAGATTGTCTTTTTAACCATTTCCAATGCCGGATTATGGCTTAGGCCCAATTTGAGAGGTGGCAAATTTCGAAGATGTAAACAAATTTGAACGCGCACATAAAAAACCTCAAGAAATCAGCTATAAAAGGTCTAAACATATTGAAGAAAATTAATAATAGACGTAACGGAGGCGATCGAAAAATGTTATTACTGTTATATAAAGCATTAATTCGTTCTAGATTAGAGTACGGTTGCCTAGCATCTGCGGCCCAGGGGTTACTGAGGTCCTTGGATACCATTCAACATTCAGCCGTCCGAATAGCCACTGGAGCTTTTCATACTAGCCCTACAGCTAGTCTTAATAGTGAATCGGGATTACTTCCTTTATGTTACCGAAGGCAAATCCTGACAGGTAACTTCCTCACCTCCACACGTATCTCTCCAAACCTACCGTTCAATGATCTTTTGTACAATATTCCAAGCTACAATGAAATATCCATAAACATCCCTAAATATGCAATTAGCATCAAAAATAAATTCTTATCATTATTTCCTCAATTTAACAAATTCATTCTTAATCCCCCTCTTCTTCCAATATATACTGACCCACCACCCTGGCTTTTGCAATCACCCCGTATAAACTTGAAACTCACCCACTTTTCCAAGCTTTTATGCCCACCCCATATACTTCAAAACTATATTGCTCTTGAAATCTCCAAATATAAGGACGCTGTGTGCTATTTTACTGATGGCTCTAAATCGGGTAGGCGTGTGGGGTCTGCCTTCTCGGTAGCCCCTGTCATTCATCGCTTTCGACTTCCTAAGACTTGCTCCATTTTTTCAGCCGAATCCTTTGCTATATTAAAGTGTCTAGAGTTCCTGTCCATGACGCAGTCTTCTTCTAAATTCCTTATTCTTTCTGATTCACTCGATGTTTTAAAGTCTCTTCACAACCTATATACGGATAATGCACTTCTACAACGCATTCTGCTTGTCCATGACTTCCTTACTAGATCTCAAGTTTCCATAGCTTTCATTTGGATTCCCAGCCACATCGGTATTCCTGGAAATGAGGCTATTGACCGAGCTGCCAGAGAGGCGTCTTTGCTTCCACACATATCCGCTCGTCTCTCTCTCAATAGTGACGTTAAAGCTTTCCTGAAATCTCTCGTAACTAAATCTTGGTGTCGTGCATGGAAGTCTAATGAACAAAATCACCTCCTTTTAATCAAACCTAATCCACTATCCCAACTGCCATTTCCTTTCCAAACAAGAAAGAAAAATGTTATCCTTACAAGACTCCGTATATCCCACTCAAACCTTACCCATTCCTATCTTCTTCATGGCACAGAACCGGCTCTCTGTCCCTTTTGCCAAATGTCTCAACTGCTCATACCCCACATACTAACATCCTGTCATGCTCTGACAACATTAACAATCCAGCACAGCCTTCCTCCTTCTTTACCTCAACTTTTATCTGAATCTACTGACCATATTCATAATGTGTTCCTGTTCCTGGATTCACTGAGCCTCTTAAATCAGATCTAGGACCACAGTAAGCCTGTGGGCGCAAATGGCCCGTTAGTGCAGCCGGCGCCCCTATAATAATAATAATAATAATAATAATAATAAAAGCAACTTAAATTTTATTCAAAATTACACGAGTATTTCGTCAATCGTGAAAACAAATTTTATTGCTTTCTCTTTTACTATTATTACTCGGAAATTCTAATATTTTGAAAGTATCGTTTACTACGCAAAAAGAAATGCATGCAATAACTAAAATTCGTAATATCAAAAAAAAAAAAATAAAAGAATTCATTTCAACAATTTCTCTTTCTTTTTGGCGGAATTAAATTATTTACGTATTCTCCACTTTATTCGTAAAAATATAACAATTACTTTTTATAGTAGAAAAAAGGTATTAACTTCTATGTTTAATCACACTTTTATAAGGAAAATCCGATTTATGTTTTTTGTAAAATTCAGGTTTTTTTTTTATTGTGAATTTTTATAAACATATTTTAAAAAGGGTGCGATATCTTTGGACCTAGGGCGTCACTGGCCATTTCTGTCGCAGTGTTCTCTCTACGGTGAAATCGACTATTAAAATTATCTCTTCATAAAATGACGGTCATTTAGATGACGTAGAATGTTTCAATTCTACAAATATGTATCATTTTTTTTAGATTTATATATTAAAGTTTAAATTTACCATCGTTAAACATGAAATAGTATCGAAAATTCGCAAAATCGCAAAATTTGTACCTCGTAAAAATATCTAGATACGCAGCTGGGCACAAAATTAAATTGGTCAATTCATATTAATCAAAACATATGGCAACTAAAATTTAAAATCCTGCAGACGAATTGGCTTTCTCGGACGACAGAGTATTCTCCGCTGAGCAATAAGTTATTAGTATATAATCAAATAAGCAACACGGAGTTATGGTTGTCAGCTATGGGGCTGTTCGAAATTAACCAACATTAAAAAAGTTCAGACGTTCCGGAACAAAGTTCTTAGAATCATCACTAATGCCAGACAATACGAAAGAAACAATTATATCCATCGAAATCTCCACAGAAGTCTCATTATCGGTGATAAACTAGCGAGAAATAAGACGGCAGAATCATACAAATTCAGAGGCGAAGCAGCTTCCAATCCAGCAGGGCTGATTAAGACGGTTACAAAGAACGGAACCGCACGAATTGACAAAAAATAATAATACCTATAAAAGAATACAGGAATATTCTATTGGGAAATTATATAACTAATATAATTACTATAGAATACTACCGAATGTTCAAATATTGAACAGATTGTAATAAAACACCCATTAGGTGGGTTTTTTTTTTCTAAAAAATAAAAAATGTAATTTTGATACACTTGAAAATTGCTTAATAGCCGAAAACTTTATGTCTTCTAATAAAAATTTAGCGATTTAAACTATTATTTTTTTATTGTTTATTTTTTAAAGAATAAATATATTAACAGGTTTGTTTTTTTTTTTAAAAAAAAAAGGACAAATTTTTCAATTCGATAATTGATTTTAAAAAATCGTCCTAGAAACACGCATTTATACATTCACACATATATGCGCGCACAGATAAATAAATACAGAAGATAAGGATGGAATGTAGTACAATGCGAAATTTCGAAAATTACCGTTTGGTCATTCGTACAAAATACGAGAGATATAGGGACGTTATATTAATTTAATTTCAATAATTTTTTACACTACCGATCAAAATGGCCAACAGGCCGACAAGCGATTAACTAACGGAGAGATGTCAAAGTTAAAATGAGAAATAAACTTATTATTACTTAATTTCGCGATTATACTCGAGATTTTTGGCAAAAAACAAAAAATGGCACAACGTGTCTCAACGAGAAAGGGCAACCAATTTCGGTTACCGGGAAAAAGACGATAAAATGATCTCGGTGGTTTAGAATTTTAATAAATTTCCTGTAACATTTAAGTCTTGTCAAATTTCAAACAATAATTTCGTAGATTAATTTTCAAATGTTAGACCGATGTAAAATTACGCTTGTTTATTATCGATAATAATAGTAATCGATATCATAATAATATTTAAAGGACAATTTTACAAAACACGCGTAGATCAAAATAATTACCGAGCGGAGTATGTTTGTTTTTAAATTTTTGAATTTTTCGACAAACGATTAACTAAACTGAAACGGGAGTATTATAAAATTCTATCGACAATTGCGAAGAATACAAAATATAATTATTCCTAAGAAAAAACATATATATATATATATCAAAAAGTATATATATTTTTGTTTAATTTATCAATAAAATGTTATAAATCGAACGACATTCGAATATTTTATATTAATTCAATAAATTACGATATAAGTAAAGAAATTGAAAGACGGGAGAAAAACTCCCTGACTTGGCAAGAAATAAAAGATACGCTAGGGAACGTAATGTGGAAAAATTGATAGAACATCGATTGATTAAAGTCAAGAAATGTTAAAAGTAATAGAAAAATGAAATAACTTCAAAAAAAACATCCAGAATATAAGCAGATAAAAAAATATGATAGATAAACGCCGAAAGGTAAGAGAGTTGGTTAAATGAAAAGTGTGAAGAAATTCAACCGGTCATTGAATAAAGTCGAAATGAGCAATGTCTACGGGCAAATAAAGGCATTACAACGGAAACTAAAAGTGAAATAGTTAAGAATAGAAAAGACAAATCTACGGAAAACATAGCGCTGGAAAGAATATATTGAAGAGTTATATAAAAAAAATATGAAAGAATATATTGCGAAATGAAGAAATAGTAGTAGATCAAAATACAAAAAGTCCTAACATTTATAAGAGAGAATTTGAATTAGCACTGAAATTTTTAAAAGTGAAAAAACAAATCAACGTTGAATACCAGCGGAAATCTTATAATAACGGCGAGAATTGGAAATTCCGGATAATAAATGACTGCTACGAAAACTGCGTGTCTTACCTTGCAGCATGATTTTATAAAAAGTGAACGATTGCCTTACCAAATAAAAAAAAAAAAAAAAAAAAAAACAGATTAAAAGATAAAATTTAAGAAAATGTAGTAGACGATCAGTTTGGATTTAGGAAAGGAACGAGAGAAACGATATAGATTTTAAAACTCCCACTCGAAAGACAAGACGAGATAGAAGGTTTATTAACCTATATAAATCACAAATAACAATAATAGATAAGAACCTGAAATACGGCAAGCGCACGCACATAAGAACCAATCAAAAGGATGGAAAATAAGTAAAAATGGAACAAAAATTAAATTGTATGTAAATCCGTGGTTTCACCAATGATATTGCTCTATCAGCCTAATCAGAGAAGAGTGTGAATAAAATGCTTACAGTTTTATTGGAATTAAATAAAAACGGAAAATAAATTTTAATTTAAAAAAAAAATATATATATATAACTGAAATCGCTAACAGCACGCTAAATAAACAGACGCAACATAAAAATGGATAATTAAATACTCGATCGCATCCAGAAACACGTTAATTAGGAAGCATGATAGCGGAGAATAATAAAAGTATTAAAACATATTAAAAGAAATCGAATGTGCATTGAGAAAAGGCCGATATTCACAAATAAACACATCAGTATAGACGTCCGAACAAAATTTTCAAAAAATATACGTTCCGAATGTGCTCAATGACGGTTATGAAATAAAAATAAACCGAATGCAATGGAGATGTGGGTCTGGCGCAGAATAACGAAAACGTCTCGGAAAAAAACAAAGAAATCCTAGAAGAAATCCTAGGAGAGAAGCTAGAAAGAATACGCGAAGAAAGAAGTTTAACGAATCATACAAAAAATCGGAAAATAAAATTGTTAAGATACGTCGTAAGATAAAATAACTTTATACGAAATATAATAGAGGGCATAATAACCGGCAAAATGATAAGAGCAAGGCCAACAATATCTATAATGAATAGTGTATACGGACGCTTGTTGAATATAACTAAGACACTGGCTTATCAACAGAACGCAATGGCTGCAGTTGCCTTTAATGATTAAAAACAACAAAAAAAAAAAAAAGTAAATAATCCACCATGGCCATTCAAATACGACGATCGGTTAATTTGAGTTTATAAATGGTGACTTCCATTTAGTAACACGTTGATTCTTTTTTTTTTTCTATTAAAATGAAAATTATTTATAAACGACAATTAAAAAAAAAAAAAGATATTTAACAAATAAATAATGTTTCATTTCAAACATAATCAAAAACCCATATATATATATATATTATATAGTATAAAGTATACGAACTAATTATAATTAGCAATTCAACGAGTATATATATATATATATATATATGCACATATACTTCAATGATGAATGTTATAAACAGAGCATTTATTTAAAATTCAAAACTCCGACATTCGTCTATATACGTACATATATGGACGATTTAAATGGTAACAAAAACAAAAAATAATTATATTTAATAGCAAAACGACAATAATAATAATATTGTTATATCAATGTGATATTTTCTTTTCCAATACTGATTTTAGGTGTATAAATACATTTATTTAAAATACCGCAAAACATGAGCTTTCGAAATACTGTTTGAAAATGTCATATTTTATATATATATATATATATATATATAATGATCATTTCAACATTTGACTTTGTTTTCGTGATAAAGAGCATTGTGCGCCTCATCAAAATTGACCAACTGTTCATAGATAGTCCACGCGTGCGATAATTCGAAAAGGAGAAATTATTTGAAACGACTAGAAAACGCATTGGCTAATTCATTGACCGCGGCTTGAGTAACAGCTTGTCCAACAGCTTGATGTACTTTCTGCGTGACAGCTGGTGGTATGGAAATTCCACCACGACTAACCAACACACAAATATAACACGCACGTAATTCAGTATGAATATGAATATATATATATATATATATATATATATATATATATATATATATATATATATATAATAAATATAACCTACAAAATTAAAAAAATTAAAGAAATAATGTTTAAAATTGTTCAATATCTCCTTTGATTTAAATATCACTATCAATTTTTAACTGTGCAAGCAAAAAATTATCTTTCACAATATAAAAAAATTCTTCTTTCTATATTTCTAGCGGGAAATCAGAAAAAGTTATTCTAAATTGACTAAAAAACATCAAGTATTTTAAAATATATATATATATATATATAATTACGTTATGCCCATCTCAACCCACTACTGGGTGTAGTATTTTCCCCCAAACACATTTAAAGCTGCCTGTCTTGTGATACGATATACATGATCCTAATAGCAAAAAATAACTTACAAGAATTATAACAATTCATAGATGTAGTTACTACCATTTGTGATAAATACGGATTGCAGGTGAATGTTTCAAAAATAAAATATAAGGTAATTGAAAAAATAAGCACGAAATCATCTACAGGGCCGCCACTGTTTTTCGGGAAAGAAGTGGAGGAAAATTAAAATTATCGATTATCTCGATTGCAACATAAGTGATGAATGGGACGACACGCAAATCGAAATAAAAGTTCGAATTAGAAAAGCTAGAAGCGCATTCTTAAAACTAAAGCAAGTATTAGGTAGTAAAAATATAAAAAATTACATTCGAAAATAAGATTAAAAAAATGCTACGTATTCTCGATATTGTTGTACGTTTCTGAAAGCTGGATATTCGTGAAAGCGATAGGGCAAAAACTGGATATCTTCGAAATGTGGTAAAACTTAGCCATAAAGTGCAACATGGAAGTACTACAACGTATGAATGAATACGAGCAAGTTTTAAAAGAAGTCAAATATCTTAAACAGAAATATTTTTGTCATTTAATGACCTTGAACGATACAGCCTGTTCGTAGGTTAATGAAGGGAAAAATTACAGGAAGAATTCCGCAGGGAAGAAAAAAGACAACCCGGTTACAGAATCAGCAGGATTGATACAATTTACCAGTGATAAGTTTGTACTGAAGCAGTTTCACCCACCGACGTAGGACTGACAACATGTTAGCCAACATATATATATATATATATATATATATATTTAGACAATTTTTTATGTGCCCATATATTGTTATTGATAATCAATTTTCAACTGTTATGTAATCACTTAATTCAGTATCTTTTTTTTCTATATTTCTTCCCTTATTCGATATATTTAAGTGAACATTCGATAAAATTTAAAAATAAAAAAAAAATCCAGATACAGTATGAAAGACTAAAATCTTGGAGGATTCAAAGCGCTAGTTATGTAACGGATCTGTTCCAACGGGATTTAAATTTCACTTTATGGCGCACCTTAAACAGAACAAGAAGTGAAGTGACGCGAACCGAGTACAAGTTTTTACAAATGGAAAATATCGGAAGAAGATCGACGCGAATGTGACTTGATGCAGAATAACGAATATTTATTCAATCATCCCCTATTTCACACCTTCGATGCAGATACATTATATTCCGATGTGAATGAAGAAACTTTAAAATTTCCGGTATATAGGTGGCAGAAATGGTTATGACCGAATATGATATATAATAATAATTCGAATTGAACTAACTTCGAAATATCTTCAAATTTGCGTAACTTTAATAGTTTTATTTAAAATAATAATAATAATAATAATAATAATAATAAAATTATAAAACTTTTAACGCTAAAAAAATATTGTCGTTTTTTATAATAAGGATCCTTTCGATCGACGTAGAAGGATGTTTCAATTCGAAAAATATTTACATAACATTAAAAATTATCTTTCAAAAAAGGAAGGTGTATTGCTTTGTATAGTCATTTTTTTCCTTCTAATTATTTCGTACATTCAAATGTGTAATTTCGCGTAACAAATTGATAATGCTTAAATGAAAGGTTAGAAAGCCTAAATAAATAATTATTTAATTTCGACGATTTCCACCTCCGCGGTATTAGATTATCATTAATAAAAGCATTTCTGATTATTGCTTTCACCGGCGCGAATATTTTATTTTATAAATTTCTTTTTTATACATATAGTTATATGATTTTAAGCGACAGAAATAATTAATTATTCCCATTATTAACATTATAATAAACTCGTTATCTCTATCTAAAAAATAACAGAGCACTAAGGCAAAAAATACCAGGAAAAGAAAATATCACATATACGTCAGAAACAAAGTAAAACTATCAATATATATATATATATATATATATATATATATATATATATATAAATATATCGAAGAAAATGTAAATTTAGAAGTAACGTAAAATTAACTGGAAGGTTCAATTATGTAATACTCGTAACTATAAATATGTATAAATTATTCAATTCGTAACTGTCAATTTTATTATTATTAATAATAATAATAATAATATCACTGTATAACTAAATTATATCCGCTTATTAAAATAGATAACGATGTATGAAATGTTTTAATATGACGAAATTAACGGGATTATATATATATATATATATATATAAATATTCGTTCATTCACATATATGTGTGCGTGTGGAGATATACTTTAAATATATTTTTAAACATCAATAGAAAAAAACGCAAGTTTAATATATATGTATGAATTTTAATTCCAAAAAATGGATATATAGTATAAAGAAATATGAAAAATAACGGTTTTAATATATTTCAAGTATTTTTTTTTTTGAATATCGTCTTTATAATATATATACTTGATCCTAACATAATTCGATCAATTATTTCCAGATTAAATTGACTTTCTGATTGTCGAGAATGAATTTAAAATAATGATTACAAAGTATCGACAATGATATAAAGTTATTTCGTCAGAAATTGTTTGAAAAATGGATTTCACAATTTATACGTTTTATTTTATTCGGGCAAAATTGCCTATAACACGTACGAAACTGTCAGAAATAAATAAATGTGTATAACCCTGTACTACTACAAAAAAACGTTTAAGATTATATTTACGAACAATTTTAAATTGCATCGACAACAAAAATATCGGTATTCCTATGAACTAATATCAATGAAATTTATATGTATATGTGTGTATGTGTGTGTGTGTCTTATAAATAAGGATGTGCTCTCTTTAGAATGAGTATTATAAATATACTAATATTAACGTGAATGTTTTTAACAACACCATTACACCAATTAAAGTATAAAATTACGTAACATCGTAACGAAAACAAGAATTATTAGGTGTACAAAAACCACTTCCGTTAGGTTAATTACTACTTGATCGCTCCTCTATTATTGAAGAAGCTAATCGATGAATAAACACGAGTGACTAGTGAAAACATACGCACGGACATATACATATATATATATATAAATAATGTATCTAGAATTACACAATGATGACGACACGGTGGAATGTTAGAGGAGTGTTTATATGCATCTCGATCAATTAGCGTTAGTATATTAACGACGCCTGTAAATGAAACACGTTTTAAAAACATACTATCATGCAATAACGTGTATATATATATATAATATAACATTATCGTTTATTATAAAAGAAGAGTAAGAAACGTTCATTCAGAATCAGATGTAAAATTTAAATTCATTATTTACAATTCGACGAATATAGGAAAATGTCTAAAAATCATCAGTCAATCTGATAAAAAACAAAAATTGAAGTTAGTAATATATTAACGACGTCAATGACGGTTTTAACAAATTGAATAATTCAATTTAGCTAAAATAATAGTGTTGGGCACGCGGCTCACAACTGAATACATAAATGTGAATTTGGACAATTCATTTGTTATTCAGCTGGTAGAAAGAAGTATACAGGAAATTAAAAAGAAATATATCACGTAACTGAGGAAGTTCGGATGCAAAATGATTCTTAACACTTCGCAACTGCGATAAGAAAGATATATATATATATATATATATATATATAAAAAAGTCTTCACTTACTCTTAAAATATCTTGTTGAATTTTATATAGCGGAATAGAAATATGGTCCTGGTAGATGACATCATGAAGAAGAATAGAAAATATGTGGCACACAAAATCAGAGAGGAAGTATTTTTCACACTGGCTATACAGGGAAAAATCGAAGTGAAATAAGGAGACTGGAAGTGATAACATCACGAATGTCAAGGGCATAGTTGATACAAGATCAGATATTCGATTTAACTGCTTACAGATGTTGGTGTATGCAATCTTTAGAAATCAAAGACGCAACATGATGATGACGAATGGTTATTAAAATGTAAACTCACAATATTGTAAATATAACTACGAAACACATTGCATGCAGTCCGGATTAGTAAATATAACCGAAATCAGAACACACACAAAAAACAGTCAAAGCCGAAATCCAACGAAACAACTAACTACGAAGGGGAGTTATTATTTTCTGGCGACATTTGTTATTCCACTTATATATTTATATATTGGTATACACTCACGTAGGTATCAACGGAGGTGGTAATCCTTGACCACCAGGACGTCCCGGTGGAGCTGGTGGTTGACGTCCGCCTTGTTCAGAAACCGGTCTATTAGGAACAGCTGGAGCAGGACGACCAGTTGCAGGCGGCGGAGGAGGCACTCTGGATACAGGAGCCGAAGTTTGCGATACTGGACGTCTGGTATTACTGGCAACTGGACTAGGCGGTGACACTCTGAGTTATAGAAATTACGTAATTTTGAACTCGGATTTATTCACGTTATTTATATAATTTTTTTTAAAGAGGTTTTTAAAAATTCTCACATTTACTGGGACACGCATTTAGAAATTACGATTTTAACAAAAATCGTTACAAAATAAACGATAAGATAAACTGAAAAAATTAATAATCGACCGTATACGGTGTTTAAATTTGTTTACGAGTAATTTTAATTTGTCGAATAAAAACCATTTCGTATTCATTTTAAAATTAATGATCCCCGAGGTTGTAAAAATTTCAAGTTTTTGTTTTTAACATTTAGAAACGGGATTTATTTTGTTCCTAAATGATAGATTTATGGTTCTTGTTAAAGTTCCCTATTATTAGTTGTCCCTTATGAATATAATTAAATACTCTATATGAAATTTTTTCGGATAATGAATTATTATCCACACCGGGTAGAGATTACGATGTCTTATGCGACGTTATACTTTACGTACTGTTGTATTTTCCGAGTTAAAGTTTTTACATAACTCGTATATGGTTGCGTTAATGATAAATATTTGATTTCGCGAATTAGTTACGTAGAACACCTACAGGATGAATACCAGAATGAATCTTCCTTTTCGCGTACTAATCTTCGTTTCAATTCACCGTTGGTGTCTACTTTCAGTCTGTATGACTCGTTACATTTAAAAAACTCATCCGTGTTTGTATATATATTTTGAAATTAGATATTTATATAATTTGTCGATTTCATGAAACATCAACTTTATATAATTTGTATTTTTCCATACGCATCGTTGAAATTTTCTTTAATGTATACTACACGTATATTTCTATTCGTGTGTAATATTATGTAAGTACTTTCCAGTGCAGCGAGTGTATGTACGCGTGCATGTGTGGATAATTGCACTTTTTTTGTATTTATGCGTGTACATACTAATGTGTATTACGGGTGAGTATGTTTATGTATACAAATATATGCAGTTGTATAAGTAACTTTTTTATATTACTTTAATAATTAAATATCATTTAGTTTTTTTTATTTTTTTGTATTATACAATTATTTACTTCTCAGTGTTTTATGTGAACCGTATATAAATAAATAACAGAAAAATTTTAAAAAATTACGAAATTTTAAAAACGTACAGACACGCGTAAATACTAGCTAGGAGTGAGAACAAATTTTTCCCCGCAAACTACAGAAACGGTATTTCGTCTAGTGCAAATTATTACCGTCTTAATGTCAATACAGTAATTATCTATTTCGATATCATAGATTTTTTTTTAATTGTATTTCTTTTAGAAATATATTTAAAAAAAAAAAATTAATATCGTAAAACGTACAAAGTTTTACAACAAGGAATCTAAAAATACACGTGCCTAATACGTTTGTGCAGTACATTTATTCGTATACGATTTCGCATTTTATATATAGTCACACAAGTGAGATAACTTACCTAGGATTGTTATCAAACGTAGATGCTAACCAATCATTTTTCACCGGCGGTGGAACAGGAGTGGAAACCGTTGCCATGGATACGTCTCCTATTATACGAAGCGCTTCTTTGCACGCGCTATACATTTTCATCATCTCCTCTCTTTTCATTTCTTCTTCCGGACTTTCTTCCATCATTTGTGCCTGTATAAACAATTTTTTAAATGTTACACGAGAACATTAATCGGCGATAGAGATTATAGTCACGTCACGGTCTATATTTCCTAGAAATTTATGTATCAGTCTTTAGACTTCTTCGTCCTTATCATCCAAATTCTCCATTTTTTCTGCTCTACTGCTAACCTTTTTCAGTTGAATGTAGCTCTTGATGTTCGCTTCTTTCTCGATCGTGTCCATCCATGTCTGTCTTGGTCTTCCTTTCGGCCTGCACACGGGTATTTTCTCGGTGCTTTTTTTTGCTTCTAAATTCCCACAACGATTTCAATGCTTATCTATTGCTGCCCTTAAATTTTCGCCGAAACAATCAGATATTTGTTAATACGTAAAATACAATTTATCCTTTATTTTTTTATTCTTCATAATTCTTACGTTGAGGATTGTAATATATCCGAGATTATTTTTTCGAATAAATCGTGATTTCGATTTCTTTGACGTCACGTAAACTCATATAAATAGCAATCCAATTGAGTCCTTCTCGTTCCACATTCTCGTTTATTTCGTCTCTTCGCTCGCGACCACAACCCTTCCACGGAATTAGTGTGTGCGGCATTAGAAGAATTCGCAAAGTTTATCGAATGGTTTACTATGTAAAGAGTAACGAGGCAATGACCTCAAGCTGGTCGAGATAACGTGATTACAGTATATTAATCTTGTTCTTGACCACACTCGCAGGGACTACTATTTGCGAGGCCACACTTTACCAAGTCTCTCTCTTAGTATTACTGCATCCAGTTCGCAGTCTGTTCAGCGTTTTCCATTGGCACCAGTTTAATTTCTGTCCTATTTTTATATCTTCAGATGGTTCTATGCCAGTTGTAATCTATGGACAGTCGAGCCTTCTCCGGGGCTTAATAGCTGTTATGCTGTTCAGGAAGTCTCTCCACGAAGATCAAAACCATCTATCTCAATAGAATAAAAACTGACCTAACGGAGTTTGATCTATGGACTGACGAAATTAATGGAAAGATCGGCACTTATCGATTATTGGAAGGGAAAAATATAAAATTGCGTCATGGACACGAAGAAGTATATTAATCGCTTGTTTAACTTCGAGGTGGAATTTCACCATCGATAGTTATCCTTTTACAATCGTCAAAACTATTTCGTATTAGAAAAGACTTTATTCGTTAAACTACCTACTTATCAGTCAGTTATAGAAGTTTGAAGCCCAACTATCTATTCTTTATTCTACGAGTATATTTTTTTATTTACGTGTGTACACTAAGGTAAGAATTTTCTTATTATTCGAGTAATTATTAGGAAATAATTTCCAATTTTAAAAAATATAATCATATATTTAAAAAACAAGACGTACCTGATCTCCGCTAGCGTATAAGTGCGCTAAAAGTTCCGAATTGATAAAATCTTTCGAATTATTAATGATTAGATGCATGATTGCTTTAGGAATCAAATCGCGACATGTTTTGGTAACAATTTTCATATAAGAGTCCACCAAGTTTCTGATCGTTTCTACTTGACGTTCTAACTGCGGATCCATCGACGCTGTTCCTTCTCCACCACCCTGAATTATTACGCATTAAAATCCGGAAAATAAATGTTAAATTAACGACATCCGTAAAGTTACATTCGCTCGATTCTGTCGTGTATTGTATAGAAGTAGAAATTTAGAGGATAGAAAACAACAACGATGGAATAAGCGATAGAAATGTGGCTACATAGAAAAATTAACAGCTAAAATGACAAATGTGTAAAATTCGTGTAAAAAGCTCTTGAAATTAGTCATGAAAAGGAAGTTAATTTCGACATTAGACAAGAATTACTTCAACTGATTTGGCGAAAGTGGAAAACGAGGCTGAAATAAAAGTGAATATCATATAGGAATAGTATTCGGTCAACGCAACAGCTGTTTCGATTAGTATTCAACGGAGGAAATTAGATCGCTGATTAGTAACGTTTATATTCAGCGTGATGATGAAAATTAAACAGTAGTATCTAAAAAATCTAGTAATTACATCTTGTCCCCTCATCAGCATACGCACATAGAAAATTTTTTCGTTTCACTAAAAATCAAAAAGTAAGATTAATAATATAAAAGTTAACAAAGTGTAGTACAAATACAACAAAAACCTTTTAAAACCGTTATAAAAAAAAATAATAATAATAATAAAGAAGCCTGTCTTTTCCATCTACTTCGGTTTCCTGCTAGTTGGAATGCATCCTGCACATTAAGCCCAGTTAGAGTCTTCACTCGATCTGACCATCGCATTGAACACCTTTCTTTAGAGCGCTTTCCAGATATTTTGCCCTGTATAGTATTTTTCTGCATCGAGTTCTCATTTTCCGGTACGTGCCCAAAATATCGTATTTTTTTCTGTTAGCGTTGCTTCTATAATTCGTCTAAAACCGATGCGTTTTTCCTACGGGCACTCTATGCTATCCGGATCATTCTTCTGTAGACTGCCATCTCAGAAGAATTTATCCGCTTTTCATCTGTTCTTTTAATCGTCTAAGTTTCGGATGCGTAGGCGGCGATTGGGAAAACCAATACTTTGACCAATTTTAACTTTTTATTCCTCGTTATAACCGTGTCTTTCCGTAATTTTTCGGCAATTCTCGCTAATGCAAATGCATCTGCAACCAGCGACCGGAAATAATTAAATTCGTTTATTACCTCATATCCTGCAAATTCGGTAGTATCTGGCTGATTATTTTTGATTCTGTCTATTATCGATCATTACTTGATCTGATTCACTTTTAAATACTTTTCAATCATATTCTTCAGTTTATCGATGAGCTCTGTTACTCCTTTTTGTATGAGACATCATTGGCATAGCGTAAATTACGAACTTCGGCTACATAGAAATTAATGTATAGAAACCGAAAATAGGATTGGTTACAATCTTTTCAAACTAACCGAAAAACACAACGTCATCTCGGATATAATCTACCGTAATACAGACGATATAGAATAATTTCTGTATTATTTTACACGCTAATTTTTAATTTCAATATCGCCCGCGTCTAATACGATTGCGCTGATTATTTTTAATCTTTCTCCAACTGATATATCGCTTGTATTCGAATTTATTAATATCGTACGAGAATATTTGAACAGTCTGATCGAACAGAAGCTCGATGATGCTGATTTATTATATTTTTGAAAATATTTTATAACACTTATTAATTTGCAGAATCTACTTAATTTATTCCGTTTTTTTTTTTTTTTTTAAATTAAGTTCTAAAATTGCGCTAGTAAATTTAAAGCATGATATAAAGACTAGCTAATGTACGAAATACGGGTTTAAAATTGGAGGATGAGCAATGAACAGGGAGACAATTCTAAACGTTACGGCAGAGGAGGATGAAGAACAAATTAATTACATTTCAAAATACTAGATAATCACTAATGATAACGTGGTATAACCATCATACTCGTATAACAATAATAATAATAATTATATTATTATTATTATTATTATTATTGTAACAATAATCATAATTAATAAAACAAAATAAAAACACAGTTAATCACTATAAATTTTTTTATCAGCGCGAAGCTCTTCGACAGTTACGTCATTATCAAACGTGAAACGTTACATATATTAATATTTTATTGTGCACGCTTAATAATGACGTAACTGTCGAAAAGCTTCTCGCTAATAAAAAATTTATAGCGATTAACTATGTTTTTAGTTTATTTTATTAATTTATAAAATCACTAATCTCTGATATATCAACAATAATATCATAATTATTCTAGTCGAGAAACTTTAATGTTTCCGGAGCATTCAACTCGTAAAATTTTCGTAATTTCTATTTTTCATTTTTTTTTCTCTCGATTCTTATCTAAATATACGTTGAAAATTTCAGCTCGATCGCATTAACCGTTCGAATGCTATAAATTCAGATCTTTTTACTACTACGTACGTGTTGGAAAATATAATTAAATACCGCCGTTTCAATTGAAAGTACCGGATCTTCCGGAAATATTTACAAAACTATGAAAGAATTATTTTTAGAGAAAAAAAAATCCGATAAAAATGCTCCTTCTGACATTTGTCAATTTCTGGTTATAATTCCGGAAATTTATGAAACGAAATTATACACGATTAACCATTTCAGTCGCACGATGTTTTCTATATGGTAGATGACATTTTTAACAAAATTATATAGTTTTCGATTGATATAAAATGTTTCCAATTTTAAAAATATTTACATAAACATGTTGAACATTATCTAAAATTATCTAAAATTATCTAAAAATTAGTTAAATTGAATAAGGTACGAAGAAACTCAAGTACGGAGAAAACAAAAATAATAAAATTCGCAAGAACATTTAATGAAGTGAAAATAAAGGTAGGAAATGAAACAATAGAATCAGTTGGGAATTCAGCTATTTCTCTGTTCACGACAGATGGTCGAGACATAAATAAATCAGATGGCATATTGCAATGATGAAACAAACGTTTCATAATTTGCAGGCACTACTAACAGATCGACAGTTACGAATACTTTCTGAGTTTTCCTATCCTTATTTTCACTTTCTTAAATGTTCTTGTGAATTTCATTATTTTCGTTTTCTCAAGGTTTAATTTCCATACCTATAAACGCATTAGAAATGCGGATATTATGGTGAATACTATGGACGTCGGAAATAACGAATATGGAAGTATTCCAGAAAAGTGTAATCAAGATGACGTTGAGAGATATACTGAACAGTAAAAGAAAATTTTGCATGACACATGATTCGGGAAGGAGAAATGTCCTTGCTTACAACGCGAGGCAAAATTAAAGAAAACCCGCCAGCGAGACGAAAAATAATGGAAATGATAACAGCAGAATTCGAGAAACGACAACTGTATGAAATAATAGACGGAACCAGGAAAAGAGAAATATGATTTGATTCAAAGTTGTTATATGTTATCTTTTACAAAAAAATATGCAACCATCATCATTATTACGATGGTGATCTAAAAATTAGTTGGGTATAATAAATGCACTGTATAAAATTTTATCAAAATTCGATGTGTGACTGAAATTGTTAAAATAGTTATAGTTACGTATTAGTTTTTAATTTTCGGTATCTAAATATATTATCCGAATGAAATAAGTAATTTGAACTGACAAATATTATTCTGAGAATAATTTTAATCAACTCCAACGAATATTCCCTCACTTTCGTATAGATAAAAGTGAAAATTTACCTCAGGTAAACTCGGTGTAATGTAATGAGGTATTTAATATTATCATTAGTACGTCACGCCAATATTCGTTAATAATAATAATAGTAATAACCTCAACAGTTCGAAAGTTAAAAACCTCACAACAGCCTTCTACTCTCGTCCTTATTTTTTTAATACTTCAAACACGTTCAGCCGACATATGCAATTTAAACCTACTCAATTATTGCGAGTAAATTCCGCAAAACGTCTACAAATCTATTTTTAATTGAATATTTCGTCTTTAGATTTCGGTATAAAATTATTCAAATAATTTCGACTTTATAAAATATATATATATATATATATATATATATATATATATATATATATATATAAATAAAAGTAAATAAAGCAAAAGGGAAAATACATCGAAACTACGTCAACTAAATAAAATACAGCGAAAAAACGAGTGGTCGCAATTTTTCGAATCATCTTTATGAAAAATTTTCGACCATTTCGTAACATTTTCCCCAACATGAATTTATAAGATGCTTATTAATCTAAAAAATTAATTTAATAAAATAAAGAAATTTTGAAAAAAGAAGTTATTCGGGAATTTTGGTTAATTAAAATGTTCCGTAATTTGAAAAGTGGACATAGGGTATCAGCGAAATTTCGAAACTACCGAAGCAGGCATTGTCAAGATTTCTTTAAAATGATTTCGAGATAGTACGTAATCTTTCGAAATAATTTTAAAAAGAAAATTTAGAATTTTTTCAACCTTATAATTGAAAAATCGAAATATTTATTATTTTTATTACATTACATTATACAGGCGCCGGCTCCTCAGGCTGGTCATGCACGAGCCTGAAAAATGGAAAGAATACTAAATCAAACTCACGATGTTAAAGCAGTAGAGAAATTGAAAGACACTGTAGATATGACGGGTAGAATCAGTCAACAATTATGGAAACCAAGGGGGAGAGGGGGAGTTTTGCTCTAAGGGTCGACAAGACGTTAATAGGTAAGGGAATTGTATGCTGTTCTCTTTGACAAAAAGGACCGAGCGAGTAATCTACGCGATGTAGGTGATAAAAACGGGTCGAGCCGGAGTGAAAAACCCTAGGTCTGGTAAAAATGAAAATTAGGCCGCCACCTAGAAATAATTATTATCGTTATAATAGACAGAACAAAAAAAAGGCCACATAGTCTAATTAATTCTATCGTGCAGCATAAATATTATATATTATTTGATTCAATTAATACTACGCATGAATAAAATTATTTAAAATGATGATTTCTTAAAAAGAAAAATAAGTCATGCAATTACTATTTTCGCGTAATATACAAACCTCGTAATTATCCTGGCGAGCATTAAAAATTTTTAATCCTTCGTTTAAAAAACTTACTTACTTATATATTAAATTTTTATACAAAAAATAAAATAAAAATAAAAAAATATATTAACGATTAAATTACGGGGGCTCTGTAAATTAAAATGTGTAAGAACATAACAAATAAATTAATTCTTCGACGGTAAAACGGACTTTTATAATTAAGTTATACATTTTTAAATTTATTTGCAATTTCTCTGGATCGTTCCTTTTTATAAGAAATAAATAAAAGTAAAAACTGATTACTTACTAATCGGGTGGAACAATTTTATCGATGCGAGAAATTTATATTCGAATTCTACGAAAAATTTTATATCACACCGCATAGTAATTCGCGTCTCTTAAAATTACACATGCGAAATTAACCCGATGTCTACAGCTACAGATTTGCAAGCGTACATTTATATTCTAAATTCGTCTATACATCGAAATCTAAATACTAAATTTTCAATCGACATCTTGTGTACTGCGAGGCGTGTTCAACAATTCCACCGTAAAGTTTAAAGACACCGAATATATTTATCATTGTTATTAACTTAAATACGAAGAACAACTGCCTCCCACCAAAGAAGTTATTAATCTTCTTTTTAAAAGTCACACACGGACGCATGAAACTGTAATATCAAAATCAATGGAAGAAGTACGCATTATCCGAGAGAATATTTAATATATGTCGGGAATAGACAAAAAAATATATGTAAATACAACGTTAAAACTAAGGTCAAAGTATAACTATGGATCCGAAAGTTGGATGATTAAAAAAAATATTAAAAATTGACGAGTGCCTTCGAGATAAGAATCTACAAAAAAATCGCAACGTTCCCGAAAAAACTAAAAATAGGGACCAGATTATTAACAGACATAAATAAAAACACAATAATACACTTCGTCGAGTTCAATTTGTAATGATAACGGTAAAGGATGTTTTATCCGTCTTACTAATAATCGTAGAGAATAGAATAGCAATCACAGCGTGATACGTAAATGAGTTACTTGTAGTAATTAAATAATGTATTGCAAGAAGTATTTAGGAAACTAGATTAGGAACAAAGTGACATTAAAGTGAATGGGGAATTTCAGAATAATTTAAGTTTTGCCGATGATGTGATACTGATAGGGAAAAATTTAAACGATCTAAAAGAAATGATTGCGAAGCTAGATGCAGCGGGAAAAAATCATATAAATGAAAATACAAAAATTGAAATAGACGATCAAAAATTGAATACGCAGATGAAATAGTTTATTTAGAGCGAAAAATAGAATTGAGAAATATTACTAAAAGAGAGGTACATCGAATATCATTAGTTTAGAAAAAGTATATATTTAAAGGTTCATAGCGAAAAGTGAAGTATTCAATAGTTGCATAAATCCAACGATGAAGCTCTCATATGTAGTCTAAAACTAAAATGGAAGCGAAAAAATAGAGAGTAATTAGAACGGGATGTACAAGTCTATGTTAAGTGTTCGACGTAAGAGCAGGATCAGATCGGAGGAAAATTTTAAAATACGGTAAACTTTGTTCACGAACGTAAGAGGAAAAAATGGGATTAGGCATGTTGTAAAATTGACGGATAATAGATGGACATATGGTATTAAAGGTTGGTGTATTAGGAATAAAAGAAGAAGAGGCAAGCAATTTTTGAGACGACAAAACGGGATAACTAAATTTATATATAATAAACAATACGAGAAAATTGCCCAAGACCGCAAATAGACAAGGTTGAGAGAAACCTTTGCTAAGAATATTGGCTTTTAACTTTAGCTATTGTAAATTTGTTATATACTATCTAATAAAGGCTTTTAATTATTATTATTAATATATTTTGGGCGCATAGCAAGAAATGCGAAATCTCGATGGAGAACAAATTTATCCGGTGAAAGATGTCTAAAGAGCTAATGAAAACACTAGTAGGATTGAATATGGCAGATGAATTTCACTTACAGTATTAAAGAATCGTTAAAGCCATATGATACCACCATGTCTTTACTGAGGACAATGGATTTGATATATATATATATGTATATATAATTTTTCAGATTGTTAGTAAGTACAACTGACAACAAAATAATTAAAAATTAGATATAAAGATAGTAGATAAAAAATTACACACCTCTTCCCCATTATTCGATTCGACAGATTTCTCAGGATATACACCAGCTCTCAAGAAAGACGCTTTCCAAGAATCAACGTCGTCTTGCGTTTCGCAGCTCAGTTCTAACTGTTTGTAATCCTAAGGACGAGGAGAAACAAACATACACATAAGTATAAAAATCTCATTTATTTTTAGTTTGAAAAGATTGAGATAAAAAAGAAATATTAAACTAACACATTATACATGTACATTTTATAAATATGAACATAAATCGAACTCATAATTTGAATAATATTTCCAATTAAGAATCTTTGCTTTGTACACCGAAGTAATAATGTTATGTCCTGGACTGACGAATAAATTACTTAATATAAAAGATGAAACGGAATTACGTACGCGCTAAATAAGTTAATCGAACACGTTCTACAACGTTGCTGACGCGCATTAAATTAAACACGAATTTTCATTAATACCTCGTCTTACATCATCATTCATTAAGTACCATCTCCGTATCAGAGGTAGGCGACTACTTACCTATACGTATTTTGTTGTACCGTGTAAGTAGCGTACAAGGCAATCATAATACAGCGTTAGAGTAGATAGGACACACACACACCCGACAGAACTGAATGTAATCGTTTTGTTTTCACGACAAAATGCTGCCCCGCGTTTTCGTAGTGTAACTACATTATTACTAACGCGCATATGGTATTGTGTGTGGTGGTCTGTCATTGCCTTTCACGCGATAATAATATTAGCATTATTTATATTTTTATTTTCTGACAATAATTTTTGCGTCGTCGATCGTATTTGAACTCGGTACTTTCCGTATAGAAGTCCGTGCTCTAGGGTTACTATGCTATCCCCACTCGGTTTACATAAGAAGGAAAAATAATTTATTGTTACAAAGAACATAACGATTTTAAATTTAACAAAATAAATTAATTTTTTATTAACAAATTTAAATAATAAAGTAACGTAATTCGTTCGACTCTTATTCAAATTAAATAATTGGGAAACGGAAAGAAAGATTTTTAATAACAAAAAAAAAATTTAAATGCTATACCCTGAAAATTAAAATATTACGATTGTAAATAGACATCCAGAAAGGTATTAGTTTAACTTGTCCTGAATAAGGTTTATCGAGTTACATCCGAAACCAAGAAGCAACATTTCATGGGGAGCTGATATTCGTATACATCTGCACAGTTGGCAGAGGTGTTTAAGGACAAAGACTGCTATGTTGATCGCTGAACTTCAATGTGAAAACGAAGAACACAAAATAATAATAAAACGCTACAAATCACAAAGAAGCAATTTTTATTTATATTTCGTGTAGATTGCACCGTACATACGAGTAAAATATAAATATAATTAAAACTAGATGAAAACAAGAAAAAAAAAAGAAAATGGTACAATAGCTAGTAAATTATGAAATTAAATGTTCTTTTGGATATAAAATAAAATAAAATTTTAAATTTAGTTACATACTTTTCTTTTTTAACTTTGCTGACTATATCTCACTGTTTTATTCGGTTTTATCGTTCCGGTTTAATCTAGTTTAAAATAAATTTATATTTTGTTCCGTCGTTGGTAATGTAATCTACACAAAATATGTAAGTAAACATTGTTTCTTTGAGATGTGTAGTACTTTATTCTATTTTTTTTTTGTGTTCTTAGTTATTACATTTTCTATTGTAAAATTTTTTTTGGTCATATACATTTTTTTTAATTCTAAAAAATTCCCTTCTTTTTTGGTCCTGCAATTTTTTTGTTTAAAACTAGATAGTTATATATATATATATATATATATATATATATATATATATATATATATATATATATATATATAAAGTGAACGTTTTCAAAATTATTTTCTTTTACATTAATTTTTTTACACACGCACAAACTAGTATACAAATAGATACCTTATATACGTTCCTTCCTTCGGGATTAAATAAGGCGAACGTATGTCTACGAGACATGAAACCTTGTTCCACATCACGCAACTTCAGACCGTCCAATGGTAACATGTATTTCTTATCCCTTTCCTGTAATAAAATGGTAAAATTTAACAAATACTAACATTTCTATTATTATCGTTCGTATGTATTTTTTTTTATATTTGGTAGAAAAATTTAATCAAGTAATAACTACTTCGTTACCAAATATTTTTACCATTAACCGATTTTAATAAAAATTTATATATCTGAAAAATCGCTCAATTTTGATCAACATTTTTTTATTTATTCCGTCTTAACATTATAGATAATTTTTTTTTTATATGTTGCTCGCGAGTGTAATTATATTTAACAGCAATAGCCAGTATGACAAAACATAGTCTCTGTCTTATCGCGCCAAATATGAAAATACGCTTATATTGTTTAATAGTGTAGAATGAACTATATTATAAATATTCGTTTCTCCAGATAGTTAAAAAAAAATATATATATATAAAAGGGAGAAGGTTAATATTTAAATTAGTTTTAATATTAAAATAAACAACAAAAAAGAAATTAAAATCACTAAAATTTTCCTTTACGAAAAATCACAAAGCTTTTCGGCTGTTAGACCATTATCAAGTGAATATTTCAAAATATAAAAATATAAAATAAACGGCGTAAATAACACTTTCTCGATAACGAATATTCCTTTCGACTGATTATTTTTATACTTATTTCGAAACTACACTATAATTCTTACATAATCACCGATCTGAAATATCGATCTCTTTTTTAAATAGGCCGACCTGCTTAAATTTCTTTGTTAACATTATTCGCAGTCGTTCTAATTGTTTTGTTTAAAAAGTGATAATTATATTGATTTATCGAAATTTGTAATATATATCTAGCCATTTTCTGTCTATATTCGAATAGAACATTCATTTTTCTGTCTAAAATTCCGCTTAAACATGTCGATTATCGAAGATTTTTCAGAATTTTCTTCTGCGTGATATAATTTTATGCTATATATTTTTGGAGCATCGAATAAAACGTATTATTTCTGAATTGTAGTCGTTAGGTCGGTGTGTACAAAGTTGAACGTGTACTTTGGTTTACTTATCTTCAAAAGCTTTTCTTTCCTTCGAAGCTTTAGCCCATGCTCGATCGCTCAGGTAAAATATATATATATGATGTATGAAGTTTATATACTTTAAATTTTTAATATAATTATATGTATTTATACAAGTGGTTGCGTATAATTTTAGTTACGTTTGATATTCACGCGCATGTCGGGTATAGACATATTTTCATTAATTATACTAGAATTATTCGAAAATTCAAATAAAATAAAAATTTATTTATTATTATTATTATTGCTAGTATTATTTATTCTATTGTTTCTGTTTCCATCGCACAAGTAATTGTTACGTTTGTACGAGTTATTCGACCGGTAGAACGCAATCTCCGAGCCCTTTTCCGACGACAACGACACATATATTCACAAATTTCTACATTTCTATGAAACTTCTTTTTCAGTCACTATTCCACACGTAACATAGTGCAGTTGTTTCGGTATTACACCAACCATCGATATTACCAATGATTTACATTTTATATTTATAACAATAATACCGAATATATTTTTTAAATGACTTTTAGAAATATTTTCTTTTTATAATAATTATATCAGTCGAATTACCTCTTCATCTTTAAACCACGATATACTTTCAGAGGTCAAAACGAACCAATAATCTCTGGAACCGCCTTTCATTATTCCCAGATTATGAATACACATCCATCCTTTCCGTATTACCTGATTTCCCAATTTATGACCGGCCTTGTTCGGATTTTCAGAGGTCTGCTGCGCACTGCGATAAATAAAAATAACTTTAAAACGATTAAAAATAAATAAATAAATAAATAAATAAATAAATAAATAAATCACGGAAATAAAAAATTTGAAACGCGTTTATTAGAAAAATTCATCACTGACATATCTTCCGATATCAATTACCGACTCCGAAATGATCGATACACAACGTCTACTTCCAATTGTAAAATTTTTTCAATAGTATTCCTTCTTATTAGTCGCGTGAAAAATCCGAAACAAACGATTTTAGAAAAACGTAATGAAGTTAAAATAACATTGAGCAACGAATGGAAAATGTTAAAATAATAATCGGCAACTTTATCTAATGAAGAAGAACAGGCGCACGTTGAAATTAAAACGTTACGTCAAACGTACGAATTATTTTACTCTTCAAGTCAGTTTATTTAAAAAAAAATGCTTACTTGGCGAAACCGATAAAATCTTCATGATTAGTATTCATATAGGCCAATTCGCAATCCACCAACAATACAAGCTGTTCCTTGCATAACTGCTCGCGTTGACGAATATGCGTCGCTATTATTCTTTCAGTTTCTTCCCTTAAACGAGGATATCGAGCCATCTACACGTTAAAACAAACGATATAAAATAAGAAATTAATGTCAGATATCGTCGTCTTCTTAGTAACATTGCGAAAGGAACGTAGTAGTATAATTCGCAGAAATGTTGCTATTTGTATGATAAATTACGATAAAAATCAAGATTATTTATTAATTCAATGATTCGTATAGTCAACATCTGGAACAATAATTAGCAGTAGACAGTCAAACCGACCAAATGGTAAAATACAAAACAGTCTACTAGCAAAGATATAATAATCCCGTAAATTAACGCAGGGAAAAATATTTTCCGAACATATTTCAATTTAACCGAGTTTAATTAAACAAATTAATACACCAATTATCACATTCTATTAATTGGCCAGACACACACACACACACACACAGAGAAGAATATACGTTATATATCAATCCTCGTCATACTCACATTTGCGCGAGCATCGCATTTCCAAATTAATTATATCTAATCACAATGTACTAGTTATGATAGACTCGATAACATTGCGTCGTCACATACGAAACTACATACCCGTACTTTACTCCTATTACGAATGCATCAAATTTTATCTATTCATTCACGACGCTTTTCGAATTTTTTTAATCTATTCCTTATTATTATATTAAACCATTATTTAAAATGCCCACGCGTATAAGCAAACCTGTAATCTATTACGATATTTATTATACCGAGATAAATTAGCCAAATTTCCTGATCGCCCGATCTTGTCTTATTTATTAGAGTTTCAATCTTAAGACTCTTTTTTAAAAACAAAATTTAACAAAACTTTTAACAATCTAATATGAACATCGGTAGCAAGATCGTGATACCGTAAGATAAAATAAGCTGATACAGAGTTCAGTAACGTCAAAGAAAATGTAGTTTAGCAAAATATTGTTGTATTTCGATAATAATTATTATTATTGAATAATAATAATAATATTAATAAATAAACTTATTTACACGCACATACTTTCGTATATTAAAAATGAAAAAATTACCTTCTCGGTACACATACGAACCACATTGCATAACTCTAGAACTACCAAATCCACACATTTAAGACCGGGCTCCTTTAAACGAGATATCTGTTTTTTGACGATTGCTTCAAAAGCCAAGTCTGGCGTAAACAAACCCACTCGAATACCTAAAAATAGAAATGAAAAATAAATAAGGTTTTTTTTTTCGGTGTAAATAATATTACTAAATATAATTGAAGAATTTACAATAAAATAAACTCGAGATTCGCAATACTAATCAGGTGTTTTACGTTCAACTAATTGTAAAAATGACAGGGTACATTTTTGATGTTTGAAAAAACAAACAAAGTTACTTTTTATTCAAATTTTAAACCTCCACTTTTCTTTACTTTTGAACTAATATGACCCGACCCCTTTTAGTTCTCAGCTACCAAAAATTTCGAAGTTCATTTTTACCCATTAAAAATACTCTACCTTTGATATTAAATATTTCAAATTCAAAAAAATGCGACAATTCAACATTAGTAGGAAAAGTGCAGGTAATTAACACTGGAGATTTTTTTATCAATATTACACCCGTAAATTCTCAACAAGATTTTTTTGCCCATATTTCACCCTTTGGCCAGTTTAAGTTAATTGTTCGGACTATAAACTTATACCATTAGCCTTAATAAAATAATATAATTTACGCGCATCTAAAGAGGTAGGATCCACAATAAGCTCTTCAAGTTGTATTGGTAGCGTATACCTTGTTTTTAGAAGTTCAGACAGAAAGCTATCTCTATTTTTGTATTGTTAGGCAGCACCAAATCTGATGTTCGATGTTTTCTTCAATATTGCACACCTCACAATAACCTGGCAAGATTACTAGGTGTACAATTATGACCCTCAATCTAACAAACACAATGAAGAAACGTTTATGGAGGAAATCTCCATGTTTAAACCGAGACTCTTTTGGAGTTGTCATAGCGACATAATTTTTACCTTTTAACAAGCTTTGGAATTCGAAATATGATTGAAATGAACGATAAAACATTTTCTTAATCTTCGATGAAAACTGTGTCCCCATTGAAGTTTAATATTCTTCTCAATGGGCGGAGTTAGAGCCGATCGAGTAATCACATCCGCTATCTCATTTCCACGAACGCCACAGTGGGCAGGAACCCACTTAAATTTCACGTTAGTTCCACGCTTGTGGAGTTGCCAAACCCATTGTCATATTCGGAGTTACACTCGATATAAATTTTGGGAATTTAGACAGTTGTAAAAGATTGCATTCTGTATTCCACCATCGTTGTGTTACTGAACGTGCAGACGTGCCAGAGAATTTCTTAATCAGTGATGCCGTTTTATTCACCGCTGAAAGAATCATGTTATACATAGTCCAATATTGGGATTGTGGAGACATGGCCGAGAAATCCTTTAAATTGAGATTCAGTATTTCTGTGTGTTTGTACACCGTTGGTATTGAGCCCAGTCGACCCGTTCATGATCTATAGTGAAGTGCATTCTGCGTATTTTTTTTAATGGGAACGTATTCAAAACTTGAGTATAGATTAATTATGACCAACACCGGTAAATGATCGTTACTTATTGGGTTTTTTGCTAGAGTCAAATCAATTTTATCAGAAATACCAGAGGAAGCTAAAACTATGTCCAAATTATTGAATTTTTTTGGCTGTATTTACAATGTATAGACTACAGTCATTAATGAATTGAAATAGTCGGGTATCTTCAAGATTAGCTTGTATCGCTCACCAAGCTGATGGAGACAAAGTCTCCCACGATTACAAACGGATATTTTTTTACTCTGTATATGTACGTATATATAATAATGTAAAGGAGAAAACAAGACAAACATTTCGAGTAGTACCGACGCAGATAAATCAGTTTACTTACGCACTATTTTATAGCTTCTAATTAGTTAATTGTCATCGTAGGTAAAATTTAGACCTGTTTTATTTTTATTATAAGAAAAGATAATTTTTCGGTGTAGGGCATTTTAAGCGAATATGTTTTTCAAGTGAAATATTGTTAATTAGTTTAAAACCAGAGTTATATAAGATGATGAAATTTAAAAGAATAAAACTAAATATTCATTTTTACGACATGATCGCACTTCCATAACAGGAATTAATATTTAATATTCGCAATGAATACACTAGAAATCTATTTTGCTTTTTACTTAATTAGCTCAGCCTAAATCGAATGAAAATTTCTAAGTCGTTTTTTTTTATTATATATATATAAATTTATTTACACACACTGTTCGTACGATAATATTAAACGTCTGAATATTAGAAAAACTAAACAAAAATAAGCAGACGATATAAAAACTAACCGTGTATATTTCTAATAGCGAAAGCAATTTCTCTCCTGAGTTCCTTTTCATCAAACTCCATTTTGACAATTTCGAATGGAAATCGTTCGTGGAATATACGATTTATCTTCGCGCCACCAGATAATTCGTTAGTACTAATTTGCGCAGACCCGGAACCTTCTATTGTCCGTTCGAAATCTGACTGTAACTGCTGAATCATCCTATTTATGGAGATTATATATAATTTTTATATATATATATATACATATAAACACAAATACATGCGCATACGCACAAAATAGTATATATGGTCTATAGCGCTATATGATGCCGAAACTTGGACTATGAATAAAAGAAATGTGGACAAGTTGCAAGCTTTTGAAATGTGGTGCTGGAGGAGAATGGAGATGATAAGATGGACGAACAAGATAAGAAATAAAGAAATTATGGATAAAATAAACGAAAAAGGGGGATTAATTGATCGAATATGAAAAACGCGGTTAACCTGGATTTGCCATGTTATAAGACATGGACGAATACTTCGAGATGTTTTCGAGGCAAAATTCAAGACGTGGAAGACCCAGAAATTCATTCATAGTAACCTTACTACGAGACACAGGGCTCGGTAGCTATAAGGAGTCAAAAAGAGTTGCGGAAAATCGGGAACGTTGGAAAAATATCATCGTGGAAAAAGACCAGTCTTAGGACTGAACTAAAAGAAAAAAGACGCACAAAAAGGTGAAAAATTAATCAAATGTATTCATAAGAAGTGTTGATTAAGTATATAAAAAAATACCTTTAACACAATTTCAATGCCAGAAAAATATGCAATAAGTCTTTATGTAAAAATACGTAATATTCGTTTATACATTTTTGCAAATTTTTGTATTCATTAAAAGTATAACAAAATATGTAAATTTCCCGCCATACTTACTGCAACATAGCTTTCGTTTTGACAGCTGGATCGTCCGGCCTAAAATACTTAAACTGATTGACATCTTTCTCCAACGTCAATAGTTGTTTCTAATGACAACCAAAATAAAATAAATGTATCTTTTACAGAAAGAATTATTATAAATTATTTTATATTTTACACTAACTCGCGAGATTTAATCTAAAATCTAAAATAAAATTATTTCATAAGTAATTATCAGCTACGCTGAATTTCACTAATACGTTTATTATTTACAATAAATTATTAGTTCTCTTTACGATCTCCCACTTTAATCGCAATACCATATTGAATAGGTTATAATTATTCGAAGTTTAAGAATATTATATACAATGACACGTAAAAATAAAAAAAAAAATTAAAAAAAGTATCCAAGTGGAAAGGAGTTTTAGACTTGTTTATATAAGTACTATGCAAAAAAATGTATAACATGTAATATTGAATAAATGTACTGGAACAAATGTCCTCTCCATTCATGAAAAGTAAACATTCTGATATAAATTTGATAAATAATAAACATATAAGGTATAAATTGATACAAAATTAAACAAAAAAAAATCACAAAAATATCGGAAAAAATTTCGTGCCTTATTTTTGTCCCTATTAAAAATCATATCTAAAAAAATTGACACAATTATTGTTCATATTACCGATGAAAACGGAAATTTACTAAACATGCCATCATCAAATAATACTGTATATCTTGGATTAATTTCATCTGTGAATCTACATATAAAAATGAATCGTAACGAAGCGAAAGAATTGCACAAACCTGTTAGAAAAAAAACTGAAAATGTTACGTATGGAATTGACAATTTAACGGCAGCAGATTTAGTAATTATGTCGAATTATGAAACAGAAAATAAAGGATATAAATATATATTAAATGTTATCGACACTTTTTCGAAATTTGTTTGATCTGAAGCTCTGAAGAAAAAAGACGGAATTTCTGTAGAAAAAAAAGCTTTGAAAATATCGTAGAAAAATCGAGAAAAGTAAAACATGATACACCAAAATTTTTACACGCCGATAAAGGCCTAGAATTCAGAAATAAAATAAAATTATATCACACTGAAAATGTTGAAAACTTCGATAATAGAAAGATTTAATGAAACTTTAGGCAGAAAAATATAAGTCCTCTTTGAATATCGACACAATTTTAAATGGATAGATATATTACAAAATTTGGTAAATCAATATAATTATCACGATTTTCACGGAACAATTCAAATGAGTCCGAGTGAAGTTAATAAAAGTAATGAACACAAAATTTACACAGTTTTACCTATTAAAAAAGAAAGACCAATATTTCAGGTTGGAGATCGTGTAAACGTTTCAAAACAAATATAAATATAATTGATCCAGAGAAATATTCGTAATTAAAAAAGTTCTGTTTAAATCGTGTATAATCTATAAAATTCAGGATTTAAACAAAGAGGAAATTATCGGTAGTTTTTACAGACAAGAACTTCAAAAAATAGTTTTCTAAAAATTACTTTTTTTTTTTTTGTAATAAACGAAATGTATTATAAACCATCAGCACCAAAATCTTTAGAAAATATCGGTGCTTGATAACAATTATAAAATTAACCGTATAATGATGCATTTGATTCTTTAGAAAACGAAATGAAAAATATATTTCAACAAAAAAAGAAATATTTAAAAATAGCGAAAATTATGTACGAAACAGAATATGTACTCATTCTGTCAGATATCGGAACGTTGACAATTTCTGTTTTAATTCCTATTCTGATTCCCTTAAACACATCGATTTATGTTAGATTTACACCTTTGTCAATTTTAATAAGAGGAACGCATAAATTTTGTACAGAAAAAATCAATAAACACGCTGCTCTATAGAGAAAAAATACGCTAAAGCGATTAAAGATGGTGAATTACAGACGGTGAATTTGACGATATTGAACGATAAGTAAAAAATTAGGTTAAAAACCGATATTTTAAACGAATATAATAAAAAACATTCGGTCGAAATCGGTAATAACTTAAAATTATCATTAATAGAACAAGGAAAACCTGAGACGAGAAATGAATTGAAAGAAGCGTTGTTAAAATTGTGATAAGAAAATGACGTTATTCTCCTAATTGAAAACATATATAGGAAAATTTAACTTTTCTCTTTAAAATTTTTCGAGTAATCTAATTTATTAAAATAAGTGTTATAGAAATTTTTTAACCTATTAAATTATTAAAATATTTTTGATACAATTTAAGTTTTAAAAAATCCAATAGCAATTTTTTAACCAATTTAAATTTTTAAAAATTAAAAAAATGTATTGTTTAATTTTTAATACATTTTTTTTATGTATTGTTAATTTTTTAACATATCTAATTTTTCAAGACAAGTATCGTCAATTTTTTAACAACCAGTGTGCCGCAATAATCGTATTTAGTATATACGTACATGCTAAGTATCGTGTATTAACTTAGTGACTACATTAATTGTAAAATTAAGATTGTAACAATTAATAGTACCAGGGCTGTTATTTAAAAATATATATATATATATTTATATATATATTTTTTTCATCTCATCGAGTCGCTTTAATTATTTCATAAACCAAAATGTTTAATTTTGTGTTAAAAAAAAGAGTGATATTGGCTGAAAGGTTTTAAAAAGAAAAAAAGATGTAAGTTAATATGTTAACAGAGAATAGTAAAGATGAATAAATTATTTTACGTTAAAAAACGAAGATTTAAAATCAATAGGGAGAACATATTTTTTTAATAAAAAGATAAAACTTTGACTTTTAGACGAATATATAAATAAATTTGAAGGTTTCATTATTAATCGTGAGCAATCTACGTCTTATATAAAACACCAACAGAAAATCTTTTTTTTTTTATTTTGTTTTAATTTAAAAAATTAAATCTTCGCAATATACGTCACGTGGTTATTATTACGGTCACGCGTTATTACCTGCAATCTATCGCGAAGTCCGGGCAAAGTATCCCTAATGTGATTTGTTAACTGCTGATTTAAAACTCTTTGCAGATACGGTGTACCCAATTTTTCGGCTAAATGCCTGTACGACGGATGACTATATACGAAGAAGAAAAAATATAGAAAAAACGTATAACTACAACACGCGGCGTTTAATACGTGATTAACATTAAATAACATCGCGCATACCTGCACGCGATCGGAAAATTACAAAAATCAGTATAAAAAGTCAACAAAATTTATTTTTTATCACAATTACGAATTTTAAATATATCCGTATATCCGTAAAATGTCATAGAAATATTGAATAGAATTAACTGAATTATATCTAAATTTTTAATTGAATTCGGAGTGGAACAGCGTGTACAAAATTCAACCTATATATATAGGTGAGGGATGACCCAAGATGGTCATCGAAATTCATAATAACCAACTTTTTAACTGTAATATAATTGCGAAGTTCGCCTCGGTCGAACTATATGAAGATATTGATCAAGAAACGTGAACTTTGCTAAAATATTGCACGAAGAAAAGTCTGCAATAGTATAATCATAGTAAAAAATTTCAACGCTGTATTTTTACGGACGACTTCTGAGTTTGCCTTATACTTAAGCTGTTAGTTATGAGCGTTGTATCGTCTGCATACCTGAGGTTTGATATCTTAACTCCCCAAATGGGGAACCCACTGTCATAAGTCAACCAAAACTTGCGCATGATCTATTCTCCATATAGATTGTACAACAGTAATGACAGAATACAGCCTTGCCGTACACCGCTTGATAGATAAAAATCTTCCGAGTGTACCTCTTTATTTATTCGGACTTTAGCCGTACTATGTTTGTATAAATTTCTGATTAAACGTGGTAAATGTCTTGGTATTCCCATTTCAACTAAAATTGGCTAAAGTTTACTCCATTGAACGCAGTCAAATGCCTTTTTATAGTCCACAAAGCGGAGTACGAATTAAACGTATTCACGTGCTTTATCTATTAGCAGTCGAATGTTCAGAATCTACTCCCGTGTTCCCATCTTTTTCATGAAGTCCGCTTGTTCCCGTGTGAATATTATACTATACAACCGCTCATATATGATCTTTAACATCAGCTTGCTAGGGCGCGGAATTAAGGATATTTTTCTGTAGTTTCCGCATGTAGAATCACGACGGCTTGTCGGTCAGCGTCTGTTTAGGAGCGACTGAAACAACCTAAAATCGTACAATATGCAAGGGACTAACTGCTTTAATATATTTCCGCGTATATTATGAAATGTCCTAAAATATAGTTAGATACAAATCACAGACATAACTATAACTACTTTAATAGTGTAAAATTCCGTTTCAATAATTTCCAGAGTTATAACCAAAAATATCAGTTCGACAAATATCAGGTACTTTTTGGAAATTAATTTTGGAGTTTTTCTATCGGATTTTTATACTTAAAATAATTCTTCCGCAGATTGAAAAATATTCACGTAACATCCGGGATGCGTTAAATAGAAACAGTACCCGGGATATGAAATTTTAATTATATTTACCGACGCGTATGTTTTTACATTTATTCCGGTTGAATTACATCCGTCAAATATACTCGTTTTTATTTATAAACGATATTAATAACATTTAAGTTATTCCCGGTAAGGATATTATATATCCGGTACGCGTAATTATAAACTATCTCGACTGTCGTTTAAATTACGTAAATCAATGTAAATAATCTCTTCCACTAAGCTTATAACATTCGAACGATTAATGCGATCGAACTAAAATTTTCATCGGGCACTTTTAGATAGGTATCAAGAAAAAGACGACCGAAAAAATATCGAATTTTCAAAATTTTACGGGGGAATCTACTCGGGACCGGGCCCACAATGTTAAAATCCGTAATTTCCATACAGGCTATTTTCAATTACCTAATACATTACGCGTATGTACAAAATTTCATCCAAATCGTTAGAACTGTTTCCAAGATATCCAGCATAAACATATATATCACAAAAGTTTCCATAATTTAAATAATGTGGAATGTAGTGTTTTTTTTTATAAAATAAACAACAAAAAAAAAAGAAGTTAAAATCACTACAATTTTTCTTTATGAAAAATCACATTTTCGGCTATGAGACCATTATCAAGCGAATATTTATAAAGGTAAAATGAAAAAAATATTACTTTAAGATTACAATTCACCAAAATCATCAAAATGATTAACAGTATTAATAAAACAATCTGACAGTGAATGTGGTGAACGACACAATCAACGATCAGTAATACGAGTATATATATATATTATTCAATTTTTATATTACTGATGATTATTTTATTTACAACATTCACTGTCAGATTGTTTTATTAACACTGTTTTTCATTTTTCTGATTTTGGTGAATTCTAATCTTAAAGTAATATTTTTTCATTTCATATTTTTATCTTTTTAAATATTCACTTGATAATGACCGAATAGCCGAAAAGCTTTATGAGTTATTTTAATTTCATGTTTGTTTATTTTTATCACAAAAGTGCTTATTTAATAAAATATACTTCTCCCTCACCTTGTTCATTCTCTTTTACGGTTCTTCCTATTATTTCAATTCGGTATTTCGTACACGTGTCCAATATCAGGCTTCTTCATTCTACAAATGCTCGTTATTATGACGTGTTTCCAATGTATTTCATTCTACTTCCTTTTAGTTTTCTTATTAAAATTATTTTCTTCTTGTTCAGTATTTCTTTCTTATCATTTCCATCGGTGATATCATTTCAACTCTCTTTTCGGAACGCGTCCAAATTACTGATTATATTTCAAATTTTTGAACCATAGAGAAGTATACGTATATATTCCGAGTGAAAGACAAATTCTTCTTTTAGACGATACGTTGAACTTCATATCTTATTCTTCTATAGAATTCGACAACTGGGACATATACGATTTTCAACGCCATTATTTCTTATTATTGTTCGTGTAAAATGTGAATATATATGTTTTTAAATAAACCAAAATTTGCTTAATTTAAAAATTAGCAAACACCTACGTAATAATTTATAAACGAAAATAGTAATTATTATACACCATTACAACATTCGTACATTTCATTAATCTATACGATTGTTCTCGTTAAATCAACCAAAAAAAAACAAAATGTCATTTACGCACCTGAGGAAAAATTTTCTTTCAGCAGCCAAAGCGGCTTTAATATCTTTACGGCCTTCTATATCTTTCTGACTTCTATTTACTACACCGACGTAACCACGGCGTAAAGGTAACAATCTATTTTCGAGAATTTCACGAGCGTCTGTTCCTTCATCCATCAGATCTAATTTTGTAATTACTCCTATCGTACGAACGCCTAAGCAAAGATTTGAAATATGTAGATTTGAAATATAAAAATTTAAAATTTAAAATTTAATATTAATTCGATATTTGTTATAATTATCGTATTGTAGATTCTTTATTAATGTTATCTGTGCGTTCGTAGTGTACTGACTACAATTTTAAAATGCACGTTTACTGTCATTTTTAATCAATTCTTTTTGATTTTAACTAATACGTACAAACCGATCATTCGTTAATTTTTTGGCTTTTTACGTAAATAATAAAATCATAGAATGCAAGCTAAGCATTTGAAAAAGCAATATCGTACGTCTTAAGTAGCAAAATAAAATGATTTTTAAAGCGCTATAACGTTCGTCAATACATCAGAGTAAGACTTTAATCTCATAAGCAACATTTTTTTCAGTAATTTTACTTAAATTACTAAGCAGACTAATCGGAATCGAATACTGGTAATTTATGAAGTATCTTTTCCCTGTTTTGTGTATGGCAATAAATTTTCCAATGTTAAGGATAGTGTTAAAATTTAATACTACCATTTATTATGTTAGAAATCTCCGCTAAAGCACAACGAGGTATTTTTAATAGATATATTATCGTGTTCTACCGAGTGCTATCAATTATTTGAAATATTTCATCCGAATTAGTGGAAGCAATATCAGTGTCGTGAGTAGGAATTTCCAAGTACCGCTTAACAGCAGACCGGACTTTTCTAACTTGATAATTAGAGGCCGAAGTTTAAGTTCTGGCCATGCACTTTGTAATGCTTATAAACAAAGATTTCTGCTTTTTCGATGTCATTATACGCATAACCTTAGAGTGCAGGAAGTGCATAACTGTTTGATTAAGGTTTTACATATTCTCTACAGACTATTATCTTTATAACTGAGTCTGACGAGAAAATTGTTGAACATTTTTATACCTAACAAGGTAGAAACACGTAAGTTTGACTACAAAGTACAATATTCGTTTAATTAGCGGTGCATTTGAAGAACAACGATTTCTTGTCCATCAGATGGAAATGTTTTGTCAAGAATGTGATAATCAACTGATTTCAAAATTAATTGTGTAATATTTTTGAACATATTGTTCAATGTCCAAAGCATTGTTTATAGGAGTTTGTAATGAATTGTCTGCAACATATTTTTTAAATTTAACCCAACCTAAATTTTGATAATCTAGTTGTTTTACTTGTAACGGTTGTTTGCTGACATTGATAATATTATGGGACTATGATCGAATGAGAAGGCATTAACTGATGCAGGGGATGAAATACTTAAATTTTCGACAAGTACCAGATCAAATATGCTATTTTTAAGTCTTGATTAGTTAGGAAAGAATGTTGATTTTTTGGGAACTAGCTTATGAAAATGGTCGTATATCATTTAAGATACTGTCAGCACAGTTTCATTAAAACAGTTCCAATTCCTAACATTTAAATCGCCAATTAGCAGTACTTTGTGATTAAACTACATCATCACTGCAATATCATTAGCAAAGTTACGTAGACAGAATGGTGGCTTATATATAGCAAAATAAGTAAATCGATTATTTGAATTGATAATGTTTGCGCGATAAGGACATTAAAGGTGTGTTTACCTATGTTCTATTATTGCATTTATTCGTTAGATAGACTATCCGGTGTCCTGGTGGTCTACTGATAATTACGCGTAGCCTGTCAACGAAGAGGCAAGGTAATTCTACACTAGCCACTAACGTGCCTAAATCTTCTTTTATGTTAAAAAGAATAATCAAATAACTCTACACGTGTGTGAGGAGGTAAACAAACACACAAAGCTTATGAATATAGACGTTAATACGAAATTCCTTCTACCTCGGCTGCTACGTACGGTGGAAAGTCTCGTACAAAACTGGACGACACATCAGACTCGTCTGATAACGATATATCGCAATGGTTGAATGCTGCTATTCATCGTGACAAAAGTACGCAGAATAAAAAAAGCCAGACGAACTCTCGGTATTTAGGTGAACTAATTATAATCGTTTTTAGCTTATTCAACCGAATGAATCAACTATAATCCCGTCCACGAGCAAAAGTATCCTCCAATTACGATACTTAATCAAGATGCAAAGGTCAATATATTAAATCAATTATTATATATATTAAACAACAGGTTTAAGTCTACCTTTAAAATCAAAACTTCTTTATTCGCTTCTTCGGAAGAGGATTTCAATTCCATTACCTCATATTGAAAAATTAATTCCGTTCGTTATTTTACTCATCTCCCTCGTTTTCGAAAACCGATTAGGATAGTACTAAAAGGTTTACTCTCTTCCTTTACAAGTTCCGCGGTTGAAAATGAACTAAAATCACTGATTATGTATTATCCGTAACCAATTTTCATAAGAAAACTACATCATCTCATTCGATACCTCTTCCTGTGTACTCTGTATCATACACAACAACGTCGAATATTATATGTTGGAACACTATTCTTATGCGTCATAAAATGGAGAAATATGAGAGATGTAACTTCACTTAATACTGCTACAGATTTTAACGTTTTGGGCACATTTCTCATAATTGCACACTATCTGAACGATGTACAAAATGTGCTCAGATTCAGTCAGTTGCTGTGTGTCCCGAGAATGACATTTAAATGTGCTAACCGCAATGATGATCATCTAGCCAATTGGGGAAGAATATAGTATTACTAAAAAGTACTCAACTCTAAGCGTCATAGATCTCCAGGTTTCCTCCATGACTCACAATCTGTCCGCTCTCAAAAATATTCCTTGATAAAGGAACTAAAAATTAAAAGCCGAGTTCTCCCTTTTGTTTTCTTTTCGAATCCGAGCCTTAAACCTTTAAACTTTAAACCTTAAACTTTCTTGGACCAATATTCTACTAACTGTAAAGCACTGTGGTCCGCGTTAACAATGCTGTCGATACTACACCGAATTCCGGCTCGTCTACAGTTCATCAGATGTTCTGTTGTTTGTACTTCACCACACTCACAGCTATTGTCCGTTGCTAGATCCCATTTTACCAAGTTTGTATTCGTTCTTGCACAACCTGCACGAATTCGGTTCAGCGTTCTCCAAATTGGCCATGCATGATTTGTACCTGCTGCAGGATTTTCCTGTATTTCCATTATTGTCGCTGGTATTTTTTCCCGCCATATTTCAACCCGCGCACGTCATGCAGAAATATACTCCGGGATTTCCGTTGTTATAGTGAGAAAACCACTCCTTGACTCTAGTCGTGAAATCGCCGTAGTTTGACCATACATAGGATGTTGTACATTTCGCATTTGTTTTGTCCTTTTTATGTCGGCAGGTGAAACACCGCTAATGATGTATGTATCTTCGTGGGTCTAAGACAACCGGTGATGATGCGCACCATATCATTTACCGCAATATTAATTTTCTTCGCATGAGAAGACTGTGTCCAAACGGGTCATTCTGCCGCGGACATACACATAAAGCCATCGCTGAAGTACGTACAACCGTCGGTCTTGCAACCCCATGATGATCCAATCAGCTACCGAATAATGCCCTTTGTAGTTAAAACTTTCTTTTCGTATTTTCACAGTGTTTCCGATATGTCAGGCTTCTGTCCAAAGTTACACCCTTCCATTGTACGTTTAATTTCCGCCTGGCTTCACTGTTTCTTAAATGAAACGCGCATACCTGTGTTTTATCCGGATGTGGAATTAATGAACTATCTGCATAGTATTTGTCCATCTTTTCTAGTATCTTTATTAGGATACACTCTATATCGTTGAAATTTGTTAGCTTGGTAAGCAATGGCGAGATCATCAGCATAAATGAAGTGGCGCGTCTTCTCCCCTATAAATAACAAGTTGATACGGATCGTGTCCGGCATCTCTGGAACTTTATTACACGAAGGAGTAAACGAAGATTTGGGTAGTATCAGTATAATTTTAGAACATCTATTATTATTATTTATGCCGTCACGGCAGTTTTCACCTCATGTGATATATATATATATAGTAAGCTAATCTAAATTGAGAGAATACAGCGAGGTTAAGTTAGGTCACGGCTATATATATATACATATATATATTTCATATATATAAATTTGTATATAATATTTATAATATAATTCTAATATAGCTCTTTTACCGAGTAATTTCAAGAACTTTTTTAAAAAGTGAGATGATAACAATACATGATCTGGGCGTATGGCATATAACATCTCTAATATTCAGTTATTTTACTAAATTTCGTAAAAAAAAAAAATACAAAATAAATTAAATATCTGTTAATTGAATTTCGTCGTCATCTATTTAAAAAAAGGAAAAAAAAACAAAGAATCCACGTCCCAATTTTTTGAAAATTTTTTAAAACGTTTTCACAAATAATAGTCATACCGTCGTGTTTAAACGCGAAATGATTCGAACAAACGATAAATTATCATTTTTTTATCTTTTTTATCTAGTACGGAAATATGATTCATAACTGATAGCACGATTAACAACAAAATGACCGCATAACATAAAACAGATGACAACGGCAATAAAAATAATTACTAATAATGAATAAATGAAATTTAGGAGAAATAAAATAAAATATATAAAATAATTACGTATTAAAAAAGATTCGGAGTTATGACGTTATTTTAGAGAAAACAAAAAAGCATAACGTAAAATAAACGTACGACGACGGTGTAATAACTAATAACGAGTTATTTATTTATTAATTTCAGAATATGTTTCTTCCGAGCTATTTATCGTCCACGTTTCTTATCCATTGTTTAGTCGCATTCGAACGGTCTTTGACTTCCTGTCATCCACCAGTTCACAGTCCATCACTAAGTTCCTACTTTATCTTTCATTCGTGTGGATCCCAGCTGATTCTGGGATTCATAAGAATGAACTAGCTGATAAAGCGGCCAGGGAAGATGCTACGTTCTTGCCGGTTTTGGATGTTCCATTTCAAGCGTCTCATCAGCTTCTTACATTATGGCAGAAGAAGTGACAGCTGACGTAACAAAAAAGAATAAACTACGGCAAATCAAACATTATATCGATTCCTGGATAACTTCGCTTTCAAGTCGCAGAGCCGATGTTGTCATGACCAGATTGCGCCATAGGCGTCTCACTCATGCGTATCTTATTAATAAAACTTTGGTTCCAGTGCGTTCCGGCTATAGGGTTATCCTCTACATTTCCCATGACTGTTCCTCATACTCCTCGGTTAAAGCGTCTTTTAATCTTCTTCCTTCGCTTTATCACCTCTTCAAAGATAATCATGTTTCAATAATTACCTTCTTCCACCGATCTAGTCTCTATTTCTCAATTTAATCCTCTTTCACTACCGTGCCACTAGCCTTAGCTGCTGTAAACGGCACATTAATTTAATTTAATAATAATAATAACGTTTTAAAAACTGTTTTGTTGGATTAAAGACACTTTGGTACGTTTGTAGCTCGATTTATACCGACTGAATGTTTATTTTTTGCGGCTTCTTCTCTCCTTATATATGGTGGGAAAATATTGCACACGACTAAAAGCCATTCCATTACGGTAGACTGTTCCTGCTGTTATTCTCATAGTTGTGTTCCGTTGTTCACTTTCCCTATACACACTCTGTGTTAATGAATTCAATTTAAACTAAATATATAAAATAAATAATTAGTCGTACACGATAATTCGACATGTTATTTTCAAAAAAATAATAATAAATAAAAATAAACGATTAAATATCTTAATAACGTATAAAATTAGGGAAAAATGAAGTCCCGTCAAAAAAAAGGCCAAACAGGAGAACATATAGGATATTTTAAGTTTCCAAATTTAGAATTAAAAATAACAATAATAATATTTTCGAATTATGGCACAAAATAAAAATTAGGCTCCACTTTTAAACGTTCTAATTTGCAATATAAAACGTAATAATTTATTTTTAACGACGAAAAAACTGATTAAAAACGAATATATTAAAAAGGAAACTGGAGCATCGTTGACTATCATACAGACGTCATTCGTTGGATTACGATGATGTCGAATAAATGAGATTGTTAAAATTGAATAATTTATGTAATCGATCGGTTAACAGTCAAATATAAATCGTATTGAACGTAACTTTAGTTATAGAGCTACTCGTTTCTGACTCGTCGAGTTATTTTAAAATAATTGTATAATAATATTTTATTTGAAATCTTCTATATTGATTTCTTTTAATTTTAATTAAGTTTCGAAAAATTAATTAATCAGTAAAAAGAATATAAAAATAACCTTTTTACACGGTGTCGTAATCTATACTATCTATACCTCTATACTAATATGTAAAACTGTAGTGTGTATATGTGTGATTTGCAAATATTTTCACTATTATCACTGCACTATTTTTATCGCACAAACAGAATTTTTTTTTTTTAATTTTTGTATGTCTATCTAACTGTTCGAACTCAAAAACTATTACAGCAATAATTGACGAAATTCGTACAGCTTATAAATTCCCCCCGGGAGTACTTCATACCGCCGGGAGACCGGAGCTCTAACCGGTATAGGGCTCGTCCACAGGTGGCGGATAGTGGAATGGCCTACACATATGTAGGTTAGCTGCGAATAAGACGTTAGTCAAATAAGCAGTCGCGGACCAAGAGCGGCTACTGGTGGAAAGCCTCAGGCAGGTGATTCCAGTAGCGACAGGGTAAGAGACACGAGCATGCAGATAGTCAGCTTGAGGAACTTGACAATAAAAGTCTGCATAAATCTTACGACTGTCTCTCCCTCGGCGAGGTTAAGTCGCCGTAAAAACTTTACACTGTTACCTCCTCAATAACAAACCGCTGCCTTGCAGTGAGGATTTTTATCCAAAGGCTAGGGGAATAAACCCTTAGAGAAAATCATGGCGGAAGGCAACGGGATACCACCGTCGTAACAACACAGTGTCCCTAGAACACCAACATGAAAAAGAAATATACGGAATATGGTATGCCAGGCAGTCCGGCTGGCGCCCGACGTTATCGAGTGCCCAGGCTTGATAATGTGAAATATGCGACTGGCCACGTAATGATACCAGGTCATACGCGGAAAATGAATGTCTGGAATAAGCCGAAAAAGGTGAAAATAAGAGAAGGGGAACAGAGAAGGAGAATGATATATATATATAAGGATAGCCACATGGAATGTAAGAACGCTATATCAAGCAGGTAAAATAAAGAACGTACGTAGGCTAAGCGATTGAACCTTGATATTTTAGATATAAGCGAAACCAGATGGCCAGCAAATGGTAAGATAAGCGCAGATGATGAATATGAGTTCATGTACAGCGGCAAAGATACACACGAAAGTGGAGTTGGGATACTAATAAAAAAGCAGATAGCTACATTACCGAAATAATTCCGGTCTCAGATAGGATAATAATGATGAAAATCAAGACAAAACCAAGATCGGTGGTAGCGATTCAAACATATGCACCAACGGCTGAGAAAAGCAATGAAGAAATTGAGGAGTTTTATGAAAAACTAGAAAACACGCTAACATATGCAAAATCCGGTGAAATCGTTTTTGTAATTGGCGATTTTAACGCAAAAGTTGATGCGAATCATAGAAGCACAGCAGCGGGAAAGCATTAGGTAATGGAAATGAACGCGGGGAACGCTTGTTACAATTTGCGAAAACGTATAACCTTAAATTGTGTAACACATTGTTCAAACAGCATCCAAAAAGGTTATATACCTGGTAAGCAGTGGAGATAGAAGCAGGAGCCAAACAGATTTTATTATGATTAACGAAAGATACAAAAACATGGTGAAGAACTGCCATACTTACCCAGGAACCGATTGCAACTCTGATCATATATTATTGGTAGCAAAATGTGAATTTCTGTTAAAGAAACTTGAAAGAAAGAACAATAGACCGGATAATTTTCGGAATCTAAAAGATCAAAAAGTGATAACAAAAGTACAAACAGAACTCGACCAGGAGCAGAGAAAAATTGTATTACAAAAAGAATCGGCCCACAGGAAAGTACAGCACAAAGCTTAGGTGTTAATCAAACAACGACTATTGATGAAGACTGGAAACGGTGGAAAGGAGCAGTAATAAATGCTACGAAGAAAGCAATACCAAAAGAAAAGAAATCATAAACCATGGATATCTCAGGAAATCATCGATATAATAGATGAGAGAAGAAGTATCAAGAAGAGAGACGATGAATATAAGAGACTAAATAAACAGATAATCCGGAAATGTACAGAAGCCAAAGCAAAATGGCTAGAAGAAAGATGCAAGGAAATCGAGGCGTTGCAGAAAAGAAACAATACAAGAGAAATGCATGTTCAAATAAAAAATATAATGAAACAGCAGAAGAAGAAAAACGGATCTTGAATAGCAAAGATTAAAAACAAGAATGGAAATTACTGCGGTAGTAAAAAGAGCTAGAAGAAATATGAATGGAATATATAGCGGAACTTTACTGATAAAAATCGACCGCAACAAATCGACGATAAAACCGAAAATAGCGATGTTGGAACTAGAAAATGCGATAAAAAAAAGCAAGAATTAATAAAGCCGCAGGAGAAGACCAAATACCAGTGGAAGTTCTCAAAAACATGACACCTAGATACAAACAGCAATTGTTAATGCTGCTAAATAGAATATACGATGAAGGGAAAATACCTGATGATTTCAAAACCTTAATATTTATACTGATTCCTATGAAAACTTCGTCACAAACATGCAGCCAGTATCGACTAATTGCATTAATGAGTCATACGCTAAAGATACCTCTCTCAATAATTAATGCAGTTGGACACGCAACTCAATAATACGCAGTATGGATTTGTCGCTAAAAAAAGGCAGCAGAGATGCGATAGCATTATTCAAAATAATAATACAACGATCGCTCAACATTGGTCGGGATCTAATTGCGTGTTTTGTCGACTATGAAAAAGCGTTTGATCGAGTGAAACATAAAGAACTGATTCAAATACTCAAAAGTATAATATTCTGCAAATAATTAAAGCAGTATATTGGGAACAGACCGCGAAAGTCAGGATAGAAGACGAACTCTCGGTAAAAAGATGTCCGATAATAAGAGAGGTGACGCAGGGATGCCCGTTCTCGCCGAGATTATTTAACATATATGAGGAGGAAATCATGAAAAATGCGATGATAGAAAATGACGGCATCAGGATCAACGGATATCCGATAGGATGCATAAGTTATGCAGATGATAAAGTATTGCTTGCACGCACAACTGGAGAACTGCAAAGCATGTTGAATAAATTAAATCGAGAAGGGAAAAAATTAGGATTGAAAATCAACATTGGAAAAACTTAATGAGGTTCACAACAACCCCCAATGGCAAGTCAGATCCTAAGATAAACGTAGAAGAGGAAACGGTGGAGACAGTAAAAGAGTTCAGATATTTTGGCGCACTGTTCACTAATGATGGAAGAGATATTAAGAAAATTATATAGCGCATTGCAATGGCAAAACAGGAATTTACTAACCTGCAGGCGATACTAAAAGATCGGAAATTAAAAATGGATATGAAGATGAGAATTAATCGATGATACGTAATGTCCGTAGCGAAATATGCCTCAGAGACATGGACTGTAAACGCGGAATGTATAAAGCGACTAAACGCATTCGAAATGTGGACGCTCAGGCGCATGTGGCGAATCTCATGGAAAGAGAAAAGAACAAACAAAGAAGTGCTCCAAAAAAAGTGTAATGGAGAAGATGATCCTGGTAGATGACATTCTGAAGGAGGAAAAGAAAATAGATAGAGAGGAAGGATTATTCACGCTAGTTGTACAAGGGAAAATTGAAGGCAAGCCACCGCTGGGAAGGAGGAGACTGGAAATGATAACATCAGGAATGGAGCCAAAATCTGTTAAAGACATAGTGGCGGCCGCGAGGAGCAGACGATTATAGAGGGCAGATATTCAATTTAACTTTATTTGTTGGTGTATGCAATCTTTAGGAATTAAAGACGCAACGTGATGATGATGATAGTCTATATTATCGGATTCGTTCAAAGCTTTGTTTCACATTCTTGTGATATCAATGCGAAACAAAGCTTTAAAAAAAAATACACAAACAGCAACAATAACTGTACGATATTTACGAAAAGTAAATAAAAATAGTAAATATTACGTGCATTATTTACGATTGTTTGGAACAGCAACAATAACTGTACGATATTTACGAAAAGTAAATAAAATTAGTAAATATTACGTGCATTATTTACGACTGTTTGGAACAGCAACAATAACTGTACGATATTTACGAAAAGTAAATAAAAATAGTAAATATTACGTGCATTATTTACGATTGTTTGGAATTTCCGATCAGTTTGAAAGAATTTACAAACACGCGAAGGAAAGTAACTAATCTCTTTACCTGTTATTCATTAACCGCGTAGTGTGTACTTTCAATTTGAAAAACAGGGAATCTGAAAGAAAATTAAATGTAGTGGAAAGGAGTAGTCTTCGAATGTCAAGAAAATCCTGTATGCTTGGGAAACATATTGGATAGAAGCTTAGTGAAAATGTTAAAAGGAAAATAAACACAAGAAACAGAATTATCAGAAAATTAATTAGAACATCACGGTGGAAAAAACCAGAAGTAATTTAAATATCAGCGATGGCATGAATTTCGACAGCGTAATATGCTTTCCCTGTATGGGCACATTCAACACATGCAAAAAAGGTTCATGTGGCTATTACAGCACATTTAGTTACTGGCTGTGTTAGACCTACAAAAGTTGACAACTTGTATCTTCTAAATAGAATAGCGAAATCTAATATAAGAAGGAAAATCGCAGCTAACGTGGAACCAAACAAATCCACGATTCTCGTCATCCAATGTTTGAGCAAGCTACGACAAAAAAAAAAAAAAGTTGAGAAATAGCTTCCTTAAAATCACAAAAAAAAAAAAATACCCGTAGTCATATCGATAGAGCACAAACGCGTAATTAGATAAAGAAAAAGGGTATTCAAACACAAATTGCACAAGTAATACCTGCACCAGGCTTCAATCAAGAATGGATAATATGAAGGATACTCTGAACAGAATACGAGCTGGGTGTGCTCGATAAAGAGGGAATATGTTGTTATTAACAGAGAATCCAAGTTGCGATTGCGGGTTCAGTCGGTGGATCATTTATTGGAATGCAGACTTGCCGGACTTCGGTGCAATATGACTAATTTTGTGAACGCGAATCAACATGCTGTACAAAAATAATTGGCCCGAGAATATATAATAGTAATAGAGTGGTCTGGACAGTGTATATACTAGTAGAATAACGTCTTTCTCACTTTAAACTGACACGATTGCTTTCTACGGATCTACACACACATATTTATATATATATATATATATATATATATATGTATAGTTTCCGCGTAATCATATTCGCTACGATTTAATTATTCGACGTTCATAATTCATCATCATCATTATGTCATACTCATTCACTGATCGTAGACTTCCATTAATCGGCGGAAATCTCTACTCTCCTTTCTCGAATAGAATGAAACGTACATCGTCTTGATTCAATACTCTATTTTCTCCTAAGTAACTTATTTCCCTTTTCATTAATCCTTTCTTCAGTAGTCATATAAAATATGTTTCCCTTCACATTTGACATTCTAACTACCGAACAAATATATAATATTCTACTGGGTAATCATCATATTTCCTATGTTTTTTTCTAGGTGTTTCTATACCGTGTAAGAAAATTAAATAAATATAACATTGCGATATCTTTTGTCTGATTTTAAGATCAAGCCATCTGTCGCGTAATAAGATTTTTTGAAAGCGGTTATGGTTATAGCATAGTTCTCTCTTATCATACATCTCCGAAATATTCAAACTTACCCATAAATTTAAGACCCTTCATTGATCTTAATGTTACCATTTCTTGTATTATCATCGATTACTGCAACTCCATTTTTTTCTCTTTCGCATTCATGTTAGATTGTAATCTTTTCCAACTTTGTTCACTCTCTGAAGCAGTTTAAATCATTTATACTGACCTGAGATATCTGTAATTACGACACTAATAAAATCAATTTTTATGAATTATCATTGTGTACAAAACGCTTCAAAATTATTTAAAAACGCGAAAATAAAGTCTATAATCGATTTTCCCATTAAACTTATAGCGCACCAAATTTCTTTACGGCGGGATTTAAATTATAAATTTTATAGCCGCGTCGCAAAACCGTTGTTAAATTATTTATTTGGTTAGTATGTCTGAAAACATTATTTATAACCCGTCCTAAATAATTAAATGATGTGACTTCCTAAACTGTGCTCTGGTTTAGCGTAATATTACTAATTGATGTGAACTTATAGTATAGTAGAACAGTATATATCGATTTTCAGACCCACTACTCCGGACTTATATATTAAGTTCTTGTATCATTTCTTTTCTACATTCTCACTGGAAAGCCGTGCTTTCGCTATTTATATCAGCGTAATAAAATTTTATAGTATAATAACGAATATACAGTAATAAAAAAGTTAACGACAAACTTTATAAAATCAAATATACACGAGTTATACATAGTTTATTATTAAATTTACAGAAAAAATAAATAAATAAATAAAATAAAAAAGCAACAAGAAAATCGTTACGATCCTGAATGGAAAAAAAAAGAAATCTAAAAATACAAGGTCGATATAAGCATTTACAATGCTACTCTAAATATAACTATCGGACATATTTAGAAAAGACCGAAATGAGGGAATCGGTACATTATTTAAATTCTATTTGAATTAATGGATTGTTTTAGACACATAATCAGAATACACATAAAATGAATAATTTAAGGTCGAAAATGATTAGATAATACTAGTGCAGATATAGAACAACGAATCTGAACATTATCGTAAAGATTATGAGAACCTATTACACGATATTAACGTGTAACAATGCTTAAGATACAGGAAGAAGAAATATTAATCGATTGTTGCGAATATACTAAATTAAGTAATTTATACATATCACATTGACTAGTATAATAAACTTTAAACGTGCTAGTATAACCTAAACTAACTAGTTACATACGTCGTAATATTATGTATTAGCAAAAAAAAAAAAAAACATTTTTTGTTATTTTGTGAAAACATATTTCAAAGTGTATAATGTAGGTGTATAGAAGTTTATTGAAAATAAGCTGGACAGATAAAGTAAGTAACAAAGAAATCAGCAACGTTCCCCTACCCAAAAAAAAATGAATTAAAAAATGCGAAATAATTTAGGAAAAATTATTAGGTGCGGTAAATATGAATTACTACAATTAGTACTGCAAAGAATAATGCAAAGGACACGGAAACGCGGTAGGCCAAGGATTGAATGAATAGATTAAAGATAAAATGGCCGACGGGAATTTATGAAATAAAATTAACGGACATGACCACAAATCGAGAACAACAGTTTGGCGCTAAACTCACGTACAAGAAAGAAGATATATTAATTTTTAAATGAATTAAAAAATGCGAAACTATTTAGGTAAAATTATTAGGTGCGGTAAATATGAATTACTACAATTAGTATTGCAAAGAATAATGCAAAGGACACGGAAACGCGGTAGGCCAAGGATTGAATGAATAGATTAAAGATAAAATGGCGGACGGGAATTTATGAAATAAAATTAACGGACATGACCACAAATCGAGAACAACAGTTTGGCGCTAAACTGACGTGACAAGAAAGAAGATGTACTAATTTTTATTTTATTATTGTTAATATCATATAGAGGGGCTAGATATTTTCACTAAGTTGATGACTTAACAGCCGAAAAGTTAGCTGTTTAGTAATATGTAGTAGTTTTTTTTTAAGGAAACCAGAAACGCTTATTCATTATGTTCGTAGACTTATTAGTTTTCGGTTATTTTTGACAATTCGCAGTTTAATTTTATTTAATCGCGAAATAATTCGGCAATTAAATTATTTCACATACGAAATACGTTTCAAACTATATCGATCGTAGAGTGTAGACGAGTCGCTGATAATCAATTAATTATTTATATTTACATATTCGATTAAAAGACACAAATAACACTTGTTTTTTTAATTTATACGCGTAAAATTACTATTTCTCTTCGAGCAACGCTATTATTAGTGAATGTGTTTGTGCGTATGAGTAAATGTTGCATATGTGTATGGACGAAACAACGCGTTATTATAATTATCTTTTTTTAACATCCTGTTTTTACATGAATACAGGCACGTATATTTTAATCGGCACCTGTAATGCTTAATGTAAATAAATATTCGATAATCGGTGAACACACTTAACAAGTTTCCCCTCTTACTGCAGGCCGTGTAAACAAAACACTATGTTCGTTGAAACTACAGAATATATTGTGTATACGTGTAAATTTAAAAAAAAAAAAAAAAAAAAAAGTTTCAAAATTACCCACAATTCTAAAATGCTTTTTAAAAAAAAAAAAAATTACAAAAATGTTTATAATGTATTCTAAAAAAATGCTTAAATGTTGTTGTTGTTTTTTTCCGACTAAGAAGGCCAAAATTTTATAATTCACATACTTTGAACCGTATATTTCCCTATGCAGCGCGCTGACATCGTCACGGATAATGATGGTATAGGGATTTTTCGTTTTTTTAATAATTAATTTCGACGAAATAAGAAATAGTTTAAAATATTTACAAATCAACATCGCAATAAATAATAAATTGTTCGGTTATCGCACTTCTCTCTCTTGATCGTTTTACTTCAGTAAACCGTGGTGCGATTAAAATCTAATAATTTCATTATTACGTTAAATATTAAATAACAAACACCGTTATAGAACACTAGCGGTACTACCTGTTAACTTTAGCATCTTATTCGCGAACTCTTCGCTTTTACCGATCAACGGCGAGTGTAGTGCCGGTTAAAAGTAACAATCGATTAAAATTATCGTACCTCTGAGCACAACTCAAAATTATACGCGTTATCATTATTACTATTATTATTAAAAGTAATATTACTGTTAATAGCAATAATGTTTTTTTTTTCTTTTTTTTTTGTCGACAAGATTCAAATAATAATTACAACGTTAATTTATAAATCTCTCCACCAAACTTACAAACTCCAAATGAATTTATATATATATAGTAATTCCGAAAAAAAAAACGTTTTAGAGGAATAAAATGAATAAACGAATACCTGGAGGATCGACTTCTCTAGCTAATTTAAGAGCATCGCTATTGGCTAAATCTGTATTCGCCGGTGTAACGGCAAGTATAAGACAATTATCTTTTTTAATATATACATGAATCATACCCCGTATCAGTTGCTCTATATCGTGAGGTTGATCACCTATGGGTATTTTTGTCATGCCGGGAAGATCGATTAAAGTTAAATTCAAAACTGAAACAGAAGCAAGCAACAACGCTAACTACGTGCATATGTGAATAATATGTATGTATATGCACATTTTATATATATATATATATATATATATATATATATATATATATATATATAATATAATGTACACGAAACATGTAAAATAAAAATATCGCATATTTATGAGTTTTTTTAAATACATGTGCGTAACAAATCGATGAAATGCTTTTATCATTAACTGTTTTTCTACTTCTTCTAAATTTTAAAAAGATGATAAAGCGTGTTCGCTAGCTGGTTTATCTTGTAACTACAGGATAGAAACAGATCGTAAAATATAAATTTAAAATACCGACAAACATAAAAGAAGATGCGGAGACCTGGAGATTGTAAGATCTATTTTAAACGAAATTTCCAAAGTGAAACGTAAGGCTTTAAATGACGCGATTAGAATAATGTAACAATAATTTTTTTTTTAATTCCCTAACATTAAAATAATTCAATATGAACTGCAAAAAATCACGAATTCTACAAGTGAACCAGAAATTTAAATAAAAACGAATACGTCATTAATTTTCATATCAAAATTCGGAGCTTCTAGTTTTTTCGTATTACGCAACGTGTATGTGTCGGTGTGTAATAATTAAATAAAATCTACGTAATAAAATTTATACATTCTACTACAACAGGTACATACATATTATATATATATATATATATATATATATATATATATATATACAAAAGCGAATCAAAACAAATACTAACTAGTGATTATAAATTAAGAAAATTCATCCGGAAAAAATAAAAAAAAAAAGCGATGCCGGGCTACAACGTACGATGACCAAGTAAGAAAATCTAATAAAAGGTGACGTGGAAAAAAATGATTAAGCATGTCCGAAAAAAATCTCCTTTATTAGAAGGCGGGCTTTTACCGTCCGGATCGACTTGTTTAGCAATTTGTAAAGCGTCCGACGTAGCTAAATCGGTATTCGCGGGAGTGACCGCCAGTATCAAACATGTTTCTTTGGTGATGAATTGAAATAGCATATCCTTGATCTGTTGTTCAATATCGGCCGGTTGATCACCGACTGGTACTTTAGTTAAACCCGGCAAATCGATCAACGTGATATTCAACACTACGCATCACGCAATGCAAACATAAATGTTACACGGAATTAAAAATTGTGTTTGCCCGATAATGTTTTTCATCAGTATTGTGTTTTACTATCTGAAGAGAAAAATTGAGTATACACAACTACCTTCAAAATTAGCCATTTTTGAAGCACAAATTACATTTGCATAAGAGACGAACATTTTTTTTTGTCGAAATCTAATTATTTCGTTTGTTTAAAGAAACGCGAAAAAATTTAATGAGTAAAATCACCGATAGTCTAGCGTAATAACACAAATTTCAAATTTTGTCGGGAAAATTTTTAATCTTTTTTCCCTTTAATTCTATTTATAACTAGCCGAAATAAACTTAACCTACTCTAACCTAACTAATTCGGGAATTTTGTTATTCTCGTTAGTATCTGTTCTCTTATCAGCATATTTGCTGAAAAATTATGGATAAATTATTTCAAAATATTCGTAATTATTTATAATAATGTTCAATCTAATTCATTATAAAAAAATTTGTAATTAATTTTTAAAATATCAAAATATTCAATTCATCGTCGATAGTCTGCAATCGGTACATTTGATATCGGTCGTAGAATATCACTAGCATTGCCGTTTGTTTTTGATTCGATTTTGTTGATTTAGTAAATTCGCAAACACGGTTCCAAAAATTAAATTTTTTCCGAAAACATTCGACCGCCGACAAAAAATTTCGTCGCTAATCGTTTTTATGCGAATATGCGTACCAAAAATGGCCAATTTTGAAAGTAGTTACCCTACGACGGGTGTAATTTGTCTATCGCCAAATTTATTATAATCAAAAAGTCTGAAACGCGTGATTACATTTTGAAATACGGAGATTTTCGTTTACAATTCGTAATTTAAATATATATGTATATGTAATTTTTTAAAATATTTTTCTCTTATTAGGCTTCTACGATGATATCAATTTCATTTTAATATAGCAATTATGATAGAGTGAATAAAAAACAGCAAAACATGTTGAATCGGATTAGAAAACCGGTTTAAATCTTACAAACTGAATCCGTTTAATCTTGTCTACTATCAATTCACGGACATGCTATAAACGGCATCTCGAAACATTAACGTAAGATAAATTTAAAATTTAAAAACGAATAAAAGCATTAAGAAATGGAGTAAGAAATTGAACGGAAAACGTAAATATCGTTTTTTTTCGTTAAAAAAAAAATAATAATAATAAAGAACTGAACAAAAACATTCAAGGCAAAACGGGTAAAAATAATGTATATTTTAACAAAATAAAATCAATCTCCAACGCGATGTTATCTGTATCCGACGAATAGTTTCAAACCAAAGTTCACCGTTAAGTATAGATTCGTATCCAGTTGATACAACGGTATATGAAACTTTATACACGGCTATTAAAATTTAAAATAAACAAAAGAAGTGGGAAAATTTATTTTAAAAAATTTCCGTATATATAGGTTTCGAGAGTATAATAATATTTCGATAAGATTCTACAGTAAGCGAATTTTATGGGTGATAATCGAGATTTCTATCTTATAATAACTGAAAAAACGACGTGGTTAATGAGAAACGAAAAACCTATAAAATCGACCAACGAAGTTGAATTGTAATATTCGTACACAAAATGCGAGATTGAACCGCATAAATCAAGATAAAATATAACTAACGAAGAAACAAGCAATAAAATTACTAATAGGAATTGTTAAATATGCAGATGTTTTTTGGCCGTTACGTAATTTTCAAATTATAAATAATAATAATAAACAATAATAAAATTAATTATTAACAATAACAAAAGTTAAAAAAATATACTAATTTTTAAAACTGACAAACACATCCAAGTGAGTTCAGTTAGTTATTAGTGTTAAGAATTAATATAATTTTTATATATAACTTTCGTTATATATTATCAATAATTTATTTTATAATTCTTAACGATATTTATAATTTAAAAACTACCAGGCTACATAAAATCTTTAGTTATCTGTATATTTAACAATTAATGATTGCTACTAGTAATTTTGTTGCTACTAATTTAAAACGAATCACTATGTCCATTTTTTTTAATATATCGAAGAAATTTCAAGTTACACTATGCAATTTTAAAAATTAAATTAGGTCGTCAACTGAAATATTGTAAATTATTCCTCAGCGACGATGAAATTACGGTAACACGTTCACACGTAGTAATATAGTTTTCGATAATCTTCAATTGCGATTCGTATTTTTTTTCCTAACCAGCTAACACAAACATCATCGAAATCAGTGCAATAATTGGTACGCTTCGAATTTATAAATTAATGGATCCGAATAGAAAGCAACGAGATTAATTTTAAACACATTAATATATAAATTTTTCAAAAATACTATATTAAATTTAAAAATAAAATTAATAAAAAATATAAAATTATATATATATATATATATACACCATAACGTAAATCGAAAACATCAATATTACGTTAAAAAGTTTAAATTATTATCCAAAAAAGAAAATCAAAGTCATAAAATACTTACCATTCGGAGAATAAACCCTTAAATTAATTGGAATGTTAGATATGCCTTTATTACTACCAGTAACTCGGTCAGTTTCAGCTTCAATTTCTCTACGTATTTCATCGAAATCGGTAAATTTTTTCCCTTTACAATGTAAAAACTCGCCATACTCTGAAAACACAATATATATATATATATATATATATATATATATATATATATATATATATATATAAAATGGAATTCACTCGTATGATAAAAAACATTTGTCACAAAACACATCCAATCATCGAATCGCATACAAATTTCATGTTTGTAATTAAATTTAAAAATTACAATATAATGTCTGGATTCAAATAAGATTTCCAACAAATCTAATAAAATTGTAATCAACCGGGTCAAATAATTTATATGAAAAGGATATGAGAAAACTAATATTCACCAATGGTACCTACCTTAACAAAAATATTAATAAGGTTGAGTTTCGTTTCTATATTACAAAAATGATCATCACAATATGATTAAGATTTCCAAAACGTTAAATTCTAATTACAAATTCAACTGAATTTTTATCAATAATTATACGAAGTAGTTAATAAAAAAACTGACTACATAAGAAATGCTCTAGTTATTTGCTACAATATTCAAATATGGTAATATTTTAGCATATAAAAATGTACATTGGTACTTCGTTTACAGCCAAAGCAGAGAAAATCCTATTACAAACAGTAGTTGAACGTTATAATATATTATGTTGCATATTTGTTAGGGCAGTTTTCAAAGACGCAATACTGCGTATATAGGAGCGCATGCTCCTGATTAACATATTGCCCTAACTGTAAGTATAAAATTCTGCGTTAAGCTACAGTGTTAAAAAGTTAACAGCAATAAAATCATAATATAAATTTAACATTTAGCAGCGAAAACAAAAAGAAAAAAAAAAGTAAAAATACTCAAATGTAAACTCAACAACAGAAATTTTGCTAAACAGCGACTTCATAAATAAACCCTGTTATAGAAATAACGTTTAATACACGAGAAACTCGACATTGGAAGTTCAACATATACAACAGGTGGTTTAAAATGTACACCCGTGTGTATGTAAATATAAGCAGGAAGATCAATATTACCAACGGCAAAATTAAAAAAAAAAAAGTTTATTTAAAACACATCATACAAACATGATTACTCGTAATTAACATAAAATAGGAAAAAATAAATAATAACGCTGTAATGTTAGTCGATCTTTCTGTCGCAAAGTCATTTAAAATAGTTATGTCATCGCAATATGAAGTAGTCTTTTGAAATGTTATTCGTACTTCAATACAGAATAGACGCAAAAAATAATTAGAATGATTTAAAAATTCTCATACGCCATTTGAAAATCTACATTAAAGTAGAGCCCCATTTAATCTTTAAAGAATAATGGTAAAAACTAACTTATTGAATGATTCATTTCAGATGTAACAAAGAATTACAGTGAAACACTGTAGTATAACCAAAATAAATAACTGAAACGTAAAATGCTTTAAAATACTTAGTTTAGACAAACGTATTAATATCCCATGTGATAATAGGTTTTCATATAGAGAAAAATACATTTTACGCATTTAGAAACATCATGACCAGAACTTTGAGAATTAAAATATATTTACTTAATTTTATAAATAAATTCGCATTCAAGATATTATTTTCCAAACAAAGATATATCGTTTATAACAACTTATATGAAATTGGATCTTATTCGAAATAAAAAATGTGAAAATTAAGTATATGTCGTTGATGCAAAAAATAGAAACCAATAAAACCATACTTTCCATATACATATACATTCCCTAATTAAAATAAATGAAGTATAAAACGAGTATGAGCAACTATAGAATGATTGTCATTCCTTAATTTTGGAGAAGCAAAAGTTAATAATAAACCTAAAACTTCAAAAATTTCAAATATTTAGATTTCCGCGATTATTTAACACGTAATAATGAAAAGAAGTTTATTACCTAATGTGCTGTTAATCAGTTGTAATATAAGTGGTCTTCTTGTTACTATCCCTGAACCTCTCGGTAAAAAATCCCTGTATAAAAACAAACAATAAAAAAATTAAATAACGCCAGAAAAGTACGCATAAACCATTAAAGAATATAGCGCCCACTATCAATTAGATGTATATACCGAACTTAATAACCTTTAATTTAACGTACTCAGCATGAGTAAATGATCAAAATTAAGGTTGTCAAATATCATCAATTAAGTTCTTTAATAAATATTTCCACGTTCAAATAATTAAAAAAACAATATAAGTACACGTCAGATATTACAAATATTTCATATGGCCTACATTTAAAGTTACGTTACCCCCTCAACAAAACAAAATTGTAATTAAAAAATATTTGTATCTTCTTTTGGAAAAAAAAATATTATGAAAGCGATACTCTGTTGAAATAATATTCAAAACCAAAACGGAATCGACGATAAATTATTTAATTAAAAGTTAGCTTACAATTATCTTTACAAAAGTGCAATAATTACAATAACCCCGATTATTATTAAAGGATATGCTTATACCAAGTAAAATTGTATAATCCAAACAATTCTCAATATTTCTACAAGAAATAAATCCTAATAAACAATTATTATAACATTTTTCAAGCTGAGTATATTTCCCGAAACTATCGAGCACGCAAGAATATTAAAACTAGTAATTAAAGTGAACGGAACCAAAATTTGCAAACGATTAATAATCAGAAGTATTCGTATACAAACCTGCCAACAAAATTTTCTAAAACTGAGCTTTTTCCAGCACTCTGTCCGCCAACAACAGCAATCTGGGGCAAATCCAGTTGCATATGTACACCGAGTTGTGTAAATGCATCTTGGAGTTTATTAACTATCGGAATTAATTGCTCCATTCCTGTATTTTTTGCCATAAATTGGGTATCACGATAATAAAGAGGACGATCGTTCAACAGAAAATTTTTAACAACAACATGACAACACGATAAACAGAATTTCTAGATGACTAACGCACCAAAACGCACAAATTCCATCTGATAAAAACCATAATGTTAATGTAAAGAAAAGCGACTAAATTGTAACAAACAGCTTACAGTTCACTCCCAGTAAATAATAACATCGGTGGTAGTGTGAGAAATTAACCAATCACAATTTAGCAGAATATAAAATAATATCGATTTTATACGCACTTATTACTAATCTATAACACAAATTTTAGAAAAATTAAATAAATCTTATATAAAAACAATCTGTTTTCAAAAATAAGTCGAATATTCTACAGTCAACAATTAAATAAATAATTTTTTTCTGTTATGTGAGCAAATTAGTAATGTAAAAAAGTCTATAGTAAAATAATTTAAAGAAAAATCACCACAAAAATTATTCTTTAACAATTCTTGTCATAATTTTTTAAAAACCATGTTTTATATTTATAGTAACATACAAAATACTTTCACGTATAGTCAAGTATTTGAATAAACTTTTTACGAATTTTTAAAATGTTTAACTTTTGTTGTTCCTGTTCCTGTTATTTGAAGTGCTGAGATTTCAGAAACCAAGTAGATACTAGATAATGATTCATCTCTAACTCGTAACTCATTTACTCTGTACTCTGTTTCTGTTATTTATTTGTTCATATTTTTCAGTGAATTTACTGAGAAGTAGTGATGGGCGATTCCGAGACTATCATAATCGAGAAATTAGAGAAGGTTGTGCTGTATTGTGATACATGAAAATTTCCAGTTTACTAATACAGCCATTCATTATAACTCAAAACATTATTTCGATATTATATAATAATAAGTTGTCCGAAATTTCGGAAAATTTCACGTTATACAATTATGATGCTAACATCATTCTTTCTATAATTTTCTATACAATATTAATTGATCTACAAAATATGACTTCGTTGGAGAGACACCCATGTGTAATTATGTTTCTCTGTTTAATAATTAACTCACAGATATGTAGATCATCGAAGTTTAAGTGAAATACATATTCCAACAAATTAAATTTACAAATGATTAGTTTTGGGTTTAGTATATTTTTTTGTCAGTTGTTATCCATATATATTTATAAACGCAACTTTTGAAGAAGCTCATCGATTAGAGTATATTTAAATATTTAGTATCTGGTAATAATTAAATATAGAAACTTTTTTATCTTTTATTACATAGGACACCAGAAATTATGTTTATTTCTCTAGATTTTGAGGTTTTAAAGAAAAACGTGTCATAAACAAATCTACTATCTGGTAAAAGCTAACACAATGCTACTAAAGAATACGGTCTTTTGTAACTAGAATACATGTGAAAATTGATTTTTTTTTTTTAATCTTTTATATTTCTTCGTAAAACATAATCATAATAATGATCATTAAATGTTCAGAAGTGGATTAGATGAAGTGTGCACATTTAATATGAACAATTACCGTCGTTTAAACAAATATTATTTTAAAGTCGCGGAAATAAAAATTAAACTAACTTTTTACTTGAAGTACCAAAGTATTAAGCAATGGTGTTGTGTACTTATCATCACACTATTAACTCTCAATTGATTTTTATAATTCATTTTACACGGAGCCTTCTCTGAAGTTCAAACTATCAATCGAGGAAAATAATAAAATTGTGAACAACTGCTGTAAAACACAAAAATTATATTTCAAAACGATAAATGTTCTAAACAAAACGATTTTTAAAGAAAACATAATTATTAATCGATAAAATATTTCAAAAATACATTAGCAAGTCTAATAATGATCCGATCCGCCAGATAATTAACGACTAAGTGTGTAGATAAAGTATTAATAAATTCAGAGTAATTAGATTTAATTTCGAAGAATTAATAATTAAGTAACACATGCAGAAAAAATTATTCTAAAAGAATATATATATATATATTTCTGTACGCCAGATAAATGACATGAGTCTAAGGTATGACCCACAAATTCCAAAGTAGAACGGAGAATTGTGGTTGAAAAATCAATACAAACTTCTACACATACGACGATAAAGTGTACACAGTAACCTTTAATATGCGTAGGTGGTTCAAGAAAGAGGTTAACGCAAATACGCCCGCATTTTTTAAGATTTCCGAAAAAGACGAGCCTTATTTTTGACCGTTGCCTAAAATGGCGCCAAATAGACAATTTCCTATGAAGTTAGTTGTTCACGCACCAATTCGCATTAAGCAAGGACGCATTTGAACCAATCTTTGCAACTACCATTTATCACGTCGAACGCTAATTACAAATATGGTGGATTTTATATTATATATATACATAATAATAATATCGGCACTCATAACTGAGTATGTTGTCTGCGTGATAAACAGAAAAATTAGAAAGAAAATCAATTAGGAGTGCGAAGTGTGATATAAGTTGTAAACGTGCTTGACAAAGACGTCTACATATAGGGCAGCTAAAAGGTGTTGACATTTTAGAAGCTTTTAATCGTAATTGCCTCTTTCAAATTTCGACTATGTTTCGAGTGTTTTTGACGCAGTTTTTTGTCCACTGTAATCCGTTCTTTGTCTAAATTCATTAACTTTATTATTTCAGGTATCTGATGTTTATATCTTTTGAGTGGTCAGATTGATTGCCTTAACGTAATTTTCTCTATAGTATTATTTTCAGGAACCTGCTATCTTTCATTCGTACGACATGACCTATTCAGCGTAATTGCTAACAATTGTTCTGTGTGTTCATATCGGCTACCTCTAAAAACTTCGCGATTTGATATACGTCCTATTTAATTTTCATAGCAGAAATCTCGTTGTTGAAAGTATTTTAGCTTTCTTATTTGTCTTCTGTATGAAATCCAGGCTTCGCTTTTGTAAACAACATTTGGACGTATAATCAAGTTCTACACTGAAATCTTAGTCACTAGTTTTAAATGCTTATCTATTAAACAGGCGTTTGTTTAATTTCGAAATTGTTATCGATACCCTGTTACAGTTATAGTTAACTTCCTCATCTAATTTTTCTGTAAACGATATATAGATTCGCAGATATGGAAATCGATCTAGAATTTAACTATAAATACACATTGTCGTGTTTGAGTAGATAACTATGATAGAATCTTCGTTTTACCTACGTTAATCATCAATTCTAGTTCTTCATACACCGAGTTAGATATAACAATCGTCAGCATAATGAAGTTCTGTAATGTAACATGTAACATATTTTAACATTGCCCCGAACTGTTTTAAATTACGTAGATATTCATTTAGGAAAATTCGATCTGGAAGGATCATGAAAACAATTGTAAAATATGTAAATAAAGTTGGTGCCAAAACACATCCTTGTCTGACACCAGCGTTTACATTAAAACTTGATGTGGACTGCTTTTCGGATAAAATATTATATATATCACGGAAGTAAAAGTACTAGATTAAATTAAGTAGGCAGCGTCTAATGCTTTTCTTATGTCCTCAAACACTAAATGTTGATCCCATTGTTGTTCTAAATATTTTCCTTGAATCGTTCGCAAAGTAAATATCTGTGATTCTCTTTTGTGATCTAAAGACTGTCTCTACTTTTCGAGTATTATACCATCGTCATCACGATTAATTCTATTAGCTATAATCGTGTCCGAAATTTTTCTCGCACTTGTCAAAGCTATCACACGATAATTATTACAATCAGGTTTATCCCCTTTCAAGAATTATACATTCTCAGAAAACATTTGGCACATTTTCTGCTAAGTTTTTTTTTATATTAATTTATGGACTAATTTTACAACTATGTTTATCGTAAACCATCAATTTCAATAGTTATATTATTAGACATTTCCTTAATTGTCTGTTGTATATATATATCATCATCTCATCTTCAGTCGTAATCTCCCTAAGGGATGTCGTGACCATTTTCATGCTACAGCCTCTTCAATTTTTCTTCTCCATTTTATCCGGTTTGCAGCATCCCGTTTACAATCAGCCATTGACTTTGCAAGTGCTTTTGTGATCGTGTCTATCCATTTTATGTGTAATCTACCAGGAGGACGCGTTCCTTGTATTTTCCCTTCAATTACTAATCGTTGCATGGAGTCATCGCTTCGCATGATATGCCCGAAAAATCGTAATATTCTGAAAAGAACATCGCTGGACAATCTACGCTTAATGTTGAGCTTGCGTAATATAGAAACGTTTGTTTGCTTTGCTGTCCAGGGTATTCGTAACATACGCCTCCAAATCCACATTTCGAAATTATCGATACGTTGCCTATCTTTAGCTTTCAGCGTCCATGTTTCCGCCGCGTATGTGAATACAGAAAACACCAAACACTGCACTAATTTCTTTTTTACCGCATTTGTAATTGATGCGTCGCGCCATATTCTGTTTAATTTGATCATGACATTTCGAGCCAACTGGATCCGTCTTTTTATTTCATCCGTTGAAGTACCTTTATCATCAATAAGGGATCCCAAATATATATACTTGTGTAATGTTTCGTAACCATCGATTTGTGTTTCAGCCTCCGGTATTAAGTTTCCCCGATCAACCACCATTAGTTTTGTTTTATCTTTATTTATATTTAATCCATATTTGGCACTTATCTTATTTAGTCGATCGAGTATTATTCTCATGTCATCAATTGAGCTGGTTATAAGCGTTGTATCATCCGCAAAGCGTAGGTTATTAATGATTCTTCCACCAATGGAAACACCAACGCTGCAATCGTTTAAAACCTGTCTCATAATATATTCATCGTATAGATTGAAAAATACCGGTGATAAGACGCATCCTTGTCTTACACCTTTTTTCGTCTTAAACTCTTTTGATTCTATATGGCCTTCAATACGCACTGTGTTTATATTATGTTCGTATAGTTGATTTATTAAATACACTAGATGCCTTGGTATTCCCATTTCAATAAGTGCAGGCCACAATTTTTCCCAAAGAACATTGTCGAATGCCTTTGAATAATCAACAAAGCATAACACTAACGGAATATTATGTTCTATGGTTTTTTCAATCAACAGTCTTATGTTTAAAATTTGTTCGGGAGTTCCTTTTCCCTTTACGAATCCTGCTTGCTTATCTGGAATCTGCCTGGATGAGAATTCCGCTAATCGATTATTTATAATTCGTAGCATTATTTTACTGGTGTGCGGTATTAATGAAATAGTTCTGTAATTTCGGCAATTTGTAACTTGTCCTTTCTTAAATAGAGGTATGTAGACCGTCTTACACCATTCTTGTGGCCAATCTCCGGTTCGCCAAATTTCTTCACATATTTCGTGTATTTTCTTAATTCCTGTAGTACCCATTTGTTTAATTATTTCCGCCGGTATTCCATCGCAACCTGTAGCTTTATTCAATTTTAAATATTTTATGGCCTCTTCTATTTCTGATTTAAGTATATTCGGTTCAAGTTCGGACAACGGATTTAGTATTATTGGTTCTGTAAAATAATTCAATTGTTTCATTGTCCGCTGCGCAAGTAGGTGCGTATACTTGAATAATATTAATAGGAACCGGTCTCCCCTCTAGCCTGATAGCTATGGCTCTGCCATTCTTTGTTTTATAACCAGTAACCATCTTACTGAATTTGTTTGATACCCATATAGCAACACCACTGAAACTTGTTGTATCTGTACTCGAACAATAAAGTGTTCCATTTTCTGTGACAAAATGTCCAGATTGTCGGTAATGTGTTTCCGCTAAACCGCATATTTCAATTCCTAACCTTTCTATCTCCATTTCCACAATACGAAGCTTACCGGTGTGTAAAAGTCCTCCAACATTCCAAGTAGCTATTTTAGTTTTTACTTTTGCGAAATTCCCAGTCATATTTTTTCCATGAAGTGGCTGGTTTGCCCCACTCACAAGGCCGGTTGCATACTTCTCATTCCGAACGCCGGTTGCTAGCCGGATCGCATGGCAAAACATTATTGAGAACTGTAGATTTCATAATGGTGTTCGTGGAAAAATACTGCAGTGGTTTCCCGTTGCCTTCTGCAGGATTTTCTGTCAGGGTTTACTCCCTTAGTCTTTGGATAAACATCCTTACCGCAAGGCAGCGGTCTGCTACTGAGGAGGTAGCGATTTAAGGTTTTTACGGCGACCTTAACCCGCCGAGGGAGAGACAGTCATAGGATTTTTGCAGACTTTTAGTGGACAGGTCCTCAAGCTGTCCATCTGCATCCTCGTGTCTCCTTGCCCTGTCACTACTGGAATCGTCTGCCAGAGACTTTCCACCAGTAGCCGCTCTTGGTTCGCGACTGCTTATTCGACTGACGTCTTATTCGCAGCTAACCTACATATCTGTAGGCCGTTCCACTATCCACCACCTGTGGACGCACCCCATACCGGTTAGAGCTCCGGTCCCCGGAAGATACAAAGTACCCCCGGGGGGTATATATATATATATATATATATATATATATATATATATATATATATATATATATGTATGTATGTATATACAGAATTTAACGAATTGTATTAAATATCGAAAAAAATAAGTATCAATAAATGTTTGTATTTTATTTAATTGTAATTGGAGTGTAATCATACTATTATTCACTCCATTTAAAGACACTTTTAATCTTCCGATCAAATTGTTTTTAATTACAAAACTATGCCGTGTATTTTTGATTTCGAACTGTGACTGCGTTTCTAATAAAATATGTAATCATTTTATGTACGCTGTCTTCCTCGTCTGATCTAATTTCACTAATGATATCAATATCGCCTTAGTTGTACTGCAAGTAATGTCATTATTCACTCAGGGCGAGTTGAATTTTCGTCGTCTAATAAAGTAAAGTACACATCATCCATATTCCAGTCTGTAAATTTAATAATTTATCTTTAGGGTTTAGACTACGTGAAATGTGCTCCTTCTTATTGAAGTATACTGCGCAGATCTGAATTAAGGCAAAAGCATTTGCAGGTCACCTTTTCTAGGCAAGCAGAGTAATCTTTAAATAGATCCACTTGATCGCAATAACTGCTGTCGTACTACCGGATCCGTCTGTCGCCTTATACCCAGAGCAGAAGCGACCAAAGGTCTACCGTATGTATGCAAATATATGATTAAACACTTCCAATTACTCCTCGCCAGCCCCCAACGTCATGCTTCATCGCTAAAGGACTTTAAAACAAGAAAAAAAAAACCGAGGATGGAAGTGAAAAAGAAGAGAAAATTTGAATTAGATAAAAGGAATATGGATATAAAGATATACGCAAATAATTGAGCGTGAATTTATGTTGTAAGATCAGGAGTACAAATCCATACAACCAGTTTTTGTCCGTAATCAAGCCAGACGGAAGATAATCAGAAAAATAATGCGGTTTAAGAGAGAAATGCCACTATTTCGGGTTCACAACCTAGCAGTTACTCTGAGGAGATAGATCTCACTGAGGGTGAGACAGCTACAGGAATTTGCAGACTTTTAGTAGTTAGTTTCTAGAGCTGCCCATCTAGATGCTCTCGTCTCATTGTTTGACCACAAGATCGTACGATTTGACTACCATCAAACTTTTTCTTATGAGCCTAAAATAGCAAGTCTATGTCAATGAGTCGCAATCGACCAATGTCCTTAAAGTCAACATACCAGTACTGCTCTTTAAATTTCTATGCTGCAAAGTCATCGACTCGGATACGAATCACCGTGAAACGTCGCGGTAGGCATTTGGACGATATGTATAGTAGCATACACGGGCCTTTCAAATAAAAAATGTTTCCATTAATACCTCATACACAAGTACATCAACTCGACTCGCCCTTATTTGAAATCGATATATATATATATATATATATATATATATATATATAATAAAAAAATCTGCTTAGAATCAATAATGATGTTCTAGTTGAAAATTACAAAATTTTAAATAAAAAAAAAATGAAATAATCATTAAGTTTATCATTGAATATGATTTAAATGTAAAACTTACAGTGAAATAATAATCTGTAATATTACTAATTAAAATTCGAAGTGGAGTTACAAATACATCGTGACCAGACGTGTCAAATAACGTTTAGAAGATGGACGATAAATTAGAAAAACCGCGCGTGAATATCTATACCAGTCTGAAGTGAATATTAATCCTTAGAATAACAGAAACTGTAATTTTACTGAACGTGTATGCTTCGTTCGCTATTAAATATCAAAGTAACGCGAATTATTAGCAGTAAAATAAACATGTTGTAAATAATTTCGTTACACGTACTAATGAAAGTTTCGTAATAGCACTGCGCGATTTCTAATTTACGCCTGCTCCACGTTCAATTAAAAAATTCTCATAAATGATGAGCTTTGCAAGTAGCCGTACCCACGCGTGAAAAAATTGCGCGCCTTAGATATTTCATTCTCAACCCTGAAAATACAAATATTAACGCTACTGGTGTCCGATGTTTAACTACGAACTTGTACGTAGTCATTTTTTTTTATTCCTAATTAAAACAATAATAATCGAAACATTTTTAAATTACTTTTCGTATGTTCTATATTAAAAAGTACCGTAACGTATTAATGTTATCAAAATTATATACGATATAAATGTTGTTTTTTTTTTATTTAGCATTACGATGATATAGCACGAATTATTTGAATTTATAGCAGCATTGTACTTGTTGCGAGCTAACTGTGGATAACATTTTATTGAATTGCGTTTGATTACTTAACGTACATAGTGAATAGTTCTGCTCATTCTATGTTATTCATCCATCCATCCATCCATCCATCCATTCATATATATATATATATATATATATAATGTTGATTTATTGGAGAGTAGTGATTTTATGAATTAACAAAACAAAATAAAATCAAAGTTAATCACTAAAAAATTTTTTATTACACAAATACGTACACGAAGCTTTTCGACTATTAAGTCATTATCAAGCTATATAGCTTGATAATGACTTAATCGTCGAAAAGCTTCGTGTACGTATTTGTGTAATAAAAAATTTTTTAGTGATTAACTTTGATTTTATTTTGTTTTGTTATATATATATATATATATATATATATATATATATATATATATATATATATATATATATATATATATATATATATATATATATATATATATATATACATAAAAAAAATTCTTTTTTATTTATTTAACATATATGAACTGTTACAAATTATCTTAATAGTTAAGTAAATACAGATTAGATAACTTTTAATGAATAAAACAAAATATGTAAATCTATTGGTCCACTCTGAGCTTTACAATAGCTTTTCACTCGAGAATTGGGCTAAAAAAGAAACAGAAACGAAAAAATCCTTGTGGTTTATTATGATATATTTATTTTTTTTTTCTAGAGTATTTCGCTGACAATATTAGTGAGCTTTTGAATTTGTTCTTGTTCAATACAAGGTCTTTCGAAAAAATCTCCGTTCATATTATATTTCCCTCTGATGTTATGAAAATGTTTGCATATTTTAAAGATGCGATCAGGTGAATCTTCTTCTTCTTTACATGCTTTATTTATATTTATATATATATATATATATATATATATATATATATATATATATATTAATCTATATAATATATATAATATATATATATATATGAATATATAAAACTGTAGTGTCTGTTCGTGATTTGCGAATATTTTCATTATAATCACTGCATTGGACAATTTTTATCACACATAAACAGAAAATCTATTTTTTTTAATTTTTGTCTGTATGTCTGTTCTCTAATTTAACTCAAATATCAGGTAATAGAGCTTTATATATATATATATATATATATATATATATATATATATATATATATATATATATATATATCTTGCTTCAATATCAGGTAATAGAGGTTTATTTTTATATATATATACTGATGAAATTCGTACAGCTTATAATCTATATTACCGAATTCGTTCTAAGCTTTGCTTCAGCAAATAGAATAAAAATTACAACAACTTAAAGTTTTAAATAATATCTGTGTGAAATCGTTTAAAATTTAACAGCCACCTAAAGTCGGAAACAGCACATCGATTAGCCGGTAGACCGACTGTAAAAACATCGCATCATTGGTCCATTCTGGATCTTTTGCTTTCGCGTAATAAAAAAGAAAGAGACAGCGATATTGTATTTAAAAAAATAATTACCTAAGTAAAGAAGTCTGGTAATATAAAATTTTAAACAGAATAGACGGTATTATGTAAATGTTATCACTCCAGGAAAAAAATTATATTATTTAATTTCTTATTTCTTTATTTACGTGTCGCATACAGCAACTAAAACCTAAATATAATTATTGCGAATCTAATAAACAATTAATGGTCGTTTTTGCACTCATTTACATACCGAATCTGATAATTAACGAATAGTACGCAATAAATGATAAAATTAGTTTTTTCAGTTAAAAAAAAAAAAAACGAACTAAACACGATAGACAAAAGTTGGAAATTAGAATTAACTTTTACAAATCAAAACTAGAATGACTAACAAATGTTTTGAGTAATGTTTATTGTGTAAATTCACGAACTAGTTCAAAATTTGTTGAAAAAAAAATAATGTTCAAGATGTAAAATATTTTGAAATAAAGCTGAGTAAAAATTTTATAAACGAGTCCGCTAAAGAGAAATTTTAAAACCGTTGACTTTAAAACACTTTCTAGCGAACGAAGTTTTTACGTAGTACGCGTTAAAAGAACAGATGATTTTTTATAAGTAGTAGTAAAAGTGGTAGTAATAGTTTACGAAATTCAAGGTCACCTATGATAAAGACCTGCTTCACGGTGTTTTTTTTTTTTAATACGTGGGTGACTCAAAAAAGGGTGTGTACTTTATATTATGGTATCTCCTCTCTGTACTTAATACGCAACTTTTCAAATCGATAGAACCGTAGGACGCACTGTCCAAGTACTGTTTTTTGTTAGGCAACCATCAAGACCGGATTTTCTCCTTCGGCAGTTACAGTTGTAAACTAAAGTATATTACTTCCTACCGCTAGTGGTAGTTATTCAGAGGGAACAATAGTACGGTCCTTAATTGACCTACATATCTCCAAACCCCCTTTTGAATTTAAGTACAATTTGCCTCGCGATAACAATTTTCGTATAGAAAACCGCGATTTTTTTCGTTTTGCTTCCTCTAGCTACCGTTAGAACATAAACATATTTCGCAATGTCAGTTAAAATCCGTATTTTTTGAAGGTCACCATTTGCAAATAACCACGCTCGCATACTTTAAAAAATTTTATTAATTTTGATTAAAAATTTACACGTAATTAAAATTAAATAGTTCGTAACAAAAAAAACTACTATAACCATGTTTACGATAGAGAAAAATTATAATATTCAAAATAATGTAGTTCAAACGGAATTTAAACGTAATGGAAAAACTATTATATATAATAAACATTAGCAAAACCTGAACGTAACGAAGTCAACTAAATTCTCAACACAAACAATATATTTGTAGAAAATAAAATATATAACGATGTTAATATAACGACGCAGAAAAACCAAAAGAGATATGCGGAATATCTAAAAAAATATATTTCACCAAATGAATCATTTATAATAAGAACACTACAGATACAAAAAAAAAAAAATAAAATATCGGCGTTCTTCAATGTTCATTCAACAATATTCCGGTTAAGAAATAACTAATGCAATCGAAGCAAATCTACATGAAAAAAAATTGAACGATCATGAAAAATAAAGTTAACACATTTGTGTGTTTTTTCCTTTGGTTACTAGACTTAAAGAAAGGACGATGCATTATGTCAATAAAAAATCATGAAATTTAGCAGACAGAAAACTAGAAAAACTTGGACAACAATCAGAAAAGGTAAAACAGTATAAATATTTAGTAGTTCTGATTACAGAAGATGGGCGTGATAGAAATAATTTCCAGAATAACAATGTTCAGGCAGGCGTTTGGAAATCTGGAAAAGTTCTGAAAAACAGAAAGATGGACTTAGAAACAAGAAAACGAGGCAGTAAATGCAGATTTCGAATGAAGAATTAACGCCGTTAAAATGTGGGCATATCGACGAATGGTGAGAATTCCGTGGACAAATAAGGTGACCAACCGAGAAACACTAAGTAGGTGTAATGTCAACAAGTTGCAATTAATGGATGACTTAAAAAGAAGAAAAATTAAATATATCGCTCACAAAATCCGAGAAGGGCTTTTCAACCTAACAGCACATGGTAAAATTTCAGGAAAGGCACTTAGAGGAAGAAAAAAAAATGAAATTAATTAGAACAAATACAGGAATTAAGGATTTCATCAAATTGAATCAGCCAGATGCCGATGTAGAGTTCGTGATGTGCAACCTTCCGAAATGTTACTTTTATAATAATGATGATTATGTCAAACATTCCATGATGACGTTTGCAATGATAACAGACATAACATACATTTCTCTTCATGTCTAGACATTAAATAAACATACATGTACATAAGGATATCATATATATATATATAATGTATGTGTGTATGTTGAAAAAAAAGGCCAATATGAAAGTAATAGACTATATTAAGACGAAAAGTGCATCCGAAACAAAATGGAAATTTACACATAAATGTATGCGAGGTAGAAATATATATATGAACGTATACACGTTTGTTCAAATGAAATTGAAATAATAACAAATGATTCCGTGAATAAGCTGATCAAAGGATATGGAAATTAGAACTGGTATAGAAAGAGCTTGTAAAATCTTTATTTCTGCGAGGAAATTACTCGCGAAAAAATATATAAATCTGCAATTACGTACGAGTTTGTCCGGAACTTATATAATACCAGTGTTATGTACACGGAGCTAGAAGTTAGACACAATCACGCCAGCACTGGAAGACCACAAGTTTTCGAAATGTTTATTATCAACGAATGTTTAAAAAAATCCATATACAGGCTTAATAACGAATTAAAATATATTTCAAAATACGTAATGTTTTTAAAGTAAGCTCACGTGTTATTTTATATATATATATATATACACACACACACATATATATATATATATATATTTATATATATATATATATATTCGAAGCCGTTTATAAACGTCAGAAAAAAGAAACAACCGCTTATAAGAGACGTCGGATAAAAGAGATAGCCGCTTATAAGAGACAAATAGGAAAAAACAAGCGTATTAAATGAAGGTTATTTTAATTCTTGTTCCTGGACATCAGTCAGGCGTTCGATAAGGCGTGGCATACAGGATTATTATACAAGCTTAAAACCTCCCACACCACTCTCATGAAATCACATTTTCATGAAAGATACTTCCGATTGCGATATGAAGCAGAGGTTACATCGCTTCATGAAATAAAATCAGGCATGCCACAAGGGAGTGTTTTGGGTCCTGTACTGTACCTGCTATTTACAGATAACTTGTCGACCTGTCAAAGCATTATCACTGCTATATTTGCTAATGATACGGCTATACTCTCTATTAAGCAACAATGTTTTAGAAGAAACTCGATTACTACGGCAGAATGTAGATATGATTGAGAAACGGACTAAGAAATGACAGATAAGTCTTCATGAAACAAATTCACATTATATACTATTTAAAAAATGCAAACATAATACAGAACCAATTGCTGTTAAGAGTAAAGAACTGCAAACCACTGATTGTGTAAAATACCTAGGAATGCACCTAGATAAAGGGCTAACTTGACAAAGATATATTAATGTAAAGCGAAAGCAATTAGACATTAAATTTCGTAAATACCACTAGCTTATTAGAAATCACCATTATCCATACAAAATAAATTACTATTGTACAAAACTATCTTTAAGCCAGTATGGTCGTATAGTATTCAATTATGGGGTACGGCATCCAATTCAAATATTTTTATAATTGAAAAGTTCCAATCAAAATCTATACGTATCATGATTAATGCACCTTTGGTATATTAGAAATGATGGCATACATAGAGACCTAAAAATAGAAACTGTGAAAGATGTAATAAGAATATATAGTGAAACATATGCACAGCGCCTAAGATCGCACCCGAATCCGCTAGCAACAGGCTTAATTAATGATAACCTTCAACAGACACGTAGATTGAAAAGAAAAATACGGTTACACATGATGTAACAATTAAAGTCTCATTAGAGAACACCTTACTACTAAATGAATAGATATATATACTCTGTCATGCATAATGTTTAATGCTAACTTTAGCAGATTACCTTTTTTAAAAAAATAATAATAATAATTAAGACAAAGATTAACAAACTATTCAGACAAATAGCGAAACGGACAATACACACGCAAAGTTGTGAAACAGTTTCGAATTTCACACGAACTGTCAGTTTTAGCTGACATGTTGACGTCTTCATCAGCTGAAAAAATTCTCAAACATCCGTTAAATCACCGCGATTCTTGGAAGAATTTGTCATGTCATCTTTATTCGATTTTAATTTTTTTATTCGATTTTTGTTTAGAAGGTGAATATTTTCTCATTGACGTTGTACTATTTTTTTCTTTCCTCATTTACTCAGGCTGTTGCTCCCTTCGATATTTCATTATGATTTTAGCTCAGTTCCGTGAGAATTACCGTAGTGCGTCGTGCGGTGCGAGTTTTTTTCCCCCTTACGAAAATTTTCTCTTCTTTTTATTTTTTACTTTAGGCATATCTACTTCATTTTTCCCTTAATTTCAGTATAAATCAATATTACACATTAATAACGTTATCAGTATGTTAATTATTTATTAAATTGTATCTTTTAAGCACCCGCTCACTTTAATAAGAGATATTAAAGAAATCGCTTATAACAGACAAATGAAGTGGCTTCGGCACTATATATTATTCGTACAACCCGATTCGAATATCCATGGTATCCACTATTCGGCGAAATGATTTTCTTACTATGTGGAATAATTCTCCTTTACTTTTGTGACTCAAGTCTATGTCCTAATATTTGAAGTCAATAAATCCTTCATCTATTATGCTAAATCGTTATACCCTATTTTGCAAATTCATTTCACGAAGAGAAATCTACATGTATGTTAGAACATTTTATTCGAGAAATAATGTTTATCAGATTCTTTACAAAACTAAGTCGCGAGACGAATGTTATTTATTAAAATTTAAGCGATTGGCCGAAATTATAATTTAGTATTAATTCGCTTTAAAATAAGACGCTATTATCGTACGTTTTTGCTTAGTTTGTAATGTGAAAATTTACACTAACGTCGAATATTTTGAATGAAATTTAAAATTTATTTATGTTTAATATCGAACGAAAAAAAAAATTATCACTCCTTAATAAAATAACAGCAGTTACGATAATTACTCGCGTTGTTTCCTAGAATAGTGAAAATTTTGGCGACCAACAAACTGACATTGTCACGAAAATATTCCATCTTATTGGAAATGTATTTTTCCTAAACCTTTTAATAAGAATTTGTTACAGCGTAATTAGAACCAAGTTTTTACACTACACAATTGTTTTACGATTTGCATAAATTTCATTCTTCATTATTCGTACAATCTCAAAAGTACAATATGGTGCAAATGTATAAATAATCGGATGTACAAGATATTCCCGGTGGTGAAAGGACAAATGATAGCAGTATCAAATACGTTTTTTTTTTCTATTTTCAAAAAAATTTATTACAGAGTAAAAATTAAAATAAAGCGATATGGTTTTTAAGGAAGCTTTTTAAAATATGGTTTTTAAGAATTGTCACAGCTCACACTAAAGTAAATTTACTACCACGTAGGACAACATAAAAAACTATACTAAAAACGATCACATGTAATGACATCATAATCGAATATTTACTTTAAAAATGACACGAATGCAAAAAAAATATTAAAGTTTAAAATATTTTATTAGGATTTTTATATTTAATTTTTGTTTACCGATGTATTTACATTAACAGAAATTTAATTTTTATAACGTTATAAATATTCACCCGTTATTAAGTCTTTCAGTCGAGAGTTCCCTATATTGCCTCTTGTCATAATGAAGGGAATTCGATTGAAATGTAATGTCCCAATTCTAAAAATACGAATATATATTTTCAAAATTATATACTTCCCTAAAAAGCGGCGTTATACGCAAAATATTGCTTTGACCTCTACACACCAGTCACTTTGTGAAATTGCACTTCAAAAACCGAAATCAAAATAAGGTTAATAAGTGTATTCAATTTAGATTAATTCGAATATCGTGTTAATGAAAGGGTTATAAAAAACGAAAAAAATTAAAACACCGAACGGTACGAATAAAAACTACGGATATTATGTATTGTGCAATATCGAATAAATATTATAATTTGCCGTCATCTCGAAGATGTACAGAATATAAAGTGTATTAAACTAATTACTTTTTTCTTGTCCGATCGTAACAAAATAAAATATAACTTATACAAAATATAAATATAGTTCACGATGAGAATTTTTAACGTAAGAAACGACTGTTTTCATACTCGAAAAAGAGAGAAAAATTATTATTACACACTATTTCACGGAAAAACAAAATCGCTTCAAACGTAATTACCGAGGATAAAATGCAGTAGTTGCTTCGTAGAGATCAATCTCATACGTAATATACAAGTACTCTTTTAAATGCGCAACTTTATAATATATGCGGCGTATTTTTAAATGAAAAACATATTATTCATATAAAAACTACGAACCCGGTAAGAAAAATGTCTAGATACACATTTCGTTACTATAAGAAATACGGTGTCTTTATCGCGGGTGGAATAACACGTTCTGAATTAGGAACAGCGTTGAACAGTTTCGGTTCTTTATCATTGACAGTTCGAAATTCCAATATGGAAGCGATATTACCGCAACGATAACAATAATTCGGAGCAGACCACACCGTTATCAACTTCTCGTCGAACATATATTTATAACCTAGTAAAACGAGGATAACGATAAAATTAAAATAAACTACGTACGATGGAAGTATATTTAATATGAACTTAATAATAATTAAAAAAAAAAAAAAAAAAACAGTTATAAAAATTATTTTAAAAATTGCCTTTTTTCCAATCAAATGATTTACTGGAAAATTTAACTATAACTAATATCCTGGAAAAGCTTAATGTGTATTATACACAGAATAAGTTTTCAAACCTTTATGCGCTTTTCTACTTACAGTGAGTCTATAAAAAAGGCTGAACGTGGAATAGAAGATAATGACTTTAGAAAAAAAAATCCACGTAATAAGTGCGACTTTGGACAGAAGGTTAATGTTTTGAGCTTACAACAATCTCAAGTGGTAGCTGTGGAGAAAAAAGCGCAGATTTATTTTGATGAGTGCATCTTGTTCGAAACGTTGGAAAAATTGACCTTGAAAAAAAAAATTATTACGAATTCGCACCGTGAAAATAATTTTAAAATCTTTCAGCGAAATTGAAAATTACGACAACCGACGAAATGATTAAGGAACGATTCGATCGCACTCCTTTCATTCTATATATTCTCTGATAATAGGTTTAATACTTTATCGCTATAACCTACGTAAAGCCAATCTCCAGTTGAATATACATTTCCCGATTGATCTCTTTAATTTTTTTTCTTAAAATATCATTTATAACATCTCGTAGTAAACCTGAAAGTTTGTTTTTGCCTTATTTAAACTCTAATTTCATTGTCTTTCATAAAAATGTATACAACATTACAACGACAGGATGTACCAGTTGTTTTTTTTTTTTTAAGAGACAGTTCATAAAAAGGTATGATTTTCATATTTCTAAATTTTATGCTCAATTCCAAATTGCAAACGTCGTACGTGAAGTCCGATATAATACCTACCTTTGCAAGATAAGGAGAGCATTTAAGTCCAATTTGTAGTCGAGATAACGTGTATAAACTATGAATCGCTATTACCGTTTGTTGAATAATGAAGTATTTTTTCTCCCTTTAGAAAAACTTACGATTAAATGATGTCGACGAAAATCTTCTAGCAAGAACTGCTTTATCTTAGGAATTAGATCTGTACAATGATATTTTACATGGTCATAATTTATTGGTGATATATCCAAGGGATTATTACCCTTGTCTGCTATTGCCAATGATGCCGCAATGAGCGAGAACCCATTTAAATTTCAAAAACTTCGATTATATAGTTGTATGACTCTATGTTTGAAGTCGACTTCCATATTTGTCATTTTTATTTCTGGAAATTTCGACAATTTCGTTAGAACGTTTAAGGAATCTGACAGAATTAATATGTACTTTCTTCGAAAGTTACTTACTAAACGCTTTCAGAATGACGTACATTTCCGCAGCAAAAGATCTCTATAACAATTTCGGCCTATCTCTATCGATCCGTCTATATATAAAAAATTACATACTGTTGAAAGTTTATCCCACGTTGAAATATGGTATAATAAGTACTCAATAGACCTGTAAGTTGACTAATGGATGTGCTCGCCATTCTATACCAGAGATGGCCTGCAAAAGTATAGACCTTTGTCACATTTTTCGATGTTTTATCTCCTCGTCCCAAAACATTTTGAAACAAATTTTACTCCTAAGTATTAATCAAAGTTAATCGTTTTATTTATTTGAAGCAGTGGTAACACACGTAATTTCCTCGTGAATACAACGCCCCGTGTTTTTCCATCTTCACAGACAGATCTAGGAACAGAAAAATTTGTTACAGCCGTTTATGTTTTTTTTTAACTACAACATCTATGGAAAGTGCACACATAATTACGTTTTCAGCGTATTATAATACTATAAACAACAAAAGAGAAGTTAAAATCGCTAAAAGTTTTTTTTTTATGAAAAATCACAAAGCTTTTCGCCTGTTAAGCCATTTGATCGAGTGAATATTTCAAAAGATAAAAAATATAAAATGAAAAAATATTAATTTGATATTACAATTCACAAAAAATCAGTAAAATGAAAAACAGTATTAATAAAACAATCAATAATGTTCTTCACTTTACTAATTTTTTATGTATTGTAATCTTAATATTTTTTCGTTTTATATATATATATATATTTTTTTTTTCTAACATTCACTTCATAATGGCACCTAACAGCCAAAAACCTTCGTGGATTTTTTATAAAGAAAAAACTTTTAGTGATTTTAATTTCTTTTTTGTTGTTTATTTTAATAAAAATCACTACATTCCACATTCTTCAAAATATTATAAATTCGTTTTATATAATTCGATTATATATAGGGTATATAACAACGGACTTGAGAGAACAGAGTTGTATATTGTCCCATTACATCGGGCTGTTAATTTTCTCACGTTAAAGTGTCGAAGAATTCACGAGAAAATATTATTATTAACATCGAATGATATTAATTCGTTCTATAATGTACGAAGATTGATGTTATCGTAAGCAAACTTTATATCTATGAAGATTGGAACTACAAAACATTTTCTAGTCATATTAATCTGTATGTACAAAGAGTCGAAGGTTACTACATCTGCTGTACTAAACTTTTCTAAATCCACATTGAGCGAATGAAAGTTTCACCATTCTAATTTAAATTTCAGTATATTTTCTAAAGTTTTACCTACACACGAAAAAAGTAAAGGGGCCTAAAATCATTCAAACTTTGATATAAACACTGGACTATCATGTTATTTCCAAATGGGAGGTAAGAATTCCGAAAGAACGGTTGAAAAATGATAAAAGTAATCTTTCGGTTCCCTTAATAATTACTGTAATGAGATATCGTCCACTCCGACACTGGTACGTTTATTATGATCTAAGTTACGTATTAATTCTACACGGTTAACGATCCTAATTCGGTAACGTTAAAAATTTAAATGTTGAATTAAAAAAATCCCTGTAATGAATCAACCGAACTTTCAAACTACTTTATAAACGAGTTGACCCAACACGTATCATTAGATTTCATATAAAAGAAATGCGGATGTTTAAACCATCTGTCTTCCATATTTCCTTTGTAACAATATTAGGATTGGTTTTGTTTCATAATGAATCTTCCAGTTATCAAATAGATATTTTACGATTGATCCTTTTCTTTTTTCACTTAGATGTTTCTTTATAAGATATCGTTAAGCGTGCAAAAAGTGTGCATCATTACATTTGGATTCTTAGCTGATTGAGTAGCATAATCTTTTATAAATATTTTCCGTACTTCATTTATAACTTATCTGTTCAATTTATTTGTTCCTTCTTCCTCCAATACCACATATCAAAAGTTGTAATTTTCAGAAAATTTATTTCACTTTTCGACATAATACTGATTTACACACACACACACATATATATATATATATATAATATAATTTGAGAAGTATGGATTCGGCTGTTAGCCATTATCAAGTGAACATAAAAAACAACACATAAAAGTATACACAATCTATAAAAAATATAACACGTAAAAAATTCTAATAAAAAATTAGCAAAGTGAAAAACAGTATTTATAAAATAATTAGATAGTGAATGTGACTCATGAATTAGTGCATATCAGTTGTGTCATTAGATTGTAAATTTGGTTTCAAAACGTCGAGAAATATTTAGCAAAGACTCCGGCTTTTTCTACGTCAGCTGTAGCCTATTTACCATCGGGTTTGCAAATTAAAGGAAGAAGTTGTATAGGTTTATTTCGGCTGTTGATCGTTTTTCAGTAATTTGTCACTTTAGTATGTGAAAGTTTCTGCAGAGGGCGTTTTCATTTTTAATGGTTTTAAGTAGAATGTTTAGTTCCTCCGTTTTACTACAATATGGATTTTGGGTAGGTTGTCATTACTTTTTCTTTCACCACATGTAATACATGGCGTGGTATATTATTTCTTTTATTTTAATCATATTAAGAGTAGATTTCCATGAATTACTCTGGATACTTTCAGTAAAGTACTGAACTGCTACATCTATGGCTGATTATTATTTTTGTTGCCACACAATAAAATTTTTTATTTAGCATTATTTTATTTACGTTTGTAGTGTTCTATTGTATTTTTAATAACTACAGCGCTACCGTCATGTGGCTCACGCAGATCTTACAATTATGTAAACATAATTTTTAATATCAAAATACGTTTTATCTGTAGAATGCGTTTCTGATAATAATAAAATGTTACATCTCTATTTCTAGTTTACACCAATTGGCATTTTATCTAGCTATCCGTAATGACGCCATCATTAATTAATTAATTTATTTGTTAATGCTGTGAGCAGGTTTAGTACAACTGAATTCTGTTACATAAGCTAGCTGAACATTGATTTAAATTCGTTTAGAAAAGTTGTTATGACGAATCGGAATTATGATCTTGATGGTTATTATAAGAACTGCTTACATTTTTATTAACATTAAAACCTGATGAATGCTCATTATTATTGATAACAGAGAACTACGCTAGTTTTGCTTGTTGCCATTTCAGCATACGTCATTTTTGGATTTACTAAAATTGGTGATTATTTTTATTCCCTGGTGTTTTCACAACATTGTCTCCTGATTTGTATTTTTATTCTTGTAGTTTTTGATAGACCATAAAAACTTTGTAACTTGAAGGATGATGCCCTTCACATAATACACACTCCGAGGCAATATTTTCATCTTGTTTGCATTCTGTGGAATTATGATAGCCTCCACATTTTACACACCTATATATTCGTTTTCCACATCAACATTGGTCAGACAACTGAAACGATTACTATTATTAAGTTTGTTTTCAATATCGAGTGGCAAAACAGGTCGCTTTTTAGCTTTTTTTCTTAGGTATTTGCCAATCTTCATTTGGGCTACATTTGCTCAAAGTATCACGATCATCATGAATTTGACTATTAATGAAATATTATTCAAAGCAGAAAACTGCTGTGTAAGTTCAGGGGCAATATTGCTAAAGTTGGCTGTGATAAATAATAAAGAGGTCGGTGCGAAATAAATGCCGCTGCCAATAGGAGGCATGTTGACAGATTGAATGATACGCGTTGGTTGTATAGGCACTGTATATTTGATTACGTTCACTTGACAATGGCTTAACAGCCGATAAGCTTTATGATTTTTGATTCAAAAATTTAGTGGTTTTAACTCTTTTTTCTGTTTATATATACAATGTACAAAGAAACAGGTAAATAGATGGATATAGATTGTAATTTAGTAAATTCGTACGCTCAGTAATGTTAGTTTAATAATTTAATAGTAAGGGCGAGGAAAAGCTTATGTCGACACCTAGATGTATATACTTCTGCAAATATATTATTTCGCCTCGTGGGCATAGCGGTAAGTTTCGTATTCGGCCGGCACGACCTGTGAGTTCGAATCCCATTAGGTCCAAAAATTTTGCACGCTGAAGCCAACTTAGTTATCCATCCAATAGTACCATATTACTGGGAAGTAAAAAAAAAAAAACTGTATATAGAAATAGCAAATCCCAACAATTGGCTTGCCGAGGGTACGTCACTCGTTTAGTTTATGTCCTCCACTAATTCATGAACTAATGGAACCTTTTTTAATTTCTTAATTTCTAAAAAGTCTTCTTAGACATACTCCTTTCTTATCATATGAATAAATAAAAACAAAAGCATGTTTATGTAAATATTTTTTTGAAAAAAAAAAAATGGATAATATACTAACCTTCATGAACTAATTGATGAGCTCGGCAAATTAATATTAAACTATTATTATACATAAACTGTTGTGTGACGACTTCACCAAATAACCAACCCGCACCGCGCGGACTTACACCCCACGTATCGATCTCATCAGGATCTGACCATACTAAATCACAAAAAGAACCTGCAAAACACCGATTTTTTCAAATCTCATCCACACGAAAATGATCACCGGATATTTGAAATATATAAAAATCGTATTAAAAAAAACTTTATATCAGAAATAAAAGTACTTTTTTGACAAGAAAAGTAATGTAACATGTTGAGTAAAACGAATATGATTGATTGGTTTTCTAATGCGAATTTTAAGAAATTACAACTTTAAAAAAATTGATATATATATTTTAACATCGACCCGATTGTCATTATTATGATATAAAAAAATAAAATTAAGTGCAAAGACTGATCAAATAAAGCGTAAATTCGACAATTTGAAAACGAAAATTCCTCGGATTCACAAGACTGTACTAACGGTAGCTATTTTAAAATACTATAGAATACTATCGCACACTATTGTTAAATACAAACGGTTAAAAAGCAATAAAAATGGAATCAAATAGTCTGAAAAACTATGTAAGAAGTAAAAACCGAACAGCTGGAGATGGAATGGAATATTTACTGAAATAATAGTATGCAAACGTCGCACAAGATGTAAGGATAATAATTTGAAAATGTACAAAAAATAATATAAATTTTGAACTAAACGTTGCCCTATGGTTCTATAATTAAACCAAATTTAATAAGTTATTATGTGTATTATAAGAATGCGAATAATCGACTTCAAACTGAACACAATTCAATTTTGAAAGTGCAAAATACAGACACATGGATGTATCACATCTTCGATATATGGTGACACATAAGTAGAAAATATTAAAACATGAAACTTAAAGATGTTGCAATTTTCTAAGTTAGCTAACAACATAGATAACGCATGTGGAAATTAATAAAACTTAAAATCAAGAAATAAACTGTATGAAATCAAACAAAAAATAGACCTATATGAAATAGTACATGATTTGTAATGATAGGTACTCAAACACACTGCATTTAAAGATACAATTAAAATTTGGACACAGATATTCCTTCAATGACCAAAGTTTACCTTTATAAGGAATTTCTTGATTACGATCGATGCATCGAATCTGATCCAACGTTTGCAAATCGGGTGATAAACCACCGTGAACGCAAAATACTTGATTATCTATTATCTAAAAACAAACAAAGCTACATACTATATGTGAATATACAAGCAAACATATACTTACCCTATCAAGTATTTTTATATCACATAATAAAAATTCGATGTGATGGTGTACCATAATTTTTTTCTATATATATTACGTAGAAAATTAAAACATTATGAGAAAGAGTATAATATGAGTTTCAAATATTACACGAATGTTACTTTATTAAGGTATTAAACACATAGTTATTACTTACTGCAGCTAACGCCAGAAAATCAAATACTTTACAACAATATTTCCAGGCATTAACATTTCCATACTTAACCTGACACTCATCTAAAAAAATAATGAAAATATATTATATATATATACACACACACACACACACACACACACACACACATATATATATATATATATATATATATATATATATATATATATATATATATATATATATATACTATTTTCATCATTATATTTATTTTTTTATAAAATAAATACACGTAAATTCAAATAATAAATATTAATACCTGAAAAGTGTCAGTTGCTTATTTAAATAAAGAATAAACGTTGAAATTGAAAAATGAGCTTTTGGCACACGGGATTGCTTCATAAAATTAAAATTGTGAGAAATGATACCCTTCACCAAGATACAAAAATTCGATATGTAGAAGATGTCATTAAAGAAATCGCAAAAAGACATATTGATACGCTGTACAGTCATACTAATAACACTGCGTTAAATCTCCTGGATAATTCATTGGAGATTACGAGACTAAAAAGGACAAAACTATTTGATCTGGCTGATTAGTCCAGCATCAGACTAAAGAAGACAAACATATGATTCAGCATGAAACCATAATTCTACCTATCGTTAGATAGCTGAATGTATTCAAGCAATTATCTCCAACTGAAATCATCTATTGATAGCCAAGCAGGCTAGGAATAAGATATGCAAAAATATTTATTACGAAAAAAAATATATATAATATAAGTGTGTTAATTTTTTATTAAATTATTTTGCCATTATAACACATTTAATACGTTTACTTCGTGTTTTTCAATTATTTTTATAATAAATGATGAGGCATTGTCAAATATATATGTGATTTTCAAATACTATTCATCTTGTAAATAACGTCGTTTAATTATAAATTTGAAAGTAATTGTTATAAATTATGCCACATATGCTTGAAATACTTTGAGCACATGATCTATACAATAAAATGTAAACTATAATTAGAAGAAATATGAAATACCATAAAAGCCGTAAACTTGTGTAATTTGTCTGGATTCATGATTTCCTCTTAATAAGGTTATTTTATCAGGCCATTTTGCTTTCAAAGTAAGTAGCCTAGTTAATGATTCCAAACTGTAATATCCCCTGTCCACAAAATCACCCATAAAAATATAATTGGTATGTGGAACTTGACCGCCTCTTCTAAACAGTTCTTCCAAATCATAAAACTGAAATAATGCATAATTTATGAGTTTTATTTAACTTTTTCTATATTATTTTTGCATATTACCTTTGAAAACAAAAATTAAATTTTAGACAAATTTTCTAAAATTTTGTGAAAATTAAAATAAAACGTTACATTAAAATATGTGTCCCCTTGTTTTTTTATTTATGCTATTTAAAATAATTAGTTTAACATAATTCTAAACATATTTGCACATCTGTATAGTGAGTGAAATACAGGAAAAATTACACTCATGGAATGCCAAAATAAATATCTTTTTTTATTTTAAAAATAAGTATTTTCAAAAATTTTAGTTCAGCAAAGAACGCCATTTTTGTCAAATTAAAATTAAAATGAATTTACAGCGCATTTTCTTAAGTTAAATGAATTATTACTTATAAATAAAATTTTCTAATAGTATACCATCACTGTAATTTTTAATTTTTTCTTTAACACACAAAAATCTAACCAATGGCATGATAATTTATATAAATATGACGTCGTGTGAATAACAAATTTTGAAGAATATAATTAACATACCTGACCATGTATGTCTCCACACACGGTGACAGGGGTAAATACAGGTTGAATATTGGACTCTTCTATTAAGAGATCGATGACAATATCACATAATTTCTGTCACAAATATTAAAATAATAACATATTAAAAATATATAATATATTTTAAATAATACAATTATATAAAACAGATTATTAGATTCTGTTTGAAAAAAAATCAATGCTGCACAATTTTAGGAATATGTAATATCAAAACGTGAATGAATTTTGCGTAGTAAATATAGATAGTTCAGATTGCAAGATTTCTTTATTTAAAAGTCGTCGATTTTTAAATAAAGAAATTTTACAATAATTATTATTATAAAAAAACAGAAAAAAAAAAGAAAATTGAGTATCAAATACCAATATTTAGTATTAGCAGGAGCCTGGGTCAGTGAAAACAGATAATAAGTAATGACTAATAATCATAGTTTATCCAGATTTTGTAAAACCATTTGGTAAGGTAAGTTACATTGCGTTATTAAATTTTAATTACAATGGTTATTGTTCGTATGGGTACAGTCCAGTTTCTGGTGTTCCTCAAGGATCTAATCTCAAACCTTTATTATTTGTTACTTTTATTAACGATATAATTCAGTCAAACATGACATTTTGACACAACATTATAAATTTCATACAAGGTGTTTATTATACAACATTATTTTTTTTTAGATGATTCTAGACGATTTTCAATGTGCTTATTATAGATGTTATCAGAAATATTTCATGCTTAACCAGAAAATACATAATTTCGTTAATATTAAAATACATAGTGACTGAAAGGGTTAAATTCTTTATTCACAGATGACCTGAAAATTTATAGGCCAGTATGCTCATTGTCTGATTGCTTATCTCTTCAAAGAGACTTAGATAACCTTACTAAGTGGAGTAGGCGTAATGGGGTTTCTATACTAAATGTGCTACATTATATTTTTTTCGGAATATGAATAAACTTACATTTAATTACAATCTTGATAATAATATTGTGAATAGGGTTCGTTCATATTCGTGATCTTGTCTATACCTTGATAGGACCTTCAGTTTATCGGTGCATATAAATCATATTACTCAACATGCTAACTCAGTTCTTGGATTCGTCTTAAAAAACTCAAAATCACTTAGTGATCCAAGAACATTAAATACTCTATATAAAACTCTTGCGTTTTCAGTTAGAGGATAGTTTTGGATACGTTTTACAATTTATTTTTTCGTATAATGAATTATTATCCAGACCACATAGATTATGATCTCCTATGTGACGTTATATCAAATACAGAAAATTTCCAACTTGAAATATTTACATAAGTTGTGCATTGGTCGGGTTAATGACGAATATTGATTTCACAAATTAGTTATGTAGTACCTAGGATGAATACTAGAATGAATCGCTGTTTCTTCCAACCTGTTTTAATTCACCGTTGGTGACTACTTTCCGTCTGCATGACTCTTTACTTAAAACTCATCCGCGTTTGGATATACAATTTTAAAGCAGATACTTATATGATTCCTTGGTTTAGTGAAACTTCGGCTCTATGTACTTATTATTGTAAGAAAGGTATTGACATTGTTCATGGACAGCTTGTTTTAGTTATTGATTTTATAATTTTAAATTATTGTAATACCTTTCCATACGTATACACAAATACGTTTAAAATTTTCGTTACCATATACTAGTGTTACACATGTATTTCTGTATACTATTTTAATAATTTCATATCATTATTTTTTCAAAAATTATTGTGGTTTAAGTTATATACTTGTATTCAATTATTTACTTCTCTTCTCAGCGTTCGCATTTCAACTGGCATAAGCTGCTATGTGAAATGTATATAAATAAATATTATAACCACGCACAATGATAAATAAGCTCGACACATCAGAAACCGTACAAGTGAACCAGATAACATATGCACATTTATTCGACATACTTTATCCATGTAAGTAAGAAACGTAAAATATAAAGAATAATTTTCTACATTTATATTATCCCCACATTAAGACGAACGATGCGCATACAAAGTTTAGAGATTATTAACTGATTTTGCCTTCCTAGTAACAAAACACTATTCTTACATTACTTATAAAATTACGAAATTTTTAAAAAATAAGGAGGAAAACGTGAAAGAAACAGAAAAATTTGCTTCAAGATATGAATTACTGCACAATGCTTACTTTGATATAACAAACATTTAAATCTATTGAATACGTACTTTCAGATCATTTTCAGGAAGATATTTACATTCCTTTGCTATATCTATCCACCTGTCGACGTCAGACATTGTTTAGTTATACCAAAATCAAGTAATTCCGAATTTAATTTTTCTTTCAGGTTTTTTTTTTTGAATTTATATACAAACCATAAAATTATTTGCTAACACTACACCAATGATACCACGTAGGTAAAATATAATTATTGTTCTGTAAATTTAAAATTTTTTAGTAAACATGTAATTAGACAACGAAAAATTTCTATATTTTTTATTAAATAATATATGAATACCAAATTCGTTAAATGCTGTAAATAACTTTATAAGATATCTTCATAAATCGACGTTATGTTGGATTGTTTATATATATATCTAGAAAAGAAGTTCAGACTGCCCAATAAATCGATAGATTTCGTTTCAGTTTGTTAGAGTGTATTTATTTACTATTTATTGGTGTAGTTATTTATTAAATATTTTTATGTATTTTACTCTTCTACATGTATTTTATATATAAAATATTAAAACATAGGTGAGGAGTAGTAATATTCAAATGTGTTTAATATTTCATTGCCTTACGTGATATGGAAGAATTTGAAGATGTGAAGTTCTTGGATTCATCATTTCAAATCCACGAATTTTCTACTGAAATTCTAACGACAAAAGTGTATTTTAAAGTGCTAAAAATGAAGGACTCTGTGTTTATTTGGATTGGTGATATCAATAATTTGTTTAATGATTTGTCGTACGGAATTTTTTCAGATTTTTCTAAAAATGTATGTGTTACTAAAATTCTAGGATTATCTTCAATTGAAACTACTTCTACCACGTTATCACATAATTTAGCAAAAAAGTTCAATAAGCCAACATATGTAAGTTTTAATATGATTGTTAATGTATTCGTTTCTAAGAAAATTGAAGAAAGGCTGATGGAGGAAATTACATGTAACCCTGATAAGTTTTAAAATGTATTTTGTTATTTTGATGTTGATACAGAAGTAAAATTAAGTAAATAATTTTTGATATATTTTTTTAATACTATATTTATGTTTAAGAAAAATAAAATTTTATATTCCTAAAATTAAATTGTAAATCTTGGACAATTATTTGTGTTTTAAATGTTTTAAGACTAAGCGTGGCATTGGATTTTTAGCTATTATAGCGAAATATATGAGATTTATTATTATTTTAACGTAGTTATGTACACGAGTTTCACTGTTTAAAACCGTTTTTGGGAAGCCAATATTCCTTATGAAGGATCATGCATTATTTGGGCTGAAAATTATTTGAATATCTTTATTTGTGATGCGTTATATAATTTTTTTCCATTTAATTCCATTCTAGTTATTTCTATCTAGGACTGTAACTTCTACCACTATTCTTAAAGTAAGTATAATGTTATTCTTACTGTTTATATTACCAGCAAACGAGAAATGGCGTGTGTACACATAATTACAGTGCTAATAGGAAGTAGTTCAGAGGTATATTGATTGGACTAATATTTCAGTAGGCTAACAATGATTTTTAAGAATTGAAAGAACTTATAAATTTGTATGTGTGTCTATAAACATACGTATTATGATTATCAAAATGTGTATGAAATTCAGTGGCGTCCATTCATTTAAAATATGTTATTGTTTTTTCTATGTAGTTGCTTCTCCTGATTATGTTGTACATACATTCGGACTATTTCGAACGAAGAAATATACTTTTTCATATATATAAAGAGCATCAGACATCAGACCGACCAAAGGAGTAATAAAATTTATTTTGTTCAACAACTTTAATTTAAACTATTATGCTGCCTACAGTATTCTAGTCAAATGAAAAAATAATGACAGGATAACCAAGTTAATAAAAACCTAATCACCTTCTACCTTTTGTACTTGCAATTTTTTTTTAACCGAGATGGAAATAGAATTATTTTGCCAAAGAGCACACCAAACAATGCGGGAAAATGAATGATTAAACTGAAATAGATTGTGCATGCTTAGCAAAACAAGTAACGAGCGTGCTTTTACAATTTTGGATCAGAAAAGCTAAGTCGATAGCTGATGTATTTTTGTTGATTTCGGTGCCTTCGTGATGGTGTTTCCAGCATTATTATCATTGTGTGAAATTATGGTTTTAAAACCTTAACAAAAACAACATTGAATACCGATTACTTTGAAAACGATTAAAACATTTGTAATTAACAACGGTAAAGTAGGAAACTGTTTGTACTCAGTTTTTTAAGTAGGTTTTAAACAAATTTATGCAAAACTAGCTGATACAACTTGTAAATGCTGAAATTGAACCAAGTAGCATTTCAATTGGAAACTACGAGATCGTCCATAAATTTCGATCATGATATTTTGTGAATCCACTCTTAGATAAAAGCTTTCCGCAACATTTTTCATCTGTTTCTGTTCAGTGTATTCCTAACACAATTCATTCCAACTACCTCTGCCAATATATCACTGGTTTTCTTGAATTTATTTTTTTTCTCTTTTTGGACACCACACAAGACACGCTTCGCCCATCTATTATCGTTTCTTCTACCTACATGAGCTACTCAACGATATTTCATTCTGATAATGTATTCACATTATGAATACCACACGTGTGTATAATGGTTCCTTGCAAAAAAGTGTAATTATGACTAGGATTTTGAGGGTATGTAAAAATATGATACTCTTGTCCACCAAAAAATGTGTGTTTTGCATAGTAACATATGAAATTAGAATAAATAATGATACATAAAGCGAGGAAAGAATGTAAGTTAAAATTAATATATATGATCAATCAACATCATTAATGTACAGCAGGAATACATATAAGTTTACAACTAAGATATCTTGCTTGAAAATATAGTACTGATGTATATCTATATATGAAGTTAATGAAAGTAACCAAGAAACATACAAAGTACAATAAAATATATTAATCTTAAAACTAAGCACCAGAATCTGCTTGTATTGCATTAAAGATTCTATCAGTTTCACATTGGGTTTAGTGTTTTCTTTTTCTCAAATTAGTGGGGACTTAAGTACCACTCTTAAATTTTCTATGTATTGCAGACAATGTATACAACAGATTAACTTTTATAAGTATTAATGGTAGGGTTTTATCAATGTTATATTTGGTTCTGAGATCATCAAAATTTGCATAGTGAAACATAATTCGTGAATGTTATCTTCAACCCCAAAGGTGCATATAGTGCAACTTGAGTCATTCTAAATATGGAACTTATGCAAGTTGGAAGCAAACTTTCCATGCCCCAAACAGATCAGTATACAAAACTAGTTTATGTATTTTGCGTGAAAAATACATGAATTTTTCTATTAGGAAGTGTACCTTAGAATAGAGAATAATCTCGAGTGTGGACCCAGAACTGAGGCTTGTGAAACTTCACATTTCAACTTACTGTTGGTGATGGAGTCATTAATGCTTAGAGTGACGTATCTGTTATCGATAAAAAAAGTTAAATATGAAGGGGTTTATTTAAAAACGTAACAATTTCAGTAATTCCTGATCATCTGCAGCTATCAAAAGCATCCTTGGTAATTGTAAGAATTCTATAATTTTATTATCAACTTTTTTACAACAAGTGTTTTTTTATACTCAGTATAGCCAAGGAAACAACTGCACCAAGAGTGAAATTATTCAAGTGTGTGTCAATCACTTTTGAAAAGAAGTGACTGAGAAGGAATGTCATTTTTCTACTAGTTAATATTGTATTATTGTTATAAGTATTTGGAGTAGCAAACTTTTAATTTTTATTAAAAACGAACTTGTAGGTTCGCCTCAGTGCAGTACTGCTCTCAATAAGTAAGCAGCATGCCAATAATTTAGTTTTAATAACCATATATTTGTACTCTATTCAATGCCCAGATTGTAGCATCTAAAAAATAGTTTAATTTTTTTTGTCTTTTACTTTTCTTTTTTAACCAATAACAGTCTTATCCTTAAGTTGTTGCAGTCCATGAACCACGAGTTCACTTTGATTGTCCTGCATAAATAAATAATTTTTTTTTTTAAATCAGTGACACTGGTGTATGCATTAATGTCATGTTGGAATATTTTTAGAGAATAGACTAAGATCTAGTCTCATAAACATATCAGGTTCTGGTTCAGAAATATGAAGGAACATTGTAGAGGTTGAAGGTAAGATCAAAACGCTTTGTGGAAAAAGTAACTAACTGTTGCATTTGAACAAGGAGGTAATCAATAACTCTCTCCCCATTCTAATTAATAAAGGTAGTTCATTTGGATTTGTTAATCATTACATCGTTAGTCAGCAGAAACTCTGAAAAGAATTATTGTTAAAGTCATCAGCAAGTGAATTGGATTTTATTGTTCTATCTGTTAGATCCAGACGATGGATCCTGGGTTTATAGGTAGATAAGTAGAATGCAATAAATAAGTAGTTTTTAATAGTGAGTGTTATTCTGATTCACCAACAACCTAGATTGTGATTTTTTAAATAAGAAATGTAATTCTGTTGTTATTATGAGGAATAAATTTATTACAAATGAAAAGAGCATAATTGTGTAGATAAGGTTCTGTAATTATCTGAAGGTCGCTAATAAAATCCAAAATATTTTTTATGAAATGAAGCTGACAAGCATACAAGTTCGCATTTAGAAAATTTAGTTTAAGAGTTATAATCAGTTCTAGAGTTTAAGTTCATAAATGCATCTTGCGTAATGAGGGAAATTTTTATTCACAGTATTTGATCCTACCAATGTATTTGCTCACCACTCAGGTACTAGGCAGATTAGCTATCTTTAAAGTTACAAAGTTCAGAAATGTTACCGTACAAGCAATTAACACATGTACCAGCTTTATGTTTATTAATATTTAAAAATACCTTCTTAGCTCTACAATATTTCTCATATTCATTTGCAACACATTTTTAAAAAGTGAAGTAAAGTACAGCCTGTAAAGGCTAATAATTCTAAAATTTGAAGTTAACTCAAATTTATTTATAGCTCAACAACTGTTTATAGAGTTGATGTGTGAGCCTTGCACATATTCTACTTAAATTTTTTTATTCAAAAGTTTTTTACTGGCAAAAATGCCTCAAAAAGAGACTGAGTTTGGTGGTTTTGCCTGAATGTAACTACATTTTGGATATCAGCTTGCTTGCTTTGCAACATTTTAAGACAAAGCCATTAGATTATCAATTCGAGATGTCAAATTGATGAAAGCTTCCTTTTGCTTGTCGGTTTTGGTTACAATTTTTTCTTTAAAATGTGATCTAAATTTACAACCTTAGTGACCTGTTTAAGGGGGTACCCTATCTCAACACTATCAGTGAATTCATTCCTAGGGATAATAAGTATCAGTCGGATAAACTGATACCGCTATGTCTGCTGCCAAATTTACCAGTAGAGAATATTAGAATGCATGGGTGACCATATCCATTCACGCGCACAAAAATAAAATAGGACAAACAAAAAGACTGATAAAACTGATTTAAAATAAGGGAAATAATGTCCACTGAAGTGGATAAGATATAACATGTGTATATACCCATAGTGATACACTATCACATTTTAATGAATTTTTTTGTTGATCAAAAATTATGTTCACATTAAAGTTGATATATTTCTTATTTACATAAACTAACTAGCTTGCGGTATGTAGAACAACTTGAATTTACACAATTTTATGAATCGTTAACTGGGAAAATTTTTTTCAAAATTATTTATATTTATATTTTTATAATAATACAAAAAGGAATGACCGGATAACTCTTCCCATGATTGTAGTAAAGTCGATTTAACAAAAATGTAAACATGAAAAGATTTTAAACAAATGAAATGAAAACTAATGCCAATAAACAATGAGTTTGAAATTTAGTATAATTTATTTTTTAAGATATATATATTTTTTTTATACTTTTGTACCGATTGTTGAAATGAAAATGTGATTACACAAGAAGTTCGTTTTTATAAATTGCACATTAAATCCATTTATTTGATATGTGGTGATTTTGGCCAGTACACGAAAATGTGAAAATTACAGAATTCAAATCAAAACTAGTTATATAATGTTTTGTTAGCTCAGTTTTAACATTTGCATCAGTATTTTCTCAGTACTTATTAATTAACCATTATATTTTAAAACAACAATTTCTACGGACATGACTTTGAATTGTATTTCTCAGGGATTGAGGTATATGGCTTTTTATACTTATATATATATATATATATAATTAATGCTAAATACATTTCTTTATGAATGTGTAGAGAGCTAATATGTTGGTATATTTGAATTGTAAACTATCTTATTTAATTGATTACTACAAAACATTGATCGTATATTGAAAATATTAATTGATGTATAATTATTGTATTGTCAGCTAATTTATATCTATGCTTTGTGTAATATACAGAGAGGCAGAAGAATTAAAGCGAACTATCTTGTCTTCTCGTGATTTAATGAGTGACATTGATGCTCGAGTTGCTCGTCAGCGATTACAGGTAATGTAAATCAAAATATAACTTTTTATAACTTCATACATATTGTATATCAATATTATTTTCTATGTAATTGCAGAAAGTATATCAGCAACTTTTAATACTAGACTTGGAGCAATCACTTAACGAAAAAGTAGAACATGATTTATGGAATTATGGTTTTAAGAATTATATTGGCTTGCTACAAAAATTGTTAAAGGATAGGAAGGTAAGGTTTAATCTATGTTTACTTATTTGCATTGTTTTTCCAAGATATTACGTGACCACTAATTTTCGTAACGTTTGAGATATGGTACGCTACATTTGTATTTAAAAACTTTATGTTTTTAAAGTCAAATTTTGTAAAAATTAGTGATAAAATGATATCTTCGACAAACAGTGTAAACATCAGAATGTTCCGTGAAAATAATTTTAATCTTATATATGAACTGATTTAACTTTTGTTAATAAAATTTTCCATAAGTTAATTTTACATTGAATTAAAGAAAAAGTCTTCAGTATATTTAAAAAGAAGTATGAATAAACTATAAATTGTAAACGATGTGATTTGAAATAGTATTATTTAGATTGTTGTATTTCTTTTTTGAAAATGTTCTTCATTAATTAACCTGCAAAAATATGTAATTAATATAGAGTCCAAAACGGGCAGAATATCAAGGCTTATGGAATTCTTGTTTGGACTCGGCTAGTGGGTTTTATTTAATTCTTTTGCAAGAAATATGTGCCGCATTTAACGTTGATATTCCGTTGTCATGGTAAATTAATTTTATATTTATCATTATCATAATGGAAATTATGTTTATCATTTTTTGAATGATATTTTATAAAATATAAAGTTTATCCTTCATTATTAAAAAATACTGATCGTTTTTGTTCTTTAAATGCCCGTTAATAATTCCGCTAACGATGTATAATTTTTTACTTAAATTATGAACAGATCGTCATATTGATTATTTTTATTTTATTTCAGCAGGTACAGGATAGAATCGATATTTAAAATCAATAAAAATGAAAATCTTATTGAAAATATCGTTAAAAAGCCTGAAATAAGTTCTTGTTATTATATATGTCAGTACTGTTTAATACATCTTGGTGACATTTGCAGATACAGACTAAGGTTTAAACAAGCTGCGTCATTTTATAGGTAACATATTACTTTATTATTATTTTTTTTTTCAAAATCAAAATACATGTGATGTGAGTTTAAGTATTCACAGAAAAGGTGACAGCAGTAAGTCTACTGTTATTCAACAAAGGTTAATTAAGTTTAGCTAGTTTAATAGCGTATGTTCTAAACGCATCGGTAAGAGACGACGACATGTTAAATTTAATCATACGTTTTTATAGGTATAAACATTTTCAGTTATTTTTTATTTATATAGTTATTTGTATATATGTGTGAATATGTACATATATTTATATGTATGTGTGTGTTACCATATTTTTTTATTTTTTTCAAGTTTTTATTTGCCTGTTCGTATATAACTTATTATATTTGCTTTAATACATCACTCGTTTAAGATAACTGTTAAGATATCGGGTATTTAATCTTTATAATATGTTATTTAAAGTTCTTCATTAAATACATTTGGTTAATGTTTTTAACTAATAGTTCGTTTAAGTTGAACTTAGTTGACTATTAGCGATGATAGCTTTAGCATACATTACTCCGTTATATGAGGTTCAAAGTTAAGTTGAAAGTTTTTAGATTAACGCCAAGTTTCGCTAATATGAATTTGGTATTATTTGTGATATATGTATTTTATTTCAATTAAATGGTATTTCTAGAAATAACTAAAATGAAGTTAATTTCCTTGTGCTTTTATAATTAATGTAACCATTTGTGAGTGGACAAGTAACTTTTTATGTCGTGAGTTTGTTAACGCGAAAATTGACAATCAAAATGAGATAACTTTTGTATTATATTCCAGTCATGTAAATAATTCTCTATCAGTCTGACTATAAATTATTTTTTAAATTTCTAAATTTGTTACCACAGAAATATTGGTTTATAATTAAATTGTACATCTATATTTTTGAATAGAATTAAATATCCATGATTGGATAATTATATCGATTTTATTTTCAACATTACGTTTTATATCAAACACATTACCATATTTTCACATCATTTTTTTATATATTTTTCTGACATAATGTTGTTTTAGTTATTTTTGTTATTAATGGTGAACATTTGTGTTATACAAACGTTTAACCAGCAAAAATTGGAAATATGTATATGTACGTTGGAAAAAAGGCAAAACAACGACTTATATGTATAAAGACTGGGTGATTGATTCAGTCTAATATTTTCATGTGCCATATATCCTACGCGCAATAAAATTGTTTATAGTTTCCGATGATTAAAATTAGCGCATCGCGAATTTTAATCAAAAATATTCGATTCGCGTATAATTTTTTTAATGTTGTGTTATACATTTATGGATCTATTTTAATATAGGGCGTCCCAGAGAAGATGGGCGGTTTTATTGTATTTTGAATAACTCAAAAACTACTCGACCAAAATTTTCGAGTGAAATTTTATTTAAAAATAAGAAAACGAGAGCTTACAATCATTTGTGGAACACAATATCGTTTAGATGATAGCCATTTGTAGCAATACATTCATTTAGTCTTTATAAAATTTTCGAAGACTTTTTCGAGCACAGGTCGCTGAATGTTTGAAATTTCATCGGAAATCCGAGTTTTTATGTCCTCTAGATCTCGTGGACGTGTTTCGTAAACGCGACTCTTAAAGTATGTCCACAAAAAAATCACGTAACGAAATTATAATCGATTCACACCGAAAATAACTTTCCACGCAAAACGCGCGGTCCTTCTTATAGGATGTCGTGATAACTGAAACTGGACAAAAACGAATCTCTCGTGTGTACACTAAACGTGCAGCACGCGGTTTGTGTTGTAGCAGTGTTATCAATTGCGTTATTCAAATAACAAAATCGTCCGTCTTCTCTAGGTTAGCCTAGTAAGAAATATACGACTAACGATCTTTATTTTTTATGATTTAGAAGCGCCATATTGTTGAGTCCTCAGATTGGTCAACCGTATAATCAGTTAGCTTTATTAGAAGCAGCCCGAAATAATAAACTAAGTTGCGTGTTTTATTATATTCGTAGTGTTTGCTGTAAAAATCCATTTCCCGGTTCATCAACAAATCTCGATATTTACTTTCAGAAATGTCAGATTAATCAGTTAGTAAAAAAAATATTTTTCGAATTAATAATAAGTTTTAATTATGATGAATAATATCAATAGTTTCTAATTATTATAATGTTTTTTATGTTTATGTCTTAATTTCTGTTATTGTATAAAAAGAAACAAATTATAATGGTGGTACAATGGAACTAAATAAAAATTCCTGCACGTATAATATATCTCATTTATATTCATCGTTTTTGACGGATTTGATGAAATAGCCGTGTCTATGTGTGAAACGAGTACGCTGGAAAAATATTACAAAATCGAAGCCTCCCGTGCAAACAGTTTGATCGTATTATATCTGTTCAGATGAATAAAATCGAAATAATTAAAAACATTCAAACCGACAAAAAATGAAACTTAAAGAGATTTCTTTTCGGCGTTGGGCGCTATAAAAGTAACTTATTAAAGTGGAAATGACTCTGCGATTGCAGATATCGTGGTTGCCTTTTTGTTTATCGTAAATCGCATGAAATGATAGCTCAATATTTGAGTTGCATGTGTTTCGAAGAAATGAAATGGAAGGAATTACGAAAATATTAATAAAATGAAGATGTGATGTGGCGTGCCAACCGACGGAGAAAGAATAAGAAAGCTGCCTTGTTTGCATATTCTATAAAGTTGTGAAATTTCTTATGATATCGTGTTTTTTTTTATATACTTCCAATTTTTCCACTAAACTTTTGAATGACGTCATTTACGTTTTGCGTTTACGTAATGGAATATCGTTTTCTTATTTTCGTATAATTACGTATTTCGTTTGTTCTTGAAGGACCGAAGTGCAGAGTAAGTTGTCATCGTCTGGCTTCATTTTGCTATTTCTTGACGTTCATGCAAATTTACACTTCGAACAGAATGTCTCCGAATGTGAGTCTTGTATTGGTTTATTGACATCCTCGATGACGACACATATCGCTACAGAATCATTCATGCCTTCACAACTTGTCCAGGTAATATATGTAATATTTTAAATGGCTCGTAGACTGTGTTTTTAATTGTTCCAGTTTAACCGTTATACCATTTTAAGCTTTCACGGCTGATTTTCGTACGTTCAGAATTTTTCTCGTTGTAAATCATGTCCATTTCTTCACTTTGTAACATTTCGAGTATACAGCTTGCATGACAAAGTGACAAAATGAACGTAGTTTACGCTGAAAAAATTCTAACGGTTCTATACCATTTAATATTAAGATATTTAAGTTACCGTCTTCGATTATTGATATTTATATAATACTTGTTAATTTAGATATATATTTTAATATTTACCTAGAAAAAACAAATGAAAAGTGGATAGTACAATTGTAACGCTCAGAGTATAGCGCTTGTTGCATTTATCGAAATATGTCTAAACTTTCCGGTTTTTTGCGTCAATGGATGTTTGGTTTGCTCAAATTTGAAACCTGACAGATATTCCGAGAACTTTGCTTTAGCTTTTCATTCATAATTGGACTAAAAAAACAAAAAAACTTCCTCGCAGTTTATTATGATATATTTTTTTTCTCTCTCTCTCGAGTATTCCGGTTATAACTTTAGTGAGCTTTCGAAGTTGTACTTATTCCGTACAACGTCTTTCAAAAAATCTCCATTGATATTATATTTCTCTGTGATGTCATTAAAATGTTTGCATATTTTAAAGGCGCGATCAGGTGAATCTTCTGCTTCTTTACATTCTCTGCAGAGGCTATCGTGAGTAATACTGAACCTTTTTAAATAACTAACAAAATTGCCGTGACCTGTAAAATACTGTGTTAGAAAAAAGTTAGTACTGAAGTGTTTAGTTTTCAAATCTTATCTATATCTGTACTAATATATAAAACTATAATGTCTTTTGCGAATATTTTCATTATAATCACTGCATTGGGCTATTTTTATCACATACAAACAAAATATCTATTTTCTTAAATTTTTGTCTGTCCGTCTGTTCCGATTTAATTCAAAAACTATTAAAGCATTAATGATGAAATTCGCACAGCTTATAGCCTATATTATCCACATTGATATCACAAATAGGACAGAAATTAGAACAAAGCTTTAAAAAATACGAGACAGTGATATCTCGTGAAATCGTTTAAAATTTAACAGTCACCTAAAATCGGGAAACATTAGCCGGTAGACCGACTGAAAAACATCGCATCATCCGTTCGTTCTGAATTTTTTGCTTACGCGTAGTAAAAGAGACGGCTGTATCTCTGTCAAAGACCATTTGTAAAATATATCATCATTGACACTTTCCGGAATAGTTACGTTCGTGTAATGAAAGAAAGGGACAGCGATACCGTATTTAAACAAATAATTACACAGGCGAACATATAATATAAATACCGAATTGTGTGCGAGAAAAAGTTACGTTTGTACATCAGATAGATACACCGACTCCACTATAAAGATTTTTACCTTTAAATTATAGATTTTATAAGTAAAATAGAATTTTTTTAACTTTATAATTGTGATCTCGCTTTGGGTCGGGGTATTTTTCGGTAGATTCCTCGAATACTAAAACAACACCCATTTTTTTTTTTCAGAAATATCAAAAATGACTAACTTGAAATTAAAAATCCGCTGAAACCATTTTTAAGGTTCTATAAGAAAAAATGTGTTAAGTATGGATATGACTAGAATGAAAGTAACGAAATGACATAATAATTGAGACGAAATATATAAAAAAAGAAGTAAATAATAATCAAAAGTTAATATGAAACAAAAGTAAAACAAAATCACATTTATAAGGAAATGGTTTCCAGCTGATGTAACTGATGAATTAGCGTTGTTGAATTTCTACCTGAATGTGATTTTTACCGAATGATTGGGTGGTGCGCATTCTCCTTTTACAAGTAATCCTACTTCTAATTTAATTTAATCTAACGAAATGTAATCGAACCAAACCTAATTATTTATTATTATAAAAATGTTATTAAAAATAATTTTAATAATATACGATTTTGTTTATTATTATACTAAAAAACAACTATTATAACCCAATCGACACGACCGCTACATATTTATGAGAAAAATTTCAAGGGATGTAATTTGTATTACAAATTTTTTCCGCGCTTTTTTATTTTTATTTTTTATCGTGTTTAGGAAAACAGGAATGAGTCTGTTTTTCAACTGCGATGAATTACGATAAGATCATTTATAAGAAATAATATTATTTTTCTACATATAAACATAAATATACATTTCTGTTGCGAAATATTTACCGTAATTAACATTATATTTCAGATGACAGTTATTAATATATACAGATATAGTCACTATAAAAATACTGAAGACATTTTTAAAACTGATAAAAAAATTCTTATGAGGCTATTAGTAGAATTAATGGCCGGATTATTGAACGCATTCTTGTTACCTGTTTACACTTACAAAGAAGGTGACAACATATTACAATACTTTGCGCTACCAGCCAGTAAGTATTTAAGATTAGAAATATATATATATATTATATACATGACACGTCTATGTTTAGAAAAATTTAAACAAATAAATGCCTTTTAATGCAGTATTCATTGTTATAGAATAATAAATTATATATAAGAAAAAAGTACAGGTGATTTTCCGGTTAGACGAAATTGTGATTTTGATCGTTTATCAACGAATTTATTACGAGATTCAAAGATCTCTAGAATAGTTTAGATTTCCTATTCGAATTGTGTTAGTATCTATACGGTAACTTGTTTATCATTGAATTGCCCAATTTTATAGACTATGTAAAATATATTCATGATGGTTGTCTTTTCCTCTTTCTTTCACTCTAGTACTTTTTCATTACTTCGCTCTGTTTTCCTTCTTTACATTTGTCCATATGTGTTTTCTTTTTCACATTTTCTTCAAAACTACAAAATATCTTAATTTTTATATTTTAAACATATTTCCACTCAAAATCATTTTCTCAACATCTTAACTTCTTAATTTAAAAAAAAAAAAAAATGAATGAATGTAATGAACTTTTTAAAAAATACTGATCGAATATGAATTTCTGATTTTAAATATATCCAACCGATAATATTGTTTCTTCGAAATTTAACAAGAACCGAATTCGTACTTATATTAAATTAACAGTTTGGTAACTGTTGTTAATTTTTTTATATGCAATCATGAAATTCTTCCGTTGTGAAGTAGTGTGTAATTGTCACATTAATTTCTAAGCGATATTTATTCTTGCGAAATTCGTTTATGTTCCATCGCTTCTTTGTTCATAGTTCCAGCTTTTCCGTTTTCCGAACTTCATATTAAGTAAAATATGTTCGAAATGTAATCGAGTTTAATTCTAATTAGAATACTTTTGTGGGCCTGAAATTTGTTAAATTCGATACGAAATTGTTTTTTTTTTTTAGTAAAAGTAACATTAGATTGGCTTCAGTTAAACTGCGAAGTACTGACAGAATCGGGTTTTGTTGATAATTTGCAAATATGGCCCGGATTTTGCAAATTATTAAATAGTATGCAACCAATGCTTAAATCTTTTGACATAGCAAAATGTGAGTAATGTATTTATAAATAATTACTAGCAGTAATAATAGTTTTATTGATAGTTAATAGGTTTAAATATATTATATATATATATATATATATATATATATATATATATATATATATATATAAACATATGTATTTTTTAGATTCAAACATAGCTCTACCGGAAGAACAAGACTTGCAAGGATTTTTACCGCTTAGCTCTATTACAACTGAATACGGGTAAATATCATAGTGTACTCTTTCTAATTTTTTATATTGGAACTTGTTCGTTCGAATGTGTCATATACATAAAGAAAAACTAATAATCTGTATTCATTTAGTAATAGAAACTCTAGACGAGATTCTAAATTGTTAGATAAGAATTTATTTTATTAATCTGAGCTACCGTATTATCTTATTGTTCTAAATAATGAAAAATGTGTGTGGTATTTTAATTATTGTAACATTCGTTAAAAAAAACATTATTTTCGTTGAGTTCGAAAATGTTTTTACGTGGAAATAAATTAGCGTATCTTATTTTTGACTTTATGTACGGTTACGAACGCTTAATTTTGGAATTAGGAAATTTTTAAATTGGAATATATTAACGTACACAAACGAATATCTTTTTGGAGATTTTCCAAATTCAACAAATTTTCAGAGGAAGACATTTTGTAATTGCAAGATCATATTTTTAAATCCACAATATACTTAGTTACAGAAAATTTGTCTGAAACTTGAAGATATATTTGTCTTTAGAACATACTTCCACTGTACGTGTATGTATATATTAATATGTGGATCAAGTCGTTATTTTGATTGAATAAAACAGTTAGTTGTTAAATTCAGAGAGATTTAACGAGGATTCCTTAGATGTAGTCGTATAATAATACGAATAACAATAAGTATAATAAAAACAATACGATACCTTAAATTAATTTAAAAGTTGGGATGTAGATATAATTTTCTTCTTAATTCCTCAATCTATTCATAGACTAGCGGACAGCCATGATTGAAAGTTTCTGGATAGAGCTATTATCGTCATACTTCCATAGTTATCTGCTCTACATCTCCTTGTATTTGTTTTATGTATTTTACTTCCTATTGATCTTGTCCCTTCCATGATTCCTTTTATTATTTGTACTATTCATTGTTTCTGTATATATATGTCTAGTCTGTTTAAGTCTCCTTGTTTTTAGTATTTTTATTAGACTTATTTTTTCATTGACTCTAATATTTTTCCATTTTTTATCATTTCCGCCCAAGACACCCTTTCCATTCTCCAGCACCAGATTTCGAACGATTCCAGTTGCTTGGTCATTTGTTTGTTCAAATTCCACGTTTCTGACCCATACATCAGTATACTCCGTATGAATACTTTAATAAATCTTTTCTTCATTTCCATTTGGATATTTTTTTTTTTGCTAATAAGCTTCGTTTTTTATTAAACGCTAATTTTGCTATTGCAATTATTTCCTTCATATCTTATTTAATACTACCCAAATATTTTTGTTGTTTTACTTGTTCTAGTTCTCCGTCTATTTTCAGGTTTACCTTTTGTTTTGTTACATACCATTATAGTCATTTTATTTTTATTTATTTTTTCATATTATACGTCCGAAATATCCGGGGGATGATTTGGAGATTTAATTCTTTTCCATCTCCTGTCATTGTAGATATGATGTTAGTGCAAATTTTTATGCAAGTAAACAATCATATTAGTCGGGATCTAATATTGTAATAGAGTAAATATTTATCAGTTAATACATTTACTTGCATTGATGTATATGTGGGATGTATAGTAAAAATTGTGCGCTAAAACTCCAATGTCTGACGATTTCTATTAAGGTATGCTTGCAGTTTCTATAATGTGCAATGTATTTGTGAATTTTTCATTATTTTTGTAACTGTAATATACGTCAATATTTCTGTCGTACGTTATTTTTATGTAAATAATTTTATGCGTTTTTTTTTACGCAGGTTTCTGCAGGCTACATTAGATTTAGACACCATGAATAAAATTCGTGCATGGAAATTGACTCAATTCGGAATTTGGTTATCAAATTCACAACATTCTTTGATTAAAATTAAGTATGTTATTAGCTAATAGATGTATATATATATATGTGTGTGTGTTTATTATATTTAGGTGTTTTTGTTGGTTTCTTATATTGTTCCTGATATTTTTATTTTCAAATATTGTTTGTTTTTTCAGTTTTTCTGCTCAGTTAAATTATACAAAATATACAATTCAATTTTTGTGATTATAGATTTTATTTAGCATTTTTTACGGAAGTGTTAAAATTTCAAAATATTAAAATTACATTATTTTAACCGCATCGACGAAAATAGTCGATGTAACGACAATTTTACGGTTGTTTATTTAGGTCGAATTTTTTAGGCTTTTATTGTCTCGTGATATATTTTAGTTCATTTATCCATGATATGAAAAAGGAAAATCAAAATTTTTCAACTTTATCGTTCAGTGGTGTCGCTAACAAAAATAAACTAATAATTAATAAACGTTATTTAACAGTTTTGTTTAATTTTTTTCGGTTAATAATTAAAAATTATGTTTTATTCTTACAGTGTTGAAAAAAATGGTACAAAAATATTCGAAGCTACTTTAAATAGTGCTCAACCATCAAGTGAATTTATTTTGCAATTGGAAGAGTTAAGTTTGGGAAAGTATACGGTCGCGAATAGTAACGGCGAAAATTCTAGTTCTTTGTCTGATTCATCAGAAAATGCAAATATTGCCGAATTCAATCCTATAAATAACACCGGCAATGTTAATAACGAACACGTTGATAACAATGTTGCAGTTTCTTCAACTAGTTCATTGTGTACTGAATCTTCGTCTTCTGTTAACGGTAAATAGTTACGAAATAACGTATAACGTAATAAATAATAAAAAAAATTAAACAATTTCATTTAGAGAGCTGAATAGCGTGTTATAAACACACACACATACATACATACATACATATATATATACTATCTATACTAATATATAAAACTGTAGTGTCCGTCTGTGATTTGCGAATACTTTCATTATAATCACTGCATTGGGTTATTTTTATCATAAATAAACAGAAAATGTATTTTTTTAAATTTTTGTCTACTGTCTGTCTGTTCGGTTTTAATTCAAAAACTATTAATGCAATAGCACAGCTTATAGCCTATATTCGGATTCGTTTTAAGCTTTTTTCACATTGATATCACAAATAGGACAGAAATTACAATAATTTAAAGTTTTAAAAAGTAGGAGACAGCGATCGTTTAAAATTTAACTGGCGTTCGAATGTACCTCCACTACCAACACCCGTCTTTCAAACCACGTTTTGTTGCGTTAGGGACGTCGACGAAATAAAGGGAAGGAGATAGTGATATTGTATTAAAACGACCTTTTCTGGAATAGTTGCGTTTATGTAATAAAAGAAGAGACAGCGATATTGTATTAAAAAAATAATTACATAGATATTTAATAAAGCTTGTAGTATATCGTATTCGTGAGTACCTAGATTTTTTTAGTACGATTTTAAAACATTGATATAATTTGTTAATACTGGTGAGGATTGTGTTTGACTAAATGAGACTGTCGTAAAGTATTTTTGGTAAAATAAAAATAACTTGTTTATACATTATGAGCTTGTCGATCGGAAGTAATGAAGATTTTCTATCGAATATGTTAAACAGGACCCTCATTTTTTTATAAGCTTTGAAAAACATTCATTTACATGCTTCGTGGAAGTAAGCTCGGATTTGAGAGTAACTCCCGATTATCTAACATGTGCCTTTCACTATTTAACACAGGTCTTCGTTTTATGAACATTATTTCTTCAGTAATACTATGGTTTAATATAATTTTCCATTTATAGAAAAATTTAGATAATTCATCAATTTCGACAGTAATGCGATATGACGATACCAATAAGGTTAAGCTTAGAAACCTAAAAATCCTGTTGGTATTGAGACGTTAAGAGAGTACAAATCCTCTTATTACGATATTAACAAAAAATGGAAATCGAATTAAACCCAAAATTACTACACTAGCCGAATCGATGATGCGCCATTAAATAAATTAATCTTTCCATACTTCTATGTACAAAATGGAAACTTATGAGAATATGGTAACTTTTATTGGTTGGCATATAATTTTATAAACGATTTTTCTTTTATAAATTTTCACTTTTCAGAAAAGCGAATTGGAATATTAAAACCGCCTGGCAGCTACGCATCTACTAAAAAGGGTCTCGATAAAAATTTACAAAATCGAACGGGGGAAAATGTTGTTACGCAGACTATTTTAAAACGCACTCAAGAACAGACGCAAAACGAACAACAGCAGCAAGAACAGAAACAAGTAAATATTTCCATTATTTTATTATATCGTTATAAATAGATGATTTTTCCTCGATCGGTAGAACTTCAAAATCTTTTCGCAGTTGAATCTTCATGACGTATGTGTTTATGTTGGAGTTTCAATAAAAAGTTGACTATGATAAACAATATTTGGATAAATATTTTCGATTTGTCTGTTTTGTAAAAATATATTGATAAGCAGTCTCGCTACAAGGGGAGAAAACTGGCCACAGATGAAAGAGCGCCTCAATATTTAAAAAGATAAAATTCTTTTGAAAACTAGATGTATCTATCTTTTTTTTCTTATTTTTTTATATTCATGGCCGTTGCATTCAAGGATTCTGCCAAACTATGCAGCTTGTCGGCTGGGTTCAAAAAGTTAACACATGTCTCTGCCTTTTATTCATCAATAAATACGAAATACAATACTGTACCTAACGAATTCGAGACGTACATAGATAATACTATGTATATATAAATTTGAAGGATACGATAAAGTAAAACTCTTTCACACACTACAATATTCAAAAAGGAACAGAAAAAAAATCACGCGAAAAAGAAAACAAAGTAAAGCAGATTAACTTTCCCCAATCATGCCATACACTCTGCCCACTACTTAACGTATTCAAATGATAAACATAAAACAATTTCAATTAATTATTTTAATTATTATTATTGTTTTTAATTATCCGATATATATATATATATATACGCATGGATGTGTGTATATATATATATATATATATAGCGAACGCTATACTTAGACTAAGTTATTGCTCTACAAGCTGGAAAAGAGCCAAAATTATAACACTTTCCAAGCCCAGTAAGGATTCTTCTATTATTAACAACATAAGACCAATCGGTTTACTCAGTTGCCTTAGCAAGGTTGCTGAAAAAGCTATATTCCCTAAGCTTAGATCTCACTCAGACATACATAAATTTATTCCTGATGTTAAATTTGGTTTTTTAATCCAAACGTTCCACAACTCAACAAGTGATCCGTATTAGTGACTATGTTACACATAACTTCAATTGTAATAAACACGCCGGTATGGTGTTTGATGTCGCAAAAACATTTAATACTACCTGGTACAATGGCATTATTTTCAAAATGATCCAATCTAAATTTCTTCCATATCTTACTAGAGTAATTGATTCTTACTTAAGTAATAGAACATTTTACGTTGAAATAAATGGCTATGTCTTCCATTAGGATCTGCTTATTCGAAGTACCGCGAGAAAGTATTCTAGGTCTATTTTTGTTTGTATTTTATTTATATGATATTCCAAATTTACCATTAGTAGAACTTGCTCTATACACCGATGATATTGCATTATTCTGCGGCTCATTTAAACTATCCACAATACATAATCGTCTACAAATAGGCATTTCACGTTTATTGCGATACTTTAAAAAAGTGGAAAATTACTATCAATTCGTTTCCACGCGCTACCGCCAAATCTAACCGTTGATAACAAGGTAATTATCTGATCCAAGAACATTCGTTATTTAAGTATAAAACTAGATAAGCGATTGACATTTGCTGACCACATTAATTACATTAATATTAAGGTTAATCAAGTAATTAGCGCAATTCACCCACTTTTTGCAGTTTGAATCTTGAAAACAAATTATAAAACTCTTATTCGATTAATTATTACATATTTCTGTCCGCTTGGTGCCATATTTTCAATACTAATTTTAATAGCTTACAGTTAATACATAACAGGTGTTGTAGGATTATTCTTAACGTTTCCCCTTACACAGAAATTACAGATGTGCTCCTTGCTCGAAAGTTTTTTTTTTTTTTTTATTATTAATTGCATCCTACATCCAAAACGAACTGGTTCATCGGTAGATACGATTTCAGGCAACAGCAGCAAATGTACACTAAATATAAGCATCGCGGATTAAAACTATTTAATCTTGCATCTATCTAAAACCGTTCAGAACAGATAACTGATAAATTAAACTAATCTGACAGATTCGGTAACCCGGTTGTCTTTTTTTTTTCTTCCTCGTGGTCTCTTCTTTGTAACATTTCCTTGCATTAACACAATTCTTTCGAATGTGGCTTGTTTTAAAAAATATTTAAATTTATAATATTTGATCTCTTTCATTGTTTCTTGGCACTTTTGTTCATACGCGCGCACTTCTGAGTTGCGTATTCTATCTGTTCACTTTTTATGCGGATTATTCGACTTTACTACCACATTTCGAAAGCTTCTCGATTTTTCTTTATTATTTTCGTAATTACCCATGCAGAAATATCGAAAATATGTAGACTATTCTCATTTTAAGATACGAATTTATATTTTAAGTACATATGCCGTTTTTAATTTTATAAATGCGCCTCGAGGTTCTCCATTTTGAATTTTTATTTTATTGCACATATTCTATTGATCATTTATGTTACAACCGAGGCAGTCGATATTTTGAATTTTTCGCAATTATTTCCCATAAACTGTGAGCGGGCTTTATATAGATATTCATGATTAGTTTACTAATCACCGTGTATTTTGTTTGTAAAATGCTCGGATGTAGCCCGTAATCATTGCACACGATAGTAAATGCACCTAAGGCGCGTTAACGTCGGTTTAAATTGTTCGCTGTAATAGGGTTTTAGATAATGCGTATATCTATTACCAATCCAATTTTTTTTTAATACACCTCCATCTTGTTATATTTCAATCGATCAAAATCCTTTTGGCAGTCCACGAAACATACTAAGATTGGACGTGCGATAGCTTTATATGGTTGTATTAATAAATAAATAAAGCATCGTTAGTGCTTAGCTTTTTTCTAAGTCCGAATTGAGTTTCATTCAATAGTGCTCGTTTATTTTTGCTATATATATTCGTGAATATATTATTGTGAAAAAGATCTGTAATACGACTCATGAAGTTAATATTACGATAGTATCTACATTTTTTAGCATTTATACTCTGGCATCTGTTCCTGCATTTTGAAATTTTCATTTGTTATTTTATTTCTCCCATCATGACTATAGGTCCCGAATTGTTCTGTTTATCTTTTATCTCTGGTCTTTCATCGTGAAATAATTTTTTTATGTACATGTATTTTTGATTAAATAGTAATTTTGTTAGAAAATTTAGATTTTTGCCATTGGTTTTATACGTTAAATTTGATTCTTAAGGTAAATTACGTATCGACTGAAACAAAGAGTTGAAACAAAATAAATTATAGTGCTTCGTTTAAATCGATTTAATTTCTTACCTAAATTTTAAGATAATAAAATTATATCGGATTTACGAGTTACATGTTCAGAACTATCGCTATATCGTTTTTAATAATGCACCTATCGGATATGATTCTTAAAAATAAAACGCATAAAAGTTATTTAAATAAATCTGTTGCTGGAAATATTTTTAGTTCACTTAATTATTTATAAATTAATTATATTATTTTTCAAATTAAACTTTTATTTTGCTCACGTGTTATAGGTTACATTTAAAACTCCATCACCGAGTTTTTCGGCCGGAAGCGAAGGTAGTGAAGATTGTTTAATACCAGCTCCGCTGCCATCAACTGTATTACACGATTCCGGTAATGTAACTAAGCCCCCGTTATTGTCGGAAGTTGGAAAATACTCAACTCACCAGATGAATATGCAATTTAATAAGTTTTATCCGAGTCAACAATCTGCGTTTAATTCAGCACCGAGTAGTTTCCCTATCCCGGTTACTTCTGATTACAATTCTTCCACTCTGAACTACCAAATAACGAATTTCAACAAACAACAACCGCATTCTACGAGTAACAGTTTTTCTAATAATTCAGATTTTCCGAATTTGCCATTTCACCCGAACGGGCGAACGATGAGTTATAATAGTCGTAATAATAAAACTAACGACAATAATAATAATAATAATTCCTTCGGAGCAAATAATAATCCTAACTTTAACAATACTATGCGGAACGGAGGCAGCGCCTTATTTGCATCCAATCATTTATCGACTTCTCAATACAACAATCAAAATATGCAGATAAATCAAGTTGTTCAAAATTTAATACCTCCGTGGCATCGAGATGCAGCGATTACTCAGAAACCGTGGCAGGATGACGAAAGGTCGAAATATCCTCCGAATATTACTAATTCTACAGTTCAGCCCGGATTAGATGATCAAAATACTGGATTGATACATCGGTGTGTACACTTTTTTTCGCGACATTTTTATTCGATCCTAATGAATATTAAACAAATAAGTTATATACGCGTAGACGTTAATTTCATATAAATAAATAAAAAAAAACATATATATATATGTATATAATTTATTACATTTTTAATTCGATGCCTTATCGATAGATGACGCTTCCAGTTCATCCGTAGTTAATATATTTTATATATGAGATTTTATGTATTTTGTATAAACTTTTCGTGATTTCTTGTTTCAAATCAACCGACCCATAGTAGAACTGTCATTTAAACCGACTAGTGTATCCCTCTTATGGATTCCAAGTCATAAAGGAATTTGGGGAAACGAAGCGGTGGATAGGATAACTATATATCACTCAGCAGGCTCCGACTTGGTCACATATCACTCTCATGAATATCTACTCCAACGTATTAACCCCCCAGCTTTTTATTTACTACTAAACCTTCTCTTATTTTTCATATTTTACTATACTGCCCTGCACTCTACCCCTGCCGACCCATATTCATCCACGTACCCTATCTGGTGTAATAGCCTCGGTAGTTAAACACGGCACTGTAAAATAAGAATAAAATAAATAAATAAAATTTTATCTCAGTATTGATGTTTATTCTGTCGGCGAATGGTTTATTTCTCCGTTGTAAACGTATTCTGTTTATACTATTAACGTTTTTATAACCATATAGTGTTTTCAATATTATCTAAGAGCAAGTAACTATCGTAAGCTTTCAAAGGTCACTATCGTAAATATTTATAATATGAAGAAAGCTATATTTCTTTAGTACAAATTTTGTGATTTTAATTACTTTTTCGCGACTATCAATTTGCATATTACTTCGATAGATTTGTTCTATCCAGCTTATACAAATAATACAAAACACGATTCTGCTCACACATTTATACTAAATAGGTAACAATTCATACTAAATTTCTTCTCATATTGTCACTTTTTTACGTACTAATTAAATTATTATTTAATTAATTTTATGTTTGCTCCGGAGTTCACGATGATAACGTATTTTTAGGCCATAATGGTAAAATTCAATTACATATAAATATAACGTGAATATAATAAATTTTTTAATATTAATTTTATGATTCTGTTGTTTGAAATAAATTTCGTTTTGATAAATTTACTTTATATTATCTTTTCCATCAACTCAAAATGATTAATGTACTTATAATAAGTGAGCTGACATTTATTTATATATGGGCATTTATACATTTATGCTAACATAACAGATATATCTTTATATATATATATATATATATATATATATATATATATATATATATATATATATATGAGTCAGAAATGTTCATATCAATATAATATTTTTAGACCATCATCGACTTGGCATTACAACCAGTCATCACCGCAAAGGCAATCATCACAGCAACGACAAATGCAGGATTCGATAAATATGAATAATTCGTCTCCGTGGCCTAATTTTAAACCAATCCAACAACAGAATGGTGTTGGACACCCTTTGTTTGGTCAACAATCGATACATTCAAATCCGGTATTTAGCTATCTATCTGTTTATATAATCATTAATTTTAATCATTTTATGCATGTATTTTTTGGTGTACTTAAATGAAATAAAGGTATTATTATTATTATTATTAATTATATATATATATATATATACGCATGTATGTATGTATGTATGTATGAATGTACGTATGATTGATACATTCAAATCCGGTATTTAGCTATCCATCTGTTTATTTATATATATATATATATATATATATATATATATATAGTGACGCACCCGAGTATTATGTTGGTATTATGAGAATTATTATTTTATTTTCACAGGAGTTTATTGATGTCTTTTAGAGTATTGTGGTGCACATGTATATATTTGTGGCTAATCAATCGGAAAATTTTGAATCGTTCCTTTTAATTTTCCATTAAACGGGCGAACGAACCCGTTATAACTTTCATTCTGTCTATTTTCAACTCCTTTGTCGACGCTTGCTGCACCAATTATTATATTTTTTATAGATATATCTCCTTTTATATATAATATATATATATACGTATATTGAACCTAAAGAATTTCGACAAATTTTAAATGTATCGACGTCAGCACGTTCTCCCTATATATATTATGTTGCTAACATCTGTTTTTTTTATTCGCCTTTTATTTGGAAAGTCATGTTTACCGCGCCTACTTGTATACATATGAACATACAAATATATAGACACGCACTACTATAAATCATGTAACACTTTTGAAGTGTTACGATATATACATATATATGTATAAGGAGAACGTGTTAATTAAAAATATTATACAGAGAAATTTAAGATGTTAATATAAAATTGGGGGGGGGAATGAATAAAATGAATAACAGACCTTATTATAGAAGCCATTTTTACTCAAATATTCGCATCATATGTTGCAATAAATAAATATCGGGTGACCTAAAGGAGTCGGACGTTTGTTGTTTTTCGAATAACTCAAAAAGTACTCGACCAAAATTTTTAAATGAAATTTTATTTAAAAATAGGAAAACGAGAGATTAGCTGACAATCATTTGTGGTACACCATATCGTTCCGCCACTTGCAACAATATATTCATTCAGACTTTACAAAATTTTCGAATACATTTTCGGGCATAGATCTCTGAATTTTTGAAATATAAATCCGAGTTTTTCGTAAATGCGGCTCGTAAGGTATCTAATCGCGTTACTTTGAATTCTTTTCGAAACTCTCCTTGCACCGTCGTGATTGATTCATGCTGAAAAACGCACGCTCCTCATTATTCGAAACTGGACAGAAGCGAATAACTCGTGTGCGCACTAAACGTGGAGCACGCGGTTTGCGTTCTGTCTTCTCTGGGTCATCCTATACAAGTGCGTTCTAAATAATAAATATTTCTTAGTCGGCATAGTATACAATGACGGTTAAAGAAAATAGCACACCGTTTCCTGGGTCGCTTGTTTCACGATGACAACATAGATTATCTATACTCCGTTGGAGAAAATTCATATCGGATTTCTCTTTTCCGCTGTGCGTCCGGCTTGTACACGGGACTAAGTGCACTTGGCTAAAATCAAACAGTACCTTTCTCTATGTTCATTATTTATATTAGACGACAATTCAAAGAAGAAAAATAAAATCGGAATATATTTTACAATCGTTTTGAATAATTCTTAAAAATTGTTAAATGCTTAACGACGTGAAGTTCAATTACCTCGTACGCTCTCAATAAGATTATTTATTCACAAGTATGTTGGAGTCTATCTGTTGTCTGCATATGTGTTTATTTCTACATATATTGAGTATGTACTGACACATTCGTATATGTGTAATATATATATATATATATATATATATATATATATATATATATATATATATATATATATATATATATATACTTGCGTGTTAACTATTTTGTCAGAACAAGTAATAATAATTTCGTTGCGCGTGTAAGTGTAAAGTGTTTTTTACTTCGTATATCCTTGTATAAAAATTATTTTTCTTATATTGCGCTGTGTGTAGTTAGTAGTGTAATATGTTACAATAAAAAATGTTAAAATTTAAATAACTAAAATTGACTTAATGTTAACGCGTTTCGAATTGTTATATCGAGCGTTGTTGTAAAGAAGGTCGTAGTAGTGAAACTGTCGAGTTTAATAACAGCGAACGAAATAACTAAAGAGTTAAATTATTTCTGATACTTTCCCCTTAATTAGCATCGTATTTTTCTTCCCTAGAAGAACGTTTAAATCGGTCTCTGCGATTATGTTAATCTCTTTATTTTTCGGGAGGTGGGAGACGAATTGTTAATTATAATTAATTAATTTTCTATTTCAGATGTTAAATTTGGACGAAGATCAACAACAGAGGAATATGTTCTTACCGCAACATTCTTTAGCTCCTGTACCACCGCCAACATTCCCGATTCAATATTCCGGTAACGCGTATTCTTTATTTAACCCTACGACGTGGAATCATTCGGATCAACAGCCGACGCAAACAATCGTCCCCAACAATGTTAATGCAAACAGTTCTATAAACGTAATGCAACAGCCTCCGCCACAAGGTGGTGGAGAACATCCAGCCGGAAATAATTCGCTTAATATTTTACCACAGCAGGTATAGAAAAATCTTTCGTATTTTAGAAGTATTTTACGCGTGTAAACATGAAATTGAAACCAGGCAAATAATATTATATGTGACAGGGACGTGGACACTGACGGCAATCGCTGTAAAGAAAATTGAAGCTTTGACATGTGGTTGTATAGATGTATGTTGAATGTGCAATATCGATTAAATATAAATAAAAATTAAACTAAAATAATGATAATCGTTCGAGGAAATATAAAAATGTAGTCACCGGCTATGAAACCGCGGAATGTTTTATACAGTTAGGATCACTTGTACAGAATAGAGATCCGAAGGTGAAATAACACGTAGAATCGAAATTGTTCGAAGCGCCATGATAAAAGTGAACAAGATTTGGAAGGACAACTCTATTATAGGAGGAATGTTAAAATTAAGCGTGTCCAAACGTTCGTGTTTTCTATCGCATTATACAAAGCGGAGAAAGGTTAAAAAACATATCTGACAGAAAAAGAATCGATAATTTTAAATTACGGTGTTGGAGACGATTCCTTATAATTCTACGGACAGCAAAACATATAAATGAATCGGTGTCATGCGAAAGTTGTAAACGTTTGTCACAATAAGTGTGCTGAAATTTTTCGAACACATAATAAGAAAACAGGAACTGATGCACAATGGGTAAAATTAATAGAAAACGAACACTGGGGGGGGACGTACATCTATGAGGTTGACGGATATTGTACTACGTATAACAGGGTTGTCATTTTCAGAATGCGTACGTCAATCAAAGGATCCCGAAAAAGGGTGGAAAAGTACAAAATCATTGGCGAATTAAATGTTGAATCAGGATACCCCTACCTAGGACGTCGACTATAGATGATAGATGATACGAAATGAAAAATGAAAATGCAAATTAAGACCAGTTTTTAAACATGATAAAATCTTCTCGTTCGATATTTTATATATTAATTACGGTTTTAAAAATATTAAATAAAAAAACAAACAGTTTTATTAAAATTTTTATTCGTTCTACAACCGCGCATTGTGCTTTTACTCCTTAACGCAAACTTCAGTTGACAAACGAAAATTAGTTACTGAACTTATAATATCGTCTAATAAAAAATCTGCCGGCTTATCGTCCGCTACTTTGACTCTAAATTGTCATTAACATCCATTCCGGACGGAAATAATAAACATTAACTTCGGGAAATCGAACATTGTTTCATTTTTTAAGTTTAAAATGTCGCCAGGAAAATATAAATTTAATCGCGATATGATTTTTCTCAATTTCTTCGTTACATTAACTTAACTCTCCACACATAGATTACGATTTCGTATGCGACGTTATGCTTTACGTAGTGTTGTGTAAAAGACGGGGAATTGCAGAGTTAAAGTTTTTACGTAATGGCTTAATGAGGTAAATTAGTTACGTTGAGTACACCTATAGGGCGAATACCAGAATGAATCTTCTTCCAGCCGCGTTTGCGTACTAATCCCCGTTTCATGATTCGTTACTTAAAACTCACCTGTGTTTGGATATACATTTTCGAAACAGATATTATACGAATTCCATCAAAAGTAGTATTGGATAGAGTAGAATTTCCTAGACGAATAATTAAATTTATCACTCCGTTCGAGGTAGCAGGAGAGATTAAATCAATCCTAAACAGTCACCAGGAATTGATGACATTTCACCAGAACTTTTAAAGCAACTGTCAAAGAAGGGTATCATATTTCTTGCGTATATATTTAGTTAATTAAAACAACAGAAAAATGTATTGGGAAAAAATAAAAAGAATATACAAACCTTGGATAGGAAATGAAGTATTAGAAATAATGGAAAAACGAAACAAAATAGCACGAAATGAAGAAAAATTTAAAAAGTACAGAAATTTAGCAAACAGAGAAGCTAAAAAAGCAAAAAGGAAAAATGGATTCAAGAACAATATGAAGAAATAGACAAAAATTTCAAAAAAGGTAATATGGAAAAGGCGTACAATGATATACAGACAATTTAAATTTAGAAAGAAAACACTAAACTCGATAAAAGATAAAGATGGAAATATACTAATAGAAAAAAATGAAATAGGAAAAAGATGGGCATTGCAGGAATTATATAATGGTGGTGATATACTTAATAATGTTATAGAAGGAGAACAGTGCGTGGATGAAGAAGAAAAAGGACCGTCTATATTAAGGTCAGAATTTGACAAAACCTTAAAAGATTTAAAATCAAAGAAAGCAGCGGGTGTCGATCAGATTCCTAGTGAAATTTTAAAAGAACTAGGAGACAAGACAAAATCTGTATTGTTCAGCTTGATTAGCGATATGTATAACAAAATTCCGGAAGATTTTAAACAAAGCATAATAACAGGGAGCAAAAAGATGCGAAGAATATAGAACACTGAGTTTGATATCACATAGCTTGAAAACATTGAGTAAAATAACGTATAACAGAATAAATTATAAAATTGAAAAAAATGTATCGAAAGACCAGTTCGGATTTAGAAGAAATAAAGGAACAAGAGAAGCTATATTGAGTCTCCGACTGATAATCGAAAAATCGATGGCACTAAATAAGCCGGTGATAATTGCATTCATTGATATAGAAAAAGGATAGACTGGAACTTAATGTTCCAAGCCCTTAAAAAGTGTAAAATAGACTATAACGATAGAAGAATACTGTATCAGCTTTATAAAAACCAAGTGACCAGTATCCAGAATGGAAAATGGAAAGGAGATAATAAAGATAAAGAAAGGGGTAAGACAGTGATGCTGTCTGTCGCCGGCAATATTTAATATATACGTGGAAGAAATTATGGCAGAATTTAAGAATACGGAAATTGGAGTGAATATGAATGGAAAAATATACTCAACAATCAGATTTGCTGATGACATAGTTTTGCTAGCACAAAATGAAAAAGATTTACAAAAAAAAACTGAAAACAATGGACGAGCTCTTAACCAAACGGTGTAAAATGAAAATAAAACAAAATTAATGAGCTGTTCTCGAGATCAGAATCAAATAATAAATATGGAACTAACTGGAATAAGAATAACTCGAGTAAAACAATTTACATACTTGGGGAGTAAATAGACATAAGGGCGAGAATAACTCAAACAATGAATGCTTTCATAAGTAAGAAAAGCCTACTGACATCCGGAAACATCTCGCTGGAAACTAGAAAACATTTTATTAAGACATTTGTCTGGAGCGTTGCTCTATATGGAGCAGAAACTTAGACCATGTCTAAAGCATATATTAAAAAAATGGAAACGTCCGAGATATAGTGTTGGAGAAGAATGTTAAGAATAAAATGGATGGAGAAAATTACAAATGAACAAGTGCTAAAAATAGCGAAAGAAAATAGAAATATTATTACGGAAATATATACTAGAAGAAGTAGAATGATTGGACATCTGCTAAGACATTCAAGATAGATCACAAATATAATTGAAGGGATGAAGGAAGGAAGATCAGGAAGAGGAAGACCCCGGAAAAAGTATACGGATGATGTTAGAAAAGGGAGAAGATATCAAGAAATAAAGAATATGGCCGGCAACAGGATTAATTTGATGTAACTTCCCACCAACCTAAAGGTTGCGGAGAAAAAGAAGAAAGATATATTTAGTGCTTGTATCAGGCTGGATGCCAAAGTGTTGTAAAGTAGCCAAAATTATTATGATTAAACAGCGGAAGAAGTCAATTCATATAGACCAATTTCACTGTTGGCGGCTATATCAAAGCTATTTGAGAAACTACTTTTAAAACGTATCAAACCTTCCGCAAAACTATCTGATCATCGATTTAGCTTTCGCGTAAACCATTTAACGAGCGATCGAGTACATCGTGTAACAACCATAATTGAAAAGCGTTTGAGGAGAAGAAATACTTGATATCGCACAAGCATTTGATCGTTAAATTAAGTCGCAGTTTACCAACAAAAATCTATGTAATATTCTACAATCGTATTTATCCGATCGTGAATATTGCATATGAAGAGGCTATATCAACTGTTCATCCGATACAATCCAGTAGTGTCTTAGGACCTATCTTGTACTTATTGTATACAGCGGACATACCATCGATACAGGATACAATAACTGCAATGTTTGCTGATGACGTAGCAATCCTAGCAGTCAGCCATCCCCAAGTTGTAGCAAATGATAATTTTCAGCGTGCTCTGGATCATATATCAGAATGGATGAAGGATTGCAAAAATCAGTTAAATGAACAAAATCTGTTCATGCCACTTTTGCTTTACGCAAGCGGATCGTTATGTTATCCGCATTAATAACCAGCAAGTTTCAGTTGCAAGTGCTGCGAAATACTTAGGTATGCATATGGATTCAAAATTGACATGGAGAACACATATCGACCATAAAGCTGCCTTACTTCAAACAGCTCAAATTAAATTCCTTCGGCTGATCACTAATGCTCGTTGGTTTCAACGAAATGACGCATCTCATGCAGATCTACAGATGAAATGAGTCAATGAAGTAATATATGATTATGCTCGACAGCATCAGAAGCGGTTTTTTTTTATCATCCAGATCGGGAGGCATCGGCACTTTTGTCTACTGATCTGAATCTCAGAAAACTGAAACGTATCGAACCTTATCAATTGGTCGTTACCGATTAATATAATTAAGAGTTTAGTCATTGGGCTATTCCTCTGCGAATGTTATGCTATTTATAAATACTGCTTACTTAGTTTAGATCTAAGACTGTAGAAATAAAGCGGCTATCCTTTTCAGGAGTTCTATTAAAATACAAATATATATATATATATATATATATATATATATATATATATATATATATATATATATATGTACCATTTCTCGGTTTAGTATTTGTTAAAGCTGCCATTCTTGATTATAACTTCGAAAATTTATGAAACGGAATTCTCTTATGTCGTTTTAACCGGTTATTATTTAAATAAATAATAGTGCTATTTCTTTCTCAATTGTAATAAGCGATTTACACGTAATTTATTTATATATATATATATATTTTTTTTAGTCACTTTGGTCAGGACCGTCACCTTTGCTACGTTTACTGGAACAGCAAAAACAATTAAGAACTAACCAACCGTCGTATCAAATGGGAAATGGGAACTGAAATATTTTCTGGAAAATACCACATTCTACATGTTATGCTTGCGGAGTATGCGAAATATATAGACTGATAATGTGACGCGTATTATATAAAGAAATTGGTACCAGGTAGTTCGAGCTGGGATTTTTTTCAGCATGTGTTTGATAAGTAACGAAATACTAACAGTTCAAGTAATTTGTTTTTTTTAATAATATTTTTAATTCGAATTATTCTTATCGTCCTACGTATAACAAGTTACCAAGCGGATAATTTTCCATTATTCGGGCATCACTTTTAAAACTATTATTCGAAAATTTTATATTTATTAAATTATACCTATTTTCACCGTGAAATCAAAAGTTTTTATTTTTAACTAAACGCAGTGCCGTTGTGGTCGTAGTCATTGTATACCCATGAACGCAGTTCTATATATTTATTTTATTATTAAATTAATGTAAAATTCAGAAGCGTTAAAATTGTCTATAGATAGAAATTGACGGCTATAATCGTTCTGACTGTTGTAGGATTTTTGTAGTAAATATGAGTGTGTCCTTTGACTGTCATTTGTCGTTTTAACTGTAATTTTTTCTTTTTTATAAAATTATTACGCCTTAGTACACCATTTTACGTTTTTCAACATGAAGTAAAATTTCTTTCTTCGTCATCTAGAATTTGTTCGTTCGGTTTTTTATTTATTTCTTTTTCGTTCAGGTATTCTTTTTTTTTGTCATTTGGCGTCAGATCTACACAACTGAGTTAATTTTTTTCTGGAACTGTTAGACACCAATTTTCCCAATCATAACGCAATATACTCAGGACTCATCATTCTGCAAATACTTCTCATTCAGAACGTTTATATTACAACGAGTTAAATTTCTGAATGTACGACGATGTTTTTTAAATATTTTGTCGAAATTATTATTAACTGCTATCGTAATAATTAATTTTTTTTCCCCGTTGTGATGAACGATTTTTTAATAAAATTACACGCGATATTTACAGTAATTTTACATTTTACAAGTATTTCATATAATAAATTAGTAATTATCTTACCTTTACCCGAATATTTGATAAGATTTAATTTTAAGATTCTGTCGATGTTATAATTTTTGAAAATTTATAAGAAACCAACAATAATTCGAATATTTATCGCATAATATCTGTGATGTTTCGTATCGTTACTACGATGTCAGTTTAATTTTTTTTCATTTGAACGACATTTGTTAAACATTTATACTCGTGGAACTATTTTATATTTAATATCGAAAAAATTAAGATGATTAAACAGGATTAATTCTGTTAATTACTTTTCTAGGATTTTTATTACCTTAAAATATAGTATAAAAAATAACGAATTATTGATTAATTAAAATAATCAAGGTGTTCGAAGCGCTAGAGGGGTTTCCTATGAGATTGTTATTTGTAAAACAATTTACTTAAATGCGTCCGTCGCGCGTAAAATAGACATCATCCGGGGCACAATGTCGTGTTTGAGATAACAAACGATAATGGTCATGATATTCCCCCACCAGGGATAAAACGACTAATTAAATAATATATGTATATACGTGTGCGTTACCTAAGCGATTCTCAACTCGAATATTGATAAATGATTGGCTAAACAAGACACACACACACACACATATCACTTTAATTAATCGTTTTTTTTTTAAATATCGTTAAAAAAAGTGAATAATAACGCGAATATATTATCGGTTGATAAAGAATGGAGGATTAGTATATCACGACGTATAAAATAAAATTTAATTAAAAAATTCTAAGCACTTTCATGTTGAAATTTTTTGATATAGTTGTATTTGTAGGGCAAAATTGTTTAACCCAATCCCCGCCTTGGTCACATATCACTCTCTCATGACCATCTTCTCCAACGTACCAATCCCCCGGCTTTTTTTTGTTTACTCCCGAACCCCTCTCTTATCTGCCATATTTTACTGTACTGCCCTACACTCCTCCCTTACCGGCCCAATATCCATCCGCGTACTCTGCTTTCCTCTCCAACAGTTCTTCAACTATTCCCTCAGTTATACAGTTCCTTTTCCCCTCCAACCTCATTTACTACATTTAACTGTTAAATCACCAGTATAGCCTCGGTAGTTAAACACGGCACTATATATATTCTCTAATATATAAAATTCTCGTGTCACAATGTTCGTTCCCATACTCCTCCGAAACGGCTTGACCGATTCTTATGAAATTTTTTATCCATATTCAGTAAGTCTGAGAATCGGCTACTATCTATTTTTCAAACCTCTAAGTGATAAGTGGTGTCCATCCCAAAAATTTTTTTAAATTTTTTTGATAATTTTTTTTTTTAATTTTTTATTATGTGGCATTAAAAAATACATATAACCCTAAATTTTCACTTTTCTATCACCAACCCCTGCTTTTTAATAGTCATTTTCATATGAATGTACCATGGCACACAAACATTCGCTTGAGACGTTGAACAGGACATTGATATTAAAAACAACGACAAACTATTTGGTGGCACTCTGTTAGTCCTTTCAGCTGACTTCAGACAAACACTTCCCGTCATTCCACGTTCAGCATACGCTGATGAAATCAACGTCTGCTTAAAATCATCGCCATTGTGGCGTAATGTTGAAATAGTACAGCGGAAAGTAAATATGCGCGTTCAAATGCTTGAAGATCCATCCGCTGAAACATTCTCAAACAACTGTTAGATATCGGCGATGGAAAAGTCACTATAGATGAAACTGGATACATAAAATTAGCGACTGATTTCTGCACAATCATTGATTCTCATTGAACAAATATTTCCCGATGTACACACGAATTATATAAATCTCGAGTGGCTTGCAGAAAGATCAATTTTAGCTACAAAAAATGTGGACGTTGACATTTTGAATCTTAAGATACAACAGTTATTGCCAGGGGACTTGGTCTTATATAAATCTATTGATACTGTTTGCGATGACACTGAAGCTGTAAATTTTCCAACAGAGTTTTTGAACTCACTGGATTTGCCAGGCATGCCACCACATAACTTACAATTGAAGGTTGGATCTCCAATTATTTTGCTTCGTAATTTGAACCTGCCACGGCTGTGCAACGGTACGCGATTAGTCATTAAAAAATTAATGAAAAACGTTATCGAAGGCACCATTTTTAAATGGCAAGTTTCGAGGTGAAAATATATTAATACCACGAATACCTATTATACCCACAGATGTGTAAATTCAATTTAAGCGTATTCAATTTCCGATTAGATTGGCATTTGCAATGACTATTAATAAATCCCAAGGCCAAACAGTGTCTGTTTGTGGCTTAGATTTTAGCACAGCATGTTTTTCACACGGACAATTATACGTTGCATGCTCTCGAGTGGGTAAACCATCAAGTTTGTTTGTATTAGCTAAAGACGGGCTAACAAAAAATATTGTTCACGCTGTAGCATTAAGAGATTAATATTATGTAATGAATTAATGATATACATAATTATTACTTTTAATAAATTGAAAAAATTAATGTTTGGTGTTTTATTTTTATATTCCCTCATCGTTCACAGCGCTCCATGCCTTTTTCACTCATATTCCACATCCTTATACACTTCCAATAAGTTAGTTATTTTGTTTCTACACTAGAAATTCTCTAGAAATTATTTACACGGCAAAACAACGTTTGCCGAGTATGAAAATTGGGCTTGAAGGGTTTTCGGGTTTTGGGCCCTTTTTAAGGCCCCTATGATATATCGGTGGTTCGGGTTGGGCTTAAAAGAAAGTATACGTCGAGATCTATAATTTATGTTATGAGGTAAATGTTTTAAAAATTAACCGGTAACGAGAAATCGCGAGTTGAATATTTCATTTTCGATTTTTAAAAAATCTGCCGGCGATTTTTGGTCGGCCGATTCTACAATGCATTTAAGTTCAATAAATCTACAAAAATTAAAAAGTATCGACATATCATTTAAATTTCATTATAAATTTGTTTTTTAATTTTTTGTATAGTTCCTAATTCTCCATCGGTATTTGTGCTTTATTTAATTCAGCTAATAAATTTATACATTTATTGATTGTGGGGCGATACGAAGTTCGCCGGGTCAGCTAGTATATATATATATATATATATATATATATATATATATATATATATATATATATATATATATATATATATATATATATATATATATATAAACAGTTAACATCTAAAACTTTTTTTTTTAAATTTATTTACGCAACAATGTGATATATATACTATACATGTAATATACTTATTAGTATTATTTTTTTAAACACAAATAATTGAAGATACCATAGAAGTTATTACAACAAGATGAAGGGCAAGAATGAAATATATCAAATACAACACGATGTAGAGCAACAGTTATAGTAAAATGAAAAAAAATGGCGCTATGCATAGAATTCTCACATTTCAAATTAGCTGTCCACCAACCTTAATAAGATCGAAGAGGAATTACGATGATTGTGATACGTATAACCTGTGTATAAAATAAATGAAAACATGAAGTGAAAAAAATGCACAATATTTACACTCGTCAAATTTTTGTTAATTTTAACTTTTTTCCATCGTTGGCATTTACATACCTACTAAAAAAGACGAAAATTGCCCTAAGCATGTATATAGGTGTACTCCCAACAGGTTTTATAGCATAAAATAACTTTATTTCGTTTTTTTTTTTTTTTATATTTACTATTTACGTATACATTATAATGTTATATTGCATAATTCCCCAATTTTTTAAAATAAAATTCGTACGCTTACCTAATTTATTCTCACACATTATTATTACTTTTAAAATAAAATTAATTTTTTATTTAAAAAAAAAAAAAAATAGTTTTGTATTTCCTTTTCAAATGTGTGGTCACGATAATAAGTAGGTGTACTTCGCAGAGTTACCATCCCTAAATCATCATCCAAATTCTAGCCACGACTAAAAAAAAATTCCGATTACTCCTTTATATATATATATAATATATAAAATGCCGTAATAAGCAAATAATATTTTTCAGTTCAATTTTATATTTCATACGTACAAATACACAAGCACACATATACACATACATGTACACGCGCGTATATGTGTTTATATAGATAGTTCATTTTAACAGGAAAATAATGTGTTAAGAATTAATTACTCGCAATTTTAAAGAAAATTGATTATATATATATATATATATATATATATATATATATATCCACTCATTGAAATATTTGTCTTAAGTCACGAGTAAAATATTTTACAATTCGTTAAAATATATTTTTAAAGCAGATTTTCTAAAATTTAGGTACTTCGTGACTTACAAGAAAATGATAAAATAGTATCCAGTCATAAGTTTTCCAATATTTCAGCATCAGAAAATTCATCGTTCTCACGATTATAATTATTAATTTCTCGAACGCCCTAGTACAAACAATAATTAATTCTAACTCCGTTTAGAATAGATAAAAAAATACAGGAAAAACTTTCAACACCACGTGTATTGTTTTCTAACATTGATTTACACGCATACATATAAATTAATTTCCAAATATATATATATATATATATATACATATACATATATATATATATATATATATATATATATATATATATATATATATATATATAAAATTAACAAAATAAAATAAAAACAAACGTAATCACTATAAAAATTATTTTATTAATGCACAGCTTTTCGTTCTTTGTTTTTATTTTTATTTTGTTAACTCATAAAATCACTACTCTCCAATGCATTAACAATAGAAATAAAACAATCGTTACATTTACGATTATCAAATTGATCATATTTTTATTTACTGTCGCATTTATGCGATTTTAAATATTATTAAATTTTTCATTTGCGACTATACACACGTTCAAGTAACGTAGGGGGAAGGAAAAACAAGTTGTATTTTACTATTATCGTTCACGTAAAAAATATTTCACTTGCACACATTAAACAAAATTAACCCTACTAAATGTAATATTGCTCTATTCTCTTATCCGTTCACCGTCTCCTGATTGACTGTCCAAGCTCAATTCCATCCAACGACCTCTGTAATGCGCTAGGTTAAATTTTTGAAAATGAAAAAAATTCAGTTATTCGTTAGATTTCTAAGATTGTCGAATATCTTTAACAGCGTCAAAGCCTTATTCTTCCGTGCCCAGCGGCCGATGTTGCAGTACACGAGGGACTCGAACAGAATAATAATTTATTTAGAATATACATTATTTAAATTCAATAAATTATATACCGAATTACCCATCAGCGCGTAATAATAGTAATTAGTAAACGTAATACGTAATAACGGACAAGCGGAAGAGAAAAAGCAAAACTCACTAGTTTGATAAGTAACGCGAATTAAAATTATGAAAACATTTTTAAAAAATAAGATACATTAATAACGCAGCGGTCTACATTATTAATTTATTTTTTTATTGCATAATTTTATTAAAAATTACGTTCTAATCTCCTATATTTGTACTTACTGCTGTTTGAAATTGTAACTCCAAATGTTAGATATCAATTTACTTTTGCGGAGAAGGTATTAAGAAATTACAATTGTAATGTATTTATATATATATATATATATATATATTATAAACGATAGTTTAAGATATACTAAAGTTTTAACACACGCACATATATATATATATATATATATATATATATATATATATATATATATATATATATATTATAGGGATAATTTAATGACAGTTATCCGAAAAACGCGATGAACAAAAGAAGTTTGCTATCAATTAAAATGAATATAATTAAGTAATCATCTTTATTTGAATACAGTTGTAGAGCGCGATGTAATTGTAATAATGTATGTTTAAAGAAACGCATAAAAATGAAGAAAATTGAAAAAAGAACTCTTTAAAAGTAAAGTCGTATCATCAACTCGGAAGTTAGTAGAGGACATTAAGCCATCTTCATTTTTCGTTTTGCGCTTGACGTGAAATATTTCAATTTTAAAAGAAGTTTTCATTGAAAATTATCTACAATTCATCGAAGAAGCGGTATTGTATGTACAAACTGTATTAAAATTTGCGATTTCGTATAAAAAATTTTATAATTTACGACTGCGGTTGAATCGACGCATTCTATAAAAGCTAATACGAGACGATTTTCTACGGATTTCTCGGTCGTCATTTACTGATAATGGACGGACAGCTGAATTGGCTGGCCGACATCTTTTTACTATGAAAAATCACCGAGTAGATTCCAACTCAAGCGGTACGAGCAGGATGTTAATATCAATTACGTCACAATTAAAAGTTATAGATGATTTCGAGATAGTAATGAAACGGGTATCAACGAAAAAAAGCAATTACACGATATAAATGTGCCTAAAATGAAATTCACACACACACGTAATATTTACTTCTTTAGTATGTCATTATCATCGCCGCATTGTTTTATGACAAGTCCATTACGTTAATTGCATTCAAGGCACTAACGCAGATGAGCGCGCATATATATATAAAATAAGGAATATTGAAATATATAGGTGTGAGAATAAAAAATGGAGGAAATTCCAGTAACGTTCTAAGGAAAAATAAATATTGTAAAAGAAAATTAGAAAGGAAGAAATAGTCCTGAATTCAAGGCTTTGCAGACTGGTTCAATATCAATTATATCGATTTATATCAGAAGTTTTATATGCAAGAATATGTTTTTACTGTTACATAATAGTAGTCAACGTTCGGTAATGGACACGGTTCCGATAGTACGCGCGCACACACACATACATATATATCATAAACAGTTAATTAAATGTCTTCATATATACATATATATATATATATATATATATATATATATATATATATATATATATATATATATATAAAAAAAGTATTAAATTATAAAAAATATTTTACGCCTATGTACACTAAAACAGGAAGGTAAGACGTCTCACACGTACTATATTATAGAGCTTCATAGTAAGATGCTGCATCCGGTGTTGACGGACTATTTAAAAAGTCCTCCAATTCGTCATCAATATTAGCAGCACCCTGCTGTTGTTTTTCCTTTTTGGTACATTTCTTCTTTTTTTTATCCTTTTTACGAACATCGTCTCCTTGTTGTTGGTCTTTTTTCGATTTACGAGTTTTATCTCTCTTCAGACTAGTAACAATCTAAAAAAAATATATATATATAAATAACTTTCATATATCGCGTTCGTAGCGTTTAACTTATTAAAACACTATTTTTACATTTAGTTTATGTCATAAAGTTTAATTTTGTATTAAATTTTCACAAAAATACTTAAAAAAAAAAATAATACTTATAATGTAGGTGAAAAATTCTAAACCTAAAGCACTTTAACCATCGTAAAATTATTTACTGGTAAAAATATGAGATCGGATGTATAATATATTTAGGTTAAGTTTAATGGAATTATCGCACGCATTTCGTTATAAGTTCCGAGTAGATGAAACCGATCGTTAATATGTTATTATAAAAATTAAATTGCCATATTCAGCGGAAAAGGTTTGTTTTAGATTAACGAGTACTGATTTTAAGAAGAAAAACCGCGATGAAAAGTTGTTTTTAAGATGAGCAGGCAGAGAAGAAAGTTCGAAGGACATTCAATGTGGATATGGTGAATGGCGAGGACGATATACACGGCATACTGAAGGCTTCAGTTTCATTGTAAACCGTGTATAACCTAATGAGAGTGAATTTGGTGATGATATCATTTGGAGCTTATTCGTTCGAGATGTTTAGTCTCTTTTGACCGGGTTTTATTTATTTCTTAGAGTATTTAATGTTCTTGGGAATAAATTTTGAGTTTTTTTAAAACGAACCCAAGAACTGAGTTAGCATAGGAATATGATATATGTGTATCGAGAAACTCACGAGTCCTATCAAGGTATACACTCCAAGATCACGAACATGAACGACCCTATTCACAATATTATTATTAAGATTGTAATTAAATGTAAGTTTATTTATATAACGGCTAAAAGATAATGTGACACGTTTAATATAATTGATGGAAAGCCCATTACGCCTACTCCATATAGTAAGGTTATCTATAAGTCTCTTCGAAGAGCTAAGCAATCAGACGATGAGCATATTTGCCTATAAATTTTCAAATCATCTGCGAATAATTTTACGCGAAGAAAAATTTCAAAATATTTAATTTCTCATAATTTTCTCGACGACCTTTTTCTTAAAGTGACGGAGTAGATTTATATTTTCAAAATTATATCGCAACATTAAAACGATATTGATACGTTTAATATTTCAATAAGAACTCGAGTCACACGCGAGGACAAAAAAAAAAATGAAATAAGACAAAGGAAAATGAAGTTACGCACTTTTTCGAAATAATTTTTAAAATATAATAAATAATAAATCGGACGAAAAATCTTTTTACCTGTCCAGATTCGGATTTCGCGACATCGGTAGTAATAATTTGATCACTTTTATCACTCCCGATATCTATCGATGAACCGCAATTATCATCTTCTCCGCCATCCGGACTCGGTCTAATGTCTGTCGTAACATCCGGCCAATTCTCTCCGTAAATCGACCGACGATGACTTAATTTAGATTTATCATCATCATCATGGCGAACATTATTATTATCACGACTTTGTTGTTCCGATTCGATCTGAAAAGAAATCAATTCAACATAATTAACAGCGTTTTCCAGTATCTTAAATAACAAATTATACAGCCTAGAGTAATATACGAACTAGTATTACATGTATTTTACGCAATGACGCACAGATGATAGAAGACGATGATAGTAGATCTATGTTTTTTGGTTATTATATAATTTTAACATTTGTAGTCTACATTTAGCACAGAAACACATTGTTTAACGCAGAATCTAACTCGTAAAAAAACATCTGTGCCTCGGAGTGCAAGGAGGAAGTGAAATTTGAAGACGTTTTAACTAAATTCGCTAGTGTTTTTTTTTTTTTAATTTTTTGATCGTGTATACACACACACACACACATATATATATATATATAAAAGAATAAGCTTATGTATTAGTCGACGCACTTAACCTAACGCTACAAAACTTGTCTGACACACCTAACGCAACACGGTCGCCTATGAATACGAAGAGAGAAGGGGACAGAAGATGTTGGAGAGGTTGATAGTTAAAGGGTTTCTAAAAGGAAAGTCAGTAGTGAGTGAGTGGAGAAGAGTCAGTTGGTCAAGGGTCAAAAGTCAGTGATGAGTTAGCATTTAGTTATGTCATTATTCAGTCAGAGCCAGCGGAAAGGAAAGATGGTCTGTGAGTTACAAACATCACAAATCTGGTTAGTATAATTTATATATATATATATATATATATATATATATATATATAATTATTCGAATAAAATGTTATTTTATTTTATTTATCCAATCCGTCGAAAAAAAGTAAGTATATACATTTTTATCGCATGATAAATCAATATTCGTCAAGGTAAAAAGGTTATTCGCTCATCGAAAACTGACGCGCGTGTAATTTATAACGTTTTAAATTATCTTTCATATAATAAATTATCTCTTCATAAACATCGCGTCATGCTTTATTTCTGGAATAGAAAAGAAAAAAGTACTAAAAGACGAGGAGAGAAAGTAGAGTGTAATATAGAAAAAATATATACATTAATATACGAGGATCCTAAATGTGAAATAATGAAGTCCATACAAGTCCGTTAGGCGAGTATTAGGGTCCTCGCATATATATATATATATATATATATATATATATATATATATATATATATATATATATATATATATATGAACATTTTTACTTATAATACCTTTGTTACTTATAAAACAGACACACACACACATATATATATATATAATAATATACGATACCTTTAAAGATGATATATATTGCGGCAACAATTCGTCAGTTATATCGATATCATCTTGCAACTGTGACACAAGAGGATTATCGTTTGATTCGCCGTCGCTAAAACAATTATTGAAAAGTGTATAGTAAAAAGCTTTAAATATATCGTTGACTAAAATTTTATCGAATAAAAAAACATTTATTGAAACATGTATAGTAAAAAGTTTTAAGCATATCGTTCACTAAATTTTATCGCATAAAGAGCCCATAAAATTTCGTATTAACATAATCATTCAATATTTTAATAGATTCAGAACAGTCCGATGTGGTTCTCAAACACGGAAAAAAAATTTCATCAAATCCAGACGCCTTTTTGGTGGACACTTCTGTAGATTTCTATATACCTCCTACGAGGAAAACGATTTTATGAGCCGACGAGAATGGTTCATTTAGATTATCTTCTATAGTTGAATCATCATTGTTGAGATTGTCGAATGGAGTGAAAAACCGTACTGAGCTACTCAGAAAATTCTTGTGCTTTTTGTTGATCGTTTTTTACCCAGCTATTTATATTAAATGGCTCTTAAATTTGTCTTAACAACTTTTTAGTTGAGACCAATAAGGATTTGTTATTTGAATTTAGTGATTCTAAATAATAAACAATTTCATCGTTTTTATATTAATTTCGTAATTTGATTAGAAAATTATATGTAGTTTTTAGAAAAGGATAATCAGCACGCTGCCATCGTCTTCCGACCGCTCTAATTTCCCTCATGAGTGTTTTTATTTCAATTGACACGTAGACATTTTCCATGCATTTAGGTTTGCTTTTAGCGAAACAATTGCAAACGTCCTGAATAAATTGAGTAAACGTTTGTATTGATAGATAGATATTGTGTGCGCTCTTAAAATTTATATTATTTTCGAATAAATTAGAAAAGTAGCTTAAAATAGTGAATTTGTTACAAATCCCACATTTTTTACTTTTATATTTCTGCAAACCACGATTAAAAATTATGAAGAGAAATATGTTTAGAAATAAAATTAATACATTCCATTAGTTTTGAAAGAAATGCGAACAAAACAAATGGACCGATATAATGGAAATGTACAGAGCGAAGTAATAAAGAAATAATAGAATGAAAAAAAAAAAACGGAAACAAACAGCCATCGTGAAAATATTTGATCCGTAGTCGGCTAATTCGAGATGATAATAATAATAAAAATAAAATGAATAAACACTGGAATGTATCTCTGCTGAGTTTTGATATTCATCGTTACGTGTATTTATTTCTTAGGGATATTCAACGAACCTGTCCGAATTATGACGGTCATCGTTTTTACGACTACTGGCGGCGACATTCGTCGAATTAGCGGCAGTAGGACTGTCTTCTAAGAACGATCTATCTAAATTATCATCCGGAATGAATTCTTCGATGTTTCTTAAAGACACGTCCAGTTTATTGGAAACAGCGATCTGCGTACTAGTTGCTGTTAACGATAAAAGTGTTAAACGATTAAAATTCGCGTATAAAATAAAAATATTCTAATTATTTCGCATCATTATTATTACCACTGTTATTACCAGTGGCGACTCCTGGGGTTAAAAAGCAATTACATGTGTTACCCCTTACATAACACACGAATTTGTTTTTTGTTTCACACACAATAACACAAACTAACATGAATAAACAAAAGTAAACAAAATAAAATCACTACTCTCCAATACGTCAACATAACATGGATAATATCGAAGTCAACAAATTGTAACATAAATACGAGAAACTTTTAAAGTTCAATCGGAAAAATTACTAATTATGAAGAGTTGTGTACTATCGATCCCAAGATAAAAAACTGAATATTAAACCGAAATATGTTAAAAATTTATTTCCGCGCGAATAATTACAAAATTTATACAATTAGAAAATAAAAAATTTTTAAAATACTGAAACGAAACAATTTCACGTATAATAGTTAAGTATTCTATTTTTCACGATTTACGCAAAAGAATTCTCCGAAAATGAAATGATTAATTACTGGAGAGAGGCGATGAAAGAATTTACACGCCGAAATGTACATAGTAAAAGGAAAAACGCCCGACAGAAAATTCGAAGAAGAAAAACTAATCTCTTGAGATGAAATATAAGCTGTACACTCATTTATGAACAAGGCAATAATTTAAATTCGTAATTGTAAACGTAAAACTTTTAACTTGTTTTTTTTTTCATAATCACTTCATATGCTAGTGTTATTTTATTACCTAAATAAAAATATAAATAAAATAAAATCAGAACAAAAAAAAATATTAATAAATATATCAGCGTATAGGACAGTTTCCTACTGCGCGACAAATGTTATTGCTAGTGTGCTACCCGTTGAATTGCAATTGGGAAAAACAAATGAGATAAATATACCGAAAACAAAAAATCTCGATAGAAAGGGACTGAGAGAAGGAATTCATAAAATAGCCGAGTGACAGAAGCAATCATGACAAAGTAGGAACACTTGACATAATTCCTAGGATAGAAGAGAACGTTTATCTGACAAACATCTAATTACCGGATTATTTTGTAACGCAGTTTATGACGAGCCGCGGAAACTTTCAGACAAGATTGAACAGATTTACTTGAACATACCTTTTTAGAATGTATACCGAATACTTAAAAAATAGACAAGGATTATATATAGGAGATGGTTCAAGGACAGGAGCATTATACGAAATTTCGTGAATACTAGAAGACATCATTCAAATATAAAATTTTAGGTTACAGCAAGAAGCGAAGAAAAATATAAAAGAACCGTTTGGTGAAATGTTCTTTTGTTGATGTTCTTTCTTTAAATTATTACAATAAAGTTATATTACATTTTTTTTTTTTTTTTTTTAAATATAAATGGTTGAAATTAAAACATTCTCGTGTTGTACGAAGATTAGTAATTATCGTTTTCCTTATTTTTTTACACGAGAAGATTGCGGTAACTTACGTTTCGGTCTTTCCGGAACTATTTCACGACCTCTACCGTATATTTTATTTTTAATTTCTAGAGACGAAGGCGCAGAAATTTGACTGGCGGTCATTTCCGAAATAGCGGACCGATTAACAACGATGTTAGTATCGTCGTCTACTTTACGAACGGCCGTTTGATGTACATTTTGAGTTTGTACTACTATCGAGCTAGACGGTATCGTCGACTTCGAGTCCGCTAATTTTCGACGATACGTAGATAGTTTGTCCGTGAATCTATTTTAGTAAAAATAAAAGTAGTACATTATAAATAACGCGGAATTTCTGTAAATATACCACCAGTTCGGAGGTGAATGAAAAACCCTATTAAACAATTTTATTTTCATACTTAACCTAACCTAACCAGGACCTATTTAACGTAGGTAGAGTTTTTTTATTTGTAGTAATAAAAAAATCATTAAACTTGTTATTCTAGTTGAAATGTGCATTATATATGCACGTGGAAAGACTGCGTGGCAACACACACACACATATATATACACACGTATATACTGCGTTCTATAAGAATGAGACGGTTGCTATAGAACGCGTAAAGAATTTCGTAAGAATTTTTTCAGTAAACATTTTATTCAAAGTAGTCTCCACCACACTGTATACACATGTGTCGGGACGTTCTTCTAACTATTTTATGATGTTCGAAAAATCAGTTTCGTAATTTAGTTTAGTGCCCTAGTCGCAGCCTCTAGAATCAGTTCAATAGAAGCAAAACAGTCGCCTTTCAACTTCATCTTACAAAGCATAAAATATTCGGGGAGAATTAAATCTGGAGAATAGGGAGATGAGGGTATCGGAAGCAGCGTCAATAGAATTGATTTTATATCGAGCCATTAATTCGACGAATCATATATATATCATCAATAGCCGTAGACTCGTTTCGAGCGAAATTATAAGTAATTTTAATTGCTGCGAGAAACTGACGCCAGTGATCACTTTAATATAATACCGTATTAAAGGGCTTCTTCTTCGTCTGCAACTTTCAATCATGTTTAATACTATCAATTTTTCTAAATTATTCCGTCGCATGATATGGCCGAAATTTGGATATACCGTTCTCGACTATATGTAGTAATCGAGTTCCTGCATTGAGTTCTTTTAAAATATTGTGAAATATGTTCTTTTTGAAGTCAATATTCGTTAGCAACAATACATTTCGAAAGTATCGATTCCTCGGACATCTGTTTCTTTCAATGTCCAACACATAGATACGAATAAAAATACGGAAAACACTCGCGATTTTACGAGTACTTTGGTGGTCATCGCTCAGGTGTTCTTCTTAGTTGATTTTCTTCGCTGTCATTTATTCGTCTTTTAATTTTGGATGTCGGATTTTTTTTGCTCAACTACTCGGAGGCAACATATACTTTGTAGATTCTGGGTTTCGTTTTGCCATCGACATCGATATTGCGGTTTTTATCTCTATTGATTAATAATCGAACTGTCCGATTTTTAAAATAGATACAGCAATTTTCCTTCCGACGATGCAATTGTTACAATATTATCATCGGCATATCATAGGTTTATCTTTCTTGCGATTATAACGCCATCTTTCCATACTTTCGTTGTTTTTACTCACATTCACCGTATATGTTCAAGAGAGTTGGACTAACTATGCATCCTCAATTTCTTGCTTCATTTAGCTCACGAACATTCCACGTTACCAATAGTTTTTCATATTTTCGTTCTAGTCGCACATTTTCCACGAGTTACTCAGTTTCCTACAACACTATACCCGGTCGCAGTTATCACACTACCAAGCCCGACATCTAGGTAAAGTCGATTTCTTTCTTGCGGTATAAATAAACGCAGATTTTAATTTTGCGTTTAATGTATATATATATATGATATATATATATATCAACATCATAAACACATTGTACATATTCCAGTGTCGGTGGAGGAGAAATATATACTACGTAGTTAACATATCAGTTTGAATAGAGCAGATATAATATTTTTCTCAACTCGAAATAAAATAAATTTGATCGATTTCGTGGAATTTTACTTATAATTTTTTCGTCGGTTCTATTTAATCGTTTTTTTTTTTTACATATTTTTCCATCACAAGGTTTGTGACTCTTTCGAGTTAAAATCATCGAACATATTACAGAAAGAAAACTGGTTTTCCGCGTATTTCCAATCGCATAGACATAAGTATACACACATACGCAAAGATATGCATACATATACGTTTTTACTTTGTTCAATGTTACCTTATATGAATTTCTATTAGTCGTAACGTATACATGCTGATTATTATGCCCACTCATGTTCTCCTCACGGTTTATTTGTCGCGCATTAATCTTCACTGAAGAGTACTAGGAAGTATTCCGGAATGACTTTTAAAATGTTCAATATTATAATAAATGGTTTCGATCGACGAAGATATGTGCCGTATTTCAAAAAATTATAGAGCGCTCTCTCTAATTGGGAAAAAAGGTACCTCATGTTCGCGTTGGGAACAAGAACAAACATTTTTTGTATACTTACATCATTATTTCGATTTAAATATCGCTTAAATTACCACTTACATTTTCGATATAATCGCAAAGTCTCAAAACGACATTTTCCTAAAAACCATCTTATACAATACGGGCGTTGTCCGAGATCGATTTTAAATACATAGTTACAAATGTTATATCCTTCATTCATATTTTCGATCAAGGCAGAAATTCCGCAAGGCAGTGTCCTAGCTCCTTACATTATATAAAAATTTACACCAATGACTTACCGGTAAACGATAATACTTCAACCGTCTTATTCGCGGATGATACTGCAATTTTACCAATACATAATGACGTTAGTACTGAAGAACACTTAAACCATCTTGCAAATTGGTTCAAGCAGTGAAGAATAAAACGAAAACACGTGCCTCAATGTATTATTTACATTGAAAACCGGAACGGCCAGTCCGATATCCCATTCCAACAGCAAGTAGTGCGAAATACCTTGGTCTACATTTCGATCAGAGATTGACTTCGAATAAACACATAACCTCCAAACGTACACAAATCAGATTGAAACTGTGAATTTGGACTAGATGGTTGGGAGATAATAAAGCCAATTTGCACATATGGCATTGAGCTATGGGGTACTGTATCTAACAACAATATTAGCTCTTACGGAAAGGACACATGCAGAAATTTTACGTATGATAGTTAACGTACCCTGGTTTATACGAAGACAACTTATCTTGAAGGACATGACGCGATAAGTACTGGTAAAGAAGAGATCCGCAGATCAAGTGCAAGATATAAGGACAGACTCGACCAACATTTAAATATATTAATAAAAAAACCTGCACAGACTTGTGTAAAATTTAATTGAATACTCTCCAGCTTCAATATCGATCCTGATTACTCATAAATCATATAATTGTAGATTAATTTAACGTAATCATCAATAAGCAGGATCAGCATCCGTTGGGAGGTTATCCTCCTTCCGAGTTTTGATAAATCATGTCTTCACTGCTGCTTATTGTTAAATACAGATCGCATACGTTAAAAAAAATAATATATATATATATATATATATATATATATATATATATATATATATATATATATATATATATATATATATATATAGGAAATTAAGAAACACTGGGATAATTTACTTTTCGTAATTCGAATCATCCGACTGTTGAAAAAGATCCAATTCCTGAACTGTTACGTTCATCTCGTATTCGTTAGTGTTGATTTGCGCTAAAAGCGTTTCACGCTGCAACTGCAAAAACGGTACGTTGAACCACTTATGAAGAAATTTCAATCCGAAACCATTGTACATTGAACTGTCAGCATATCTGGTAGGTGCAAATCTGAATAGTTTGAAATTCGTATTGAAAAAAAAAACAGTAATGAGTATTCGCATTTCACACAATACTCTACGATATTTCTGCATGTACTGTGTGCCAAAATATAACACACCTTACTAAACGCAGATTTTCACTAGTTTAAAATGTTACATTATATAGTAAAAACAGATGATGTAATCAGCGAAAATGTCGTATAAATCGATCGGACATTTTTCTTAGCGAATGGTCGGATAGAGAAATTTTTGAAAAAAGACCCTCAGCCGTAGGGTGTATCATCCGGGTTAGTTAAAAAAAAAAAAAGAGAGAGATTAACATCTTTTATAATAAAATTATATCTACGAGTGGTAATATAATTTATAATCGCTTAAAAATGTTACCATAATACAATAAAACTTCTTTTATCTCGCACCCTCAGGACCGGGCCTGTGACGTATAACTGAATAGACGGATAACGGAAATTTCATTACAAACAAATCACATATATAATACTATACCAGATTGTAAATCATTTAGGAAAGAAATTTAAAAAAAAAAATGTTTAATTGGATAAAGTTTAAAGTACTGTGTTTTTATTTAGAAATTTTGCTATAACATAGTGCAATGTAGCTCTTACAAACCAACTGCTATTAAAAATCAATTAGAAAACGGTGTACGTCGCGTTTTAAAGTATTATCGCAAATGGCAAATCGAAATAAACGCATTAAAAACTGAGGCCATCTTTTTCACTCGTCGTCGACCAATTTTGCCATCTGAACTTCTAATAGATGATAAAGTTATAAATTGGTCGGATAGTATACGTTATTTGGAAGTTTTATTAGATAAACGATTAACCTTCTCGACGCATGTAAATTACGCAGCTCTAAAAACAAATAAAGCAGTAAGTACAGTGTTTATTTAATCGTTAATCGTACCTTAACGTTAATAATAAGCTCATCATTTATAAAGCGCTTATTCGTCCTGTGATGACTTATGCTTGTCCCGCCTGGTCTCTATCTCGAAGGCGAGCTTTAATAAATTTGCAATTAGTACAAAATAGGTGTTTCAGATGCGTATTAAGTGCCCCAAGGTATGCCAGAATAGTGGACATGCATGAGATATTAAATATACCCTTTATTCGGGATTATATTCTTACTATAACTCGAAGTTCTGCGATAATTGTGTATTGCATGAAAATCAGTACATCTCAATAATTGGAAATTACGATTCCAGGCAGCTACAGTTTATGTACACAAAGTATAAGCATAGACGCCTTAAACATAATTTACTGTAAATGATTAATATTTAATGTATCTGTGTATATATATATATATATATATATATATTGTTATTATATCGAATAATATTCCTTTTTGTATGCTTAATGTGATACAAAGCGTTTTATGGAGTGGGTTTTTTTTTCAAATTTTTTCCCACGTTTTATATATTTATATCTGTAATCTAGTAAATATACTATAAGATTTATTACATAAAGAATTTTGTTTATTAGCGGTAAGGATATTATAATTCCGGTACGCGTAATTCTTATTATTTTGTACTTTTGTACTTTTAATGAATTTATGTCAATAAATAAATTTCTTCTTCTTAAAAGTACAATTACGTAGACAGATTTTCTCTACGTCAAATTGTTTAAAAAAAGACTAATTGTTTTCTGTTTCTTTGGTGCTCGAGCTTACTTTATGGTAATATTCAGTATTGGGCTTTTTTTTTAATTTGTGTAAAGTTCGCGTCTCCTCTTGTCTTTCAAATCAATCGATGTACTTTGTTAACGTTGTTTCAGCTTCCGAATGGCTGATTGTTGAATTTTGGTTGCATTCTGATTCTTCATCATTGTAGACAATTTCACCAATGTTGAACTACTGAACATTACATAAAATTTCAAAACCGCCATATTGTTTATAACACAATTCTGTTACTTCTACAGTTGTTGCATCATCGCAAAGCTTCGCGATTTCGTTAATAATAACAGTTCGGGTCATTAACCATATCTGCTGCTACAATGACGGATAAAAGAAGTTTTACTCTATATATCGTCGTAAAAATAGGAACCTCCAATTTAGCTCGACTGAACTTCGAGAGTTAGTAAATACGACGTATTACGATAGATTTTTTTTTCACTTTTTGCATAATTACCGATTTAAAGAGTATCTGATTCTTAACATTTCGGTTAGTTCTTAGGCTTATTGATTTTTTTAAAAATTGTCCAACCGAAAACGAGAATATATTGATAATGAAAAAACAGATGATCAAAATAAGACAATAAGCCCGGACATCGTTAAAAGAGAGAGAAAAAAAAACAACGTACACGGAATAATTTCACAAATGTAGAGTGCAACAAGAAATTACTTAAAATCACTAATCGTTTTATAAAAATCACGTAGCTTCTCGACTATTCAGCTATTGAACAAATAGGGTGACCCAGAGAACACGGACAGTTTTGTTTTAAATGAAATAGAAGATAGAAATATATTAAAAATTCAGGAGTCTATAAATTAAATTGTAATCAATGTGAAAAAGGATACATAGAAGAAACAGACAGTTCATAATAAGATTTAAAGAACACTTAAATTCATATGCAAACAATGATGAAAATTACTATTTGGAAAACATATTGTATAGAATTAAAACACAAAATAAATAATATTAATTATAATTATAAAATTTTACATACAGAAAAACATTTAAAAAAAATAAAACTACTAGAAAAAAATTGAAATAATAAAAGAAAGAGATAAGAATAATTCATTAAATTCAATGATAAATTTTGATGAAGAATTAATTCTATAAGAAGTATATTGTGAATTTCATTTTTTTATTGAACAACTATTTTGAATTTTTGATTATTTTACTAGCTGTTGATTTTTGTTTATTTATAAATTTTATATTGGACAATTGTTTTTTAATTATTTTTTATTTTACCGGCTATTGCTATGTAAAAAATTTTATATTACAGATAATTGATTGTGTTGTTTACCGCACTTGTCAGATTGTATTACTAATACTATTCTTAATTTTGGTGTTTTTTGTGAATTGTAATCTTATAAAAGTCTGTATTATGACTGTCTCTCCCTCGTCGAGTTAAGGACGCCGTAAAAACCTTACAATATTCTTATCTGCTCAGTAACAAATCGCTGCCTTGCGGTCTTTACTCAAATAAGGAAGTAAACCCCGACAGAAAATCAAAACCACCGCATTACTTTTACCAAGAAGCACGAGTAGTAGAAATATCAATAAAAATATTACTGGTCCAGGTGGGCTCATATACGCCAGGGCTGGCAGGAGGATTGAGCGGGGTCCACAGGTCGTTATCATGAAAAATCCCGGAGTTACAGTGTTAAAAAATACACCACCATCCATACCGAAAATAAACCTGTCAAGGACGTTAAAAATCGGAGCACGGAATGTTAATAGCATGTTCGAGAGGGGAAAACACATATCATAACAAAAATGAAAAGAACTGAAATTGAAATCATGGGCATAAGTGAAACAAGATGGTCTGGAAATGGTACCTGTCAAATAGACGGAATGACGATGTACTATGCAGGAAACAACACAAAGGAACGTAGAAATGGAGTTGAAATAATGGTGAATACAAACATCAAGAGAAGTATACTAGGATATGTACTACACGGTGGCCGAATGATTTTACTGAAAAGGGAATCCATTCAACATTAACATTATACACGTATATGCACTAACAAAAGATAATTGCAAGCGGAAATAGAGAATTTTTATAAAAATCTCGAAGACACCCCATTAACCCAATAAAGCCGCATGGAAGTTACAATTATAATGGGCGATTTTAACGCTAAGATTGGAACAGAGGGGGGACAGATGATATCGTAGGTAATTTTGGATTGGGAAAAAGAAATGAAAGAGGTGATAGATTGGCGCAGTTCTGTCAGGAACACAATCTTATAGTGACAAATACATGGTTCAAGTTACTACTAAGACGTTTTTGTATACGTGGAAAGCACCTCAGGATAAACCTTTCATAGCAGTAGCAAGTAAACATTTAAAAGTAGTTAACAAGATTAGGAGGAAACGATGGATGAAGGATGAAATATTAGATTTAATGGAAGAAAGGAGAAAAGCTAAAATATTAAAACAAATCAACAAGAATATCAACGCCTGAAAACGCTAATAAGGAAAAAATGTAGAGAAGCCAAAGAGCTCAAAGATAAATGCGAAGAAATTTAAAAGTTACAGACATAAAAAGATTAAAGATGTAAGAGGAATATTATACAAAAGTATTAAAATTACACACGCGCTGAAGAACGAAAAAGGCGAAATGATATTAGAAAAGGAAAATGTAAAAAAAAAACACGAATGAACAAATTATATTAAAAAAAAAATTTTTAAAGACAAAAAGAGACACATTACTGGAAATGATGCAAGTTCGACATTACCAATATTAACCTTCGGAAGTAGTACTTATAAAATCAGTATATTGTAGGAAAATGTCAGGACCCGACAGTATATGCGTGGAAATTATAAACTGGAAGAAAATATAAATATAATAGTCAAGTTATTTAATGATATTTATGAAATAAGAGGAATACTGCAGAAATGGCTGCAGTCCACCCTTGTTCCCGTACCAAAGAAAGGAAACGCCACTAAATGTGCGAATTACAGATTAATTAGGCTAACTAATCACATACTAAATATATTCACAAAGTTAATACATAACCGAATAAGTAAGAAATGCGAAGAATCGATGTCGAATACACAGTTTATTGGAACGAGAGAAGCTTTAGCGATAACCTTGATACAAGGATCATTGGAGCAGAACAGAGATATAACAGTATGTTTCCTATACAAAAAGCATTTGATACAGTAAAGCATAATAAATTAATAAAATGCCTACAAAAAACTGGAATAGACCAACAAGACATATAATCAAACAGATATATTAGGAACAGACAGCGGCTTTAAAAACGGAATACGGTCTTGCAGATTATATTACAATTAATAAAGGTGTAAGACAAGAATGTGGTATGTCACCATTTTAATTATATAGAGGAAATATTACAAGAATGCAAGGAGGGCATCAAAGTAAATGGAAAGGTAGTAAATAATATCCGATATGCAGACGACGTGGCGATAGTAGCAAACACGGCACAAGATATACAAATATTACTGAATAAAATCATATCCGCGATGAAAAATTCAGGACTACGCATAAATGCACCGAAAACAAAAGCGATGATAGAATACCAAGAAGACGTAGGGGAACCAGTGGCCAAATCGTTTAAATATCTTGGTTGCTGGTTAAATGATGTGAAATGAGCACCGATAAAGAAATCAGAATAAGAATCGAACAGGTAAGATCAGTATTTATCCAAATGAGATCTCTGTTCAATAATAAACAACTAAGTCTGAAATATTAAGATACAGAATGGTTAATATGTATAATCGGTTTTATTATACGGAGTGTTAGGCGTGGATGTTGAAAAGCACAACGATGAAAAATCTAGAAGCATTCGAATGCGAGTTTTCAGGAGAATGCTGAAGATGTCACGGACTGACTGTATATCGAATAACGAAGTTATAGAAAGAGTAGGGAAAATTAAAGAGCTATTCATCCAGAAAAAGAAATGAGCGCATTTGATAGGTGTCAGTTGATACACAGTTAATTATACAAGGCCGACTAGAAGAACGTAGAAGAATGTCGTGGATGAAAAATTTGGAAAATTGGACGGACTGGTCAACCAATGAACTAATACATTCGTCCGGAAACTTTTGCACTCATTGCAACCGACCTTCGTTAACGGAGATGGCACTATGAAGAAGAAGAAGAATCTTAATGTTTTTTATTTTTTAAACGTTCACTCGATAATGACCTAAACAGCCGAAAAGCATAAAGCATGGGAATTTTTCATGAAGGAAAAAATTTAGCGATTTTAACATTTTCTTTGTTTATTTTTTTATTTGTAATATATAACGATATACGCTGTTGAAAAAATAAAATATTAACTTCATATTCGAAACTAGTGTAATAAAACTTTTTTTTTTTTCATTACAAACCTGTTTAACGATTCGCAATAAAACGACACTTGGTCACCGGTTACCGATCTATGGTGAGCCATATCGCAATGATTACCTAATATTAAAACCGGAACTGTATCCGGAATTTTGTTCAATTCTCGCTGCACGTATTCGAACGTCCTGCGTAAAGCAGAGAAACGGCCGTAGATTTTTAGTTTTATCGATAGTAACCAAAATTTTCTCGTAAAAAATTTTTTTTTCCTTTTTTTTTTTTAACCTAAACTTTTGAAATAAATATACCTAAAAAAAATATTTCTACAAATTGGCTGTTTATTTATTAATTACGAGAAACAATATAATATTATAATAAAATACGTTGCATCGTATCTTATCGACGTTATCGTTAAAATTACAAATCAAAAATCGCCTTATTCGGGAAAATATTATTTCCTTACGTTAACGAATTAATTACATCCGCCATATTGAAACTACTGTTATTACAAATATATATATATATATATATATATATATATATATATATATATAAATTTCGACACGCGTGTTTATTATACAATATTTCTTAGATGAACTGTAGATAATTTTCTATGTATTTATATAAAAATATTTTTTAAATAGAGACATTTTACGTCAAGCGTTAAAATAAATCGAAACAAATGAACAACATGCAACTGTGGAACGATATAATCTTGTTAACTACTCCTATTATCGTCTATTATTATACTTTAAAAAAAAATGGATCTTCGTAATTCGGTCCAATGGAGCGGCTTGCATTAAAATCGCATAGTCCATGTACCTCGAATGAGGAACTAGTATTTATTAAAAGAGATTCTTTCTGAAGTGTCGTCATTATTCTCCGAATATAAATGCTTCAAAATAATTCTTACGAACGAGTATAAAGAACAATAAATTTATCACATATCTGGCAGAAATTAAGCTCTATATCGTTCTTTCGATTCATTAATATTTCTAACAGATAACAATTTAGCGACAATGCTTTTATTAAGACGGGGAAAATTTAGGATGAAATCCAACTGGAATGTAGGAAGCAATTAACCTGCACGGAGATTTGGAAGCTTTTGTTATAGTAAAATCGATAATTAATGCTAACCCCGATAATAATAATAGTTTAAAACTTGTATTTGAGTAATTTACAATTCTTTTAGAAAGGTGGAATGTAGCGATTTTTAAAAATAAACAGCAACAAAAAAAAAAGTTAAAACCAACTAAACTTTTTTTCAATATAAAATGTAAAAATACTAATTTAAATATACAAATTTTTTCAAAAATAACTGTATAAAATAATCTGAAAGTGATTTTATAAAGTTATTTTTGTAAAATTTGTACATTTAAATTGGCATTTTTACAATTTATATTTTTATATTGTATATATTATATATATTTATGTATTTTATTTTACGTTCGCTTGATAATAGCTGAACAGCCGAATTGTTTATTTACAATTACACAAACATATTAACAGGCATATAATAGACGCAAGAATGTACAACACACACACACACTTGCATACATATACAACAACACAAGAATTAGCATACGTACACGCAGGCGTACTTACAAAAGATCATAAAAATTACTTATCACGTCAAGAGCTTCCGCTTGTTTGTACGCTGTAATATTATTACGAATAAATTCATATATTTATATTAAATATATCTACAATTATCTTATATTTACTATATTTACAATGTACAACTTATTTATTTACAACTAATTTTTTCTTTATAATATATAACGTACATGCGCACATTTACATCCTGAATATGTTCCTGAATTAACATAATTACGAGCTTGTCGACGGACTTAGTTCGATTAGGCTTGATTCACACTATAGGTAACGTTCCGGTAAAATATTCACAAATTAGAAACAATGTGCATTCAATCGATAACGCATCTAAAAGAAATTTTAACTGATCGAGAACATTTTTCGACGGAAAATATAAACAATTAATAAAATATTTAATTAATTTTAAATACAAATGAAAATATTTTTATTAAAAGCAGAATACAATATACTATATACATACATATATATGTGTATGTTCCAACATTCACTCTCACATTTCCACTCACTCTAATTTGCCCTCACAGTTACACTGTAATATCTATCTCTCCTAATCTAGGGTACTCTTGTTTTACGCGTATTTTTATTTTACATAATTATAATTTTCGTAGCACCATTTCGGTCATACGCTGTGTGTCTACCCCTTTTTTCATACAATTTTCTTCGTTATGTAAATTTTTCTGTTTCGCTCTTTATAATTTTTCATAACCTACTTAATTTCGTCAATGATGGTTTCATCTCGATAATATTAATATGATTAATAATAATAATAATGGGAGACAAAAACAAACAAGTACGATCTTCTCTCGCTGTGTTGATTGACACTCTTCGCAATATTTTTAATGCAGCGCCATCGTTCAAAGCTGTTTACTTCGTTCAAAGTTGCGAGATGTAGGTTATACGTCTCTGCAAAATTTGAACAATTATCTCGGAAAAACAAGTGTCGCGCCATTAAATTTTGACCGGACGAAATTCGCACGTACCGACCTAGCACTTCCAAATTGTGTTATGCAACGTTCCGAATCGATCAACTTACGTAACCGGCATTTATAATTTTTGAATCATTTTCATAGTCGTCAACATACTTTCCATACAATCTATTCGTAAAACGATCAATTACCGAATACACAGAGTCTGGTGACTGACTTTTTTTTTTTTGTATTTTAATTAGAATTGACTCCATTTTGTTTAAATTATTAGATATCACCTGCCGACAACACTTACAAGTTCGTTTTCAGCGCAGAAAAATATTAAAATAAATCGATTTCCTCCCTTCAAAAAAATTAATTTATCACAATTTTAAACTTTCACCGTTGATTTTTCAATTGTTATCCGGAGTAAGGCACGTTTTGTATTTTCGAAACGTAACAAAGCGAAAAATGGATACAGTTTACACCGGAAAAATGTTTACACATAAATGAAGTGGTTTTTTTTTTGTGAATAAAATTTATAATGCCAGTTATATAGATGTACACGTGTTTATAAACATAATAAGGTAACAAAATTGTACACATCACACAACCAAGTTTCAATATATATGCACACACACACGTGACAATTTTTAATAATTTAAAACGGTTTCTTTTCTCCCCATTTTTTGAAAATAAATTTTTCCGTTAATTAAAAATATTGAAAAATAATCCGTTTAAAATATGACGACCTTTATTATTATTATTATAGCGTTAGATAGCGCGTATTTCGTATATAGTTGAAGTTAACTGGCATTCGAGCAATTATGCGCATAGCCAATGTTAATAAACTTCATAATTTTATATGTAACTATTATTCAAGAAGAAATAAATGATTTGAAATTATTATTTTTAATCTATATGAAAACCCGATTTAGAAATAAGCCTACAAATTGGTAAACCGAATGACGGCGCCAGATGAATTTTAGTACACGGAAAAAAGTGAAAAATAAATAAATTTACCTGTAAATGGAATGATCATATGAATGAAATGTATACTACAAATTATCCTCGTGTACGTGGTAACAGACGGTACGTCGCAACCACTTTTTTATACACATGCATACACACACACACATTATATAACGCAATATTTAAAAATAGTTATCGTTTTATGCTAATTACTCGATAAATGTATATAAATGGTCTATTTAAGTATATATACCCACACGCATCTATGTACGCGTACATGTGAAATACACGGGATATTGCTTATTTGTTCGTGAAAAATGACACTGAATATTATCGTAATATGTTACAAAGTACTCCGTAATATTTCAATGAATTATCCCGTTCCATGTAAAAATGAGGAAATTTTAAAAATCAAATCGATAGCGTTAAACGAAAATGAAAATATTCCATTTACGTAATGATTTAACTCGAAACGAACACACTCACAAACACACACAACTTTTGCCTTAGCGAATATTTAACTACGTTTATCGCAGAATAAAAAAAAAAAATGGAAAAATTTAAATATTTCATACGATTTAATTTCAAAACTTTACTACGACTTTTAATTAACGAATATAATTTGTACAATTGAAATGTCGATTATAACTAATGTGAAAACCCCGTATAGAATGCAATAACCACTAGTGAAAAAACAGTTTATAACTATCGAACAAAGTTACCTCGCATGTGCTCGTCCCAAAACTTTAAAAATACAATTCACAACTTAAGTTAAAAATAGATGATAAACCAACTAAAACATACTCGGGAGTCCTGTAAGAAATTTGATCGCTCATTATGACGACTAAACAACTCTTCCGACTTATGGAAACTTATATAGTTTCATTCTGCGCCTCCCACACGCGATAATAGGCGGCTCTTCCTGGAGTATGCTACAAAAGGTACGCGCCTTAAATTTACGCTACATAACTAGTAAATTTGAATACATTATAATTCTACTACTATCATAACTCGATGTCGTTGACACACGTAATCCTTCAGGTTGATTCTATTCATATAATTAATAACTTCAAATTGTAATGATTAATCAATTGAAATATATTTAATAAAATTATTTGACTATGTATTTACACTTATTATTATTATATTTAAAACTTTATAAATTCGTTTCCTTTTCTAATTTTTTACATCGTTATTTATCCACGTACATACAACCTGGTTTGTGACGAGACTAAGTTTTACATCTCGCCCTTTTCAGCAGAAGAAGTACTTGGAATGCACACTACACGTGGAATGATCGACTGTCAAGGTTTTAAAACCAACCCGCGATAAAGTTTTTCATCATTATTGTATAATTATTAATTGTCACCGAGAATGCAACGGCAACCTACTCTATATAACATCGTTTGCGTTGCGATAAATTAGTGCTTTGAATGCTACTCTATTTCTGTGAGTAAAAATTAACGCACAATGGCTAGTCATGTCGTTGGGCAACGAACAATATGACGACGACGATGATGATATAGATGCATATATATATATAAACCTTCAAACATATTCGCACATTTTCACATATTATTTTTGAAAATCCCCATTGTTCAAAGCCGTTGCCCCCCCTTAAATTTACACCTTTGAATTAAATATTATTTTTATTCGACTTCAAACTGCAAACTTGTATGATTACAATCACAAAAGATACATCAAAATCATACATACATACATATATATATATATATATATATATATATATAATTGGCATGACTTTTTTTTTTTGTTACTTTCCTTATCAATATGTATAAATTTATCTAAATCAAGTTATTACAAGCGAAAAACTTATTTGCACACTAATATATATTTATTATCTTTCACACACACGTATATACATATAAACATACACACCCATATGGTGTAATGAGGCCATCCATGTAAAACACGTAAAAAATTGCCAAAGATTTTTAATTCAAACATCTTCCATGAACTTTCAAACCGACGAAAATAAAGTGTGCAAATACACTAGTGCGAGACATTTACACCATGTAGTACTTTAAGTGATTTAAAACAAAACTTTTCCTCGATGATTCTTTCAATTCATGGATAAATTCACCGCGTACTGGGAGAAGCTAATTCAAAATAAAATTACAGTACACATTATAGAGGTACTTAAAAAAATTATGAACATACACATTAACACATTTAAACGCACGTACGTGCCAACGTGTTTAAGTGTAAAAATTATTAATTTTCTCTTAACCGTTTCAGTCACACGCGAAATTGAGTTTTTAATGATTCTAGATAATTCTCAATGTGTTTATGTAAAGATGATTAGAATTGAGACATTTTAGGGTCAACCAGAAAATATTGAATTTTGTTAGCATTAAAATTTCATGTACCATATAGTGGACATCGTGACTGATCAGTCTCCGAAAAACTGCTGTTTTTTTCTTTCTAGAAATTTAGTTTATATATATCTCGTAATGGAAGAAAAAATTAACTTGAGTATACATGAAACCGATTTTCTTTTTAATGTTTTTTTTTTTTTTGTTTCCCCATTTCGCACAAGTCGGCGAGGTAAGTGTATTTGGTAATTTGTGAGTATAAGGGTGCAGGAAACTAGTGTACTTAAACATAACTGTGAGCAAGTGTTGTGTGACTGAAAGAAAATAAGTGTATATGTTATAAAAAAGTTGAAAATCGATGTGTGTGTAGTAGTTCCCTGCAGTATGTAACTAATAGATAGGGTGGCTACAAGATGAGGAATATAGTCCCGTAGGCCATCATGAGTGTGTGTTGACGAGTTTGTGACTTATAATTAATATAATGTAGTAAGAAAGGAAATGCGTATATACACACACACATATATATAACTGTAGTGCGAACGTAAACGGGAGATATCAAATATAATATAAACGAAAGCAAGTAATTAGTTCAAATAGATAAACATGGGAACAATTAAAAAAAGTAAAAATCTAGCAATAACGTGCCAGGCAGACTGGGCCACAATGTTAATGAGGTTTCACGGTTTTGAGGGTTATGTGGAGTGTAGATTAATTGCTGGTCTTAAATTTCCTAAGCATTGCCAGTTCCACAGAACAACAGAATACTTTTTGAACTAGTTTTTGTTATTGTAGGTGTGAAGGGGTGTGTTTTATTGACGTTGTAATGTAGACGGAGATCTGAGAATTGTGGACATTGAAACAAAAAGTATTGTCCTCAACACCGGGGCCGCACAGTTTACAATAGCGGTTATTGGCAAGGTGAATTCTATGTAGATAGGGTCCAAACTTGCCATACACTGAATGTTTTTAGTTCTGATCATTACTATTATCTATCTCTTAACTAATTCTAATTCATATTTTAACGTTATCATCATTCCGACTTATGTGTCTTTCCATTATCTTAAATTATATCAATGTTGCACGTATACATCTAACAATAGTATAAGGTGATAACGCTTTATTAGCATTCCACTTATAAAGAGTGTAATCCGAAATATATAAAACAATAACAAATTTTCAGAGTTCATCTGACACCAAGCATTGTATAAAGATTTATATAACATACGAGAATTTAATCATTCGATAATTAGTAAATTTTAATGTTACGATGTTGCTAATTTTAATGTAGAAGAAAATATGACGAAAGTGATAAAATAATTTTCAACCTCCGATAATATAATTTTAAAATCACTCATTGATTGAGTTAATTTACTTCTTTATTAATCGTTAAAAAAAAAAAACTTTCTAATTGTTATGTTTTATTGTGCATAAAAACAAATCACCAACAAGAAACCGCACGATACGATATAAGATGGTTATTATATACGTATTTATATAAAAACTTTAAAATTACATTCGCGAAGTGTATTCGTATTACTTTGATCACATCAACGTCATCTATTTTATTAAATAAGTTAAGGAAATATAATGAATCTTAAGATCATTAAACACTTCTTACATACAGACACATACTATCGAATAAATCGTTTTAGTATGACAAATGAGGTTCGTTATACACGTATTTAGTTTCCTTTAAAATTAAACATCTTAAAGAAATTTATGACATTTTATTTTCAATAAAGTGTCACGCCACACACATACATACATATTATATATCTAATTAAAGTTACTTATAGTTCTATATGCGGATTAGGGCCTTCTGGAAACGCGTTATAAAGTATTTTTACGCATGCATACGTAACGTACGACAATTTACATATCGCCATTATTTAGTATATAAACAAATGTAAATTACAACGATTAAAGAATGATTGAAATACAAAAATAACACTAATTTACAAATACAACAAGATCTGAACGGACCAGAAAGATAAACATCGGGAAAGCCTGCTCACATCGTAGCAGATGGTTTTGACGCAATTGGATCCTGGAAAGAAGAATGTTTCCACGAGAACCCAGATCGATACTGTACGATAGACACACCGAGTTACAAGCCATCAGGTTTTTGACCTAGAGTGGAAATGCTGTTTAAATCGCGGCAGAACAGACCATGGGCATAGTGGTCATATATGCTCGCAAAGTGGGGTTTTAAAGATGATCCGTCAATTAGGAGATCAGACAATGGATCACATCCTCAACGTATGCCCACGTAGAGCCCTTAAGGGCGGTTGGAAGGATATTCGAGTAGGTATCAGACGCGGCGATAAGGCTACAAAATCTGGATGTGGCTAATAAGCTAACCGAAGACATACGATATAATCATAATTTAGTATATCTTCAAACTGATGTACAATCAATTACCGTTCTTATTTTCTCTACATAAACAAATTTTTTCTCCATAACCGATAATCCACTTTTATGGTTTACCTATTAAAATTCCTCCATTCACATCTAGATAATAGCCTCTTTATACATGTCCGCTCACCTGTATATTTGATGTTTTACTTGGTTCAGTTCATGGCGTTTCCAGATTAAAAAATACCAATTAAAAAGATACGCGTTTTTAAATTTAATTATTATTACTATTCGGATATTTTTCAGTCGCGTTGAACTGCATCATTCGATTTTTTTTTCAATATATTTAAAGTTAGTCCTTAATTTTTGGAAATCATATTTAGACATTGCGTACAGAATAAATTCCTTTTTTTGATGGAGCGAGGGGTTCATAGTTTTTCATTTTCCCAGTGCCAACGGTTATTGTATTGACACTGTATTTGTATTTTTATATTTGAATAATTAAGTAAAAAAGAGAAAAGAAGGGAGGAAAATCAGCATCGTTTATAGCGAAAACTGAAAATTGTATTTAACTTTATATTTATTTTAATAATTAAAATTACGATAGATCAACATAATCGAATCAAGAAGTGTTTTACCTAACTTTCGATTAGAATATAAAACATTTGTGTAAATTGATTATATACATTTTAAATTAAAATAATCATTCGAAGAACGATATTTTTCCGACAAAATGTAATAAATTTTTTCGCGACGACACAGTTTTTCATTGAAAACGACTTTGCTCGTACACGATACGCAAGTTTTTAAAATAACGAACGATAATAGAAAAAGTAACAAAAAACAAACATATATTGCCGAAAAGTTTAAATAATTATTCTTTAAAAACGATATTTAAAATCAAACATTAAATTAGGAATGCATTTTCGATTCGTAATGTAAAATGGATATATATATATATATATATACATATACATAATACGGAATGAATTACAAAAAGTTTAATTTAAATTGGAAAAAAAATTACATTCTTAAAAATGTTCGTCGAAAAAACCCCAAAGAAATTCATGTAATGCGCGTACAATACGTATATATATATATTTTTTTTTTATAAATAATACTTGTAGAATACTGTATAAACGCTAAAGACTTTAAAGGAAATTACTGTTCGCATTATTTTTTTCCTTTCTTATAATTTAATCTTTTTACGGTAATATTAAATAAAATCATTCAACTCATCTATATTAATATTTTAATAAGATATTTTTAGCCGGTAGCTTCAATACGGAATGAAAAAATATGTTAATATTTATAGTAAATATTTATACAAAAAACTTGTTACTTATTTGGAAATATGCACGTATTTCGTTGCATACGTACGCTTGCTTATAACAGAATTAAAATTAAAAAGAGAAAAGAACAAAATCAATATAATCGCATGAGCTACACGTGCTGAACAAAAAAAAAGATCAAATTACATTTAAAAGAGGCAAACAAACAAGTACGATAGATCTGACATTAGTTACGGGAAATTTAAAAGATGTAATTACAGACTGGAAAATCAGCTACGAAATATAATTATGTGACAATTTCTATATTATGTTTATTATTAACTTAAAAAAAAAAATAGTCATGTGTGTGAATAAGAGTCGTAAATTACAATAAGCTAGCCTACAATATCGTAAAATATAAGAAAATAATTAACACCGAAGTTAAATGTAATACGCAGGAAGATGTTGAGAATTGGTTAAAAACTTTTCAAAATGATTTAGACACTATACTTGACCGATCGCGTTAGGAAAACAAGTAACATGTATTGGTGGAACCCAAAAACTACAGACGCACAAAAAAAATTGTAAACCGAGCTTATAAGAAATATCATAGGAGTACAAGTATAATAAGAAAAACCCGTTACTATTGAGGAGTATAAAAAAAATTTAAAACGTATATGATTAAAGAAGCAAAATGAATGTGTGGAAAAAATAACTGAAGATAAAAACGTTTTTGGTTTGAAATATAAAGTATTATCAAATAAAAATAAAATGGTGCAAATACCAACGTTAGATCATAACATTAAAACAGATAAAAGTAAAGTAAACTTATTATGTGATAAACTATATCCCAGTGTAAATGCATTCACACCAAAATTCAAAGCAAATAGTGTAATGCATGAAATTAACAATGGCGAAATAAACGAAATTATAAAACAATTTAAAAACAAAATATCGGCAGGATTAGATAAAGTAACAAATGGAATGCTAAAAATATTTAAAATACCAAATGTGATTTGTAAATTTATAAACATTTTATTTCAATTGAACTACTATCCAGAAAAATGAAAAATAATCAAAAACGGTAATTCTACCCGAGGCAAGTAAACCTATGTGTGAATCAAGCTCATATAAAACAATATCTTTACTATCAAATATAAGTAAAATATTTGAGAAATGCATACTCCTGAAATTAAAAAAAAAAAATTAATAACGATAAATACATAATAAACAAAGATCAATACGGTGGATTAGAAAATAAATCAGCAAAATTAGCAGGTATTTTTAGGGTTAGTTCGAAGAATTAAAAAATATAAAAGGAATGGATAGAAAGTAGCAGTTGTAACTGTTGATATAACTGAAGCGTTCGATAGTTTGAATTTAAATAAATTAATGTCATTGTTGGATAATTTAGGTGTTGATCACAATTTATAAGCATATTAAATCATTATTTTTATAAGAGATACGCATTAGTAAATATTGGGGGCATACGTTAAAAAACACCCGATAGTAACAGAAATATTGCAAGGATCAGTATTAGGATCGTATTAACGGAATATTGTATTTTAAAAAATTTTCAAAATTAAGTTACCGGAGAATGTAAACATCATCACTTTTGTGGACGATGTTGATCATCGCGAATAAAAACGAAATAAATCTAGAAAAAAACATTTGTATGACATACAAGGAAATTGAAAAATATTTAAATTAATATAATTTAAATATGAATATGTCCAAATCGAATTACTTACTATTCAATAGAAAATTACATAAGAAAAAATTAAATTTCTTACAGTATGGTATTAATTTAAATTACGCAAAAAGTATAAAGTATCTGGGGGTAGGTAATGATTGATAATAACCTAAAATTTCATAATCATTTCAGTCATGTAAAAAATAAAATAAAAAAATTCTTATGCATATTCAATAAATTATACAATAATAATAATAAGAGAAATAATTATAAAAAAGGAATTATATAAATCTGTAATAATGCTAAATATAATTTATTGTAGTAGTATTTATATGGATATGTTAAAAATTAATAACATTCATAAGATAATATCAAAGGATTATTATCAAATCATACAAAACAACGAGTTTTTGGTCATCAATAATGGTGGCAGGAATTATACCCATTGACTTAGAAATAAAGAAACATACCAATTTATTCTTAATTAAAACTAATATTAAAACGGAACATAACTTTCATCAAGTAATATATATTAATAATAAATTTATATATGAAAGTAAACAAATCAATGTAACACAGTTTAAGACTATACTAAATCAATATTATATATTACAATATCAAAAAATGTGTGAACAAATATAACGGATTAGCTTATAAATATTTCCTAGATTTAAGTGTAAGACTTAAATCAGAACAGTTCACTCCTAATTACTATAATGTACAATTTATTACAGGGCATGGTAGCTTTAAAACATATTTAAAAATAGTTGCCATAGCAGAAACAGAAAATTGTATCACATGTAATTTTGCGGGCACCTGTTTTTATGTATTACAAGGGTGTAGTGATAATGGAACAGATTGTAGTATGGAAAATTTAGTAGGAGGTAAATTTAATGAGTTCAATAATTTAACTATAGAAGAAATAAACAACAGAAAAAAATATAATTTGTTATATTAGTAATAAGAATAGCTTTTGTTTAGAACTTTAATGAAAATATTAAATTTAGAAACCAAACAAAATATAACATAGTTCAATCACTATTAAGTTTTTTATTGCGCAAATTTTGTTTGGTTTATAATTTATAAAATCGCTACTCTCCAATATATTCAACATTATTAAATTTAGGATACAATTATGGTATATTGGGAAATAAGTTGTCAAATTTGGATTAAAATTTTCTATTACGATATATAAATTTTCAATATTATTGTATTTTGTTATCATTAATGTAAATGGAGTTTGAAGTGACATAAGACTTAATTGGATTGTCGCTTTAAATTCCATATTATAAAATGTAATTTTTTAAATAAATATATTCTTTTGGGGGGAAAAAAACATAATTAAAATTAAACAATTTGGAGAAAGTCTCGAGTAGCTAATAAACATTAATTTATATAAAATTAAAATGTGCGACTATCGAATAATACTGACGGCAACTTAAAATAGTGTAAAAAATAATACTAACGATCACGCTACGTGTAATAAAATGAAAATGTTGGCAATGACATTAAAATTTTAACGACGATAAAAACATATGTTAGAGATTCGATATAGAAAAATTATCAATTCAAATTATTTAAAAAATAATAAGACGAAACACAGAGAAATAAAAAAAAAAAAAAATGGCATTAGAACAAAACACGTATCATATAATTATAACATCAAACTTAACAAATAACAATACAACGCTACATTTATATGTAAATATCGCGTACTATTTTCAATTACGCGAACTAACTACACTGGAAAATATTTTGTCTACGCTATTATATATTTTATATCATATTTAAATTGAAATAATCAATATAATATGTATATGTTAATTTAATTGGACATACGTAAGCCAAATAATGCAGTATAAACAGACAAAAATTAATTCTTGTTCTTTGAAATATTTTTGCGGTTGATATTCATAAATTTAAGATAATATTACTTTTCGTAATTTTTTACTTTATCGTATATAAATAAAAATAGTAAACCTCATTAACGAAATAATCGTTTAACTTTTTCGTATTTTGAAATATTGGATAAAGTATATTTAAAAATTAATAAAAATTAAAAATGCACTTTAATAAAATTAAACTCTTTTCACATTTTGGAATATTCATTAAACATTTAATACGATACGAGAAACAAAAACATTATGTATATAACATAATAAATATTTTATATATGTAAATAAATATATATATTATATATATATATATATACACTTAGGAATTATTGATTTTTATTTATTCACTTCATTTAAATAAATAAAAAAATTATACTTATAAAATGCATAGTGTGTACATAAAGGAATGGATGATTTTTCTTTGCATTTACATCATTTAAACAACAAATTTTGACAGTTCTCGTTTTCACCACGGAATAATCGTTACAGTAGGAAACGAGTTAATACGAACTAGGAAATGGAAAATGAATTTAAAACGCGTTGTACGTAAACATAATAAATAAATATATATACTTATAGATTCGCGAATTTTAACGCGTTAGTAAATAATAAATAAATATTAATTTAAAATTTAGGTTAAAAGACGCGGTTATTATTATCCAACAAAAAAAAAAACAAAAAACAAACAAACCAACAAACAAACAAAAAAAGATGTTATAGAACTACACAGGCGGTTAGAGGGCAATAATAAGAAGTAATATGATTAAAATTCCACTATTTAGTTATCACACGTAAATTATAAGAAGAGAAAATTAAATTAAAATAGAAAAACAAAGAGCAGCTTTCGAAACGATAATCGATTAATTTCTCGAATTTAATTTATATGCCGCTTACTCGATTATATAACTAACAAGCAATATATTCTTATATTATAATCGGACGATGATACAAAGTTTAATATATATATATATATATATATATATATATAAAATTTTACAAATACGGTACGCGATTTTACGTTATAAAATATAAATTAGAAATATTCGATTTTTCCTCTGACCTTAATATGAGAAAACAATTTGCGTCGTCGACCTCTCAAGTCATACAATTACAAACAATCTGGTGAATAATTGAGACTAAACGATCCACATAGAACATTTCGGAAACATTTCTAATAGTTTGAATATTTCGAATTTTATACATACATGTTAAAAATTAAATTAAAATGGCCTGTGTAGAAATTACGAATTTGTAAATTTCCAGCTCCGATCTGGAGGATTACCACGTAAAATTAAATTACGTGTTTTATATATATATATATATATATATACACCTAAATGTAAGTTGAAAATTTCAGCTCGATCGCATTTCGAAGATATTTACTTTTTACCAAAAATATAATTATTAAAATTTTATATCTCGTACACCGTTTCGATTTAAGGTATAATATGTTTTTTTCATATACAAAAAAATTATTTTAAGGACAAAAATCCCACGGAAAAATTCTAAAATACAGTTAAAAAAAAAAACAATTACGGAGGAGGATGTTCTATTTAAAATTTTCAAAAATGCGTAAATTTAAAAACAAAAAATTCACGCACATTTACGTATAAAGAATTTTTTTAAATATAGTTTTAAAATATGATTAAAGTTTTCTTCGGTCGGCCGTTTTATACGTTTCGGAAATTTTGGCGACGACTAATGTTAAATGATCAGCGTCAGATATACACTTTTGAAATACACGATGACGGATTGCTGCGAATGCCTTAAAACGAGTCCGTTATGCGGTAATTAAATATGGGACGCTGGTGTAAGCGGACAACAGATATGTAAAAGTAGAGCTGTCCAATATGCAACAAAATTAAAGCTGCGCAATGGCCGAGTAGAAGAAATAAGCAAGAAGGTAGATAGATATAAATTTGAACTACACGATTAGATTAAGTGTACACGGATGCATGGAGATGTATAATAAAAGTAGTTACCTATAGAGCAGGGGAAATTATGTCAAACGAAGAGAAAGCGAGAAAGAGAGGTTAGATTAAAAATAGGTAATCGATCGTTGTTTATATTCCTATAATAATAACAATAATAATAATTTTGCATTCGTTGAAGTTTGATATTTTTATTATATATATATATATAATTTCGCGGTAATTTTTAAAACGATGAATATTTAGTTAAGAAAAATCGACATAATGTTCGAAATTTTAATTTTATTATTTGGTCACTTTCCCCCTTTTTATAGGCGTTTAAAAATCCGTACCGTAATTTATTATATTTTTTATAATAATAATAATAATAAATTTTATTTACAATCCGTCAATTAATTTTGATATTTTCAACTTCGGCTATCGACAAAATGGTTTTCTTAATTCTTAAAGCGGTCAATCTAGCGGCCGCGTTAGAATACCAACATTCTCTCAATATTCGGGCTAACGTCTTCAAAGCCGGATGTCGTGTCCAACCGTCCGGCACGTGCGGTCTTCGTTGTTCGACGTACACGATTCGACGCATATCTTCGATAGTCGGATCGGACGGTACCATATCGTAAAACGGTAACTGATATTCGTCGCATCGACCGTTACTATCGTCGTCTTCTAATACGCATCGACGTGCGATTTCCCACAATATCAAACCGAACGCGTACACGTCGCCTCGTTTGAACGATTCGAAATAGCGCATATTAATCGTTTCGGCTAATATTTCCGGCGCCATATAACGTTTCGTACCGACGCGATGCATCAACGGTATATCGACCGTATCCGACAGAACGTCGTGTCGAACGGCTAAACCTAAATCGCCGATAGCGCACATACCGTTATTTTTTACCAGTATATTTTTCGATTTCAAATCGCGATGAGCTATAGCCGGTTTACCTTGCGTACCGACGATTTCCATATGTAAATGAGCTAAACCGGTAACGACGCTATAGGCCATTTTTAACAGGCCGACTAAATCGACCGTATTCTTATTCAGATAGTCGAATAGCGAACCGTTTTCGTGATAATCCGTTATTAACCATAATTGCGTCCACGTTCCGTTATCTTTATTATCGGCCGCGATAAAACCTAATATATTATCGTGACGTAACATGACCGTTTGATAGATTTCCGCCTCCCGAAACCAGGAACGTTCTTCGCGCGACGAAAATATCTTCACCGCTACGTAATCGCCTCTCCATCGACCGCGCCAAACTTCGCCGTATCGACCTTTACCGATAATTTCCATCAACTGTATCTGACGAGCGATACTTCGTTGAGCTAATAACGGTAAACCGGAACCGGAACCGCTGGCCGTTATTTCGATTATATTACGTAACGAAGAACCTCCGCCACCGCCTTCTAAAATCGGTTGTTCGTCGTCCGGAAATTCACCTCTCGCGCACGAACAATCATCGATAACGATCGTCGTCGTCGTCGTCGTATTATTATTATTAGCCGTTCGATAATAGCGTCCGTCGTAAGAAGCGAATTTCGGTTTTCTCCATTTATAAGCGACGAACGCCATCGTTACTAAACAGAAAGCGATCACCGGAAATACGATTAAACCGATAATATGCCATTTACGAAGATGGCGAAATATCGAATCGACGAAAAAACCGACCGCGTTATCGTTATCGTTGGACGACGATGAAGAAGAAAAAGTCGATTTTACGTGAAGCGTTAAATTTAAATCCTTATTACATAAATCGTACTCGTTACAACATTCGATTACGAACGTATCGTTATATTTGTCGACGTAATGACACATAAACGGATTCTGTACCGGATAGGCGTTTTTCCCTAAGCAACGATGACTACGTACCGGACTATTCGTGCGTCGATCTAACGAAACCGACATAAAGCAACGGCCGTCCGTGTAACAAGTGTAATTCGTATCGTGACAATCGTCGCAGTAACAACGTATCGCCGATACGGTCGAAACGCGACAAATCGACAACATCGATAATAAACGAATAATCCGTTTAAGCGACGTCATTTTCGAACTAGTTTATTTCGCGATTTTTATTTCCCGTCCGGCGCGAAATGATAATTTAGTTTATTTTATATATATTTTTATATATACTCCTATACATATATAATATATATGTATATATTTAAAAAGTTCAACGAGAAACGAACGCAAATGTCAAGAACCAATTATTGGATTGCCTGCAACGTATAAATAAAAACCACTCGCTGCTACCATTTTCATTTCTACTATTTTGTCAGTTTAAATAAGTCTACTCGCTCACATATACATACTAACACACACACACATATATATATATATATATATGTATGTACATAAATACGTTAGAGACTCGATTATCCGGACCTCAGTTATATGATGAGATTTTTTTTCACGCGCAAATACAGGAACGTTCGTGGGAGCGTAGTGATAAATATTTAGCTAAGCTCAGCTGTATCTTGCGCGTGTCTCTGCGAACGTCTTTCCATTTTAATTTCCTAATAAGAAACCGTTAATTTTTTAGTTTTTTGTTTCGTTTTACCGGTATACCTTGCCCAGAAATGATCGGTCAGCGAGTACACGACCTTACCTTACCCCTCAACTCTCGTAAGAAATCACTCAAAAGGTAGGGCGGTAATGTTATTAATTGTAAAGTTAGTAAAGTAAGAAATAGAAATAAGGGTATAAAATGGAGTACAAAAGTTGATAAAAAATACTATTTGTCGGGAGTTTAAATGTTAAGATCACTAAAAAGTACGAATTTAACTGAATTGGAGAATGCGTTCGTAGGGTCTAAAGTAGATCTATTAAAATTATCGAAGATAAGGAGAAATGATATGAATATGATAATGACGAATGAGAATAATTTCTTATAATCAAGGGCAAAAAAGGTGTAGATTTTATTATTAAGGGAGTTTGGAAGGATAATTTAATAGTTTAAGGGAATTTCGGATTCAGTGGCCAATTCGGTACGAATGAGGGAAATAAAAGCGTAAATCATTAACTTTAATAACAAGTCTATGCTTCTACAACAGCTTCAGAAGAAAAACAATGCAATGAGTTTTATAACGAAATCTAAAATATTATATATAAATCCAGAATTAATCCAAAACACTGTATGATAATTATGAGAGTTTTCAATAGTCAGGGAGGAACACGAGATATTCTCGACCAAAGTAGAATTAATTAGTAAACAAGCTAGCTTAATACTGAATAGATCTAAGTGTTCTCTAATGGTGATTGATAGGACTCAGAAACTTCCAACAGTTTTTAATATGATACCAGACATACAGCGTAAGGAAAAAAATGATATACCTAAGTGTTCTACTTACAAATAAGGGACGATGTGAAGAAGATTGGGAATTGCAAAATGTGCAATAGAAAGACTAAGTAAAATAATCTAAAGAAATTAAAAAGTATTTCATGAAAAAATTAGTCTTTCCCATCGCTACTTATGGATCTGAATGTTGGACGTTAAAAAGATCTATGCGACAGAAGATAGATATTTTCGAAATGACAGCCTACCGAAAAATGATGAGAATATCGTGGAACGCGTTTCGAACGAACAATTCTATATTGCAGAAATTAAACATTGCACCATAGTAATCACAATACAGCGTCAGTGCCTTAAATCTTTTGGCCACATCATTCGACGTAATGACTTAACAAATTATTCAAGGAAATGTACTAGAAAATCGGAATCGAGGAAGACCTCCCTTACGTTTCATCGATTACATCAAACAACTAACAAAATTACAGATAAATGAAAAGGCTGAAGATCGCTTAGCGTGGAAAAATGTTACGAATATTTTTTCTTCTTGACTGCATGTGTTAAGTCACGACATCTGGAATCAGATTAACGCATATGATGATATAAGAAACAAAAAAGGATGGATACTCGTTAATTTCTCCTCAAAGTTAAAAATAGTAAATACTTTAGAGTAGAATCAGAAATGCATTTATCAGAGAAACATTTAAAAATGCGGTAAACTTTGTTCATGAATGTAAAATAGACGGACTTATAAAAAGTTAGTGAATAAAAAAAGAAGGGGTAGGTAATTTTTGAGATGGGATGACGGGATAGCTAATTTTATATATATAAGCAATATGAGAGAATTACCCAGGACCGTAGAGAAAAGGCAAGGTTGAGGGAGGCCTTTGCTCAGAATATGAGCTTTTAGTTGTAGTTATTGTAAATTTATATTTCCTAAGTGTTTAGTAAATGCTTATATTATTATTATTATTATACCGGTATAATACCACAACCAATGATGCTAGTACGAAGGAAAAGTAAGTAGGAGGAATATAGGTGTCATAAAGGGAGAAGTGAATATTAATTAGCCGAATAGGATTAAAGATAAAATTAAATCAGGTTGACCCAAATTTGTCATATTCAGGTAATAGGAAGAGCGTCACGACACAATTTTCTTCTTTTTGATCGTCTCTGAGGATTGCCCGGCATGTGATCTCGTATTTGGATTTTCATTATTTTGTAGTTTCTCGAAACATCTCTTGTACTGTTCAGCCTAAGTTTCTTGAATAGATGGTACGAGAAGGTGGTTGTGAAGCGTTAAATTTGAGACGTATATCGGAGCGGATAAGATTGTGTGTAATAGTTTCAATTGTTGTTCTTGTTGCATCCGTAATAGGTTACTTTTACATGTGGTACCGTACAGCTCAATTCCATAATTCCAGATCGGCGCGATGATTGTTAAATATAGGTTTCTTTTGACATTCCAGTTTACACCTAATTTTTTCGCAACAGCCTGGTGCGCGAGTAATAAATTTTCTTTATCTAGGCCACGTGGAAACGACATATCAGTCTCTTGTCCATGAACAAAGTAGCGTACTGAGTCTGTCAACGAAATTTCAGTGTCGTCGATTTTCAACTTTGAACACATTACTCGTCGATTGGTAAACGTGATGTGTTGACATTTTGCTGGGTTAAATGCGTCAACACTGTGCACATTTAGTTAGTCGGTTTATGTAGTTTTGAACCACCGCGTTTGCGTAATAATCTGGATTTGGATTAGACGCGAGGATGACAATATAACTGGCAAAAATGGCCACAATTGTTCAAGTTTGAAGTGAGTAAGTCATCGGTGTAGAGTGTAATAGCGGTCCGAGAAAGCTGGTCTGCACACCGAAGATAAAATTATTCGCTCCTCCGAGAAGAAATCATTAATTCTAACCGCTCGGTTATGGTTTGAAGATTTTCGAATCTTATAAAGCAATCCCGGATTCCAAACTTTGTCGAACGTTCAAAAAACGACTTGTCTGTTTTCAAAAGTCTACATCAATGAAAATAACAAACTCGTGAAAAGAGTAAACAACTGACGTAGCTAAACAGTTATGTTCCAATTATTATGTTGATGATTTGTGTTGCGGTCGTAATTAGAAATAATCAAGCGGAAGAGGACGGATTATCGCTTAAAAAGGAGAAACCGGTCGTAAGTTAGCCGATAACTACGGTGTAGGGTACTTCTACAATAAGCGATATTAAGAAAAATACCGATTCAATTAACTTGATAGTGACGATAAGAGTAACATCTAATAGTAATTAAGAAAAAAAAAATAAAGTTCCAGGAGAAGCTTTGTATTGTTGGTTTTTTATAAAAACGATCAACTCGGCAACCGATATATTCGTTTGTGGCAAGTAATGGATGGTTGTACAGATTTAAATCTCGTCATAAAATTCGCGAATTGGAAATACAGAGTGAAAAATTGTCACGAATCAGAGTAAAATGTTTTTTTTTTTTCGTACAATCTGTGCTTGAACAGGACAATAACTAGCATTGACGTACAGTATTACAACAGAATACCGCCCATTAGCGGATATTCTCTGTATATATTAATCGTAATTTATTGACGATGTTGCAAATCCGCTTGACAATATATTTTCAGACGTTAATCCGTGGAATTACTGTTCAGATCGGCAGCCAGTCGATTGGCATGTTGCTTAAGTCGCTGCATATATCGACTACTGTGTACTCTGTTTCCTTTAAATCAGGCATATCTATTCTTATCAGTTAAAAATAAACCGTTAACATATATATAGTTATCCTAAAACTTATATGGACATATCGGATTGAAATCTGAGGAACAGCCAGCAAGCAACTCCTGATTGGAAATCATCCAAAATTACCAGTCAAAGGTCTTGGGCAACGATGTTGGGGTAACGTGATGTATTTGCCATACCGACCGCACAAAATGGTTTTCTGTTTTAGCTGTTTCGAATAAACACCCAACATATATATTATAATACGTAGCCTATCGTTTTAAAATTGATAATGCAACAAACGTTTTTTCTTTATGTATGCATTGAACTAAATATTCGGATTACTTACGACAGCAATTAGTCCAGATAATCGAGTCTCTACTATATAATATACACACACACACACCCACCCACACACATATATATATATATATATATATATATATATATATATATATCTGCATATCTATTCCTAGTGATATTCATATAACGTTCCTTGTGCATCATTTTATTTATATGCGCGTCATGCGATAAATGCTAATTTAAAATTCCGGTCGTCTTGTTATCGGTTAAGGGAAGAGGAGGGGGGGGGGGAACAATTGAAATTATTAAAAATTAACACGTTGCTTTTAAAATTGATTCAATCGCACTGAAAAATTTTACAACGACGTCAGATAATTGCTAGACAAATGTACGATGTGTATGTATATATCGAATACATTCGGATAAATTGGCTACATTTTGATAAGTTAAAGAACGGGAAAAGACACAGATGAACATTATTATTCGTCTCTTGTTGCTTATTCGAGAATCGGCAAAAAAAAAAAAGAATTCCGAAGTATGTATAAAAAAAACCCACACGCTTATTACGTATTCAGGACCTTATCAGATCTTTCCCTACATACATACATATGCATATATACATATACATATATAACGAAATTGATTCTATTCTATTTGAGAAGGAAAAATAAACAACTTGGAAACATAGTTTTAACGAGGACATTTAAAGCGAATAAATATTTTTCTTTGTGCAGGGTTTTTTCGTTTAATTTTTTCAACGTAATATATTTATTTTTAATTTCAATTTACGTTCAACCGGTTTTACATTTCTTAATTAAAGGTACTTATAACCGAACGCATTTAATTGTAACTGTGTAAAAGTTAACTTATCGAAGTAAATTTGTTCTGTTCTGTTTAAATTTTTTCCTATGTAAACCGTTGCAATTTTATGTTTTGTTTCGAACGTGTATAATCAACTAGTAGACACACTGCGAATAATTAAGGAAATTATAACGATAATGGAAGCGAGGAAAAGAAAAGTAGCCGACAAACGGTTTAAGACCGACAAATAAAATTAAAGGTCTTAACGGAAATGAAAAATAAAAGAAATGATAAATTTACACTTACATTTCATGGTAAACAGATTATCGATACGTTTAAGTTATGTATTTTTTTTTTAAATGCGACGATAAAGATCAATAATCGTAATTACTTATAGATCTTAATAGTGATATTTAAGGAAAAAAATTTTCATGACTGTATATTCGATCGAGCGTCATCTTTCTAACGCGGTCTTATAGGTTGAATTACTAATGTAACTCCGCACAGGACACGTGTATAGAAGATATGGCTGAAGTATCGATCTGTATACGATTAGTTTATTAGCTACGCTCAAAACTGATTTCTTATTAAATGGTCGCAAAAGTGAGAACATCTGAGCACGAGTTTTATTTATAAGTAACATATGCGTTTAACCTCTTATCGAATATTGGAATTATTTACTCCTATTCCGGAGTGTGTAGTTGGTCTGTTTTTTTAGACGAAATTATAACTTCAGTCTTACGTCTTTATAAAGAAAAAAAAATGAAAACATGGTAATCAAATACGAATGCTTAAAACATTTTATTTATATATTATTATTTTCTGGGGGAAGTATAATAATAATTGATGGGGAAGGAGTATACAGGATATAAAAGAAATAATCGGGGTTGACGAAACTGGCATTTATGAAAAAGAACGGATTATTAACATCGAGACACACGAATATAGAAATTAAGAACAAGATTTATTAAAACGATTGTACGGAGCGTTTCGCTTTACGGTTCGGAAGCTGGATAGATAAAAAGTCGCGAAGTTAGTTTAAGGCTTTTGAAACTGGATGTTGGATAGGAAATAATAGCGCGAACAGAGAAAATTAGTAACAAAAAAGTATCCCGATTAATCCAAAGCTTATTAGGAAGAAAATTAAAAGACAGACGATACAAATGTATAAAATATATTTTCGATCAACATTAAACACATAATTGAAAACATATTTTTGGAACGATAAAGGTGAAATTTTGTTGTATCTATATCCTTTATTCTCGTTACTCTATTTATATAATAGCTGCAACACGAGTAGATTTGAATTAATTTTCGACTATTTTAAAATAAGTAACGAAGAATAGCGCATGTAGTTATAGTTCGTATTTATTTCAGAATTAATCCCCCAGATGAATTTTCATTTCGCTACATCTTTAAAATTGATTTCCCGTTTTAAATCGCGGTTCTAAATATTTATCGTACAATTATTTATTATATTTAAAGTATCGCTTTCAGCTATCATCCTAAGAGTGAGAAAAAGGTTGTCTAGATAGTTTTAAAGAGATTATATAGAGACACACAGGCGCTGAAACTTGAAAAGGTTGTACGAAGGGAAGTACACATTTTAGAAAGTTGCGAAAGCTCTTCACGCTAACAGGATACGAGTCATTGTGATATTTATGGGATTGAACGGTCTTCAGTTGACGACAATTGCCAATTATAGTTGCGCATAAATAAATAAAAATTAATAAGTAACCGTCGAAAAGGAGGTGAAACGATTTGGATTTTGGGTTAAAGAAGAATTACATCATGACTGAGAGAATTAAAAAAACTTCAAACTTCGCGGAGTGAAGTTGGACTGTAAAACGGAATACGTTAAAGAATACGTTTTTGTTAGATTAGCCGGCAGTAGAAAAGATGTCAGTAATAATAGTTCGGAGTAATCGGAGGAAACAATTAAAATTTTCGACGAAATATAAATTAAAACACGCTATTTATAGTACATCCAGTTCATTTCCACACATTAAAAAGAGTAAAAAATCTACTAATGTATAATTTGAGACGAATACGTCAGGCGTTGGAATATCGAAACTTACGTACCGGCATTATTTTTAACTTATTCAAATGTTGACTCGAAATTATAAATTCTGTACGGTCGATTATTATACAATATTGCTTATTAGATGTTTGTCATAATTTTCAACGTGTTTAAATAAATATTTTCGAAAAATTTATACTTTTCGCGTCAACTAAAAAATAAAACAATTTTGTTAGCGTTGACATTTCATGTGCCACATATAAGGGACATACGGTGACTTCAATTAATACGTACGATCGTCTAAACGGTATGTACTTTTCGTTTAAAAAATAAGTCATTGGCATTCCGATATCGCCTTTAAATACGCATGCTTACTATCGAAAGTAAAAATAGTGTAATACACAATTTCCATATATATATATATATATATATACACATTTGGGCAACACCGAAAACATACGACCGTGTTACGTAAAAAAAGCAAAAGCGGTAAACCATAATGTATGAGTAACGTTAGTTTTGTTTATACCGGTAAAAAAAACACAAACAAACAACAAACCCATTCAACTAGTTAAATGCATACTGATGATGTAAATGAAGTTTGTGCGATAAAAACATCTATAAAATAGAATATTTTAGATTAAATATGCCTTTCCACCTCCTAATACATTCGACGATGTAGAATTTTATAAAAGTAGTTTTATCAATGAAAATAATAATATTATAGAATTTTAATTTATCGTTTTAAATGTCGAAAAATTCTCAAACCGACTTTTTTTTTTTAAATCGTTTATATATCTGTTACGTAAGAATATTTTTAAAAATAATTGTGATTTCGACGTTCATTTATTTACTTATTAAATTAGCCATGGCTGAATCCGCGAAAAGGTTTCAAGAATTAAGAATAAATAATATCGGATACCTTCTCACGATACTGCTGTAGCAACTAGCTCTCGAGGAAAAAAAAATCGAATAATTAATTCTTAATGTAGACTAAAGCGATAAAATGATGGGAATTAAAATTAACGTTGAAAACACAAAATATACGAAGACATCTAGAAGAAACGACAACGCCAACAAAATAACAATAGACGAGAAAGTCTCATCTCACTTTTTAAAAGCTAGTAGGAAGCTAACAGAAGAAGAAAATTCGGATTATCAGGTGTAGGAGAGAGAGCGCATACAGCATTTCAATACAATTTGAACGTATCACGTAGTAATGACAACGATACGATAAGTAAAAATCGTGACTAGTCCGATGTTACATCTAAACAACGCTAGTATATGAGGTGGAAACCTGGACCATCGTATCAGTCATATTCGAAGAGCGTTTTCTATAAGTAAATCGGACGGAAATAAGTAATTAGAAGATTCTACAACGTTCGCGGAAAGGACGGACCGACTATCGTTAACAACCTCAAAATAATACACATACGACGTATTACGAGAGAAGTTAGAAAATAATATTACAGCTACGAATCCCCAGGGGGAAATTCACGGATACAAAATTATAAATATTCCGGTCAGGAATAAACGAAATAATGGAATGGAAACGCGTATAACAATTTGATTCTGACGTCCAAGAAGTTACATAACTCAGGCGATAATATACTAGCTAAAGATTTTATAGATTATAAGGAATAAAGCAAAAAATTAAATGATAAAAAAAAATGGGAATTTTCGACGGAAGGCTTCTTAGAATCTAAACTCGAGGAAACTTTAAAAAAAGCAAAAGATTATCTAATCACTAAAGCTGATAGTTACGATTTGATTCACGACAAATACTTTTAATAACGTAAAATAATTAGGACACTGCATTTTTGCGCCATTTGAAAAGAAGTAAAAATATGACAAACATTTCGAAATACAAACATGCTGTAACATATCGCGAGTAAACAATTGTACGGTTTTTTTTTTAAACAAAATGGGTTAACATTCAAGACGTTAACTATACGTTCGCAATAATTAGAAGTAATATAAAGATGAGAATACCAGAGGAATATACAAATAATAATAATAAAAGGTTTTAATATTTTCATTATCGTTAATCCAGTTATGAAATTATTTTGGTTACTAAGGAATGTATACGATTTCTTCATATTTTTTTTTCCAATTTTATGATCATTTGGCGGTTATTTTTGAGAACTTAATAATAACGTCAAATGATACTTGAATAGCGAATCTCGTGCAATAATTATAATCTATTTTGAAAAGTTTGGAATTCTTTTAAAAAACAAACAATAAAAAGTAGTTAAAGTCGTTAAAAATTATTTTCTTTATGAACAAACAAAAAGCTTTTCTCGGCTATTAAATCATTACCTAACGAATATAAAAATAATTTAAACATATACAAACTTATAAAACTATAATAAACTGTAAAAAAATAATATTCGCTCGATAATGACTTAATAGCCGAAAAGCTTTGTGTACGTTCATAAAGAAAATAATGTTTAGTGATTTTAACTACTTTTTATTGTTTATAATTAAAATAAAATCGGTCGTATCGGTTACGCTTCAATATCAACGTATTTACGAACTATAATCGAACAGCATTTATTAACCAGACGATTAAAATTTCGACATGCTACGCGATTAATTTCGATTTGGCCAATTTAATCGATAATTATTCAATTTTGTTAGTGCACTATTAATTTATTGTTCGATGTTTTACACGAATGATGTTAATATTTCAAAACAGGGTTTTGGTACAAGTGAAAACTAAAGATTGAATAAAGGCTATAAAAAGTTAACGGTTTTGATTTTAGTTACATTTATCGCTGTTTTAAAACGTTACATTCGCGGCATATTTATTGCCTATAAATATTAAAACGTTTATTTCAATGAAGAAACTAATTTTGAGATGCTACGATTAATGTTTGTCGATCAGTACGCATTTAAACTAGACTAATCGAATTCAAGCGTTTCCCGCAGAGCATGCCGAGAATGTTTATGCATTTATACGTTAAAAATTATGATATTTACCAAGTTTTCGTAATATCCATAACTAGTATAACTCCATTCGTTCCTTTGTAAACGTCTATAAATTCGGCATCTAAAGCTGTAGTTAGCGGTTGTTGTTGCATCGTTGTTTGCTCGATCTTTAAATTATCAGTCAACACGCGTTTCTTTCCTTTATCAACAACATCCCAGACTTCTACTTTAACAACATCATCGGTTGCTTTATAATTCCAATGTATACTTGTCACCTACCACAAGAAAAAAAAAAAAACAACTTCCAATACGACTATTTGATTTATAAATAATAGTAATAATAAAAGAAATATCAAATGAAACACGGACATTTCAGAATAATAGTTTCATACAAAAGTAATATTTAAACTACCACCGTAATAATTTTTTTTCTTTATTTGATAATAAAAAATTTTCGGAAGAATTTTCTAAAAATATTTTTATATTTTTCGTTAGAGGAAATAAAACAATAAATACATCCGCGATAAATTATAGATACCTTTTAGTGAAACAAAACCCAAAAAATATAACTATACTAGAATTGTCCGCGTGTTTTTCAAACATACGTATGATGGCACAAAATTATTACGTTAAACAAGTTAAAAGTGATTAGCGTATGAAATGACTCGACACATAAAAAAAAATATATATATATTACATAACGGAATGATATCGAAAACAAGATACAATATTTCATTCCAAGACGGTATTTTCTTAAACAGATGTACGAATTTAACAAATTTAAGATCCACGACATACGTCAATAATTAATGAAAAAAGAACCGTTATTTTTTTTTAGTCCAGTTTTTTTCCTTTCTCCAGTTTAAGTTGGACTAGACTATGAACTTATATTATCGACCTTTAATAAAATTACATAACTTACGCGCATCCAATAAAGTGTTGAACTGGCAGCGTATTCAATGTCAATAAAAGTACAAACAGAAAGCTATCCCTATTTTTTTATTATTATTATTCTTCGGTATACGAAAGTAAAGAAACGAAAAATATTGAAATAATCAATAATTTCGTCTGAATCAACGAAGAAACATATATATTAAATCTAATGTGAAACGATCTTATGTTGATATATCCTACAAATATACAAAAAAACTTCCACATTAATAAATAATACCACACGCAATTAATCAAGTAATTTGCAATTACCTGAATTTCATCCGTAGGAATGTAATTGTCTAAAAATGGTTGACCCCGAAGTCTGTGAAATAAACAAGTTTTGCCAACGTTACGATCACCTTTGATTACAATTTTCACTGTAATACATACGCGTACACTACATATTAAAATTATATACGTTTCTGATTTTTTTTTTCAATCATCGTGTTTTTAAAAAGCGATTTATCAATATTCACTTACTGTTATACTGGACACCTTTGGAGAATTTTTTCTGCAACGACTGAGACATAGTTTGTAAGCCGCGAGGTGTTCCATTATGCTCGTCTTCAGCTTTCGGAGATTTCAATTTTTTGAACACAGAAAACATATTGAGACCAATAATTCGCTATACTTAATTTGAGTAAACCGCCGAAACGCTATAATCACGTTAATATTTATATATTATATATACATATATCTTCATAAATTATCAGTTACAAATCTATGTAATAAAACTTGAGTTAGAGTAAAAAATCCGAAGTAATCAACAACTATTAAATATATAAAGCTGAAATCATACAATAAACTCTAATAATTCAACTATGCAATAATTTTTATTATTAACAGTAGCATGTCTAAAGTTTGTTTAACATTTTGTATAAAGCGATCAGAACCTCCCAATTCCGATTACAAATTTAACTTCACCCCTAAAATTTTTGGTTTGCTGAGTAGATATTCCCTAGTAAAATAAATGTATAAACATATTCAAATAGATTTCTCAACTATACATAAGATCGATATCTGTTTCTTTTTCGTTTTCTTGTACTTTATTTTGATAAAACTTTCGTTTTACTGTTTTACAAACAACGTAAATAAAAGTAAGCTACTTTACCCATGATTATTTTATAAACACGATTTCATTCATAAAACCTTTAAAATGTCAGGATATATTTCTAAGTTAAAAAATGATGAAATAATAAAAAAGAATAATGAACCAAAAGCGAAAATTACACACAGATATCCGTTAAAAATTATGGATTCAATATATTTTTAAATATCAACAGTAAAAATATATCTTATAAAGGAAGATCCACGTTTTTAATTGAATTAATGCTCCATCAGAAAGGAGCAAAAAACGATCTTACCAATCACTGAGTTTACATATGATTTCATCTTATGCATTAATAAAAAAGCAAATAATTGATTCGAAGTATAAAGAACAAAACGAATAAATTACATTCGTAATTTATTCAGTTGTTTAAATCTAAATATAATTACGTATCGTCAGCTATTAGCAAAAGACAATTTTATATCATTTAATTTAATTCTATGAATTATGATTTCGTCATCACGAACTAAATAATGAATTTCTTCGTGTAATTTTTAAAGTGCTATAAATGATGAATACAATTTTTTTAAATGAAAATCTAGTTTATTTAAACGAACTATAATGTAATCATCGTATATTTTAACCTGCGGTGGATTTAAGCGCTATAAGAATATATATAAGCGAAAATAATACAAATGTGCATCAGTTAGGAGCGAAAGACAATCTTAGCAATCACTGATTTAACTCATATGAACTATAATTTCATCATCGCACATTATAAAAAATTATATTTACGTTTACGATTAAAGTATAACATCAGATAATATTAAAATATAGTCCAGCGGAACAAATTTCGCAACAATTAAATAATTTTATGATATAAACTTCAATTTCGTACTATATATTTGGAAAATATTTAAATTTACAAAATAAGAATCTAATAGAAAAAAAATCGAATCAACTTTTTACACTATTAATGCGATCAAGACAACATATACTTCTATTGATAATACTAAAACCAATCTAAAAGTATATAAATTAGGAACAAAATTTTTTTAGCAATCATGTTATTAAAATCATATGAACTAACATTTGGTCATAGCGAACTATATAATGAATTTCATAAAAATAATGTTAAAGAAATAATTTATATATATTTTTTAATTTTATTAATTACGCATTATTAGTTAGGGGCAAAGTACTTTGATCATATGAACTATGATGACATCGAACCATGTTGTTATAAAGAATTTAAACATATCACAACTACTTATTATAACAGTGTAACAAAAATTTATTTTTCATCATATTTCGTTAATATTAATTACTTCGGGATGAGATAATAAATCAAAATCTGATTTATTTAAACAAACTATAATGTTATTTTAACCTGTATTGAATTTCTATAACAATATACATCAGCGAAAATAATATAAATGTGCATCAGTTAGGAGCGAAAGACAATCTTAGCAATCACCGATTTACTCATATGAACTATAATTTCATCATCGCACATTATAACAAATTAGTAGATTGAGATTCCTTTAAAATTTATATTTACGTTTACAGTTAAAATTTGAAAAATAGTTAATACATTACTAGCAGAACAAATTTTTGAAGCTATTAATTACTTTTATTGTACAAACTTCAATTTCATATGATGTATTTGGAAAATATTTAAATTTACAAAATAAGTGTATAACACAATAACTATCGTCGTAATATTTTCGATCGGTCGTGTTTATTGTGTTGCTTGTTAATCGTAAATAGTTCTTATTTAAACATGTGTCTTTTTTTATTTATTTTTCTTATCCTCGCGTTTTCATTTTTCTATATGAGTATTAGCTTTACTCGTTTCGCCAGCTGATGAATGACTCGAGCGACGGGGGTCCACCCCCGTGCGTAAGTATAGATAACTCGTTCGTCAGTTCGGATAGCTTAAAGAATTTTATAATAATAGTAATAATACTGATTGCCATAATACTATTAATAATAAGCCCAATTTATCTCATAACTATAGTAATAGTCGTAGTAATAATAGTAATATTAGTATTAGCGGTAATAGTAGTATTGGTAGTGGTGATAACGTTAATAATGATAATCATAGTAATAGTAATGATAATGATGGTAATAGTACGATCATCTCAAATCAAATCAAATCAAATTTATTGTTGTATATATAGTATTACAATAATTAAATTCACTATTTCCGTAATTACAACTGCCTGTAAATGCGCAATGCGCGAACAACAGGCTAATAAAAATATACATATACATAAATATACACACATTACACATGCATACATACATATATATATATATATACATACGCATACACAAATACATACATACACATGTTGTACATATGAAACGGTTGGAGAGATCGGAAAAATATAATTGCAGTTATGAATTCAAAAGAACTTTAATTAATTTATATCCAAGTACCCGTCGAGACACGATCAACACCCGCACAGTAAGTAATACAACATTTCGTACTTATATATATACGTATAACTATAATAATTACATTTTCCTATGAATAAGCACATATACAAATTAAAACCTTAATTTATTGCCTTAGACACACATATATATATATAAAGTATCTAAAACTGTTTCACATAATAAACTGAATAAATACTCCTACTAAAATAAACGTATTACATACACCGCAGTTATAATCCTATGTACAGTGAGCATTTAATTACCAAAAGAAAAAGAAAAAAAAAATATTGCGATTCCTACTACCAACATTTTATTAACGTTTTCCTAGATAAGTTTTAGATGCTAGACAGAAGAAAATCTTTCAAAAGCTTCCTTCGCCTTCATTTGTAATTAATAAGATCCGTTCTTAATTGTTTAGGCAGAGCACTATAGGCCACAGCGCCGGCATAAATCGCTTGCATGCGAATCCGTGTTTTATTAAAACGTGGAACAGTCGCAATGCTCTCACCTCTTGATCTAGTGTTTCCTTCGTTATTCGATATATTAAATTTATCTGAATTTTTTACGGCAAAATTTAACAACTGCAATTTATATAATTCATGTACAGTAAAATATTTTATTTTGTTGTCTGTAGTTTCACTAAGATTTACTTGCTGCAGCACTGATTTCTGTAATCTCTGGATAGGTTCAATATGACATTTCGCCATACCACCCCAATGTAATATGCCATAGGTCAGAACTGGTTGGTACAATGCTAAATACAGACGTCGCAAATGTTCAAAAGAGAAATATTGTCTTAAGTAATAGACCAAAAATTTAGTTTCCTTAATTTTTTTGATACATACAATGAATGTTTATTCCAAAATAGTCTAGAGTCTATCTGAATCCCGAGATATTTAACTTCATTCACCCTATCTATCTTAATATCATGTTTTAAAGTTATCTGTATATTTTCCCAAATACTGAAATCTTGATTTGTGTAAATCATAAATTTTGTTTTGTTCTCATTCAGAGTAAGTCTATCCCTAATCAAACATTCGTGGATTCGAGTAACGTCGTCTTGAACTAATCTCACTAGCAAGTCCGGGTAATGAGAATCAACTGCAAGCACTATGTCATCTGCATAACTGAACAACCTACCATTTACCTAATAAACTGAAATAACTGATCTACCTTCTTCAAGGCATGTAGCAATATGGGATACATGTTCAAATAAAGCATTATCAGTACTTTTACCTGAAATAAATCCGTACTGATTAATGCTGATAATATTGAACTTGTTGATGTAATTTAAGATAACTTCCTTCAAGCACTTTTCAAAAATTTTGGAGAACGTCAAGAGTATGCAGATAGGCCTGTAATTAGAAACTTTAGTTTTGTCGCCGTTTTTATAAACAGGGGTTATGATACCAAATTTAAGTATATCTGGAAACTTACCAACATTAACGGATTCGTTAAATAGATATGTTAAAGGTGTCAAGAAGAAATTAATATTGTCTTTTATTATCGTTATTGAGATCTTATCATGACCAAAGGACGATTTATTAGGTAGAGTATAGCATTTCTGACGTCGTCAGTTGTAAAGTCCAGTAAAGCAAATGAACTAGTAATCGAAGATGAAGACACTCATTGTTTTTTGCAAAATTAACTAGCGCTGCTGTATTAGTCCATTTACACTATCTCGGAAATATTCATTAAAGCATTTAGAGACAAATATTTCATTTCCGTCAGTGTTGATTATATGATTTTCATTAGTTGTAATTTGTTTGATCCTAAAATTATCTTTCCCAGTAACATGCTTTATAAGCGACCAATAATTTTTTTTGTTTATCTTTACATCTATTTAATAATTCTGTATAATACTCGAATTTTGCTTTCCTAATAGCGTTTTGTGCTTTTTTGGAGCATTCTTTATACGCGTTACGTACCTGGGCGTCTAATGGGAATATTTCTGTAAGTTTAAACAAACAATTTTTCTGATTAATCACGTCAATTACGCTGGAATTGATCCATTCAGACCTTTTTCGTTGAGACACTTTTTTATTCTTTTCACCGACGTGCATTTATTTACGAGGTCAGTTATACCTAAAACGAACCACTTAAACTTTTCATCTATAGTTGCAAAACTACAGTACATATAATTTAAATTAAACTCACCTAACTTACTACAAAAAAGTGCTCTATTAAAAAACTGTTTATGGTAATTAAATTTCGGTTTAATCTTTGATGAAAACAAAAAAGAAGCACTCAGTCATCCATGCTTTGTAAAACCAACTCTAAAAATATCATAACTGACATTTAAATTGATCGAAGTATTTTCTTGACCCCTTACAAAAATATGGTCTAAACAAGATGTATAATTGTCTTCATCTCTAAAGAAAGTAGGCTGATCTACAATACTACTAAACCCATTTATACGCATAACGTTGAGGTAATCATTACTTAAATTCTTTTTTAATAAATCAATATTCATATCTCCAGTAACTATCGCTAAATCTGCTATATCATGCAATAATGTTCTCTAACTCAAATAAAAAGTCTGATACTGACGACTCGCAAAATCGGTATATACCAATCAGCGATAAAAATCTACTGTTTTCTAATAGTAGTAATAATAATTTTAATATTAATAACTCAACTATTAATTCACTATATGTGAAATACGTTCATTCGGGTCCTTATATAGCTATTATATCGTCTTCTCGAGTTTCATATAGTAATCTTTGCAATTACCATCCTTTGGCCATATGCAAATTATTAGCAAAATATCTCGGCGTTGAATATTTCCAACGTAACGGTATTAATAAAATTAAAGCAGTTTTTAATAGTCTGGAACATGCTAATATTTTTGTTGAACAGGTCAACAAAGAAAATAATATATCAGCTTTTATTCCAAGTTCTGTTTTGTATAGATTTGGCGTGATTAGAGGTATTCCCACTAATATTTCAGACACAGAAATTTTTGAAAATATAGAAAGCTCTGTCCAAGCTGTAAGTATCAGACGTATCTACTGTCGCACGGAAGGTTCGTTAATCCCAACGCAGACGGTTGAAATTAAATTCCTTGGTAACTCTCTACCAGAGTATGTCGCACTATATCGGTTGCGCTTAAAGGTAGATCCAAGTATTCGGCCGCCACGACAGTATGCGAATTGCTTGCGGTTCTCACACACTGCACAACAATGTCGATCCAAACCTAGGTGCTCATTTTGCCATGAGAGCCATTTATCCTCCAGTTGCTCAAATACAAATACTTCTGCCCCTTCATGCAGGTCCCTCTTTGTATATTCTATACTTAAATTTTTCACAACTGGCGTTTCTCTATACTTCGACGTCCTTTATTATGTCATTCCTCTGGTCATCTTTCCAAGTACAGTGATATTCTTCTTCCATCCTACCCATCTCCCTTCTATACGATTCCTTTCGAGTATAATACAGTTAGCTTTAATGTCAACATACAACTGTTTTCCTCATTTAAGAACAATGTTCTTATAATTTTTACTCCTTGATTAATAGAAACTATCCTAACTCTCTCCTAATTTTCACTGATGGCTCGAAGTGCTCTTTTTCAGTCGGAGCTGCATTCGTAATCCTCGCTCTCAACATTTCAAAAAATTTACCCTTAATAGAATATGCTCCATTTTTACTGCAGAAGCTACAGCTATTCTCCAATCTCTCCGATATGTATCTGTAAATCGCCCATCTACTAATATTCTGATCCTCTCCGATTCTAAAAGTTGTTTGCTGGCATTACAACACTCACAGCTCAACTCTCATTTACCATCAGTTATTTACAAAATTTCTAATTACATATACCGATTAAACTCTCTCGGTGTAAGAGTTAAATTTGTTTGGATCCCTGGGCATAGCGGTATCCATGGCAATAATCTAGCTGATCATTTAGTCACTTCAACGGTTACATTAGGGACTTTTTTGTTTTATACTCCTCCTATAGATCTCCTAGCGTACATTAAATATGCGCATAAGGAATACTGGAAAAATGTGTGGTCCGATCCATTTACTGCAAAGCATTATAAATCCATTCAACCCGACATACCTTCCAATCCATGGTTCTACAATATTAAAGTTGAAACGATCAAATTGCGGGGTTTTATGTCGACTGAGACTCGGCTGTAGTCGCTTTCCTGCTTCGTTACACAATTTGAAACTTATTAGTTCTCCTAATTGCTATCATCCTATGGATACCCATTTATTGGCCGATGCAGACCATGTTACCCTAGAGTGTTCCCATCATAGTAATTTTTGCGTTGCATTTTATCAAGCTCTTCAAACCTTAAAGTTCCATTTCCTATAAATATTGCATTTCTCTTAGCTCTTCAAAATGTGAAGTATATACGGCCTTATACTCCTATATTTTAGATTCTGGTATCATTATTTAATTTTACACATCCCTACATTACTTCTTACTCTGCCTAATTTATAAGTAGTCCTTTCTTATTCATTCCATAATATACAGACATGGGTAAAATGTATGGAAGCCCAATAAAAAAAAAAAAATGTATAACAGAAAAAATAAATCGAATCAGTTAATTACACTATCAGTGTGATCAAGACAATATACACTTCTATGAATAATACCGAAATCAATACAAGAGTACATAAGTTGGGAACACATTTTTTATTTAGCAATCATGTAATTAAATTATGCGAAATATCATTTCGCCGTAGTGAACTATACACTGAATTCTTATACTGTCAAAGGGTTCACAATAAATTACATCTATAATATATTAAATTTTATGAATAACACCGAAATGTAATAAGGCATTATCAGTTAGAAACAAAGTACTTTGATCATATGAACTATGACCTCATTGTCGCATAAACAATTTAAACACATCAACTACTTATTATGATAGTTAACAAAGATTTATTTTTCTTCATTATCTTTGGTTAATATTCGTCAATTTTTGGGATGAGATAATAAATGAAAATCTGCTTTATTTAAATAAACTGTTATTTTATACTGTAGTAAATTTGAACGCTATAATTATATACATCAACGAAAATAATATAAATGTGCATCAGTTAGGAGCGAAAGACAATCTTAGCAATCACCGATTTAACTCATATGAACTATAATGTCATCATCGCACATTATAACAAATTAATAGGTTGAGATACATAAAAAAGAATGTATTTACGTTTACAATTAAAATGCACTGACAAATAATGCTAAAATACGATTAGTATATCACTAACGGAACTAGAAAGACAAAAATCATTACATTCATAAAAGTTAAAAATAAGGAGATTGTATCAACCTGGATGCAGGAAAGACAGAGGAATTTAGGGAGACTAATCACTAGTGACGATAAAGATATCAAATCTATAATTGACGTAGCGATACAGGTATTAAATAATCTGAGTCATGTGCTAAAGGTAAGATTCAGTTGAAAAATAATAAATTCTTTTGAAATGTGGTGCTAAAGCAGATTTTAAAAAATTCCTCGAACAGACTCGATCACCAATAAAATGGTTTTAACCCGAATAGACGAAGGGAAAACAATATTATCCGATAGCATTAGGAAAATGAAAATTAAGTATATGACTAATGAGATTCGAAAAAACAATATCTTCATATTGGCTAATGGCTACACTAGCGAAAATACACTAGCGATCATAAATAGGAAGACGATTGGAAATGATAAAGTCGAATTTATCAAACAAAACTTTTAAAGAAAGTAACTTATCGTATAATTCGGATGGTATGAGTTGCACGCCATTTCTTGTCCTAAAAATTGCGAATTAGAATATAATCTGCAGCAGTTACATAATATTTTATACAAACATCAGTTTCATATTGTATACTTGAAAATATTTAAATTTACAAAATAAAAAATATCGAATTAATTATTTTCACTATTAATGTGATCAAGACAACATATACTTCTATTGATAATACTAAAACCAATCTAAAAGTATATAAGTTAGGAACAAAATTTTTTTTTAGCAATCATGTTATTAAAATCATATGAACTATCATTTTGTCATCACGAATTATATAATGCATTTTATAAAAATAATGTTAAAGCAATAATTACACCTATATATATTTTTAGTTTTATTAATTATGCATTATAAGTTATGGGCAAAGTAGTTTGATCACATGAACTACGATGTCATAGAACCATGCATTTAAACATATCACAACTACTTATTATGATGATGTAACAAAAATTAATTTTTCTTCATATATCGTTAATATTAATTAATTCGGGATGAGATAATAAATCAAAATCCGGTTTATTTAAACAAATTATAGTGTTATTTTAATCTGTAGTGAATTTAAAAGCTATAAAATATACATAAGCGAAAATAATATAAATGTGCATCAGTTAGGAGCGAAAGACAATCGTAGCAATCACCGATTTAACTCATATGAACTATAATTTCATCATTGCACATTATAACAAATTAATAGATTGAGGTTCCTTTAAAAATTATATTTTCGTTTACAATTAAAATACATCGATAGATAATTTCACATTACATATTTGAAACATAATTAAATTTACAAAATGAGAGTCTAAGATAAAAAAATATCGAATCAGTTATTTACACCATTAATGTGATCAAAACAATATATACTTTTATTAATAATACCGAAAATCATATAAAAGTATTAAGGTAAGTACATTTTTTTTTTAGCAATCATGTAATTAAATCATACCAAATTTCATTTCGCCACTGTGAACTATATAATGAATTCTTTAAATATATACTGTCAAAGGGTTAACAATAAATTCCACCTATAATTTATTACATTTTATTAATAATAACGAAATATAATAATAAATCACTTTGATCATATGAACTGTACTTTCGCATAATTTGGTCCATAGTAAATTTAAACGCTATGAAAATATACATAAGCCAAAATAATATAAATGTGTATCAGTTAGGAGCGAAAGACAATCTTAGCAATCACTGATTTAACTCATATGAACTATAATTTCATCATCGCACATTATAACAAATTAGTAGATTCAGATGCAGAAAACAAAAAAAAGTATTCACGTTTACAATTTAAATATATCGGCAGATAATATTGAAATATAGTTAATACATCACTGCAGAACACATTTTACAGATATTAATTAATTTTATTCTATACACTTTTGTTTCGCATTATATATTTGGAAAATATTTAAATTAAGTGTCTGAAACACAAATGAAACTTTGAATTAGTTAAACTTGAATGATATTTATGAAATAAAATATACATATATTAGTAATTTTGAAATCAATAAAAAAACGCGCCATTTATCAGCGGAAGAGTTCCACGATGTATGATTTAATCATTGTCCATTATAATAAGTTATTAAATCTATGTGAGCAAAGAATTTGTATATATTTTTTACAATTCTATTAGTGATCCCGGATATAAGTAATATGGTGAATAATATTTAACAATCAGGTAGTTTGATCATGTATACTTATATTACTGCGCATTTTAAAATTTCATTTTAGAAAAGGAAAAAAGATATAAAGATAAGCATTCGAATAAATTATTATATGAGTGTTATATGTTCTTATAATGATTACTTCAATTTCAATTTATTTATTTGAACACGCTAACAACGCCGTAAAAATGACATGCTATTAATACAAATTTGGGTTATGGTTAGCGTAGTGGGAATGTTTGTCTATTCTGTCCGTAAGGCATGAGTTTGGATCTCACTCGAGATGAGAATTTTCTATGGTAAAAATACCTTTAGTCAACTCAACCCAATCAGTCAGTAAATGAGTATTAACTTGTTTGGAAAATATAGCGGACCACTCCATATTTGACTTGCATAGAATGCGTTATTTATCTGGTCCTCTATTACTTCAGGTTTATGAAGATTATTAAAGTTAACATTTTCAGCCAATACCACGTCACTATTTTGAAAAAAAGCTAACGTTTTGAACATGTTTACACAGTCCATTATCGAGACAGAGCATACTGAACCATCCAAGGAACGTCTATACATTTTATTTTCAAAATAGTGACGTCGTATCGACCAGAAGTTGTTCTAATTTTAATATTAATAATCACACCGCGAAAAGCACAAAGATCTTATATTTACGAGGATTGTCAGACGATGTCTTCTACCAACCTTTAATTTGATGAAACTTTACCATGATACGATTAATAATGTAAAGTCTAATTAAAATATATAAAGAGTCTAAAATGTTGCATGCAGTATACAGAAAACCCAGAAACGAATTCTTCCAAATGAAAATATGTTAATAAATTTTCGGACACGATAAAGATACTCTTAAAAAATTTATGAGTACTAAAAATGTACGTATAGTAAATAAATGTATTATTTATAAATAAACACTTTGTTAAATCAAATTAACAATGACTTCAATTATTTAACAGTTTAATCAATTGAAAGTTTGTGATTATTATACATTTCATAAACGTACTGTTTCGAATCACAAAAAGTCAACGTGTAAAACAACATTAAATTACATAACTAACATACATTGTTAAGAACGAAATATAATTTTGAAAAATTTAATGTATACTCGCATAAAATTATATTTAAATGTGTCGACTACCATATAGTAAATATGTCTTCAGATAGAGCTAATATTCGATCATCATAAATCAAATAATTAATTTATCATCATGAGGTGACATTTATTATTGTAATACATTATAAAAATTAAAGCAGCGAGCACAACACTAAAATTTTATATATTACACAACAGAAAACAAATTAATATAGCGCTGCAGTTATTACACAGTAGTAAATATAATATTGTTATAAGCTATTTTTCTATCTAAACCTGATATTAATGTATTAAAATGACGATTAAAATAGTTTTTAACATTAATGTTTACAGCGAAAACTTAATACAATAGGGACATATTTAAATATAAATTGTTTAGCTAATAAAAAATTGCAGCTTGACCTCTTTGAAACAAAGCGAATAAAATCATGACAAACTCAAAAATATCTGGATGTTTGTATCTAATATTAATTACGCAAGACAAAATTTGTAATTGGACATATACTAAAATTTTATAAAATAAATTAACAAAACCCGACTTGACCAAAGATGTTCGCATACATTATTTAAACATTAGATTAAGAGTAAAATTCAAATTTATAATTATACACACACACACATATGTATATATGTGTGTATTAAAACAATAATTTATACATATATTCATATACAAAACTTATGTATTACATACTTACTATTAACAAGATAGTGGTCTTTGAAATTTAGCTTGCACAAATGTTCTCGGCACATCAATTCCTTCCTTTATATTTATAGTACGGCGTTTAACATAAAAATTACTTAGTTCATGGAATCCGTTCCTTTGGAATAAATCACGCAGAAAATCGGTAGAGAAAAAGAAAGACCTACAACAGCAGCGTTAACAATAAATTAATACAATAAATTAATAATATTTATTTAGACCATATTTTTAAAATTAACTGAAAAATTTGAAGGCTTAATAATTATTTCTTCATATTTGAAAAATCACAATAACCGAAATAAGCCCGAAGTTTTACATAGAATAGTTTGTTTTCCTACTACTCTGGTAGTGTTTTACAATTACTGAATTTTTAAACCAACCGAGAACATGATTATTAATGCAGGTGAATATGCAAGCGCAGGGTGGCGAAACTCAGTGCATGTAAAAAGCATAGACGTGGAACTACATGAAACCAATTTAATAATTACACGATACTTTAAGTCGATACCGATCGATAAAATAGAAATATTATGCGGCATAGCACCACCCGACATCAGGAAATGATAGCTATGAAAGAAAAAATAAAACAAGACGCAAGACATACATTGCACGCAAAAGACGCGACTACAAATTGACTCAAGTCTCGGAAATGTTTTCTGAAAACAGTAAATTCTTTGACACAAAACTAGGATAGAATTATGGAAAGGAAGGCTAGAAAAGAATCGATTGCAATTGTTGGAACACCCAAACGAATATTTACCTCCCGATAATAAATTGGTGTGGCCAATATGGGGAAACCGGGAAACCCCTGACTGGAATAAGAACCACGACAGGAGGAACGACGGAGAACATGAAAATATAGAAAATTACAGATGAAAATAGATATGAATCTACTAGCCTGCTCACAGTTACCTTTGCGATGCGGGGTAGAAGATATGACCAATATAAATGAAATCCCGGAGGAGACAACTCAGATTGTTAAATATTAAGAAAAAAAGGAATATAAGCTTGACCGGGATGAATAGAAGAACAATGAGGGATGTAACATAAAAATATAGATAGATTAAAATCACGCTAAATAAAAATATAAACAAAAATTTCTTGTGAGGTAAATTAACAAATTTTAATTATTTTATAAACATTAATATGAACATATGTACGTGTTCCATATGTAAAAAATTATACCTATAGAAAAAAAGACATTATTTTCAGTATAGCTTGCCTCAAAATTTATCGATGAAATAAATAAGTTGTATGAATTTACAACATGTAAATACAAAGATAATATTGTCAGGCATTTGTGAAGAAAAAAAAAAAGAAAAAAAGGTAGAATCTAAATGAGCTGAAAGTAACACATTTACCCACCTAGTTCCGTCTTGACGCATATAAAAATTTTCTGAAATCAAATGTCCAGGCTTGAAACGTAATTGAGTCATATCGTAAAGGCCATAATCTCTGAATAAAATTAGGCCTCCTGGTTGTAACAAACTATGTAATAATTTGACAATAGAATCGTAATGATTGACGTCAATTGCAGATAACACAAATATCAATGTTATTATATCAACACTGAGTCTAGGTACAAAACTGAGAATTTCATTTGTCGTAATATCTACGACGAATGCATTAATACTCTTCGAATTATAAAGGGAATTACGTTTTACAATATCTATAGCTCTCGGTGAAAAATCGCAAGCATAGATGAATAAAAGTGGGTTTTCCTCTAGTAAAGGATAAATCAAATTTCCAGTCCCGCAACCGATTTCTAACAGCACATTCTTTTCAGGAGTGAAATTTAATAGTTCTCGAAATTCCCTTGTTATCCAATGACGATCTTTAAAAAATCTATTTTCGTTCCTTTTATAAAACAAATCCCAATTTTTCTTCGCTTCCTTCTCTAATTTTAATGCCGTAAACAAAGAGACAGGTCTTAATCGCTGACGATGAAGTTTTTGTACATCTTCTTTCGATACTACGATTTCTTCACTCGTGTAATATTCATGAAATGACGCGTCTTCCATAACATTATCAGAAATCGCTGAAATTTATAAACATAAACTTTGCAACTTAATATGTCAGATACGAGGATCGAACATATATGCGGTGATGTAAGTTGAATGATCATTAATATGGATATTTAAAATAAAAACGAAAGCACTATATTTATTTAAATTATTGACTTTCGTACGTCCATGTCATAGAACTGAATGTTCTGAAGGAATGTCTCATTACTCACGTTGACAGAATTCGTGAGAGCAAATATACAATTTGTAATTTAAAATTAAAAACGCTTGGTAAATTAATAAACTTTGTGAAATTATTAAATTAAAACCTAGTACTTTATTGATAATATTCACATAGAATAAAAAAAAAAATAGAAAAATTTATAAAAAGGTTGTTCAAGTATCTCAGGTACAAGTTGTGGCTAATATTCCACTAATTAATTACAAAATAATATTTTACACATTCTAACACAATATAAACCGTTATGAAACTAAGGTTAAGGCTTTCACAAAATTAAATATGCTAAAATGTTCCCAATCAAACAAATTTTTGAACACTGGCACTTTTAACGTGTGAAATACATTTTTCGACCAATTATATTATTGATTTAAAAATAAAGTGCGTATGCAAAGAATTTAAGGTGATTAAAAATACTTTTTGATAATGTTGACCATCAGTATCAAAATATATATAATCGATCGCAAAAAATATATCAGCAACATAATTAATTCACCACGGAATTCATGAACACATTACTTGATTTTTCATTCCGATCATAAAATGAATAATTTATTCAGATAATTTTGACCACATCCACATTTTTCGAACATGCCAATTTATTTGAATTAAACAAGCAAGTTCAATTAAAACACCAAGGTCATACAAAATGAGTACCGAACTAAAAATACATTTAATAACTGCTAAACAAAAGTAATAATTGCGGTTTGGAAGAATAATATGCAAGTGGGCGTTATTCCTTGAAACTTGAACTCTTTGTACGAGAAACAACATAATAATGGAAGTTTTGTGTGCCTTATATAGTGCAACACAATAAAATCAAGTAGTTTCTCATATTTCTTACGAAATTTTTTCTAAGCTCATTAACTATATCAGTATATTTAATTTTAAGACGAGCTTTTTAAAAGAAATATTTTAGTAAATATAGATTGAAATACAACGTTCAGAGGAAAACAAATTTATAACATAATGCCCTGAATTTACACATGGCTTATTTCAAAAATTAGACAAATTTTGATAAATTAGGTAAACGCTCATTAAATTTTTAATGGTACAATTTACAAAATATTGAAATACATGTAGCGTAAAGAACAACAAACATTTAAGATACGAAATGTGAAAAACAAAATGTATGAAGTTTACATATTTAATAGATTTGGTGATGAGCAATTTTCAGCAGAAATTTATAAAACCATTATTATATTCATCAGTTAATTATAGTAATAAACTATAATTCACAATTCTAGAAAACAAATATTGTAACATATTGTTTAACCAAGTTGAATATTTAGTTTTCGATTAAGTATACATAAACATGTTTAGTATGTATTGCTATAACTTTAAATAAATTAGCAAATATATTTTATTTAAATATCTAAATTATAAAATTACAAACAGGGTAAAAAAATTAAAATTGATTAATCACCATCAAAATTAAATTTATCCGTACAAAATATATATTTCACTAGATACTCAAATAAATTTACAAGAAAACAAAGATATAATATAATATACAAACCTAAACAAAACCATTTCAAAAATTTTAACCAAAACACTTTTTTAAGCCAAAACGTCAGCAAACCAAATTTAACGCTATTTGATGCATGGCTATGTAGATTGTAGTGTGTACTGTATTGTGTAATTCAATTAAAAAACATGCGATCAAGTTCATTAATATTTCTGATACTTTTTTATACATGCCACATAAAGAAAATTTTAGAATTACATACGTCTCACAGAATTTATTTTATTTTTTAAGGGAATGTCTTAAATTTAGTATAACACAGGAATTATATTCTTTAATAGTTATTTTGAATAAAATGATTAATTAAGTGAATTTTTATCACTGGTTTTAAACGGCTTTTAAAATATATTTTTAAAGTTCAAAAATAAAAAAAAACAATGTGTAACCAATCTTAATTAACTTGAAAATTGCATCACTGATTAAAAATTAATTATACCGGTAAATTGTCGCATTGTAATAATAATAATGTAGCATATCGTGATGTACCATCCGTATTTTCCATATAGTAGTGTTATTTTGAAAAATTGATTTTTTAAACATTGAAAAATATCTTAACAGATGACTGTTACCTATATCTACGATTCTTATAAATTGCCTGATGCCTCGTAATTTTTCAGCAAATTGTTATGGATTATATAATCGATTTAATTTACACAAATATTCCACTACTCCGTATATATGTAATTTTAAAGTAAGATTATTCAACTAATATGTACTTTTAAATTGAATAATATAAAGTATAGTTTTATCAAATCATGCATGTTATTGCTTTCGTTATTTGGTGGTATTTTAAACAATACGAAATACTAATTTTAGCGTATTATATATTTTCGACTGTTATTATCTTGTTTCCTGAATACAAAAAGTAATACATTTTCTTCGTCAATGCGGAATTAGATTTTTCAATTATATTGCGGTTAAATAGGTGTTCCGTATTACAAAATTTATATTTTCACTATTATTGTAAATTATTCATGCCACATACGTTTAATTTTTACGCGTTGTATTGCTTCCGCTTATCAACAAGGTATGTTTCAGATAGTTATAATGTCCATGTTTTTAGTTCTCCAACTCTGAGGAAGATGTGTCTAGATCTTAGTTGACTTAGTAAGTTCCGTGAAGGCAGTTGCGGAGCACAGTAATTTGTGCGTATAATTTTGGGATAATTACATGCGTTTATATAACATATGATGACTATATATGAATTTTTAAACTGAAAGTGTTTTACTATCTAAAACTTTCAAATGATACTAATATTAAATGTGATTATCGTGGTACATCAGTTTTTATTGATTGTATACGACTATTATAGAAATTTTATATTGATCATAATAACGAGCATTCTTTTTGCTGTTCAATTATTTTATACGTTATAATCATATAGGTTTTAACATTTTTCCGGTTAAAATTAAATGACGCGGAAAGTAAACGTCGATAAATATCACAACGAAAAAAGGTAATCAGTGTAGGATATTTCTTTAATGTTTTTTTTTTTTTTTGAAGGCGTTGTTAAATTATGTACCTGACCGGAAATATTAGGAATTACGCATACGAATGTGTCTTAATCGTTATTGCATTAATATCACCACGTAATTATTAAATGCGTCCAGACAGAGATAAATCGTTCGCACTTGCGTAATGGCTGATTATGGTCGGCTTTATCATTTACGTTCATTTATACAATTGTGTGATACTCGCGTAGTTATTTTTAAACATGACTTTGTTTTCAAAACATTTAAATTATAAGGTATTATTTATTTTTAGTCATACATGTTTTATTCGATTTGGTGTAGATATTATATATAATTTTTATTTAAACGATAAATTATCACGTTATGCAAATATTCCGAATTGTGATATAATTTTTCTTTTTTTTTTCTTTTCAATTTCAATCGAAGGAAGCTGTTGAAGCATTAAATAACCTTATTTCAAATCCGGAAGATTTGAAAAATGTTCAAAATAGACAGTTCAATAATGCTAGATTAATTCAAACGAAGAAATTTATATCAAAGTATGACCGTAGTTGTGTTCGGATATTTTTTATGAGAAATACTTGCCCTTTCTAATAATTAAAATAATATGGAATAAAAAAGGGTATTAAACTTATTTTATTACAACTACATCGAAATTTATCCAATTTAGATTGGAGTAAATTCTCGATTATTGAATTTTTAGAGAATAATTTAGAAACTAAGTTTCTCGTTCGTTTGTTTCTACAATTTAAAAAAATTCAAATGAACTTACGTTATATTTAGATGCGGAATGGATTTGAAAAGTTTAGAAAAGGCTTTTCGTATAGTTCATATATCGGGGACTAAAGGAAAAGGTTCCACGGCTACATTTTGTGAAAGCATCTTAATGAAGTACGGCTTCCAGACAGGTTTGTTTACATCACCCCATTTGAAATCGGTGGAAGAACGCATACGTATAAATGGACAGACTATTTCCCGAAAAAAATTTGCAAAATATTTTTGGGAATTACACAAAATATTGCCTGATAAACAGGTTTGTGTTGATATATATAAATAACTTTAATTATTTATTGTTCCTTCAGATAAATATATTCTGGCATTTTAAAGAATATTTAGTGTTTGTTTTTGTACGGTGAATGCTCCTTTTTCGGTTAATTGTATATTTTCTGATGCTTTAACAGTAACTATTATTCAAGATTTTTCTATTTTAAGTACATAATATTGTAGTCTCACTTTTATATATGTATGTATATATATATCATATACTTCAGTAACATATTATTATCTTATTTTATTATATCTGAAAATTTGTTTATATTAAAACAATAATAAAAAATGGATAATTGTCATGCACTTGAATGACAGAAATAACGGTAATTAGCTTTTAGGTAAAAAAAAACACTAAAAATTATTTAAAATTTAAATTCCTTATGTATTCCAAGTCGATATTTTGTAAAAAAAAAAAAAAAAAAGTAATTTCAATTTAGTGATTGATAATTTAACAATAATAAATAAGTAATAATGATTGTCACGAACCACGATATTATGTCATATTCGTTAAATACACAGATAAGTTTATTAAATTGTGAGATACGGTAGAGAATAATGCAACAGGTAAATAATGATGTATTATTGAAGTCGAGTATTTATATAAATCAATTTGTAACGGATATGAGTATATAATGTGAAACTGACGAAGAATAGTCATAGACTGTTTTACAAAGGGAAAATAATCACACGTTCGAAATTTTGTGTTAGTGTTGAATATTTCTGGGACGAGTAAATTGTATAATATAAACGAGTAACACGGAATACGATTAGCAGAAGAAGAAATGAAATGGTTAGGTTAGGTTAGGTTCAGTTATTTCGTATGGATGACAACTTTATTCGAAGGGATAATGAACGGAAATCGAAGTATGTATAGATCAACAATTAAATGGATTAAGTTAAAAACGTTGAATGTTTATATCGTCATAAAAGCAACGTGCGTACTCCCGAAGACGGATCTATATTATCATATTAATACCCACCAACCATACGGTTGTGGAAAGAAATATATGCGTGCGTGTATATATATATATATATATATATATGTATGTATGTGTGTGTATATAAGCCATTAAGTAAATTACATGTCCTATATCAAATGGTTGAGGAAGAGAGGAGAACAGCGGGAATATATTTTTCGGAAATATTGGAATAATTATTAACAGGAAACAAATTCTTATTGGTATTTGTGAAGGTATATCTTTGGGATGTTTTCTATATGTGAGATAGTTATATAATAATAACTATTATCCTGTAATATACGCTAGCGAGCGTAGGTTATCGATTTAGATTTGACGTTGTCTTGTATCTGTCAGTTATTATCGCAGAAAAATTGAGTTTGTTCAGTTTTCCGTATTTTACAAACAATCTCTTTTCCCAGGATTTTTTTTTTCATCTGTTCCTGTACGATAATCTGGGGAATTTCAGATATTCTCACCTTTCGTGGTACGACAAAAGTACGATGTAATACTATTCTTTAGTAGCTATATCAGCCCTTTTCAAAATATACTTGTTCGAATTCATCTTTATTACTCACCGATAGAGTCACATTTCCATAAATACATGTCGATCTAATTTATTTAAAATGTCGTATAATAAATTAACTATATTTAATGGTGACTAGAGCAATACGGAAGGTTCGAGCTCGAATACGATCGGCGGCGCAAAAATTATCAGAAAATAAAAATATAAATAATCCTAATTATTATCTCGTGGAAGGCAGTGGCAAACCACCACACACATCATATGCGCGCTATAATGATGAAAAACGCGGGGCTGCATTGTGTCGTGACAACAAAAATGTTCTCCCGGGTGTATGTGTCTATCTATGCTAACGTCATATTATGTTTGTTTTGTGCGCTACTTACACTGTACAACAAAATATGTACAGTGTAAGTAGTCGCCTCCTGATGATGATGATATTTTGTCTCGTTGTCTTTTAGTATTTTAATTTTTTACCGTAATCGTGAAAATATGTTCGAGTTTGCTAATTTCGTTTAGTTTTCTTTATATTTTTATCCGTGCCATTTTTATCAGTTCACACACTGCAATTACGTATAAACTAAGAAATTAGCTGAACAAGTTGTAAATGTGCACAGTGTAAATAGGTAATCAAATCAGTATCGTCGATAACTTCATCGTTGTGTATTTTAAAATATCGACTTGTTGATACGGATTAGTTAAGCTGGTAACAAAATCGTGTGAAATTTTTACATAACTATTTTTAGTTGTGGTATATAATTTTTGGAAGGTTTAAATATTTTATGCTTATTTCGTTATCGTTTAAACATAGATTGTACATTCGTTACATTTTTCTTTAAACAACAGGAAAGAAGTTAAAATCAATAAACTTTTTATGAAAAATCACAAAACTTTTCAGCTGTTAAATCGTTATCAAGTGAACATACAAAGTAAAATTTAAAAATGTATACAATTTATAAAAATTAAAATGTATAAAAATACTAATTTAAATATACAATTTACAAAAATTAGCAGTTTAAAACCCGTATTTATAAAATCTGATAGTGAATGTGATAAGCAATACAAGGTATTTTGTAAATAATGTTATTTCACGTTGTTAATTTTTGTAAATTGCATATCTAAATTAGTATCTTTATAAATTGTATATGTTTTGATATATATATATATATATATATATATATATATATATATATATATATATATATATATATATTTATTCAGACGAAAAGCTCTTGTGATTTTTCATTAAAGATTCAACTCTTTTCTTTTATTGCTTATTTTTAAAATCACTACATTTCACACTTTTCAAATTACTTTTTTTTCAATATATACGATATATTTACTAGAAGTTACCCATGGCTTCATCTGTATAATTTTTTTTTTAATACAATATAGCTGTCTCTTTCTTTTAAAAGGTTTATACATTACTATAGTATACGTATATATATATATATATCTGTCCGTTATTTCGGTCACGCCCCTAATGTAACAAAACCTGATTTGCATTGTATGTATTGGTAGTGAAAGTACATTCGAACCGGAAAACGTGTTAAATTTTAAACGATTTGGCAGAGATATCGCTGTCTACTGCTTTTTAAAACTTTAAATTATTGTAATTTCTGTCCTATTTGTAATATCAATGTGAAACAAAGCTTAGAACGAATGCGATAATATAGGCTATAAGCTGTGCGAATTTCATTAAATAGTTTTTGAGTGAAATCGAAGCAGATAGATAAAAATTTTAAGAAATATATTTTCTGCTTATGTGTGATAAAAATAGCCCAATGCAGTGATTATAATGAAAATATTCACAAATCACAGACAGACATTACAATTTTATATATTACTGTATATGTATATATATATATATATATATATATATATATATATATATATATATATATATATATATTTCGATATTAAAATATTTTTATGAAGAAACTTTAAGACGCGTACTTCTTTTGGATAGGATTATTCTCATTTTGGTTTAAGCATAAACCGAATTACTTTCATTTTTAGATTGCTGACGATGATAGACCTACTTTCTTCATATTTCTTTTCGTGATGGCGTTAAAAATATTTTCGAAAGAAAAGGTGGATGTCATAATTATCGAGGTTGGTATTGGAGGAGAATACGACTCTACTAACGTATTTAAGTAAGTAGCTGAATTTTCATGATTTAAAACTAAAGTTAAAATCTTTGTTTTTTTGTTCATGATAACTAGTTCTTTTTTATGTGAATGTGCTGACATGGACGTGTAAATCTTTCGATAATTCCATCTGTTTCTTTTTCTTTGCTATGATGTTATTTGAAAAGACCCGCAAACTTCAGTTCTCAGTTATTATGATTTATTTTTATAATAAACCATTTCGTATTATATTGTTACGATATTTAAATAAATTTAATAGTTATATTTTAAAAAAATGTGACTCTTGTCTGCTGTTACAGAATTTTTGAAAATATTAATTTCTTCTTCTTCCTTGATTTCTTGATAGGGCTTAGTGATGTTAAGAAACAGCTGCACATGTTATCAATCTCTATGTTGAACTGTTCTGAGCAACCAGCAACGCTTCGTGCATGTTTAAACTGATAAACGATTTTAACTGATCCGTCCAGCGCGTTCTTAATCTTCCTTTTTTTCTTCGCCCGTTCACTTTTCCGGTGATTACTAGACGTAGAGAATTTATATTTCTCGCAACATGGCCAAAGAAACTAAGAAATCCTTTTCTTATCCTGTTTGATAAACGCCTATGTATTTTCAGCTTGTGAAAAACATGTTCATTAGTCTTTCGGTCCATCTACGATATTCTTAATAACCTCCTATATGTCCAGCTTTTTCAAACCCTTCTATTCTGCTGACACACTCAGCAGTAAGGGATCGTGTTTCGCACCTATTGGAAACATCAGAAAGTTTAGCAAATTTAACTTTGTACTTTGACCTTATCACTTTTATCTATTATCGTGATTTTAGTTTTATTAATTAGCAATCCGTGCGCTCCTTACGTTGGTTTTCTAATCTATCCGTGCATTTAATCATATCGTCAGCATATTATGAATTAATAATTCTTTTACCACCTACTAATATACCGTCCTTCCAATCATTCAACAATAGTCTATAATATATTGTGTATACGTTAAACAACAGCGGCGACAGTAGACACCCTTGTTTCACGCCCTTTCAAAGTTTAAAATTACTTGACTTTATATTGTTCACATATACAACCGCCAGGCTGCTATCATATAATTATTTTATTAAATATACAAGAAAGAAGCACAGGTGTTCCCATCTTCCTACCAGTATACCATTTTATTCGTTACATCTTTTTTTATATATATATATATATATATATATATATATATATATATATATATATATATAAACTGGTTTTCATGAGGATTATTTGAAACATTATATATATATATATATATATATATATATATATAATATATATGCAACGTATTTAGTAGGGCGGATGTAGTGGGGATAACGTCTTTAGGTTTCGATCATACGCAATTTTTAGGAAATACCATCGAAGAAATCGCCTGGCAAAAAGCTGGTATTATGAAACCGGATGCCATAGCTATTATATCGGCCGATCAACCCGTCGCCAGTATAAATGTATTCAAAGATAGAGCTAGTGAAAGACAGGTAAATAAATTTTATTTTATTTAAATACGAACATTAAATTCATTCTTCGAATACGACGTTTAATTTCATATTGTGCAAATTATCAAATTTTTATTAAGTTTAAACGTAATGTAAATATATTCATCGTCAATTGTATTTAGTTTTGGCGACCATTGATTATAATTACGGGTTGGAATATTCAAAAATAGCGTGCTACTTCTGTTGAAGTCCATATAATATACATACGTACATAGTGTGTGTTAAGAGTGCTTTTCCTGTAATGATTTTTCCTTATTATGGGAACAATATCATTTAAAACTTAATGCCCCCTCCGCGCAAACGATGAAAATTTTGTACGTTATGATTGTACGACAAGAACTCATAGCATAACACTCAATTCTCCCGTATCGATTTGTGTAAACATACGGGCATAAAATAAAATCTTGTACTACTTTGCTTTTCCCTAATTATTTACATTTTTTTTTTCGGGAAGGAATTCCTTTATCTTACACTATATTTAGATAAATCTCTGTAATTTGATATATTTAATTTTCGAAGTAGTAAAAATGAATTATATAAAAGCTCATATTTTTCTGTTTCCGGTCTGTGTAAGTGTCATCTGTACGAAGCGCCTCCATTTATTCACTATAATTGGAAAAAGGAAATACCCAAACTCGGCATCAATGGTCCGCGTCAACATCTGAATGCGTCTCTAGCTTTACAGCTAGTTAATGCCTTGTTAAATCCGGACTCGTACAGTACGTATCGTTCGTTTTATATATCAACGTATTTTTTTTTTTTTTTGTTTTTTTTGTTGTAAAATTGAATTCAGATCATTTTTAGAATAATGTCGATTTAAATTGCAAATGATTGTGTTATAAATCTGTTGTTAATAATTATATTATTGTTTATTATTAGGTAAGTTCTTTGTAACTTGGAAATTTAAAATTGTTTTTTATGATTATTTAAAAAATAGTAATTTTTATTATTAATTTTATTTATGTTTTTTAAAAACAAATCAGTACATTCGTGCATATATATATATATATATATATATATATATATATATATATATATATATATAATTGTATACTTAGAGCAGAGAGATACTTCAGAAATTAAAATAATTAAAACAAAATTAATAAAAAACAAAATAATAGGATAGAAATATACGTAGGTTAAATAAAAGACGTAAAATATATAAATAATTTTGTTGTGGCTGACTTTTCTTTTGGAACATACGATTTGAAAGAAGCAGAGAAAGTGGATCGCTCACCTTCTGTCGGCTGTACACCGTCAGGTCAATTTTTTATTACCTTATCATTCGTATATGTATACAATTAGCATTTTTATTAATATTAAAATTTAAAAAACTTTCGGTCACTATTTTTAAAAAAGCCGACGTTTAATATACTTACGAAGTCGATTATCGAGGCAGAACATCAACTGATTGAGCTATCGAAGGAACATCTATACATCTTTGAGCGACCGTGCTCTTTTCCAGACGATATCTGTAACTCTTATTCCCACCACTACCAATGTTACGAATTTGATTGGTTGTTAGAGGACCGCTCGCAGTTTCTGAGCGGTCTGTATTTTTCACGTTATTTTTTTCTTGTTTTTTTTTTCCTAATTCGACCTACAATAGGATTCCAAACACTCAAGCGAAATCGCCAATTATCTTGGTATTTACTAATTTCAACAGCGTCCCGTGTCAACCTTGCGTGATATTTATCCACCTTTCTGCTTAATTACCAAAATCGAACTCACTTGTCGAAAACTTAACTTATTCTTCCCTAACTAACTAACTAACTCTTCGACTTCTTTTTCACTAAAACTAACTGACTAACTTCAGTCATGATAATCTCAAACATTTTTTCTCTCGCCTTTTTTTTTTTCGGCTCGTTCGAACAGTCGTAAACTGACCGGGTGGTTTGTGAACATGAGCAATTTCTAATTTTACTCATCTTGTAATCATAGGGGTGTTTCCGCTTAAACTATTTGTGTGACATCATCTCAAACCTGATTTGAACAATAATAATCATAATAATTATTATAACGTATGTACGTTCGTAATTGCTACGCCCGCGAGCGTCGAATAATTAAATATTTCTTGTCATTATATCGACATTAATATTAAATATTATTCCTTATTTCCTAAACTACTAAATTAACCTATAACCACGTTTGTATGGAGCGATTTTTTGAGACATTATATATATATATAATTATTTATGTACAAGTAAATCTATTAAAATATGTATATATAATTTATTATTTCCCAAAATTTATTATTTTTATTTCACAGTTAATATACGACGATTATGCGTGGGTGTTTGCGTATATATATATATATATATATATATATATATATATATATATATATATGTACGTATTTATTGATTATTACTCGAAGTTACCATTTTCTTTTATCGAAACCTTTATAATTTTTAACTTGCGTTACCTGAAATTTTAGATGTAATACATTAACCTTCATATAATTATACACATATGTAAATTTTTCCTCGTTTATTTAAATTTTAAGGGAATTCATTTGATTATAAGAGTTACTACAATTATTCCATCTAGTGTGAGAAAATTAAAACAGAAAACGTGTAAGAAAATGTTAATAATTATAAATATGTATGTATGTTACAGATTCTTTAATACATACCAAGAAAAAAATTAAATAATATTAGATATGTGGAATACCGAATAATTTGAAAGAATTACAACGATAACTAGATGCAGTGTTAATGTCGTGTGCGATGATTATGGATTGCAGTTAAATGTTTCAAAAATAAAATATACGGGGGTTAATTTAAAAGACAAACACGAAGTCGTTAACACGGTAAAGAAGTGGAGGAAATTAGTCGCAACATAAATCGCGAACATATATAAAAATTGAAATTGGAAAAACTAGAAGCGCATAACTAAAACTAAAATGCGCTAGAAATATAAAATTAGATTTGAAAATAAGATTAATAAAACGCTACATATTCTCGTTGTGTACGGTTCTGAAAGCCGAGTAATCGCAAAGGCGACGGAGCAGAAAGCCTTTGAAATGTGGTTGTACCGTAGAATACTTCGAGTAAGGTAGAGAGATAAAATACGCAACACGAAATTACTGCGCAACGTACGAATAAACTAGAGAAAATTTTAAAAGAAGTCAAATATCGTAAACTGAAGTACTTTTGTCGTGTAATGCGACATCCATAAATATACACCCGTTTGTCCGTGTACTAATGCGGGAAAAAATTACAGGAAGAATATCAGGGGGGAAGAAAGCAAAAGACAACCCGATTACAAAAACTGTCTGATTGGTACAATTTACTGCCAGTGATAACCGAGCAGTTTTAGACCGACTTAAGACTGCCAGCATGTTAAACAACCTTCGATAATGGACACGACGCTATAATAACGCGAAATAAATGCATAGAAATACAGTGAAATAAATTTTAATCGTTATGATAATGAAAGAAAAACATTAAAAGAATTATTTTAAACATTGCGATCGTCTATGTGCATATAGGTATTATTTTTTTATATAATACGCTATATAGAAAAGCTCATAGATTGATTTTGATAATAATGATAATTAAATGATTTAAATTATTACCGAATATTCGAATTTTACGACGCGACGAAAATTTTAAAAATTCAAATGAGACATTTTTTAACTTGCAAACGATTAAACGGCATTTTTGCCTCTTTTACGATAATATCCGAAACGCTAATACTCAAACGTTACTATCATTTTTATATATATATATATCACGAAATCGTACACTAATGCACTCATACATACACGTCAAGGTACGTACATTTCGAATATAATACACGCTCACAGACACCCTCGCAATGTCATGTTACAAAACAGATCCGTTACAGTATCCTCAATTTTGTTGTATTCTACCGAATTTATAAGAATATGTGAACGTGTACTAAAGTTTTCGTTCGATTTGTTCATTACCTACATTGATTTAAGCATTTTTTGTATATATATATATATATATATATATATATATATATATATATATAATATATATATGGCTCTACATATAGTTTTGTATATGAAAACTAATAGAAAATACAAAATATGTTGCAAATAAAAGTGCTATACCGAAGGCACCCGTATTTCTGGTCAACGAACGAATGATAAACGGATTAACCATCTGTAACTTGCCCGGTAGAACACAAATATTGAAGTACTCGCCTCGGATGATTTACTATTTGGACGGTGCTCATACGATAGAAAGTATTCAGCAGTGTGTACAATGGTACAACGAACATTTTACTGGAGGATATGCCAAAAATGGGTAATTTAAATACTATTTTATAAAATTTCAATATTTTACGATCAAAAAAGTTAAAAATTGTTAATATATTAAACGTTTTTGATTTTTTTTTTATTATTGCTTTTACGAATGTTTGAAGAAATTATAACTTATTATTTAACTATAACTAAAAAACCAGTATTTCGATCAAATACTTCTCCCAGATTTACCCATTCCTTACAGTCTTGCGTAATTCTCTCGTATGTTTATTATGTATATTCCATCTTCTAATCTTAAAAAACTGTCTGCTTCTTCTTTTATTCTTGTGATATAACGACTATCTCGTACGTCCATTTATTATTTGCTGACCAGCCCAGCGTTTTCGATTCGTGAACAAAATAAAAATTTATTACGATTTTTAATTTTCTTTCGGTAAGTGTGTTCTTAAACTTATCTTTTCGCCTACTATTTAACGAACTTAAAAATACCATTCTGACGGTCAATTTTCTATTTATCCATCTGTATAAACTATAAAGATGTGACGTTATAACTATCGAACATGTTATATTTGTTTTAGATTTCCGAATAATGAAGCCTTAATTATATTTTTTAGAGACTGATACTTTTCTAAGCTGTTGTTATTCTTCACTATATGTCTTTCTAATCGTATTTAAAATTTTTGTTCTTTGAATTAAGTAAATTATTTCATCTTCCTATTCCACACTTTAATAATCTATTAGTTTTTTTTTTTTATTTTCCCGTTAACGGTTTTTTTTTTTTTTTGTTTTCGCTGTATTAATACGCAGGCCGTTTAACTGAGATATAATAAAACTCGAACTAATTTTTTCCCTTCCAATAATTTATGTACAACAAAACGTACATTACATTTTCCTCTTCCAATAATTTATATACAAAACGTAGAATTATTAAGTACGATTATGATCGTTTTATAATATTAGCTCGAAATTCGAATTTATTATTCTATAATTAAGTATTGTTTAGTTAATCAAGTGTATAAATTATAATAAATGTACCGTTTATTGTAACTATTAGACGATTGAATGATAATAAACGAAATAAAGTTTCTTAAAGATTATCTGTTAAGAAAAATAACCATCGGATACCCGGAATAATGAAGGATTACGATTTGAATCGTTTGATACGATCATTTGAATTTTATTAACCGTCCATTTGAATTTTATGAATTGACCATTTGAATTTTATTAACCGTCCATTTGAATTTTATGAATTCACCATTTGAATTTTATGAACCGACCACTAGCCAATCTTATCCTCTGGTTTATATATATATATATATATATAATTATTATTATTTTCCCATTAATGTGCCATGTACTGCTACTAGGCTGGAGGCACAGATGAGAAGATCTCAGATCATGTTGAAGAGACCAGTATTGTATAAGAAGCGGAGAACTTGAAGGTGTGTGTTGCCATTTGAGTTTAGCAGGCCTTTATATATATATATATATGAATGATGCTCTTGCGCATTTCCTCATTCCGTCTATTTTCATTGGCATAATCAATTTTTCGAACCCATCATTATATTACGGGCCTATATATTTAATAATTATTTGTTACAATATCATTGAGCAGTACTGTGATGTCGACCTCATGTAGTCTCCTGGCCATCTATTGTATCCTCAGCATTCCTTCCAATAATACATTTCAAATACGTTTATATTTTGTATATCCTTTTAATTCAGCGTACAGAGTTGTGAAGTATGGACGAAAATTGGCATTATTAGAGTATAGGCGCATTTTTGTATGATTTCGAACTCGTTTGAACCGTTTGTAATTGCCATTTGTATTTTAATTTCTTCAGTAAATTCTTTTGTATTGGTAATAATGAAATGAAAATTAAAAATTTTGTTAATTACTATCCATTCATTTGTTACAAAAAAAAAATACAAATATGTCAGTACCGAGTGTCATAATCATCCTCGCCAGAAAACACATGTAAATTACGGGAAAAATTTAAAATACAAAAACCTGCTCTCTTAAACATAACAAATACACACCTACCTGTCATGTTCAATAGCCGAAGCGCTTCAGCATTTACACGATTTTCGAGTCCCGTACGATGACTATCTGTAAAATTTTCAATTATTCCATCGACACTTTCCGTCTGTAGATCTTTATAAATTTTTGGAATAATACGAGGTGCTTACGAGTTATTTTTTATAACTTTATTTTGGAAAAAAAAACACCGTGTAATATTACTCTATTTCGTCTTTTTTAGTTTCTCCCATAAATGTATAATGAGTCCAAACTGAGTTTAACATTTGTTTCAACGTTAACATAAACTGATAACGAAAAATGTCTTAATTTTATTTTATATCAATTTTGTTTTATAAATATCAGGAACGATGTCAAGAAAGTTTTGATATTCAACGTAATCGGTAATCGATGTCCAACTCCTTTTTTGGAATTATTGAAAATCTGTAATTTCGATTACGTATATTTCAGTTCTGTCATAGCTTCCAGAAATGTTCGTAATGTAAGCAACGGTAAGCGGATGCGTATATATATATATATATATATATATATAATGAAATTTTGTTTTAAATTTAACCAAGAAATGGCAATAGCACAGAGACAGTCGTCGTTATAATAGATCCGAACGACTGCTAACTTGAATCGTGTATTTACTGATATCGAAGTGGATGGAAATTTGAGGAAGCTTGTCGTCTCGATGATTGTATAAATTGTGAAGAGACGCAATTTAAACGTTTGTACGGGCGACCCAAAGAAGACGGACGGTTTTGTTTTTTGAATAGCGTAGTTGGTAAGACTGTTACAACGCAAATCGTGTGCTCCACATTTGTGATTCGTTTTTCCTATAATGAGAAGGAGTATGCGTTTAACGTTATTCTCGGCGTAAATCAATCACGACGGTGCAGAGTTTCGAAAAGAATTCAAAGTTAGGGTTCACTAGATCTGAAAGACATGAAAACTCGGAAGAAATTTCAAAAATTCAACGACCTATGCTCGAAAAAGTCGAAAATTTTGTAGACTAAATTAATGTATTGTTGCAAATGGCGGTCATCTGAACGATATTGTGTTCCACAAATGATTGTAAGCTAATCTCTCGTGCTCCTGTTTTTATATAAAATTTTGGTCGAGTAGTTTTTGAGATATTCAAAAAACAACCAAACCGTCCGTCTTCTCTGTGTCACCCGATACTAATTTTGGAGGGTATTTATTATTTTGTATCATAATTAATAACCATTATATCGATTAAACTTATTTTTCATGGCGTGCAATAAGTTTTCGGTCACATTGTATATATATATATGTGTGTGTGTATGTGTGGGCGCGTGTAGCGTATGCACGCGAAACTTTTACACAAAAACGCCATTTTATTTTTATCGCATTTAAATGCGTATTTATTATAGCGCGTATTAAAACAGTGTAAATTTCATTATTACATCGTCGAGTCATATGCAGTTTTTTTTTAAAAAATTATTTCGGCTTTCAAAATTTTATTTAATTTTTTTATCTACGTTACAGATGTCGGCGTTTACGATGACGACGAACAATTAAATAAATTATCGAACGAGTGGACCATTAATATCGATAGTCGCTCTGAAGCGGAAGTGAAAACATTCAAGTCTATCACGGACACGGTAAATAACATCAAAGGGTTGCAATCGTCGCTCAAACAAACAGATTTTCATATACTTATAACGGGTTCGTTACAACTGGTTGGCAATGCGTTAACTATTTTGGAAAAAAATTAATATAGTTTTTCGATAACATTTATTCGGTTGCGTTTTGAATTCGGAAATAAAATTAATTTTTGTAAGTGGAATAAAATTATTTAAATAGAGATCTCGACTTATGGCGAGTTTTAGACTGTATTCTCGTAATCGGCAATAAATGATTTAGGATAATTTATTTAATCAGTTTACTACAAATTATTAAAAAAAAAAATAAAAACAAAATTAATCACTATAAAATTTTTTTTATTAACGCAAAGCTTTTCGACAATCACGTCATTATCGAGCATAATAAAAAATGTTTATTCTACATGCTTGATAATGAATCAAAAAGTTTTGTGTTAAAAAAAAAATGTTTATATGGATTAATTTTGTTTTAATAATTCATTAAATCACTACTCTCCGATACAATATTACTACAAATTTACGTTAAAATAGACGATATGTGCCGAGAGAGGCTTGTCCCTGTCGTTATTGCCCATTTTATAATCGAAATATTAATTAAAAATGTTATCGAATTAAATTTACACGTAACGGATGAATTTATCGAATACGCATATTACAATATTAATGCCGATTCTACTACTAGCCGCAGTGTTGCCATACTACCGAAGATAGAGGCTCTGTATAAACTATATATATATATATATATATATATATATATATATATATATATATAAATTAATTGCAAGTATAATAAAATCTGTCTTCCCTAACTTCTATTACAAATTGTTATGTTACATAATATTTAAATTTTTGAATTATCTGGAGCGCGTTTCGTTAGTTGTTTTATATTTATTCGTTTACTATTTAAGAACGAAGAATTTGAAATTTATTATTTCTATAAAAAGAATGCTATTTTAAACAGAATTAGCAGTTACACACATACCAGATAAAAATGCAAGAAAAGTGAATACGGCGTTAAACAGCGCTCGTTGAACCGTCACCGGCTGCTTAAAACCAACATCAATTGGACACCTGTATAAAGCCAGTAGTATCGTTCCGCTATCAATACGTATTCAAGTAGCAGAAATAAGGACGAAAACACTAGCGCTTGCAGACCAGCGCCACATCATGTTCTACGGTAAATCACCATACCACTTTTATAAGAGCCAGCAAAACACCGCAAGGAACTAAGGCAACAACAGGAACTTGGTTGGTAACATATTGCCGCACGACACGAGATTAACTGGAAAAAATGGGAAAACCCTAAATAGATTACGAACAAGATGCGGTCCCGTACAAAGAAAAATTAAAAAAAAAATCGAGACTAGGCATTGATTCAAGATGCGAATGCGGGGAAGAAACAACACCATGAACACTTGTTCACACGCCCACTACATGGAGGTGAAATAACAATTGGCAGCTTGTGGACTCCACAGCTGAAGCGTATTTTTGGGAAGGGAAAATATAAAGCGTTATAGATACGATACGACGACCGGGTTGAAAAATTGTATTCGAGACATTTTATCGAAACTATAAATTAAAAATCATAATACAACGTAATTTTTGAAATTTTCATTTAGTCGTTGATTTTTTTTCTTATTATTTTGAAACAAATTATTAAAAAGTGTGCACATTATTAGGTGTCCGTATTTTTATAAGTTTATTATGTTTATGGCACAATGACTAGTATATTAAAAAAAAAAAGCGACACAACATTTTATCGGGTTAATTGGTCCCCGATTTAATTTCTTCATCCGGAGACATCACGTATTCCGCTTCCGATTCAAATTCGTTTTCCGATAACGAGCGGGTACCACTTATACGTTTCATCAAATTCGTGTTGGCCGGCTAAAATTAAAAATACGTAAAATAAAATACTTCCGTAATAATGACGAATTCGTTCGTTAAAATAATAATAATATTAAAAGGAAAAAAAAATAAACTTTTCTAACTTATAACTAAATTAGTTTCAATATCACGCGAGGTAAAATCTTTGGAATTACACCTTGATCTATGGTTTACACGGAAGAATCATATAATAGCCAAACGAAAACAACTTCATTTAAAGTGCGAAGGATTAAATTGACTACTTGGAAAATACTCGAAATTGTCGATTGAACAGAAATTATTAATATACAAAATAATCCTGAAGCCAATATGGATATACGGTATGCAGCTTTAGGGAACAGCTAGCAATTCCAATATTAACGTTATTCAGCGATTTCAGGCCAAATTGCTACGCAGTATCTCATCGTCACCGTGGTAGATTCGGAATGATCACACTTACTCAGGGATCTTAAAATATCCACTGTTAAGCAGGTGATTAGATAATCCAGCGAATAACGAGTCATGCGAATCCATTATTAGCACACGACTCAAACGTCTTGGACGACATAGTCAGTTGGAACTTAAGAATCGAATTTAGTTCGTCTTATATCGTACACAAAAATATATATATATATATATATATATATATATATATATATATATATATATATATAACTCTCAGATAGTGGATAATCTCCGTTAGGAAATATCACATTAATAACAAGTTCTACTGTTATCATTGCTACTTATTATCCTCTTTTACATAGATCGTATGCAGAAAAAAATCCAAAAAAATAATTCGAATATAATCGTAGCGAAGTGTTGGAGATTACAAAAAGCTGAGCGTCGAGATACATTTACAGTCGTCACCCTCATCAATTCAGTTAATTTTATGTCATTGGTACATATCAGAAATAATATCCGTCCATCATTTTGGCGTACATCTCAGTGTGGTCGTTATTAATCTTTCCCATTACCATTGTTTAATTCATCTATATAGCGTATAATGTGCTGACCAGATGACACTCGTTCATAGTCCTTGTTGTGTAACGCTGATTTCTTGTGGTATCGATTAATTTATGTTTTGCCGTTCACGGAAAATTTTCCTCCAGCACAGCATTTCGATATTATACTTTATCTGTCCGTTTTCTTCAGTGATCAGATTTTTCGCTGCATGAAACATGATGGATAAAACAAACATTATGTTTCAAGTTCTTTTTTTATTATTATTATTGTATCATTGTACAATTTCGGCAATTAAAATTCTCTGTCTTATTTCACCTTGGAGACATTCTTTGTTCGTCAGAAGTGATCTTAAATATATATATCGAATTTTCAATAGTTTCGTGACCAGAGCTACTGTCGCTCCGTCGAGTGGAATTATATTTCCTCCGTCTATAACCATAATTTTTGTCTTATTTTTTTTTATTAATGTTTAATCTGTCTGTCGATTCCTCTCAATCGATTTAATTGATTTAATAATGTTCCCCTATCGTCCGCATATCTTCTGGTATTTGTTCTGTTTCGTCTTATCGTTATTTTTCATTCTTCCAAAAATAAATCACATATATATTGTTCGTATAAGTTGAACAGCAGAGGCAACAAGATATAACCCTGTCTTATTCCTTTCTGGACACTTATTGTCTTATAACTTATTTTAGCACTGTCCACGGTTTCTCTCACTGAACACAACTGATCACTTATAACAGCATGCTATTCTTTTTCAGATGTTCTTTTTCTTACACAGTTTTCATGAGTACACAATACGTCAAAAAAAAAAAAAAAAATGACATCGTCTTTTGATAATTATGTATATTCGTTTCGACTCTTTTCAATACTCGTCCATGGGTAATTTTATCTGTCTGCATGAATGTTCATCATTTCTCTAAGATGTTATTAAATTAATTTTAATTTTCCTTATTTTCGCCTGAAAATGTTCATAAAAGCAAACAGAATTATTTTTGGTCGGAGCGAGAATGTAGGTGAGTTGGGATTGGTAAATCCACTAAGTAACCACTTATTTGCGCAGTCTATAAAAAAAAATACAAAATTAACGAATTAAATCAAAATAATAATAAAAGAATCAATTAGGTAAGCACACGAATTATATATATAAAATCTGTCATGATAATACTTGTGTAGTATAAGCGAAAAGTAAATATTTGCATTTAAACAATTTAAACAAAATAAATTACAATATGAAATTAAGTTTTCGGGGATTTTTAAAATGAACATATCTAATACTTGTCGACGAATATTTCACGATCTATGTTTAATATTGCGAGTTCATTTAGAGACATTTTACGCTATAAAATTAATTTTGGAAAAAATGTTGAGAATTATTTTTTCGGGCCAACCGTAGCCCGTACCATGCACAGAAATTAGCTAAACTATACTTAATAATCGAAAGTTTTTACTTACAAACACCACTGAAGCGGGTTCCGAAGTATAACCAATTTCAGGATATTCTTCATAGACTTCATCCTCGCTATCAGTTGAGGAATCTGTTAAGAATAATAACGATAAAAATAATAATTTTAAAAAGTTAGTTCGGGTGTTCATAGCTCAATCGATCCGAAATATTAATGTTTTCATCATTCAAGGGTACCAACAGAGAACGAAACGAAATGTGTCTGCAAAATATGGGACGTAAAAAGAAAGGGAGGAAATGTTTATGGAATTCTGTAAAAGTCCGCGGTTAACTTTAAACGAAATTATTTCCACAAAAATGAAAATGTTCATGTTCGGCGTATTAAATTGCAGCGAGGTTGATTTACTCCTAGCGAGAGACAAAACAAAACAAGCGGTCGTTTAACTGTGGCAAAGTATTTAAACATATTGTATATGTATATATATATCAGATTAAAACATTATTATATCTATCCACTGTTGTGTGTAAATGACCAGGATTCGCTAATCGACACTTCTGCTGACTTTTTTTATGTCATCTTACCACCGAACGTATAGCCGACCGTGACTCTCATGTTCTTCTCTTGGCATACAATACATTTTCTGTTTTGGTCTATCCCGTCAATTCTTCTTGCCACTTGATTGCCCAGTTCTATTTCAGTGTGCGACAGGTTCAACTACATTCGTCAGTTTATCTACTGTGTTATTTACTTATCGCATTTATAATCCAACATTCTAATGCTGGCATTACTATTCTCTGAACCCTCTGCGGAAAAATATAAAGCTTTTATCGTCTATATATTTTTTTTATTTCTACAAGTTGGGTTTAAATAACGAGTTGTAAATGCCTTTATTTTATTTACATATTTTAGATCTATCGTGTAAAGCGCTTTTATAGTGTTGTTCATATTCCACCATATCAAACGTTTTTTATTTATTTTTCGATAATTTATGAACGTCACGTTCAACATTACAGGCTGTATTTTTCGTATTGTGTAGACATAATTACTACTTCCGTAAGGTATTTCTGTTTTATATAGTCACGTTCCGAAGCGTGGATTATTAACGCCAAATGCAAAAAGATGTTGGACGCATTCGACATGTGGACTTATCGACGATTGTTAAGGATATCGTGGAAGGATTTCATTTCCAACAAAAAGGTGTTAAAGCAATGCAACATAGACAGGCTGACGATAGTACAAGATATCACGAAAAGGAAATTGAAATGTATAGGTCGTAAACTTGGGGAAGAGGGGTTGTTTATGTTGGCAGTACAAGGGAAGATACTTGGAAAAATAACAAGAGGAAGGAAAAGATTAGAATATGTAACATCAAACACTGGATTCGACAGAATCAGGGAAGTAGTAGCTGCAGCAAGATTCAGGAAAATATGAAAAGACCAACGTCCTTGATGTGCAACCTCCTTTGAAGGAGATGCAACTTTATGATGATGATGATGATGATGATAGTCACGTTACTATTACAATTTATTTAATTCATTAACGATTTGATTTTTATTTATTATAATTTCTTGAATGTTTTAGATCTCTTGTTGGGCCCTATTATTTCTTTAATTATTTCTGTATTTCGCTTTTTGTCCGCTTTCTTTGTAATTTATTACATTCTGCTCATTCGTTTTGATTTTTATGTATTTTCGGTTTTCCGTTTTGCGTCGTTAAATCTTTATCGTATCCAATATTTTACAATGCACATGTTTGTTCTTAACACTACTTCGATTGCGTTATTTTTTAATGATTTTTAGTATTTAATTCATTTGTTCGTTTATTTTCATTGTTTTAATTTCTCACGCTTTTTGTTGCTCTTCAATCTTTGCACTTTTTTCCTGTTTGTCGAAATAATTTTACTTTATTTGAACAGCATAAGTGCTATACTTTTTCCTAGTCTCATCATCGATTTTGGAGTTAACTCATACATGCTGCACTTGTTTGCTTTGAATATTTCTTGAGATTTTTAAAAATAAAATATTCGTTATTTATAATTCGTTGGTTTGAAGCAAGTATATTACTCTTTTTACCTAAACGCTACGGTCTCGACAAAATTCTATCTAATACACCTTACAATATTCGATCCGAGTTTCTATGTATCGGATCACCGTATATAGAAGGGGTTTTCTTTTGCTGTTATTATTAAAAATCCATTTTGTCATGTACTATCTAATATATGTTATCCATAGCAATACCAAAATGCTATGAAAAAACATAAACAAATGCAATAGAAATTTCTTCATATTAAACAATAAGACATTAATATCGTGCATCGAGTCTTCCAATTACAAAAATAATCAATAATTTTATAACGATTAATAAACGATTCTTACCCTCAGCAAGCGACGAACGTCGTATTTTACAGACCATTTCCGCGAGATCGGTAAACGTATAATTAGACGGTGATTTGGTTTTGGATGAGGTCCTTCTTGTACCGGAGGAGCTGATATCTTGCAACTTTAAATACGCCGGTAAGTTACCGGATTTTAAAATAGCGTTGAAATATATCTTTCCGTGTTCGTAACCAACTTCCTACGTAGAGTTAACGAATATATTTATAGAATGAGACACAATGCAATTCATTTCGTAATTTAAGGTTAGGACGTGTTTAGAGTAGAGAAGTACATTAGAAATTTAAAATATAAAAAATTAAATAAAAATATAATAATAATAAATACGTAAACTGAAAATATGTATATAAATTCATCTGATGTACTGGCGTATCAATTCAAAAACTTGATTTTTTAATAAAAAATTTAAATTTTAATGTTTCTCTCAAAAAATATTTACAAAAATCAAAAAATCAACTCATAAACTTGATTTATTATATAAAAAAAAAAACTTACATTTTAACGTTGTTTTTTTTTTTCAAGAAAAATAATTTAAAAAGCTATCAAAATTCAAGCCCGCCCAAAACAAAAAACTGATTAATTTACCCCTTTATTTATTCCTCCAATTAATATTTACTTATATCATTTAACATAAACATTTATATATACAGACTGATTGACGATGTTAATAAGAACCGGAATTACAATATTTCAAATAGAATAAAGATAATAATTCAAATTCAATTCAATTAATTGTCACATTTCATTAAAATATAATAAAACAACGACCGATTATGTGCATAAACTACGCAAGCGCCAGTAAACGAGTTAAAATTACATTTCACAAACGTGGTACTATGAACAAAATTTATGAATAAAACTTACAAAATGCTCCTTATAACAATGATACATACATACATGAAATAATAATAATATATGTGTGTACGTAGCAGTAGTCAGAATTAGAATAAGAAATATATCTATCTTTTATGATGAATCCAAACAGGTTCACTATTTAACTATATACGAAACCTAAAAATAAACGGCACATGGTTCACGGAGACAAAAAGTGACATGGAAGAACTGAAAATTACACCCGGAGACATAAATAATCGATTAACATTAAAGAAGAAATTATTCAATTGTAAAGGTTTCGTGGAGAAACAGAAAGAAAGAACTGGCACTTTGTGGACGGAAGAAAGAAAAAAAAATAGATAGCGAAAGGATGAAAGCATCTGGAAACAGAGGAAGAAGAATGGTAGTACCAGTTGACAACGTAGTCCATCTGTGGCTGATTCGAAATAATAATAAATATATACATATATACAAATAAATAAACATAAAGAATGCGCATGTCGGTAGTCCCGATATTATGTTACGGATTAGGACTCTCGAGCGTTCGCTTGCACGACTCGCGTCATGTCCTCACTACACACATTGTCGTAGATTACATTTCATTCTTAAAGTATTTTCCATATTGTAATATTTATCATCATCGTTCGTGTTGTTCGTTACCGAACGTCGTGACTAGCTAATTGTACGTTTATTTTTACATACAAAATGAGCTAGCATTCGAGGTATACTATTTATATGCGACGCATATGCCTGCGCATATGATGTTACACGGAGTGGGGTGCCGTTGCTTTCTCCGTGATAATTAAAAACTACGTAATGACGAAAAACTTTATAAACATTTTTATGTCGCTAGTTAGTTTCGGACATACGATCGTCGAGCACTTCAGCAACGATAACACCGCGATAATTCTAATCGTCAGAGTAAAATCTGATGATTAAAAATTATTCCCTTAAAAACCACGTTATTAAAAGTTTTATCTTTATAAATTACTCTAAGATAAATGATTGTTATAAATTTTTAAATATAAATAGCGACTAAACTAATAGAAAAACAAAAAATACCTACTCTGATTTCGTCGAAACTATTAAATTGCAATGATTTATATTTATCAATCGGCGGCCTGATATAATCGTAATATTCGCTATTTTTTACTTCCTGAAACACAAAATTTGGTATATTTCATGCTATAAATAAAACATCGCATATACCGAAAGAATTTAGCTATTTCATTTCATCGCATAGTTATTTTTTTTTACTAATATTTCAAACTGTTCTATCTCGCTATATCTCGAACCTAAATTTTTTTTTACGAAGAATACTGTTTTTTTTTGCGTTTATTTCATTTCGTTTTGTAAATTATAATTATAGTTTTAGTACGTTTATATATATATATATATATATATATATATATATATATATATATATATATATATATACAATATACACTTTTTAAATTCCTTCATTAATTCTAAAATCGTTTTGCAAATTATAGTTATAGTTTTGTATATATTTTTTTTTTTAAATTCCGAAATTATCATTTTTGGAATACTATTCACCCTTTTTCCATCTAATTCACTAATTCTTATTAATACTCTAAGCATATTCATATGTACTTGTACCCCTTCTCTTCACTTCCCCATTCGCCACTAATCATAGATCCATTATAGCAAATAAAGGGCATAACCATATTCTGATATTCTCAGACGGAACCAAAAGTAATTTTTCCTGTATATCGCAATACAATATTTGGACGAAATTCTTCATAATCCCTCATTTAATATAATTATCCTAGCCGAAAGTTTAAAGCATAGTAAAATTCATTCAGTTTCGGGTCATATTTAAATTTGCATCTTAATCTTATCCTATTCTTTATGCTTCCTTCTGGAACTGAAAAAATCTACTTTCAATTATAATTCTGGTTACGTACTGTTAGCATTTTGGCGGTGGACCTGTTTCCTACACTATCATGGAACCTCGGGCATTCATATATATATATATATATATATATATATAAAATATATATACAGTAACGAGATATTCGATTATAGGTGAAGCATTTTTGCATAGCGCACTAGTACTGGTAAATATCAGACAGATCTGCAGTTTATTGTTTCTACTAGTTTATCTGTTGTGTTCCGATCACTATCTTTCATCTGAAATGTTCAAAATTGGTATTTCGAGTTCCAAATTAGTTTTCATCCTGCTTATAATCAACTTGCTACTGTTGAAAATCACATATTTTTGGTCATCTATATGAGCCCTTTTTCTTATTACTTCCATAATTTCGATCGGTTAATATGCTTCTTTCTTATACACTCTCATAATCTCCGCATTTTCCTGTTATTATATAAACTTTTAATGCACCGTCATATTGCCCTGTAAAATCACTTTAGTTTACAATTTTGTTTTTTCAATGCATGCTTTAAAAAATTTCGATTTAATTATTTACCAGTATGTGTGCAAAAAAATATATACATAATAGTAGATTATACACCTCTAATTGACGAACACACGAAACGTACGCAAGCCGCGACTGGATATCCGGAAGACTAGGAACTTTTACCGGTGTAGTAAATGGATTGTATCGTTTCCAGCACACCCACCAACCTGATAAGGAGTCGCCGTAATTAGTATGATCCGTATCATCTTGAGATCCAACGTCTATAGCTAATATATGTTGAGCTCCGTGTCTACGCATTACATCAGCTTCGAGTATGTATATAAAATAACAAAAATTATACTTGCATTATTTCATTATTTCCCTACGTTATATGTTAACGTAAATGAAGCTGAAAAGTTTACAAAAGTGTTTTATATATATATATTTTACTATTTTCGCAATTTTAAATCGAGAAAAACTACACACTTTCAAACGTCAATATCGACATATTGTTTTGTATAATATTATAGAAAACAATTATTATTTATGTAATAAATGATTTTAATTTACCCGTGCATACCTTTGTGGTTTTATAAAATCAAATTAGAAAAGAGATCAAATAAAATTCATCCGATTTATAATTATATTTTAAAATTACTTATTAGAAACGTGGAAAAAAAATAAGTCTACAGAAAATTTCCTAAAATAAAATTAAATGGCGCAATTATTAGATCACATCGAAAATTTTAAAAACAACGTAAATCTAAGATTTTCTAAAATGAAAGAAAACCTATTGTGCGCAACTCGAGAAATCCTAAAATGTATTTCTACACTAAAGTTCAAAATTTCTATATAAAATTATTTTTTCCTACAAACAGAAAATACGAAATTACCCGGTAAATTATTTACATAACCGCCATCCAATAAAAGATGACCATCATTCGGATCGCATATAGGAGGCATGTATCCAGAAAGCGACATTGATGCACGGCAATACCGCCAAAGAGATCCTAAGAAACAAAAGTAAATAATTTGATTGCATGTGTTTATTTCGAAATATTTGGAATACACGGTAACGTGTTTACTTATTACAATTATAACCTTAATAAAAATCCTGTCATCATTGTTATTGATACAAAATTCATTATTTTTTTTAATACAGCGTCGATAATTTATTCCATGGATGAAAACATCATCAATTATCGAGAAATTGAGAGATGATTTCAAAAATTTCCTATTAATTTTTAAAAGATATAGATGTCAATGAACAGTATTAAAAATGTTATCATATATTTTACAATTTTGGAGAATATGTTCATAACGCTGTACCGTATGTGGTACTGATACGGTTGATAATATTAAACATTTCATACATAAATGTAATGAATACTACAGAGAAGATACAAAGCAAATATATCCGATTAGTGTAATATGCCGATGATTTAATGTTATATGCCTCTGCGGCAAACCTAAATACAGTTATAAAAAGAACAAAAAAATGTATACGAAAATTACAAAGTATATTGAGTGAACTAATAAATATATATATATATATATATATACATAAACAAAAAAAACAAGGCATAATGGACTAAGGATTGATCCTTGGGGTATCCCTGTACCTGTTTCACTAGCTATGTTGTTATCGTCGAGTTTTATAAACGACACATATACTACAGTTGTACGTTGCGCATGCGCATAGTGTAGTTGTACAAAAAATAAGCATAGTAGTAGTATGTCAAGTGCCAAGTAGATACGGGCGAAACACCGCTGTATTATAAATGAGTTATTGGTGCAAAAAATGTTAAAAGTGTTACGCGATTTTTATAAAGCGAGTTCATACCCTGCACGACCCTAATATATAGCCCACAATTATCATTTTAGAGTCTTTAACAAGTTGTTTCAGAATGAGACGAACTAGATAGTATTTTGCAAATTCGTAATAATGCTATAAGAGATTTTTCATTTAATATTTACAGATATCTCGAAAATAGACAAATATATGTAGGGGATAAAAAATATAAATAATTGACAATTTGTAAGTACCATGCGTATGCACCCTCATTCCGCTAGCGGATATATCGGTAGTTATCGTAAAATACGGTATCCACAAATCTTCTATTTGGATTTCGCCGAAAATGTGCTTTATAGTGCCGTTAAAGTGTTTACCGGTAAACATTGCCGTAACTGGATAAGTTAAATCGAATATTTGTCGCCAATAACTAGTCATTTTCTATAAAATTTTAATAGTTTATTTTTTAAAATGAAATATAAATGATTAAATATAATGACGGTATAGATTATGTCCGTTGTCATTATGTATTAGTTTTAAGTTGATTTTTTGTTCTTTCGTAATATATAGTTAATGTATAAACACTATATTGTTAGTATTAACGTTCATTTAGTAAATATATAAAAATCAAGAAATTGTTAATTTTAAACGTTTAACACGTGCTGAGGAAAACAAACATTTACACAGTTAAACTTTATAATTACATTAACTTGCAAGTTGGATATTTTATTAGTTAAGATAACAACTATAATTTTTAAAAAAATAATACTCCTAAAGAATGCGACACTTATGTTTCATATTTTGAAAGTTATGACGAGTGAGTTTTGCTTATTTCTAACACAGTTATTTTTCGTAAACAATATTTCTTCTATGAAGAATACCACAATGTTAAAAATATTGAGTAACTAATGAAACTATAATAAAGAAACTAACCATAGACCATTCTCTTGCTTTTTGTGTTACTTTAGTAATATTTCTTTCCATACACCAAAGACCACCCATAAACGCCCCGATACTTACACCGCCAACCATATCAATCGGTATACCAACTTCCTAATTAAATTTAAAAAAAAAATGTCAAAATGCATAATGAAAAAATACACAATTTGATACAGATTAAAAATTATTTATTATTAAATGTATATTAATATAAATTACAAATAAATATAAATTGTGTGCGCGTACGATGCTATACGAAGTGGGGCGTCATTGCCATCTACGTGATAATTAAGTTATATGATGATGAAAAATTTTACGCCATGAGTTGAAATCGAACCATCGATCGTATTGGGTTGATAGTCGATGGCTCTAGCAATTATACCACCGCGATATAAACACCCATGATATGAGTATTCTTCTATTATCGTTTCTTAAATAAAACTATTCAACATATAGTAAAAGTTTTTACCATAGCTGAAAAACATTTTTCTATATTTAACGAACATAAATGTATAAAGGTGTAATTTTATTTTGAATCATACATAATCATTTTTTTCTTTCCTTGTATATTATTTAATATCTTCAGACTCCAACAAACAGACAATTAATATCAAATCCGACTAGCAGGGTGCCAGGATTTTGTCTCAACAGAAAAGCATGGTGCGATTTAAATCGCGTCAGAACCAACCAGGGTCGTTGTAAATATTTAATGAACAAATGGAAACTGTCGGAAACGGAGCTGTGCAGCTGTGGCGAGATCCAAACGATGTCGCACTTTATCAATTCGTGTAAAGTAAATAGCTTTAACAAAAGACTGATTGAGCTACCTAGAGGAAGGCGCAGAAGATTGGTTGTTGAACGTAAATTTATAATGCAGGATATCTCTAAATAATTACGTAATTGATACGATAATAATAATAATTTAATATCTTGGAATTCGTATTTTATATATATATATTATATATATATATATAAAATAGTACAAAAATTAAACAACATAGCAGCCAAATATGGAATAAAAATAAATATTGAAAAATCAAATGTGATGGGTATCAAGAGAACTCCAGAAGAAATTAATATATTAATCAACGGAAAAATTTAAAATAAGTTAAATCCTTTCAAATATTTAGAACATATAATAACGGACGTATATTGTAGCAAAAAACGAAGTTTTTCGCAAAAACTAAAAAATCGTTTTCAAGATAAAGATAGAATACGCCGTCTGTATGATGACGAAAACGTGTTGTTAAGTTGTATGTATGAGTAGTAGTGCTGCACGCAACGCAAACATGAACTTTAAGCAAGAGACAAACAGAAAATCCATGCTTTTAAAATATGGTGGGTGGGAACGCATGCTGCAAATTTCTTTAACCCAGTACAAGATGAAAGGACGTTCTTGAAAACGTTTAGAGAAACAAGGGTGAAATGGATAGGGTACGTTTCAAGACATAATAACCTATTGAAAGATATTATAGAAGGAAAGATACCCGTCTGCAGGTCGAAATGAAGACGAAGACAAGCTGTGATGAATACATTCGAAAAAGCATCAAACATCAAGAGCAGGTTGAACTGAAAAGAAAAACAGCAGAACGAAAAAGACGGACGACTTGAATGATAAGGGCTAACTAGTCAAGGACTATACATATTCGGTAATTAAAGAAAATCTAAATTTTGTAACGCATTTATTTTCCTCGTATAGTATACCTTAGGTTTCCCGATAAAATTAAGTAATATATTAAATATGTGTCTATAACTTAAATATAAATACTAATGCCGTTTACTTGAATGGCTTTAATCATGCCGACATGAGCAGAACCACGTGCTCCACCACCACCCAGCACTAAACCAACAGAAGTACCAGTTAACCATCTTGCTAAACGAGAAAAATCAGAATGTATATCTGGTTTCGTTGTAATGACTTTACTATATGTTTCATCCTGCAATCATAAATTCATAAGAAATTAAATTATACGTAATGTAGAATTGACCGGAAGTAAACAAATTAAACTGATTTGAATAAGAATTACATACGTTTTCATTATAGTATATATATTTTTGAATATATAATATATATAAGAAAATGGGTTTAAAAATAATTGCTTACAATTTTTAATTGCGATTTTGAGGCGAATACACGTCTTGGACATTTAATGTGATGATGCGAAGATATCCAATTACGCATATTTAACCACGCTACCGTATTACTAGGTAAATCCGTTCGATTCCCATCATGAAGCAATACCAACTCTTTTTGCGTACGAATTGTAAATTTTTCAATCTCTTTTTCGATCTAAATTTTTCAAAGAAATCACAATAAACTTATTCAAATTTATCATTGTTTAAACAGTACATAAATATACAAAAAATAATGGTTTTATGTTCAATAACCTTATTTTTTTTTTTATATATAAACGCAAATATTAATACGTCAATTTTTTTCGTACTTAATATATATCGGTGAGAGGGATACAAGAACTTAAAATTGTTTTTGAGCGTTTATCGCTGGTAAACTCTAAAAACTAAACATTATCCGGAGCATAGTAACATTTGAGGGGAAACTATGTAAATAAACGGTAGTGGAACCATAATGAACCTAATGTTAAACATAGATTAGACGCTATCAATAAATCTATAACTGTCATATATATGAATTTTATACACACATTTAACAAAAGACACCAACGCAAGATGTTTCTCGAATGAGTTAGGTTGAATAATATTTCGTTGGATAAAACTTTCAATGGCTTCGACTGTGAATTTAGAGTTGCCGCGATTAAGTCAAAACAACCGAGTAACTAAAGGAAACCAAATTTCGGCATGATTCAGTTTTTGATTACGGAACCAAATATTAACATTATATATATATATATATATATATATATGCGTATATTATTTTATTGTCAAAATTTTGACTAACCAAATACGAATAACTTTACCTTTTATTGATAATGATGTAATTAATGAAAAGCTTCGGGCTTTTAAAATAAACTTCGATTAATTTAAATTTAATAAATCAGAGAACATAATTTTTAATATACTTTTTAAAAAATTATTATCGACAACATAAGATAATAATTAACCGTCGCGAAATATACAGAAATGAAAGGATTTTAAGCCGTGACGCTTGGGGAAAATGGAATGAATAAGATGGATTGAAAAAGCTACAAATGAGAAGTACTTAACCAAGTTGAGAAAAAGAAGATAAATACTTGGATGAGGCATGTCTTTTTAAACGCGGCAATTACTGATAGATGTCGGACGGAATAATTCAACGGAATAAAAACGATGCTACTTCGGACAACCGGTCCAACTGGAATGCACTTACCATGAATTCCTAGGAAACTAAATTGACGATTATGAATTAATCATTCACGTTCAATTCTAAATGAAAAAAAGTATTATTTTATTAAATCGAACATTAATTGAACGTTTGTTTAAGTTTATATTAAAATTTGACGAGACTGTACATACTTTGCCGACAAGCGGTGTTTTATCACCGAGAGCAACAATCAGGACACAATCAGCTTGCCGAACGCATCGTTGGGTCCATAAACTGAAATTATAATCGCATTGATATATTATTAATCGATAATTATCTTCCTGTTGAGCGAGCCATCCTGTCAACCTATATTCATTGCCATGGTCCATGATAGACGATCCTAGCATTTTTTTAATTTCTTCCGACGTCAATCGCAATGTAGGACCTAATCAAAAATTGAATATTAAACTAGAAAAATTATACATATCTGTATTTACGTTACGAGAAGCAACCTCGAAAAATATATATATAATAATTTTAAAGTACAATCATACAAGTTACAATACTTAGTTTAAAAAAAAAAAAACACACAATTGTCTCGGGTTTATTTTTGAAATATTTTTACCGGTTTAGAGCTTAAAATTACTAATTATACTTTCAGAGTTTACGCAAAAACAAAAAAAAGCGCGGCAATTATAGAATGTTAAAAATATAAAGAAAATGTAGACCTGCCAGTACATAGGGCTTCAGAAGAACCAGCACATAAATCTGTAACAAAATTAATCGCCAGGAATTTTAATGAGATTCAGGAGTCCAGCAAGAAATGGGATTAGGATAACCCAGACAAAAGAGGAATCATTTTTAGATCAGATGAACAGACCGTTAAGTTTCGATCTATCAATAAAAATCTGGACAAAGCTGAACCGCTCCCAAATAGAACGTGAAAGGTGCAGAAAAATGATGAAGAAATGCGGATTTAAGAGTAAAACAGCGTGTTACGCGGGGAGACAGAATAGACAACGGATCATATTCTGATGCGATGTCAGGAGCGAGGTTTAAAATGTGTTCGGGAAGAAATCAAATCGACCGGCCAAATGATGGAGTAACTACAAAAATTTGATATTACAGTATAATTAATTATAGATTGAGCAATATTTAGATATCCGTAAACATACGATTAAATAAAATAAATCGAAAAATTGGTATTTCGTGCCAACTTGTTACTCGCGCCGTTCATCAAACGACATATATTATGTTACCAACGAATAATATATTTAAGGAGCAGCGTCAATTACCTATGCCAGTGGCCGAGTGAAATAATTCGTAGGTAAACGCTGCTAACGGAACATCGTCCGAACTAGGAACTACAGCGACAGTCGAATAATTACCCAAATGAGGTAAATTTTTTTCCATTTCCAGAGTTCCTTTTAAATTTGGTTTTTTCCAGGCTCCTGTATAAAAAACACGTAAGGAACATATATATATATATATATATATATATATATATATATATATATATATATATATATATATATATATAATTCAATCCAAGTTCAGAGATGGCAGCGAAGCAATCCTCTTCTTTCAGCTGGGCGAAATGCTATGATCGAAGTTTATGTTTTTGTATATTTGCGTCAGAGACGTTTAAAAAGCTTTTGATAAGGTGGGGAGCATAATAAGATGTTTGAAATTTTGGGAAGAAGCAATAAAAGATACAAACGATCTAAGAGTTATCAAAAACCTTACGGTCAACAGAAAGCTACGGTTAGAATACGAACTTACGAAACGAAAGAAGTAAGATTGAACGTTAAGTAGTAAGACAGGCGTATTGTCAGCATCACCGTTCAATATACACAGCTTCTTAATGCCGAGATGGAATTAATATAAATGTCGTACTTACAAATAATATTATATTTGACGATAATTGTTCAATTATAGTTAGTATCCGAGAGAATCCTACAAAGGATAATTCAGGATTTATACAAAATCGAATTTCAATAAAACTAAATATTTGAATATATCTAGGAGGAAACAAGGAAAGGAGGAGAATATTATAATTTAAATATTTTAAAAGTTGGACAGTTAACTCAAATATGAAAATTAAATGCGGAATAAGCATTCTCCCAAATTCTGAGCATATTATAATTCAAATATTTTATAAGTTGGACAGTTAAATCAAATATGAAAATTAAATGCGGAATAAGCATTCTCCCAAATTCGAAGGCGTAGTATATAAGTGCTAATCACGTTTTGCTCGAATATTCCCGTAACCTATCTTATTATATATTACATATCATTTAGGTCTTGATGGAATATGTTTTATTACTTACATAGTGCATCTGTTCTTAATGTTTTTTTTTTTCCTGGAAACGTTGTATCAAATCCGAGATTTATTTTCGAACTACAACCAGGAGCTAACCTATCTCTAGAGCAGTAACTTATTGGATAAAGAGTTTTCCATCTTATATATTTCTATTTTTTTTATTTTTTTTTAAAGAAATAGTAATGGGTATAAATCGTCTAATTTAAAAAGTAATAATAAAAATAAAATTAATTATCGTATACGGTTTACCTAAAATTCGATGACCCAGTAATTTGATTAGCCTGGTAACTACGATAGGATATCGTAATTTCATTGCGTTAAATAATCCTTCCGGTAATTTGGCAAGTTCTGAATCACGAACAGCCATTACCGTAGTACTACGTCTGTTTTGCGTCACCATTTCGACCTTTAATAACGTTAAATCGATTTTATTAGTAAACATTACGATTAAATCGATACGAAAAATAAACAATCGATCGTACTTACAATGCCGACTAAATCGCCTTTTCCATATTCCCCGACTAATTCTTTTTTTCCATCGGCATGCGTAATTACTGAACGTAATCTTCCGCTTAATACGATATATGTACTATCCGATTCGTCATCTTGTCTGTTAATTACGATAAACAAAAAATTTAAACGAAACTCCGTTATCGCTATCGACGAAAAAATTTACTATTATCAGCGTTCGGCATCGAAATTGAGTTATTAGTTTTTTAAATTTATTTCACACAGACACACACGTATATATATATATATATACAATATGATAAAATAACACTTAGCCCACACAAAGGACTATCTAAAATTGAGAAATTTTGTACGAAATAATAGGGACCACTGTCGGCTTCTCACCGACAGGTATAACCGCTATGACGTCTCCAAACGTTCCAACTACAACGTCTACATTTTTATGCAAATTTTCATAAAATAGAATACAAAGAATCAGACCTAATACTACCTAGCTGATATTGAGCAATTCGTTGTAAAACTTGACCTTGTGTATATATACGATGTTCCCGGTATGATTTTTGTAGGATAGAAAGGATGAAGAATAACTTTTTAAATATGATAGATCCGGATGTTAAACCTTATCAAACGCCTGATTGACACACCAGCGATGCATCCTTTTGACTTCTAAGCTATATTGGATATATCTGACGAAAGAGAAACTAATCATCCAAGATATAATTGGGAATGAAGGGGTATAATATTTTTAATAATTTGGTACAAAACTTTGGAAGTAATAGGTAACAAATAGGATGTTTTAGTGCGATCAAATATCATCGAAATATTTACCAGGCTTATAAGTTACTTTAATCTCCACGATAATGAAAAGTAGTGCAACCGGAATACAGAATTAAATATGTTTATAAGGAATAATACGACGTGCTCGCCAGTTATCAAATGTAAACCGGGGCTCTTTTCAATAGTACAATAATACAGCAGCAGAAACAGTTGTATCTCAGACGAAAAATTACTACTGATAAGAAAACGATTATGCAGACTATCGAAAAATATCATTATCATCGATAGCCTTCGGGAAAATTAAGTTACGCATTTAAAAAGTACCACCAAATTGTTTAAAACAAAAACATGTTCTGCCGGTTTTTGCATGTGGCGCACAAACACGGACGTTCACAGAAACGAATATTACAAGGATAATAAAGGCACAAACAGCGTAGGAACGATTAATATGAAATATAAGACGGTTCGACCGGAATCGAAATATTTGTATATGGAAGAAGACCGGACTTTTTACCGCGGTGGAGCAGATGGCTAAACAGAAGTTTTGGTGCGCAGGACAGATATTCAGAGGGAACGATAACACAATGTTAAAATGAATATTTGAATGGTGGCCGTTTCATAAGAGAAGAAACATTGACACATCGCTGAGATATAATTCGGGTAGCGAGGAAGTTCTTGATTCAGAAAGCTCAGAACCAGACAAGGAAGAAATTAGGGAGATCCAATGTTCAGCAGTGGAATGATTGATTTAAATAAGAACAAAAGTTAACATGTTTAATATATATAATTAATGCGCACGAAGGGCAAATGAATTTATAAACTAAATTTTATATAAGAAATATATTCCATTTTGTCAATGACTGAGTTTAACAGAGACGATCAAAATCAAAACTCTGCGCAGTTGTAAACATTATAATAAAATACAAGTCGCGTAAAAAGAAAACTAAATATTTTAAATTATTTTTGTAGAACTCGAATTTCACGATACCTGTATACCGCCCGGCCGCTTTCGAAGAACAACCAATCTAAAGCGAAATCAACCTGCCTAACAAACGGCGATAATCTCTGTACGACCATATGAGCAACGTGTAAAACAACTTGCGGCTTTTCCGTTAATATTCTGAAAATTATAAAATTTATCAGTTTATTTCAAACGAGAAATAAATAAATAAATAAATAAATAATAAAGATTAATCTAGTTTTATTAATTAGTGAAGTACGTTTAACAAAATTATTCGAAACGAACGTGTTTAATTGCCCGATTTGCAAACAAGTAATATTCGTAACAATATAAAATTTATCAGACATTTAAGACATCAGATTTACTTAAAATAAATTATAGATCATATTTTAAAAATCATACGTTTCCATGATATAATTTAATTTGTTAATTTTATTCTTTAGCCAAGTTTCGTATAAATAGGTAATATTTAAATTTAAAATTAATTAAAGATTGTTGACACATAATTATTAACATTTTTAAGATAACACAATTTTATGCAATATTGATAAACACGTTGTGCTTCAAGAAAAAAAATCGCATTCATTTATTCCATTTGGAAAAAATTTCGTTTTATCCGCTGTTTTTTGAACTGTACTCGGCTGTATTCCGCGAAAACAGTCTAACGTTTAACTATAATATTATTTAACATTATTTTTTTTTTTTTATATTATAGATTATTAAATTTCATTTAATTATTAATGACGTTTGTTAAGGTACTTTTCAAATCGTTTCATTCTAAAACAAACATCTATATGATTTCGCGTTAAAAGATCGTATTTTATTTATTGTTATGTTTAATAATATTAAATATTATATGTACGTCGGATTGTTTCAATTATTTTGTCAAACATTTCATTTTTTTTTTAAGTTTTAACGTAAAGATTATTCCACATCGTTTTCAATTTGGTATTTTGTTATTACGTTAAATATTTAATAATTTAAATAACGAATTATACGATAGATTATTAATAATAATGATTTTATAATCGACACAAATTAAACTTCTTCCTACCGTGCGTCATTCGAAATAATTGATAAATAACAATATGGTTAAGAAAATATTATAAAAGTATATAATAACGTAATATACATCTTCAAATTTTCACGGTTGATATCTATACGTCTATAATTTTTTCGGTGAAAATCACGTTCGTTTAAAACTTGGTTTACACCGAAAAAAATTATGGACGTAATAATGTAATATATATTTATATACATTTTTAAACAAATAAAAAGCTAATTAAGCTAAACGCGGATAAACTACTATTCTTTTTTTTTTTTTTTTTTTTTTTTTGTTTACAAAAAAGAAAAAAACATATATAACACATATTCCATTATTATTTTGGTAATTAAATTTTGTAAAACATTTACACATTACTCGATTCCCTTTCACCTAACCGAAGACTACTTTTTCTTTTCAAAAGCGATAGTAGTTCTCATTTTTTTGCCCTGTGGCTAATAACTTTTCAACTCCAACTGCCGCTTTTAAATTACATAAAACAGTATAAAATTCGCAAAATCCGTTTTAAGTCCACGAAATACAGCTTAAATTTTCATTAATAATCTGTAAAATAAAGAGTGATAGAAATAGATTTCAAACGAAGTAAGATCAGTAACGATTGAAACAGTAGAACGGGGTAACTTCGGATTTCGTATGTAAATTTCATTGAAGTTACTCGTTCATCTGGCGTAACGGGCGTTCGAAATTCCCATAATAATTAAGAAGTCCGCCAAATTACGTTCACAATGCTCGAAAAATTAGCTAATTGTTTTTTATGACGGAAAATATGAAGAATGTTAGCAATTTCAGAAATCAAACATGAAGTAAATTTTAATCAAATCGGTATTTTTATATCAACGTCGATCTAAATTTAAAACTTTCCTAACTAGATCGGAGCCCACGTTAATATTAGTGGACAAATGAGTGCGCATTTTTCTAGAAATCGATAATACAATTTTCTACTCGGTTTTTATCGCGATATTATTTACGATAACACGCACACATGTATAACCAATTTTATGCGAACTTCGTCGGGATTTTTTTTTCTATTATCATCGCAATTTTATACGCCGTACGAGAATACTTACGCCAAAAATGTCGTTTTCGAAATAACGGCTATACGCGAAAAATGTTTAGTTTTTATGTTGAAAACGCTCAGTTCTCCAGTTAGAATAGACAGTCCGCCTACAATTTCCCCGGGATAAACTGCATACAAGAAGACTTCCTTTTCCGGTTCCTCATCTTCTTCCACGGTCTTTTGAAATACCGACAACGTTCCAGAGATCAAGTACACTAAAGCGGCATCCTATTTAATATGATAGGTACCAGAGAACATTAACTATTTATATTTATCATTATTATTATTTCACGTGTAAATGTTAGCGAGTTTTAATTATGTAAAATAAAAATGTAAAAATACAAACTTTATGAGATTCTTCACGCATTAAATAAATTCCGGACGGTACTTCTCTTATTTCGATTTTTCCCTTCAATAAACTATCATCTTCTAATCCGAGATTTTTTACAAATATGTCCGTCACGTTTTTCAATTCAACTTCGCTAGCTTCGAATTCGCTTATTAATTTTTTCTTTCCGTGATAATTTATAGAATGCTATTGAAAGATAAAAAACAACAACAATAATAATAATAATAATAATAATAATACTGTCCGAATTAAACTATACATTTTGAACGAATTAGACTGAAATATTAAGTTTTTAAATCAATAGGCGTTCTTCTTCTTCATATATTAGTTGTAGATCTGTTTCGGCTTCCTTTCATTTCCATGACTGGAGTTTGACGTCTTCTCGCTAGTCTTCCTTAGGGTCTTGTTACTTCTGTTGGTCCGATTAGATTACATTTTTCTAAACTGTAAGGAACAATATTTTTATGATATTTCCGTAGTATTTTTAAGTTTTTTTCTCAGCAAAACACCGGTTTCGTTGCTTAATGTTTAATTGATTTAACATCAAACTATTCGTTTCGCTGTCCATGTGATAGAGTTTTTCGCCACGTCCACATTTCGAACGAGTCAATTTTTCGTTTATGTATTTCAGACAAAGTCCATTAGTTTAATTTTTGTACCGACTTTTCCAAATTATACGATCGGTGCCATCGCTGATTTGTCAATTATAATCTGCGTTTAAGCATTACTAATTAGTGACCTTACGTGTATACAAACTCTTTTACCACCTCTATACCGGATGGGGTCTTTTGTTTCTACTTGTTATCATGATCTTTTTCTTTCTTTTCTTGATGAGCAGACCTGCCTTCTAATATTCTTGTTCCATTCTGTTCCATAAAACTTTCAATTAATAAGTATAGCTATTAGTAAATAAACATTCAAATTTATAAAAATGTCAAAGCACAAATCAAAAAATTATCATTTTACTAGAGTCTATGTGTAGTTTTTGTATAACACGTAGTACTAGTGTTTTGATGTGTTCTTCGTGAGTTGATGCTTTACTTATCCATCAGTAGATTAAGAAATCTATTGATGGATAGGTTGTATTGTCTGCTGTGTGCGTATACACTGATATGATATGATTTATTGAATATACTTGTTCATTTTCATACAATTTTATTATCAATATACATATTATAGTAATTTTATATGATTTATCTTTTTACTTCGTAAAGTATTGATTATATTTATGGTGATATGAAGTATATTTATATGTACGCCATTGTTATATGTTTCGCTGCTAGTATGAATTTATAATGATTGAAATTTTTTCTTAAATATGTATGAAAATATCATTATATCGCATTAATGTTTAGTAATTCATTTGTGTACATAGTGAATCCGGTGCCCTCGCAGCTTTTAGCATAGTCGAGTTTTGGAAATAGTGCATGTTTCAATTATAGAGTGTTATATCTTTTTAATATTACTTAATTTTGTACTTAACATGCGCTGTTTTCCAAATAGAGTGCGATTCGATTTGATTTGACTATAAGTGTCAAATAGGGAACAAATTATTATTACTCAAAGAAATTAATCGATAATTATATATACTCTTATACTACAACGTCGAGATTTTGTAGCGGCATTCTTTACGGCTCGACTCTGACAATCCTTCAGGATCGTAGCTTCCTTTCTCTATAACTCTGGAGGCATGACACGGTAAAAGATAAATTTGTTCTGCAAATTAAAACGATTCGTTTTCGATAACATTTTCGCCAACTAAGAGAGATTTCGTGGTATGAATTTCAAATTTTGGTTTATTTTTATGCTCCCCCCCCGAGATATTAGACAGGGTTTTTTTTATTTTAAACAAATTTTAATCAAATGGAAATACAACTCCGATAGTAAAGATCTCGCGAAAATAATAATAATTTATCGCACTTCGTGTAACATTAAAAACAATGGCTTCAAAATTATATCGAGTATAGCAGATTTGTTTATGTTTTTAAAGAAAAAGGCAATATATTAATGATTAGCATTCGTTAATTTAGACGATATCGACTAATAAGAGCGGGAAAATCGGCAGTAAAAAGAAAACATCACGGACGAAAAATATACGCTAATGGGCGGAGAGACAAATGATAGCCGAACTAGACACGTTAGATTACAGTCAGAATGATCTATGCTTATGTACTTATACATTACAGGTGGTCACCGACATGTTATTACATTTGTAATATTAAATAATTGACTAATTAAGTAATTAAATGTCCGTCATCGTTAGTTTGCGTCATCCCCTACGAGTCCTGACAGCTACTTTCACTTTTAGAACAGTTTGTCGTGTTTCATATTATCTTCCAGGAATTTCTTTTTCTCTTCCGAAACAGGACCTTCTCTCGTAGTCCATTCTATATGAGCACTTCATCGTTGGTAATTTTCTCTATCCATTACGACGGTAGCATCACATTTCTAAAGCGTGTATTTTCTTTTTAACGGATTTCCCCATTATCCACGTCTACTATGGACCATACGTAACATTTTTGCTTTTCAACAATATATTTGTGTTCATCATTTTGTCTCTAAGTATACGTTCGAGATTATTAAAAGCACATCTGGCTACGCCGATCCTTGATCTTATTTCTGCGTCGTTTGTAATAAAAACTCCTAGATATTTATATTTAGACACCTTTTCCAGCTGTACGACAATCAGTGATCAATGCGCGACTTTTATTTTAGCCGAGTTCATTTTTATCTCGTGTTTCGTGTTGCGGCGTTTCAGCAATTAGTACTTTGTCACCTGAATAACTGACACCGTCAGGTTTTTTTTACCGTTCACTTTGAACCCTGCGTTTATAAGAGCACGATGTTTTACTATCTGGTCTGAGTAGAGGTTGAACAGCCTGGGCGCTAACAGGCATCCCTGTCTTACACCTCGTTGTATATTATACGTTTCTTTTATTATGTACGACCCCATTGCTCCATTCGATTCCTGTAGCCAATATAAATTTATAATGTTTCTTTGTCGACATCGCATCTGTAAAAGGCTTCTGATAACTTTCTCATGATTAACATTAATATATATATATAATCATCATCATCATCATGGTCGTCGTATTGTTTGTTGCCGAACGTCGTGACTACCCATCGTACGTTCATTTTTACGTATTCAAGGCAATATATATATATATATATATGCGACGCAGATGCGCGTGCATATAATGTTATATGGAGTGGGGTGCCACTGCCTTCTCCGTGATAATTAAGAATTAAATAATGATGAAAACTTTCTATATCAGGTGTTGGTTTCGCCCCCCCACCCGACCATCGAGTTGACAATCGAACACTCTAGCAACTAGGCTACTGCGATATATATAATATATAATATATATATATATATATAAACAAAACAGTTTAATAGTTTCGCTAGGTTTAACAAGGATTGAGTTTATTCATTGTTAGTTTTAATCGTTTTCCATTCAGTCCTGATGATACTATAACAAGTAAACTATTTTATTTAAATATATATATATATATAGTGATGTGATTTAAAAATATTTTTATTTTATGTTTAAATTAAATTAAACCACGATTCCTAAATGTTTTATTTAAAATTTTATTTTATTTCGTGCTTATAACTACACGTTCTTTAAAATATTTACAATTTTCTAAAATTTATCCGGTTATGATTTGAATACAATCACAAAAGTGATATTTTATTTTTGATGTGGGCAAACATTAAATGCTGTATATAATGCTCTTGTTTGTACTCAGAGTAAGTTTTTGAAACATTTATTTTTTCGTATAATGAATTATTATCCAGACTATGTACGATGTCTTATGCGACGTTACGATTTATACACCGTTGTATAAAAAACGAAAAATTTCCTAGTTAATGTTTTTATATAAGCGTAATGACGAATATTTTACATCGCAAAATAGTTATTTAGTATCTAGGATGAACAGTAGAATGAACCGCTACTATATTTTTTTCTGTTTTTTTTTTTCTTCGCAAAAATGTTTATGATTTAATTCGGTTATATACTATTTACTTGTCGGTATTCGCATTTTAATTGGCACTAGCTGTTATGTGAACCGCATTTAAATAAATAAAATCGATTGTTTTTTTTTATATATACTAATAATGTCTTTAGTCGTTTTAAATTCGTTTCATAGAATCAATTTTTAAAATTTAGGATACCTGCGAACTAATATCCGAAGGTATATCCGGCTGGATTTTAACGTCTACACCGGAACGAGATCGACGGTGGCCTCTGTACGGAGCGCTCGGGATAAGATTAGGCAGATTAAAAATGTCCACCATTTCGGGGTACGATGTTTGTGACTGCGATGGCATATCTACGCTATTTTCGTGCGTTACTTCGTGGGAACCTAAAAAGAAAAGCAAACAACAAACGGCATTGTCCCAATAATCGTTTCTTTTTTTCTCGTTTTTTTCATTAGATTCCCTTTTTCTTTTCGGTTCTCGGCAAATAACCTTTGACCAACATTTTAATCTTAAATATATATAATAAATTAGACAACAAATAAAATTAGTAGACGCAGTAGAACGCGTAGCTAAACTAAAATGTAAGTGGACAGGACACATGATGACAATAAACTGACTAAGCGTATATTGCAGTGGTGGCCGAATAATCGTCTCGACACAGACAAGGCCCGTGACTAGATAGAAAAACGACATTATTAAAGTAACCGGAATCAATTGGATTCGCGTCGCACAAGATAACAACTTTGGAAGTGTTTGGAGGAACGCGCCTACACCCAGCAGTAAGTTGAAACTTGTTTCAATTTAATACGATAATAATAAAAACCTTGAAAAATCATCTGTGACAGAAAAATATGATTCCCATATTTTTTTTTTTGCCTGTACCATCGGTCCCTTTGGCCATCTATACTACGATGGTTTTCTTGTCTTAAGCTATGATAGTCGGCTTATTATATTTCTATGTTATTCTGGACTGTGAACTTATATATAATTTTGACAGGTTCTTCGTTGTTTGGATCACTTACTATTAATTCTATATTTAGAGGAAGTGTATGTTTGTATTTTAATAATCCCCGTATCATATTATTTAGATTTGATTTCTACTTCTCGCATTTCCATGTGTATGGTTGATATCTTCATCCTCTTGACATTTATCGCATAGACTATTTTGAATTATGTGTACAGATAAACTTAATATATACATTAACGTACGGTAAAAATAAACAGCTTATAATTACTAACGGGAAAAGCTTAAAAAACCTGATACATAAGTTTATTACCGACCTAAATTATAATAAACTCGGCGTAAGTATACGTAAATATAGAATGAAATGATATTTTCAGATCGATGAAATTTAGTATATGTTTAATTCGATTTGTACGTAGCTCCCGCATTTAATATAGTTTAGTAATAAGTGTGCGTGTGTATGTATGATTGTATACTATTGCTGCTGTTCATTTTGCGTGTAGCGATATATTAATGTTGAATGTGTCGTAATACACCACAGGTTGTGTTTTTATAATTAGCGTGTGTCTTGTGTTATGTGGGTGCTCTAAAGGAACACATTTACAGGACGGGCAGTGTTCCCGTTTATTAAGAAAATATACAATCACATTCTTAAATTAAATATTTCGGCGCTTATAAATAAGAACATGTTTTTTCGTAAATCTGTTGACTGTAACTTAATTCTACAACTTGTGTTATATGCTTAAGAACTCAACTCAAACTAACACTCTGTGTCCTTCCGTTATTTACAATATTTTTGATATAGTAATTTTGGCGGCTAATCCTACGCTTTTCTTCCTATAATTTTCTTACCGTAATTTCAGCGTGATTGTTATTTACTCTACTGTGTTTATATTTTCTCTGAACGGAACTTTCATTTATTTCTCCAATACTTTCTCCTCAATGATCTATTATGGTATTTTACTATATATTACTGGTGTTTATCTGTTAATGTGAAAGTCGTTATAATCAAGTGATATAACAAACACGTTGTTGTTATTCTAAAAATATGAGAAATAACAACGTACTTGAAGTATGCGGAACAGATTGGATAGTTGTTTGATTACCATTACCATTACCATTACTAAAAGAAGGATAAACGTAAGCACTAATTTTTCGTTTACATGAACCCTGGAATAAAGATAAATTAGCGTTATTTTAAATATGAATTATCTAAAAGCTAAACTAAAACTAAATCTTTAAGTACAGGCACATGCAGGATAACTACTCGATTCGACTGCAGTTGGTAAAAATCGATAAAATTATACACGACAAAGGCTTGGATAATCGCTTGTGATATTTTAAATAAGGATATTTGCATTATGTATAATAGTAATGATTGAAATAAAATAGAAGCTAGAGTGGTTGGTTCGTACATAATGGTGAGAATCGTGAACATGTACATGTATATGTATATGTATATGTGTGCACGTGTGTGTGTGTGAATATGTTACACACACGATGAAGAACGAAGCCAATTCTTTTTATTATAGCGATTTATATGTATATTGCCGTCCGTTATCATAAATTCAATGTTAATAAAGTAATTACAAAAAAAATGAACATTGAACTTTCATACAATTAACATTTCGATATAGATGACCCACTGTGATAACCACGTCTAACATCTCTGGGACTTACGAGGGTGTAAATATGGACGTCGGTAATCTATTGATACAATAATAGTATATATATATATATATATATATATATATATATTCTTCTTAATCAGTTACCTCAAAGGGGCGTAGTGAGCATAAAGTAACTGCATCATTTTGCGCAATGTTTCTCTGTGTAGTGCCCGTCGCACGCACTGATGTGCCACTGCGCCCCAGCTTCTTATTATATCTGTTCATCGCTGTGATGGTCGACCCTTAAGTCTGTTTCCTTGAATCTTCGCCTGTACTATTAACAGCTTTCAAGTTTCGCCCACTATGTACAATATTTCCAAAATATTTTATCATTCTGATAATAGCCATATTAGCTAACCGCTACATCAGGTTCGCTATGAAAGCATTTGTTTATTTCGCGGTCCGTGGTAGGCGAAGGAGTTTTCTCCAACACCACATTTCGAAACTGTTAAGTCGGGTTAGTTTAGTTTTATTTAATGCCCATGTTTCTGCTCCACATAGTACTATCGAAAATATAAGCGTCTTTACTAATTTTACTTTCCATATCTCGCTTGGTTTTACCATAACATAACGACCCATTTCAATGCGACGTTTTATTTCTTTTTCTAAACTCCCTCGCTATTGATTAGCGATCCTACGCAAAGTGGTTTACTACTTCATATCCTGAGAAGATTTCATCGTTCAATTTTAATCGTCTTCCTCTCTCTATAATCATTACTTCTGTTTTGGTCTTATTTATTTCAAGTCCATATTCCCGACCAATAAGTTCGACCATTTCTAAAAGTATTTTCACTTCACCAAGGTCAGGTATTTGTGTTGTTTAATTATTCGATTTTTACGTGTGTTCGCCTAGCTTTGATCGAATGAACACATACGAATTGGATTACGTCATCACAAAAGTAATATAATGATCGCATTTAACTAGCTGGTATGTACTTTTCAAATCGACATAATTACGTATTAAAAAATTCGTTCGAACTAAACAGTTGAACAAGCGCTAAATGTGATTAAAATAAGGTGATCAACGGATATCGGCGATTACGCTGCTATGAACACGTATCATGATCTCTAGGAACTTAAGTAGCTCGCTATTACCAAGAGAGCCTATATTTCATGTCTCAGATATATGAGCTGTTGGCGTACACTAAAGAGAAGCGATGTAATCACAGCGGACATCAAAGACGTCGGTATCGATTCAGACTTAACGGTAAAATGAAATGAATGGAAATGGTCTACTTACATCAATGGGAAATCGTTACTGATAAGTTTCGAACGAAATAAAGGTTCACATAGATATGACAATATTTAATTATTTTAATATAAGCGTCAGCTGGTTGTAATTCATTGTGTTAGAAAAAAAAACGAATTATTTAAGAATGCAAATTCACAATAAATGATATTTTTCAATCGCTAGTTAACTTTTCAGTTAAGTCGACAATTATTACTGCTCCTCGGAGCTTCGAATATTACATATACTTATTTATTACGCGATTATTAATATGCGAGGATATCCATCTAAAATAATCGTTATTATATATATATATATATATATATATATATATATTTAATAAACTACATACCGGATTAACTAATTCGGTGGTTAATCCTAAATATTGAGGAAGTGCCGTAAATGTGACCCTTTGCAAACGGATCATTATCACTTGAATAACTCGGATAAACGAACCGGGATGTTCTTCGAAAATCTGTTGAAATGCTGATACCGGTAACTTTACAACGGTCGTATCTTCCACAGCTTTAGCGCATACCGTTTTAAACGGTTGAGGATGACCCTTACATAACGAGAAAAACAAAAATTATATAAAACTTAAGAAACAATCCAAATTAGACATATAATCGTCGCGATTTATTTCTCGTACGTTGTCGGTTAAAGTCGAAGTAACTCATTTTCATTCGATAAATATTTTATATATTTACAGTTTATACACATACACATATGTATATATATATATATATATAATATATGTAAAATATATACGCATATAATTTTAGTTAATTTATATTTATACGACGGATTTTGGTGTTCCACAAGGCTCTGCACTAAGTGCAACCTTGTTCATGTTGTATATCAATGGCATAGCAAATTATATCTCGCAGCCTGTTACCGCTCGGCTTTATATTGACGATCTTAATATAACCTTGTCATCCAGTATTCCTTGTAATGCACAAAAAATCCTACAAAAAACCATAGATCGTTTGCAGCAATGGTCTGAAACGAAAGGTTTATATTTTTCCACATCCAAATCATCATACATTATTTTCCATAAGAGGTGTCTATCATCTTCCAGTTTTTCTTTAAGTATAAATAACTCTCCCTTAACAGCCAAAACAAGAGTAAAATTCTTAGGCTTATTGTTCGACTCTAAATTAACCTGGCGTTTAACTGAAGTCAAGAGTAGGTGCTCAAAACTGCTCCCAATTCTAAAATATTTATCAAACCCAAAATACAATATAAAAACCCAAATCCTCTTAAATATCTATAAATCTATAGTCTTATCACGAATCAACTATGGATGTCAGGTATATTCAACAGCCAGTAAATCTATATTAAGAACATTAGATACAGTACACCATGCTGGACTTCGATCCATTCTTGCAGTACATCCCTCATCACCATCAAAGAGTTTGTGTGCATTAGCAGGATCCTTTCCACTTACATACTACAGAAAATACCACACGTATCTCTACTTAAGCCGTCTGCTTAGCTACAATAAAACATTTGCATACACCAAAAGATGTACATCCCCTTTTTCCAAATGACCCTATAACAAAGCTTCTTAGAATACTATCAACTTATCACATAAGCTCCATCCCAAAATCAACATTGAATTACAATATAATGATACCTCCTTGGGACCCTTCCGAGACAAAAACAGATTTATCTCTCACACAGTACAATAAATCTACACACCCTACAAATTTAAAAGAAATAGTATTAAGCGCTCTTCAAAAATACAATGACTACACACATGCATACACAGACGGAGCAAAATCCAGCAGCTTGCTCCTACCAAATTGATAATATACTACACTCTATCCGATTAAGCGATGGCTGCACTTCTCTGGATGCAGAGTTGTATGGAATTATGTACTGCATTGAGTACATCAGATCAGCTGTACTTTCACACCGCAAAACATTGGTCATAACAGACTGTCTCTCCTCTCTACAACTAATATGCCGTCAAGATAATAAAAATACCTTAATATTAGAAATTCAACACAATCTAAACACACTACATAAGGAAGGATGGGAACTCCGCTTTCTGTGGATCCCAAGTCACATTGGGATGCACGGTAGTGATAAAGTAGACCTTGAAGCTCGGTCTATGGTACTTTCACAGCACTAGAATACTCACCATCTCCATCAACATTAGCACACATACTCATGAACAACAGCAAGCAGGAATGGACGACCGACTGGACCTCACAAACAACCTTCCTTAGGAGCATAAAATCAACTATAGAACCTTGGTGGCCTCCAGATGGCACAAGTAGAAAAGAATATGGTACCCTAAACCGTCTACGAGTGGGTCATACAGCCATATCACACAATTACCTTTATACCAAAAGCCCTCCACCAACAAACTGCTCCTTATGCGGACATTTAACAGAACCAACAGGCGCACACTTAATCTACAACTGCCAAACACTCACACCACACAGGTTAAAACACAAAATACAGGGCCCAATACACAAAATACTTTCAAACAACCCTCAATCAATATTTAGCATTCTGGCTTTTGTAAGAGAAAGCGGACTCCTAGCATACATATAAACTAGACACACGTCTCCTTATGCTGTAATAACCCTGGTAGTTACAAACGGCATATGGAGATTTACATAATATTAAAAAAAAAAACATTTTAATTTTTGTCGAACTTTTTTTAAACGCCGGTTACAATTTTGAGCGAAAGTTATTTAAACTGTTCAGTTTTTTAAAAATATATTTTTAATTATATAGGCTACTTTTTCATAAATATTCAAAATTACCGTTAATACGTCCGTGAAACTTAATAACGAAGTTAACGAATCTCCAGCTCTCACAGTCTTTAACGGTAAAATCAGATCGGATTGATTTGTAACGAAAACATGAACTTTTCCAGTTTGTACGATATATACGTTTTCATCTGGATCTCCTGTTAAAAATAATTACTATTATGAAGAATAATAATTACGAACAACTATACAACTGCTTAATCATTAAAACGGTCGACATTAATGGTTTCTAATCTTTCGTTTTTATAACAAAGTGATTTTTTTTTACGCGCAACATTACTTACACAGTATCCAAAAAATATTGTACAAAACTAATTTCATTTACTATTCGAAACTTTATATTTGTTAATCTATAATATACGATATATAAAAAGAATTACAACGGTGGAATGTTAACGCTATGACCGACGGCTAACATGGCGGTTTCATGTGGCCCAAACAAGGAAAATTCTGATTTCGCGAACCAGATTGCTGCAACCTCTTCTAGGAAGGAAATCTGTCATAAACTTAACTTTAACAAGAAAAATTTATTTAACTCTGGTAGCTCCAATCTGGATTTTTTTTGTAATAACAATAAAGTTATAACGTGTATGAGTCTTTTTAGTCTTAAGTACAAAGACATCGATAGAAATTGGGTATAAACTTATCAATGTAACAACCAACTAGAGCATTTTTACCAGTAATATGTTAACAAGGCTTATTCGATTACAAACTGTTTCGCGAGAAAATAAAATATATAATTATACATAATTAGATGACATAAATTATATTAAAAAAGGATATATATATATATATATATATATATATATATATATATATATATAAAACTTAACTGGTTCAATTAACATTACAGATAAAATATCGAACAAAAGATTGTTTCGGAAAAAGTAGATACAACGAATTTTCTTTTTCTAAGAAGAAATAGATGGATAGATTGTACAAAGAGACACGGTGAGTTGGTTCATGCGAATCACGAAAGTCATGATAAAAGGCGAATGAAAACGAAATAGGCCAAGGAATTGTTACAACATCAGATAAACAATAGAAAGTGTAAGTACTCATCGCGATTTAAAATTTGCGAACGAATGATGATGATAACAAATAATATACGCTTACCGATTTTAAATACGTAAGCACCTGCTGGCACGTTCACAATTTCCATACGTTTGCATAATTTTAAAAATATCGGTTTCTCGAAGTGACCGAACGTTCTACGAAAATAAAAAAATAAAATCAATCCACCGTCAAATTTTTTAATAAAGTAAAAACACGAGAATTTTAAAGTACGTAAATTCGCGATTAAATCACGCGAAATAATTTAGGTTTTAAGCGAAAACTTTAAAATAAAATTGATAATTTCGTAATTTATAATAAGTATCTAAACCAAAAAAAAATAATTCAACGTTGGCTCATTTAAAGATTGAAAAAAAAAATAGTATTAATTACTTCCGAGACGGGTTTGTTAATATTTAGTTCAGTTTTAGCATTACGTACATGAGAATAGACTTTACCGAGAAAACTTGTTTTATTTAAATGTAGTGGTTTTTACAATTTTAATATCGATAAAGTTTTGAGTGACGTAGTAATTGTGCTTTAGTGTTCTGATCCGTAACCTCAGTTCGAATCATAGCGAGAACAACAATTTTGCGTGGTGAAAAAAAAATCAACTATCCATCTAATTGATTGGTAAATAAGTACGAGCTTGATGAAAAAGTAAAGTAACCGGGGTATCCAGTATTCGCTTAGGCGATTATCACGTACCAATTTTTGAAGTTGACATTACTTTACTTTTATTATTAATTACAACTAAAAAGTGTCAAATTTAATTGTAATTTTTGACGTACAAAAATAGTTAAGAAATAAATAGCATTACGACGGAATTTAAAAACATAGACAGTACTAATAAGATCATGGTAAATTCTATATCGATAAATTGCTATTGTCTTCATTAAAAAATCGAATTGTTCGTTTATATTTATGAAATACCTGATTCCTCGCAAAACGCTGAATACGTCAGAAGGAATTTTAGGTTCCCCTGTACCACTACTATCTTCCTGTAAAAACTCTTCAGGAGGCTCCATCACCTGTAATACAATTTGCAATATAAGTATCCGTTTAATAATATAAGCGAGGCCGGTCAATATTTTTGCTTTTTCAGTATGATCGTATAAATTAATTATAGGCGTGTAGACAGATCTAGGACTGTAACTCGAAATTACGAATTAAAAGTCAAACGTAAATTTAAGCGACATCGAAAAACCGCGACAATTATATATCAGTTATCTTGAACCTAACAGTAATGTGTGTCACTGCTATCCTCGTGATAATTAAGGATCATACGACGCAAACTAGGATCGGATTCTCGACCGTTGAGTTGACAGTCGGATACTTTGCAACTATGTCATCGCGGCATTCACTTTCATATGTATATATACACACACATACATGTGTATGTATATATATATAAATATATAGCCCACAAGTAGATAGCTTCTGAAGGAATATAATGGGCTTACACTCCTATCGAATCACTGGCAAATAATTTTTTAAAAAATATAAACTCGTAAAATATTTTAAATTCGTTTACCTTAAATTTTAATCATATATGAAAAATACTGTCCTACTATTAACGATGTATTCACGAGTAATTTGAAGTTTTGTAACTATTATAGAAATATAATAGTTAAAAACGTCAACTCATTTTAATGTAAATCGGGAAAGCCCCATTATCCAACGAGCAGAGAAGATTATCCAGATTGACTAGAAATCTATTATTTCCAATTTAAATCTCGGAAATGGCTAGTTTTTATTTTTAACGAACATATGTAACAGTACGAACTTCCTTAATTATTTTAAAAACGTATACTTGTCGTACAATATATAATGTGCATGCGCATTTACACTTTCAATACATTCCTTAATTAATATAATTAGTTACACGTTTAAACTTTCATGGTTGATATCCACACATTCACGATTTTTTTTTTTTCGGTGTAAACCATGTAATTTTTTTTATTACGAATCCAATATTTTCGTCGTTAAATACAAACCACTCGCGTTCAACACAATCTCATTATTTATTAATTCGTACAAATTTTTCGTTTCTTCCCTCGTAATTAGTCATAAACACTTTGTAGTTTTTTTTTTGTAATTTTTTTTTTTCCTAGCCGACCCCAAAGCCTGTATGCAATATCTTAGTCTCGATTCAACTAAACCATAATACATCATCTTAAATGTGCCTTTATTCACATATTTTCTCAATATGTATATGGTCGGTATCACTATTCTAATTATTTTCTCTACACATTCCGCGTACATTGTAGATTGATTACATCCTACTATTTACACGCTCATTATTATACAATAAATTTATTCGAAATCGTATAAAAAATCACTTTTTTTACCTTCAATTTCGGAGGATGCGAATCTTTCTTCATTCTTAATAATTGATGAGCTAATTTCATCATTAATTTGCGTTTTTTACCTTGGCTACCGCGTACTTGACCGGATATGTTTTTAACCTTGAATAACAATATTCCTATTTATAAAACAATACTTTATATCGAAACAAATAAATCAAACGTCCACGCGAAATAAAAGTCACTTAATTTTTCGATAGTTAATTGGTTTTGATTCGATTTTTTTTTTTAAATGCAAAAAAAACATTTTCAGTGGTTCAAAAAAAAAACCTAATAGCAAAGTACACTGCTTTAATTCTCTGCGAATAAGTTCAAAATGATGTAAAGTTATTTATTTTAGAGCATGTAAAAAATTCGTTATATTATTATAAAATACATCGGCACAAAAAAAACACGATAAATTTAAATGAAAAAATCTAATCATCATGAATAATTAAAAACAAACACGCAAAAACACATTAACAGAAAACCTAAAATGCGACCGTATTTATTATAAATAAATTAATTTATTTGATTTTCTAAATTACTTTATATATAATTTATTTATTCGTTTGGTTTTTATTATTTAAAAAATCGGTAATGTATATATATATAACTAACTTGTTTGTATTTAATTTTATTATTTATTACGACAAAAATTTACACGTAATTGTTTTTTGAAATAATACACGAACGTTCATCTTTTAAAAACTTCTTGAGATACGTTTAAGTAATTTTCTACTAATCAATAGTAAAATTATTTCGTTAACTACGAAATACAAAGTAGATATAAATTAATTTAGTCCTACGAGAAGAAAATAGTTAAATAAAAGTACGCGAAAACTGTTGAACATGTTAAAATTAATATCTGGAAATTTATAATCCATTTTGACAATTGAAGAATAAACATACTAAAATATTGAAGGAAATAATTAAATAAAACTGATTCATCGATATTAATTTCGAATAAAACAACATCGACTAAATTATTATTCATTATAAATACAAACGTATATTTATAATATGAAATAACAAAATTTTAAAATCGGAATTATAAAAATTGTTCTCAGAAATTCTCAACAGCAGAATCTAACGGAAAATATTTTTTTTTCGGGTCGAACATTTACAGAATTTAAATTATAACACGTCTGAATTATAAATAAAAAGTTTTTGGCTAATTTTAAATTAACTTTAAAGGAACGCGTAATTATTTAACTAACGTAAAACGAAACGTGATGTAACTGTATAAATATTATCCGGAATAAAGAATTCAAAAACCAAGTTATTAAACTGTATTAAAATAAATTTTCGTACTAATTTAAACGAAATAACTTTTTATTTTTATTTTATTTACAAAGATAAAGAACAATTATCTATAGCAACTTATTTTTTACAATCTTACCATCGACTTACAAATTAAACTACAATTTAAAAATTATATAAAATATTACCTTTTATTGCGGCTTTGTATTCATGACTAAAATAACAATTTTGTAAAACTAATTATTCTCAAAAATATGACGCTTGTCTAAATAAAACTGAGAATTTGTTAATTTATTATTTATATTCAATTAACGGATAACAAAACAATTTTTTCTAAATAAACGGAAATAATTTGTCGTATTAAATTATCGAATAGCCAGTTATTAAAAAAAAAAAAACAAAAAAAATCAGGAAAACATTTAAATAAACAGTTTATTCCATCGACTTATTATAGATATTTGAATATAAAATTACGACTATGTAATCAATTTGTCTGTTAAAGAAAGTTTTTTTTTTTTTTTTGTTAAAGAAAGTATTATTTTTTAGTTTTCGCGACTTCGATAGTAAATTGGAAATTTCAAAAGTGTCTTTAATTTCCTGTTTAAATAAATTACCTACAAGAAAGAAAGATAAAAAATCCTAAATGAGAGTGAATTTTTTACAAATATATAGTTGGCGAAGAATTTTCGGAAACGAACTACAGTACTTGGCCAGAAGAACTTTGGACGGTCAACTAGGAAATGGCGAAGCATCTGTTACAAAAAGGAGAGAAGAATTAGTCTTGTTCAATATATAGGGAATGGATATTTTTGCGTGGGTAGTAAAAATCAATTTATTCTGATTGTGAAAATAAAACATTATTGCTGCGCTTTAAATTTATCTAAACACATCATTTAAACAGTAGTTGCTTGTTATTCTCTTATCGGAAAATATTCTCGATATTTTTATCTTCGCACGAAGATGATAATCAAAATTAGTTCCGTCTATCATACACTCATTTTAACGTTATGAATTCAACGTACGCGACTCGGATAAATACTTTCATATGTTCATACTAGTTTCAATTACGGAATTTAATGATAATAAAATGAAAGCATCAACTTATATTATTATGTAACGATTGTCAATTCATATTTTGTTTGTAATATCACTGTATACAGTAAATATCGATGAAGCGTCTTGCTTCCCTTCGACTAATACACTCGGGCTGGAGGGAATGATGAAAACGATGTAGTAAACTAGTGAAAAGCACGGTAGAGAGTGACTTAATCAAAACAGAGTTGTTATAATTAGATACAATAATTTCGGAACAACCACGTACAAAAAAGAAAAAAAGAACTTATTAATAAAAGTAAAACAATATACTAATAAATCCGAGTTTACGTTTCCAGCAACATGTTGCGCCCAAGTTCTGCACGTTGCTTGAAACGTAAACTCAGGTTTATTAATATATTGTTTTCATTTTATTAATAAATGTTTTTTTTTCTTCTTGTACGTGGATGTTCCGAAATTATTATATCTAATTATGAATATCGACCGCGAAAATAGTTTTAAAAATTATATTGTTATGTTAATGTTACCAAGTAGATTTGTTTATTTTATAATTTTTAACCGAAAGACCGCTATGGCATTTGCAAGGTATAATGTAATAGAATATATATGCATGTACTAAAAAAAAAAATTAAAAACTACTACATGCATTGCCAATTTTTTTTCCTTTCTTTTATTTACAGACGCTCGATTACTAAGATCATTTGCGTCTAAAGGTTAGGTTATATGGAATTAATTAGTCCGGTTTCTGCTAGAAATTTTAATAACATGTCTATTTTTTGAGGGTCATCCTGTAGTATTTCTTCTAGTGAACTGGTTGATATATTGTGAAGGTTTCGATGGTTTGCATATTTTGCACATTCCAGTAGTATGTGGTGTATTGTTATTGGAGTATTACATGTTGGGCATTTTGGAGCGGGGGTATTGTTCAGTATGTATTGTGATGTAAGTAGGATGTGGCCTATTCGTAATCTAGTTATAGCTACTTCGTTGCGCCTTTTATTTTGTTCTGTGGTTTTCCAGTGTCCTAAAATTGGTTTGATTTGAAATAGATGTGTGTGAGCGCACTGGGTCTCCCAATATTCCTGATATAAAGCGTTGACTTTTTGTGTTATGATTGAGTGGAGATCGTTTGTGAGTGCAGATGTTATAATTTTTATGTTTTTTGATTTTGTTCTGGTGGCTTTATCAACTATTTCATTTCCTGTAATTCCCGAGTGCGCTGGAGTCCAAAGGAACACTATTTGATTTTTTTTCTGTATGAGTTTATGGATGATGAATTTTATATTTAAAATATCTAAATTAGTATTTTTAATCAGTTTCTGAATCTGTTGTAGAGCGGATATTGAGTCTGAGCATATTATAAAGTTAGTTTTGTGTTTTTCTTTGACTATATTTTTTAACGCTTTATATATAGCTATTAATTCACCTGTGTACACAGATGTCCAATAGGTAAGAGGTATGTTTGTGTTCTGCCCTTTATAAGGTAAGCAGAAGTGGTTTGGTTTAGCGTCTTAGAGGCGTCGGTGTATATTTGGGTGTAGTTTCCGTAGTTTCTGCAGACAAGTTCATTAAATTTAGTTTTCAGGGTGTGCGGTGATGTTGAATTTTTACTATATTTGCTTAGGTCCATATTTATCGTTGCATTAACTTTGGTCCATGGGGATAATTTAGGTAGGTTACTTTTTCTAATTTTGGGTAAGGTGTATTGAAGTCTATCTAAGAGGTTATGAATTCGGACGGTTTTAGATTTAGAAGCATTAGGTTTATTTTGATACCGGTGGTGTAATTTATTTTCTGTTATGTTATGTAGACTGGGTGGGATGGAGTGGACAGTAGTCTGCTATAATATTTTAGCATGAGTGTTTGTCTTCTATATTTTAGTGGTAGAATATTGGCTTCCACATGTAGAGCTGATGTGGGGCTGGTGTGGAATGCTTTTAATACTATTCTTAAAGCTGCATTTTGTATTACATTTATATTTTTCAGTGTGTATTGATTCGCACTATCATACAGTATACTACCATAATCAAGTCTGATTAGGATATATGTTTTGTAGAGTTGGATTAGTGTCTTTCTATCGGATCCCCAGGATGAATGATTTAGCAACTTTAACATGTTTAGCTTTTGGTTACAGTTTGTTTTTAGATTATTTATGTATTTTTTCCAGTTTAATTTCCTGTCTAATGTTAGTCCTAATAGGTGTAACGTATCTGTATTTTCAATCGGTGTTGATTCGATTTGTAAGAAAGGAATACTTAAGTCATGTTTTGTGCTAAATGTAATTTGTTTAGTTTTACTAATAGAAAAGGTAAGACCATTAGATGTGGCCCAATTATTTATTTCATTTATAGTATTTTGGAGCAGAAGTTCTATATATTTTGTTTCAATGTACGAGTAGTATATGTATTAAATGCGAATATCTATTTCTTTATCTGTTAAAAAAATTATGCACTACTGCTGCGAGTTATTTCGAAATTGTAAAAACAGTACTTATTTGGTTAGTAATCAACGTTGTAAACCGTAACGCATTATCCAATCGTTTACTACATGTTGTCTCGCACCGAGGATAACATTATTTCGAATTATGAGAACAAAATAGGAGAAAAAAGTAATTCTGAAAATCGAGTTAAAACGGGATCTCGTATTGTATTATTAATAGCTAACAAATAATCGTCAAACCTTACGCAACATCTTGCGCCCGTAAAAGATCATTTTATCGCGTTTCCGAAATCTAGCTTTACTACTAACGTCAACATTTTCACTTCCGATTTGACCTCCGTCTATAAAAAAATTATTTAACACGTGCGAATTATATTCAACACAAAACTTTTCGAATAAAATCGATATTATTACTATAAGCGAGCTTTCGATAACACAGGCATAAAACGTGAAAAATAATGTTCTAAATTCGCCCAAAATCAAATTAAAAATAAATTTACTTAGCATCTGTCGCGTTTTAGTAAAATTTAAAATTATGAAAAGTACGGATTAAAATGATTTACAAACACTTTTATGTTGAAAAGTACGGATTAAAATGATTTACAAACACTTTTATGTATTTATTACAGAAAAATATTTGCGCGAACGTTTACTTCAAAAATTCAGTGACAACATAAACTAAGCTAATTACTAACCGAGAAATAAACAATATAGTATTCGAATAAGTAATACGGTACTTAAACACGCAGTACGATATTCAAATAAGCTGTACAGTACTTAAATAAGTAGCGTATTGTTAAATTTTTATTGCAATTTTTCGTAGTTCCAAAAAATAAATTTTATATAATTATTTTTAATTTAAACGAGTAAAATTCGATTCGATAAAAGGAATAGAATGCAATTATTTATATTTAGTATATTAAATTTATTCGAAACTTAATAAATTACCGCTATATAAAATCAACATTTTAATATAAATTTTAGGCCCGATAAATAAAACAATTTAAAAACATACGAAAAATTTGACTTTAAAATCGAATGGAATAAGTACTGATGTACTATTTTTAGTTAACGTATTAGAATATACAGTCATACATACACATACAATGTAATATACACATATACATATAAATTTAACCAAACAGCCGTATAGAAAACAACAGTTATTCATTATTTTCAAAAGATTTAATATCTCGATCAAGTAACAATATTCATTCACATCTACATACGTGCACACACTTGAATATCTGACAGAAAATGTGAACTATAAATAAATATTTACTTTGTTTTTTCCATCTGTAAATAACGTACGTTGCTGAACACGCCATTAAAATAGTCGGAATCACAACAAATGACACCATTTGTAGCTAAAAATAAAGACAAACACGAAGATAAATATTTTTAAAAAACAAAACTTTTTTACATATTTTCTTGTTATGCATATTTTAAAAACAATTTAATCGAAATAATTAAATTATAAGGCTGACAAGTGGTACACACACACACACTCATACATACATATGTATATATATAATTGAAACGCAAACAGCAGAATACAGGGGAAGAAAATACGAGAAAGAAAAAGGCCATCCATGACGGCAACTAGTTTTAATAACAAAAAACTGATGGGCATAATTAAAGCAGATAGGTAAAAGGGAAATATTAAAACATGACACGATGTACGGAATGTGGTTTTTAATATTTTCTCCCTTGTCTCGAGTTAAAACAGGAGATTGAGGTTTAGTTGAAATCAATTTTTTCATTATTATTTTACCAAAATTACAATTGACCTGTTAACTATTTAGCAGTTCAGCTGTAACACGAAATAAGTTGTTGGGGTTATCATTCAGCGATGGACCCCACTATATTTAACCTACACAACATTGAGACTTTTATACTGCTTAGCAGCACGTTCGATCTTATCTTTCACATGTGGGATATTAGGTCCCGATGTAATATACAAATATCAGTCGCTCTACAACCATATATTATTTTATGGGTGTATCTTTTGCGCAACTCCACAACACTAAACCATATGTCTAAACGGGCTTTATAATAATTTTATAATTAAGAGTACCTGCCAAGAAGCCAATTTTATAATGACCGCAATTTCATGTATAACTGTTTTATTTTCTGAATATGCTTTTCTATACGTATCGTGATAAATGCACCTTGGTATATTAGAAATTATGACATATATAGAGACCTAAACATAGAAACTGTGAAAGACGTAAAAAGGATATACAGTGTATGCACAACAGCGTCTAAGATTGCATCCGAATTCGCTAGCAATAGGCTTAATTAAGAATAACCTTAAACAGACAGGTAGATCGAAAAGGAAAATACCGTCACACATAATGTAACAATTAAGGTTGAGTCTCGTTGGAGAACACCTTACTACTAAATGAATAGATATATACTCTGTCATATATGATGTTTAATGCTAACTTTAGCATATTACCTAAAAAATGTTTTTGCTATGCTAACTTGCGATCTAAATGAATGCTTAAGTATTTTACATTTTTTTCTTGACTGATAATCACCCCACTTATTTTTAATTATTGATACATAAAATTTCGCAAGATAAAATCAATGTGCATACATTCACTTCCGGATACGCTAATGTTTCAACCAATTTTCAACACTCAATATAGTTTTTTGTAATTTATTCGAAGCTTCAATATTGTCTTTACTAGTAGCTAATAACGATGTAATATATGCAAATGTACCTGTTCTTACGTTATTATTAACATAAAAAATCAGCGGAGTCGATTAAGTAAAGCACCAGACCTAACAGATATCAGAATATTGATTTAAGAATTAAACCTGACATGTGCGATCTTTTAGAAGAAGATAATAAGGATTTCAGTTTATGTAGCAGATCATGCCACACCTTATCAAAGGTTTGCTTAATATTTAAAAACACACCCGCGCACACATGCTTAGTTTAAAGACTTTCTTCAGTAGTGTGCAAAATTCGGTGTATGTACCTGTTCACTGTCCAGTGCCTGTAAAGAAATTGATGTTCGGGAACAAGACGTTTCGATTCTGAAATAAGATTGAACAGTTTCAGTATTATTTTTTTCAAGTTGTTTTTTAACGGTTATTGCTACTAACAGATGCATAAGTGGTAATTTAGTAAACATGATAGTATCCAGAAGCAAATATCTAGCCAATATACAAACAGTGTAACATTTATTCTAAAAACAGGTCATTAAGTTAACGCGAAAATGTATAAACACGCCTCACATCATTAAAGTTATGTTTAATAATTATTTCCGAAACATAACGAAGCAGAAAAACTGGCATTGTTTCCGCCGAAAAGATAATGTTTATAATAACCGAGTTTCTATAACCCAAATCGGATAAATCTATACTTAATCATAATCACCAGTGTTACTTATGAATTTGTTATTCATATTTCCAATTAAATTCTCGGAATAATTTTGTAACAAAATTTCTAAACTATGGAATATTAAAATATTCATTAATATACAAATATAAATCTATACTTAATCATAATCACCAGTGTTACTTATGAATTTGTTATTCATATTTCCAATTAAATTCTCGGAATAATTTTGTAACAAAATTTCTAAACTATGGAATATTAAAATATTCATTAATATACAAATGTATTCCAGCTTTATTTTAGAACAAACTGGCCTCTTCGCATTTTAATCATATTTAAGAATTTCAATTGTATTCATCATGGTTATTTGCACTTTATAAGTGATCCAAGGTCATTTTCGATTAATTCGAATTCTGTGATAGTTAAAACAAAGTTTTACAGTAAATATTAATAATTTAAAACTAAAATGTAAACGAAACAATCATTCTAACAACTAATTGCCACTCTGATTATATTTCATATTTCATAGCTTTTTTTTAGTCAACTATATTCAAAATGAACAAATTTTAACGCATTATACTATTACTTTCTACCACCCGTCATTAGGCAGTCAGCTTAGTTTTATGAACTATGATCACGTACATAAAAAATAATTAGATTAAATCTCGACAATAATTATTTTTATGAAACACGGGACAAAATTAATTGAATAAAGTCATGGAGCTGCAATTATTAGTTTAATGTGTAAATAAACAAATTTTCTGCATAAAAATAACTTGAAATTAACAAACGCAGTCTTTTCAATCACAAATTCGGAGTAATTGAATGCCATGAAAGGAATGTCAGGAAAATACTTACTTGATAAGTGCTAAAACTCCAACTTTCAGATGAATACGAATTAAATACCACGCTGATGGACTCTTTGAGCTTATAAAATAACATTTTTCCATTCATAATATTCATGATTAAACTGGCTTTGCTTTCGGGGGAAAATGATACGATATAAATAACTTCAGGCAATTATGCATTCTGTGAACAAATATAGTGTCTTCATTAAGATTTATAAAATGGGAATTGATTAAACTATCAAAAAACAAAAAATTGTTTTCTGCTTTCTAACAAACGCAAACATTATCAACTATTTACGCGACAAACATTTTGGACTGCAGACTGCTACTCTACAGTCTACATCTACACTGTATTTGGTTATCTATTATAACCAATTTGTTTACATTCTTCTTTCTAATGACAAAGTGCTCAAATTTCTTAGTTAAAATTTAAAATTTCTGCGCTAATTTTTCGTAAGTTATAAAAGAAGACGTAAAAACCGATGTATTTATTTAATTTATAAAATAATAAACTAATATAGCTTGCAATTTATTTTAATTTTATAGTCTTGTTATATTAAATTAAAATGTTTTCGTTTTACTTTTAACAGCTATCATTATCTTTATTTTTATTTGTAGTTCCTTACAATCATTTATTAAAAATTTCATTCTAATTTATCTTTAACACTTTTACATTATTTATTTTACTTTGCAGGAAGTGGATCATTACAAAAAAGAATATGAAAAAAAATGGTGTATCTTCTTTCAACTACACCGTATGTTACATATGTATTATTTATCACTTGTACAACAAAACTATAATTAACTCAATTTTACTTTTCAAGAATTAAAAAATTAAAATTCCAACAATGAGTAAACTACTACTAATGATGTAAGTTGTTAATTAGTTGTATTCATTATATAATGTTTGTAGCACAACTTTAATTCAATGTTTTATTAATTATTAATTAACCTTTAATTTAAAAAATGTATTTCACATTACAGGAAAATGTATTAAAGAGCAACTATCAAAAAAAGATGAAGTAAGTTATTCTTCAATCATATCTACCTTCAAATATTTCAACACTACTTCTCACATTACCATACACATGTTATTTAACAAATATTTAATTAGTGAAGAAATAATTAAGTAAAATTCTAAAAGTTAAATAGGAAAACATTTATTTTCAGCTATTAACATTCACTATTAAAAATTAATCTTTATAAACATTGTGCGCTGTCACATTTTTTTCGAATATTTCTTTATTTTACTTTAAATCAAACAGTACGAATACGAAAAACAAAACGCACAATTTTAGCTTTAAAAAACTAAAAGCTTACGTTAGATTTTGCTTTGCCAAAATAAATGCATTTCGTATTTTGGATTTAATTATCATTACTTTAAAACCAGCCTTTAGAAGGATTAGTTTAATTTTTTTCGTAAAATCATTTTATTTCAACACGAAATCAGATTTTATCTTATAAACGGATGAAATCTGTATAAAATAATTTTAATAAAAGTTTAATACTTTTAACGGCAAAAAAAATGTTCTCACATCAACTAGGGCAATAAATTTCATATTATTCTATCCCTATTCCCTTGCGTATGTTTATTTATTTGTGTTACATGCTACTTCCGTATTCCGTACCGTACGTGGTTATATTTATTATGTACCAAGCATTTTTTATTCTTTTTGGTCTGTTGGTTATTTTTTGTTAGTTCTATTTAGGTATTATGTGTACAATGGATCTACATTAGTGGAGTAAGGAATTTGAACAGTATTTAGATAAGATTTTAAAGAACTGCCTTATGAACAACTAGTGAGCTTGTGCAAAGAGAATTATGAAGACGCAAACAAAGACTTCTTTCTGAAGAAAATTCAGCCGATTCGTAGTTGTTTTCGAAAAGAATTTAGGAAAGTACAAAAATCAAAACGATATATAAATTCACAATAAGATATATACATACCAAGATTATGGTATTATGACACTGTTATTTCTGAAAAACGAAGAACCAATAATAGTGGAATTGAAGATTTACGAATAGCGAATTCACTGTTCACTGAAGATTCACAAATATATGGAAGTAGTGATTATGATAATACGTAACCTGACAAAAATTTGAAAAATAATGTTATTTTCTGTAAATAGTGTTTGGATGGTTTTTAATGTTTAGCCTAATATTGCTACAATAGGGAATCTGACCATTATCTTTGTTATTCCTGAAATTGAGAATACGTAAATTTTTTCACATATAATCAAGTATATTTTATACCATCACATATTCAAATTAAAATGTGGTAATAGTATGTACCCCCTAAAAGTATAATTCAAATAAAGACATAAAATTTATATATGCAGCTTTTTTGAAGCATAGGATTATATAAATTATTGATTACAACATTATATTTAGGAGGTTTATAAAACTTCCAAGTTTTTGTCTAAGTAGGATTATAAAAATGTATCTTACATATATAAATTTTATCTTCATGTATGTCTATTATCAGGACATTAATAAAACTGAAAATTTTCAAAATATGTACGAAAAGTTAAAGACCATTAATATAATACATACATCAAGTTCTGATTTCATTGTTTGCTCGCTTTTTTATAAATTTAATATAGCTGAAGTTTGCACCTATGGTAAGTGATAGACTTCATTTTTTTTTTCTCACGATCTGTCTTAAGTGGACAACAAGTAGCAGTGATATTTTTGCTATTAAATCGAATATTGCTAAATGGCAGCTATTCATTTTAAATTATATAAAATAATTTGACAATTTAGGACGCTGTGGCAATTCCATTTAGACATGTCTTCTTAGCCCGTCTGAATTGTGTAACGTTTTCCTTAAGATCGATAACTAATGGATTAACATGATGCTGTAGTCACTTGACATATTTAGCGTTGTAGATTCTCACAGTTTCCCTTACAGTCGGCATATCAAGATCTTTATATGCAGGTCATCATGTATCATATGCTCCAACTATATGCCGTAGAATCATTGATTGGAAATGCTGGATAATTTTGATATTTAAATTAGCGCTGTTCTCCAAATTTCTATTCGATACGTCCATATAGGTTTGAGGCTAGTTTTGTACAATAAGATTTTAGCCAGTTCATTGATTGAGATTTTAGGTCGCCTAAATATTTTATTTTAGAATATATTGAAATCATTTTTTCATTGAATTTGGTTGATACATTTTCAAAAGAACTGTTTAGAGTGAACATGAATGGGTGACTTAGGTTTTATAGGTAAGCACGACTGGATGATGTGTTTGCAAGTAATTGATTATATTTTGATCTTCATGGGTGTGTAGTTGTTTAGGAAGATTCCAGCGAGATATTTAGCAAATACTTAAGCTTTGTCATGCCATTTGTTATTTTCCATTTTTACTGATGGGCGTTGGACGTGTGATTCTGCTTTATATTTTTTATTGTTTTCCGTAGAGAGTAATTGGAGTCTGAGGTAGGAATCAAATTAGTTATATAATATTGAAAGGCTTCATTTTTCGTGACAGTAAGCGTACTCTTCAGCATTTTGCGTTCTATTTAAAGCATTTTTTATTTACGTGGCTCTATTAGTTTGTCAGATTCTTCTATACAAGATTTTTTAGCGGAGTTGCTAGCCATGATGTTTTATGAATGCGTCTAATAAGGTGTTCAATAGCTGTTTCAATATTTCCTTCAGTTTTTAATGAAATTTTTGCATAAATTCCACTCTCTACTGCTTGTTAAAACGTATGCCAATCACTGTTCTGATTTGTCAATATTGGTTTTGCAGTAATTTGCGTTATTACACTGCTGACGGTTAAAATTTTCGGCGAATGGTCTGGCGTTTCATCCAAGCATGACTCAATTAACGTACGGTCGATATTGTTTCCTTTAGTAATGCAAAAATCCAATAAATGTGAAAGTTTATTCGTGTCAGTTGTCCAATATGACGCGACTCCATCCAACAACCTGTGATACTTATTTTTCAGAAATAGAACTGTATACCTCTCGGTGTTATTAGTAGAAACGATATTGCCTCAACAATCAGTTGTTAAAAATATTTTAACTTTAATAAATTTCCATAGCGCAGGAATATACCGAAGTCTTATTACTGAATTATACATATGTCAAAAATAAAACCGTACACACCCCGGGGATTCTCCATTACTGAGTTTTATTTCTAATTTATCCGTTTATATATAGTAGTTGAGGATTGATTGAAATAATCGTTGCACCGTTTTTTCAAGGCGTGCATTCATCTTATTTAAATGTAAGATATCCGATAAACAGCAAACATGTCGGTTTTCATTGTTTGTAACAGCATTATACGTTTCGTACGTATAAATGTTAAATAAAACTGCAGATCGAATATCGAGAATGTACGAAAATATTGTCCCACAAAGGAAAAAGTCAAACTAAAATTAAAAAATGTTAAAAAAAGAGGCAATTTAAATATTATAATAAGAATAGTTAAAAAGGAAATCTGTTTCGCGTTGACATGTGCGAGCTCATTATAAATAATAATAAATATTACTCATAATAATAATAATAATTATCATCATCATCATCATCATCATCATTATAATCGTAATAATCATAAAAAACGAAACCAGTACGCATGTGAACGTGGAAAAAGTTTAACGTTCAACTTGGCGTTTGTACAACAACCCGTATATACGCCGTCGTTTCGTCTTCTAAAAATAAATATCGGGCATTAATACCCATGTAATATATATATATATATATAATATATATATCGGTACGTAGTTGTTAATCGTCCGTGTGTATATACGCGTAATTCGAAGGGCGACACTTATTTTGTTACATATGTCAAAATTTAGTAGTTAATCGCGACGATTTCCAGAAATAATAAAACGTTTTTTGTATTAAATTATTTAATAAATATCGATATATTCGGATATTGTTAAATAAGATAAATTAAAAGAATGCGAGAAATTATTCACGTGCAAGCTGGCCAATGTGGAAATCAAATCGGATCGAAGGTTAGTCCAATTGACTGCGTTTTATTTTAATTTGACGAAATCTTATGAAATACTTTAAACATATAATTATTTTAAATTAATTATATTTATCCTGTTTGTTAAGATATATATATATATCTTATATGTATGTGTCAATGTTAATCGCGAATAGAAACATGTATTTTACGGAGAAGTTTGCATATTTAATCGGTTTAATTAAGTCGAATTTTGTGAAAACGGTTTGTTGTTCCGACAAAAGTACAAAGGTTTACTTATTGGATTCGTGATTCGTCATCCTAAATACGTTGCAGAATATTCGTAGCGTGTTAGCTCATCGCTAAAGTTATAATAATTGTAGAGTTTAATCTTTTTTAAATTCGCTTGCAATTGTTTCATATAAATTTATTTTTTGCGAACTATGAGGTTTACACATACTATATATTTACGCGCCTTCTTGATATGTATTTTATACTTTTCTAAGCCCTCGGGGTGGGATTAAGCCCGGTAGCCCCACGTGGGTGTGCCACTTTATATATATATATATATATATATATATATATATATATATATATGTATGTATTCATTATTTGCGTTCCGTGGGACTTCCAACAGTTGTACTTCAACAAACCCGTTTTATTTGAATATAATAAACGATTTAGTAGTCGATTTTTATTTCATTTTTCTTCAATTAATCTACGTATTATTGTCTGTCTTCTAACACATCTAGTTGTATAATATTTTATTTAACCGTAATATTCGATACTGTTTGTAACGTTAAATATAAACTTTATTTGTTATATTTAATTATTTAATAATTATTTATTATTGTTTCGTAAATCACGTGAAAATAGAGCGTTAAAAATAAAAACGCATGCGTAAATATAATTATCCGAATAATACTTTGATATAAAACTATAAAGTATATTCGGCACATTTTATTCGTTTTCTCGTCATTGAAGTAGAATTTTCGACATTACGTAATGTAATCGGTTTGTTCTTGTATTACGTATAGCTGTGCACTTTATTTCTGTAACGAACACCCAACGACTTCTCGTTAGAAGACGTCGAATTAAGAAATTATACCGAATTAAAAAAAATAAATAAAATAAAAATGAAAAATAAATAAGAAAGGTAAAACCGGAATGTTGGATAATATTACATCGATGGAGACCGGTCTTAGGACTGTACTAATGATGATTCTGAGGACATATATCATCATCATCGTAGTACCGTTAACATTTTACTTTTTTTTTTTCTGCCTAATACTTTTCAGAACTGTAGTCTAGTTATACCACTGCGTCAAATTCTGTATCCTTGTTATTCTTTTTTTTCCTGGCGGCCTCTTTCCACTAGCGATTTTGCTTTCTATAAAAAGTTGAAGTGTACTATATTGCTGTAAGGATGACGCGTTACGTGACATTGGAATTTTCTGAACTTGTATATACAATACACATTAAGCTCTATTATGTAATTCCGATTAAATAGAGGCAACTCGGTGGCACTTTCCTTCCGTCGTTCTAGTGAACCGGTATTCTTCAAAATAAAAAGAATTGCCACTATTTCCAATGACATTCGAATGTTGGGATATGCCTTCACTTATAATTCTGTTTTAGTAGAGCTGTACATCCGGATTGTAATAAAAAAAGCAAAAACCTAATTCGTTCGTTTTTTTTTTTACGTTAGTTCTGGGAAGTAATTTCCGACGAACATGGGATCAACTGCGATGGTTTCTACGAAGGTGACAATAAACTTCAGTTGGAAAGGATCGACGTCTACTACAACGAAGCTAACGGTAAATAATAATTCACAATTTTGTTTTTTTAATTCGATTATTATTATTATTTTTTTGTTGTTGTTGTTGTAACTTCATCCAACTGGCAGTTTAAATTTAACGAGGACTTCGCCACGTGTTGTTTACTGTCATTATAGACGTATAAGCGAAAGATTTTTTCGTTTGCGTTACGTAAACTACACGTCCGAAGTTTTCGAATGATAATGCGTTAATATGAATTTTCGAATCAAATAATTTTCCTGGGAGATCTTTTTTACCCACGGTCGGTAAAAAAGAATGGGTAGATCTATCTAGTCTCCGCATTGGTCACACTGCATTGAAATAAAACAGATCCACCATTGTGCGCTCGCTGCGTCCAGACATTCTTAACACTCCGTCGCTGATTTCTTGAATGCCCGTAATACTACATATAACGACTTAAAAAATGTACAATTCATTAGAAAAAGTTTTATCCGATGACCCAATTGCCGCATAAGCGATCCTTCAATTTCTCCGAAACGTGGATATGACCAACTCCGTATAACATCCAATAATTACTTTCGAATGATCCTGGCCCCGTAGCAGAAGTACGTTACTCGATAAAATAAAAATCTTAATTTCATTATACAAATAATTCAAATATAATTGGATCGAATAATTATAAATACATAGAGATCCCGCATACATACGTATAAATTTAAAATAAAACGTAAATTTTCAGTAGGACGCAATAAAATAAATCTTACAACGCGTGATAAAATTCTAAATCGTTATATAACAATTTAAGATCATAACGAACAAATAAGGGAATTAGCAAAATATATGAAATACTATATGTAATAAACAACATAGATAAATTGGTTCATGAATTGACGAATATTATTATTTAACAAAAAAAGCACCTCATTTTTTTCTTACAATCTGTTCAATATTTGAACATTCAGTAATACACTAAAGTAATTATATTAATTATATATATATATATATATATATATATATTTCAGGCTTTTAGAATATTCTTGTATTCTTCTATACGTATTATTACTTGCTCAATTCAATCTCATTAAATATTGAGGGATTAAGCAAGGACAGAGAAGAAATGATTGCGGAACTCTGCAAGAAGAATAACTGTCATATACTCTGCCTGCAAAGACTCATCGAGCAAAAAGTCAAGTCAGACCAAAAATCGTAGGTATGCGACTAATAGCAGAACGACCGCACGAAAAATATGACAGTGCAATTTTTGTGAAACTAGGAAAATCTATAAAAAGTGCCGAGATAACGGAAAATAATAATATCGAAATTATAACTGTAGAAATGAATAATTATACAATCACATCCTTATACAAACAACCTAATACCGCGTTTGAATTCAGTGCTCCGAAAAATTTTAACAATAAGGGTATTAAGTTAGTCTGACGATTTTAATAGTCATTACATAAATTGGGGATATAACGACACCGACGACAATGGTGAAAGGGTTGAGAACTAGGCAATAGCAAAAAACCTTGTTTTGATACATGACCGAAAACTACCGTCTTCCTTTGCCAGCGGTAGGTGGAAAAAAGGATACAATCCTGACCTAATTTTTGTGACAAATACAATAGCAAATCAATGTAATAAAGAAATTCCGAAACCTATCACAAAAACTCAACATCGCCCAGTTCAACTAATAATGTCTACAGTCATAAGACCATTGATTGTTCCGATGAAAAGAAGATTCAACCTTCAAAAAGCTGATTGGTTAAATTTTACAAAACAATTGAATGAACAAATAACGACCATTACACAGATACCTGAGGAATATGAGACATTCAAAGAACTTATTTTTAATATCTCGAGATTAAACATACCCAGAGGCTGACGTACTTCATACATACCAGGGATAGAGAAATAGCTATAATATACAACGAATATGGAAACAGCCCCTTTTCAACAAAGACAGCAGAAGTGGGAGAAAAAATTCTACAGGGCGATAGGAGAAAAAAGACGTAAAAGATGGATAGAAACTATTGACAATTTTAATACGACACGAGATAGCAACAAAGCATGGAGACTGAAGATTAAATGGCGACAAGCAAAATAATACACATGTCAATATAACGCCAAGCCAAATTGCAGCGCAATTAATGTTAGTAAAGCAGGGAAACGCCTGTTAAAAAAGCAGTTGGTTAGAGATCCAGTCTATGAAGTAAATCACTATGCTACACCCCTTTCACAGTAGATGAAATTAAAAAAGCACCGAAAACCACCAAAGTAAAGAAAGTTGCAGGACTAGATGAAATAATGCCAGAGCAAATTAAATATTTTCGAGAGAGAACTTTAAAATGGTTATGCTGTTTAGCAAGATAATATATGCGAATAAATTACACCAAATATATGGGAAAAAGCACATGTAGTTGCCTTAGCAAAATCACAAAAAGATCGCACAGAAGCAAAAAACTATCGACCGATTTCGTTGCTATGCTACATGTTCAAGCTTTTCGAGCGTGTTGTGCTAAATCGTAGACAACAAACTATAGATCTGTAATTAATCCCTGAACAAATAAAAAAATTACAGGAGTAGCATTCGTGGATCTAACGGCCTATTATCAACCATACATTACTTCTACAAAAAGTTTATAAAACAACAAAGGATATAACATTCACAACGATTGTAGAAACTATGCTGAAAGATTTTTATTTGTATGCAACGTTCAAAGGAGAAAAAAGTCAATGGAAAAGACAAAATAATGGACTACCACAGGGCAGCGTCATAACTCCGATCCTGTTTAAGATCTATACAAAAACGATCAGCCGATAGGAAGTGAAACAAAACATTTCCTATATGCAGATGACCTTGCTATAACAACTCAGGGCGATAACTTCATTGAAGTAGAAGAGAAACTAAATACAATATTAGAACAGTTAGATAAGTATTACGAACAGAATAACCTCATACCGAATCTTAACAAAACGCAAGTATGTGCCTTTCACCTAAGTGGATACTCCCTTTAATGAATCGTGTCGTTTAATTACACAGGCTGCCTAAAACCAACGGTAACAAGAAACCTTTATAGCGCCTCCACATATAAGACGCCATATAATAGCCAACAAGCAAAGAACGGCCCAGTGTCGAGACGAGAGACATCCAATGTATGGTCAAACCGAGGTGGCATATAGACTTAAGTAGAGAAATAGCTTCATGAAAAACACTAATGGTCACAACCTGAAAAAGAACGGATAAACCTATGGTTTAAAGGAACCCTGCCAAAACCAGTGAGACCACCAGAAGAAACCATGGTGCCGGGATATAAAGAGAAATGATCGATATGGCGGATAATCAACCGAATACGGGTGGGCTGTGCATGATGAAATGGGGTCTAACAGAAGATCCGAACTGCCAGTGCGGAGAACTCCAGACAATACCGCACATACTGGAGTGTAAGATGAACCTGACAACGTGTACAATGCATGATGTTACCAAAGTAAACGACAAGGCTAGAATTCTGGCTTAATACTGGTACGATAAAATATAATTAAAGAACCGAACACGAAATGAAGAAGAAGAAGAATTTGCTCAATTCATAAGGTTTGGTTCTTTGAAACTGTCTTAACTTTACAATAAACATTTAACTATGCTTCTTTAATTAAACTTTTATATATCGCGCGATTTTATAACCACATCTATAAATAATAACATTAGAATTAATAAGCAGGTTTTTTTTTTTCACTAATCCTCCATACACTAAATCATTGCAAATTAAGGAAGGAAAAGAATAAATCAAGAAGAAAAGTGAGGTCAGGAAATACAATAAGAAAATATTCCGAATTATTAATTTAAATTCAATTAATAAATCAAGAAAAAAAGAGAGGTCAGGAAATACAACAGTTAATAAGAAAATATTCCAAATTGTTAATTTCAATTCAATTCTTTAGAAATTATCAACATTAAACCTATGTGTCTGTTCGTAACGAAGTTAGTTAATAACTTAAGTTAATTCATAACTTACGACATTTTTTAAGCTTTAAAATTGGAAGATTCTGTAAACATTCCCATTTTGACTAACCTTAAACCGTTTCGCACATTTTGTTCTATCGTCCTAAGGTCGAAGTCGTTAAATATTTGTGTTTTTTTTTTTTTGTTAAATTTATACTATTCAAATATTATTTCCATTATCGAAGCATTCTATCCTTTAAAATGTTTTACAAGGACATGACGCTTATAGGATAGACTTCCATGAAACTACCAATCCATATCTTCGTAACTGATTACCCGATCATTATTAGAATCGTCTTTACGTCAGTAGCTGTTCTTAATAACTCTTTACTTACTATTCGCAGCTAACTGGCCTTTCTACCGGTCAGCCCACTGTAAATTGACCCGTTTAAAAAAAAAAATCGTATCCCATAAAGTATCCCCTGGGATACGTAATTTAATGGTATGCAGAAAGATAATATAATGAGTATCGCATAACGATCGCTTGAAATAAATATCAAAGAACTTCTGCCATTGATATCCAACAGGACAACATTACATTGTCAGTTGACTTAGAATGATTTGCCTTCATTTCCTACGACCGAAATGAAGCACCTTAACGTAGTCTCTCTCAAGTTCCTACTTCCGTTTATTACGTTCCTCGTAAACGTCGATACCTTTTATTGTTTTCTTTCTCTAAAACATCACTCTGCCTAGCACTCATCTTGCCCCGTTGTACATGACACGTTAATTTAGTTCATTAGTAGTAGTAGTAATAATAATAATAAGATACGTTATATTTTTAAGGTAATAAATACGTTCCTAGAGCAATATTGGTCGATTTAGAACCCGGCACCATGGATTCAGTACGTAGTGCTCAGTTCGGAATGTTGTTCAGACCGGATAATTTCGTATTTTCGCAAAATGGAGCTGGTAATTCGTCAGTTTGCGTATAATCATCGTATATGAATAATTTAAATCACTTTAAATTAATTTTCAATCGATATTTTGATCTTTATCATTTCCAGTTGAGATTTTAAACGAGCATGAAATAATAATATTTTAATTAAAAACTATAAATATAATTCCTATTCCTAGATCTATCCATTTTTATTATATACATAACTTCTACTTATATACCACCGTCGTAATATGAGTAAAGTACTCCAACAAAATAGCAGTTCCAAATATTTAAATTCGTTTTGCGTTAAATTAATAACAGTCCGTTAGTTTTAACGTATAATTATGCTCGAGCGAAATACAAAGATTGCCGATTTTTTCGGACGAGTGTTATGGCCAAACGGGCGTTTAGAAACCTAGCATCGGTGTTAAAGGATAGGAAACTAAATGTAAAATTAAAACTCAGAATAATTCAGCGCCACGTCATGCCCGTGTTGAAATATGCGTGTGAGACGTGGACACTGAATTTGGAGAGCGCGAAACGATTAGAAGCCTTTGAAATGCATATACTCAGAAAAATATTGCACCGAAAGAAAGACTAACAGATATGTGCTGCAGAAAAGTGGGCTGAAAAAACCGATGCTGGTACAGGACATAATACATCGGAAATGGTAATATATTGAACACAAAATCCGTCTTTATGCTTGCATTACAGGGAAAAATAAAAGGAAAGGCCCCGAAGAGAAAAGAAGCGCCTTGAGATAATAACAACCGGCCTCGGAGAGATAGACACATAATAAATGCCGTTAAAACTAGAGGATGTCTGTCATGATATAGGCTATAACTCCTGTCAAGGAGATGCTACTAGAAGAAGAAGAAGTTAGAATAGTCGCATAAATACAAAATGGATAGAAAAAGACCTCGGGGAAACATACATCTATCAAATAATACTTAACAGGAACAGCGAGTTATGTAGATTTAAAACGAAAGGCCGAACTAAGTCAATTAGTTTAAAAGGACGGAACAAAAGGTTATTCAATCTACGGATTGCGGACAAGAAGTTATTACTAACCAATTTTACTCTTGTTTGGGAATTTTCTCATATTTAATCGACAAAATACGATTTAATTTCATCATCTTTGTTTTCTATAGTACAAACATCATTTATAATAATTTAATTTCTCGAATTGATAAGACGCGACAAATTTTGTTTCGTAATATTTCGTTTTGCTTAAATTTTTAAAAAACGTAAATATTCACTTATCGGTTATACTAAACAAGTATCTTAATTTTATACCTATATCTATCTATATCTATATATAAAAATATATAAAATCGTATATTTATCTAATTTACCCTTTAAAAACACAATGATATATTTCTGTTATTATTATTATTACTATTTTAAAGTGAAATTCGTTAATTTTGTATTTCTATATAAAATTTGTTATATATATATATATATATATAAATAATGATGACCTAATCTGACCCCGAGTCGCAGTTCGTGTGTATTTTTTTCGCCCTACACTATGCTCTGTTATACGGTGGGAAAACTGAATTTTAGTACTGTATAAACTGTTTATATATATATATATATATATATATATATATATATATATATATATATCATCGCCATCATCGTCGTATTGTTCGTTACCGAACGTCGTGACTAGCTATTTTACGTTTTATTTTTATGTACAAAATGGGCTCGTATTCAAGGCACTAATTATATACAACACAGATGAGCGCACATATGATATTATACGGAGTGGGGCGCCACTGCTTTCTCCGTGGAGTTATGTACTGTTGAAAAACTTATAAATATTTTTATTTCGCAAGTTTGTTTCGAACCCACGACCGCCGAGTTGACAATTGAGAACTCTAGAAAATATGTCACTATATGTGTGTGTGTGTGTGTAGATTTTAAATCAGAAACTTTGATGTCAACACATAAATAATAATATATAACAAAAATTGTATTAATGCATCATCTGAATCCTTATTTACCGCCTCGTGTAATAAGGTCTGGAGAATGCCAGCAAACGGTGTGTCATCTGTACCCATATGAAAGAAAAAACTCGGTGTTTAATTTTTAAAATTACTTGATTAAATTTTACGGTAAATGCGAATGAAAAAAAAAAAAACAAATAAAAAAAATTCGCGGAAATGAACAAATATATTTATTACTACTGAAATTATGATACAACTTTTCGTAAATACAAATACGTTTCCGGCTAAATTTATCGATAGTTACCGACAAGGAAACAAAAGAGCAACTGTAGTCCACTCTTTATGCATTAACCTTTAATGGAAACTTAACGGCAATTTTATCAATCCATTTCAGAACACCAATTAGAAGAAACTAAAACTAAAGTTTTCTCGGGCGTATTTTTGAAATTAGTCCTAGTGTGGCTTCCTACGGATGTGCACACAGAGTCCTCGCTATTAGAAGTGAAATTTAAAAAACAGGTTTTAGAGCGCTACATGAATCTGTGAAAATTACTACTTTCCGACTGATATGTGCCGGAGCGTAGAAGCGAAATACCTTGAGAATAATGGCAAGGCATTCAGCTGTAAATATAGAAGAGAATTTTGGTAGTTTATAAATTTTTCGTTCAAGGAAGGAAAAACGGAACTGACTACGTTCGGAGATTTACAGCCATCAGCATAAATATATGTATGATTTTGCAAATGGACTTGGAATAATGTATCAAAGAGTTCGATTAGTATAAGATCGTTAAAGGTATCACGTATATACGTAAATAGTTAATATCAAACTGAGAATAATTCGATGGAAATATACTACCTATAGTTAAATAAACATTCGACGCTTGTACAAAGAAGAGGACGTTCGAATAAAATCTAATCTCCGATTCTGCGATAACTGTAGGAAAGAGCTAATATATGTATGAATCTTGAAAAGTACTAGATTTAATCACATATTTATCATCTATGAGAATTGACCTCCGATGGAAAGCATCTTTATATTCAATTTCTAAAGCAGCCATTAGGGTAGGTCGCGTACCTCTCAACATAGAACGAACGCAGAATGTTTTGTAGAAGGGTAAATTTATTCGACGACATGTAAAATGCGTTAAAGTAAAAAAAAGTCGCCATAATCCATAGCATTAGATATATAGTATTTGTATATAGTAAGCATTGAAGCTGGATTACCTCCCCAACTTTTGGAAGACTAATGTGAAACTTTTTGAATATTTTTAAAAATAACATTTAAATGTGATCAAACCAGGGTAGCGTATTACTAAGGACGAAACCCAGCAAGAAGTAGCATAATTGATCGGGTTATTATCTATATTAATGCCTAATTGATATGCGTTCAGTCGTCGATGGAGTATAAACGTTAATTGCATGATATAAATATAATTATTTGTTTATATTCACGAATATATAGGTAGGTGAGTCACGAGTTACCAACCCCCAAATTATAAATTATAGCCCGATCAAACAAATTCTGAGTACGTTTATGTGTTTATTTATATATATATATGTGTGTGTGTGTGATTTATGTATATAATGCGTCCTTGTAAGTACCGTTATTATATACCAGTTTCAACAGTAATACGAGTTTAATTAAGTCCGTCGTTTAAATTAATTGTTACGCTTGTACAAAAAAACATATTAATGTCGACCGTACCTACCTATTAAAATCGCTTTATAATTTAAATTATGATAAAAATATAAGTTTATTTAAAGTTAGAATGTTATGTATTAATTTATATTCATTTTTGTGTGTTTATATACCTGTATATATATTATATATATATATATATATATATATAAACAAACAAAAGTGAATATAAATTAAAGGTGTTCTGTGATAACTAAAATGAAGGTTACCAAGAACATGTCTATCGACAATTATTTTGCTTATCATGCAATGGACTAGGCTAAAATTATTAATTACTTTCTTTTTTAACATTTTAACACTAAACTAAGAACATGCTAAAATTTTGCGTTTAACTGTCTTATGGAATATAAAAATAATAAAAATCGAACGAATACAATAATATATAATAAAATTATAAAAATCTAACGAATACAATAATATATAATAACGCTGTTGAACATTTATATTTATTACAAGCATGGATATACAGAGTTTTATTTCTGTCATTGCGCAATGTATATTTTCGCAAATTATGAGAAGATATTTTCATGTTAGTGGTAAAATGATCGGAAAAACTACAAGAATAGGAAAATGGGATAGAGTACGCAACAGCGAATCTTGGGATCAGTAAAATGTATGAAGTAGTAATAAACACGGCTAAAATATAGGATGGGTAGTTGATGTGCAACGTCTTGACAGCGAAACGTAACAAAATGTTGACGACGTATTATACCCAAGCTACGTTAGTTGTTAATCTATACGGATCATTAACGTAGTTGTGAAACATGTAAACAAAAAGTTTCGCCTAGACGGCAGCCTGAATCATTTAAGACGGTTCAGAACAAAGTCGAAACGCTTTACATGTTTCATTACAGATCCTCGTTATGCTCATGATTGTGTTATAGCTGCGAATAATTTAAGAGATTTAAAAGGTATTTCTTTACGCTTTAATTCGGTAATATGAACGACATATAGGTAAATGAAGGTTATATCTCACAGTTTTCTACTACAAATAATCAACGTAATATCCTATTTGCATTTAAATTCCAGACCCGTGTTATGTATACACCACGTTCCATATTTGAGATGTATTTCAATAAGGCGCCATAGTTATCATTTGCTACAGTCTTGATCGTTAGTGACGGGTCTTTCGAATAATATTATCGAATAATTACCTGCTATTATTTTGTTCGATTTTCTTTTGTTTGGATTTAATTTAGTTTTAGTTACATTTATATTTACTACAACGATGTGTAATACAATTTACACGAAATATGTAAATAAAAATAGTTTTTTCGTGATTTGTAGCGTTTTGAATTATGTTTTATTCGTGTTCTTAGTTTTTTTCAGCGTTTTAACAAATTCTCCCTTTTAATTTTTGCAAATTTTTCTTCGAGGAGGATTTTAGATTAATCGTTCACAATTCATGATGAACAATTTACGATAGCGTTATATTGTTTTAAATTTTTTCATTTTTTTTTTTTACACGTTTAACATAACGATAATGTTTTGTTAATCTAACACGTTAGGTAACAATTGGGCCAAAGGTCACTATACCGAAGGCGCGGAATTAGTGGAATCAGTTATGGATGTTGTAAGACGCGAAGCTGAACATTGCGATTGTTTACAAGGTTTTCAGTTGGCACATTCGCTAGGAGGTGGTACCGGATCCGGGATGGGTACGTTATTGATATCGAAAATGCGAGAAGAATATCCGGATCGCATTATGAATACGTTCAGTGTCGTGCCGTCGCCTAAAGTTAGTAATTTAGGTTTTTCGTTATTTACGATGTGGAAAACAATTAATCTCGCCTATACGGTTTAGATGAGAGAATTTAAAATATATCGCAGAGAATACATTTAAAGAATTTTAAAAATGCTTTATACACTTTATTATTTACGTATAAAATTTGAATCCACAGAAATAAAATATATAAATAAAATAAATAAAATCGGAATACTCTTTATAATTATATTTTTTTACACGAATTTAAATATTCTTTAAATCTAATTAATTGCATGTTCCTCCTATGTATCCTTTTTCGCATTGACTATGATTTAATCTATACATTCTGAATTTTTTTAATATATTTCTATCTTCTATTTTATTGTTACTAATTGATTTTAATAATATGTTATTATTTCTTATTGCTAAATCTGTGTTGTATTTGTTAAATATTTTTATTATTTTTGTACACATTTGCGTCAACCAGAAATATAAGAAAAGGTCAGCATTAAAATTTCAAGTGCCATATATATATATAGTGAACTTCGCGATTGAAATGGTTAATCCCCATTTGAATATAATCAATAGGCCTGCTGCAAGGTCTTCTTCTTCGTCTACTTTTCTCCTTCTATTAAGTTAGTAATCCAAATTGTTGGCGAAGTGTTTAATCATGTCACTTTTTTGAACTTTTACAAGATAATTTTTTTTTGTTAACCTATTTCATTGTGTTTTCAGGTTTCGGATACTGTAGTGGAACCGTATAACGCAACATTATCCGTACACCAGCTGGTAGAGAATACGGATGAAACATTTTGTATCGATAATGAAGCTTTATACGATATCTGTTTTCGTACACTGAAATTAACGTCACCCACTTACGGGGATCTAAATCATCTCGTCTCTGTTAGTTGGAATTTATTTATAATGATACGGTTATTGACAACGATAAATATTACGTACTAGTTTATTTATGTGTTTTTTTCTTTTATTCCCGTTTATTTAATATGGAATCACATCAAGTGAGGCAGACAACAAAACAAATCCGATTTAAATTTCGTGAAATGTGGTGGTTGTTTGGAAGAATTTTGTTCGAAATCTATCTGACGTACTCTTACCAAAATAACGAGCTTGTACCATTTTCAGTTACGATTCCAGACAACTTTGTTTCATATACTCTAAATATAAACAACATAATGTAGTAATAAGCTATATTAACTCCTTTTACTACGCAAGTACACCCGACACGTGTCACCCACTTTCGTATACCACGGCATTAATTTAAGAAGCGAATACTCAAATAATATTATCAGTTTTCCAATATGAGCATACATCGTTAGTAATTAGTAATTAATAAAACTTGTTTATTTTCTACCTCTAGTTTATTCCATTTTAGACGATTCTATATTTTACGATCCAATCGTTCCCTGCATGTTTGTCAATATTGTTCTTCCATCTCGTTTTCAGTCTTTTTCTCAATCTCCTGTCAACTAATAATAACCCGTTCAGTACATTATTTAGTTAATCGTTTTGTTTCGATTCAAATGTCCAGCCCGATTTCATTTAATTTGCCGTATTTCATGGAGAACATCTTTCGTTTTCGTTTGATTATTTTATTATTTCCTTTATCCGTGTTCGTTACCATAATTATTTTCCTTTTCCACTGCCCTTTGAGCTACTTGTATTTTACTAATTCGTTTAATTGTTAATGATCATTCATAAGTAATAACAGGAAGCACACATGTATTGTAAACATGTAAATTTTTTTTATCCTAACGATATTCTGTGGTTTAGTTTTTTTTTCTATTCTCTATTCTACCTGTAAAGTAGATTATTCGGCCTAGATATACAACATCGCCAACACAATATATCGTCTTTTTATTCATTTTTTTGAAAAAATTTTACGTTTGTTAGTAAATTCGTTTTTATTTTAATAGTTTAGATGTAGAACCTTTATTTTGAATTTTCTTATAGTTTAACATGGTTATTAATTATTTTGAAGAAGACGCGATATATATAAATTTTAGAGTGTGTAATATTTAACCGCAATATTATAGTAATTATGAATAATAATCTTGGTAGGTTAAACGAAATATATTTTCTCTTAAAAATTATTACTTTAAAATAATCGTATTTAAAATAAACTTCACCGGCAGGTTACCATGTCCGGTGTTACAACGTGTTTAAGGTTTCCTGGACAATTAAATGCCGATCTGCGTAAACTAGCCGTTAATATGGTGCCATTTCCTAGGTTACACTTTTTCATGCCAGGATTTGCTCCACTCGCAGCTAGAGGTAGTCAACAGTACAGAGCTCTTACTGTGCCCGAGCTTACATTACAGGTATTAACCACGCTCGTCGGATTTGTTGATTATACGTTTATTAAAATGTGTGAAATATAAATTCACAGCGATATAAAATGTACTCGAAATAATCCTAGTTATATACACGTATTGGTATTATTAGTAAAAAAAAAAAAGTTTTTCACAATGTCAGCGAAAATTACTAATACAAATTTCTTAAATTTTCTAAAGGTTGATTTTAAACAATTGAGTTTAAGGCGTATAATTCTAGTTATTAGAAAATAACCGCTTTTATTCAATTTTAATAATAATAAATCTGTTTTTCGAGCATGATATATAAGTGATCTAACTGCGCTCGAAAATTAAATTTAAAAACTCTTAGAAATTATGCAATTATTTAATTATTATCCATTATTATTAGGATGTACGAGACGAAAAAATAATTATTGACAAAAAATTGAAAATTTATAATTTCGTGTAAACATAAATTTTAAAAAATTATGATTTATTAACATTTTTGTCGTTTATTCTACTCTAAAGATAAATAAAAATAATCTTAAACGGATAATAAAAAGTTTTTCGAAGCTATTTAGATAAAAAAAAAAAAATGAAAATTCGTCGTGAAATTATTTATCATTTTCAATTCCAGTGTGAATAAATGTTTAAAAATGCACCAGCTTAGACGAATTTCGTTAAAAAAATTGTTATTTAACGTATAATCATCGGACTGATTTATAATAATTTTCCGATTAACAGCTCATTAGCATTATCGCCTGTATTAACTCAGATAAGTTAAACTTACAGTTTTCCATATCGAGACCTTAAAAGCTTGTAAACTTTTAGTTTATATATGATTCTTCTATGGCCATTCATCGATGTATATAACCAATATAATATATAAAATATAATAATTATTGACGCATTTCTTATAATATGTTTTTATACTCCCGGTATTAAAAAATACGAAGCTAAAATTTAAATACATTAATAACATGGCGCATCCTATATGGGGCCGAAACAACTAAGCAAAAAACCAATAAAATGCTTAGAAGCGTGTGAAATGTGGCCGATTCGTAGAATGCTGGAAATATCGTGAACCAAAAAATGAAAAATTGAGAAGTACTAAAAAAAACTCAAGTGGAAAAAAAATCTTAAAAACAAAGCCAAAAATAAGCTATTTTGGTCACTTAATGCGCGGAGAAAATTATAAATGTATGCAGCTTATATTATTAGAAAAAAAGATTGAAAGAAAAAGAGAACGAGGTAGAACAACATCATGGATGAAAATCTCATGTGGAAGTGGACAAGCTTGGAAACAATGGCAGAAATAGTACAGGCACAACCGGGGAACGTGATTTGTTCTGCCATTAATCGTCTACGCGCAGAATTATGTATGGCACGAATTTGAAACTGAACAACGTGTTACAGTCAAATAACTTGCAAAAAAATAAATATCGTGGTTTAATTCATATTTATAGTGTGCTTTTATAATATTTCTTTAAGATGTTTGATGCTAAAAATATGATGGCAGCTTGCGATCCAAGACATGGACGATATCTTACGGTAGCGGCGATTTTCCGAGGATTAATGTCTATGAAAGAAGTCGATGAACAAATGTTATCCATACAGAATAAAAATTCAGCGTACGTAATATCAAAAGAACCTGTTAAAATTATTTTATTGCTTTGAATAACGGAAAAAATTAAAATATGAATACACATATAATTTTTAATTATAAGAAACAATAAATCTACGCAAACTAAAAGAAAAAATAGGGAATTCGGTTTGTCGTTACATCTATCCTTCTGAATCGAAGTTCTAAATAGAACGGAACGCGCCCACAGCTGATGAATAGTGAAAAGTTCTGCTGTTATGTCGGTTAGTTGCAAATAAGATATTAATCAAATAAATCAAATGCTGCGGGTCATTCAAAGAGCAATGGAAAGGAAAATAATTGAGGTAAAAATATGGGCAAAGGAAACAATAAAATACTAAGTGTCAAATATAAAACGAAAATGAAGGAAATTATATTTAATTAACTTATATATAATCCCATCATGCAATGTTATGTAAAACGCTTTTTCTATGTGATGGGCACCGTAGAATGCGGGAAATGAATGGATTATTGAGAAGCATGTTTTAACAATGGGGACAGTTAATATTAAAACCGAAGGAAATATTTTACCCTTCTTTTCAATTATATTTTGAATGAAAAGGCTTTTTAAAAGATAAAAAATATATTCAAAAGACAATTCTAAAAGAATCCTGGGCATGAGGAATATCCTTCATAGAGATTTTGTCTCTGTATTTGTAATATTAATAAGTGGTCATAACTGTACACCTAGTCACTTTGCCAAAATTAGGGATCATCAGAAGTGGAATTTGTGAAGTATGCGATATTGAAGATAATATCGAACATCTGAATACAAAAATAGAGATAGTTTTTTTGTCACGCTACCAATATAACTCGAAGAACTTATTGTGGATCCTATCTCCTTGGATGCGCGCGGAAATTGCATAATTTCATTAAGATCAATAATCTAAACAGTCCACATAAACTAGCCAAAAGGTGAAAACTAGGACTGGTTTAGTTGAGAATGAATTTAGCCGATACATATATATATATATATATAATACTAACCCAAAATTATTTCAACAATTTACAATTTTAAAATTAATTATATTTTAATCATAAATAAGACTCTTAAAATATATTTTCTATAATTTTTATCAAATCATGATATTTGTGTTATTATTCAGCTATTTCGTGGAATGGATACCGAATAATGTAAAGGTAGCTGTATGCGACATCCCACCTCGCGGTTTAAAAATGTCTGCTACCTTTATCGGTAATACAACGGCTATTCAAGAAATTTTTAAACGTATATCCGAACAATTTACGGTCATGTTTAGACGAAAAGCCTTCCTACATTGGTATACAGGGGAAGGGATGGATGAAATGGAATTTACCGAAGCGGAATCCAATATGAACGACTTAGTTTCAGAATATCAACAATACCAAGTAATAACCCTTTTTAAATATAAATCATCAGGGTGCACGTTTCGCACATTTATTTTTGTAGGCGTATATAATTTTATTTGACTCCGCTATAAAATGATCGCGTAAATAAATTCCGTCTTTTTCTTATTGTTATTAATTAGGAAGCGTCGGCCGAGGACGCTGATTTTGATGAAGAAGTTTGCGAAGCGGAAGATGAAGCACCTGCCATCAACGGTGACGAAGAAGAAGATAATTAACATAATATAACAATTAAATTATTCTTAAATAAATTTAAGTTTCTTTTTATAATGTTCCATTATTTTGTTTACATATAACATTAGTAAGTTACTATTGTTAGTATTTATAATAACTTTTGATTTATTGTTGCGCGTACAAATTAAGTTGATTATCAAAAAATGTTTAACGTTTTACAGAGAAAACAAACTGGTTACGAATATTATTATTGTTAAATTAAACTGACGAGCAGCAACTAAGGCTAGAGGCACGGTAAGAAAAGAGTTAGATCAAGGAATAGAGACCAGACTGATGAAGGAAAGTAATTAAGTTAGAGAGAGAAAGACTGTCCTTTTGAAGAGGGGAAGGAGTAAAGTGGGTAAAGTTAATTAGGAGATGGAAAATAGAGACCATAACACCACATATGGAATATACCGTAGTCTGATACACACGGAGACACGCATTAGACACAGTCTATCATTTTTTGCGGCTGAAGTCATCTAAGGACCAACAGAGCGGTATCTGATGAAGTTAACTATTCTTTACCATAACGCCCTGATTTTATGTACGAAACCGTTATGTTCAGGACTGACAAAAACGTAGCAGTCTCCCTAGCTTAGCCGGTTTAATCCTATGAATCCTATCAGATCGCATGGCAACGAATTTGTATATAGCGTAACACTAAATGATTTAAAGATTAGAAATCTTAAAGAAGTTAGGAAAAAAACGTGATTTTCTTCCTTATACAAAATTGGTCCACGATTAGTTGTGATATTCATTACTTTTAGACAAAATAAATTTAAAATTTCCCGCCCGTAATGTTTGTCGAAGTGAGATTTTTGCGATAAATGTGACTAAAACAAAAAAACAGTTTGCTCGCTCGCCTATTTATTCATTATTAGTTAGCGTTATATATAATAAATGGGATAGAGAACACGGTGACCTCGATATTTTTGTTAGTAATAATCTTGGGAAATTCATACATATCATTCACTATATTTTCCAGTAGGAAATGTTAAGTTGCTCAGGTTATTCACTTTATACGTTTGTGTGTTAAATATATGATGGGAATATGAGATTACTTATTTATTATCTTGCATGTATTCATCAGCAATAGTTTCAATTTAAATTGTTGTGTATAGTTATTTATGCATATGTAAAAAAAAAAATCAAATTATGTACATTGGTTATTTGGTTATTTTGTTATATATATCTATATTTGTAAATATTATATAAATATAGATATTCCTGTATCTATAAATGAATATACGTTATGAGAATATAGTGCGTTTATTTCTTTATTTTTGTTTTCTTCCTTTCTCCCCCCTATTTCATATTTTATATAGATGCATTGTGTTGTACAGTAATTAGTCTTCGGACTGTTATAGTGTCGAGTTGTAAAATAAATAAATATTGTCATAAAAAATAACGCTTAGGCGTTAAGGAAAGAACGTTCCGCAACACAGTTCACCAGAAACAAAAATATTCTAACAACGTTCTCAAGTGATTTTATAAATTAGTTAAGTAATGACGTAGTCTTTGAGAAATACATGCCGATAAAAGCTTCAGCGCAACTAGATATCGAACTAATTTTAAATCGATAGTTAATTGATATTTTACTAATTTGTGAATCTCATATGATCGAAAACTACAATTTTCGTATTACGTATTATAAACATACAACACTAATTACCACGGCAATAAAGCTCTGCTTTATTAAGAAAATCAAACAAAATATTTCTAAATTAAAGGAACTTAAATACAAGTAAATACTCCCGTATGTTAACAGATATTTATGAAGATTGGGAAACAAATTTTGTCCGAGGGCGTTTGGAACTCGAAAAATGCAGCTTCGGCTACGAGATTAACAATTGCTAGAAGGTAGGATCCTTATCAGTATAATACAAGTCGATATATTAGAGTTTATTTCTATTGGATTTTCCTATTTACTCGTCCACAGATCTCAATCCGACCGCTTGAATTTTTCTTAGCCAAACGTATTTCTTGATTATACACTGGGGGTAATGTAGGAACCTCCATGTGGTGCCTCTGGAAATGGTGATAATACGAATCAAGAATTCCAAAGAATTTTTCCGATGAATACACCGGCAAATCCTACCAACCCCGATTCCCAGAAAATGCTCCCTCGGAGCCAACAATTGTAACGATCTCGCTTAACATGGAGGGATTAAGTCAAGACAAGGAGAAATTAGTTACATAACTCAGCGTAGTAAACAATTGTGACATACTCTGTTTACAAGAAATCCATCGGGAATAAAAATCAAGCTAGGCTCAAAATTAGAGGTGTTAATTACAGAACGACTGCATGGAAAATACGGTAGTACAATTTTTATAAAATAAAAAGCGCAGGAATGACAGAAAGTAAAAATATTGAGATCATAACTATTGACATGAATAATTGCACAGTTATATCTGTATATAAACCGCCCAATATGACCTTTAAATTTGGTGTCCTGGAAAATTCCAATAGTAAAGATAGCCACATTTTAGATTAGGAATATAGCGACACAGATGATAATGATGATAGTCGAAAAGTGGGTATGAACAAATAAGAACTATCAAACCAAAACCTGAGAGATTTTAAAGAACTTATTTCTAAAAGCTCTAAATTAAATATACCTAGAGGTTGTCGAACTTCACATATATCAGGCATAAATAAAGAAACAGCTATTACGTATGTTGAATACATAAATGAATATGCAAAAAATTCTTTTTCAGAGAAAACAGTCGAAAGATCTTACAGACGACAGGAGGAACAAGACAAAAACAGTGGTTAGAAACTATTGAAAATCTTAACATGACACCAGATAGTAATAAAGCATGGAGGACATTTCGAATTCTTAAAAAAAAAATTAGTTACATACGTTTCAGTGATAAACTTATTCGGTTGTTAGTTGATTATATCTTTGTATATTTTCGTCAATAGTGTGTAATTATATTCAACTTTGTCTAAAACAAAACTGAAAACTAAAGCATGTGAAACTGTATGGCAGAAAAGTTCAGATCAAGAAGTTTTAGATGCAATTGTCTTCAAATCCCAATCAGAAGTTTTCTGGTGTGAAATAAATGCTTTGGATTATATTTGACTACAATGTTTAGTATATCGATTGAAATTACGAACTGATCGAAAAACGATAAATTAATCGAGTAAATAATTTCAAAATTGCAAACATGCACTTGTGCTTATATAGAGCGAGAAGGTCATCATTAACGTTATTAAAGGGTAGCAGTTATTAAAATATAGAAACGATAAATATTAGATTGACAATGATGTTGCGTACAACTGGCTACCTAAAATTAATCCTGCTCCGTGAGATTTGATGTAAGGTGAAAATAACATTGTTGAGATTTTTCAAAGCAAACTACTCATAATTTCATGGCAATAACTGGTGTAGTTAGTGTACGTTCTACTTACGGACGTATTACAATTTTTTCTTACAAAATTTAATAAAATAATTTGTACCTTTGCGATGCTTAGTTATCAACAGTGCAAGTGGTTTCTAATTAATCCGAGACGGTTAAAGCACATGTAAAACGAATATTCGATTTGTTCTACATGTATATGTATTCACCAGACTTTATATTTTACTGTTATAATTATAAATTATCATTTCTAACCTAATTCCTTGTTATCATCCTTCATATATCATTATTATTATTATTATTATTATTATGTTGTAATCTTTTCATTATTTTCTATTGCAGTAAAAGTCGCGCATAAATTTTAACAGACTTATTATATTTCAGGTTATAAAATAAATTAAATTATCCTCAATCCTCTTAGGCTAGTCGACTCATTGGAGTCGTTGGTCTAATACTTAATTCTGTCTTTATTGTTTCCTATCCTCCTTTTACTTTCTTTCCTCGTCTTTATTTTTAGCACCGTTGGTTGCGGTATTTTATACCGGTACAACGAAAAAAAAAAAAAAAAGGTAAGTACACTACGGGTTAACTTATTTACAGTTTGAAGTTGAAAATATTACCTCATCTTTATCTCTTCTTTCATAAATTATACCTTCAGTATCATACATATCTGCTAAACTTCAAACTGAATATTCCGACATCTATTCGATCAGTATGAAATAATGATTGCAGTAATATTATATTTTAACCTTTAAATAGGGACATGAAAAAAAAAGAACGTTACCACGGACGTGGGGATAACACCCCAAGAAACAATTACATTTCATGATTTGTGGTCTACTAAAATGAAGAAATATTGATAACAAACACTTTGCTATATTTAAAAATTATATTTTACAATAAATGAATGTTTTTTACATTATTACATACAAATGAAGAAAATCACGGAAAAATATATTAACCATAAGCAATTTAAAAATAAGTAATTAACTATGAAGACATAATTCATTACAATTAATATGTTTATGAAAAAGGGCACATTTTAGTATACACATAAAATTATATTTAAAAGAACGGAATGTATTTTAATAAAAAGAAATATTACCTGGAAAATGGTATATAATTTATAAGGTATACGTAAATATAGAAAATAAAATTAAGTTACTCTGTATCATTATTCTCATCGGATACAATATTCTGACAATTACATTTACATTCATTGCACATTGTCTCCATATGATTCAAGCACATGAACTGCTTTACCTTTAATTACAGGAAACGATGTAAAACCTTCGATATCTTCTAGCACATTAAAAATTATTGAAATTAAAAACTACTACAGGAAACTGTACCAGAGGTGCCACAACGGAAATACATATAAATTTAAACAACTTTACTATAGATTAAAAGATTTAGTAAAAAAAAGACTATCTCAAGAGAAAAACTATCGTTACAATAGATATCTAAGTAATGTCTCGCAAACCAATAACCAACTTTTGAAAATAAATAAATATTTTTTCAGGGGCCAAACACACTTGTCACCTATTTCTATGCCTGGAAGCGAAGATAACGTAGTATATTCTACGGAAGCGAAAGCAGATATGATAACTGATCACTTTGAAAATACACATGTTCACAATGACACAATGTCCACGCACTACCACGAGCGTAAAGTAAAGTAAACAATAAACACGTTGTTAGCAAATATCACAGTGACATTGAAACATGATGACTTAACGTCACCTAAGGAAGCCAAGATGTGCATCAGAACTCTCAGAAACACACACTCTACTGGTCATGATAAAATTAGTGTCAAAATGATCAAAAATTTACCTCGCAAAGGCATAGTCGCTCTAGCAATGGTATTTAATTCTTGTCTTCGGCTGTGTTATTATCCTGTGTCGTGGAGACTATCTGTAACTTTGCCTCTACCAAAATTAGGCAAGGATGCTTCCTTGATGAAGAATATCAGACCTATCAGTCTGATTAGTAATATTACCAAATTATTCGAAAAAATGTTGCTGATTAGACTTAGAAAACATAGCGATGCTAATGAAATCCTTAACAATTTCCAATATGACTTTCGCCCTAACTTAAGTACACAGTTAGTTAAAATATGTGACCAAATTACCGATAATTTTAATAAAAGCAAACATCGCTTGGCATAATGGCATTCTCTACAAGCTAATCAAATACAAATTTCCACGGTATTTGATCTCTTTAATTAAATCTTATTTGATAAATAGAAAACTTTACGTAAAAATTAAGGATCACAAATCAAAAATTAGATACGCAACAGCAGGAGTACCTCAGGGAAGCATCCTTGGACCATTTCTCTTTATTATTTACATAAACGATATCCCCAGCATGAAGGAAGTTAATATTAACCTATATGCTGATGATACTGCTATAATGACTTCATCATATCGCATTGATACCATCAGTAATAGACTAACTGCTGCAGTTACAAAATTATACAAATTCTTCTTTAAGTGAAAAATTAAATTAAACGATAGTAAAACAGAAAAAATTCTTTTTACGAGACGGAAACCCAACATAAATAGTTACGTTAAAATTAAAAATCACTACCTAGATTGGAAATCAAGCATTCGTTACTTGGGAATTACACTAGATAGTAAGCTGACCTTTACAAAACATGTAAACGAATCTATATGCAGAGGACACAAAAAAATGAGCGTACTATTTATATTATTTAACAGGAAGTCTACACTGTTACAAATTAATAAACTCTTACTTTACAAGCAGGTAATATCGCCCACAATTTTATACGCCAGCCCAGTCTGGTCTAGCACCAGCTTAAGTAACATTAACAGACTTCAACGATTACAAAATCATTGCCTTAGAATAGTTCTAAACAAGCCTAGATTTACAGGCATTAAAACAATGCACGAAATACTAAATTATCCCTATATAGAAGAAACAATAAAGGTTAATACAAGACAATTTTTTAACACGTGCTCCAGGTCTATATCATTAACCAAGTTGGTAACTATGATTATCAGTCTCTACGGTACAGGTACAAAAAATATAAACACAGACGAATAAAACATATTTTACTTGAGTAGTATATCTGTAACTAATGTTAATTCCAGCATTCTACTTACATTAACTTTATTTTGTGCTTAAACTCATTTTAACTACGATTATTATTCACACAGCTGTTTATTTTTAATTACTTATATTACTCTCATCGTTAGTTAACGAGTAAGCTATTTCATTTGTCCTTTTAATTTTTAAGATGCAGGTTTTTATGGAATTTTTCCTGTAATTTTCTTTAACATTGTAATTCTAGTTTAATTCTTTGTTTGTATTTATAATTAACAATAAGTGTATCGGTTAAGGAATTTCATTTTTTTCCGGAACGATATTATATAATTTTAATGTTTGTTTATACTGTACCCTACAAATAGCAAATACAAATTTTTTCTTTCTTTCAAAACTGCTTACATTTATAACAAGAAAATTTAGTTTTTTTATCTGAATTCCTCGGTCATATTTTACGTCTTCCTGACTTTCTTATTTCATTTGCTAAAACTGTTTTTTTGTTAGCCATACCAAATATCTCCGTTGCATTCTAACGTATAATCCTAGGTACATAGTCAGACTGAACCTTCTTGAAAAGGTCGGTTTTACTAAATTTATCCCAATCTCTTTTAAAAATTTTCTTCTTACAATTGAGACTATGTTATTGTTATATAAACGAGTTCTTACTGTTCGGACATCTACTATTCGTCCTCATTTAGTGACACCATCTTTTCCCATCATGAAATTTAGCTCGGGAGAATTTTCATTATTGCATTCCATGCCAGACTGTTCAGTATCTGTTTGATGATCATTATCCCCTAGATCATTACCAAACTCATTATCAGAAGTATCGTCAAAATCAGATATATCAAGATTTTTTTCAATATTTAATTCAAAAAGTTTGGAAATTCTTTTTTGTTGCTCTTCATATGGCATTGTAAGAAATAAAGTAGAAAAAACAGAAGAATAAAACACAGAACAAAAAATAAAAGTAAACAAAACTTACGTAACCACGGACGTGGGATATTGACACCGGTTGACAGCAACCAGCTGAAAGAAACGATCCATAATCGATAACAAAACACACAAAAGTAATTACAGAACAGTGAACAGACACACTGGTTCATTCATTTACTTAGGAAGGTACTAGAGAAGTAGAGAGGCCAGCACCATAGCCATCTCTATTACTTTAATATATCATATTTTTTAAGAGTGGACAACACCCCCACCAATGTTTCTATTTAAAGGTTAATAGTCATAAAACAATTTAATAAAAATTTTTATAAATAGTTATTAGATCATATTTTTATCATATATGAGAATCCTATTAAAATATTATGAGTGCCAAGATATGAGAGTCCTATTAATTATAGCAATATCAAAATGTGGTTTCTACTAAAAAGAAATATTGTTCAATTTTAGTAAACTTATAAGTTTTAAGTATAGGTTAACTATTTTTTGTACGAAATGAATGCTCTATATATGTAATTTTTATATTATTGACATTTAAAAATATATAAACATATTTTTTTTTTAATTCCGGGTTTACCGAAGTGCTATCGAAATCACCAATAGGAAAAGTCAAGCATTGTTAATTTGCATGATTCAATTCAACTTGTGCGTACTCGTACTTGTGTATAACGTGTAAGTCCTATACTTTTAGGCATAAACATGGCAAAATCAAAAAAATGTAAGAATAAGCGTGTTCCGTTAAGATATAAAAAAAGTTTGAAATCTAAACAATCTGGAAGCGAATCAGATAAATATAAATCAGTTAAACACTCGAATACTGATAATGAAGAAACCCTGTCTACTTGTGATGTACGTTCAATTGCAAAATCTTTTAAATCAACTGGAACTTGGAATTCTCTTACAAAAAAAACGAAGCGGGCAATAAAGCATGAACATTTCCAAGAAAGTATGTACTAATAACATTTTTAAAAAATGTTATTTATATAATCTGCAAAATATAAAAGCGTTAAATGAAAAATGAATAATTGGTTGGTTTTTTTTTAAAGGTGTAATTACCCACTTTTGGCATATTTCATTTTGATGCACCTTCATTTGAAGCATATATGTATTATAATCTACTCTGATGCAATATATACAAGAGCAAACTGTATGGGGGTGTTTAAGTTATTTGTCTAACTTTGCATCCGCGTATTATTATCTAAATAAAATAATGCGACCTAAATAATGATTATTTATAAAAGAAAAGTACCTATATGTTAAAATAATTTTACTACTTAAATTGAAGTATCGGTACACAATTTAATAAACGTTTAAAAGAAAAAGTGATAACACAATTATAAATTGTATTAATTTCGTTATTCGCTTTATTTACCCGAACATATTTAAAGTTATTTCGAAAGTTGGTAAATTATATAAGAAATAGCAATTTCGAAATAATGGATGTTATTAATACTAGTAGTAAACGTTTTAATTTTATTTTTTATTTTATGAATTTTTTACATTAACCGTTTAAGTATTTGTTGCTTCCAGAAATTAATTCGTTGTATAAAAATTCCAACGAACACAAATCGACGGGGTGTGTATTATCTCGACAACGTGACGAGAAAAACAATTTTGTCGTTAAAGATCCGAAATTACCTACGGAAACTGTTGGTATAGAATACCTATTAAAATCGAAGGGTACTCCTTCGTTTAATAAATTGGAACGTTCTAATAAAAAACGAAAAGGACCTACCATGAAAAGCAGACAAGTGACTATGCAAGTATTTTTATTAACATGTTTGAACATACTTTGTGTGTAATTCAACGTGTATATTTTATATTTGTTTTAACTTTAGACATTTATGAAACATATCACCCGTTATAAAGATTCAAATCCGTGACATTAATGATATTTATATTTTACTTACGTATTCAAAACCGGATTCCTGGAGTTTTTGAAGTTGAACATAAAGGAGGTTATTAAGAATATCGTAGATGGACTAAAATGTAAATGAATATGTTTTTTTATGAAATGAATATACTTGAGTGTTTATCAAATAGGATAAGAAAAAAATTTCTGTAATTTTTACGCGCTGGGCTGATCAGTTAAAGTCGATAATCGGATTAAACTTACATGAAACGTTGGTGTCTGCTCAAGATAGGCCAACATGGAAAATAGTGTAACGTACGGGATCTTAACGTCGCCGTATCTTCTCGAGAGATAAAGAAAATAAATAGTTTTTATTCTTTTTGAATATATATGCATTTTTCCTGATGTTTTTCAATCTGTTCACAGTTTTGGAAAGATTGGTAATTGTTCTTAAGATTAATGAGTATATTCTTATATTTTTGATGAATATGTTTTTAATTTACTTTTTTTGACTCTTCGGTCATGAAAGCAATGAGAAATTATTTTAATCTCTGGTTGGTAACAGCACATCCTAATAGATGAAGCCGCTTCGTTACATATTCTTATTTGTTACATAATTTTATTATTAGGACTACTATTTTTATTATTAAGTTATAAGGGTATTGTAGTCTTCTGAACGGATTGTTAGGAATTCCAATGGTATACATGCGCGATATTAATAGATTCAAATTTCTGCTGAATGCATTATGTATTTTGTTGTACCGCCATCACAGTGGGAATATCCAGATCATTATGAGTTATACTGTTGCGAAAATAGTATAGCGCATCGGTTATTATCCTCAATATTTTCGATTGAAGCGGCTGTATTTTGTCGAGATGCGTTTTAGCAGCTGATCCGTATATTTCTAAACCGTATTTCTAAACGGGAGCTACAATGGTTTTATACAGTATAACTTTGTTTGATAGACTGAATTTGGATTTTCTTCCCATCGGTGGATAATAGTTGCCTTAATAATGACTTTAGTTTTTTCCTGGTGTTAATTACACAGATTCGATGTTAGGTGCCTGTTGATCGTTATTTCGAAGTATTTTACCGTTTGTACTTGCGGTATTGTACAAATGCTGTAATTTATGGTGTACATGTTTCCGGTTTAATTGTAAATTTGACCTGCGATAATTTGTGATCGTTAATTGTTATTCTCCATTTCAGGGCTTATTTCTGGAGTAATGATAACTAGTATTAAATAAACCTTGAGGCTCCGAGGGGACCATCATGACCAACTAGTATTGCAATAGCATCTGCAAATGTATATTGCAAAGTAAACATCGTGGTCGGCATGAAAGCCGTGTGTATAATATAAAGAAATGAGTCGAGAACACACTTTGAGGTACGTAAGCATCTGTCTGGCGAGTAAAGTATAGATGATGATCGATGTTCTTTTTTTGATAAGTACAGCAACATCTCCCATTGATGTAGCAGATCCATTCGTTTGCTACATGAATATTAATGGTAATAAGTTGCGGAATTTACTATGAAATGAATTTAATATTTCACTAATCCCTACGAAGAGTTATATAACATTATCTTCGTTATTATTACTGCCATTGCTATTATTATTACTATTACTAAATTATTGTTATTATTATTTATTATTATTATTATTGTAATAATTATTACTATTATTATGTAAAAAAAAACGCGAAATATATTTGAATGGAGCAGTCTTACCTGGCTGTTCCATTTGTATGTGTGAATTATTACTTAATATCGAAGTACTAGCTTCAGGTTTTCGAACGACTTTGTTCTCTCCGTTATTGTCGGTCCTAAGAGGTGGTTTTTGCCGATAGATAGAGGAGCAAAGGGGGGTCACTAAGTTGATAAACGTTTACCATAAACGGAATACGTATCGTATACAATTTGGTAGAGTGGAATTCGGATAAAAGAATGTGTTAACGCTTGGAACAGACACAATCGGAATAGAAACTTCGAATAATTCCGTAATTTACTTAACATAAAAAAGTATTTAAAGAATAAAACGTACCCAATCTAATTTTTCAAAATATTTAATACTTTCCATCATCGTGCAGTGGTATACTTGTAAAATAAAAATTACATAAAAACTTCATAAAAATATAACCAAAAATAAATATCGCCGAAATACATAATTTGACTTCATTCACTTATAACTGTTTGAATTTATGCTATTTCCTCTTTTTTTTTTGTCACGTATTTTTCAGAAATTATACGGGAACTTATTGTATACTCGGTAGATAATATTAATATAAATCGATGTTGATATTCTGTACGTTATTAATTAAGCGTCGTACAATGTAACTAATGGTTTGTTTTGTTTCAGAAATCAAGATCTATGCGCATTTAAAGAAATACTGAAAAATGATAGTTATAGGAATAATACTGTTGAAATGATCACTAATAATATATTAAGTTGTATAAAAAAGGAAACATTAAATAAATAGTTTCATCGTGACTATTTGTTGAAATCTGAAATAGTGTAAAACTAAACATAAAATAAAAAGAAAAAACGATACTAATTTATCCAAACTATTAAATTTGTCCTCGGGTTAAAGAACAATAAAGGAAAATGTAGTTAATATTTTGTCAAATAATGCTATTTTTTTTCTTTTTTTACTAATTTTATCACAATAATATAAGTAGAACACGATAATAAACTAAAAAATAAAAATTTTGTTTTGGTTATCTTCCACTATCACTGGAAAGAACAACAGATACAAGCAAACTTCCAGGCTTATTAGAGTTTCTGTATTGCTAAAATAAAATTAACGTTGATCTTACATTAACCGAATCAACCAAGAATAGTATTTCAGATCATAAACTAAACACATTGGATATTAAAATGGTACGGTGATTAGATTTCTACAAGGTCGATGTTAATAAATCCAGTAATTATATGCACTTCAACGAACAGTTCACAGCCAAATTAATTTAAAAATTTCATTCAAAATTTAGAAAAACATTGGAACAGCCGTCATACAAAATATGTGCTCAAATTAGAATATCTAGCTGCACCGCTAAAAAAATCACATTGAGAACTTTTAATCATCTTAAGTTAAGAGACATAATACTAACGGAAAGTCGATTATACAGAATTTGACAAAATGATAGAACACTAATAAATATAATTGATTTAAATATAATAACTCAAAATTGAAATCAAGTATTTTCAAAATAAAAATGAAGGCATCTAATATATATATATATATATATATATATATATATATATATATATATATATATATATATATATATATATATATATATATATTATATATATATATATATATATATATATATATATATATATATATATATATATATATATATATATATATATATATATATATATATATATATATATATATATATATATATATATATATATATATATATATATAATCGTTTTAACCCTTAATCGTAGATACCGGTTATTCTGTTTGGAAATCATAAAAAAATGAGTCATATCTAAATGTCTACTCATAAAAATGCAAAATAACTAGTAGGTAAAAAGAAGCAAAAAAAACCTGGCGTATTTGCTAAATAAGTGTGTAACATTTTTCATTGAGAAAAATAATGTATGAAGATGAGAATATAAACATCTGTAGGCACAATTTCAGATATGTTAAAACACGAGGTCGATGTTGTTTAATAAAAAAATCTCTGTCTGAGGATTACATCTGTATATTACGTGTGCTTTTAATAGTTTCTTGAATGACTTATTAGTTGTTACATATATTAAAAGAACTTATTTGAGGAAAATAAGGTAACACCTCATTATCAACTTCTCAGAAATTAATGCGCACCATAAAGCAAATACATCGAATAATTGATAAGATCACGTTAGTTCTCAAAATTAAAAATTTAAGAGGGTTCGACAAGGTGTAGTATACAGGTTTATAGACTTCCTATGTAAAGTGAAAGAAAATCTGCATCAGTTTTATAAATAATAATAATTTTGAGAAAAATTGAAATAAAAAGTTTTACTATCAAAGGAGAATCTAAATACTACGTTTAGCATGAAAAAGAAATAATAAACACCTGTATAATCAAGACAGATACAAAAAATGATATTACTCGCCTTGCAGCTATGATCAGAGAAAGAATTTCAGTATGCAGTGAAATTTCTTAACTCAAGATATTCTGAACGAGAAATATTTCTGAGAATGATGTTAAATAATATATTGTGCACTGCACTAGGTCTGCACCAGTGCACGTTACAAAAGTATCTAATAAAAGAACATGAAGAATTTACGTCCAATTGATTATATGCTTCCTAGTAATAATAGACTTTACAACCTTTGCGAATTTTGTTTATTTGTGAGTGCAGTTATTCCAAAACGTTGCAGTAATTGTGACAAGTATCGCTACGCTTGATGTCTTCGCATACATATATTTTGTTCGAGTTATGCTATGAAAACCAAGTCTGCTATAACATTAAAAGTTCGTGTCCAGCATATAAAAATGAAGAATCCAAAGATATTAAAAAAGTTGATTATACTGGTCACTTAAAGAATTTTCATTGTTATATTAAAGTACAAGATTTGTCCAGGATTGACTTTAAATGCTTAATGTCAAAATGTGCACAATTTAACATCTCTAAGTGATTTTATCAACATAGATTTTAACATTAGCATCATTGCCTAATTTTTTGTGAAACGATGCTGTTCTCATTTCATCTCATAATGCTTTAAACAAAATTCATAATGTTATTGATTTTTTCTTTTTCGCCCATTATAATTGACGAACATTAAGGTTCCAATTATGGGACATTCTGTTACAGATTTTCTTAAATCATACCTAATTAAAAATATGAATCATCATATCCAAGAGAAAGTAACTTAATCTTAAACTCTAACACATGAACTTGCTGATGAGGAAATATTTTTACTATTCATAGAAAATAAAGTTTTATTATTGCAAGGTTATTCTATAATTCACATGAACATTTGTAGTAGGTATGTAAGAAGTTGCAAACAGCTTTACAATGGAAATTATCTTACTTAAATCTAACCATTGTCAATTTTAGAAACTACCATGAATTTTAAACGTATATTATAAGATATAGAAATACTATAGTTGAATAGCTTCTCCGGTCATAAGTTATGCTTCGCATAATACAGAGAGAATAGTTCATATTGGACTGAAATTTATTTAAAATTACAACACGTCATTACTACTTATTGTCTAAGTAATAATACACAAATGAATGAGCAAAAAATAGAGATTTATTAAATGTATGAATACTTTTTTTTAAATAATTTCTTTTATTCTGCAAAATATTACGTTGTCACATTTTTGAAATGTTTTATATCTCTTACACATAATCGAATTTTATCTCTCAAAAATTACTACAGACGACAGTCAACTAAACACAAATTTACTCCAACACTCCAACGTATAATGCATCCAGACAACGATAATAAGATAAGTACAATACTTTTTGATTATGAACGATATTTTTCAGAGACTAAACTAAACTATTGCCATATATAAAAAATTGAATTTGTTTGGTCAAAACCTAAATTTTTATTTTCAAAAAATAAATTTATAAAATGTGTAATTAAAACGATACAACTATCGATTATTACTATAATGAAATTTATGGTAATATGATAAAATGCCGAACGAAACGAAGAAATTTTAATATAGTTGATAATAAAATTTGGTGTGATTTTGACTTAATATATATCAAAATTGTGGATGCTGATATAGTAGAAGACAAGATGACTACCAAAGTATGTAATTATATATTTTATTTTGGTTTTAGGTGATTATTTATAATTAATAGCGGTATCTTCTTTTTTATGTTTGTACTTAAATCTTTATTTAAACGCTACCTAAAATTACACGTAATTTTGTGTACTTTAGCTGAAATTTTATTAAGTATACTGCATAAGCGATAATACAGGTTTTTTTATATTAAATTGGATTCTAATTACCATAAATTAGTAAAACGTATGAAGCAAGAGGGAATTTAATTATAATTTTATATGCATGAACTTACAGATTCTAGAAATTATTCACGGTATGTTTTCGCGGTTTTTCATATGTACATTGTAATTATATTTCTTTTATTATTAATTTTATTTTGTAATTGAAATACTGAAATACAAGACATTTTAACTTTTCAATAAAGATGGAATTTGCTGTTCAAATGAAATGCGACTCTTGCGCCTCGAAAATAAAAGATGCACTAAAAATAAATGGCGTTAAAGATGTTAATATATTGGTAAGAGATGAAACTGTGATAGTGCAGACAACATTACCAGCAACAGTTATTCAAGAAAAAATTGAACGTACAGGAATGCGAGCTGTTCTTAAAGGGTACGGTACAGATAATTCTAAAGGTAATTAATGACGACTGTCTTAATTTACTAGTTTTTTAACAGAATTGAACACAAATCATAAAACAATAAAGTTGTAAACGTTCCCTGTTTTTTTTTTTTATTGAAGCTTAATGTAATAAATGTTTGTTTTAAAAGTATGTTTACTTCTGTATTATTATTTCAGTTGTGAACTTAAAAATTTGTATAAAAATAAATTGTATTAATGGTGTAAAATAAATATCACTGTGATTTGTTTACGTAAAACTTACACGTTTATTATTATAAATAAATTAATAAATACCGATTTTGAAATATTAGGTCCAATGCAAGCCGCTGTTGCGATGCTAGGTGGTGAATGTGGTTACGGCTTGAATCAAGTAAAAGGAGTCGTACGCTTCGTCCAAGTCGATGATGACAGCTGCGTTGTCGATGGCGTTATCGACGGATTATCAAATGGCTTACATGGCCTTCATATACACGAGTTTGGTGATATTTCTCAAGGGTGTGAAAGGTACTTTCTTTTAGATTTAATTGTATTCTATTGCGTTGTCCGTTTTGTTTTATCACTAAGCTTGAGATTTTATTTTATGCAGTTTAAAAATAAAAACGGCTAAAAATGAGACATTATAAATTAGTACAAGAACAATTACAGAATAAATTCATAAATTCAGTCGAAGTAATTCTATTAGATAGTGCCCTATATTATATGCTTACTTTGGATGATTGAAATCATTTAGAAACGTAAAGGTAAAATCATTTTATAGGCAGATGTGGACTGCAGGATAAAAGTGCAAAGTCATCATCGAATTACATCGATACTTCTCGTATTATAGGTTTCTATTCGAAGGACTATGAAATAATTAAACTTTTTTCAAAGAAAAACTGTGATCGCGTGGCGAATAGAGATTCTTGAACACAGCATGACCACATTTCTCTTGGAATATACTTATGTCATGAAAAAACTGATCGATATCTTATAAGATCTAAGTTTGAATATTTTCGATCTTCAACTCGTTTTGCTTAGTCCTACTAATTACACATTTTTCACTCTTATTTTGAAAATAACTGTTACGTTTTATTATCACATTAATTTTTGGTAAAATTCACGTCTTTTCACGTTTAATGTTTCGATTAGTCTTACGTTATTCGTCATTTGGAATAGACATCCCAAAGTCTAAAATTGTTCTATTTATTTGTAATGTATTATCTTTTTCTTTCTAAATTTCATAATGTACGCATTTAATTTTTTTCAGCGTTGGAAATCATTTTTCATTACAGAGCGCTCCACATGGCGCACGAGAAAACGATACATTGCATAGGGTAAGTTGTATTAATTCATTCATAAGTGATGCAAGTAATTTATTTCTTCTTATTCCTTCGTTATCTGGATTTGATGTTATTTACAAGTTTTTATGTACGTATAAATGACTAAGCATCTCATTAAAAGATAAAATAAAAAATAATTCGTTTGATTATAATATATCGGAATTGCATAGAATTTCGTATTTTGTTTATTGAAAATTATACTAATTTTTTCATCCGAATATAAATGTATTCATTGAAATAAAAATTCCGAAAGAATACTTTAGTGCATCTACGAATGAAAATTCTCTTATACATAATCGAATTTTATCTCTCAAAAATTACTACAGACGACAGTCAACTATACACAAATTTACGCCAATGTATAACAGTTCGAGGTGTATGTATTTATTATTAGTTAAGTTTTCTTCTCATTTATTAGTCAACTGGAAAAATAGTAAATGGAGCAACTTTTTAATGATTCTTTCTTCAAGTAATAATACTTTATGGAAAGCGAACAAATATTTAACAAAACGAAACCAATTACCGATCCACTAACAAATGAACATGTATATAAACTACGTAATAATCATTTTGCTGGTGTTGGAATCAACTCTCTGCAATTTTAATTAAGCAGCTCCCTCGTAAGGCAATTGTATACTTTACCAAAATCACCAACACCGTTCTCAAAACTACTTATTTTCCTACACACCCTGGAAAACAGCCAAAATCGTAGTTATACCTAGACCGGGTCGTGACGTTACAAACATCAATAACATTCGACACATTAGTTTGCTATGTACTCTCAGTAAAATAGTTGAAAAGGTTATATTACATCGATTGCAAACTTTCTCTACAACAAATAATATTATTATTCAGGAGCAATTCGGGTTTAGAGCCAACCATTCCACTATACATCAAGTAGCTCGAATAGCGGATTACATAACCGACAACTTTAATTTTAATAAACATATCGGTTTATTATTGAATGACATTTTAAAAAGCATTTGATTCAGCTTGGTACATTGGAATTATATATAAATTACTTAAATTTAAATTTCCCTTATCATTAATAAAATTAATAAATTCGTATTTAACCAATAGAAATTTTTACGTCTCCCATCTTAACCATAAATCAGGTATTAAATCTTACTGCTCCGGGGTTCCACAGGGCAGTGTGCTAGGGCCTTACTTATTTTTAATTTTAATAAATGATATCTCTAAACTACCTCATATTAATATCGCCTTATATGCTGACGACCTCGCCCTATATTGTGCGTCTCATAGACCAGACACTATACTTAACAGATTGATAAAAGCTGCTAAATCTGTCTTTAAATACTACAAACGTTGGCGACTAAAAATAAACACAGAAAAAACGGAGGCGATACTTTTTTTAAGACGACGCCCACTAACATTACCTGAGGTTACAATCGATGGTAAATGTATTCAGTGGTCGACGCAAGTTCGATACTTAGGAGTCATATTAGATTCTTAAGATATCGATTGTCTATTTATGTGTGTGTCTTCTTTTTTTCGTGTATATACATAAATTCAATGAACATATCAGTTTAATAACGTTGTCATTTATAATTGTTTTGCAAGACTATTATGCTCGCTGTTGCTCTTACAGTTACACGATTTAAATATGTGCTAATGATCTTGTCCTTCGCCGTGTTGACATTTATCATCGATTTCTGTTTTCCACTTCGTGTATTAACCAATTGTATCGGTCGCTGTTGTAGCCTTTGCAGCCAGTTCAATACTCTTTTAGGCTTACAACCTCTTCTAAGTATTCTTCTTTACTTGATTCTGTATCTGATTTATCCGTCAATATAATACTGTTGTACGTAAAAAGTTTACAAGATTTTGGCCTTTGTTTCGATACTATTTAAAATTGAATTATGGGGGATGTAATATAACACGCTATATATAGTAAGTTAGCAGAGTTTTCTATTTTTTCCTGATGAAAAGCACGACATGTTTGGTTAGTCTATCATTTTTACATTGTCGCGAACTGTTGCTTTTATTTGTATCCTTTCATGTTCATTCTTGTATGTTAAGGAACAGTTTGAAATATTTTAAAGTAATTAAGATGCCTATAGTATTTTAGAGGTGATTCACATTAAGTTTACCTTGTTCATACCTCTTTAGCTTTCTCAAGATAGAATATATAAATTTTACGCTAAATCGATTGATCTAGTAGTATAAATCAAGTTAATTTAAGGTAACTTTTATTTTATGCTAAAACGATGTGATTATAGTTCTACCTGGGCTATAACGGTTAAATTATCAACTTGTATCAAATATTTTGTTTTTTAACTTATTCCGGTCAGTGGTGTATACGTCATACGATATACTGCATTAAGACAAACGATTTTGTTTATTGCATTCAATGCTTTTGGTACTTTTGTAGCATCCATTTATAAACTGAATTGCAGATTTTTGACTTTCCTTATGTAACGTTCTTAATTGATAATATTCATTAAATCGATATCAACGGTAAATTATGTATTTCAGCATACCGGTGATTTAGGTAATGTCAACGCCGACGTTAATGGTAGAGCGCAATTTCGGTTTTTGGATAAAATCATTAAAGTTCCGGATTTAATTGGTTTGTCTTTGGTAATTACTGAAAATAGCGATGACTGCGGAAAAGGATTAAATGAACAGTCTCTGATTGATGGAAATTCTGGACAACGGTAACTTGTTATCATTATTTATAGTAGTGGTTTCTTTTCTTCCTCCGGTGATAACGTCATAATATTTTATTTCATTAGGCATCTACTATATATATATATATATATATATATATATATATATATATATATATATATATCACGGTAAGCATTTATCTATCCACTCCTTCTTCCAACCACTTCTGTCCTGTGCTTTCCTCAATCAATTTTTCCCAGCTACCATTGCTATATCATTGTGCCACCGCGTCATTGGCCTTCCCTGTTTCCTTTTTCTGTCCATCGGCCACCACTTTTGATCATAGTTATATCGGAACCTAATATGATTGATAATATTGTCCTTTAGTAATTTATATTTATTACATAAAATAATTTAAATTGTTCCAAGAATTATTGCTGATAAAAACAACTTCACGGTTATTCACCATTATTTATTTTTACGTTCACTGAGGTGTCAGCTGGAATCTATAAATTTCTTATATTTTATTCATTGCTTTATTTAGCTCATCAATCGGTAGAAATTATTTCAGTTTACTTATAACTTTATGTATGCCCGCTTTCGTTACTTTATCCGGTATAAGAAAACTGAATTTATAATTTATAGATTTAACTATTCGTCATATGTAATATTTTTTATCGACGTTATCATTTCCAGTCTTTTTCTTCTTCTTCTGTAGTGTTTTCCTTGTATTTTCCCTTGCTCCACCAACATGAAAATATGCTTTTTTTTTCCTATGTACTTCACTTTCCTTTTCTGAATACTATCGACTACTATTGTCCTTTGTCTGTCCGGGTTAGAATCGTTTTATTGTCGATCGAGCATTTCCAAGGAATTTTTAGCAATCTGCGATAAACTTCAAAAGAACTTACTCTTTTTTTTTACTATATGCACTTATAGTTCATGTGTCGGATGTGTATTGATTGAACAAACAACCCATTTTCCTTTTTTACTTTTAAACCTAACCTTGGATTCTTTAGCGCATGACTCAGGTTGTTAACACTGCCGACCATTATTTAGATAAATGACGATGCTTTTACAGACCTTTTTAGTTATTCTCGCGCTATTATAAATAACTTATTTCGTAAGGGTAGTAGCTCTTCGAAATAAATCGGAGAACCTTACGTTGGAATGTCTTTTTAAAATTTCTCGTTTACAGATATTTTCAGTCATATTCAGTTGAATTTCCAGAAACTTTAGTTGTATAAATAAAAAGAAATATACCTCGCATGCATTAGATCTTTAATAAATTTTAATTTGTGTAATATGTTTCTTAAATTCGCATACGTGTATATCCGTGTAAAAATCAATTAATGCAAGTTTTAATTTCCGTTAATAAGTTTTAATACGTTGTAGGAGTAATTTTCAGTCTTTGATAGAGATGGCCAAAATGGCGATAAATGCTTCCTATACGTATGATTATGATATAATTGCATGTACATACACGCACACATATATAAATATATAATATGTACATATAGTAAATGTCTTGTGTTACTTGAAATTCAGGTTAGCCTGCGGAATTATAGCTCGTTCTGCCGGTTTATTCGAAAATACGAAAAAAATTTGCGCTTGCGACGGTGTTACCTTATGGGACGAGAGGAATGTGCCATTAACCGGACCAGGTAGACGGCAAAAATTATGATGTGAAAATTTTTCTATTCGTATCATTCCTAGGTGAACGTAATGTGTGCCACTTCAGGTTGCGGATAATTCCAGATAATACTCCTGTGATATAAAACATATCAGTCTTATATTAAATTTGTTTTTATTTTCGTTATTAGTTTTATTTATAAACACTATTTCATAATTTACATCCGATGAGATATATACGTTTAATTTTTTCGCTCTGATTCTAATCTTTTGAGTGTAAATTCAAATACTGCGAGCCCACCAGAACGTCGAAATATATTTCAGTAGAGTGTGGATGTTGTTGGAAATTCTATTAAATGTGTTTTTTTTTATATATAAAATCTTTATATTATCTTTTGCTTTGATTATTCTTTCGATTAATTTTTAATTTATACTCGAACAGATTTTTATTATATAAAGATTAAGATTAAATTGTAGTTTGGAAGAAACTGCTTGCTCTCAAAGTACAAAAATTACTCGATATTTTTAGAAATTATTGAGAAGTTTAGAATTTGTCGAAAATCCTCTAAAAATAACTTTTTTTTTTTAAATTGAGGAACATATCGTTATCGTATATCACGAATGCGAAAGACAATAAGTGTGTTTGTGTTCGTATAGTGAAAAAAACGGCCGATATAAATTCCGTATAATATACTAATAAATCAGTAGTCGGCTCATGGTTAAAACATCTAGAGGTTGCAATTTATCCCTCTCCACAAAACGCACGTACAAATTTTTTTTTCACACAACATCACAAAATAACATTAATAATAATATCAGTCGACAAAGTGTAATAAAATACAAGAAATCGGAAAAACTAAAAATTACGTAAGTAAATTATGAATCTTAAGATAAAAAATTGTAAACCAAAATATATTAAAAATTAATTTCCACGTGAATAAGTTCAAAATTTATTCATTTAGAAAATATAAAAATTTTTATAATATCAAAACGAAACAATTCGATAAACTACGTATAATATAAATATTCTTATTTTTTCACAAGTTACTACACAAAACGAACTCTGAAAATGAAATGATCATTTACCGTATAAATAATAAAGCTTCAGTAAGGAAAAAATTCAATATACGTTAACATCGGTTAATTATAATATGAACAACAGATAAACTGCGGAGACGCAATGAAACAATTCACACTCGGAAGTGTGTAAAAGAAAGAAACACCGATAGAAATTCGAAGAAAAACGAATTTCGAAAAGAGATATAAGTCCTAGACTCGTTCATTAGCCAGTAGTATAAACACGCAATCGCACCAACACATGTTATTATGAACAAAGGAAAACCTATTCTGCCGCGTCAAGTGTGCGTACCAGTGCTAGTCCTATGTAAACTTTACACTCATAGTTAGCATTAGGCGCAAAATCACCATGTAACCCTGTATATAATTTTTCGATGCCTTCTGGTTGCATCGAGTGTTTGTAACTGGGCATTTCAGAGCACTTTTTAAAAGATTTTTTACTTTCTATAATATATTCTTGAAAAATATATAATTAAACTTCACTTATTTTGTTTAATCTTCATAAAATAATTAGTACTTTTAACTATTTTATTACATCAATTTTTTCTCGTTCTGGATATTTCTGGTGGTTGTGCGACCGGTACAACCTTTATGTACGAGATGCCACCGTAATGAATTATAAATAACTTTATCGTTTTGACAACCGCTATCAGAATATCTGCATTTTGTTCGGACATTATTCGTATACGATAATTGGTACTAAAAATTTTAATTATATTAAAGGAATTGTAAATTGAAATCTTGGGCCTTATTTATCGATGATATGCAATTCTACCTAAAATCCCTTATAATAAAATACTAAAGACGATTATATAGTTCTAATCGACAAATTTGGTTAAGTTAGTGATTTTGAAAAATAACAAGAAGTTAATTCACCGAACTTTTGAAATAAAAAAAATTACAAAGCTTTTCGAAACTAAATGCGTTTGCAAGTACGCATTTTTTTTGTTGTTGTCGGTTTAATTGTAAGCAATAGACGGAACCAGTTAAATCGGACATGATTTGTTATTAACTCGTAATTTTTAGCCTGAAATGCAGTCAACTTTTATAAATGTAAAATTTGTTTTTTTCCTAATGGGTTTTTATAACTCAAATTGATCAATACTCGTTTTTCCTTGTAAATTATATACCATTTTAATCCTGACGTAATGATTAAAAAAATGTTGCAAAATGTTTATAAATGAGTATATTCGATACGAATGTATTTATAAGCTATACGTCAGTGATTCTAAATGAAGATAAGAAATAACGTAAAACTGCTCATCTGGACTTGGAATTCTGTTTTTAAACATTTTTATTTTCTTTAATCCTGACTTAGCGCGTGGACATTATTATTGCGCAGGGAACTAATGTACTCAAAATTAAGGTGTTGATTAGGTGATTTAAAACAATAAAAATTGTGCGTGTAGTGGTCTCGTGCGAATGCGCTTAGATTATTAGCGGTGATCAAATATGAACATCGTCTAATTACCAACCACGTGTTTTTTCTTCTTATATAAAGGTGTAATTAATGATATTTCTAAAACCCGTCGGTACTATACCTCCTATTATAGAAAGATTTATTAACTTTTGTCATTGCACCCGCAATTTTAACTTTGGTATTTATTTTAATTTTAATACAGCACGCTTCTTCTGAAACTAGAACTTTTTCTTTATTCGCGCTGCTATAATTTATATTAGCGACCAAAACTCCCTATCTTACACATCGAGGGTTATTGACCATGTATTTGTTCGTTCTTTGACGTTATGCAGATACCTTCAGTATTACTCCATCTCTCTTTCCGGCGGGAATTATACTCTAATTACACGACCTAAATACTTTATTTTCCTATAATAATTGATTTAATTATTGTTCTTTATGTTTTGGCTATCTCTAAAATTTTTATATTCTGATAATCCATACGTTCGACATCTACCGTATTCCTATATTAGCTTTTAATAATTACCTCAATTGCATACAGTACTTGCACTTTTACGTATATTTAAACGCAAGGGAGGAGATTTCGCACGCTAGTAAAAGAATTCCCAGCATAGTTGCATCATGATGAACATTTGGTTAAAAGGTTCCTTTCCTGGCTGATTACAATTCAGTCATGTTTATCAACTGTGTTGAGGAAAACGTGTTGGAGGTCAAACTAGTTCTACAATGTTCTTAATATCCTCGTTTGGCGCTTGTTATATATACATTCCTTTCATTTTGATAACTTGATTGTTCCGGTAATGATATATTTATGTTAACTTTTGTTTTGAACCGATTTTTTAAATTCAAAATCTTTCACAACTTCACTTATAAGCAATCGCCATTGGTATTTGCTGCTTGTGATCGTTTTGTTCAATGTAGCGTTCTAACAAATTTTTCCGTCAAAACGAACACCGTCCGGTAATAAACTATTTTATTAGTAGGTAAAGATAAAATAAAAAATTTGTAAATTTTCAAATGATTTTTTTTTTTAAATATTTAAAAGTTTAGAGTATATCGAAATAATCTAAAAACAGCCGCCAACACACCGCTTATACTCGTTACTTTTTTTTTTTTTAATTATAAAAAAAAAGTAAAACGCGTATATTTGGCATTATATTAAAAAGTTATAATAATATTTAATAAATGTACCGGAACAAATGCCCTCTCCATTTATGAAAGTAACTAATAATATAAACTGGTAAATAATATGTTCGTATAGCGATGAATTGCTGAAAACGCAAATTAGTTCTAATAGTAATAAAATAACTTATAAAACGAAAAATAATTTTATTGTTTTGAACACGATTAAAATATCTACTCTTTGTTACATATTAAAAATAAACATTATTTGTATTCGTCGGTACTAATAAAAAAATTACGTATTGACTCGAAGTGAATTGCGATTGTGATTATATTAATATTACAGGAACTGTTGTAAGCTGAAATCGTCGACAGATGACTGTAATACAATTGTTTTACTCTTACGTATTGTTAGAAACCGGGGGGGTGTCTTTTCTGCCAGATGACGAAGAAAATGACACTATACTTCTTATACCTTTCATACAAGCCTGATATTGAAACAAACAAACAAAACAGAAGTTAAAATATCGTCTTTTGGCTAATTTTATTCGTATTTTTTAGTTTTTCAATACAAATTTTCGATTTTTAAACTTATTAAAAATGTCATTAAAATCATATACACTAACATTCAATAATATCATTATCGTGTCTTCTGTAAAATCTGTTGAATTACCGTTTGTATTTAAACATTTATAGATTGTTTTCAAATCCAATATATATATATATATATATATATATATATATATATATATATATAATATATATATTTATTTATTTAATTTATTTATTTCATGAAGCCACACAACAGCTAACAGCCAATTATAGTGTAGGCTTATAAATAAAATAATACAATTAATAATTTTTTTGAATTATAAAATTAAAAGTAAAAAAAAAAATACATTGAACACATTCACCAGCCTCACACCCATTAAACACAACAAAAAAACTACACTCATTCACAAGTCTCACACTCATTAAAACATACATCATTCACACCCCATTCACACAATCTTAGTCGAAATAAACGGACGAATAATCTTCAACAAATTAATAAATACAATATAAACCTTAACGTATATACTACATGTACATTAGTAAAGGAACACATATACCAAACGCACACCACATAATAACAATCTAGAACCATTGGAATAGACAACAGCGAAAGTCCTGTTCTCATCGCAAAATATGTTCGGGAAGCAACTTATTAAAGAAATATCTGTTATCAAATATCCATACAGGGAAATATGTTCAAAAGAGAATTATATAAGCGGATAGCTGACGGCAACGGAGAACTTAAACCGAGGTTTGTTCGTGCACGCGGCTCACTAAAAAAACGATTCGATCGCCTATTTGATCTTGGTACAACGTAGGAGATGGTTGATGTTAAATACTCACTATTAATTCTACCGTTGTATACATCATGAAGAAACCTTAATTTGGCTATTTTCCTTCTGTACTGTAAAGACTTCACATCCATTATATTTCTTAATATATCGTAATTCATATATTTCGGGGAAATACCTGATATACGGTAATATAGATATTTTAAAAATTTACACTGAACTTTGTCAATTAACCTAATGTATTTATTATAATACGGATCCCAAATAATTGAACAATATTCTAAAGGACTACGCACTAATGCATTATAAAGTGACAATAGCGTCCATGGATCTCTAAACACATATGAATTTCTTATAATAAAACCTAGCATTTTATAAGAGCGATTAACAACATCGCTTACATGTATTGAAAATTTTAAATTGTCATCAATATTAACTCCGAAATCCCGCACCACAGATTTTTAAATTATCTGCTTACCATTCATCGTGTAAGTGAACGAGTACCTATTTCTATTTCTACAGAAATTCATGTGGACGCATTTATCATAATTGAAAGGTAAATGATTTTCTTTGCTCCACAGAACCAGCTTATCTAGATCTGTTTGTAAAGATTCACAGTATAGGAGCATAAATTTTGAGATCATCAGCAAATAAAAGAAATTTTGAGCAAAGGTTCTTTCCAATATCATTGATAAAAATTAGAAATAGAAGGGCACCCAAATTCGAACCATTCCTTATTAAAAAGACAATTTCAATAATTGGTTGTCTAAAATTATTAGGGATAACATAGTTGAGTTGGAAATCAGTTATTGTCCTTAAAATTAATGTAGTAGCAAAAGTTAAAATAATGTGTGACGTGCAGTACGAATATTCATTTTGACAATATATACGAATTTCAAAAATATATTTTTGAATGATGTATATTTTATTAAATCTCAGAAATATAACGCATTGAACCTGCAATTTACTTGAATATTGTTAAATAAATCACGGATGAAATTAGCAAAGAGAACTAAAATGAACGATGAATTTTTAAATATTCGGAATTTACATATCGAATACATTATATATTTATAAACCAAACAAAATCATAACACAGTTCAATCACTAAAAGCTTTGCAATAAAAAACTTTTAGTGATTAAACTGTGTTTTGATTTTGTTCGGTTCTTAATTTATAAAATCACTACTCTCCAATATATTCACAATTCTTTTATATATATATTTTAACCTATATCGGTCCACTGCTGGACGTAGGTCTCCCCAATCAATAAATTGGAGAGAAAGTAGATTAATCACCCGTGCGGGCCAGGCAAATTGGGATATACCAACAACACACACACTGAGCCGGCGGTCACCCATCCAAGTACCGTTGCTTAACTTCGGCATAGACGGAAGGCCACCGTACTTAACGCGCTATGCCTATATATATATATATTATATTATATATACCCGGGCGTCTTGAAAATTACTCTTGAAATTTTGTACATGCATGTAATGTATTAAGTAACTGAAAATGGTTTGTATGACGAATTTTGGAATTTTAGGTTCCGACCCCGAGTACACCGAAATATCGGAACTTGATTTTTTTCTGTCGTATTTTTCTTCATACTTGTCTGAATATACATTGAGAATTTCACCTCGGTCGTATTAAGCTTTCGAATGTTATAACCTTAGAAATGTACTTTTTACTATATGTATTGGTAAATACAATTAAAATTTTATATCTGAGATACCGTTTCGATTTAAAGTATCCATTCTTCCGGAAAAAATTTTTAATCTACGAAAGAATCGTTTTAAGGAAAAAATTTAAAATTAATTTCCAAAAAGTATTCGCTTGTTTTTGATATTTGTCAAAATTGTTTTATTATTATTATTATTATTATAACTTCGGAAATAGTTACAGTTATGTAACGGTTTTTAATGGTATGTGATTCGCATTTAAATATATTTTCAACAAGATTTTACATAAAGAAATATCGAGCAATAATCGCACATTAATGGTGTAATGCGACAAATTTACTGGATTAAAAATAAACATAAATAGAATTAGGAAAGCCCCATTTAAACATTTTATGTTCGTCAATAAATAAAACTTATATAAAATACGTTCTCTGCATGATTATATATAAAGTTGTAGACAACTTCTTTAAACGAGAAAAAAAATAATAACCTTTTTCTTGGATCCATTTAGGAATTCTTTATACATATCCGAACGAAGATAACGAGAATAACTGTCGCTTTTCATCAGATGATATACATGAGCCTGTGTCAAATGAACGAATAAAAATTAGTCTTAATTTCTAAAACAACTGCCATCTCAAAATATACTTAATTTCGATTTGTTAATAGTTTCCCGTCGTGTATTTTAGCTTTTTTATTTTTTAAGTGAGAATTTTCAAAAAATAATAATATAAATAATAATAAAATAAATGTATCTAAAACTGAACAATTAAGTTTAAAAATTTTAATTATATTTTTCCTTCGATAAATATGAAATATTTTCATATTTCAAATGTGTCATAATCTTTTAACTCTTTAAATTATAATTACGCCCGATTAATGATTCTTTATATATATATATATATATATATATATATATATATATATATATATATATATATATATATATATATATATATATATATTATCATTCCTAATTAATTTTTGAAAATCCCGTTTTATTTGAAATCTGCCGAACGCGCATTTTCCCCCCAATATAATTACAAATGCGTTCAAGTTGTTTTATTTTTTACTAGTTATCGAAATTAAAAAACCCAACAAACAGTTTATTAATTTATATAAATTTTGCCACTAGTTTACTAAAATGGGTGCTCTCATACTACGCCGAATTTTATCCGGGCCGCTATTACGACCTCCGTAGTTTATCCTTTAATTTTTCGCTTTTAATCTAGTTTCAAGTTTTCGAACAATTTGATTTTAATTCACTTTTCACAATAAATTACGTCGCATGGCGTAAGACCTTTGCGACTTCACAGTACGAATCGTAATGAAAAAAAAGGTAATTGAACCAAAAAAATATTCTGTAGTTAGTCGTGTTTTTGAATTTTAGAAAACTATAACTATTTTAGACACGATAATGCTAATGATTATTTGAATATGCATGCTAGGCGAATTTAGACGAATATAAAATTAAATTGCTTCCGACTAAAAGCTGAACAAAAGCGGGGATAAAATACATTATTGGCAGACGCCCTTTCTTATTGATACTTTTTCGGAAGTTTGATTTTTTATTTCTATTTCTGCTGTCTTGTTCCAAAATAACAAATAACGTTCAGATATTTTTTTTATCTATAGCGCGCGTTGTTAATATTTTCATCAACTTATCACGTTGAACGCAATCAAATGATTTTTAGTAATCTGCGGAACATGCATAAACATTATGATTCAATCTCTGCAGCTTTGTGTGAATATTCGATTACAAATAAAACTCTCTGAGTATCGAAACTGTTATACGCATTTTTTATATTTTTTTATGTTTGATTCTAAGAAACGACTTTAAAAAATCCAACACGAAGCTGCTCAAAATCATTACATTTCATAGTTTATCATTATTATTTCGATAAACTAAATATAAAGTTGCTGGGAAAGGAAAAATGGCTTATGGGAAGCTAACGGTAAACCACCTCGTATCCGCTTAACAAATAGTATCGCTTGCCCGGTATTCAATCTTCGGCTTGATAACGATCATTCAGGCGACGCATTATCTCTACTAAGTTTTAAAGTTGATAGGACTTTACAATTATTAATATATATATTTTTTTAATTTACTTAAAGATTGCCATACCGCTGCAATATCGAATGACCAACGATCGGGAGTTTCCATATTTTTTTTACTAAGTTCGTGCGATTGAGAATCTACGTTAATGGGGCAGCTGGCATCTGACGCTAAATACTCCGACCATATTTCTATAGCGCAATCGGCGACAGCTTGCAACGGTAACGTTTTCATATTCTGTACAGCCTCCCAAAATCTGCAAATACGAAACAATCGTTTTTGTATTTTTCCTTTTTCAAAATTCAACGATTATTATAAAAAATAAAGAAAAATAGTATTACCTTAAGTTATATTAATAGATAGTATTCAGGTTAATCAAGGAGAAAGTACAAGAATGTTAGTGTTCTTTAAATTTTACAATTAAAAGTAATAAAAAAAATTTGAGAACAAATCTACATCTATATAAATAAACCAATAAAAAATTTTAATCATTAAAATAAAAACCGGTAATTTTTAAAACTAAATTAAAATCTGTTGATGGGAGATCGAATTTATTCAAAAGATAAATTTTTAAAAAGTTAAATCGGTGGTAACGAAATTTTAATGAGCATATATATATATATATATATATATATATATATATATTTTAAAGACGAAGTTAAGAGTGTAAATAATTATATTTTAAAGTTTTTCAGTAGTTACGCCATCTTCAGGTTATAAAATAAGTTAAATAGTAAACTTTCACGGTGAATATCCATACATTCACGATTTTTTTCGTTTTGAAAATGAAAACTCTGTTTTCGAAACGTTACTTAGTAAAAAAACTGATATGGTTTACACCAAAGAAAAATAGTGAATGTAAATAAATAATTACTACCAATAATTAAAATATGAAACAATTGAAACTTTCGTGGTTGTTATAATGTCACGTCGAAATTTGTCACTACTGGAGATTGGTTTTTGAAAATGCAGATTGCAAGTATCTCAGAAACGTCACTAGTGACAAATTCTGACGTGGTTTGATCGTAAAAATTGAAAATTTTTGAACTATCGAAAAAAATTAGTTATATTATTTAAATTATTTTATAACCTGGCGGTAATAACGTTTTGTTAAAGATTATTCAAATATAATTAGGAATTTATACTCAACTCCATTATTTCTTTTTAAAAAGAAACCCGTATATTTCGTATATGTTTATTTATATTTTTCGAAAATATCACGTACTAGTGATTTTTTTAAAAAATTTAGTTTTTTCCAAAAGATAAACGGACAAAATAAATGTTAGTTACGTGATTTACAATTATTTAAAAGAAAACTATATATAATAAATAATTTTAAAAGATAAAACTACTACTTGAACGTACTTTAAATTTTCACTACTGAACTCTTTTTCTAAGAAACGCATAAAATGTTGCCGACCTATCGGATCCGCTAGTAGTTCGTGTAGACTGAAACCCCATTTCTTAATCCTCCTCGTAGAAATTTCTTTACTGTTAAGAAATAAAAAAAAAAAAAAGAAAAAATTATTATGTTTATAAAAAAATAAAAACCCTTTATACGTTTTCAAAATCCGCCATAATAACCGTCGAAAATTAAATTTTCAGTCAAGTTAATAATTATGTATTATTAATGTTTTATTTATTATTATAATAAATACTTTTTGGACGTTGGTCAGGTTGTTAATCGATTAATAGTCACGTGGAAACATCGGGAACATGGTCAAAGTAAAATATATAATATGTATATTTAACATTACATTTCCTATGTAAAATTACGTCTCATTTCTTTTTTTCGCGTCGAAATAGCAAAATAAATTTATTTTATTCCGGTTTTTATTATTATTATTAATTGTCTTGTTATTGTTTAAAAAGTCACAAGTACATGTTTGTTTTTTTAATCGTGTGATGAAATTTTTAATATATTTTTATATTCAATATATGTCTAAAATTAAGTATTTGATAATATAACGAAAATTAACGGATTAGGTAGCACGGGGTTAAAGAAGCAATACTCATCAGTTAAGGCCCTCAAGAATGTTTTTTTTTTTTTTAATAAACGGCATATATATATATATATATATATATATATATATATATATATAAGTAATGTTGCATCAACTAGAAAGTTAGTTATTAAAGGATATCGTCTGACGATCCTCATCAACTTACAGATTGATGGAAGGATTAAAAAAGAATGCCATTAAGCTAATGTGAAGTGGTTTGCACGGATTTTTCTGAATTTTTTACTTTTCCAGAAAAGTGGGCCGAGTTGTGACTTTTTATAGCGAAAAATTTTCGTCCTGTAAGCATTCTTCAAAAACTAGGGTGTCACCCTGAAATGCTGATAGTTCCAACTTTGGTCATTTTTCTTTTCTCTTATTCATTATACTACACCTTCATCTATTCTACTTTTCCTTCCAACTTCTCACTAATCTTTATTGGCCAGTGTCTTAGCTTGCCTTGCCCTGGATAACCTGTTTTGATTGATCGACGGTGCGAGAAAGTTTCTGTATTCCTTTTATTCTCCTAACTTTTCCTTTCAACTAATTTTACATTACGATTTCACAACGACGGTAAACGTAACTACAATTAATATCGTTATAATAACGTTAAATGTAATAAATAATGTTTTAGCAATTACTGTTCAAATCTAGAGAAAAAAAAAACAGGATTCCAAAATGATAGGGAGAATATATACATAAGTACAACATCCAGTTGGCATAATGCGTTAAAGAAAATATCGATAAACATTTAATAGAGAATCCAGCGAACGAACATCCTCTAAATATTCCGAAAAAGGGACAAACGATTCTGAAAAAGTTATATTAAGATCAGGATACTGCAGATATGAGAGACAGATTGTTAAATGAGGATTTGCAGAAAACAGTAGCTGCGAATGCGGAGTAAACAAGCTGCCAAATGTATCGTTGCGGATGCCTGATATATCCGATGTCAATGATTAAGTTGAAAGATGTTATGAATTAAAAATGACGAGGCTAGGTATTATTAGGTGATAAATATAGAACTACAGTTTGTCTGTTTTTGTTTTTCTTTCTTTATTTTTGCTCTTTATAGTGAAATTTTATATTATATTCGATTAAGTTCTGCATATTTACACATAGATTAGATATATTTTTAAAATAATTGTTGCCTACAAGTTTCCATCACGAAACATGTTGCCTGTTATTATTTTTTAATATTTAAATGTTTCGAGATTCGTGTATATTATAAATTAAACGTTTTTAATGTAAGAAATGAATTTAAATTATTATATACAAATGCGTAATAATATACGAACTCACTCCAATTTATCTTGATCCCATAATTCAGGATTATCTGTTAGCCACGGATTAGGAAGCTCCGGAGACGTAAAAAAAGGATCGTATTCGACGTACTGCTCGAAATACGCTATATACCTGAGGAAGAAAAATATAGAAAACTTAATCTATTTACTTTTACTAATATAAAAATAAATAACGAAATAGAATCATTCGCACAATACTATAATTAAAATAAACTATTTCTACATAACTAATATAGAAGTTTCGTCAGGCGGATTATGCAGTGCATCTCTAAAGAACAGTGGAGAAATATCGATAGGTTCTATGGTAGATGGGAAGATGACATAGGGCATCAAATGGATGAACAAGGCTAACGACCGAATTGCATAGAGGAATTGAGTGAAAGCTCAACCAGAGGAAGGAGGATGAAATACATAACAACGAACATAGGGATTGATAGAACTTATGAAGTAATAAATTCAGCTAGACACAGGAAGATATAAGATGGCTAATGGTTCTTGATGTACAACCTCCTGAAAGGAAATGCAACAAAATGATGATGATGACATTAGAACAAACAATAATAAAATATAATATAAATATTCGGTTGTACAGGAAAAAGCAACAAAAAAAAAAAAAAAAAAACAAAAAAACTGAAGAGAATACGGTAATGCAGTAGTTAAATACACATATAAATATAGGCGCCCATGATCACATTTACACGCATACATATATTCAAGCAACTGTGTAAATAAAAATAATCGAAATAAACGATAAATATTATAAAAATAACATTATACAATGTTTATACCTCGAGAATAACGAGTGAAACTTTGTCGTAGTCACTTATAAGATTAATTAACTTATACCGATGTGTTTTTTCACGTATCGTAAATTTTTTAAAATAATTTATCTCTCTCTCTCTCTCTCCCATATATATATATATATATATATATATACACATACGAAATTCGAAATAGTAGTATAGCTCGTAACTATACAAAATAACGAAAATCAAAATAAAGTTAAAATAAAATCGATGAAAATATATAAATATATATAGTTTAAAATAAATTAATAATTTAAGAAGCGTCAAGAAACAACGAGTTATCGTCATTTATATTTCATTCGTGAATGTCAGATAGTTTATACGATTCGTAAAATTGTTCGGATCTTTTCAAAACTTATTCTTATGACAATAAAATCGAAGATATACTAGTATAGTGTGATCCAGAGAAGACCGACTTTTTTTTTTAAAATAGCGTAGTTGGTAACACTGCTACAACGCAAACCGCGTGCTCCACGTTTAGTGTACACACCTACGCCACCGCTACATTATATATATATATATATATGACCTTAAATACTCCATGTATAAATGTTGGAAAATATTCCAATAGAACTATCTCATTGAAATACAATGAGCAGTCTATATTACACATTAATATTAATTCATTTTATTTAGAATCTCCTAAAGGTCAAACATTTGAATTAGATTATATTCTAATAAATTATAAAGTTAATTTTTGTAAGTTTGAAATTATTAACAGTTTAAAATTTGATTCAGATCACCGTCTATTGAGAATAAAAATACAGTTACTCAATGGTTTCATTCGAAGAACACCTCCTAAAGCGTTACGACCTGTATTGCATGATTCAAATATAATAATTAAATACAGAGAAATTTTAGACAAAGAATTATTATCGGTTAAAATGAAGGAAGATATTCATGAATGGTATAATACACTGGTAATTTTAATGACAAATGCTTATAGTAAGGCAATTCAGGGTTATCAAAATAAAACTAAGAGAACCAAACTATCAGGATCAACAATAAATATATTAGAACGAAGGGAAGAACTGAAAAAACGTTTAAAAATATACAATACGAATATAATCGAGTACTGTGAGATAAAGAAATTAGCCAGAAAACGAATTAGGGAAGATATCAGAACACATTTTGAAAAGGTTTTAGAAGAATTTTTACCATCTTGTGCTATGAAAAAAGTACAAAGGAAATTATTAGACGGGAAAAAGTGGATAATAGGAATACAAGATAAAAAAGAAATAATAGTTAATAGAAGCAAAATTATCGAGTTAGCTGCAGAATATTATGTAGATCTATATAAAGATGATGAATTAGATAGTACCATTTATGATCACGTAGAGGCTGATATGGTTCCTAAAGTTCTTGACAGTGAAATAACTGCGGTAAGTAAAGAATGGAAGAAAGGAAAAGCTTGCGGATTCGATCGAATTTACGCGGAACATATGATGGGAGCGCTGGATTGTTTCATAAAAATTTGTGCAGAATTTTTCGATAAAATATTCGAGTTAGAAAAATTTCCTGGAGAAATGGCTATATCCAGTATTATATTACTGCACAAAAAAGGATCTCGTAGTAATTTAGATAATTATCGACCGATTAGTTTGATTCCTGTTATGTGCAAATTGTTTATGAAGGTCTTAGAAAGACGCGTACATAAAGTACTAGACGAATACCAGCCGCAAGCACAAGCTGGATTTAGAAGCGGCTTCTCAACTATAGATAATATTCATATAGTTAATCAGGTTATAGAAAAATGTCGAGAATATAATTTGAAGCTATATATTGTCCTTATAGATTTCAGTAAAGCTTTCGATAGGTTTAAACACAGTATTGGGAAACTAAAGGAATAAATATAAACGGACAATATTTATCTAATCTTAGATTTGCAGACGACATAATTTTATTTGCGGGATCTACAAACGAACTTTCCATAATGTTAGAAGAACTCTACCGTAATTGTAGAAATGTAGGTTTAATTATAAACAATAGCAAAACTAAGCTTCTTACTAATAGTACACCAGAAACAATTTGCCTAAATGGAGAAAAACCGGAATACATGCAGGAAGCAATCTATTTGGGTCAGTGTTTATCATTCAATGATTGGATGGATAAAGAACTAACAAGAAGAATTGCCGCAGCATGGAAAAAATTTTGGAGTTTAAAAGGAGTTTTAAAAAATAGAAACTGGAAAATTAACCTACAAGTAAAAGTTAACGTTCTGGGAAAATGCGTCGTACCAGTTTTGTTATACGGTTGTCAAACGTGGTCTATGAAAGCAGCACATATTGACAAAATCAGTCGTGTACAGAGAGCAATGGAGAGATCTATCTTTGGAATTCGAAGATTGGACCGAATTCGTTCGGAAACTATTAGGTATAAAACTAAAATGAAGGACATTGCGAAGTTAGCAGTCAGCCTGAAATAGAACTGGGCCGGTCACATGATGCGTCGGGATGGTTTGGCCGCAGATGCAACCAAGTGGATTCCATATTACAACAAACGAAGTGTAGGCAGACAACCGTTACGGTGGGCAGATGACTTCAGACGGCGGATGGGTTCTACTTGGTTGCGATTAAGCTCCGATAGAGCGGAATGGAAGAAAATGTGTCAATTATATGGTGTCCTTAATCATGGTTAATTGTATGGGTATATGGTATTTTTGTTATGTGTTTCATCATTTTATTAATAGTTTCATGGGTGGGAGGCCTTCGGCCAATAATTGGCGAAATATAGGCTTTATTTATTTATATTTAGAATACGCATTTATTGTTTGATGAACATCTTCTGTATCATTATTGTAACAGTTACAACATATATTATTAATAATCTCAAATTTGTTTAAATAGTATGCAATAGAACTATGTCCAGTGAGACATGTAAAAGTTAATATTAAAATTTTTATCTTTGAAACGACTAAGACATCAGGAAAAAAAATTATGTAGATGGTGAGTCCAATAAGTAATGATTCGATATGAAATCAATTATATGGACGGTTGGTCAGCCATCTCCTTACTCGCCAGATTTAAGCCCCTCGACTATTTTCTGTTTTGTAAGCTGAAGATGAAGAAGGAGACTGTTTTGCTTCTATTGAACTGATTTGGGAGGCTGCGATTAGGACACTAAACTCAATTGAGAAAGGTGATTTTTCGAATAGCATAGAATAGTTCGAAGAACATCCCAACATGGTATACGATGTAGTGGAGACTACTTTGAATAAAAAAAATTCTTACAATTTTCATTGTGCGTTCTCATTACTTATAGAACGCAGTATATATATATATATTAAAAAATAACAAAAAAAAACCGTCCGTCTTCTCTGGGTCACTATTATAGCTATAAATTTATTTAATATTATCTTCAAACGACGATTAGGTATTCATTATAGATTTTAGCTTACGTTTCGGCGATTTTAGGAATTTTAATGTTCCTTCTTTCAAGTCGTAATTTCAAAGCGGTAACTTCCTTCTTCAATTCGTCGATGGAAAATTTCGAGCAAGACGTTCCCGGCATCGGTTCGTTATTTATCACGACAGATACGCTACACTCGTGACTACAATGCGAACGTGACGGGACCACTTTCGTCTTCGGACGTTGTACTTTACGAATGTCGATCTCGCCGATATTAATCGCTCCGGGCTATGTGTGAAATAATAAAAAACAAAATCTATTACTAAATAATAAATGAAAAAAATATAGAACGATGATAACGAACAACGAACGCCACCCACTAGATAACTACGCAAGACTAACGAATAGCCTTTAGGTACAATCGAAGAGCTAGACTACTCGAAAAAGTCCCCGAGACTAAAAACTGGGAGAACTCAAAGCGTCATTAATGTACCGGAATCTCTTATAATAGGAAACAATTTAAATTTTATAAGAAATGGAGTGGCACGAACCGTGAAACAACTGGAAAATGACGGAGAAAAAATCAAACTCGACGCACCTGTTTGGCACCTTTAAAATAAATAAATAGAATGTGTATTATTTTCATAAGTTATAAATAGGGGTGCTACCTAAGCCTGCTATCCATGATAGAGTTCTGCTTTATCGTCTCCGCAAAAATGTGTTCTTTATCCTACTTTTACTTATTTATTGTGAAGTATGCAATTAGAAAGTACTACAAATTACGTCTCTGTATACATAAACCAAAAAGATCATTTATATATTAGTATTAAAATAATATTAAAAATATTAAAGATCGTTCAAACATTAATACTTTCCACTCCAAAATACACGCGTGCACACACACACATATATATATATATAATATCAAATATATAATATATAAAATATTAAAAACGTTAATCTCCAGGTACCGACGTGCACAAAATTCTTATCGTGTATCGTCGAAAGATATAATAAGAATACTAATAACGTCGAATCTTAAAATTAAAAATTGCAGGAAAACCTACTACAGAAATTCGTATAACGAAATTACAGCTAATATAAATGAGGACAAAAGTAGATATTACTATAAAATATAATAAGTATATAAATTGAATTAAATTAAATAGCGCTTCGGCGATATAATCGAAAATTCAGCTACGAGTTATAAAAATATTTGTTTAATTCTTTTACGTTTATATCTTTTATATTTTAATTGCAAGCTAGCACGTGTATAATCTCCTATCTTATGATAAGTGTTTTTAGCTTGCAGTCATCAAAGAATTTTTTAACTTGTTTATTTATTACTAGCTGGACGTAAGACAATTTTAAAGCCCTACGCATTCGATCTACTCTAGTATGAAACGGAGCTTTCATAATTTGCAATTTATTCAAAATTTTTATTTAAAATGGGTTCCCCCCCATTCCGTAATTACTCAGTGGGGCAAATGTATTTGAAAAAGTTACGAGTATAAAAGTGCAGGGAACTAGAATACTTAATAAATAACTATGTGTAAGTTTTGTGCGGTTGAAAAGTATACGTGTAAATACAAATTTAGCTCTGCGTATATCCCTGCAGTGCGTAACTTAATATATATGATGGTTAAGGGATGGGAAACATAATCCCGTAAGTCATCCGGATGTGTGTAAAAGAGTTTGTGCTTTAAGAATATTATTATAATAATGAAATAAAACTAAATAAGAAATATAATATACAAAAATAATATAAACACAATGAAATCAAGAATAAATGAAATGCTATGTATAAAAAATTTAGGAAAATTTATGATATTATTAACAATATAATAAAACAGCAAAATTTAAAAACATTATTACGTTTAATATACAATATGTACATAAAATTGAATAAAAATTAAAAAAATATACTTAACCTACATTATAAAATATAATATATAATAGTTATATATAACAAACGAACAAAAAAAAAGACACCAATGCAGGAAATGAAAACCACCTACAGGTCAAACAGACGCGGCAAGGTATAACGGTCGATTTAATGCTACATTAAAAATATATATACACATATATACCCCACCATATATATATATATATATATATATATATATATATATATATATATAAATATATATATACATATAAAAACTAATTCTTACACTGGAATTTCCTACGCATTGCAGACTCCATACATGATAATAGTTTTTTAGAGTTATTCTTACCAAGTAATGATGAAGAATCATTAGTAATATGAAACATACAACGAAGATTAGAGCCAATTGTGTAAGACTTTATTGGTATCCTATTTAAAATCGGGAATAGTTTAAAAAGCCGTTGCATTGATTTTATTAAGAATATGATCGATATGTTTGGGAAAGGTGAAACCTTTGATAACACCGAGGTGTTTAGTTCTTCCATTCGATGGGTGAGTTATCAACTATTATAGAGCTTAGAGATAGCGATGTCTTCTTTTAGCGAAGAATATTGATCGAGTTTTATTAGAATTTATGTTAATTTTCCATTTATCGAAGTATGATTTTAATTTCTGAAAACCTGATGTCCAGGCTTTTTCGTATAGTACCTTAGACGACACAAAAAGTAGATTTGACACATCTGATGCGAATAAATTACATTCCTGGAAAGACGAAGGTACTTTAAAAGAAAAATTTATGATCGGTATAATAATAATAACAACCGCGTTCTGTCGAATATTTCTTTATTTTTTATAGGTACCGCAAAAAGGTAAATATGTCGATTAGAACGAATCGAAGTAGTAATATTTTATAAGACGTGGAAGAAACCGAAAAATCTGAATTAATAAAGACACAAGAGAGAAAATAATTTTCATGCAGGTAATTTTCGACTACTTAATAAATTACGTACGTATAAAATTTCATCGAAATCGTTAGAGCCGTTTCCGAGCTCGCGGATATAAGAGGAATAAAAGGTAAAATTAACATTAAGTATCGTAAGATAGTTTATACTAAATGGCATCTTAAAGGATTTGAAGATAGGTTCTGTTCAAGAGGAGATCCGCAGCTCCGATGTAAGATAAAAGGAAAGACTCTAAACCGTCACCTAAATATATTAGCAGAAAACCTGTTGACAATCGAATACACAGATTCAATCCTTTCAGCTTCACCATCGACTCTGATCATAAATCGTATAATTGTAGATTAATTTCAAGTAAAAAGTAATCCTCAATAAGTAGGATCGGCGTCCATTGGGAGGCTATCACCGAATTTTGATAAAATCATGTCTTCACTGCTGCTTATTGTTAAATACAGATTGCACTAATTAACAAATCATAATAATCGTAATAATAAATGTTTAAAATCAACAGTACCATAGGTCGATGTACATTCCAAAATGCTTTTTCTTGACTTTCGATAATTTTCCTTTCTAATTTATCGCGTTTTTTATCCAATTTAATTTGCGCTTCCGCTTGCAACGAAATATAGTCCCATTTTCTGGAAAACATTTTTTGTAACTTCATCAAATTTTCGGATTCGTAATCGGCCAACAATTTCTGTTTCTTATTCATCATAGTTCGTTTACATAAGTAAACGGCTACAAAAATTAAAAAATTATCAATAAAATCGTCGTTTGCAAAACTTGGCACTCTTATAAATATTACCTTATTTACCACTACAATAGTATATTATAATTAATTTTAATCAGAAAAGCGACTAATTAATTTATGATCTCGAGTCAATAATTATACTATTAACGAGTACACGAATTTGAAACACTTCGATGTCTTCGTTTGACAATATAATAGAAATTCGATAGAAATGTCGAGTTTTTTTTTTTTTTCATATCACACGCTAATTTATAACTAATCAGTTGAGAAGGTATCTAATAAATAGTATCTATTAATAATTACGTGTGCAAGGTGCATCCAGCGATGTTTAAACTTACAATCCATGAATGTATAAAACTAGATCACTTATCTTTAGTTATTTTTTGTCGCGTAGACGTCACATCTATATGTACAGGTATCGATTTATTTGATTTCTTTGTTGCGTACCCTCAAAATATTTTTCTATAACGATCGTAACTTCCTTTACGATAATGTCGAAAAAACCGATGCGCATATTTCATTTTCTAGTCTACTTCGTTTAGAGATTTATGTTATGAACTTAAATTTTCAAATATCTTCTTTATTATTTCTTCGAAATGAATGAATAATTATCATTACGTTTACAATTTTCAGTAATTTGTTATTACTTAATTTTTGTTTTGATTCGATGATTCTTCAAAGCTCAACTTACATCGGAATTAAAAAAAAATTATTCAAACTTCATTAAATAACCTAATCAAAACGTGAAATTTGGAAAAATGCAAATTTGCTTTCTTTATTATTCGATTGGAATTAAGCTGATCTGTTTCAGCGTAAATTATGTTCCGAAATAACGCTATTGGACTTGTGGAAATTAGCGATGTTTGCTCGCATGCTCTAACAAGTAGATAAATATGTACGGAGCAAATAGTTGACAGTTTATAACGTCATCGGGGTAAGCTGGCATCCACAATATTCATCACGATGAGTTTTCGGATAGTGTAATGTTTTTCCCATCAAAAATTAACTAAAAATAAGTTTGATTTATATTAAACTATAACAATTAAAATATTTCATTTTATCTATACAGTTATTTTTTTTTAATGCGTATTAGTTCCTTCGCTTTACTTTTAGCGACGTCACTGCTTTTTGTGTGGTATGCCAATCAAAAAAAGAAGAAATCTTATAATACTATAAATTAAAATAATTTTTAACTAAGCGATTTTAATACGAACTTTAAACCAACTGGTTAATTTTCGTTTCATCGCATCAACTGAGATGTGTATAATTGATATGAAAAAGAATTAAACAGAAAAAATAATAACGTAATACGAACGTATTGGAAACATTTTTTTTTTTTTTTTTTTAAATTGATACAAATCATGTTATACCAGAAGGTAAGTATTTAAATTAATTTTAATCGAATTTTATTCTTGCACTTGGAAAACGATAATATCGAAGACACACAATTAGGACCAAATATTCCTCCCGAATTTAGATAACAATACGCAATGATAAATCGAATTTATTTATTTAAATTATGTAAATGTTACACTAATATTTACCGTAATCCGTGTTTTCAGGTTCTATGTTATTAGACGGCCAATAATAAGGTGTCTATTACAACAGAAAAAAAATATTATATTAATTTTTTCAAAAACGTTTATTTTATACTACATAAATATTAGCAAATGATGCAGTCAGAGTCTTTAATTATTATTTTTTTAAATATTTTATCCTGACATAAGTTTTACAGTATTTTTAAATATTAATTACGTATTATTTTCAACGTACCCTTAAAACGGAGACATTTTTGCTATATTTTATATATATATATATATATTTATTAGTACCAATGTTTGAATTTGAATGATATTTAAGTCATGAACAGGTTGTTCTAGTTTTATTATTTCTCCACACCTGAATATAATAGCCCGAGAAAAAATTTGCTAAATTTATGTACGACACTATTCGTAATATATAAAAAAAATTATCAATAGCACGATCATATTTCATAAATTAAAATTTTATTACAAAAATGAAATCAAAACACACTTTCCCCATATTGCACACAATAAACGCAAATGTAAAAATTATTAAACACTGCCAAAAAAAATTAATGTTTAATTGGATGTTAACGCGTTACAACAGAAATAACTTCGTTATGAAACTATAGAAATGCGGGTCCATCGGAGAATGTTAAGAATTCCCTGGACGGTCAAGATGTCAAATAGAGATGTTTCAAAGAAGGCTAGTACGGACCGAATACGAAAAAAATTACATTATACAGAGGAATGTATCATATTTTTAACGTATTAGAAATGAAAAAATTATGAAATATTCCAAATTATTGTACAAGGACAGATGCATGGGAAGAGAAGTTCCGGAAGAAGGAAAACGGATTGATCGGCTACAAAATATTAAAAGCTGGACAAACGCGTCTTCCTTACAGCCATTACTGGCACATGCCAGGCAGCGCGAAATATGATCCATAAACTAGTGAACGCCTACGCTTTATGGCATAGCAGAACATGAGTACCGTTTAAGTTTTGACGAGCTTCAGTAAAATTCCGTTACGGCAAGGGAAGTTGAGCGGAAAATATGTTATTCCTATGCTGACTTCAATAACAGCCTCGTATGTTATAATAATTATTAATAACTCGGAGGGACTATGCCACTTATAATAATCATGATTTAAAACTACTGCTAGAAAATACATCAGTTTTTACCTGGAATCTATAAAAAGTATTGTCATTTTTGACAACGAGCGACGTGTCTTCAACCGGAAATATATAACCGTACAACGCCAGCATATTAGCTAAATGTAACGCTTCCGCTGAAAAACACAAATCACACATCATTTAGAATAAATAATAATTAAAACTATTTTTATATATATATATATATATATATATATATATATATATATACACATCGATATCAAAAGTCACTTTTAATAAATTACAATTCATTCAAAATAGGTGCTTCATATGTATTCTCAATGTACTCCGCTAAGTCAGAATTAACAGCATACACGAAGCTATCGATCTGTCCTACATTAAAGATTTCGTTCTAAAACAATCAATTGACTTTTTCAATAAGCGCTCTTACCAAAACAACGAGATCGTCTCCTCGATTGTCAGTTACGATTCCAATTTGGTTTCATGTGCTCAAAATAAACGAAGACTTAAACATAACATATAGTAATAAACTATAATTAATTTATTTATTATTGTTAACCTCTTTTACTAAATAAGTACACCCGACACATATGTCACCCGTTTTCATATTTTTCCTACAGTATTAATTTAAGAACTGAAGTCTCAAACTATATAATTAGCAGCTGGAACGTATCATTAATAATTAGTAATTAATTAAACTTGTTCATCTTGTAGCCCAGGTTTTATTTTTATTTATTTTTTTTCTAGCAACGGGAAAAATATGAAATATGAAAACGATGACATATGTGCCGGGTGTACTTATTTAGTAAAAGAGGTTAACACTAATAAATAAATAAATTATAGTTTATTACTATATGTTATCTGTATTTCTTTTACTCATTACACTCTTACTTTCACATTGTGATTAAGTGATCTCAGTACATAACATTTGTAATCCATGTTATTTACATTGCTTTTATGCAAATATATTGTTGATATATATATATATATATATATATATATATATTACAAATTTCCAGACAAACTAAAACATAAATTACGAGCTAAATCTGAACTCACAACACACTCACGATACACGCCGATCACAACACAATACACATAAAACGGAGGAAAGTTCACTTTCAAAAGTTTTCTCACTAATAAATACCGTTAAGCGTTTAAATGCATTTACAACTAGCATATTATAAGCAACTAACTCCTCGTGAAAATGTGCACCAATCGGATTTATGAATATCAATATAGTAAGCAGGTTAGTATACGGTGACTTAAAACCCGGTCCTTTTGTCTAATGAAGTAAATATTAAGCGAAAATCATGGCGGAAGACAATGGGAAATTACCGTCATTAATTATCCTCAGAATTACACCCATGAATATCAATAACGTAATCCCTTCAAGTTTCTATCTGACTGAATCTCATCTGCCGAGATAGTAAGAAAGCGTGCGGAGAATCCGCTTAGTTGAAACTAGGCGGGACAATATTAATGTTGTAATATGGAATTTAGGATGGCGGTACCAAATTGGAAAACTCGCTAACATAGTAATGTAAATGAGGAGGTTGCATATCGACATATTAGGGGTAAGCGAAATCAGATGGATAGGAAATGGGAAATATGAGACAGATAATAATTACGAAGCAATATACTCGTATACTGGAAAAGACAGACATGAATACAAGGTGGGTATAACCAAAAAATCAGTGAGATAATGCCGAAATCGGTACTTTTAGTTCGAATAGAAACCAAGCTTAAACCAGTTGTGATAATACCGCGCCAACAGCGGAAAGTAGTAAAGAATTTATCAGCACCAGGAAGAAGTTAAAAAAAAAAAACATGAAGAACAATGAAGTAGTATTTATAATAGAAGACTTTAATGCCAAAGTTTTGGGTATGATCATGGTAGCCAAGTAGCTGGAAAGTATGCTCTTGGATATCAAAATGAAAGAAGTAAAATGCTTCGAATTTGCAGAAAGATGTGGTCACACGATATGTAATACTTGGTTCAAGCAACATAAAAGAAGATTGAATACATATGTTAGTCCTGAGATAGGATCAGGAACCAAATAGATTATATACTCCTCAATAAAAGATTCAAAAACAAGGTCAAAAGTTGCCACAAATATCCTGGTGCTGACTACAATTCTGATCACAAGTTGCTAGTAGCTAAGAGCAAGATAGTTTTAAAATCACAAGAAATTAATGTCAACAACTCGATATTATGAAAATAAAATTAAAACAAGAACGGAAGAAATTTCAACTATAACCGGAAGAGCATAATGAAGATATTAAAACACCGATATGATCTGGCAGACATGTAAATAAAAGGTCAAAAGTGCAGCAAAAAATGCGATTCAATCTAAAAGGAAAAAGAATACGCCACAAATAAACCAGGACATACTAAACAGGATGGAAGAAAGAAGGAAAGTAAACAGAACTAGTATCAGATGCAAAATAATAAACAAAGATATTAATAAAACGTGTACAAATGCAAAAAATGAATTGTATGCGAAGGAATATAAAAAAATTAAAGAACCTGAAAAGAGGCACAATGAGAGAGAAACGCATACAAAAATAAAATAAATGATGATCAAACATAAGAAGAGAAAAAGTGGAATAGCATACATGCGAAGGAAATATGGGAAATATTGTGTAAACAATGAAGAAATGGTAGAGACCTGGATAAAGACTATATGGAGATGATACAAGACCAGATCAAAGAAAAACTAAAACTATAGAAAAAGCACCATAAATTGAAATGTGTGAGTTGAGAAATGCTGTTAAAAGAGCCAGAAATCATAAAGCGGCGAATAAAACACACAACACAAACCTATGAAAAAGAGATGCTGAAGATATTAAACAATAGGTACGCTACCGAAGGACTTAAAATCGGTAAATTTTATGATATAGAAAAATTGCTTTAATGAGCCGTATCCTTGATATTATCAATTATTAGTACCAGAATTGAAAGGAAATTAGATGAAAATTTAAGTGAAAGTCAGTATGACTTTAGAGGGGAAAAAAGGATTAGAGCTGCGATAGGCCTACTTTAAGAATGTTAGGAAGTACCAGTGTTTATTTTTCTGAATTAGATGAAAAACTATTAGTTGCATCTTCTTTTGTAGGAAATATTCAATTGAAGTTTTATCACTATTTTAAACATTTGTTCCAGGTACATTACCTTCTTCAATGTTAGGGTTGTATAGATCTATCTTTTCTAACTAATGATATGACAAAATAATTGATAATATGGATTAACTTCTTAAAATGGGAATATTAGGTGTGATTTCCAGATGTAAACTTTTAACGACTAATCTCATAAGACTTTATTTGACAACATTAGTGGGATATTCGAAAAGATTATTCATTTAGACGAAGTATTATGTCTTCTACATTTAATAAATCTGTTTCTGATTTTGAAGTCATCATGTACAACCATGAATGACCTTATGAATGGGGAACTTTTTAGGCGAATAATGAATGTGATACAGCTGCAATAATATTAAGGTACCTCCAACAAGATTTTCAATGACAATGAGATAGTTATGAAATTTATAATCCAATATACAATTGAAAATGACACAATGTTCTTCTATAGGGTAGTTATTATCAGTGGAGTAATTTTGCTTCTTATGACTACAGAGTAACCTTGATAGTGAGGTTTGTTAGAAAAAGATGTGAAAAGAGGAATTTTGGGTCATTTTAGCAACCGGCTGAGCCAATATTATATGAACAAGAAAATTACTATATAGAAATTTGACAACTTACACTGATAAAAACATTTAAAAAGTACTTGCAATTTTTTAGTAGATATAATAAACCTGCCATAATTACAGACAGGTCACTTAATCTACTCATACACTTTAATATTACTAAACTAATAATGCCTTTTCATTTATATTGCAGACTACATATAGCAAAGAATCGCATAATTATTTTATAATTCATATTTTTATACTTATTTAATACATAATGAAATCAAAAATGACGAGAAATAGATTAACCAAATGTATACATATAGATTCAATGAGTTATAAAACAGGACCATTCTAGTGTTCAACTGATGTGTACAATTGTATAAAACATTACCCGAAGAAATAATCAACGATCAACTAACAAATTTTTGTTATAGTTTGATCATTTAGGTAAATAATGAATTAACAAGTAACTATATTAACACAGATAATTGTATACATTAAATAAATTTAAATCAATATAACGGAAAGAAAAAGCAATAAATATATGATGATGAACTAAAAGAAACACTTTTTATTCATACATATGTGTATATATATAATTATTACAAATCATTATCTACAATACGATAAAACATAACTATGTACATATTTAAACGTTTATTATTAAAACAAATTTTTAAGCTAATCAGCAAACAGATCATAGCTAATTGAACGCAATTCATTACATTACAAACTTGTTTCACAATTTTGTTACTTACATCTTCATACAGATAGTAAGTTAAATCTTGAAAGCGGAATATATTTTAAACTGCTTTGCGCATTTAAGCGTAATGAACAAAAGATATCAGGAAAGCTTTTTAAAATAATTGCAGTTGTTACCTAAAATGAAATTATAAAAACTTGTAAAACGTTTTGCGCAAAACAGCAATAAAAATTTAACATAAAAGTATCAAATGCAAAAGTAATAACGATAAATAGCGAGCAGCAGAACACACCATAGTATACAGCAGAGCTAATCCAAACCGCTTTTAAAAGTACCATTTTAATAGCATACCCTGATCATCCACATCCAAATTTTTTAGCATCCACGCAATTAAATCGCTTCCTAGAACACAAATTTATTTTCAATTTTAGGTTAAATGCAATAACTAATGTAATTTCAAAATTTAAAAATATCACGTCAAAATAAACACGAGAAATTCGAATTTTTATAATGTTCATATAACTACTTAATCTTACCTGTAAAAACAGACGGAGTTTTACTCATGAAGTATTTAACAGTTTTAACTGGGACACCACTACCTTCTAACTGCATATCTTCTAAAATTTTTTCCATCTAAAACCAAAAATTAGAATCGGTTAGTTTTCCCCAAACTATTCAGGTAATACTAGCATGAACCACCAGTAAACGCAATAAACTTACTTTCTTTAACCAAAGTAATCGACAGGACTCTACAGGTACATTTGTTACCTGATGTGTACTGTCTGATTTCCTTTGAGGAGGTTTTTCCGAAATCATGGTTACCATTTTTTATAATTTATCGTTATCAATTAAAATACTCAATTAACATCTGCAAATAAATTTAAATAAATTTAGTATATCTACTAGTCTGCATGGAAAAAATTAGAATAAGTCGACTAACGATGTCAATAAACTATTAAGCGCAATAATTACAAATTAAAAATACTTCTAAAATGAAGGGTCATCCTGTTTATAAATACTAATTATCCTATAATAAAGAAAATTGCAATGTTCGTAGCTAGGTATACTTACATGAAAAATACACATTATTCTCGTCTAATATTGTTGTCAATTTTGATAACGACATGTTTCTAAAATAGTGATAAGACTTCCACCTAGTTTAAAACAAAACACTACAACCAGTTAAATTGCGTGCTTTTACTTGCTTGACTTACTGCGCAGCTATTTAACCTTTTTAAAAGGAGCTAATAATTTCATGGTATGCTATTTCTGATTGGTCCACATTGTTCCCTTCAAAAACTACCCCTTTTAAAATTAGGTAAAAAAATATTCACATTTATTTTAATCCATTCAAATAAAATTATAACGCACATATGTCATGTGTAGAAAATTTTGGGTCAAAGGGATATTGGTTAAAAATAATGTACGTATTATATGTTTTTTATAAGTTAGTTATATTTTTATAAACGTTGTATTTTAATTCATACTTGGGTAACAATCGCAAATAAATTTTAAAAATGACAAATATAAACTATTTTCGAAATCACACGAAGTGTTGGATGTCAAAGATCTAAGATTCAAATTCGGCATCTGTGTCTTGTGAAATGCAACGCCTTGTTTGGCAACTTTTACCTCAACTGTTTGGTTTTCTTTTCTTACATTATTGTTTATTTGTTTCATATAAATAATGGATTGTTTTAAGATGGATGATAATACATTGCATTCAAACAATGATAATCCAGATACATTCAATAACGCACCATTCAGTGGTGAAAAAACACAGAAATTAAATAAAGCTAAAAAAACTGTTCGATTTATTATGGATTTGGAAAATGAGGAAAGAAAAGAAAAAATTGATGTACACTCTAAAATTGGGGTTGATGTAAAGTTATTTAGCAAATCTGAACATGAAGGGAAGAAAGTTCACAAAAATAAGCGGGATATGGAAGCTGAAGAAAGGGAAAAAATGCAGTAAGCAAGTTTAAGCTATTTTTTAATAAATTTGTTTTTGCATGTTGCAATTCAAATGGCTTACTTAAATTTACACTCGGAATTTTGTTTTTTTTTGTTTTTTAATCGTTTTTCCCCTAAAATTGGATTCTAATTAATTTTTACGCTTTATTTCTTTTTAATTTTTCTTTGCTTATAATGGTAGAATTCTAATTTTTGCGTTTTTTTTTTACTAAAAATGACAAAAATAGATATTTTTAGCCAGTTATGAATTTAAAAATCCGAGGACACTATTTTTTAAGGTTCTATAGAGAAAAATGAAGTATGGATATGACTAGAATGAAGAAATTTTCCACACCTTTTTTTGTTTTTTATCGTGTTTAGGGAAGCAACCAAGCTCCGATCAATTTTGAACTGTTTGGTATTCTAGGAGTATTTTGTAAAAATGAGTTTTAATTATAATCTAATCGATAAAAGTTTGAAAAATTTTCCATACCTAAGTATGAATTATGAATTACGCTTTTCAGAGTTTTGGTTTCCAATTTTACTGAAGAGCAGTTAGATCGGTACGAAATGTATAGGCGATCAGCATTTCCGAAAGCAGCTATTAAAAGAGTATGTACTTTTAATACATTGAAATGTAAGTTATAATTTTAATTGTAAAATGTATATATATTTTTAATCTATAGATAGTTAGTTCTAGTTATGTTTTATAAAGAAGTGTAACTTAATTTAGAAATAAATATTTTTTGAAACTACTTAAAACATATTTTTTGATCAAACTAGAATGGTTTAAATAATCAGCGGATGAACTAAATTAAAAAATTATAATGAAATATTTATTATCCCTGTTATGGATATTCAGATAACATATGTAATAATGAAATTTAGTACAGTGAAAAATTTGTAATTTATTTGATTAGCAGTGAGTACTTTTGGAATTCCTCTGAGATGAGTTATAGCTTGATTTTTTTATAGAAATTAAACATGTTTTGGTTATAAATGAAACTTTGCATTCAATAAAAATAATATTTTTGATGGAATAATATAAATCTGAAAATTCTTTATTTTCTTTGACCTGTCTGATTACCTTTTAACTCTTAATAGATAATTATTTAATTATTTTTTTTATTTTACATCACTGAAATTAATCAGTATTTTATTGTAGTTATTTATCGTAGTTGCTAGAGTGCTCGACTGTCAACTAGACGGTCGGGAGTTCGAAACTAACACGCGACATAGAAAGTTTTCATCATTATTTAATTCTTAATTATAACGGAGAATGCAGTGGTACCCCACTCCGTACAACATCATATGCACCTACATATAAATAGTGCCTTGAATGCTAGAACATATTGTATGTAAAAATGAACGTATAACAACCTTTCTTTAGGTGTTCTCTACAAAAAATGATCTAGATTGACAGAACTTATTTGTATTAGGATTGTCTGTCTAGACGTCGGTTGCATTCGACAAGTGTCAGTTCATCATGACATTTTATCCCCAACAAAATGCTGTGCATATTTTTTTATGTAAACATCTTTTTTCCGTGGCGTTTAAATTATGTTTCGAGCAAAATGATAAACAAGCGGCCGAATAAATTTGTTCGTAGTTTTTTTTTTTTTTCTAAATACAGCAAAATTAAACAACTTTTGAAGTGATATTTTTAACTATATTACTATTTTACATAAATACCGGAGATATCACATTAATCAATATTTTATAATTTTTTCATACAGTATATGCAGATGATTACTGGAAATTCAGTGTCCCAGAATGTTGTTATAGCTATGTCGGGTATCGCTAAAGTTTTTATCGGTGAAATTGTTGAAGAAGGCACGTGATAAGTATTAACGTTAAAATAATTTATTTTATTACAATTTTCGTTTTATTGCATTTTTGTCTCGAGAAATATGTGTTACTGTGTTTTAATTAGATTTTGCGTTTCAGTTTTTTAATAGCTTTTTATAAATTATTTCTAGTATATTTAACACGCATTTTATATCGTATGAGTTCGAATTATTTCAGTCTTATTCTTGAAAAAAAAAAACAAATTATTACAGATAATCATTTTCCAATTTATGTAAATGATTATTTGTTCTACAAATCGTTATTTTGTCATTTGCATTAATCGACTCACATTAGTTGTAAGATAAAAATTGAAAAATTTTAGCCTTTTATTTTCATGGGTAATGATGGAATCAGAACGTAATCATTGTTTGTGGATATGTCTATCATGTAGATTATATTGGAACTGGCAATATACTATGAATGAATAGCCGCTGAGAAGAGTTAAAAAAATATGTTAAATTATTTTACAACTCTCCGAATTGTAGAAATCGGTCAGTTAATTTGAATTATAACGTGTTGTATTTATATCGTGTGCTTTATAATCTCGATTTTTTTTTTTTAGCTTTAGACGTTATGGTTCGATTTGGTGATACCGGTCCTTTACAACCTAAACATTTACGCGAAGCTGTCCGTAAATTGAGATTGCGCGGAAAAATACCAACACTAAGGGAGAAAAGATTTTTAGGTTATTTTTGATAGAGATATTTCTAACGAGATAATCTACTCTGGTTGTATCTTTATGGTAAGTTCAATTGATGGTAATATATATGCGTTCTGCTAATGTATTGACAAGAAATTTTAGAAATGTTATACCTTCTTATTTGTCAGAAGCTCTATCCGAGCAATCACGAAATATTTTGGATCGTTATATGTTCACGTTTTCATTAGTTTTTTTAAGGAACGTGGTGTTTAATAAACACTAAATACATTTTACTATTTTATTGCGTATATTTTCCGTAGTGTAGTTGATAAACTGTTTTTACATTGTTTCATTTTAAGGGATTTGCACGTTAATTTATTAAATCCTTTTTTAGTAGTAAAAGTATTAATATTATAGTAGAAACATGTTATAACCAGATTTAAATCTGGTTTATTCATTATTTGTATTATTAAGGTAAAGCGAAAAATGTTGGGTACTTTCACTATTCGTATTATTTTGTTAATATCCCTTCAATCATTTCGATATAGTTTAAACTCACTGTGATCAGTACATAAGCGAAATAAGGTACCTTAATATTTCTAATATATATATATAAAATACAATATGAATAACGAAGCAAGGAGTTAACATTGTAATTCGCTAATTTTATATTCGGATGTGAAAACAGAATTATGTTTGATGTCAACGTGATACACATTTAGTTTTACACGTATATAAATAAATTATTACAATACTTCTGACGGTCGTAAATTATATATAGTGATAATAATGGGACGATAGATTAACTACCTAGTATATATGTTATTTTTATATAACATACTGATTAAAGATAACGCTATAGAACAAATTTCATGTTTCTTAGGATTTGAAGTAGAATATGCGATAAACTACTTTAAAAAAAGGGAATCCAAGAAAAAAATGTCTTGGTATAAGAAATTACATATTTGTTTAATATGATATTAAAAGAAGAAAACGTATTAAGTCAATAGCTATTAACAGAAATTGGTATATATAAAAAAAAAAGGTAATAAAGCAGACATAAGGAATTATAGACCAAAATCCTTCTACAAATGTTGTACCGAGTATTTATTATAAAAATAATATAAGAATCATCATCATATTCGTTATGACACTATGGATCCTTCTGTATGGAATTTTATTTGCCATGCGCTCAATCTTTAGCCATTCTTGTTTTTTGAAGAGTTTTGTTGTTTTATTCTGTCCGTATGTCGTTTTTCCGATCTTCGTCGTTTTCTTTTGCCATCTTTTCCAAAATTAATTTTTCAATGCCATTTCAATCAAAATAACCGACTATTTATTCCATAGATATACAACTGGTGGTCCAGTTTCATTTAATACAGAGATGTCTTGTTTTCTATCCTGAAAAGCCGTAACATTCGTATCCAGCAGAACATTTCAAAAGCATTCAAAAATCATTTGTTTTATAAGTTTCTACTTAGTGCATTATATAGAAAGATGGAAAAGACTAGAGCTTGCATCAAACGTACTTTCGTGCTTAAGGAGATATCATGACTTTTTTTCTATAGCTTCTGTAACTCTCAAAGTGCGAGTTTGGCCGTTGATATTCATCCTTTACTCAATACAAACAGAACAACAGCAATGTTTGCTGACGATACCGCGATACCACTGCGATGTGGTATCGGCATCGAAACAGTTACAAGATCATTTAAATGACTTGGAAAAATGGTATAAATCCTGGAAAATTACAATCAATGAACAAAAGTGCACAGAAATTATATTTATGCTGAAGAGAGTGGACAGATGTCTAGTAATAAAATTAAATGAAAAAACGATCCCTACTTCGGATAGCGTGAAATATCTTGGCCTGCACCTGGACGAAAGGTTAACTTGGAGAAAGCATATAGAGGCTAAGCGAAAACAGATAAATATGAAATTCCGCAAAATGTATTGATTACTAGGAAAAAATTCGGTATTGACCATGGAAAATAAAATACTGCTATACAAATCAATATTGAAACCTATATGGTCGTATGGAATCCCATTGTGAGGAATTGCGAGTATTCAAAGAACACAATCAAAAATATTACGATCGATAGTTGATGCGCCAACGTGTGCAATGACGAAATTCATAAAGATCTAGAAATACCGACGGTTAAAGAAGAAATCGAAGCAGCCAACGTACGATATGTAGAACGGCTACAAAACTATTGTAACGAGCTGGCACACAGCCTGATCGAAGACGGTACCAGATTCAAAAATCGGTCGAATATAATTACTTAATATCTTAATCATCAATGACGACCCAAGCATTCCATTAATTTTTGTGTCAATTTATTAACATTGCCGCTTATTGTTTTAAATCAGACAGATCGCGTGCAGAAACAAAAAAAAAATCTTTTGATTTGAATGCTCGTAAGTATATGAACTTATCAACTGATCATCTAATTATCAAGTTAGAAAAGTCAAATCTGCTGTTAAGTGATACTTGAACGTTCCTACTCACGACTGCGATATTGCTTTCTCTAATCACCATGAAATATTCGAAATAATTGGTGGTATGAAACCTAAACACTCGCTGGAAGGCGATAATATATCATCGTTTCTTATTAATAACCTACTTCGCTGTGATCTGATAGAGATTTGTAACACATAATGAGTGGTATCAAATTTCAACACTATCCTCACCACTGGAAAATTACTCAGGTTATAAACAAGAAAAAGATGCTTCACAAATTACCAACATTCGACCTATTAGTCTAGTTGGTAATTTAAGTAAGTTTCGCTTATTAAAGGATGAATAATGTCATCCCCAACTTTCAGTTTGGATTCCGTTCTACTTATTCTTACTACACGACAAGTATGCAGAATAGTTGAATTTACTACAGACAATTTTAACTTAAATAAGCATGTGGTACTATTAGCGTTCGATATAACGCGTGGCATATACTGTGTGTAAAATGATCGATTATAAATTTCCTCCATATTTAATTCGGCTAATCCGTAAGAATTTAAGCGATAGATCTTTTATATTTCTATAGGCAATGCGAAATCATTTTATAAAACATGTTTAGCGGGTGTACCGCAAGTTAGCGTGCTTGGTTCATTATAAAAATAAGAATAAATATCCTTGTAATTACACGACGTTCTTGTTTTTTGCCTAATGTGCAAGTGGCACTTTTTTGTAGATGCTGCTGCTCATTGCGGTATAGACCCGACACTATTCGCACCAAATTGCAGCTTGGAATAGAACACATCATTAATGATTACAATAAACGGAGAATTAATATAAATTCGACGAAAACTGAATCTTTTTCATTCGTTGAAGGCCAATGTCGCCAGATAGTCTGTTCAAGATACTCAAGTAGATTGAAGTGGTCAGGTACGCTATCTGGGTGTTACTTTAGGCAGTAAATTTATGTTCGCTAAACACGTAAACAATAGTCTTCAGACAAGTAAAGCCATCTGTTCTATTAACCCGCTTTTTAATTGTAAATCTTACCTTAATGTTAACAACAAAATGATTAATCCGATCAATAATGCTTGTCCAGGATAGAACTCGGTATATAAAGCCACTTTTAATAAGCACAAAATCATTCAAAATAGATGTTTAAGATGGATTTTGTCCCGTTACAGCAGTCCATAAAATGCACCTTTACTTAAAGTTACCCTATACTAAGAATTTTATTTTAAAAGTATTGAACGTTTTTTTTTTTTTTTAAAAAATAAATCTTTGTATCATGATAACGCACTTGTTTCCTCGATCGGTAATTACGATTCTGGACAACTAAAAAGTATAAACATGAACGCATACAATTATCATAAGCAGTTACTGCTCGGTGGAACTTCAATTAACGTGTGCTGTATCAACCAGTATTGAATTTTATACCCAGTTTTTAATGGAATTATAGATAATCCCGATGAACAGTGGAATAGTATTCAGTAAGCAGTGCAGGAGGGTTAAAAAGAATGTTGGGAACCCTATATTTTTTTTTTTTTTATTTTTTTTTTTTATGAAGCTTACTGTATATATTGTGATTATGTTATTTTGATTTTACAGTCTACTTCCAATCCAATTATAACATGATAAAATTAAATAAATTTGGCCATAAAAATAATCGATTTATGTACAGAGTCCTTTGCAAAATAATGTTTTAATAAAATTATAAAATTGAACTCAAAGGTAAAGGAAAATACAAAACATAGATTAAAGAATAATGTATGAAATTTTTGATTCAGTATTAATTGAAATAAAATTTTAGATTTCCATATTCTTAGAAAGGTTGACCTTATAAATGAGAAAAATTCTTGATCTCTGTAAGTCTCCCGTGGAAGTAAAGGAAAATAATACATAGTTTATTAAATATCTCGTTTTTGACGGCGAATGGAGAAAGAGCATTCGAATATATATTATAGCGAAGAAAAACATAAACTTTTCGTATATTTGATGGCAGTGGATTTAAATTCAGTTTACACTGAAGTTACAACTCGAGCTAGTTTTCACATTTCCCGCTCTACTAATAGTGAGAGAAGGTTTTTTTTATTTCTGAATAAATACCACAAAATGTCGGGTGGTCCAAAATTTTGTGAAAGAGTATTTAGATGAAAAGTTCTCAATCAGTATCACTTATACTCGTATCATTAACATTTGTAATAAAAATTGCTATCCTAAGAAGTATATTAATAAACTTTAAAATAATTAACAAAAGTTGCACTTAAACTATTAATAAACTTATCTTTTGAACTTAAATTTAAAATATTGCGCTTAAAAAAAAGTTAAAACAAAATTTTATATGAACCAGCTTTAAAATATGAAACTTATATAAAACAAAAATTTAAAATATAAATTTATATAAAAATATAAAATCGAAGCTATAAACAAAATAAAGGAATAGGTAAAATAATTGATGCTCATTTTCTGATATGATGCCGTTGTGATATATTTTGTTTCCAGTACATCGTTAAAGTTTAGATACAAACATTCTATTTTACTGATTTATTTTTGCGACCACACACTACGATTACTAAATTTATATTTAATTAGCGGCCTAAATATCACGTTAAGAAACTAATAGAAATAACATTAAATACAGATAATTTTTAAAACTATTTTCGAGGTCGATATTCATAATTAGATATAATAATTTCGGAATAACCGCGTAAAAAAAAAAAAGGAAAAAAAAACGATTCATCTTGAAACTTAAACTCGGGTTTGTTAATATATCGTTTTACTTTTATTAATAAATCGTTTTTTTTTGTTATTACGAAATTATTGTATCTAATTATTAAATACATGTTTTAAAATTCGTTTAACAAGTCATTTTTAACGACTCTTCAAGTTTTGCAGACACAAACATACGAAATTTGAATCTTCTGAAGTTATTAAGATGACAGCAAGATATTCTAAATTATAGGACGTATTTACTAATTCGCGTGCAAAAAAAAACAGGTTATAATATCACTTTTGAAAGCATGATCGGAGCAGACTGAAATATGTAACTTTTATACCTCGATAGAAAAATTCTGAAATATTTTTAGAGAATACGTGAGAAAAAGATTCAATGGCCTAGTTTTAAGTTAATGCATCCACTGCTTTTCGGGTTTCGCGAACACAAACATACGAAATCGCACTTTATATATATATTATATATATATATACAAAATTACGAAAATATTTTATACATGTACACTTATTCTAAGTAGTATTTCGTCCTTGACTATGATTTCCTACCAATTATCCATTGTTAAAGTGAAACATAGTAACCTTGTTGGCAACATTTGAATAAATTCGAAATTTTATACATATTCCCTATTTCACTAATATTGCTTTGTATGATCAATGTCAGAGTAGAAATGAACTTATAATATTTACACATAAGTTGTCGCTCAAACTCAATAGATGGCGCCCGAAGCATTTTTTCGGTTACGGGTGTAATATTTACAAAATAGGTATACAATTATTATTAGAATGTAACGTCGTGTCAAGATTTCAAAGACATATATAAAAAAAACTTGAGGAAAATTGCGGTTTGGAATAAAACGAACATTTACATTTCTATTTATGTAGAGTTCAAGAATACAGAATACCCGACTTGAACCCGATTTCGCGAATTTTTGTAAATCAGTAACAATGCCGCGGTTAAATAAAAGGTAACTATAATGAATTATGCCGTTCACTTACAGACTTCAGTTGGGGCAACTATTTTTCATTATATACACGATAATCTCCTTTCAGATACTGCTTTTATATTTTATCTAATCTAAAAACGGAATATATAATTAAAAACACAATTCTAGCTTTTACCATCTTAATTATCGATTAACGGTTATTTATGCGGAAATAGGGAATTTGTTTCGCAATAGATATAATTGTTTAAGTTGGAAAATGGTCATATATATCAGTTCATTTACACGAAATTAAAAAAAAATTAACTTTTTTTTAAATTTATTAAATTTGAAGTAAAATTTATCTATTTCAACGAAGTTAAAAGCAATGATGTTGATAGATAAAACATATTCTCAAGAACATCAGCAGAATTACACGCTGTTTCCTTGATAATTTGCTTTTGTTTAAGAAACTAAAAAATATTTAACAGCGGCTTTTTATATTTCTGCGAAATGTATCGTCATTGCGAATATTTAATTAATGTTTTATACTTTCGACGTTTATGTATTAATGAGTAATTTAGAAATTTAACATTGCAAAAAACCGTCACTCATAATGTTTCATTTATTCATTAACAGCTGTCTTCGTTATATAAAAGATTTACCTCAGGAGAAATGCAATTGGGTATCTCAAACGTGGTTTCATTTTTTTCCACTTCATTCGCCAATTTACAATCAGCTCTGTAGGCTGTTAAGCAAATTTATTAATATCTTAGTGCAAGGATGACTTTTTAAAGGATTCTCTACAGTGACAGGGTCTAATTCAATATGTATACTCTATACTAGATCCGTCAATTTTTGTCGTCCTATTTAATCTGCGAATGTCTGCAGAGTTATCTAACAGTGCAACTGCCATATTATTCGGATATGACTCCAGTCTATGACTTTTTGCTGTTTGCACAATTTCATCCTTTATGTAATTTATCTTCAGTTCTGTGCGGAGAGCTTGATTCGCCACATACGATGGCGCATTTACAATGATTCTTAGAACTTTATTTTGTAATCATTGTATAATCGCTATGTTACTGCCCCACTGCTGACACCCGTATTTCCAGACAGGTTTGATGACCTGGTTGTAGAGCAACAGCTTATTTTCAATTGTTCCGATTTTCTAAAGCCATTACATCTGTTTAATTTTGATAAGTATTTCAGCGCGCTTTATTATACGTTTTTTCCATGTTAACCGTTTATCCAAGTATATTCCCAAATACCTGACTTCGTCTTTTAATGGTATAATATTGCCGTTCAATTCAACATTACATTGCTATCATTTAATCTCCGATTAGTAAAAATTGTGTGCATCGATTAGACATCGTTACATGGCCTTCAATCTGGATGTTCTAACTGCGCTGCTAACCCAAAATCTGTAATTTTCTTTTTAAGATCATACACAACGGTGATCACGTAAATAGACAATTATGTTAGTCTAGTGACAACAATGAGACACTAAACTCTGAGGAAAGGAAAGGAACAGCTTGATCATTATCAATCAAGGATTGGAAGATATTAGGTTTTATTTATTGACTCGATGTCGTTATCGGATCTGATTTCGTAATCTTAGATACACGTTTTGATTTATGCCAATTTCCATCACTTTCACTTGTTGTACTGTTAGACAGTTGTCTTTTTATTGAATAATTCCCAGTGGCGATTTTACATAATTGAATAGGTCTAACTGATAGTCTTTTTAAAAAAATAAATAAATTATATGTACACGTATATATATATATATATATATATATATATATATATATAAAAGTAAAAATGCAAATTAGAAACCGAAGTTACATTTAGTACGAAAAAATCATTATAACTAAATATATGAAATAAAATCGTAATAAGAGTTTCATCTAAATTACTAGTGCAAGATATAAGGAAAGGCTCAACCAACACTTAAGTATATATTAGCAAAGAACCTGCTGATAGACAGTGTAAAATTCAATCGAATACACAGATTCTATCCTTTCCGGGTTCAACATCGATCCTGATTACTCACAAATCGTATAATTGTAGATTAATTTAACGTAAAAGTAATCATCAATGAGTAGGATCAGCATTCATCGGGAGGCTATTCTCTTTTCTAGTTTTGATAATAACATGTTTTCACTGCTGCCTACTGTTATAAATACAGATTGCATGCAAACAAAAAATTACCATCTTCATATAGTCGGTTAACATACTATTTTCGATAATTTGATATAGCGATGTAAAATAGGCGAACCATGGTTTTTAATGATACACGAAGCTAAGCAGAAAATGAGAATATTTCATAGAAAAGTGCTTTCCTAGTGATACCCCCGCCTTGAAAACAAAAATACTCTTTACACCGTATCACGAAATATATTTTATAAACCCTGATGATACTCTAGCTAGTGGAACTGGTCAGCTGTATTTATAAAAATTACTTTTGAGTATTTTTATTTGATTTATTTTATTTAAAAATATTTCTATTCACACTGAATAATAAAATTAATTAACCATGTAGAAGTAGCCCGGAAAATATATTAAATAATTTGTGTGCCGACTGTTGATCTTCCTATACACATTTTATTTACAGCAAACAAAAGTTATTGAGTAATTAATACTATTACTTACAAGTATGTTTTTTTACTCCGCCGACGGTATTTGGAGCTTTAACCGGAACGGGGCGCGTCCATAGGCGGTGGATAATGGAAAGGCCTACAGATATGTAGGTTAGCTGCGAATAAGACGTTAGTCAAATAAGCAGTCGCGGACTAAAAGCGGCTACTGGTGGAAAGCCTCAAGCAGGCGATTCCATTAGTGACAGGATAAAGAGACAATGGGCAGCTTGAGAAAAGTTTGCATAAATCCTATGACTGTCTCTTCCTCGGCGGGTTTAGGTCGCCGCAAAACATACCACTGCCTTGTGGTTAGGATATTTATCTAAAGGCTAAGGGAGTAAACCCTGACAGAAAATCCACTGGAAGGCAATGGAAAACGTGTATTTTTCCACGAACAATCATGAACCTAAAATTATACGATGATATTAACCAGTGCGATACGACTGGCGATCGGCGCTATCCGGGTTCCGGGCCTGGAAGTGTTAAATCAGGGACCGGCAACGCGGATGCGGGAAACCAGGCATCTCGCGGAAAATATGCTGCTGGAATTAAAATGTGGAAACCAATACCCGTGGGAATTTTTCGTGGCTTGAATGAAGCTGGAAAACTTGCTATTGTTGAATAAGAAATTTCGGAATTGTTGGGATGTCGGAGACACATTGGAAAGGAAGTGGACACTTTACGAGCAGGAACAATAATGTAGTATACTTTTATGGATATGAAACACAACATAAAAATTGGGTTGTCAACCGTGATGTATAATAAACATTGTAATAGTGTAATTGCACATGAAGCAGTCAATGATCGAATAATAACTATAAAAATGAGAGCCTGTGAATCTAAATATCATACAAGTCTATGCTCCGACCAATGAAACTGACCAAGAAACTGTGAATAATTTTTATGCCACACTTGAAGATACAATGAATAAAATGCCATCAAGGGAAATAACAGTCGGAGATTTTAATGCGAAAGTTGGAGAGACAATCCAGGATATATGATTAAGAAACGGTAGTTGGAACTATGATCTTGGGACAAGGAATGACAGAGGCGAACAACTTATAAACTATTGCGCTATTACAAGAATGTTCATCTGTAACACCGGTTTTAAACATCACCCGAGACGATTATGTACATGGCGCTGTCCATGCGAACGATATCGGAATCAAATTGATTATTTTTTAATCAGTACAAGATGGAGATCTTCAATTAAAAATACAAAGACGTATCCTGGGAAAGATTGTGGTAGCGATCACCAGCTGTTGGTTGCAGAATTAAAGATTAAACTACAGAAAGGTAAAATACAAGAAAATACTCCCAACAAATGGTATCTAAGAAATAATACTAACTATAAAAATTTGGCGATACATAAATTACGAGCCATACGAGAATCAATACATCCGCAGGAAGACGTCAATACTACTTTGGAACGGACAAAACATGCGCTTGAAAAGGCAAGTGAAAAATCTAGAAACTCGAATATGATGTATAGAAGGAAACCATGGATCACAGAAGAAACATGGACGACGATAAGCGCGCGCAAAGAGATAAAAATGAAGGGAATAAACTGTGAAGAAACAAAACAAAGATACTGCGATGTCAACAAACAAGTTAAACTGCAATGTAGCAAGGATAAAAACAAATACCCGAATGATATATGTAGGAACATTGAACAGAATGAGAATAAAAAAATGAAGTAAAAGACATGTTTTACAAAATTAGATTGATAACTAAACACTTCACCCAACAATATTTAAGAATTAAAAACGAAAATGGGAAAATATTATGTAGAGAAGATGAAATAAGATCTAGATGGCAGGAATACTGCGAAACGCTTATGAAAGAACACGATAAGGATAAAAAGAAAAGCAAAATCTATACTGCGGTAACTGAAATAGAACCACCAATACTTAACAATGAAGTGTACACCACCCTACAAAAGTTAAAACCATTCAAGGCTGGAGGAGAGGATAAAATCGTTGCGGAAATGTTTAAATACCTGGGTGACGCAATGATCGAAATTTTATATAGAATATGCCAGAAAATTTGGAACAAGAACATATGGCCCAATGACTGGACAATGTCGATATACGTCCCAATCTACAAAAAAGAATCACCAGACACGTGCCAATATTACAGAACGATCGCTTTGATGTCGCATGCTAGTAAGGTAATGTTGCACATTATCCATGAGAGGCTAAAACCTTATATATTGCCGCAAACATCTTGGGACAGGGAGGTTTCATGCCAGGAAGAGGCACGAGGGAACAGATTCTTTACATACGGCAAATAATAGAAAAATGTCGAGAATTTAATATCAGAGCTTACATATGTTTTCTGGAATACAAAAAAAAAACACATTTGATTGCGTGCACTGGAGCAGATTATGGAAAGCACTAAATGAAATTGGTGTCCCACAGCATCTAATAGAACTGATTAAATCCTTGTATAACAACACCAGTTGAAAGGTGAAGATCAATAATAAACTGTCTGAGAAATTTGTATCTGAAAAAGGAATAGGACAAGGTTGTATACTGAATCCCACCTTGTTCAACGTATACAGAGATTGGATTATTAAAGAAGCAATGGCTGGATGGGAAGATGGAATAAAAATAGGAGGAAAACTTGTCAATAATTTACGATATGCTGACGATATTGCCATATTTGCCTCATCGAGCGAAAATTTTAAAGCCTTGTTCCAGAGAGTGGAAACGGTCAGCAAAACAGCAGGCCTATTAATAAACAGAGCTAAGACCAGGGTGATGGTCATCGACCGTAATAAATCTGATAACCTACAGTATGTGGACAACCTCCGAGTAGTTGATAGGTTCGTATATCTCGGATCGATAATTGCAAGAGATGGGACCTCGACAGAAATTAAAAGACGAATAGGAATCGCTAAGCTCGCACTGGGTCAACTCATAGAAATATGTAAGAATACATTACGATGGATAAACACGTCTTATGAGAACACTTATGTTTTTTTATACGCATCCGAATGTTGGACGTTAAAAACAACAGACATCCAACGGATAAATGCGTTTGAAATGTTCTGCTGGAGAAGAATGCTCAGAGTTTCACGGATCCAAAAAAAAGAACAAACGTCTCAATCCGAAATGAAATATGTCCGGAAATGCGTCTATATAGTGAAGAGACGAATAGCTACATACTTCGGCCACATTATACGGCAAGATAGTTCCGAAAAACTACTTCTGGTAGGCGTGGTCGAAGGAAAAAGGAAACAAGGAAGGGCGCACACGGATGTAATTAAAAAAATGATAAACGCCGGGAAAATTAAGGTTCACGATTTCACGATGTTCGGATCGAGCAAACGATGAAGAAGAATGTTTTTTTAGCATGACGATGTGATATATCTTGAATATACACTAAGCATTAGCCACTATATATATATAATACGATATAGCCTTTCCTTACTCGGCGAACTTCGTATCGTCCCAGAATCAATAAATGTACTAACTTATTAGCCGAATTAATTATAATTTTTTATTAAGTTCAATAAATCGACAAACAGTATCGACATATCATTTAAATTTCTTTACAGATTTGTTTTTTAATTTTTTTTTTTGTATAATTCCTAATTCTCCATCAATATTTGTGTTTTATTTAATTCAACTAATAAGTTATAACATATTTATTAATTCCGGGGCGATACAAAGTTCGCCCGATCAGCTAATACATATGTATATATAGTAACTCGACGACACAAAAATAGTATAAATATCTTAGAAACTGGTATAGATATCGTAGAAACTTCCATATGGCATACCCCCCAAAAACAAAAAAAAACACATTTCCATATATGTTTATTAATTAGATCCGGAAAGAATCCGATGTACGATAACTCTGTAGAATGTCGCGGGAGTTCGAATATCGTTACTCTAAGCACGACAACCTGTGGCTTTGTAATTAGAAGTGGTTTTCCTATAATTCCGATATTTTAAGGTTAGTTATATTATTATTATTATTACTATTAGTTGATGTCGTCATTAATTTAATTATCGTCTACAAGTATGTCACACGTGACACGATACGTGAAAATCAATTAACAAACGATCGTATAACGTGTAGTAATGCGTGTGTGTTAGTGTATTAGTTTTAAGGACATTTTTGAATGAGTGAAACAAATAAAATTTAAAACGGTCGTAGAATAGTATTATATTTTTTAATAATTTACTATTTTATACGAAATATTCGTCATTCCGCGTGTATGTTTATTCGTGTGTGTATGTAAGCTTATTGCTACATTGAGAAACGGGGTGTTACAAGCGCGACCCGGATAATAAATTAAATTATTACGATTATTATTAATTATTATTATGATTATTAATTTTTATTATTAATTATTATTACGATTATTACCACTATTAGGATTATTATTGTCAACCGATAATACGGGGGGGGGGAACTTACGCACACATCGAACCGTAGGTGAACCGGTGTTATTAAAACGTTGGCGTTTAGTTGACGGGCTGACGATTATCGTTAAAGACGACGACTTTAAAAGTTGCGAATTTCCTTACGACGCGATCCGGTTCGTTAGCGAATTCATCTACGGGACAGTTGATACGAAATCGGTTTTACAATCGACAATCGCCGTTGCGTATGCTCGAATTGTTAAAAAAAATGAAATAAATAACGAATAAAGTATTAAAGTATATAAAGTATAAAGAATTAAAAATAAATCGGAAAGATTCGCGAGCTAATTCTTTTGTTTTTATCGCTTAAAAATAAATTGTTCAAGTGCACGAATATAATTTAAAAAAAAAAATTAAAATTTTCCATATATATATATATATACACACATAAATATAAGAAAAATATAAATTATTAAAATTGGAATTATTATCATTTTGTGCGTACACGGAGGATAATCTTTTATATTACCGGGTAAGTGGATTATTACTTTTTATCGGGTTTTGGCCGTTTTCAAAAATAATTTTAACTCTCGATTAAGAGAGATGTAGAATGCTTTAAATGAAGTATTTCACAATAGTTGATACGCTAATTTAACATTATATATATATGTGCGTGTTAGTGTGTAAGTATATAAATGGACGTGTTTACGAGTAAGGGATTGCGTAATGTAATCAACCGGTTATATAGGAGCATTTTGAAACGATAGGTAGTTTTATCAGAATATTCGGAGAATCATCGGCGATAATCGATGCAAAATGAAAATGTCATAAATAACAAGCGTTAAAACCCTGTAAAGAAAAAACCCGAATCTGCCTATATAAGTAACGAAACTGGCCCAATGGGATTTTTACCGCTATTGTTTCGTGTAGTACGAAATAATGGAGGAGAAATGGGCGACTCGAATAACGAAATACGAAAGTTATTCAACTCTTTCGGTCACGCGTTATCGATATTTTACGCGATATACAGATTTAGGTTTCTTCTTCCGTGAGCAGTGGCGTAGCCAGACTTGGTTGAAGAGGGGGTTCAAACAAAATTCAATTATAACAGTAAACCCGAGTTAAATTGAACTTTAAGTAAATAACCAAAACTCAAGTAGGTTAAAGCAATCCAACTCGCCGGAGTTATTTTTATACTTATTAGACGTCGAATATGTAATTCTATTAGAAGACGGCAGAAGTATTTAATATCGCTGGAACACACTAATAGTATGTTATTGAGGACAGAGATGGTTATACAATAAATTCCGCGAAAAAATAAACGATAAATAATGATTTATATCTTTTAAAAGAATAATACATAGTAATAACTAAATTTAAAATTTAAAATCTATTCTTCGCAGTTTTTATACGAAATTCTTCTAGTACCTCCTATATTACAAAAACTATTTATTTACTTCGAAAACAACGAAATTTAAAGAAAAAAAAAAAAATAGGCTTAACAAATACAAAACGGCATTTAACAACGAGTATATATATTTTCTTATTAATTCCAAAAGGGGTTCAGACCCCCGAAACACACCCTTGGCTACGCCACTGTAAGTGTCGTATCCGTTATCGGACGTAGACATCGCAGTAAACTCGATTGGTCAGCATAGAACAACTGTTATATTAAGTTAACTCTTCAGTAAGCTTTTAGCAGGTTTATGCGGTAATTTTTGAAGAAAACGTTTCCAATGCTTTTCCCCGTATGATGCAACGCGGCTGCTTATTTTTCCAAAACTTATTCGTAACTAACCATATCTGGAGGCCGTTCCACTATCCACCACCTGTGGACGCGCCCTGTCACCTGAGCTCGGGCTCCCTCGGTTACACATATCTGTGTATCGGCGGTTTATAAAATAATTTTTTAAGATATTACGTTTCACGTGTAGTATCGCTTTTTGCCAATAATTAGATAATTTTTAATATATTCCGTAAATATCTCTAGAACTGAAACAATGTTAAGTGAATATCTTTCATCATAAAAATGAATAATAAAAGAGTTTACCGTATAGAGGTCATTGTAACTGAAAGGGTTAAATTCATCGTTGCTAATATTTCGCAAATACTTATTATTTACGTACGTTTTACCGTGTTCTTTTCATTAATGTTACATCTTTTAAACTTCTCATTTTACCACCGATAAAGATTATTATTTATAGTTATTACCATAATAATAATTATTATCATTATTAAATACACGGCTTAATCTCCAATATATTACGTAGACACAAAATCAAAATTATTCCCCCCTATTTCTATACTACCGAATTAGTAGAGGAGCGTGGAAAATTTTTGGCTTTCGTCTAATTCATTTTCATTTAAGTACTGCAAACCGTGTACTCTTTGTACGTACTATTAAGATGATACAATAAAAATAGTTGTTAACTTACAACACGAGAACATACTGTCCGACAATTTCAGTTATTCGCTTTTAACGTACTGCAGAAGAAATTCCGAGGGTTACTAAACTTCTTTACCAGCACTTTGCGAAACAGCGATAAAACTACTAATTCATGTATAACGAGTATATTTCTGCAAGCGTACATGTACGTATGCGTGTTTGTGTGCAATTTCTACACATATAACGCCTAAGTATATATGTATCATATATGGACAATTCCGGCACATTTATGCATCTAGTACATCTAAATTTTAATTTAAATACTAACTAGTATAAGAAGTTACGTACATGTATAGTTTTGATGACTGGGAGTGAGATTAGTGCACACAGTCCGCGTAAATGTGAGTGTAAAAATGGTTACTATATTATTATTATTATTATTATTATTATTATATACTATAGAGTATTGCAAAGGGGTACACTGATTAAGCCTAAACTGGGGGTTAAATGAAACAAGATGTAAAACACTAATTTTAATAATAAAGTATTAATTTTAAAAATGTATAGGTATCACTTAATGAAGGTATTACTAGGTCTCGGCGTGTGTGTAAGGCAGATGTTCGGTTTTTTTAGGAAAATACGCCGGGGGGGCTATGGTTTTTAATGCGCTGCCTAGGGAACTTAGAATTGATCTTATAAATTATAAATGGCCAAGAGAACAACTGTCGATCGAATTGCCTATTGGTAGAATTTCAGGCAAACATTACAACGTTATACTTTTTATCGTTCTTTTTTTCATAGCCTTACCAGATTTTCCCAAATAAAATAAAACGGTCATAATATACTTTATTAAGTATCGATGCGTGTGTGTATATGTATATGTATTTGTATGTATATGTATATGTTTCGTGGTTAGGTTTATATAAGTGCATTCTTTTTATATATATATATATCTAGAGTATGTGCCTCGCATTTTTGTACGCGCTTAGTGAGTACTCGTGATATTATTTTTAATTAGCGTAAAGCGGTGTTCGGTCATTTTCCAATCGTTTTATGTTTTTTTTATATACGCTGTAAGTCTGTTATTCGCGAAATTCGCAGGTATTTATAATTATTAATTGTTAACAAGTGTACACACTCCCAACTAATCTCAGATGTCTGCTCAGCTCACAGAACAATAGCGTATACATGATCAGATTCGATTATCAGCTTGTAGTATAAAAATATTTAATAAGACATATCAACCATTTATTACAGCCCTGAGTGGAATTACCAATTCGCATAAAAAAATAAATAAATAAATAAATAAATAATAAATAAATGTACAATAAATTTGATTTTATTATTATAAATTATAACTCAGCTGTTACTGTTCATTAATATCTGTTAAGTACAGATATTTTAAGCTAAATTATGTCTAAAAACACTGCTTTTCGTTTTGTTGATTTATTGACTTTTTAATTTTTGTTACCTTCAAGGTGTGTCTTTTTTGTAGGTTTTTTTTTTTTTCATTTTTTCCTGCACTATTTCTAAAGTAATTTCGAAGTGTACTATAAGTTTTGTAATTATACATATTTAGAATTGCTAAGGTTTATGTATAGGTACTTACCTTTAAGTTATGAAAGAAAATTGTTTTCGGTTTATGTTTAAAAATATAATAAAGATTTTTTCATTTCATTTCAACTTAGGAGTCTCGTCAGCGTTATGTAAATACTTTTATATATATATATATATATATATATATATATATATAAATAGGTATACTATATACGCGTGTATATATCTTATCTCATTAAACCAGCAATTCTTTCGGCTATCTAGGAAAAGGCTCTAACGATTTGGATGAAATTTTGTACATACCTGTAATTTATTCAGTAATAAAAAATCTCCCGTATATAAATTACAAATTTTGAAATTTTGAGCCTATCCTCGAGCACACACACACACATCCGTAAAATTTTGGAAATTTCAATTTTTTTCCGTCGTGTTTTTCTAAATGTACTTTGAAAATTTCAGCTCGATCGCAATTAATCTTACGAATCTCGTAAATTAGAAATTTGATTTTTACCGCGTAGGGCGTCGGTAAATAAAATTAAAATTTTTCATTTCTACTACGGTTTTCATTTAAAGTATCGGACGTATATTTTTGAATCTACGATAGAATTATTTAAAAGAAAAAAATTCGATCGGAAAATTTCATTTTAAAAAATACATTAAGGACGTGATATTTAAAAAAAAATGATATTTTTTAGTTATAATTAAAATACGGTTATTTATGTATGTAACGGTTTTTAAAAATATGTGATTCGTAATAAATATGTTGTCCGAAAAAATACAATTTTACAAGAAATACCGTGTAAAATTCGGTCGCCCAGATAGTATATGTACTATTATATATTTAGAGGTTCACATAACTGCTAATACTAATTAAAATGCGCTGAGAATTAAGTAATTGAATAAAAGTATATAACAAAAAAAAAAATTAAAAATATAATGACATTAAATTATTAAAATAATATAAAAAAACATTTATACAACTGCATATACAATATACGTTACATAGAGTCACAATACACACCGGAATTTAAAAAACAATTGTCGGCGCATGCACACATACACACACTCGCTACGCTGGAAAATAGCTACGTAATCCCCTATACGCGAACAGAAATACGTATGTACGCTAGCATAAAGAAAATTTCAAACATACTTTTGTATACGTATGCGTAAAAATATAACAATTATTTAAAATTATAAAGTCATAACTACCTACCCACAAATGCCAACACCTTTCTCGCATTAATAACAAGTGCATAAAGCTGAAATTTCGCTAAACCAAAGAATCGTATAAAATATCTGCTTTGAAAATATATATCCAAACACGGCCGAGTTTTAAGTAATACAGACGGAAAGTAGACACCAACGGTGAATTGAGACAAACATTAGCAGGTGAACGTGGCTGCAAGAAGATTCACATTAGTATTCATCCTATAGGTGTACTACGTAACTGATTTTCAAATACTCGTCATTAACACGACCATTGCGATACATACATAAGGCATAACGACGCATGAGATATTTGTGGTGTCAGGATAATAATATGTATTTATAAATAATGTGTATGCGTACTCGGATATAAAAATTTATTTTCTACATAAATAAAAAGTGTTACTAACGAGATATGGAAATAGAAGCGCGAAAATATACTTATAAATAAAATTTACACACCGAGGCAAATAAAAATTTTAGCTGTCTATTTGAACCGAAAATTCTACCTAACAATTTGCACTAAAAGAAATGTTATATATATATATATTAGCGTATGTATATATGTGTTTATAGTACGTTACGCATTAGTAATGAAGCGACATTTCTATGTAAACGGAAATAACATATATATATATACAGTAGAGCTGAAAAAGTGAGCAAATACGGACTAGTAATATAGTTTTATCGATGAAAACGATGTGGAAGCCGAGTAAGATGTCTGATTCGCCTACGCTTGTACTGCTCACATCTATGTATCTATGTCTCCGATATCCGGGGCAGTTCTCGGAATATTCGCATTAATGCAGTCGCGAGCGTTGTGGAATTTTAAGGCGCGGTTTTAATGTATGGGAGTTGAACACTATCCAGTGTGATCGAAATTTTACGAAATTTTTTAATTACTATGTAGGATGTGTTAATATTTTTTCCTTTTACTAAACCGGCGAAATTTTGAATAACCGTTTCTTCGTTCACTCGACATCGCGTGTTTTTGTTTTAAAAATTAAAACAAAAAATAAAGTTATAATTTTAGAAATAAGAACGAAGTTTTATAGAGTAAATCGTTATTAGCTGTACGTTTTACTAATTATAAACAATAACAAAATGAGTTAAAATCACTAAACGTTTTATAAAAATCACAAAGCTTTTCGGCTATTAAGCCATTATCAAGTGAATATAAAATAAAGTGTATACAGTGTATAAGAAATATAAAATGTAAGTAATTTAGATATAAAAAATTAACAATAGTATAATATTAAATGTCAATGCAATCTACCTGTCAGAAATATAAAATGTAAATCACTTATTTAGATATACAATTTAAGAAAATTAACAACAGGATTTTAACTAATTTCTTGTTGTTTAGTTCTTTTGAAAAATTCGCTGCATTCCACATTTGTTCGAGGTTTACTAATTGTATAAAAAAAAACGTATTTGTAGCGTAATGCCTAAGGTTGTGTGGATATTTAAATTCATTGGTGGTACACAAGCTAAATAATGAGGCTTCTCTCTTTTAAATTTCGGGCCGAATTTTCTCTTCCCTTTAATTAATATGGGACGTAATCGTGGTAGATTAATTGTAATATATCGGTATTACTTTATTTACTTGGAAAAATCAAGATTTAGCAAATCGATGCTGTTAATTATAAATACACCAGAAGACGAACGCTTTTTTTTTTTTTTTTTTTTTAATACAGTTGGTAACACTGCTACAACACAAATCGCGTGCTCCACGTTTAGTGTACACACGAGAGATTCGTTTTTCAATTATCACGACTTCATACAACGAGGAGGAGCGTACGGTTGGCGTGGAACGTTTTATTTTCGGCGTGAATCGATCACGACAGTGCGAAGAGAGTTTCGGAAAGAATTCTTCAAAGTTACGCGATGTATACCTACACCGTCCCCGTAATTCAATTTCAAGGTAGGTTGAAAACTTTCGAGAAACAGCTTCTGGTAACGGATAAAAAACATCCCAGACCAAAAATAAACGGTTCGTATCCCCACAAACATCGATCATTCGGAGTCATGGACTCTCTGCTGGTCGTCATGCTGCTTCTTTTTAAATCTGGCGAGAGATTCGCCGTATATTGCTGGAAGACTTGAAATTATAAACTGGCCATGTACAACGAAAACGATGTTGAAAAAAATCGCAGACGAAGGAATCGATTTAAACAATCTTTCGACGAACGATGAAGCTCATTTTCAGTTATCCGGATTCGTAAACACACAGAACTGTCGCTACTTCCGAATCTCATCCGAATTCAATCGAACAGAAGCCGTCACACTGAGCGAGTAACCGTCCGGGCTGGAGTGTGCAATATTTTTTCATTGGTACTGTCAACGGAACGCGCTATATCGAGATGCTACTTGTTTCTGCTTCCCTCACTTCGTCGTCGTCGTTATTTAGGCGGTACATGCTTTCAGAAAGATGGTGCGACTGTTCGGCAGAAACGCTCACAGTATTGAAAGAAGCGTTTGTTAACCGCATATTGTCGCGTCGCACGCGGATTTCGTCACCGCTCTAGACTTTTTTTGTTGGGATACCTAAAGAGCCACATTTACGAAACACGTCTACGAAATCTGGAAGACTTGAAAACAAATGATTATAAGATAATCTCTGTTTTTCTATTTTTAAATAAGATTTCGTTCTAAATTTTCGGTCCAGTAGTTTTTGAGCTATTCAAAAAACAAAAAAACCGTCCGCGTTCTCTGTGTCACGCTATATAATGTCACGCGAATAAGTTTTTAATTCATCTCTCACGATGATATAATACGTACGATTCGAATTAGCATTACTGTTTTTTTTCTTTTTATTTGACCGACCCCAGTTTTTTTCAGAGATAGATGTGGCTAATGTATTTGTGTGGAAATTGTCTATAATGATGCATGGAACGGAAATAACGTACGGCTGTTTCGTGTACCAAACTTGCGTATGTATGTGGTAATTTCTTGCAAAGTGTACTAATGATTAGGATATCAAGGGGGATGTAAAAACACGGTGACAATAAAAATGTATGTTTTAGTTGAATAACGCACGCAATAAAAATAAAATAATACATGAAAAAAAAGTGAAATAGAAACATGTGTGTCAAAAATGAGATCTACGATGAATCGTCATCATTATTGTACAGGCAATAATGCGTACTAGTTTACAACTAAGATATCTTACTCGAAAATATAGCGCTGATATTGTTATTATTGCTATTTTGTTACGATGAAAACTTTCTAAACTATTTATTTCAAATATTATATGCATGTATAATTTATCGTTTAAAAAGAATTTAAATAATCTATTCAAATATTATATATATGTATAATTTATCGTTTAAAAAGAATTTAAATAATCTATTCAGTTTTACTTAGTGATTTTCATAAGCTACAACTTTCGAGACAAATACAATTGTATATTACTTTCTGAGAGTTGTCGTCTATTTCCATATTGTATTTTTCAAGCAGATTAATGTTATGCATTGTTAAATTTTTCACTTGTTACAAATTTGTCACATTGTGACCTAGTACCATATATTTGGTTTAGCTTTCGGATCTGCGACGTTTTCATCTTAAGTACACTTCCACTATCCACTATCAATGCATTGTGATCAGTGTCGTCGTCTAGACTAGAATAACTTTTCGCGTATTTTACAAATGTTCTCCACCTTTTCTTCATTAATATATAATATATTTTTGCTTAAGCACGTGATTTTGGAATATCGCGTAATTACTAATCTGCTTCTCGCGCAGAGACCCAGTAGCATATACTTTCGACTATTTCTTTTGTCTATACCACATGGGTCAACTATGCGTTTGATACGAATACGATTTTTGGTTTCGTCTATTATGGCGCCTTAAAATCTCCGAATAACCATTAGTATTTTTCCATTTAGAATTGGTTTAATCGCAACATGAATTTTTTCATAAAATTTATTTAATTACTCATCTGTCGAGGATGTTGTTGAAGCATATACTTGGATAATGTTCAATTTTGCTGGAGTTGTTCTTTGTTTTATGGTTATAAGACGAAATATATGCTATATCTTTACAGGCGAAATAGTAACGGTTTAACCAGCTGTAGAAGTACGCCAAAGATCATCTTTGTTCCAAGAAAATCAATCAAGAAAAACATATATATATATATATATATATTATACACATATACGATATAATGTGCGAGTATGTGTGCATGATATTCTGTTTATCTATTACATTAAAAGGAACTCGTTTTAGCCAACACTGATATATTCAAAATCATTATTTATATAAAAAGCAAATTCAAGGACCGCCAGCTGGAAAAGGGACAATGATATCAAATTGTAATTTTTTTTTTATTATTCCTGACTAATAGCTGTTTTCTTTTATGATATTTATGTATAGTAGTTAGCGTGGATGTAATGTATTCCTTTACACGTGATATACAAACTCTTTTATCCTTATTAAAAAGTACAATATCTCTATGTGCATACTCGTACACTAGGTAAACTGGCAATGTCGCGTTCGATCTGGCAACGCTACATATAAGAGAGGTAAAGCAGTATTAGCATTAAGTGCACATGTGATACGACTTCTGTTTTTTGTTTTAACCGCCCTGATTAGGCTATTACTAAGATACCATCTTAGCCGGTTGACTAAATAACTATCATATTTAACTTAATGATTACTTAGTAGTTAGCTTAACGACTAAGTGCAAAAACGAGTGTGGAGTATCCTATTGATTCCATTATACTAAAATTTACTTATTTACAAGACTAAAGCTACGTGGTGGCGACGAACGAGTCGTCCAATTCGAAATTCGGTATAAAGCAGTTGTTTTGCTTTTGCATTGACACGGCCGTGCAGATGCTGCTTGTGAAATTTAGCGAATTGATTTATTACATCATTAATGAACATCATATTGAGATCAGAATTAACGTCATCATTACATGGGTAACGATAAGCAACAACAATCGCGCGTAAGATGATGTTTTGACGGCGTTGTATGATATCCCGATTCGACTTAGCGGTACAGCCCAACAGAGCAATAAGTCCAAAAAAGGCTTAATAATTTGCTTGTATAGCAGCAGCTTGCAGGAAACATCCAATTCCGATTGTCTGTCTATTAATCAATATAATTGACGTGTTTTATTATTGATCTGCTGAGCCTTCATTTTAATATGGACTTTCTAAGTCAATCGTAAATATTGATACATATTGTCAGCAGGACGATGTTAACTTGTAATTGTACTTGAATAAAAAATTGAAAAAACATCAGTCTCATTACTTTATTTACACACCTCGTATATATACATATATATATATATATATATATATATATATATATATATATATATATATATATATATATATATATATATATCAGAATGAAGCATAGTAAAATTTATAGAGTTTTCCTTGGTACAATTACTTCAGTTACTTTACAGACATAAGTAAGGTCAAACGATTGATTTTTTAAATTCCAAAACTGGGTTTAGTAAATGGATATCTAACTGATTTTTTTTCGTCCATTTCGTTACATATATATCATATATATATCATATATATATATATATATATATATATATTCTGTCGTCTTTTTCTACAACAGCTATTTCCGTTATATTTCGTTGTCATATATTCCGTAGATTTATTCTTCCCACGTGTTAAAAAGAACGACCGTGTATCATTGCACGGCGTAATCATGAAATATCAATTGATTCTCTAACTCGGCGAGGCAAATTTGTTTGGTAGAAAATGTTTTATAAAGGAGCAAAATACCGTGTGTTTAGAGTGAAAAAAAATTAATTAAAATAAGCGTAAATTAATTACTAAAAAGTAAAAATTACAAAATAACCAATTTATGAGCAAGATACTCTACTAGGTGTGAAAAAAAATTTACGGAGAGGCGGGGTGACAAAATCTCAACTCATGTAATACAGATAAGAAAATAATTTGTGCAAAAGCGAATAACAAATAAAAAAAACACGAGAATAAAAGGAATTTAAATTGAATAACTCGACAACTACTCGACAAAAATTTTCGAATGAAATCTTATTTAAAAATATGATAACTGGAGATTGGATTTACAATCATTTGTAGAACACAATATCGTTCAGATGACCGCCATTTGTAACGATACATTCATTCGATAAAATTTTCGAAGACTTTTTCGAGCATAAGTCGTTGAATTTTTGAAATTTCTTCAGAAATCCGAGTTTTCAGGTTTTCCAGATTTCGTGGACGTGTTTCGTAAACGCGACTCTTAAGGTATCTTCAAACGTTCTACCCAAAACGCGCTCCTTCTCGTTACAGGATGTCATATAAAACTGAACAAAAACTAATCTCTCGTGAAAAAGACTAAAAGTACTGTTTTGCATTTTACCAGTGTTACCAGCTACGATATTCAATAAACAAAATCGTCCGTCTTCTCTATGTAAATACGCTTATACATACAAAATAAAGTGGATATTTTATAAGAAACCGTGAGTAAATTAAAATATAAATACGCTTATACGTACAAAATAATGTGGAAATTTTAAATAATTATCATTTATAAAAAAAAAGTTAAATATTTATAGCGAACGTTTACTTAATATTTTTATTTTTTCCATCCTGCGAAACTGTAAAACTGTTCTCGGATTCGCAGATGAGTTCTTTAGAAATTAAGGTGGATTAATTGATTAAAAATTTAAGGCGAATGTACTTTTCACCGAATTGAAGAAATTGTATACGTGATTATTAGAAACGACTCGGAAGGTTATAAAAGGTTAAGTAATAAATTAGGCGCGAATATTACGGTTTCAGTTTTAAAATAAATATACATTAAAATTCTCGTTTTAAGACAAACTGTCATTTTTTTTTTAAAAATCTGTTTTTTTTTCGTTTTAAATAACATTTTTTAATTAATAATAAAAAAAAACAGAGGAAAAAACTTAGTTTTTCGAAGGTTACGTTTTATAAAAAAAAAAAATGTTATCTCATGTTTTTCCGGTTTATTTATTCGATCATTACGTACGTGTAAGTGCGAAATACCTTATTAGTATTATTATTATTACTATTATATTATTATTATTATTATTAATTTAATACATTTACACTTCTATTATTATAAACTGGCACTGGTTTATTAATTCATACAATTATATACAGACTAATTGTTGTTTATGTTCTTATATGAGTTTTAATAAGAAAAGGCTTTATGCTTTACCCTTTAAACATCTTGTCGCTTACTTTTGCGTTACACGACTAATGACTAATTTGAATTTACATCTGATTTAGCTACTCGTGCATACGATGCGCATTAGCGAGCATTATATATCTAACGTCTATTTTTGTAATTTTATTTTCCTGAAATAACATTTTCAGTGCCCGGATATTAAAAGATCGGGTGGAGTGTTAATATATCTGTCTAATTCTTTGAAGTATACAGGTGTTTATCGCTTGTTACCTGCGATATAGTGCGTTCGAAATTACATTTATAAACATTTCGATGTCTGACTGTTTTTGGTTTTTATCGTTTTTGTGATTCTTCTGTTTCCGAGTTCAATGCTGAATTGGGTAGTATATTAGGATCTGTTGACAATTTTGCTATACTAGTTGGAGATATAAATATAAATTTGCTCGATGAAGGGATTAATAGTGATGTAACTTGATGCATTCCAACGAATTCTCTAGTATTATTAATGAACCGACCCGCTTTGATCACCCTTCTTGTCTCGATCATATTTTTATTAGAGGTTTACTTATTGGTTCGTTGAGCATTTTGTATAACTTATTTAAGATCGATTTCAGCGATCACCGCGCTATTAGAACTAAATTATTTTTCACTTCTGTTATTCAAAAATGTTTAGGACCGGTTAATTTATATTTTGATAAAATCTTATTTCGAAGGAATCTCGATTCTATGCGAATATCCACTTTGTATATTAGCAAACTTCAGATGAAAAATTTAATTGATCTATACGTCAATTAATTGATGCTATAATATCGAGTAAACGTAACAACCGATTTAATAGCTCACTTCGTAATTGGGTAACTAAAGAAATTTTATGTTTAATTCGTGAGAAAGAATCTTAACCGTTTATTTCCACACAATAATGATTTAGCATCGAAGTATAAAATTATTATTTCCATAAAATAATGATTTAGCGTTTAAAATTATGTCTAAGAACGTTACATATGAGGCGAGGAAGGCTAAAATATTTCGCTTTGATAAATGTTCCGATAAACAGAAAAATTACTGGTCTGCAGTTAATAAGGTTTTAGGGAACCAGAATTCCGTTATTAAAGAAATTACGGCCGATGATGGTAAAATATCTGTTCCTGGTATAGTCGCGCAATATTTTAATAAATATTTCCGCGATAGTGTTGTAAACTTGTTGAACGAATTCTGTCCCGATCTAAATTCTGCGTATAATGTTTCCCCAGGTGAAATAACGTTAAGTTCGTTTGCATTTATAGATTTTACGGACGAGGACATTAGATCAGCTATTTCATCATTAGCTAATAAACCTTCATTCGGTTCTGACAGTTTATCGACGAGATTGATTAAAGATAATATTAATTTTTTTATAAAACCTCTAACATATTTGTTCAATGAATCGATAAAGTCTGGCGTATGTCCAGAAGTAATCCGGTATATCGACGTCAGTCTTTAAATTCGGGATTAAATCATATGTCTCAAACTATAGACCAGTTTGTATATTGTCAACGGTTTCGAAAATTTTGAGAAGTGTGTAAAGAAAATATCATTGAATTATTTGGAGTGTCGACCAGTATGGTTTCTTAAAATGTAAGGGTACAAATATCCGCGCTATTTGATCGTGTATTTCTTAATGTTTAGTCTTTGGTTGCAGTATATTTTGATTAAAGCCTTTGATACTGCGAATCATTCTATTTTATTAAATAAATTACACGCTTGCGGAGTGCGAGGATTTTTATATAATCGGTTTAAATCTTATCAATACATCCTACGTAACGAAGTTGAGTAACGTATGTAGCCATATAGTCTAGTTTCATAATATGGAGTCCCTCTCGGTCCGTATTTATTTTTAATTTATATTAATGATTTATGTGTAATTTAAAACTCTACGAGATAGAATTTTCACTTATGCGGATGACACCTTGTTAGTGGCGGATTCCCGTTGTGCGCATATTTTAGAAAACTTAATTAAAAAATGTTGAATAATAATCGATTAGTTTTAAATATGGGTAAGACTAAATATATGATTTACATATTTCAGCCAGATTACGCTGATAATACTTTATCTATATTTATAAATAATAATCCCGTGGAGAGGGTTCACGATATAAAGTATCTCGGATTGGTTTTTGATAGTAAATTGACATGGCGTGCGCACTGCGCGTACGTAGTTAAGAAAGCGAGGAAGTTAAATTATTTGTTTTATTATTTAAATCGGTATTTTTCTAATAAACATTTATATCGTTTGTATCTCACATTATATCAACCGGTCGTTACTTATGGGGAACTAGATCATGTACGCGTTCGTTAGTGCTACAAAATTCTATATTTAAATGAATATCCCGGGGTTGTAATAAGTTCTCGTACAGTTTAACAATGTTAAATATTCCAGAGCTGTATGAAGTGCAGTTGTTGGATTTTGTTTTCCAGTTTCGTTCTAGGTTCTCCATTGGTATCAAAAAACAGGCAAAACTAGAACGTGCTCAGTTGAATTCGCTACAATGCCAAAATTTACAAAGCATCATTGTACGCTCGTCATATACATGCGATCAATATTGTTTAATCTTTTGCCACCCTAATTGAAAATTTTATAAACGACGTCGCAAGTATTTAATACGTTACATTATTAGTAAGAGATAACTGTGAACATTATATTTCTAAATGGAAATATGATTTACATATGTCCACGTGTATGCGAATATGTATGTACACGTAATTGATGCATAGGCATGTATGTATGTGTGTGCATATGTGGATATGTGTATATATATGTAGTTATGTATATATATGTATGTATACTTATTTGTGAGTATCGGTATGTAAATATGTATACAGGTGTAATCGTGTGTAGGTGTGTGTATATGATAAAATAAAATATTTTCATATTATTATTATTATTGTTTATTTATATACGTATGTAATATATATATATATATGTATATTACATTATATAATATGTACCTGCTGTGTTCGTTTTTATTTTTACTTTTTAATTTCGTAAAAGATATCGATAATTTATTTTCCGTAATTCATTTTTGTTTGATAACAAATGTAATAAATTAACACAATCGAATTTGCTATTATGTTTGAATTTATTTTCCGCTGCTCGCGTAGATAATGCGCATTTGCGGATTTTATTAACTTATTCTTCTTGTTTCTGGTAAATGTAAAAAAAAAAAAACAAATAAATTAAATTGAAACTGAATTGAATTATTATTGGTGGTATTATTATTATTGGTATTATTATTATTATTATTATTATTATTATTATTAATAGTAAGTACCTTTTACTTAGTTACTCGAAATATGTTCGTAGAATATATTTTTGTCCTTGTTACCGGCATGCCACATCTTACTTTACAGGTCAGGCCTAAAGCGTTGTGACGGTATTACTTGGTCACTGGTGTTTATGTCGTTCGCATTACTATAAATAGATACTTCTACGTGTGTGTGTGTGTGTGTGTACGTGTGATACGTATTCTAACTCGCGTGTAATGGTGATAATCCTATTATAAATAAACGACGCTATTGAAAATCTGAAAATGATGGATGATTTATGGATTATACTTAAGTACGTCGCAACTTAGATTACATTTGCCCATATAACTGTAAGATTTTATTTTTGTCTATGTTTCGTAATGCTCGTGCTTGTGTATATGTATTGTGCACGTGTGTGTAAAGTAGAATGCGGTTCAATATACCTTAGTTTCGTAATATCGAGTAATAATAGCTAGTTTTACAGTTATTTACGACACGCGAATAAAGAATTTTCCATTAATCTCCGCGTTAGATTATTAGGACTGTATTCAGGTTCGTCATTTAAGAACGTCAAACAGAAATTTTATTCTAATTCGAAGATATATATATATATATATATTGAATTAAATCATTCATTAATACATACAATAAACTTATTATTTATAAAACATCAATACGTGTGGGGGTATTTACTTACGCTTGTCCCGCTCGGTGGTGTTCGATATCCAACGCTTATAAATTGCAACTCACTGAGATACCTTAGTGAAATGCTCCTCGTTATACTAGAATAGATTATATGCGAAGTATTCTGAAATTACCTCGTGTTAAATTTTTCGATGATTGCCGTATATAATGAGTTTATCTCAACGATTTCAGACAGCTAATCTTTATGTATACAAAATATAAAACGTATTAAACATAATTAATATTAATGAGCTATTCGCTTACTAATATGGTTCTAATTATTAGTACGATGTTACATTAATTATTTTTAAATATTTAATCCTTAGTTCCGACGTTATCTAATGATTGCTTTGTTTGTTTGCGGGATTTTTCATTTTTTCTCCGGCCTTGTAATAGTTGTGTACATTTTTCTAGTTGTTACTTACCTTAATTAATTAATCTCGCAAGCTATCGCGGTAAGGCGAGTTCCGGTACATGATATATATTCAAAAATTACGCGAATAAAATATTTATTTATATTTATATTAAAAGTTGAAATCTCATCAACCCGAAAGTTAAGATCGATTTTCGTCAGTAGTCGGAAGATTGATGGAGAACCGACTAACCAACGACGCATCCTGTGTAAGGCAATATAAGGTGGTTTGCGATTGAATGTCTTGGCTTCTTCGCTACTTGGCCAATGGTACTCATTTAACCACTAAATAGGACGCATAGTGTTGAGTCGACTAGAGGACTTTGTCTAAACTAGTCATTCCCGATATAATGAAAAACAAGCATTACCCGCTAAGCCACGAGTAATATACGTATGTAATTCACATTAATTCGACGAGGAGTTCTTTAAAACTCCTTCCCATCGGAAAAAAAAACATTCATTCGACCACCACACGTGTCACGTTTTGATTTTTTATCTTCGTCTGTCGGTTCTTAATTTATTTACAGTCTCCGGATAATTTTTTCTCGTTAACCGTTATTTTGCGTTAATTTTCATCGGCTGATTTAAAATATACGACATTTCGCCCACGTTTTTCACTACTAACATTATGTCATCTGCATACCGGAGATTATATATTAAAGTACAATAATATGTAAGATTTGTTTAAGAGGATATTACTCCTATAAAGGAAAATGAAAAATATTTGAAAAAATCGTGAAGGAAAATCGGAAGCATGCTGGAAGGATTATAAAATTAAATTAAATATAGAAAGAAAAAAAACATACGAATAAACATTAAAGACAATTATCGAAAGACGGGACGAAACGGTTGAATAGAATTTGAGACACGATGCCATTATGAAAAACATAATGCGTGAAATGATGTATGGAAAAAGTTCCAAACGAAGACTATGTAAAAGGCTTGTAATGTAACAATTAGCGTGGATTGAAGAAATTATCATACATATATATATATATATATATATATATATATATATGACGGGCATAGCGCATTGAGTTTCGGCGACTTTCCGTCTAATTGCCGAAATTAAGCAACGGTACTTGGATGGGTGACCGCCGGCTCAGTGTTGTGTGTTGTTGGTATCTCCCAATTTTCCTGGCCCGCAAAGGAGATTAGGCTACTTCCCAATTTATTGATTGGGGAGACCTACGTCCAGCAGTGGACCGATATAAGTTAAATATATATATATATATATATATATATATATATATATATATATATATATATATATATATACGACCATGTTCATAAATATAATTGCGAGGAAGGGTAAGTTGATTTCTGACGAAGATAGCCGCTTTCCAAATCAGAAATAAGGACTTTTAAAGATATTTGAATATAATGTGACAGAGGATGAAGTTAGAGTTTAATCGTCTTCTTCTTATTCTAAATGCTGTTCACATAGGGCAACATTTAGAACAAGAAGAAAACGATTGAACTCTTACTTTATTCCCTGTCACATTATATTCAAATACCTTTAGTTCATATTTACAGATTTCTGGCGGCAATAAACAATCTACGTATTAAAATTATTCTGGTTTATGGCGTCTGGGAGGGTGTTCTACGATTAATGACTTCAATTTTTCTTTGAAGAAGGAGCGGTATTGTATCATTCTTCTATCATAACGCGTCCGAAGTATTGGTTCTTAATAGGATTTCATTATTTACACGCGCTGTCCAAGGAATCTTGAACGCGCGACGGTAAAACCACATTCGCATGATTTAAGACAGTTCAGTGTTCTGACAGAGGACATTGTGACTTGGACACCACATAATCGAACAGGGCAAACTGAGTATTTCAATAATCTTTTCCGAATCTCTAAATTGAATAACTTTTGTCGATTAGAAAATTCTTCATTTTTCTAAAGTTGATGCGTGCGTATCCCGTATCTTTGTTTAATTTCTTCTTCGGCCGTTTAGATTTTAATAAATGCAGCAGCTAGCTTGTTCCATCCTCTGATTATTCATATTTAAGTTTAATTTATTACGGCGATTTTTGTTTATTGTCATACATTTTTAAGAGGTTTAATACCCAGGGACATGTTATTCAACGCTTTATTATGTCTGAAGAAATATCGAACATAGTAATGGGGAACAACGTCCTCTGACTCCTATTTTAATCCGCATATTTTCAGATAATTAATTCTCCACACACATATATACATATATATATGTATATGATGTGTTTATATATGTGGAGATATGTATGTATGTTCATACTTTTATACATCATACTAATGTTAAATCGATATTTTCTATTTTCTTTATGTTGCTGTAACTCTGTCACATTTACAAAAGTCACACACAAACACGATGAGAATTTTGCAAAAATACAAATTTCAATTCCTCAAAACTACATAGAAACATTTTACCACATCACAAGAATTTATACATCGATTGATTAATCGATTGATCGTCTTCGACGATCCAATATCTGAACACACTGAAAAAACACATAGTTCCACACCAAACTTCTATACTAAAATATGGTAGAATTTTGTTATGACACAGTATATGATGTATATATGTATGTATGCGACCTTTTTCTTCTTAACCCGAAGTTTGGTCTTTTTACATGATAAGAACTTCGCGGACTATGGATGTCATCCGTGAACTTGATGTTGGATGTGCCTTATTGGATTTTCGCTCTATTACTTTAGTGATCTATGTTGTGTAGCGTATATATCCTAATGCGGAATTTCGTCATTTTTTATATTGGCCTTTAATATTTTTTGTTTGTCGTTAACTCCGGACAATACCTTGAATTTTGATATTTTATCGACTAATTTGTCATCAACATTACGTAGTAATATGAAATATCTTTTCCGTCTTTTTGTACGGTATATAAACCCGGATACACTGTAAAAAAACACACACACACACAATAATTCGATTCTCCGAAACAGCAAGAATTTTAACACAATGCAGGGACTGTGATTAGCTCTGAAAACTAAATAAACAATATTAAGAGAAATTAGCAAAAACATCTAAGACAACCTGGACAGTTTTCAGTGATTTTGTAGTCCAAAGGGAAATGGATTGGCGGAAGATAAGAGCCTAAGTATACAAAGAAAAAAGAATGTACGTGGCAGTTTATTTTTGAAATCATTAAATACGAATAGCTGGACATTATGATCCTAGTTGGCGACACACACACATATATATATATATATATATAGTATACTCCCGATTATCGGTGGTATTGGGCGGCGTGGCAACCGCAGATAATCCGCAAAATTTTCAAAACGTCAACAAAACAATTCAAATCAACGGGCAAAATGTTTATTTATAATATACACATACGCACATGCATACACATATGTATATATATATTACGTAATTTATAAAGTAAGGAAGGTGTCAAAAGTTATCTGTAAGTTTCATCAAAAATCTATCACCGATTTTTGGTTTCTCGTAATCAAACACTTCTTTACTTGAGATTGAAGTTTTTTTAGTACCATTTTATTACAGAGCGATACATTGTCTTGTTCATCTGGATATTGAATTAGTCCGATGTTAGAGCTGTGTCATGGCTTACTTGCTTCTTCGTCTTATCCTCTTTCTGAAATCACGTCTAATGCTCTATCAACAATTTGTTTATCTGTAAGATGCTCAAAGCCCGGAGATCATTGGCATAGCAATTAATCCACTCAACAATCTTTGCTTCGTCGACGTCACTTTCTCCTATAACGGATTTCGTTAAATTAGCTAAATTAAAAAATCCATCCTAGAAAGACCGCGGATAATCCGCCAACGGATAATCGAAAGTTCACTGAAGACTAATGATGGGCATTTTTTAGTATGAATCGCGATGTACTTTTTTTTAGGTTAGTTAAAATGATTTTTTTATTCAGTTACTTATTTTTCTCAGTTCGTTTTCGTTTTGGTCTTCTAACTTCACAATTATCCGGATGGATGAAATTTCTACTATCATTCTTAGATAACCATGTTAGTTTTTTCGTTAATAATGTTCGAAATTTAAACTAATAATTCGAACACTTTTCCAGTCTATACGATGTTCGCAGAAGTATCGTTATCGGACGTTCGTTTTGGGACGATAACATCGTCAGAAGTAAAACATCGATTGTCCACCATATCGGTATACGTTGTAACGGTTACTTGGATGATAACTAACTCTTTAAGTCGTACGTTATAAAATTTTGGCACAAAATTATAAATTTTATACACCGCGAGTGTTTAGATAACTTTCGATCTATTTATATAAATATTTTTAAAATACTACAAAATAAAAACAATTTTGTTAGCGTTAAAATTTTACGTACCACATATGGCGATTGAAAGAGTACTTTTATACGATCTTGGAATTAAATTTACACTCAGATACTTGAAGTAAAAAGCTTTTATTACTGCAGAAATAGACGATTGCAATGTACCCGAACACTGTACGACCGTCTATGTATTATATTAATATCCGAACTTGGGTATATTTTTTATTCTTCGTATTTATATAATTAAAAATATTCGAATTTAATTAATAATTTATTATTTATATAAATATCGAAAAGATTACGAATTATTCTAAAATAAACAAACAAAACAAATTTCCATGCAATAATAAATATCTTAAATGAACTGCTCCAATAATATATTTATCATATTTATTTAATATTAAAATATATATAATGAAAATTAACAGGGAAAAAAAATAACTGTAAAAAACCGGTATATTTCAAAGTAATTTAATTATCAAACTCCAATTTTTAATACAGAGTAAAATTTATACTTAATAATTACTAAAATTCGATCAGAAGTATATAATAGGTTGTGTTTTAGACGTCTACGTTTACACTTCTCGTGTCTTCTCACTGCTGCTTATTTTTATAAATACTGATTGCATTAAAAAAATTAATGCTTATACTTCGTGTACGTACTTTTTAATCGCCTGAAATCCTATTTTCCAATAGGCCTAACGTGTGGATTAGTGTAAGGTGAACACCGAGTGAAGAATTTAGCTAAGGTTTATAGGCCTTAAGATCGGGGTTAGTAATTTCACGCATAAATGAGATTTGTTCGTCCTCTGACTTACGCATCGGAGGTATCTGTTTTGTTTATATGCTGAATTTTAGAAGACCACACTGGACATAAGTTATTACCGGACGTATAAGAGTTTAATAAAGAATCATTTTATTACGAGAGTTCAGGAAGGAATTTCGGTTAAAGATTGGTGGAAATTTATTTATTCGCTTTAATATTAGCGTCGAGTGAAATTTAGGCAATCGAGAATAATTCTGTTATGTGCTGTTGGACGTTTACGACTGAAAAAGATAGTTTTATATAAATTTGTCAGCTTTTATAAAGGAATAATTCGAAATAGATATATTTTTAAATATTTCAAAAATTAAATCGATTCGACACCTGTAAAAGCGGAAGTTTATAGAGCTGAGATGTATTTATAAAACCCGGGAGTTTAGGCGATTTATTAAGAAATAACTAACTAAATAATAGGATATCGCGTTTATTTTGCCCATTTTATTTGTTCTCTGGTAGGTGGACGAGAAGGAATATTAAGACGCCGTGGAACTTTTTTTTTTTTGGCATCGTGTGTTTGTGTGTGACTAGATTATTACGACATATTAATTTAACTTTCCCGTTCGGTTACGCACAATGCTCTAAATGACGCATACGTAACACATCTCGGCGAACGGCGTACATACAAAATTGACGACGACGCGATGATAATGATTGCGCTGTTGAAAATTTACGAAGAATATCCGTTAATAATCACGTTTATACATATACATGTTAGATATAGAAATATATATATACGTCGCGAGTGAGATAGATAACGAGATGAAAATGTGTAATAATTCTTTCGTCGCCGCATCGACAAATCTTCGGTGGTTGTTATCGCCGGCTACGATACGGCTGCTGTTGTTGCTGGCCGCTGGAGGTCGTCCCGACTCCCTTATTAGGAATCCTGTTGACCGTGTTGGAACTTCCAGAGTGTTATCGACAACCGAGGTATAGAGATATCCGTCGCGTCGTTGTGTTGTTGCGCGTTGTTATAAAACGCGTTCAAATTCGACCTTGAATTACGACGCAACGCGTCTGTTTACGGTAGCACGCACATATACTACAATTCTCTCTCTAGGGCTGTAACAATAACTGAGGTTGAGGCTGACAACCTCCTTATTTATATTATTGTTAGTTCTTCTTTTGCAGGGGGCACACCATATGTCACCTTTAAACTATATAAACACAGGTATAAGCGTCATAATGAAAAATAACTTAAAGAAAAAAACAAAACATAATTAGGAAGTATTTCCAGAAAAAAAAAAGAAATTGCTTAAATTTGTTTAAAAAAAAAAATTAAAAAAAAAAGGATACAAATTTTTAAGAAACATTTGGAATTGAATAATAATCAAACCGAAACAAATTTATTGGAATATAATATGCAATATTACAAATTTTCTCCTACAATTATCTATGGCAAAAATTTACACAACACATACATAAAACCATAGTATACAAGTAATGGTATAAATATACACATCCATCAATGCGCATTAGTCTATCATGAATAAATGTATTTGTATAGAAAACCATGCTTAAATTTGTTTAAAAAAATCACCGAATCAAATTTATTTGAATATAATACGCAATATTACAAATTTTCTCCTACAATTATCAATGGCAAAAATTTACACAACACATACATAAAACCCTAGTATACAAGTAATGGTATAAATATACACATCCATCAATGCGCATTAGTCTACCATGAATAAATGTATTTGTATAGAAAACCATGCTTAAATTTGTTTAAAAAAATTTAAAAAAGGACTTGTTACAAATTTTTAAGAAACATTTGATTTATGTACATAAAACTGTAGTATACAACTATGTATGGTATAAATATTTATATACACATCCATCAATGCGCATTAATCTACCATGAACAAGTGTATATAGGTATAGAAAACCATGCACGCCTGCTTGTAAATATCTACAAGCACTTAAGCCGACATACAAGCTAATATATATTAAGACATGCGTGCATAGTAGTATGCATGGTGATAAACACTTGCCCATTCTAAAAAAAAAAAGAAAAATACATTACAATTGTTAAATTCTGTTCAGGCGAACAACTACACAATTAAAAATCAAGACTTGCGCTGTTACGCTAAATGACAATAACATCTACATAATCTGTATAAAAAAGTCTTAAATACTCGCCATATATCCATATACACATCCGTATCTTCTTCTGGTGCCGTATCGTCAATGGATGTTGGTGATTATCTCTCTGGCTTCCAATCTGTTGGCTAACTTCCGCAATAAGGCTTCTGCATTAAGTATCCAACCATGTTTTTCTTCTCCTTTCTTTTCCCCATTTTCCAGTGATGTTTCCTTCAATTATCAATTGTAACATTTCATATCTGTTCTTCCTCAAGATGTTTGAGACCTATTTTCAGAAAGCTCGACAGTATATTATGCAATGTAGGTATATAGCTTATACTGAACTGACGAGCAAGAGGAAATATCACCATCTTCTGTAGTAATAGAGAAATTATTGACGCTGTAATGCCTGTATTGTAAACACTGGACACTGAGAGTTAACTCTAACTTAAAAAGCACTCGTTCGATTAAATATCAATATTAATGTTATATACGGCTTCGGAGAATATTGTAATAGAAATATGCAATATCATCCGCATATAGGAGAATCTTAGAATACATCCGTACTAGTCCTGAGGTAAATATCTGTATATAAATCGTTGATAAAACTGATCGACAATGTACTTATTAGAATATAACGTTGCAAAAATAACAATGCTCTGGAATGGCTATGGACAATGATGTATGTTGTAAAGTTGGTAAATGTACACTATTATAGGCGTATATAATATCCAGAAAGACGATAATATTATATTGCTCATTGATGAGATTATTATAAATATTACCGAGTAAATCACTCGCGCAATTCAATGTGCTTGAGTTATTACGAACGCCATACATAAGAATGATTTTATTAAGTTCTAACCATCAGTTGAGCCGCAAAGCTATAACGTATTTACAAAATTTTCCTAAAAGACTAAGGAAATTAATCCAAATGATCCATGTTTCTTAGGTATAAGGACGATTGGAATCGATTTAGAATCACCAAACTTTATCTAAAACATTAATAGACCTTAACAAAATTTTCCTGTAATTTTTTTATTACTTCAAACGAAAGACCATCATGACCCGGCATTTTTGACTTTTTCCTGTTTAATAAAGTAACCTACTGAAAGGAGCATCTAAAAAAGTTATCAAAGAGGTTACTTCCAGGTTATATAACCTGCTCTAATGTACAGTAGGCGGAGATAGTGACTCAATAAAGGAATAAATGCTATCTTCTGAAAGCTGTCTCACTTAATTACATGTTAAACATCTGAATGTTTCATAACTTCCACACCTTCGATATTGGTGTTTGTCGATTGAATAGTATACAAAACTGTTGCCTTTTTGCTAGTTTAAACTCGCGTTTAGTTAATACGTTAGTTTTATAGATAACTTTCAACGGTGCTATTTTGCTTATATTGTAGGAGAGCTCTCCTTCTATCACAAGCTGCGCGCCGACAGGAATCTGATCACAAAAGGCCCGAGTTACTTTTCCGCCCTTTATTGAATTTACGCTAATTTACTGTTGATGTCGACTTTAATATATAACAACTGGAACTGGACCCTAGGGTCCGTCTCATTGTATATATTTAAGTCGTGCTTCTGAAGATGAGAAGAGAATACGTGCCAATTGGTACGTTTATACTTCCATGTCCTCTTTAAAGACCGGACAAAAATTTTGCTACCATTACGTACTATTTATATATGCTTCGATTAATACGGGGCATGCAGTATAGTTTTCCGATTAAGTCTAATGTAAGCGAATAAAAACCTTAAATCTAACGGGTTAGCAACAGTTCTAGATCAGTTGGAATGTTGTCATTCAAAATACAGCATTCTGCATCCGAAAAATGATTCTATACCACGTTCCATAAATAATTACTTATACGATTACTCATTCCAGTCACCACGGATGATAAATGAGGTTTCCAATGAATTGAAAATTTTATAAAAAGATAAAATATTCAGACGAAAGGAAGATTTAACATATGTACTGTAAATATAAAACTAAGACGGATTTATAGTCTTAACATCTATCAATATTAAAGTCAAAGCATTGATTTTTCCAATCGCGAACTATGTAACCGAAACTCAGACGATTTGGACAACGGATAAATAAAAATGTTATTTAAAATATATATATATATAAAAAAGAAAGAGGTTCTCAAAGAAGGCTGTCCGTTCTCAACTTTTCCTTGGAGATCTTTTTTACACAGTAGGAAGGAACAGCTAGTTCTATCTCGTCTTCGCGTTGGTCACACTGCATTGACTCAGGGTTACATTATAAATAAAATAGATCCATCATCGTGCGCGGTATTCAGATATAAAATTAGATTAAAATTACGTCCGATTGCGTAGGCTATTGGTTTGGAAGATAAAATTTACATAACGATGAGTAACAACAAATAGTCGAAGTTTACGTTTACGAGAGTGTAATTGTAAATTCGTCAACAGTACAAATTATAAGAATTTATTCCCCAAAACTGCAAACAACTTTTTAATTCGATATTAGGCGTATATGTATGTACGCGTATAATATATAATAAAGTTACTAATAAAAATCGCCAATTGTTAAATAATCGTAAGTAAATAATTTTTCACAGTTAGTCATGTTCAAAAATAAACAACAAAAGGAAGCTAAAATCACAAACATTTTTTTCTTTAAGAAAAATCACAAAAGCTTTTTGGCTGTTACGCAATTATCAAGTGGATTAAAAAAATAAGTAAATTATAAAATTATACATAAATTAAAAAAAATATATTACTTAGATAAGCAATTTATAAAAATTATCAAAGTGATAAAACAATATTTTTAAATAATCCGATAGCGAATGTGGTAAACAACACAATCACCAATCGGCAACATAAAATATATACATAAACAAATCCAATAGCAATTAAAATAAAAATAAACAAAAACATCCAACAATACAAAATTTATACAAAAACTGGTGTTATCGTTTATGTACAAATTTTATATTGTCGGATGTTTAACTTTTAATTGCTATTATGTTTGTTTACGCGTATATTTTATATTGCTGACTGTTCATTGTGTTGTTTACTACATTCCCTATCGGGTTATTTCAAAATACTGTTTTATCACTTTGATAACTTTTCTAAATTGCGTATCTAAGTAACATTTCTTACATTTATATATATATTTTTATAGTTTACTTTTTTATATTCACTTGATAATGGCTTAACAGACGAAAAGCTTTGCTATTCTTCATAAAGAAAAAACTTTAGTGATTTTAATTCATTTTTGTTGTTTATTTTTTTTTTTTAAATACTACATTCCAAACTTTTCAAGTCGTGTTAAAGTTATAAAAATAACCTGTAATAATAAAATTTTATAAAGGAAATTATTAAAAATAACATTAAAAATATATATGTCTATATAAATATACTAATTCTTAACTAATAATAACCGATTTATACTGGCACTTAGGTGTTCGCCTATAAAAGTTACAATAACTCTTCAGCTCTAAATATGGGACATAAAACATATTTACAAATTTTCAAATTAATTCATTGTCAAATGTTTTTAACTCGTTTAATATATTTTATTCCCTCATTTTATTATTTCTACAATTTCTACTAGTATTTTTTTTTTTTAGGTTTTCTTTCTGAACGTAAAGTATTATAACTACAGAGTTCAAATTAGGTGTAAGAAAAAAAATTAAGAAATAATAAGATAAAAAAAAAGATTAATTTACTTTAAACGAGCTAAGAACATTCCACGATTCTTCACTTTTAAAGATTATTTTATATATATATATATATATATATATATATATATATATATATATATATATATATATATATATTTATATAATAAAGCACAGAAAAGAAGTTTAGGATCACTAATTTGTTTACATTTAAAAAGACCAGAGCTTTTCAGCTATTGAGTGTGCACATAAAAATATATATAATTCATAAAAAATGTAAAAGGAAAAAACGAAATTAAAATTATTATATAAATGAATATTTTTCCATTTTGCTGTTTCTTTGTGATATTGTACATTTAAACTAAATATTTTCTTTGATTTAATTTAATTTAATTTTTTTTCTTTTCAAATGTTGTACTAGCTTTGTAGTCTTTTTATATATAACGAATTTAGCGATTTTAACAATTTTTTTGTTGTGTATTGTTTAAAAATCGCTACATCCTACACTGCTTAAATGTATATATATATATATATATATATTGGATACCTAGGTCAAATTATTACCACAGAGAAGGAAACAATGTGTACGGAAATTAAAAGACGAAAACATCTCTCGTGGGTAGCTTCGGGATAGCTGAGTATCATCCTCAAAAACAGCTTAAAAAAGAAAATATACGAAGAGTGTGTCCTTCCAGTGCCTTGCAATAGACAGCCCACGAAAGGTTAATATTGGGCATCAAGATATCAGACCAGAAAATCAACATATGGATAAGACAGCAGACTAAATTGTGGGATGTGTAGCGCAGTTAAAATGGAATTGGGCAGGTTATGTCGACTTTTTCAAACCCGTCTATTCTACTGACACATTCAGCAGTAGAGTACAATGTTTCGCACGCATAAGTGGCTTATTGGAAAGACTAGACAGTTTAGAAAATTCAACTTTGTACTGCCAGTGCTGTATCGTTCCAGATATTTGTTAGTCTCTAACTGTAGCATTGCGCGCTAATGTTAATCTGCGTTTTATGTCCGGTAATCAACTTACGCTATTGGATAACATTGATCCCAGATACATACAATTATCCACAACGTCAATTCCGCATATATTGCTTTGCTTGACCTTATCTTACCTGTTTTCCATGATTTTAGTTTTAGTTTCATTAATTATTCTTCGGAAAAAACATCTATATAAATATACATTTATTTACTTATATTGAGTATAATTATAAGATATATATATATCTCAATTGACTACCAGTTGGGATAAATTATGGTATACGTTGGAGAAGATGGGAACACCTGCGCATCTTGTATATTTAATAAAGCAATTATATGATAGCAGCTATATATGTTAAACAACAGTGGCAACGAATAGACGCCCTTGTCTCATGCCCTTTTCAAGTTTAAAGTTACTTGACTTTATATTGTTTACATGTACAACCTCCAACTACTATCATATAATTGTTTTATTAAATATACAAGATACGCAGTCCCATCTTCTTCAATATATACCATAATTTCTCCCACTTGATCGAGTTAATTTCGTTTAATATATACATACATTTATCCTCTTATAATTATATGCAATATAAATAAATAAATGTATATTTATATAGATATTTTTTTGCAGGGGTAACAACCATCATTTAATGTACGCTTCGTTTAATATGGCTCATCAATAACTATTTCGTACTCCGCGATACCGATATATATATATATATTTTATAAGTCATGATGGCGGATGAGTAATATTTAGAATCCTTTTAATGTAACAGATGGGTACGAGTGTCCTTCGTGTCAGTGCTACTCCATTTTGTGCGATAATATGTATAATACCACACACATACACACTGACAAACATATATGTACATAATAGCTTACATAGTTTACGTCGACGGGAAAATATGCCCCTATCAGTGTTGAGCCGTTATGTGTGGTACAATATATAATATAATATATATATATATATATATATATATATATTAAACATAAACGATTCATAATAAGTTTGTGTCGAAACGGAAAAATGAGTTTGTTAACCTTGTATTAATTTGAATATTCATAATATATTGCGGAAGGTAGAAATTTGTTCTACTTAAAATGTTATTATATATGTAAATGTTGTTTAATTTTAAATAGAATTGTTATTTATCCGAATGATGTGTTCACCCGTAGCTTAAACAAATATTTTACATCGGGTACCTCGCATAATACACAGCGAAATATTTCAACGGTTTTCCTTTCTAAACTTATATGCGCGCGTTTGTTTGTGTAATATACTTAAATACCGAGTATTGTTACAATCGCCAGCTCGTTATACACGATCGAGTATTAATTACGTCGCATTGTTTTCAGACAATAAATCTCAAACGAACGCCGTTCTCTCTAATCGAGCCCGAATATGCGAATTTGGCTAAATATCGAAAAAAAGAAATAAGCCCTCGACAAGAATGAGAATGAAGAAGTCGAGCCACTAGGAATGGTTATAATAATTAAGTATAATTATTATAAAAAAATTATAATTATACCTTCCGGGAATTTCATAGTACATTCGGTTAAGCCTTCATTTGTATCATTAGATATAATTTTGACAATCACTTAGCACAGGGTAAACATTACTCCCATGAAAAAGAGTTGCAGATTAAAGACGAGATAACAATAAGGTGACTTCGATGCGAAAGTTAGTAAAGGAATATAAGTGAATCTAATAGGAATCGGTGATATTTGATTTATTCAATTTTACATATTACGAAAAGATAGTTGCGAGTATTATACGGAAAAATAATTTCGAGACATTATAAATCATCTATTGGTAATGTAAAAGCATCATCCCCATTATTTGTTCTCAACCTACAAACTGTTTTGTAGTAACGTACCATCCTTCTGTTTGTTACGTACAAAAAAAATGAGAGAATTTTGGAAGCAGACTAATTTTCTACATTCATATATATGATACCTAAAATGTTTAATGCGATATAGAAACAAATTTTCGGGAATCAATTCGTCAATTTTCTACTATTTCTAAAATTCTGCGGCGAGTACTGCTTTAGGAAATATGTTAAATTGTAAGAAACTAGACACGAATAAAACTGACTGCATTCATGGTTGTTTGTTTCATTTCATAGACAAAAATCTTCCACGTAAATTATAGCATTTGCCATGTAATATTAAGCAAATTCTCACTTGTATAACATGTAGGCAGACAGCGCTCTGTTTGTGTTACGCACACAAGAAATCGTAGAATTTTGGGAGTATTATTTATTATTCGTGTCCGAGCCAATTATAACTTAAACTACTTTTTAATATCTATTAAATTTTCTCGGACCAGTATTCCGCCAACTTTATAGCGTCCTCGTCCGCGTCAATGACATTCTTCATCGTGCTAACACCAGTCAATTCACATTCGAGTAGGTGTGCGCCATTGTCTGTATCTCGCCGCATTCGCATTGTCCGTCCCTGGCCAGCGACCACTTTGTTAGATTCTGTTTCTGATCGGATCCGATTAAAAGTTTTCCATATTCGCCAGCTTTCATTGAGAAACCCTCCGCTGGTTTTTCGTTCACATTGAAATCTGGAGATTGAACTTTGTCTTACCATAACTCGTGCTTGTTCTGCATTAGTATTTAATGCCATACTACTTGTCGAAGTTAGAAAGCTTCTTCTAGACTTCAAACGCGGAGTTGCAGCATTTTGTCCATACATAGGGCGTCGAGGGTCCAGAATCTTATGTTTGGAGGTGCAACACCACTTAGTAAATACAGTTTGACTACTTTTGTTGGCCGGAGACAGCCCGTTATAATGCGTATTGTTTCATTTAGAGCTATATCCACCTTCTTAGCGTGGCTTGACCGTTCCCAAACTGGGCATGCGTTATAATCCCGTTCCTTGTATGAACTTTATTTTTGATTTTTTCACAGTGCGTACGACAAATACATTGGATTTTCCTGGTGTTGCAGCATTATTCCATTCCACCGGACTTTTAATTGTCGTTTAGTTTTCCTATTCCTTAAGTGAAAAGCGCTTACTTGAGTTTTCGAAAAGTTCGGATATAACGAATTCTGCGCATAGTATGCGCTTAATCTATCAAGAGTTTCTGTTAGTGTGCTCTCTATTTGTTCAAATTGTTTATATTTTGTTTATATTGGCATGTGATGAAAGATCATCAGCATAAATTAAGTAACAAGTTTCCTCATCAATCGGCTGATCATTAGTGTATAAACAATGTCGGTGGGAGTGAACTAGAGAATAAAAGAGAATAAATTCTACTTCTTCTTTATCGGAGTGTGTAGTTTGGTTATTATGCGGAATATTGACTCGAGAACCAGTTTATTTAGTTTTTTCATTTTTTTTTTTACATTTAAGAAGTTAATATCTTTGATAGATAATTATTTAAATTGGTTATTCTAGTAAGTTTAGATTTCGCTAAACGAGTGAGCGATTGATTCTGTTTGTCTGATATCGCTTTTGATAATGATTTCTGAAGTGAAACTTCTATTGACGCGTTGTATATGGGGAGTTAACCCGTAAATAGAGCGAGCAAAAACCTTATACACATAGGCACATAGTCAGTCTTATTCTCACAGTATAGTCGGGCTCCTTCACGCATGTTGTACTCACACATGCGCATATTCAGCTTACATACAAATGTACAAACACGTACAGAAATTATGAAATTGTATTTTTTTTTTTGCGTGTTCGTATTCTTTCCCTTTTGCGTGCGTACATATCCGTTATTTCGTTCAAATCTTCGCTCAATAAGGGATGTACGTTTAAAGTAGATTTGAGAATGAAAATATTTAACTTATCGCCGCGTCAAGTTAAGCACAGCAATCAGTACGTTCCTTTTGTTTGTGAAATTTGTACGAAATCGTGTGCGTTTATTAAATGATTGTCTTTTGGGGGAAAACAACTGCAAATTTCACTTATTCCCTACGCCAATGCTAAACATGTGTATACATGTATTTTTAACAACGTTATTAACTTTCAGAACAATTAGCGTTATTTAACATGCATTAATATTCTTATTTGGCAGCACTGTAATTATCGAATATTTCAGCGGAATTGTTTTCGGTTTTTTAAATAATTCGTTGCAGGTTTTGTTATTTGTATATCGAGTACTCGTTAGTTCCTTATTATTATTACAGTTATTGTCGGTTTTGTTTATTACGTACATTTTGCAATATAGGAAACGTAATATTGAAGTAAATTGAAATTGATTTATTACTGTTGCTGCTGTTTGTTATCGTCATTTTGAGATTCTTGTTTTCCAGTTTAATTTGTTCAACGGAGCATTTTTATTTTATACGAAATTATCGGTTTAATTATTATTATAATTTTTTTTTTAATTTTGTATTTCTTTTTTTTTTTTTTTTTTTATTTAAAAAAGAAGTTTAATTATTTAATTTATTTCTCTGCTTTGTCGTCAAAAGTTTTATTTAGTAATACTGTACTAGTAGTAGCAGTGGCGTAGCCAGACTTGGTTGAAGAGGGGGGTTCAAACAAAACTAAATTATAACAGTAAACCCGAGTTAAATTGAACTTTAAGTAAATAACCAAAACTCAAGTAGGTTAAAGCAATCCAACTCACCAGAGTTATTTTTATACTTATTAGACGGTGAACATGTAATTCTATTAGAAGAGAGGAAATTTAAAAAGTAATTAGGACGACCTCGTTAAATAACTTGAAAAGTTTGGAGTGTAGTGATTTGAAAACTAAAATAAACATCAAAAAAGGAGTTAAACAATAATATAAAATTTTTACATAAGCAATGATATAATAGCAAGTTCATTTTATTTTCTACAGCGTTATTGTTTATGTATAAATTTTATATTGCTGATTGTTCATTGTGTTGTTTACCACATTCGCTAACAGATTATTCAAAAATACGGTTTTCACACTTTGATAATTTCTGCGAATTGTGTATCCAAGTAATATTTTTTTGATTTTATATTTTCATAAATTTGTATGTATTTTCATATAATTTGTATGTATTTTCATATAATTTATTTTTTTTATACTCACTTGATAATGGCTTAACAGTCGAAAAGTTAAAAAAATAACTCCTAAATATATATTAACTGGACAAATAAATGGGAAATGCGACGGAGGCAGATTACCAAAGTGATTGATAGAGACCATCGTGTCGCTAACTAGACTAACTAGAGTTCAGACAATATTATAACAGCCAGAAAAGGAGTGTGGATGGAGAGAAATAATATTACAGTTGCTACCATAGCCAAAGTTGTTCTCATTGTTGACTTCCGAATTCGCGATATATTGTGGCGTTGAAAATGTTTATAATTTATGACTTTTATCCGTACGTGACGACGAGGAATACTAGCATTCGGAACGGGCGGAGTTTACATCCTCGTATAAAATGACGGCTATTGAAGGATGTACTTAAAGGAGAAAATACGTTTCCGTTTTTTATTATTTTTTGATTCATACGCGTGCTCATTTATATTACAAAATGCTCTCGAAATGTACATACACCGAACGTGGCCGATTAACAATCGTCGTACACGAGGAAGACCCATGACTAGTTGGAAGGATGATATTGTGAAGTGGACTGGAATTCATTGAATTTTGAGTTAAACAAGATAGAACATAGGTCCCACGTCTTTTTGAAACCTCGCTTGTTCCATCAGCTGAAATCTGTCTATCTGCTCGTTTATTTTGTTCGTAATGATTTTCGTTAATAATTTATGTAGATTTGAGATTAGGAATTGCGTTTCGTTCCAGTCTTCTGGTATTGTATTTTTCTGTACACAAAAGTTGAATAGGTTAGCCTGACGCTATTTTCAGAATTTCCCCTTTTATTTGATCCGGACATGCACTTTTCACATTGTTCATACTTTTAATTTTAGCCATTGCTTCTTCTTTCGATATCTTTCATTTCAACCTTAATATTACACTGGTCGCCATCGATTGTCATATTTATAGTCGTTCTATCATTGTATAATTCTTGATGGTATTTTCGGATTATTTCCGTTATCTTCGTTTTACTTCTACGTTCTATACCGGTTTTGTGTTTAGGCCTATTACGTTATTATTATTTCCTATTTGTAAGTCCTTTCACAACATTTTCATACTTTTATTCTATTATCTCCTGTATTCGTTATTATTGTAATTTCAAATATTATTTTATCTCATTGCATGGAGTCTTACATATTTCACTGTATTCAATTTCGTCCGTATCCTGCTTCATTTTCATTTGTCTTCTCTTTTGTATCAGATCTCTCGTATTTCGATATATCTTGCTAGATCTGGTTTGTTTCGGTATCTTGACTTCCAATATATATATATATATATATATATATATATATATATATATATTTTATTATTATACTGCTTCTAAGGCCAGAGGCACGGAAGGATAGTTAGATTAAGGGGAGAAGTTAGATAAAGGTAAGGAAAGTTATAAGTTTAGATTCAGCTGGTGGTGAATACTGTAGGATTTCGGTTAGAGAGGATTAAGACGGTGAGCTGAGTACAAAGGACATGATAGGTGAACGTGAGGAATAGTAGTGGGTATGTTAACCCTTTCTGGAGGGCCGGAAATTTTATGTGAAACTTGGAGAAGCAAGGATCAAATTATATCCAATATTTTTGTCACCGTGACATTTGTATCATTTACATTCTGTTTCTCTTTTTAATGGCGATTAATATTCTCTGTTATTTATTTTCTAATTTCTGTTCTGTTTTCTTCTCAGTTTATACTGGGTATTTTCCCTCTATTTATGAACGTGTTCCCATTTTTTATCGATGGTTATTTTCGCCCCTAACAATTTGCGATCACTCCCCGTGTTAAACGATATGATACACACACACATATATATATATATGTATGTTTGAGGAAAAGGAAAAATATGAATTAATTTTCAACAAATTATTCCCAAGCACAGTCAATCCTATCGAGAATTACACGGATGTGAGTACGAAAATTGTAATAACTATGAGGTGAGCGCTATAATTAAACAAATTAAATAATAAGAAAGCAAATGGATACGATGACATATCCATTAGAATGATTGAAATTATTAATAAAAATCATCCGGACTTATTAATATACAATCTAGAATAAATAATTGAAAATAAAAATATTTCCACACGTCTGGAAAATTGGAAAGATCAAATTATTAAACAAACCAGATGAAAACTTGCAGGATCCGAATTCTTCCAGGCCGATAACTCTATTACTACATAAAGTGTACGCAAAAATCATTAGAAACAAAATTTGAAAAGACGCTTATGAAAAAGAATAACTACACAATTATCAATTTGGATAAGGACCGAAAAGATCTACAGAACAGGTCATAAAGATTCGTATGGCGATAATAGAGACCTATCGAAACAGTATAGGTAACAAAATAATTATACTAATAAGTTTCGATCTTAGTGGAGCTTTTGATACGATAAAGTGGTCTTCGATTTTAGAATGTTAAATTGAGAAACAAATTATATACGAACGGGTACTTATAGCTAGAGTACCTCAAAGTTTAAATCTCTGTTCGCTACTTTTCAATTATGGCGCAAATTTATAAAGTAGTATGAAAACTAATTAAGTTATGCGGATAATCTGCTCATTTGAGTATAAATTATAAATGACGAGATCCGGATCTTAATGTAGGAACTGGGAAAATTAGGGCTAAGTTTAAATCAGAAAAAAACGAATATGCTCCTAACCAGGAAAAAAGGTAAATTGAAACTCAAGAATGAAATTAACGAACTAATATAAATATAAGAACAAAAAGTACTTTGCAAGTACGAAATGACGTATTTAGTTTTAGACAATAAGTGGCAGCGTTAATAGTTAATTTACACGATACTTTAAATTTCATTAACCATATTAGATACATTTTAGACAAAATACAAAAATAAATAATGATTACCTTGTATAGAATTAATTTCTGACTTCAAATTTTACGAGAGATTAATTTTATACTCTGTCCTTTTTCCATCAATTATAGAATACGCTAGTGTTATTTATTAGCCAACTTTAGGTATATATATATATATACATACATATAAGTCGAATAAAATCAGAAAAAAGAAAAATATTAATAAATGTAATATCTGTATAGAGGACAATTTCATAACGTACAATAAATGTTATTGCTGGGGTGCTGCCGGTTGAATTGCAATCGGAGAAAGTAAACGAGATAAAAATGCTAAAAACAAAAAATCGCCATAGAAAGGGACTAAAAAAAAAAAAAAAGGAATTCACAGGAGCAACAATGACCAAGTAGGATGCCGAACGCGTACAATAATTCCTAGGAGGATAGAAGAATGTTTTATCTAGCAAACATCCGGTACAGGATCATTAACGCAGTTTATGAAAAGGACCGCTGTGATTTCCAGATGTATTTGAAAACATTCAAAATAGCAAGCAGCGATTGTTGCAGAATATGTGAAAATGGAACAGATTCACTGGAGCATACACCTTTTTTAGAGTGTTCATCGCTTGAACAAAAGTACAAAGTACTTAGAAGATAGACAAACGTATATAGAAGATGGTTCAAGTCGAAAGCGATATATTTCGTAACAATACTGAAACAGAAGGCGATATATCTAAATAAATATAATTACAGGTTATATAGCAAGAAGTGAAGAAGAGTGCAGATGTTTATGTTCTGGATTTTCTTCCTTTTAAATTGTTACAGTAAGTTTATATTTAATTTTTTTTTCAATATATATATTTGAAGAGTGAATGTGTAAAATTGAGAGCGAGCAACAGTAAAGACCTTCGCGAAGGTTGAATGATTATAACTAGCGCCGGATAATAGAATATTGCGCTCACCGAGGTATCTGCGTATAAATACGAAATGACGGGCTGCGACGCCTACGCAACCCGACAGATACAATAGCGAGATATTGCGTAATCTAGAGTTTCATTTTTTTTTTTTCTTTTTCGGCGAAGCATTCGACGTATACTAATTTCAAGATCAATTTCGAAAAAAAAAAAACTAAATATCCAGATTTTTATTTTACATATTATCCTGTCCCGAAAATTTGCGAAACGCAATAATGGAAGTAAAAAAAGTGATGAAATCCATGGTTAATCGATCTCTTAAATATATAAATGATGAGAAAGTAATAAATATAATTCGAATGAAATGAAATAAAAGTAACAGACGAGCGTTTGAAAAAATCGACAAAATAGTTATAAAATAGCTTAGTTAAAAAATTGGTTACGATCTAAGGTTATTAGACATCGTAACTAATGACGGAATTTCGGTGTTTTTCAAACAAATTAATAATATTATTATTATTATAAAGAAAAAAGTAACGAATAATTTCGAAATATTTATATCTTGCGATAATGAAATAGCGTAATGTAACATTTGAGAATTAAGAATTTCGAAAAGTGAAAAAATATTTAATCCAATTTTTGGGTAAACAATATAAAATATTAATCTTTTATCGCGTTATCGTTTATGTATAACGTTCATATTATTGAACGTTTTTATTTTAATCGCTATTGCGTTTGTTTACTAATAAATTTTATATCGCTGATTGTTGATTATCTCACATTCGCTATCAAATTATTTAAAGATACCGTTTTATTGCTTTGATAATTTTTGTAAATCTAATTAATATTTTTTACATTTATATATATTTTTATAAATTATTATTATTTTTTTATATTCACTGGACAAACAGCTGATCGAGCTTTGTGAGTTTTCACGAAGAAAACATTTTACCGATTTGAACTCTTTTTTTTATGTTTATTTATTTTTCAAAAAAAAAGTCGGTACATTCCAAACTTTAGAAAAAAAATTTATCTTTGACAAACTTGAAAAAACTACCGTTTTTGCCGGCAACTTACGACAATGTAGTATAAAAGTGACAAATTTAAAAGATAGGTTCACACGTAAAAGTAACTCCGGCCTTTGGTGGTCAGATTCCTAACAAACGCGCTGCGTGTGATAGAAGGAGGGCTTTTCTACAATACAAGGAAAATGGCACCGTTGAAAATTATCCGCACTGCAGGAAAACGAATTAAGCATTTATATGCAATTCAATCGGCAAACATCAATCTTGAATGTGTGGAAATTATCTAAAACATTCAGAAGCTCATCATATATAACCAAGTTAGACAGCTGTCGGAAGATAATTTTTATTCATTTGTTGAGTCACTGGTTCCATACATATATATGAGATATATATATATATATATATATATATATATATATATATATATATATATATATATGAGCATTAACGTGCAATTCTGAGAATAACATATTGAAAAAAAAAAACAATAAAAAGAATTATTAACGAAAGTACTCCAACTCTGATTAAAGACGTCAAGGTCAAGGTTTTCAACGAACTTATATATCTAAATATTAGATCAATTTTAAGAAAATACGTACTCCATATCATCAGAATTTTTCGCGGGGGTGATACATTAATCCAGTTTCGTAAAGATAACAATTCGTCAATCGCGAACATTATGTTTAGACAACGGGAAGGTCGAAATTATATATTCGGGTGTCCTTTAATAGGAAGCGTAAAAATCAAATTGGTTATACCTTAATTAAATGAAATCCTGAATGACATGTTGGCAGATCAGCAACTAACGACAATTTAAAGCGGAAATTAAGTTACCAACAAAAATAACTATATATGATAAATAATGGTAACAAAGCTTTTCGAAAGTTTCATCGTTAATTTAATTAATAATAATGATAATAAAATGAATTTTCAGCAAGTATTTCCATAGTGCTTTATAGGTGATACGTATTTTTTAATTTTAAAAATTAAATAAAATAAAAATCTTTTTTTTTTTTTAATATCGTATAACAGTATACATACTCGTACGCTTAATCGAAACAGACTGTTATTATATCGCGATACTGCATAAAAATATTTATATTTATATTTCTTTTTTAAACGAAAGTAAATTTTAATAACAACAATAAGTCATGTTTGATAGAAAACTGTCTTGGTTAAATCATGTTCAATCCCTACCGACAAAATGCTACAAAGCATTAAACGTGCTAAAGATGGTGGCACATACAATTTGGGGTGCAGACAGAAAATCGCTACTACTCCTTTATAAATCCCTGGTGTTCTCAAAAATGGACTACGGATGCGTATTATATAATAGTGCAAACTTCACCACACTCAAAAAACTAGAGCCAATTCAAAACAACGCGATACGACTCATCACAGGAGCTGTAAGAACTAGTCCCACAGTCAGTCTTTTAGCGGAAACGGATCTACTCCGACTCAGCGACCGAAGAAACTTCCCGTCATTGAAATATTTTTTTTTTAAATCTGGAATCTTCCTAAAAATCCTGTCTATGAAAAAGCAATAAATTCTCCAGATTACATCGCATTTTACGAATTAAAAAAACGTTTGTCAAGACCGTTAGGGAGTACAAAGTTGCTCTGTAGGAACCTGAACAACGAAGTACATAGTCTCACACATGAAAATCCACCGCATATGAAACTAACATTAAAGCAGATCTCGACAAAACTGTACAAAAGCATAAAGCTAGCGTGGCAATCCGAATGGGAACAGCGCTTCAACGGTACAAAGCTGTTCGCTATAAAACCGATTCTTTCTAAATGGCACGCATCTTACCGCCGCAACCGTCGGGAGGAGGTACTATTGGCTCGTACAAGAATTGGACACAGTCGATTAACGCACGCCTACAACTTGGAAAAGAACGCGCCGCCGCCAACATGTACCGAGTGCCTAAACTGTCGATAAGACATATATTGACAGAATGCCGGAAGTTCGATACAGAGAATTATGCTTCAAAAGTACTTCACTGGACGATATTCTAAATAATGATGATAACAATATTAATAATTTATTTACTTTCTTAAAACTAACCAATATGTATAACGTGCTATAATAAATTTGTATGTAATAATATTAATAATCTATCTACTTTTAAAATTAACCAAATGTAAACATGTACTATAAAATCTGTATGTAATCTATACCAGAGACGCAAATGAAGTCGAGCGTCTTTAAATAAATATAAAAATAATAATAATAAGTCATATATAATACATATAATAATTCTTAATTAATTTACGTATCCAGTTATTCGAATAAACTTTAAGCTGACATTCGTAAGTTCTTTAAAACTACTTTGTCATCTACTAACGTCGTTAATTAAGTTTAGTGATTGTTACTAGTAATTTTATTACTGATTTTTTTTACAACAACTCAATACATATCCACATGTATACACCAACCGAGCTATAATTGACCAGCAAAAAATTTAGTTTTCATTTTTTGTGTCGAAATAAACAAGAAAAAAAGGTAAAATCACTAAAAATCTTTTCTTTATGAAAAATCACAAAGCTCTTTTCGGCTATTAAGCAATTATCAAGTGAATATTTAATATATAAAGTGAAAAAAAATTAATTTAAGATTAAAATTCGCAAAAATTGAGCAAAATGAAGAACAGTATTAATAAAACAATTCTCCATTTTGTTCAGTTTCTGTGAACTGTAATCTTAAATCAAAGTACAATTTGGTTTTCGTCATAATTATTATTATTTTTTTTTTCAAAAATTGTATATTTGATAGAAATACAATTTTATATTATGAAACTTAAAGTGACAATCCAATTAAGTTTAATGCCACTTTAAATTCCATTTACAATCTTAACTTACATTTTTAATTCGATATAATACTATTATCATCTAAAATGAATAGCGAAATAACAATATAAGAACATTAAATCTTAGTATATCAAATTATAATTTTTTCTATTATTTATTTCCTCAATAGCTAACATGTTGAATTCTTTATATTTACTATTTACCAATTCTTCTGCTTTACATTCTATTACAATATCATTACAATTACACCTCTGCAAGATATGATAAACCGTATCCGCAAAATTACATCGAATACAGTTATCAGTTTCAGCAATACCAAAACGTTTTAAATAAGTTTTGAAACTACCATGTCCAGTAATAAATTGTGTGTTATAATAATTGGGAATAAAATAAGTATTACGGAATCTATCATTTATATTTGGAAAATACTGATACGTTAAGCCACTATATGTATTCCACATGATTTGATATTGCTCTAAATAATATTGATTAAGTACTTTTTTAAACTGTTTATTGTTTAAGTGTTTGCCTTCGTATTTATATTTGTTATTAATATAATCTACTTGATTAAATTCGTGTGTTAAATTAATATTGTTTTTAATGTAAAATAAATTAATATGTTTACGTATTTCTAGGTCTATAGGCATAATTCCGGCTATTACTATCGAAGCCCAATAACTAGTAGTTTTATATCCTTTAATCATTTTAATAGCTATTGTTCTTTGAAATGATCTTATTAACGTTTTAAACCTTTTAATTTTTAACATATCATCGTAAATACTACTGCTATAGATTATATTTGGCATAATTATGGATTTATACATAATTAGTCCTTTTTTATAATTTACTCTATTATTGTTATTATAAAGTTTATTAAAAATATGTAAAAATTTGTTTATTTTATTCTTAACATTATGGAAATGGTTATAGAATTTTAAATTGTTATCAATTGTAACTCCCAGGTATTTTATACTTGTCACACATTGAATATTAATATTATTATTTGTTAAATTTAATTCTTTGTTTTTGAATTTTTTGTTAAATAAAATATATTTTGATTTTGTCATATTAATATTTAAATTATAATCATGTAAAAATTTTTCAATTTCCTTATACACTCTACATATATTTACTTCCATAATGTTTTCCTTCTTATCCGCAATTATCATGGCTATGTCATCGATGAAGGTAACAATTTTAACATTTTCAGGTATTTTAGTTTTGTAAATTCTAGAAAATACCATTTCGTCATAATTATTCAATCACTCACCAGATCGCTAGAATAACTGAATTCATTACACATCATTTCTAACAAACATACGGGCATGATTTTATTCGACGTAGCGAAAGCTTTTGATACGACGTGGCATAAAGGAATTATCTATAAAATGATTCGATTCCATTTTCCCCCATACTTAATCAAATTAATTTCGAATTATTTAAGCGACAGATTATTTTATGTAATAGTTAATAATGACAAATCCACTATGAAGACGTGTTTAGCAGGAGTACTACAAGGAAGTGTATTGGGGCCCTTTTTATTTATCTTATATCTTTCCGATTTTCCCACCTTTGCAAATGTTCAGGTTGCTCTTTATGCCGATGATACAGCACTTTTCTGTAGCTCATACAGGCCTACTGCAATACGTAACAAGCTGCAAATAGCAATAAATCGTACTGTACGTTACTTTCACAAATGGCAAATTGATATAAATCCGGAAAAAACAGAATCCATATTTTTCACTCGTAGAAGGCCTTTACTTCCCGCGATGCTCGAAGTAAATTCTGCATCAGTTCGTTGGTCAAACTATGTTCGCTATTTAGGTGTTACTTTAGACATGAGGTTAACTTTCTCAGAACACATAAATCGAGTCATAAAGCTAACAAAACTATATGTACGATTTATCCCTTGTTTAACCGCAAGTCGCGTGTTAACATTAATAATAAATTAATGCTATACAAAACACTTGTTCGCCGGTGATTACGTACTTCTGCCCAGTTTGGAGTTCAATTTCTGTTGCTACTTACAATAAGTTGCAGCTTCTGCAAAATAGATGTCTACGATGTATTCTAGATGCACCCAGGTACAGAAAAATTGTTGACATGCATGCTGATCTTAGAATTCCCTATATTAGAGATTTTGTACTTTATTTAGCAAATCATTTTTGTGATAAATGCTTAATACACGCTAATGAATTAATTGCGTCGATCGGAAATTACGATTCCAATCAGCTTGATTTCATGTATACCAGATATAGGCGACGTAAACATAATTTGCTTTAAATTTAATGCAATAACTAGATTTATGATAAATATTTGTATACCCAGTTCATACTTTGTCCTTTTTAAATATGTTTACGTTCACTTATTAATGTAACCATATCATTTGTAATTCTTATTAATTATGTGTAATTTCACAATGTATTACCTTAACCGTGAATAATACTTGAAGAAGTGCTTGGTTTTTATTTGACAGGTTTTTTGTATTTTCCTGTTAGTATGTAATTATCATTATGCTTAAGTAATTAAAATTATTTTTCTGTTTACATAGATGTGTGGTAAGCTTATAGCGGTACACATTTTTTTTTCTTTTTACTGTTTGTCATAAGTGTAAATTATTCAATAAACTGTTCTGTTCTAATGTTTTTAGAGTCCGTTACTCAAGTTGGGTTTTCATTATTTTGTGTACGTATTTTTAGTGTATTTAATTGAAATAAATGCTTTGTATATATGTGTATATAAATATATATATATATTAATAAATGAATAGCAGAGCTCGAGCGTATTAAAGAAACAATAAATGACAATGGCGGAATAAAAATAAGCGTTCGAGAACTGAATTAGGATTCATTTTAAATTCGGGAAAAAATTAATGTTTTCGCTAACTCGGTAAAAGACACGAATCTCTAAAATTGAGAAGAAAATAGGACAACATTATCCTAATTCGAAAAGAAGTTATTTATACGATGAATTAACGAAAATCTGAATTACGGCAATCGCGTAAATAATATTTTAAACAAAATTAAAATCTATCGTAGAATAATTGCGTTTCGCAGAAATATATTCGGTTTAAAACTGTACAAAAGTAATAATTTTACATTCGGCGTTGTTTATTATTTCAAATTAAACGGAAAAAATCAAAAATAAATTAAAATCGAAACGAATCTTCGATAAATGTACAATTTAGTTTATACCGTACCACGAATGGGTTATCTTACCTGTGGAAGTGCAATTACAGAAAACGGAAGAAATTAAATGATTAAAAATGTAGTAATATTACGGAAGAAATTATTAAAATTGAAATTAAGTATTTAATCAAACGAAAAACAATATAAGGGATTATTTGACCAAGTTACTTAGTTCCATTGACAGGGGATAAATTACCTTATATAATCGAAGTACAAACATTTTCTTTGATAGCTGTATCTGCAGTCAGTATTCATTTATAAACGACACAGATTACACGTGTACAAGTTTACGACTAAAATATAAACGATAAAAATTAAACACAGGCCAATTGTATAGCCGGCATTGTTTTCGTCTGAAGTATTATATTAATTTTCGTTATTTTTGTAATATCCACTCGTTTTGTAAATACATTTTTTATCTATCTATTTTGATTGGCGACGTGTCGTCCTAAGCGATCCTTCATAACCGGAGGATCGACAGAAAACCGGCGCAACGATGTTCTTTGCTAAGCCAATAGACAGTAAATTGCAATTGCCGGGCTTTTTTACATTCCAAGCAAGGTGGTACTCTCACTTACCGATCAATTGAATAGAGAGATGAATCGTCTGTAGACGATTTGATAAAGGGGTGAAGCAGAACACTGGCGCACTCGCTACTACACGAGATGCGTATCGGATTACTATTTATCACGGTTTATAACTTGTCGCGTCAGACTCGAAAAAGTTAACAAATAGCGATAATCACAAAATATGTAATACTTTTTTTTATTACTATTTTTTATTCCGCTACATACCCAACGTCCGACGCTGTACGTATGAACTAACTCATACTTCTATAAACGCGGACAACTTACCTAGAAATATCTCGCTATATCTGGATAATAGATGTAAATTCTCCGGATGAAGAAGGAACACAGTAAATTGCGTGGAGAACCGTTACAGAAAGAACGCGGCAATTTAAGTTCAGAACGTATATTCGAGGGACACATGATCAGTATTGCAAATTATACGTCCAGTTTGGCGGGGACAGTAAGGAGCAGGCCCGAATTAATGATTTTAGAGAGTTAATTACTTTATCAGGGGCCATCCGCAAGGGAAAACCATAAACCCGAAGTACCCACATAACCCAAAACCTTTATATCGAATTAGCGAAAAAGCTTAAATAATTATTATTATGTTTTTTTTTTTTTAATCTGGCAACCCTTTCGCAAGTTAGGTTCTACGGGTATTTTTGAGTTTACAGTTTCGGCTTAATAGTGATTTGGGCTACGTGGGTTTAACGATTTTCGGATTATTACGAGTTGGTCAAACGTTTTTGGAATAGGTATATATAGCTTTTGGATTTTTTCGATTTTGTTTAATAAATTTCGCGGCTATGCAAAAAAAAGTTTATGAACGGGTGGCACCCCCGCTTGCACACCGTTCGGGGCTGCAGATTCCAGTAGAGTCCTTGTTAAACCGGACGTAATAAGGATTTACTCTAAATTGCATAACAAAAGTCATTTAAACGTGTAAAAAGTAAATTCAATTTGGGCAAAGATTTTGAAAACTGGGTCAAGGAGAGGAATAATGTATTATTAATACTGTTAATATTATATATAATACATGCCCTAAATAATATATAAATATATATATATATAATATATACATGCACGCGTCTTCGTTATAAGACAGGTTAAAATTAAGAAAGACTAGATTTGAAGACACTTGTTAGAATAATTACGGTTTCATTTTAGAAGGAAAAAAATAACGAACTACGATTAAATCGTGAGCATGTTACTTTACCGGAAATTCGGTCATTCAGCGCTAGTACGACGGGCTTGAACGTGAATGTGCGTACGTTGTATTTAATTAACTTTTACGTAAGCATTTCGAGTACTTCTAACATTGAACGTAGAGCGAAATATAGGAGAAATTATAATTCGTCTGGTGTTTCAACACCATTAGATGTGAATCGTCACCATACGCCGTAGAAATCGTGGGATATATCTAGTGATGACGTTTCGTGTTTAAATTTCAAACAACGGAAATGAACGGGACGCGTGCTGTTACTGTATAAGGCAAGAAAGTTACACGGCGCGTTTATTAAATTTTAAATCACGTCTGGCCAACGACGAATATTTATCATCTTCGTACGTCTTTGTCCGTCGCTATTTGTAAACTACATAAACTTTACAACCGCGGTCGAGTTCTGACGTCCTCGGAATAAAATTATTTAAATAATTTTCCAGTCGAAACGAGTATCTCGCGGTATTTTTATTATGACGTATTTTTTCACGATGACGTGATTGCATTGCGTCACGCGAAGATTTTTGTTAAGCTAGAGCATCCATCCAGTAATTAGAAAGGGAAGAATAACATCTTTTTTTTTTTTTTTTTTTCCTTTTAAACATCATACCAGCATTAATTGCTGCAAACAACGGTGATCACGTAAGTAGGAAATTAATATTAGTCTAGTGACTCCAGTAAGACACTAGACTATGAGGAAGAGAAAAGAGTAACTTGATGGGAATTAAATATTTGTAGGAATAGTATAGGAATGGTCAAATACAATAATTAAAATGAAGAAAAAAAACGTGTTGTCTTTTGAATAAGACCCGATTTATTAAGTGATTGGAATTGCATCTCGGCACCACTTCCTGCGCAGACGCCTTGGAGGATTGTCTGGAAGACTGTCTGAATGCATTCTGCGAACATTAGGATTGCTACTGACTTCAAATTTGTCGAATAACCTCTTATACTGCATGACATGAATATCGTTGACATATGGAATCTTGAGATCTTTATGCAGTGTCAAATTAGAAACATAGTATGGAGCAGACGCAATAGTACGGAGTATCTTGGACTGTTGTTGCTGTATTCTTCTAAGATTACTCTTGCAAGTACTGCCGTACAACTCTATTCCATACCGCCAAATAGGAGCGATTGCTGCAAGATAGATAGTACGTTTGGTCATTAGATTTAGAACCGATTTCTGTCCCAATAACGGACGTAGTGATTTCACACGAGTAATAATGGTTCTTCTAGTGTGTGCCACATGTGGTCGCCATGTGAGCCTTTTGTCCATGTACAAGCCAAGATAACGTACTGAATTACTTTTATGAATTTGTATGTTGTTAATTCTTACAGCCGGGCACTTGATTTTTTTATTTGTAAATATAACGTGCTGGCATTTACTGGGGTTAAACAACATACGCCAACTTTGTGCCCACTGAACCAACCTATTCAGATGGTTTTGTACCGCGATGTTTGCATACATTGCTTCTGAATTGGATGCAAGAATAGCAATATCATCGGCGAATGTTGCTAAAATGGTTTGATTGCTAGTCGGCATGTCTGCTGTGTAGACCGAATACAAAAGAGGCCCGAGTAGACTACCCTGCGGTACAGATGATAAAATATTATGTTCTTCCGAAAAATCTCCATTAATTCTGACAACGAATGCTCTACCAGATAAATATGAATAAAGTAATGCATATAAATCGAAGGTGAGAAACTGTCCCAGCTTATAAAGTAATCCAGGATGCCAAACCCTATCAAACGCCTGTGCAACATCCAGGAATACTGCAGAACATACTTCCTTTTTTTCCAGCGTTGCGGAAATCGCATCAACCAATCGATGGCACTGCTGCACCGTAGAATGTTCAGTGCGAAATCCGAATTGATGGTTTGGTATTATTCCACGACTACTTATAATCGGCTGGATACAACTTAAAATTAATTTCTCTAATACATTTGATAATGAGCAGAGTAAACTAATAGGCCTATAGGATGATACATCTGTTCGCGGCTTGCCCGGTTTATGTATCATTACTATAACTGATTTTTTCCACGCTTTAGGAAAATATCCAATTCTTAATATTCCATTGAATATGTAACATAATAGAGTAGCTGACTTTGTTGGAAGCCGTGAAATGATTTCACCAGTGATGTTATCTACTCCAGGGCTTTTTCGTAATGGTACTCTTTTGGAGTAAATATTTTTGTTTTCCCTGGTTAACAGGGTTCATTTAAGCTATTTTCTATATATTCGGAGTATTCACGACACATATCAGGATGCGGAATAAAAACTGAACTGAGGTATTCTGCAAAAGCGTTTGATTTTTCTTTGTCGGTTCTGGCCCAACCATTATTTAATTTGATGTGAAACTGTTCTTTTTCGCGTTTTAATAGTTTCTTAGTATTATACCACAAGACTGAAGCATCAGTGTTCATTGTTTTCAAATACCTTTGTGTAGTTTCATTTTTATATTGATTTATTTTGATTTTCAGTGTATTTTGTAATATTGTGTAGTGCTTTTTTAAAGATGGATAACGATTATGCTGCCATTTTTTCCTAGCGGCTCGTGTTTTCTTAACATCTACATCGATGATATCGATAGCCGTCGTTATTGGCAAATTACTAAACGGTGGATTTGTGTCCAAGTATGTTTTTTGTTTTTTGTTTTTTTATTATTCACTCCTCGACAATGTGGTCGGACGTAAAAATTAAATACACCGACTGATACCGTTTTCATCATAATCGATAGGTCGTTTCGAGCGACCTGACACTATGGATTGCCACAAGCGAACTTGTTCATTCGCCATATTAGCTCACGCCGTGACGAGGCACCAACGGTGTTTTCGCTGACTTTCCACCATTCCCGTCGAAATAATTTTTTCTAATTCACCCTGTCTTACGATATGTCCACCGAAGTTCACTATGCGTCTTTGTTCAATTTTTTGAAGCCTACGGTGGTACGTTCTTTCCGCCGTCCATGGCGTTTTGGACATTCGTCTCTCGGAAAAATAGATTTCAAATACAGAGTCCGGCATTCCGCAGGAAAACAGAGAACGTTAGTATATCGGCGAGACGCACTTTTGTATTCAGTGTTATATATCGTGACTCTTTCATATTTTTCTTAGTTATGATAGTACCAGCTTTCATTATTCTGCGTTTTAAACCGTTAATAAATTATATATCGTAAAAAATGTAAGGAAATCAGCTGGTTGTAGAGTGTGACTTCGTGAGTACGGTAGTACGAGGACACAAAAATAATGACATGATCGGCTTCGGCGACCACGTAGTCATCGGATAGAAATAGAAATTGCGGAATACGCATTTGAATGTGAGAAGATTCAAACCGTGGATTATTAATATGTTTTATGCGATATGGGATCTATCATCTGCGAAGTCAGAATGATATACGATACAATGGGAGGCATAATAAAGAAAAAGAACAGATTGTAGGAGCAGAGAAATGTTGAAGTAAATGGGACCGATACAAAGTTGACTAAGCGAAATATAACGCGTCAAATTAGAAGGTGCTTGCTAGAAATCAATACGAAGCTTGGAATATAAATTCTATCTTTATTGCTAGTTATATCCGAAGTTAGGGAAATGGGCATTACAAAAGCTTCGTTACATTCATGCGCAATGAATTTTATAATCTACTATTACGTTGTCTGTGATTCTACTGTGACTAGGGAACCGTAAAAAGAATATTCAAGCGTTAATTAGCAAAATTGGAATTTTACGCAACTAAGAAGAGGATTTTTTAAACTTTAAATTCTGAAAAAGTTAATAAATCGCTTAGGTAGTCTGTTATTACTCTAGTTTGTTGTATTTCTAGGAGTATGTTACTATTACAGTTTTTTTGCATTTCTGGGGGAGACGAGTGTCAACGAAGTATACTGCAGATTTTAAATACCGTCTAATATTACTCGTCGACACTTAATTAACGACGAATAAAGAATTATTCTTGTTGTTGTTGTACCATATCTTCAATAGATATGTCGGTGATTATCCGTTTGGCTTCTGATCTACCACATAGTGTTGGCAATAAGGCTACTGCGTTCAGATCTGTCCATTTCTTCGTGTTTTCAAAGTGGCACTTAATTAACGACGAATAAAGAATTATTGTTGTTGTTGTTGTTGTTGTTGTACCATATCTTCAATAGATATGTCGGTGATTATCCGTTTGGCTTCTGATCTACCACATATAGTGTTGACAATAAGGCTACTGCGTATCTGTCCATTTCTTCGTGTTTTCAAAGTGGTTTTCTATACCTCTTCTCCGTTTTTCTGTGACGTTTCCCTCAATGATCACTTGAAGTAGGTCATATCTTCCATTTCTCGGGACACGGCCTTCCGTCTATTTATAATAGTCATCAGTTCTAGTTGTTTATTTAGTTGCTGCGGAGTCTTTTTAGTCGGAACCTTATCCGCGCACGAGAACCGCAACATCCTTTAGTCGAATCATTCAGATAATTTATCATCGATTTTTGAATTGTCCAGGCTTCTATGCCGTACAGCAGTACAGACCATAACCATAACATTTAATCTATTTTGTGGTCCATTTTATTTGTAAATACTTTTCCCATTTTCAAGAATATGGTCGTTGCTTGCTCGATTCTGGTCCTTATTTTATGGTCCCATGGACTATTAACGTTACAGCCTAAGTATTAATGGTAATTTTTATCAATTATCGGCTCCTGTTCGATAAATTTTGGCATTAATTCACTATTTCCAGCGGTCAAAAGCTTTCCTCCTACGTTCGGCGGTACACCTTTTTATTAATATAAAATCCTTCGTTATTTTTCTCTTTCTAACTTCGATTAATTTACTAAAAAAAAAAAACATTTTCAATAAAAGATATTTTAAGCGTTTGTCGGCCGTATACTGACAATTATACTAGTTTCGATTTAATTAGCCAGATAAATTTTAATTCTATTAATTTTATGAATATTACGTATTAATAAGTTGTTATTCGTTTTAATATTACACGTTTATTACAATGTTCATAATTACGTTATTTTGTTTTTAATTTATTCAGAGTATACAATGTTTTGAGACCATTAAAGAAAAATGGAAATCGAACCTAGTTGCGGTTTGGAGTATATAGTCGAAAACCCCGAGTACACGGCGAAATTAGGAAAAGGTTAGTATCAATTATTAATTTTATAAAATCGCGTTATATTTCTCTGTATATACAGGAGACGATATAGTTTTAAGATTTGACTATATTAGAAATAAACGTATTTCGATCGAATAGCAATGATATGCAAATATTTTTTTTTGTTAGATTCATTTGAAATTGAAAAAGATTATATTAAGGCTTTGAGTATAAATATGATAATTATATAATAAACAAATTAAATCACTGATTGAGTTATTTCGGTGAATTTGTCACTGGTGGTGACCTTTCGAAGATACAATTTCCATTTCGAAGATTCAATCTCCATTTCGAAGATACAATCTCCATTTAAATTCGTAACAACCACGGAAGTTTCAAATTCGTTTAAAACAAATTAAAAACCAGAAATGAATGAAGATGAAAGCATGCGTAAGTGTGAGTGCATTTAATTGCAAAGTGTGTGTGGTACTATATAAATGTGCATGTATCACTTACAAATGTAAATGAAAGATTTTTTTTATTGTTTAAAAAAAGTAATAATAATAAATTGGTGTAGTAGTAGTATAATAAAGTAAATACGTACATAAAAGTTGCTAAATAGACGGATTAGAAGCGCAAAAATCAAACGGTTAGGATGAAATTCGAATAAAAGATACGAAAATTATGAAGGAAAAGAATTACCGCTCCAATAACTAGAATAATTAATCAAACGATGTAGAAAAGTAAAATACCACTAGAATTAAAAATATAGCTGATTACGTGTATAGCGGAAAAAAACTATGAAGATTACTCAAACTATAGACAAATAATCCTAGTAGCTTAAATAATGGAAAAATATATTACTCAAATATTACCTCGATATACGGAAGATAATCACTGGTAAAGAACAAGAGATAATAATTCAACATCAATGGTATTCAATTTATTGGGGGAAGTCAAAATCAATTTTGAAAATACTACTCGTAACACTTATAGATTTTACAAAAGCGTATGATTCTGTCAAGCATGATAAACTGTTGAATGAGCTGGAAGAAATAAGAATCAAAGACAACACTAAGAAGTGGTTTGAACGTTTATCGAAATGAACACAAAAAACATCGATCGGTACAGACAACGTAGATTTTAAAAAAAAATTTAAATCAGTACACTAAGGGATAAAGAACATGGTCCTTTTACCAGCCAAAAATCTGTTTATAGTGTGAGTTGCAATTAGGTATGTGCGATGTAAAACATGAATATAAAATAACCTTATTATAAATTAACCAACAATCGTAAAAAAAAAATTAAATAAAAAACATAAGCCTCTCAGATAAATTAACGATAAATAAAACACTTATAAACATTTTAATAAAGCAAACAAAAATTAAAAAAGTAATATTAAATAAATAATATTGAAAAAAATTCCTTATAGATTTTAGTTAATTAAATATTTATAACTAGTACTGAATAAAAAATGTGTATATATATATATATATATATATATATATATATATATATATATATATATATATATACAGGAAATTTACAATAGTGTCGATCATACTACTGGCGTGTTTTTTAACGTTTGAATTGATGAGTAGAGAGGGAACAGAGTGCTGTCTGCCATTTTTGAATTTCTTACGTATTGCAGACTCCATCATAAAAATCGGGAGAGTTTAGAATTTTCCTTTGTTAAGTATTTAGTGGGATTAATAACACAGTTCGGCTTAAAGTCAGAGAAACAAGGACAGGGGGAACATAAAATTTGTTCAATGCTGTCTAACAACGTCAGAGGTACACAAGGACTTCAGACCACCAGAAAGATGGAATCAAATTTTCAAACGCGAGAGAACATCATTTTGCATAATAACAATATAAGGTTTTCGAATTCTGTTTAATAATTTTGAGAAACCTAATTTAGTACCTTCAATATATATAATATATACTAACGGATTGCAAAAAAAAAAATAATGAAAAATAGTACGGTTTTCCTTTTCTCGGATGAGATTGCAGTTATGAGAGTACACAAAGATACGAAAGTCACTGGGAGGTATGTTAATCGAGATCAAAATGACCGCATGATCATAATCTCAGACTGAGTACACTCAAAACGAAATGTAGGCTGCTAAAACCAATGAGAAATTTAGAATTATACAAACCGAGCGTAACAATGTGCGCGCAAACGAATGTAGGTATTTTATGATAGAGAATCCGAAGGGCTCAAATAAAGGTTATAATAAACTGACAATATTTTGAAATGGAATATCTTCCTCTTTTTTATCTCCTGGTTGGTGCGCATTATATATATATATATATATATATATATATATATATATATATATATATAATACAGATACCGAAATTTTACAGACTAGAGGATTATGTAAGCTAGAAAATATGGCATATTATTTAGTTTAAGGCATGAGTACAAGCTTGTTGGTTTTAGCATCTATATACTACACGAAAGAAAAATAAATCTACTACAAAGAGGAAGCTAATAATAACTAAGCCCAAATGTAACGATGAGGGAAAAAGAAATAAATCCAATATGTAGGGGGGGTCATAATGTATTATTTATTTCTTTATAAACGCTTGAAATTATTTAATTTCCAATCAAAAATACAATACCGTAGGAAAATACTCGGACGAAATACGAACTAAGGAGAATTACGATGTATAGAGTATTAAAATTATGACAACGAAATGTGAAGGACAATTGGATAACAATTCGTTTAAACAGTATGCTGGAAGAGAAAACGATATTGAAACCGAAGAGAGAATTAAAACGATGCAAAATAAAGAGAATGTAAACGGTGTATAATAAATTACAATTTATAAAATAATAATAATAATTATTATTATTATTATTATTATTATTATTATTATATTACAAGAGCTTTTGATAACCATGAAAAGTTGTTAAATGAATTAGAAGAAATAGGAGTAAGATCAAAAATCAAGAAGTGGCTTGAAAGTTATTCGCAGAACAGAAAAGTGGTAGTTGGTGTGCAGGTAACCGTGGGAGAAATACAAAATATGAATATTGGAATACCACAGGGAAGCAGCTTAGCACCAATTTTATTATTATTATTTATTATTATTATTATTATTATATATATATATATATATATATATATATATATATACATGGTCTACAAAATCTATTAAAATATAATAAAATAAATAAAATATTTGCATTCGCTGATGATTTAGCAATAATTACTTCTCCTAGAGATATAAAAACTGCAGAGCTAAATATGCAAAACGATATATTAATAGTGAGTAAATGGGTACATGATATTAATTTGACAATAAATAGGTAAAAAACTAAGTGTATGATGTTAAAACCAATGACAGATAAACCGAAGATTATAATTCACGCAAATGAATGTGTACACGATATGAACGAAGATAACGAATGTACATCTGAAATGTGTGAAAAAATTAAATTTGTACATTCGTACAAACATTTAGGAATAATAATAGACAGGCATTTAAGATGGAGCATGCCCATATGGAATATATAGAAAACAACATAAAAACAGTGATACCAGCAATATATATACCCTATGGAACCATGTAGGAAAAAATGATACACTGAAGATGGTATATTATGATTCAGTAGAATCAAGATCGAGGAATGGCATTCAAGGCCCATGGGGATTAACTAAGAAAACGTACGCTGAAAAAAATTGAAAGATTGTAGAAAAAATGTTTGAGGTTAATAACTCGAAGCGAAGACAAATCAATGAGTGAATTAGAAAAAGAATTACATGTATTAGATGTGAATGGTCTATATATTTTTAAAATACGAGAAAAGCATACAGACAATAAAATACAGAGTACCGATACCGAAGACAAAATATGGCGCACAAATAGACAATTATATCGCGATAAAAATGATAAATGAAATCCCGGATGACATATTAAAAGAGACAAATATAAAAATAAAAAAAATAAAAACAAAATAAAAAGTTGGCCGATGAATAACGGTGGTAAAGAAAATAATAAATAACTCAAAATAAAGAAAAACTGGAAAAGGGAATTGTGAAAACAAAATTAAGAGGGTTGATTGAGCATAGCGACACTACGAAAGTGCTGCTACAAATACTAGTGCAAATATATATATATATATATATATACACATGTATAAAAGGAATTAAAATAATTACATAATAAGAAAATTAAAAATAAGAAGTGTGAATGAAAATGTGGAAATGGATGTGAACAAATGATGTGTCAGTGAGAACAAGTGTGAGTGTAATTCAATATATCTAAGTTATGAAAATTATTACATAATTATATTAAGATGATGTAAATTATATATATAAGTAAATCTGTCGACAAGCAAATGGCTTGACCGAATAATTGAGAAATGTTAATTATAAAGCGTGTTTGTGTTACTATGTAAATGTGTGCGTGTACTATTTGTAAATTTAAACAAATATACGTTTTTAAAAAAAAAACACCAAAGTAGTAGTGCCGGAGGCGATATTATGAAAATATGGAATATTATAAACAAAGTAATCGGACAAGTGACACTAGGAGAGTAGGTGCGACGATAGAAAAACATATGCACAAATATAGAGAAGTAGATTTTGGTCAAGAATGAAATTATTCAAAATAACCTTGAATCTAAGGAAACGCGCACTGGTGTGTGTCCTTGCAAGTGAAACAGACATTCAATAAAATCTTGCATGCAAGTCTTTTTACATCAATTGAAGAAAGTTACTGCTCATCCTATGTACGTTCTCCTAAAATCCCACTTTGTGTAACGTACATTTCATGTAAGATTTCATATTGTACGCTCCGATATTCTATATCCGCTAGTGTATCACAGTGTATTGTACTTTACATATTGTTTACTGCTGATTATCCGATTGGGGGAGATATCAGCGCTGCTATGTTGGCTGATGATACAGCACTTGTAACGGCAGATAAAGACGTGGCTAAATGAGTCCCCGAACAAAATTACTAATTTAAAAAAAAATAACGTTTATTTCTTTTAGTTAGGTTAGGTTAGTTAAAAGTATGATTAATGAAAAAAAGGGGAATAGGCTCATCACCCGATCATGTTCAGAATCTGCAAAAATCACATTTAGATAGAAATATATTTCGGCCTAATTTTTCATATTTCAGATGTGAAAAATATGAAGGAAAAAAAAATGTAATAAATCGAATATCGGAAGAGAGCAAAGTTTCAGCAAATCTGAATATAACATTAATTAATTCCCGTATACAAAAACCGGAAACCATAAGGAATACGCATTTTATTTAGACCTGATCTTGCAAAAAATACGGTGATAACTAAATAAATGGAAATATATGTGGCGCTATAATTAGCTAAATACATATGTAGAAAGAAGTAACATTATCGATAAAGAGTAATATAAGTTTTAAACGAGTTCTGAGGAATTTTACTCAAAACTTTGAAAAAGGAAACAAAGCGTTAGTGACATTTATAGATTTCGCAAGAGCATTTGATACAGTTAGTCATAGTAGGATTGAAGAAATCGGTATAAAAAATGAAGATAAAAAAATGGCTTGAAAGTTATGAAGATAAAAAAAAATTACTTGAAAGTTATCTAACGGAACGAACAACGGCAGTTAAATAATGTACGAGGTGAATATATGCGTACCAGAAAGTAATAATAATTTAGTACCGCATTTGGTTAATGGAAGATTAAATTTTATTAATACAGCTTTCTTATTAGGTCTCTCACACATGTGGTGCACCTCCATTATTATTTTTTACAATCTTTACTCATAAACTTTTGCCGTAGCATCCCGTTGATTTTCCGCACTCCAACTACTATAGGTGATTACCGATTACCAATCTCTAGGACACAGGTATAAAAGATATTATGTGTATAAAATATGTTCTTTAGCTATAGATTCTAGTTCTAATGTCGACAAATAAACTAAGATACTTTCATAAGTTCATTTTGATAAGAAAAGTTTGTATACACTCCGTTATTTTCAAAAGAGCAGACAAAATTTTCCTACAATTTACAAGTTCTTTCATTATAAATATTATTAACTTCGATTATATTTTGACCAATGTGTTTTCCGAAAAGAACGGTTATGACATTCGGTGCGGAAATATTTGTACTTTTTATTGTGTTTTATGTAACATACAAATAAATTCATGGCGTAGTAATAAACAATTTTTCATTTCTTCATTACATATGTGGATATATACAGACACACGTATAGGAATATATATGTGTGTTTATATATATATATATATATGTATACATATATGTCGCTTGTTATTTATGTTCAAAGTTATCGAGATGAATGATGTTAACTTCGAATTGAATTTATTTGGAATATAAACTTTTTATTCTGCAATTTGATAAAGCAAAGGTTAATTATCCTGTATTATTACATCGGCGATAGGTACTTACACGTTCTGTCAAGATCAATAGAAATTTTACACTATTTATCAGTTTAAACTATCATATTGAACATAGACTATTATCGTCTACCAGTTTTTTAAAGTACTTTCTCAAAATAATGAGTAGTATAACAACGCCAGTACTATGACGAGTTTCTTAGAATTCTTAACTTCTTTTTTCCTACACACATCACGTTGTCGTTGACTATGTCCGATTTGTGTGTGTTACATACATACATACATATATATTACATAATCATTAAGTACCTGTAAAAATACAGAACGTATACATTAAAGAAATTATTTCAATTAGGGCGTAATTTATGAGTCACAAATGGAATCGCGTTCAATTAACTGGTATTTCTCGTTTGTTTTGTTTTGTGTTTTTTCTTTCAGAATTTTATTTTCTGATTTTTTTTTACAAAAAAATAATGAAATACGTATTGTTCGTTATTTAATTGTCTCCGTGGGTTTATTTCATGGTTTACTAAAATTTTCTTTTTTACACTTTCTTGGATTCGGCTGCCGATTTCAGACGCATATAGGTATTAAAAATTTTTCAATATTACGTGATACACATACATACATAAAACACACATATATATAATATATATGTGTGTGTGTGTAATTTTCTCAATAGCTTGTGTTCAAAGAAGGGATAGGTTCGCTTTGTACTTCCATATCGGATGACCATTAATCAGAGATAAATTCTGCGCATTTGCAAAAAACCTACGCCTGTTTCTTTAATAATTTTTTTCTACACTGAAGTAACAACATTCAAAGAGCCGGAAAGAGAGACGTCAGGGAAATAATGGTACGAAGAGTTTTCCACTATTAAAAGCAACACGGGTTTACATCGTCAGTTCTCCAACGCATATAGGTGTGCCCATTCATTTCCAGCTTCTATATAATTCTTTATACACGTATATAAATAACTATACATATATATATATATATATATATATATATATATATATATATGCATATTAGATAGTGTCTACTAGTGATTATTATTACTATAAGTCACGGCCACGGTGATCGCGCAACTTCTAAAGACGATATTAATTCTTGATACGATCGTAGATTACGGCAAATTTATATTAATTTGAACGCGAATATGAATTATGCTTTTTTTTCAAACTGCACACCGCATATTATTTCGTTAAATTGCGCTTAGATAATTTTAAGACACCCACCCGAAATTTTATTCCGAGCTTTGCGTGTAATCGATATACCTGCCGTTTTTCTCCTGTTTTTTAATTTAACCGTTTTAATTTATTTGCACTTTATTTTAGTTGTATGTAATTTGGTTTCTATTTTATTTCGTTCGTATTTTATTTTATTTTTTTTTAACGAAAACTGAAAAATTTGCCCGTTATCGAGTTGATTCATCTGAATGAATGAACAATATGGCGAATCGTTTGTGATATTCATAAAAATTTTCCAATTTTGTTTTTCCTTTTATATATATATGTATGTGTGTGTGTGTGTGTGTGTATTTAAGTGTAATGGATATTTATTCGATAATATTATTTTCGCAAGACTTTGTCTTTAATTTTTTTCACGGAAATAGTCTTTATGCCATCTTTCTTCTTCAAGTCTTCTGACGTCAATAGCGTAGGCGTCTCTTCCAAATTTTCCCACGTTCGTTTGTTTTGAGCCAAACGCATCCATGTATGATTTAACTGTTTTATTAGGTTAGCTGTCCATCTTCTTTGGGGACATGGGAATTTTTCTATTAATTTTATTACGACCGATGCTAATTTACTCAATCACGGTGTTCGTGTTGTACAACTTGCTCTTAACTTACGTTATATTAATTCTGATATGCGTTTCTTCATAAAGAGCTTACAATAATTTACAAACGCTCTAAAGTTCCACACGTTTAAAACGTTTTTATCAATAACATATAGAATAACCATCTCAATTATATTTCAAATTTTCGTCCTCGTTTTAAGGATACTTAAATGGAATATGACAAACTGTGTCGGAATCACCAAGTTGACAGAATTCGCAGATGCTACAAGATATAATTTTAAATCGTTACAATTAAGTACCAAAACTACCATGTACCGTTAATACTCTACTTATGTAAAAATTAATTCTTAATAATTTCCTTAATCTTGGTCTTATATTTATAACATATATATATATATATATATAATAATTTATAGGTTAATCTACCGTTACACTGGTTATTTCATTTTCCTTTGCCAGATATTTAGAATAATTACGTTAATTTGGTTTTTATTAAAATTCGTGTGGTTTCCGTATTGTATGTTTACGTTAAATTTATCATTAAAATGTTTGACCGATCTGCGGTGAGTAAGTGATAATCTAAACATTTTATATTCCGCTAACAAGACGGCTTGGTACATGTTTAAGTCAGCCGGTAGAACTCCAGTGACACCTGTATTTAAAAAGAACCAACACTCCTCAGTAGCTTGCTCTGATGTTTAAAATTTTATTCATTGCAGTATCAGTTATATTTATAATACACATAATTGAGTAATAACTCGACTAGTAATTTGAAATTGTTATACATTATTTATAATTTACGCCACCTAAGTTAAGTTCAGTTTTTAATAACGCATAAAAGAATCCTCGTTTGCTTTATCAGTTATGTAGTTTACATGTTTATAAAATTTAAGCTTGTGATCTACCTAAATATTTAAAATTCTTTACAATAGAAATCGGTTTATCGCGTAACTTACAAATGCAAAGTTTGTTTATCATTACAATGAGCTGGGGATATAGTTATAAGAAATAAATAAATAAAAACTGTTAATAAAATTTTTATATATGAAAAAACTAAAATAAATTATGAAAAAATAATAAATACGAATTAATAAAACGTATTTTACTCTATAGTAAACACTGAAGTTTTTTTTACGTATTTCGATCTAACGTTTATTTATTATTTATCGATTAATTAATTTTTTAAAGTTTACGATGCGGAATATTGCCGGTAAATAATTTAATTTCAATTTCAATTTTAATTTATTTCGATATTACTTCTTTTATATTTTTGTGAAATGTACGTAATAAATAAAACAATTGGTACCATTGCTCGACTGATACCCGCACGAGCGTCGATATAATAAACGAAGAAACGAACGCAAATTTTTAACCATTTCGTCAAAATAAACATCACAAACTAAATCTAAAATGAAATACACCATTTTAAATTATGCGATCGGGAACAACAATCCGAGCGATAAATAATTATATATATGTATATATATATATATATATTGGTATATAATTAGTAAGGAAGACCAACTACATCTATAATGAATAGTGCATACGATGGTATGTATATAAATTATCAAAATTTCGGATATTGGCTATCAACAAAACACAATGGCTGCAAAGGCTAATAAAAAAATATGTTAGTAAATAATGTGACAAACTAATTTATTGCTCAGTACACGTCCACACATAACACTCTATACCAATCGTGATATAACGAACATACAAAAATATATTATACACGTAATTACTTCGTTAAAATATACATAATCGTCATTAAAAAAAAGCAATAACGCAAAATATAATAAACAAGCGAAATAATGTTTATTTAAAATAAATTACACAGAATACTACAATATTAGCTATGTATTTATTAAAATATATAATAATAATAATAATAATAATAATAATAATAATATTAGAAATATTATTATAACATTAAAATTGTAATAATAAAAAACAGAAGTAAACATAATACATAAATAAATACGGGAAATCCCGGTTATGCGCATATATGGCCGCGAACACCAGACATTTTAAAAATACGCACGAGTAAACTTAAATAAATTAAGATCTTCATGTAATTTACAAACTAACCAGTTTCGCAACTGAGTAAAAATGCAAAGTTTAAAATTAAAAATTGGGAATAAAAATTGAAAATAAGAATTTAGAGTTAGATTATTACAAAAAGAAGAAAACACAAACGAAATATAAAATTCTAAAAAAATAAAACAAAAAAAAGTTAACTCACACACGCGCATCCACTTAATACAGCCACATTCGTACTATTTTAAAATTATAAACAAAAGCTTCACTCTTGATAGTCACGAGATTATGTTATTCATCCTATCTATTAAGTTACACACTGCAGGGGACTACTGCGCTTATCAATTTTCATTTTTTTTTTACATGTACACATCTTTTGTTTCAGCCAGACAACGCTTACAGCTATGTATAAGTACACTAATTTCCTTCACGCTTATACTCGCAAATTACCAAATACATTTGTCCCACCGACTTAATGCGAAATGGTAATTGGATGAAAAAAAAACAAAGCTAATGAAATATTTTTTTTTTATAACTTAACTCTCATTCGAAACGTAAGAAGCGATAGTAGTAATAATAATAATAATTAGATATTAACATTTTAAATTCAGTTATCAATTATAATCGGTTAGGAAATGCATTTTTTTCGGAGCGATAAAACACGATTTTTTTTAGCACAATCATTGATATTTTATGAAAATATGTATGTATACACACAAATATACACATTACGCATAACATGTGTTAGGTAAAATTCGTCTGCACGAAATTGACCGAGTCAATTGTTATCTCTATTTTTACGGTTCACGACCCATGTACACGAATAATAAGAATCAGTCTTCGTTTTTGTCTAAACTTTAAACGATAAATCTCGTTACTTTTAATCGACGTTTTAATGATACGTTTTTCCCTCTTACTTATGTATGCGTTTGTGTATGTGTACATAGGGTAGAAGTGAATAAACACAATGTAATAAAACCGACAAAAAAAAACGAAAACATTTATTTAATTATTAAGACGAAGTTATTGTTTTTTATACATCTGCCACATACGTTCTAGGATATAGGTCTGAGCAACACTTAGAGAACAGGATGTTCCTTTACAAAACCGTGTTCAGCTTTTACATCTGCCGGTCAATTCTGGGGATGTTCAAAGAAATCTAACATCAACATACTACAAAGATTGCAGAGTTTAATTTACCGGATGCCGCGGTATGTTGTTAACGACGCAATGCAAAAAAAGATCTCAAAATAGACACGGTTCGGGAGACGATCGGAGTACGAATCATGTATGACGTCTATTAGGTCACGAAAATGAATTGATTTTAGAACCAGAGCGTGCTCCAGTGACAAAAAAGGCTAAGGATGAGCGGGCCTTACTCAATTAAATTAGTGGTAAACTCATCATTGTATGAAAGTAATAGGAAATGTAACTTCCACACATGCGAAAACATCGAACCCTCTTGTTAGATAGCAATATTAGACCAGTTACGAGTTAGAATAAAAAAGAAAAAAATCTTCCACTTACATATACTTACATGTGTGCGTGTGTTTGATGCTTGCAATAACTCATTTTTTTATGTGTACACAGTGACGAGTGAATACGGATCGATGATCGCGATGATGATGATTCCTATAGATTACGATACTATTAGGAATAATGAAGCCTATTGACAATCTTATACACACGATAATATATTATTATATGCGAGTGAAACGTGGATGATATTAAAAAGAAATATGAAAAAATATGCGATTTTTTGAAATCTTAAAATGTCAGTGATGGACAAATATCGAATGAGAAACTATTTTGTAGGAACTTCGAAAATCAAGACCGCGGAGTGGATAGAACCTCTTTTAGGGTGCAGAGTTGTGTGCTGTCGAATGTTGTAGAAGATAAATTTATACGTATAGCGAAAGAAAGGACCGAAGCAAATGTCAACTATTATGCAGAATTGAAGAAATTAACACCAGATAGAAAAGAGTCGAGGATTTAAATAACGGCGGCGCAGTTAGTTCAAATCACTGAAACATCCAATACAAAATATGAATATATGCGTTGTATAAATTTTATACACGGACATAAGTTTTCACATTCATACTGTGCTCAATCCTAAGATCGGTTTGTCATTGATTTCCATCTATGTCGATTCTGTGCCATTTCGAGTATCAGTGAAATCACATTCTTTCCGGGATGCATCCGTTCCATTAGATTAGCCCTTCGTGTCGCAGTTCGTGCCCTATCATTGGCGTTCTTCCTTTTTACTATTCTGTTTAACAACGCCGGGTTTTCATCAATTCTTCTCAATACTTCCTCGTTTGTTACCCCTCATTCGTCCATTTCATATAGACCGATAATTTTACCCAAAGATATTACAATAAACTGCAAAACCAGATCAGATCGCGGAAACGATCACGCCGAACCTGAACTGCGGTCAATTTACTAGTCGACAACAACAACAACTTTATTTCGATAAATTAAATTATTAAAGCGTTACAACTACAAGTAAAAAGCTAAGTACCTCAATAATAGCAAATAATTAAGAAAGACAAAACAGCTTGAACTTAAAATTTAATTTTTACAATAAATATATTACCTAGAAAGAACGAAATGCAAGAACTTTTTAAATTGGTCGTTAATAATAACTTAAATCGCGTAATTGATTTTTAAATTAAATTAATTATAAAAATCTGTGCTTAAGTCTACGATGTTTATATTTTAACTTTCGCGTAGATATATCGTGTCTGCCTATATATTTAATTAGCTCATTATCGTGCTTTTTACAATTTTTATAAAATTTTTTGAGATATTTTGCTAATATATGCAGTAATATATGGAAGTTTTATGCAAGTTTTGATATTTTGTCGTATCGCGTAGCATTTAGCGAAATTTTGCAGCAGTAGTTTTGTACCATCTGTAATTTTTTATAAGTACTAACTGATACGTCAGACCACACAGGACACGCGTATGTCAATCATGGTCGGATTAAGTATAGATCAGTTTTTTTATTTAATATACTAAGACCGGACTTTTTCTTAAATATGGGGTACAGACTGTGGATAGCTTTATGAGCTCTATCAATTTACTAGTCGATATAACTCATTAGAAATACGTCCATTGACAGATTTAATTTTATAATTAAATTCATTTGTTAATGACACGTCTTCGTGGAAATATGTGTCTTTAACATAATTTATGAATATAAATTGGTTCAATACTATCTATCAATGGGTCGAACAGTGAGGTGAAGATAAAAAAAAATACATATCGTTGAACAAGCACCCATTTTTATAGAGCGCTATCTCTCAGTATTAATTCGAATTAATAAGTTAATAAGTAGGCTACAGAGTGCAAAAGTATTCACATTTATATAACTATTTTACTACATTGTTTAAATTTCCCTTTTATTTAAAATATAAAAATGTTCGATTTTTGTTTGAAACCTCGATAGTATATCTAGTAAGTTTAAACCGTCCCGTAAAACGGATAAATATAAATAACTTTTAATTTTTATCGCTTTCTCGTCGCAGTAGTTATAACTGCGGTCGTAAAATCGAAATTATATCACAAACGAAATATTAAAATTCCAATCTTCTTTCTTCTTTATACGCCGTCTCTGTCACGAAGGTTGGCGATTTTCTTGACATGGCAGACCCGAACATTTCAACAGGCGAATGATAAAACCAATGATAAAAATCTTTCACGAATTTTGAGGACGACCTCTTAATCTTCTGCCTGGAAAGCTTTCCTTCCATAATGAGACGCAAAATTTCGTATTTATGCCCTCTCATGATGCGTCCTAAATATCTTGGTTTTCTTTCTTTTATCAAATTTAATAATTCCGGGCGCTTCAATTTCCTTGTATCCAGAACTATTTTGTTTGTAATCCACGAAATTTTTATCATGCGTCGGTACGAATATAATTCAAAGGCCTTTATCCTTTTTCCAAGGTAGCATCGTGCGCCCAACTTTCACTTCCGTAAAGGAGGATTGAGAAGACGTAGCATTTTAGCATTCTAATACGCAATTCGAGACTTAATTACCTTCTGGTGAGCAGGTTTTTCATTTATTGTTCTTGATTGCTCTATACGCGATCTGATTTCTTAACTACCATCAAGCAGGGTACCGAGATATCTAATAGCTTTGACCTGCTCAAGTTCCGTCCCATCTATTTTAATTTTACATTGCACCGGTTTCCTGGAGAACACAATTACTTTTGTTTTGAAACTGTTGATTTTTAATCCGTAATATTTACTATGTTCTACCAGTTTATTCATCATTTTTTGTAGTTCTCCCTGACTGTTAGCTATTTCCTCTGCTTATAAATTAAAGAGTAAAGGAGACAATACCCTGTCGAACTCCTTTTTTGATTTCTATATCCTCTGATATTATGTCTCCAATTTGTATCCCGCCTGTTTGTTTCCAATACAGATGGCTTATTATACGTAGGTCTTTTCTATCTATAGGAATATACTTTAATATTTCCATTAATTTTTCATGTTTTACGCAATCAAACGTCTTATGGTATGGCGCACACGTATACGTTAATATTTACATCTCGACAGCGTTGTATAAGTAAACGAACAGCAAATAGGACTTCACGCGTGCCCATGCCATTTCTGAATCCAAACTGTGTATTTCCTAACCGTTTCTCACATCGTTTGAATAATCTTGTACGTATTATTCTCGGGAATATTTTTAAGACATGCGACATCAAAACTAATCATACGGTAGTCATCACATTTCAAGGATTTCGCTTTGTTTGGGATCGCAATGAAGGTTGATTTTAGCCAATTTCTCCTGTATTGTATATTCTATTAAATATCTCGGTCATTTTGTGTATGCCCACATCACTGTATTCAGCTAAAAGTTTGATTACCTCTACATGTATTTCATCCGGACCAACCGCCTTACCATTTTTCTGCCGTTTAATTGCATATATAGCTTCTTCTTTCGTTATATACGGCCCAGTACCGCTATAGTCCATACATCTATCATTTCTATTGTTCTGTTATCATTGAATAATAGACTGCTCTAAGTTTTTTTGGCCAATTTACGTCTCCCATGCTCTAAGTTTTCCAACATTCCAATAGGTAGTAAAAATTATAAATTTAATGTCGAATACACTTTTAAACTTTCACGGTTGATATCAATAAGTCTGTGATTTTTTCGGTGTAAACCATGTCCGTATTTTTTTCACATAACGTTTCGAAAACACTTATAGTTTTCATTATCAAAAACATGATAATGAGTGTTTTTGAAAAGTTATGTGAAAAAAAAAATCGAAAAAAATCATAGACGTACGAATGTCAAATATTGAACCGCCTTCAACCACTATGTCCACCATAACGAAATTTTAGTGATAACAAAAATTTTTATTTTCTGGTTGACGTGAAATGTCTCAATTTTAAAAATATTCATACAACATACATCGAAACTTATTTACAGTTCACCTAAGAGAAGCGGTATTGTATAATAAACGCCCGTATAGAATTTATAATTTTGTCTCAAAATTTCATAACGTCTGACTGAAAGGGTTAAATTGTAAACGGCTGAGCCTCCGAGTAAAATGGACAATTTTTGAATAATATATTACGTTATTTCCGCGTGTATAATAAACGGTTCGCTGTTGTTTCTCATTTATTCATCTAATAGCGGCATCTTGGTAAGGTTGTTCCTTCGATAGGTTCAATACCGACTTAGGTTTATTCATTATTATTATTGGGTGTCTATATCGGTTTACCCATTAAAAACTTATAGTATAAGAAGATACAATCGAATATTACGCATCTTCGGAACAAGGATGTATTTACAGAAAAAGGAATCTAACTGACGAAAAAAAAAATGTCCACAGTGTCTTTGCCACCTCGTTGTAAGCCTGGGAGGTTACTTTAATCTTTCCTGGTTTTGAACGTGGTATCGGGGTATTTATTATTTATGTGAATATATCGATAAATCTAGATTACTAAAGAAATTGATGTAATCTCGCAGTAACGATTATTCTTTCCTAATTTTTGTCGGTGTTGTATTTCGACAGAATTGAAAAATCAGAATAGTAGCGGTACGACTGAATGTCTCTATGTTGTTACGTAAATCAACATTCGGTTGAACATTTTTTTCAAGAAGCCAACAACATTGGGTTTGATAGCATGTCAGTTTATCCAGTTCAAACTATATAGCACTCAACAGGCCTTGGCCTCAAATCACTCTCTCATGACCGTTTAATCCAACGCACCGACCACTATGTTTGTTGCCCCTTTTGTCCGCTTCTAAACCCCTCTCTTATTCGTCATATTTTATGACACTGCCTTACACTCCATCCCTGTCCATATCCGTCCGTATGTCCTATCTGGTTTCCTCTCCAACAGACTTTTGACTATTCTCCGAATTATACAAGTCCTTTCCTCTTCTAACCTCATTTACTAAATCTAACTGTGAAGTCATCGTAAAAATACAAATAAATAAATAAATAACGTTTTTTCACGTAGACGGTGACGTTCCTTCGTAATAAAAGAGTAATTCAATATTTTTGAAAAAAAAAAAAAACCGAGTGGAAAAATTAAAATTCAATTTTATTTTAATATTCTAACCGGAATTCGCAATCAGTAAATATAGAATTTTTGCTAGTTGACGAGCATGCCCGGTTTAACAGGGGTCTATACTGCAACCCAGGGCACCATGCAAACGGGGGCCTTATCCCGTTGATAAACTTTTCTTTTTGCATAGCCGCGAAATTTAAACAAAATCTAAAAAATCCAACATTAAACCCCCCTAGTCTAACTCGTAATAATATCAAAATCGTTGAAACCGCATAACCAACTCGTCATTAATCCAAAAATCATAAACCCCAAAACCGTAAACACAGACCCGTATTCCCGCGTAACAACTCGAGACACGCGCATTAACACATATTAATTCACAAATGAAAAAAGAAAAACATCATTGAATACAAATCGCATATGCACATATTATTAAGCAAGGGAGCTATTAATCACATCGCGCATAATGACTCACTTTTTATGACCGCAATGTGTTTTATCGTATAAAACAAAATTATTGAAAAGTAACAACTGACACAAAAATGGATATATGAAAAAGAATAAAGTTTAAAAAAAAATTATTATATATAAATTTACTGTCACGTAAACGTTTAGACCAATTTATAAATGACGTCAATTTACTTAAACGTGTGTTCAAATTGTTAAACTGCACGTGCAAAAGAATCGAAACTTCTAATTCGGATCCACTCGTTCATTAATTTGATTCAAAAATGAACTTCGAAACGTCACCGGTGTCAAATTTTGATGTAGTTTTCGCCGAAAAATTCAACGAACGCTTAGACAAAGTTTCAATTTATTCGGAAGTTTTGTTAAAATTTTACTTTAAACTCAGTGTACGAAATAGTGAATAATTTCTTTTACATAATAAAGAGATCAATGAACTTCGCCGTATTTCCAGTAAAATATATTACAAACATGCCCATATATATTATATATATATATATATATATATAAAATATGTATACGTATATACACAATATAAATTATGAAAATTAAAATGGAATATCTTTAAATTGAAACTGTGCCAGAATATACGGGGGCATGGTTATGTTATTTTTTTACCTATATGTCGAATATGCCCCGAATGGTTTAAAATGCGTATTCTGGAGCCAAAATAAATAAATAAAAAAAAAGGTAAACTCTAACTATTCGGGGATAGTATTTGCTATTTCTTTTGAAGCTATAAATTTATCGTTTTAGAATTAGTCAACTGCAGATTGATTCTTAATAAACTATTCTCCCGTATATCGCTAAACAAATTGCTCGATTGGGATCTATGAAAGAACCTAGATGTACGGCAGTAAACTCGATAAAATATTATTAATAACGATAGAGAACGAGACGTGTAGAATACTGCGTTTTATAGATTATCAAAAATTATCCATTGACGTAAACCGTAGACAGTTCCAACATATTTTAAGGAGACTTATACATCTCATAAAGGGGAAATAACAGTAAAGTCGCATCAAGTCGTAAATTGATAGGACACGTATGGTTTCTCGTCGATCAAAAAATTGATAAATAACCGATGAAACGACACATCCGGGCAAGTCAATACGGGGCGGTTTGCCGCTACTTATTCCTGATTTCTTAACTTCCCAGTAAGCTATGCATACGACGATGATCGTAATAATTATCGCAAAAAAATGGTATTCGTTTAATTAGTCGGATATTTGCCGCAGTTCTCCTTAATTAAACATGTATAATAAGCTTGATACTAGAGGAATATAATAATAGGTACACGAGATGCGATAATTTTCTGACATGCGGATAAAACGACTTTAAAAGCGGCGAATAAGGAAATCATTCGGAAGAAACTGATACCTGATGAACAGGAATAAGACGAAAATAATGATTATAGATAAAAACAACAAATCAAGGAAACTAAATGTGCTGCAGGATCTATTGATTCGTACACATATCTCGTATCATTAATAAACAACTATGATGGAAATGAAGATGTGAAATTAATGGTAGAATGGTGATGATAAAGTCTGCAAATGAGGACATTAAATAAAATCCGTAAAGATCGATCCATTATAAATAAGATTAGTGAATACGTTACTATTTGCGATATTTTTGTATGGAGCAGAAATTTAGACAATACACAAGCAGGATATACGCAGAGAATCGATGCGTTCGAGATGTGGATATGACGCAGAATGCTGACGTCTCATGGAGAGCTAAGAAATTAAATGAATTCATTTTGGAAGAACTGAATATTGACTTTTCACAATTGTGCAAACAAAAAATGTTGAAATATTTTGGACATATATTAGTCAAAAAATACATATTAACTGGACAAATAGGAGGGAAAAGAAACAGAGGCAGACCAAAGACTCGATGTATAGACATTATAACGTCCCTAACTGGATTAACCAGGGCTAAAGCAATGCAGAACAGCCGACATAGGATCGTACGAAGAAACCTTACATGCATTGTGCATATACTCGGCAATTTAGTTATCGACTTTGAAGAAGAAGGAGAATGGAATAGCTAATAGATATATTATAAGTAGTCGTTAACCAAAGAGGAATCAGTTGAGGGAAGGTGTAATAAATAACGAGTTGTAGACTTCATCTGCCTCAAAACCATGTAATTTCTAAAGAAAGCATTGATGACATGGCGAGTGGTACATAGGTATTTACACTGAAAAAGCGGCAACATTTTCAGTTTCAGAGTAGATTGAATAGTATTTAGCGACACGAGGAATCGTGTGTACTGACAAATACGCTAGAATAATGGAGAAAGCAAGTAGAAAATTGTTTCAAGATAAACCCTATGAGTGGAAACAAATGGCTGTTATGTTTTTCGAGCAATCCGTGTAGTCCAGATCGGACGAGTGAAATGGACGGACAGGACATTCTGTAGTACGGCGCTATTCTCAGGATGGAAAATATGCTACTTGTGCTCATACACGAAAAAATGGTTAATTAAATATAAGAAAATAAATGAATATAATTACCAATTCGGTAAATTATCAATGGTAGAGAAAGCAATGGAAATACATAATATCCATATAGTTGTTTTATACGAAACACATTGGAAAGGATCGGGATATGTAAAAAAAAACTGTCGTATGTCATACGGTGTAGCCATAAATATAAATGTAGTAGAGTTGGATGCAATACTGCTGTCTATATATATCTGTAGAGAAAGAAAAAAAAAACGTATTAAATTACAATAGTGTAGCCGTTGCACTTGATACAATTTCAGTTATATTAAACATCATTCAGATATAGACGTTGACGACGACTGCTTCCGAGGAGAAGACAACAAGATATTGCACCAAACAGACAGCAAAAACAGAGATAATAATCATATTAGAATATCTTAATGCAAGCCGTATGATCATATAAGAAATATCCGGGGAAAGTATGGACAATGAGAAAGAAATGAAAGCGCAGAACTCTTTACAAAATACTGCGCGACTTCGCGTTAATGAATACACGCTTTAAACACCACGTACGTCATCTGTATACATGGAAATCACACGGCGATCGCCATAGGAGCAGGATTGATTAAATTTCCATCAAATCAAAATAGAAATCTAGTATACTAAATATAAAAACATCCAGGAGCAGCCTGCGGACCAGATCATCAGTTGTCATTAGAGAATTTACGATTACGTTTGAAGTACACAATCTCGCAGGTATCTGAAATAGGATTAAACGGGCGAAAAAAATTGAAATGTTTAGAAACCGTTTTATCTGGTGCCTAACTAAATCAGATTGTAAACAGCGAAAGAATTCGGATGAAACACGGTGACAATTGAACGAAACTATAAAGAAAATGATAGAGTGTGTAGTTACGCAAGAATGTAACAAGCGGAAGAGAAGAGAAAAACATGGATCCACGCATTCGCTTATCAAGAAAGAAACGGAAAAAGAACTAAGATGAGCAAAGGACGGACATAAAAGAAGCCCAATAAATTTACGCCATACTGCATCTAGAGATCCAACAATGTAAACAATATATACAACGATATTGAACGTCAAACAAAGAGAAATGAAACTGATAATCTTTTTAAAAAGGTTACTAAGAATTCAAATTCAGAAACTGGATAATCAATGATCAGGATGACCGTTGTTCTTGAAGTCGGTCAAAAGTATTTTCGTTTGATACCAATCCATGAGATTTTCAACAGGCGACGCCAACTAAAACTTCTTCCAATTTTTATTTATCTTTTACGGACATCGTCCAGGTTTCTGTCCCGTACAAGGCTACTTGCCATACATAAGTTGTTAATATTCCGTACGTTTAGAGACACGCTTCGCTATGTGACCAAAGATCTTTTTTTCGTGAATGCTGTTTTTGCCATTGCAAATTCTGGCTGCTATTTCCTTGTGACGTGATACATTCTTCGTAATCTAAATGTTACAACTGTTTTAAAACTTTTCCTTCCAGCCCTATTGACCAGCCTTCACGTTGGTTCTTTAGTGATACACATGATTTTCCGTATTGATGTTTATTCTATATTTCTTTTTCTAGTATGTTGTAGCCTCGTTAACATTTTTTCCGAATCTCTTGTAGACATCCTTGCCTGGTCATCTGTGAATTTTGAACTTTCGACCGCCCACTCCTTCATTGATTGCGTGTTTGTAAGGCTTCTTTGACAATCGTTTCCGAGCATATGTGTAGCAGTCCTGTCATATGTATACGGATTATAAATTGCGCTTATGTCTGCGGTATCTTATTCAGGGGGTGTCGTATTAGGTTGACGTACGTAATGGATGCCGTTAATAAATATCGACTACGCTAATGTGTTTACGTCACCGTTGTCGGTCACCGAGTAACGTTTAAAGCGAAGAACATAATTTTCGAAGAGGCGTCGATGCTTTTTACAAAAGAAGATTAATCAGCGATAACGATAACACTTCCATTTTAGCTTCCGTTCGATTAATTTAAAAGCTCGTTATCCGTTACGCGATATAATCGAACAGTTTTAGTTAAATAAACAACGCCAGATTAAATATCCGTACTCTTCCTTAATCGCCGTGACTTCTATAAACGATCTCGGTTATTTTGTAACGTCTCACCGGTTGAATTTAGTTAATGCACGCCCATATTATGCCCATATTCGATACCGATTACAATAATAGTAATCTAGATTTTTATTTAATCGCATTTCTACGTACACTATACCTTCGTCGATGGCGGCTAATAATGGACTTACGGTATCATTTGCGAACGAATCGACTTTAACGGGGGGGGGATACACCCATATTTACAGAACAGAGTTCGCCAATTATATGTGTACCTGAAGTATAAGTCACGCGCACGATGTAACATAAATAACATAGAAAAAAAAAAACCGTAGCAAAGTATAAGGCTTCTCGAATGTGAAATATTTGCGGTATCATCGGGCGTTGAATAAAATGCGAAGATCGCCGCTTGCCGATTATTATCTTAATCACCCTAGTCGTTATTATTAATTATTATTATTATTATTCACGATCAGCGCGTATTTATCATATTGTTCTTTAGAATTATTTGTTTATCTTCCGCATAGTATACCGTATATGGTTAGAAGTCTAAACTCGAACAATTTGGTATATCAAATATCGTTTCTTTAAATGGGTAAACCCGACAGACGCGGTATCGCTTTCGATACAATGTGTGAATTTCGAAAAATTAAAATAAAAATTGGTAACAGTATCTGGCCTATTCACCGCACAAGACGGAATGAAGCGATTGTTTCGTCACACTCGTTTGACTCATATCCTGTCCAAAACCGATATTCGCTCAACCTGTAACGCTCAAATCACTATACCTTACTCCACTGTTCCCTATATAATTCGATTCGACGTTCCTAATACAAACTTAATGAAATACTTTTACCTAAAAATGATTTTTTTTTTTTAAATATAATTTTCCTCATTCGCACTGAATTATCAACGGAATAATAGACTCCGTGTTTTTATAAGCGGTACGTGGCACGCGAGATTATAAAAAAAAATTAATAATAAAACTTTCTTCCTTTTTTTTTTATATAACAAAAATATAATAACGAAAATTGTTACGAACGAATCCGATATATACTGAATGGATTTGAGAATGGCAAGCCTCTGATGTAAACACACTACAAAATTTCGGGAATCTAAACAGTTTGGTGTAATTTAGATCGGGAATATAAAATGCTCCGATTTAATGGGGATCAACGGGAAGATATTCATCACAAGTGACTCTGTTAGTGTTCTTAGAAGAAAGCTACCCTACCGTACGGACTATATTCCGTTAATCACTGTAGAAAATTTATCCTTTCGTTTGGGATTCAGGGAAATGAAGTATGCGATCGGGCTATAAAACTTAGGTCACTCCGAGAATTCCTTCTGCGTGTTTAGTTGCATCCGCTCGTGCAGACCTTTATGTACAGGACGACTTAATTTTTATAGATCTATCCGACCTAATCTTCCTAATCCATTCTCGCACTTACGCCTCCTAAAAACTTTTCATCTCGGCTTTTCTTTTCCACCCTGGTCAGACTTCGTTCCAACCACAATTGCCTTCCTAGCCATTTGTACACCGTTAATTTTACTTCATCTGTATACTGTCCTGTGCATTAGCTGACGTTAATATTTTTTTGCTTGTTGGTTTGTATAGCAGAGGTAGAAATGCCTTTATTAATAAAATTTTACATTTAAAGATGTACACCCCTGAGAAAAAATTTTTGAGATAGTTTGAGGATATAGTCTTTTACATGTGGTACTTGCAGATATGCATATATGAAATTTTAGTGTATACGGGGACATTGATGATACATTTAAGACGTCGATTTTGGGCTAATTGCAGACTATTAAAACTAGCATTTGAGACTGAAGACCAAACTGGACAAGAATATGTTAAAATAGGCCTAATGAATGACTTGTAGATTATTAGTTTATTATTAATATTTAAGTGAGATTTGGTTTCGTACGGTGGACCGTTACGGGAACTGTCTATATATAGCTACAGATAATCGGAGGATTCATTTAGAGGCAACTCGTGTAGATTAAATTGTATTATAATTACATAATATACTTTATGCTAAGTTGTTTAATTTAAATAAATTTCAAACGATATATTATTTAAAACTTATTTTATTTTCATATTTGGTAACACGTTAAAATATACATATATATATTCAAATATGATAATTTTTAATCGGAAAATTAGAATAAAAAATATTTGCCTTCGATTATAAAGTGCTTTTATATGTCCAAAATTATAATCCTTAATTTTACACAATTCCTCGCGTTGTCATTTCATCGTTTACTACTTGAATTGTCTGCAATTATCTATATTTATATTTTATCACGAACGTTACAACTTTAATCTATTTATTAATTTTCAATCATCGGCTTCTTTTCTTCGAATCGCTAGGACCACGACTAATATTAGGATTAAATTTATATTCACGATCAATCAACTCTCTAGACTTTTCTTACAGATCTGTACGTTATTTGCGCTTAATAGCATTCTTGTAATTTTTCAAGTACGCTATGCGATACTGTTCTAACTCACTACTAACGCAACTACGACAAGGTTTTATGCGACATCTGACTTTCGACATATTATACACACGTTCTTATTACAAACGTTTTTTTTTTTAAAGAAAAATTTTAATAATGAATTCTCATATAAAAAGTCTTACAAAATTAGTACTTTGTTTTTTATTATCAATTAGTTTACAGGTAGAGGATCTCCTATACGACGATTATGTATATATATATCTTTATTCTGATTTTAATATCGATAGTTGATCGTTTCAATGTAACCGATATTTTCCTTACAACTATATTATTTAAAATTCGCGTTAAGTATCGTATGCACGTGTGTGCACCTGTGTGTATGTTGATGATGCGATTCGTGCAGACGTGAATAAAAAATTAATAAACAGTCTGATTGTTGTTATTAATTTTTTGTCTGTTTACAGCTTTAGACTGTAATAATTCAACGGTGAAGAAGAAAGTATTCGAATTACTGTCAGCATTATGCGTTTATAATGCTGAAGGATGCATGAGAGCTTTGCAAGCCATTGAACATTACAAGGTAGGTATTATTTTTCAAACAAATTTCGACTTTTTACTTTTGTTTTATAAAAATTTTAACACATATGTCTGTTTTTTTTTTTTTTTTTTTTTTTTAAACGTTCAATCAATCCGATTAGATTAACTTTTTGCAAAATTTTTAAAGTAATTTTAAATGTACTTATCTTTAAAATTACATGTATGCACACACATACACATATATATATATAGATATATTTTACGAGAACCCTAATGCGTGCCTAACGTATATATGTACTTAGTTTTTTTTTCTTAAGATCCTAGCATAATATATTATAATTTTATATATTTTTTCTCGCTCACTCTTTTCTCTCAGTATTCTCTCAGTATTCTCTCGTTTTCCATCTCTCTATTTCCCTCTCTGTTTCACCACTAGTTTTTTATATCAATTTTATTTCTCTTTCTCACTTTCTTCTCTTCTACTCTCCCGTTTTCTAGATATTCTCCTTATTCTCTTTCCCTTCCTATCTATCTTTTATTTAAGTATTCTCTACTAAAATTCGACTTTTTATTTTTTTTTTTTTTTTCTACGTATGTTAAAGTGTGACGCTTTTTTACAAAGATTGGATATCGAATAAAGTGACGATTACACGCACGAATATCAACGTGAATAATTACGTACAGAAATATAAATTTAATATCTAAAAAGAAAAATAGTTACACGCGATAATCAGAAACGAAATACTTTTTTGTCGAAATTAATGAAAAATTTTATGTTTACGTTAATTATTAAAGAAATACCGAGGATCAAATTAAACCGATTTATGATCTGCTATAATTTACCTGCTTTTATTCCAGCTGTCTTCCCGGTCTTAACGAATTAGCTTTATTTTCAACACCGATTGGAAACATTCACTATTTACTCCTTTACTTTACGATTTTTAGCAAATTACTCTACTTCCTAATTGTTGAACTTAAAAGTTGATGATTTCTTATTTTATGACCTCCCCCCGAATTTCTCACGTGTCTTCCTCGTGGGTAGTTCAAGATAGGTCGCGAGTCAGATTTAATTACTTCCGAATGTTGGGGTTACTTCACATATCCTTTTCGCGGATAGTTCAAGGCAGAGTGCAAGCAAGTCCGAACTTAAAGAATAATGGAAAAACGATGATACTAAGCTAGAAAATGACGGGCTAATTAATATATTGTCGCGTATTTACCAAAAAAAGTTTATACAACTAAATATATTTATAATAACCGTTAAAGCAAACGGTTTAAAATTTCAGTGCTCGTGACTACATCTTGATCTCAAAGTGCGAGAATATAATATGGATTTGCACATGGCGTTCATCGGATAGCAAAAAGCGTTAATAACTGTTCTAAAAAAAAAAATTAAAAAAATGGATAAATGATAAATATTAACAAGACAAAGGTACAGCTTAGAAATTACAAATAAAAATAAATTGATAGATATTGGTAGAAGAATGTATATTATACATATATAAAAAGGGCATTGAATCGTAGAAAATTAAAATACGAACACATATCCAATGGATAACTTTACGAAAGTTGAACAATGTGCTAAGAATATCTGAAAAAGAAAGTGTACGAACAGTTCGTTTCTCCTGTCCTTATATATATATATATATATATATATATATATATATGGAGGAGCGGTAATATTTTCTATAATTTGTAGTTAAGAAACTTGCTATAGTACAGTGAAGCCAACGAAAGGTTAATGTCTAAGCAAAACCATGTAGCAAGAAGAGATGAAGACAAGTGAAGAAATTAACAACAGAATGGCTGCTTAAGAAAGGACATAGAAAGCGGATGAATGAGGCCTTGTTTTCATTTTTATTTTTGTCGAGTTTAAGTATAAATTTTATATTGTTGATCGTATGTTATTTATCTCACATTCAGTATCAGATTATTTAATAAATAGTTTTTTCATTTTTGTAAATTTTGTATATCTAAATTATTATTTTTTATATTTTATTTGTTTTATATTGTATATATTTATATATTTCATATTTTATTTTAATTTCACTCGATAATGGCTCAACAAACGAAAAGCTCTGTGATTTTTTTTTAAAGTTTAATGACAACTCCTTTTATGTTATTCATCATTCTATTATTGTTCGTGTTTTATTTATATATTGCCGACAATTATTTAATATATTTTTCTGTCATTAACTTACAGTATTTTGTACGTAAAATACCATTTGTTTGATTCAATTCCTTAATTAACCGTGTGCAAATGATTTACAAAGTACAGTTTGTTGCACTCGTCTATACCATAAGGTCGAAGTGACCATTTTTTTTTGAGGTGGCGGGATCATAAATAGATTAATATGTGTGATTTCTGTTTCGATAGTTGTTATTATCATTTATTTTGATAAGTACAAGTTAAAATGGCGAATTTAATTATGAGACTATTGACAAATGAGACGACCGGTATAATTCTAGTATAAGGTATAAACCTAACAATTTGATTTTAAAATATATATATATAATGTAAACTCCGGGTAACAATGTCATATTAGTTGGATGCTTGAGATTCTCCGACTGCACACGCTCTAGTCTATTACGTATACCACTACGCACAACGCACACGTCAAAGCGTTATTATTGGAAAAATTCGTGTTGCTCGAAAATCATAATGTAGAAGAAAGTTTTCGGTTTGAATAAATTTTAAGAAAAACCTTCCTTCGAAATCATCTGGAATACTGATATTTCGGTTAACTTATCAACGTTACATTTCCTCAATTATTTTTAAAGAATTGCCGATTTGGTTATAAGTAAGACTTTAAAATTCGATAATCTTCCCGACGACCGAAATTGTTTTTGATAAGTAGTCGTTTGTTTTAGATATTAAAGTACCGTCTTCGTGTCGTAGACAGACGACTACTTACATATATATATATATATATATATATATATATATATATATATTTTGTTGTACAGTGTAAGTAGCGTACGAGGCAATCATAATCTGGCATTAGATAGACACAGACGCACCCGGGAGAACTGATTGTAATTGTCGGCTTAGCCCGGTGGCTAATGGACTTCTATACGCAAGGCACTGAGTTCGAATACGATCGGCGACGCAAAAGTTATCGTCGGAAAATTAAAATACAAATAATCCTAATATTATGGCTTGGAAGGCAATGGCAACGCATAACAAAACACTATATGCACGCTAGTAACAATTGTAGTAGACTACAAAAATAATGGGCGGGGCTGAATTGTGTCTTTACAATCTGTTCATATATGTGTGTGTATGTGTGTCTATCTACGCTAACACCATGTTATGATCGTCTTGTACGCTACTTACACTGTGCAACAAAGTATGTATAGGTAAGTAGTCGTCTACCTCCGATACGGAGACGGCACTTGACGATGATGAGTCGTTCGTTGCCCTCGACGGATTGATAAAAATTGATCCGGCTGCTGGATTCGGTACTACTATTTCCGCGAGAAAATTTTCACGTTAGCTTTCTTTAAAAATTTAAATAATTTTGACTAATTAAAAAAAAAATAATGAATTAGCGGAAGTAATCATATATAGTGCATTAAACCGAATACAGTCGGACATTTAGCGTTAACAACGACGCAGTTTAACGGGAAAGAGACAGATATTTACGACGCTGTATGAAAAATATGAAAAGGATAATTTGTTCAAATAATAAATAAACGACGCCCGAGGAGTAAGTTTCTGAAAGGTGATAAAAGATGTTTTCGAATTCAAAGTTGTATTAAGACACAATTAGCCACAATTTCAATCGAGATTTATTTAACGTTATATGCACTTTCGACTGAATTAGATGCCTTTATATTTTTCAATAATAATGAGTTTCAAGAACGCGATAGCATTTTCTTATCAATGATATTTGGTTAATTCATACATTTCAACTTTTCACCTTATATATGTATATATATATATATTCACATAATATGTTCATTATTTTTTGTTAAACTAACGACCACTTCGACGATGGCATTGTTCCAAGTTTTCTTTGATCATCAGCCAATTTAATCTGAAACGATGCTTTCCTGTAATACCGATGTCTATATTTTGTTGTTGGTTTATCAACTTCTTCATTATATTCCAGAATCGCGGAAGATATTTTGACGAAGATAACAATCTCGCGATGGTAAATTTAACTTACGGATGAACGAACTTTCATGAAACCGGAATATTTCAAATAACAATGTTTTGTTTTTTGTCTTTTATTAATGTATTCGCACGACTCAAATTTTCATTTTTATTCGCTGGCCACGATCGATGTATAATGAGCAGTATAGCTTACACATTCTTTATATGTATATTATATATATATATATGAAAAACTTTAAAGTTGTTTATCTATTTCCTCGATTGTAGTAAAATAACACCTGTAATCAAATTGGTTATCCATATGACTAGTGAGTGCATGTAATTAGAGAAAACTTTTTTTTTTTTATAATGGGGGTGCCTTTACAGCTTACCCAACGTGGCACTGTGGGGACTATCTACATCTGAATCAAGGATGATGACTTCTTTAAAAACGTCGCTATAGGGGGAACAACTGTAGCTTATCCAGATGTAAAAGGGACGATTTTGCTCGAATTACGAGTTAGTGTTTTTGATACAACTGGTTTAAAATTTTAAGTTTCGCGTAATACCTTGATGGCATGGTTGTAAAATCCGTTCTGACAAGCGAAACCTTTTTCTGTTTTAAGCGATTTTTGTTTGGTGTTAAGAGGGAAAAAAATGTACGAAGATACATTATAGTTCGCCAGCACGTTACCATTGTACGTAATTCGAGTTATATAATATTACATAAGTTTTCCTCAATCTGATTCTTAATTTTTTGTAAACTTTTTTTCAATAAACATTTTGTGTAGTGTCTATTGTATTTGCGCTACTGCGATGTAGTTGGCAGAAAGAAAATTCAATAATGTAATAATTATAGGAGACCTAATCGCGAAACATAGTGTGTGCTTAATAATCATAACAATAATTTCGCGGGAAAATTATTAGTGCATGCCTCATTAAAACTTAATTTTAATATTTTATCCCCCGAAGAACCCACGTTTTTCCCAGACTGGCAAAATGGTAAACCTAGTGTAATAGACTTAATATTAACAAGACGTTTTAATAAAATTACTATTCTTGTTTCATTGTCGTGTTTATCGTCGAATCATAACCCGATTCTTTCTTACATAATGCCTGTTGCAAACGCAGCCACATTACAGCAACCTTATAAGAAAAATATTTTTATATAAACATGCAAACTGGTCTGAATACAGACGAAATATTGAGCAGGAATTAAATCTCCGCGATACTTTCGAGAATGATACCGTATTAGATGAAGGAATCACTAAATTTACTAACGCAATCTTGGCAGCTGCTGACATAAGTATTCCTAAGAGAGGATCACATATTTTTTGTAATAAAAAGATTAACGTGCCTAATTATATTAATAAAATGATCTCTCTAAAAAATTATTATAGGCGTCACTCAAATAAAAGCAAATTTACGGCCTCATACAAAATATTAAGAACTATAATATGTCATGCTTGTCAGACTTACAAAATTTTTGTTAGACAACTGGAAGAACAAAAACTGGAACAATCTACTTGCGGCCATTCCACCTGGTACTAACAACCTTTGGAAAATAACTAAGCACCTAAATCGACAGGTATTATCACTACCAACACTATATGATTCGATCAGGCAAATATCCGTATACAAAACTGAAGAAAAATTGGAGCTACTTGCTTCGCACATTTATAATATTTCGGATAGTTGCGGAACTAAAGTCGCACGAACGCACTATTATAATGTGACCAAAACAGTTAAAAATACGATAATAAATTCAACAAATGTACATCTACATGCAAACACCTTCACTACGCCTGTTGAGATTCAAAATTACATTAAACAGTTAAAAAATAAGGAATCATGCGGTGACGACGGAATTTCTGTGGCAATGATTAAAAATCTACCGAACAAAGCCATTATTTATTTTACTAATATTATTAATAGTATGTTCAGGTTATCTCATTTTCCCACAAAATGGAAAATTGCTAAAATTATAGTGTTGCAAAAACCAGGTAAAGATAACGGTAATATCAATAACGTACGGCCAATTAGTTTGTTAACAAACTTAAGCAAAATAGCGGAAAAAGTGATTTTGCGCAGGTTACGAATTTATTCTGATTCAAATAATATTCTAAGAGATGAGCAGTTTGGTTTTAAACCTAAGCATTCTACGGTTCACCAGCTAGCTCGAATAGCGGACACTATTACTGATAACTTTAATCTCAAGAAACACACGGGAATGCTGTTAATCGATGTTGAAAAAGCTTTTGGTACAGCTACGACGGAATATTATATAAAATGATTAAATTTAAATTTCCAATATTACTTATCAAATTGATTAAATCATACTTAAGTCAGAGAACATATTACGTTACGAATTATTTCGAAAAATCGTCAATTAAAACACTAAATGCCGGGGTTCCTCAGGGAAGTATACTCGGGCCTTACTTATTCCTAATGTTAATGAATGATCTTCCAGAACTGCCTTTCGTTAGTGCCGCGTTGTATGCTGATGAATCTTGCTTTATATACATCCTCTTATAGGACAGATACAATATATAACCGATTGCAAAAGGCTGCAATTAAAATATTTAAATATTACAACAGATGGAACTTAAAATTAAATGAAGAAAAATCAGAAGCAATTCTATTTACTCGGAGACGACCACTACCGCTAACTGAAATTACAATAAATTCTAAAAGAATTCCTCGGGTCAAACAGGTTCGGTATCTAGGAGTTATCTTAGATAGCAGATTAACCTTCAATAACCATATTACTTTCGCTATAGATAAAGCGCATAAATCTATGCATACACTTTTTCCATTATTTAACAGAAAATCGGGTCTTAGTTACGTAAACAAAAAATTAATCTATACGGCTGTTATACGCCCTAGATTAACCTATGCTTGCCCTGTATGGTCATCAGTGTCTGATAGTACATACAGGAAACTGTTCAAAATCATTGCTGCAGAATTTCGTTGAATGCAATGCGATATAGTAAAATTTCTAATCTACACGATCATTTAAATATCCCTTACATACATTCGTTTATTAGTAAAATCTCAAAAAAAATTTACGAAAACTGTAAAACTCATCAAAATAAACTAATACGTGTAATAGGAAATTACAATATGGAACATCTACGCATACGTTATACTAAGTATAAGCATCGTAGATTAAAACATAGATTTTTATTAACCTATTGTTAAGTACAGATATTTTAAGCTAAATTATGTCTAAAAACACTGCTTTTCGTTTTGTTGATTTATTGACTTTTTTTAAATTTTTGTTACCTTCAGGGTGTGTCTTTTTTGTAGGTTTTTTCATTTTTTCCTGCACTATTTCTAAAGTAATTTCGAAGTGTACTATAAGTTTTGTAATTATACATATTTAGAATTGCTAAGGTTTATGTATAGGTACTTAGCTTTAAGTTATGAAAGAAAATTTGTTTTCGGTTTATGTTTAAAAATATAATAAAGATTTTTTCATTCAAGAAGAAAGAACGTTTGACAGCCCGATCCCATCTAGCGGTACGATACTTTTGTCATTGTATACATTTTAATTATTAATGAAAATAGACAAATCCCACTCAATATAAATTCATGAGCGTTCTTACGCTAGCCCATCTTATGCACAAAAATAATGTACAATGGGCTAGTCACGATGTTCGATTATGAACAATAGTAGGACGATGATAACATATATATATGCGCACGTGCTTTTACAACAGGATTTTAAAAAGTGGTTTTATGCGTCGGTAGTTTTACACAATTGCACGGAAATAACTTCCTTCATCATTATCACGGTCGTCGTTCTTATTAGCCCCGCTGTTTTTATTTATTTTTTATTTCTTTTTAATTGAACCGGTTCTTATGCGGCGCCATTGTGAAGGTCGTACAAGCTGTTCTACAGGTTACCGGATAAGAAAGACTCGTGCAAGAAACGTTGAAGAATTTACGGTTCAATTATTCTTTTCTTATTTTTATTATAACAACAATATGTTTAATGTGGTTTATTTGTCAAAGATGGAGGATTAAAAGGTTTTTGAAATTGTACATCAACGTTATTAATTAAACGGGGGCTCTAGTCTCGTATGTTGAGCGGCGAATTTAATAAATGAACATCCAGAAAAATAATATACCATATATAATATACTTTCTCTCGGACAGACGTACTGTCCCCATATTCAAAATCCTGATCAATAAGAGAATTTAAATTTTCTTTTCCAGTTTTTTTCTGTACTATTCCATCCTTGCTTTCCAGAAAAATAATATACCATATAATATACTTTCTCTCGAGTACAACCCGCATTCAAAATCCTGATCAATAAGATAATTTAGATTGTCTTTTCCAATTTTTCCTGTATTATTCCATCCTTGCTAATTTCGTGTACTTAGCATACGTATTGTATATCAGGTTCGTAATTTAAAAATGAAATTCCTCTTCATCTTCTGCTTCTTCTTTCTCTTCCTAACGGAGGTACTTATTGTCTCGTTTGAAAATTTTTCCATCGATGATACGACCATGTTCATTAATTAGCTGAATATTAGAAATATTTCGATATTTTCAATGTCTCGAGTACTTTTTAGTTTCACGTTTCGAGAAAATATTCCAGCTTAGTTTTACCAGCTCGCTGTTTTTAGTAGTTACGTTTAAAGTTTGGATTATAGCAGAATGATTGGAGAATAATCAACTGTAGCGTATAATGAGGAATTGGCCCGAAAAAAACATCAAACTGATCTAGTGATGTCAATAAGTAGAAGAATCAGTCATCTCTGTAATTAATTCCGAACAGTAGACTAGCATTTTCGAGTTCCGGTCGCCTCAGACTATATTTCTTAATTTTCAAAAATACAACCTACACGTATCCTCTTTCAACATACCCCTACGAGGCGACAAACGAACGAGAATATAATATTATTACTAGTCGCTTGTATTTGTTTACTAGAAATGACTTTTCTTCGAAAATGTTTTAGTTTAGATTTTATGAATATAGCAAAACCTCCGTAAGTGTTAACGGCAGGATAATTAATATTGTATGTTTAATATGCGAAAATGATCGTTTTCAGTAGTATGCGATCAGAAAATTAGTAAAATATCAATTAACGATTCATTTAAAAAAAATTTCGATATCTAATCCGTGCCGAAGCCATCCGTTCGCATTCCAAAGTGTTATTCCAAGTATTTAACTAATTTAACGACTGCCGAAAGCTTATTTAATATGACCGAGTTGTTATAATCATTGCGCGGACATCGATTTAAAATCATTTAAGACCGTTTTTAGAATATGTTAAGTAGCCCAGTTAGAACACGAACTTCTATGGGAACGTACCGAATTCGAATAAAATTATCATCGGAAAATAAAAATATAAATAATCCCCTAATATTATCCCGTGGAAGGCAATGGCAAATCACCGCGTACAGCATAACATTATATGCGCGCTAGTGATAATGTAGTACACTACAAAACTACAAACCATTGCCTGGTGACAACAAAGCGATTAAAATCAGTTCCTACGGGTGCGTGTGTGTCCATCTACGCTAACGCCATAATTATGATTGCCTCGACTGTACAGAAAAATATGTATATAGGCAAGTAGTCGTCTACCTCCGATACGGAGACGGCACTTTAATGATGATGATTTATTTCCAGCGCACTTTATAGCGGACTCTTGTTTTCTTAAAATATTTTTTTTTTTTTTGTAATGACAGGATACGTATTGTTGAATATAATAAATTATTTTCTACTTTAATAAGCCGATTTGTACAGTCGGTTAATTCCCGGATTGGTAAAAACCCGTTTAATTCGCATTTAAAGCAGATTTTAATTTTATATTTTACAGGAATTTAAATTGGAGAGGTATCGTTTCAAGTTTATTGTCGACGAATTACGGTTGGAAAGTAACTCACTGGAATATAGATCGTCTGTATTGGCGTTTATTAATTGTCTGATCATATCTACTCCGGTGCTGAAAGAACGAACTAAAATTCGTAATGAATTTATAGGTAATAATATTCGTTAAACTAATATTTATCGCTGTTGATGTAATCATTTAGGAAATGAACTCTTCTTAAAGCAATATTAAAAAAAAAAAACAAAAAAAAAAAAAGCAAAAAAGTTATTATAATTACATACGTATATGTGTATATTTGTACGCGTGTGTGTAAATATATATATATATATATATATATATATATATATATATATATATAAAATCATAATAGATTAGTCACAATAATTCTAAAAGTAGAAAAAGGTAAAATTAGCGAGAAAGCAACCAATAATAAGAATAATGGACAGCCAGCAAACTGCGGAATTTATTGAAAATTTAAAAAATTATATGAATTCTAATAGGATAGAAGAAATAAGTCAAGATGTACAAGATTATTATAATAATGTTGGTTAAAAATATTAAGAAATCAACACCATCAGTTATAAAAAAGAACAGAAAAAAGAACCGAGCTTTCCGGAGGATCTAAAGTTGGATATTTATTTTTTTTTTATTTTGTTTTTTTTTACGAGTAGTTATTACCTATAAGGCTATTACTCGAAATATGAATTAATTATATATTATTACACAGTTTCGAATTTATTATGAAGTTGGTGAGAAGGAGGAGGTTTCGGTATATTTTTCTTCAGCTGATTGCACGGATATTGAGCAAATTTCGGGCAGATAACCACGATATGGTAGACTGTTAATGAAGTACAGCACAATTCGCATATTGGTGGTGGTTGGGCACTCGGTAGATAGGAGTGCGTACTCAGCGTGTGACCAATATACACTCGGTTGACGGCTGTTACCAAGCTCGGTGAACAAATTTTACCAATCTTTGATGGCCAGGTTGTTAAATCCTTCTTTATATTTCCAAGTATACTCGGCCGAGAATGGAACGACCGATTAAAAAGCGCGAACGGCTCGGACAAATAAAAAATAAAACATCAAAGGAAAAACTAGAATTTAGTATCATGTGTAAAGCAGTGTGATACAAAATCAAAAATTTTATAGATAAACGGAATAAAGATTATAATCAATATACTAGAAAACTCTAACTCGGTAAGAAAAATAAGTCACAGGAAAAACTAATTATAGGATTGATGGACAAGAACATTATACAACATGAAAGGAAGACAATTATTATGGTAGCTACGGAATATTACACAAATCTATACGCAGAATCAATGAATTTAAGTGTCCGAAGAGTTGATAGCGGGCACGAAATAAATGTCTCGCCATTTTTAAATATTAAAACGCCATAAATCAACTGAAGAAGGAAAAATCGCGAGGAGTGATGGAATTACAAATGAATTAATTTGCGAAAGATGTATTTAATTAATAGAATTACAAGTTTATTCAATATGATATTGTTTACGGAAAAATTACCTGAACAATAGAATGAGGCAACAATAATATTATTACATAAAAAAGGAAGTAAAGGAGGATATGAATAATCTATAGACCAATAAGTCTTATATAAACTTTTTACAAAATATTTGCTGAAGTATTGTACAAAGGTTTAGTAAATCAATTAGATGATCAACAGCCTCCGGAACAAGCAGGTTTCCGCGCAAACTACTCCACTATAGATAATTTACAAATAATACGACAATTAATCGAAAAAAACGGATGAATACGAAATAGAAATATTTTTTACATTTGTTGTCTTCAAGAAAGCCTTCGATTTAGTAGATTTCCCTTATGCTTCTTTGCAGAATCAAAGAATACATAAGAAATATATAAGATTAATAAAGAATAGCTACGATAATACTCAGGGAAAGATAATATTGGATCAGGAAGGAGAAAGCTTTCCATTGAAAAAAGAAGTTAGACAACGGGACCCCTTTGTTTAGTCTTATTTAACGCGGTTTTGGAACAACTATTTATGAGTCTCAATGGTACACATTTAACAAGTTTACGTTTCGCAGATGATGTATCACTTATAGCTTCCACGGCTGAACAATTGCAGACGATGCTTAACGAACTAGGAGAAATTGCAAAAAAAGCAGGACTGAGTATAAATAACAAAAAAAAAAACGAATTATTAACTAATAGCGCACGGCAAAATGTGACCATTAACTCGAGCAAATTAAAATGGTTCGAAGTAGTTATATATCTTGGACAACTAATTTCATTTAAAGACAAAACAGACAAGGAAATGAATAGGATAGAAATCGGATGGAAAAAGTATTGGCCTTTGAAGGAAATTTTTAATAAGAAAATGAGTCCGTCATTAAAAGCTCAAGTATTTAATGATCGGCGATTACTTATGGATCACGAATATGGTCGTATAAGCAAATAAAAAAAGTTACTGCAGCGAGCGATGGAAAGGAAAATGTTAGGGGTTACAAAATTTGATAGAATAAACGACAAGGCATTAAGAGCACAGTCAAGGACAGAAGACCTAACGGAGATAGGGAGAAAAATGGACATATAGTGTCCATGCGGAAACAAGCAGATAGCTGGACCAGAAAATGTATAGAATGGATTTCGCGGGATAGGAAAAGGAAAATTCAAAGACAAAAAAGACGACGGAAAGACGAAATTGTCAAATATGTTGGGCTCATGCGGAAAGCAAGAGATAGCACGATTTGGAAGAAAATGGATGTTGGATATGTTTCTTCAAATTAAAAAAAAAAACGGGAAAAACTGGGAAAAAAACGGAAGAGGCGTTTGCTCACTTTGGGCTTTTATTATCATTAATTTTTATTATTTTATACATTTTTTTTTGTGTATTTAAATATAATAAAGAGCGCCGAGAAATTTTTGTCTCTGGTGATTGACTCGCTGACTATATAGCATTTTATTTTATGATGAAAAGTAGAAGGATTAAGAATGTCCCAACAGATGAAAATAAAACGCTGTAACAACTTATACGACATGTGAGGGAAAATCTGAATAAATTTCGGCAAATTTCGAAGCCATCTTAATTTCTTCACTGACGACATATTTTCTCATAATAATTCACCGATACGATTTCTAGATTATTCTGCCAACTAAACATTACTTCTTTATAGTCTTGATCATCTCCTAGCACGTATTATTGGTGCGTCATGACGATATAAACCGATCGATATAATAGAAACTATATAATATATATATATGAGAGTCGCTAATAAAGAAAGAAATAATTTAAAAAGAGAAAACTATAATCGCGGTTGCACGGCGAGGAGTTTCAAAAATCGATTCGCAACAGCCTATAAAATTAAAACCTTCGTCGAAGATACTACTGGAAACGTTAATTCAAAATAGCGACTAATTACACTACTGAGTGTCGTACATAATTACGAGAAGTAAGAATGATTTTAAAAAAAGTTGTCTTTCTTACGACTAAATCCGAAACATCCTTCGTACTTTTCAGTTAAATCTAGGATATCTTCCAAAGCGAATAATTCATAGGAGAATCATGTAGAGCAGAAGAAATATCTCATAAAGTAATATTGAACACGGTTCAAAGTAATCGGTCAAATAGCGTATAAAAAAAAATGAATACTTTAAAACGTGTAACGTATTGCCGTAATAACAAGTAATGGAGGATTAATTTTAGTAATGAAGAATTAATTTTTGGGTTGATTAATATTTTTATTATATTTTCTTTACATTATATTAATGAAGAATTAATTTTTGGCTTAATTAATACTTTTATTATTTATTATTCACATTAGGTTACTAGTAATGAAGAATTAAGTTTAAAACAATGACTCTCTCCATCGTATGTACGAACAAACTTCACCGAATTAAGCAGCATGTCCGACCAGTCAAGTGACATTTAAGACGGAGAAGAGATTATGTAATTATTTCCAGACTTCGGCTCGGCCAACTCACGAAAAATCACTGTTCTGCAACTATATATTATCTCAATCTTTCCAAATCTCCACAGCTTTGCAAAATGTTATCAGTGTAATTTCCTTAAATTATCACGTAACGTTTCTACCTCTTTATCAGATATACTCTCTAAACTACTATTCTTTCAAAAAACCTAAAACTTTACTAGGCGATATAAATAACTTTATTTTTAATATATAATTATATTTATCCGTGTCTCTAGCTGATAGTTAATGTGTATTGCTCGTAAATTTAGATTATTTATCGTAATGAAGCCCACACAACACGTGAAAAGCTAATTATAGTTAGGTTATAATTTAAAAATTACAAAGAAAGAAAAACGAAAAAAAAAAAAAGAAAAAAACACAGAGAAAACTACTACACGCATTCACAAGTCTCACACTGATTAAAACGCACATTATTTACACCCCGTTCACATAATCCTGTTCCAAAATAAACGTACGCGTATATTAATAAATACAATATAAACTTTTACTTACATACCGCATGTACATCAACAAAGGAACACGCATGCCAAACACCCACCGCATAATCTAAAACGATCGGAATAATCGATTCTAGAAGTAACTTATTAAAGAAATATCTGTTATCAAAGTACGTATCCATACAGGGGGAAGTATGTTCGAAGGAGAATCGTATAAACGCGGAAAGCTGACGGCAAAACTTAAACCTATTTACCGAAAAATCAATTTGATCGCCTAATTGGTCTCGGTACAATGTGGAAAACGGTTGATACTCGCTTCTCACTTTACCGTTACATATATCACGAAGAAATCTTAATTTGGTTATTTCCTTTCTGTAGTGTAAACACATCATTTACATTTCGCGATATATCGCGACTTATGTGTTTAGGATAAACACCCGATATACGGGGTCGTATAGATATTTTAAAAATTTATGCCGAACATCGTCAAGTAACCTAATGTATTTATTATTGATACGGATCCCATACAATCGAACAGTATTCTAACAAAGTACGCGCTAGTGCATTATAAAGCGGCAGTAGCGTCTATAGATCTCTGAACACGTATGAATTCCTCATAATAAAACCTTGCATTTTATAAGAACGACTAACAATATCGTTTACATCTATAGAAAATCTTAGGTTGTCATCAATACGTACTCCCGGATCACGCGTCGCAGATTTGTTAAATATCTACTTACTACCATTCGTGGCATTAAGTGATAGATTATTTCTACTTCGACTGGAACTCGAGTGGACGTATTACAAAATAAAATAATTAACCGGAGCACGTAGAGTTCTGCCACGTTCGCATGTTACCTACCAACCTTCGAGTTGAAACAAGGAAGAAGATTGTAGATATATATAAAATTATTTTATTAATTATTTAAGTTTTGCTCTGAAATAGTCATTAAACTTTATATATATATATATATATATATTTATAGAGAGAGAGAGAGAAAGGAATATTATACTTATTATTAAAATATTTTATCAGCGTGCTATTTATGAATATTAGATTTTCAGAGTTCTTGGAATATATTCCTGACGATCAATAACGCATTAAACCTGTATCCCCAAAAGAAGCGTGGCGTGAAATTATAGCCTTAAAAAGAAACAAAGCTCCAGGTCATGACTTAATAACAGCCAATATCTTAAAAGAGCTACCGAAAAAAGGAATATTGCTCATTAGTTACATCTTCAACGCTATATTCCGACTCAAGCATGTGCCAATCCAATGGAAAATGGCTCAAATAATTATGGTGCTTAAACCTGGCAAGCCTCCAAACGTCGTCTCATCCTATAGACCAATATCGCTTATGCCCGTGTTATCCAAAGTCTTCGAAAAGTTATTTATGAAAAGGATAATGATGATTATTGATCAAAAGAAACCAATATCAGATCACCAATTTGGTTTCAGAACCAAACACTCTACCCTTGATCAAGTTCGCAGAATCGTCAATAAAATTGAAAATGACTTCGAAGAGAAACGAATTTGTTCAGCAGTATTCTTAGATATTTCTCAAGCCTTCGACAAGGTTTGTCATGAAGGACTGCTTTATAAAATCAAAAAAAATTGTACCCTATAGTATGTACAAACTAATTTCTTCTTACCTAAATGAACGATTTTTCAAAGTAAAAGTTCATGAAGAAGAATCCAAACTATACCCGATACGCGTTGGTGTCCCGCAGGGCAGTGTTTTAGGGCCGCTGTTCTACATACTTTATACAGCTGACCTTCCGGCTTCAAATAGCACACTAACTGCTACTTTTGCAGATGATACTGCTGTGTTAGCTTCCGATACCCTCGAAAACGTTGCCGCTAGAAACCTGCAGAATTCCTTAGATCAGATATGCAAGTGGACAAAAACGTGGAAAATAAGTATAAATGAAAACAAATCGGCTCATGTAATATTCACAAACAGAAGAACAAATAATGCTCCGGTTACAATAAACAATAATCAAGTACCAATACTAGATGAGACCAAATATTTAGGTATGCGACTCGATTAGAAACTTACGTGGAAACAACACATCATTGCTAAAAGGAAAGAGATTAACCGTTTAATAGCTTCCATGTATTGGCTTATTGGAAGAAACTCGACGTTAACGATCGACAATAAATTGTTAATCTACAAAGCGATTATTAAACCAACTTGGAGCTATGGCGCCCAATTGTGGGGTTGTGCAAAAACCACTCGCATATAATTCAAAGATGCCAAAACAAAATACTTCGTATGATAACGAATGCGCCCTGGTTCATAAGAAACGATGACTTGCATAGAGACCTAAATGTTCCTACTGTAATTACAGAAATTAGACGGTATGCACATCAACATGAAGACAGATTAGGCATCTAAATACGGAAGCAATTATTACATTAGATAACCTAAATAAGACAAGAAGGCTGAAACGGAATAAGCCTTATGATATTGTTTAAACAAATTTTATTCATATTCTTCTGAGGCTCCTGTCACTGGACGGATAACCTCTTCACGTTAATTTTATTTCCTATATCAGAATTACTGGATAAATGGACTAGTTGTAATTATGTAAAATAAATAAATAAAAAAAGATTTTATTTTCATCGGTTGTTAATTTAACTTTTGTTTTTTTTTTAGGCTTGAAATTGTTGCCGATACTAAATGAATTGAGGTAAGTTAACGAATACTACTGTCATTAATAATTATACCATAAACGATTTTCTGAGTAAATCGTAACATATCTAGCAAACTAATCTCTCGAAACTAAGTGTAGGTAAATAAAATTTAAGCTGTTAAATTTTTTCTATTTTATAGTAAAAATGTTACGAACGAATAGCCCTATCTATAAATAGTTTATTCAACTAAAAACTTACGTCGTAAATAATTGAGCGCGCTCTCTCTCCGAATATTTCACGATGGGCCGTTTTTAATTTAGATACGATCATATTTAACTTAACGGGAGATGATGAACTATTATTTAAATAATTTACATAATACGTTCGGATATCAGGCTGGCATTCTAATAAGACTTGAACGTAACGAAACAATCGGTACAAGTGTATAACTATAAAATCGCGAGCGAAGGCACTGTTGTAAAATATATGCCGGTATTGCGGTAATAATTGAAATAGAGAAAACGAACTAACAGTCGTCGTTTTTTTTTTTTTTTTTGTTTTTTTTTAACGTTAAGCTCGATGTAAAGGAAATAGATATCGTAAATTAAAACGAACTTGGTAAAAGAAACGAGAGAGCTGGCTATGCTAGCGGATTTTAGCAGTCGACACTTGCTTCAAAAAGGAACCGCAGTGCGGTTTGAGTCACATCAGTGGCGAAGTGAACGCCTTGTCTTCAAATGTTAACATAACTTCGACGTACTAAATCAAATACGAATAACAAATCGATTAATAAGGTAGTATCGACAAAAATCTACGTTGTTTTAAACGTACTACGCAACAGATGTCTCGTGTCAAAAAATTGGATGAATCGGATTACAATTTCGAAACATAAGAAGGGAGATAGAAAGAATTTAAAGGCCAATCAGTTCTACATTCTATAAATTTTTTTTATCAGAATTTATCAGACTTGACGAATAATGAACCAACTAATTACAGAACCACAGGCCATATACAAATCATTAACTTCGCTAATAGAAAAATGTAACGAATACGATTATACTTAGGAATTGTACATTTAGAAAAGGCTTTTGACTCGGTGCAATTATAAGAAATTTTAAAAGCACAAGAAAATAGTAGGATAAACAAACCGTATATAGACTTGATAGAAGATGCGTACGAATCAACCGCATCATAAATACACATACACGATGTTGTAACGGTTAAATTTCAGATAAAAAATTAGTTCTTTATGCGGTTCGCGTTCCTTATACCGTTGATATTACATCGAATTTCGGCTAGTCTACATTCCATCAATCGTCTGTACTTCATGACAATCAAAAATATCACTCGTCGCTAGACTCCATTTTACTAAGTTTATGTTCTCGCGCAACCTGAACAAATTGGGTTCATCGTTCTCCAGATTGGTCAAACGTGATTCGCGTCGGCTGTTGGCTTCTCCTGTATTTCCATCATTACTACTGGTATCTCGCCATCTCTAGACGTACGCACGTTGTACACTAATATGCTTCGAAATCCACTTTTCCTTGACTTTTGTCGCGAACTGCAATTTGACCATGCATCAGATGTTTTATATTTCGAATTTGCTTTGTCCCTTCGGCATCAACCTTCCTTCTTATATCGGGAAGTACAATACCACTAATAATGTATAGATTATATGTACCTTCGTGGGTCTAAGATATCCAGTTATATATTATTTATCGTGATATCAACTTTTTTTTTCTCGCGAGAATACTTTATCCAAACAGGGCAAGGCATATTCCGCTGCAGACATATATAAAACTATAGACGAAGTGGACTTGCAATGTATGATGTGATCCGATCAATTTCCCGATAATGCAGTAGTTAAAACTTTTCTTTAGTGTACTATATTGTTACTAGCGCGCATATGATGTCGCTATGCGTGATGGTTTGCCATTACCTTCCACGCGATAATATTAAGATATTTATATTTATCGGTACCTTTCGTATAGAAGTCCGCGTTCTAACCACTCGGCTATCCCGACGACGTTTCCTTTTAATAAAGAATTATTATTTATTTATTTATTTATTTATTAATATTTTAATTTTTTTTTTCATCCGAATTGACGGCAACATCCTGACGACAGTTGGCGATATTAGGGAAAGACACAAATCCATTTCGAACGTATTAATATGCGTATGTCTACGTAGTGGTCTGACAGGACTAAATGACGAACGTCGACGAGTGACGTGTATATTCCGGTAGTAAATATGGTCGAAGTAGAAACGAGCAACACGGAAGAAATGTAGAGGAATCTTTCCAGAAAGAGAAACTGGAAAATAATATTCTATTTATAGTTAACAGCGAAGAAGCATCCAAAATTCTAGTAACACCAGACAAGCGACTATATATACGAGCGTTAATGTTAATTTCAAGACGAAAACGTTTTATCTACATCGTGTATATATATATATATATATATATATATATATACACATATATATATATATAAAGTATTACAACGAATAAAGTGCCGCATGGAAGAAAAGAAGATGGATATATATGATGGTCGAACTGTAAAGTACGTAAACGTAAAGGAAAGAGTTGAAACGCGTTGTTCGTGATTTTAACATTGAAATTTGTGCCAATGACTTTGCCACCGATATACGTACGCATAATCCTTACATCTCGCGAGAATTTGTTTGGTTTTTTTTTTCTAGAGGCTTCTGCGATTATGCCGAAATAATTATTTGCCGCTATTTTAGTTTCGTTAATGGGATTTCTTCGACTCCAATATGCGCCGGAAGAGAATCAGGAATACATCGGGAGACTCCGGCAAATTTTAATAACGTCCCCGTTGCAGCACACTGTCCTACTACTACTGTTACTATACTAGTTCCGTCATTGTCGTATTCGCGTTGTCCGACATATCGTACGCTCTTTCTCGCTCTTACGAAGGCAATCGATTTAATAACAAAACCTTAAAATAAAATCTCCCGTTCGTTTACTCTAATTTACATCGCGCTACGAGACGGAAGTTTAACATCAGAGTCTCTGTTTAATCTTGAATCTTCTGAAATATTTCACCCAGTCGTCACTGATTCTTTTTTATCACTTGTTAGCATCACTGTATATATATATATATATATGTATATATATACCTATATGTATGTTTTCTCCAGGAGTGAAGTGTATTTTTGGTTTTATACCAACGATTATGTTTGTTTACAAATGAATATACACATCGGTGGTTTGGCGCCGTTAAAGATGCCGTACATAATTTTAAAAAATACGCGGTAACGAAGTTATTTTAACGCACTTCTACAATTTGTTAATATTTGTACGCGTTATTCCTTCTATGATATTATATTTAAAAAGTTATAATAATATTAAATAAACGTATACCGGAATACCCTCGGCATTCCTGAAAAGTAAAAATTCTAATGATATATTTTTTTTTAAAGCGGGAAGAGGAAAATCTTCGAAAGACCCTGATGAAAAAAAAAAAATAATTTAGTTTTTGTTGTAGCAACATGCACTGCAGGGAACCAAAATCAGTGTGCGGGATTTTTACCCGCCAAAAACACTCTCCCTCCAAAATGAAAATGGACTTCAATAAAGATAGAGGCGCCCCTGCACATTTGCAGAAGACCCCTCCCTTAAAAATTAACTTAATGCGATGGAAGATGGGATGAAGACTACATAATCCCTTCTTCCATCAAATAAAGAATAATGATTTTTAGATTGTGGAATGTAGTGATTTTTTATTACTTTAATTACAAAAATCAGTTAAAATCACTAAAACTTTATTTTCTTGAAATTCGCAAAGCTTTCTGGCAATTACGCCATTATTAAGCGATATTTAAATTTAGATAAAAATAAAGACTTAAAAAATAAAAACGCAAAATATAAATTTAAATATAAGTTCACAAATTTATAAATATAAAATGAAGAAGGTCGTTTTATATTTATGAATTTGTGAACTTATATTTAAATTTATATTTTGCGTTTTTATTTTTTATAATTTTTGGTAATTGCCGAAAAGCTTTGTGAATTTCAAGAAAATAAAGTTTTGGTGATTTTAACTGATCTTTGTAATTAAAGAATAATGAGTTTATGCTTAACTAAATAAAGAAAAAAAAATGCAAAATATAAGGATATCGTATATATATTAAAAAATCACAACTTCTTAATAACAACAAAAAGACTTTAAACAATGACACTAAATATTTAAAAGGTATTACTGACACCTAGATTAAGAATTAAAAACACAGATATCATATCTAAAGAAGTTCTCAATACAAATCTAAAAATAAAAACGCTTGGATCGTAAGTATTACATCATACCAAAGTAATAAAAAAAAGAACAGGTATTGTCATATTAAGAATAAAATAAAAAATAAAGAAAGAAAATCAATATAAAAGGTAATGAAATTAATAACAATTAGTTAAAACTAACTATTAAAATAATTAAATATTAAAGTAAATAATAAACAGTTCACCGTGCTACGAAAACTGCGCTAGTTTTGGGGGCCACGTTTGATTTAAGTGTTAACTGCAAATTTACGAAATTTTAAATTTTAATCGCATGACCTGTTCCGCCAGCAAAAGGAAATCCTTAACATCATTGCCAAGAGGAAATACATCAGTACAGTCAAAATCAAACTTGCGACGCAGGGCAGTTAATCATCAACCTTACCTGCAGTACTGCAGACCGGAACACTAGCAAGTCAGAACCTGTGTAAATAGGATCCAAACCTGCCATGACAAGTCAACACCTATGTACATCAAATCTTAGCGTTTGTAATCGTATATCTAGCAGAAAGTCATAAGTTTTTCTAAAGCATCATCCTAACAAAAAAGTGACATGTTTTTTAAAATTTGTACAAGATATAGGCTGCACCGAAATATTCTCAAGTAAGTCAGAATGTTTCATCTCCATAATACGCACCCCTTGATGTGCTCACCAGTGAGAGCCCTGCCAACAAGAAATAAATAAAGCGGCAGCACCCCACAGACAATACAAGCTGCAGAAGTTGGAATAGTCCGTTACAAACAAGTTATTCGAAGTAAACATTTATCCTGCTGTTTATTGGCCAGACCGAGTATAAATAAACGGGCCTGAATGAGACCTTTATATAATACCTGCCGTTCTTTAAAAAATAATTCCCAAGAATTTTTCTGTAGACGCAATAATTTATTATAAATATCTATACACTTCTTAGAAATGTATTGAAAACGAGGAACAAACGTTAATTTTTGATCGATGATTATACCCAAATATTTTAACGATGCGGCATGCATGATTCTTGAATCTGATAATAATTCAAGTTCCATGATCTGATTAATGAGTGGAGGCTTACCAAACACAGAAAATCTGCATTTGGTGAGGGAGAAACTTAAACCCATATCCATCACCACATGCTCCAGGTATTTAGAAATACATTCCAGATGTGTTAGTGATGTTGAAATCTCACACTAAGCACAGATCATCGGCAAAAGAGATTATATAGCATGTAGCATTAACATCAGAACAAACATTTTCAACCCTATAGTGTACAGTGGAGTATAGTATGTTCCACATAAATTTAATAAATAATAAACGTATTAAATAGTACTGATGGAAAAATTTAAAATTTTTAGGCTAGTTACTAACAAGGTGGAATTTTAATTAACGCTTGGCTAATACAAATTTTATTATAGTGAGAAATATTTTAGTCGTGTATTAGGAAATGGAATCAAGATAGAGTAATTAAAGTGCAGAAATTTTCATCATTCTTAAAATAATTTAACACGCGATTTCTTATATTTTCACATGTTGTATTTTATATTTTACAAACAAAAAGTTTATACACGGATTTATCGTATAAACGTACAATAGCTAGTCACGACGTTGAAACCAAGTTTCTTCGCATAATGATGCGTACTCTCCTACACACGCATTTGGTATTTTTTAAAATTGAAATGTAAGTTTCTTAATTTTTCTGTATTTGGCAAACACACCACAGACATTTGAAAAATATAGTAGTGGTTTAAAAAATATCACATTACACCTTAGTTTTGCGCAATCGAAACTTTTATTCTCATCAGCATTCTCTACTGATGTATATATATATATACGCTGACTCAAAGGAGACTGACGGGTTTACTTTTCGAATAGCGCAGATGGTAACACTGCTACAACGGAAACATATACCGAGAGATTCGTTTTTATCCAGTTTTCAGTTATCACGGCATCCTATAACGGGAAAGAGTGCGTGTTTTGCGTGGAACGTTATTTTCGGCATGAATCAATCGCTACAGCGCAAAAAGAGTTTCTAAAAGAATTCTAAGTTACACGATTTGTTTTCCGGGCATATCTTAACAGCCGTGTTTACTAAACACGTCCACGAGATCTGGAAGACCTGAAAATTCGGATTTCTGAAGAAATTTCAAAAATTCAGCGACCCATCGGAGTGAATATAATGCTACAAAAAGCGGTCATCTGAACCGTATTGTGTTCCATAAATGAGTGTAAGCTAATCTCTCGTTTTCCTATTTTTAAATAAAATTTTATTCAAAAATTTTGTTCGATTAGTCAACAAAAAAACCGTCTATCTTCTCTGGGCCACCCTATATATATATTATATATATATATATATATATATATATATATATATATATATATATATATATATATATATATATATATATATATATATTAGTATATATTTGTTATTTATATACACAGTTCCTTGCGTACCTGCGTGGCTTGCATACTAAAAATCGTATAAAACGTGACAGTTCTTAACCGCAGGTCGTGACAATAATTACATAAAGGAATATATTTTAAAAATTAAGATCGCACGCGTCCACGCGGATTTTTGCTACCTGTTTAACCGCTTATTTTGCTGCTGTTAGGTTTCAATTCGTTGTAATTTCATTTTTTCAAATTCGTATTTTACGATCGAAATCACGACGTGTCTTAAGTGCGGTTGCATTGGGTACGTACAAAAATTAGCGTAAAAGAAGCGCCGTATAATCGATCATACTACCTTGATATTAGCAATATAGGACGGAGAAGAGCGGTGAAGAAATACGGGCTTCAAAAACGTCTATTTCAAATAAAAGAAAGAAAATACGAAAGAAAAAAATTTATAAGTTGAATAGAATCGAATGGAACGGTCGAATGAAATTAATAAGTTTCAACCCGTTCGTGCCCAACGTATACTTTTGGATACACTACTAACATCCCGCAGCGAACTATACGTCTAATGTTCTTCATAATTTACTGAATCATATGCTTTTGGATACACCGTAATTATAATCGATTTCGAAAATAAAAAGAAACAAAACTTGGAAAATATTTGAGTTGGAACATTTTTGATTAAAGTCCCAGTAAAAAATTTATCGTTCTAAGGTCTATGTGTAGACACGAAAGGATTAAAGTTTAAAAAAAAAACAAAACAATGAAACTAAAGATATGAAGCATCTCGTGTGCGAGTAATTAGTACTTAAAGATTTTGTATTCTGGACACATCGAAGCCGGTCAACATCCTTTCTGCGACCAATATACCAGTAATTTTAAAGTTTTTTCATTCGTATCGGAATATAACGAAGGTGCTAAATCTGCACCACATTTTCATCCAGCATTTTCCATTCGACTACGCTCGCGCCACTAAACTTTTTATCGTCATGTAAAATTTGAACCATTTCTGTCGGAACAGATTATCGCTTTGAGTTCTGCGAGCTTTTAGTCTTTCAGACTTTGAAGCGCTTTTTCTTCTTTGCTGTTACATCGCGTCTAATGTCGAGCGGTGCAATGCCACCGTACAACTTGTGTAGCGGTGTTGTTTTTACCGTGTAGTTATTCTACATGTTTCGTTCGGAGCAACATTTACTTTCTTCGCATCTGCCCCGAACGGCTTCAAACTGTATACGCATATTCTTCCGCCGACTAGCAAAGTATTAGTACCGACGTTCGCAATTACGTGAGGTTTTATCCCTCCACTCGGTGTTTATTAGATATTATTTCTCGTCATTATTTTCATTTTTAGCGCTTCACAATCTCTTCTAAGTGTTAATGTTCCGTCTGATGGAACTACTCCTAAATACTTGCCAGGAAAGAAGTGAAACTTAAGTATGTCGCATCAAAAAGACAATTTAGTAAACTCACGATTTCCTACAAATTTAACAAAGAAAAGGACTGTCCGCTATGATTAACTCGACGTGGCGATGACTCAAATGTTTTCGTTGTTCAAATCTACGTTTGTGCAACGAAGATTTCAACGAAATAATATACATTAATAAAAGATCTTTAATCTTTAGCTGAACTGTTATCTTCACGAAGAAGTTATTTACAAGAAAATATACAAGTCCGCGTTTGCCGATGTGGTTAGTTAGAACTTATACAGTTTTATTGTACGGAGTTGAAAGTTGGACAATTACAGTAGCATCAGAAAAGAAAATACAAGCATTCGAGATGTATATATTAATCGACGAATGTTAAAAATCTCGTAATAGACAGAATAAGGAATCGAGAAATCTTAAACAAGATGTCAAAATAAAGGGAATTATTATAGATCATTCAAGAACGCAAAACAGAGTTACTATATGGTTATATTCATCGAAATGAAAAATATCGTCTTTCGCAATTGATGCTACATGTAGAAATTGTCGTCAAAAGAATCGCTGGCGGAAGGAAATTTCAGTGGGAGGCGAATCTCCAACGATGATGCGGCTGTACACGATCGGAATTAAACAATGCGACCACGGATAAAGTGAAAATGGCATTATTCAGTAAGTAGAAGAATCTTTAATGTTAAACAACTAAACAACGGTAATATCAGTAAATATCTTCTGGAAAAAAATTAATTTACATATTGCCGACGAGTTTAAAACAAAATATGATACTTTAACAATGGATAAATATGAAAATAAAAATATTACAGTAAATTACCACGTGATCAACAGATACTCACTTGGTTCTATTGGCTAATATGTAAATAAATTAAAAATTATTAACTATAGTAAATGTGTATGTTCATGCGGTTCTATTATATGGCGCAGAGGTTGGAACGTATACACAGCCAACTCTTTCAAATATCTAGCAGCATATGTGGTTCTACCGTAAAATGTTACGTATCCCCTGGATATGGAAATTAAGTAATGATGAAGTACTGAAGAGATACAGAAAGATATCTAGTAGAAGAAATATAATATATATATATACTTCTTCTTCTTGATCCGAACATCGTGAGATTATGAAACCTTGATTCTACATATGTGCGTCCGCCATATGTTCCGGTCCTCTGCATATCGAACCGTTTGTTGGAGTGATGTAGTGTTTAGTAATTCTTTGATTACATCCATATATCGTATAGGCAGTTTTCGTTGTTTTCGCCGATCTTCAACCATACCCTCCAAAATTAGTTTTCCCAGACTGTTTTGACGTATGATATGATCGAAGTAAGCTACTCTTCGCTGCCTCACTACATCTCGCAGTCGGATTTTTAGAGAGATTTCATTTAACACCGACAGGTTTGTTCTCTTTTCGGTCCAGGGAATCCGCAGCATCCTTCTCGAACAGAACATTTCGAAAGCATCTATTCGCCGAACATGACATTTTTTTTAAAGTCCAACATTCCGATGCCTACAGAAAAACCACCAAGTAGACTAAGGTGCCCATGAGGCGAATTTTTATACTCTTCGTTATGTCGTGGCTCTTCCATATTTTTCTTAGTCGAGCCCGTACATTTTTTGCAGTTCCTATTCTTCTTTTAATTTCGTCGGTCGATCCTCCATCTTTGGTAATTACTGAGCCCAAATATACGAATTTATCAACTACCTGAAATTCATGCCATTGCTGGATGTTATCAGAGTTGTTTCGATCAATAATCATTATCTTAGTTTTGTCTTTATTTATTGTTAAGCCGGCAGCTTTGCTTATTGTTTCCAACTTCCGGAGTAAAGCCTGTAGCTTCTCTTTCGATGAGGCAAATATGGCAGTATCGTCAGCGTATTGTAAATTGTTAACGCGTGTTCTTCTTATTTTAACTCCATCTTTCCATCAATCTATGGTGTCCCTTTGATATTATCCGTTCATTGTATATATTAAATAAAATAGGACTTTGTATGCATCCCTGTCGTACTCCTTTTTCATATAAAGTATAATTATCTGCGACGGTTGTATATGATTAACGATGAAATTATATTTTTACAGCACTTTCCTGTATTCGTCTGTGAATTATTTAAAATTAAACGCGTATATCACATAATCGCTACTAGATAATTTCACAGTCTGCTCTAGTTTATTTATATTCTATAATTAGTGTAACTGATTCATGTATTAAATTCATGATATACAATTTATGTATATAGGTTATATTTCGATTTTTATATTTTCACGAATTCTGGTATATTAAATTGTATGCTCAAATAATATATATATTATATATGTACGTAAACGACTCGATTTATTCACAATACGTTTTTACGTTCACACTCGCTATGCTCAGATTCAAATAGACTACTCTGAAACGGAAGAAAACGACTTAAATCATTAACATAATGGTCTTTTAACTGTTTAAAATAGTTACCAAAAAAAAAATTAAAAGCGTACAAAGTTATAATGAATGAATTTCGACCTATCGATATATATATATATATATATATATATATATATATATATATATATATATATATGAACATAATAGATATATGTGTCTTGACCCCGGTAAAACTGTTGAGATTATTTAAAATTCGTAACACGTGTTCTTCATAGTGAATGAACATATACACATATATTTATATCTCTGTATGACTGGAAACGCACACTATCGCCTTAAATACGCAAACACGTTGTTGTTATTCAACAATCTGTACGTATATAGTGCATGGCGTGATAACAGAAAAGTTATGGAGGAAAAGGACAAATGTGTCGTAGCGGAATTACTTCCTGTAAACTGGAAATTAAAAAAAAAAAGAAAATGAAATGTCTGGAGATTACTATATATTATACGTTATATATACACACATACATATATATATACACACGTATGTGTATATTAGTAGTACTAACGCTATTTGTAGTTATTTATTTATCAGTATATTACGATAAATTGAAGATTACCAACTCTAAAGAGGACATTTTAAGGCGAAGGTTTTATTAGGAGAGATTCCTTCCGTTCTGACGATGAGGACCCTACGCTTCATATAGTTCATTGTCCCCTCTCTGCCGCTTCCTCTTTTTTGGGCTCTTCACGTTCTGTTCATTCTTCCTCTAATCCTCGTATCGGTCTCTCCCCTAATTTTATTTACGTATGTCCCGGCTTAATTGGTAGTAAATAACCTACGACCAAGTGCAATGTTAATTCAAGCATTACGTACCCTTTCGTTAATAATAATATTTCATAATAATAATATTTCATAATAATAATAATAATAATAATGTAGCTCTAGTCGCGTTACTCATAGTTGTATATTATTAGTCTTCACAATATTACCGATTCGTACGTTTGGGTTGAGTTTAGTGCAGTTTGGTGAAATTTCAACTGTTTCGTATTAATTGTATAATATGTAACTTTTTAACTTATTGTGTATATACGCAAACATTTATTATTATTATTATTATTATATATATATATATATATATATATATATATATAAATAATGACTAAAATAGATAAACATGATTCTGTTATTAAAAAAGAAAAATCGAATAACTCCGATGATCAATTAGAAGTCGTAAGGCATTATCGAGAGCAACATTTAAACATCGACAAATGCAGTTGCCGATGTTTCATCAAATGGTAAGGTAGGAAGCGTAATATATATATATATATATATGTAATTTATATTGCTCAACATTATAATAATAATAATAATAAAATATTCAATTATTTATTTATTTTAAACAAAATTTTTCCTAAACATTCTAGTACTTCATGCTTTTGCATAGGTAAATAATCCGCGTTAAATTGTATTAAAGTTCTCGAAAAAGTAATTTTAATTAGATTACAGGATTTTGCAACTAAAATTAATATTATTATAGACCAGCAGTTTGGTTTTAGGCCTGGTCATTCAACACCAATTTGGTAGAATTGCTGACTATATCACTGATAACTTTAATTTAAATAAATATACCAGGACTATTATTATTTGATTTGGAAAAAGCTTTTGATTCGGCGTGGCACAATGGAATTATTTATAAATTATTACAATACAATTATCCGTTGATTTTGATAAAATTAATTAAGTCATATTTAAGTAATCGAAAATTTTATGTAACTCACCTCACTCATAATTCCTCTATTAGAATGTACACCTCTGGGGTTCCACAAGGTAGCGTTTTAGGGCCCTACCTTTTTTAAATTCTAATCAATGGCCTATCTAAATTATCATTAGTTAATACTGCACTTTACGCGGATGATCTAGCACTTTATTGTTCTTCTTATAGACCCGAGTCCATTAGTAACCATCTGCAAAAAGCTGCGTCCTCAATTTTTAAGTATTATAAACGCTGGAGACTAAAAATTAACACTGATAAAACAGAAGCCATAATATTTACCAAGAGACATGGCTCACTACCTGCCGAAATTATTATCCATGGTAACACAATTCCTTGGAAGGAAGAAGTACGTTATCTAGGAGTCATTATGGATCGCCGTTTAAAGTTTAATAACCATATTAATTACATAATTGACAAAACTCATAAAGCTATTCGTATGCTTTCTCCCATATTTTACCGTCGGTCACACCTTACTACCCTAAACAAAAAACTGATATATACATCCGTTATTCGTCCAAGATTATGCCTGTCCTGTTTGGTTTTCAGTTTCAAATAGTACTATAAAAAAATTACAGTTGGTTCAAAATATCTGCTGCAGAATTTCCTTAAACGCCACTAGATACCACAGAATTAAAGACATGCATTATAGATTGCACCTCTCTTACATTTCGAATTATATCTGTAATATTTCGGAAAAATTTTACGCAAACTGTCAGGCGCATACTAACAAACTGATCACAGTGGTGGGAGACTACGATATGGCGCTGCTCCGCATGCGCTATACTCGTTATAAACATCGTCGTATTAAAGATAGATTACTCTTAAGATAATTTTAATCTATAATCAAATACTTTTCTACTATTACTTACTTAATACTTTATTTTTTCTAGTTTTAATCTTTTATCTTTTCTTTTGTGCAGGTTTTTTCCACTTTTCCTGTCTTATTAACTTTTAGCTATTTATTCTTATAGATTAAGTAACTATTTATTATTTGTAATGCGGTCGAGGTTGTTATATATGTACTCCACAGTATAAATTTTTATATTATGTAAAATCAAATGAAAAAATATATATTTCATTTCATTTCATTTCATTTCATACATGATTTATAAATAAATATATCGTTAAATATATATGCATGTGTGATGGTTGTTGTGTGTAGTACAGTGTAGTATTATCGAAGCTATTATAAAAGGAAATAATTCGAAAATCTATTATTTCAAAGAGCAACAGTCTGTAACTTTGATTTAAAATCGTTTAATTTAATAACCAAATTATCAAAAATGAGACTCACATTATAAATAGATACGAACAAAAATTATCACCGGTACTTTTACAGCATATCCGTCGAAATTATGTAGGAGAAGACTGCTTCGAATTTTAACTAAAGGCGGAAACCTTGTGTAAAAGTATATTGCTATACTGGAGAATAATTCAAAATTATTTACACGATAGAGGGGTGTGATACACTGTGCGAAGGGCAAATGTATCAGTAACTCCTAGTAAAGCTGTCGAAGTAATACCATCACAACGGTTTGTATGACCACACAAAAAAAGCGATCAAGTAACAAATGTTGTCCAAACCGCAATCCACCGATAAGTACTATACGTTTACGAATAAGAAAAAATATAACGGTGACATTTTAAAGAGAATGACGTATTTAACTAATAGTACTGAAGCGACCGCTCAATATTCCCAGCATACGCGTGTTTCCCAAATTTTCTTATGTACCAACTGTAGTTTTTCTTCAAATTTTGCAACTAGCCATAGGGCTGTCTATTAAGCCACTACTTGGGTGTAGGCTTTTCCCGCTGCTTAATTTCCCAAATGCAATCCGTGCAAGAGATGTTCTTTAAGTTTCCGCTTGCATAAACATTTTACTTTTCAACCTACAATTGTAAAAAATATAAAAAGAAGAGAAATGAATAGGCGAAACATAATCTTGAATCACATCTCATTGTAGATGAATTTCAGGTGAAATATTGCCACTTTTATCCTTAGGTCTTCTCTACATTTATTAAGTTAAGTCGCTTTTCTTATTTATTTATAGACGTCTAATTTCCTCCGACTAGTCCGTAAGCTTAACTACGAGAGAATTATCGTGTCGTTCAAGTATACGCAGGAGATACGTTCTTGTAGCCTTTCATCCGATATTACTTCTCTTACGTACTCGATGTCCAAATTGATATGCAGTGTTTTATGAAAGCGAACAACAAAGTAAGTTCCGCGACGTAGAAGGAAGCGGTTTTTTTTTAGCCATCTACAATATTATTTTCCAGGATACCGTTGTATTTCAGTTCCGACGAAAAAGATAGAAATATGCCGGAACGTTCTAGCTTATTGAGCCGTAGCACGATTAACGCGATTAATGTATTATCCTACATATTTCAATTATTATCCCCACAGCCTTAAGCGTACTTCGCGATTCGGTAACAATTAGGTGATTACGACGATACTTCGTATCGTTTAAGGCTGATAAAACTTGAAACACGAATAATTATTTTTGAACGGTACTGACGGACTTCGCAGTAGAAAATTTAAACAATCTTTATCCTGTTGGATGATTATATATGTATGGATATAATATATATAGAAATAATAGATCATAAGGAAGGAAATAAATACCCGTGAACGATAATTTGAAAAAATATTTTACAACTTGAACTTATAAGAACACGTTATAAATGGGGAAATGGGTTATAATAACAAAATTGGCGTGCTTTAAAAAATGAGAGCCTACATAAAACTAAAAGTTTCTCGTCACCGTATATATATTATATATACATATTACACACACACAATATATATATATACATATATATTTTTTTTTATAACCTATATCGGTCCACTGCTGGACGTAGGTCTCCCCAATCAATAAATTGGGGAGTCCCGTGCGGGCCAGGCAAATTGGGAGATACCAACAACACACAACACACAACACACTGAGCCGGCGGTCACCCATCCAAGTACCGTTGCTAAACTTCGGCGATTAGACGAAAAGCCACCGTGCTCAACGCGCAATGCCCGTCGAAACGCAGCATATATATATATGTATATATATATATATGTATATATATATATATGTATATATATATATATATATGTATAATTATAAACAAACAAAATAAAACACAATCACTAAAAGTTTTTTAATCGCGAAGCTTTTCAACAGTTACGTCATTTTCAAGCGCGAACTAAAAATTATTACATCTTTTTGTATAAATTATTACATCTTTTTGAGATGTAATGATGTAATAATTTTTAGTTCGCGCTTGAAAATGACGTAACTGTCGAAAATATTCGCGATTAAAAAACTTTTAGTGATTGTGTTTTATTTTGTTTGTTTATAATTAATTAATAAAATCACTACTCTCCAATACATTCAACTTTTTATATATGTTTATATATATATATATATATGTGTCTGTGTATATATATATTATATATATATATATATATTATATTTTTATATATATATATATATATATATATATATATATATATATATATATGAACATATAAGTTGTTGTCCTCCGCCGCCATTGGTAAAATGACTCACCTGACTTTGAACATTAAGTATCGATAATTTTGTTTTTTAATTGTTTTCTCTTCGTTCTTTCAATTTGTTCCGAATATCGTAAATTAATTTTTAATTAATTAACTCACCAAGTTATCGTCGATTTCGTCGCCCACACACGAATTGTTCTAGATGAAGAATTTTTATCGATTTTTTCAACATTCTTCTTACTCTCCGGTCACCTATCTTTCTTTTTTCTATTGGCATACGTAATAATAATAATAATAACGCTAATAATAATGATAATAGTAATAGTCGGGATAAGAATTATCGTCGCGACATGAGAACGCGAGAATGATTTATTTCCTACGTGATAAAAGTTCCTAAAGCAGTTTCGTAATTTCCTACAATGATCAGAAAAATTTCGTTCTTCGTCTAGAAATTTTTTTTTTTATATAAAATGTTGTTTCCTCCAAGCTATTATTATTATTATTATTATTATTCACCATTATGCTGGATACAATTTTTGACATAAAAAAAATAAAATAAAAAGAAACACTAATTTGAATTTAAAAAATTTTAGAAAAAATCGAGAGAAATGTAAGAAGGATTTTTTTTTTTTAAACGTTACACGTGTATAAAACGGCCTTTCATTTCATTGTTATCGTCACTTCCTTCTTATGATACAGTGTGTATGACAAAAAGTGAATACACGCCGAACAAGTACAAGTGTTTGAAAAAGGTATTATCAAAAGGGAGAAAAGTTGTGTAGTTGATACAATTTTCCGAAAATGTATTATTATTACCACTATTATTATTAAATGTCGATATTATAAACAAAGCAAAATCAAAATACAGTTTAATCACTATAAAAGTTTTTACTAGCGCAAAGTTTTTCGACAGTTACGTCATTATCAAGCGTACACAATAAACGTTACAATAGTGATGCTTCGTCATATCGATCTATTAGGCTTCTAACGATAGTATCAACAGTATTCGAAAAATCATTACTGCCCGAACTAATAAAACAGCTACAGGGTACCCAAACTGCATTCTACAATAGAACAAGTTCATAGATTGCAACAATACATCGGCAATTGTTTGTAGTATTGTTCTGCAACCTTTCTGGATGTCAGTCATGCCTTCGATCGTGTACGGCACGAAGGGTTACTTTAAAAAATAAAACGCACTCTGCCACATCCCTACTACTCGCTACTGTCCTCATACCTGTCACGTAGATTTCTTCAAATTAAATTCGGTAGTGATGTTTCAAAATTTTATCCCCGTCAAGGCTGGGGTTCCACACAGTTTTGGCGGTTAATCTTTTTTCTTATATATACGTTCGACCTTCTCGTAAATACAAGTATGGAGATGGCGACATTTGCCGATAATACAATATAATGATCCGGTAGCGACGTCAGAAAAATTACAGCGCGGTTTAAACGACTTGAACATCTGGGCGCGACAATGTTGGGTTAAAATTAACCTATTCAAGTCAGTACATGTTACATTTACACAACTAGGCGGAACACATGTCCACGTGTTGAACCTAATGGTCCGATTCCGCAGGAAAATAAAGTCCGATACCTCTGGATATGTGGCTTGATCGCCGCTTGACCTGGATGAAATGCGTCAGGATCATAGTTAAAGAAATAAAACTTAAACTACGGAGCATGTATTCCTGGGAAAAACTTCAGAATTACCTCTAAAATCGAAATTATTGCTTTACAGGGGCAGTTACTAAGCCGGTTTGGACATATATCACTGGCAGCATCAATATCGAATATCAAAATGGTGCAGCGATCCCAATTAAAATTATCAAGGATAATAGCCTTTGGTGTATATATACGAAACGAAAATTTGCATAAAGACCTAAAAGTATCAAATGTGCATGGAGTAGTTAGTAAAGGTTACATGCACAGGTTAGAGGGTCTCCCTAATCAGCTGGCGGTAGATTTATTAAATCATGTCAATGAACCTCGCAGATTAAACTATCGCACACCCCTAGATCTTCCCCCGCGGTTTGAATGATTGGAGAGGTACTTCGGAGTGTCAGGGGCGTTCATGATGACGAGGAGTAAATGATGTCGATTCGTCGCAATAATTAATAAAAAGTTGCACGAATAAATTGACGTAATTTATTATTATTTTTTTTTATTCAATTTTCTATATGAAAGTTTGGATGCATTTTATTTTACTGATATTGCGTATTATTCTAATGTATTATAATTTATAAGGTTTTTCAAATTTGAAATTCTTTATCTTATAGTACGCTTAGATTTTGGCGTCGTTCATTTTTTAATTTATTGAAACTATTTTTAGATATTCTGTACTTGAAAAAGAAAATAATATTTAATAACTACTTGGCGGAAGTACTTTCTTGATTGACTTTTTTTTTTGTGTCGCTTAATAATAGCTCTTTTATTTTCGAGACGGGTATTATTAAAGATGCAGACATTGGACCACTTATATATATATATATATATATATATATATATATATATATATATATATATATATATATATATATATATATAAGTCCATAAAATACGAACGGTTTAAATTCACGATCATTAATTCTCGATGATATTCATGTTTGTAACACGTAGAAGAAGTTAAGAATTATTGTTATTTATAATTTCGTTAATAAAAGAGTATAAAATAGAATTGTCTAGGGACGTTAAATCATTTGTTTCCATTAGGCGATAATGATCGTGTCTAATATTTTACTAAAAAAAAAGATTCTTCGTCTGTGAATGCACGTATACTTCGGGCTGTATAATCAATGATGACACGTGCTGACATTGACTTCATCGTTGATTGAGATACATAATGCATAATGTAAATGTACAGTGTGTGTGTGTGTGTGTATTGGTATACATGCATTTTTTATGCGATCAAAATAAACAGCCTCCCACATGTGATTCTTATCTCCTTTCATTATCTTCGTATACTCAAACTTTTTCCTTTTTTAGCGCCTACCAATTTATAATTTTTTTTTTTTTTTGTACTTTACCTTTTCTTCGGCCTATTCACGTAGTCGGAGTATTATAACGTAATTCCGGATTTCGTTAGTTTCATTTTGAAGATGACCGAAGTATTTAATTAATAATTCGGGAGGATAATTTAGATTTAAACGGTCATTCGAACTACGAAAAGGAAATACAAATTTCAAGTAAGTCTGGATGAAAACGGGTAGCAACCGTTCGATATCGTGTTACATATCCCAGTCTTAGAGTACAAAATAAACTATAAATAGAGGTGTTCCTTAAGCTCGACCACATTGTTATCGGGAACACATTTTACAGATAAAACATATTTCGATATTAGTACATTATAATGTCTACATAACTACCAAGACCAGACCATAAGGCCCACAGCGGTAGTGTTCTAGATATTAAAATAAAACACTACGAACTTCAAAATATATCTTCTAAAGAAATTCGAGCGGCAAATATAATGGCGTATACACTGAATGATAAAATTGCTGTCACCGCATTCCAAACAAATGTCGCTGAATTTTTGAAATTTCTTCAGAAATCCGAGTTTTCCACACCACATCTCGTGGACGTGTTTCGTAAACATGTGTCTCTTAAGGTATACCCACAAAAAAATCTAGAGCAGTTCGAATTATCTAATAAAGAACTCGAATAATTGTAACCTGTTGAATTTTCATTTAGCTTTGTACATTTCTTTGAATTTTTTCATTTTATCCCAAAAGAATTTCGCGATGAGATACCCCTTATATTAAACAAAATGCTATTTTCACTAACTACGCGAGTAGCGTTACTTTTATAATGATTATTGGAAATCTTCACGATCAACACGAATCCTGTCATTTTCATAAATAAACAATAATAAAGAATTTTTATTTATATAACGTTAATAAAATTCGTTTTTATAAGGGGGAATTATTTAAGTCACCTAGCATTCGAAAGTTAGTTTATAGGAGATCGTAAGGAACTTTTATGAAATATTAAGCTTTCCATGTGTTTCGGGAGAACATCGTATCAATTATTTTTTCTATATCGATTTTACGTTCCTTTCTATTACCCATTAAAAATATATTACAACCTCACACGCACGCGTGAACATATATATATGTGTGTGCGTGCATGTTATAACTGAAATATTTCTCTACACTGTGTGGGCAGCTTTTTTTATAGTCGGTCATTAAGATGGTTTATTCTTTAAATATAAGCCTCTGTCTCGTTTTTTTCTCCTACTAATTAAGTTTCTATAATGTAATTTATAGAAATTTTATGTAACAGCCTAATAATAATAAAAACCGATAAAATAATATTTATATATATATATATATATATATATATATATATATATATATATATATATATATGTATATGTATATATGTATATGATCTTTATAAATATATGTATTTATATATGTATGCACATATACATATATATACATATATATAAGAATTTGAATTGTCAGCGTCGATGATAAAACCGGACTGGCTACATTTAGTTACGTTTATACACTATTATTTCATATGTACACGTTGTAACATTAAAAGAACGACCTCGTAACGGTTTAGAAGTTTTATTAATAAACGTATTTAATCGGAACTATTAATTGAAAGAGAATTCTTTTTACACCTTTTTCGAAATTGTTTGTAATCGATCGATGATATCGATAAAATTTCATTAACCTACGAGAGTAATTTGAAATATGTACACATAGTTGTAAATAGGAATAAATCTTATATTTTATTGAGTCGATTACGAAATTTCGTGACACGCGGCCATTTATGATTTATTCATACTATTTTAAGGTTTCAGTTTATGTAGGTATATATAATATATAATGTCAGTAGTATTGGCAATCAAAAATGGTATTTATATAATAAATAACGTTGATCACGAATTACGAAACAGGTGATGTATACGAAAGTTTTATATATATATATATCTTTATATACTTATATCCTAGAAATCAGCTTATAACACGCGACTGTAAAAATATCATTTCGCGTATTGCATAAATTATATGAAGACATGACAATTATATAAATAAGCATGATTATATATATGTAAAAATGTGCGCGTGTGTGTGTGGCTTTGTATGTGTACTCACGTGAATATATCTATAAAAAGAATAAAAGAAACTGACACTAAAATATTTTTTTAGCCCAGTTAAATTTTTTTCAAGTACAGCAACGTCGAACTTACAACCCAAAAGTTCGTACATACTCTATGGTTAAATAAAAATCGATTAGTAAAATTTAAATAATTAATAATATTTAAATAATCGATAATATTTAATTAATTAGTATGAAATTATATATATATGTATGTGTGTGTGTGTGTGTGTGTTTATATATATATATGTGTATACATATATATATATATACACTTTTATATACATATATAAAACATTTTGTATATTTAGCATGTCGTAATTATAAAAAAAATTTATTACATGTCATAAATGTTATATAATATTTATTGTAACTCGATGCCCCTTACAATCTGTTCAATATTATATATATATATATATATATATATACATATATAAAACATTTTGTATATTTAGGATGTCGTAATTATTAAAAAAATTTATTACATGTCATAAATGTTATATAATATTTATTGTAACTCGATACCCCTTACAATCTGTTCAATATATAGTACATATATATGTAAATTTATGAATACGTTTATATCGCGAGCTGGAATTAAACCATTAATCTTAAAGTATAACTTTTAATTATGACGGGGAGCAGTGGCGTTAGGCAGGGATGGTTTCGGAGGTCTGAACCCCCCCTTGGAATCAATCTGATAATAAGAAAATATATACTCGTTGTTAAATGCAGTTTTGCATTTGTTAAACCTATTTTGTTTTTTTATTTTCATTTATTTTATTTAAATTTCGTTGTTTGTGAAGTAAATAAATAGTTTTGTAATATGAGGTACTAGAAAAATTTTGTAGGAAAACGCGAAGAATAGATTTTAAATTTTAAATTAGTTAAGTATTACTAATTCCTTTGAAAAATATAAAATCATTATTTATCGTTTATTTTTTCGCGGAATTTATTGTAACCATCTCCCTCTGTCCTCAATAACATACTATTAGTGTGTTCCGTTGATATTAAATATTCCTGTCGTCTATTGCTTCTAATAGAATTACATATTCGACGTCTAATAAGTATAAAAATAACTCTGGTAGGTTGGATTGCTTTAACCTACTTGAATTTTGGTTATTTACTTAAAGTTCAATTTAACTCTAGTTTACTGTTATAATTTAGTTTTGTTTGAACCCCCTCTTCAAACAAGTCTGGCTACGCCACTGACGGTACCATATAATATGATAATTAAATTCTAAAGCCAGGATAATACTGTCGTTCACGATTCGCGAATCTCATTAAGCGTTCCGTCAAATCTACCGGGATAACCACGGACAATGTGTTACATTTAAGCATCGGAAATACAATTTCTTTCTTAGTTCGTTGAATTATTCTAGCTATGGATATATAGATATGAATATAGATATTATATGTACATAAATGGATTATTCTGTTGTTTTTTTTGCAATAATGCACACTATCACCTAATAACTAAATAAAAACTATAAATATAATACAAACGTAGATTTTACAGGCGATGCGTTGCAAGTTATCCTGATTTAGGCGTTCAAATTGATGTATTCGAAGAACAGAGAGAAAATGACGAAGCGCAGCTTTTGGACGCGCCTTACGGAGTTGACTTGAATTCGCACGTTGACGTTTTCTATGCAATTTTAAAACAGGTAGGTACATCGTAATAGTGGTTACTATTATTATTATTATTATTATTATTATGACGTAGTCTATACACCGTCTTAACATGTGTCAAAATAATAAAAAAAATTATTTACAGACTGACGTTAAACAAGTGGTTACTATTATTATTATTATTATTATGACGTAGTCTATACACCGTCTTAACATGTGTCAAAATAAAAAAAAAATTATTTACAGACTGACGTTAAACAGGACCTTTTAGTTGGAAAACTAGTTCTCTTAATTCGAATTGTTATTAAAATAGTTTTATTTTTTCTTTGGTTTTGATTTTTTAATTTAAATCCGGCAACTGCTCGATTACGATTCTAACATCAACTCCGCTATATTTTTCGAACTGTTTTTATTTTATATCTTTCTTTATCATAATAAAAACTATTTGATTCCGTATTATCGTTCCTTTTCCAGGCGGAAATGTAGATAATTTAAACCGTGTCTTTACGAGAATCAAATCATTTTTTTTATAGAACAGAAATAGTCTCTTCTCTATTGTCAAAGTTCACCTAAATATATTGATATCGTGTTATGATTTATGAATGCGGTTCAGGGTGAATTTAGACTTTCATACGAAATCGCAACTAATACACTAAAATTAAGCAAAATTAATTGGAGGTCTTTGATGAACAATGTTTATAACTACGTATGTATTAAAAAGGGCAATCTAAAATGACTTGTAAGTTTTAAAATGAATAAAATTGAATTAAAATGAATGAACTTATTATCTCCAGTTCGCTTTTGTTGTTTCAGAGTTTCTTGAGTAATAAAATTTCTTCTCTACTGTCATCATTCATTTCGCAATTTTCTTCCCATCTTTTATGCCCTATTTGCATGCTATCCGTTTCTCGTATTACACGTGTCAATTTTCCGATTTGATACATGATTGCTAATATTTCGTGATTTTATCACTATCAAATTTGGTATAGATATTGGCCATCGGCGATATCCTTTGCTTCTTATTCTCATTGAAAAACTTCCATTATTACCCGAAGAAGAGGACCAGCGGTTGTTACCCTATTAGTTTCACTCCCTCTTGCCAAGAGAATCCGATTTTAAGGCGCTAGATACTCGTTCGTTCGATCTTTATAAATGTTACTGTGGCACACGTGTTTTGAGCGAGTTATTGAAAATCCGTGTTCTAACGCAGTGAAAGTTTCTTCATCTTCTTAGTCTTCTAAATGCTATACGCGGTATCGCGCGTAGTGATCAGATAGGGCAAAAGTTGATAAATCACGATTTTCGGAAACATGAACTAGAACATCTATTGAAGTTATCCCGGTCCACTGTAAAAATTTCTGCATCCGCGAACGTCTTCTATTGTTCTCCCTTCAATTTTACTTTGCATAAGGAGCCGTATATCTCCGACAATGTATAAGAAGTATTTAACTTTCTATTTTCGATAGTTCGGCAGATTTGTCCTTTGTTTGTGAATGGTTCTTAATACGATTCCGTTTGTTATGAACGCTGTCGAAGTAATTTTCAGTTCACGATTATGAAACTACATTTTGCTTGATTCAAGACAGTTGATTGCTCTGGCAGAGTATGTTATGACTTTGACACCACATAATATTAATAGTCGAAATACGGCGTTTCATGAATATTTTCCGGATATCTATATTAATTAATTATCGGTTAGAAGTTGCTTCGTTTTTCCAATCTTCGTTTCTTTTAAGGTTTAAATTTTCAGAAATCTCACAACTGAAATAGCTGAATTTTATAATTAGTTCTACCTTTTCTTCTTCTTCGTGGTAACCATGCCGTATACTGCTACTAAGGCCAGAGATACGGAAGGAATTTATATTAACGGGTAGATTTTGAATAAATGAAGGAAGGTAAAGAGTCTAGATTCGGATGTAGGAGAATGTTGTAAAATATTTGACAGAGTATTTGGAAGGTTTGCGATTGTATGTTCAGAGGAATAGAGCGGGCAGAAGAGAAGCAAATGAGGAATAGTTAAAGGAACTTTGCATGAAGTATATTTGGGTCGGTCTTTATTAGTAAATGGGTATTTGTGGGTGAATAATGTGTGGCCTGAACGTACACGGCACAGGATCACTTCATTTCCTCTGTTTGAGTTGTGACAAGTGGTTGATTTTAGAATCTTTCGTTGGCTCTATCGCACAATTCAGATAGTATGCTGCGAATGATGTCCTTTATTGGAATTGGTATAATATTAGACACGCTTCTTTTGCGGCTGCATCTGTACTGATCTTACATGGTTATGTACCGGAATCTAGAGTAGCAGAATTTTTCCAGAAAATTCTGATTCATTGATATTTTTTTTTTGAAGCGGGAGGAGAAAATCTTTAAAAGGCACTGATATATTTATAAGTACCATATATATTTTTGAGAGCATGCACTCAGCAAGTGCTGCTGGATTACAAAGAAATCAGCGTGTGGGATTATTACCCACTAAAAAAACCACTCACTCTGTTGAAAAAAGAGAAAAATATACATAGAGGTCCATGAACAAATGCAAAGACCACCACATTATAATAACATAATATGTGATGGAAAAGGGATGAAAAATACATAGTCCCTTATTCCATCAAGAAAGCATATAACAAGTTTGTGATTTATAAAATATTACATTAAATTATAATAAATCTTGATATAAACTTATATCATAGTATAAATAATAAATTACTGTATATGCCTGTGACTTACAAACTTACATAGAGGAATAACTGTTATTAAAGAAAAGAATATAAGATAACATAAAAGAAAAGAAAAAAGAAAAGCAACTTGTTAACAATGACTTACAACATAACTATATAAATCCACAGGTGTTCTTATAAAACAAAGTATCATCTTAACAAATGAATATACATGTAATCATGTTAGAGTTATGCTATTATCTACAAAAACAATGCCTAGTAAAAGACTTAAGAAATAATAAGTAAAGCAGCTGACGATGGTAGACTCAATATTATTGATATTGGGATAACATTTGAATTAAGTTGAAATGAAAACAATGAACAAGATATTTATTAAATTTTACTTAATTTAAATTTTAATCGCATAATTTCTTCCGAATACTCTAAAAAGGTTTTATGAAACTTATAAAGTGGAAAGCATTTTGATTCCTGGACTCCCCAAACTTAACACGAATAGCAGCAAATGCAGGACACTGAAACAATGTACGTCTAATATCATCATCAACTGATGAACAAAGAGAACATGATGGAACGTTGGCAAGCTTAAACCTATAATAAATATGATCCAAGCTACTGTGCCCAGTTAATAATTGAACATTATAAAAATCGATATTAAAATTTTTTATTTTCAGTCTCAATCAGACATCTGACAGGAACTCATAAGTTTTCCTGCCAGTAAGTTCAGCGTCCCACCTTTGCTGCCATTCCTTAACAATCATCATATAGATATGTTTTTTTATATTGCTTATAAAGCAGCTGCTGAGGGCACAGTAGAGAATCCAGGAACAGGAATTGTTGAATGTAAGGATTATTACCCTTGAGAAGCCTAAAGGCCCCAGCAGCGGCCCTCCCCATAAGATAAAGATCCAGGGAAAGACACCACAGCTGACACGGCAGCTGGTGTTGTATGATACAAGGAAGAGATGCGAAGCAGGAATTTACGCTGTTGTTTATTAACACAATTCAGCACCTTCCTATTAACATAAATTGCAGCCCCATAACCATAGATGGACTGCACAATGCCTTTATATAGGATTAATATTTCCTTAAAAGCAAGTACCCCACGAGTTATTTTGAATCCGAAGTAATTTATTGTAAATGATAGTACATTTAGCTGAAATATTTTTAACATGCGGCAGGAAGATTAATTTTTCGTCAATAACAATACCCACATATTTTAATTCCTTAGTATGTTCAATTGTTGTGGAAGAAGATAATAATTCTATAGTTTTCACCTGTACAACCAAAGAAGGATTACCAAAGACAGAGAATTTACACTTTGTTGGAGAGAAAGTTAAACCTAGATCTGATATTATAGATTCTAACTATTTGGATACATAGGGTAAACTTAAGAAACTCTGAATCTTTGTAGATTTAAAAATAAGACAAAGATCATCCATATAAGAAATAAGATTACAATCCATACTGCAAGCGGTAGAAAAAGCATCAATTTTATGATGAACTACAGAGTACATTCCAAAGAGTGGGACCCAACAAAGAGCCCTGGGAACACCACACATAGGATTTTTGTGGACTGTAGAAGCTCCAATGGTAAGAGAAGCAGTCCTCTGATAGAAATAATCATTAACTGTATTGAGAATGTATGGATTAATTTTACTACTTTTTAATACTTCTATAATGGCAGACCACCTACAATTATCAAAAGCACCCTTGATATCATAGGAGACAACTATCACAGGACAATTATATTTAAGTCCATCTTTAATCAAAGTAACCAAATGGAAAACTGCATGCTCAGAAGAGCAACCAGATCTAAAACCATATTGATTAATATGCAAGATATTTTTTGTTTCAATTTCCTCAATCAAAAGTATATTAATAACTTTTTTAAATGCCTTCCCAATGCCATTTAGTAGGGAGATAAGATGATAAGCTGATAGTTCAGATGAATCTTTATTAGGTTTTTGTAGTAGTTTTATGATAGCTGATTTCCAGCATTTTGGAAACGTATTCGACAATAAGCATTTATTGAACATAGTGATCAGTAGATTTGGAAAAAGTAAATTAAGACGCTTAACTACTTTATTAGTAATTCTATCTTCCCTAGGTGATTTCCTATTAGTCAAATTCTTAACTAATTTAACAATAAGCAAATTATCGATAACGGGAGCTGAAGCATCATTAGTAGATACCGATGTAAAAGGAAGATCAGCTTTCTGCGGGAAGAAATAATCTGATAGAGCATAAACCTTATCTTGATTAGTTTTTAAATATGCATGAGATACCAAAAGATCGGGCATGGGTAAACTGACCGGTCTTCAGAACCATCTTGTATGGTCTACCCCATGCTGAGCTTTGAGATACAAAATCTTTCCACTGTTGTAACCTAGCTCTAGCAACTTCAAGTTTATAAAGCCTATTAAGTTCTTTTAATGTGTTTTGCAAAATAAATAAATGGAAAGGGTCTTTACACCTCCATTTCTTTTTATGAACAATTTTAATTTTATTATGCAGAAATTCTAATTCCCTGTTCCACCAGTCCACTTGAGGAATTAATATAGGAAATTAACTTTGTTTAATTAGATCTGAAAGATATTTGTTAAATTTATTAATCAACTTATCTAATTCTACACCATAACTACACTGTAGTACATTATTAATGAATATATCTACCAAATTAGAATTAATTTTAGAAACAAATATCTCTGTATCTATCCTCAGGAACTGCTGAGGAATGTAACGAGCTACATTAGTAACAATAGAAAAATAAAAAGTTTTGTGAAATGCAAGACCAAAAGGTTTCATCACCAATAATACTTCACTAGCAATATCTGAAGATATTAGTAATCGATTATACTACTACCATTATAATAAATAAAAGTGGTAGTCTATTATTTGCAATGATAAGATCATTATTACCAACAATATCAAATAACTGGAAGGAGTCCCTTGAATCCCTCACAGAAGGTTCCATAAATTACAATACTGAAATTAGGAAAACTCTTTAATGCAGAATCGATTGCACTCAATGCTCTACACTTATCCTTATTAGGGAGAAATGTAAGTAGCTAAAATAATAATTTTACCAATCTCAATAGCAATCAAATTGAATTTGGAAAATACTAATCTATGAGCCACAGTCTTATTGATAATAACAGCAATATGATTATTAATATAAGCATAAAAATTACTATGAACAAATAGAATCCCACCTCGAAGATAGGGCTCAGCTATAGTGTAAAAATCTCTCAATAATAGGGATTGGCATGAGTATGAATTATCAACATTTAAGTATTTACACCTAAGGGTCCCCATAGTCTATGCGGGCCCTGAGATCCTCCCGTGCCCTCGGCAGACTCAGACATTCTTTAGAAGTAGTGGGATGGTCAACTGCAGCAAATGCTGAAGCAAGTTATTCCTTATCAGATATTTTATGAGTAACTTCATGCCATGGGTATGAGCTTTTGATTTTATCAAAAACAAGGACTTGTGGAATGCTATATAATCTTTGGTCGCATGACAAAATTTCTCAGGGTGGCCATATTTACCACACTTCTTACATAGTCGAGGGTTAATCGGCTCAACAAACAGTAATGATTCCCACAGAATCCTAATCCTACCATTAGATGGCACAAGTTTAACTGCTGTGGCAACAGCGCGATCCATGATTATTTGTAATTTTATTGACAGTAATCGGATCAGATCTAGAAAGATCTTTAAAATGCTGTTTTACATCTTCTTCACTAATATTATTGGCTCAGAAGATAAGTATTGTAGGATTAATGCGCCTTTCTTCATGGACAGTGCTATCCTGGATCGTTTCTTTAATTAAATTACTCAGCTTAGTAGAGCCAGCTTTAGATGAAGTATTAATAATAGCAGTTTTGCTATTTATCTTTTTATAAAAGGTAACACCTTTTCCTTAGGAAGTGATATGCTTTGTTTTATTTGGTTGAAAAATTTATCTGCATCTTCAGTTTTAACTATGATTTTATTTTTTAGCACTGATTTTTGCCCAGTAACTGCTGCTTTGTAAGAAAGTCCATCTGAAGGTACAGGTCTCTGTGAGTGCAAAACAGCACTAACAGCCAACTTTGCTTTAACAATAGATTCTAATTTTTTTAAGACCAAGGAAGCTTCAGCTATTTTCCTGCCAATATCATCAGTAGCAGTTATCATAGCATTCTTCCATGTCTTTAGTGACACTTTTTTCATTAAACTAACATTTAATATTAACAGTTAAATTAATAACATTTTTTTCTAGGTCAGCCATAATAAAAAAAAGACCTGGAACCCACAACTTATAACTACTTAAAAAATCAGAAAAAGTTTAAAGATCAATAACATATGATCTAAACACCCAAATTACACCAGGTTAGAAGTAAAATAACCACAAACACTAGCCTAATAATATGATAGTAAAAAGTAAAAAAGTAGAAAAAAATTTAAAATTCAATTTGTGAAAAAGTACACACCCGAAAAATGTGCGGCTAGTGTGTACAAGACTGGAGGAGGAAGAAGAGAAACACTTACCTCAGCCCCGGATCCTGAATGCACAAACAGACAACCACACATGATGAACACCTGGCACAAATTGAATCAGCTGTTCTGAAGTAATTATATCAAAGAAATATTATCAAGTAGTCAGCAAATAGGGAATTGAGCACTAAATGAGGTATTTCTTCCACAATAGAGTTTATTGCAATGTAAAACAGTGTTAGTCTTAGTGCCAAACCTTGCAGCATGCCATTGGATGATCGATATCTCCTGGTCTAACAGGGAATCTGCGATGTTTTAGGAAATTTTTCATAAAAACTGTCATGCGTCCATTTGAGTAATTTCTGGAGAATTTTTTGATGATTGGCCATGTAAAAATCCTTGTTGAAGTCATAGAATATGGCTAATACATGCTGCTTTCTTACAAATGCTACGGTGATTGTATTTTGAAGATAATATTGAAAGTCTGTTGTTGATCGCAAAGCTTGGAATCCACAATGACTTTTTAAGATAAGTTTTTGCTTTTATAGAACCTACTGTAATTGAATATTTATAATTTTTTCAACATTTTAAAAGAACGGATGTTAAGGGAATTGTCCTATATCTCTCCGTCTGAGCTGGGTTTTTATTTGGTTTTAAGATTAGAATGACTTCTGCCATGCACCACAAGTCTGGGAAAGAACCAGTCATCCAAAATTGGTTGAAAACTTCCATGTGTTTTATAAATAGCACGATGTAGCTCTTCTAATTTTATTGCTTTCTTATAAAGTTCGTGAGAATCGTCATTAATACAGAGCGGGACTGTGTGAGTTAGTGATTACAAAAGCTTATTTGAAGAAGCTGCAAACTAATTGGTAAATGCTGTGGCTGCTTGGTTAGTGCTGGTGATTTTAACATTAACAAAAATTAACAATTTTACGAAGGTTGTGTTTTCTTTCGAGTCAATTAATTTTATTCCATATCACTGAATGATGAGCTTTGTAATAGTTGAAGTAAACTCTTCCCAAGATTATCGTTTTGATAGATTCAAGATAAATCTTTCTTTCTGGAAGGTAATATGATTTTCCATTGTAGGTTCGGTTTTGAGCTGCTTAAGTGCTCTTCTTCTAGTCCTTATCGCCTCAGCACAATTTTTGTTTCACCAAGAGACTCTTGTATTTTTGAGATCCTTTGTGAGGAGGATGGGTTTTACAGCGGTAGGCAAGATTCACTAAATAACTTAAAAAGGTCTGAATTGCTAATTGTGGATTTGTATTATCATTAGCGGGAAAAGGCGTTTCTCCATAAATGAAAGTATGCGTCCCAATTTGTTTTTTGGTAATTGCAATGAATTTTATATGTGATACTATTTATGTGTTTCTTAATTAAACCCGTTACGAATATAGGTATGTGATCACTTACTGCTAAGTTCTGATGGTAATAAACTGATACAGAGTTTGATATCTGAGATGATGCGATGACTAGGTCTAAAGTTGATGACTTTTTGTAATTGAAATTGCAATGAATTTGATCAGGCTTAGAGCGAGAAAACTGAAGTCCTATTTCAGCTGATGAAGAATTTATAAAAAAAAAAAAATATGTTTCTGGTGTTTAAAATTCCAAAACTACAGTACAGTGATTAAACCGAAATGTCTTAATGAATATCAGAGTGTCCCGCGATAAACACATTAAACAGTAATAACGAGATAGAAAAGGAAAAATAAGAAAAATGTCCGCGCTGAAGTATGAAAATGACGTCACATTGAAGTTACAAACGAATAAAGTGATATTCGAACCAGTCGAGAAAATAACAAACATCGTGCATAGGCGTGTTAAAAAGATAGAATCGGAAATAGTAACAAAAAGATATTCGACTTTTTTTTTGTATAAAAATAAAAATATACGAATAAACTGGGATGTAAAAGTTTTATGTAATTGCAGAAATCATGCAAAATTACAAATGATTAGTATTTAGCCGTGATTCAGTATAATCTAAACATCTACTGAATCGATGAATGTTACACACATCTACCAGGTGTGGGATTATCTGTATTTCCCCTCGTTCGTAAAGAATGGTCTCTGAAAGTTTCCATTTGTAAACATCTTATGATTTTCGAATGCGATTAAAATTATACCATGCACGTTTATCAAAATTAAATCCTAGCGCTCTGATTGTTGAATTCTTTACCAAATGACTGTTAAATGGCGCGTGAAGCAGTATTCTGCAACAGAGTATATCACAAATATAGCAGGGTATTCGCTCTTCGTCCGAAGTGAGCGATACATGATAAAAAATTCATTCTGGTCTCTAATTTCTATCCGAGCCTCTCTGTATTGTGTTCGTATATCAATGACCGATCCAGAAGATATTTTAGACTCGAGATGAAAGGTAAACGTCTACCGCAGAAATCAAGACTGATTTTCTTATGCGCTAGCTGATTGCTTAGATGAAAAATTGAAGCATCTGATTCCGTAAGATAGCTAATTTCAATTCAGAACAATAGATATCAAGCTTCTTCAACTCCACCGTGAGGATATGTTCACATTTTTCTGCTTTCCTATCTTGCATTGCATTAGGAATATCATCAGTCTTCTGAAAAAATCTCCCCATCCATTTTAGTAAGATTATACAGACATAGATGTTACGAAAGTCTTAAACGAAATGAAGATAGAAGAAGAAGAAATTTAAAATGAACGAAAATGTAGAAGAAGAATTCGAGAAGAAAATTGACAAAATATTATTGGGCGAGGGTAAAGAACAACAAATTCGAAACAAGAATAATAATAATAATAATAATAATATTTTTTATAATGATCTGATTGTCAATGTTGGTTATAGAATAGTTAGGATTAGTAACGTAACTATGCTATAAAATTGTCCTCGTATAGTACGTATTGCATTTGTCATATTTTCGAATGTCTATTGTAGCGCTATCTAGTGTAAACAATTTTACATTTTTCATATCAAACTTTTATCGGTATATTTTTCACGAAGAAACATTTTTTACCATTTTTACTTTCAAATTATTTTTTATTTTTATTTTTTGAGATACAGCGAATTAGGACTATAGTTTTAAAGAAACACATTCCATAAATACTGGAAAATTTTTAACTAGCCGTTTCAAAGATTTAATTCTGATTTTAGTTTCTGGAGTATGTTAAATCGAACTTACGTTAAAATTTCTTCAAATTGAAGATTTTTTACGTTCCGATTTTTAAGTAAAATTAATTTATATTAACATAAATAAACTTTTCTCGCAAAAAAAAAAAAAAATTATTATTGTTAGTCTATTTTATTTAAGTTTTAAAAACACGCGAACTCTACTTTTTACATGTGTTGCGCTTTGGGTTCGCCTTCTAAACGAAATAGACTACTATGTAAACGAGATTAGTAACGCGCATATGAACGCTTTGTTTTTTGCGAGTGTGTAATGATACACGTAATGCATTAGAGTGTGCAATCAGAGAATTTTTGATTTCCGTATGATATGATATCGTTACCTACAGTTAATCTATTAAAAAAATTAAATAAAATATAATTAAACTTACCATATCGTTAATTTAAACATCGTAATAAAGGATTTTAACGACTGTTCAATTTTTTTCAAATTGCCAACTTCCCCAAATTATTCCTATCAAAATTACTACTAGTTTTTAGTGATAAATAATCGATTTATTCTAACAATATTTTCGAAATAACCACTTATCGCGTTTCACGAAGTTAATACTATATCCGACAATTATCCGAATCCGATTATAATCATTTCTTGAAACTATATAAAAACTTAAAACATATCCAAAATTTGACTAGAGAAACTTCGGGTTCGTTTTCACTTCCCTATCGTTAAGGAAAAGTAAAATACACGTTTTTATTTTCACTTAAAAACGCTGTCAATTTTAATCGCCAGATTCAGCTTCGTCTTGATAAATACAGCGAAATTGGGTGAACCGCATTTAAGTGAAAAATGAAAAATGCGAATTTCGAGATTCCGCGTCGAAAATTGAATTTTATTTTTTCTTAAATATAATTATCAAGAATATACTTTATGATTCCTTTTCTTCAGGTGCCCACCACATCTTGATCACAGATTACCGTGCTCGCAACGCTTTGCTCGACATTCATTCTTGCGCATATTTTAATATCGTATATCAAGGAATTTCTCCTGCAAGCTATCAATAAGTAGTCGATATATATCTATATATACACACTTAAATTTATGGTAAAACCAAATGATAGGTGATCAGCGAAGAACGGAAGGATAGTAAATAGTTCGTTGCGTAATTTTGTTATACATATTATTTCTTTTATTAGGTAGCCGATACGCCGCAGGAAATACCGTTTCTAAGCATTTTGCAACATTTGTTGCGGATCGATCCGAAAGAAGCGATCAGCGACATCGTATGGGATACCGCTGAAACTCTAGTCCACAGAGCTACACTTTTAGAATCGCGACAAGACGCCACCAGAATTTTAAGATCTCCCAGCGTGCAAAGTCGTCTTTGTTGTCACGGTCATCGTAGCGTACCGGACGCCGTATGCGGAAGTCGCAAACAATCTCTCAATATTCCTACCTCGCCCGTTCACACCGTTCCACCTCCCCCGCCTCCTCCTCCGGGAAATCTAAACACACCGCCACCACCTCCGCCACCGCCGCCCCCTATCGTAGCGATAATTCCGAGATCGAATACGATAAATTTAACGTCTAATCATCATCTGAAATCTCATTTAACGAACGCGGTAGCTACTAGTTCGCCTAATTTCTGTAACAACGGGGACGGTGGTAAATCCGCTTCGATAACGGCCGAATTACCGGATTTGAAATTGCCGCAACAAGAAACGCCGGTACCGAAAGCTAAGATGAAAACGATTAATTGGAATAAGATACCGAATAATAAAGTAAATCGATAATTTGGTATTAATTTATATATTTAGTGGAGATTATACAATTTATATGAAGAAATTTATTATATTTCTAATTATATAAGGTGACCCGAAGAAGACGGACGGGTTTGATGTTTTTTGAATAACTCAAAAACTACCCGACCAAAATTTTTCATTGTCGCATTAGCTTTGTATACTGTTCAACAAGTTATCGTTTTTAGCGGGCTGAAATAAATGACTCGATAACGCAAAATATGACTGAACTTAAACGCACTGAAGTATACTTTCTACCAAAATATAACCTCAAATGCCAGTAATATGCACACTTTCTTCAATCATTTTGAACATCTTAGAAGATAACTTTAACACTAAATACTGTACTCGGTGTGTGTCATCGGGTAACCGATAAAATCGTCCTTGGAAATCTTTTTCCATCAATTAAAATGTGAACGATAATGTCATTTAGCTGTCTTCAGATCATACTCCAGTACTACTTACATTGAACGCTATAGTAAAAAAGAAAAACAAACACTGACAAGTTGGAATGTTGATTGGAGGTTTCAAGCACACCACATTTAATAAACTAAGAAATCTTTTAAACGCAAGAATTTTGTACGTTGAAGATTTTGGTTCTAATTGCCCGACATTTCTTCTATTCAAGATGAATTTGATAATGGGAAAAGAAGTGACAACAAAAATCTGAGTTGTAAGCTCGCCATCTTTTTAATTCGTTCTAGCCTTACGATAATGTTACTAATGTCAAGACTGATTCACCGGTGTAGTCAGCGTATTAAACTTTTACCTCGTAAAAGTTTGCCGCTAACATTAACCAAAAATGCTGCCGCTATTGATGAAATCCCTCTAACAGCCTGAAAACAGCTACTGGGTAAGAATATTATTGACATACGTATTTAATGCTCGTTTATGACAGGAGTATGTTTTTAATGACTTCGAGATAGAGTAAATAATAATTCTCGACGAGTCAAAAAATTATTTAGAGAATTTCAACATATTTACCAAATTATCAATTTTTCATTCGTTTATTCTACATCAGATAAAGGTAACCATTATTAAGTTAATTTTTATTATTATATTTTAGAGCACGATTAGCAAACTTTATCGAACGTATGAACCGAACAGTTTACATTATTTTCATATTTTATTTTTATTCTCTGTGTAGGTTATCGGAAGGCATAACATTTGGTCTGTGGTAGCACGAAGCCATCAACATTCACCAATGGCTGATCTGGATTGGTCCGAGATGGAAGGTTTATTTTGTCAACAAACTTCTCTTCCGTCAACACCCTGTAATCAATCGTCCCCTAAATTAGGTCGAGATATGTCGGAATCTTGCGAACGGAAACGTAAAGAACCATCAGAGGTAACGTAGAAATCCAACTCATTCGAAGTTTTCCTACATGTTATCAGTAAATAAAATCTTTTAATCGTAAAAATTTAACTAATATATTATCACGAAATTACTGAATAAATATGAACTCTCCATCTCACATACATACCATCATCACGACCCTATGAATTCTCATAAACGAATGTGTTTGCTCGCCATGTAGTCCGATATTTTTCACATTTTATATTTTTATAAAGTTGTATTTTTTTTATAATTTATGTTTTCTATATTCACTCGATAATGGCTTAACAGTCGAAACGTTTTGTGCTTTTCCATAAAGATAAAAAAAATTAGTGAGTTTAAATCATTTTTTTTTTTAGTTTATTTTTACATTCCGAACTTTTAAAATAATAATAATAAAAAATCAATTGAAAATTAGTTAAATCACTAATATTTATTTTCTTATGGAAAAACACAAAGCTTTTCGGCATTCAAGTGAACACAATTATTTTAAAAAATCATAATTTTAAAAGTATAAATTAAAAATAATTACTTAAAAATATTTGATGGTGATGGTGAAAATATATTCCATAAAATGTTGTTCTGCTTCTGTTCTGTTTATTTTTTGAATTGTTGAAATTTAACTTCAATATATTTGTTTAATGATTTTGTTTTTTTTTAATTTATTTTTTCTTCAATATTAGTTTCTGAATTCTGACAAAGTTGTATACCGGTGGAATTTTAAATTTTCATTTACTGTTGCGATGTATGATGTCCAAAAGTAAAATATAAAATATAAAAATATACAAACACAAAATTTAAAAAAAAAAAACACAATTTTACAATTAAAATTAAAATAAGTATTTGAAAAATCTGATCAATCATTTTTGTTCACTTGATAATGGCGTAAATGCCGAAAAGCTTTGTGTTTTTCCATAAGAAAACAAATAGTAGTGATTTAACTAATTTTCAATTGATTTTTTATAAAAAATCGCTACATTCCACATTATATAAAAGATTAAAATAATAATAAACATTAAATAAACATGCGTATATTCAGTCTCAACCCAGAATTAATTATTTTCCATAATATGCGACGTATAATTGAAATTGGTTATTTTTCTTCCGCTTCAGTTAAAATGATTTAGTACGAAATACACATTTATCTTCGCGCTGATTAAGAATTGACGGAATATCTACTATATAACTCGTCCGTCCACACGACGATTATTGGTATAACCGCTATGAAAATCTTTCATAATGATGCTTATATTTATCTTTATTATGTTTACAGATCGTATTATTAGACGGTAAACGAAGTTTAAACGTGAACATATTTTTGAAGCAATTTAGGTGGTAAGCGTATTTTCACGACGTATTTTACATTATTTATGTGAATTTTTTTTGCCTTATTTCTGTGTTAACGATATTGGATATTTCCCCCAAAGCAGGTTCTCGATCGTGATATGGTCTTCTTGATTCAGTTCTATTATTGCTCTTCCAATGTTATTATATATGTTATTTATACGCGTTAAATAGAAGATAAAGATATATTTACTGAAAATCAAGTATTTATAAAGAAATTATAATAATTACGAAATAACTGATATAGAAAACAGGGACGAATAATCTAAAGTTAAATTAAAAAAAAAAAAATTATTCGCACAAAAAAAAAACGCACAATCTGCTTTAGCCACCTGTTTTCGAGTAAGATTGTGTGAATGGGGTGTGAATGATGTATGTTTTAATGAGTGTGAGACTTGTGAATGCGTGTAGTTTTTCTGGTGTGTTTAATGGGTGTGAGGCTGGTGAATGTGTTCGATGTATTTTTTTGTATTTTATTTTTTTTACTTTTAATTTTATAATTCAGAAAAAATTATTCATTGTATTATTTTATTTATAAGCCTACACTATAATTGGCTGTTAGCTGTTGCGTGGCTTCATTAAATAAATAAATAAATAAATATATAGTCTAAACCGTTTATGAGATGTAAGAGAGACAGCCGCTTATAAGAGACAAATAGAAAAAAAAAAAGAAAAACGTATGAATCAAGGTTACTTTAGCTCCCTTTAGTGATATAACATGAAAGTTATAAGAGATAAAGATTAGCCGAATTTTTAGTCAATTATAATAGTGAAACAGGGGCAATACGCCCATCCATCAAATTATGAAACCGTTTCGAATTTCACAGGTATTGTCAGTCTGACATGTTGACACCTTCAAAATCTTCAAACATCCGTTTAATGAGCATATTACTAGATTTTTGTTTATTTTTTTTTATTCGATTTTTGGTGAATATTTTCTCATTGACGTTGTACTATTTTTTTCTTTCCTCGTTTACTCAGGCTGCTCCCTTCGATATTTCATTATGATTTTAGCTCAGTTCGGTGAGAATTATCGTAGTGCGTCTACGAAAATTTTCTCTTCTTTTTATTTGTTTTATTTTAGGTATGTCTAATGCATTTTTCTCTTAATTTCAGTGTAAATCAATATTACACATTAATAACGTTATCAGTATGTTAATTATTTATTAAACTGTATATTTTAAACGCTCACTCACTTCAATAAGAGATTTTAAAAAATTCGCTTATAACAGATGTCTTCCGCCTGATGTGTCTCTTATAAGCGGCTTCGACTGCATATATGCACACATATATATTGTTATGAACATAATACCTTATCAAACGAGCAATACTTATATATCATCGTCATCATCATCGGTGGCTCGTTTCGAGCATGACCCTATGAATCATAAACGAACAGTTCGATCTGCTGCTCGGTGATCCATTATTTCTCATATTGATGCGATGGATTCTTTTAATTCTGTCTATATATCTTGTTGGTGACCTCCACGACGACCTTCTGCCATACCTGTCATAATATATTTTTTTTCAATCCTTCCTGTCCTACGATATGTCCTGCGTATGCTGTTATCTGTCTCTGTATCACGGTTTGTAATCTCTGATCCAGCTTAATTTCTTGAAGTATTGACAGGTTAATTTTTTTTCATAGTCCTTGTTACAGTGCAGCCTCCGCGTGTTTTTAATAGTGCACTAAACTATTACTAGCGCGCATATGGTGTCACTTCCTTCCACGCGATAATATTAGGATTATTTATATTTCTTATTTTTTTACGATAAAAGAAATTTATATATATATTTTTTTTTTTTAACGTTTAAAGATGCGTGCAATCTGTTCGGTTGAACAATAAGCAGCACTGATCTGTTAATTTATATGTAACTATTATTCAAGAAAAAATAACTTATTTTATAATAATAATAATGAATAATTATTTATTATTATTATTATTATAACTTTCCAAACTTCTTTTGGGTATCACGTTAAGATATGAAGGATTTTAATAATACATTGTAATAATTTTATATATAAGTTGCTCTATAACGAACTAGCCGTCAATTTTTATACTATATGTATGTCATATTATAACCTAGCGCATTTGGCTAGACATTTATTTGTCGCATAAATCAAGTCATGTAACATTTACCAACAGTTTGTAACGTCAAAAGTGATCACTAATAAAATAGTGAAAGCGGAAGATCACATCAAATATCTAGGCCTACATTTGGACAAAAGGCTTACGTGGAGGCAGCATATTAAAGCTAAAAGAACTGAGTTTAATATAAAAATCCGGTAGCTGTAGTGGCTAGTAGGCAGGAAGTCAAAGCTTTCTCTAAACAACAAGCTTTTGCTTTACAAACAGGTTTTAGCTCCTGTATGGAGGTACGGTTTGTGGAGATGTAGCTCCAAGACAAACGTCGAAGTGATTCAACGTTTTCAAAGCAAAACATTGAGAACACTGGCGGATGCTCCATGGTTTGTAAACAATAAAACGTTACATCAAGAAGGTGCCATATGTAACGGAAATAATAAAAAAAAAAAAACGAGGCAAACACGTAGTCAAATTATCGAACCACCCAAATTGGACCGCAATCAACCTACTAGATAACTCAACTGAAGTACGGCATCTACAAAGACGCAAATTATTAGACTTACTCGATTAATTAAGCTACTTTACTTTTAGGTGCCCTTCGCTGGAAGGTCTACATGTTGCATAATTATCCTACAATCTATTTAATAGAAAAAAAGTTAATTAAATTTAGGAATACACGCACACATTTTCTTTTTTTATTAATACTTTATTATTCAGATTAACGTTTTACAGCTTGTTACATTTACAGAGGTACAATGAACCCCCAGTTTAGACTTAATCAGTGTACTGTTCCTAATAGTCTGTAGTATATAACAATGTAGTAATCACTTTTACACTCACATTTACGCGGGATGTGAGCTAGTTTCACTCCTAGTCGTCGTAAGTATACATATATGCAATTATAACTTCTTATCCGAGGTAATATTTAAACTATAATTTAAGTGTACTACATGCATAAATGTGGGAATTGTCCATATATGATACATATATACTTAAGCATTATATGCGTAGAAATTTCGCACAAACACGCATACATACATGTACGCTTGCAGAAATATACTCGTTATACATAAATTAGTGAAAAGTTTTATCGCTGTTTCGCAAAGTGCTGGTAAAGAACTTTATTAACCCTCGGAATTTCTTCTGTAGTACGTTAAAAGCGAATAATTGAAATTGTCGTCTATTCGTCTTGTAAGTTTCTACACATATTGCCGCTACATTTCGTAAGAATACAAATAAATAAATCGTTCGATTGGATTTGATTATTATTAAAGTAAGTTCATCGATATCTGTCAATTAATCGTACACGCATATAAAGAATGAAACGGTATGGTTTCAATTTCATTTTTGAAAAAACCAAATTAGAAACTAAACGCCGATGCGAGTTGTAACAATATTCGCGCGCGAAAGAAAGAAAAACGAAATTTTTAAACGATATTAAATATTCGAGACAATCATCCTCTCGTGTTTGGCAAGAGCTTTTTTAATGTTCGCTATTAATCGAAAAGTATCGCGATTTATTATAATTTCGTACGTTTTCAGTTCTAACGAAGATATAATTCAAATTATAAAAGACGGCGGTCACGACGACATCGGAGCTGAAAAGTTGAGAGGATTATTGAAAATGTTACCGGAAATCGACGAGTTGGAAATGCTTCGATCGTTCGACGGCGATAAAACGAAATTAGGAAATGCGGAAAAATTTTTATTACAATTGATCGAAGTTACCAAGTAGGTTCGATGAAAAAATTATTCGATACATTTTGAAAAGAATTTAACATTGAATAATTCGTTATCGTATATATATTTCTCGATTTATTCTTATCGGGTGCGAAAATCGGATAATAATTCTCGTTGAATAGGGAACGAAAATTCTGTACCACTGGACGCAGGGAAGTAGTCATAAAGCCGTTTTCACGAAAAGACGTTTATTTAATAAACTCGCGATTTCGTATAAATATTTCACAAATAAAACGAACGCACTTTTATGCTGAACTTAACGTACCGATGACTCGACTGTTATAGCGGCGTAGCCAGGGGTTGGTTTTGGGGGTCTGAACTTGCTATGTATTATTCCTTCAAAAAATGTAAAATCATTATTTATCGTTTATTTTTTCGCGCCGAATTTATTGTATAACCATCTCCCTCTGTCCTCAATAACATACTATTAGTGTGTTCCAGTGTGACGTTAAATATTTCTTATTGCTTCTAATAGAATTACATATTCGGCGTCTGATAAGTATAAAATTAACTCCGGTGAGTTGTATTAGGGCTTGGGGTTTAACCTAGTTGAGTTTTGGTTATTTACTTTTCAATTTGGATTTACTGTTATAATTTAGTTTCGTTCGAACCACCCTATTCAACCAAGTCTGGCTATGCCGTTGTAGCCGTGTGTATGCATGAGCAACAGAAAGAACGCGCAAAAAATTGTTAACTCCTATATTTAGCTTCGTAATTTTGCTTTATCGATAATGTCGTTTTATAATTGATAAATAAGCGGTTTCTTCTATAACCGCGACCAAATTGCTAGCTGATGTGAGTTATTAGAAAGACACGATGGTAATAAGCCGTATTTACAAACACGACGACTAGTTTCGGTTATTTTAAACGTGGTAACATTTTTAACGAATGTTTTTATCGGTGGTAAGAAAATAAAAAGTTATCTTTGTCTCTCGTTATAGTTACAAATTAAGAATTGAAAGCATGCTTTTAAAAGAAGAATTCGCATCTAATATGAGCTATTTGGAACCGAGTATAAATGCTATGATAGTTGCCGGAGAAGGTAAGTTCATTCGAATACTTTATTAAACCGTTCAGCAGTCGTAAATTATTATTTATTTATTTATTTATTTATTTATTTATTTATTTAGAACATATCCTTTCCCATTTCGCATTTCCGCCGCCGGCTTTACCTGTCGGTATTGACCGTTTTAATTTTAAATACGTAACAATTCCCATATTTAATATAGGATATTATGGTGTATTATTACTTGTGTTGATTTTGTGTGGCGGTTATATATTATTATTAAACGAAACGTGCGTAATCCGCGAGTTGTGTTCTTATAATTAACGTATACGTGTTGTATTGTGTGGATTATAAACTATTTGTAACATACGACTGGTAACATGTCGTTTCAATTTATACCATACTAGTTTTAAATGAAAAGTAAAGAAGCAGAGAAAAACAATAACGAATCACCCTGGCTTCATCCGGAAGAGTCGTTTGAGTAATCCCGGATCAATCCAATGGTAGGTGGAGATCGTCAGCCGACAGTCTGTATCAACTTATGTATATATATATGTATATATATATATATGCATATATAAAGTATATATATATACATATAAAGTCAACGCGAACGGGAAAGTGGATTGAACAGAAGGTTCTCCTCGATTCAAATAATCCACATTTATTCACGACTCAATTTCGAGGGAAACAAATAAAATTGAAAGTCTCAACGAGCGAGACGTGACTCTATATAGACATATTACTAATATACACACACATATACATATAAAATATATATATACAGGTGTAGGAAAAGTTGTGTTGATGAAGAAACATCATAATCACCAGAAAAAAAGAAACAATCAGAGGATACAAAAAGTTGTCTCTACACCATACAAAGACGTCGCAGCTTCTCCATCAATGTAAAAATCCCATAAGAGCCATGAAGTTGCAGCCAATGATACAGTATATATGTGTATATGTATATTGTAGGTGGTGGTGTATAGACATGGTTGAATTCATAAGGAGGAAACTTCATGTCACTAATGGGATTATAACAATTAAAAACTGAGCAACTTTGCGTCCTCCCATTATTTTCTTTCTTTTCCACTGTTCACCTTAACGATGTCTCTTCCTTTAACAACCTCTCTTACACTGCATTCCGATGAGACAATCGATTACCCAATAATAATCCTATTATTGGAATCACTCTCCAATTATTCTTAGTTCAGAAATCCCTACGCTGTTGATGGGTAACAAAAACTTATCGGTATTATACTACTATAACCGGCGAAATCAGTGCAATCATTACATAAATTCGAAATATCCTTAGAAGAGGCGTTGAATATATTTATTTTTAAACGCCTGCTAATTTTGGTAATACTAAGTATGACTTCAAGAGATATGTAAGTGTCGGAATAGAAGACTTGCAGGCGTTAGAAGAGGCATGTAAATAAGTGCCTGAAACTTTTGAACTTACTTCGGGTTACTTTAGAGATGTGCAGGTGTCGGAAGAGTAAAGTTATTTTTATGTTTAAGTTAATTTTTCTAAATTGCCATTAATCGGATTGCGGGTAATTTAAGATAAGAAATTAGATTTTAATTATACTAATCGAGTTAAATATCAAACGGTAGCAATAAGATTTATTTTATAATTATTTATAATTAACACGGCGCTCTTACAATGACGCACATAGCCGGTAATTTACCGATATTTACATACTTTATGTCATTTATATATACGCTTCTAACGTAAGTGTGATTTGAAATAAATAATTAAATAAAATAAAATAAGTAAAATAAATAAATAAACTGTTATCGTGATTATTAATCGAATAAATTATGTTCGTGCAAAGTAATTTTATGTCTTATTTATTTTTACACATTTACGAGGCAACATTATTATACAATATATTGCCTAGTGTATTTTTCGTAGTCCAAAATTGGTTTTATTAACTACTTTTTTTTTCGGCTTTGTCAAATTAAATTATCAACGCTAAAATAAGGTAAATGATTTACTCGACATTATAGAAATAAATTAGTAATTAGTTTTTTCACACTACTCATATTAATCTGCGTATAAACAAACACGCAAATATACACATACTCATCTACACCTACACACTTGCACGTGTACGCAACACGTACTCATGTATACCTGCACGCATACACTGAATGCATGAACATACTGATACACATACATATATTATCCTGATGGACGTAGATTCCCCCAATCTCTTCCATTCACTTCGATTCTTAGCTTTCTGAATCCAGTTCTTCCCTGCTACCTGTTTTATATCGTCATACCAACAAGTCTGTGGTCTGCCAATGTTCTTCTCTTATGAAGCGGCCACCTTCGTCCATCCATCTGGCTATTGCCCTGAACACGTCCACTTCAAACTGACCATCTGCTGCACCATATATATATATATATATATATATATATATAGTTTTAAATTTATTAAAATCTTTCTTGAAAATCTATAGAACGTTATTTTCGGCGTGAATCGGTCACAACAGTGCAAAGGGAGTTTTAAAAATAAAATTCAAGTTACGCGGTGTAGACCTGTACTATCTGGAAGTTCAATTTTAAGGTAGGTTGAAAACTTTCGAGAGACAGCTTCTGTAACGGATAAAAAACATGCTGGACAAAAAATAAACGATTCGTATTGATGAAGCTGATTTTCAGCTATCCGGATTCGTAAATAAACATTAATGCCGCTACTGGTCTAAATAGAATCCGAATTCTATCCAACAGAAGCCATCACACATCGAGTGACTAACCGTCTGGGCTGGAGTGGCGAAGTGGGGAATAGTGGAGTCGTATTTTTTCACTAGTACTGTCAACGGAACGCGCTATATTGAATTGATATACTGGTTCTTGTTTCCCTCACTTCGTCGTCGTCGTCGTCGTCTGGGCCACGTTCGGCAGGAACGCTCGAAATAGTGAAGGAAACGTTTGGTAACTGTATATTGTCGAGTCGCACGGATTTCTCTTGGCCGCCGCGCTCGCCAGATTTAATCGTTCCATTTTTTTTTTTTTGTGGGGGACATCTTAAGAACTGAATTTACGAAATACGTCCACGAGATCAAGACCTGAAAACTCGGCTTTCTGAAGAAATTTCAAAAATTCGGTGACCTATATTCGAAGAAGTATTCGAAAATGTTGTAAAAAGATGAATGAAATTGTTACAAATGGCGGTCGTCTGAATGATATTGTGTTCCAGCTAATCTCTCGTTTTCCTGTTTTTAAATAAAATTTCAATCTAAAAGTTTAACCGACTAGTTTTTGAGTTGTTCGAAAAACGAACTTTCCATCTTCTCTGGGTCACCCTGTATTAATTTTTCATTATGTACTGAAAAGAATTCGATACCTTTGGAATGTAATTGTTAAAAACGTTTTTATTATTATTTATTCAAATATGACGAAATTTTCTTATCGAACTAAAATTATAAATTTACAAGTAAAGTACAAGTTATGTAAATTCTCCGGATGTTTTTTTTTTTTTTTTGGTAGATTTGATGACTAATAAATCATTGCAAGAAGTACTTTATATGGTTATATGTGCCGGAAATTTTCTCAACTCTGTAAGTATAAAAGAATTTTCTTTTTCGAAAAACATATTTTATTTAGTATCAATAACTTTGTTACTTATTAAAAATCGTATAGTGGAAAATACGATCGGTTAAATTTATTTATCAGTCCAGTTTTCTTTAAATAATTTTTAATGAGAATTAAACGGACCTATATGCAATAATATAACGGAAATCGGATATCTATTATAGTTCGATATTTCATTCTCAACGGTCTCTTATAGTTACGTTTATCATCGGAAGGAGTACAAGATTCTTCGGTGCTATTGCTATAAAGAACTTAGCCACAACATCCGTTAGTGAATGTCCGTAGATTGTGTAAATATACGGGAGTAAATTTTTGACTATACGGGAGATTAGATAATATAGAATGTCGGTGTAACTTACTACAACTTACCCCAAAATTGAGCTTTATTACGAGTTTTCTTCGCGTGCTAACTAAAAAAAAAAAGTATTTTTATATAATAATATCGTTTTCACTAGTGAAATTTTTAATAAACAATAATAGTAATGAAAATGATGGAATTTCGATAATTAATATCAAAAAATTTAAATCGACTTTAATAAAATTATTTACAGGGTGGATACGCCGGGAATGCAGCTGGTGTTAAATTAAGTTCCTTACAGAAGTTAACTGATATTCGCGCTAATAAACCTGGAATGAATCTCATACACTACGTAGCGTTGGTCAGTGATATAATTTATGTACACTAACATTTAACTTATATCGACTAACTGTATTTAGAAAATATTTAATTTTATTTATATAAAAAATATATTTTATTCGATCGAAAAATACACTCGTCAATTTATTACAAAATTGGAAAGTACACTGCAGCATCTAATTATTATTATTATTATTATTATTAGCCATAAACATAATAAACTATACTCTAAGTAACAATAATTAAAATAAAACAAAATCATCTATGTGTTTTAGCCCTGAAGTCGGGCAAAGCCCTCAACCGAACCCATTCTACCCTGTCGTAAGCCACCCTTTGGTACTGTTTATGCCTCAACATACTAGAAAAATCATCATCCCATTTAATTTCCGGTCTTCCTCTTTTCCTTTTCTCGTACGTAATCCAATCTGTTACTTTTTTAGTCCATTTTGCCGAATCCAACCCCGCAACATGTCCTGCCCAATCCCATTTCTTCCTTCTTATTACCCAGTTAAAGTTACAATGAAACTTTAATTTACTTTTAATTATTTTCATATTAATTTTATCTCTTAATCTAACTCCCGCCATAGACATTTCCATTGCATTTTGACAAGTCGAAATCTTATTCCCGATAATATTCGAACTTAACCAAGTCTGACATCCATATGCTAGGGTCCGTAGAACGCATAAATTTAAAATTTCTCCTTCCAGTCTACTACTATAAGGACCTTAAAAATATTTTTAAGTGACCAGTATTTTTTCCAGGTAAGTGCAATTCTCCGATCTACCTCTCTCTTTATTTTATCCATTAGGGTTATCAACTGTCCTAAGTATACACTCTCTACCCTTTCAATTTTCTTATTATCCAAAAAACGCCTGTTACATTTTTATCTGAAGATAATGTTTTTGTTTTATTCAGATTTATATTTAAACCAGCTTTTTCCTCACGTTATTTAATTCGTTTAACATATCTTGTAACTCGTTAATATTTTCAGATATAATCACTACATCATCTGCAAATCTAAGATTACTTAACCTTTCTCCATTTATGTTTATACCTTTATCCTTCCAATCTAACTCTCTAAATAATTCTTCTAAAGCGGCATTAAATAATATTGGCGATAATGGATCTCCTCTTTTCTAAAGTAAAATATTCTCCTTTTATATCCGTCACTATTCTTGCCTTCATATCCGTATACATATCCATCTATAATTTCTCTATAAATAACTGGTACTCCCTGATTCCTCAATGCAACGAGTCAAACGCTTTTTTATAATCTATAAATGCGAAATTTAATTGTAGTTGAAATTCCTTACATTTCTCTATGCAGCATCTAATAGGACCGATTAAATCTTTGTACAACAATACAGGAATTCCCACCTAAAAAAAAAAAAAGTCTACGACAGGGATGTATATGTCATGTCTATATGCAATGATTTTATATCGGAAAATGAACCGCACGTACTGTTTCGAAGATTGAAAACTATAACAGTAACAAAGGTACATCGATTGAAATATCTCAGACGGCTTGCAACACATGTCAACAAGTTGAAAGTAGTTGATAAGTTCGTGTATTTGGGATCGAGCACTAAAAAAAACGAACTCTCAAATACTTTATTAACTACAACGGATAATGCTATTAAACCCAATGTTGACGTCTGGAAACCACCTGTTAAATTATCCCGTTCCAACTATATAGCAATCAACAAACGCCGCCTTGGCCATATCTCTCATAACCATCTACTCCAACATGCCCATCTCCCTGCTTTTTGCTCCTTTTTTTTTTCTGATCCCAAACTCCTCACTTATTCACCATATTTTACTACACTGCTCTTCCGCGTGTCCCTATTTGGTTTCCTCTCCAATATCCCTTATTCCCCCCAATTATAAAATTCATTTTCTACTCCAACCTCATTTGCTATAGCAGCTAAATCATCAGTGCCGTAATAGCCTACACACGGCACTATAAAAATAATAATAATAAGAATAATAATTACCGAAGATGATGTTTTAACCGAAATTAAAAGACCGATAGGAGGTGCTGAAATCGCGCTGGCTCGGTTTACAAAAACTGAAAGAGTCGTGAAACAACAATTCTTCTTATAAAAAGATAGGTCTCTTCTATTTTTTTATTCGCAACATTCCATTGGGCCCTACAACTATTGATATCCGAGACGAATAAATACGTCGGAATATTCTGCTGAATAGTGCAAATTCCATGCGTGAAAAAAGTAAACAAACCATACTAAATGAAGTCTGGCCGGAAATACGACTACCCGGATGTATGAACGACGCCGTGAAAACACCCGTAAGATATTCGAACGCAATTAAACAAACGACAAACTCCATATCGCTTTAACAAGCTGTTCGATATATAGAAACATACAACGACCCGAAGTAAGGTAAATTAAGGTGAAGGTGATTGATAACGTTATTTATATCTTCGCCGTCCATCCTGAAAATTGGCCACAAGTTTACACAAATGTAGAGACCATTCAGCTGCTTAATACGAAACGTGACATTAAAGGCCTAAACTGCACATAGCCTTTCGATTTAGCTCTATAACTACTCGTAAACATTATATGGCTTAGTTAACAATTTCAATCACAGTATCACCTACGTGGTATTTTACTGCCTGACATTCGTCGGCTTAGTATTTATATAACACATTAATAATTTTCTAGAGTTATCTGACAAATATTACTATACACAAAATATTGCTTTGTATTATAATGACAGAGATGAGAAATATCCACCGGGATTGAACAGGCGAGAACATATTTTCAAAAAATGAATAAAGTTCAAACAAACCGGAATTTGAAGGAATCTTTGCGGAAACGCCGACTACGATGTTTTTCAGCGTTCCGCTATACGGCGTCGAATCCTGTACGGTTTCAGCGGCATTATGCAAAAAGTTAGAAACCTTTGAAATGTATTGACTAATTCCGAAGTTCTACAACGTTTGAATAAAAAAAAATATAAATTATTAATTCAATGAAAATAAGGAAACTAGGATATTTCGGGCACATCGTGCGGAATAACAAGTACGAGTTGCTTCAACTGATTAAAAAAGGTAAACGTGACCGACCTTGAATAATTCGGTTAGAAAATTTGAAGAAGTCTAGATACAGTTGAAATATTTCGAAAAGTTAATGGATAAATATCAAGTGAAGCAGATCATCGACAACGTTCTCCGAGGACACGGCGCATACAAGAAGAAGCCGAGTCATTTTGTTTAATTATTTCACACACATACAACCATCAAATTGCATAATTTCGTGTAAAAAAATTATAACGTGCGATTAAAAAGTTTAATAATTGCTCATTGTTGATACTAGTGGGAAATTGTCGCAGTTCCACAATGTCTTACGTAATCATTTATACGTATCGATTATTTAAGTAGATACTTAAGATCGCACTAATTCAAATCACTTTTTATTTTTAAAATTATTTACTAAATCAAAATTTATTTCAGCAAGTGGAAAAGAAGAAGAAACATTTGTTAAAATTTTCTGACGACATGACAATATTGGAAGAAGCCACCAAGTAAATAAAAAAAAATATATATATAACGATATAATATTATATATAAAAATATACGTCGTATGTGTGCGTGTGCAGAACTCGTTTATGTACAGTTTTCTGAGGAAATAATTTACATATTTTTCGGGAAAAAATCGATTCTTTAGACCGTTTGGTACTCTTTCAACGTCGTCAGTAGTTGAATTGCGTGATTTAAAGTTGTTTACGTTGACGAGGTTGAAATAAAAATTTCAAACCTTCGCAATTTTTTCAAAATAATCCGATTTTAAAAAATTTACATAAATTACGTAGATTAATTTCTAAAAGCTTATAGGTTAGTAAAAGTATACTCCACTTCTATTCTCGTATTCGTGTTTTTATGGTCGTCGTTTTGAAATAAAATTAAAAATTAAATTATTTTTTTTTCTGTATACATTATACGTATGTTTACGTGTTTGTGTGTATATATACGTTTATAGAGTAATGATTATAGAAAACGTAATTTACTATAATCATGTTGTTGTAGTATTGTACGAATTGACTACAGTATGCATATAAATTTTACGATTCCGCTTATTCCTGAGGAATGTATTAATTAGTGCGCCTGATACGTTGGAGCGTTATAAACTTTGTGAGTTCGATTGTGATAGCGTTGGTATATAATATATAATAATAATAATAATAATAATAATGTGTCCGCCACTGGCGCAGTATTGCGCATCGGTGACTTTATTTTAATTAATCGTTTCTGAAATACATACGATTGATTTGATTTTATATATATTTAGGACGACGGTCGAACAACTGCAGAATGAAATCAATATGCTAGATTCGAGAATTCAAAAGATTAAAAAACAGGTCGAATTACCGTCTACGGAAATCGAAATAAAAGAACAGACTAGGGATTTTATAAAGGTTAGTTTAAACCTAAAGTTCCCACTACGTAGTTAAACATTTTAAATTGGACTAGGAAGTGTTTGGTTTAATTAGAATAGTGTAGCCCCTTAACTTTATGGTGTATAATGTCGCTAATAATGTGAAATATTTTTTTTTTTTAATTGGGCTTAACGAAATAAATTTTATTACACGTTATTATTATATACTTTCTCGCTAATATACTACTTTACGAATTTACATCGTAATTTACGTGGAAATATTTATTAAATGTAATACCGTTTAACTGCAGGTTTAAATACATACTCGTGTGACTAAACCTTTATGAACTTTTAATGTAAAAATTTACCGATTTTCACGTACATCCCCTTATCCCCATTTTCCAAATCAATACCAAAGCTACTTAGCATACTATCAACATATCACATAAGCTTCATTCCAAAATCAACATTGAATTACAATGATACCTCCACGGGACCTTTCCGAAACAAAAATAGATTTATCTCTCACACAGCGTAATAAATCTACACACCCTACAAATATAAAAGAAATGGTATTATTAAGCACGCTTCAAAAATACAATGACTACACACACGCATACACAGACGGAGTAAAATCTACAGCAGTTGCTCTTACCAAATTCGTAATATACTGCACTCAATCCGACTAAGCGATGGCTGCACTTCTCTGCATGCAGAGTTGTTTGGAATTATGTACTGTATTCAGTACATCAGATCAGCTGTACTTCCACATCGTAAAGCATTGGTTATAGCAGACCCCTCTCCTCTCGACAACTAATATGCCGTCAAGACAATAAAAATACCATAATATATAAATGTTTTTAAAATTGGGACACATTTCACGTCAGCCAGAAAATAAGACATTTCATGTACCATATAGTGAACATCAGGACTAATAAAAGGGTTATATAGTAGCGTGTCCCACTTGGGAACACTATGTACGAAACGGTTAATTTCAACGACAGGCTCCGACGGCAAATTTTACTTTAATAGTCGATCGGAATTTATTCTTTTTCAGATGGCCGAGACGGAAGTAACTACGTTGCAACACGATTTGTTGGAATTGGAATCGGTCAGAAAATCGTTAGCCGAATATTTCTGCGAAGATCCGGCCACATTTAAAATCGAAGATTGTTTCAAAATATTCCACGGATTTTGTTTGAAATTTAAACAAGCTATCGTTGAAAATGAAAGACGTAAACTTCAGGAAGAACAAGCTAACGCTAGGAGACGTCAACGGGAAGAACAGTTAGCAACGAAAAGAAAATTTAGTGGGTTTATAAATATGTCTATATATGTATATATATATATATGTATGTGTGTGTGTGATATATATGCATATATTATATGGGAAAGCTTTACAATAATAAACAACATAGTCGGTGGGGGTTAAAAATAAACCCTAATAAAACTTGAAACTACACTCTTCACAAGGCTAATTACCTTCGGCGGAAATTAACATTGATGTCAAAAGTATTTGAAACCGACAGTTCGATATTCATCCTAGATTCTCGTTTATTATCATAATAATATTAATTACATAATTGATAACGAACATAACAATTCGTATATTTTAGACAACTTTTAATCAACAATCATATTTAATAAGAAATTATTATATACACATATTATTCGGCTCGAATTAATCTACGCGTGTCCTGTTTGGCTGTCACTCTCAAACAGTACATTTAAAAAATTACAACTGATACAAAATCACCGCTGCACAATTGTACTAAATCGTCACAGGTACACAAAAATTATTGATACGCACTCAGAATTAAACATCTTATATCTCATCTTTTTTTTATATTAGTAAATTATCGAAAAATTTTTACGATAGGCGTATAATTCATCGAAATAGATTAATTTTCATCATAGATGATTACGATATCCTAAGCCTCACTATTTAATCATAATTTAGCTACTTTAAAACACTTTTGCATTCAGCCTTATACAAGCATTAAATATATATGTAAGAAGTATGACATTATTCTTTCAGTTGCTTTAAAAGCCCCGCGTGAAATATCATCAATTCTTGGTGACTTTTTAGGATTGATGTTATCAATCTTTCCTCCTACATCAAGCGGAGTGACAGATTTAATTGTTTAGGCAATTCTACTCTATGCAATACTACTTTTGATGGAATGTTGTTCGGTTGGAATGTGCGCGAAAGACGACGAACGAATAATTAATATATATACATTTTGTTTAATGTATAGGGAGAAAAGGGAAACATGTCTATGTGTAGTTTTTTTCATAGCATGTGTTAGTGTTTGAATGCGAGTTCTTTATGTGTGTGGGGATGCTTTACCTCTTTATCTGTTGATGAAGAAGTTATTTTGTTTGTGCGTGTGTGCGTTCGGTATTATATGATTTATCGATGAAGTCTGTCTATATGGAAAATAGGCTTGTTTATTGCTGTACGATTTTATCTATATAGAATTATTTCTATCGCTACACATATAGTAATTTTATTTTCTTTATTTTTTTACTTCGTATTTATCTCATATTTATGCGGCGATAGTCTGAATTTGTAATAATTTAAATTTCTGGTTAAATATGTAATATGGAAGTATGATTATATCGCTTTCAAATTTAGAAATACACTTATATATGGTGAACCTGGTGCTCACGCAGCTTTGCGCACAGCCCGGTTCTGGAAACAATGCATATTTCGATTATCTAGTATTATGTATTATCTTTTAACGTTACTCTGTATTTAACGTGTGCTGGTTTTTATATCATTTGATATTTTACTAATAACGTAAGATTTATCGACAAATAACACGTTCGATCGTATATCGATTGACTTTTTTTTTTTTTTTTTTACAGTTCCCGGAATTACAATCGGCACTGTCGGAAAACCGGAAAACGATTGCGAAAGTATCATGGATTCGTTGTTGAACGATTTAGAAAACGGATCGTTAAAACGATTCGATAGGGATAGTAAGGTATATTCTTAGACGATTATATTAACGATTTATTATTATTATTATTATTATTATTATTACATGTTTCAATGCGGAAGTATGTACGAACAGAGACAAATGAGTCTTATATGTGGGTGTATGCGGGTATACGAGTGGTAGTAGATGTATACGTTTATGCGCGAGTAGATGTGGATAAGTGGTTTATTAAGTTATGAATTTTATAGGGCTGTTTATTATAAAATACTGCTTCTTGGATGAACTGTACATAATTTTCAACGTATTTATATAAATACTTTTAAAATTGGAGACATTTCATGTATAAAACCTTTCGTTAACATTAAAATTTCATATCCCATATAGCGGACATCGTGACTGAAAGTTTTTTTTTTTTGGTTTTTTAATGGGGTGCCTTTACAGCTTACCCAACGTGATACTGCGGGGACTATCTAGATCTTAATCAAGCATGCTGACTTCTCTAGAAATGTCGCTATATGGGAGAATAATTGTAGATTATCTAGTTGTAGAAGGGACATGTGTAATACTCGAAGAACGCAGCAACACAAGGTAAAGCTCCGAACGCAACGGCGCCACGGCGGAGCATTAAAAAAAAACATGATCGGGGTTGCAAACCGCCTGTTCAGAATGGAGGGGACGGAAGGGACTATCTCTAAGCTGCATACGGAAAAGACGGTCAGGCAACAAATGATGTTCAAATCGCAATCTACTGATGAGTACAATTCCCTTACGACTAACCTTGTTAAAGAGATAGAACCACGGGAGTTTGCGGAGAGACGGCTGGAGCTGATAGTAATAAGTGAGAGGCGATAGTATAATATAGCTGAAGGCACTGTACTTTATACACGCTTGGATGTATATGTGTATATCTATACTAATATATAAAACTGTAGTATCTGGCTGTGATTTGCGAGTATTTTCATTATAATCACTGCATTGGGACTATTACAATTACGCATAAACAGAAGATATATATTTTTTTTAATTATTGTCTGCCTGTCCGTTCCGATTTAGCTCAAAAACTATTAAAGCGATAATTATGAAATTCGCACAACTTACAGCCTATATCATCGGATTCGTCTCCTACGCTTTGTTTCTCATTGATATCGTAAATAGGACAGAAATTACGATAATTTAAAATTTTATAAAAGTAGGAGAAACAGCGATGTCAAATCGTTTAAAATATAACACGTTTTGCGGTTTGAATGTACCTTCACTACCAATACATACAATACAAACCACGTTTTGTCGCGTTAGGGGCGTGCCCGAAATAACGGACGGATATATATATATATATATATTGATGAAAGAAAGAGAGAGCGATATCGTATTAAAAAAAAAATGATTACACAGGCGAAGCCGTGAGTAATTTCTAGTTTATTTATATAAGTTTACATCTGTAACTTTATTTATTTCGGTTAAGTTTGTTGCAAAATCGTTTATATATAGATTAATATAGACCGCTGTTCGCGCAAACCTACGCGCATTAAAGTTAAGCATAATAAGAATTTTATTTCGTTTCATCTGTAGTAATAAATATATTTAATTTTATTCGATTAATAATATTAATAAATTTTAGAACGACTGGTTAAAATTTAATTTAGTCCGACGAAAACACTTCCGTCAAACGTGTAAAAATCTGTACCTGACCGGAAAACAAATTTTTATAATCCGAAGTCATCGATGAAACAAATCTGCGAACTTTTTCCAGAAATATCTAATCGAGCCGAATGCCACCTTATGTTGTTCGACACGGTCCGTGATCACGATGATCGCTTCTCCTTATAGGAGATTGCATACATCCATATATGTCGGTTTCTAGCGTCGTCCGTAATGATTTCTTCGCGGTTCTTACAAAGCGAGTTGCACGATGGATTTGTTGATATCAATTTTCAGTCGCCTTCTATTTTCCTCGTATTCTTTCTTGTATTGCGAGCATGAAAATGTCACACCTTCTCGTATATGTTAACGTCTACTATGTTTTTCTGATTATCTCCTGTTTTCGAAAAAAAATTTAACAAATCCAGCCAAAATTTTCGATCGAAGTTTGAGGTATTTATTTAAATTCGACCAAAACTAAATATAGCTTTCGCGCTCGCCTTTTCGTTCATTATTAGCGTTACATAATAAGTTAGATAAGAAACGACAATATCTTTCGATAGTAATCATTTTAAGGAAATTCGTACGTATATATCGTAAAGGCGAATTTCCGATAAAAATTACGAGTTTGCCCGCAGTATTTAGTCCAAGGTATTTTTCTGCCCACTAACCAACACACGCAAAAAACATCATTATATGCCGAACCCCATTCCAATATAAAGGAAAATGATTAAGCCGCTAAAGAAGCAACAAAGACGTTCCCGGTGTGTCACAAATTCCGATACAAGATCAAATCCACAACATTAAAAGCAATTTTCAAAATGCACGAGGCTTACAACTGGAAGCCTATCCCCACCACTAACAAACTTCGAAACATCGAGTCAACCACAACTTAACGGAAAACAACCATACCAACACGAGGGATGAGGTCGGCTTAAAATTGGTCAACACCGCACTAAGACATAAGCGCTTATTAGAAAAGAAAACGCCACCAATATGCTACTACTGCGAACAAGGATCGTTAACAGTCGAACGCATTCTAATATCGGTGCATATCACTTCATAAATTCCGTCCCAGTCGTTGTATCTTGGTACACGCGGTACTTATCCGCAGGAACTTAAAATGTATCTTTGTGTACGTGCACATAGTTCGTGTATATGTTCATTTATTTATTGATTTTCCTCTTTTCTCTTCTTATTTCGTTATTTTTTTTTTTATACAGATATATTGTGCTGTGCAGTGATCAGCTTTTGGGGCTGTTGTATTGACGATTTGTAAAATTAAATAACTAATTACATAATAAAATAAAAATCCCGAAAGTTACAAACTACATATGTAGGGAAAACTTTGTAACAATTAAAAGGGAGGAGAACAAATGACAGTGGATTTAATAATATTCGTATATCTGATAAACAAACTGACGCGTGTAGTAATTTAGGTTAAGGTAGTCTTAAAAAAAAAATTGTTATAATTACAAACGGATGGTGTGTATTTGTATATGCGTACTTATGTATATAATTCGTAATATATACAATTATACTCTTCCAGTCAGCAACCGTTTTCTGTATGTATAATTTTTTTATTTTAAATTATAAGCCTTTTACATTCAGTTGTAATTACAGAAGTAGTAAATATAAGTAATATTGTATCAATTACAACAATAAATTTAATTTGATCGATTTGATTTACACGTTATTGTCGGCGAATCGAAAACATTTGAAAGAAAGTTGGTTAGTAAATAAATAACTTAATAGCGCAACGATAAACTTATTAAATATTTTTACTACGTTATCATTACCGTCGAAAAATTAATTTTCCATTTTCCCGTAACTATTTCGTAATGAAAGAAAAATCGAATTTTAAACAGATATTTTTCATTTTTTTCCTATTTCTAGATACGTCGCAGCGCTCAAAACGGGAGTAACAGCATGTTATCAGATTGTAACTCCTCGATTACAGGCTCCCCGATAGTGATGAGGCGTAGACTAGGTTCCTATTCCGGTGATCCTCCTGCAACGAATAGTCCGGAAGAGACGTATTCTCCCGGTAAACTGACCGTAATTTTAAGTTACCGTTTTTTAATTAAATGAAAATCTCTTAAAATGTTAATTACCGAAATAATAGAAATCATCAACATTTAACGACGATCGATTAAAATCGAATTAAGAAAAATGTTTAGACACAAAAAATATGTGAAATATAAAACTTATATAATAAAATCATAATTTTCTAATAAATGTTAAAAAAAAAAAAAAAATAATGCGAAGATAAGACCGCTTTATTTCAACTATACCGAATGCACAACTATGTCTGGTATCCGCTGAAATGAAACCATAGATAAGCTTGTAGCATCCTCTGAAATTGCAAATTCAATTTCGATACACCTGTTAAATTTTATCGCAGATTTCTACACAGAGTTTTGTAATAAATATTTAAATGATAACATTTATACAAAAAAAAAAAAAGTCTTAGTTTTAAAACGCCGTTGCTAATAATAACGACACGCGTTCGTCTGTTTTCGGGAACAAGTAGATGTCACTCCCACCGGCAGTTTAAGACGAAGACGCAGTAGAGTACCATCCGAAGAGGACGATTCTTCATTGATGGACTTCCTGAGAACGTCCGCAGGACCGGAAAATTCTTCGAAAGATAGAAAATCTTGGGGAAGTTTAGGTAATGATTAAATTTTGTAGAAATTATAATGAACGTAATCGAAGTTTTAGAAATAAATTTTTAAAAATTACACCGATATATCGTTAAGTGCGTCTAAAGCGTATTGTCTGAACTAAGAATATTTCGCTTTATCATTGAACCCAAATGAATTTCTTCATAATATTTACCGCAAGCTGACCAACAAGATCATTTAGCAGTATTCAGAAAAAAAGCGTAAGACCTTAGATTAGGTCCAGGCGTTTTCTACCTCTTAATCGTCTTATATTGTCGGTCGTGTCCAAAACGGCTCTTATGCTATTTGGATGATTTTCCAGCCTCACAGCATGACTCTGCGCATATTGCTTAATGACCTCGCATACATAAGTAACGTTTAAATCATGGTGAATAATCTGGTTTGCTACATGTTAAGGCGCGTTTGTTATCAGGCGCAGAATTTTATTTTAGGCAGTCCCTACTAAAGTTCTTACATTTGTCCCGTTTGCACAGTCACGCGGCTGAGTATGTCCAGACAGACCTTAAAGTCGCAGAGTATAAATAACGCGTTTGTTGTCAACAGACAGCACGCTATTCTTGCCCATTGACCAGAATAGCTTTTTTTTTAAATAGTTCTTTCCTCTTCATTTGAATACTATTTCGATATGTTAGCTATCTAAGTATAAGCCCAGCTATTTCACGCTTGTTCCGTTTGGTATTTCTACGTTGTTGATTCCAACAGAATAAGATACAGCTTTTCTATTAGTAAACTGTATATTTACAGATTTATTATCATGGACTTTTATGTTACATTCGTTAAACCAGTTTCCAACTCCACTGAGCGCTGTCTGAACATTACTACTCTCTGTATAGAAAGAAGTTCCGTGTCATTAGCAAATGTTCATACATAACATTATTAGTCACAGGAAAATCGGCAGTGTAAATTAAATACAACCTAGTTCCAAGCACTGAGCCTTCAGGCACACTCGCATAGACGGGATAAAACTCAGAGAACTTGTGACCATAGGTTTATTATTTAAACTGTCCGGATTATAATGTATTTAAATTTATGTTTTGTTTTTGTGTTCGTTCGATAAAAAAAAAAATAGTCAATAAATTTGTTATATTATTTATGTTTACTACTAAAGGAAAAATGAATGAATGTATAAAAAAGAGGTGATAAACTAGTTTTCGCGTCCCTCGCTTCGTCGTCATCGTCGTCTGGGTCGTACATGGTTTCAACAGACCGTGCAACGCGTCATTTGTTAGGCAAGAGCGCTCGCAGGAAGCGGCCATTCGGAGTCCCGGACGCTCTGCTCGTTATCGCTGCTTCTTTAAACCTGTCGAGAGAATCTGTTCGCCGCATATTACTAGAAAACTTGAAATTTCATAAACTGCTAATAGCTGAGGAATTAAAAAGTACTGACCATGAACAATGAAAACATTTTGCTGAAACTATGCTGAACAAAGTCGAAGAGCGAATAACAGCTTGGGCTGGATTAGCGAAGTTGGGAATAGTGCAGCCTTATTTTTTCATTCGTACTGTCAACGGAATGCTCTATATTGAATTGATATACTGGTTTTTGCTTCCCTCATTTCGTCGTCGTCTGCGCCATGTTAGGCAGAAATGCTCGCAGTACTGAAAGATTTGGTGAACGCATATTTTCGGGTCACACGGATTTCGTTTTGACCACTCCAGATTTTTTTTTTACAAAACACATCCACGAGATCTGGAAAACCTGAAAACTCGGATTTCTAAAGAAATTTAAAAAATTCAGCGACCTATGCTCGAAAATGTTGTAAAAAGACCGAATGAATATATTGTTACAAATGGCGGGTTGTTAGCTAATCTCTCTCGTGTTCCTATTTTACAATAAAGTTTCATTCAAAAATGTTGGTCGAGTAGTTCTTTTGATCACCCTATATAAATGTCATCCCAAGGATGGCGGGATCACGAATGTACGCCCTGGCTAGTATTGCGCTCCTAAGAATAAACACGTGTACCGCTTAAAATCAGTTTTAATCGCAGTAAATTAACGTATAATTCATAATAGAACCGTCAATGATTTTTAATATAAACCTACTTTGTATTGCTTTCACATGTTCTCATTTTGTTATTATGTCTTTTTCCCACCTGAGACGACTACGAAAATTATTATTCTCCGTTATTTAATTAAATATACGCGTATTCTAGATCGTTCATGGGCTCGACGGGCAAGAGGCGGTAAACGTCGTCCAGATCTCTTAACCGCAGATCTTTCAGCTGATCGAGAACGACCTAGTTCTCCGTCGCCGCTAGTAGAAAGTAAATCTTTACTTCCAACTCCCGAAGAAGAAACGAAACCCAGGTAAAAAAATTTTTTTCAAGCGCGATAAAATTTATACATTGAGCGTTTAATATAAACAGAAAATAATAGATTTGACGAATAGTGGGCTCTTTATACGAAGCTTTGTAACGAACTACGCGTTCAAATTATTTCTTTAACATTACGATACGTAAAAAATGAAGTCATCCCGATAGCAAATTCTGACATATTTATATTCCTTCGTTAGTCTCAGCTTACATCAACTGTCCGTAGGTAATTTCAGGAGACTAATATCCGAAATAATTCGATCAAGCCATTCATTATAGGATAATCTAGTTTGTCTCATGTACCCTTCCACGTTGGTCACACTTATCAATTGACCCCTATGTCCGTTTATACTATAAACGATTCGAAAAGTAACTATTCATCAAGTTATTCGGGCAAAATGATCTATTCGTGCTCTCTAAATTAGCGCTATCGACTATTCGCGTCCTGTTACCGCATACGAGTTACCGCCATTATAAATTAACGTAAATTGCCGTCAGCCATTGCGTCCTCGTAGACTAATAACTTACTATCCATTTTAAACATATTTTATTTCGATGTCTGAATTCCCGACGTTCCACGCTGGAGCTCTAAATTTATTACGTCTTTTAGATTAAATAATCTCCGCCTCGGCTGAAATTATTCTATTTTCTAAGGATATGAAAATATGCTTAAATAATTTTATTGTCGATTCGAGTATAAAATTATAACCATCCTTTAGTATATTTTTACATTCGTTGTTGTAACAGTATGACCTGAGTGGCATTCTGCGTAAGTAAAAAAAATATATATTTATATATATATATATAAATATTTATATTAATTTATATAAATAAATATTAATTGGAGGAATAAATAAATGGGTAAATAATTATTCTTTATTTGTTTTTTTTTTATTTCTTTTAATGATTTAAAAACAAAATATTAAAATTTAATTTTTTTAATAAAAAAATATAAGTTTTTGGGTTGATTTTTTTAGTTATATATATATATATATATATATATATATATATATATATATATATATATATATATATTTATATTAAATTATATAAGTAAATATTAATTGGAGGAATAAATAAATGGGTAAATAATTATTCTTTATTTTTTTTAATGATTTAAAAAAATAATAAAATTTAAGTTTTTGGGTTGATTTTTTGATTTTGTTAATGATTTTTTTATTTTAAAAAAAAATTAACATTTAAGTTTTTATACAAAAAAATTAATTTTTTCGGTCGATAATAATAATAATATGATTTAATATTTTAGAGCTTGGCGTCAGAAAATAGAAGCGTGGTTACAAGAAAATGAAAAAGAGGAAAAGCAAAGTGAAGATTTAAGAAGAAAAGCTCAAAGACTTCAAAGTAGCAGAAAATTGCACGAAACGGATACAGGTATATATTGTAAATTTTTTGTTCCTAAAATTCTTTCTCTAAACAATATATATATATATATATATATATATATAGTTAAATATTTTATTCGCCATTTAAATTATGATTACTAGCCCAAAACATTTCGAATAATATTATTAAAAATCTAATTTACGATTCGAACAGTTGACGGCGAATTGAGGCATAGCGAAATTAACGCAAGTCGAAACGACCAAAAATTAAGCAACATATCAACAGCGGAATCTTCTTATCAGCGAGTTTATTCCGATTGGAAACCTACTATCGATAAAACAGACGTCGCCGGAGTAATGGAAGCAATAGACGGTTGTAATCATTTCTTTTTTTTTTTTTTAATACACACACACATATATATATATATATATATATATATATACTTCGGTGGCATAGTTGATAGAACATTCGACTGCCAGTAACACGGTCGAACTTTGATTTGAGTTCGCGGCTTAAAAGTATTTCATCGTCATAATAATTATCACTGAAAATTCAGTGACCACCATTTCGTATAACAATCCTACTTTGCATATTATTACAACATTGAATACAAGCCCACTCAGTACGCAAAAATAACTCACAATGGGTTAGTCGCGATGTTCAGCGACCAGCAATACGATGATGATTATATGCCACTGTGACATAGTTGATAGAGAGTATTCGATCGGGGTTCGATCTCAGCTCGCGGTTTAAACTTTTCCATCGTCATATAAATATTAATTATCACAAATAACTCAGTGACACCCTACTCCGTATAACATAAGGTACGTCGAATATAGTTAGCGCCTTTGTCCATTTACTACGCAAAAATAATATACAATGTGTCAATATTGATCTTCTGCAATGAATAATACGACCACGATAAATGTATATATATATATAATACTTATAAGATCACGGTTAGAATACGCATCTCTAGTTTTGGGATCCAATATATTCATATGGTGAAAAAATTTCAATTTCAGTTTTCGAGGTATATTTAGTACAATCAAACTGATTCTACACTTTTGAGTTATAATATTTTATGCGATTTCCTAAATATTAAACCCTTCAGTGCTAGAAGAAAGATTTATTTATTCGTATGTTTCCGGGTACAAATAAAAGCCATTTGCTACTTAATGAATTCTACCTACATATCAATATCTAGTTTCTCTATCCATTCTTTTGCTCGATCAGTTAGCTCCGCGATGTCTCTCCAACCGTTATTTAATACTCGCATTTTACACTCCATTAGTATATGATTGACTGTTTGGTCTTTATCTCCGCAGTCGCATGTTGCCGTGCAACATTTTTCCACATCTTCCATGTTCCGTCATAATGCGATTTAGTCTAATCCACAAATTTCTTGGTAGATCAAATCCTGGTGGTTCGAGGCTTCGGTTTTTGCTGAGTTTACGTTTGTCTGGATTGTCATCAGACCAGCTGTGTGTCTAACCTTGAATTTCGTTGAGTTTTTCGAAAACTAGTTGAGCCGCGAATTTATGCGCCGGTTTCTTTGACTTGAGTCGCTCTGCTACGTTTGTGTCTAGATGTATCATAAGGTCTTCGTTATTATTATATTTCATCCATTCTTTTACTGCAGCCTTCTTTCCTCGGATATCCGACGGCAATATATTACTCAGAACTGGTAGACATGTGACTGGAGTTGACTTCCAGTACCAGTTAAAATTCTCATCATTGAGTTGAGCTCGACGTCAATTTTCTTAATGTGGGCGCTGTTGGGCCATGCTGGAACTGCGTGCTCCGCCACTGAGTATACTAAGGATAAAGCTGACGTTCTTAGATTTGGTGTGGAGGCTCCCCATAATGTTCTTCCGAGTTTATGTAGAATATTTGCTCTTGTTCGTGTTTTCAATATGTTTTCGGTATGCGAGTTGTCAGTCCAACGTAATACCCAGGTATTTTGGTGTTAGAGGAAAGTTATAAGGTTCCTCTATGATGTTACGCTCGCATAGATGACAATTATTTATTATCTACAATCTTATCTATGGTCCTCAGTGTTAGTAATAGGTCACACACATCGTGTTTTCTACGAATCACATGCTAGTACAAATATAGGTTATAATACACCACTTCTATCCACGTCGCGTGTGTATAATAACATACTAAACATTCATCCGCAATTTTTTGATAGTAAATTTATATACAATAAATTGTTTTAAATTCTATATTTCACTTGTTACTTTTCAGTAAGCTTGTTTTATTTTGGTCGTAAAAAGTCCTTAACAGTTTCCTTGCATGGGAATATGTAAATATGATTTGTATTCAGTCCTGTTTTTTGTATTTGTGAAATGTGTTTATGTGCGTGTCTCGATGGACAGTTTTTTTCGCATGAGAATACATATGATTTGTATTACGATTTTTTTTTTGTCGATATTAGTAATTTATTTTTCCATTTTTAATATTATTTATATTAATTAGCGTGTTGTGTTAGAGTGATTTAGTTTTATTTTTGTTCACACTTTTATTTTATAATTATTCTGTAAGTGGATACACTGTAATTGTCGTTTTGCTGTTGTGTAGTACGACGTAATGTTTTGTAATAAATAAATAAATATATATAATATGTATGTGCGTATGCGCCTAAAATGAAATGTTTCCGAAATACTTAACATCGAGTAGACTACGTTTAACGCAAACCATTTTAATATCTGTTGTAATTTCTAAAATGAATTCTACTATTATTATTATTACATTTAGAATCGTTATTCTGAATTTATTTATAAGATTAAAATATATAATATATTGCCGTATAAGTCAAATATATTTTAGCAAAAGTAAAACTTCATCAATTACATTTGTAGTTGCTTTTTCCAGTTGAACTACGAAACGATAATGTATCAGGAATATTATATTCGTCAGAATTTTAGTTTATTTATTTATTTTTTTAATTTTAATTGTTATTATTGCAGATGTCCAAGAACAGTCACATTTGAAAGATAAATCCTCTTGGAGAAAATCAAACTTGAATATGTGTAACGATAGTAAAGACGGAGATGATTTTCGAAAATTACGTAGAACGCGGTCACGTGGTAATACAGACGGTTCTTCGCCATTAGAAGTAAGACATTTTCTAACCTGTTTCGCGTGCGCAATGATAAAAATTTAAAGTTAGGGTTACACTAGCGACACCTTTATACATTAAAGTACAACCCGGTTGCAATAAAACAGAAAAAAACTATGTAAAAACGTAAACAATAGATAAACAAGTAATGTCACGTCAGTTTTCGCTATATATACGTATATTAAGATATTTCGAAAACGGAGCAATTTAAGTAGATTCCACGGAACAAACAATAATTTAAGGTATGGTAAATGGTAAGCTACCCCACAGGGAAGGTGTCATACACTGGATTGATCAAATAAACGCATTAAGGGGATATACTAAGTCTTTAAGAGGCCAGTAAAAGGAAATTAAGGAGAATAAATTCAATGGAACTTATACATATTGTCTAACAATGGGTATATATATATATATATATATATATATATATATATATATATCGGTATTACGGTAAACAGAATTAACTTAAACAGCAGATTCAAGCTGCCATTGCTGCCGTAAATAAACACGATATGCGAGTTTTCGAATCAGAATTCTTGGACAGAATATCATATATTACTCTATAAATATCAGATAAAACCAGATCAGATAAAACCAGTGTGAAAGTAATTTACGTTCCAAAAGTGAATAGCAGTTAATACGATGAGCTCTACTGTAGCCTGCTAGAAACTATGCAACAACGCCCAGTGAAATACTTAATGGTTATTGGTTAAACGAAATGAAAGAGTCACTACTCAACTTCATATAAAATAATGGTCTTTATAACGAACACTTTAGTTTAAAAAGTAGTTAGACCTGGAGAAGTTCAGATTTTAAATACAAAAATGAAATATATTTCAAAATAACACAGCGCTAAAGAGCGTCTCGACTACAGATTAGTAAGGAACACGGTAGTTCGAGGAGATGAAAAAATATATCAAAATTAATTGACTCCCATACATTATTAAAAAACAGAAGCAAATATTATGAAGAACTAAAATTAAAAATATAAAAAAAAAAAAACACTAAGGATAAATGAACAATCAGGGTTAAATTCTGAAATTACGAAAGAAGCTTCAATAAAAATTACAACACCGATAAAAAATATAAATCACGAAATAAGCGGTACAACAAAAGATTCAATGGGACGAAGAAGAAAACTAGAAGTAGACAAAGATATCAAACCGAGTGGGCAGAATTAAACAGTTATAAAAGAAATGAGAAGTGATATAAAGTACTTTTGCATTTAATAAATTAAACGCAACAGAGGGCTTAATAAAGCGCTTGAAAATTCGTTGTCAATCGGAAGTAAGCTGCTGACGAATCTGAAAAATCGCAGCTGGGAAATTCTTACAGATAAAACTGAAGTATCCGAAGAGGTAAGAAGATTATATGCAGACCTGTATGATACAAAAGTTAGACCTACAATAAAAGATCAATTAGCAATAACTGAAATTAAAGGGAACTTACTGGACATATTAATAACAGAAATCTATTACGCTTTGAAGAAAACGAAAAATAATAGGGCTAACGGACCGGACAGTGTAACTGGCAAAGCTGGAAAATTATAGGCCAATCAGCTTCGGGTCTAAGCATTAATGCAAATCGACTGACGAAGCAAATAGATTATTACCAACCATGATGCGAGTAGGCAAGTTTCAAATTCGGTTTCAGCACGCATGATCACATCCATGCAATCCCCCCCCCAAAAAAATACACCTATTCGGTTCAATTTTAAATCTAAACTTTTCCCAGATTTATCTACAACGCACATAAAATTTCACGTGAATTAGTGCAGCTATTTAGACTGACACTTCCAAATTAAAAAAAAAAAAAAAAATTAAATACGGACTCTCCTTATAATTATGAGCACATAAAAATAATCAGCAGTTACGATATTTAAAACATGCGGCAATTCATTTTTATATAGAGATAGTTGTGGTCTTTCTCTTGCGCATGCGTGCACGGCTAGCCGTTATTTCGTTCAAATCTTCGCTGCAGAAAGGACGTATATGTGACGTAGACTTGAGAACGAAAACATGTTACTCATAGCCGTGTAAAGTTAAGCATAGCGGACAGCGCGTTCCCTTTGTAAAATTTGTACGAAATCGTGAGTTTATTAAAGTGTCTTTTTGGGGGAAAAACGTCTTTAAGTTTCACTTCTTTGCCGACGCATAGTTATTTTTGTTTTTTTAAATAAATAAGGTTGATATTTTTATTTCTAGTCGATCGAAGAAGAAGATAAACGCAAAGGTCTGATTAAACAGTTATGCAAAAACGCCAACGACGAAGATAGTCTGGTTGTATACTTCCGGCGAGGTGTCGAACAAGATTCTTCGATCTGTAGCGCTGACGGAGATGTTGCCGAAAAATACGTTAGAACTAATAGAAAAAGTCCTTTATCAAGTCGCCGTAATAATAATGACTTTAGCGCTTCGAAAGAAGAAACGTTACCTCCTTTCGCACCGAGAAAAGGTAAAAAATCATCAGCCGCTATCCATCATCAAGAACCAGAAGAAGAAGAATCGAAAAATCGGGTTATATTACCGGATAAAGAGATCGACGCTGATAATTTGGAAACACCGCCTGTATGTCGTAGATTTCTATCCGCTAAAAATAATCGCTACAACGGCGATAACAATAATAACGACAAATCGAACGGAGGATCGTCCAATAACAAGAAAATGAGCGTCGGTGAAGACGAGGAAACATTAGGCGACGGTCAATTCGAACGTTTCTCTTCAGCCAGACGGACCAGACGTTATCGGAAATTCGCGGACGAGGATCATTCACGCGCGAGTAATAAAATCAACAACGCTAACGTCGGTACGACGGTCGTCGAAGCCGTTAAAAGACCGACCGTTTTAAATGTAACGCCTTTCGAACGAACGGAAGATAACGCTAGACGGACGATAGATAACGACGAAGAAGTTAATAACGAAAAAGACACCGTTAAAAACGATAAATTTATCGATAATAGAAAATCGAACGAAACCGAATCGAGTTTAACATCGAAAAAGTCGATAATCGCCAATTCTAAAATCGTAGCGAATCGGACGATACCAGTTTTCAAACATAACTTTACCAGATGCGATCGATTATATTCGACTTTACCGCACTCGTTTAAAAACAAACCATCGTCTACTAGTAGCGGTACGGCTATTAATACTAGTACGTTATCCGCTACGACTCCTACTATTATCGCTAGTACGCGAATTCCGTCCGCGAAATATAATTACGAATCGCGGAAAAGTACGGACGAAAATTCGATATCGTCCGCGAAAAGTCGCACCGATCACGATTTGAACGACGAAGGATTCGAAGAAAGTCAAAGTTTGATTTCAGACTCTCCAAGTTTGACAACTTCGTCCGGTTGTAATTACGACTTGGATATGACTACGGATATAACGACTACTATCGATTCTCCCAATACGATGCAAGATAATAATAATAATAATAGTAATAATAGTAATAATAATATTAATAGTAATAATGATAGTAGCCGTATAACGGCCGGTTCTAAAATTGCTAAACCGATTCCTAAACGTTATCCTAGCTTAATACGATTTACTAATACGACTATTCCGTCAACTAACGAACAACGTAAAAAACCGATAAAGAAACATTCCGACAATAGTTGCGGTAACAATAGTTATAATTCTACCAACAACGTTAACGTGAAGACGAGCAGTAGCAACGTTTCGAAAATTCATCTTAAACGTACCGATTCTAATTCGAGTAGTCAAAAGAAATCATTATCGATCGATAAACCCGTCGTTCCGGTTCAAGAACAAAAAAATTTTCTGTACCAACGTAAAAATCTAGCATCTCCAAATTCCGTTAAAAAGTCTACACCTTCGGTCGTTGCCATTACTAATAATAATAATAATACTAAATTACCGAAGAAAATCACGGCGGAAGGACAATTGGAACGATCATCTTCTAAAAGCAGTCTAAGAAGTTCGAAAAGTTCTTTAAATAGTTTCACATCGATCGGTACAGTTATCAAAGACGCCGATTATAAAGGAAATTATCAACATTATCCCGGTAAAAGCGGTATCGGTTTAACTTGGAACACTAATAATAATAATAATAATAATAATAATAATAATAATAATAATAATAATAATAATTTTAATAAATTCAATAAAAGACCTTTAACTCCGGTACAATTGAAAAGTAGAAATACTACTAATACTATAACCGGTTTAAGAAAACCGAAAACGATACCGCTTATTTTGACGACTAGTTTCAAAGAAAATAATAATAATCCCGAAGACTACGAAGAGGATAATAATATACAGACTACGTCGAAAATGACGGACGATCAAGATCATCAAAAATCTACGGCCAGTTTTATGAGACCGACCGCTTCTAGCAGCGCTAAAGATTTGACCGATAACACCGCCGTCAACAGTAATAAATCTAGACTGAAAAAACCCAAATTGTACTTATCCGAAGAGAGACAATATATTTAAAATGCAAAAAATTATTCGTATTTTTTTTTTTTAAACGATGTATAAAATCGCCTATCGCGAAATTTATCAAAATTGTCGCGATCAATTCGTGCAAAACAGCCGCGTAGCGTAAAGAAATGTGAATTTATTCGAAATCGTGCGCGAATTTCGCGTAAAAGTGAAGAAAGTATATTATAGGCCAAGTTGGAGGGCGAATAAATCTCTAATAATACTTTCGAACGTTGTTCCGATGACGATTAATTGTATACGAAAGCTGAAAAAAAATCTCTTAATATTTTATATTAATTTTAAGTTATCGAAAAAGTATCAATTTTCTTTCCTAATGAAATGCTCCGAATAGCGATACCCCGTCAACTTTTACATATTGCTCTTAAAAAACCGTACGTCTTTAGCATATTAAACTACTTATATATATATATATATATATATATATATATATATATATATATATATATATATATATATATATATATATATATATATGACATATAATAATATAAATTTATTGACGAACTGTACATTTTATTAAAAAGAAAAAATTATTTAAAAAAGATATATGCATGTAAGATATTTACGAATGTTCTTAAAATTATTTATAATGCAGTTGTACATGAATACTTATATATCTACGTATATTATACGCAACATTCAGACAAACGTGTATTATGTAAACTTATCGTATCGAAATACGTAATTTTTCATATTAATTTTTGCTTGATTATTAAAGAGAGGAAAATCTCAAACTTTTTACTAGTGTATTTTTTTAGTACAAATGTAGGCGTAGAGAAATTAATTTTTTAATAATTTATTTCTCAATTATAAACGATTTTGTACATTCGTTATTTAATAATTTTTTTCCGCGTTAGCATAAACAACTTTTACTCGGAAATTAAGTTTTACGAAGCGAATTATTTTGTCGATAATTACTACACTTATGACGATAATCCTTCTACGAAAGTCAGGCCTAAGGTAGAAAATTAAACAAGATTATTAGTTATATAACTTCGGTTAACTACACATTTGTCGTCATTACAAATAGTTCAATTTTATTAGTATCTAAAATTGTATACATGTAGTCAGTACATGTTGCATTTACAACAAGGCGGAACACATGCCCACCGGTTGATCTTAACGGTACGATCCCACAGGAAAATAAAGTCCGTACCTAGGTATGTGGCTTGATCGCCGCTTGACCTGGAAGGAACACATCAGGATCAAAGTTAAATAGATAAAACTTGAACTGCGGAACATGTACTGGCTCCTGGGCAAAACTTCCGGATTACCTCTAAAATCTAAATTATTCCTTTACAGAGCAGTTATTAAGCCGGTGTGGACATATAGCATATCACTCTTTTAGGACATTACCATCGAGTATTAAAATGGTGCAGCGATCCCAATCAAAAATACTAAGGATAATAGCCGGTGCACCCTGGTACATACGAAACGAAAATTTTGTCTAATATGCATGAAGTAAGTTCGAGATGGGTTATTAGAGGGTCATCCTAACCAGCTGGCGGTAAATTTATTAGATCGTGTCAATGAATCTCGCATATTAAACTATCGCACACCCCTAGATCTTCCCCACCGGTTTAAATGATTGGATAGGTAGTTCGGAGTGTCATTGTTGAATGACATCTCCAATCCTGTCATAGCTTAGATTCCATTTGCTTATTGGCTACACATCAGCCAGATTGCAATTTGCATATATATATATATATATATATATATATATATAAAATGTGTGCGAAGACATTCGGACATGATTATTAAAAGGTAAACGTTTACCCATCAAAATCTACCTTTTGCATTTACTCTTTATCTGTTTTGCAAAGGCACTTAAACGTGATTTTTTAAAAAGTGAAAGTTTACCCATCACAATCTGCCTTTTGTATTTACTCGTTATCTTTTTTCTCTCAGTGGAGCTCTGAAAAAGTCACTGAAAAAGAAGTTGAACACCAAATTTAATAAGAACTTCAGCAACAATATCAGTTACTTTAACTTTTCAATTATATTCTAGGAAAAGGGAGTAAAATACCGGATTTGTTAAACATCCAAGAGCGTCGCGTTCCAAAACCAAAAAAGTAATAGGTCCATTGCCTTATTGAGCGTAATATTTTAAAACCGATTAAAGAAGAAACTATTTCAATTAAACAAGCAGACGTTAGGAAATTCATAAATCAAATAAAATAATAATAATACTAGATTACCGAAGAAAATCATGGCGGAATTACAATTGGAACGATCAACTTATAAAAGCAGTCTAATAAGTTCGAAAAGTCCCTTAAATAGTTTCACATCGATCGGTACAGTTATCAAAGACGCCGATTATAAAGGAAATTATTAACATTTTCCCCCGTAAAAGCGGTATCGGTTAAACTTGGAAAAAAAGACCTTTAACTACAATTGAAAAGTAAAAATACTACTAATACTATAACCGGTTTAAGAAAGCCCAAAACGGTACCGCTTATCAAACCACGCTCCCATCAAACACGGATTCAAGAAGAAAAAAGAGAAATCCATCGAATTGTCAGCGACAGGTTCAATGGTAACTATTATACCTTGTAAAAATTTATATAAAATACTTTATTAAGTGATTAGTAATTGACCATTTTTAGCCACCTTAAGTAGAAAAAAGGTTTCGAATAATGGATTATCGTATAGGATCAGTGCGCGCGTCTTTCATTTTTAATTTATACGTAGGAGATATTTAAATAATGAAATCGCGAAGATTTATGTAATCTTTCAACGCATGGAATAGTAATATAGAAATCGCTGACAAGATACTTGAAAATATTTGGGGAAAAATTGATTAATTTTTGAATGAATGTTATAATTAAACGAGAAAACTCGTCTTAACCACCAGGTATATGAAACAAAATCGAACAGAACAAGCGATCAATCATTATGGCATAAAGAAAAACCGAAATACCTGAGCATTACATTAGACAGACATATGACATTCTGCCGAAACTTCGAAAATACAGCTGTAAAAATCATCCTAAAGAAAATACAAAAATGTCGTCTTTTTAAGAAAATAACTGAAAAAATTTTTAATTTAAAATATTTTTAAAAATTAAAAAAAAAAAAAAAAACAAGAAAATTACATCTTACTTTTACGAAAAAATCATTGCTAAATTCCAAAATATAAATAAAAACCTTCCAATCATACGCTATCCAATCTTGAGGAGCTAGTAAAGAAAATTGAATTTTAAAAAAATTGGCAAACAACTGAAGATAATTTAAAGAGAAAAAGAAAATTAGTTAAAGTTCTGCTCGTGAAATTTTATAATATTCGCTAGTTTATTTTCATATTTACATAAGTTTTATTAATTGTATATCCAATCGAACTGGTTAATATCATTGGTAGATGCGATTCCAGGCAACTACAATAAATGTACACTAAGACGTTGCAGACTAAAACATTTGTTGCGATTCATTCGGCTTAATATTTAATCTTATTTTAATCCGTTAGATCATTCTCATTTGTTCAATGATTACTTTAACATCTTTATTTAATTCAAAATTTATATATAACTTACAGTTATTTATTTTTTAATTCACGGTTTTTTTTTTCAGGTTTTTTTCCTCGATAAACCCTCTCCATACTGGATATTCCAGTCCCGATCATGCGTTGTTCGAATGTTCTTCTCTAGTAACATTACGTTCTGAACTATACCTTAAATTACTGCGCTCATCATGTTACGGTCCTCCATACAATATATTGACCCTCATCTTCAGAATTTACGTCTGCTTCTAGACATGGCTATATCTACAGAAGTTATCCACGTTTATAGAAATATGAGTTAGTTCGTACGTACAGTATCACGTTAGGTTGAAGGCATTCGTATTTAAAAAAAGTAGCGTACCTGTTGATGTGTAGAATGTTTATGTCTAAAACTACATCGATAATCCGGTATAAAATATATTTCCTGTATTATATTATTAAATCGTTTTCGTAATAACTTCCAATATAACTTTGTGAATTATCTCCAACAAAAACTATAGGTATGTAAAAACTCATTTCAGATCGAGGTTTATCTAGGTTGTTTTTTGTCATGACTGAGAATTTTTCTTATCAATTTGTACAATAGTCTAGTATTGATATGGCATTGATGATATGAACTAATAACGATAAATCTTTCTGTAAGTAGTTCTTTAAGAATATTAGTTATTATTATCTGATAATTGGCTGATTTTTAGCATTTAAAATTTTAATAATCGTTTTATTTATCCAAATAGAAGCTAAATACCACCACAATATTGCTCCGCTATTTATTAATAGTTCACAAAGGCTAGGCATTGATTTATAGAAAAAAAACTACTACTCAAAATTGCGCATCGTCTAGTGGAACAATCAATCGCAACATTGAGAAATATCTTCTGATGCTAGACCAAATTCTGATAGTAAGCGGTGTAAGTCCAATTATATATTAAAATTATATAACTTTTAAATATAAAAACAATCACAAAAGTTTAAATAAATATAACTTCACATAATATGATAAATATTCCTATAAATAAAAAAGCCATTGTTGTACTCTTAGGATTTTAATAGAAATATTTTTAAACGATTCCGCCTCTTGAATTGGGAGTTTTTATATAAGACCTATCGTATTTAAGGTTAAAAAACTGAAAAAAAATTTCAAATGAAACCCAAAAATTTGACCCCTTGCGATTTTTTTTTTAATATATAATTTTTGATTAAGTTCAATATAAATACACTAGTTCCCTGCCCCTTTACACATACATCATTTGATACAATAAACTTGTCCATCGAAAGAGTTAGGAATAAGGAACCCATTTTTAAAATTAAAAAAAACAAACAATCACTACTAATAAAATAATGTACCACGACAAATGAAATAATATATTTTTAATTTAAAAATTAAATAAAATAAGAATACTATTATACCGCATCACAACGTATATATATATATATATATATATATATATATATATATATATATATATATATATATATATATATATATATATTATACATAATATATATACAATTTTATTTTATAGTGCGCATCAAGGCGACCTGTGTTCAATATGGCAACGTTTTGATCACGGGGCAATCACCGATAAATTTTTTTTGTCGCTTGTGAAGTTTTTTTGGGGGGGATATTATAAATACACACACATACATGTATATATATTTACACGTGTACAGTGCTTACACATGTGCCGGAAGAAATATTATAAATACATGTATATGTATGCACACGTGTAAACAAAAGTAAGCGTGTGGTTGGATTGGCATTGTCTCTCGACCACTATTATTATTACATATTATTATTATTATTATTATTATTATTATTATTATTATTATTATTATTATTATTACTTTGTGTCCAACGAAATAAAATCTATTATTAGATTCATGTGCATATGCAGAGCCTTAAAAAATACTTTGGAACTTTTTGATCGTAAGCTCAAACTTAAACTCGCAGTGCTGCGTTTAATAGATAAAAAATTTTCGTGCGTTTATTTTCGTTTCTTTTTCAAATGAATCATTCCGTCAATAATAATAATAATAGTACTACTGATAATAAAGACTCTATCACTAGTAATAACAATAATGATAACGATGGTTGTCTGCTAATTTTTAAAGATTATCACGAAAAGTTGCTCTCGCGGTTAACGAGAGACGAAATTAATTATTTTGCGAATTTAAAATCTGTCGAAGAGAAAATAGTTTTCCTGTATAAATTTAAAGAGGCAAAAGCTTACCCGATAACTGGCACCGTATGCAATAAAGACATAGAGACGGTACGTAAATTGAAAGAAGATGGAAATAAGGCCTTTGCTCGTAAACAATACGAATTAGCGTTGACCTTATATTCCAGATGTCTACTTCAATATCCGGAAAACGAAGGTATCTTTAATAATAATAATATCAAATTAAAGTTTATTGCTTCTGTTTTACGCGCAAAGTGAATTAAGATAAATTCTTAACAGCTTAACACGTACACATAGATCCAAACGGAATAAGTATACACAAGCACTTGCTCATACACACGTACCACTGCACAAAATATTAACGTTTCTGAAATACATAACATGCGGAAGTTTGTAGTATTTAAAAATATAGATACATGTATATATGTTATATATATATATACATACATAGAGCTATATGTGATAGCCACGTACACTTGTATTCAATATTCGCATACATTAAAGCAAATGTCTATGATAAAATTAAGGCTCCAGTATTCACACATGTGCACACATTTATACAGATGGCATAGCATATATAACAATTATATTTATACGAACACACAATGCATATAGGCATGCTGTTATACAACGAAGTACACCCTCTAACTACATAAAGCATTGACGATCACACACCTATACACACTTAATCAACAATCGCATGTAAGTATATACAGTATCAGTTATTCGACTGAAAAATCCCACACTATTACTCTAAAATAATAATCTTAAACCATTTAATTATACTGAAAAACTCAAACGAATATACAATATTAAAAATGACGATAACAAAATTCAGTTTGATGAAATCTGCAGGCAAATGTAATACTTAAAGAATTTTAATTATTTTAGGTTTAAGATGCAGAAGTAATTCGTAGTTAATTAATTCATAATATCTATTAATTCGATCTGTTTTAAATTATGCAAGTATTATATTTCCATCGCCGCTGCACAAATTTTTTGGAGTCTCACGCACCCCATTCGTTTTTTTGTAATGGAAAACGAAATTTCAAAGCAAAAACCACTGTTAATCAATTATATTAAATTACATTAATAAAGTTCTATTTATTACTCGCTAATGCGTCTATTTTACGTTTTTTATTTTTTCCCAACGTGTTGTTTGATTTTCCACAATAATTTTTCATTAATGTATTACGATTGTTATAATAATTCTTAAAATAGTTTCGTTTTTATGATTTTCACAATTACTTAGTTCATAATTTATTGATTCCTATACCTGCCAGTATTTAAAAACGATATTTATAAAAAATTCCTTTTTATAATGAAATTTCAAAAAATCATTTTCATAGTGTCGTATAAGTTTATTAAAAATTTTTTTTTTTTTTTTTTTTTTTTTTTTTTTATTTTACTGTACCGACAGTTTCCTGTCATAAACAATAATGATCGTAAATAAGGAAGTAAGGAGAAGGAAGAAATTGGAATATGGAATGTGAACAAGAGGAGGAAAGTAAAAGAATATTATTAAGCTGGCAATTCCAACGAACAGCCAGATTTGGATCTACAAAGAGGAAAAATATATTAATTTTATTATTATTATTATTATTATTATTATATAATTTATTTCTCGCAGAGTTTAACCATTACACGTAGCGTCCCTGAGAACAATGTAGCCACTTAGGTGATTGGAAGTGCATCGCGGCACCACTTTCTTCGTTTTAGCCGACTGTTGGATCTGACTGGAAAATTTCTAGTAAACATTCGGTGTACCAGTGGATTCGAATGGAACTGGAGCTTTTCGAAGAATCTTCTATATTGTTCCGTATAAACATCCTTCACGTATGAAACGTTCAAATTGTCATGTAATATGTCGTTCGATACAAAGTACGGTGCAGATGCTATTGTACGTAGGATTTTGGACTGCTGTTGTTGTACTCTGTGGAGATTACTTCGACTTGCTGTTCCATACAGTTCTAATCCATATCTCCAAATTGGAGCGATGACCGATAAGTAAACATTCCGCTTTACGGCTAGGTTGAGAATTGATTTACGTCCTAGCAACGGCCGGAGCTGTTTAGCCCTTATTATCACAGATCTTCTTGTGTATTCCACATGATCACGCCACGTTAATCGCTTATCTATATGCATGCCGAGATAACGCACGGACTCGACTTGTGGAATTAATGAACCATCAAATGTCAAGGTTGGACATCTAACACGTCTGTTGGTGAACAGGATGTGTCGACATTTAGTTGAATTGAATGATATGCGCCAAAGACTTGCCCATTTTTCTAGTCGATTCAGATGATTCTGAACCGCAGCGTTTGCATGCATAACATTCATATTAGACGCCAGTATCGCTATATCGTCGGCGAATGTAGCCAGCAACGTTAAGTTCGAAGTTGGTACATCCGCAGTATAGATGGAATACAAAACAGGACCTAGCAAGCTGCCTTGCGGTACCGATGATCTGATTGAATGTTCTTCTGAAAACGAGCCATTTGTTCTGACAACAAACGAACGTTCAGTCAAGTACGATTTTAGGAGCTGATAAATATCTTCATCGAGAATTTGCCGCATCTTATATAGTAACCCCGGATGCCAGACCTTATCAAAAGCCTGAGTGACATCAAGAAATACCGCGGAACAAACTTCGCGATTCTCCAGAGTTAGCGAAATTGCATCAACTAATCGGTGACACTGCTGAATCGTAGAGTGCTCCGTACGAAAGCCAAATTGGTGATTCGGTAATACGTCTCGGCTTTCTATAATCGTAGCGATTCGATTTAAGATTAACTTCTCCAAAACCTTCGATAACGAGGATAGTAAGCTAATGGGCCGGTATGATGAAGTCTCAGTCCGCGGTTTTCCAGTTTTATGCACCATGACTATCACCGACTTCTTCCACATCTTAGGAAAATATCGCATCCTTAGAATTGCATTAAAGATATAGCAAAGAAGGATAGCCGCTCTCTTCGGCAACCGTGATAATATTTCTCCGGTAATTTTATCCAAGCCAGGAGCCTTACGCGACGGCATATTACGAAGATATACAAAGACTTCGTTCGGAGAGAAAACCTTAGTAACGTTTTCGCACTGGCGCGGCACACTCAACAAACTTTGTATTCGATCAGAGTGAACCTTGTCACAATCAGGAAACGGGGTAAAAACTGTACCAAGGTGCTCCGCAAACGTATTCGCCTTTTCCTTGTCAGTTTTAACCCAGTTGTTATTTGATCTAATATTATACGGTTCTTCTGGTTGATTTAACAGTTTTTTGACTGAGGACCATACCGGCTTCCCGCCATCATTAATAGATTGCGTGTAATCCATAAAGATTTTGTTCTTATACTCCCTGATTTTATTTTTTAGTTTGTTGTGCATCTCTTTATAACTGTTGTATAAGGATGGGTAACGATTACGTTGCCATCTTCTTCTTGCTAACCTGCTTTCCTTTATTAATTTTCTTATTTCCACCGGTATATACAGATTTTGATGGGATTTCTCTGCAACGTGATTAGTTGAGTTGATACACGCATATTGTATGAGGCTAGTAAGATTTTTAACGGCTGCGTCAATGTCACCTTTGTCCTTTAGCTTAAGCTTTAAGTCAATGTTATTCTCAATAATACCCGTAAAAATATTCCAATTGGTAGTCCAGTTTGTAAGTCTCTGTTGTTTGGGAACGATTTTAGGATGTACATCTATAGTGGCAACCACTGGAGTATGATCAGAGGATAGATCAACGACTGTTCTGCATTCCCTGCTATATTTTTGCAGGCCACGAATGATGAAGAAATCTAAGACCTCTGGAAGCCTGTTGAGATGACGCGGCCAATACGTAGGCGTCATTGGAGATAAGATGGCAAGTGCGTTGTCTCTTATAGATTTGTACAGCTAATTAAAAAGCTAATTAAGACTACATGTACAACATTATCTTTAGGAAATAGTGAACCACCTCTGCTTATATTATTTATCAAATTGTAATTTTCTTCAATAACCATTTCTTCGATACTTACCAAATTTTGTTTGCATATTTGACATTTAACATTTTTTAATATTTTATAACAACAGTAACCTGCCAGATAAGTAATAACATGTAATTTATTTTGAACTTCATCGAAGTATTCTTCATTAAGAACTATTTTGAATTATCGTATTGCATCTGTTCTTCATGAAAAGATTCTAAACTTTCAGAAAAAAATTTAATAGATATATTACCAAATGTATTTGATGTTAAAGTTAATAGTGATTGTATTCTCAATTTTTTCTCGGATTCATACAACTGTCTAATTGAAATCTGATAATGACCTCCTGATAATTGCCTATATTTTCCATGTTCTAAAGTATCTGTTTGAAATTTTCCTAACAATATGTAGTTACATTTAAGCTTATCAAAACAGTATTGAATAATTTCTAAACATCCGTTAATTGTATGAGAAAAAGCTGTATGAGTTTGCGATGTCAACTTATGAGGAAAATTACCTGAATTCCATACATGAAGCCAGTTAAGCATTTCACGTAAAAAAACTAATTTTGAATCATTTAAATTATTGGAGAAAATAGGTTCCTGAAAAGTATCACTTAATATTTGTCCTTTTAATGGTGTCTTTACATCAACAAGTTTACACCATGTTAATACAATATCTATAAAATTAGCCGTGTCTGAGGAGTGTTCTATATTTGTTCCAAAAGTTAAAAGAGCTTCCTTTATGAAAGGACTGAAAATTTTTAAAGCAAGATTTACATTTTGACGTTCCAGATTACTTGGAAATAACGCTTTTAACGATAAAGAATATCCATGTTTCAACAGTTTATCTTGTTCTAAACGATGTAATAATATTAAAGAGTTAAAATTTGCAATTTTTATTTCACCGGATTTAAAATCTGGATAAGTGTTTTATTTGGTTTTGAATTCAACCAGTTATTCCGTATACAGTTTATTAAATGAACAGAATCATACAAAAAGAAAATTGGTCTTGTATTATCGCATGGATGAGAGTAAACTATGCTCAATTCTTTTTTTTTAAAGAAAAGTTACTCATTGCTTTGCCATTTATACTATTATTATCACTAATTACACAGAACACTTTATAACCAATATCTTCTAATTTAATAATAATTTCTTTAATGCAGTTGGAAAGAACATCATTTTTAATTGCTGTTGTGGGGAATAAATAACCGCTTTCATTTTTGATGTTACACTTGATATCATAAATGCATAAACAGAAGTACAGAGTGATTGGTTATTACTTGCAAACCATACTATATTTCCACCTTTGTAATCTAAATAAGGTTGAACATGAATTTCATCCATGAGAAGCAAAACATTTTTTTCATGATTATCCAAAAATTTAAAAACATTGCGAGCATTTGTGAGAAACAAATTTCGGTCCTCATCAGTAGGATCGGATAAAAATTTATTACAAATAGCTTTAATTCTCGTGGGATGTGGCAATATTAATGAGCTCGTTTTTCTTAAATATTTATAGGCATGTGCACTTATTTTATGTAAAATTGAAGAAAATATTAAAGTATTGCTAGAATAACGATATTGTTCTTTCGGTGTTACCTTTAGTTTTAACTGCTCCACAAAAAATGTAAAATCCGGGTCGCTTGTATTTTCAAAATCTAATTTATTTAGTATTTCCATAATATGTTTAATAGTATGTTTAAAATATAAATCTCCTGACAATGCCCTATTTTCACAATCTTTTGATAACAAATTATCAATCGTGTTCAAACAACTTTCAACAACATTTATATTATTTACATCACACGGTGTTATAATTTTTCCCAAATTTATAGAAATTTTTTTCCAAAATAAATGTGTATACATCACTAATTTATTATTGATAGTTACTGCATAAGTTGTTGTAGGTCCAGGATTATAATTTATTTTAAACAATACAATATCATTCTTTATATTAAACCAGTTTTTTGATTGAGAAAATATTTCAAAACATTTAAAAATTGATTAAAATTTGTAAAACACTTAGAAGCTTCGTACGCGATAAAACTAGATTTACTCTCTGCCAAAATGGTAAGCAACTGAGCTTCTTCGCTATCACGTATTTTCTCATCTCTACTCTTCCGATTAGATGGACAAGGTTTCGAAAGATATTTCGAACAATTTGGAAATATACTAGGTATAACATTTTCTCTTAAACGAATATGTTTTAAATTAGTATGACAATATTTACCTGTCGTTTTATCGAAAAACTTTTTCTGACGAATAATGACCTCACTTAATTAGACCGTGGGATGGCATTTATCCATTTTTTTTCAAGACTTCATTGTCCGGAAATGAAAAAACCGTTACTTTCGGTGCATTTCCGTAACCATAGTTTCCCGAACAATTTAGTACACAACAACGATAAGGCATATTGAATTAAAACACAAAAATAAAACAGATGAAAAGTGAATTTAGTTTGTATAAAATGAACCGAAAAAAGCGCAATTAAACAAATATATAATTAAAAGTTTTGAAATGTTGATAAACGAAAAAATAACAAATTTAAACGCTGGGACGAGTAAAACCAGTCACTAAAATAAATAAAACGGGTGAAAAATGAATTGTTTGCATAAAATGAACCGAAAAAACCGCAATTCATTTAAATAAATATATATAATTAAATGTTTTGAAAAGTTGATAAACTAAAAAATAACAAATTTAAGCGCTTGAACGAGTAAAACCAATCACTAATAACAAACTTCAAAAAATAAGTTACAATAGTAAACAAACATTCCGTGAAATATTTATAATTACTCTGGTCGACGAACTAGGATGTGACGTCACAAGCAGTCTGGCCTTGTTATTAAGTTGGTAATGCCTAACTCGCTGAGGATGAGACAATCATGGGATTTTTATAGAGTTTTAACTGGCAGCTCCTCATACTGTCTTCTATACCCTCTTATCTCAATATCCTGCCACTACTGGAATCGCCTGCCTGAGGCTTTCCAACTAGTATATATACTATATATATACTGGTGGAAAGCTTCAGGCAGGCGATTCGCTAGAAGGACGGACGATGGACACCGAGAAAAGGTCACAGAATCCGTGGTCGCCCGTGTACGCGATGGTAAGACGACATTCAAAAGTCAGTTGGAGTTAAATGGATGAACTATACTTGGGACCGAGTACAATGGAAAAGGAAAGGAATGCTTACATCCAGCAGTGGATAGAAATAAGCGAATCGTGATCGTGATATATGTATATATATAAAAACCTTAATAGACTGATACAATTTCACCTGGTAAGCTAAATAATTATTGATATTTACTAACACGGTTACTCAGTAGCTAATTAAGTACAAACAAGTCTCGTTTGTTACACATTCATGATACTAAAATCGGATGGCAAAATCTGGAGAATGATAATGAAAAGTCCGGTAATCCCATGTTCGGTATTAAGTAGTTGTCTTCCGTCGCATTATTATAACTATGGAAGAGTTGCTTAAGCGATTTGATGAATTTTGCGATAACATCGTTAATAAGCAAAATATGGAGATCAAAATGAATGTCATCATTAGGCGAATGATGGTAATCGTCAACTATTGCATATGAGATGATAATTTGACGACGTTGTATGACATCCCAATTCAATGTGGTAGTGCAGCCCGCCTAGAAAGATCACTTGTTTAAATGGGTGTAATATTTTAAATTGTATGGCAGAAGTTTACAAGAAACATTTAACTCGCATTGCATACTCATTAACAAACACAGTTGTTGTGTTTTAGTTTTAATACATTGTAATTCATTTCTAGAATGACTATTGCTAAGACCTTTATTACTGTATCATCTGCAAATGTGACTGCTGTATCAACGGGTGAATATTTTGTAACAGCGAGTACTAGCCCGTGCTTGCTTGTATAAAGTAGAATGATGATTTTGCCTCTTCATCGGCCGCTTGGAGCTGTTGATTTGATAGGCAATACTTTAACAGAACACAATAGTTATCTGGGAGTACGTATACAACTTGTGGTTGGCCCTTTATGCCACTTTTTGTCAAATACCTAAAAAACGCGTAGTCGATCGTTAAATGTTTCTATCTGAATCGAAACTGATGGAGAGGAATTTGGTTTTCAATCCTTCAACAATAATTTCTCTAGGAGTTGAGAGACTGTAACATTGAAATGATGTATATGAAGTAATTTAGCTTTTTTGTTGGGTTCCTTTAACATTATGATCTGTACTACTTTGAAACAGTTAGGTATATACTTAAGCCGTGAACGTACATGAAATATATATGTAAATCATATAAGTACTCTGCATAGTAATTCTCTATGGACAGGCGATAAGATTTCATCTATATCTGGAGTCTTTTTTTATTTTGATATTGTGATCAATTTATGTTGCTATCTTCATTGACGTGAACAGATTAATTTGATTAATTAGTCTAATAAACTAAAGTAGGGTTGATATAGAATCAGATTCCTCTCGAATTTTGGGATTCTAACAAAACAGTTGTTTAAAAGAGTGGTCCTTCTTCTAAGCAACTGAACATAAGTGTTTTATATTTGATTTTTTTTTAATAAGGAAATTGTAGTTTTGTAAATCACAAAACTACAATATATTACATATAAAAAGAAAAACTATAAAAAAAAATAGAAAATTAGAAATAACAAAATTAAGAAATAAAAATAGTTTATTAAACACATTAATAACATTTGATGATGAACTAGTTTGGAAGACCATATTATGAATTTACTTAGTAGTATTTAAGATGGAAAATTCTAGCTTTTGACAAACATCTCAATATTGAACAAGATTGTTAAATGTTAGATGTTATTAGTTAAGTGTACACTTTTTTTTGTTATTGTTATTATCCACTTATTATTATTGATTTTTATTTTAACTTGAAAACGGTAAAACTGTCGAAAAGTTTTATTATTAATTATTAACAATTACTGATTGTTACTAATAAATATATTACTTCTTATATATATCTTTGCATGTTTAAGATAAAGTAGAGTTATCGCTGGTATACGCTAATAGATCAGCTGCTTTATATTATTTAAATCGATATCAGCTGGCTATCAGTGATGCGAATGAAGCATTTGAAATTGGTTATCCAAAGGAACTTGCATATAAATTGTATTACAGGTAGTATAAAATTCATTTTTTTATTTAATTAACTTTAAATACTGACTCTTTCTTGTACACTTATCATAATAAGAACAATTTGATTTTTTCCATACATTAAAGAATTTTATTATTTTGGCTAATTCTTTCGTTAGTCAGATTATAAAATGGGTTAGTCACCATATCCGACAACGAATTACACAATGATAATGATGACGATTATTACTTTTAACACTTTGATTTCCTTGAATGACTTTTAATCGATGTGTTTGTTGGTAGAAACTTTCTAAGCAAGCATGAAAAATAATCATGTGACATTAAGGCTCTCCGATTCTTGCCGATTACCCATTCAAAAATTCCAAAATGAAATGTCCTTTTAGATTTAATAAATAGACGCCAATTGATATAAGTGTAATTAAAATTTGCACACAGACTTAAACCCACAACAGGAATATGAGGTCATTCACGATTTTTCAGTCTTTGTGTTAGAAGCGATCTGTTTACCAGGTCAACATCGACACTTTAGGATTTCTGCACTGATTGGCACGAATCTACACATAAAATGACTAAAATATTGTAAACCGAATGATATATTCGTCTCAGACTGAATTAATATAAACAACAACATCTTCTATTATTTTAGTTATTAAATTATTACAAGTTGTATATACTGTTCATTTTAAAATAATAATATATGTATTTAACAATTTAAAATATATAGCGTGTAATTTTTGTTTATTTTTGATTTTAATCTAGAAGTAGGATTTATTATGAATATCTCCATTCTTTTTAAAAATAAACCTTACTGGTATCTGATTTATGTGTTAAACTGGATACATTTTCCATATTTTCAACGTTTTCTTTTTCTAAAGTTTATTTATTTAAATTACGTTATATTAATTATTTATAAAAAATATTGTTAAAATACAATAAAATCCTATAAATTTAATAAGAAATCCCAGACCACAGGTATACGGAGGTTGTTAATAATAACCAAATCTAATAAGATTGAAATTTTAAACATAAACGTTATGTCTTAATTAGTATGGTAAGAATTTAAATTTGGAAAAAAACAACTAAAAGAATATATAAATTGATATTTTAAGAGAACGTAATTAACATTTATACTAGTGGTAGATATATGACTCGATAGCAATAATACAGCTTCGTAACTTGTTGTTTCCCTTCGGTCGTATCATTCTATTTTCTACCTTGCCCCTTCCAAATGTCTCTTTCAAAAAACCCGTTTTCTCCGTCGCAGATTAAGAGAGTGATTATGGGTAATTTATCAATGCACAAAGCTCCAGGGTATGATCTAATCACTGGAAAGATGCTTAAATTCCTACCGCAAAAGGGTATAGTACTATTAACAACAATATTCAACGCTATCATATGGTTAGCCTACTATCCATCATAATGGAAAATAGCTCAAGTAATTATGATACCAAAACCAGACAAACCTACCTGTGATACTTCATCATATCGACCTATTATCAAAAGTGTTCGAAAAATCAATGTTACCCGAACTAACAAAACAGCTACAGGGTACGATTCCAACGTCACGGGCATTGTACAATAGAACAAGTTCATAGAGTGCAACAATACATCGGTAATTGTTTTGAAAAGCAGCAGTATTATTGTGCGGCCTTTCCGGATGTCAGTCAGGCCTTCGATTGTGTATGGCATGAAGGGTTACTTTCAAAAATAAAACGCACTCTGCCACATCCTTACTACACGTTACTGTCCTCATACCCCTCACATAGATTGCTTCAAATTAAACAAGGCTGGGTTTCAACAGGTTTCAGTTCTGGGGGTCTAGTCCTTTTTCTCATATATATGTTCGAACTTCTCGTAAATACAAGTGTGGATATGGGGACATTTGCCGATAATACAACATTATTCACGAGAGATAAAATGATCCGGTAGCGACGTCAGAAAAATTACAGCGCTGTTTAAACGACTTGGACATCTGGGTACGACAATGGAGGGTTAAAATTAACTCATCCAAGTCAGTACATGTTACATTCACAACTAGGCGGAACACATGCCCACCTGTTGATCTTAACGGTCCGATTCCACAGGAAAATAAAGTCCGATACCTCTGGGCATGTGGCTTGATCGCCGCTTGACCTGGAAGGAACACATCAGGATCAGAGTTAAAAAAATTATTATTATTATCATATCAATTACGCGCTTATTTAGAGATATTCTGCATTATAAATTTGCGTTCGACAGCCAGTCTTCTGCGTCTTCTTCTAGTGAATGTAGCCCAATCAGTCCTTTATTAAAGCTATTTACTTTGCACGAATTGATAAAGTATGACATAGTTTGGATCTCGCCACAGCTGCACAGCTCCGTTTCCGACAGTTTCCATTTGTTTTGCAATGACCCTGTTGGTTCTGACGCGATTTAAATTGCACCATGTTTTTCTGTTGAGACTAAATCCTGGCACCCTGCTAGCCGGATTTGATATTAATTGTCCGTTTGTTGACGTCTGCTTAACCCATATTTCCTTGTCACTGCTCTGTAACTCGTTAGCCGTCAGCCATGCTGGTTTCCTGCTGCAAATACGTGTAGGTGGGGGATCTTTGATAAATTTTTCTACGTGAGAGTGCGTACTGTTGTATATTCTCGTTTGAATGTTTATCACTCTGGAGGATAGCATCAATATCAAATATCAAAATGATGCAGTTATCCCAATCAAAAATACTAAGAATAATATCCGGTGCACCCTGGGATATACGGAACTAAAATTTGCATAAAGACCCAAAAGTACATAATATACATGAAGTAGTTCGAGATAGGTTACCTACACATGTTAGAGGGTCATCCTAACCAGCTGGCGATAGATTTATTAGATCATGTCAATGAATCTCACATATTAAACTATCGCACACCCCTAGATCTTCCCCCCCGGTTTGAAAGAGGTAGTTCGGAGTCATTGTTGAATGACATCTCCCATCACGTCCAAGTTGCTTATTGGCTACATCAGCCAGATTGCAATTTATATATATATATATATTAAAACAAAAAATTATCATTCGAATTGACTATCTTATTTTCTCCGTTCACTACACTTAAATGCGAATGTTGTAGATTTTTCACCCTATATTTTTGGATTTCAATATCTATTTATATTTCCGTCCTCATTATTTCTCGAAATGTATCCAAATTTAGTTCACGAAATGAACATTATCCCCTTAAAAGGATTATGTAACATAAATATAAAATTATCAGTTAAAAGCCATTCGCACTAACATACTAATTAACGCTGCTCAAACAAACTGGTAGAAAATGATTCGCCATTTAACTTTTTAAATATATAATAATTATTCTGCGCTTCCAAAATGTTTACAGAAAAGGAAAATGTTTACTCGCATTAGAAGAAGGAAAAGCTTCGAAAAAAATGTTCAAAATGGCATTAAAATGCTTGGATGAATCAAATATGTCCACGTCCGATAAAATAAAATGGCAGAAAGATGTACATAATTCCATAAGCTCCGCCGTTACATGCAAAATTAATGGTAATTCGCGATATATATACCGATGTATTTAAATTTCAAAATATAGAGATTAAATAAGATAAGTTGGCCTCAACTATAATCTTAACCGAGAATAGATATCTACAAGTTAAATAGGAAATAAACATTGTAGATATAAAATTTCTAATTGTTTTAAATAATTATACGTGTTAATTAGCGACATTAACGGAAGTGAGAAAAAAATTAACTAAAATTACATTTACCAAATCATTTAAATTACTCTAGTTGTTTACTCAGAACAGCGTACACAGGTCGCCTTCAAGGGGGGTCTGCACTAAGCCATTTAATGTTTAACTTTTATATGTTTGCAAAAGTCTTATCCGGATAAGAAGTAAGAGTGTCATCAATAATATTGGTATTCTTACTATTCATAGTGTTTGAGATGTTTCTGTAGCTGTCTGTTGGATCCTTTCCAACAAAAAATTATATCGTCAACGTAACGGTAGTAGTAAATAAAATACTTTTAAATGTAACATCAAGTTGACTTTATAAATATATAAATATCGATACAATCCTAACACAAATATAACGAAAAATTATGGTATAACAAAATATCGCCATTTTTTTATGTAAATTATATCAGTACTTCGGTTCATAATTTAGATTTGAGTTTAATTTTTGATTGAACTACGATAAATTTCCTCCTTCTTGTTCTGTTACATTGAGGGAAACGTTTTTATGCTATTTAAATAATATTATTTGAAAAAAATAGCTAAACGGACACTAGTGCATGACCTTCACGATGAATGACAATCACTAGCGTGAAAATTTTTATTAGACGTTAGATTTAAAATCTAGGTTATTACAATTTATGCAATTTCTGACACGTTAAATACACAGTTGACAATTCACATAAATAACACTGGTTATAACAAATAAAATGATTTAAATCAGCTACATTATAGTTTGGTTCATTTGATAATTAGCCCTCGTTGGCTATCAATAGATGCTAATGGAATATTAACATGAAGTGGTACACCTTCTACTTATAGCGTATTTTTCATAGACTATCGCAGTCAAACTCGGATGATTAGATAATCTATCTGCGTTTATTTACTGGTTTATTATTTAATTATCTCCGTCACATATGATATTTTTAAGTGTTTATATACCGGACGTCAACCAGTGTCCTCATTGTCTTCTTTGGAACCGTTGTATCAAATTGTGATTTGTTATTGCACTAAAACTCTATAGTTGATATCTATACTTTGATAATACCTGTCTAAAGAACAGAAACTTATTAGATAAGGAGAGCCTCGATTATCTGCCTACAAGCCAGTACATCGATTGATTTTCATATTAAGGAAATTTTTTTGGCTTCGATATGCCAGAAAACGGAATACCGTAAGTACCAGAGTAAAATTAAATAATGCTTCCTCGTTAGTTAAAAAAAAATATATTATACTGGCTATTCAGAGAATGTAACCTTTATATAAAAAATGTAAACAAAATCGTAGGCGAAAAATGCGCGTTAGAGTATTTCTAAAACATAAAATACAATTTTTTTCAATATTAAAATTAAATAAATCGGTTTGTAGTCCCGATCGATGTAATTTTTAAATACTCAGAGTAAATTTAAATAATATTTCGCGTAAATTTTATTTCCTTAAATTTTTTAACGAAATATAATAAACAAACTTTATCATAGACCTGAACAAATATGAAAAATCAGCCATTCAAAATGAATGTTATAAACAAGTTGGAAATATAAGTTCCTCCGTAACGATTAAATATTCAGAAAAATTAGGAAGGTACGCCGAAGCTGTTCGAGACATCGCTACTGGAGAACTCATTCTTTGTGAACAACCATACTGTGCCGTTTTATTGCAAGAATATCAGTATACGCATTGTTTTCATTGTTTTAAAAGGTACGTAAAAAAATTACCGAGATAAAATTGAATATTTACATAGACTATAATAATAAATATGATATCAAATTTAGAAAATAATCGTATTCATTCTTTTTTGTTTTATTTATTTAAAACGTCGTTTTTAATTGCCAGGCTTATTGCAACTCTGGGAAGTGGTTAGATGTGCCTAGTCTTCTCAAGGACCCCAATTCCACAAGTGGACAAGGCTAATGTATTTGCGCAAATTGTGTATAAATATGAATAGAAATATTATGCAAAAAAACTGAAATAAATAAAAAAAATATATAATTATTACGAGTACCAAACTTGTATAAAAATCTTTTGTCCACTAACAAGTATTGTGTTATGAGTGATTAGCGCGTAAAATTAGAATAAAATAATAATATGTAAAAGAAAAACAAGTACGCTAATGTTGAGATATATGATAAATCAACATCATTACTATACCGGTAAGAATGCAAACAAATTTATAACTAAGATATCTTGCTCGAAAACATAGCACCGATGTCTACTTATATACAGAGTTAATGAAAGTACACAAAAATATATTAATTTACAAACTAAGCATCAGGAAGTGCAAAGGTTGTATTGAACATTCCACGGACGCGTTTTCACATTTGATTTATTGGTTTCATTTTGAATCAGTATGTTTAAGTGCCAGCATTGAACTTCCTATGCACTGCAGACTTCAAATACAGCGAAAGATTTGAAAACTTGGCTTTGGTAAGTGTTAATAGTAGACTTCAAATACAGCGAAAGATTTGAAAACTTGGCTTTGGTAAGTGTTAACAGTTAGAATCAATTTTATACTTGGTTTTTAGTGTCGTCTTCAGCACGAAAGGTGCGCATAATACAACCGTAATCATTGGGAAGAGATGTGCCAAATTAATTTTAATAAAGAAATTAAGCATCTGTCACTAATGACAACATGATATAGTATTGTAATGCCAAACGATGGGCACTACTAATAAAGAATTGTTAAAACAATAGTGCACCTAAAAATCGAAATAACAACAATGAAGTGTTTCGTATGTTCGCCATGAACCGTCGATTCCGAATGTACAAGTAATTTTAACTAAATTCGATACAGAGTTTTTATTTAAACTTTTATGTGTGTGTATATATAAACACACACACTCATATATATATATATATATATATATATATATATATATATATATATATATATATATATATATATAAAGCATACCTATGTATATAAGTCGACGTACATAATACTGCAAAATGTGGTTTGAAGACAGGTGTTGGTAGTGCGATACATACAAAGGGGATATATATACACATATATATATATCCGTCTGTTACTTCATTGACACAACTGTGGTTTGATAGGCGGGTGTTGGTATATATATAATATATTACATATGTATTAGTACACGTATATATGTGTATATATATCCGTCTATTATTTACACTCACTCGCTAGCTCGCTTGCTCATTTTGCGGGTTAACTCCCCATATATATCACGCCAATAGAAGTTTCACTTTAAAAATATTTTTTAAATGATCGCATTTTTATTATCACTATTATTACTGGCACATATTTCATAATGTCTAGAAATCTAAATGCGTGAAATGTAAGTATCTCGTTACTGTAATAAGTTCACTACCATAGATCAAGGATATATAACAGAATTAGAATTGAATACAAAATATTTCAATCCGTAAATATTTAACGATTCAGAATTAAATATTTTGTTTTAAAGAACAAGAATTCAAACGACATAAACTATTTTCAGAATTCCTTTAAAACTTCGGCGGCGAAAATTTGATTAAATGAAGGAAATACGAATAATTTAAAAATCTTGTACCTAGTTATAAAGAATGCGTCTGAAATAAGGAATTTCAATTTGAAGATCATGATTACGTTATTACCGGGTATATTGAAATTAAAACGAGTAAGAAGAAACACGGCATCTTCAAATTGGAGACTATGTTTAACAGGTGTAAAATTAGGCCCAATTTAAAAATTCAATAGTTTCCTTGCAGATTCAGAGATTATCTGTATAATTTATTACCAATTAATTACAAAACAAACAGTAAAAGTACATAGTGTTATTTTTGCCAAAGGTTATGTTATCAATGATTTATAATCCGGGAAAGACGGACAGTTTTGTTGTTTTTTGAATAACTTAAAAACTAGTTGACCAAAATTTTTGAATAAAATTTTATTTAAAAACAGGAATGCGGGACATTAGGATCACAATATCGTTCAGATGACCGCCATTTACAGCAACACATTTATTCAGTCTTCTTATAAAATTTTTGAACACTATTCGATCACAGGTAGCTGAATTTTTGAAATTTGTTCAGAAATCCGAGTTTTCAGGTGTTCCAGATCTCGTGGACATGTTTTGTAAATGCGGTTCTTAAGGTATCTTCATAAAGAAAAAATTTGGAGCGATCGCGGCGTCAAAGCAAAATCCGCACGACGAGACAATATGCGTTTACTAAAAAACTTCCGTCGAACAGCAACACGTTACACCATCTTGTTGAAACTATGTACAACCCCAGACAAGGACGACGACAATGAGGGAAACAAAAGCAAGTATCATCATCTCTATATAGCGCGTTCCGTTGACAGTACCAGTGAAAAAATAAGGCCCCTCTATTCACCATTTCGCCTCTTCAACCAAAACGGTTACTCGGTCGATATGTAACGGCTTCTGTTCTATTGAGTTCATATTCGGACCAGTAGCGACAGCTCTGTTTGTAAAGAATTTTATTTATTTACAATTTTTTCTACCTCACCTTCATGATGCAGTAACATATCACAAACTTCGTTAATCCAAGTTTACAGTGACTGTCGGTTGTTCGAATAAATTATTTTATTAATTTACAAAAAAAAAATAATAATATCTATACCCATTTATTGGAAGTTATGAAATAATGAAGAACAGTACTATTTGAAATTTTAGACGTTCTATAATAATTAGCCATAACTTTCACTGGTTAATGAAGTAATCTCTCAGAATCGTTAGAGGTTAATATTTTCATAATGTCTACGAGACTTGAATTAGTTCCTACAGAACACAATTACATTTCTCCGCCTAATTTAACGGGGACTAGTTCCGTTTATTATGAAATAATAAAAAAATTACAATAAGCAATTAAATTAATTTTTCCGGCGTGTGAACGTTGACAATTATACAAACACAAATTATAACGAAAAATGGCGTATCAATATGGTTTTTTTTCTTTTCATGCGCGCACAGAATTACATCGTACAAAATGTGCCCACGATGCGACAAAGTGATATTTTGTAGCATAAAATGCAGACGCATCGCGATGAATTCACATCACGCGATAGAATGTAAAATTTTAGAAACTATTTGGAATTCTGGAATATCGATAACTTGTTGCATGGCATTCAGGATAATCACGCAAAATAAAATGGATTATTTTTTAAAATTGAAAAAATCTGAAAATGTAAGTAAAAATCTACAACATTAAATTTTTATAATCAAAAAATAAAACATTTATTCTTCATTTTCTTTGTAGATCCGTTCGCTTCATATGGTCCTTCGAGCTTCTCCGACGACGGATCATAAATAATTTTTTACTTATATACAAGCCGGAAATAATTAAAACATTTTAATCATTCTTTATACGATCAGATTTAAGAAGTTTCTATCATTTACCTACTCGTAGTTGTAACATCACCGTCTCCATTTCGTATTGTTTTTTTTGTCCTTTGCTTCAACAAATCTAAAACTGATAAAATATTTATCATCGACTAGATGGTGTAAAGAGGATGTAAGCATCGGAGATCTGACCAGCAGCAGACTGGTGAAGTAGTTAATTTACCAAGAATTTTTATATAGTTTATAATCCTTTTGCATTCGAGTCTTCTGCTATTACTTCTTTTTTAAGAATTCTGGTTGCCAGCGGATTATTCTGATTTTTAACTTGGATAAATGTTTGACTATATCGCTTTTCATTTATGTACTTGATGTTTAGTCCCTGCCTAGAGTGTTTTTGGAGACAGTGGCGCACTCACATGGGGCTTCCAGGCTTAAGCCCTCCCAGAGGGCTTAGTTTATAAAATACATATCGAGAAGGCGCGTAACTTGTAAGCTTCAAACAGTTTCGCAGCTGAAATGATAGTTGAAACAGAATATTTGGAAGAGCTCGCGTTATCACTAATAAAACCTTAATTTGAAAGAGCGTGCAAAGCGGCCTACATTGCAAAAAATACTGTTAGAAAATATTCGTTACATTCTGTCTGCTAATGACATTGAAAATACAGCTGACTGTTCAACAGAGAGAAAATAATTGCCCTTAATTGGGCCGTTCGGCATTCGAATCTGACCCAGGTCGTGATCAGTGCATTTTTTTTTTTTATTGTCATTACTTGTTCCGTCGTTGTTCGTGATCGTTTATAGTTTGTTTTTCTTGTCGAATTTTGTTACACATTCGGCTGTGCATATTTTATCCATTTTTATTACGAATTTTTTAATTTTTTTTCGGAGTGGATAGACCACCCCCAGATACAAATCCTGGATGCGCCACTGGTTGGAGACATACCCGGGAACTACAGCTATCATTCGCAATACTTTATTTCGATACGTCTGGATTCTTTTTACATTGATGTTCGAAGCACATCCTCATAACTCAATAACATAAAGCCGTGCCAATATTTTAATTTTGATCGAGGTCCGAGTTAACCAGCGAAGGTTTCTCATTTTTATATCCAGTTTCATTTTCCTAACTTTAATATTGTATAGTCACATTAAATCGAATTTCCAAGATATGTAACAACTGAAGTTTGTCCTATTTATCAAAAATATCCGTATCTTATCAATTTTGAAAAAAAAAAACGTTAACTCGAATTAATTTTTGACGATTTATAAATTACTTCATTACCGTCCGATAGATAAGGCACGATGAAACATCGATCATTAAAAAAGGGAAGGAAAACAAGAATAGTGATACTAGCAAATACTACGCTATCTATAATCTCGTCACGCACGAAGCCAGACGGAGAATACCGGATGTACTACATCGGATGCATTTGGCTATATTTCTCGTACGATGTTTAAGATTCACAAATTATTTTCGTCAAAACGAATACGGTAAATACCGATTTTAATATTTTGTTAAAATTATATAACAATATGGAGGAAAAATTTAGGTAAAACATGCAAGCGAACATCGTGTACGTTTATTAAAAATTGCGTACGCGAGGTAGAGTTCTCATCTGTTGGATGTTATTGTTCGGGAAGTAAATATCGAATCCAATTCGACGCGATTAGAATTTGTCTCGATTTAGATGAAACGGAATTTTAATACTCGCCTTTTAAAGAATAAAAACGATACGATTATTTTTACGTTAAGTAGCGTTCATAAACGTATTTTTACGTTAAAATGATTAACAACGTCCTAATAAAAACACTTGAATATGATATGAAACGTATTTAAGAAAAAGTGACATATTACTATGGTAATTATTAAAAAAAAAAAAAAAAAAAAACGAGAAAAAACTTTCATGTAAGCGGACCACCGGACCCAACAATAGAGAGGATCTTGAGGAAATTATAATACAAAAATCTCTATCATGTATTTAATGATCTTAAAAAGTAAAATCATTGTTCCCGAATAGATAAACTCCAAACGTACATAACAACACTCGCAAATATCCTACCCAGAAATTTAACGTAACTAATTCGGAAGCAATTACACTTTATCTATTTTCTAATGAACTTATAAACAATTTTATAATTAACGTTAACGTCTATAATAAAGCAACAGATGAAATCAGATTTAATAATCGATTAAAAACAAAAATTAATGAACTGGAAAATATATATTTTACTAAAAATTTGTCTGATTTTTTCAATAATACATGTAAAGTCAGTCATAAGCAGAGATTCGTTATATTATTATTTCTTTTTTTTTTTTTATGGCACGGGTAACGGCTGCACTAACGGACCACGAACGTACGGTGGTCCTAGATCAGATTTAAAAGGTTCAGTGAATCCAGGAACAAGAAAACATTATGGATATGGTCGGTAGATTCAGATAAGAGTTTTGTTAAGGAAGGAGGAAGGCTGTGCTGGATTTCAAGTGTCGGTGAGAACATGACAAGATGTTAGTATGTGGTCATAAGCAGTTGTGACATTTGGCAAAAGAGACAGAGAGGAGGTACCTTGAAGGAGATAAGAATGGGTAAGATTTGAGTGGGATGTTCGAAGTCTGGTGAGATAACACTTTTCTTTCTTGTTCGGAAAGGATTTTTAAAGCTTATAAAATGCATTCAACCTGTTCCTCCGCTGAACAACAGGCAGAACTGATCTGTTTTAAAGTTCTAACGGAATGTTTCCCAGCTGTCGCTATTTCTTAATTTATAGTTGTATGATATGAAATACAATTTGATTGTTACGGTCGATTTTATAATTCGATCTGACTACGTTCCTTTAGTCGTCTGAATGACCGGACGTTAGTTGTCAATAGATTGATATGGGTTTCAAGCCGATGCAGGTATCTTCCAACACTACTTCTGATTACTTCCTTAACAGACGGTATACGAAGATCGTTATGTATATCGTCGTTGCGGACATACCATGCGATATCTATGTTACTCGTTGTACCCCAATCTCTGGATATGACCAAATTATTTAGCAGTTCCAGAATAAAATCCTCCGGGTGGTTGTCAGTGCACCGTGGTACATCACCAACTTAACGCTCCACGAAAACCTTAGAATTAATTTTTTTCCGGAAGTAATATTCAGCGACACAAAAAAATAGCTCATAGACTAGAGGTGCACCCGAACAACATGACGTTCAGGTTGTTGGATAAATCGCTAGAATTTCGGCGGCTTGACAGAATCCAGCCGATGGATCTAGCCTCTGAGATAAATTTTAATGACTGTTTTCCGCATTAACCGATGGATAGGCTGCTAATACTAAAGGCGAGCGGAGATATGTGCAAGCAAGAATGCCTCATTGGCAGCTCGGTCAATAGCATAATTTCCAGGGAGACCAATGTGGCTGGAATCCAAATGAAAACTATGGAAAATTGAGATCTAGTAAGGTCATGGAGAAGATTCGTTGTAAAAGTTCATTATCTGTATAAAAGTTGTGGAGAGGTTTTAAAACATTAAGTGAATCCAAAAGGATAAGAAATGTAGAAGAAGATTGAGCCGTGGACAGGAACTCTAGAAAATAGCAACGGATTCCGCTGAGAATATGGAGCAAGACTTAGGAAGCCGAAAGCTACGCGAGACAGGGCTAAAAATAAGGAAGAACACGTCCTCCATATTTAGAGCCATCGGTAAAACAGAAAACAGCGCGCTTAAGAGCGATATAGTTGTCTAATTCATGGGGTAGGCATGAAAACCTGGAAAGATGGGTTAGTTTCAAGTTGATATGAAGTGTTGCAAAAGCCATGATGGAGGTTGGTATATATTGGAAGAAGTGGGGGATTAAGAATAAATACTGCACTTAGTGTTTCAGTGAAAGTTAACGAAAGTTTTTGTCTGCTGAAAATTTGAAGCCTCGTGTAGATTCGACTATTTAATCGATACACCGCTGTATGATTTTACCAGCTCTAGTTAGTGAAGACGATTGGAACATTGTTAAACATCGTTAAATCATATGCGAAAAGGCTGAATTGTACTGGTGGTGGGATTGCCTGCATTATTACATCATTAATGACTAACAGGAAGAGTGTTACACTAAGGACGCATCCTTGTGGCACACCATTCTCCATATAAAAAGATTCGTTTTAAATTTTCAAAGTTTATAAAATTTTTTACTATTTATAAGCATAATGTCACATATTAAAGAACAGTCGCACCAAGTCAATTTGTTTTAAATTTTTCTACAGTTGTCATCGGAAAACTTGATTTACCGAATATTTATATTTTCCGTTTTATTCGGAATAATTTTATTTTATTTTTCTTTCCTTTAAAAAAAAATAATAATAATTTGTGATAAATAACGTATTTACTACTTCGTTTATTCAGGTGAAATTTTGACGGAGGATGAAATTTTTATAACGAAATTGATTTTTCATCATCTCCAAGTTTTGCAATTTAACGCTCATGAAGTGTCTGAATTACAGATTGAAAACCGTAATGTCGAACAAAGTCGTTCCGTATTTTTAGGTGGAGCCATTTACCCGACGTTGGCATTATTCAATCATTCGTGTAATCCGGATATAGTAAGGTACATTTATTAAATACCTAGGTTTTTTTTACATGTAAATATTTTCATACGACGATACATGAATATAATTGACCTAAAAAAGAAACAATAAACACATTAGATTTGCGTCTTACCTGTGTATCACGTGATGCTTTCTGTTAGATTGTCCGTACACTGCGTACAAAAATTATCCTTAAACCACCCGTACAATCTCACAGCTGTCCTTAATAACAGCATCCTATCTTATACGACATTATCTCGTTTTTACACGTAATAATGTCATTCTATCTAATTGTCATTTACTTTTGTATCTAAACAGCATATGACACGTTATTATAGTAGTAATAATAAATTAAAAAGTAACGAAAATGTGGCCTATTCGAGTTGACTGTTCTTTATTTTTTAGACCTTCTATTTTACACAGATCGCATTACATAGTAATTTACAAAATTTTGTCAAGCTTAAATTGTACTGTACAACTCTTCTTTTTTTTTGGGGGGGGGAGACAATCGTGAAAAGTTGGTCAGAAAAAAATTCGAAATTAATTTTTTGATTTGGCTTCATAAAATGAAAAAACAAATATAATTTTCCCTAGCTTATGTATCAACGAAACGATTGATTAAAAACCTCTTGTAAGAATAACACATCGCAAAACGTTCGTTTTTTGATTGTACTACGTAGGCTGTTCAAAGTTAAATTACTTTAGTATTTAGATGATGGAATAACTTCTTTCAACCTCTTTTCATAATTTATAGCAGTTTTCTTGGTTACTTAAAAAACAAAATTTACACGATCTTTAGGAATATCTGTATTTGTGTCGAGGTGCACTAACAATACAACTCCAATAATGTTGCAAACTACAGAAGCATACAGGTCGTTAGAAAAATTGTGAAAGCTAATTGTAAAGTATTACGAAGCAATTACCGTAAAATTTAAGTTTTTAGCTGGAGAATATCGATTTCATTGATGCTAATTAACACGGAAGAAATCAAATAACAAACTCCGTTCAATGGATTATTAGAATCTTAACTTTCTTTAACTAGTTAACCACTCAACACAGTACGTATCTCGTAAGGTGGTATGGTTAAAGCTTCTAAAATATAATTATCTTTAAATAGTAAACGATTTTCACATTACTAACTACACCATATATATAATACACTATACTCTCACGGCGCCCCTGAATCCTGCATTTTTATTAAAAACAGTATTTTAAAAATTTTGAAATTATAACATTTTCAATAAGGGCAGGTCGAGTCGATTTGGAAATAGAATAAAGTAAACTGCGTATCAACTATTTACGAAAATATTTTTTTATTTGAAAGCCTCATGTATCACTTCTGTGTACGGAATATAACATCGTTCAAATGTCCACTGAGGAATTTTACAGTTGTACGCATCCGAGTAGTCCAATTTTCAACGACCCTGCCGTTTGTCTTGCTAATTTATCGCTAAATTTAAAGTCAACATTAGATGGGTTTCTATGTTACACCCATCAATTACTAACGACAATATTTAAAATCTGTTGTTGTGTTTGTTTGTTGTATACGATGCATCCAGATCATGTTTTGCAACAAGAACTCTACCATATCTTTCATGTGCTTCAGTTTCATATCTAGTATTTCGGAATCTTGGATTATAAACTCATTGATGTTGTTAATCTTAGTTAATTTTGTTAGTAGAAATTGTTTAAGCAAAGGTATAATCTTAAGTGAATTGATTTAAATTATTGCCATTATTTTTGACTTTATAACTAAGAAGAGTAATTTTAGCTTGATTGAAGAGCATGTTCCCTCATAAGTTGAGAGTGAGATATTTTGCCAGTATAATTATACTATTGCCGCTGAAGGGTATGCCAGCTATTTATAATTACTCTTTATGATTTATCACAACAAATATGAAAGCTCATATTATGCCCCCTTCCTAAAAAAAAAGAATTATAATGTTAAGACATCATGTAAAATGTATTTATGACAAATGGGCTTTCATCAATCAGGAAATGTCACTGTTTCAAAAAATATTATAATTCATATCTGGATAATCGAAATTAATACCCTCAAATAAAAGTAAAATATATACCATCAAATTAGCTTTCTTCTGGAAATTAAATCGATTACTAAAAATTTTATTAAAAAGTAATAGATAAGATTTTTAAAGACTGCCATGAAGGAGACTGGTAATATCTCTCCGAAATGAATTCTACAAATCCATTTTATTGGTTATCATCATAAAATTTTATTAGAAATGATTATTCAAAAACATAATGTAGGAAAAGCACATCGAAGCAGTAATACGATTTCAGGTGTCAATTGTTGTATACTTGAACAGGACAGGTGTACCATGTAATTACAACAAATGGAAAAATGTTTCTCTAGATGTTGTGAGACTTTTGATTAGGTTTGACTTGACGTTCTCCTTTACAACGACCACAAGACTGATTACAAAAAAAAACACCAGTCTACCGAACAAATGAAGAGCAGTCTCCATGGAGAACACATAATGTAATATAAAACCAAATGTTTTAAATTATATACTTTTTTTTAGATATTTCAATGGATGCACTGTTACAACACGCGCAATCCGTCCAATTAAATTTGGCGAAATGGTATGTGAAAATTATGGTCCAATATTCACCCAAAATTCAAAACAAGAAAGACGCGACATGTTGCTTAAACAATATTGGTTTAATTGTGAATGCAAAGCGTGCGTACAAAACTGGCCATCTATGGATGAATTATGCAAAACGAGTGAAATTCCATTTAAATGCGGTAACAAACAGTGTCAAAATAGGATTATAGTACAAAATAGTACTTTTCAGTTTATATATCGATGTGACAACTGTAAAACTGAATCTAACATTCTAAAAGGCCTAAAAACATTACAAGTAAGTTATTTACTTATTTACACACACACACACACACATGCATATATATATATATATATATAGAGAGAGAGAGAGAGAGAGAGAAAACATTGCTACAAAGAAATTAACAAACAATGTAATTAATTAGAATTAAATAAAATTTATGATGCACATTTGATATATTTGGCACATATTATTATATAAAGGAAAAAAGATAAGAGAATATCTCTAAACTTCTATGTAATTATTATGTACTAAAATAATAAAATGTAAAAAATAACCCACAAAAATAAAATTAATAAAAAATATACTTTTTAAGAACATTGTACAGATTTTATATAAACAATCAAGAAATAATAATATATTTGAAATAAAATAAAAAATAATAAGAATAATTAAATATCATAATTAGGCGGCAACTCCATGAAGTGTGTGACACGTTTACCAGAAGCTGAGCAACTTCGTGTGTCTGTTCACAGCTCAGAAAAAAAAATAGATCAATGAACAAAATAATATACAAGGATTAAAAAAAAAAGTGTTACGCCTGGCTTAAAAAATATATTCAAATACAGATTGGAACAGGTCAGGTTACATATCCTGTGGATAGTGACAAATATGCCTAGTTGGAAAACACAGTACTTTTCATCTGCTTAAGGTAATTATTTACTTTATTCTCTGTCAGACCTCGTCAACATGTCAATTAGCGTGTTACCTATAATCGTAACCATTTTGAATATGAATGATATACATAAAAAATCTGATTTAAATGCTAGGACATACTCAAGAGGCGCGTCTGACTGGTGTGTAATGCATTCAAAGGTTACTAGTTTAAAGCTAGAAGTGACTAAAGAAACAAGATTATGTAATAGCAGTGTTTTAAAAAAGATAACAAGTTATACACAGGTACCTTAAAAGGGCACAGTTAGGAAAGGTGATGAAGTTCTAAAAGAAGTAACAAATTGGGTACAAATTATGTACAAAGAAACAACCAGTAAATGAATTTGTGCAGTGGTTGAATCTGACGAATTCCTTATTCAAGTTGGAGTCATCAAGGTTCTGCTCTCTGGCCAATATTGTTTAATAGAGTGTTCTTCTCTCCTCTTCAATTTTAGTAACTTGTGGTGAGAACTTCCATTGAAATAGAAAGTACAATGTTCTAATAATAACATTAAATATGTATATTAATAGGATTACTGTGATACTTTGATAATTCTATTATCTTAGCAGACATTATATCAAATTCAGGAGATTTTCAATTATTGAAGAGTTTAATATATTTTTTACCTCTGAAGGAGAGAACATATTTATTTTGTGTTATTTGGTTGTATACCAGGAAGTGGTGAACTGATGGTAATATCGTTTGTTTCAAAAATATTAGATAGATAAATAATATTTAGCAAACACATCAGCCTTTTGATTTTCACATCTAGCCCACTGTCCATCATCATGTTTAAACAGAAGTTACGTTTCACCTGTCTGTTCATGTTTTTTATGCAGTATTCATAGTATAATTAACACAGGTCGCAAGTTTTGACAATTAGCATATATTGGTCTAAGAAACTTTAAATTGAAGTATTCATATTTGCCAAAAAACATCTTGTATGGAAGTGAGCATTAATTTCTAATACAAGAGAGGCTCTCTAAGAAAGAGTATTATTATGGTGTAACCGTTTCGAAAAATTAGGCCTGAAAATCAGTATAAAGAAAATGAAATATATAACAAGAAATGTAATCACAATTAGCTCGCTCAAGCAGAACAACTGTCCAAACAACTGACTTGAAATATTTCGTTTCATAACTGCTGTGAAATGTGATGTCATTGAATTGAAGTCATAAATGTTCTGAACTGTTATTGCCTTATATAACGGAGATGCTGGCTTGTCAACAAGCATATTGAACAATTACAAGGCAGTCACTGCTACCTTATTCAATTAGAATATGCGCAGTAATAGGAGATGTATCCATTTAGAATATGAACATGAGTAGTATGTATTATACCTGATTCTGGACCAGATTTTTTTTACTGTTCAAGACCAATAATATTTCCATTTTATCTATTAAAAACTAAATATTAAAAAAGCCGATATTTTTATTATTAATTTCCGATAATTAATATCCTCGCTAATAAAAAATTTTCTTGATACTATAACCAATAAGATCTAAGCTTATAATTTTCTCGGTATTATAATCGATAATATCTAAGTTTATAATTTTTCTTAATTTTGTTTAAAAAAAAGTCGAGATAATTATTTTTTAAGTATTTTCGAAATCAAATTTTTATAAAAATAATTAATAATTATTAAAAATTTTTAATAAATTATAACATAAATTTTATTAAAAAGATCTAATATATAATTCCAAAGAAATAGTTTCAACTTCAAAATTTATTAGTTGATTATCTTGATCTACAATTTGAACATAAATTTATCTTATATTATATGTATTCAATGGATAATAACGATACTGTGTTGGGATTTCAACGATTTTCTCTCCAGTAGGAGTATTTAATGGAAAAGAATAAACAGCATTTCCTCTTGATTTTCCATTTTCATAATTCGTATTAACAAGATTACATTTAATACGAATTTTATTTACTGGAAAGATATCTACTATTGTATCAGAAAAAGTAGTAATATCTTTTTCTATAATTCTTTTACTAAATCCTATAAGACGTCCTATCGAATTCGGTGCTGTAAAATCAACTTCCCTATTTTCACATAATAATTTAATTTTATAAGTATTTTGGTTGCGCAATTATAGTTAAATCAGTATTTTGAGATATTTTTAGTTTAATTTCATTTAAAAGATCTTGTACTTCATAAGTACCAGGAGGAATAGTAATTGTTTCTCGATCACCATTATCATTTATGAGATGAAATTGATTATTTTTTTCTGTTACATTTTTTATAGAATTATAGGCAACAAAACTAGTTAAACATATTTGCCAATCTTTATTTTTACCTAAACTTATAAGTTCTTCATAGCGATAACCAAAAATAGAATCTTTACGAGACAATTCAATACTAAAACCCATGATAATTTAATGAGTTTAGAAATACTTAAAATTAATGATTTTCTAAGAAAAATTATAAACATTGTTGTTATTAGTTATAATACCGAGAAAATTTTAACATATGGCAAAAAATGCTACATGCTTTAATAAATCAAAAATACACACAAAAAACTGGTAAATTCATGTTTATTACTAATTAAAATTAATTAAAAATTTTAAACAAAGATGACCACAAATAACTTCATTAAAATTTTGATTTATAATATACTTGATTTTTTATAGAAAAATATCTCATTAATTCAATAGGTGATTTAACACTGAAAGAATCAAAATAATTAATTACTTTATCTTTTTAAAAAAACAAACCCAGTGAGTTCCTTTTCCATCAGAATTATCTAAATTAATAATCATCCTTTCATTTTTTCTTATTTTATTTGGAAGTTGATCTTTCATAAAAACTCCTCTAAAATAAGGTATAAATAATTCTTTGGCATCATTTTTTAATTCAATATCTGATAAAGGTTTGATAGAAATTTTCAATTGCTTTGCAATCGGATTCAAATAATTCAATTTTTTTTAGAATTTATATAAAATCTTTGTCCATCTATTTCTTTATTTTTTGTTTACTAGGATTTATATAAAATCCTTTTCCAAGATTTTCTTCTGCTGGTTGAGCAACTTTATAATGATGTATAAACTCTGCTACTTTATTATCCATATTTACCACCCAATTTTATTATTTTCATTTATATATTCTAATTGAGGAATTTTTAATTGTAATTTAACAGGTTTCTTCTGTTTTATTCCTCGTTTAATTTGTTTTATTTGATATTTTGATGAAGGTAAATAAGTTTCATTTTTTATACTATTTTTTGTTCTAATTAATTGTAAATTTGATATCAATTTGCTATCTTTTGGTTTATTTCCTAATTCATTTTCGATTAATATTCTCTGATATTCGGATAATTCTAATTCTTTGGGTGTATAATGTTCTGGTAACATAGGATAATCTTTAGATTTATTATGCAATTCTACAGAGATTTCTAAATCCACTATTAATGTATATCCATATTCACCATTATCATCTAAATTAAGAATCATATTTTTAGTAAAATTAGATGGTGTTATAAGACCATCTTTTGATTCTGATAAATTATAATTTACAAATTCTCCTATCGGTAAAGGCTGACTTAAAGCCCATCCATATAAATTATTACAATCTAAATATAATATATAACTAATATGTTTTTTACTATTCCAGATTCATTTATTTTCAGCTTCTTCTTTACTTAATTTTATTGTTTTACCAAGTTTTTCATCATGAAAGTAACAGTTAGCTAATGTGTGCCTATGAGGAATATTAGAAATTCCACCTCTAATTCATTTTTCAAAAATCTCATAATTTTCTTGATCTGCAAAGTAATTCTAGTTTTTGATTTGTACATTTTAATGATGCAGCATCGAATAATTGTGGTGTTGAAATATAATAAACCTGGTCTAATTTATAATTTTTATAACATGTCTCTCGAAAATTATCAAATATATCTTTAGTAAGAATTGTATCAAGTTTTAAATATAAATCATTATAATCTCCGAAATTTTTACAGTTGAAATGTTTATAAACTTCTTTTGCAAATGCTAAATCATTAGCAGATATATTCCTATTATTTAATGTTGAATACCAATCTTTTTTATCTAATGGTAATTGGTCTTTAAATTTCTTATAATCATCTACCCATTCATATGGATAAATACCTTTTTGTAAAACTAAATATAAATCTTCATTTTTAAATTCTTTTAAAATATTTTTAAATTTGGGGTAATCAATTGGGCCTTTATAATATTTTATCACAATGTTTAACTTTCTACATTTTGAACAAAAACAATCATTAATTTATGCTAAATTTTTAACTGCTTTTTCTAAACTTGTACCTACAAAAGCTAGCGTATCAATAAATCTGAATTCCATTGTTATTGGAAATATATCACCTCTTCTTTTTAAAGCAAGATTGGGATTATCACATTTGGGACATTTTTCCCATATTTTGTATTTTTCCTTCTTATTACACTTTAAACATTTTGATACATCATATCTCTGTTTTTCATATTTAATAGTACCATCAGAATATGTGCATTTCAATCTATCACCTTTTATAAATATCTCAAGTTTGGGAATTATTTGTTCATCACACATTGGACATTTGTCTAATATTTCATCATAATATATTTTATTACACTTGAGACATTTTGTTACATCATATGTTTGTTCATATTCATCAATTTGAACATTTCTGGAAAATGTAGTATAGTTTTCATTATTTTTTTGGATAATATTTAAGTTAGGTTTTTGTTCATATTCATCACATAATTTCAACAACCAACTTAAAAATATCTTTGAATCATATTTTAGATTATGAATTAATACTGGAACAAATTTTGGCATTTTTAAATTTAAGTTACATTTATTACAAGCTATTCCTCTAAATTCTCCAGTAAAATGATCGTGATATTTTATTTTTTCATTTTCATTATTAAATTTATTACTACAAATATGACAACGAGTAGCTGATTCAAACAAAAGAGCTTCTTCTTTTTCCCAAATCACTTTTTCATTTTTCAATCTCAATTCATGATATTTTCTTCCATGATCTTGTAACAATTTATTAAACATTTTCATTAATTTTTCTTGACTATTATATCTTTCTGCACCCTTTGGGTTAGAATAGAAACAAAAACTATTAGCTATATGTTTATGAATATATTTTGTTGTTTTTGTTATTTGTTTTTCAATCTTACTCAATGAACATTCAAAATCTAGAGTCAATGTATATGGATGATATTGTTCAGCTCCGAGTGTATAGTATTCCCTAATATTTTTTTCAGCAGATGGCGTTTGAATATTTTGTTTATTATTAATACAATAATCAATATGAGAATTATAATCAGATTCAGACTCTCATATCTTTTATGACATTTCATGCAAACGTTGACATGATTAGTATAATTATGTATTTTTCCTCTTAATAAAGCGCTTAAATTTTTAATTCCTACAATATGATCTTTATATAAAAGTAAATTTATATGTCCTTCCTTATTCTTAAATTGATTACTTTGATAATATAAACTGATTTCAATATCATTATATTTATAAATATTAATTGATCTATGTATGAAATTTTCGTATTTTTGAATAATTTCAGGAATTAAATTAATTGGGTATTCCATATTCAAATCTTCATATTTTGAGATATTATAATTATTTGGTCTATCAGAATGTTTTTCTATTGGATTTAAAATACTCTCCAAGGCATATTCAAAACATCTTAAATCTTCTTTTTTATTACATTTAAATTTATTAGTTTTTATATTTTTTACATTAATATAACAGGTAATTGAGTATAAGTTCCTCCTTTTAAAGGATTATTTTATCGGAAAAAATATCTATTTTAATAACTTTATCAAATCGATATTTTGTATTATTAGCATTATAACGATCGTAATTTCATAAAATTTCATTTTTTGCTAAAGTCAAACTTCTTTTTATTGTATTTGAATTAAGTATAATATATCTAGATCGAAAATGTTTTATATGATTATTAACTATTTCTCCAGATAAATTCAATTCAATATAATTTGCAACAACTGCTAACTGAAAGCTTATATTTTTCTTATTTTCAATTTCTTTTTTAGCAATGTCATCAAGTTTATTATTAACTTTAAATAGAGCTGATACTAAATCATTATTTTTAGATAAATAAATCTCATAATCATGAATAATATTTTTCCAGTTTCTTGTATTACCTTCTCTAATTTCATTAACAATTCTTGGAGGTAATTGTTCTGGTTTTTCATTACTAAAAATACTATCATCAAAATTGTAAATTGGTACTCTTTTATTTTTTCTTACTTTATTTCTCAATTTTAAATAGAGGTAATTTAAAGCTACTTTTGATAAATCTTTTTTCTTCAATCTTGAACATCCCAAGATTCTTCAAACTTTACAAAAATTATATAATTCCTTTTTTGTATATCTTTTTTCAAACTTTGTATATAATTGATATTTACTTAGTTATTTATATAGAAAAAAATTATAAAGAAATTTTTTATATTAAAATCATGATTATACCAAATTATTTTTTTTATAACTTTTTTTTTCTATATAAATAACTAAATAAATACACAATGGAAAATCTTAATGAAATTTTTGAAATTGAAAATAATGAAGAAATTGAAATTAATGATGAAATATTTGAATTTCATGAACACCTTGAGTCTGATTATGAGAGTGATGATTCTGACATAGCAAATTATTTCAATAATTTATATAGACCTGGGCCTGATTATAATCCTGATGAATTTATTTCTGATCCTGATTCATAAGTAGAACCTGATGAATATTATGATTGAGTATATCAATTTTCTTTTTTTTTAATAATTTTTTTCTATATAAATTAAAATGGAACAAAATATTATAGAAAGTGAAGATTATATTGATTATATGCCTCCTATTTCTATTGATATAAATCCACAGGGAGAGAGAATCCCTATATCTTTATATAATGAAGATATGAAAACTTGTCCTCATAGAAGCTTTTTAATTATCAATGGAAAAATAAATATAAAAAAAATTCTGATAATACAGGTCCTGATATAGAACATATTCATAAAAAAGTAATATTTGTTAATAATGGAATATTACACTTATTTAGCAGAATTAGTTATCATATTGGTGGAAATGAGATTGATTATATAGACAATCCTGGTATTGCAACAGCAATGAAAGGAATAGTTTCATTTAAAGATGATATAGATTATGATGATGCTTGTTGGACTGTAACATCAGGTTCTGCAATAATTAATGAAAAAGGATATTTTTCTATTTTTATAGCAATGAAAATAATTTTAGGATTTTTTGAAGATTGTACAAATTATATATATCGAATTCATCAAGAATTAAGATTAATTCATGTAAATACTAATTGCTATAATGCACTACAACTAACTGATGAAACAATATCAAAATCCCATACTATTAGCATAAATTTATTAGAAATAATTTGGAGAATGCCTCAGTATAAATTTTCTCTAACTTATGAGGCAAAAATTAATAAAGAAATAGCATCTTCTATCGAATATGATATGTATTTTAGACATTGGATGTATATAGAAAAACTTATGTTTCTGGAAAAACATTTACTTGGGATATACCTATTACATATTATAAACCACGGTATGTTATAATTGGATTTCAAAAAGATAGACATAATAGAATCCTAATTGATAATGGACAATTTGATCTTTGTAATCTTGAAAATATTCAAGTTTCTCTTAATAATAATGTTCATTATCCAAATAATAGGTTAAATGTTATACTTTCTGAAAATAAATGTACTCAAATTTATGAAATGTTTAAAATTGTAAAAAAAATGTTTATTATAATATTATAGAAATGATTTTTCCCTTCAGTGATTTTTTCCATTGGTCGAAGTAGCGATAGAATCATTTTTTTGAAATGCATTTTAGTACCTCTGCCGTTTTTTTGTTTAACTAACGACCCTATTAAATCAAAAAGGGTTCCTTCCACAACAGACGCTCTTTTAGAAAGATTAAAAAGTTGCATGGCGCTCAGTTAAATGAATACAGTGCACTGTGTAATAGATACAGGATCCACAATTTGTTTTTTCAAAGGGATAATCTTTTTATGAACAAGTTTTCTCAAGGTCACCAGCAGTGATAAAAAATTATGTTAACTTACAATTTGTCCTTCAGGAATCCATTCCATCAGAACTCTGTTAATGTCAAAAAATCAACAAACATTATCTTCAACTTTGACCACAATATTCGCGCTTTCTTCATTCGAAACGTTGGTATTATCTAATGTATGAATTCGAGTTTAGTCTCAGTGTCATATTGAAAAATCTATGCCTTGTCGGATGTTAATAATCATTCCCATAATTTATGGTCTCCCTTATGATTCAACTTTTGATTAGTGGTGGTTTTTCACTACAGGTTCAGTAAACTTGTTCAGATCGCATACACAACTATTTGAATAAGTTCTTGATCAATACTTAGCATGTTTGCTATCATTCGAATACTCAAACGACGGTCTGTGTGCACTATTTCATTAATTTTGGCAACCATTTCCAGAGTTGAAGCTGTAACTGGGGTCGGCCTGCACATTTGTTATCTTCAACATTTTCTCAAACTTCAGTAAATCGATTATGCGATAAAAAAAAAGCACAAAACGAGAAATACAATCCTTGTCGTAAATCTCTTTTAATGTTTTTTTTTCAATTTTAGAAGAAAATTCAAGTTGGCACATTCTTTTTTTCGTCACACGTTTTCCGACCCCCAACCGGTACTAAACACATTCACTAACCAGCAACTATCGCTGGTGCTGGTAAATAGACACGACTTTGAACATGTACAGAAGGCACTTTAAAGTTGTCTCTGTTCCAGATGCATTTATTTCTATCCATGATAATAATTATTTATTTCATCATTACTATATAGATCTAAAATAAATTACGTATTCAACTAAAAATCGTACATATTTAAAGTTTGTGACGAATAGACACGAATTACAAAAATTTTAACTGATTACTTCCTTTTTTTTCATTATATTATTTTAATCTAAATAAATTTGACACCTATGCATTTCTATATATATGAAAACCTTGTTGAGTTTGTTTTTAAATATACAAACACGTGTCATTAAAATAGACAAAAATATTCATTAAATACATGTACTGATTATAATCGACAACAATATTGATCATAAAGAAGTAATTACTATAAAAAACAAAACCAGAAATAAAGGACCGAACAATATTTGTTCATTTTACAATATTTGTAATATATTTTTGACAAATTTACACCAATTATAAGCTTTGAGGTTAGATTGCAAACATAAATAATTATTTCATAACATAAAAAGCAGAATATAATAAAAATATGTTTTTTAATCTCAAAGTATACTAATACAAAATTATAGATAATTGCAAAAACTGCGTTAACGCTTAGTATTTATTACATAAGCATACTTACTATTACTACTATTTTATTACAGAGAAAACCAATTTGGTAAATTAGGTCTATCTTTATTTGCAAGTCTGTACCTCTCCGCTTCGCGTTCTGATTCTTCTTGTAACTTTTTCTCGTCTTCTTCTTCTTTAATTTTTGTCGGAGACACGGTTATAGTGGGAAATTCGAATTTTTGATCGCGAGGTAACGTAACGAACACCCGTCTAAAATCATCTTCTTTTACAATATAACCTCCTTTAAAAGCTTCTTTTAATTTTCCACTTTCAATTTCACTATAAATTTCAACAGCATTTATTTGATAAATCTTTTCTAAGTACTGACGTATATCGTAATTTGTCATAGCTGTAGGCACCATGAACTGTACCATATTAGGAGGTTGTTTTTCTTTAGGACGTACGAGTTTCATCCAAAAATTTGGGAGAAAAACTCGCAGCTGTGGGTTTCCCTTCTGATATATGGGATAAAATCTCGATGACATTGTTTCACGTACTTTTAAAACCTATAAATAGCAACAAATACACATACATACAAATACATACGAAAAATAAAAATACTAATTTACTAATAAGAAGTGAGTACTATCCACCGCAAGTTTTAAAATACACAAAAGTAATATAAAATATCAATCATACTCCATTAAAAAAACAAAACTATTTTTTAATTAATTTTTTGGCTTTCCAAAACATTTCAAGTAACTTTACAAATATTTCAATGTTACAGATTACAGATACAAAATTTTCAGAAGCAAAAGAATGTCTCCGTTCCCGAAATATTGAAATTGCTACTAGAAAATTTTTAGACGTACTACAAGTATTAAATGATAACCTGTTACCACCGTTTAAAGATTACCATCTCTGTCAACAAATGATACGGCTATGTTATCTATTTTATGGAAACAAATATGATATATAATTTTTACTGAATAAAATATTATTCAAATATGAAGTTGTTTATTTTATTCATATTATTAGGTCTATGAACTTATTTATTATTGCATCTGATTTAAAATGTAGTTCAAAGACGCTTCCTGGTATTGATGTATTGATAAGAAAGATTTTCCTCTTGGATGTGATCTGATTGTATTGTTTAATATGTTTTATTGCAAATTGCATTTTAATAACGTTAAACTAAACATGTTAAATATAATAGTTAACGAATTATTTGTCAAAGATATGGTTACTTTAAAATATAACTATATTTCATAATTAGATAAAATGGAAAATGAGATATGGAGGGAATGTGTCAGGTGGTTAACCAGGTGTGGTGCTCTACGGCCTGATCATAAATTAAATTGGTCTGATTCCACAATTTTAGATTTTGCTTATACATTAAGGGACGGGGTTTTATTGTGTAATTTACTCAACATATTGTATCCAGGATCCATTGATATGAAAGATGTTAGCCAAAAACCTCAAATGGCACAGGTATGTTTTGTATTTATATATAATATACTATGTATACGAAAATTCAATTATAACATTAATGAAAAATACTAATATTTATCCATAGTAACTACAAAAATGTTATATTGATATATATAATTTAATTTCATCAAATTTAAACGTAATACTTCTGTAAGTTTTTCATATTACCTTAGTTTGAATACGATGTTGTACTCTAGTCGCTGTTGGGCTCATTCCTATAATACTTGTACATCTCAGAATTGATCGGAGATTGAATTGATTCCTTAAACACTATAAAAAATATTTAAAAAATAAAACTGAAAAAATTTTCATATACATCACACCCTTTCAAATTTTACTTATGTTTATAAACATGAAATAGGTCGAAGTTCCTCCGTTATAGCGGTAATAACGATTGGGTTATTATAGTTATTGTTTTATTTAAAAATGTATTATAATATAATAATAAACAAAATCGTGTATTTTACCTTGCTGATTTGGTTAGGTTAGGTTACATTCGTTTAGATTAGATAGAATTGCGATTAATGAAAAAGAGAGAATATCAACCCGACCATGTTAAAAATAAGCAAAAATCATATTTAGATAGAAATGTCAACTAATCTGCTTTCTCCCGTTAAGGCTAATTCATCAGTTAATCAGGTATAAAGTGTAATTTTACCCACTGTTTTAATTTTTCTTCCGTATAATTGTAGATTATTATTATTATTTACTCCTTTTTCTACATTTTCCGTCTCTATTTTTACATAATTTCGTCATTTCCCCTTCATTCTAGTCATATCCATATTTCATAATTTTCTTTTATATAACCTTTAAAAATGGTTTCCGTGGATTTTTAACTTCATAACTCGATAATTTGTGAAAAAAATCACAAAAATCGGGGATATACAGCTATTCTAGAACTGTTTTCGTTTTACCATCAACATTTTTTACATAACTTATTTCTATTACGATTTTATTCTATTTAAAATTATGACAGATTTTGTCCAAATAAAACACACATATACATGTATAATTAAAAAGTTTGAAATTAGTTGAAAGAATTTTTTATAATTAGACTTAAAGTAAAAAAGTTAAAAATCACATTTTACTGCTCTCCAACAGCCCCGGAGATGCAAGTAAATCAAGCAACTATCTCAAATTTGGCTTTATCATCTCTTTGAAATCATTGAGAAAGTTATCTTAAATCAAATGGTAAACGTTAACGATTGAAAACTAATATCGTAACAATAAAGTTTATGAAAATTAATTTAGGACTGGTTGAGTCTTTTATCCGATTCATTGAGGACAAAGTCATATTTATAAACCTAACAGCAGCATATGAGATAATTACATAGAATACTTATTACAAAAATTTACTATATGGCAGTAGATTATAAATTATCGCAATGTGAAAACAAAAGGTTTTATGTGATTAAATGAAAAAGATAATGCGCAAAGAAGATAAAAATTACTTCAAAATAGTGTACTGGCTACAACCGTTTTCTACATCTGTACAAATAATCAACCTTTCAGAAAACAACTAATGGATTTCATATACGCAGACGGTCACGTGATTGCAGCACCATACTTGAAGTATAAAGTTGACCTGAAGATGTTATCAGCAACTTAAACTCATATTACAAGCAGAACAATTTGAAGCAAGTTATTCCCTAATCTTTCGATTGGTGATCAAATGTGGATTGTAAGCACTTTACTTTCAAGTATTCTTGCTACGTATTTACTTTTATGTCTTCCATTATTTGGGTGATGTCCTCTCCGTGATATTTTTCCATTTACCTTGATTAAATATTTGTTATTCCTTATAATATGTCCTATCCAATGCATCTTCTTTCGCTTATATATTTCATTAAACGTTTTTCGTTGATGATTTAAGAACATCTATATTTTTTGTTTCGTCTGTCCATTTAACTTTTTGCATTTTTCGCCAACCACATTTCGATCGTTTTTAATTGTTTTTGTCTGAATTTGTTTATTTTCTGAACCATACAAATTTTGAATAAAGGTTGGGACGTATTAACCTTATCCGTATTTCTGTATTAAAATTTTTATGCGTTAAAAATGTTTTCCTTTTCATAAGTGCGGTTTTCGCCTGCGATATTCTTGACTTTATTTCTTGATCACTTCTCACATCTTCTGTTATTATTTAACCTAGGTATTTGTACTTTTTTACATGTATTTTCTCATTTTCTAATTTTATATTTATTGTTTAATTATTTTCCATCTTACTGCATTTCATTACAACTGTTTTCTTCTTATTTATTGCCATAGCGTTTTAGAATCAAATTTAGCTTTATTAGTGCATCCAATAAGCTGTTTTTTCACTTTCTGTGCAAATCTAAACGATTTAATCTTCATTGCTCCTATGTTAATTTCTTCATTACTGATTTCTTCCCATTCTTTGAACGACCGTTCTATATAGAGCAGCGGTGATAAGTTGCAACTTTGTCTTACTTTGACTTTTGCTTCAATTTCTGAGTTTTTTCTCGTTATTATTAATCTTCGCGTTTTATATAACTCCTTTCTTATTCTTCTATCCTGAAGATCGATGTTTATTCTTGTTAACATTTCATGTAGAATAGCCAATTCACGTTTAACCAGCTGGTACATACCTCAATTACATCTTGAGGTAAACACCAATCCGAAATCAAAGTAAAAGAGCGGGAATACAGAACAACTTGAATAAATGGAGGAAGGCAGAAGTGGTCAATATTGATGTGGAACACATAATAGTAAACATATGTTTGAACTTATACGTTTTGAACTCTTTAACTCACTTAATTCATATTCCAGCATTGAGGGCTTTAAATTATTTTTTAAATTTTTAAATGAAATGTGAGATTTAAAGTTGACTATGTGCGCTGCAGTTAAAAAAATATGTTCTAAAAATGTTGTAACCAGTATTACTTCGTTATAATCATGTTAGGCTGACTTGAAAATACATCTTAAAATGTAAAAGTTCTTATTCTCTGTTTTTTTTTTTTTTCAATAACCGGTATATATTGTTAATCTGCAATCGTTTTGAGAAATGTTTCGGAAGGTATTTATTTTTTCTATTAAGGGGTAAGTTTTTATTCGTGTATAATTTTCTCATTGAATATTGTAGACTTGCAATTATTTACTCGTCATAGTACCGTTTTTAAAATTTAACTATTTGCCTATTTGCTTCTTAAAATAATACGGAATTGTTGATAGATATTTTTAATCATTATTCTGTTTTGTTATTTACAGTTTTTGTGTTTAAGAAATATAAAAACGTTCTTACAAGCATGCCATGATGCTTATGGACTGAAAGAATCTGATCTATTCGAACCTTCGGTTCTATTTGATTTGTCTGATTTTTATAAAGTGTTACTGACGTTATCAGTTCTTTCAAATTGCTTAAAATTGAAAGAGACGGATGTTACGTAAGTAGTATAATTTTATATTGTTATAACAGTACACGATAAATTATTCATTAAAATTAATTCTGTATTATCTAAAAAAATAATTCGATTTATATGATTATTTATTTGGCTCTATTTTTAAAGATATGCGAACAAGAATATTTAATAACAGCATGAAAAATTAACCATTCGTGTAAAAAACTATAGAAATAGATGATACGAAACGTAACGGACCAAAAATTTATGTTACAAAGTGAATGGATAGTAGAATCGAAGAAATTTTATTTTTTAAAAAGTCACATTGGTAAGAATAAGAGGAAACATGTAACGAGGAGGACAAATTAAATTAGCTATATTGCTCTTAACAATAAAATAATACAGTAGCAGCAGAATTCTTGGAGAAAGTAAGTATAATATATTAATAGGAAAACAAATATGTAAGAAAATCAGCTATGTTGAGGACGGTGGTATGAACACTCAAAAGACATGATAGACGTCGGCTATTACGTCGACATTTGATGGATAAGAACAAACTGGAGAAGGGAGAATGTACTTTTTTAATAATGAATATAGGAACTGATGACTAAGAGGTAGTTTACATATTGTTATAAAAATAATTATATTTGATATAAAACCAAGGTTGTCGTTAATGGCATAAAATTACCCCCTTCATAGAATTATTGTACAGTAGGGTTATATTTTTAATTTAATCATTTTTGACTGAAATTTTGACTTTTTGATCATTTTTTATTCAATTTTTAATTGAAATAGTCGCATGAAAATTTTTCTTAGGTATTTATATACGTTTGTAATTTTTAATTAAACAATTGATTTATTATCCGAAAGAAATAAATACGTTACATCAATATTTACATTATAAATATAACCGATAAAAGTATTATATACCTTCTTAAATTGAAAATTATGTTTCATATGGTTCAAAGTACTTCATTTATATCGTGTTTATGTAATTATAATTTTTGATCGGTTTTTTTTTTTTAGAACTTACGCGTATATAGTTATTATATGTTTTAATTCCATATTTTCGGGTTTTTGTTGTAGCGGGTTTTACATTCCTAAAATCAAGACATCTTCTGAAGAAGATATTTACAGAAATTTAAATGCCAAGTATGTTTAGATTTTTTTCTTGAATTATATAAGTGAATCTTTTAATATAATTTTATATGCAGCCTATTTTATTTTTATATTTAAAGCAAACGTTAAAGTTGTTTACATGTATAATTATGCGTAGTATTAATGAAAAAGACGAATTAAGCAACAATGATCTCAGTTTCGAAAATGAACTAAGGTGGTCTCCTTTTGAAGATAAAAATGATGAACGTCATATTTATGACGAACTTTGTTATGTGACATTTGGCAAAGAGGTATTGGTGAATATTTTAAATTATCGTTTTATTAGATGAAAGCTTTACTGCGAGGATATATTTGTACTTTTGCTCCGACCTGCTGCTCATTTTTGCTTCATTTTTGTACAAACAAACAATAATGCACATCATATATATATATGTGTGTATATATATATATTACGCGAGTGTGAAAGATAAAAGTCGCATTCCTTTTTAAAAAATACAATTTGATGCAGATGTTATTAAAATTATACAATTCATTCATATAATACGTTAGAAATATTTATTAGTATCATTCGATTTAAATAAATATGTATTAAAAATAAATAAGTTTGTTAATTTTATTTTTCATAAATTGCGCATTTTAAAAAACTATTTATTACAAAATCCTCGGTGATTAATTTAAACAATATTTGTGTATTGTACTTATTTATAAATTTGAAATTTAATTATGCGCTTTAATTCAAGTAACAAAAATTATCGGATGACGGATTATGATATTTCTGAATTTTGTAATGTTTTTTTTTTTTGTTTATTTATGATCTATATCTCTTGATTTGAAATTAAAACTTTGTTCTCGCCTCAAGATATTTTATTTGAGGTTTGTGAATTATGATTGCTTTTCCAACAAGCTCGCAATTTTTGCTTAGTATGTTTTGTATACCATATCATTTCCAAGTGTAATTTTACCGTTTATGCCTCTATTTCACATAAATAAGTAAAGATTTTTAGCATTACCCCTTGCCGTTTTTTCTATATGTTCACGCATTTATTATTAATTGAAATAACTTTCCGAATTTACTTAATGAATTTTTTAAAATAGTTTTTCAGCCTCCTTCGTGTTTTTTTTCTATATATTATAATTACCCGATATTGAGCGGACAAAATTAAAACTTCATTTTTTCGCGTAATTAGACCATGCCAAGTAGTGTCTGTTGTTTAGAAGAAATAAAAACATTTAGTGAAATGTGAAATGAAACAAAAATATATTTATTACGAAATTACTTTTAAATTCATCATTATGCACTTTAATTTTAGTTTTTGATACATTCGGTTCGTTGGCTAATACGAGAACTAAAATTTATGAAATACAGAATTTTGATTTACAGTTCCAAAACATTCAAGAACGTTCTTCAAGTTTACAATTATTCTAGATTATTCGAACGCATTCTACACGTCTTCTGTCTCGCTCATTATAAAGTATTCTCGTCAGGAAGAAATTTTCCGCATTCGCATTCATTAATGCACAGCTGCGAAAACTTAACTTTATTGAGATCCATCTACCACCTATATCATGAATGTGGACTGTAAAAGTTGCAAAATAAAAACGGCAACCTCAATCTACAAAAGTACCATCAAAATCTTCACAGAGTATAAATTTAGACGCATTATATAAAACGTAATGATAATCCAACATCGTGAAGTGTCAAGAACTTGCGAGAAGAGCAGTGAAATGGCGATAACAATCTGTACATAAATCTTTAAAATGCGAAACTGACTAAGGTTCATGTTAAAAGAATTTAACTACTAGAATGTGAGTACTTCTAACATCAAGTTTTATACGTTTAAGACTAAGTAGTAATAAGCACGTATGGAGAAATCAGAGTTTGATCTCCGCCAGTGACTGAGTGCACATATATTAATATCGTGTTTGAATATGTTACTACAAAGATGCTTAGATCAAAACAATGGCGTGTATATTTTAGACCTGAAAAATGATTTTTATGAAGTGCAGTTAATAAAATATTTACGGAATAATGACCTAATAAGGAAATTATAATATTAAAATTGTTATCCGTGTGCTAGACTGTTTGTAACCAATACAAACGACATCGCTAAGTCCATGTTATCGCATTTATTATTTAACTTGTAGATAGAAGCAGTATCAGTTTCTGTTGACGTCAAAGAAAATATGAATATAAACATTGTTCTCTCAGTTAATAAAATATTTACGGAATAATGACCTAATAAGGAAATTATAATATTAAAATTGTTATCCGTGTGCTAGACTGTTTGTAACCAATACAAACGACATCGCTAAGTCCATGTTATCGCATTTATTATTTAACTTGTAGATAGAAGCAGTATCAGTTTCTGTTGACGTCAAAGAAAATATGAATATAAACATTGTTCTCTAAATTGAATTGTGATAGTACACTTGTTGCAGAAAGAGCAATTAAATTGGTACTATTTGGTTGATCAACTGATCATGACAAGAAAGCCTATAGACCTGAAAATTAATAGCTAAAAGGATAATATGATGGTAAGATCCAAAAATTAAAATCATGAATGTCAAATTAAAATTTGTAATCGTAACAAAGATGACGTATAATCCTTTAAATACTTAGGTACACTGTTACTAAGTGATGACATTTGTACAAATGAAATAGAGACTATAGCAAAGAAGACATTCATAAAGATTGAACAACTATTCTAATGTTCGATTTAATATTCTTCGACTATTTATTCATCGTTTGGGAAATTTTAATTCGCGGATATAAAACCTGAAAGTTTAAAAGATTGCAAATATTCAAATGTGATCGATACGTAAAATGTTACGTACATGACGTGTAAAACGTATAACCAATGGATAAGAAAAGTAGTAAATTAACAAAAATGAATGCTTAAATACTTATTGGCAGCAACTAACTCTTCAGAGGAAAGAAATAAGACAAAATGAGATTAAAAAGAAAATGATTGAATTGATAAGAATGGTGGCATTGAGTGACTTTTGATTTATTTAGAAAGACAATGGAAAAATTGAATTAAGCCAGCTTATGCAATGATTGCGAAGTTAAAGTTAACTATGTCAAACTGATACAAAACGGTGATTTTTTGATTCATTGGATTGCAATGTTTTATAACAATCTTTGCAAACTTCAGCGATCATATTTATAAATGTGAAACTAGATATACATGTAGGTTAATTTGCTTTCGCTTTGTATATTGTACACATTAATTTACACATTTCCTGTTATATTAACTGATGTATGAATAAGGAGCCATTTTTCTTTGTATATCGTTTACATTAGTACACTATTTACTATTATTTCTACTAATTATGAGAAATTTCGTATAATAAATTTGTTTCCTTAAAGTATGAATTAATATCTATATTATTTAGCCGGTCTTTTCATCTATATGTACCTAGATTTAAAAATATAGTTAATAATATGTATGAACAAATACGTATATTAATATCTGTCTTATTAAATATAAAAGTTCGTCTTGAAAGCTAGTCATGGTCAAACATAATACACCTCGATGTTATTGTACACTTCAGTAGTGGATATCGACTGACTGTCTTGTTATGATGAATTTCTGTGATAAATTTTAAAATTATTTCCCAGTACATATATATATATATATATATATATATATATATATATATATATATATATATATATGACTTTCGCCGATTAAAATTGTATTTGATAAACGCTTAAATTTTAATATCAGATGTAATTGCAGATAACCATTACATTGGAGTGAATAAATATAATTCATTTTTGTTTACGACGTACGTGCTTAAAAGTATTTTCAAAAAATGTTGTTGTAAAATTTCCAAGTTGAGAAGTATAATTAACCCAATTCGGGTATTTTATCTTTGATGATAATTTTAAAAAATCGAAATATTTCGTTTTATTATAATTATTATTATTAGACTATTAAATTTTAAGACGCTTGTAGTTTTGTGTTTGACAATGTAGCTTATTTTTGAGCCGTTTATATTTTAATTTATGCAGGTTTCTAGAATAAGTATCACGGTTTAAGTTTTACGATTAAAACTAAATGAAATTACTAGTTCATTAGCAGCATAAGATTTTGACGAATTTTGTACAATATATCAGATTTACTAGTGAGAACGTGTTAGATCAACTCGGTGAAATGATTTTTATATTTAAATATATATTTTTTTAAATGTTGCTTAAAATATATGATTTGCGTATTTTATCTTATTTTTTATATGTACGTATAATATGATTTTTTTTCATTTATTATTTTTATAACTTTCCGCTTTTTCGTATCAGCCAGAAGTGAAATTAATTTTCATTATAAGCTTAAACCGCGAATATAGTTTATTTAAATTATTTGTGTTTAGTTTTTTTCCCCTAATTTGAAATTGAATTTATATAATAATTTTTTGCGCTTGGTAATTTACGCTTGCTCCACGAATTCGGTTTAGAGAACTTTTGGTAAGAAAATGTTCGAACGGCATACATGACGAATATAACGCTTTTGATAATCATATACATAATGAAGAAGTTTACCACCATTTATGCGCAATTAAGAAACGGAATACTATACTCTCTCATGTAAGTGTTCCATTTATACTTTATTATTTTTCGTATAAACTTAATTATTATTTTTTTTTTTTAATATATCGTAATTACGGGATAATTTAAAGTGTAGACATGAATTCCAATTTATTTTAAATAAAAAATACTTATAGAAGTGTATAAAATCGATCATCGTTTTTCAAAATTTTATGCGTGTATATATATTAATTCATCTTTTTATGTTCAATGATTTGTATTTTTTAAAAACCCTTTTCCTAATTAAGCCTAACTGACGATGCGGGTGATGCGGTCACGTCACCATATTAAAAAGATTTTATTTATGTTTATTATGCAAGTAATGTTTGTTAATAAAAAACATTTCTAAAAATGTTTAGTTTTCATTCACAATTTTTTGTAGTTTATTAAATTTTAGTTTTGTTTTTTTTTTTAAAATTTGTATTGGCACTCTTTTCGATTTCAAGTTGCGTACCTATTTTTAGCCACTTATCCATTCCTACTGAAACTAAAACGGAATTTTAAAATAAATAAATAATATTTCATTGCGATTTACAATAGCAACTACCCTGGTAACGTTTCCGACGATGTATCGCTTCAGGATAATTGACTTTTCCTAAAAAAAAAAAAAAAAAACAGTGTGTGCAAAATATTTCAAATTTTTTTTCTAATATTTGTGAACAATTGTTATTATTAATATACTTCCAGCATCAATACTGAAAAAGTAAGTTATACATACCAGATAACAAATTAATTGGTATTAACGAAAAGGTACCTAAATATACACCGAATTACAGTAGAATAAAATAAACGAAAACACTAACAAAACCGAATTATTGAAACAAAGATGGAAAAAACTGAAACTTCGATATAACTAAAAACTTAATCGATCCGGCTGTATAATTTCCGCGTCACTGCGCAGTCAGTCTTTGCGTGAATCCAGGTAATACAATGGGAAGATTTCGATCGCGACCATAATATTCAATTTCCATTCCTTTGTATATTATTTTCTTTCTCTGAAATGAACATTTGTAGAATTTTCATAAATTCGAATTTTCAATTCAATTTACACTTTTTCCTTTGAAATTCCGCGTTAATTCCTAATAAAATTAATTCGTAAGTTACGTTTACATTAAATTATTTTGAAAGTGTCTACTTTAAATATTTCCAAAGAGTATCAATCTGATTGGCTATTAATATATGTTCTGGTAAAAACACATAGTTCTATTCTTATGAATAATATAATTCCATTTCATTATTTTACCGGCACCTGTCACTTGTTGAATAAAAGCAAGAATCTTTTTTTTTTATTGTAATATACATTTATTTGAATTTAGCAACCCCTTCGAGTAGTCGCGACCCACAGTTTGCGCACCACTGATCTAAATTTGAACCAACGGTTTTATATAACACTATTATAATAATTTTATATAACACTATTATAATAATTCTACGATATTAAAATATTTTCTTCCTCTTTTGAATGTCACACTGAGTCCTGAGCGTTGACGAACTAACAGTCTTACAAAAAAAAGGTAACTCGTTTATTCGAAAGTATTATTTATTTTTAAAAGATTTTAATAAAATTCAAGTGTATTTGAATAATATGCTCTGATATCTGCTTTTTCAGGTACCAGTACCAGCTGTACCAAGCTTAGAAAAACGTGATTACGTGATAAACGAACTATTAGAGACCGAGAAAAATTATGTAGATGTTTTATCGTCTTTACAAACAAATTTCATGCGGCCGCTTATTAATTTACTTAAAGAAGATGATTACAACGTTATATTTTATGGAATTAAGGTGAAGTTTCATGCATATTATATAAAATACGGGCTATTCGAGCTACTAATTATATACAACACAGGTGCGCGTGCATATGTTTTACGACGTGTTATACCACGCTCCCTTCTTCGTGATAGTAATAATATTTAAGTCGACACGGAAATTACCGCTCTTATTTACAATATTTCTTATTATAATAGATTAACATCATCCATCAGGAGTGAATTAAATTTCAAACTACGTATAAAACTTTTCAAATGCTACGTCTTCTCGATCTTACTCTACGATAATTGAAGTTGAACGTTAGATGATATTCTAGAAAAACATTAACAAACATTTGAGCTATTGTTAAAAATTCGGTGGATATTAGAAATTACGAATGAAAAAGTTCTAAATCGAATGAAGAGTCGTCTGAAATTGTTGAATCTAGACCATATCATTAGAGGTCACAGATATAAGAAGACTTTAATGTAATGGTTCAGCTACATGCTCATTGAAATTTTAAGGTTTACCGAAGAAAAGGTCAACTTTCCTAACGTAGATGGAGAATAAATGACACACTATTATAATTAAATATAACGATATAATATATGCTTTAAAAATGAATAATTTTAACTTCGGACAACCACTTACAGTTATAATTTGTTCACATATGAAAGATGTATTATTAATATGCAACGACTTGCGTATTTCAATGTATATCCGCATATGTACAAGCGAACATATACGTACGATGGTACTTACTGATGTATCTACGCAGTGACCATATATGTACTTCAATATTATTTACTATACAAAATTAACACATTTAATTAATTCGTTCGATTTTACCGTATTTCGTTCAGGAATTATCTGAAGTTCATGCGGGTTTCCACAATCAGTTACGGAAAGCTTGTACGCCGTGTAGTACTTTACGACTGAGCGAAGTGTTCCTAACGTGGCGACATAAATTCTTAATTTACGGTGATTACTGTGTCAATTTGACTGTTGCTCAAGCTAAAATACAAGATATTTGCTTTAAAAATGACGGCATTAATCAAGAAGTTAACGTAAGCTTCATTTTTGATATATTATCACTGCGTACGTTTATCGAATGATTTTTTTGTTTTATTGTACAGATGTTTAATTGGAGAATTTTTTAATAATAGTTGTTATTAATCGTTTCACATTTCTCATTTACACGACAGTATTAATCAAAGTGAGATGTTGCAGCTAACCTTGAAAGAACTCTGCATATGGGGAGAGAAAAAAAAACACGAACGGACTTTTAAAATGGACAGAAACCTATAATAAAACTGTAAAGTCTCGAGCGAGCTTTGTAAAATGTACAATAATAAAAATTCGCCCGAAAAACTGGCAAACGGTGTAGCAGAACTTCCACGAGAGGTGTGAAAAATGTTTCATAGGTTCAAAATGAATATAGATGCAACGCTAATCTCTGGTAGTGAGGTTACGCAGATGTCATTAATACATGTGACTATCGAGAGATACAGAGCATGAATTTTGTTCGTCTGTCCCAGTGAAGCTGGAAAGTTGCTGCGAGACCGATTTACGTTTAGCGAATAACAAGGCTTAAAAGTGACTTGTTTTCTATTTGGTTATCGCTTCTAATTGGTGAAGTTCCATTATTTTATTATTATTATAATTATAAATAAGTAAATAAATAAATGAAAACAGTTAAATTGAATTAACTGTTTTTCCAATTTCTCGCAAAAATTAATACTAACAATTATCAATTTTCTTTATAAAAGAAACTTTGTGATATATGCTTCTCCGTACAAGTTAAATAGTAATTAGTATAACTTTTAAAAATATTTTTATATTTATTTTTATTAACGCAGAGGTGTCAACAAGAAGCTAGTAATGGAAAATTCAAATTGAGAGATATTTTATCAGTACCGATGCAGAGAATATTAAAATATCATTTGCTATTAGATAAACTATTGACAGAAACACAACCGGTAAATTAAAAACCATTTTTATTTCTTTATAATAAAGTAACTAATATGCGTTATTTCGTATGCGCTATAATCAAGATGCAATAGCGCAATTATAAATATATAATTTCATAAAAACGATAACTCTTATTAATAAATACCTTACCACAACTATATAATATATATATATATATATATATATATATATATATATATATATATATATATATATATATATATATATATATACTTGATTACTAAAAATAGTTGAAATCACTAAATTTATTTAATTATGCGAAGCTTTTCGGCATTTACGCCATTGTCAAGCTATATACAATTAAAATTAATTATATAAAAACATAAAATATTAATTTAAAATTAAGTTTACAATTTTACACAAAAATGAATTATAAATACTTAAAACTATCTGACAATGGTGTTGTTTACCACTGTCATTATCAGATAGTTTTAAGTATTTATAATTCATTTTTGTGTAAAATTGTAAACTTAGTTTTAAATTAATATTTTATGTTTTTATATAATTAATTTTAATTGTATATAGCTTGACAATGGCGTAAATGCCGAAAAGCTTCGCATAATTAAATAAATTTAGTGATTTCAACTATTTTTAGTAATCAAGTATAAATAAAATCACTACATTCCACAATCTAAACTTATATATAGATAGATAGATGGATTATTTTTTCGTACTTCCAGAATATACAATAGTTTAAGTAATGTTGATAAATATATACGATAGTCTATGAGTAATAAACATTTATTTTAAAGTAAAAATTTTATTTTACAGCATCACGAAGATTTTCGTGGTCTAGAACGTGCCAAAGAAGCCATGATTGATGTCGCTCAGTATATCAATGAAATAAAAAGAGACAGCGACGCTTTAAATATTATTAAAAATATACAAGTAAGCGAATTTTTTTTTTTTTTGTAATAAGTAAATTTAAAGTATCCATTTTTATTTGTTCCAAATTTCGAATGCAAATAGCATTATTTTTTCGAAATAGATGGAACATTGCGTGTGTTCAAGTAGTAATTTCAGAAAATGTAGTACAATAATATCGCGAAGTAAAGTTTATACGAATACGTGTTTGTTTTAAAATCTCTTTATAGAAAACTATTTTATTACCGATACGTTTATATTTCTCTTATCATCGTGTCGTCGTACTGTTAAATATCGTGACTAGCTCGTTGTGCGTTATTTTTCCTTACAAAATGGATTAGTATTCAACACACTAATTGACGCATCACGGGGGTGTGCGCGCATATGATGTTACACGAAGTTGGCTACCACCGCCATTTCGAGTTATATAATGAATAGAAAACTCCGTGAACTGGAATCGAACCATGGAAATTCGAGTTGACAGCTATACCACCGTGACATCGAAAAATTTCATTTATAAATGCAGTGTAATAAAAAAAAATCAGCCAACAGACTATTTTTTTTTTCGCGGTTTTCCTGTTGTCATATTGAAAAATCTCCGCACAAGTAATGAAAAATGAATAAAATGTCCCTATTTCCCATATGAAATAAAAAATCTACAATGTTTACGATCCACGAGCGTTTAATATGTTCAATTGAAATTGGTTAAACATTTCGGAAACCTATTATTTTTACATTTTTAAAGTAGTTTGAGTTCTTGAAATAAAAAATTACAAATAATTATATTTCATTTCACCCCTATTTTGACGATATTATTTTTCTTAACAATATTAGAAATGAAAAGCGTTTAATTTTTTTTTTAATAAATCTATTTTTTTAAATATAATCAAACGGGTGTATTTTATTACTTAAAAAGATCGACGTCCAAATTAAATAAGATTTGAAAATAAATCGATTTTGTTTAGAAGAAGGCCGGGCACCATATTATTTTAGGCCCAGCTCATCTGCTGGTCGTGAAAGATGACCCTGTGTCTAACAACGTAATTATTAAGGAAGTAGGTAACTACGATTATCAATATGTACGACACAAAGTAAAATATAAACGCAGACGTATAATAAACATATTTTGCTCGCTCGGTAAAATAATACATATCTTTTTGATTTTTAGTGTACAAATACTTATGAACGTTGCATTAAATCTATTTCTTAATTAATTATATATTATAATGAAATGTGTATAATTGCTATTTGTGTGTGTATTTATGAATGTATATTATTATATATATATATATATATATATATATATATATATATATATATATATATATATATATATATATATATATCGGGCTAGATGCATATCGATGCAAGTTACTTTAATTATTTGTACAATTTATTACAAAATAACATTATTTCTATATCATTTCATATTATAAAATTATCGCTAAGTGTATTCTTTTTTATTTTTTATCCCTCTCTTTTGTGTTATGAAACTCTCGTTCAGTCTGTCCGTCATTTAGTTTAGTTTTTCATTGCTTTATTATCTACAAATTACCTGTGTAACTTCAGCAGTATTATACTAAATTCAATTAAAATCGATTCGTACGTGCATTATAACTGACGATTTTTTTTAAAAAATTTAATATACGATTAAGATAATATGTTGTAATTTGTTAAAATTCGTAAACGACTTACTAAAATATATATATATTCAAAATGTATTCGTACAATTTATTGCTTAAGGAGTAAAGAGAAATATATATATATCTTTTAATTATTTTTCATCGATAGCTAAGTATAATCGATTGGAGCCCGGCGGACCGCATAGAATTGAAAGATTATGGAAGATTATTGAAAGACGGTGAAATCAGAGTAAGATCGCCTTCCGATCCTAGAGTTAAAGCTAGGTACGTTAAATTTCGTCAATTAACATTATCGATACAAATAACATCGAATATAATTGACATATTTCGTGTTACTTCTTGGAGAATACACGCTTTGAAATTGAATCGAACTGGCATTCTTTTAGTTGAAAAATTGGAGTATTAGTAAAAACTAAAGTTATAAAATTAAAAATAGTAAAATAATGCAACTGACAAAAATCTATATGATTGTGTTAATTTCGTATTAAAAATCGCGCATTCTCGAATTTCATTTAACTAATTATTTTATGAGGGAAGATTTCAAGTTAAATTATTTTAATTTTATAAAAAAAAAAAACTCGATGAAAAAACAATTCGTACTAAGAGCTGTGTCAATACCTTGGATTATGTTTAGACTAAAACTTAATTTGGAAACATCGTAAATATAAGTTCTAAAAAACAAATTACCTTAAAATGCAATTATTTTATATATATATATATATATATATATGTATATATATATATACTGCTTAATTAGTGAAACCTTTACGCTATCATTGGAGAGCAAAATCTTGTTGTATAAATCACTTCTAAGATCTATATGGTCTTATAGAGTAGAACTTTGGTTAAAGACAACCAACCAAGTATCGTAATCGACAAAAAGCGCAGATAAAATCCTGCGCTCGGTAATTGACGTTCCGTAGTTATGTACGCAACGATGATATCTGTAAAAAAAATCGACAAATAGGTCCGATCGAAAAGTGATCATTAATCTCGAGAAACGATACATGGAACTATAAATTATTCGTCTAATATTCTTATAGAAAATGGTTCCAATTTTTCTACCTCCGGCGGAATATTGAAAATATATATATATATATAATATCATTAAGCATGTATATTTTTTTACGATAAGGTTTTTATCTTTTGATGGGAATAGAAATGTATATAAGAAACTTTGTATGTAATACGTAATATTATGTAATTTAATTACATATATTTTATTTATTTATTTATTATTTCTTAAATTCACGTGTCACATGAACAACTATTAGGCTAGAGGCACGGATAAATATAAATTAGGTTATTCATTTTTTTATATTATATAAATTGAAGTGATGAATGAATGTGGTTAATTTAGATAAGGAGTTAGGATAATATGTAAATACTTCAGTTAAAGAGGGTGGAAAATTTAGTGCGGATCTAATAGAATCAAATTGACGACATTCTGTAAAGAAGTGATTAACATTACACGTATTACATGTTGGAGTCGATATAGTAATAGAGCGTTGTTTCTCATTGTGACGATCGGAGATGTCTTTTAATGCCATAACCGAATCTGAGGAAATCAGTGCTTAGTTGATATTCTCCTGATCCGTAATGTACTGGACTGCTAAGTATACTGCCTGGAACTCAGCGGACAAAATTGATTGCACACTGACATTATCGTAACCTCTGAAGTTCATCCGAGGTGTGATTATTGCTAGTTGAACAATGTATTCAATTTTGTTTTAAAATTTATTATTTACATTTTTCGTCGCTAATTTATTAACCTTAAATGTAACGGCGAACAATACCAATTTAATTGCTCGTCAGTCCCGTAGCATAATTTTCATAATTATTTCTTTAGATGATACCTTACTTTAATTCTCCGTTTTCATCTGAAAAATTTATATTCACTATATTTGAGGGGAAAAAACAGAATTTATTACGCATTTTTAATTTTTTTTTTACAAAGCGTAATTAAATATCGATCCGAAAGTAATCGATTGTAATTGCGAGGTGTCTAGTTCGAATTCGTTACTACGACTGCTATAGTGTTTCGATCAAAATTTCTTTTGTGTATCGTTTTTATTAATAATTTTTTTATTACAATATTAAATCTATTCTCTCAGGTTTTTTTTTTTTAATTATATTATAATAATATAGCTGGTATTAATTCTTTTTCAGATACGTGTTCGTGTTTGATCAAATTCTTTTACTTTGCAAGTCACTAAGAGTAAGTTATTTTTCGATTATAATTCGTAATAGGTTTTTTAATTAGCGTAAAACAATTTAGAATATGAATTTGGTATAAATGAAACAACAATGAAGTTCCTGCTATAAATAAGAGATATTGTAATTTAAATGTAATTAAGTAACGGTGATATTTAATTAACTTTAAAAAATATAATATTTTTCTATTTCTAATTAATTAATAATCGCAAATGTTATAGTGTATCCTAATTTATTTCAATTTTTGATATTTGTAATTATTCGGAGTAATTTATATTATTAATTTTCATTTTAAACTGTTACTTCTTATAGTTCTTTTATTTTCTTATTTTAAGGGAGATCAGTATAGCTTAAAAGATACGTTATTTTTAAGCGAATTTACAATTGAAGAAACCGTCCGTAGACCGGTAAGTAGAGATCATTCTGCACGTTGGAGTCATCAATTTCATTTGGTTAATAAGCTCGACGCTCAACTAGCAACCTATATGTTCCACTGTAGAACAGACGATATCAAGAAAAAGTGGATAAAGGCGATACAAGAAGCGCTGTAATTATTTTATTCAATTTATTATATTAAGATGATATATTATTATTATTATCTCTGTATTTATTTCGTAAGATTTCGTTTTTTACAATTTATATCGTAAATTATTATTTTTTTTTTTTTTACCGTATGTAATGACGAAATGCTTATTAAAAATGTTAATTATTACGGAGATATAACTGTAAATTATTTTATTACGTTAACGGGAGTTAGTTTTAGATATAATTTTAAACAGCACGTATATAAAAAATTTTATGACGGCCGAATTTTTTCAGCGATAACATAGAACCTCAAGTGGCTCGTCATTCCGAACATAAATTTGTGTTGAATAGTTTCGAGAAGGCTACAATTTGTAATTTTTGCAGCAAATACTTAAAAGGACGAATACTTCAGGTGATGAAACGTTTGTCAAATACGTAAGAAATATCCTTTCTATTTTGTATTGATTTATCGATATAAATAATTTTTCTATGTAGTTTATCTGATTATTTGTGACGATAACTTGATTTGGTTTTTTAAAAACTTAACAGAATCTACTGTTTAGATTACGCGTTTAATTTTTTAAGTCTTTTTTTTAAAAAAAAAAAAATAATAATAAAGGAAAATGATAAATAAATATCTGTGAGTAGCTGAAAGTAATGACGTCTACGTGTGTGTGTAGTAGCTACCATTGATGTCTACGATATCTTAAATAATTAATGTATAGGAAATAAGTATCAAATATTAATTAATTTGCGTTCGTGTACTTAAATCTAACACGTGGGATCATTTCAGATGGTGTATGAACTGGACCGCTGTTTAATAAAGTCCAGGCTAGAATGTTTAGACGGTGTTCAACGTATACATTCTTTAATCGAGTAGTTCCTTATATCATTATTGCGGACGAACCTTAGGAAAACATGTTAAGACACCTTATTTTCGAAACGTTCTTGTTTATTTAATCTGTTGTCACTCAGGGTTCCAAATTTCAATATGTCCGGATGATTTTAAGAACCGCTTTATACAAGACTGTTTTTTTTTTTTTTTTTTTTTTTTTTTTTTTTTTTTTTTTTTCCCCTAAAATTACTGCAAACGACCTTGCAAGTAAAATTCTTAAACAATCGTATTTAATCGACAGTTGGTTTATCTCCACAATCGATTGTGAATTACGAGCATTTTGCGCGTATAGAAGACGATGTCGCTACATTTATTTAGGATTTATGTATTTTTACGTTCCACTTTTCAAACCATTCCTGAACGGTTTCTATGTACTATTGCAGTTCTTTTGATGTCGTCGAAATTTATTTTTGAAAGACATTAAAACGTCATTTACGAGTTGGATAATAATTCATGTCTATTAACTTAGTGGCCTATAATAAAATTTTCTTCAAAAATATTTGTAAACTATATTACAGATTGCGTGTAAATTACTTAATAAGGGCATGCCACTTATATATTCTAAATTTAATCGTCATTTTTAATTTTTATACTCTAACTAGATACGCTTTTCATACACTTTTTTATTGTTCGTCTAAACACAATACGTAAATATGTGTACCCTTTGCTATAAAATACTTTATGAACAAAATTTTATGACACATCAACTACGAGTGTGTATATCATCTAAAATAGTAGCGTATTTAAATATTTTAAATAAAACTATGAAAATATAGACTGTACGAAAAGGTATATTGTATATTAATTTGTTAATTAAGAGTGTGAAATATAATAGGAATTAGTCGCATATTTAATTATATATAAATTGCTTATAAAAAATATATATATATATATATATATTATCCCAAGCGTTTATTCATTTTTTTTTTAAACAGTTTATATATAATTAAATATGCGATTAGTTCCTTATATTTTAGCGATCTTAATTAATATACAATATACCTTTTCGTACGGTCTGTACTGTCATAGTTTTGTTTAAAATATTTAAATACGCTACTATTTTAGATATACACACTCGTAGTCGGTGTGTAATAAAATTTTGTTCGTATTTTTATTCATTTTCAATTTTAAAAATATTTTATAACGAATATGTTTGTAATCCAAATTATTAATTTACGTATGTATTTTCGCTGTTTTAGGGTTACCGATGTACATCTTGCTTTATTGCTGTACATAAAGGTTGTATCGTAAATTCTAATCGATGCGGCATTCGTCATCCACCGGAAATTCCTCCTCGACCACCTTTAATATTGACGTTACCCAAAAATTCGCTTAGTCCAGTTCGCACTCCCACGGAGGTATTACTTTTTTTTTTTTTTTTTTTTTTTTTTTTCGAATATCGTCGATAATTGTAATTGATCAAACAAAAGCACGTATTTCCCAAGCGTTTATTCATTGTGTCAGTGCTAGCGTTCATTTCATGAGGTTTGAATTCCAATCATCTTGAGGAAAAATTCCTGTAATCATCCTCCTTGTTTGATGAATTAATTTTGTTTGAGAGAGAAAAAAAACGTTTCTAGTTAAAAAGTTATCACTGTTAGCCAAAGAACAATGTGATTCTATATATACGAAAATTTGTTTGGGATTCGAATACGAGTCTGTGATAACGCAATTAAATTGCTGCTTAATAAATAGTATATACAGTATTATATACCACGTGATGTATAACAAAATGTAATATCGAATTGAAAAAAAAACGTTTTATTCGGATGTCTAATGATATAGATATTTATTTTCTGGTTGTAATTTTGGCGGTGTAAATAATTCTGGAATGGATATTATTTGTTATTTTATAATAAAGTTTATATAATATCGGATAGTGGATGATATTTTAGGGTTAATTTCGTTATTTATCATCGGCATACGATTTCATAAATTCGGTTTCATTTGAAACTTTCGGTTGAGCTAAATTTATACCCGCGTATTATCTATTTTGGAACGTTATTTGATAGTAAAATCGAGCGTTAATTACGCTTGTGCGAATATGCTAGTTTTAGTGGTGTACCTAGAATTAAGGTTCGCCAATAATCTGTTCTATGAAAAATTTTTGACTACCAATAATAATTATTGTTTAAAATTGTGTAAAATTAACCAAAAATTTAAAATACGATTTTAAAGGAACTTATTTTTGATATTTAAGTTTTTATCGAATAAGTTATCTACATAGTGTTGTTTTAGTGGAATGGTGTCCGATGTATTAACATCCGTTATGCGACTAAAATGATACTTGTAATTAGATTTTGAGATGTTTTAAAATCGCACGTTAAAACATTTATTGGCCCTGGTTAAAATTAATCGTCATCTCGTAATATTAACACTTCCCAGTTGTAAGGTTACCTGCGAAGAAGGTTATTAACGTTACGTTTAAATAAAGAATAAATTAAATCGATTGTTCTGTATTTAAATTTTGGAGCCTGTTCTAGGAGGTGGTAAATCACCGAACAACATTTCTCTATGAGCTTTATTAGCTAATGCTTTCATACTTGCAACTATATCTGCAGGACGTTTACTCGCATTTTCACTGAACTCGTACGAAGGATCAAAATTCATAGGAACTTTTGTAGGTACCGATCTAGCGATTGTAATATTATTTTTTGCCGAACCCGAGTCTTCTGTATCCATTGACTCTTCCGAATTTTTTTCTTCTTCTTCTTCTTCGTGAGGAGATGCATCCATTCCATCTAATGGGAAAAGACAATCGTACGAAGCTGGAATATTGCAGGCAAACTCTAATTCGCCCTTCGAAGACAGACGGAGATGTTTGACTATTTCCTTATTCCCGTCATTTATTTTACTCCTTGATCTTGATAATCTTTCAACAGTGATCGATTGGTCTTGATGATTAGTCATCGATATAAATGAGGAATCGCTTTCGTAAATGTTTTCAATATATTCTTTACGAATGGATAATAAACCAGTCAACGCGTTGCATTCGTTACAAACGTTTTCCCGGTAATCGTTTAATTGCTGCTCGGCAAATTTACGAATTAGTTCTTCGGTTTCGAGTTGTTTTTTTTTTACGAATGAATTCTTTCGATTTATTTTGTAACGCTATAATCGCATCATCGTTTAAATCTTTGAAATCAGAATTTAAATTCGAAATAATCTTATTTTCATCGTTAATTTCATTCGAATCTAATATCGAAATATTTTGAATATAGAAGAAAATAATCGTCGAATTTTGTAAAACACACAATTCTTCTTTACTCATCGTTAACGACGCTTTGTTTACTACAACTTCGTCATTTATTGTATTATTAGAGTGCGTATGCCATACGGGCAAATCAGACATCGAAATACTAACCACGAACCTATAGGTGTCATTTAAATTAAAACCGGATGTTGTTTTAGATAATAGGGTCGTTGAACTTGCTTCTAAAATCGCCTTACGAAGTTTTGTATATAATTATTTAGTGTTGTTGGTTTTTCTGTTAATTTTATTGATTAAAAATCTTTTTGTTAACGATATGTCAGATGATCGGAAAATATGGAACCGCCGTATTCGTGTACTGGTAGAATAACATCGTAGAAATATAATTAGACGTTTTAATAAATACTCTATAAATGAACGATTTAAACATATTAGGAGCAATCCGTCGTTGATTATTATTAAATTAAAAATTCACAGTTTAATCTCGTGCAATTAATTTTTTATAAGCTTCATCCGGTGAACCCTTTGCCGCCAGATTGGAATCAACTTTGGACTGATCAAGATTTCCTATCAGAACATTTGTGGTAGGTCGTGTACAAATTTATTTAATTAATTTTTTATAATATTTCATTCCGTTTCCAACTTATAATAAACGAAGTAATTTATTCAACATATGATCACTCATGGGAGAGCAAACGTTTAACGTTTTGTTTTGTTTTTTTCTCGAAAATATATACACTTTTTGCAAAAATTATAAATAACCGTATCAAAATAAAAAATTAAAGAAATTATATTCCTAATAACGAGATTATAAATAACATTCGAAGATAAATTATTGACGATGATTATGAAAGTCGACCTGTTGATTTTTTTTTTTTAATTAAAGTATAATATACAAAATACTTTTTCAAAAAGACAAAAGTAACTAGTAGAAATAATGAAATATATATAACAAAGTTTTTCGGCAGTTATATAAATAACTTAGCTAATAATAATAACATTAACTAATTCAACCAATCTTATATAGCACATCCACAAACTGAGGTGTTTGTCTACCGATATTGCTACAATAACCTACAATCTTACACTCTATACTAACGTGGTGTTTAAAAATAATTAATCGTCAAATGTTATTTTTAATAAATTATTATTTTTTTAAATAATTTTCTTTTTTTTTTTTAGTTTTTCTTTGTACATGTAAAATTTTGTAGTTTTGAATAATTTTACTAATTTCATGATTCAAATCTTTAGAATGTGTAACATATAATTATTATAGTTGTCGAACATATTTGTGATATATATTTAACAATTTTTGAATTCTACTAATAACTATGTTGCTGCTTTAAAAAAAAAAAAATAATAAAAATAAATATCCATCTATATATTTATACTAAATACTTGTAATAAATTTTTCATAATTTTTTTTTAATAGAATTTAATTTTTATTTATTCATCTTCATTTACGTGTCACGAACTGCAACAAATGAGGACACGGAAAAGTTACGATTCCACAATTGGGATAGGAAGTTAACGGATTTGAGATGAGTAAATAATCGTTGGAGAAGCAATTGAAATTTTTAAATTTCAACAAAGTGGATGAATATTAGCTTAATTCAACTTGGTTTCCGGTCATTGCCCCGAAAGTAAACAAAAAAAATGTCAAAATATAAAACCAACTGCTAGTTTATTAGTAAACAACTCTAGTTTCCCAAAGAATAATGATGACAGAAACCTCCATACACGAATCTGCACACAGACTGTATATCGTAAAATCTGGAAGACATTAAGTATTTAGTTCTTCTACGCATTCACGAACGCTCTCAGTTTGAAAATGAAAACTGTGTAATTGTTTTCGAAACGATACGTAAGAAAATTAATTTGAACCCGAATAAATGTCGATGTTCCATTAGTTTAAATGTACAATCAATAACTGCTATTCATTAATTTTAGAAGTAAATTCAACGATCCTACTGATTCTGATTAGTAATGTAACATACAAAAAAAAAAAAAAACTTTAATAATTCAATATTTCGCAATATCATTTGAGGATATTCACTAATCATCGTGTCGTTATGAATTTCACGTTTCCAACTAACGAGATTTTTTATTTATTTTATTCAGGTTTGTCGGTGGAATGGGTCGTGAACGTGCAACTGCTTTATTAGAGCAGGAAGCAGACGGCACATTTTTAGTTAGAATACGACCTCAAGGTGCGATGCATCCGAACGAATCGATATACGCGTTAAGTCTGAAGTTAGTAAAAATAATGAACATTCGTTGGAATTTCTTTATATTTTCATAATCGTTTAATTAAGTCGAATATAATTAATTTTTTTTTTTTTACTAATTTAGATTTTGATTTAAATACTCTGCGCCGATTAACTTTTCGCTGAAAGTTGAAAGCAATACAGAAGGGATCCAGATGAAAAAAGATTGGTTGAATTAGTTAATGTTATTATTATTAGCTAAGTTATTTATATAACTGCCGAAAAACTTTGTTATATATATTTCATTATTTCTACTAGTTACTTTTGTCTGTTTACGATTGCTCTCAAGTTCGATCGAATGAAATGCGGCGAATTGAATAAAGGAGTGTAGTGTCCATATATACATATAAATTTCAGTTAATCAGAAGGAGCGAATGTGAAAATTTCTCTGTTGTTTAATTGAAACTAAATTTGCGGTATATTTAAATACGTAAAAAAACAATGTTACAGTTAGAAATTAATGTTGTGCATTCTTTAGGAAAATAATATCATTTAGTTCTTCCGAAATTTTAGCTTGTTCTCTACAGAATTGTATCGATACCAGCGAAATTAAAAATAATTTTGTCATCTTTGATTGAGTTCTATTATAAATCTTCAAACATATCAAATCATCAACATCCGCTTAAAGGTCGCATTTTCCGCTTATAAACGGTCTTGGATTAAACAGCAACAACGCTAATGCAGTTGCAACAAAAAAGGGTACCTAATGAAGCACTACGACAAAAGACTTAATTTATTATATGCGATCGAAATTGACTAATAAGGCAAATGAAATATTCTGTACATTAGTTAAATATCAAGTGAATTATGTTAGCAACAGTTAATAATAATACAATTAAAAGAAAAAAATAGTTCCGCGCTGTGTTCAATCAGATTATATTTTACATGCACATAAATTCCTTTTTACCGATGAGAATCAAAATGCTCGCCTGTAATGTTCTCTTAACTGTTCCTCATCTGCTTCTCTTTTGTCCGCTCTATTTTACTCAACGCACAATCACGGGTCTTCCCTCCTACAACACTTCCTCAGTCATCATCTGAATCCTATTCTCAAAAAAAAAATCCATCGTGCTTCTGGTCCTAAGAATAGAGAGTTAGCTAATAAATTAATGCGGAATTTTACTAAACCCGTAAAAACATTTAATGTTTATAACAATCTCTAGCTCTCGAATTTTAATGAAATGAAAATGTGTCAGTAACATAATATACAGTTGAGAGATCAACCGATTAAAGCACGACTACATCACCGTCGATCGAATAGCACATCAACTTAACGTATTAAACGTTCAGAAGGAAGTATTACAATCAATTTGAATCATTCACCTGACGTGTTATGTGTTACAGAACTGATGGAAAAGTGAAACATATGAAAGTATACGAGAAGAAGATTAACGGCATGTGCAACTTTTACCTTTCGGAATCACGATTTTTTCCAAGTTTAGTCGATCTGGTAAATTGTTACGAACAAACTAGTCTAGGAGAAAACTTCATGGGGTATGTGAATTAAATTATCGTATTCGTTAAAATTATTTTAAACGTATAAAAAAAGTTATACTATATATATAAGCGAAATCGTGTGTAAGTGTGAACATTTTTTTTTTTAAATAATATAATGTAATAGTCGATATAAATAAGCAAATAATTATCGTTGATGATTAAATTGCTATTCTCTCTACAATCGTAACCTATTAATATTTAATCCGTCACTAACTTTGTGGTTTACGCTCTATATCGCGAACTAACCGTATTAGCGGGAAATAAATATTACTACCGCGTAATTAATGATCTACCTTTTCAACTCATGAACTGACCATGGACGTAAGTTAATATTCCCGCAAAGTGGGCTTCAAACATGATCAATCCTGAGATTGTCAAGCAGGAGGTTAGACAATGAATTATATTATCAAGGCAAACCCACGCAGTACCCTTAGAAGTGAACGTCTGAAATCATGGGCGGCTATAACACGGTTACGAAATTTGGATGTGGATATTTAAGATACTTAGACGTGCGACAATAACCAATCAATACTTACTCGGAAAAAAATAACATAAAAATGAATTAAAATCACTAAATATTTTTTTAAATGAAAATCACAAAGCTTTTCCGCTGTTAAGCCATTATCAAGTGAATATAAATAATATAAATTATATAAATATACACAAATTTGTAAAAGTGTAAAATGTTAAGAATTACTTACACAATTTACAAAAGTTATCGGCGAAAAAACGGTATTTTGAAATAATCTAATAGTGAATGTGGTAAACAACATCAACACTCAGCAATATAAAATTTATAAACAAAAACACAATAACAAATAAAATAAAAATAACCAAAAACATAAAATTTATACATAAACAACAATTTGACTTATCGTTGTTTGTGCATAAATTTTATATTGTTGGATGTTTTTATTTACTTTTATTTTATTTGCTATTGTGTTATTGTTTATAAATCTTATATTGATGATTGTTGATTATGTTGTTTATCACATTCGCCATCAGATTATTTAAAAATACTATTTTATCGCTGATAACTTTTATAAATTGTGTATTTAAGTAATTTTTACATTTTATATATCGTGTTTATTTTTATAATTTATATTTTTAATATCCACTTGATAATGGTTTAACAGTCAAAGAGCTCTGTGATTTTTCATAAAGAATAAAATATTTGTAATTTGAACTCCTTTTTTAAATTCCAAATTTTTCAAATAGTATCTTACCTAGTTTTAAAAATAATACTATCCTCTTTGATTTGCATAAAATAAAATTCAGATATTTTTTTTTAATTTTGGACGCACGTATTCGTCTTATAATTTCGAATATCGTACAGGAGCGCCTAGAAAAAAATTAGTTTAATTAGTTTTTCCGACATTTTAATATCATTTATTACAATATCATATATGTGCATAATTTTTGTCTCGAATTCAATGATTGCTTTACGACTTATGCGGACTTTATTAACCCTATACTACAATAATCGTCGCAGTCGTCAATAAATCAATCCCTTTAATATAATTAAATTTTATTTTACGCACCAAAAATATTATTACGTAATAATATCACATAAAGATAACATGCGCATTATACATATATATATATATATATATATATATATATATATATATATATATATATATATATATAATGCGCATTTATAGGCATTTTAAAGTTTATTTATCCTGAATAAATACACGCAACAATATTGAGAATACAATATTCTAACCATATATCCCAACGAATTGTCTCTCTATTAGACTGAATGTTAGATTACAATGGCCATTTCGAAGGATAATAGCTATCGCAGAATTTGACTTTAATCCTACAGAATCTAATCAGTTACCGTTGAAGAAAGGATGTCAAGTGTTAGTGTTAAGTAAAGAAGGCGACCATAAAGGCTGGTGGAAAGGTCAAATTAACGACCGTGTAAGTAATTTATACCGTCCGTTATTTATTGTCTTTATCGTATTTTAAACTGAAGAATTTAAACAAGTTTAACTTTTTCTATATATACGTTTATTATTAATTTTAATGAGCGTGATTTGTATAGAAATTCTGATATTTTCCATGTAATTTGATTCGTTCTCCGATGAAAGCCTCATCATCATCTACACACACACATATATATACATGTTGTGTGTATGTGTGTACCACACATACGATCACGATGTACTTATTATTATAAATGGTGACTTTTTTCTGTTTAATTCTCTGTATCACTCGTTTTTAAGTCCCCCGCGTTATAGTAAACTTTTAATGTAATATTTTGTAAGTTTCCACGTTTCCCCGCTTTATATGTAAATGTGCTATTCATATACTTTCTTTTCTAAACAGTTGATGATGTATTTATTTCTTTAGCACATTGCTTGGTTTCACAAAAGCTATCCGTAATCCATATGTTCCATTTCACTACGCATTACCCTCTATTGTCTGCTGTAATTACTCAAGTTAATCACAAATCAGACGAATTTTCATATTGACAGCTGCGGGAAGGTTATAATTGTTATGTTTATTCTTCCTTAGTATGCATATTATGATTATTTTTCATTTATTTATCTCATTACGTGACATCTTTTTTCGAGAATTTGTACCAATTTTCTCGATTAATCACGTAATCACATCTTTGTACCATAACTTTAGACGACTACATTGCCTGCTATAGTCATTTAATATTTTTTTTAACGACAGTCCCTTACATGAATATTTCACTTTAAACAAGACTTCGCTAATTATGTTTAATTGAAAACCAACCGTTTCCATCATCCCTTCATCAAGTATGAAATATTTCCATTTGCCTCAATAACATTATATTGCAAAATTCTCATTTTTATTCTACCATTCACAATTGGTAGTATGATGTCTGCTTTATATACAGTTATTTTAGCATCTTTTATTAAATTTCTATTATAGAAAATGCGTCTAAAAAATCGATTATATATGTACTTTCGTCTTATTTGTTATTTTATACATAACTTCTCAAACTCGGTTAACAAGTTGAAAATAATGAGGTTGTGTTTAACCACCATGTCTCATTCTCTTCTATTTTATTGTTTCAAATTGATTTAAATAATGCTCTATTATTATTTATTGTTATCATAATAAATTTTTTTAAAGATTTTTAAAAATTTATGAGTGTATTATCCTATTTTAATTGATCCTAAATAATTATTTTTTTATTTTCTATTTTGTTAAGGATAGTTATTTTTTGATTTGTCTCATAATTAATGTACTATTTCGGTTTGTAGCTTAAAATAATTTTGACTCTATTACAATAAGTTCTTCACCAGCTAGTTATATATATATATATATATATATATATATATATATATAAGAATTGTTCGTTTAATAAGACGAAGTGATATATAAATAATTTAATTTATGTGAAATAGGTAATATTTTCATTATTATTGTTTATATAGATCGGATTTTTCCCGAAAGTATACGTACGAGAAATTTCGGATACATTTCAACTCGAAGATAATTAGAAGTGGTGTTTTTATTTTAGAAAATAAAAAAAAATGAATTATCTGTTAAGAAAATGCGCCATATTGCTAAGCTAGTTTTAAAATTTTGCATTTGCTGTTCTGTTATTATCTGTGATAAAATCACCATTTCAGGTTTTTACCTTTTGCTTGATTGTTTTTACTTACGTTTGTGTGTTTTTAAAATACCAATTTTTAATTTATTTTCGTTCTCTACTTAAAAAGTTGTATACAGTTGTTGGCTTATTATTATTTTTTAATATTTATATATGTCTACTGCATGTTTAGTTTTATATATATATATATATATATATATGTGTGTGTGTGTGTGATGTATGTGTGTATATATGTAGTGTCTGTCTGTGATTTGCGATAGGACAGAAATTACAGTAATTTAAAGTTTTAAAAAGTAGGAGACAGCGACATCTCCATCAAATCGTTTAAAAATTAACACCTTTTTCCGGTTCGAATACTACCAAGACCCGCCAGCAGCACAAACCCGTTTTGTTGTGTGAGGGGCGTGGCCGAAATAACGAACGGATATATATATATATATATATATATATTGTTAAAAGAGACAACCATATTATATTTAAAAAATTAATTACATAAGCGAAGCAGTGGGAACTTCTAGTATAATATATATATATATATATATTTATATATATATATATATATATATATATATATATATATATATATATCGTCGTCGTCGTCGTCTAGCATACTCGTTTCCGTGTTTTGCCGTCGTCTCTATTTATGTGTGTGTCGATTATGCGATGGGGCCTCAAACGCTGCTATCGGCTTCAATTTTCTTCCTTTAATGTATCTTCTTCCTTGAATTACTTGCTGAATTACTGACACCCATTGCTTACGATCCAATACCACCTTTTCCCACCGACCGGTAGTTGATTTAATTCCTGTCCTTTTCAGATCTTCAGCAATAACATCTTTGTAGCGCAAACGAGGACGGCCTAGCGGCTTCTTTCCATTTTTTAATACGCCGTATAAAATCTTTTTCGGAATCCGATCCTTGTTCATTCTAATTACGTGCCCTATGCATTTGACTCGTTTTTCAGCTATCATTTGTTACTGACGCAGACGATGTTGTTTTCAGTATGTATTCAGACCATCCTTTCACGTAACCCTCAAAAGATTTCTGAGGAATCTCAAGTGCAGGGTTTCCAGTCGTTTTTCTTGTTTTTTCATTATTGGGCACGTCTCGCTTCCGTATAGCATGATCGGAACCAACACTGCTCTGTATACTGCCATCTTTTTTGATACTGATAGATATTTATTCTTGAATACTCTCCGCGATAATCTATTATACGCCGCGCTAACATTCATTATGCGCGAGAAATTTCGTGATCGAGAGACAAATCTTTGCTGATAACACTTCCCAGGTATTTAAATGAAGATTGCAGTCATTCAATTTTAAATCAGCTGTTCCACTATTGATTTGAATAGTCCAAAATCTACATATGTCTCTGCCAAACAAAGTAACATACGTTGTAGCTCTTCCGCTTTATCACTTGCAATTACACAGAAGATATCCCAGTTTGAACTATTTGACCGTGCGTTTTGCCTTATATTTTGCTAAATTATACAAACCGCCGTCGAAGCGTAACGCTATTTCCACACCAGACTCTGCAAGTTTCATACCCATGTAGAAGTTAAAAAGTATTAACGCGAGAACACAGCCCTGCTTTACTCCCGTGTTTATACAAAACTTCTCTGAACGTCCAGAGTCACATAGCACAGTTCCTGTTGTCTGCTCGTGCAATAGCTTCACCTGTAGCAATAACCTTGGTGGACAACCAGCAGCCGCTAAGCATTCCTATAAGGCTTCTCTGTTGACAGAATCAAATGCCTTTTTAATATCAATAAAGGCAAGGTATAGCTTAGCCGCCTGCTCCCTCCGCTCTGTCCCCTTGGCACTATGGCAGCTCCCTTGAAATCATTGGGTACATATTTCTCCTTTCACATGCCACTACAAGTCCAACTGTGTTCAAACGCTTTTTGCACTTGACAATCCTTTCCAGTATAGTGTATATCCTGAAGTGCTTTCTGTCATAACACCTTCATCTGCTAATCTGGTCTCGCTTAGTGCTTGTGAATATTATATTTTCTCAATTCTTGCAATATGACGCTTCTCATTGTAGTATTTTTAGTATCTAATAACGTTCTTATATTCCACATATCAAAGTTCCACATTTTTGATTTTAAACACTTATTTTTAACCGCACGCAAACGTATTCCCTCCTGGAGAGTGCTGTACGTAGTAGGTACGTGGGAAATCTAATCAGCCTGGATTACCACACGTGATCGTCCACTGCCTTGTGAGCTTGTTACTGCTCGCCCCGTGGATCCAGCAGTTATTTTCATATTTCATATATGTTTCATACTAATTTAAGTACAGAGATTGTAATAGAGACAACATAATAACGCCAAAGAGGGAACACAGGAGCTGTAGTGCTTCAAACTCCTACCCTGCCTATTCAATTCAAGAATCTGGACTAACACGATAAATCGTAGGCTACGAAATATAGGGTAGGGAAAAGGTAAGGGGGAACAGGGATAGGAAATAAGGAAAGAGTCAAAGGAAAGTAGGTTAAGGAAGGAGGGATTCATCATCTGTCAGGGTTTGTTCCCTTATCATTTTGGTAAAACTCTAACCGCAAGACAGCGGGTGCTACTGAGGAGGTAGAGGTTTTGACAGTGACAGTGACAGTCATAGGAAATTTGCAGACTTTTAATAGACAGTTCCTCAAGCTGCCGCCCATCCGCTTTCTCGTGTCTCATAGCCCTGTCACTACTGGAGTCTTCCGCGTGGGATTTTCAACCACTTATTCGCAGCTAACCCGCATATCTACTGGCCATTCCACTATCCACCACCCGTGGACGCGTCCCTTTCCAGTTAGAGCTCCAGATCACAGAAGGTATGTAACACCCCCTGGGAGATATATATATATAATGTATGTGTGCGCGCGCGTGCTGTATGATATATATAAATGTCCGTTCAATTTTTTTGTTTTATTTTCCATAAGTTTAATGAGTAAAAAAAAGATTTGTTGTTTAAAACAGTTATTTACATCATATGTTCATCGTTGTGTGTTTATGTTAATGCTCAAAGTGTCAGTAATAATGATAATTTTAGTTTGTCCCACCAAATTAAAATAAGATCGATTATTTTTTTAAATATATTTTCGTTGTTGTCGTAAATGCGTAAATATATTTTATTTGTTTATAAATCTGTTCTCCTTATGTAATCGGAAATTAGTTTGTTACTTCGTCCGCATAAAATCGACGTTATACGTGTCAAGAAGAAAAAGAAGCATTTATTGATAGGATCCTAGACTTAAACATGATTATTGTAACCAAATAGCTGCATGAGATTAAAGAAATAATAATGATTATGATAATTGTGTGTGATGCTAAAGTAGCTAAATCTTGGAACGTTATCATTAACTTTTTCAAAAAACCCCTAAGTGTTACGTATGTTCGTATGTGTATATATGCTTATAACGATAGTGTATATGGAAGTAAATATGGCAAAAAATATATCAAAGATAATCAGTAGCGATGTAACTGTGGAAATGGACGAATGAATAAGATAAACGGATTTGAATATTTCGGCGTACTACAACGGAATAATCAACTCGTCAAAAATTGGTTTAGCACAAAAATGGAACATATTAAAGTAAAAGTTGACATCATCGAATCATCAAAAATGGGTATCAGTAACGCGTACATACATATCTTTATATATATATATATATATATATAATTATCATATGCGTTAATCTGATTCTAGATGTGACTTAACACATGCAGTCAAGAACAAAAAAGATTCGTAACATTTCTCCACGCTAAGCGATCTTCAGCCTTACAAATGATTGCATTTATCTGTAATTTGTTAGTTGTTTGATGTAATCGATGAACCGTAAGGGAGATCTTCCTCGATTCACTACTTTTCCTTGAATAATTTGTTTCCCTAAACCATTACGTCGAATGATATGGCCAAAAAATTTAAGGCACTGACGATGTATTGTAATTACTAATCTCCGGCATGGTGCAATGTTTAATTCCTGCAATATAGAATTGTTTGTTCGAACCGCGTTCCATGATATTCTCATCATTTTTCGGTAGGCTGTCATTTCGAAAATATCTATCTTCTGTCGCATGGATCTTTTTAACGTCCAAGATTCAGATCCATAAGTAGCAATGGGAAATGACTAATGTTTTCATTAAACACTTTTTAGTTTCTTTAGATATATTATGGTATTTCCATATTTTATTTAGTCTTGCTATTGCAAGTTTTGCAATTCCCAATCTTCTTATTTCTTCTTCACATCCTCCCTTATTTGTAAGTAGTACACCTAGGTATATCATTTTTTCCTTACGCTGTATGTCTGGTATCATATTAAAAACTGGTAGTGAGTTCCCGGATGGTTTTGGGGGTTAGAAACGATGTCCCAAAAATTTAATTTTTTTCAAAAAACAAAATCTGTTTTACGTAATCATAAAAGCCACGCAAATAAAAAGTCGAAATCGATCAAACGATTGTCGTCGGTTATAGCTTATCAAAAGTAGAAAGTACTAAACGTTAATTATTTTCGAGTTGATTACTGATAATAGCTTATTAAAAATACAAAACGCTAAACGTTACATTATTTTCGTGCTAATTACTGATAATAATATAAAATTTATCTAATCTTTAATTTCAGTGAAGAATTATCTTCTGTAGTGTATGCAACCCAAGTCTTAAACGACATGACAGGCCCGATTTTAATGAAATTTTGTGTGTATGTTTAAAAGTTGGTTGCCCGATACTTTAGATTTTGACGTTGTAGTTGGGCTATAGAAAAAATTTTGTTTCCATATTTTTAAAACTTTTGACATATCAGAATATATAAATCACCCTCCTCCCCAATATATATGTGCATGATTGAATAATTAATCATTAAAAAAAAAAAAAAACACGTAAAGTTCACGAATAATTGATAATTGTATATGAGTACCAAGGTTAGGCGTACGCATAGTGTTCTAGCGTGTGATGTTTGATGTACACATTTTGTCGTAGTGACATTGTTTTCATATTTCAATTTCTCTTGGCTGTGTATATTAACTGTTAGGGGGCACAAAGTTGGATGGTTAGCTAGTATGATGTATATATAGGATGAGCCAGAAACGAGGGGCGGTTTTGTTTTTTGAATAACTCAAAAACTATTCGACCAAAACTTTTGAATGAAATTTTATTTAAAAATAAAAAACCATACATTAGTTTATAATCATTTGTGGAACACAATATTGTTCGGATGACCGCCATTTGCAACAATACATTCATTCAGTCTTTTTACATTTTTTCGAGCATATGTCGCTGAATTTTTGAATTTCTTCAGAAATCCGAATTTTCAGGTCTTCCAGATCTCGTGGACGTGCTTCGTAAACGTGATTCTTAAGGTATTACCGCAAAAAAAATCTGGCGAGCGCGGCGGCCAGGTAAAATCCGTGCGACGCGACAATGTGCGGTTTTTTTTCAGTACTGCGAGAATTTCTGCCGAACAGTTCACACCATCTTATTGAAACCACGTACGGCCCGAACGACGAGAACGAACTGAGGGAAGCAAAAACGAGTTTAATATCGCGTTCCGTCAACATTATCAGTGAAAAAATAACGCCCCACTATTCCCTCACTTTGCTAATCTAACCCAGACGGTTACTCGCTCACTGTGTGACGGCTTCGTTCGATTGTATTCCGATTAAATTCGGACCAGTAGCTGCAGTTCTGTTTGTTTACGAATCCGGATGAGCTTCATCGCTCATCGAAAGATTGTTTAAATCGATCTCATCGTCTTCGATTTTTTCAGCATCGTTTCAGAAAAAGTTTTCGTTGCGAATGGTCGGTACTTTTTAATTCTTGAGTTATTACCAGTTTATAAGAATGAAATTTCAAGTCTTCCAGCAATATACGGCGAACAGATTCTCTCGACAGGTTTAAAGAAGCAGCATGAGCATAACCTCCGGTATTCCGAATGAAAGTTTTCAACCCACCTTAAAATTGGATTGCGATATGGTACAGGTTTACAGCACGTAACTTTGAACTCTTTTCGAAACTCTCTTTGCACTGTCGTGATCGATTCACGCTGAAAATAACGTTCCACGCAAAACGCGAGCTCCTCCTTGTTATAAAATTCCCGTGATAACTGAAACTGACAAAAATGAATCTCTCGTGTGTACACTAAGCGTCGAACATGCGGTTTGCACAACTACGCTGTTAAAAACACAAAACCGTCCATCTTCTCTGATTCACCCTATATATCGCTAGGTGTAAACCATTAATAACTAGCCGGCGAAATATTCTTTTCCTTTTGCACACCAGCAACAATTTCGTCTCCTTTAAAGTTGCATTTAAATAATCACAAATACGAACAGATCGTTAAATAAGTTTAATAGCTAGAAAGAAACCGATGAATGTAATTTTTGAAAAATACGTTTTTATAAATCTATGTATGTTCGTTGATAATGAACTCGGAAATCGGAACTTTAGCATTTACCAAATTACGGAACTTATTTTTTTGGACAGTCATGATATTACCGGAGAATTATTAAATTGTACTTTGTTGTATCTTCCGAAAGTTGTACATGCTGAATATGTAAAATGATTGATGGCTTTCTAGAGTTATTAATACCATATAGATGAATTATATAAGAAATCGGGCGTTATATGAAAAAAAGACAGGTCGGAGTAATAAAACAGAAAAATACATTATTTAAATCACTCGATATATGCAGACAAAAATACAAGTTAATATAAACAAAACTCACGGTTACGATGCGGAGTTAGCCGCAAAATAATATATTGTGACTATAAATCCTGCAGAACAAAGACTTGATCCATTTGGTACAGGACCGACAGCGCGAGAATATCAACCTTCTATAATATAATAACACGTGTTAAATTTAAATCGAAAAAGACGACCCGTGTAGATTAAATACGTGTTAAATTTAAATCGAAAAAGATGACGCGTGTAGATCGAATACGTGTTAAATTCAAATCGAAAAAGACGCGTGTAGATCAGACGATACGTAGAAGAAATATGGAAACGAAACGTAATAAACGCACATAATTTATTTCGCTTGATTTTGAAAAAGGCCTATTTTTAAACGCGATAAAAATTATAGAAAAAACGATGGAACACAAATTTAACCTAATATTACAATACATACATATATTTTGGTACATTTTGATTTTACAATTCTTCACGTTGGAGCCGTCTTTTCTGTAACAAAGACGTTACTTTTTGACTGAGGCGTTTACATCCTGACGTGGCAAATAATTTCTCTGGATTTGGACCGAATAATACAGATTCCATTACTTCACTACAAAACAAATATATATATATATATATAAAATATTTTATCGAAATATATTTGTACAATTATTTTTGTTTATAGTATGATAAAACATAATTCTGAGCGCTTTCAACGATTTATATTATGTTATGTAAACTGTATATATTAGAAACACTTAAAAGAGAACTAATCAAAATATTAATAAAGAAAAGATGAATATATTTTCGTTATTCGAACATAAATAATAGTGTTGAAAAATGTATACGGCTAAAAACTGTCAGGACATTGAAAACTTAATAGATAAATTAATCTCATTCACATTAACCTGTTTCACACATTGTCAATTTTTGACACAAATTTATAAATTTTGATGTAAATATAAGTAAGGATTATAAGTTGAATACGATTGGTCTTATTTTTAAAAATTCCTTTTGTTTATGAGAAATTTTGGTGTATAAAGTAATTAAAGACTACGTTGAATATGATTAGCCCTATTTTGAGATGTTCTTCCGTTTATGAGAATACATATATATATACTAATAATTACTCAAGAATGTAAACATATAAACCATTATTTTATGTAGTGTTGCGTTTCAGGTAACCTTAGATAATTTTTACAATTTTCGAACGCTTCGTATTATTTAATTTATCATTTATCGAGTTTGATTGCTTCTACACCATTATAGGGTAAATATAACACTGAAATAGTTGTTGTCAAGGATTCATTATATAATAAGTTCTTTAAATGTTGATGGTTGCACCTTTAACTTTAATATCCAATTTCTTTGCCTGCGGCCAATATATTACAATTTATAAAATACTAGTTGCATGAATATACTGAATCTTATTATTTTCATGCATATATTAATTTATTTATTTATTTATTTATATACGGTTCACATAACAGCTTATGCCAATTACAATGCGAACACTGAGAAACAAATAATTGAATAAAAGTACACAACTTAATTAAATTACACAAATTCGAAAGAAAAATAATATTAAATTATTAAAATAATAATAATAAAAAGAAAAAATTTATACAACTGCATATACGGTACATAAACACAAGTCACTCACAATACACATTGTAATTTACACACAACGGGGAAAAAACAATTGTCCACGCATGCGCACACATTCACACACTCGTTACACTGGAAAGAGCATACGTAATCCTACACATGAACAGAAATTCATGTGTACACTAGTATATCCAGTAACGAAAATTTCAAACGTATTTGTGTATACACGTGGAAAAATATTATAATTTAAAATTACAAAGTAAACAACTCAAACCAGCTGTCTACGAACAATGCGAGCACTTTACAGTAATATTCAGTTTGACTAAACTAAGGAATCATATAAGTATCTGCTATGAAAATGTATATCCAAATGCGTATGAGTTTAAAGTAACAAGTTATAAAGTAGACACCAACAATGAATTAAAACGAACATTAGTATGCGAACGCGATTGGAAGAAATAGCGATTCATTCTAGTATTCATCCTAAGTACTACATAACTAATTTGTGAAATCAAATATTCATCATTAACACGACTATTGCATAAGTTATGTAAAAACTTTAAATTTGAAATTTTCAGCCTTTTATACAACGATACGTGAAGCATAACGTCACATAAGAGATCATAATCTATGTGGTCTGAATAATAATTCATTATACGAAAAAAATAAATATTTCAAAAACAGCCTGAATCCTTTCCACATCTGTAGTATACTTATTAAGGTACAGATATAGATTTATCATCTGAAAACTATCGTCACACTATATTCAATACTGTATTCAGCACTTAGATCAATCCCTGGGGGTAAAGTCAGTCATTCATCACTAGGTTCGTCAAACACCAAGCTAAAAAGTCTCGTAAAGATATCGCATCGCAGCAGATACTACGTATACTATCCAACTTATCGTCTCTCGACGCCACTAAAAAAGCTAACTATTCTCTATAAGAATTCGTCGCCTTCCTCAACACAAATCTCTCTTGAGGAAAAATACAACATATGGATTTAGTGCGATTCTGAAGAATCAGATGTTTTTGTCCAACACTTTCAATTTTCAGTCTATAACATACAATCATGTGTAATTCCCATCTGATCCATCGCAGCTAATGGCAAAATCAAGCTAACATCTCCAATCGAAGTAGGCAAAGTTACTGATAGTTTAAACATTCACAAATCACCGAGACATGATCAGCTCTCTTCTGATCTATTTGTGTACGTTGATAAATATGTGTATTCTATTATGGTATTTGCCCACACGTCGAATATTGTGAAGATGGCTATAATTTCTAAATTAGTGAAATCAATGTTGGATTTTGCACCTTATCGATCCATCTCCCTTCTAATTATCGCCTCAAAAGTCATTTGGAAAAAATATTTTGCTGAGACTTCAAACAGTAATAGCGAACAAACATCTCTTATTAGATATTCAGTTTAGATTTCAAGGAAAACACGCAATAATCGAACAAATGCACCAAATGCACCACGTTGTAAAAACTGCCACTTGGATATTTGAGGATAAAGAATTTGTTCCAGTACTTTTTCTAGATGTCAACGCTGCTTTTGAAAAAGTTTGACATCTACGTCTCATACTCAAACATTTATTTTGAGTAAAATCGCACTCCATTCGTTAATCGCTTTTAAAGTTTCGAACAAACTTACACTACTCTTCATTAGATTTGAACTAAATCACAAATCTCAGTGTTAACTCCTTTTATGCACACTTCCTATTCGGAATTTTACATTCCAAGGTTGTGATTGGTTATTCTATCATCGGCATGATTCTTTCAAGTAACATTTCCACTATGATATGATTGGTTGTTCCATCAGGCGATCATACTTATTCTTCTATCGCCATTGTTCTAGCTTCTCTGGATATTTTTCTTTATTAATCAGTAATACACGTATCCAAATGCCTGGAAGTCGTAATACATCTTCCCTATTAAACTTATTGTTTCTTTATTTCAATAACCTCCCGGGCAATTCGCTTTCTATATTTTCACTCTGCTACCAGTACATTCATTGTTTAAGATCTACAGAAATGTTTTGCCACAGCTGATTTACTTATACAATTACATTTACTATCAAAAACATCCTCTTTAACACGTGTATTAACAGGTGTTCCAGTTTATCTGTAAGATTACCCAGGCGAACATGGAATTTTGTAAACTCGTGCAATATGATTATTTGGAATATCATCCTTGTTATTATTTAACAAGTTCTGTATCTTTTTATATGTTTCAATGTAGTTCTCCAGAAATTCTATACAGAAAAGAAATTTTTGAAATGAAAAATAACTATGAAATTATTAAAAAATATATATAATTTTAAGTCAAGGAGTAAGTGAACTCCGGAATTACACTTTTAAGTAATAACATTTTTTAGATCCAGAAGAATTTTTTAAACTAAAATAATAAAAAATAACTATAAATGGTATCAGGCTTACTTTACTATGTCTGACGAACTAAGGTAACCATATTTTTCAACTTCGGTAGTGATACATTTTGCCACGTGCTCCTTTTCCAAAGGCAAAAATGGTAAATAATGATCTATCAGATTGTGATCAATAATGTCGCTAAAATGAAGTCCACCTATTTGAATGCACATATAATATCAATGGTGTAAATTAATTAATTCAACTAGAGTATTGTTTTATTTCCATATAAAGTTTTACTGATACTACTTCAAAACAAGAAAAAAATACAATATAAAATAAAAATGCATTTGGAATAATACAAATCGAATAGTATGGTGGCTGAAGCAGGCAAAGTACGAAAATAACGACTGATCATAAATTATTATAATAATAATAAATTATAAAATAATTTAACAAAAATATTCGTGTTTATTTGGAACACGTTTCTAACGTGGAATAACATAAGACATATCTCGTCTATGAGGTAGCTGTATAGATGTATAACTTATGATAAATTTAATTAGGCAAACTAAGAATTCACCAGAAATAAAAAACAAATACAACACAAATTGTCATTATTAAATTTATTGCGAAATACTTCGCTCCTCATTTTTTAACAAATAACAAAATAAATGAATAATAAAAAATTTTCCAAATTTTTTTACATTCTACCAAAATATGATGATCGTCAAATATGTTTTGGTGGGAAGAAAGAGAACATTACGGGATCGTATGTTTAGGCTGATTACTACAGCGAGACAATAATAGGGTGATTAAAGAAAATGAGATACTTTTTTCATTTTTTTTTATTGAGCACACAAAGAGATCATCGCGATGAGATGATGTCAGACGATAATAATGTGCAATAGACAATCGGAGTTATCATAGGTCATCCGGATACAATTTTCTTCTTTTGAAACGTTTGAATAGATTTACTGGAAAATGTTGATGTAGTTCATCGCAAAATTAACAAATGACACATTCAAATCCGTGTGCAGCGTTAAATTTCAAATATATCTATAAATGTCTTCTTTGAATTTTTTGATTAGATTTGACGTTGCAAGTGTAATGTAGAATTCTATCCATACGGGATCTATCAAAGTTGTCATATAACGTTTAAATTCGGAATCTATTCGTTGACTAATAACAGGTATAACAAGTTACATCGACTAGAGAACGTTTTATTTTTGTTTGCATTACATGGATGCTGCCATGTAAGACGTCTGTTCATATGCCTCGTTGATAACAGAATGAATTAACTTACGGGGAGGATTACTGAGTTGTAAATCTTCAGAGCAAGTTAGGTGGTATGTCTATTTCTAAAAGTATTATCAAAATTTTTAAAATAATCTAATTCAGAATATTTCTGCAATACATTTAATTAGCCTTTTTCCGAAATTGAGTTATATGTTAAACAATGAAACATTTTAAATTTTTTTAATAAATAATTATTTTATTGGGATTATAAGATACAAAAAAGTTATATTTTATCGTATAGAAAAAAAATCGTAAAAAACAGTTTCGTAAATCCACGTCAATATATTTCCATATAACGCTAAGTACAACAAATAATCTTAATGATAATTCTAACATATGATAGAACAGAAAAACCATTTACTTAATGGCATTATACGTACAATTATGATGACTTTCGTAGTTTAAAAATGGACACGCGGAATACACAAAAACTTAAACTATATTTCTGAGAAAAGTGCATTATTATAAAACTAATTTATCAAATACAAGATACGTTACTTTCCCCCCCCCCCCGAGTTAAAATTTGCATATTACAAATCGTGTTGATAATACGGCGCACTAATTGATAAAACAAAATATGTTAACAAAGTATGAATTTTATTTACAAGCAAATAATACTTATAAATAAAAACAAAAAGAAAAAAAGTATATATATTTATAAGTTTCTTTAAAGTCTTAGACAGTAAATATCGATGACTTGACGTTTAGGGATATATATATATATATATATATATATATATATATATATATAAATACTTTGTGTAAATATAATATATTATAATCTCCTTAGCTGTAATGAGCTGCTTATTGAAAATAATTCAATTAAACTAATGATTTATTAAATATTTGTTATAACACTTATTTATGAAAAATATCTATCAAATGTCGGAATTTTTATAAATTTTTGGTTGAACACAAGAATCGATCTTATTAATTCAGCATAATATGAAACAATAATTACCATATATTAATATTTTTATCGCTCTAATAATTTATTAAATCCAAAATACGCACGCCTTCTATATATATAATATACATTTGTTGCTTTAAAATTTGCCGATGAATCTCAGTAATACTAAACTAATTTTAAATCTTACCATATTTTCCAATATACAGGTACATTCAAATAAAATTGATAATCCCATGATGACTTAATAAAAGATAAATAAATACGATAAAACAAAATTAATTAAAATCACTATATATATATATATATATGTGTGTGTGTGTGTGTGTTAATTAATAGTTTAGGATTTATGTTCGAAATAATAAATTCTACAAAAAACAAAACCCGTTTATTGATTACCTTTATCATATAGTCAAATATATCAAAAACTAAAACATATAAAGTAGCAATATAAAAAAACGATTAAAAACAAAATATCAAATAATAAATTAAGATTTGTTAACCGAGTTATTGCATTTTCATGGAGATAATGTAGCCCAACTAAACCTCTGTTTATTTAATAGATTAACAAAGTGCACTATCGTATGATTCGCCAAACTCACACAGTTCCGGCTACAGAAGGGGACCCAATAGTTTTCACTATACAGTGCAGTATTAGTTCAGGCAACATTTTGAAGTACGAGTAACTGTTGAAATTACAAATTTTACTGATTTTGGATCACTTTACATTGCAATTACGCAAAACGTTTACACAATCCTGCTATAATAAAAATCGCTGTTTTGTATTTTCCTCTAAAAATATTATAAAAAATAAAAATTGATATAATACCATCTTCATTGAATGCTCCCCTTCCAACAATGTTATCGAAGTCATTCAGGGTCATCTGCTCTCGAGATTTTCCGTATTTTCGCCATAATTCCAAATATCTTTCAGTAATTAGTGTACCTCCAGTGTTGGACAGGAAAATAAACACCGCATTCCTAACGTAAGAAATAAATTTCAAAATAAACATTTTTATTTTTAAAAAATGATTTTTCATTTGGTCGCCGCTGATTCGTAATATTTTTATATTTAAGGGTCTAATATACAATACACATAAAAGACGAAATCTCATTTTAATTTATATATTAGTCTCTTGAAGAAAACATTTATGTTCAAAAATACTTTTTAAAACATTTAACAATTATGGACACGAAACAAAGACGTAAATTATAACTTAAAAAAAAAAACAATATGAAAAAATAAAATAATAATAAACGCATTTAAGATCACAGATATTTTAAGATACAAAATATCATAAAATAATTTGCTGAAGTATTTACCATTAATCAACGTACGCAGTTATTTTTTCTATCCTAAACAAACATAAATCTTATAATACAACTAGTTTAGATGCATTTTTTAAGTTAATGTTTTTACTTGTATAAAAAATTTTAGATTCACACGTGTACCTTATTTTCGTACATTTAAACTTGAGCTTGATAAAATTTTATAAAGTGGCAATTCGTACAAAAATATCTACATATTATAAAAAATTAATTTAAACAAAAAACATTTACTTATAATTAATACCGCCAATATGAGGATGATAATCTAAATAAGGTTTAACGCCATCCAGTACACCGGGCGCCATCTTGTCCACTTCGTCAATTACAAATAACGATCTGTCACATAAAGTAACATTTTCGATAATCAACCTGCGCAGCTCATTCTATTAAATTTAATTTAACGTAAATAAATGAAAAACTTTTGAATATATTTTATAAAGCATTAATTCAGAAGGATAAATAAATGTACTATGTTATTAAAATTGTAAAGAGAGAAGTGTAAAATATAAATACATTTTGAAAAATTATAGAATCACAAATCTAATACAACGAACTCAATATTAAAATAAAGAATTCATATATTTTTGTGACGTGTGGGAAATCATCAACAGAGAAAACTCATGTAGAATATTATAAATTGAATATATCCATGAGTCAATAATTTATTAACATAACGCAACAATATAAAAAACAAAGGTTTACAATTGTTTTTAAAATTCAAAATCAATAAATAGGTACGCAACACATTTTTCAATAGATAAGAACTACCACAATCTGGGCGAAACGAACGTATACTTCGTAAATTAGCTGGTACAACATAGCTTTATCATTATTCTTCTCCTAGGCCAAATACTGTTGGCCAATACAGAATTATCATGTGAGTGAGGTGATGTTCAACTGTACGAAGTAGTGCACACAATCTCGACAACAATGCGTAGTACACCAACTTCATGACTTCCAGTTCTTACTAACATTCCTCCATCAATTTTCATAGAATCGATTCTCAACAAAGTTAAGGCAAAATGAGAGCCTTTTAAATACGAAATTCATAAAAGCAGCCCAAAGCCAGATTTAAATCTAGAAAATCCCCATGGGCACCAGTTGAACTTACACAGTATCCACCTAACTGAGAGGAACAATGGATTAAGTGTTAACATGTAACTCCTTAACAAACGGTGCTCTTATCGAAAATCCAACTCCGGGAATGAAACTTCGAAGGAAAGAATTACAAAAGTAATACCTTCAGAAATGTGTTTTAAACACATTGTTGAAGGTATTACTTTTGAAGATGTGTATCAGTTGGGGGAAGATTCCTTAGGTTGGTTTTATAGATCAGCGTCATACGATATCAACAGTTCATGTGACGAATTTATTATAAAATATAAATAATTTTAACATCATCCATTCAATAATGCATCATCAAGGAAAAAAAATTACATAAGAAATACCTTTACCAGCATGAAATAAAGCAAGTTCAAATAATATAACATTTATAAACCTAATATAAATCATTAAATTAAATATAAATTATTTCGAATTACAAAAATTATTTTGAGCACATTAAATTACGGAATATTACTAATTCCCGACTTTTAAAATAAGTGCCACATTAAAATATTTTAGGATTAAACTTTGTTGATATCAAAAATAATTTATTATAAGCGTACCTGGTATTCGTTTACTTTATTCTCTAGCGGAAAATTTGTTCGTCCGTTTATATAATGATAAAATTTACTATGCAGCCCTTCCTTAAACATATTGTTCGCAATGAATTGAGTAACGTAGTTTTTACCTCCACCAGGCCAACCATGAAAACTCATCACCAATGGTTTCGAAGGGTTCATTTGCTGCCCGGCTAAGGCAGCAGGAACATATTGTTCAACTATATGTTGACCGAATACATTACTTTTCAAATCGCGTATTAAACCTACAACGATTATGTAAAACACAGCTTTATCAAATTATTAATGACATTTTAAAATTAAAAAATTATTGCAATTAACGTAATGAACATGTGAATAAATACCATACATTATGACCAATAATTTTGTTTGTAACTAGTGTAAAAAAAAAAACTTTTTTTAATATTACAAATATGCATTATCATGAATGTAATTAAACCCTGAATTTTCCATTATAATTCTCACGATATCTTATTAATGTTAAAAGCAAAACATTTGATTAATAAAACTATTTTAATACCTAATTTATGTGAATAAATTCAAGTGTATCATGTATTAATGTACCTTGTTCAATATTTTAATATTGATTCATTTTAACAAGTTATTGAAATTTTTTGCCCAACTATATAATTTTTGGAAAAACATAAACTTACGTCAAAACCGTAGAGTACATAAATGTTTATTAGGCATTTTAGACACGCTTATTTCGTGTTGTTTAATATTTCGGCATGTAACAAAAATACATTTATTTCTCAATTCCATTAAAATCATGAATGCAATTGTTTGCGTATACTTAAAAATTAATATGATCGATCAAATTTTGTGTGATCAATAAGGTACTAGATATCATTTTTCAAAAATATTAGAGAACTCTAACTGAAAATAACATAACCCTTTGACTATAAGCGTTTATTTACAAAGTACAATGCAGCAAAATGCAAAAAATTTGAAACAGATAAACTACGAAAGTGAATTAAATAATAATCAATGAAATATATATATATATATATATACACATGAAAACATAAATGTATCTGTTACCTGTTATGTTATAAAATACCCATTTATCATTACAGCACTCGTACAAATTTGTGGCACATTTGACATAATTAAGTACGGACCAGAAACCCGCAAAACAATGTAACTTGTTCAATTCCAATACTAGAAATATATACATTAAAGTAAAGAACCTCATTTCCAGCGTTCATGAAAAATAAACATTAAATTTTTCTTCAATAAAGTCCACAGTTCAGTAATAAATTTAAAATCAATCTGAAAACAATGTTGCCAGATACTGTGAAGTAAAAAGCTGTGTTTTACCTTACAAAAAAACACCGGTAGAAAACAATATTTCTGAAATTTTGTATAACCTAAAATATCTTGTTTGTCTTCCCTAATACCAAATTATCAAATGTTACGTTGTAAACATAAAATAAAGAGTTTTTGAAACGTCTTTTATCGAATCATTACATAATTGATATGGAAGTTGTTTCCACTTTATTTCAGTTTTTAATTGCAATAAAATAATATTTGTTTTGCAAGCGCGTTGATATTAATCTGAAAATGAAAATTTTCAAAAAAACAGAACTTAAGCCAGATATTTCTTATTTTCACATATTTATTACCTTTAGTTATTATGAAATAATTATATAGAACTATAAACACGCGAATGTAAATTTACTTAACAAAGCGTTTAAATTAAGTTGAGTAGGTGACGTTAAATACATAGTTTTGTCAACGAAGATCCCCGATTGCGATGAGTATAAACAATGTTTAGTTGGACATCCTGAGTTACACGCATACAAAATACGGACACAAAAAATTGACAATTAAATTAATGAACGGCAAATAACTTACATTATTTAGAAATATTAACGTACAGAGATCATGTAAAAAAGCTGAATCTGCAATCAATACCGTATCGTCAGCGTAACTGATGTTATTTATATAATGGCCATTAACTTTAATGCCTAAAGTCACATTATTTAACACTTCATAAAATATTGTGTCAGAATACATATTGAACAACAATGGGGATAGTATACAATCCTGTTGGACTCCTCTTTTAATCTATATATATTCGGATAATTGATTTTCTATAGTGACCTTTGCTGTTTGTTGTTGATATAAGTTATTTATTATTCTAAGATCGTAGGTATAATAGTTTATGGTGGCGAACGTTATCAAATGCTTTCTGATAATCGAGAAAACTTAAATAGATTTCTTTCTGTTGATCTGAGCTCCTATTCATCAGCAACTTTAGTGCTACGAGTGCTTCTTTAGTACCAAGACCGGGTCTAAAGCCAAAATAGCACTTGTCTAAGGTTCTTTCAATCTTGTCACGTATTCTTCTATGAATAATTGTTAGGAAAGCTTTTAAAAGGTGACTCATGAGGCTAATTAGCCTATAATTGTCACATTTATTTGCTGATAGTTTTTTCGGTATTGCTACAAAAGTCGATGTTAACCACATGAGGGGGTTTGAAGGATACCCGAGTAATATATTTTATTGAAAAGTTCATTTATTACGCTTATATTTTCTTCATCTAGTAGCTGTGTAATCTCGATAGGAAATCCGTCAGGACCAGTTGCTTTTCTAGGTTTTCCAAGCTTAATTGCTTGTTTAACCTCACTTCTGAATATTGCCAAACAATTTCCTTGCTCAACCTCATTTGAGATATTATCTGCTCTGGTGTCGTTAAATGTTTCTTGGATGTATTTCGACCATGTCTCTAATTTTTCTTTTACCTCAGTGCAAACTTTCCATTCTCCATGATTAAAATTGCAGGTATGTTTTTTCGGAAGGCACCGATTATATATCGTACCTCTTTGTGTATATTATATGTCGTGCTTATTTTCAAATTTTTCCAACATTTCACATTTCTATTTCATCCATTCGTTTTTAGCGTCTCTCATTTCTCGCCTGATTAACTTATTCAATCTTTTGTATTAATCTTTATTGTATTTATTTTCTTGACGTTACTTCATTTGTTCTAATATTCCATCTGTCATTCAGTTTTTTCTTTTCTCAGGTGTATCTTTTCCTTGTATAACTTTAATACATTCCATCTTTGCTTTATTTATAATTTTATCGATGTTTCCTGGAGCCGGTTGGTCTTGTGTGCAACTTTGAAAGTTTGGTTTATTATTCGTTTCATTAAATGCAATTTTTCTTTCTTCTCGATTGAACGTAAATCTAATCGGTCTCCGTTTCTTTTCCATGTTTTCATTCTTTGGAACCCGAATGCAAATTACTAAAAGATTGTGATCCGACTCGATGTCTGCACCAGGATACGTTATCACTATTTTAATTGTATTCCTGTATCTTTTATTTTTCAATATGATCTCTCTGATTCCTGACAATTCTTCCATCGTTGTTAAAGCGCTGTCCAATTATACAGCCTTCTCTCTAGAATTTGGAACTATGTATTCATCACGGCATAATTATTTTGCTGACAAAACAGAAATAATCTTTCTTCTCTTTCATTGAAAATGCCAACTAAATCTCTCCTGCCACAGTCTATTATTTCATTTAAATCGCCCATAATTATGGCCATTTCCGATTTTTTCGCACTATTGAGAAGTTCTTGAATTTGAACATAAAATTCTTCAACATCATCATCGTATTTTTAATCAGACGTTGGACTTGTATTATATTTAATATAACTATTTTCTGCTTTAATTTTAGCATACCTATTCTATCCGAGACTGGAATAAATCCTACCACAAGTTCATTTATCAAGGCAGCGAGTTGTTACTGAGGAGGTAACGGTTTAAGGTTTTTACAGCGATCTAAACCCGCCGAGGGAGAGAGTCATCAGATTTTTGCATACTTTTGGACCTCAATCTGCCCATCTGCATCCTCGTGTCTCTTTGCCCTGTCCTACTGGAATCGCCTGCTAGAGACTTTCCACTAGTAGCCTCTCTTGGTTCGCGACTGCTTATTGGATATTCGCAGCTGTGCACAGTCGGTGCTTTTTAATTTCTGAGTTATTACCAGTTTATAAGAATAAAATATCAAGCCTTCCAGCAATATACGGCGAACAGATTCTCTCGACATGTTTAAATAAGCAGCAAGACGACGAGCAGAACGTCCGTAACTCCGAATGATCGCTGCCTGAACTCGACCGCTATTTGTGGGGTTACGAACCGTTTTTTTGTCCAGGACGTTTTTTATCCACGCTATGCTGTCTCTGGAAAATTTTCAACCCACCTTAAAATTAAATTGCGAGATGGTAAAGTTTACACCGTGTAACTTTGAATTCTTTTCAAAACTATCTTTGTACTATTGTGATCGATTCACGTCGAAAATAATGCTCCACACAAAATGCGCACGCCTTTTTGTTATAGGACGCCTGGTCACCCTATATATATATATATATATATATATGCATGTGTGTGTGTGTGTGTACGTGTCTTCATTATAATCACCGTTAATATTTTGTGCGTAGTAAGTTACTGGATTTAATTTAATTTATACGCGTACTAGAATTATGTGAATTAAACTTCAATACATATATGCGTGTGTATGTGTGTATATTATTACACGTTGATATGCGTGACACGTATACATACCATGTACATATTTGTATGTATTGAGAGCGTAACGAAAAAGCTGTATTTGTATCGTTAATAATCGTCGTAACGAGATAATTATTGATAAGGAAGAGAATGTAAATATTTTAATTTAAAAACAATACAGTGTTCACACATCTGCCCTGTTTTCAGTGGTGTTTAATTAGTATATTGATCTTTTTTTAGTAAAATATTATTGGGTAATAAAATTAATTTAAAACAATGAAATAGGTTACCATCGGAAAATATTTGGTTATTTATAGATTACGCATGTATTATACAATTAGTGATGCGAATATCTAGAATTCTATTATTTTTTCTACTGGCAGTAGTATGGTGCTTTGAAAATAATGCAAGTATACTCGATTTTCAGTATTAAATTAACGATATTTTAATCATTTCATTATTATTATTATTATATTTAACGCTTATCAAAAACTATCAATAATAAAAACATTTAATTTCTTTTACACGTGTGTCGACAAGTTTTGAAATTACGCGATACCCGTATTACAATTAAACAATATTTGAAAATCACGCAAGCATTACAGTTCATTAATGTCCGCAACTTAAATTTGTAATATTTAAACATTTATTATTAAATTATTCCCATTTACCGGATTACTAGTTGACCTATGTGACTAGAAATTTTATACGCCTAACTGGTCCGATAATTCTGAATTTCGATCGTAGGTTATACCAGATTACAAAAAAAATTAATAATAATAATATCGACGCTACAGTTATACGGAAAACGAAGCGAAAGATTAAACGTAATTTATTGAATTTTATTTACCGTAATAAGGTGTCAAATATTTCTTAAGTTTCGAAACAAATTCTAGACGATTCGAACAAAAAAAAAAATGAAATATTGTTTCTGAAAACTGAATTTATTCCTGTTATAACTTTTTTCTTCAATGTATATATCGAATAAGAAAGGCACGTATATTTCAGCAAAATAAATTACACAAAACAATAAAAACAAAAATTTTAACTAATAAGTACGTAGCACCCAAAAGACGCAAGAAAAATTTATACTTATTATGTAATGACAGTATATATATATATATATATATATATATATATATATATATATATATATATAACTGTACAGCGAAAAGGAAAAATTATAATAATAATAAAACAAAAGAACTACACGTTAAATAATAACTAAATCATCGTAAAACGAAAGAGATACATGTAACGTTACAAAAGGTTATTAAGTATTTTATGTTTACATTTACCACACATAAATTGAAGTTGCCTAGAATCTTAAATTTATACTCATAATGTAATGACAGTAATATATATATATATATATATATATATATATATATATATATATATATAACTGTACAGCGAAAAGGAAAAATTATAATAATAATAAAACAAAAGAACTACACGTTAAATAATAACTAAATCATCGTAAAACGAAAGAGATACATGTAACGTTACAAAAGGTTATTAAGTATTTTATGTTTACATTTACCACACATAAATTGAAGTTGCCTAGAATCTTAAATTTATACTCATAATGTAATGACAGTAAAATATATATATATATATATATATATATATATATATATATATATATATATATATATAACTGTACAGCGAAAAGGAAAAGTTATAATAATAATAATAAAACAAAAGAACTACACGTTACATAATAAGTAAATCGTCGTAAAACAAGAGAAATGCATGTAACGTTACAAAAGGTTAGTAAGTAGTCTATGTTTATATTTACCACGCATAAATTGAAGTTGCCTAGAACCGTAATTACCGATGGTAGAAATTAAATGTCACGGACTCGCAGAACTTTGCGTTAAATTTAGTATATGATCCCTAATATAAGGCTAAATGTCACGGATCGCAGAACTTTGCGTTAAATTTAGTATATGATCCCTAATATAAGGCTTGTTTAAGGTAGTATTCATGTCAATGATTCTGTAGTTAGTGCACATTTGTTTGTAATAATTATAATTCGTTAAAATTTATATTTGAAACAATGCTCTAAGGTACGTGATTACGAGACAAATAAAGTGTCTTATACATAATTATTTTATTATTAACAAACTGATTTTCGGTTAAATAATAAATCCATTACTTAAGGGAAATTCATTTCTTAATATTAATAATAAATTAATTCTTTGTAAATAATCGATATATAAATTTTAAATGTATATATCAATTAGACTAAGAGTAGACGTGAACTATGTTATATTTCGATTTATTCTTAAAAATTTCGCCTTCGGACCTTGTTTTAATTTGAATTTCGAACGAATAATCGGTAAATTTTCGATTATAAGAATTATATTTATAATCTTAAAAACTAAAGTTGTTAAAGCTGAAATATTAATTAAACACGAACGATACATATTTCACAGGATGCGATAACAATGCAATTAAAAGCGGGGAAACAAATGCTGAAAAATGCACTACGTCGACCGTACAAAGCTATACGTAGAGTAAAGGTAAAAGTAGAAATTTATTTCACACGTCTATATATAATATATTTTTTAACATGAAACGAATAATAATAAAAATATACATACGCACGTATATATAAGTATCCAACGGAAACTAGCTTATGACCAAGGTTATTTTGGCTTATGACTACCAGCAGTGATTATTCATATATAATTTAATTTTAAATAGTGCTGAGAAAAATAGACGTAATCGTTCTAATAAAACTATTTTACAAGCGAAGTGAACGATGAAACTGTCTCAAGTAGTCATACTTGGAACTTGGAACAAATATATACAATATGTTGAACGCGCAGTTAAATTTATTATATTTAAGAAACAAATTTTAGATTTATATTTTCACCTCGAGACATCTTTAATCATTCCAGTCATCATCATCGTCCTATTGTTCGTTGACGAACGTGGTGACTAGTCATTTTGTACGTTTTATTTTTATGTACAGAATGGTCCAGGCACTAATTATATGCAACGCAGATGCGCGCGCATGCGAACGAAATGGGATGCATTCACGATAGTTAAGAATTACGTAATGATGACAAGACAAATTTTCTAGTTAGTTTCGAACTTTCGACCGTCGAGTTGACAGTCGAGCACTTTAGCAACTACGACATCCTTCAGTCATACATTATAAAATTTGAACGCAAAATTATCAATTTTATACAGATATTTTTAATACCGCTTATTAGGCGAACTGTAGATAATTTTTTTAACCGCTTGCTAGGTGAACTGTAGACAATTTTCTTACTATAAGGTACCACTTTCTAGGTGAACTGTAGATAATTTTTGAACGTATTCATATATTTTAGAAATATTGAGACATTTTAAAATTAACCAGAAAATAAAAAATTTTGTTAACGGTAAAATTTCATGTACCATATAGTGGACAACTCGACTGAAATGATTATTTCAAAAGTAGTACCGCTTGCTAGGTGAACTGTAGATAATTTATAAAGTACCGCTCGGTATGTATTCGTATATTTTCGAAATTGTGACATACATCAACTAGAAAATAAAAAATTTTGCTAGCGGTAAAATTTCACGTGCTTTATTATAATAGTGGACATCGCGACTGAAATGACATCATAAGCAAAAATGTATAAGTTTCTGTAAAAATTAATAACGAACGACCGAAAGGTTTCATTCCCCCCCCCCTATTATTTATATACATAAAAGAATATCTGTACGCGGATTTCTATTTTATTTCAGCTAACCGAGCACGCGAACATACCGAAAAGACTGATTACTTACACGAAGAATAAATCCGTCGGCAGTAAAATAAGAAAACTGGGACCTAGAATATTGCGTATCGCTCGGAAAAAAGTCGGTAAACTTTTAGGTCGCGAATCGCCTCGTAAAACCAAACGATTGAGAAGGAAAAGAATTTCGAAAGCTTCTAAACTTAAGGCTTCGCGACGAAATATGAAAACGACAGTTCCTTCGTTACATCGTACGTCAGCGGAATTTCATCATCGTCCTATGAACTTAGCAGTTCACGATCATTACGACCATCACCATCAACAAGTTCGGTCGACGACCAGTAGAAATCATAAAATTCTAAACGACATAACGCCCGCTCAACATTACGCGTTAGAGTATCATCCGCGTGATTATTATTACTACGACTCGGAGGACGGTCGTTATTCGATTACAAACCGGCCTCATTACTATTACCATCGTCTAAATCGTAATTATCCTACGAAGGATAATTCGCACGTTTCATCGTCGTCGCATTCGGAAATCGGAAAGGAACGTTGCTGTTACGTACATCGTATTCCGATGACGCATCGCTGTAATACCGTTCCTACGGCGACTACAATCGCGCAAACGTATCCGGTCGGGAAATGGGTTTCGCAATACGATTATATTACCGGTGTAATCAGGAATTTTTCTGAAGATATTATCAGGTCGCTATTAAAGGTCGGTAAATACGCATCGTCAAACGAAGCTACTACTCAACCGTATTACGATAGTATCGTTAAACGTGAGGAAACGACCACTAGTACTGTAGCGCCGAAATCCGTTACTACCGAGGGAAATGTTAATACAACTTCTGCTTTCAGTTTGAAAACTTCGATTAACGTCAAACAAATGTTACTTAAAGCCGGAAAATGGCGAACGGATTGCGAAAATCCTACCGTAATTAACGTAGGAAAAAAATCGGAAGACGAACCATCAGTCGAAACGACGAAGAAACATTGGTTTACCGAACGTTGGAGTCCTCGATTTAGTTACCATACCGGTACTTGGGATGTGCGCGAATCAACTCCGACACCGTGGCCTATAAATCCGACCGCCGTATGGAGCGGACGTTATTTCACCGAATTGTATACTCATCATTATAAAAATAAAACGATATCGCCTATATTAGTATCGCCGACAGACGTGAAAAATAATAATACCGGCGACAACGTTACTACGCCTTACGTAACCGGTACTTATAGTTACGGTAACGCGACGAATTTATGGAGCGGTCGTTGGTTTTCCGAACCGTGGAGTACGCGTTTCAGTTACCATACCGGTACTTGGGATGTGCGCGAATCAACTCCGACACCGTGGCCGACAAATCCGACAGCGATATGGAGCGGTCGCTATTTTACTCAGTTTTACACTCATCATTATAAAAACATGACTATTTCGCCGTTTACTATAAAACCGCCTCGAGGGAGGAAAAAATCGACTACAACACCGCCGTTAACTAATTACACTACCGGTACTTACAATTACGGTAACATTACCGGTTTATGGAGTGGTCGATGGTTCTCCGAATATCCTTATCCGGACCTTACTACCACCGAATCGTCAGTTAACAAACGAGCAGCGCCGCAATGGTTCGACGCGTAGAAAATATAAACGGATTTTTAAAAGTTTCTATTTGAAATTTTTTATATAATGCTGAAGAAACGCGAGAATATGATAAAGAGCTGCCGTTTAAAATTCTACTATTGCAGAATAACAACTTAGCCATGCTATTTTTTTTTTAACACCCTGCGAATACATTAGAATATCTCCGATACGGTAGGTGAAGTTATTTAAAAAATATGTATAACCGAATAATAAAGGAAATTTAGTATATTTCAATTCTAAAAGTATTATTATTCAAACGCGCGAAAAAAATCGATTTAAATCCGAGATCTTTCATATAGGTATATTTATAATTCTGTCAACGCAGACAAAACTACTATGATTTTTTTTATCTCGTTTATTCCGTGTACAATCTTCAAACGACTCTCGATGTACACTGTTAATATTTAAACATAAGTGAAAATTACTACAAACAAGGACAAAGCTTTACTCGCACTAACTCTAGCACTGTGTATTAACAAAGACGTTGATCCAGAATATGGTTAACGTTAATGAATACGCGTGAAAATCCGCTTTAAAGTTCCTCCTTCGTTATACTAAGACGAGAAAGTTTCAACATTTCAATCATTTTTCGAATCCCTCGGATTTTAATTTCCATAATTGAGGAAATTCTCTGTATTTTTACTAATGAATAAAAATTCTTTTTCACTCGTATTTCACGCTGAAACGTCATCATATTAAAAACAAATAAAATATACCGATTTTTTTTCTGTTTATCAAACACACGCTCAGGCCTACAAACTTACCTATTCAAATAAATCGTCAATCAACATTTTTGTCAAACACATCGAACGTGGTTTTTATTTGACAAACACGTCAAACAAGGTGCCGTATAATATCAATTAGACAAACATGTGAAATTTTAAAAAATTGTTCGATCGTTTATAACGAAATTATCTGCGTTCATCACACGACGTATTTGTTTCAGATGTTTAAATTCTAAAAATATTCATAAGAATTTATACGGAGGAATTTTAGGAAAACAAAGATATCGTACCCAAAATACCGCTTTACGTTATCTTTCGACTCCACACCGTAATATATGGAATATTCTCCCGTTTCCTAAAAAAGGAAATAATTATCGCAATATAGTCTACGACTACTTCGTACGTAAACCGAAATTTATTATTATTAAGGTTCATTTCCCCGGTCCGTCATCTGTGCCTTGTTAGTTTCTCCGTTCTGAGATATTTGAAAAAAGAAATTTGATAAAAAGTAAAGACCCATTTGCAATTTGCATCTTAAATCGTTGCTACGTCTTATCGATTTGTGGTCCTCTTAATTTTCTATGTCAGATGTATAAAAATTAAACTTTTCCGCTTAGATTCATTTTTAAATAACATATTACCGGTCATTCGTATTAATTTTTACTATTTACGCCATTTCTGTTCCCGAAATATTTATAAAACTAATTCGACTATTTTCACCCCGTAAACTTCGATAATATTTAAGTCATTTCGTAAGGTTTTGATCCATTTACCTTCATTTTCGATATATCCGAATCATAATTATGACAGATTTCGAGCGTTTGAATTTTAAAATAAAGTTTTTGATACCGTCACTGGTTACATACCAGTTTGCAAGTCGGTTAAACACATCTAATATGTCTTTGATACCGTTGTTGATTAAATAAGCATTTATAATTTGACATAGTTTTTTTACATCAACACATATTATACGTTTTTTATTCTCATTATTAAATGTCATATTAAAATTTAAAGACTAGAGGTATCGTATTTGAAAAGTTTGGAATGTAGTGATATTTTAGAAAATAAACAACAAAAAAGAAGTTAAAAATCACTAAAAAATTTTTGTTTATGAAAGATCACAAATTCAACTGTTAAGCCATTATCGAGTGAATATAAAAAATATAAATTATAAAAATATATAAAAATTTATTAAAATACAACATGTAAAACATATTACACATGTGTAATTTACAGAAATTATTAAAGCGATAAAACGGTATTTTTAAATAATCCGATAGTGAATATGGTAAACAACACAATCAACGTTCGTAACTGGTACGAATTACTATTTTTTAACATACCGATTACGGTACTTTTATTTTTACTTTTATCATTAATATGTAAAATTGTAGGATCAGCTTCTAAATAAGTTTGTTAATCTTTTCTCTTAATTTCGTATTATACCGATTTCCTAATTTCCAATCTTCTTCTATATATTCAAAATCATATTTTTTATTGTTATTATTATGCGTGTTCTTATCTTTGTTATAATTATTATTTCTATTATTCTTATTAATGCCGGTGGTAGGTTTACTGAAATAATACGAACGAATCTAATGATTATTTCAATATGTGTAATTAAATAACCATCTAGCAGGCAATTGTTTGCGTTGAAATATATGCGTTTTTAAGTCATTAAACAATCTTTTTGAAACGTCTTGACACCGAACTTAAAAATAAGCATCGTAATTTCTAACCATACTATAAATTCTACTATTTTTGCAATTATTGGATTAAAATTAGCATTATCGCGGTTTCCTATAAATCACTTTAAATTTATTGTAAATTTGTTAAATTTCATCGAATATTTCGATCATTTCTATCGAATAATAATCTATCACATATATTCATTTTTTGTACAAATTACGAAATTACTAATAAAAATTACAATATCGATCAAAATGATAAGTGCGATAACTTGTTTGAAAATACACTCCGTTTGTACGGTAATTTAAATTACATGTACCTTTTGTTTATTATGGAAAAGCATTTAGTTGAACGCAACATTAATTTACTCTAGACAACTTATTAAAAATATCACCCGAGTTTGGCTTTTGTAATACCAGTAAATGTATAATCTTATGCTTAATCTATTATTAGTTACTAAAAAAACAAATGATTAATTGTATTAATTTACTCCGCATAAGCGAAATTTGCTAAGCGTAAAAAAACTGTTTACTAAGCCGCATCCGGTCCCACAGGATAATAAATTAGATGCGTAGACTTTATGAAAATTTTCAACGCTACGAACTGTGAACAATGAGAAACTAATACGAACATTTGAAAAAAAATTAAAGTCAAAAATCGATTTAAAAGGTAGTTTGTCAAAATTTGTGTCATATGAAAACGGTTGTTAGTATTAAGAAAAGACGTGCCTCACATCCTAACTGTGTATCTCGGTAATCTGGTTTCAAACTGTACATATCTCTCGCTATTATCGAACGAATATCAGGAAGTGTTAAGAAAACGATGATTGAACTTTATGAAGATAGGAGTGAAACGCTGATTTTGTTCCAATATTATTCATAAAATATATGAGAAATAAGGATACTTTATATAAAAACTAAAATTAATTATTAACTCTACACAGGTAGAGTTAATAATTAATTTTTTCAAAAAGTCGAATACTTAAAACTACACTTGCACATGTAATTTTAAACTTTCATGATTGATTTTCATACGATCGAAATTTTTTCAGCGTATTTTTACTTTGTATCGTTTTGAAAACATTTCTGGTTTTCATTTTCAAATTCGAAAATTTAACTTACTTCCGAAACGTCTCGACGTGAAAAAATGGACATACGCAAGGAAAAATTTTGTACATTTGCGTAATTTGTCCAGAAAAATGGCTTATATGTTTATAATCTTCAACTTGTTCGTTAAAAAAAAGAATGATTATTTTTACGATTGTTATAGATTTTTTTTTTATTAATTTAAAAATTGTAAATTACCAATATAAAATTTTTAATAAAATAACGCAATATCTTAGATGATACCTTTACATAAACTTTTTCGACTAATTAAATTTGTTAAAATTAATTTTTTTGTAATATCGCCTTGACTGAAGTAAGGTAACGACGATGTGTTATTGTTTTAAATAAAGTCGAACTTAATTAAAATATTTATTTACACGTCAAAACAAGAACATAAATTACTACGCGCAAAAAATTAACTTAATTAGTTATAGTAAAAAATTTTTTGTATCGATGTCTAAATAATCGATCGATTTCCGTTAATATATTTTAGTGTCTACTCGTAAGATGTTAACAATGAACTATTGTAAATTGTAAGCTTTGTTATATATACTTCCACGGTACAAGAAAACAGCGAGGTGTGGTTTTTACCGGTTCTGTGTACAAATTAAATACGCATTTACGTTATTCTACTTCATTATTGAAATATGTTTAAATGTAATCTTCAAATTTACCCGACAGAATTTTACTATTACAAATATATTTTATATCGATAGTTCTAAAAGAACAACCATAAATATGTAATAACAGAATTGTGATAGACAATAATCAATTATAGTCGTTATTATCTCAGAGACGCCAAAAATAAATTATTAGCGAGAAATTACCTTTTCAATTAATACGACCTTTATTACTTTAAATGTTTTGTTTTTACTTAATTCGTATTTGTGAAAAATTTTCACATCACTACCACTACACACATAGTAATATGTGTTTCCTAAGAATGAATTTAATTAACATGCGAAAAAAGAAGAAATAAAAAATTTGAACTTTACATTGAAATACATTTCATGTATAAACAACTACTGGTTTACCGATTTTTACAAACACATGCACATCATATAATTGACAACGAAAATAAAAAACAAAAAGGTAAAATACTTTTACAAAAATTCAAGATGATTTCATAATTACACGTACAATTCTTACGTAAAATTATACCGTGTTATTTATATAACAAATCCTGCAAGGGAATCGAATTAAACTTTTTAACAAACGCAACCGCTTGTACATTAATTTATTTAGACGTAATATTCAGTTGACTTTGTTAAATTAAACGCGAAAAAGTCCGAACGAAAGTTTACTATGGTATCTGGACATCTTACTCCAATGCAATATATTTCGTAAGCCAAAACCGGTTGATGTGACGCGAGATAAATACGTCTTAAATAGTCGGGTAGAAAATATTGTTTTATATAATAACAGATATTCTAGTTCCTTCATTTTTTTTAGACACGTAGAATGAATGAACATATCTCCGGGCATTTAGTACCATCTACGCTAAGTAACTTGTTATCCTCACCTAGTGCTATTACAATCCATTCCATATGGTGATATTTGTGTATATTATATATTACATTTTAGCGTCATTAACGGCTAACAGATTATTCTTATACATATATATTTTTTATATTCTTCTGTTATTATCGTCCGCCGATTTTACGAAAATATATTCCTATGGTCTCCAGTGCGAAAATAATAATAAAAAAAGTAAGTCAATATCTATATTAGAAGTAGAAATATGGCCGAGTGCCATATGGCTCCGCTCGTCAAATATATCAAATGCAGAATATGCTAAAATAAACGAATCACTTATTATCATTAGTGAAATAGTAACAATAATCGTAATAATTGTTAGATTGTTCATATTCAATGGTTTCACATAATACAATAAATTAATCCATAACAATTTTGTAAAAACGTAAAATGGTTACAATGTTTTACCAGATTGTGAGTACTTGTAAGAATGAATAAACGAATGATGTATTCTTAATAAAATAATAAAACGCAAATAAAGTTTAAAATAAAAGTTTATGTGTGAAATCTTTTAAAACAATGTATACACAAACCAACATTACACTTCTCACATATAACCCTCGTTTGACTCGAACATTCTTGGAATGCACATCTCAGCCTTATTCTATAAATTTCCCTTGCAAATAATTTATCAGTGGACGTAATTCGTACAACTTATATCCTCTGTATCGATTACTGAATTATCAGCAAAGTGTATTTCTCGCCTAATTTGCTCAAATCTGTCTATTGCTTTGCAACCATTTCATTTCTCATATCTTCTGCTGTTTTTCAATAATTACGTTTCGAAGAAGGCACATTATTACCACTAAGTATAAAAACTGTGCAATGAAAACTTTCAGTTCTGGCAGTGAACAATCTGGATCTTTTTACTTTTGGGGGTTTTATATTTGATATTGATCCAAGCGATGATGATAATTTCGGTAAAAATTTTTCCTCTTCATTATCATTATGAAACCGAATTTCTGCACCTGCAAAGAACTCAGCTACGTTTACATGATCAACTAAACCACCTTCATATTCATTTGTAAGCTGTTGATTAGATGGAGGTTCAATGAAAATTCCATCTAACTCACTTTCAAAGCATCCAATATTTCTTTCAAATGTTTTAATGGTCTTTAATTGCGTTGAATATATGATTATTTATAAATATGAATGATGAAAAACTGTTTATATAATAAACGCTGAGCGGTATCCCCGAACGTTACACTTACTTGCTACGGTGATAATGACTTATACTTACAAAATTCAGTTGATTGACATATAACCTAATGTGTCTGCTGTAATTATAACTACTTATGACATTTTTATATACATAATTGCGTGTGTAGCAAAACTTACCGCAAATTGGGGAAAACCCCCCTTGGAATCAATCTGATAATAAGAAAATATATACTCGTTGTTAAATGCAGTTTTGTATTTGTTAAGCCTATTTTGCTTTTTTTTTATTTTCATTTATTTTATTTAAATTTCGTTGTTTTTGAAGTAATAAATAGTTTTGTAATATAGGAGGTACTAGAAGGATTTTGTAGAAAAACGCGAATAATAGATATTAAATTTTAAATTTAGTTAAGTATTACCTATGTAATTCCTTCAAAAAATATGAAATCATTATTTATCGTTTATTTTTTCGCGGAATTTATTGTACTCTGTAACCATTTCCTTCTGTCCACAATAACATACTATTAGTGTGTTCCAGTGACGTTAAATATTTCTGCCGTCTACTGCTTCTAATAAAATTACACATTCGAACGTCTAATAAGTATAAAAATAACTCTGGTGAGTTGGATTGCCTTTGGGGTTTAACCTACTTGAGTTTCGGTTATTTACTTAAAGTTCAATTTAACTTGGGTTTACTGTTATAATTTAGTTTTGTTTAAACCCCCCTTTCAACCAAGTCTGGCTACGCCACTGGATAGTTGGATAGATAGATATAGATATACAAGAATTGCTCGTTTAAATATAAAAGATATAACACTGCTACTTTTATGACGTTTATCTAGTCATACATGTTGTATATATATATATATATATATATATATATATATATATATATATATATATATATATATATATATATATATATATACATATATATATAAAACGTATAGGAAAAAATGTGTTATTAACTGTTCTATTTGCGTGGGAATGTAAAAAATTCAGGTTACCACTGTTGTCCATTTTGAATAAAATTTCAGAATTAATTCAAGCTGTATGTCGGTCCGCGACTATCAGATGATGTTACGAACGTTTAAATGAACAACAAAACTCATAAATGCTCCGAAAATTACGTCTAACTGATAAAGAAGTTATATATGTATTACTCACACTAACATATATATAATATAGTATCATATATATATTATACATATACATATATTTATATACATGAGCTTACCATGTTAATCCGCACGTTATTAACGAGTTTAAGCAACGCGAAGGTTGTTTTATGGGTACACGTTTATTTCCGTTAACTTTCGTACATTAGCAGACGTTAAATTAAGAAGGGCGCTGGCAAGTTCTCTCTCCTTAATCTACGTCTTTTCAATATTTATGTTCAACTTTCGTAAAAAGTTTGTTTTATATCGGTAGCGTGCGATACACGCTTCGTTCATTTATTTATTTATATTTTTCAAAAAAAATACTTTTTACATATTTTTATATTAATATATTAAATTTTTCGCGACGCGGTTGTAAGACAATTTTTAAAGTACAGAGTTGTTTGGATGATGGTGATAACTAGAAACAATTCGAAATGCGGTGTTACACAATTTAACCTACGCATGTTAACTACATGAAAACCGGGTAATGTGTAATTTCTTTTTATAATTCGAGCTAATTTCGTCTGTTTTTTTTTTTTTAATGTGGATGGATGGCTTTACTGTTTACTCAACGTGAGACTGCATGAATTAACTCATATTTCTGTATAAACGCCGAATACGTCTCTAGAAATATCGCGCTATTTTGTGGAAGCATATGTAAATTCTCGAGATAAGGCCAATACGTTGTACGGAGGATACACGATGAGCGCAATTTAAAGTATAGTTCAGAACATAATTTTATTAAAGAAGGACATACACATGTTCAGGGTTGCAGTTGCAATGGAGAGCGTAGTAAGAAGTTTCACAAGTTGGATCAGGAATAGACGGTCCGGTAACAAGTAATGGCCGAATCGCAATCTGTTGATTAAGTACGTTATTTCCTTTAAGCTTAATGATTTTTTTTTATTAAAAAGTAGTACCGTGGAAACTTAGAGGAATATGTAGTACCGATTGAGAGGTGACCGCTGTATATTCTCCGCATATTTTTGTTCCCAAAAACACGATATATTTCACCACTACTACCTTTACAATAAAGCTTTATATTCGATATATCATATCTCGATTAAGACATCCGACTTTTAGAAGAAAGAAAAAAAATCAATATTTTATAAAATAATTAGACAGAAACAAATCTAATAATAACAGACGTTGTTTTATCAATCGTAATTTAAATATACGACAACTGAATATAGTAATTAAATTTTGTTAAATGTTATTTTGCCGATAAAATTCCGGAAAAAACCCGCATAGCAGAGGAAGTATTTTAATTAATAACTCGATAAATAAGCTTTTTCCTGAAGGAGTTGTTTCAGTGCCAATTCAAATTCTTCATTCATTATTTTAGGACCTTTGTCATCATCTTCTTTGTTTGTATTTATCCTTATTTCTTCTATGTTTCCTTCTATTTTATATAGCGTCCCCAGATGTTCCTTTCATCTCCCGCATATTGCTTTCTCTTCTATGAGCATTTTGCCCTGTTTATCATTTATGATATTACCAGTCATTATTTTACGTCTTGGGTTCGACTTATTTATCTCCCTATATGATTCAAATTTATTTTCTTCAACTTTATTTTCTATACTTTTACATTTGCTATCTATCCACTTTTGTTTTTCTTTCCGACATTTCCTGGTGATTCCGAATCTCTTTATATTTTCTTCTACGTTCCTCTGTCTTCAATGCTTTTAATTTTCTTCTTTCATTTATGTCTTATATTATATCTGTCATTATTCATGGCTTCCTTATTTTCCTTTTGTTTTTACCTATTGTTTTTTCTGCTGCCTTTACGATTGCATCTTTCATCTGTTCCCATTTTTCCTATATGTTATTTATTTAACTTTTTTTTTTCATAGTAATTCTTTTCATATTTGTATTTGTTTTTTTTTCCTTTTAATTCATCCAGGTTCCATTTTCCTGCATTTCCAAAAGTTCTTTTTTTCCGTAACGTCAGCCTGCAGTTTGCAATGACTGGTATATGATCACTATCTATATCCACTCCAAGGTACCTTTTACACATTTTAACTTTATTTCTATATCTTTGTTCAATTAATATGTAATCAATTTGATACCTGTTCGTATCTCCAGGTTGTATATCTTCTACTCTTACGATTTTTGAACATCGTATTACTTACTATTAAGCTGTGTTGTTGGCAGAATTCGATTAATCGTTCCCCTCGTTCATTTGTTTGACCTAATCCATTCGAACTATTTTCCCATAGTGTGCTTCTCCTACCATTCCATTGAAGTCTCCTATAATTATTTTATTATTATTATTAGCCATAGTGAACGATAATAATTCTAATTATTTATTATACAACTTACTCTAAATATACATAAACATTTACATATATTACACCCATATATATATACATATACATATACATACATGTGCATATCATTTAAGACATATAATTATTATCTAGCCCTGATACCGGACAAAGGCCTCCCTCAAACGGGCCCATTCGAGCTGGTCCCAAGCTATTCTATGGTATTGTTTATTTTTAAGCATTTTAGTTATATCATCCTGCTAATTTTTGCCTACCCTGTCTTTTTTTATTATAGTTACACCATTCTGCGACTGTTTTTGTCCATTTTTCATTTTCAGTTCTAAACTATATGTCCCGCCAAATTCCATTTAATTCTTTTTATAACTCTGCTAAAATTATAGTTAAATGTCAACCTATTCCTAATCATTTTTAAATTTACTCTATCTTTGAACTTTATATCTATAATTATTACATTTTCTTTATTATTGATCGATCGTAATATGTCATCTAATATTCTCATAGATTTCTCCTATTTCTTCATCTTTTGCACTGCCCGTCGGCACATATACCTGGATCAGTGTTGTTGGAACAGGTTCTGTTTGTAGCTTTATCATCATTAACCTATATCGTTTATGGCTGCTATTGTTTTGACACGTTACCCGTTTTGTTTGTGTAGTATGAAGCCTACTCCTCTGCTTCCTTTTCCCTTCACTGAATATTATTCTATAGTCATCACTCCAAAAATCTCCACTTCCTTCCCATCTAAATTCGCATAATCCCATTACATTCATTTTTAACCTTGTCATTTCTATCTTTAATTCCCCTAATTTTCCAGTTTTTAATAGAGTTCTTATATTCCACGTTCCTAGTCTAATTTGCCTTTTTATCTTTCCGCTGCTTTTCCTGAGAAATCTTGCTTTTGATCAAGCTCAACAAGTATGCTCCCTCCTGCAGAGTTCCGTTCCCATTCAAGAACGGGAGAGCTCAAATCGATTGACGTTGCGTCAACGACCGTCCAATGCCTGATACACCGTTTCTGGTATACCCCTCGGATGCAGCAGTTATATTCTTTCTTGTACTTGTCATATTGATAAAAAGAAAGTATAATTCGATGGCGGTTTTCCGTTGTCTTCCATATTTTCGAACAATCTTTATATGTTTAAGTGCTTACCGCCACAAGGTAAATCTAAACTATTAATTCAACCGAATTTACAGCACAGACATTTGACCAAGCGATTTAATCGCATTGAATTTTGTACCTATACCGAAAAATGCTACATAAAAAACCTATGAAGAGTTTCGCGCTATTGTTTTGGTGAGTCGAGTCACACACGTAAGTTATTACTTGCTGTAATAAAAACGGATAGAGAAAAAAAATAGACGAACAATTAAGCGAACACAGTATGAGTTCATAAGTAACAGAGGCACAAGAAATCCCATAGCCCTTCTCAAGTTAATAATAAGTTGTGATAGCCCGTTTTATAGATTACGAGAAGGCGTTTAATAGAGTAGATCCTATCAAACTATTTCAGACAGTAAAAAAATAGAATATAAACTTGCATTTTTTTTTTTTTTTTTATCCTCTTCTTATCAGGTACTGACAATTTTATGTCATCAACCGGATGTTGTTTCTTGAGAACGCACTTGACTTCTTGAGAATATGCCCATTAGCAAGGTCTCAATTTATTTTTAAATGGCTGTAGGCTATATCCAATCCATCGTCGTTCTTCTTTTCAATCTTTTGACCTTTGTTGGTTTCTTCAACAAATTATCTGCTAGTGAGTTTGTGTGGTACTGTAGTCTCCATATATGTTTTTGAATCGCTTCTTGAATTACCTCGTCTATGTACTTTATATTTAGATCTACATGTAGCGTACGGTTTGAGACGTACCACGGTGCTCCTACAATAGCACGTAATACCCTGTTTTGATACGTCTGAATTTTGTTAACTTTACTTTTGGACGCACAGCCCCACAGCTCCACTGCGTATAGCCATACAGGTTTTAATACTACGTTGTACAGTAGTAGTTTGTTTATAGTATGAAGTTGTGAATGTGGACCAAGCAACCAGTACAGCTGTTTAGTTTTTATGTTCAACTCCGTTTTCTTCGCTCTAATATGCTGAGCCCATGTTAAAGTTTGGTCTAGGTGAACTCCTAGATATTTTACCGCTCGACTTTGTTCAATTTTCCTACCTTTGATAAAGATTTTATATCTGTTGCGAACAATTCTCCTTTTAGTAAATATAATGTGGGTACTCTTGGACTCGTTTATTGTCAATTTCCATTTGCACGACCAATTTTCAATTTCATTGACTGCACTTTGTAAGATTTTATTTGATATTTGCGGAAGCTTATGTGAGGCCATTATTGCCGTGTCATCAGCAAATGTTGCTACACTCGCATTCCTTGGTACCGGTATATCATAAGTGAATATCGAGTACAACAAGGGACCAAGCGCGCTTCCTTGGGGTACGCCCGATTTAATTTTTTGAATTTGAGATTGTTCATTATTTACTATGACTCGAAAGTATCTTTCGTCTAGATAGGATTTTATAATATTATAATATTGTACTGGCAGGACCCTTTTACATTTGCATAGTAGACCAGTGTGCCAGACTTTATCGAACGCTTGTTGAATATCTAGGAAGGCCGCTGAGCAGACCTCCTTCTCCTCAAAAGCTGTTTCGATTTGATTAACGAGCCTGTGGACTTGCTGGACTGTTGAGTGGCCAGTTCTAAATCCAAATTGGTGGTTGGGGATTATTTTGTCTTCATCAATGAATTTTTGAATTCTTTTCTTTAAGAGTTTTTCAAATAGTTTAGCCAAAATTGATAAGAGTGATATAGGCCGATAGGACGACAGTTTTTCAGGGGGCTTTCCTGGTTTTTGTATCATAATAACATTTGCGAACTTCCATAATAACGGAACGTATTGTATTCGCATAATTGCATTGACGATATAAGTTAGATTCATTAATGCTTTTTGCGGAAGTTCTTTCAGAATTTGACCCGTTATGAGATCATATCCTGGCGCTTTATTTTTATTGGTGAAAACATCTTTATTTTAGTATCAGATTTACTTGGTTCCTGTTTTAAATAATTTTGGATATCATCCTCAATGGCAGATTTAGTTCTTTCTGTTTGAAAAGTGTTGGACAGATGTACCCCAAACAACTCTGCTTTGGTAGCATCATCTGTAACCCAATCTCCATTTTCACTTTTTAATGGGTTATTTCTAGGTTCTGGCTTGTTACAGTAGCGAACCGCTTTCCATAATGAATAATTACTTTCCTTTGATGTTGTTAAATTAGAAACAAATTCATTGAAGGATGTGTTCTTAAATTTTTGTAGAAGATCTTTGAGTTTTCTAGTTTGTCTGTTTAATACCGTCTTGTCAGCTGGACTTCATTATTGGAAACAGACTGCAAACGTGATCTTAGACGACAAATACTCAACAAGAAGATGCAAAAGGGTGTCCTGTACCCCCAGGATTATTCAATATATACGTAGAGAAAATAATGAAAATGACGGCATAGATCATTTAGGTAACAAACGTAGACAAAGTTTTAATAGCAGGCGCAATGAAGCAAATGCAGACGATGCTAAATATGTTAAATAACGCATGGGAAAAATGGGATACGAGTATAAATATTGACAAAACTAAAGTGATGAAATTCACGAAATCGACTATCAAACCGATTGGAGTAGTGAAAATAAAAAATAAAAGGTACTGTAGGATCAGTTTCGATATTTGCCGACATAAAAATTGATGCTGAGGTATATATATATGAAATTCACGTAGATATGCGTGTGTGTATGTATATCCTAATAATGAAAAAAATAATCTAGATTTTAAAAAGATATAACATGTATTTTATGTAAATCTTGGAAGAAACAGCTCTCTCTACTCTCGCTTCTGCAACCATTTACTCTATTACCGATCGAATGATAATTACTTGTATATATATATATATATATATATATATATATAATGTATATATGAATAATCATAGGGTTATTCATTGATTTTCTACAGAAAAAAATGGCGCCATGTATACTTACATTCGCCAGTCTATTGTGGATGACTTTATGTTCGGTCAGTTCGTTTTTAATATTTGTAACCATGAACAGTACTCTTTGGATTATCGGAAATACGGCGTACAATCTGCCAGCGAAAGGTTAGTTTCGTTTATAATTATTCTTTATCAATCACGAAAAAACATTAAGAACTGGAAAAGTAAAAGATTCTAAATAAAATGAACAACTAATTTATCATAACGTGATAAATTACTTCTACAACATTCTGTGGTGCTTCAAATTATATTTGGAATGATTTAATGTCTTCGGTCATACTGTTGTTTAAACTAAGATAAGGGAAGAAATAAAAAATGCGAAATACGTTGCTATACTGCTGTATGAAACGCCGGACACTATAAATAAATCACAAGTGTCTGTAATTTTACGTTACATATGTAATCACGCTGAAAAAGCTCAAGAGAGATTTATTCAATTTATTGATGTTAGAGCACATCGATCTGCTGATGGTATACTTGAGTATGTCAAAAGTAATTATCGAAGAATATGGCTTAGCTCAGGAACTTGTGGCTCAAACATGTGATGGGGCATCGGTGATGGCAGGACAAGTACAAAGTTTATGTACAAAACTCCAAAAATTGTATCCGAAAGCACTAATTCGTTGAATTTAGTTTTATCACAGCCCGCATCAAATATAAAAAAATGTAGAATTTTTTTCCTGGATTAAGTGCATTTTTTAGCTAATCTACGAAACGCGCACATGCACTTAGTGAATTTACTACTAAAAAATGCCAAGAAATACACCAACCCAATGGAAGATTAATAAGTACAGTAAAAGACTATCATCATTGTTTCACTTCGTTCTCTCAAACTGTGATTGAAAATTCGGAACAGTGGGATATCGATACCATAATATCAGCCCAAAGATTCATAAAATTTTTTAGTGAAGTTCAAGGTTTGTTTTTTATCGAAATTTTTTCCGAGATATTCGCGCTAACTAATGTCTTATTCGATATTTTACAAAAAAGCAATTAGATATTTTATTTAATTAACAAAACAAAAATAAAAACAATGTTAATCACTATAAAATTTATTTTATGTATGCAAAGCTTTTCTACTAAAAGTCATTTTCGAGCAATGTATTCATAAAATCACTACTCTCCAATACATCATTACATATTTTATGTTGTATGAATAAAATTCAAGAAACACATTTAGAAATCCAAAAATATAGAAACGATGCGATCTTCAAAAACATATAGAATTATGTGAAATCAAAGAGAACGAAGAATTTGTAGTGAGAAAAAGGCGAAAACTATCAAAACTAGAAAATGAAGAAACTCATGCGCGTACGTTATTCTATGAAACTTTTGACAATGTTCTACTCAGCTGAGTGAACGTTTTGTTAATTTTGATAAACTAAAATTTTTATCGCTTCTAGTGATATACGTTAGTAAAAATCAAAGTTAGGTTTTTTCAAATTTAAAACAATGCTATGGCGAATTTTTCGATGATGTAAAGCTGAAAAGTAAATTGCTATCAGTGTATATGGATGTTGACCTCAATAAAATTAATCCATATGAATTGGTGAAAGCAATAAAGGCATCTGAGTTCGATGAGATCTTGTCTGAAGTTTACAAATTAGGTGAATTAATATTGACAATATCTAGTACAACCGCTAGTGTAGAGAGATGATTTTCAGCGTTGAAACGAATACGACACAGACCCAGGACCGATTAAGTGGTTTATCTTTAACATCCATTGAAAAAACGTTGATAAATCAGCTACAAAAGGAAACGGTGGTACGTTTTACGAGCTTGTTATAACTGACTTTATTAAAGTAGATAGTCGAATGATTAAACAGATGTATCACCGCACGCCAGCCACTGATATATATATATATATATATATATATATATATATATATATATATATATATAATAAACAAGGTACATGTTTTTAAACCATATTACTAAATCAATTCGATGATTGCATATTCTATACTACCTAAATAAAAAAATACGACAAATTCTGCAACGATAAACGTAAGAATAAGATACAGTAAAAGAAAAATGACGATCTACAATTGCATTCGTAATTGAACGTTAATATGCAAATGAACAAATGAACACATTCCTTAAATCTAACATGGCGTTCTTTTTATTGCAATCGTGGCTGGCACACAGCCGAAATAGAACTGCTTAAAGAAAAAAATTAACACCAACAAATAATACTATAAGATATGTAAATTACTTGTGTTGTTCAATAATCTGGCTAAGTTACTATTTATGATTTGAAATAGTAATAAAAATCGCACATTTGTTCGCATTATTACAATACTTTGATGTAATTTTTTATTTATAAAATTTTCAGTACATCAATGCGTGCCAAATAGAACGTTCTAAAAAAAAAAAGCTTCTATTTATTTATTCGTAATTTTTATTTCTCTTCATTAACGAATAACTAAATATGCTTATCCCTATGCTGGAATATTAAAACAAATTATAAATCTCTGAATCAAACTGTTGTGTTTATTCTTGAACAAACGTAGAAACAATAAATTTAATTCGTTTTTGTCAATACAAAATATTATTGGTCGGTAGAAGTATTGCAAAAGTTATAACAAAAGATTCACTGGTCTTTCACCGCTCTGATTCATTGTAACTCGGATCCAATTATCAGACAAATAAATATCTCCATACAGAAATACTGTGCAAACATCGAACTATCGTACTGTCATTTTTCATGCTGCTGCATCAGCGAACAAACGGTGTCTAGACGGGTCACTGGAGCAAACGTTTCATCGTAGTCTACGTCTGGTCTCTAAGCACAGCCTTTTACTACCAACCTTGCTTGATATTTTTTAGATACTTACATTTATATATTTTCGTAAATCCCTTAAGATGACACATGTCACATATTTTCACTGTTTCATAATTTTACTGTTATAACAGTAGAAATTGTGGCACGCATTTGGTTTCCAAATAAATAAATAAATATCCTTCTGTGAGTTATCGAATGGGACATAAATATTATAATCATTGATTACGCTATTTCTATTTGTTCAAATTTGGTTTTGCTTATCACTTTTTCATCAACAACGACTCAAGACACTTTTAGCTGGTTTTATATTTCAGGTTGCGATTACTCGAATATTACACGCTATCCATCGATAGGTTTCGACTCCATATGTACATATAGCGACGGTGGAGAAAGCTGTACATCATTTACTACGGATGGATTATATACCGGTCCAGATGGTTTTCCCATTTTATGGAAAATATCTCACGTAATTTACATCATTGGATTTTGTATGTCGACGATAGCCGCGATAATGGCCATTTTAACATGCCGATTTCAAAGCATTTTCGATAAAAGTATGTACAATGTAACCGGTTGCCTACAAGCTTTAGCAGGTAATTCATTTTCAGAATTTAAAATACTTTCATTATAATTATTTTATGTAATGAACATAATTATATAAAACGATAAACAAATCAAATAATTAAATAATTTTACACATACAGAAAAAACCAAGTATCACATTAAAATGAAAAATAATCAAGAGATCTAAAATTAACTGATCTAACAAAAATTACTGTAATTCCCGAATGCGGAAACATGAAATTTAATAAATAATTCCAGTAAAGCAAATTATTAAAATATGAATTATTATTCTTTTAAATTAAAAAGAAAAACACGTTTATAAAATATATAATTTTTAAATCACGTTCGTAATTATTGTGCATTTGCATAATTCAGTTCGTTTGGATTTTTGTTCATTAACGATTGAATAAACGTGTAATTGCATAGGATAAATTTAAATTTCAATTTCAATTACAAGAAACTCCAGCGAAACCATTTAAAGAAGACGGTATAATATCAATTGATACAACAGCAAAATTCAAAGATTTGAATTCGTTATGTAAATAAAAATCTAATGAATTTCGATTTTGCGTATGTCCCTGGGCACGGGATCTGTATCCGCTTCGTCCTATAACTTCAGGTCCAATCGTTTGAGCCATTCCTTCGCATTGTGCGTGAGATCCTTTATCTCGGCCCAGCCTCCTTGTAGAGCACTCCGTTAAAATATGATCGATAGTCTGGCATTCAGCACCACAGTCGCATTTCTGGATATTGGAAAGGCCCCACAGGTTTAGCATTTGGCCTGTTCTACCATGACCGGTCCTTATTCGGTTCAATCGCGTCTACGTTATTCGAGGTAGTTCAAAACCAGGTGGTCTGGAGTTTGGGTGGTCAACCGGCTTTTTACCATCTGGGTTGCTTCTGTCCCTGCTTCCATGCATCTGCTGAGTTAAAATTGTTCTTAATGATCTCCTGTCCTGTAGCATGTGGAGGTTTTCTTGATTTCAATCTTTGGGATGCATTGAGGTCTTGATGGATTGGCAAAGTTTTTCGATCATATTTACCCCATTCCTTCATTGCAGCTTGTTGTCTTCTGATATGTGGTGGAGTTACATTAGATAGGACAGGGAGCCAGGCAGTTGGTGTTAATTGTTCCTGAGATTATGCGCATGGGCGCTGTTAATCCATGTTGGAGCTGCATATTCTGCTACTGAAAAGGATAGCGCCAGTGCTGTAGTACGGAGAACGTCTGCATTTGCACCCCAAGTTGTGCCCGCGAGTTTGTGGAGAATGCCGTTTCTGGTTCTGATTTTTGCTGCAACGTTTTGTAGGTATTCCTTGAATGATAAAGTTCTATCTAGGGCCACACCAAGGTATTTTGGTGTATCTACGTTCAGCAATTTCTTATCATCAACCTTTATATTAAGTTTTACTTTGGATAATTGGTTATTAAGATGGAAAAGGGACACTACTGTTTTTTCCTTATTGAGGACGAGTCGCAAATTGTTGAAGTATATCATTATTTCCTTCAAATCATTCCTTAACCTGGTTTCGGTTGTTTTTATTCTGTTGTTTTGGATTGCCAATCATCTGCGTATATGAATTTCCTTGCGATCGTTCTTGGCAAGTCTGAAATGTATAAATTAAACAGAATGGGGGACAACACCGATCCTTGAGGCAGGCCGTTATTTAGTACTCTTTTCCTGCTTTCTTTTACCCCAACAACGACTGTGAAGGTTCTACCACTTATCATATTGTTCAGCAGTTTGTAAAGTTTTTGGCTTGGAACTGCTTTCAGGAACTTTGAGAGAAGTCCTGTTTTCCATACTGTATCATATGCACAAGACAGGTCAATAAATGCTACTGTAGTTTTTTCATTCTTTTGATAACCGCCCTCAATATGCGTGACAAGGGAATTTAACTGATCAATACAGCCTCTTTCTTTTCGGAAACCAGCTTGTTCGATTGGAATTTTCTGATCTATGGCTTCTTCAATTCTTCCATGGATTACCCTTTCAAGAACCTTGTAAACCACGCTTAGCAGTGCTATAGGCCTGTAATTACCAGGACAGGTTGCATCTTTCCCTGGTTTTGCAATTGCTATTATCCTTGCTTCCTTGAATATAGGTGGGAGAACTCCAGTGTCAATGATGTTAGTGAAGAGCTTGCTTATCCATTCCTTGGTTTTTTCTCCGAACTTTTTAACAAATTCCGGAAATATTTCAAGATAATTAGCGATGAAAATTTAAAACTCCCGTAATCAGAAGTAGAACATGCTATAAAAAACAACAAAATATAATAAATCAATAGTCTTAGACAATATATCCCAACTGATATAAGCCAGTTATTAGATAATGACAACACATTAAAATTAGAAATATTTTTTTTTTAATCGGTCCAGGTACTGCTACTGTGGGTAGGTGCGCCGTTTGAAATATCTATATTAAAATATTTGCTTGATTGTGTTAGAAATCATCAGATATGGTAGGGGAAAATGAGGAAGAGGATTTGTGTGGCGAGTTTGGAGGAGGACATTCATAAGTGATGTGCAAAATGGTTATAGATTTGTCGGCCATAATAGCAGCATGATGAAGCATCTTGTCGGACTAATATATGTTTATGAGTCGGGACTGGATTTGCGATGTGTAGCCTGGGCAGAACTACTTCATTGAGGCGTGATGGTTGGATCGACGTCTTCCAAGGAGTTTTGTCCGGCTTGGTGTTCTGTAGCTTGTTAGTGATCGGTATGAAATTCAATATCTGCCTCCAAGTTTACCAAAAATTATACTTTATGCAGCTCCATCTACTGCGGGAAGTGCAATTATTGAGTCTGGGAATATTGTTGTTGCGTCTTTCGCCACGTTATCAACTAAACTGTTCCCATGGCTCGGAATCCTATGTCCAAGTTGAATCTGTAGATTGCGACGTGATTTTCTTCACTTACAGGATGACGTTTTGTTTCACTTCGTCTATACTTTGTACTACTATAACAGCGTCTGTGAATGACAGTTTTGAAATATTGCACGGTTATCGCTACGTATCTTATGATGCGTTCATTATATACAACGTGAAAATCCAGTCCCTTTGCCCGATTTTAATGTATCGGTGTAGAAAGTTTTTAACGATTTGTATTTCTTCATAAGCTTCTAAAATTATACGAATGTGATTCTTATTGTATCCGGTTAGTAATATGTTGGTGCCGGATGTTTGAAGGTAACAGCAGAAACATTTTGTAACGTATGATAGGAAGTCAATGCGCCTGTTCGATCCGACAGAATGAATTTTCTGCGAATTATCGCGTATAATTATAGAAAGAAATGTTACTAGAAGAAAAAAAAAGAGGACGAGAAAAAAGAAAAACATTCGAATCGAAAACAGACGATTATGGACTGATGAGTGATTTGATAGATAATGTGGCCAAACCTGATTTACTCATCAAATGATCATTAACGAGCACATATCTTCGTACGACGCGAAAGAAGAAAAAATTGAAATGTACGCAATTTAAAATAAAATTTACTAAAAAAATATTTTCAAAAATATAAAATAAATATAGTTATGTAGTTAAAATATCTCACTATATGGAAGAATACGAAACAAATCGAAGAACATACCGATTATTCACATTGCTGTAGTTTCGAAGGATGAAAAGAATTTTTACATCTAATTTTGTTTATCCTTAACTTAGTTGTGTATTTGGAAACACTGTATTAATAATGAATTAAGGAACACGAAGAGACTGAATAGTTTAACATACTCTATTAATAAATTTTATATTAAATACAAAAGGAAACAATACGATTACTAGACCTCATTAAAATATATGCGTTCCTTAATTCATTATTAATACAATGCTACTAAATAAACTACAACCTAACGTTATAATTTTTATCATAAAAAAAGGGCGTATACCAAAATATTTATCAGTTAATATAAAACTTTTCCATCATCGTATCATAACAAACACCGGTTAAATTGAATGACGAGCTTCAGTATAATGATGACACAGCTACCGAACGGAAGAAAATATGGCTTAAATGGACAATTAATTTTAAACCCGGCCAGAAGAATGTCAGGATTTGATCTCAACAGAAAAACATGCTGCAAATTAAATCGCGTCAGAACCAACCAGAGTCGCTGCGAGTATTTCATGACCAAATGAAGGCTGTCGGAATCGGAGCTGTGCAGCTGTGGCGAGATTAAAACAATGTCGCACTTTGTTAATTCGTATAAAGTAAATAGCTTCAATAAAGGACTGAATGTACTACATTCATTTGAGGAAGGCACAGCAGATTTCCTGTCAGTCGTTAATTTGTAATAAAGGATACATTTTTCTTAACATTAATATATATATATATATACTTTAATTCAAACGCGTAACTAATACGATAAATAAAATAAGCTAAAAGCTCACATTAGTCGATAAATATTTGGGTAATTTTATTGCAATTTATTCTAATGTTACCCAACATATAATAGTGATTTGATTCAGTTCTGTTTAAACAAAATTATTCAACTGAATAACTAATTGCAGGCACTTTTCTTTTTTGTAAAAAGAGAACGATGCAGAAATATTTGAAAAATTCAGTTTGCAAAATAATGTAGTAAAATTACTACAAATACGTGAATGCAATTATTTGAAGAAAAAAAATGTTTGTTGATTTGAACGGAATATTATTAATATGAAAGACAATTATTGAAAATTATATTTTAATTAAATTCATACATCTAACGGATATTATATATATATATATATATATATATATATATATATATATATATATATATATATATATATATATACATAATGCATAAAATAATCGATTTAACTAAATTGGCAGGTTTGTTACTATTAATAGCGTTAGTATTTTACATGAGCGGATGGAGGAACCACATGGTAATTAAGCTTTGTGGGCCAACTTCTGGGCCATTTAATATAGGATATTGTTCTCTAGGTAAGTATGTACAAGATGGAATGTACTTACTTTAATATCGACTGAATTTATATACGCCTCCAACTCTAGGATAACAGTTTACACTTAATCTTAATAATCATATTACTTACGCTTACTATCACTGCAGCTACACGCATTCTCTACATGCTGTAGACTTTTTTTTTTTTTAATGAATAAAGTAATATTTAAATAATATTACCGTTTTTATTTAAAACTTCTACGTAAGATAATTTCGTACTTTTAACCTCGCCGATAAATAATCGTCTACCTCAGGACCGCACACATATATATAACATTTTTATTTTCATTACAGGAACAGCTTTTTACTACGATGTATTAGCAATTATTTTGATATTTATCGCTGCTTGCGTATCCAGTTTAGCCCACCGAAGTAACATTAGCTATAGAGTGACCAAACGAATATACGCGGGAAAGAAATTTATATGCGTATGTTAAATAATACCGAAAAATAAATATCATCGATATAAACAAAATATTTTGCAGCATCCAAATGATTTGTACGAGACAGTAATTAACACGAGGCCTGACAAAATTGCAAGAAACTACATAAAAACCCCTAACCTGTAAACAATAGTTTTAATTATATATATAATAAATATTTACTTAACAGCAAGCAACTCGACTCTTCGTATTTGAACATATCAAATTATCATGTAATAAATCTAGACTGAAAATATAAGATAAATAAAAATACACTATTATGCTTAAATTAACGAATATCATGATTGTAACGTATAATTTAATAGTAAGTTTTGTACTAAGTTTAAGCCGTTCGCGTAAATTTCATTTTATTTTTTTATAAATAAAGTAAATTGTTTCATATATTAGGTTACTTTTTCATTTTGAAATAAATATAATAAATAAAAAATCAATTATTTTACGGTTTTGTTCCCTTTTGTTTTCTATTATAAATTATTTCCCTTTATCCAGCTGAGATATTCTCTACTAATTGCTTTAGTCGTGATTAAATGTTCTTTCTAAAAAGTCTTTCTGATCTTGTTACTAAATTTCCCTTACATTTAATTAAGTTAATAAAATTATTCTTCATGTTACTCACCGCACCACATAAGTCCTCTGTTAAAACTCATCGCTCCAATGTATCACAGGGTAGTGTATTAATAAGAACTCTGTGTTTTTAATTTGAATCAATGATTTATTTAACTTACATTACGTTCAAAGAAGCATTATATGCTGATGATTATTTGGATTTATATTGTCGATCTATTAAGACTAAATACTATATGTAACTGATTACAAAAATCTGCTAGCACTATATTGAAGTTTTATAAACATCGAGGATTAAAAATTAACAGAGAAAACAAAAGCTATTCTCTCTACTATGCGATGTTTAAACCTCGTTTGTGAAAGTTACCATTAATGATAAGAGTATTAATTGACCAAAACAAATTCGTTGTTTAGGCTGGATTCTTGTTTAACATTTAATAATAACATTAATCTTATAATTGATAACACGCGCAAAGTTAGATCGTTCCACGTATGTAAAACTTACTTATATACATTTAGAATTCATTTCATATTTGCTTTCTTATATAAATAAATTATCAACAATTTTTTACGGTACATGCAAAACGCATCGGAATAAGTTTATTAATAAGTTTTTTTTTTTTTTAATAACATTTGCGTTTATTTTAATTATTTTTTTATATAATTACTTGTTTGTATGTATATATATATATATGTGATATGCGAATATATGTGTGTGTACGTACGTATCTAACTACTCTCTGCCACATATTCTTTTTGCTTTTCTTGCAGCTTATTTTCTTTTTCGTATATAAGCGAATACTTATATTTTATTACTATTTACTCTAATGCAACACTAGTTTTAAGATAAATATATATATCAAGTACCTGTGATATTAAGAATATGCTGCACACATACTATAGCATGTCGTACTATTTGAATAAAGTTCATCTTCTAAATCGATTTGTTCGGATACCGAAGAGGAATCATGCCAATAAATACATTTTAATAATTAATGTATCTGATAATAAGAAATATATATTAAGATTTGTCTAATTGAAAATACAATATTGGTTATCCGTAAAGTTTGTCAGTATAAAATTTGATTTGAAAAACTTTTACATATTCCTGAATTATCGCTAATATCGAAATTATATTCTTATTTTACACAATCATTTAATGCCATACTATCACTGCATAAAAATTGTGCGCACGAGATCAGCATTATAGAAATTTTCAACGCAGTAATAAAAACCCGAAAAAGTTAATTAGATTAGAGGAGATACGATATTTCAAATAACAAAAATTATAATAAGAGAAATAAGTAAATAAAGTTGTTCGGCGATTAGACATTTTTACAATTTCATTTAAACTGTAAACATACAAATTAATAATATTGATGTAAATGTCCACTCACTGTTTGCAATATTGTTTTCCGACAATTAAAGTAATCCACCCGAATAAAACGAGTCATCATCGCAGTAAGTAATGCAGTATTAAGTGAAACAGCGACATGAACATATTTTTATTTCGAAGCCAATTTAATTTGAATGTCAGCGCGTAGTAATTTACTGAAATATGACAGATGATCAAGCATGGAAAAATCAATCATTTACAATTAATTTGCGTATAATCACCGGTAATAACAGTAGTTAAAACAAAAAATTAATGTTTTAAAAAATGTATTTTTATTCCGAATAGAAAAACTTTTATCGGTTAAAATTCGTTTCAAGAATCGTAAACTTAATACTAATTTTTGTTTAAAATGAAACCTAAGTTTAACTAAAAGAACATACAATATCAATTTTTTCACAGATTAAACTAACAATTGTTCAGTTTTTTAATTACGCATAACAAAATACATTGTACTGAAAAAATATAAATCTAAAGCAACAGTTCACAAAACTGGCAGGTTTTTAAAAATGTGATATCTAAACAAATGATACAAATAGTTATTTAAAAGTTTATACCATCTTAACTAGATATAAGAATACTATTAAAATAAGAGAAACATCATAAATACTTCGCAATGATACGAAAATGTGGAAACATCACCATTACTGCGAGCTATGAAATACTGAATTACGAAGCTTAATCATTACATCTGGATTTTCCATATTCTTCGATCATTAAATTTACTACGTCATAGGATATTAAAAGTCTTCGAAGCCATTTGACAATTTTCAAAATTACTTACAAAGTACAATGAAAATTCTCAGAAATCCTTTTTGTTTTCATGTGAATATATTTTTAATATCCGACCACTTTTATAACGATGTGTAATAGAAGACACGGCTATAATATGATAAAATTTTAAATAAGTTTAGAGTAAAAGGTATTTAATTAACACCAGTATATGAGTTACATTTAAAAATAATCTACTGACTAGTTATTTCGCTGATAAAGTTCATAATCCAAACACTGCATCTGATAGAACTAATTTGTCTATATATTGATTAATAATTCAATGTGTTTGATTAGCTGGTTAATTTGTTGGAAGCTTATGAATTCATCGAAAAGTCCCAATTTTTATTTCATATTACAATACCAATTAGCGACAAAGTACTAGCTTAAACCATTATTAATCATTTTATTTCAAGATATGAGTGAAACATTACATTAATAACGTATAAAACCAATGAATACGTCAGCAAGGTACTCATTGACCTGAAACACGAATAAGAAATAAATTTCATCTTATTCTTTAAAAAAATGTAAAAACTCGCGAACACGAACTGAATTTAAAGTAATAAAACCATATTTGCTGTTTCCAAGTATAGCGTCGTGTAAAGAACTATGGTTAATATACATATGGTATATTTTCGAATGTATTTTCAAATTTCACAGCGACAGAACTTATCAAATTATGCCCCATTATCCTACATTTCTAGAACATGTAGAAAAAAGGTTGAACAAATAATAATGCATAAAAAAGGCATTTAAAACGACATAAATTCTTATTTTACAGAAATGTTCATACCTACAAAGTTTAATGTAACTATAGATTAAACCGCAAACAACTGCAATTATAAAAAAAAAAAAAAAAACAGATTACTCGACATTAACAATTTGTGAAAAATAATTTATTTTACGGCTCTATTACTTTACCTGTGTTGATATAATGACCGTTTTAAAGATATACATGTTTCAAACGAGAAATTAAAAAAAATAAAATATACTAATACTTTAGGTTGATATATTATTAACTTTCGTCGATACAAAAGAAATATTATATACAAAGCAAAAGCGTTGCATCAGAAACGTTTTCTAACATTTTATAAAATACTTTATTTTTGTTTAAATTCAATCAAATATATTATAAATGTACTTTCTTATCTTAAATCATATGAGTAAATATGTAAATAAGAAAAGTCATATCTGCAATTTAAATCAAGCAAAGTAAATAAACGAGGATTCTAGGCCAACGAAAATAGCATTAAAATGAAAACAAATGTGTACATAACTCTAAAAAGCACATGCAAAATTAACGTTACCTCTATGAAATATAAAAAATGCGAAATAAGCATAACATTATTCAAAAATTTTCTGTCTTATATTTCTTTTGAGGTTGTTGTGCAGATGGTGGAGTATTATCTCGCTTTGCCGGTGGCAATTGTTGCGCAGTTTTAGTCGGTGTATCTTGTAACCAACGAACTTGTGTAGCTGGACCATATCCTTTATCATTTTTCGCTGCTATACGGAATATAATTGCCGGTTTAGTACTAGTATCAATATGAGCAGCGGTTAAAGAATAAGAGCTAACAACGCATTGATTTTGAGGGCCACAATAAACACGGAAAAATGCTAACTGACTACTAGTACCAACCCCTGGTACTTTTCCGTCAGTCTGGGCGGCGCCCGCAATCGAATTTTTTACCGCCAAGCAAACGGAATACTCCAAAATTTTTCCTGAACTAGCAGAAGGTGGTTCCCATGACAAATGGGCGCCCTCCGCGGACTTTGTAATTTTGATCGCGGATGGAGCTCCTGGATAACCGGGCAAACAAGTTTTGAATGCCGATGGCTCGCTCCATTCACCGCGACCGCATGAATTAATGGCCGCGATCCTAAACTTATACGCCGTACCTGGTTCCAAATCATGTTTTAAGCGTGATGCAAAATCAGGTAAATTGTCAATATTTAAATTTTCATGTTCATTAGTTCCATTCGATTCATAGTAATTCTTGACAATGCATGATGTACCTTTAAATATTCCTACGTCGTACCACGGAGATTCTCCATTTTTATTTTCGGTGACACCTCCAACCGATTGAGCCGTCCCATTTACGGATGATGAGTCATTACGCTTCGCTGCTTCGGTAGCTAATGTAGATAAAGCATCTTCGCAACTGTTCACAGGTGTCAAATTAACCATGTTACTATTAATAGAGCTATAGTTGCTTGAAAAAGCTTCACTTTCTTTAACATGTTCAATTGCAGCTTGTAAAGCTGCGCGATCAACACTAAACAAAGTTTCAACGGGATCAGCCATTTCAGAATCTGGACTTATCATGGCTGACAAACCATTCGCAGTTGGTTGCTGATTAAATATATTAAAATCATCGACGCTGGCTTTAACATCATCTGAATTTTCACGATTTTCATTTAAACACAATAATTGATTATCGTTTTCAACTGCCATATCTGATGTGTTTTCCACTTTCTTTGAATCAGTATCAGAATTAAAATCCATAGTAACTAAAACAATTTTATAAACAATAAATATTTTTTCATACAATATATTTATCTTTAAAAAATATATATTAAAAATAAGCATAAACATTTGTTATGCTATATTTCACTTGGCAATATTGGAAAAAGGTGTGGAAACCATGTAAGCACAAAGTAACCAATTGTTTTTTTTTAATACAATAATTTTAAATTTACACATAAAACATTTTACCGTTCGAGTATTATAAAATTTTAAAAGCCTTATGAAAAATACACAGTAAACAAATAAATTGAATGAAATTTTTACGGTGTTTCCCATCAAATAAGGAAATGTAGAAAACTGCGTAATTACAAAATCATATTAATTTAATTAATACACGAACACATCCATAAATCATCACATTAACTAACATATACGTACAAAAATCACATTAATTTGCATGTGTCTACAATGATCTATTTTAAGAAATTTTATAAAAATATAATATAAACAAATGAAATTACCAGAAATCTATGTCCAATAATCAAAAAAATGTAGACAACCTAAAGAAATTATGCTCAATAATTAACAAAAACTAATAGTAAAATTCAAACCGAACAATGACAAAAATCAATGAATAAAACAACCAACGTAACGCTACCTAACACACAACAGAATACAACGTACGATACAAATTCACCAACATAAGTAACATAACCTTAAAATTTTACCGGCCTACCACGTAAAATATATGATTAACATACGCTCTATAGCAATTACAGTGTAGAAAAATATTAATACCCTCTATTTATCTAAATTTTAAAATTTGAATAATTTTTTATTGTATGTAATTAAATTATAAAATTCTTATATTTAAATTTTAAGTATAATAGAATGTATTTCAGATTTGATAAAATACCAACCTAAATACTTTTACCAAAACAGAAAGTCGTTTATTATTTCTTTTAGTTTTAAGAATTAAATTTTATGTTCATAAAATAAAAATTGAACGATATTTCGATATTAAAAGTTAAAATATTTATCATAAGCGTTGAATATCTGTAAATGAATAATGTGTTAATTTTAAGTATCCAGCCATGTTGAAACATTTAAAAAGGTTTTACACTTTATATTATATGTAAATATTATTTTACATATTTATACTATCTTTTTCCTGCATGCTCGATGTAACTCCAATATGTACACAGCGGGTTTTTTCATCAATTTTATTGCGTGACAGAAAAATATTTTTACGCATCGATTGATTCGACTGATTTCAAATTTTCAATGCTGAATCATTAACTACATGACAAATCATCTGTTAAAAGTTTTACGTCTTTTTATAATAAAAAAAAAAAAAAAAACAGCGATTGATACATGATTACACAAACTGGACTGTTTATATTAATATATTTTATGCATTAATTAAAACTTGTATTGTTGAAAAAAACGGATTTATCGTTATAAGAAACAGGCAATGAATCATTCAAAATGGTGACTGGATGTATAAAGCCTACAAATATAGAGAAAATATATCAGTTAACTGAAATTGCACCACAAAACATATGAAAGTTGCATAAAATATGGGAAAAAATAGACATATGAATGAAAAACACAAGCCACGTATGGCGAAAAGCGCATTAAATTTCAAAAAAGCGTTCTGAAATGTACATAAAGATTAAAGAGAACGCTATACAAATGGCGAATGACAGAACACTAATGAATGTCCACAAGAAAAGCTAGTTAATGAAGGAGACTCATGCAGAAGCTGTGGAAAACCTTGAATATAATAAGGACTAATGTAGGACGGTACAAAACTAATCTGCGAAGATGGGGATACTTTAACGACGATAGATGTGAATACAGTGTAGTACAGTATATTACCCATCTTCGAAAATTCCTTGCGTGTCCGGCAAGTTTTAATGAGACCGATTTATACTTACAAATGACAATGCTCGAAACGTAGCTGGGTATTGGTGTGGAAAAATTTGATTGTTTTTGTAACGGACACGATGAAAAAGAAGCTCATCTAGTACAATAGTTCTCTCGTGTATATGTGTTGAACTGTGCTAACGCCATATTATGATTGCTTGTACGTTACACTATGTAACAAAATATGTATAGGTAACTAGTCGCATAAATTGACCACCAACTTAGCGGTTGAGGATAAATTATATATATATATATATATATATATATATATATATATATATATATATATATATATATATATGGATAAACTACATGCTCCGTAAATATTCGCGTGATTTCCACAAATAACATGTTCTTTGTTGAGATTTAACTAAAAATATTTTGCGTGCATACAATAAAAGATGCAGTTTTGGCAATTTTTATGTTTGTTTGGTACACTTTTCATAAATCTATAAAATCATTAAATCATTGTTTAACTTTTATTACTAAACTCTTTGAAGGAAATGCTACATTTAAGTTTAACTTTTAGTTACCCTTTGTTTTTCTAATTATGTTATTAAATCATTTATTTTAATTAATGTTTTTTTTTAATACATACAAATTACTACTGATAAATACATTCATGTCATTGAAATTATTATAGGATGTAAAACTATATATATATATAATATATCTAAAATAAAATCTTTCGTTATCCGTACCTGGATGCCGTAACCTCATGTAATACTAGCTATCACACGTCGCCACTTGTGTCGATCCTATTCATAATTTTTTGTATCCAATCCACTTATTTCTATGATTTGATCGATATCATGGATCATCGGTCTACTTTTCTTTCATTTTTCCATTGATCTTTCCCAGCAGGATCATTTTTTCCAGCCCGCTTGCACGTATTGTGTGTCTGAAAAATCCCAGCACACATCTTTTAATGCATCTATCTGCGAGTCGTAAATCTCTCGTGGAGATATCGTAATTATGAAAAATCCATCTATTGTTCAAGATTCCGCCATGAATCTCAGTTGTTAGCCATTTGAATGCATTCTTTGAAGACCAGGTTTTGTCATGTAGGAACGCAACCGCGTCTTACTATTCCTACAAGAATTCTCGCTTGAAGTATGTCTGCTCTTATTATATGGCCGAAGTATGTTAGTATTCTTCTGATTACTACCAAGGATAATCTGTTTGTTGCGTCAACTTCTTATAATATCGAGTAGTTCGTTTTTTTGTTCGTCCACGTAATTCTTAACATCCACCTCCAACAATACATTTGTCAACCAACAGAACCGAGTTCATATCGGCACATCTCGCTACTGTCTGTATTATCTAAGCTTTATGAGAAACTGCTGCTAAAAAGATTAATATTTCGATCTAAGCACAGTACAATAGAGCAAGTACATCGTATAGGTAACACTATTGAGATGTCCCTCGAGGAAAAAAAATATTGCGATGTCTTGTTTTTGAACATAAGTCAGGCTTTCGATAAAGTCTGGCATGATGGCCTATTATACAAAATTAAGCAACATTTTCCATATAAATTATACCAGTTGCTTCGGTTTTACCTAAGTGAAAGGTATTTTTATGTGAAATATGAAGACGATTCATCAGATATATATCCGGTGAAAGCAGGTGTGTACACCTCATTTACACATCAGATATTCCTACACCCTCTAATGTAGAGATAGCGACTTTTGCTGATGACACTGCGATTTTGTGTTCTTACGTATGCCTCGTCAGAACGCAATACTATCCAGGCAGCAATCAACGAAGTTTCGTCGTGGTTTATGGAAGATCAAGGTCAATGAAATCAAATCAACACGAGTAATCTTTACTAACAGAAGAATTGATCCTAGAGAAGACATAGTCCTAAATGGTACTGCAATTTCACAGAAATCAGATGTAAAATATCCACCTTGATCAGCATCTAACATGGAAGAAACACAATAGCAAAGCGCATTGAGCTAAATCTAAAACTGAGACAGATGTACCGGTTATTAAACAAGAAATCGTAAGTGTTCGCTGAAAATAAATTAACCAATTTGGCATGATGGCTGCCCATTGTGGGGCTGTTCTAAAAACAGCAACATATCGATTATTCAGCGGTTACAGAATAAAATCCTCCAAATGGTTGTCAATGCACCGTTGTACATCACCAACTTAACGCTCCACAAAGACCTTACCATGGAGTTTGTTCTGGAAGTAATATCCAGCGACGTAAAAAATTATGTTCATAGACTAAAGGTACACCCGAACAACATGGCGATCAGGTTGCTGGATAATTCGCTAGAAGTTCGGCGGCTTGACAGAATCAAGCCGATGGACCTAACCTAGAAGATAAATTTTAAGACTGTTTTTAGCATTTACCGATGGGTAGGCTGCTAATCATGCCATCTGCATAAAATATTAAAATTGCCAAATAGCTACCATCCAGCTAAAAATGTGGTAACACTAACATATCAACTCAACCTGTTCAAGTCGAAATTCCACACGCAGTATTACGTATCGTGCTTTCTAAAGTGTGCATACTGCAGATATACCAGTGAATAAAAATACCGTGCTTTGCACTTCTGCAGATAACACACGCATTCTTTCATCCGATTCTGACCCAATCGTCGTATCTAATAAAGTTAAAAAACATTTAAACATATTTCACACCTTGTTAACAAAATGGAAAATTAAGATTGCTCAAACAAAAATCATCCACATATTACATTTACTCTATGAAAAAGGTTAATCTCATCCATTGCCTATTCCTCGAGTAAATCATGACCTTAGTCTACGCCCTAACACAAAATTCACCTGAAATTAACATAACAAAGTAAAAGGATGCGTGGAATTTGCCAATAACCAAAGATATGTTCAGTCATAACATCGATTTGTATGTATGGCAAGGCTAACCAAACTAACATGTATGTGAGATATATGGAGGTCAATGAAATCTAAAATCTTACGGCAAATTGTAGATGGTCCATGATTTAATTCAACTATACTCCATATATCTCACATACATCATCACGTCCGCCTGAAGCGAACTTGGTCAATCTTAGCTCTCAAACATCATTACTCCCTTATGTTGTGGTCGTTAGTGCATCAACAATATTAAATATTTTTCATAATTTGTTCATCTATTTTTCCTCATTGTATCTTGTAAATTATTTTAAAAAACTGTCAGCTGATTACTAAGCATTTAATTTAAGGTATCGATAATACGTATTAAAATTAATGAATTCCATGTTATATTCAAGTTCATATTTGTGCACGCGTACCAACTTTTTTCTCAAAAATTTAATAAAAGGTAAAGAAAATTATCCACTATAGTCTTAAAACATTAAACAAAAAAAAACTATTTAAATTAGTTTAGTGTACAAATGAAATAAAGATTTTTACTTTATTTGATATAATTGTAAAACACATCAATAAGTCTAAATAATTATTAAACCTAAATTAGTACTGCTATATAAATACATCATAAAAATTAAAAACTATATGAACTTCTTCTCGTTCGTACTGTGTAGATTCGAATTCCTTGATCGCGAGTTGAATGCACACTATTTCTATAGTTAAAGATTAACCTTATAATAATATATTTAATAAGTTTAATATCAATAATTAATGAATAAATACATCAAATTGAAGTTAGATTAGAATTCAACAATTTAGATACATCATCGTTTAAAAATGTCAATACATCTGCGACAGAAAATCTGTTTTTGTATTCAATTTCAGTACACTTCGTAAATAAGTCAATTATTTTTTTATTGTCGTCATTTTCCAATACTTCTGCAGGAAGTGTTGGTCTCGTTCCTATAAAAGTAAATGAATTGATATTAGTTCTGTTTTATATGCAGAACAAAATAAATAAATTATGTAACGCTTAAGAACATATGTGAAAGATTACCTATTAATTCTTCTAACATGTCGTCTAACGCAGATTCATTAAAAGAATCTGTGTTGTCTAAAGAATCAAAGAACTGTTCATCTAGTAATCCAATATGTGGTGTTGATAAGGTTAACATTTCCCACAAAGTTAAACCATACGAAAATATATCCGCTTTATCAGTTATAATCGGTTCTTTAATTTTTGCTGGATGTACTTCGGGAGCATTCCATAAACTAGTACCGACGTAAGTAGCGCCTTCACCAGCCGATTCCTTGTCGAAACATCCATCAAGTTTAAGAGGAAGCGAAACGCCAAAATCACATAACTTTATTTCTTCGAAGTTACCTATTTTTAAAAAAATCGTCGTTTAAAAAAACAATATAAATGTAAAAATTATAAAACGAAAATTAAAAAAATGTGTAAATTTTTATAAGACTATAAACAAATGGGAGCATAGGAACATCTGATCACTTTAATAAAAAACGATACGAGAAAAATGAAGGCTATCAGAGAAATGTTAAATCGGGAAGAAACCCGACAGAGGTGTAAACTTTCATCGCCATTACACATCAAAATACATAATGAGAGTCGAGTTAGAAAATCTATTAGCGAACAAAAAAGTCCAATCTACGAGTCGTCTATAATAATCTTTTAATAACAGTGTAAAGCGCTCTGTTAAATGTACTTAACAGACATACTAAGGTAATCAAAAGTGATCTAGAATTCACATATATTCCAGATCACTTATTCAAAATATGAAAATTATGTGTAAATATTTGAAAATTTTTAATGTGAATATCATGTACGATATATCATTATAAATATTTTTCTAGATATATAAACATTGTAATTATTGTATAGTAAACTCGTTGAATGCGTGTGTGAATAAATGGTTCATCGGAAAGTACACAGTCCGCACGAATGAAATTATGAACGTGTGTATATATATATATATATATATATATATATATATATATATATAAATAACTTTAGACTTTGGTCTACTTATAATCCGAATGCTTTTATAAGGAGCCGCGTCTGTCTGATTAAGCCTAACGGTGGCGCAGGAGATGCGGTCATCCAATATTAACATATAGTAGACCGTATTCACTAATATCTTAAGAAAAATAAATGAATTAATAAAAAAAAAAGGTAATCAAAAAGTGTGGAATAAAGATCAACTATAATAAAACAAAAATAATAATTGATAGTGAATATATACAAACGGAAAAAGTTAAAAAAATAAGAAACGAAAAATAAATTTGTATATATCTGGGTTCGTAACTGTGTTTAGGAAATATTGAACTACAAATTCGGATATGTATTCAATTAGATCATATTACGATGAAACAACTCTTAAAATAAGAAAAAAGCCCGGATATTACTAAAACTATTAAAACTGTTTATGAGAAATTTAGTATTTCCAGTATTTTTATGAGGCTTGGAAACCTGGGTGCTAAATATCTAACGTCAAATACAAATATTTAAAATGTGGTGCTGGAAATGTTACGTATTTTTTAAACAAGTTGAAACCCTTTAGTCACATTCACGCCCAGACGGTACTAAAATTTAGCCATCCAAGGCAAACTAAATAATAAGTGAAAGAAAGAAAGCACAATCAACAATCAGTTGTATCAACGCTATATTTAAAATTGTCCAAATTAAATTTAGAACATGCGATCTCGCTAACAACTAAGCGGAAAGCGTGGTGCGAGATGGTGCACAAATGCACAGATAATTATAACAATTTCCACTTCATAACCACTACACATCGAACACGATGCTGGACCATAATGATGATAAAATAACCCCGATCATCCTGACCACTTCATTAATTTTATACTAAAATAAAGTTTATAGGTAAATGAATGAACAAAATTTCCTGAATCATCGAAATGAAACTTACATTAACACAACAAACTTTAAATATAAACTATCCAAGTTTCACTCACTCCTTAATTCCTGAATACACATAAACATGTGTGATGAAGTTTAAATAAATTAATAAATGAACAATTGTTATTTGTATCATTAAGCACATTATTTAATTTAAAAATAATGAAAACAATTAGAAAAACATATTCGCGGTATTATCATCTAAAACATCTACTAGATAGGTTTTTTTTTTCTAGAAAAACGAGAGTATGTCGCACATAATTATATATATATATACATATATATTTTTTCTTCACTCACATGTCAGTAGTTATTATTTACCTTTAATTAAAACGTTGTGGGATTTGATATCACCATGCAATATATGAACGACATTATGTAAATAATTTAATGCACGTGCTACATGTAACGCAACCTTATGGATGTGAACAACAGAGAAAGGACCTGTTTCCAACTGTTTTTCAATTAGATCTCCTAAAGAAATTTCGCATCGCTCGATTGCAAGATAAGCCCGTCCATCATTAGTAAGAGAAAATGCACGAAAACCAATTATATTCGGGTGATTTAATTTTTTTAATAAATCAGCTTCATTATGTAACCGTTTCGCAACTCCGTCATTTCCTTGAGTCTGCATCAATTTTTTCACTGCCCATGGAGAAGATAGTAAACCATTTCTAGGAGATCGCTCTACTTGAAAAACGCCAACACCTAGTGAAAAATAGGAATGCTCATTTAAATCAATAATCAGGTTATAGCATATAAAATGTTTGTACTTCCTTTAAAAATATACTTGATGCATAACATTAGTTTTATTTATTGTAGAACAAGTGACACATCTTACACAGGAAATCATTATAAAGCATAACGAACAAATTTTTATTTTTTAAAAATTGATAATAAATTATTTCCTACGTTAAAAATGGACGCTATAAGAAATCATCAACAGAAAGAAAAGAACGAATACAAAATCATGATGTAACAAATACTACACTTCAAACCCGTATTCATTGATTTTAAAAGACGAGAGTAAGAGATTGAACCTTGTATGAATTATTTGCAATAACTTATAGATCTGTCAAGAACAACATGGTAACTTACATTAAAAATTATATAAAACAATTTCATATAAATTAAAGCACGCCATTTAACAGTTAAATGTCAAAAAAATACCAGCATTCACTTGTTTTAACAAACTAAAATATTCGTATTCACAAACATATCAAAATTAAAGTGTTGGTTATGTCAAATTAGTTCATTTTAATATATTTACCTTCATTAAAATTTTGATCTATAGTTAAATCCTGTCGTAATACTATAAATTAAAAACAACAGCAAAAAATTATTAAGTGTTAAGTTTATTACGAATACCTGTTCCATAGCCTAATCTCTTTAGATGAGGTGTAGCGGGTAAACAAAATTTATCACTTTTAAATTTGCTAATCGGTGTATTCATTTTCTACGTATTCCAGTTATAAGAATAAGAAATGCGCATAAATAAAAATAACTTTATCAATAACAAAAAAAGTACAGGAATTTCTTCAGCAAATGAATAAAGATTATTTAATTATTTAAATTTAACGGATAATATTATATAAGCTAATCACAGATATATAACTATAGAACAGAAGCTAATTAATTTAGCATTTTTCAAAACTATAAATAGTGAATTAAAATTTTAAATTACATAAATGCAGTTTAATTTAAATTTCTGAATATAAACTTGATTAAGTTAGGTCACATATTTTAAATAAGCGCGATACATACCAGTTTTTTAAAATACAACTATAAAAATGACTATTATATATAAATGTTACATTTCGTGATCAATACAGCTTTTCTTGGCACACTTATTGTTGTTGTATAGATTTATTGCTTACATTCATCACTCAAGGTAAAAAAATTGTAGTTCGAATTTTCGAATCTGTTACAGCCATTTTAGGTTTATAAGTTCTTGAAATCAGGTATAGAATTTAAAAACAAATATTAAATTTGGAATTCCATTTTCTGATTGTGGGCTCTGCAAACCAACGAATCTCGACTTTTTTTCATCAACTAGTTCTAAAAGCAAATTTAGTCCCTAGTGAACATATTTCCACCTGTGCTATTTTTGTTTTGTATATAAAAAAAGTAAATGAAATGAATGTCAATATTATTCACAGAAAATTGAAATTTTTAATGTTTTTTTTTAGCTGTACACAAACGTTGTAGATATGTGCAAAACGGTTGCAATGCAATTGTAAATGATTAAATGCACAAATATGAATGGGTCTAAAATTGATACTTTATAAAAATATATATCAAAATTCGAAGTAGTTTTGACGTAAATTTTGGTTTTATGACAGAACGCTTAACTTGTTAATCTAATCAAGTTACTTATTTCCTCGAAATTTTAGAAATAAAGTTTATTCTAATTGGCCCCTCTCGATGGTTAACAAACAAATACCGGAATTTAGTTCGGTTTTGTTTGCTCGTTAGATTTATCTCTTTTATTAACTAGCCCTGATGGTGCTGTAGCCAGTAGTCGACTGCATTGTGCTATGTAGAGTAATTAGAAATATGTTTGATATAATTCATAATCCTTGTCAGAGAAAACTTCGTAGATTATGAAGCTTTAACGATTATCCAAACCATCAACCATATATATATATATTTATATTACTTCTGAGAGAATCAAACATAGATTATGAGGCTTTAAAGATTATCCAAACCATCAACTCTCTCTCTCTCTATATATATATATATATAACTTCTGGGAGATGACAATAAGAATAGCCTACAAGAAAGGAAGTATAACAAAATTAATTGACTCCCATACATTACTAAATAACTGAAGCAAATATCAAGAATTAAAATTACAAATACAAAAGCCGAAAAATTAAAACACTTGGCATAAATAAACAATCAGGTAAAATCATGAAAGAAGCTGCAGTCAAGTTACTAACAAAAAGTGCGAATCATAAAATAAGCGGTGCGACAACAGATTTAATGGCACAAAGAAGAAAACTAAAAGTAGACAAAGGTAAAAATCAAACTGAGTGGGTATTATTAAACAAGTTAATTGGAAAACCAATGAGAAGTAATATAAGGCAATACGAAGGTAATTTAATTGAGCGCAACAGAGGAGTTAAAATATTAAAAAAATTGTCGATCGGAAGTAAATTGCTGATGAATCTTAAAAATCACTGCGGGGATATCCTTACAGATAAAACTGGACTGTCCGAAGAGGTAAGAAGATTCTATGCAGACCAAACTGAAATCAAAAGGAATTTACGGACATATTAATAACAGAAATCTCTTACGCTTTGAATAAAATGAAAAATAACAAAGCTAACGGGCTGGATGGTGTAACCGCAGAAATCATTAAAGATGAAACGAGGAGCTACTGGATTTACTGAAAAGCCTGTTTAATAAATGCTTAAAGTTGAATTCTATACCGCAGTTATGGATGAGGCAGATGTAATTCTGATAAACTAAAATGATGATACGATGAAGGTGGTAAATTATAGGCCAATTAGCTTACTGACGTGTATTTATAAACTCTACATAAGTATTATTGCAAACCGACTGACGAAGCAAATAAATGATTACCAACCATGCGAGCAGTGGGGTTTTAGGTTTTAATTCAGTACGCGTGATCACATCCATACGACTAGAACAGGGAAAATACAATATTGAACTGCACACGGGGTTCATAGACTATCAAAAATCGTTTGATACTGTAGAAACTTGGACTGTCCTAAAAGCGCTTGAATTAAATTAAATATATGATGAATACATTAACATAATAAAGAACATTCATCAACGATACAAGTGCAACTGGTAGAAAAAACGAGTAAAATAACATTACAAGAGGATACAATATCTACCAAGTTATTTATAGCATCCTTAGAACTTATGTCCAAACACTTGTTTTAAGAGTTCAAAGGTATCAATATTGATTGGAAGAAAATTAATCATCATGAGATTTGCCGACAACATTCTATTAATTAGTAACAACGTTGACAGCTTGTAGTACATGATAACCGACCTTCACAATTATTAAAAAAAAAAAAAAAAAAAAAGTAGCTAAATCAGTAAACTTTTTTTTAAATGAAATATCACAAAACTTTTTTCCAGTTAAGCTATTATCAAGCGAATATAAAAATATAAATTATACAATATACATAAATTTGTAAAAATTGCTTAAATACACAATTTACAAAAATTATCATAGTGATAAAACAGTATTTTTAAATAATCTGATAGTGAATGTGGAAAGCAACGCAATCAACAATCCAGGTATTTAAAAATGCTGTTTTATCACGTTTATAATTTTTGTAAATTGTGTATCCAAGTAATTTTTCATATTTTATATGTTTATAAATTTATGTATATTTAATATAACCACAGAAAACGAAGCAATGATTAAGGAAGTAAAAAGACGAACGCATCTCTCGTGGATAGTTTTTGGAAAGTTGAGCACGATGATCAAGAATAAAGATATAGCCAACGGGCTAAAAAAAGAAGTGTATGAACAGTGCGTCGTTCCTGTGTTTACATATGGAACGGAAACATGAATTCCGATAAAATATATAGTTACGTAACTCAAAAATCCCACGAAAGAATAATGTCGGGAATTAAGATGTCAGACAGGAAAGCCAATACATAGATAAAATAGCAGATTAGAACGCGGTTGAAATGAAACTTGCCGGGCCATGTGGAAAGAAGAAATTATGACAGGTGGACAAAACGAATAACGGAATGACACAGAAGTACGGTCGGCCGAATGCAAGATGGCAGGATTATATAAAAAGGTCATCCGATGTGAAGTGGATGGAAGAGATCGGTGATCGCCAAAAATGCAAGATAAGCGGGAACAGTTACATCCAACAGTGGATTGATATATGCTAATTATACAGAAGTAGAAGCTTACTTTTTTTCGGTTGTTAAAAAGAGTGAATTCATCTGCTAGCTTTAGATAATGGTAGAGTTAAATTAAAAATGAGTAGTGGCAAGTTATAGAAAAATAATTAAGTATTTAAAATAAAAAAGTATAATATACTATACGCACCGACTAAAACAAAGAACTTACTGAAAAAATTAAAAAACATCGTAGTTTTCTTTATTGCTGCCACTTAATTCTAAACACAAAGTCTGAAAAATAAAGATAGTTTTATCGTATTTTATATTTCAAAAAGTATTACAAAGGTGTTAAAAAAACACTACCTTCATAATAGAACTCCATTATAATTTCCACAAAAAAAAAAAAAATTAACGGTCACGGTCTAAAACATAAAAAAAAAAATAAGGTCACAAAATAAGTGAATTAATGCGAAATTTATTCGAAAATTATATAATAAAAAACGATGTTTTAAATAAGTTCTTATAAATAAACTTATTACATAAAATAATGAAAATAATAAATTGTCTTGAATGTAAATATTACGACTAATTAAGCACAATACATATACGGTATATGTGTGTAAACAATAAACAATAGAAAATTGGTAAATTATAGTTCACGAACGTTTAAATGCATAATATGTAAACCGTCAAACATTCTTTCCGTATATTTAACAATAATAATAATAATGATAAAAAATTCCATGGACGGGAAGAAATGAAAAAACATATACAGGAGAACTAAACACAACATAGATAATGAAAAAATATTTAAAAGAGATCGTATTTATTTATGCTCGGACAGTTGAGAAATACAAAAATACATAGACGAATTTATAAAATTAAACAAAACAGTTTTTTAACACTATGTGGAAATTAACTTTTCGTCTTTTTTTTTTTAAATTAATCGATAAATATTATATTTCACATTGTTATATAAAAAAATAAGTCATATATATTAAACAAAAATCTGATACGAACTAATAAAGGCACGACTTTTTTAATAAACAAAACGAAACCAGAAATAATCGAATAATATAATTTGTTCATTCGATTTTAGTCTCAATTATTATCATAAACATTTTTTTTTTTTTAGTTCAAACAATTCAATGTAATATAAAAACATTAGTCATTATTTTCTTTTTAAGTTCAAGAAATGTCGTAAATATACCGTCATTTATTAATTTTCAGGTACACGAAATATTTTATAATGGTTGTTGTTAATAGATTTATACACACACACATATATATATATATAAAAAGTCGCGGTGGCGTAGTTGCTAGCAATTCAATGATCGGGGGGGGGGGGGGTCGAAACCAACACGTAACACAGAAAGTTTTCATCATTATTTAATTCTTAATTATCACGGAGAAGGCTGTGGCATTCCATTTCGTACATCATTTGCGCGCGCATCTGCGTCGCATATAAATAGTGCCTTGAATACTAGCTCATTTTGTACATAAAAATAAACGTACAATAGCTAGTCACGACGTTCGGCAACGAAACAACATGACGATGATATATATATATATATATATATATATATATATATAAGTTTATTAAACATTTAAATTTCTTCAACCGATTTTATAATAAAATAATTCAGCTGTTTTAAAATGAAGCAGTTATTTTCAAAATTTCTTAATCACAGAAAAAAAAAGGAATGCTATTTTTTTAACATGGGTTTTAGAAAATGCCAGCTAGTGCTTTTTTGAAAATGATTTAAATAAATTCTATTGAAATAAACCACTGAAAAAATAAAACCATAAGGTAAACTAGAAATAATAAAAAAAATATGCAATATCTTTCACGTATTAATAAATATAAAAAACCGTTATTAAAAAAAAATTCGTGTCTTTCAAATATGTATTACCGTTATTAAACTCGTTAAATCTCAAACCAATTTTCGAACAAGGTTTAAATTTAAATTTAGAAAATATTTTATTTTATAATAATTTTATCACTTTTTACATATTAAAATAACAAAAAGAAACGACAAGATAAAGTTCAGTTAGAATGAATTTTTAAAATTAATAAAATAAATAAACAGAGGTTTTTAGTAAATAATAATTGACAGTAACAGATGTGTATAAATAAAAAACGAATTCGAAGAATTAAAATAATAAGGGGCGACATATATATATATATAAAAATAACAAAAAAAATATAAAGCTCGCGTATCGTCAGTATTACTTTTACTAGAATTATCTTTTAGACAAGCGTTAATTTTTCCCGCATTATATATTTGGGTACAACGAAATTATTTTCATCATTATAGTGTATCTTTCTTTTTTATCAAACCGGCGTGACTGTTAGCACCTACCGAAGATGTCGATTCTTCTAAAGAATCAAGATCTAAAGCAGATTCAATCATCGTTGTATCTTGCAATAATTGTAATCGACTAGCGCTTAACGGTACTACTAACGCGGTAGTAGAATTTACATTCGGTTCCATCTTTTCGTCTGTATTAGCAACAGAAGACAATACGTCGTCTAAATCAAGATCGATCTTCGATACATCGATAATTGGACATCCTTTCACTCTCGTCGATTGTTTTATTTCGTCGATAATTTCACACGTACTTTTCGTATAATTCGACTTTACGGATGATACACCTAATTAAAAAGATAAAAAAAAAAAGAAAACCACAACTGATTTAATAATTATCGTCCATTCGTCGAGTACATATATATATATATATATATATATATATATGTATACACGGATATAAATTAGGGTTTAGATAATATTTTACAGAAATTAACACATATATTATAAATTCTTCATTTTTAAATACACACGCGTATGCAGTTGTATTCCCGTATTCAGTTATCAGCGCATTCGTGTACGGAAGAGAAAACAACAACCTGCGATAGTACGAACATAATTTTCCTGCCCGTAGGCTTAGTAACTTCCAAATAAAATGTCAACGTAAGTAATGGACTTACTTTTTTATTTTATTTTATTAAAATTAGAGAAAAATAAATAACAGCTTTGATGGTGTGTATGTATGCTGTATTGGAGAAAAAGAATCCCGTATAAAATTAATAGTAGTAGCCTTATGTATTCTTTACTAAAGTGTATATATATATATATATATATATATATATATATATATATATATATATATATATATATATATATATATATATATATATATGTTACGAAGACAAGAGGATAGATGGAAGTGGAATGCGATTTGCTCGGATATATATATATATGTGTGTACATACATATATATACTCACACATAGATGTATATTAGGTTATTGTACAAAATCAACTTATATATATATATACACGTAAATACACCTATATGTATTCGATGTTAATATTAATTTTTTCACTGTTAGGGAAAAAAGACAGTTTAAAAGATCAGACAAGCACGTTTAAGGAATTTGATGAACTGTATTATTTATCCGGAGGCTGGCGCTTGATTACATCGACGTCGTAACCGGCTTTTTTTTATATATACTGACGTCCATACCCGAGCTCCACTTCTCCATGTCCGCAGAGCTACAGTTCGTCTTTGATTTTTATATCTTAACACCATACTCTATGTATATTCTTCACCCGACTTTCATGAATTTCACTGCATTCGTCAGAACTTTGCGATAAAAAAAAACAAAAACAAAAAAACATTTTCTATATAAATTTGCCTTTTACGAATCGGTCGTATATAATATGCCTTTTCCGGATAATTCTCTCGTAATTAATATAAATAGAGATAAGCTAGTCGTTTTCTGATTAATTTTATTTTGGCGCTGTGGACAACCAATGACGAAAAAACGCTTGTTCATCGCAAAATCGCTAATTAGGAAGTATTAATCCGTTTTAATTTTTTATTGTTCTTGTCTTTTTAACATGATCTAATCACCTCGCTGAAAAATGCATCAGTATTTTTTACATACTTGCTCTAGATTTAAAAAAAAATGCATATATATCTACAAACAAAACTAACCCCCTAAATGACAAAATACTATGGGTTGTTCGCGATTATGCGCGGTTTAAGATATTCGCGCATTAAACATTATCACTACCTTACGAATTCCCCTTTTATATATATATATATATATATATATATATATATATATATATATATATATCTTCTTCTTCAAATGCCTTCTCCTCGAAGGAGGTTGGCGGTCATATGACGAAACTGATCTCGATGGCTATCCTTATGATTTCTGAAGCCTTCCCGATGTTCAACCAATCTTGTATATTTTTCATCCAATGTTTTTCTTTCTTCTTCGGCCCCCTTTTCCTTCAATGTTTCCTTGGAGGATAATTTGTAATAGCTCGTTTTTATTACTCCTTATTATACGACCTAGGTACGCTGTTTTTCTTCGTTTTACTATAGTCATCAATTCTCTTTCCTTTTTCATCCTGCACATTACTTATTTATTGGTAACTTTATCTACCAATGGTATTTTTAATATTCTTCTGTACAACTACATTTCAAAAACTTGTAATCTGTTTATCGATGCTACATTTAATAATTTCCGCCCCGTAAAATTGCTACCGGAAGCACATAGCATTTAGTTATTCTTCATCTTGTTGGTAACGATAGCTTCCTATTATACACTAAATTTCGTACTCTTTGGAACGCACTTCTTGCTGCTTCGATTCGAGTTTTAATAGTGTAGTCAGGGTCCCATTTAGCATTTATCCAGTTTCCCAAGTACTTGATTCTATTAAACCATTATATTGGCTGTGTATTTACTAATACATGTTTTGGAGCTATCTCCTTATTGCTTATACTCATTATTCTTGTTGTTTACTTCATATTCCCGGCATCTATCATTTATTTTATCTATCAAGTATTGCAGGTCTTCTATACTTGTTACTAATAACACAGCTATTACCATCATACCATTTATCTTTATTACTTTTTTAACCTGATCTAGTGCTTCTTTGAAGATCTGCTCCGAATGAACATTAAACAATAGCGGTGAAAGTATACATCCCTGTCGGACTCCTTTCCTAATTTCTAGATCTTCTGTAAGATGTTGATTAACTTTCACTCGAGTCGATCGATTCCAACATATATTCTTAATTATTTTTATATCGTTTCCATCTAAATCTATTATTGTAAGTCTAATAGTTGATTATGTTTAACATTATCGAAATCCTTTTTGAAATCAATGAAACACGCATACACTGGTTGCTGTCGATCTATACATTTTTTGAATTAATACTTGTATCGCAAACAGTGCCCCTCTTGTTCAACTATTTCTAAATTCAAATTGCGTATTTCCAATTTCCTGATTTATTTTCATATATATTCTGTTGTATATAATTTTTAACAGAATTTTCACTACGTGACTCATCTGGCTTATTAATAGATACTCATGTCACTTCTTGGTCCCTGGTCTTTTTGGGATTGGAATAAAGGTGGATTTCAACCAATCTTTTGGAAGGCTACCTGTATTGTAGATCATGTTATATAGCTGTGGCATACTCTTCGAGTTTTCATCATTTAACCATTTTAAAAATTCTACGTTAATTTCATGCCTTTCCGACCTTTGTCTCCTTAATGACTTTTTAAAATCCTTCTTTCGTAATCGCTGGACTTCTGTATTTGATCTTAATTCTGCTACTTGCTCTCGATCATCTGCAAACAGTTTTTGTACATATTCTTTCCGCGTCTTTATTTGTTCTTGTTGATCAATTATTAATTTATTTCCGTCACTAATTACACCTTATGTTCTTTTCCTATATGTACATGTAAATTCTTTTATCTTTTTTGTGTAAGATAAATAGATCGCGTTTCTTTTCAAGATCTTCAATTTCCTGACATTTCTCCTTTATCCATTTTTCTTTCTCCTGCCTAATCTTACTTTTTATTTGTTTGTCAATGTTTTTGTATTCTATTGTATAATTCCTACGTTTATTCATTAATTGGTAGATTTCATCAGTGATCCACTTTTGTTTATATTGTTGTTGATATGAGCCTATATACTTGCCAGTTGTTCTTTTCATACTTTCCTTTAATTTTTGCCATATTTTTCAACAAATTGTTTCTTTATTTCATTACATTTCAGTTTATCCAGACAAACTTTTTTTTATTCGGTTTACTCTTTGTATTGATTTAAGATGGAACTTCATATCAGCTATTACCGGATTATGATCCGAGCCGATATCTGCGCTTGGATATGTTTTTACATTTGTTACTCCATTCCTGAATCCCGTATTAATCAATATGTAATATATTTGATTTATAACTGTATGCTGCTTTGTATCTTTTAAAGATCTCTATGTATATAACCGCCGTTGTGGCCGCTTATACCATGTATTACAGGTCGCTAAATTTTCATCCTGGCAGTATTGTATTAGTCGATCACCTCTTTCATGCCTTTGTCCTAAACTACAGTCTCCTACTATATATATAACACAAAACAAAATAAAATCGAAGTTAATCACTAAAAATTTTTTATTATATCAGCGAAGCTTTTCGACTATAAAGTCATTATCAAGCTATTGCCAAAAAACGAATAGCTTGATAATGATTTTATAGTCGAAAAACTTCGCTGATATAATAAAAAAATTTTTAGCGATTAGCTTCGATTTTATTTTGTTTTGTTAATTCATAAAATTATTACTCTCCAATACATCAACATTATATATATATATATATATGCTTTCAGCATCGTAAGCAAAAAATTTGCTGTTATTCAAAACTACACAAAAACACATACGCTCTGGTAAAAAATATTTACGAATACAAGAAAACAACGCTACGAAAAGCATTCGGAAACGCGTAAGATGACGGATGATTTTTTTTTTTTAAATAAAAAATAGGAAAACTTACCACTTTACTCCAAAAATTATTGTATCCAATTTTGTAGGCGGATTAAAATAAAATAATAAAAATAATAAGAAAATGTGTAAATATGGACAATAAAAGTACGATACGCAAACAACTGATTTTTTTTTGCAAAATCTTGCACTTTTATTTAGCTACATTTTACTAATTCTTCTTTCTAGAAAGGTAATATTTTAACTATTCGATTCTGTCGTAGGAAATCGTATTATATATGCAGGTATTAGACAAGGGGATTTTTATTCACTGCGACCTTGCAATGAGTATTTGGAAAATTAAACTGGAATAGTAAAAGTTTAAAAATTTGACGAACATACCTCAACCATTTCAGACATGCGAACGATACAGCTTAGTAAGGATTTATAGATGAACTAAAAGTATACAGAAATTTTATATTAAAAAAAAAAAAATGTACTAAAAATATGTTTACCGCAAAACAAGTTCACGCAAACTCGTAGACGGCAGTTCAGAAAGTCACATCATTTAATTATTTAGGAAAAGTTATTAGACGAAAGAAGAAAACAGAAGAAGACGTCGACAAATAGGTTCCAAAATGGATATTAGTTTAAACACGTCAACGCATTTTATTCAATAAAATTAAAGAAGGAAACTATTCGATTTTAACGAACTTTTTCATTCATTACGATATTCGACGAAATTTCTTGTTTCTTTAATGGGGGGGATACCTTAACAACGTGACACGTACGAACTAATTCATATTTTCATAAACAACTTCTCTAGAAATATCGTTATGTCTGGAAACAGTTGTAAATTCTCGAGATGAAGAAGAGGCAATACTTCATATGGAGGACCGATACATGAAGAGCGCAGTAATTTAAGGTATAGTTCAGAACGGTAATGTTATTAAAGGGCATTGCACACGTCCTGTATGGAAAGAGTAGTAAGAAGTTTTGTATAAGGAATAGGCGGTCCGGTAGCAAATAATGGTCGAATCGCAATCTGCTGAGAAGTATAATTGCTTTATGCTTAATGTTTTTAAAACAGTAGAACTATCGAAATGTAGGAAAAGACGGTTGTAATTGATAACATTGAGTGTGGAGGTGCTTGCTATAAGCATAATTATTTATTTTCTCGTAGTTTATAGTTATGTGTAAATTTACAATGAAGATCGAATATTAATTAATACGACGAATTTGATTATCTGTAATTTGTTGATGAAATCGCCCATTATATTACGATTTTGAAACAGCTGGTTAGAATGCGACATTATGAACTGGAATCGATTCAGGATAAGTAGATAAATTGTAATCTACCTGAAACGGCTAATAAGTAATTGAGATGTGAGAAATAATAAAGATCGCTCACTGGCGACATTCCGTACTATCACTACCGGTCAACGAATACGTTGCGGGAGGTGCAGGGTGTACGGTAACAATAGAGTTGGACAACATATTTCTCTGTTTACGAACGTGTTGATATAACAACGTTTGAGTCATAAATTTGTAAGGATAAAGCGCTATATTTTTATTGGCACGAGTAACACTACTGGATTGATAAGTTATTAATATTACCGTTACTATCTTATTGCATTTTAATTTTCTTCGAGTTACTATCGAAATAATTTTTTAATTTTAATGTTACTATCATTAAAACTACATTATTATTATTATTATTATTATTAATATTGTGTATATTATAGAAGTGACTCAAATGGTAGTCACGATATTCAAGATACCAACCGTTATGACTATTATCACTGGTTCCACTTGATGGAGATAATGTAGTCTTTTGTAAACATTGATGAGAGGTCGAGGGAGATATGGTCGCCATGCCGCTAGACTGCGAACTAAATGACACTGTTCTATCCTTTTCACAGCTCGATACAAATTTAAAATTCTGAAACATATATACGCATAAAAACTCACCATATACTTCGTATTATAACCGACAAATTTCGCATAGAAACATAATTCATACGAAATGTTGACATATGAATTACCACGACATATATAGGTGAGTTTAAAGTATGTAATTTATAGAAATTGTTATTTGAAATGGAACGAATTCCGACGTAAATAATAAATCGTGTCCGTCTCAATCGTTTTAAATAACGAAATGAAAAATTATTTAAAGAGATTTATTTGTAAATAATTTTAGGAAATCATATACATCAAATGTAAAATATTTATTAGTATTTTGTTTTTTTTTAATTATTTTTTAGGTTTTACTTAAAATTGTTTCTGATAATATGTAATGAATGTTTACTTTGTACCTTACTTAGGCTCTCGAAACTCGCACAATTGATGTGTAAATATAAACAAATAAATTATGAAAATCGTTCATCATTAATATAAACCCAGTTTCTATGGCCATCGATTTTTTTGGTATATAAATTGTAACCCTTTTAGCGATACGTTATTAATTTTTCACATAAATTTATGAATTTTATAGAAGTGGTTATTAAGTATACAATAATGCGGTTTCTTAGATGATTCTAAATAATTTTCAATTTGTTTATATAAATATGTTTCGAATTAAGACATTTCGTATCAACCGGGAAAATATATAATTTTGTTGTTAGCATTAAAAATTCTTGTGCCATACATGGCATAACTAAAAGGCTTAAGACGTGTCATCTATGCAGTATAAAAATAATATGCAACATTTATCATTTCGTTGTTAAATTATATAAAAAAAAAAAAAAACATATTTATATATTAACATGTTATATTAAATACCTGATGAACTGGTAACGGCGTTGAATTTGTATAGTTGTTATTGTTGTAAACTCCAGGAACGTTCAAACTACTGTATATAGTTGGATCGATGTTCAACTGTTTTTCCTGTACATTTTTCTCGCGCAATAAATCAGGAGAAACGTACCCTCTACGATCTGAAAAATAATTAGTAAATCAAATAAATATTCTTGTTTTTTTTTTTGTTTTTTTTTTTTAACTTAGAAACAAACAAAATACAACATAATACACGGGGGATTAATATTAACTCGTATTAAAACAAATTAGTTAATATTTTCTATTTCTTTTCAAACGTCGGCTATTATAAACAAACAAAATACAACATAATACAGGTAGATCGTACTACCGATCTGGAAAAATTTAATCGTACTATAGAATTAGGTAAAAAAGATTTATCACTTCTAGTTTTAAATATATCTAGTAAGAAAAACAAAAATTAAATCAACCATGTAAGCATTAAAAACGAAAATAAATTGACAGTATGCCGTGCTCTTATCGAAAATACAAAGTTAAATATAATTAATAAAAATACAAATTTTAAGTTTCTGAAACTATGATTTTAGGATAGGAGTCAGAAACACGGTGAAGAAACATTTAAACGCGAATTAAAGGAAATAAGTAAGAGAAACATACCGATGAGGCTGGATGGCGTTGGTCCGCAAAGAACGTAGCAACAATTTAAGCACGTGTTGTTTAAACTATATGGATTACGACTGTGACCGCCTCGTTTCGAAGCGAACGATCCTTTAATCTACAAAAACCGAATATCGTATATAAAAACATTTAAATAAATACAAGTTTTAAATGTATAATTTGATCAATTATTTAAATGTGGTACATCATCGATATCGCTTTTTTATATATAATACATTATGAGAAAAAAAAAACTATAAGAAGTTATTCCTATTTGGCATAGTATACTGGACAAACATATTGATGAAAAACGTAAATATATTGTGAGGATTTAATACGCATTCTAATACTTTTTTACAGTTCAAATATAGATTTAGGAGTCAACGTACGATTGTATAAAAATTATACTATGTATATATATATATATATATATATATATATATATATATATATATATATATATATATATATATATATATATATATATAAGAAGCTGTAATTAATTTAAAATTTAAACGTAAATAGTTTAGAAGAATAAAATCTTGCGAATATTATTAATTAAGACTTAAAAAATATGTGTGAACGTAATAAATAAATTATTTGCCCCTAAAAAGTACACAAAGCCTACTAACTAATAGTACAGAATTATAAATTGAAAACAATTTTTCGGTAAATCGCATTATTAAATTAATACGTATTATAGTAATTTAAAAATATTAATACAATAACAATTGCCATTGTTTAACGTGTATTTTTTTTTATTTTTCTGAACTAAAATTTGTTATTCGGTTTAAGAAGGACGAAAAGTATAATCAAAATTTCGCTTTACACTTCTAAATAAAAACTTAAATAGTTTCCGTTTTCAATATACATGTATTCTTACGCGTTAATTACGTTGGATCAATTAACAGTTTTATTGAAACAAATATCACGTTCTTATCATAATAAGAAACTTTTGAAGATTGCTCAAATATTTTTGCAATAATAAACGGTAAATTTTATTTTTTTTTGTAAAGAGAGACAACAATAGGCCAACTATCTTTTATCTTGTTATTACTTATCTTATTCAAACTGCAAAATGATAACCCGATGATATATATATATATATATATATATATACAATTTCGCGAAAGTAAATAATATACAGAGTTCACGAGGTTGCCTAAAACAACAACGACGCAATCTACAAAGATAAAACTGTTTTCAATCGAAAACATTATAACTACACCCGGATAAAATAATGAATTATTACACACAAAAAAAAATATTTTTGAAAAAATTAAGAAAAATAAAAGTTAACTTGTAATTAATATGGTAATTATTATTTATTTAAATGTTTAGACGAAAAATATGAAGTTTATATATAACATACAGTTTAATGTGTATGGCCCACTTATTTTAATGTATTTTCCATAATTAAGAATAGTCTATTCAACTTACGTTTACTCGAGGAGAGAAAGTGAACATGCGAATAAAAAAATCATCTAGTTTTCGTATACATCAATTATAATTTCATTATATTATTTTAATTAAATGTGTACTTTAAAAAGTCGGGAACACAACCTAAATCGAATCGCATTAATAAAAAAGATAACTTTTTTCTCCTTAACATCTAGAACTGAAACACTTTACAAGGAGACAGCCCAGCGACTCGAGAAATACAGCGGAACAAACCTTTTTTTTTTTTTTAAAGACTTTATTCAATTTGGCTTACAACTCGATGAACCTGCTGCATGAATGTCCAAGGAGAAATCCGAATTGATGATTCGGGATTACCTACTTTTTATCAATAATTTTCTGAAGTCTTTTTTGTATTAATTTTTCAAAAACTTTTAAAAATATTGAAGGGAGAGAGATGGGTCGATATAATGTAATATGTTTCTTCGGGGGTTTTCCTGGTTTTAATAACATTTTAATAATTAAAATCTCCATAATATCAGAACGTACTGATGTCTTAACATAGTATTATACACGTATGTTAGAAATACGATTGATTTTCCTGGAAGTTGCTTAAGAATGTTTCTAGTAACTAGATCGTACCCAGGTGCTTTTCTATTATTCAGTATTACGACTCATATTTCCATTGGGGAAAATAGTTTTACCTGTCTATGCATGGTTCCTGAGGACTGATTTAGTTAATTATGAACTTTAATTTCAAGATACGACTTAATGGTACGTGACTGGAGGTGGTTCGTATATTTAGTTGCTTTCCATAAGTAGTTGTTATCCTTCAAACTTGATAACTTAGTGACGTAATCGAAAAATAAATTTTTGTAATACTTTTTCGTTTGATTATTTAGTCGAGTTTCGCCTTTTGAGCAATCATCCATCGTTTACGCAGTTGCCTTTTAATAGCTGTATATGTTTACGAATAAAGTCAGGTTAAATTACAGTTTAACTAGCTTTGATGTTTAGCGGTGAAGTAACGCAGCATTTAGAATCTGGTTGGTGAATAAACTTAGATACTAGATTTTGTTTTTAGTGAAATAGTTAGATCGACCGAGCAATCTAATAACTGTTTTAACTTGTTCCAATCAGTAAACCTATTTGAATGTAGATTTTGGTTTCTTTATCCAAACCTGGTCACTAATCGTTAATATAACAATTGAATTATCCGAGATAACGAGATATTGTCATTAGTAACTTTAAAAGAGGTTTCTGAAATACTTTTTATTGTAAAAAAACCTAAGAGATCGGGAATTTTATTTTTGTCCGTAGGCCAATAGGTAGGCATTCTCCTGATGAAATGTTGCGATTATCAATAGTAGTTTTTAAGGTATTTTCTCTATGAGTAATTAACCTACAAGCTCAATGCGTATTTTTTGCATTTCACCTCCAATACGAAATCGCTCACCATAAACTGCTGAGCTTGTATTCTGTGTTTTGGAGGACAATACTCTGCTACCAAATTTAAATTTTTTTTTGCGACATTTTTACAACGATACAGGTAAGCTGGAAGTAATCTTTACTGAAACTTGGAATAGTATTATGAGGAATGCAACTTTAAATAATTATTTCTGTTCAGGCATGTGCTTTGTTGTCGGGATGTGATGATCAGTATGCATTGTAGTCTTTAATATTTAAAAAGAATGAGCTTCTGATATTAAGTTATATTAATATCATTTGTAGATAAAATTCTACTTCAAGTCGGCGATTTAGTAATCCACTCGCATTCCACGACGCAAAAAATAAATCGAATAGTATGGAAAATTATTCTCTATAACCATTTAATAAAAAAAATATAAATGGAAAACTGAGTAAAAATGTTTTCTATAACCGATTGGGAAAAAATTAAAGGTTCTATAAAATTCTTAAGGCAATATATAACTTATTTATGAAATTTTTAAAGAAATAAACTTTCACCATTATAAATCACGTAACTTAAAAGAAATAGTATTATAAACGAGGATAAACTGCTTTTTGTTTTGTAATAATTTTCGTAAATCTTTAGTAGGTATTTACCAAAAATTTAAAGAATAGTATACCAATAAAATTTAATGAAGTTCGATGAATAAATTACATTTCAAACTAAATAAACCGGATTAAAATGTACAAGTAAACAATAATATTAAAGTTAATATTTAAATAAATCAAATTACTAACGTCCTCATTGGTAGTTTGATTGGAGGCGGTAAGATATGTATGAAATCCAGCTAAACCAAAAACACTCCAACAGCTAAAGAAAGTAACTAATAACACTATAATACTAACTGGAGAATCCGATATTGCTTCAAACAACAAACGGTTTTCACTTACTAAACACAAACAAAAAAAAAAACTTTAATGAAATTTTATTTAGAAATCTTGCTGAAAATAAAATATATAAAACCAATTTCTCATTGATAAAAAATTAAATATTCAGAATTATACGTGTAAACACACACACACACACACACACACACACACATATATATATATATATATATATATATATATATATATATGCATTAATAAGTTACCCATAAAATTATTAAGGACCTAAATGATAAACTCCAAACATGAACAAAATTTTGTTTTATAATTTTGTATTATTAGAAAATCGTTTTATTAAAGAACATTAAAATTAATTAAATTATTTGTAACTTGTAATTTAGTGACTATGTATATTTCACGAGGACAAGTTTATAGTAATTCAAATTTTTCTTTTAATCATCAAATAAATTCTTCTAATTTAATAAGATATAATTCTCCTACAAGCATAATAAAATTACTCGATAATCATCAAAATAATTGGGTTTAATTCAAATTGATGATCCTTCATCATAAGAAAAAAATATACTATAAACTCTGTAACTAATTTTCTAATCTCGTACTCAGTAGTTAATTATAATTTTTGTTTTTAAAAAAGAAAATCGATATTTTAAAGTTTATTTAAAATTGAAAATTAATTATGCTAATATTTTATCACAAGCTAACACAACGACATTAAGTTTAGTTAACAGCTGTTAAAAAAAATATAGTAAATAGCAAAAAATCAATATACACTTACAAAAGTGAAGATGAGTACATGTACAAACAAAAACAAATGCAATATAAAACGACAGCGAAACGATGAATAGATAGAAGTACCTATAGTTCCTACGACCTACACAATTTCCTACCCACGGACAATGATGATCGAAATGTTCTGAAAAAAATATTTTCGATAAAGTGGTTGTTATTATATAATTAATAAAGTATAAAACTATATTGAAAAAATAAAAAATGTAAATTTTTCTAAGATAATTTTTATTAGTTGCAATATATTAATTGATTTTACCGGAAGATACACAACGCGATATCTAAATTGGATTATACTACAATAAATGATATTTTTACCGATTTATAAATTACAATTTAAGGTAATATTCGAAAACTACGTACGCAATCAGGCCTCAATGATCGTTCTTAAAATTTTAATATATATTTTTGAGAACTAACTGCATTTTTTTTAATGTTCATTATAATAATCAACCCCCCCTTGGGGTAACCGAAGGGCCCTGAGCTCAGGGGACAGGGCGCGTCCGCAGGTGGGGGATAGCGGAACGGCCTCCAGATATGGAGGTTAGTTGCGAATAAGTCTCTGACAAATAAGCAACCGTGAACCACGAGCGACGATGTATCAGGGTGCAGTGGGAAAGGCTTTGGAAAGCTTTCCTTAAAAAATGCTGCAGAAACCCATTAAAGACATCGTGTCAAAGCGAGCATGGCCGCTATAAGCCTAATTCCTAATAAAATCCAGAAGCGTCTGTTCTCCATGTTAGGAGCGGCTTACTGGTCAGCGTTGGTTTCCCATGTTAGGGACGGCTGTTTTAAACCTGGTGCGGGGCAGCAGCCAACACCAGTACCTTTTTGGAGCTGAAGACAAATGATGTCAGCAAGGTCTAAATAAGGATATTTATAGGCGATAATCAGTATTAGATTTAAACGGCTATAATACTGCGATGAGGAAAGCAACGGGAAACTACCTTATTACATCTCCCTAGTAAACCATCATGACAATTAAAATAAAAAGTACAGTTGTGCCAGGTGATCCGACTAGCAATCGGCGCCATTCAGGTTCCGGGCCGAGTGGTATGAAATGTACGACCGGCCATGCTGAGGTAGAAACCAGGCCTCACATGGAAACTATGCGACTGGTCAATTCTGAATGTTTTGTTTGGTTCGTGTTTATCGTGTTCGTTTATTTATTATACGCGCTTATTATATCTCTAATATATCTCTAATTGTTCTCGTCTGTGCTTATCGTGTACATTTATTTATTATACGCGCTCAGATTAGTTTAACGAATTAATTCGAAACGCCAGTAGGCGATATACTCTTATCGGTAAGTTAATTATCTATGCCGCTTTCTCGGTCACCGCTACGCAACCGTAAACCAGCTATACACACGCAGTCAGCGCACGTTGCTGCTGCTGCTACTGTTGCTGCACCTGCAACTATTAATAATGATAATAATAATAATCAATCGGTTGATATCGACATCGAAATGATAGCTGCATCTTCGTCTTGTCATCCGAGTTGGACGAAGAACAAAACAACCCATCGTTCTGGCAACAACAAAAACGGAAAAAGAACAAGAGTAGCTCTAAACGGAAAGCCCTTTCGGCCGCCGTTGAAACCGACTTTACTGTTACGCTCAACAACAGGTACTCGCCGCTTACCATTGCTCCCGATACAATCAACGACGTCATACACAACACCGAACGGTCCGTAAGCGATAAGATTTCTAACCTAATTAATGTTAATAAAATTAATACTAATATACCACCAATTGTACTGCATGGCACTATCGATAATCACACACGCACAATGGAGAGAATTAAGGCTCAACTAAAACACGGCCTTAACCTTAAAGTTAATCGTAACACTATATTATTCTATACTAAAACTATAGAAGACTATGATAAAATAATCGAAATATTTAAAACTAATCCTAGCACACAATTTCACACATACACACCTCGAATTAGGAAAAAAGTAAAAATGGTATTAAGAGGACTACCGGCTAATATAACGACCGATGAAATCAAATTAGCGCTTGCTCGACATATAAATCCTGAAAACATATATCAATTTCAGAAGAAGTCTGACGATGGTAAATCAACCATCCCTCTACCATTATTTCTACTCACGTTCCCGGAGAACACCAATATCTCTGAAATCTTAAAAATCAAAGACTTATGCTACTGTCTTGTAAATTGGGAGAAATACAAATCAAAGAATATTCTTACACAATGTTTTAAGTGTCAATCTTTCGGCCACCTATCTATTAACTGTCATAAGGCACCAAAATGTTTAAAATGTAGTCAGTCTCATTTTACCAGTCAATGTACCACAGACAATATCCGATGCGCTAATTGCAAAGGGCCACATACATCTCACTCAAAAGAGTGTCCTCGCTATCTTGAACTTTGTCAGAGCAGAGTAAGACCCAAACCTAGGGAATTAGTCCCCTCAAGAACTATAGGCGCAGCTACATATGCTCAGGTAGTAACCAATGGGCATCATATTAACAACAGTAACAGTACTAATAGTAATAATCATAATAAAAGTAGGAGTAATAATAGTAGTACTAATAATAATAATAGTAGTAGTAGTAATAGTGATAGTAGTAATAATAATAATCTAAATTCAGAAAACCTTTCGTTCACAGATTTACTAATCTTCCTAAGAACATTCAATATTAATAAAATACTATCATGTTTCAAAAGAGTTATAAATAAATTTAAAGAAATCGAAAATTGTGATGCTTTCACTAAGATTGCATCAATTTTAGAAATTATAATAAATGACTTCGCTTAACAGCTAGTAAGCATATAAAAGTAATAGCGTGGAACTCCAATTCCATTAGATACAAAATTCTTGAGCTTAGCAATCTGGTGCGTGAGAAGCGAATTGACATAATCCGCCTAAGCGAGACAAAGATTAACGCTAATTTTAGTTTAAATTGTCCAGGATACCAAGTATATAGGCGTGACCGAAATGAGAAAGGAGGCGGTGTAGCACTACTTGTAAGCAGCAGACTACTTCATTACTCTCTACCTGCTCTTGCACTAAAGAGCATTGAGGCTGTAGGTGTTGCTCTTGAGGTTGAAAATGATACAATTTACTTCTATTCTGTTTACTCCCCACCAAATAGCGCTCATTTTGAACATGATATAGCAATGCTTATGCACTCGGCAAATAAAGTTATAGTTGCAGGCGATTTTAATGCCAGAAACACCGTTTGGAATTGTTACACTAATAACAAGTCGGGTAAAATCTTATTAGATTTATCATTTAACAAAAATTTCACTGTTCTCTCTCTAAAAGAACCCACCTATATCCCACCTGCCAATCAAATGAGACCCAGTGTAATAGACCATGTATTATGCAAGCAATTTCCATATGTCACAAAATCTATATCTCTTACCTGTCTAAGTTCCAATCATAATCCAATTTATTTTGAAATTAATAAATCTTTCGAACGGGTGCCTGAAAAATATGTATATAGTTTTCGGCATGCGGACTGGAATAATTACAGAAATTATATACGCAACACACTAAAGATATCTACACGTCCTCACTCTCCCAGCGAGATTAATAATACTGTCTCATTTCTTAATAATGTTATCCTAAGATCCTCACAACTACACATCCCGCAGAAAGCACTTGACACTAACCCCATGACCATTCCTTATAGCATAAAAATGTTAATAAAAATTAAAAATCTATTTCGTAAGCAGCACCAAAAGTATAAAACAACTCGGCTAAAATCAATTCTAAACTTCTTAACACGTTTAGTAAAAACTAAGCTCCTAGAACATCGTAATGATGTGTGGAATAACAAATTAAAATCATTGTCTACCACAGATAAAAGCCTCTGGAACATTACAAAGAATTTCGCGCGCGTACATGTTAATATTCCGCCAATAACGCACAATAAAGATATTGCATATTCTGATAAAGATAAAGCTGAATTCTTAGCTCACCATTGCTATCAAGTGCATAATCAAAACACAACCCTCTCCACCATATCTCATACAAAAAAAGTTGATCTCACTGTGCGTAAATATTGTAGTGCTCCGCCAGCATCTGACTCATTAATTAAGCTCAAGAAATAAATTATTTCATAAAAAGACTTAAATGCAAGTCATCCACAGGACAAGACTTAATACACACATTAATGCTCAAGAACCTGCCTAAAATAGCCATAGTATACTTGACAAATATAATTAATGCTATTATAATCACTGGTCATTACCCTAAAATATGGAAAACTTCAACTGTTATTCCCATTCCAAAAGTGGGGAAAGATAGTTCATTACCCAAAAATATAAGGCTTATTAGTTTAATCAGTAACATTAGTAAAATAGCTGAAAAAGTAATACTTCAAAGATTAAAACAATTCTCAGATGAACATAGTATTATAAACGAAACCTCAACCGTCATGCAGCTAGCGCGCCTTACTGATCACATTCTTGATCAGTTTAACCTGAACAAACATACTGGACTATTGTTATTAGATGTAGAAAAGGCATTTGACACTACGTGGCACAATGGCATAATATACAAAATGATTCATTATGGCTTTCCCAAGCAACTTATAATGATCATGAAATCGTATCTAACTGATAGGCAGTTTATTGTTAAGATAAATGATACCTACTCTAGTACTAAAACACTAACAGCTGGAGTTCCACAGGGTAGTATCTTGGGACCCTTCCTATATATTTTATATATTAATGATTTGCCTCGGCTGAGGGATGTTGATACATCTCTTTACGCCGATGACACTGCTCTATTTACAGCTTCCTATCGAATCGATACAATAACAAACAGACTCACCAAAAGTTATTACAAAATATACAAATATTACACAAAGTGGAAAATTAAAATTAACACTGAAAAAACGGAAGCTATACTATTTACGAGACGCAGGCCGCAAATAACTCACCACATTGAAATAAGTAACAGGCAACTACCGTGGAAACCTCGTGTAACATATCTTGGTCTTACAATGGACAAGCGACTGTCGTTCCATGAACACATTAAACACATCACGGACAAAGCACACTCCCGATTATATAAAATTTTCCACATTTTTCACAAATGCCCTAAAGTTAGTATTAAAAACAAACTAATAATATATAAAGCATACATACTGCCGATATTATTATACTCTTGCCCAATTTGGTCCGGTGTTAGTAATTCCACCTTAAATAAATTACAAATTGTTCAAAATAAATGTCTGCGTATTGTACTTAATGCCCCTTACTATACTAAGATAACTGACATGCATGCAGCTCTTTATCAGCGTACTATTCCTGAGCTAGTACAGAAACAAGCAGATAGGTTCTACAGCAAATGCCTGACTAGCCATTACCCTATCGTGCAGGGAATTGGAAACTATACTCGCGACTCGCTGACCAGAAAATATAAAAAATATAAACACAAAAGAATTAAACATTCACTTCTCTAACACCAGATTGTCGAACTACTTAAGTCGTTATTAATAAGTCTCTATACTCATGTAATCTATTGTATCAATATTTCTCTCTTCTATCCTCTTATTTATTTGTTTAACCTTAATATAATTTGTATAATTTTACCCATATCCTTAATGTACTATTAATATCAAACTATAATTAATTAATTTCTCTATTTTCGGCTACGTAGGGTTTTTAGTTGTATGTTTTTCCCTGTATAATTATTGTATAATTATAAAATAAATTTTAAGATTTCTTTGTACACTATTTCCTAAGACGCGTAGTAAGAGCGTTAACGCTGCTCGGTATGCGTATTTTTTATTTACTTATTATTTGCTGATGTATAAAAAACATAAATATACTTTTTTATTGAATTGAATTGAATTGCGACTGGTCAATAAGAACAAGACTGGCACATGGAAGAAAATTGCGACATGGAACGTACGCACTTTATATCAAGCAGGAAAGATGAAAAATGTTATCCTTGAAATGGAAAGACTCCAAATTGATATATTAGGACTAAGTGAAATTCGTTGGCCTGGAAATGGAAAGTATAAAATGGAAGATAAAACTATGTTTTATTCTGAGAGTCCAGAAAATAATTCACAGCATCGACATGGAGTAGCTGTCCTTTTAAGTAAGGAAACCGCCAAATATGTCAACAGTTTTCTACCTTATTCAGAAAGATGCATGTTAATAAATGGTCATCCCTGCAATATAAACATAATTCAAGTCTATGCGGAAAGTAGTGAGGAAGATTCTCAGCTGTTTTATAAAGAACTGGAAAAACTTTTTCAAAGCATCAAAAAGGTAGATATTAATATCATTGTGGGCGACTTCAATTCTAAAATAGGAAAGGGACGTGTAGGAAATGTTGTCGGCGATTATGGGTTAGGAGATCGAAACTCTAGAGAAGATCAACTGTTGGAATTCTGTCAAGAACGCGAATTGATTATTACAAACACATGGTTCAAACTGCCACCAAGATGGCTTTATACATGGAGATCACCAAGAGATAAACCCGATTTAATAATTAGAAATCAAATAGATTCTATATTAGTAAATTCTCGATTTCGGAACTCTATATCGAGTGTTAAAGCTTACCCAGGAGCTGATATAAATTCAGACCATAACTTACTAATGGGTAAAATGTTCCTAAGATTGAAAAGAGTAATTAGGCCACCAATACAAAAGAAAATGGATATTGACAGGTTAAAAAATGAAATACAAAGAAGTAATCTAGCATATACACTTAATAATAATATTAGTAATATCACAAACACGGATGATATCGAAAATACATGGACACAGCTGAGGAATGTAATCAAAAATACAGCAGAAGAACAATTGGGTTACCAAAAAATAGCAAAAAAGAAAGACTGGATGAATGAAAGAATATTACAAATAATGGAGGAAAGAAGGAAACATAAGAATCATAATGTACAGAAAGTGATAAAAATGGAAATAAAACATGCGAAAGAAGAATGGTTGAAGACAAGTGTAAAGATATTGAGAAATTAGAAAAGAAACATGACAGTTTTAATCTGCATAAAAAGATTAAAGAAATAACGCATACGTGGCGTCAAAAGAAGTTTAGCAAACTTCTGGATAAACATAATAAAGTGATTATAGAAAAAGACAAACAAATAGAGATATGGGAATCATATATCATCCAATTATACAGTGACACCCGAAATGAATACAAAGCCGAAACAGAAATAGTACTAGAAGGTCCTGAAATAATGAAAAGTGAGTTGAGAAAAGCAGTGCAGCAGTCAAAAAATGGTAAAGCTGCGGGGCCAGATGGAATCAGTGCCGAATTAATTAAACTTATTGATATAGATAGAAACAACATTTTGTTAAAATTATTTAATCAGATATATAATACGGGACAAGTTCCTAAAGATTGGTTAACAGCAAGTTTCATACCATTACCAAAAGATCATTTTCAAAAAAATGCAGCGATTATAGACTTATAAGCTTGATGAGTCATATGCTCAAGATATTTTTGAAAATTATACATGCTCGTATATGGTGTAAAATAAATGAGGTGCTTGGGGAAACGCAGTTTGGTTTCAGAAATGGGTTTGGAACTCGCGAAGCACTGGTAGCTGCTCAAGTTCTTATTCAAAAATGCCTAGACAAACAAAAAAAAAAACATTTTTGTTTGTTTCATTGATTATGAAAAGGCATTTGACAACGTAAAACACGACATTTTATTAAAGCAATTAGAAGATATAAGACTTGATAGCAAAGATATTAACATTATTAAACAGTTATATTGGAATCAATCAGCCCACATTAAAACCAATCAGATGACAACTAGAGAGATCAAAATACTTAAACTGTATTTTATCGCCAACACTGTTCAATTTGTATTCGGAAAGAATTTTTGAAAATGCCCTGAATAATGTAGAAAAGGGAATAAAAATAAATGGCAAATGGATGAATAATATTAGATATGCAGATGATGCAGTTATTTTTGCTGATAATGTGCGGGATTTACAGTACATGTTGAATAAAATAAATCAAACGAGTAAAGAAATGGGACTTGAGATTAATACACAAAAGACAAAATTTATGGCTGTTAGTAAAACATACATACAGGATATACATCTGCACATTGCAGGTAAAGAAATTGAAAGTGTAACAAAAATTAAATATTTAGTATATTGGCTAACGGATGATTGGAATCCCGATTACGAAATTAAAGTTAGAATAGAAATAGCGCGAAGCACGTTTCAGAAAATGAAACGATTACTGTGCAATAGAAACATTACACTGGAAATAAGGTGGCGTGCTACAAAGTGTTACGTGCTGGCGGTTTTGTTGTATGGAGCAGAGAGTTGGACGCTCAAGGTTGCATCAATCAAGAAAATAGAGGCCTTCGAAATATGGCTATACCGGCGGATTCTGAAAGTATCTTGGATAGATAAGATCTCCAATGAAGCCATTTTAAAACAAATGAAAAAAAAAAGCTAAGTCATGGCGTTAATAAAAACATGCAAAGCAACCTAATTTGGGCACATAATTCATAACAGGAAATACGTCACATTGCAGACCATAATACAGGGTAAAATAGAAGGTAGCAGATGTCGAGGACGCAGACGAAGGTCATGAACGAAAAATCTTAAAGATTGGTTCAATATGCCTGACACGGCTACACTCGTTCACACGGCATGAGATAAAGAAATATATTGTCAGATGGTCACCAACCTCCGGTAGGAGATGGATTTACAAGAAGATAATAATCAAATAAACATAGTTTACACTATTCTGTTTGTTCTAGGATTTTTTTCTAACTTCATCTTCGAACGAAGATTGGTAATCCACATGAAGTAAGATTTAGACACCACTACCTGAAAATTTCCATAAAAAAGGACGCTGTAGCCAATCACCTAGAGACTGTTTTCAACACATTTTGTCCTCAAGTATCAATTTCAATAGTCAATATCTCCTGTCTCACATGACATGCCGCAGGTAGATCATTTTTGCTCTTGACCGTCATCAGCAGCATATTTTTCTATCAATTAACCGCGAAACCATTATATTAGTTATTTACTATACCGTGTAACATTTCGGAAGCGTCTAATTTAGTGTCCAGTACATTAGTGGATATCCATACATCCATATACAAGAACATCGATATAAATAACAGCGTAATTGGGAAGCGTAAATTGAGGCTCAAATTGTTAGTTGTGAAGAAATTCTTCATTGCTATGTGGACTGGTTGTGCCTGCTTAATTCCTGAACGCACTTGTTTCTCTGATCGACAGGATTCATCAAGCCAGGTTCCCAGATATTTGATACTTATTAATTACTTCGCTATTATCTGTACAAATGATCGGTAGGTGTTCCTACTACTAATTTAGTTTTAGATATATTTAGGAATAATTCCAAGCTTCGCCAGACACAACCACTGTATCTTATGTTGCCGATGATACGATCTTAAGATGGCTACCTCCCTTTTTGTAGGTTTCAATCCCTCCGAGAACATATCGGAGTACATATTAAATAATAATAAGGAAATCAAACAAACTTGTCTTACGCCTTTAAAAATTTGGAAACTTCTAATAGCTTGCTGTTAGATCCCACTCTTACTGTTTAACTCCAATGCTGCTTTGCTATTATGTGAGTGCCACGACAGTAACTTTAATCATTTCGCCGTGATTTATGTAGATGAATGCGATGTAAAAGTTAAAGAAATGGGCACACAGATAATAATTAATATTACGCCAGCTTGAGGACAAATATGTAAAGCAAATATAATAAATGGAAATTACCTCATATACTATCTCTCACTTTGTAATGCCTACCCGGTTATACTAAACCAAATGTTTCTGATTCTATGGTTCCTTCCCACATTTGCATCTAGATCAAACCTCGTTTCAGTAAATTCATTGTGGTTCTGGCGCAAGCAGAGCAAAATTGATTTAAAATTTTCCAGTTGCGCCAAATTAGTGAATTCACCGGAATACTGAAACTTCTCTTTAATAACTAAGCTAATTCATTTCTCAGCATCTAGTCTTTAGACTTGAGGGGCCTGTTTCCTTTAAATCTCCGCAGCATTTTCATATCAATCACCACTGGATTGTTGCCTAAATTAATGTCTATACCAGGAAACATTTTTGCCCATTTTATCGTTTTTCATTTAGTATTTAAAAGGATATAATCATTTTGATTTCTCACCACATTATTTTTTGCCGATTTAAATTTTTCTTTAATTAGAAAAATAGAATATGATAATAAAGTCGCGAAAACAATTGTAATAATCAACTTTTTGTGAACATCGCGATATAAGTTAAATTACGTCGTGTTATCAGTATCAATGTGCGTTTTATTGTAGGAATTTCAACATCGTGGTTTCGCAAATCATTTTATTTCTAACACGTATGAAGACTTAAATAAACATTGATTTTGTATAAAAATTTCAATAATAAGTACAAATTTGAGAATTTTTGCCTTTAACGATTGTAATAATTCTTTTATTTCGCCTGAAAACGAAACTACACATAACGTTCTGCTTGAAACATTGGTGATCAATAACTTAAGCACATTCATCACGTGTATAAAACGTGTATGTCTCATAAGTATATATACAATTTTTTAGATTAACACTATATGGAACATACATAATTAAAGAAAAATAATGTAAACAGAATGAAATGTAAGTAAATTATGAGCAAATATCTTACCTACGCAATTATCACAAAGACTACAATGAGATGCACGTGGGGGTCTAAATATTCTACAAGTAAAGCAGTATTTCAATTTAATTGATTGCCCTCTGATAATTACTTCTTTAGTACGTGGTGGTGGTCTATCAGTTACGTTATCACCGCAATTTTGATTTTCTGTATAAGGAAAAAAAAATAGTTTTCTGATAATCGAATTTGTATTTATTTGGTCTTATTACCTTATTTCACTAACACATACACTTTAGGTTTAACAAATCAATATTAATTAAATCGTAGTAGATAAATACTTCCGTCATTTTTTCATAAATTAAGCACGCACATGTATAAACACACATACATATATGTTAAAGATTTTTAGCTTAATATATCTTCAAATTAATTATTTATATAATTATAATAAAACCCAAGAATGCCCATCACACAGTAAATTTACTTCACTGGTGAAATTAACAATTATTTAAAACTCCAATGAAGCCTACTTCAATTTAATATTTGTACATTATTTCCGCATAAATATATTACTGATTCATTCAACATTATTATATTAAAATTAACGTTTTCGTTGCAAATTCCATCTTCCATAGCAATATCCTCTTTGTTATTGACGTTACTTTTCTTCACCTCATTATTGGTTATTTTTGTTTTTTCTAATTACTGTATCCTTCTAATTTTTCTTCTCTTCAAAATATTTTTTATCAGTTATATTGCCTTCCATTAATCATATCGACAATTGTTTTTACTATCAGATGTTCTGTCAATTCTGATTATTTAATTTTGTATAGTTTTTACATATTCTTATTTGGAACTTCAAAATATTTTTTAACACTTATTTTTAAAATCCTCATTATTTATTTAAATGTTATATTTTTATCATTTGTTGCGTTGTAGTTTCAAGTACACTTCATAATTTAGGTAAATGATTCTGTTTTAAATTATTCATTTGCCGTTTTATAGGTTTCAGACACTAAGATAACGAAAATAAAATAATTCCTTCCGCTGCTCTTATTGTAATAATTTCATTATTGTAAATATAAACATTCCACTAACAAAATATGATATTGTAAAATATAATATAGAACATGATATTCGAATGTCGCTGTTGAAGTATTTCACACAAAATGAAAATACACAGATTTCATTAATATGTTATCATTTTTATTAAATCTATATTACGAGAAACAACGCTACAGTAAAATATTTAGCTACATATTAAAATATCAAAATTACTGTGCACATATTGATATTTGTTTTTAATTTTTTTTTAATGTAGGCATTACTCCTTAAACAAATACGATAACACAAATACAACACGCGAACACGCAAACACATATGACGTACAATTACTATTATCCTTATAGGTTCTTACTTATTTGTTTCTCAATGTAAATAGCTTCCTCTGCTGTAGCTCGAGGAATAATTCCAGGGTCAGTAAAACTTGTTCTAAACAAGGCCGACATTACGAATATAAACAATATCAAGGCAATGGCAGGAATAAGAGGACTAACGTTCACTGTAAGATATGGACAACTGAAAAAGAATTTAATATAAAGATTTTTACAACAAATTCAACTTACGCAACTATATAATAGATCTAGCAAAAAAAATAAAAAGCATACGATATAAATATGCGCGGCTTTATGCAATATTAACTGAATTTTCATAATTCCTTATTCTAAATTAAATTAAGACATGCTGCTTCACAAAGTGCGAATATAAACTATATTTAAACGATTCAAACTTACTCGAAGATAAAAAATAGTGATGTTGTACTGACAATTAAGAACACATTTATATAAAATATTTTGATATCTGGTCCCATTATAATCCGCCCATTGCAAAAAAATTTATTTCTTCCCGGAAATAACTTCCATTTTCTAACTGCATGAGACATTGCGCAAAAAACATGTGTTTATTGTTGATTACTTCGGTTTAGGACTATTGAAGATAGGGCTATTATATAACAGAATAAATGAAAATTAAAATATTAACTATAAATATCATGATGATAGGTAGGGAACTACCTCATGCTTAAACTTTAAAATAACTATTTACAAGCGAACTTATTCTACCGCACTAAAATCATTTACAGGAATAACATTCGTTCAAAAATATAAACAAGGATAATCGATTAGAATTAATGATAATATTGATCACTACGATTACAATAATTTTTCATTTTCTTTTCTAAATAAATTCGCAAAATACGTTTATTAAATGATCTTTTTTATTTGCTTGCCTCCAAAAATAGAAATAAATGCAAAATTTAGTAAACTGTGTCGTTTTATATTTTAATTAAATAGATAATGTTAACCTGTTTACGTAGCAAATATTATATAAAAATTAATATTATATAAAGGAAAATAAATTATTATGTAAAAATGAATCTAATTTTAATTTAGTAACAAGGTACTTCTCAGTATTTAAGTATAATGATAAAATATATTTAAATTGTAATTTTGGTGTTTTGTAATTTGTGCCTTAAACTAATGAGTAAGGAAAATATCGAGCTTTGGTAATGCTTAGCTCTTATAGCTGTTGCTTATTTAAAATTTTTGTAAAGGGACAGGTCCGTCCTCTAAATCTCTCACCTACTTTTGTGAGATTGATTGGAGTGTTGCGATCTCCCCTTCATACTTAGCAAATAGTCCAAGGTTTGTTGAAAGATTCAAGTTCAGCTAACGCGTCGCTATTTAAAACATTTAAAAAATAAAATATTGTTTTTTAAACTGAAATATGGTTATTTTATATGAAAATTAAGTACTAATATATTATAAAAAATTTTCTAATACACTTTCATTTCTAAAAGAATCTTTCCCCAACAGGTATGGGTGTTCTGACTGGAATGAATTGTAATTCTCTTATGGCAGGATAAAGTAAAAATTTTGATTTGGAATCATCAATATCTATTATAACAAAATGAAATACACTGAAACATTCTAAAACGGGAAAATACAAATTATTTCAGTAAATACCGGTGTCAAGCTATGGTTCTTAGGAAATAGGAATACGGAGCGTTGAATGACGTCATAAAGCGGTGAACAATAGATGCCCGCTTTTAGCATGAACCAGAAGTGTAAAATTAGAAACACTGTTTTTCATTTGTGGAAATACTGTTCATTTTTTGATTCTTGTACTTTTTTAAAAATGGACGATTTAGATTTAGTTTTATTCATATATTAGGTTTTGTTTTTTAAACTGTAGATACAGACATATTAAGTTTCACCTATTATATTTTTTCATTATTTAAATATACCGGTTTTATTAATTTTTACATTAATTTATCATCTATTTTATTTTTTCATTATTTATAATAAGCTGTGTTTCACATTGTTACTATGCCTGTTTTATTATTTTTTTTTACCAATTTCATCCCACAAAATCTTAATATATTAGGGGATTACAGACAGACAAAGAGATAGTCTATATGGAAGTTTCCATTACAATGTAGGGTCTAAAGTTAACCCTAAATAAGTATTTTGTTATTACTAGGGTGCAGTGATTACCGGATGAGATGAATTGATGGAAATACACACGGCATTTATGCAGGAAACTCATGACAGCAGATTTATTAAAATTGATAGGGCGATAGAAATTATTAAACTAGTATTAAGAACTTGTAAATTCTAATAATTTTGTTTTTCATTGTTAAACAAGGATAATTGTATGATCAATAACAGTAGATGAGAATTTGAGAGTAGGAACCGTAGTTAATGTTGGTTTTAACAAAAATTTTAATTCTATAATGTGATTTGAAAATAAATTATTATCATTATTTTCTTTTAAGTCACCTTGGAATTATGCATAGCAAGAAGTACATGATATAGTAATATAAGAGTAACCATCACACATCGAGATTGGTGTCTTGTTCATGACAAACTGAGCTAACATGAACAGAAGAATGACCACTGAGAACAACAAGCCGGTTTTATAAGTCACTGAAATATGAAGGATATTTTGATATTTATAAAGTATAGTTTCCAGAATTTTAGAGACGATCGTTTTCCATTATATAAAAATTGAAACTTATTTTATGTGGTAGTAACGATTTATTATAAGAGACAAACCTAAGAATTAAAATTCAATATGTCTACACATTAATTTAGTAAAATATGTCTGTCTCATAGGTAACTGAAAATTATTTTGTACACCATGCATCTAAAATTGAAATAAAATCTCTGCTATTACACATATTCATTAGTTGTTTTAGAATGTAATACAATCTTAATCAAATTAAGTAGTTTAATGGTGTATAAACTGTATATTACCGATAATTATAATAAATATCTTTGTATAACATATTATTAATGTACGCATGCAATTAATAATAAAATTGTCAAAATGGAATAATTTAATGTTTAAAGCATTTAATTTAGCACAATGATACCTTGTTTGAACAGTTATGTTAATAACATTTATCAAATGTAAAAAACATTTAAAATATTCTCGCATAAAAACATTTGCAGCACAATGTTGACTTTTATTTTATTAAAAAAGTTATAAATTATTTTAAATTGTAATTCTTAAATAAAACACAGGTCTGCCAGGCTACCTTAAAAAAAACCTATTGGGAAGATTGGGTAAGTAATAAATAGCTAATAAGGCAAGATTCGTTTACACCTTTACACTTTTCCCAAACGATACTAGCGCTCATGAAATCCTTAATATTCATAATATTGATATTATAGGAAAATTAAAGATGGCTTTGTAATTATTTTACTTACATTTATCGAAGAGGATAAAGCTAAAGTTCAAGTAAAGTTTGAAATAAATAAAGTAATAAAATAATGTTACCATCAAGAAAAAGGACTAAAAGTTTAGAAATAAAAAATGAATACAACTTTAAAATTAAAAAACATGCCTAATTCATGATTAAAACTTTTATTTGTTGCATTTCATATATGTATATACATATATTATATATATATAAGAAGTTGCCCAGCCGGGTGGGGTTGGTGTCGTAACTCTGAAACCCCCTTGGAATCAATCTGATAATAAGAAAATATATACTTTTTGTTAAATGCCGTTTTGAATTTGTTAAACCTATTTTGTTTTTTTTATTTTCATTTATTTGATTTAAATTTCGTTGTTTTTTAAGTAAATAAATAGTTTTGTAATATAGGAGATACTAGAAGAATTTTGTAGAAAAACACGAAGAATAGATTTTATTTAAATTTAGTTAAGTATTACTATGTATTATTCCTTCAAAAAATATAAAATCATTATTTATCGTTTATTTTTTCGCGGAATTTATTGTACTTTGTAATTGTAACCATCTCTCTCTGTCCACAATAACATACTATTAGTGTGTTCCAGTGACGTTAAATATTTTTGCCGTCTATTGTTTCTAATAGAATTACATATTACACGTCTAATAAGTATAAAAATAACTCTGGTGAGTTGGATTGCTTAGGGGTTGGGATTTAACCTACTTGAGTTTTGGTTATTTACTTTTGAACCCCTCTCTTCAACCAAGTCTGGATACGCCACTATAATATAATCATAGTAATTATAATTACAATAAATTATAATAGTTCCAGAGTTTATTATGAGCCGGGATCTATCGATAATCGGATTTTAACGGTAGAATGAGTATAGTGTAACAACCCAAAAACTTATATTTTATTTTGTTGCAGTTTGTTCAATTTTATTTAACTATTTAATTGATATATCAGTGTTATTATTTCGTGAAAAAATGGAAGTGCCAGGAAAACATGAGGGTGATAATCAAAGAACTCATAGAAAACGTCGTGCTGGTAATAACAGTAAATTATTGAATTTAAAATATGTGTTACAAAAATAACTCTGAGGAAAATTTAAAAAAAATGTTTGTGATTTATTTTGCATAAATTTGATTCAGTGGCTGATTATAGATGGTTCTTCATTATTCTAATTAAAAAACTATTTTTAAAATTTATGCGAAAACATATCTTGTTTATTTTAAATGAATATTTTCAACATGCAATTCACCTTACACTACTCTACATTTTGTCCCGTCATTAATTTCCTTAGAGCAAAGTAGGTGTTTATCTCAAGCGACCATAGTTGATCATGATACTTTATAACCAAAATTTCGGTACTCCTGTATTTATTTAATATAGTTTGGAATATTATATTTTATTTTGTAGTGAATAGTTTATATTTTGTTATATTCGATGTTTTAACTTTAAAAAATGTTTGGTTTGAGGAACTATTCGTTATTTTTAAATTAAATTTTTTTAAAATTGTGTGTACAAAATCAGGTAGAAAAGCAGAAAAGAAAAAAAGAAAATCAGATCATGTACAAGAACTTACTGCCCAACAGAGAAATCCAAAGGCGTTTACATTTCATTCAGCTGTTAGAGCTGAAAGAATATTTCGGAGGTAAACAATGTTTAAAAATATTAAGTGATAATTTTAAACGTCATGTGTCGCTCCGTTATGAATAAATTTGGAATTTTATTTTTTAAGACTAGAAGCGTACTAACTTTTTTATTGGATTTAATTAACACCATATTGTGGAGTCTAGGAATGAACTAAGGAACATGTGAAAAGATTGGAATATATAAATTGAGATAAAAGAAGGGATAAAAAATAAAAATAACGAATATATGGCCTCACTAGGAACGTTCATACTTGAAGAATAAATGATATATAAGATTTTTTTTTTAAACTACAAGTATATACTTAAACGGAATGAAGTCGTTCTAAATGTGTAATACAAGACAAAATTTTTACATTGTGCATATATTTAAACACTTCGTTTTGCAAATATTTTTTATTTTTAAGGAATACTACTAATCGAATAATATATTGAAGTACTGCAGCATATAATTAATCAAAATATGTTAAAAGATATTTTCATTCGTATTTTTTGTGGCTAACTCAGTTTATTTAAAATTTATTTTGCATATTGATATTATTTTATGAGGTTTGATATTAATGCAGTAGAACCCCGATTATTCGCCCTAATCGGAGTGGAAAAAGAGCGGACACGAAAAAGGAGAATAATCCGAAATATTTATAATTTTGCCAAAAAAAAAGATACTTTATATACATAAACATGAAAAATATTTTATATGAATTTTAAAAAAATTAGTACATTTATAATAAAATTGTCATAAATATTAAAAGAAAAATGTTATTTTGTGTTGTATTACTAATGCATTTCTTAGTTTGCAAAATTACGCCACTTTTGAAAAGTGAGTATCCCTAAAGGTATGGTTTTGTCAGCTGTTCAATGAATTTCAATAACTTAAGAGATGTTTGAAAGAACTACACTTGATTGGTCTATTTTTATCGAATTTCCTTGCGCAAGTACAATTATCATCTGGAATAGTACGCAGATATTTTGAGGAGTGTACTTATTATGGTTTCGTTACATTCGTCATTATTTGACATTTTACCGCAAGGCCAAATACTTCACTATGATTGATACGCTATCATCTGCATATATGTAAATGTAATTCTATTTACTTTAATATTGCAATCATTTTCACTTCTCTGAATATTGCTTATAGATATATTTGCAAGAAATTACTAGTAAATTTTTATGAAAAGTAATATGAAACTAATGAATGTAATAAATCAATCTTTAAACATGTTTAAAGTATATGATTATTTAATAAATAATATTTATGAATCTAACTAAACACGAAGCTTTGAATTTTGTGTCGTAGGCATCAAGATATCGATACACGAAAACAGCACATACCTGTTGTTGATCGCACCCCTTTGGAACCACCACCAATTATTGTAGCAGTTGTTGGACCACCTAAAGTTGGAAAATCATTGTTAATACGTTGTCTTATTAAAACTTTTACAAGACAACCTTTAAATAATATCAAAGGTCCAATTACTATTGTTTCTGGTAAATAATTTTCATTTGTACTTTTAATTTTTCAGTAATGAAGAATAATCTTTTTTTTTATAAGTATGTTTCTGATTTTACAACTTTCATGTTCATGAATGTTTATAGGTAAACGAAAACGAATAACTTTCATTGAATGCAATAATGATATTAACAGCATGGTGGATTTAGCGAAAGTTGCAGACTTGGTGTTTCTTCTTATAGATGGATCGTTCGGATTTGAAATGGAGATATTTGAATTTCTGAATATTTGCCAGGCAAGTTATTTGTAATTTTTAGAATTAATAAATTTAAAAGTTATGTAATCTATAACAATGTTTTTTAAAATTACTGCTCAATGCTATGAATAGTTTTCTAAAAATTTAGATAAAGTTACTGATGAATGTTGGCTCTTTGTATAGAACTGTGTCTTCGGCTACAGCTCCAGAGTTCTACCGGCTGACTTAAGCATGTACAAAGCTGCCTTATTAGCAGGATATGAAATGTTTTTACTACCCACTATAGATCGGTCAAACAGTTTAATAAGAAATTTAACGTAAACTTACAATAAGAAAACCACATAAATGTTAAAAAAATTTAAAAACACATTAAAGTAACTATTTTCAATATCTGCCAAGAAAGATGGAGTAACCAGTTTAATTGAACATTAACGTATAAATTATTATATTATATAAACGTAAGACTAAGATTAAAGAAATTATTAGGAATTAATTTTTGGATAAGTCAAGCATTGACAGGACATGGTAGTTTAAGAATTCTGTCAACTTGATGTTTCCGATACAGTTTTCTAATTAAGAGTCCTTACACTAAGGAAGAATGTTTGAAATATAACTTAGATGGTTATTGTATCGATAATGCAATTATAATTAACGATGTAAATGATTTAAACGTATCGAAGTATTGAGCGTTTGTAAATTATTGTAACCTCACTATGAAGAAACACATTTCAAAATTAATGTAACATAACGTGAAGCAAATTGTACAATACGAATATCGTGACTGAGCCAGAAATAGAAAACAAAATATATTCTTGAAACGAATAATTTAATGGAAATTTTTATTTAAAAAATCCGACAGTGTACTCTATATAACATGTTTATTAAATGTTGTGATACGATAAAAAAATGACAAAAATAATTTAGAACATGTCACTATGACATTTAGACATAAATTTCTTGTCTGTGAATCATATATTAACATTATATGCGAAGAAAAACTAATATTAAACTTTCAATTTTAGGGTTAAATTCGAAAAAGACTAGTCATAAATTTATATATATAAGAATCTAACTGCTTGAGATAAATTGAATGAACGTCGTGTTTAATGGTTTTTTTTTAAATTAGCTTATTACTTAAAAATATATTAATTTTTTAAACATTGAAAATTTTACGCTTCGTTTTCAGGAACCAACTCCACTAAATCAGCAGATCTTGTGACTAAATTGTTTTTTCTTCATTGATTGACACGATCAAAAAATACAATATTATCCATTTTATAATTATTATTTGCGCAGGTACACGGAATGCCAAAGATAATGGGCGTGTTGACTCATTTGGATATGGTGAAAAATAATAAAACTTTAAAACATACAAAGAAAACTTTGAAACATAGATTTTGGACAGAAGTTTATGCCGGTGCTAAGTTGTTTTATCTTACCGGAGTATTGCATGGGGAATACATTCGAAATGAAATGCAACGATTAGGAAGATTTATTTCCGTTATGAAATTCAGACCGTTAACATGGCAAACGTCTCATCCGTATTTACTAGGTAATGCAATAAACGCGTCGTTTAAAATTGTCCTACTCAAATTGTAGAATTATTTATGTTTATACCAAATTCATTTTCAATTTAAGTCTCTTAATGGTAATACTGTTAAAACGACGATAGACTGTTTAATATATATATTTATTTTTTAAATAATCATATTGACGACAGTATTTAATTTTGAATAGAATTTTGTGTTTCGATCTGTTCTTTTTTTAAGTATAATTTTTAATATGAATAAAATATCCAGACTAGTTTTTATAGAGTTATATGAAACTATATGATGTTTTCAGTTGGCGATCCTTTTAAAGACTTCAAATAAAATTATAGAAATTTGTTTTAGTTATTGAGTAAAGTTAATTTCTTCACGTACGTTCCTCTTTCTTCAGTGCTGATATCGTATATTACATTTGAATGAAGTGTGTATGTTATATTTGGAAGTAACTGTTGAAAAGTTTGCAATGCTGGATATATGTACTTACTATAAAAAGAGCGAATTAAATGGAATAATTTATATAAAATTTATCGCGCGTTTGTCACACAATCATATATTTATCTACCAAAATTTTCAGTATTGAGGAAAAAGTACAGTTAATTACGCCGATTTAAAATTACATATTGTATTTCGATTTTAAACGCATAATTATTTAGTACTTATGTTAGATTTGCATGTGGGATATCTGTACTGACATAAATAATCTGATATTTGGCAAAATCATACACATATACGGATCATAAAGAATATTTAGGACGATATAAGAAAAACTGAGCATATGTTATTAAACGCTCGGTAGAGAAAATAATAATTCCTGATCAATTAACAATTGACGTCGAAAAAGTTTTAATATATGAGAAGAGTGATATTCGTTTCGACGACGAAAGTCTACAACTTAATAACCTAATTATTTATTATAATAAGTTTATTAAAAAATAATTTTTAAAATACATGATTTTGGTTATTGGTTTATAAAAAAATTCATAACGTAATCGACATTACCGCTATAACGAAGAAACTTCGTTCTGTAATTTATTTTAAAACCGTTTTTTTACGAAATGTAACAAATGTCTGCGCATCTCAGTGAATACATTTGGTTATTTAAAAGTTAATTTTCAACAGTTTTCAAAAAATAAGCTATTTTTTCGATGTGAGGTACGAAATTTTATTTATAGCAAATAGCAGAACAACAAAAACCTTAAATTCCCGTTATACGGCATAGTAAAATTTATAAGTTTTTTTTATCGGCGGGCGTGTTTTGCTAAATGTATATTACGTTGAGTAAATTTGACGTTTAATATATATTTGACTTTTATATAATTTTCAGCTGATAGAATGGAAGATTTGACATCACCGGAATCTATTAGGCAAAATTCAAAATGCGATAGGGTTGTCAGTTTATACGGATACGTGCGCGGTATTCCAATGAATAAACAATCGAATGTACATATTCCGGGTAAGATAAAATTATGGATTTATATATATAATATATAAAATACCGGAAATTATTTGGAATTAGTAATATTTGTATTTTTGACAACAAAGGTATTTTATATACGTAAACATGAAAAAATAATAATTAAAAAATATAAATTAAAAGAAAAATATTTTTTGAAAAATCAGTAATGAAATTTTGTATTATACGTGACTTAAGAAAAATAATTCGATATTATCTGTATATGTTGAATTATTTATTATTTTAAAAAGTTACGCGTTTTAGAATTCGTTAGGTATAACTGAAAATTGAAAAATAGCTTAGTTATAATACATATTGTTCGTATCGATGTTTTTTATTGTTGGATTGGAATATTGTTAATAATGAAACGAATTAAACACAACGTATGTCTTTTAGTCCGGAAGAAGAAGTTGTTAACCGGAACTGGAATCTTTAATTAAGTTCTTGTGTAGATGTTTACGAGAGGTTGTATAGTAAGAGTATTCTGAAAATATCTATGCTATTGAAGTCGAAACGCAAGCGGATTGAGGTAATAAATCATTGAATCATGACACCAGGAGAAGATTGGCTTGTAATTAATTTTATACATTTATTATTAATTCCATCTACTGCAACCCGTGTTCAAATTTAGAATGTATATTCTCAACTTTACGAACGGTACACCATAGATAAAATCTAATGTGTATTGTAAGCGACGTCACTTGTTGTTTTAATCTGATCGTTGTATCCTTTTTCAGCCTTTCAAACGCGACTCGGACGATTATTTATGTATTCGATCGTGCAGTATTAAATATCGTTTCTTATCGTTCAATGTAACATTTGTTTACAGGATGCGGAGATTTCACGATTTCGGATATGTGCTATTTACCTGATCCATGTCCTTTGCCCGAAAAATTGAAAAAAAGAAGCCTAATAGATAAGGAACGATTACTTTACGCACCGTTTTCCGGAGTCGGTGGTATTGTTTACGACAAGGACGCCATTTATATAGAATTAGGTGGCAGTCATTCTCATAACGTGAGTAAAATAGTAAAAATATAAATAAACTTAAATAATAAATTAAAAGCTGGCTACGAGATAAAATTATCATGGACGAAATTAAATAGGTTATGAAAAATTATAAAGAACGAAGTAGAAAAATTTACATAACGAAGAAAATGGATAAAGGAAAAAGTGAGAGATAGATGATAGTGAAAATATGAGTAAACGAGATAAGAGTGAATGTGAGTACATACAAAAATTAAGATATACGTATGTGTGTGTGTGTATATATATAAAAAGAATCATATGTAATCGAACTAAGTCCGTCGACAAGCTAATAGATTGGCGAAACTAATTGTAATTATATTACATAAGAAATATATTGATAGTATAAATGTGCACGTACATTACTTTTAAATATTATAAACAAACGTACCTTTAAAAAAAAAAGTTTTTGGTTATTTACAATTTCCAATAGTTTTTCTTATTATTTATGTATTGATTTAAAAGGTATTGTTTGTTGTTTTTTTTAACAATTTCCGCTATAACGTAAGTTGTTGAAAATTTATGAAAGCGGATCCGTTTGTGAATTTCGATGTTTGTTTTTTAAATGAAACGAAAAACAGTTAATGTAAAAATTATGTTCGCGTTTCAGAAAAAAGATGAAACTGAAGGTCGGGAATTATTTACATCTTTGATAGAAGCGAAAAATACACTCGATGAAAAAATCGAACGCAGTGAATTGCAGTTATTTTCTAACACAGAACCGGTTACTAGTGAAGAATTTGAACGGTAAGTAATCGACGTGAAATTACGAAGATTAATCGACTGCTAATGCAAGAATTAAAAAATATGAAGGCCGTAGTTACTTTAACCATTTGAAGGGCTGTTATAGATTAGAAAACCCTTAGAAGGTCAGAAAACAATGTACATGGTTTTTGAATAATGCATCAGTTAATTATTGTCACGTACACAGCTGATGTTCAAAAACGCCTTAAAAATGTTTCAAGGCCATTTAACCGTCTAAATTAGTTATACAAAGTGGTTACGCGGTGTAGCTGCTACCCCGGAATTCACAATAAATAATAACACGGGTGGTTCGCTGTGTAAACACTGCATTTTTAAAATGGATCTTGAAATTGCTTCATGTAGTAAAAAATAGCGCTTTAAAATATAGGATGCTTTTAGATATTAGTGTCTTTCATAAGTCTAACGTTTATGTCCCGCACAATAGTAAGGAAAACGGTCTTTTCGATTCTACACGCAAAATAAATTTTAAATTTTGAAAAGATTTTGGTATTATATTAAATTTTTACTAATCAGTATTTTATTAACTACAACACTAATTAATATTGCAAAGTCATACGACCGACGGATCAAAATAAACCACTCGTACTTAAACTGTTTCGTTTGTTTTTATAACGCGCCAGATTAAAAAACGCACAGAGACTCATGTATCGCAACGACGACATAAGACAGTACTGGAACGTGACGTTGGTAAAACTTGTTGACAACATTAATGATACTAATACGGTTGGCTTTTGTATTCTTATAACTCTTTCCTTCTGTACTTGCCTTCTGCATTACATTAATTCATTATTATTGTAATCAGGGACTACAAGCAGTGCGAGGGAATGTGTGCTCAACTTCCGATAATTTCTTATTGCATATGTAAATCAGTTCACAGTATATATTTGAACATTTGTATTTTTGTTACAGAAGTGTATTGAAACAAATTTAATAACATTAAAAACTGCGTACGTATGTGGTAGTTCCATACAAAATGTATTTAACCTGAGCTAGGAGAGGGATGTAAAGGTCTTCCTCTATTCGCTAAGTTTGAGTTTATAGATAAGGTTTTCTTAAAATAATATAAAATATTATAAAATCTATTGCAAATGCTGCAAAACTCAATATGTATCATTATTAATAAAGTAAAATGAATTTAACTACAAAACATGTAATGACGAATACTGAAAAGCTTATACTAGTAATTTTAGTCGTATGATTGCTTTTGTCTTTTCATGATCGAAATTCCAAGTTACTTCTGTGTTGTTGCTGTTAATAAACTTTCTATGTATAGCAGACTATATACGGCAGGAGACTAGTAAAATTTCCCCTACTTGCGATGATTAGAGATTGTGATCTATTAATGTTATATTTGGATGAACGTATATAGTTTTTAAGAATATGAAGACTTGGACGAAGACTCAAACTAATGGTACCGAGAAATTTGAGCAACCCTGTATTGAAAAATAACGGAAGCACCCGTGATAAAAAAAATCCAGCAGAAGTATGTTAGATATAACATTGGCAGCATATATAGGACAGATTATATAATGAAAAAATATCAAGAATTAACGAGAGATGGGACGGAGAGATATTATTTAATTTGCAATTCTCCGATCGCGAAATATTATAAATTCACGTTTGACAACGGAGAACGTTAAACCAAAATTATTAAGGACTTGTTCCAAGTATTGACAATCGAACTCAACTAATTGGAAGTCGTAGGCCTATCATTGTAAATAAATAAGTCGTCAGCGTATGACACGTCTTCATTTGAAAAATACATGAATTCATCCATAAAGTAATTAGAATATTCCAGTGCGTGGACTCAAGAACAAGGCTCTGCGGAACCTCATATTTTAAACTCATGCAGGTCACGGAGTTATTCATGTTGAGATTATCAAGTTTACTTTCAAAGCAACTGATGATTATATTAATAATATGAGGGTTTACTCGAAAAGTTTTGAGAATATCAAAATTCGTACTGTAACTATCAAAATTTTCCTAGTAGCTGGTTTTCCTTTGAAAGTTAATATTAAAGACCAATTTATAAAAGGTACTCTCAGTAAAGAACCCCCTCCTAAACCCAAATTAGTTCTGGTAGAAGATACTATTGCTACCAGTCTCCTTGTAAGCCCCATCAATGGAATTTAATAAATGTATAAGGATAGCGGTAGGTCGTTTACGTTTTTTTTTTTTTAAAAAAGTGAAATTTAATAATTTAATGGTGTTATTATTTATTTTATTATGCGAGGTAATTTTTTATCATTTAATATAGTTAAAATGACACTGAAATTAGTCGTCGAGACTACACGTACTAAAGGTGGAACTGAAGAGAATATAGCTTTTTATTTTTCATTATTGTTTGAAGTAATAAAATCGTTGACTCTGATTCCAGGAATTATATGTTGTTTATGTAAAAGTATAAAAACCTAGTTTATATATATGTATATGTATGTATACATGTGTGTGTATATATAAATATATATGATATATTGTGACTGTAACTTATCAATGTCTTTACTTGATAAATTAAAAGTGATATTGATGGTAATTTTCTTTGGCATATAAAATATAAATATATAAAATTGTTTCTATATATAATTTGTCAAAATCTTAAATTGAGTTTGGTCGATTCCGGTGTAAAAAAAAGTGAGCATATCTAATCCTTAAAGCTTATGAAATTTTTCAGAGGGTACGTCATACTACGGTAACAATAATCTTATTAATAAAAATTGAAATTAGTGCATAAACGAAAATGGTTGCAAAAGTGACAGATGTGTGTGTGCACGCAGAGGTATAGAGGGTAATTTTTTTGTATGAAAATACGTAAAAAGAAAAAAATCTGTTTTATTTAATTTTTATTTCTTTTCTAATAGGACATTCAATAACCAGAATCAAACGTACGATTTCGAAACGATACCTCAACAAGACGGAAGAAAACGACGCAAAGTGATATTTACAGTGGATGAAGATAGCGGCGTTAGAAAAAATGACTTCGATGATAATGTTTATAACGAAAGTGATGATGCAGATGGCAATGACGATGATGACAACGGCGTTAAAAAAAATGACTTCGATGATAATGTTTATAACGAAAGTGATGATGCAGATGGCAATGACGATGATGACAATGACGGTGAAGGGGAAATAAGCGACGTTGAGAGCGATAGTTCAAGCAGTGATAACAATTCTGAATATGAAGAGGAATATGAGACTCACACTGAAAATCAATTAAAAGATGCAATTACACGGTATAATATTTTTTCTTTAAAAAGTAATTATATTATGATACTTAACTACCAATGTTATAATTGTACCCATTGTTTCCTTGATCGAGTTTGTTATTTTTATTGATTAATTTCTGTCGCTGTAGTACCGTATTCTTTACAATGGAACATTCGTCGTCAGTTTGCAAATAATGTACACGTTTTAAAACCATATATGTACCATAATCATGTTTTTAAGAATGTTTCTTTATATAGGGTTTATATTGTATGATTAAGTAGTGTATAATGTCCTCTTTTAACCGTATAAATATTATATAACAAAAATTAGTAATAATAAAAGTTTCACGTTCGTCGAATTTCCCTCTTGTGAGGTTCAGCACTTTTTTTTGACTAATTAATTACAGTGGATCCTTTTCCATATATGAGATTTTATAACAGTAGAGCGGTTATGATCGTCATTTATGTTCCATCTTGTTGGACTTAAGAGATTGAGAGGAAGCAATTTCGCACGAATGAATTATTATTCATCTAGAACTCAATTTTGTATCAAATAAAGAATATAAGAAATGCAGGATGCATTACAATAAGATTTCGTAATTATGTCGAACGAAAAATTTATAAATTTAAATTTTCTAGTTAAATAGTTTAAATATAGATATAGAGAACTGGATTGATAAAATTTTAATTTCATTTTGACTCGCACGATGTAATTATCATTTTTTTGATTTCGTAACCGTAAAACCGATATTGTCGAATTTCGTATTTTCGTCTGTATTGAAACAATAATATAAAGTTTATAAAATGTCGCGATTTTATTCGCGTTATTTGGGATGAGAGTAATGTATGAAACGTCACAATTGTAGGTTATATTGTTGGTTAATTCGAGGAGAATGATTTCGAGTCAGATTCACGTAATCTACGAGTTATATAAGAAACAAAAAGGAAGCGTTCTGAATTTTACGAATAAATTGAGAAATAACCAGCAAAACTTACTTAACATCCCGAAACTATAAAAATTTAGGTAGGATAACGAAAGGAGGATTTTTGAATATTTTGAATAACGTAAGTTAAGATATGTCAGTTATCAAAATAATTATATAATTCTTAAAATTCTGCTAATCGACGACAAAAATTTTAGGAAAGAGGTGGCGACGACTAATAAGGACGATCGAGAAGAATCGTCGTCTCTAAATTGGAAGTCCGATTTGGCTCAAAAAGCGGCCGATGCGTTTATTTTGAGACAAAATTCTTCCGCGAATCTTTGGAAATTAGTATACGGTAATTATGATTTTTAAAACGATTTTACAATAAATTTTCAGGTAGTTTAATAGCATTTTTAAAATGTATTCTTTGAATCATATTTTATATATATATATGAAAATTTTGATCATCATGGTCGATCTGTTCTTTAAGATACATATGAAATTTGTGTAGTAGTAAATAATTATGAAAATAAAACTAATGACGTAATTTTACATATTTATATAATACTAAATATATTTGTAATTATATGTTATAATGACTATATACATAAATGTGTGTGTTCGTGCATGTTATTGTTAAGTAAATTTTATTTCGTTTGAATGTAATTTTTTAAAATTAAAATAAACATTGAATTTTAAAAAATTAATCACGCTTTATCGAGAACAAACTTTGGGAGTTTCTTTAATTTTTGTTTTTATATCGACATCTACTTAGAGTCGGTATTTTCTTTTGACTTCCGAGTTTTTTAAAATGAATATTTTAAATTAAGTGTCTTCTGAATTAATATTTTACTGTTTGTGTCCGAAAATTAATTATGATTATTATTATTATATCGTGTCCGGTTGAAAGTTCTTAACTTATATACCCTTCTTTAATCAATAGGTTAGAAACCTTAGAGTTCCCTCGTCAATATCACAAAATAGTTTACTTTCGTCGAATTTAACGAATAGTTCACACTTAAATATGTGTTCGTCATTTTGTATTAGTCCGCATTCGTATTTATCGTCTTCCGCTAATTCCCATTTCTTCAAGTTATGTTTATTTCGTGTTGTACCGCTTCTTATTCTGTTTAGGGTTCGCCACAGGATGTAATCTAAATGAAAGCCGGTTGGAAGAGATTCATCTACATTTATACCATTTGTACTTTCAGCTCTTCACTCTTCCAATCTTGCATACTTGGCAGAGTTTTTCAGTTCATCAACTATTCGGAGTAAACTATGTCTAGATCTTAATCTCCTATCGAGTAGTTCTTCGTAGTTGTGGAGTGGGTGGCGATCGTCATTAGCTATTTTCCATCTTTCTTATATCCGGCGGTGCAACTCCACCGAGTGCATACAGCTCATTTAGAGGCGTAGCTTTGAGACAATCAGTAATGATTCTGCTCGTTTTACTTAGTCGAACGTCTATTATCATTGCGTGTGCAGAACGGCTCCAAACTGGGTACATGTATTCCTCTGTTGAATAACAGAGTGCGAGTGATGATGTTCGCAAAATATGTACTTTAGCTCCCCACTTGGTGGTAGTTAATCTTCGTATAAGATCATTTCTCGTGGCTGTCTTCATTTTTGTTATTTCACAGTGTCTCTTTGTTAACGATCTGTCTAATACGTCTCCGAGGTATTTGGGATGATAAACGTGTTCAAGTTTTTCTCCATTCCACGTGATCTGTAGCTGGCGTCTAGCTTACCATTTTCGGAGGTGGAATTAACTTGAGTTGGTTAACCTTGTAATATACGTCAAGTTCTTTAATCATGTTACTGAGATTTTCTTCTACTGCTTCGAAAGTATTATTTTGAGCTATAAAAACAAGATCATCTGCAAAGATAAAATGTTTTGTGGTTTCTCCAATTGGTTGGTTATTGCTATAGATATTAAATAATGTTGGAACCAGCACGCTACCGTGTGGCAATCCGTTTTTCTGTTTCCTCTAAGCGCTAGTTTTGTCATTTAATGTCACGTATAGACTTAACAGCATTGATACTATCTGCGTAAACTTATAGTCTCTGGTTGTCTGGTATACTTTCTTAGTGAGTATGCGATGAGAGATGTATCGAATGCGGACGTTAGGTCTACAAAGACAGCGCTAGTAAATTTTCTTCTGGAACTCTTCTTCTATTTGTTGTGTCATATTTAGTATTTGTCCGGATACAGGGCTTTCCTATTCTGAAAGCTGCTTGTTGGGGTATAATTTTTGCGCTTCGATAGTTTTGGATATTCTATTTAGGACGACTCTTTCAAATATTTTATAAAGGTGACACAGACGAGGTATAGGGCATAACTATTAACATTGTTCAAATTTTTTTTTCAAAAGGGCAATGTGTCTTTCTCCGCAATTTTTGTTATAGTTAGTTTATCTAGACAACAGTTATATAGGTCAAGTATACATTTCCTCGACAATGCTCCGAAGCGTTTTATCTGCTCCACAAACATACCATCGATTTCGACTGCTTTTTTATTTTTAGCTGTTTTAATGGCATTATTTATTTCATTTCCGTAAAAGGATCGTTGAAATAATTCGTCTCAGTAATGAAACATCCGACAATCGGAATTTTTTTTTGTTTTTTACTTTAAAACCAGGTTTTCCATTTAACAGCAGTTGATATGCTACTTGATTTGCTTTGGAGTTCCAATATTTGTTATTTTTTCAGTATTTAGTTTCTTTAATAATAACTATGCCTTCCTCCATTATTTCTTTTTTGTTTCTGCAATCTTCTCGGCAATTATTTAAGTTCAGTTTTCTAGTTTGTCACTAAATCTGGACCAGTTTGGCTTTTTAAAATTGCAACGCATTCTTATATCCTTAGTTGTGATAGGTTTAATGGCTGCATCTATTGAACATGTAATAGGTCTATATTGTGTTAAAGTCACCGATGACAATTTCTATTTGGTGCACTTATTGATGGTATTTAAACTTACTATTTGGTGGTTTGTAAATATAGGTTTATAATATAGCTTCCAATGTCAACTGATAGTATTTCGATATCATTAACTTCTATTTTCTTTTTTTTTTTTTTTTTTATATCAATGTAATCTTATACGAAAATTACACTATTTACTGTGAGGCCTATCAATCACAATTTTCATTCCATTTATCTTGGGCTTGCGGTTTAACAGAGCGCAATACGTTTCTTGAACAGTTAGTATATCAATATTTTCTTTCCGTATTAAGTTAGTTCATATGGCTTCTTTTATTGTCGTTAATCCTTCAACATTCACGGAAATTATTCTGAACGGTTTTATTGGCTCTAGTGTCTTTGTTAATTTTAGTCCTGAAGAGGACCGTTTATGCCCATTAATAGCGTTATTCGACCAGGAGTGGGGTGATTGGCCGGCGTCATAAATGGCCCTGTTACCAGGGGGGCGCCAGTTGTATCATATTTAACATGTTATTCACGCATATACAACAGCGTACTTTGAAGCTCATCCCGAGCCCCCCTCCAACTAATATTTATAAATTATTATTAAATGATGTAACGAACTCGCAACTAATAAAACGTTTATATTATTTTAGGTTCTTCATCCGATGATAAACCATTGTCAGATGATGAAAATGATAGCGACGATTCGGGAATCGCCAGTGGACTGTTTAAACGGGTGAATATGAGACAACGCCAATCATTAAAGGAGAAAGATTTTATGAATGCGGAGGATTGTAGTAAATTTATTGTATCTCAAATTAGGGATTGGTCTTCTGAACAGGTTGTTAATTTTATTTAGATATTTTTAGTCCTTTTTTTGTCGCATATATTACGAAAAGATGTTTTGATTATTATTTTTTATTTGTATTTACTGCTAAATCAGACACTTTAAAAAATACGCGTAATAATGTTTATATGAAGGTTCATTTTATTTTGTCTATTTGGGGATTATACAACTTATTGTTCTATATACAGATACACCCGCATTGTGTTTACATATACATTTATATATTTTTTCTTTTCTTATTAAATCACTCGATCGGAGCATTGTGGATATTATAAACCAATCTGAAAGAATTCATCTATTATCAATTGATATACCTGTATCCCGACGAATTATTTTATTTAGTCAATATATGTTGATGGAGCTAGTTAACATCTCGTATCTTCCATTTTACCCGGTATAATTAGTTTTTTGGACTATCATTTCTTAAGATATGACCACATGTCTAATAATCGCTTTCTGAACTACATCCTCTAACTGTATCGTTATGTTTAACTCTTGATGTATTGAAGGATTGGATTTTTTGCCGTCCATGGTATCATCAACATTTTTTTTTCCAGAAATATATTTTAAACGCGTTTATACTGGCGTTCCCATTTCTTTAAGTATTGTTCGCTTTTTTTTTTTTTTGGCCATTCGACACAATCTTGTGCTTTTTTTATAATTGATAAACCAATTTTCACATTTTATCTATTTTTCTGTTTACTGTCTAATGTTTAATATTTGTTCACAAGTTCCCATAATTGCGGAGTTTTAATTCATTGTAGTATAATATAATGAGATCTCAAGACTATTCTTCGGTACTTGTTACAAGTGTTCTGCGTTCATTCCTTGTGTATAGATACGTAGATTAATTTAGTTCAATTTTCTGGCTATATGCACGTATTCCAGACTTTTTGCGTTATTTTACGTAGAACATTTGCTACATTTTCCAGTTCTGTAAACATTTTCGCCACATTATCTTCTCCCGCAGCTTTGAATCAGCATCATCGAAACACACAAATCCCTCCACTATGAGAAGGTGGTGTCCAAAGGGGAGCATTTACATATATATATATGTGTGTGTGTGCGAATCAATTAGAAGTGCAGTAGCAGCTCAATTTAAACGTTGAACGATACTATAAAACGATGTCAATCCAATTAAAAATGCCTAAATTTTCTGTGCAAGTTAAGTTAATATATTTAACAACAGTGACTGCATTAGAAACATTATTAATTTAGATTTATAGGTTCCACCTCACAAAGTATTTATTGATTTTTTTGATATGACTAATATAATTTATTATCAATCATTACGTCAAGATAATTTTTTTTTTTTATAACTTCTTCTGAGCTAGAACTGACGTGTCTAACCCGTCATCTACCAGATGTAATAAATGTGGATTTTTTTAGAAGGAGTCGGTCCAGCGACAGAACTCCCAAGTTATGAATGATGACAGCCAGAAAGCATTATCTGAAATCAGTAATACGTTTTCTCTTCAGCCTTCTTATCGCCGATTGAACTTGCAAACTTATTGCCAGCGGATTTTCATGAGTTTCCAATCTCGCCAGGTAATCGCGAGCAGCTCGTTGGATTACTTGTTCCACATATTGTATCTGAAGATCTTTATGCAATGTGTAGTTAGTGACATACCATGGAGCGCCAGCTATCCTTCGTAATATCTTATTCTGGTACCGCTGTATTTTTTGAATGTTGCTCTTAGAGGAACATCCTCATAGTTCGCAGCCATATAGCCAGATTGGTTTAAGTATCCCATTGTACAATAAAAGTTTATTTTTAATATCTAATTGCGATCTGGGTTCTAAACACCACTTTAATTTTGCTGTTTCGATATTTAATTCTGTCTTTTTTGCCGTTATATGTGATGACCATGTTAAAGACTGATCAAGATGAATTCCTAGGTATTGTTGTTCCACATAACAAAACTTGATATTTTTTACGTTCAATTTTTTTTTTTAGTAAATAATAATGAGTGAATAAATGTGCAATGTTAGTTTTGATGTTGTTTGTAAATTTATTAAACATATTAGAAAAGTAAAATTTAATGAAATAAATATAACTATTTATACACAGAACGTTTAAACACGGTGTGTAAAACAACCTAATTATAAAATAACAATTTTCTCTACAATTGCCCATTTTAAATTAAAAACTTTCATGGCTCAATTAGTATATTATTTACATAAATTAAAAATAATTTATTATTGTGACAAGTGTTCAGATCTTATTGTCTTTTTTGTAGTACTCAATCAGTTAATTTGTTCAGAACGATTTTGTATTTCATTTTTGAAATATTTAAAATTAAATTACTATAAAAATAATCTCACTGCCGATAACTAAAAGCTGTATGTTATACTTTTATTTCTCTAATGTATATAACTCGCTAGATGAGAAAAAGATACGGTAGAAAACAACTGCAAGAATTTTAAAGAAAAAAAGAAAATATCATTGAAGCACCTGATAATTCATTATCATGCAAAACAAAAAAAGAGCAAAAATATATGATTCAACGGGGAAATATCGGATAAAATTAATAAAAGAAGAGCCGTTAAAGATAAACCACGAACTATGTATAAGAAGCTAAATAAAAGAAGTCACCGCTGCATGCAGGAGAACGGCCAAACGACGGTTGAGAAGAAATGTAATAAAATTTAAGAATTGGATAGCAGACATGATATGAGAGAAATACATACGGAATAAAAAAATATTATGAAGCACGCAAGAAGCACCTTCAAAATATATATATATATATATATATATATATTTATGATCAAACATAAGTATGACATCTTTTGCGGAAGTGCTAACGAAACTAAAGATAGATGAGATGAAAACTGGAGTCCTGAAAATTGGAGACAAAGTTGTGGAAATCGTGGATCGGTTTCGTTATTTAGGAACGTTGATATCTAATGATGATACGATGGAAATTAAAACAAGAATCGTCATGACCAAACAAGTGTTTGAAAATCGCACATACATATTAAAAGATAGGATATTAAACATTAAATTTGAATTTCGGAGTCCAGTGCTATGTCACGTCTATATTAAAATATGCTCGTGCATATGAAACGGCTAGAAGCCTTTGAAATGCTAATGCTGAGAAAAATATGGTGTATACCATGGACAGAAAAAACAACTAATAAATATTTATTGGAAAAATTTAGCCTCAAAACATCGATAATAGTTCAGGAAATCGTTGCTAGGAAAGAGAAATATCTGGTGCATAAGATCAGTGAAAACGGTATCTTTCTGCTGGTTTTAAAGGGTAAAATCGAAGGAAGAGGAGGAACGTAACGATTAGAAATGATAACCGCCGGTTTCGGAGAAAAGGAAAAGTAGTGCACATAATAAAGGAGATCATGATATAGGCTAATTCCTGTCAAAGAAATGCTGCTAGAAGAAAGAGAAGATATAACACTATAAATTTTTAATGTTTTAGTATTATATAAATGGTATAAAAATTTATATTTTTTATTTGTAATAATTTAGTTTTAGATATTAAAGAAGGTTCGTCAACTCGAATATTATATAAGAGGAAGAAGAATAAAGTAGTCTGTGATGTGTAAAAAAAAACCAATGTGTCTTATCTCGCTTGTACTCATTCGTTGACAACGTTTTTTTTTATCTCGAAAACATTGTAATTAGTTACTTAGTTTAACAGTTTATGGCATTTATTGTGGATAATATTTCTTTTTTATGCGAATAAAAATTTATAGTGTACTTTTTCATTCGGAGTGAAAAAAATTGGTTACTGATAAAAAAAAAGTATTTGCTGGCGTGATTATTTACAATATAAAAATATGTCGTTTTTATTACATTATTTTGGTGCTTATTATTATTTTCGTTCTTGCTATAGTTGATTTTTTTATATTGGTAAATTTCGATTTTTTTTTTCACGTATATTAAATCATTTTTTAGGCTTGCGATACTATTAAAGATTACTTTGTGACCGGAAACTGGGGAGATAGTGAAAATGCGGACACGTTATTGAAGTTAGATGACGTCAACGGTGATGATTTGTACGGTGATTTTGAGGATTTAGAAACTGGAGAAAAGTACAAAAGTGAAATTTCGAATAATCAGCATGATGGTTTGTATAATAAAGTAATATTATTATTATTATTATCATAATCGTGAGTTTGGCAGTTCTTGGACTGGTTTAATTTCGTGGTAAATATTTTTCAGTTCAAACTGTTCTCCTCAGTTTCTAATATCCGTCTGCATCTGCGTATTTCAATAATGTGTTGATAAAAAAATCCCTGTCATTTGTTTTCTTAAATTTGCCTTTCTATTACATCGTGTAGGAGACAACCGTAGTCCCATGCATGTTAATCGACTAATCTTTATTAAATATACCAATATTCGTTTTCGTTCAATCTACGGAGTATCTTCATGGTTTTTAGCTTTTTCGTACAGTTAATTTTCACCACATTTCGAAAGCTTGTAGTTTTAATATATTTATTTCGTTCGAGCTCCACGTTTCAGCACAGTACAGTGCTAATGACCGCACGTAAGTTTTAACAATGCTTTTACGAAATTTTAATAGTATTGACCTTTGGCGCCACAATACGTTTTGTTTTTTCTGCCACGCATGCGTGACTTATCTAATTGTTCAGTTTATTTTGTATTACAATATAAAATAATATGTAATGTTTAAAACCATTTCGCTTTTTGTTGGTCGATTCGTATGATTTTGAATCAATGTACCTGTATTGTATAAAGTCTGGTGTGTTTTTACCGTTCGGCGATATAATTAGATGTGATATATATATATATATATATATATATATATATATATATATATATATATATATATATATATATATAAAAGAAAATAATGAAATACACGTACATTTTCGTACAAGCATAACTATTTTATATTGCTTGGTAGATAACATTTCTTCTTCATAGCTCGTAATCTCTAACCGATTTAACTAAAGTAAGTGTATGTTAGTTCAAGTTTTTCTTGTCTTTATTCTTGTTTTCAACATTATTTCTGAGAAATTAATACTTTCATTGTATATGTATTTTATTGCTTTTGGTGCTTCATTCCACGGTAGTAAAAATGTAAATAAATATTATCATTATGAAATCTACGAAACTTTCTATTACATTTCATCCAGATTACCGTTCAGTATGTAACAAGGAAAACCTATGAAATTTTTAGCTAAACCAAATGGACACACGCGTACAACATTATCCGATGTTTATAAGAGGTTTTTTTTGGCAAAATTTATAACTTATATCATTCTAAAAATTTCAGTGGTTGATAAAATTCCGAATAAAGAAGTTTTTAACCGAGTACAAGAAATTCCAAAAAAGTAAATTTTTAACCGAGTACAAAGGAAATGTTTACTCTTGAAAACGATTAGACAAACGAGAATTAAATGGATGTACCCTTCGTGTTATGACATGATGGCAAGATTATAGAAAGAAAAATACCCATGTGTAGGCCGAAACAAAGACTATGACAGAAGCTGATAAACACAATCAATAAAGCAGCAAACATCAAGAACTACATTGAACTAAAAATAGAGGACTTGTATGATAGGAGAGAACTAGTCCGTGAACTGATCCACTAATATATATGAGTTTTACATATTTCTTCTTAAAATAAAATATGTTTCAAATGATCGCGTAATGTTACTTTTTATCTGTTTTAGTAGATAATATAAATTGCGATAAAGTAACAATCTCCGAAAAACTGTTGGAGAAAAAACGTAAACTGAAAGAAAAATTTAATGCGGAATACGATGAGAAAGATGGTGGCGGTACTTACTACGACGCTCTAAAACAAGAAATGTCGAGACAAGCTGAAGTATGATGATTTTCTTACATTATTATTAAATTAATTGTATGTATTCTTTCACAATGTTAATTAACATTAATCGTAGTGTTCTTCATATATTTTCTCTTTTATTTTTATTAATCGCACCAATTTTGCTTATTCCATACATAACGTTCTAAATAATTTGTCTTCAACGACGTAATTTATTTAATTTTAATAATCCTAAGAACATTTCTTAAAATTATTTTAAATACGGATTGTCTGTACCTACATAATTTTAGTTTTTTCATTAAAGCCTCTGCTGTTTACTGAAAAAACTTAAATTCTTCGAATTTTTATAGTTAATTTTTTATTTATTTATTTTATTATGTGTCCATTTATTTATTGTAATAATGTATAAACTGTAATTTTATTAATTTTTTGACCTACACCGTTGCTCGTTTTGGCTATCTATACTGTAAGTTTTAATTTTTATCAAATTTGTCATTCTGAATTATGATTTTATATATATATAATTATTTTGTTCGTTTACTGTCGATTCTATATATATATATATATATATATATATATATATATATATATATATATATATATATATATATATGTATGTATGTATATATATAGGGAGTTTGTTTATATTTTAATAATTCGCATATCGTATTATTTCTATTTTGTATATACTTTTGGCATTTGTATATGATCCGATTTCACGCAAACTATTATTTGTTACATATATTCTGGATAGGTTTTTTATTACGTCCTATTCTTAACCGGATAATTGCTTTAATCAACTTGTTGTTACATGCCTATAAACTGGTGCAAAATCGAAGCGTTTTTTGTATTTTTATTAATCCGCATCAAAATGTAGGCTTTGATTGATTATTCCTTATTTTCCCACCCAAGGTTTTTATTTTAGTAATTGTGTTATTTTGTTTTATATTAACATCATTGCTCCTTCATTACCATAAAGTTTCGTCATTTTTTGTTCAGTTATTCAAAGGAATTATATACAACATAGATTTCTGTACTTGTAGATGATCCCAATTCTCAAGGTTCTTATCGAATCTATATTTTCATGATACATTGCTGCTTGATTGATACCTTTGTCTATTGATCTCTACAGATTCAACACTATAAATCCGTTTGTAATTAAAATAGTTTTTATTTGTTTAATTATTAAATGTTTACGTATTTGTTTGTAATCTATTATTGTTGTATATTAATACTTGGTTCAGCACATTTTCTTCTTAATATTATTGACGGAGTTGGAGCATAGCTCCTATATATAAATATAATGATTTTGTGTGTACTTTTTTGTTATACTTGGGTTTAGGTTTAGGAATATGCATGAGTAGTCAAGTGAGATTTTATTAATGTTTTATATAGCGTAAGATTTTGTTTTAGGATGATTTCCGTACTATATTCATGATATCGTATGAAATTGTTAGATTTTTTTTATTTTTACTTTCAGCGTTCAACTTTAATCTCTCATCTAACATTTGATCCAGATATTTTATTTATTTTATGAATTGAATTGAAGTAGTATTTACTTAAAATAAGAGGATATTAATTTATTCTGTGTCGGATTAATAACATTTCCTTTGTATTGTCAATATTTATTTTTAATTGTAGTCTTTTTATTACTTCGGCTATTTTAGTTATAGGAAGTTATATCTGTTTGGCAGTTATCGGAGCTATACATATCATTATGTCATCCTTATTTTCTTCTATGAAGTCTAGTAATTCTTTTCCTTCATTGTTTTATATTTTGGCAATTCCACGCTGCTGTGTTACTTAGATTTAAATCACTTATGATAACATATGATTTCCCTAAGTATGTTTTTACGTCATTTCATCGTTCCTTAGTCATTTTTTGTCTCGTATCGTATATATTACCCGATTATTTTTTATTTATTAAGAATAACTTTAGTTAATACTGATCAGTCTTACATGTTGTTGCTCATCTTTTGCTTCACCGTCGCTATCGTCTGTCATCTTTACAATGGTACGGTCCCAGCTTGCTACTCTCACCCTAAGACTACTAACTTAAACGACATCGTACTACAACCACAACACGTGTAGGACCGTTACAAAGTGTTTACGCAAAATATCACACTTTAGTTGAACGAAACAAAATATTGTAGTAAACGCTTATTTATTTATTAAAATATATCTAAATACTATGCGTTTTTTATACTCGACATTTTTTTTACATTGGAAATACTGTACTTATTAGCTATTTTCTTTTCTAAATATAGTTGAATAAAAGTTTATTCGACGGATTAGATGACGACGTTCGTGTTAAATTGGAAGGTTATCGTCCCGGAATGTATGTTAGAATCGAATTGAATAATGTTCCGTACGAATTTGTGGCTCATTTCGATCCAACATATCCATTGATTGTTGGTGGTCTTCAACCAAAGGAACAAAATATTGGATATGTTAATGTATGTATGTCTTGTCTCATGTTAATGTATAACTGTAATTTTCCACGTGGTATATATATGTGCGTGCGCGTGCAGTCAAATCCTTTTAAAAGATATCTGATCGAGGTTTTCAGATGTCACGAGTATAAAACGTTATTGCAATTCATTTTATTTACATCAATGCCCGTACATAAATAATGCAGAAAATTGAACGTATGAAATAAACTGCTAAAAACTTTGAAGATTTAAAACTTTAATTACGTTAATTAATACATACTTGAGTAATTTTTTTTTTACGATTACTAAGTATCTCCAGTTGTTTGTGTTATTACGCTCAATCACAATAAATATTGTTTCTGCTCCACTTAGGTCATCAACGTTGACACTTTTTCGAATTTTTTCTAAATTCAGCACTTTTTAATTCATGTGTTCGCATCTTTTTCCACTTATGTGAACGAACTGAGAGGAGTTTTATTTTATATATTTACGTATATATATAATACATACTAATATATAAAACTATAGTGTCTGTCTGTGATTTGCGAATATTTTCATTATAAACACTGTATTGGACTATTTTTATCACACATAAATAGAAAATCTATTTTTTTAAATTTTTATCTGTCTATCCCTATTTAACTCAAAAACTATTAAAGCAATAATGATGAAATTCTCATAGCTTATAGTCTATATTATCGGATTCGTTCTAAGCTTTGCTTCACATTGATATCACAAATAGGACAGAAATTACAATTTAAAGTTTTAAAAAGTAGTAGACGATATCTCGGTCAAATCGTTCAAAAATTTAACAGGCGTTTGAATGTACCGGCACTACCAACTTTGTTGCGTTGGGGCGTAACCGAAATAATGGACGGATATGTATATTGTTGAAGGAAAGAGACAGCGATATTGTATTTTTAAAAAAATAATTACAGAGAAGAAGCCGTGGGTAACTTCTAGTCAAATAATAAATCATCAATCGATTATTCTTCAAAGTCAGTTTGAATCCAAAAATTGACACTCTAATCTACAACATTTGTATAGGGTTATAAAAATTATAGAAGATATTATTGAAAATAAAGAATACAATGAAGCGGCAATTATCAGTATTATAGAAGCATTCAATAAATTATCTCATAACGAATTACCTATTGAATATCTTTTATTAAAATCGTATTCAAATAATTGACAATTTAAGATTTCATATATGTGGCATACCACAGGTTACAATATCAGAGCAAATCTAGTCATGAAGAATAATTTTTGTGAGTAACTAATAGCTGATTTTCATTAGAGCTAAATTTATTTATGTGGAAAAATTTATTTATGATGATAGTTTTATTTTGTTGTTTTATCATCATTAACTTTAATTTTTCATTTCGGAAAAATGTTTGCGAATATTGTAATTATTTTAATTAATTTATCGTTAATATATTTATTCTCGAGTTATCATTAGAATATTACCATCTACATAATTGTTTTCCCAATTTTTGTACGTGAAATATTATGAATATAAAAAACTGAGATTTAGCTCTTGCTGCTGTAATGTTGGACCGAGAAGATATGGTAACGTTAGAATTCTTGTACGCTGTCCTAGATTATACTTATACTTAATTACTAAAAACAGTTGAAATCACTAAATTTATTTAATTATGCGAAGCTTTTCGGCATTTACGCCATTGTCAAGCTATATACAATTAAAATTAACTATACAAAATCATAAAATATTAATTTAAAACTAAGTTTACAATTTTACACTAAAATGAATTATAAATACTTAAGCTTCGCATAATTAAATAAATTTAGTGATTTCAACTGTTTTTAGTAATTAAGTATAAATAAAATCACTACATTCCACAATCTAAACTTAGATTATACTTGTCTCTGTTAAGCAAATTACTCTTTTTTATAAACACTTCTCGTTGATTATTGTAGTTAACGTCAACTATGATGTCCAAGCATTTAATTGATCTCCCCTGTTCTAATCCTATCCTTTCTATTTTTATCAAGTATATGTTTCTTGAATAAAACACCATTATTATTTTTGTCTAGAACAGTTGATAATGTCTACAAGTGTTTATTATTATTTTTTGTAACTCTTTCTTCACTATCGGCTATAATGAGGCAATTTTCCGCATATTGTATATTATTGACTGTAACTCAATTTATTTTGATCACCCTGTATCATTCTTATCAAGAGCCCTTTAAAAAAAAAAAATAACAAAAAGGAAAGTAGGCCAGCACTGACAATGACTATATTATTATTGTTAATGCGCATATTTTTGTGAGAACAAAAAATTTTAACTTATATATTTTTTTAACGTCAGGTTCGTATTAAAAAACATCGTTGGTATCCGAGAATATTGAAATCTTGTAATCCAGTTATCTTTTCTCTTGGATGGAGACGATTTCAGTCTTTACCAGTATATTCAAAACTCGAAGACAATCTTCGAAATCGGTAATTATTTCATAATATAACAATTATTATTTATATATATTTTTTTAAATTTAAGTATGTATGTTCTAGCGATGTGTCGTTTCGTACAATGGTGCTTTGAACGAACAAGTACAATTCAACGATGTGAACCCCAACTGGCTCTTTAAACGAATGAACAGACTAAGTACTAGAACTAATATAATTGAGCGGTGTTGTTACCAGCTCATTCGTTGACGTAATGACACATTTAAGTGCAATGAAGATTCTTTCACAGCTCGTACAGACACAATGTTAAAACTCTTTTAGGATTTGTGAACAAAAGTTGCATTCTGCTAAACAATTTCCAATATCAGTGAGATGCCTTCAAATTTTACTTTTTTTGTTAGTTTTAATCTAATATTAGTAACTAGGTACTTATTGGTATCGATTATTATTTTTTTTTAAATTTATTTTACGATTTCATAATTGGAGGAATATACGTTTGTTAATTTAACGGCTTGAAAAATTTTGTAAATGGAAATTAGTACAATCGGTTTGTTTAATAATTCTTCATATACGATAAATTCTGTTCTACTTTGTCGGTTCGAACTAAAATGTCAAGATCAAAATAATTTTATAATGTGTTTAAAAAGGAATATTATTATCCAATAATTTAAATTTAATCAACAGAATGTTGAAATATACACCGCAACACGTCACTTGTATGGCGCATTTTTGGGGTCCTTTAACATCGCCTGGAACCGGATTTCTTGCAATACAAGATGTTTCATCAACGAGACAGGTACTTTTCGCATTATTGATATAAATTTTTTGTTTGGCCCAATTTTCACACGTTGGCCAGTTTAATTAAGTGCACTGTTTATATATTATAAGTTTATATTATTGGTCTTAATGAAATTATATCATTTACGCATATTCAGGGATCCACAATAAGTTCTTAAAGTTGTATTGGTAGCGTATTCCTTGTCAGTAGAAGTTCAGACAGAAAGTTATCTCTATTTTTGTATTTCGCAAGGATAAAATCCGATATTCGATATTATCTTCAATATTACATACCTCACAAAATTCACCTCTGATAATCCCTAACTCTTGCCAAGATGACTAGGTGTAACAATTATGACCACTTCTTAATCTAACAAGTGCAGAAAAGAAATATATTTAATCCAGGGCTCTTTTGGAATTTCCGTTGAATAGGGACATGTTTTTTATCTTTCAACAAACTTGCATTCGAAATATGATTGAAAATAATAGTAAAACATTTATTAACTGTCCCCCATTGTTGTTTAACAAGGTTTCCTCATAAGCGTGGAACTAAAGTGAAATTTAAGTGAGCCCTTTCCGTTGCGGCGTCCGTGAAAATGAGATAGCGGACCTAACCTTCGGCCATTGCGAATAATGTTAAACAACAATGGGGGACAGTTAATAAATGTTTTACTATTATTTTCAATCATATTTCGAATGCAAGTTTGTTGAAAGATAAAAAACATGTCCCTATTCAACAGAAATAAAAGAATACTCAGGGAGTTAGTGAGTATTCGGATTTTTTTTTTCTTCTATATAATCTAATAAAACAATCGGCATCGTCCATAAACAATAGTGAGCTTCATTATGCGAAACTTTTTGAAATTATTATATGTATGTATCTGTATGTGTAGTGAATATATATAAATATTTATATCTTAGAAACTTTTTTTTCTAATTAGGAAGAATTTAGGATCGTAGCTACCGGAACTGTTGTCGATACTAATCAGTCAACTGAAATAACGAAAAAATTAAAATTAGTCGGAGAACCGTATAAAATATATAAAAAAACGGCATTTATAAAAAATATGTTTAATTCGACTTTGGAGGTGGCTAAATTTGAAGGAGGGCAAATTAAAACTGTTTCCGGAATAAGAGGTCAGATTAAGAAAGCCTGCATTAGGCCCGAAGGTTGTTTTAGAGCTACTTTCGAAGATGTCATCAAACTGAGTGGTATGTAATTTATTTTTGTCGTCTCAATGTATTTATCAATTTTTTAAAAAAAAAACTAAGTTACGTAAATATTCCTAATACTACTTCATTTTATTGTACAACAGTTAAGTATGTCCAATTACAATCTCTACGTTTTCAAATATGATCATAGGCGTCCACTTTTGGAGTGGCAGTCGCCCCTCAAAGTTATTATACCGAGGCCATGTCCCCTAAACGTGTTATTAAGGACTTTGGTTATTCAAAAGTTATAACCATTTCAGTACCATAAGTTAGACATAAAAATATATAAAATGTTGTCGTTATATGAATATTTCATGTAATTTATATGCAAGATTTATTGTGTATCCTATGACGTGATAATATTTGGAATAAAAAAATGTTATAGTGATTCAACTGTATTATGATTTTGTTTTGTTTATAATTCAACATATTTTTTATATATATATATATATATATATATATATATATATATATATATATATATATATATATATATATATAAAGGAAAAATATAAAACCATTCCTGGTTATGAAACGGTAGAAAATTTCGTTTATTTGGGATCCTTGTTGGAAAGTAAAGGCGGATCTGAAGGTGAGATCAAGAGAAGAATTCAACTAGCACGGAGTGCGATGGTTAAACTAACACGGATATGGAAAGATTCCTCTGTTACGAAAAATACAAAAATTCAACTTGTACGCACTCTTTTTTTTTTTCAATATTTCTATATGGTTCAGAAACGTGGACGATCAGAAAGTCCGAACAAACTCGCATAAATAGTTTCGAAATATGGTGCTGGAGGCGGCTCCTTCGAGTTTCGTGGTTGGAAAAGCGTACTAATACGTCTATTTTGGAAGAAATTCGTCCAACCCGCAGATTAACAACAGAAGTTCTCGCACGTATTATGAGATTTTTTGGTCATATCATACGAAAATATGACGGAATCGAAAGAACAATAGTTATTGGAAGAATGAATGGTGTGCGGCCAAAAGGTAGAGTACCAATTAAATGGACAGATGCAGTGACTGCTGCAGCTCGAATGTCATTTTCAAGATGCGTTCATGATGCCGAAGATCGTCCAGGATGGAGGCAGAAAATAATGAAACTGTTACCTTGATCACGATACTCCTGCGTGAAGTTACGACTAAATGATGATGATATATATATATATATATATATATATATATATATATATATATATATATATATATATATATGATTTCTATATGTAAGAAAACAATTTTATTAATGAGTTACGTTTATGGAACAAAAAATATTATCCCCCAAAGTTTTTTCAAGTCGGCGCACCTGAATATGATTATATTATCATTAAATTTAGGAGATCCACATAAGATATGTATTTAAATATAGGAATTTTGAAATCGACTTTTCTCTGTCGCACACTACAATTGAAAGTTTTTCCTTACACAAGATGGAAAAAAAAACAATATATTGAGTACTAGTCGTAAGCATAAATATGTAATCCTCGTTCTGCTATTCAATATATGTAATATGTCACGCTAGTGTTATATCAAAAGATACATCAACTGATAATTGATGAAATGCTTTGTCCGATAACTTTTTTCATACAATTGTGCGAAACAGTTGTTGTGAGGTTGAGAATTTCTTATCGTCCTCGGTATATTATTTTAAGAATTGCCAACCACATACTCGTATACGTTTCTATGTGTGTCGCTAATAATACAGTTACACTGGAAGCAGTGTTTTAGGCGACTTAAAAAAAAAATAACGATGGAATTTGTTATTCGTAGAAAATGATAATAATACAGACTGTTTCAACTATTTACATCAACAACCGATACGAGATAAAATACAAAAAGCATACGTATGAACTTCATTAAATATATAATTAAAAATCGTGTTGCTCCGATATTGTTTCTAGAACTTTATTCGCTTAAATATAAACTTTTATTTTACAGATATAGTATTTTGCCGTACATGGTATACTGTGACTGTACCAAAATTTTATAATCCCGTAACTAACCTTTTACTTGCACTCGATGAAAAATGTTCTTGGCGTGGTATGAAAACCAGTGGTCAACTCAAAAGAGAACGTGGTATTAAAAATGACCCTCAACTTGATTCGATGTATACGGTAAATTTTGTAAATTAATTTGTTAAAAATCTAGAGCTAACCGACTATTTTTTTAACGTATTTGTCTTAATTATTATTATTATTATATTTTATGTTTTTCTTATTACTGTTAAGTATATAACGTTTTCGATTGAATTCGGTAATTCTACGATCTTTAGAACCTCTCGAAATTAAGTCCAGGTCTTTAAATGTTTAAAATTTTATTGTATATTATCATATCAAATATTTCCTTTTTAAATATTTTTTCTTTAGTTAATAATAAAGTACTCAATTTAATCTGATTATTCGTGGTAGTTACATTCATACGTCTAGAATTATTTTCGGTGAAAACCACGTCCTGATTATTCAAAAAACTTAACGTTTCGAATGGGCTTACACCACTCATCATCAGAAACGAACTAAACCACAAACCCTTGAGTTATTTCCTTTTATAGGCACTTCTCAATCGGAACTTAATATTTCCAGGGCTGTGATTGGTCCTACCGTCAGCTGATACATCACCTGATATTACTGTATGGTGATTGGTCAATTCTTCTGTAGTCATTATATTTCCAAGGCTATGATTGGTCCTACTATCAGATGATATTCCTGTATTGTGATTGGTTAATTTGTCAGTAGTAATTATATTTTCAGGGCTATGATTGGTCCTACCATCGGCTGATTCATCACCTGATATTCCTGTATTGTGATTGGTTGGTACTTCTGTAATCAATGGTTGGTTGGCCACTTCAGTAGGGTATTTTAATTTTTCTCTATTGTTACGTAATACTGGTTTCCAAGCATCAGGTAGCCGAAATCCATCTTCTCTGTTGAAATTATTATGCTTTTCTATTTCAATAGCCTCTCGGACAATTCGCTTCCCATATTTTTGCTCTTTTACCAATACCTTCCTCTCCTCGAAGTCTATAGAGTGACCCGCTGTAATTAGATGTTCTGCTACTGCTGATTTACTTATGCGTTTATATTTACAATCTGCAGCATGCTCTTTAATGCGTGTATTAATAGACCTTCCAGTTTGTCCAATGTAGTTTTTGCCACACGAACAAGGAATTTTATACACGCCAGCAGTATGACCATCGGGAATTTTATCTTTATTATTATTTAACAGGTTCTTTATCTTTTTATAGGTGTCAAATACTGTTCTTATACTGTTTTTTTGTAACACTCTGGCAATCTTATCTGTTGTTCCCATAATGTAAGGTAACTTTATGCTTGCTCTATATTCTTCTTTGTTTTCCGCCTGTTTTTTTCTAGATGTTGTACTAAATTTATTAATATATCTCTCAGACTGTTTTATACTGTACCCATTGTTGATCATAGTCTGCTTAAGATTAACCAGTTCATTCTCAATACTACTGCTGTCACATAAACGCTGGGCTCTCACTGTTAAAGTTTTGAAAACACCCAATTTTTGACTTGGGTTGTGGTGTGAATTTTTATGTATGTATAATCCAGTGTGTGTACTTTTTCGATACACACTAGTTGACCATGTGCCATCTATGTTTCTTTTTACTAGAACATCTAAGAAAGGTAAAACACCATTATTCTCCTCTTCCATGGTAAACTTGATATTAGGATGGATATTACTTAAACTTGTTTGAAATTCTTCTAATTTCTTACGCCCATGTTGCCATACTACAAATGTGTCATCCACATATCTGAACCAACACTTGGGATTCCAGTTATGAAGCACAAATTTATCAATTTCTTCCATATAAATGTTAGCAAATATCGGAGCTAGTCTTGATCCCATTGCCATACCTTCTATTTGTTTGTAAAATATTCCATCAAACGAGAACACATTATCAGCAGTTACTGTTTTTATAAATTCTACAATTTCACCTGAAACACCTTTCTTTTTAATGATTTCTGTAGTTTCTGATACTGGGACATTTGTGAACAAGGAAACTACATCAAAACTAATTACCAAATCATCTTGTTCCACTTTTATTTCCTTCAATTTTTTCGATGAATTGCACAGAATTCTGTATACACGATGGTAAACAACCTACTAGGGGCTTCAGCTGTTTAGCTATAAAACCTTCCAGATTATACATAGGACTGTTAATAGAACAAACTATAGGTCTTAATGGATAGCCAACTTTGTGTATTTTTGGTACTCCATAAATCCTTGGCATGGTAGGTACCTGGCAAATCAATTCCTTCTTAGTGCTTGCCTTTAACTGTGATGTTTTTATTAATCTTAATACTTTAGCAGTAATCCTATTAAGTGGATTTTTTTCTAATTTCACATAAGGACCTTGTTCTAATAGCTCTAGCATCTTACCTTTATATTCATCTGTCCTCATAATAACAGTAGCATTACCTTTGTCAGCCTTACATACAGTTATTTCTGGATTATTTTTCAATGATTTCAAGGCCATATACTCAGTCCGGGATATGTTCAGTCTGGGTGGTTTACACTGTCTTAATATTATAGAGCAATCTTGTCTTATAATTTCTGCCTTGTGTGGTGAAAGATTTCTAAGACCACTTTCCACACTACTCACTATATCTTCAACTGGAATCTTACATGGACCTATAGCATAATTCAGACCTTTTTCCAGAACTCTCTCCACTTCAGATCCAAGAGGAATGTTAGTCAGGTTCACAACTGTATTCAACTTTTCTTCTCGGTGTCCACCCATCATTTTTTCCGCTTGATTAGTACTCAACTGAGAAAATTTACGTACCTGTTTACTCTTAGTAGCATCATATAACTTATTTGCATGTGTGCCTGTAATTCTATCCACTGTTTCCCAGTCGTTTATCTTGAGTATGTTTTTCAAACATTGTATCATATCATCCAATTTGCTATCCACTTTCACCAATTTTAACCGGATATACCTAATCTCATTTATCAGTAACTTCTTACCCAATTCTTGAAAACACTTCAGATTTCTACCTTTCGCTAGAGGATGCTTGATTTTAGCAAATGTCGGAGTAACCTGTTTATCTCGACACCGTTTTAAAAATGCTAAATCACACAAAAGCTTCATTTTTTTAGCACGAAATTTGTCCAACTGACGGCAATTTTTATACACATTCTCCCCATAGAGATTCGTTATATATTTATTAAAACTTTCGTGGTTGTTTTCCATACGTCTAGAATTATTTTCGGTGAAAACCACGTCCTGATTATTCAAAAAACTTAACGTTTCGAATGGGCTTACACCACTCATCATCAGAAACGAACTAAACCACAAACCCTTGAGTTATTTCCTTTTATAGGCACTTCTCAATCGGAACTTAATATTTCCAGGGCTGTGATTGGTCCTACCGTCAGCTGATACATCACCTGATATTACTGTATGGTGATTGGTCAATTCTTCTGTAGTCATTATATTTCCAAGGCTATGATTGGTCCTACTATCAGATGATATTCCTGTATTGTGATTGGTTAATTTGTCAGTAGTAATTATATTTTCAGGGCTATGATTGGTCCTACCATCGGCTGATTCATCACCTGATATTCCTGTATTGTGATTGGTTGGTACTTCTGTAATCAATGGTTGGTTGGCCACTTCAGTAGGGTATTTTAATTTTTCTCTATTGTTACGTAATATCTATTGTTACGTAAAGTATTACGTAACAATAGAGAAAAATTAAAATACCCTACTGAAGTGGCCAACCAACCATTGATTACAGAAGTACCAACCAATCACAATACAGGAATATCAGGTGATGAATCAGCCGATGGTAGGACCAATCATAGCCCTGAAAATATAATTACTACTGACAAATTAACCAATCACAATACAGGAATATCATCTGATAGTAGGACCAATCATAGCCTTGGAAATATAATGACTACAGAAGAATTGACCAATCACCATACAGTAATATCAGGTGATGTATCAGCTGACGGTAGGACCAATCACAGCCCTGGAAATATTAAGTTCCGATTGAGAAGTGCCTATAAAAGGAAATAACTCAAGGGTTTGTGGTTTAGTTCGTTTCTGATGATGAGTGGTGTAAGCCCATTCGAAACGTTAAGTTTTTTGAATAATCAGGACGTGGTTTTCACCGAAAATAATTCTAGATGTATGGAAAACAACCACGAAAGTTTTAATAAATATATAAGTTACATTCATATTAAAATAAATAAATATTTGATTAACATCACGTCGTTTAACTAACATTCTTCCTCAGTTTTAGATAGATTACACGATGTATGCTGACAAATCGAAATTTGAATATTTTTAATGAAACGATAATTACAGTATGTGTAATTTTTTCCCTTATTTGTGCAGTTTAAGTATTAATATTCTAACGTATAATTTCAGCCGGTTATACGTAAACCTAAGGTTTTTAAACCTTTAAGAATTCCAAAACGTCTTCAAAGACAGCTGCCTTATAAAGATAGACCCAAAATTTCGAAAATCGGTCCTAAAAATAATTCTAAAAAGGACCGAGTGGCCATAGTACGCGATGCTCATGAATATAAAGTAAGTTATAATTTCGTTTTTTTTTTTTAAATATTAAATTTACGTTTTATGCTTATTTTAAATTAAATAATCTACACTGTTAATAAAATATTCGACAATTATTATTTATTAATAAGTTTAGAATTTTGTTATTGATGGTTAAATTGTAAACATGTATTCAGTGTTTTTTATTTATAATTATTTTATTGCGCTGCGCGTAGCCGTTGAATTATGTGTTAATAACGATAAAATAATGTTTAGGTTGCTTCGATGCTTCGAATGGTAAGAACTAACTTCAGAGAAAAACAAAGAAAGCAAAAAGAAGAAACTAAAAAGCGTGTTTTGGAACATCAGCGACAACTTCAAGCTGATGAACAACGAAGACAACAAAATATCAAAGAACGAAGAAAAAATATCATGATCAAACGATCAAAACAAAAGTCTAACGTGAAATAATTCCGATTAATTTTTATTATTTTATTATATATATATATATATATATATATATATATATATATATATATATATATATATATTCTCTATTAAAATTTATTTACATATGCTTGGCGAGTTTTATCAAGCTTAGTAAGCTTCGTAAATATAATTACGATAAAAAAAAATAACATATATATTTCACATGAGAACAGACTTAGGTAAAATATAAATCTCATACTTTTTTCAACGAAAAAAAAAAAAAATTATTTTAATTTCTCTTGATTCTTAGCTGTTGCTTCTTTGTAAGGACATACTTGCCAATCTGAATGCAATAACATTTTAAAACAACGAACTTTCGGCTAAACAGAATGTTATATTATGTTCGTTTTACGTGTACCATAACGTTACATTAAGCACTAAAAAACATGTTTATGAACCACGTAAATGCGAACGTTGCTAATAAATAACTATATAATTGAGCGTTATAAACGTAATTATATTTTTTTCTTTAAAAAATAAAATGTAAATATAGTTAACGTAATTTTGTTATTATAATATTGCAACCGACCAGATTTTCCTTTGATTATTAACTAAAATACAGTCACTTTCACAAACCGAAACATTCACAATAGTTCTAAACGATTCATATATCGACTTACAATATATATATATATATATAAATTTTTAATATACTCGCGCAAATGAATTATACGAAATCTAATTAATTTAGTATTGTTTATAAATTTAAACGTATTTGTTGTTTATATTTAATAATAATAGTAAAAGAGGTAATATACAGAATTCATATTTTTTACGTTCTAAAATTAAAAATATAAATTTATGCTAATTTTAATGAGCTTTGCTCCATGGCCTCTTCCGTAATTTGCCTTATTCTATAAACCATATCGAATATACTGCGTTCGTGTTTACATCCTACATTGTTATAATTTGCAAGCGTTATTGTAAGATTGAACTCAGGATCTTACCGGCTGTGCATAGAAGTGATATGCTGCGATAGTTTGAACAATCTGTTTTTTCTCGTTTGTTTCTGTAAATAGAAATATCAACCGTATCTTTGAAGTACTTAGGTACAGGTGTGTTTTTCTAATATTCTGGAACAGTTTAATCAAATATACCGTGAGCTTCCGACTACTAACTTTGTATCGTTCGCCTGGTACGTGATGTAATACAAGAGTTTTATTCATCTCCAGCCTTTTAATGGCTTGCATAATGTTTTCTTCAATAGGTGAAACTTCCAAATTATGATTGATTTTCAGCACAGGTAGATCTTTTAACAACTTTCTATTTAGCAAGAATTCATTGTCCAAAAGCGTTTCAAAATTCTCCATCTAGCTTTTATTTTGTTTCCTGTCTGCGATTATATGTCCACAAATCTCTTTAATAGCAGCCTTCGCCTTGTACTTGAACCATATATTACCTTAAGTGCTCTACAGAATGACCGATTAATAACCGCGTTGTCAACCATTTCTTTCATTTATTTTGTTTTATCGTTCTAGCATTTGTTTTTTCATCCTCATTGTTTCTCTATACTTCAGCCTTCAAAGTCACAAATGTAGACGGCTTATAATTATTTCTATAATTTTACCACCCCATATAATACTGTACATATATAAACAGTTTTGTGAAAATCTAGTTGTTTTTGAATTATTGCTTTTTCTCTAGTTCCCATCCCATTACGAAAACCAAACTGGTTCCGTCTCATGTTTTTTTCGAAAATTTGAAATATTCGCCGATGAATTATTCGTAAGAAAAGTTTCAGAACGTGGCTCATAAGGCTTATTAGTGGTATGATCATCGCATTTATATGCATTAGGAGTTTTTGGTATGGTGATGAATACTGATTCTAGCCAATCTTTAGGTAAGATCCCGCTTCTGTATACGGCATTGAAAAACCTAGTTACTTTCTGCATTGCCATAGGACCTAATAGTTTCAATACATCAGCATGTATATCACCTGGTCCTACCGCTTTGCGAGCTTTAACTTGCTTGATTGCAGTCTCGGATTCTAAAATCCGCAAGGTATCCATTTCATCTTGAGGTGTTATCTCTTCTTGATCATTAGAGTTTTTACATATTCTTCCCACGTTTTTATTTCTTTAGACTAGTATTAAATAATCCAGAGCAATAATTTTCAATGACAACAGCTATCAATTTAATCTCCTTATACAAAGTAATCGTTTCCCAACTTGTAAAATTACGTTGTAGGTGTTGTATAGTAAGAATTTTTGCGCACACAAACGTACCTATAATATCGCAGTATTACGAAACCTAAGGCGAAATTGTTAAATGTAATTTTAAATAACATTAATAAATATAAAACATATTCGAACCTTTTATAATGTTAGTGAAATCGTTTCTCATAAGTAGAATTATGTTAATGTCATAAATCTGTGCTAAAAGTATACGACGAATTCGTTAACCTCTTTTTTTATTTTGTATATTTACTTGTACTGCAATCGAATGCATATTTTCTAATGCGAACGAAATTCTCACTTGAAATAAGCAAAAACATCGTTAAAATAACGTGAAACTTTTATACGACTTTTTAAATGACGGTATAGAATTTAGCCAAATTCATATTTACACATTGTTCGAATATTTATATAGTCAACTTACAACCCGGATACGAAATAATACTTTTGAAAACATATCACAAAACAAACGTGTTCAACATAATTTATAATTTATATATCAACTACAGAGAAATAATGTTCATAAACTAACTTCGTTAAACGATAATATAATATTTATTCAGACTCCAAAACAAACCAGAAATTAAATACATTCAGTAAAAGTAACATACAAAACATTTCAACGGTATATCAAAAACAGAAGAAGCATGAATTATACAAACGTTCCTTAAAATCAAAAATAAATTACTAATATCAAATAAAAGTCGACGTGTTCAATGATAAAGCTGCTTTAAATAGTTTCGTTTTTTGCTATAAAGAATTTCTTTGATTTAAAAATTCTCTAGTGAACATTTATGTATTTGCAAACTGTATATAACAAGATGACGGAATAACCTTAAAAAAAAAAATAAAAAAAAAACTATTGTCCTAGTTGAAAATCATACATTCTCGCATTATATTTAATTCGTAGAAATAAATGATCAAATATCAGTAAAGCGTGCTTATTACAGTGTAACCAATACTATATTTCGATCGTACACGCTCAAATTACAGTGTTGCTCCAATAATATAAATAAAACCGCGGACAATATTTGTCATTATAAATGCGAAATAATGTAATTACGGCCAATTCATTCGACACATATACACATATATATATATGTATACACACGACTAAAATCATTTATTAAAAAATAAATCAAAATAACTATAAAAAAAAAATAATGCTATAATAGAACACAATATCCCGAACTATATTTACTTATCGTGTTTTTTTTTTAATTACACAAGTATATAATTTATCGCGGATACAACACTGGGGAAATTAAAATATACGCAATATTGTGCAGTTTAAATCTTTCATTTCAAAATGTTGCAGAATAATACTATTTCGGGTACGACATGATCTATATATCACTGCAATTTTATAATTGGACAAAAATATTTTTTCACATATATTACGTCATTATTTTATTTTCCAGATAAAATTATACGACAATGCATAAGCAGTCCAAATAAATCTTTTTTTAAATGTAACACTTCGACAATTACAATATTTCGATTAAAAAAATAATACGTTTAATGTCTTGTTCGTTATAAAATACGTTCGATTGTTTCAATAACATTAAGTACATATATATAAATATCACAATGAATATATCTTTTTTCTGGTGTTATTAAATAAGCATTGAAACCATTTTTTGTTTTTTTTTTTGTTTTTAAGGTTATTATATCGTTTAAATACGATAAAAGTTATTTCTTTTCGAAGTAAAATTATAAAGAGAGAGAAAAGAAAAAAAATCACAATAAAATACAGATACTCCCCGACATGGAATTAAGACAATATTAAATGTTTTTTAACGGACGTAATATAAACGATAAAATAACTCCGCAGTTAAGGAATACTCAATAAATTATCGTTACTATTCCAATCGGTTAAATAACGTGTTTGCGTATTTTGCTGCTTTTGTTGGACGTTCATCAGGCTTGCTGAAGAATGATTTTTCGTTAATAATTTCGAAGTCGCCAAATGGCAGCTGCCGCCGATATCCTGATCATCGCTAGCGTCGATTCTTTTTTCAATTTCATCTTCGTCAGAACTTGAAGAAGTGATAGTATCCTCGATAATAGGATTAACAGTCGAGGAGCGTGAAACATTTTCTATTGTGAGGAATGCGGCGGTTATAGGGGCGCTATCGGAACAGCGGCACGCTGCGGTGAAACCGCTATTCGAGGAATCGTTTTTAGCCGTCGACGAAATTTCAAGTTTATTAGCGTCTTCGGGTGAATTCGAAAAGACAGATTTATCATCAGTTTCGACTGAAACATCATCATTAATATCGCGTTCGGTTTGTTGACCGAATTCGATAAATATTTCCGATTTTTTAATTTGTAAAGTTACAATCGGCGATTTATCGGAGTCGCTATTATTATTCGTAACTGCATTCGGCGATGATGATCGATCTATATTATTATCGTTATCGATTTTAAGTTGAAACCCGTTCGGACAAACGGCACACGCGTTATTATTATCGCTGGTAATATTAGCGTCGACGTTGTTATTGCTACCACTATCGGAACGATGACTATTTAAATGGCTGCTATTTTCATCGGCGCTATTTAAATTCGTGTCCTTAGGTTTATTATCGATTTCAATGTGCCAAGAGGCATTATTACAGACTAGTTTATTATTATTAGGCATCGTCGAATTATAATTGCGCAAAACATCTCTGTCATCGTCAGCTACATCGCTACGTTGTAGATGATTCGTCGGTTGTTGTTGCTGCGGATTTCGCGAACAAGGCGACGGTATATCTTGTTTATGAAAACGAATACGATTATCCTCGTTGAAGAAAATGTGCAAATTCCGAACCCCTTTTATGTCCATGCAACTTGTTGCCGCATTATTTACACCGGTATTGTTACTAGATGGAGACGAAGGTATTTGACAATTGAAGAAATCTTTATTATTTAAAGTTCTAACCGAAATACCGCCGCCTCCGTACGGTTTTAACGATGGATAGCTGACAGTTGACGGCAATTCTTTCTCATCCTCCGCACAATTTCTTCCGGATAATCTCCGCGGTGGTTTCTCAGGCGCATTTTGAACGTATATTACTCTACAAAAAATAAATAAAAATTAATAAAATTAAATGACAAAATATTTAACGTACCGGATAAAAATTCCAACCTTATTTAACGGCGACGTAATACATTCGACATAACTGCAACAAGCATTTATCGTAGAATTCATTCGAATCTGCTAGTTTAAGGACAAGAATAATGGGCGACATAAGGACAAATTATTTCAATATATCGAATCTACCACATTATAAAAAAGAACTGTACGCATTGTTTTCTACGAAATGAAATAACGCTAAGGGCATTGTGGTAAATACTTTTATAGGAGACTTGACGACTGGTTAAGAACGCATTGACGGAGAAATGTTTTACTTTTATTTTTCCGCTCGTTACTTTGCACATTCATTAAAATTTATTCACTTTATTTCGGTTTTGTTTTAACTATGTTACTGTATATTACAGTTTCAAAAATATGCATGTCTTCGATCGTTAACGAAAAATTCGATCCACATATTTATATACTGTTCCATCATGCGTTATCATTTTTTTTTTTCAATATATAACTTCTTAAATATAATTATCTTTAAATTATAAATTACAAAATCACAGGTTCCTTTTAATCGTATATTATTTCACATAACCGATCATATATTAAACACGATTAAATGTATTTTATTTTAAAAACAATTTGGCGTTTTTACAAAATTATACTTTCGATCCTGTTAGAATTAAATAAAAACAAATCTAATCATATTTGTCTCGAATCATATTTTTTAACTGTCCTTAGCCATCACATTTTTTTATAACTTTCGATCCATGTTTGTCGGTCTCGTGCCGGCTGAAAAATCCCGGTAACAGTCATCGATTCTTAGATATTGGAGAACCATAACACCCTTCCTGGACCAATATCACGAATATCTTTGGAGTAACTCTGGCTCTCGAATGACAGTCGGACTAGTTTGTGATCTTTTCAAAACTTCTTTACTAGTAATTTTTTGTTATTTACGGTAATGCAAAATCCATGTCTCGAACGTCTATTTGTTCTGCCTTTAACGTCCAAATTTCTGGCGCAATAATAACATGTTAAAAACATAATATTTAACTATTCTCCAGGTGAATATTATAATTACGGGAAAAAAAAACTATTTAGTTTTTGGAACGCTAATAGTGCCATTTCAATTAACGTATCATCGCCATACGTCTAAAATACTATTGATTTTTACTTGGTTAGATATCAGGTCTGTTTTTGTCTTTTCGAATACTTCAATAAGTTTGACATGATTTTCATTATAAAAAACCTTTTCGAAGTCAATAAAACAGGTTTTAATCGATATACACATTTTTCTATAAAAGTTTTAGTTCCAAATAAAGTTTTTCTTGTGCTGAAACAATTTCTGAATATCAACTATATTTCTCTTAATATTTTGGTCCAAACACGCCGATGCATTATTTTTAGAAAATTTTAAGCGAGCAGAACATCAGAATACTTACTTTTTTTTTTATTATTTGTTTAAATTAAAAAGTTAGTCATACATCTCGTTAACCTATAAATAGATAAACATTAATATGACATAATCAGTATATACTGCAAATATTGAAGGTAACACAGAAAAACTAAATATGTTAATGAAGCCAATTGGTCAATTTAATCGTTCGACTTGAACAAGACAATTAACACGATGAAAGATAGAAAAAACCCTAAAGTTAATAAATTAATAATGAAGCTTATCAATAACCGAAAGCAGAATAATCGCTTCTCAATACGTTTAAGTACTGCATAAACGCCAACCCCACAAAATGACTGAAATTACACGTGGCTTTAATTTAAACTTGAGAAATCCGCTATAAAAGTGTAAAATTTTAGACTTGTTAAAACTTACAAAACAGCTAAATCGATTTAAAGCCGGAAGATCATACATAACGAATTAGTCCGATAAATAGAAAATGAGTATTTAAATTAAATAATAGCAGGTGTAACATTCATAGATTTAAGCGCCTACATACGACACAGTTAACCATCAAAAAACACCAGTTAAAAAATATATCACCTTACACAAGATTTAAAATTAATTAAAATCACTGGTACGTTGGTACGTTGTTGATACATATGCGATTTTACGTGGTGTTAGAAAATAAAAAAACCTGATGGTGAAGAATAAGCAATCGAAAGGAAGTGTAGTTGATTGACGTGAAAAAAAAAATAATGTACTACCAAACATCCCACATAATACATACATGTATATATAGTTTATGTTTATCGCTGTTTTAAATAAAATCTAGTATTTTATAATGTTTGGTATCATTGTAAAAGGAATTTGCTTCGATATACCTGTTGTAAGCTTTCCATCGTTTGCACAGGATGAAATAAGCTTTACACTGGATGTACATAAATACAACTCCTCCCATAAAACCAATGCCAACGACGATTAGTTTTGTCCAAAACGGCCAATCCAGATTACCTCGTTGAACTTCATCTAGCGTACGATCGATTAATACGTATAAGGACCAGCAAACGCACGTCATCGCAATTACATGGAACAACATGGCACATAACAGTTTTTTTCTTTCTAGTCCGGACATTTCCAAATATTCCCACTATACAAAACAAATTTAATTTTTTTCGAAAAATGAATTTTTTATGAACCAAACCTCGTGTACAAACAAGCGTAAAATTAACTTTATAAAAATTGCAATTACAAACTGAAAATTCTATAATTTGATAATAGCACGTTGGATCGAATCGATTCAGCGGATTATAGATATAATTATCGGCACATATTTTAAAAAATATATCGTTGTTTTTTATAACTATTATCATAGTAACTTATTCTCGCGGATATCATTTAATTCATTAAGTAATCAATTTAGAGTAAATGCGCGACCAAAATATAAAATATCAATCTTTAGTCTAAAGAAAAAAGTATATAAATAAGCAGAAAGTATTATTTTGTATACTGAAGTAAACAAGAAATTTAATTTTAAAATTTTCATAAACATAATTATATAATTACACGTAATCCATCTTAAATTTGAATACCATATTAAGTCATATTTATGATCATATGTTAACAAAACTTATAAATATTAACCTCATTAAATGGTTTAATTTTGGTTTGCATTATGAACTGAAATTTACAAAGCTCACAACAACGTATGTTAGAAGATTTTATCCACTGTTGAAGACAAGCTTGATGTACATAACGTAATGAACCAGAACAGTAACATGGGGTGATCAAAGGCGCATCCGGCGTACTTTCACAGTGACAGATCCTATACAATCAAATCACATAATCATGTAAAAATCACAATATGATTTATAGACTAATAATGAATTCATTTAATACTTAATTCTGCTAAATTTGTTTTAAACGTCATAAATGTTAGAAACAATGTATAAATAAATAAATATATATATATATATATATATATATATATCAATTGTTCTTATCCAAAAAGTGAAATCAAGGCTGTTTACAAAAATAATTATTTGCATAAATAATTAATAATCGTTTTAAAATGAGATATAATTTCAAAATGTAATGAAAATGCACACATTCACTTACCGACAAATGTCTCCATTTGAGCCAATACCTGATGATTGTGAAGAGCAACGGCTGTTCTGTGTGATTTCAGCAGGAAATATTTTACAATCCTTAACAAAAAATCAAAAATCAAAACTATTTATAAAAGGATTATTCATGATATTTCTTAATCCCGATATAAAGTGAATGCAATTGTAAAATTTTATATATTTGTGAAAATACACGCATTAGGTGACCAAGAATGTATAAAATCGATATAGATGTAAACAAGAAAGATTGAATGAAACTTGGAAGTTAAAACATAATTTACATAAAATTACTTTTTTTTTCTAATAATGTTGAACGACGATTGATAAATTCCATTAGCACAATGTATGAAATACGATTAAAACAAAACAATAGACAAAGAAACAAACCTGATCCGCTGGAGGTAATTCAATAATGTGGTCTTTTGTCTTATTAAGCATTTTTATTTTCGCATACTAGTATTACAATTAAAATTTTAAATTCCGCAACTAAAAATAATTAAGATATTAATATCAGGTTTAAAACTGATATTGATCATTCCTAAATTGTATTTTTACAATACTCTACAACTTTATGGTTATACTAATCGTATTAGTAAAATGAAAAGCAAACAAAAGTTTAACTATGTTGCATAAAACTTTAATAACAGAAACATTCATGTCAAATTGTCAAATATTCTTTACTCTAATAATGAACACAATCAAAACTAAACTACTAAAAATTCAGCAGTAATAAAAAAACAACGAAGTGAAAGTGCTATATTTTATGTATTTATTGGATTCAAAAAATAAACAAAATGCATAAAAATTATTTATTGAAATAGTCATAATTTTTATTTTTGTCTGAACTAATTATTTTATTTACGAAACAACTTTAAATCTCAAGAAAATTGTTCGAATTCAGATTTTATGATCAAAATAGGAAAGAGAAAACAAATAGTATACAAGTTTAAAATTGGTACCTAATCGATTTATTTTTATCTGGATAACTTGTAAAAGTTATGATCGTTTGCTGTTTATTAATGTTTCAGTTTTTTGTGTTTTTTTTTTAAATTATTGTGTTTTTATTATTTAGAAAAAAATATATTGATATAATATTTTGTATAAATTAAAGTTATTTACAAATAATTTTAATTCTAATTTTTGAATGTTTATTGTAAATGAAAAATATAATTTTTTTGTTTTTGTACGTGTTGAATTGTTAAAATCAATTCTTACTTTTAAAGTGTTTATTTCGTTCAGAGTAGTTTTATTTTTAAATGTTCATTTTAATCTTATTCCACGTCTGTAGTTATTTCATATTTAATTATTATGAATTTTGCGGAATTGGCAGAAGAAATAAATACTATGGATCCTTCTCTATCCTTTTTACAAGAAAAAGGTTTACTACATAATCAAGAAAAAAAATGTAGGAATAATCATAATATGAAATTATGTACTTGTTCTCGGGATAGATAGATCTGTTATAAATCTACATGCGTAGAAAAATCTCTACAATCTGGTACGTTTATATTAAATTCCAAGTTAGATTACCGTGCCATAATTCTTTTTATTTTTGCATAGAGTAAGGAATATACCACCCTTCAATATTGCAAAGACGAATTGAATATGTGTGGCCATACTGCTGTTAAATGGAATTTGTATCTACGTGAAATTTGTGAACATACATTGTTGAACAACAGAGTACGAATAGGAGGACCGAATCTACATGTAGAAAGCAACGAATCATGCTTTAAGAAACAAAAACATAATCGAGGAAAGATTTTATCCAATCAATGGGATTTTTGAGGAATTTGTAGAGAAACGAATGTTTCTTAATTTTGGTTCCAAATAGATCAGGTGCTACGTTATCGCTGCGTGGATAATACATAATGTTGCTGCTGGAACGACGATTATAAGCGATGAATGGCGAGCATGCCAGAATGCAGCTAATAGTTATAATCATCGGACTGTTAATCACAGTGTTAATTTTGTAGATCGAGTCACATTGGCTCATACCCAGTCAATTAAAAGTTTATAGGCCAAATTAAAATCTAAAAATAAAAAGCTTTGTCAAACGCATCACACATTGGTAAATTCATACATTTGCGAATATATGTGGCATATGAAACAGCAAATGAAAATGTACTTGATAAAATAGAAGAAAGGGGCATGTCATAACACTAGATGAATAATATTTTATATATTGAACTGTTTTTTATTCTTTATTTCTTTTATAGTATAAATTTTAATATTTAAAATTATTTCTTTTAAAATATAAAAGACGAAATATCATGCAATTAAAGTTTCGAGTTTTTAAACGACTGAACAGGATAAACAATCCAATGTTCCCATATCTCTTATTTGCTGGCGTATACTACAGTACTGATAGAATGTCCAAATTTCTTCCTAGTTCCTACTTAACATTTGTATTATAATTAAAGTTTGAAGTTTCTAATAATTTTTTAAATGTATAATTGTCAACACGTTACTTTTTAAAATTATTTTAGCATTCTCAACTACATGTGATCATTTGTGATTGAAATAAATATACGTAAGAAATAACTTGAACTTATTATATTTTTGCCGAAATTGAATGCTTCCTTCATCGTTACTCAGGATTTTATATGTTTTGTCACTTTCATACATAAATCATGAATTTATTCAGTAATATTTAAAATGATTAAGGATTTCAAAAAAATAAATGTTTATTGTAGTTTTTCTGTTTCTCGATAAAAGTGCCTCCGTAATCACAAAATTGCTGTTATGAATACTTTTGCATGTTATTTACAGATCCGTTTTACTGTAAAAGCTTTAAAAGCTTTAAAAGCTTGATGTTCTGCTTTATACCAGTCATCAAATTTTGAAATACAGCTATTGCATTTGTTAACGTATGAAGTTTTTATTATATTCACGTGTTCTGAGTTCTTAATGATGTTGCTGCAAGTATAAATACAAATTCAAATTCGGTTGCCAATCTTTCACCTTGTATGACAAATTTCGTAGTATGTTACAGTTTTTTACTGGAAGAGTTTCATGTCATATTTCCCACGGCTTATTCATCTGTCTTCATATCGATATTAACATCCATGCTTATTTCACACCCTCATTTTAAAGTCATTTTTTTCAAGTGTTGCACCTCTTTCAGTATGTATTTATTGTGAGCAATGCGAGTTTATTTCAGCCGCTACAGTATGTTCATATCCCGAAGTTTGTTTTTGATGAGGCTGGTACGTTACAGAATACTATTCATTTTTTTATATTAATCGACATTATATTTAGTTAATTATAATTCATCTTCAAAAATACAATTCTTTATTAGTATTAATTTTTTTGTATGCCCACGACAATGATTAATTTTTATGAAGAATGTAAACAAAGTCTAGTTTGTTAAAATTAAATTATGATTTGAATGGCCAGAGATAGTGCTGCAATTTATCGGATATATTTTAATTAGAGAACATTGCTTTAATGTGCTGAAATATTTGATTTAATATTATAAGCCTTATTTTTGTCTAAAATAATATACATTGATTTTGCATATAATCGTAATTCAAAAGTTGATGATTAGACAGTGTTTTAGTTTTAGAAGCTTATAAGTGTAATTACCTGCAAACTTTGTTTATCTTGACATTATCCACAATCTATTCTTTATAGTAAAGTAATATTTGTTATACAAATTATTAACAAAAATGTGTGTATCAGTAAATATATATACGCTAGTTTCATAAGAAAAAAATATTTAGGCTACGTATAAAGTACTGTTAAATAAACCTGAAAATTTATTATATATGTATTTTAAATTATCGTTATTAAATATTTGTTTACCGATAATCAGTAAGATGAAAGTTGACTACTTTGCGCTATGTTATCGATATAGCAGTATTATCAATAAACTGAAGAAGTATTATCATCATCGTTACGTCAGCAAGAAATTGAAAAATATGTTTACTGTAAATTTGGTTATATATTATCAGAAGGAACTGATTTTGTGATCTTAGGATACATACATTTTTTTGGTTTTTGTCAGCTTTCGTCAACTTCATCATTTGTTAATGGAATAATTACTTGTAAAAGCGTATTTGTGTATATGAACAGGACTAATTAACCAGTCCAATCCTAAATGAATACCAGTGGTTTTCAGATTTATCTGATGATAACGAAGATGACAATTTATGTGATAATATATGTGTGACCGAGAGTTGTCATTGTCAGTCGAACGGTTAGAAGTGTTATAATAAACATAAACTTAAAATAATAAGATAAATAAATATATTTTTTGATTAGAATGTACTATATAGTTACAATTAGTAACTGTGCAATCGATTTTCTGAAAGTTGCGATTTCATTTATTTTAAAGTTTAATTATTGAAAATAAAATAAATCATTTAATTACAGATGAATTTTAAATTAAAATAGATTTAATGTTTTAGATTCATCAATTTTATCAATACTAGTAACTTGAGGAAATTGTTCAATTGTGTGGGTAATCCACAAGTATATACATCAAAACTGTTTAAGAAATATAATAGAGTGTTGACAGATGAATAACTAAATTTACTGGACAGATGTTAACATTAAATGTACACATTAGTATACCAAATGAAATTCAGAAAACTAGTTTAGACAGTTCAATAATAAAGAACGTTTAACGTGATTAAACAATAGATTGTACCAAGTTGAGTACATAGATACCATTGATTTTTGTGTTGTTTTATCATAAATGTTGAATATATGGGAGAGTAGTGATTTTATTAATTAATAATAAACCGAACAAAATATAACACAATCACTAAAAGTTTTTTTAATCGCGAAGCTTTTCGACAGTTACGTCATTTTCAAGCGCGAACAAAAATTATTACATCGTTTTTTATATATGAATTACCAGAAATGTTTATATAACAACTTAAAATTTGATATACATATTTCATTAGCCGGACATAATCATGCTTCCATTATATGCTCATCAATGTGCCAGTAAATGATAATGTAATAAATGACTGTCAAAATACATCCTCATAGGATTTGAAATAACAGTCACCTAACACACAATCTACACAATATTGTTGCAGTTACATAGAATGAAGGAAAATACTAACTTGTTTCTGAATAATCCACTTGATCATAGTTTGCATAAATCTTTAAAAATGATTACATTGAGCAATAAAAAAGAATTATATACATATTAAAGGGAAAAATATAACTTATTAATAAAAAATAGTAGAATAAATATATATTAATGTAACTACTATTATGTAATAATTTATACAGTCAATTGCATTTAAAATTCATAACATGAAAAGTTCAGTTATTTTACAAATGTAAGATTTCTGCATTTAAGCATAGCAATGTGTTTATTGTATGTTTTTAGAAAATAGATTTTAAAAATTCTTTTATTTAGTAGTTTCAATAAATAATAACAAAAAAGAAGTTAAAATCACTAAGTTTTTTCTTTATGAAAAATCACAAAGCTTTTTGGCTGTTAGGCCATTATCAAGTGAATATTTAAAAAGATAGAAATATAAAATGAAAAAATAAATTTAAGATTACAATTCACAAAAACCAGCAACCTGGAGAACAGTATTAATAAAACAATCTGACAGAATATTAGTTCTGTAGTCTACCTACATTGAAATAAATTACTTTTTAATATTTCAACTAGCTCTGACAATCTATTATGTGAGATTTTTACAAATATGGTATCTAGAAGGGGAATATTTTTCATCTAGATTTAATACTATTGAAAATATAAATAATTAATCTTCTTTGGAATAAGTTTAAAGCTAGTGTTGTGGATTGATTGATATTGAGTTCTTATACTTTTTGTTTATTGAATTTATATTTTTTAATTTCATATGTACAAAATATGTATCTCTACACAAATTAGTAGAGTAATAAGTAAATGTATTATGAACTCATGTAATTAAAGTAAAATTACTTGAACAGAAGTCAGTTAATTCTTCATAAAAAAATAACTGTAAAAATTACTCATCACAAATCATGATATTCGCCAATACTTATAATCTTACTATCATCATTCATAAGTGTATCGATATGAGATATTAAAAACACTAAAATATCAACAATTGTAAATAGATCCTGTTTACAAAAAAGTACTTTTGAGACATAAGTCTTCATTATTATTTTTGTAATTATACATGAAGCTAAAGATATTCTTACACAAAACATAAAAGAATTTATATAAAACTAGAGAATAATATAGGAAATCTCCAATTTGGGTTTTAGGAATGTCATGAGTAAATGTGAATAATTCTTCTGTTTTCAGCTGAATATGGATATGTGCTTTATAGATTCTGAAAAGCATTTTTAAGGATGGCATGAGTACATGTGAAGCATTCTTCTGTTTCCTCTTGAATATGTACGTATGCTTTATAGATTCTGAAACAGCCTTTGATAAAGTGGAACAATAAAATATTTGAAATACTGATGATATCAGTGGAACAAATCTAAAATTATATGCTAATATATAATATGTGATGTAGTTATCACTAGTTTCTAAGATGGTTTTGAAAAAATCTATACAAGGATACACAGATACGCAAATAAATTAACTTTAATAAAACTATATATGTCCAAAAATAAATGGGAAAAAGATAAACAATAAATGGAAGGAAAATGTTCTTCTTAGGCTAGAAACTGATGAAAAAAACACTGAAAGATTTGAAATCACTCACATCTTAAATACAGTAGAACCAAAAAAATCACAGCTAATGCAATGCAAAAGATGCCAATTACTGAAATTTACTGTTATGTTGTGTTAAGTATGCTGGGATACATGATACTAAACTTTGTAATAAATAGAAGCCCACCTGAATCTGCAAAATTCACCCAGTGTGATGGTAATCTTTCATCAAGCTATAGAAGATGCTCAGTATACAAACAGCAATCAGAATACTGCAAAAAAAGTGCTTTCCTCATACCTGTGCTATTGTAAAATATCAATGTTACCAATTGTTTCTTACCTGACATATTACAATTATTAAAATATATTTTAATTTCAAATTTACTTTATTTGAAAATCAAAATACTTTGGATGAGACACTGCATCAGAAAGTCATATTACAATGAATTCTTTCATGTTTATTTAGTTTTTAAATAATAAAATACACTGCATCGAATTATTGTAAAACAAACATATATATAATTGAGAATATTGGAAACGAACGTTCTACTTTGATTGTATATGTTGACATGTGAAGCTTTCAGTACATTAGATAGTAATATTCTGTTGAAAAAGTTGGATAATTGTAAGAAATATAAATAATTAGTTTAAAATACATATAGTAAGTAGGCATTATATTGCAATGATAAATAATGTACAAAGTAATAATGTAGCACAAACTTTTGATGCCCAGCAAGTGAGCGAATAAAGTCTATTTGTTTTTAATATATAAAATTTGTATAATATTAAGATTCATGGAAAGATATTTCTACCCGGTGACACAGTGTTAGTGATTACTTATATCTTAATATAATTTAAATATAGTAGGAGAAATTAATTTTTAAGTAGTAAGATATTAATACTTAAAATTTGCTGTAACTTTAATACAAATAAATAAGTACTAATCACGATTTCTTCGTTTTAAACGTTTATGACAAATGTATTATGAAAAAATATACAATTGCCCCCCCCCGCGAATTTTTTATTAATTTTAATGAAAAATTTTAAGGGATTTAAATGGTACTTAATGAGAAATATAGTGTTATTATTGGCCAGAATTTATTTTTTAATAATAATTATTCCTTAAGCAAAGCTTTTGTTAGTATCTTTCATAAATACGGGTTATTACATTATATTTATATATTTCTTACAAAAAATGAAAATAAAAATTTAAATATCTGCTTCGTCAGTGTGAAAATATGTTAAAATGAATGATTATTTGTAAATAAAATATTGCGCAGGAATAACCGCTCCGCTAGTAACTCTTTGGTTGTCTTTCTTATATTTTTGTATTTCCAAAATTGCTAGAAATGTTTATAAAGTAGGTCATAGTATGTCAGGCTTCCTTAAGTAAAAATGAATAATCAATAAATTTCGCAGGGGTGTTCTTGTCATGGACAGAACTGTTTTTGTTGCCCTGTCTTTTATTGTGGTCACTTTGTATACAAATTACAATTGTGTTTTAGCAAATTTTATATTTAGAGGTTTATAATATTAAATATAGTGTAAATCGTTTTGTCCGTGATGGCCGAAATACGAAAACGACGCAGCGATGTTAGCGAAGAACCCGAAATTCCTGTTCAGAATGAAAATGATCATGTAAGTGACAATTACAGTATGTAATTTGTACTCATCACATAATAAATTGACTGAAAATAGCTGTAACATAATAGGGTGTTAAATGATGATTAGTCAAAAAGTAAGCGATTCGTTGAGTGATACCTACAATATTCCTTTTGTATATAATATTGTTTTTCTTCTTTATATATGTTTAAATAATTAAAAAGTGAATAGAAAACAAATTTTTGAAGAAAATGAAAATAGGAAATTTCAAATACGTAGAATAAGTATACTTTCTTTTATAATATAATCTAATAAAAAATCCTTTCCCTTTTTAAGTTCGCAACTAAGTGATGCTTTTTATGTTATATAAATTTATAGTGGAATGTTCAACTAAACGATGCTTTCGCGTTATTTAAATTTATAGCGGAGCTTTAGTTATATCTTTTTGATTTACTTCTTTATACTTCATAAAAATAAGGGATTTATTTTATAGCCTAATAAAGCTTATTTTGGATTTGATCTTTTTGCATTCAAAGAATTCATTAACTTCCTATTGTAATTCTTAATTATTATTAGTTACTATATTTGTTAAGCTTCTTAATTAATATACCATTTCTTTGGAAACAGCTGAAATATATTCTGTAGTTCGATTATACACTTATATTACAGGTTTTCACTAATATAAATACCTTGAAACGTGTTCGAAATGGTAGGTTTGCGGATGGACGTAAGTTTTTTACCATGTACCATAATTTGCGTCGTTTTAAAACTCGAAATCTGTTTCACCCGGTTAAGAATTCTTGCCTAACACATTCACAAACATTGTGTTACATATGTAACAGTTATTTTGTTCGCCCATTTCATAGATCTCAGTTTTTGGTGAGTAAACAAATGCAAAATTTCTACTTGAATAATTTTCCATTTTTAACTTAATATAGGGTTTTCCAATAAGTGTTGGTCGGGTTGACGTTGAAATGGAATAAAACAAACTGTATACGAGGTATTGACGAAAATCTCTTTTTATATGCAAGATACCACTATGTACGGAATGTAATATCGTTCAAATGTCCACGATGGGACGGATTCGAGTGATTTAATTTTCAATGACTTTGACCTATAGATCTGGGCATTGGTCATTGCACCTTATTGGCGTAGACCGGCGACTTCGGGCAACCCCACAAGAAAAAGTTTAATGGGTCAAATCGCACGATCTTGGTGTGTAATTCACGTCATCTCAGCGAGAGATAACTTACCGTTAAATCGTTTATGCAGAATATCTACAGTAGTGTTAGCTGTGTTGTAAGTAGCACTATCAATGTTGACATAGTGATTTGGTATTTGTAACTGAATAATAAACAACAGATTTAGACACATCACCAAAAGAACATAGTTGCCAACATCGACCCACCCCTATTGCAAAACCATATACTTGGTGTTGTTTATTGCACTTTAGGCCGCATGTTTCACAATTAACACGGTGTTTGTTTAAAAAAAAAAAAGGTGTAGGAATATGGGCTGTTGTGTCATTTTAGTACTAACTTCTGAGAACTATTTGCACTGCGTGTATATTTGAAAATTATTTCGTAATTTTTATACAACGCTTTAATATTGTTGTATTTACATTGAATGTTTATTGTATTAATATAACGAATTCTAATCATAAAGCGTATACGATCAAGTTTGCTTTATTTTTTATTTATTCAGTATTTAGTTCTGTCATCAACCTTCTTATAACATTATGAACATTTTTCAAAGTAATTTTGCATTTTCCAATTTTTCATTTTGTATCCGAAAGTGTAGCTAGTTGTTTTAACAGATTGTGTTACACGTGTAATGCATGTCTTTTATTGTAATCTGTTAACTGAAAATATGATCACATTACGAAAGGGTGACGATGAATAGTCGAATAAGGAGCTAGAACAAAATCCTCAGGCTCTTAAATTCTTGGCATTTTTGTATATTTTTCTATTGCATTATCTAACTGCTCAAAAATAAGTACAACGAGGCGATTTATGACTTATTCTGATATTGTGTTAGTGTTTTATAGATCACGAACAGTAGTTTGATAGGAGCTTTTTCCTGGAATTTTCTGTCATTTCAAAATACGAATTTTTTAGTGTTTCAATATATATTGTTGAATATACGCTGATTATTTGCTTATTTTGAGGAAGCTGCGATGAATACTTAGTTTAACTGCATAACAAAATGTAATTTATATATTAAATATTCATTTTAAAAAATAATTTGGTTAGTGACAATTACTAATGTATTGATAATTTTTAGTTACACTAATCAATTTATTATTACCAATAATTTTATCCTTATTTTGTATTCAAAGTGAAAAATCGATTAAAACTATAACTTTAAAAAAAGTTTTATTATTTAATATTAGAATTTTATTATTCAGCATACACACACATTGTATAAAAAATTTAATTTTAGGAATTATTTGTTTGCAATGAATACAAAAATCGTAAATTTACGACCAGTTTATTTTATTTATTTATTTTTTAAAATTTTTCATGAATTCATTTTTTACGTAAATAATTATTTTGTAGACGTTATAAATTGTGTTCCTAATATGTCTTTGTATTTGATAATAGAATACGATTTTTAAAAGTTAGTCCAGAGTTTCCTAACAGATTTGTATAGTTTATCGAAAGAAAAGAAACAACAATCATTTTACGATATATATATATATATTATATATATTGAAGTATCTGAAACAAGATTTTGCAGGGATGCAGAATTTAAAAACCGTTTAAAGCGAAATGTAATAAAAATAAACTAATTTTTTAACTTATGAACAACAGAATGTTATTTCACATTTTGTACAAAATAACATTATCAGAGATATTTTTTTTTTTGCGATTATATCTAGTGCCGATATTCATTTCCTAAATTTTCCTGACGTTCAAACGGGTTGAACTATATACTTCCTCTATACTTATTCTTGACACGTTATTGATTTTTTCATTCACCACCCACTTTTATAATTGTTAAACACGTATTAAAAGAATACGCATACCGTCAATTGTTTCAGTAATTTTCTAACCTCTTCTCAATGTAGCGAAAGGTATCGAATTATTTATTATTTATTTACGGGTATAATAAATTATGCGATGCGTGCAACAGCTGCTCGTTCCTTTTTCAAACTCAGTTTTTAGTTTTTTGGGGTGTCTTGCAATTTTTCTTATAAATTTGTTTTTTCAAAAGGAAATTTATAACCCAACTTTATTCGTTTGTTCTTTTAATAATTCTATCAGCCGCTAATGATTATTCACGAGCGAAATGTATTCGTGCTTGCGTTCGCAATTACGTAATTGATTACCTTTTAGACGTTATTTCATTTAGCTAACGTTTATATTAGGCGAGTTTCAAACGTTATCAGTTTCCACTTTTTACTTTAACGCTGCATTAATATTACATTTTAATTAATGCATTTTTATTTCATTTTCATTAATGTGAACGTTGTTGGCAAATTATACTTATAGTTTAATTAATGGAGTTTTATTTCACTTTCATTAATAAACACCTCGCAAATTATACTTCTAGTAACTTCACATTGTCCATTTGTATTATTATATATATATTTTTAATGACGATGAAATGGATTAACGGCTTCATGCAGTCGTAATGATTTTGTTTTGAGGTGTATTCCGTCATCGTAATCTAGTTGTAGAATATTCAAACCCAAATTATGTGAGCGAAACGTAAAAATATTAAATTTAATAATGATAATAAATGGTAGCACTTCTTTATCTGAACGATTTCATTGAAAGTACGAAAGTTAACTTCTTTATTTGAACAATTGTCTAAATTTTATTGTTTCGCGGTTACAAATTTTTGCGATCCGTGAATGAAGGCTGGAATAGGGAATCGTATTTTAAAAAATCTAATAACATTTGCAACAAATTTTTGTCAAATAATTTGTTTTCGTTGTATTTGTTGGAGTAAATTAAATCTCCTGAAAGTTGTTTTTATTTCTGTAGTTGCAAATACTGGTTTTGTATTTTGATTTTTGATATACATTGTTAAATGAACGGAAATCACAGGTATCATGTACAACTTAACTTTTTTTTTTTTTTTTTTTTTAAATTTTATATATGAAGTTTGTATATTTATGGGTATTCGCATTCCTATAACAGGTCTTAAATAACGAAGTTCGTATTAATTTTAGAAAAATCGTAATGAAAATTCCTTAATTAAAATTATTTCTATAAGAATGGGGCTACGATCTTATTATGTATTCTATTTTGACATGTCATGTTACTTAGTTTTAGATATCCCACTCCCCTCGATAGAACAGGAGCACGAGCTTGAATACCCAATGAACACTAGTTTAATGTCTTAGACACTTTCCGGGGCTGCAATAAATAATCCCGGTGATACAGTATAACCTTGTTTTACGTCCCTCTTCAATGTTATATCTTCTATATTTCATTTATATATATATATATATATATATATATATATATATATATATATATATATATATATAGAAAGAGAGAGAACGAATACAGTGTGTAAATTATTCGACAACATGCTCATAATATATTTCAATTACTTCCACTCGAATTTTTTCCCGTATAAATGAACAAATTATTACTTAGCAAATACACCTGTTCCTTTTGTTCTTATTATAATTAGTTTAAAGGAGATTAATGTTTAATCAATAACGTATATAATTATTAGCTCGTCCAAAGTAATTAAATTATGATTTTACATGCTCTGAACTATTACGTAATTTTAATGTCTCGTTGATTACTCATTGTTTTTTATAACCGAATAATTTGGTATTTTATAAGTAGATTTTTTTTTGTAGTTATCTTTTTTTCAAATACATTTTCGTGTTATTGTTAAACATCTATCAAACGTTTCAATTTATCCGTATAATTTGAGCACTACTACATAATGTAATAAATAATTATAAACCGGTTATTAATATCTAAGGATGTCCGATTGTGTTTTTCATTTTAGCAGATTGACTTATGTTTTAAACATAATGATGTTCCAATATTCGAGACCTTGAGTTTCTAGTGTAAAAGGGAAAATTTCTCATCGTTTTCTAACGTGGGAGCTACTTAATGACTGCGAAAAAAAGTTTTTAAAATAATCATTCTCGTAAATTATTTCTTACTTAAATTAATATGCATGAGATAAAATTTGTTCCGGTTGACGCTTAAATGAGTTATGTATCAGCTAACCAACCTTTTATTATATTTTTTTCTATTATTAACTGAGAATAGGTACTCTAAATTGATATAATGCGAACGTAATCTATATACATAACGATTTTTTAAGATTGGTGTTTGTTGTTTGAATAATTAAAAAGCAATGTGTATTATTTAGAAATCGGAATTATATATACGAATAATTTTTATATTTTCTTAATAGGAATAATGGATAATGTTATTATACATATATGTACGTATAATGTATGTATGAATATAAATAATTTTAGAAAGAAGAACTGGATTCGGAAGACGACAAGCATGTGGATTTATCCAAAACTATACCTTCGGGGACAAATAAGATGCCTCACATTTTGGAAACAGCTTTAAACGGTTTATCTGACAGGTATATATGTTATTGTATTCCTTTTGTTGTACATTTATCTATATATAACTTTTTTTTTAAACCATTTAAATTTATCCGAATTTTCTAAGCATTCGGTATCGTTTATAACATTTTTAAGTTGTTAACAGATCGAGAAACTAAAATAATAAACTAATCTATTTATGCGGGAATACTGTCGGGAATAAAAGTCATCTAAACGAATGTATATATAATAGTTATGATTCCTTCCGAATTAATTCATTTATTTTTAGTTCAGCTTAATTTAGTATTAGTCTATGCATTTTATATGATCACTTTGATAATTGAGATACGCTTGTTAATGTACCGTATGTTCAAATCAAGAAAACTTGATTTTATCATAATTATAGATTCCTTTTATAGTTTTCATGTATATGTTACCTCATATCTTGCTATTTTAGGCTTTCAATCGCACTCGGTCGCTATATGATACATAGAATTTTAATGTTGACCAGATTATCATTAAAAATTATATTCTTGTTCTTCTTGTTGTACCATATCTTCAATAGATGTTGGTGATTATCCGTTTGGCTTCTGATCTGTCAGATTCGCAATAAGGCTTGTTCATTCCTTCATGTTTTTAAACCAGGTTTTCCTTCTTTTATTTATTTTCCGTTTTCCTGTGACGTTTCCTTCTGTGATCATTTGCAATAAGTCATATCTTCCATTTCTCAGAACATGATTTTCCCATTTTCAATAATATTACACTATTAACGTTACAGCCTAAGTATTTAAATGTATTAGTTTGATGAATAATTTTATTGTCAATTTTTATTGATACTTTCTGGGTTTCAGCCTCTTTGCTAACTACCATGACTTTGGTTTTCTTACAATTTATCAATATGCCCATTTTGGCTGATTTCGCATTAACCCCGTTGAAGTTCACGCTTGTTGCCTGCAATTAAGACCGTGTCATCGGAATAACGTAAATTGTTAATGCCATAACCATTCACATTTACGCCATCTATATGTTCAGTAGTGCCTTCTGGAATATCTTAGTGTTAAATTATTGTCCTGTCTTTCCCATCTATCCCCGTTTCGCGTAGACATTCTAACAGTTTATCATGTTTAACACTGTCGGAAGCCTACCGAAAATTTATGAAGCATAAAAGTACCGTTTTTTGATGATCGAGACATTTGTGTACTAAAACTAACGCTTCTCTTGTTCCTAATCCGTTCCGGAACAAAAATTATCTGGGGTCGTTTATATAATAGGGGTCTATTATACGCAATATATTTCACCTTATCGAGTCATTTTTTTATCGTATATGGAGCAAAGAGGTATGTATCAAGATAGAGTTAATTGTATTTTATTTAGTAGTCTCTAACTTCTTCGTACACCACAATTTACGTCCACTATTTATAATGTATAATATATTTGTACACGTGTATTCGAGATAATTAGGGTAAATAATAAAAATCGTTTACAGATAAACATAACTGGAACGCGTTAAGACCGTTTTATATTAAATGTATTGTTGATAAATTAACAGTGTTAGCATAGATAAATTATTCGTAAATCTATTTAATAACTCAGTTATTTAACAAATATAATACTTATTAAAAAGCTTCGTGGGGCTACCGTCGTCACCATTATCATCGTCACTGTCTTTATTGAGCGCAGACATAGCTAATCGACGGTCGGCTGCATTTTAATTTCTCGAGTAGTATGATATAGTTATGTTAATATTGTCGGTCAACCGGGGGGTTTTTGATTTCATCTAGCGATGTCCCCTTGCAAAATAAACCGAAGTATCTCGTATCTGTTTCTTTCTAATCAATGCTTAATTTTATCTTCCTTTTCATTACTTCTTCCTCGGGCTATTGTTCGAAATATGTTTTCCTAGTAATTTTACATACGACGTTTTGGCCATTCTGGAGATCGGTAACATTCTCTTCCGTCTAACCACATTTCTATTGCTTCCAATGTATTCCGTTGTTTTTTTTTTTTTTTTTTTGTTTCCGCTTGTGTGCTATGTAACCAAATCTACTAAATATAATATTGTAATATTTTTGTTGGATTTTAAAATTAAGCGAACTGTCAAAAAATGTATCGTGTTTTTGAGGACGGTTTGAGCATATCCACATCCAGCCTAGATCTTTGCATTTGCGTCCAAGTTCTCTATTATTATACAACCCACATATTTAAGCAGAGTAGTATAACATATATATTTTTCTTGAGCCGTCTTCGTTATCGAAGGTTGGCGTCCATATCCTTCACTGCTTCAAGTTGTACTTGTCAGTCCCTTGAAAAATGAAAAAAATTTGATAACGGCAAATGCCATCCATTCTTGGATATTTCGAACCCGTGGCGTCCTTCTGTGGCCGAAACCACCAACACCTTCTCCCGCTTCTATCAGTATTATTTGCAGTAGCTCGTATTTCGGTCCCTGCATCAATAACCCAAATAATTGATTTTCTTTAATATCTGGTTAATTCCCAATATTTTTTTCATTCGTTTCGTAACTTCGTTATTTATTTTTTGCTGTCCATCGTATTGCTAGTAATCGTTTGTAAACCCAAGCTTCGAAACGATATTAATCGTCGTATTTATTCAGTTTTTAATGTCCAAGTTTCTACCGTGTACAATAGCGTGAATAAAGCACTTAACTATTCTCCCACCGGTATATGCAGGTTAATATCGTGACTTCGCATATAGTTAGTTTTTCAAACATTAAGCGTGTCGTTTATTTCTAATTCCGATGAGCGTGTGCTTTTAATCCGGCAACCGAGATGCTTAAATATATCCACCCGTTTTATTACTTTATTCTCATTTTTTTTTTTTTTTTATCATTATGCGTGGTGTGTTTGTCTAACTATATTCTTTGCAGGTCAGATTTATACGAAGTAATTATTGTCGGTCTTCTTACCGATCTGCTATTAACATCGTATCATCGGTATATCGTAAATTGTTTATTAAAACACCATTGAATATATATCCAACGTGTATCGACGAACGTTTTTTTTTTTTTTAATCAGGCTTCGTTTACACGTTATTGTGAACTTTTTTTTATCTACGACACCGCACTCAGTATAACATTGCAAATGATTACGATTAACGCTTTGAACGTTAACTTATTCTGCGTCAAAAATAACATACAATGGTCTACTGAAATTGTTTGGTAACGATGACAGCTTTGTCGTTTTGTTTTAATTTGAGTAATTACGTTGTTACGATGTTATTTAATATTGATGTTTTAAACATTTTAAATGAAATGTTTTCAAGCGTATATATCGAATTGATTCTAAATTTTTCCGTCGTTTGTATTTAACGCGAAAAATATAATAAATATGCAAGGAATATCCCACCACCGATAAGCGAAGTAATGACGATTGATATAAATTGTAAGTCATCTTTTTTAACGTCATTCTCGGTGCGTGATAATTAAACTGTTAATATACAACGATGAACGTACTGTTTAAATAAATAGCTAGCCGATGAATTACGTAGTTAAAATTTTATTTTTAACCTAAGTAACGTAAACACTGACGTCGGTTCCATATTGCATTTTTATCATCGTTCACGCTTAAATAAACATAATTATAGCGATATATTTTCTATATTCCTTTACGTTGAAAGAATTACGTTCGAAAATATATTTTCATATTCGTTTGTCAAATCGACACCGCTTATTTTCTTTCAAAACGTATTTATAGTTTATTTCTCGAGCGAAAAGTATTTTCATTTATATAGGTATTTTCATTTTAAAGAAACATTTTTAATGAAGCTTCGTAATGTTAATTTCTTTATCTTTTCTCATAATTAATTATAAATACCGTTCTTTACGTCAACTGATATTAAATTAAGATTAATTTATTCGCGGTTAAAAAAAACATACATATAAAAATCAAACATTAGAAAATGGACCTGAAATATATATATATAGAAAAAATATACTGGATGATGAGGAGCTCCAATAAGCTAACATTAGATAAACTATTAATATATAATGTAATAACAAAACCAGTTTAGATCTATGGCGCTGTAATATGGAGCACGGCTAGCGTTTCTAGTCGTAACATAATACAAAGATTTCGAAATAAAATTCTCTGAGTAGTTACCGGCGCTCCCTGGTACGCGATAAATAAAGATATTCATACTCATTGTGAAGCGGATAAAATCATTAACGCACTTAAATCCAGACATGTACGGCGACTTGAACAATGTATGAACGTGTCGAAGCAATATGTCTTCAACGGGCAAACAAGTTGAGAAAACATGTCTTAGACGACATATTAGATTAATAGGCACCATTTGCACAATTTATTATGTAAATAAATATGAGCTAAATTAATTGTGGCCTTTTTGATAGTAGTAAGTAAGAATTTACAATAACAATAAAAAAAAAAAAACTTATACACGCAATAACCCATTAAGAAGTTCGTGTACATCAATAATATGATTAAATTTTAAAATTACGCTTAAATAACTTCGTCGACAATATATTTTTTTTTTTTCAAAATGGGGATGCCTTTACAGCTTACTCAACGTGATGCTGTATATTTACATTTTAATCAAGGATTCCGACTTCTCTAGAAATGTTGCTATATGGGGAACTGTAGATTATCCAGATGGAGAAAGGTGTAATACGATGAGAACTTAACAAGGCAAGGTAATGCTCAGAACGCAGCAGTGTCACAGCAGAATATTAAAACCAAAAACATGATCGGGATTGCAGACTGTCTGTCCAACATGGAAGAAACAGAAGGGACTTTCTCTAAGACGATCAGGTAACAAATGATGTCCAAATCGTAATCTACTGATGAGTACAATTCTATTCCTATTAATCTTCTTAAAGAAATAGAACAACGGAAGTTTGGGGAGAGACGATTGAAGTTTATAGTAATACGTGAGAAGTGATTGACTAATACTCTCGCGTACATCAGTTCCCAATGATCCTTATGCTCTAACTGAATAGAGTGAATGATATCCTTGTGAGAGACTAAGTTCTACGCCAATAGACGACGCGTCTAGTTAATGAGTCAACAAATTCGTCGTTTGGATATCCTTTATGACCCGGCTTACACAAGAAGGACACAAATATTCCCACACGTCCCCCCCAGATTATTAATCTTTAGCAAAACTAATCCAACTAATGTAGCTGACATATACCATTTATTGTCTATAGCCGTCACCATGCTCTTTGAATCGGTAATAATAAGGTAATTTCCGCGAAGATTTAAGCCCATTAAAATTGACAAAGCTTATGGTACTGCTACACATTCGCAGTAAATAGTATGTTACTAGAATTGAAAGCTGAAATTAACACCGAGTTGACTTTGATCCATCTGTATAAATAATGATGTGTAATGGAAACCTTTCAGAGATAATATTATTGAAAGTGGCAAGGATTATTGTATTTTCTGTTTTATACTGTTTATTCATAATTGTATTCTACATTTCCAACATGATGCGATAGCGCTAAGTTTCAAACCCGTTAATTATTTCTCATCTATTTGCACTGATTATTATTCATATTTTACCAGTATTGCCCAGATGACAACGTAATGCATTTTTCTCGAATTTAAGGCTCTTTTTTATATTTTTTTATTTTTTGTAATGGCGCTTAAATTATTAAACGTTTATTGGTCAAATAATTTACTTTCATTTTTTTTTTCCATTTGCGATTTGATAATATTCTATTATTACTTATTTATTATTGCTATAATTATCATCATTATAATTTTTTTCCCATTTGCGATTTGATAATATCCGTTATTACTTATTTATTATTACTGTAATTATCACCGTTATAATATTTTTTTTTATTATTATTTGTATTACTAACAGATGGCGAAATTGGACTATTCGTGTTATCTCATCGATTTTATTGGTCGTTACTTTCCTGTTGATTATTTATGGTGGACCATTAGCTTTGATGATAGCTGTAAGTAATTTTATCTCTGTAAAATGTGGATGATATTTTTTTGTTAATCGTATTTACGACTAAACGTCATATTAATGACACGTGTGGTCGAACGTCATTGTGATCAAACGTCATATCTCTATACAATATGTAAAACTGTAGTGTCTTTTTGCGATTTACGAATATTTTCATTATAATCATTGCGTTGGACTATTTTTATCACACATAAACAGAAAAAATATATATATATATTTTTAAAGCAATAATGATGAAATTCGCGCAGCTTATAGCCTATATTATCGAATTTGTTCTAAGCTTTGCTTCACATTAATATCACAAATCGGACAAAAATCATAATAATTTTAAGTTTTAAAAAGTAGCAGACAGATCGTTTAAAATTTAATAATCGTTCAAAAGTATCTCCATTACCAACATCCGCCTTTCAAACCTCGTTTTGTTGCGTTATGAGCGTCGACAATATATAGACGTCCTATAAAGAAGGAGACAGCGGTATTGTATTAAAACGACCCTTTCTGGAATAGTTGCGTTCGTGTCATAAAAAAAAAGTTTATTAAAAAAATAATTACACAGGCGAAGTTGTAGGTAACTTCTAGTTTTTTAATATATCGCAATGATCAAACAAGACTCTTTTGATAGTTTTAAAAATATTAAATTGTAAACGATTTTCATTTTTATACGTATTTTTTACTAAGTACGTTGATTATTTTATAACGCAGCATGTTTGACGTTTATTGAGTGACGTCCGAGTTAATAAAATAATGCACTTACTCCTAGACCACTTATTTGCCGACGATTTTGTAAATACAAAGAAAAAAATATATATATTTCTTAATACGTTCAAGTTGTATTATTAGTACGTTTCAATTAGTTCGTTGTTCGTTCGAAATACGATTTTTCTGGTTACCGATTTAGATTCGTTTTACACTTATTCTGTTCTAATCATTATCGACCAGATGAAGTATAACGGTGATATTCATCCGTTATATTTAAAATATTGTTATTGCAAACACTTTACGTGATTCTGATAACCTTGTTTTGTATTTATTCATAGAAAACAATGTACGATATAAACAAATAATGTTCGTATTATTTTTGTAAGAACGTACAATAAGAAAGTAACGCGTTCTCGTATTATAAAGAAAAATATTATTGCGCGTTTTCGTTATATAAATCATTCCTTAATCGAAGAATACGTTATATGTGCGACGATGTTTGAATATTCGTAAACTTGTAAGGAATCATTTTAAAATTGCCGAATCCGTGTAAATGTCGCGCGATAAAAACAAACGTGCAACGTTTATTCAATTTACAGCGAAGAAACCCGTTTATATTTGGATTATAGAATTTTATTTCGTAATACGTAAATTTAATGTTGTTATATCGTGTGGACGGAACAATTATTAATTTGCGCGTGATATATAACGCTCATAACTGACTCTTTTTTTGCGAAGCGAGATTATTACTCGGCAAATTGAATAATATGGATTACGGATAAATAAAAATAAAACGCAAAATCGATAGTAGTGGATGAAGGCAACTTAATACCGTAACATGAAAAACAAATTAGAGGCTACGAAACAGTACACAGTTACATGTATAATTTGGGATAACTTATTTCATCTTCCGATAAAGAGAGGCACGTGAACGCGAGAAATAAAACGACAAATTCAGCTGGCCCGAAATGCCGTTAGTCGATTACGTAGAATATGGCGCGACAGATCAATCACAAATACGGTGTACAAAAGAAGCTGGTGCGGGGTGTTCTAGGTGTTCACATACGCGGTAGACACTCGGACGGTGAATGCAAGAGATAAACAACTTGTCGACAGTTTCGAGATGCGGGTTTGGAGACGTACAGCGAAGAATTTCAGTCTGCCTACATTATAAATAGCCCCTTATTATTCATTTTATAATATATATACATTAAGGATATTGCGTTTTTTCGATCACTCTGTCTCTAATGAGCAATCCGTGCTGCGGTTATTAATTGACGTACAAGTACAGGAGGCTCGTCCGCGAAGTAGAATAAATACCAGGTGGACGGATATCATTGGGAATGTACTACAAAAAAGTTTATTGTTGATTGTAAACGGGTGGCTACTAACCGGATACAGCGGCGAGAAAAGTTAAAAACGTTGTTGTATTCGCATCGGGCGCTTTCGACTGACGTAGAAGAAAAAGACCTAATTTTAAAACAATTTCATAATTATTATATCAAAAAAACTTCTGTAGCCGTTCGACCGATATAAAACTTTTATCGATACACGCAAATAGTTCAATGAGATGAGGTTGAGTTATAGTTTAAACGAATAATCGGAATGATTTAATGTTGCTTAATAAGCGTTTAATAGAATAAACGTAATAATCGATAATTTTAGAATTAAAATGGAAATCAAAAATATCCGTGTCCGACATCTGTCTTAACCAGATGGGGGGGACAGAAAATGATGGTTTTGCTAAATTTTCTCAAAAATGCTTTATCACGGCAACTATTAGTCATATTTTGACGATCTTACGTGCATTAAACGTATATTGATATTTTCGTCTTATCTATAACCTATACTCTCCGGATGTGATAAAATTCCGCGTATTCGGCGAAAAACTTAAAATTTTAAAACTATAAATTTTTCTGGTATGATAAAAAAGTCATCGTGTGGCTTTTGTCAGCGATGTAGTTCCTCTCGTGAATGTAGACTACCTGAGACTACCGGGTAGTTATTATTATTATATAATTTATGACTAGTTAATAGTACTCTTTCATTATCAATTTTTTACACAAATTGGTTTTTGAAATAATTTAAAAAAAAAATGACTCGACGAAGTGAAAGTATAATCGTTCATAATGTCGCTTTTTAGACGACTAGAAATTTTTAACGATCAATATTTTTAGAATTGAAACTTAGCGTCTACTAAATGCCCATTATTATACAAATTTATATTAAAAGTTTATGTACCGTATAGAAGACGTTGTCGTTGAAAGGGTTAAAAAAACCACTTTCGGTGGTAGTATTTCGAATATATGAATAAAAATCGGACATTTAAAAATATGAGGTAAATTTTGAGGTAACGTGTTTATCGGCGAAGTCGCCATTGCGTAAACAGCACGAATTTTAAAATTACAATAGCGAGGTTTATGATTGATGACTAAAATCGATTTTATTGTAGTACCTTTTACTAGATGAACTCCCGTGGGATAGACACTTTGTGGTTAACGAAAAGTCAATTATTCCAAAAGCATCGATAGGAACGTGAAAACGAGGTTCCAACGGGACATGATTATAATAAGGTTGACGAATATTTGACGTGCCACGAAAAAAACATTAAATCATCATGAATATTCATTATTATTCATTATCACGGAAATCTGTATGCAACTAATAAATTAACCGTCGCACGTAATGTTATAAATGAAAACGTATTTCACATAAAATCAGATAAAATAATAAAACAAAAATTTATACTAATAATTACGTAATGCCGATGACGGCTCACCGTATAACAAAATTAATACAAAGACGCATAAAATAATAAAAGAAAATTTACACTTATAATGTAACGACGATGCACGACGAAAAATAAAAAAAGTTATAATAATAATAAATAAAAGGATGATACGTTACACGATAAGTAAATATAGAAGAAATAATAAAACAAGTCTTATAAACGATACGGAAGGTTATGTTTAATTTTATTTGTTTATATTTACTATACCTAAATTCAAGTTACCTAGAATCCTAATTACCGACGGTTGAAATTAAATGATTAGCGCGGACTGAACAGTCATCGAAGAATTTACGCGCTAAATTTAGCAAATTTAGTATATGATCCTTAATATAAGGCGTGTTTAGGGTACTATTATTATTAATCTAAATTAACGTGCAGTGTATAGCAACTAAGGCACGATGAGAGGAAGTTAAATCAAGGTCTGCAGACGGGACATGCGTAAGAACGTGATTAGGTTCTTTAGAGAGGAGTATTGAAGAAGAAATAAGAGTAAAAGTTGAGAGGTAATCTCAGTGAGGAGTACAGTCAATGAGGATATGACGGAAAGCGTAGTTACACACGGTGTACTGAGAAGTCAGAGTTCTGTTGATCAAGTATGAATGTGTGTGTCTTGTATGATACAGCCGCAATCTGCTGAGGACAACGTCTGAAGCGAAGTCTTCAAGCCAAAACGGAATTTTTCATTTAAGGGGATCACTTTTGTTGCTACGAAGCAAAAAGTCTTGATGTGATATAATTACGTACATCCATAGCTGGAGCTGAGACGTTTTTGATCAGCAACGATGTAGCAGCTCTATTTCCCAATTCATTCCCTGGAATCACGACATGAGCTGGGGTACACAGGAACGGGACTAATTGACTCGGGGTTTGACTAATAACAGCCGTGTCACTTTTTTGGATGTAGAATGCTGATCGTTGCTAAATACATTGCATAAACGCCGAGAGAGAGACCGATGGCTGTTGGATGTTAAGAGCTTATTACGAAGTTCATGGCGAGGTAAATCCCATAAAGTTCGGCTGAAAGTATGGAAAATGCCAGGAAGTGAATATCGTATAATGGCATTGTTCATGACGACAGAGCAGCCAAGAATGAAATGAGTCAGTATACAACAATAATGATGAACCCGTGGTAAGAGACGGGATTTTTTTGCTGATATCCTTGGTTTGTAGGTCATCTTTCCTCAAACTGATGATTGAAATATTCAGCTTGGTTGGACTTTCCATCCACTATGGCAGCCCAACGATTGAATGTTTAATACATGCGATTTTAAATGTTTATTTCTGATAAGATGTTGTTAAAGATGGTTGTAACCGATTGAGGTTGTCTCGAAGAGAATGAGATAGCAGATGGGAGTAATTTATGAAGGACAAATCCAGAGCTTCTAACTGGATTATGAAGTTAGCTAAGAGGAACTGCCTATGAATATCGAGCGACCATTCTGATGACTCTGAGGTTTTTTTTGAGCACCTTTGTTTATGTAGATCCCACGATAATTAAGAATCCAGGACCATACCTAAGTAGCCGACTGATACTCATTTGGAATTAATTTACCATGAAGAGAGATATTGAGCCGTTTTCTGGCATTCGCGTATATTCCAGAAGCGCAAGGCAATAGTTTTACTACTGAAAAGTATAAGCTATTATTTGAGCACCAGGTAGATATACAGTCCTGAAGAACACATTCTCTCTAGATATGATTCGGAAGCTTACAACGTTTGTAAGATCGTCTGAAAATAATAAACTATGTAGTCGAGAAATAATTTCATTAATTAAATCATTAATAGTTTTATTAAAGAGTATAGGATTCAACACAGAGCCCATAGAGTACGGATGATGATTTATTCCCGAACCGAAGGTAGAAACTTCAATTACTAAGAAAATTATAACCAGGTAAGGTTTCCGCAGAAGCATCAGCATAAAAATTTATTTAAAACTTTTTGGATTGAGATATTATGAAAGGCCTTTGATAAGTCGAAAAACAGAGCTAGCAAATGAAGCTTGTTAGATGATGTTTCTAAAACGTTTATATCGGGATCGGTATTGAGATGGATGAATAAAACCTTTGCTTTCAAACAACCAATATAATCGGCGATTTACTATGCATTCAATGATGTGAGCGAGCAAAACACCACGCATAACACCATACGCATGCTAGTAATATAGTACACTACAAAAACACGCGGGGCTGCATTGTGTCGTGACAAAAGCGATTACATTCAGTTGTATCCGGGTGTGTGTGTGTGTGTGTACGCTAACGCCATATCATGATTGCCTTATTAGCTACTTACACTGAACAACAAATACGTATAGGTAAGTAGGCGCTCCTGTCCCCGATACGGAGACGTTACTTAATGATGATAGTAAATATTAATATATAACTTAATTATTATAATTATTACATATCATTATGATTTTTTTAATTACTACATCATTAAATGTCTCCGTATCGGAGGTAGGCTACTACTTACCTGTACATATTTTGTTGTGCATAAGGCAATAATAATATGCATTTAGCGTAGATAGATACACACACACACCCGGGAGAACTGATTGTAATCTCTTTGTTGTCACAAAACAATGCAGCCCCCGCGTGTTTTTCTAGGTACTATATTGTTACTAGCGCACATATGGTGTTGTGCATGGCGGTTTGCCATTGCCTTCCACGCTATAATAATATTAGGATTATTTATATTCTTATTTTTTGATAGTAATTTTTGCGTCGCCGGTCGTATTTGAACTCGGTACCTTTCGTATAGAAGTGCATTCTCTAGCCACTAAGCTATCCCGATGACTTTTATATATATATACATATATAAATGCGAAATACAATATTCATGTTGTGAATATAGCCGCAGAATTTTAATTATTCAATAATATGACGTCAACAAGTCGGTTAATTATTAGTAATGAAGAAGTTAGGGTGGGTCAAAGTTCGACGTTATGAATTTATGTTAATTTATTTTCATATGTACGGTTAAGTTTTATTTTGTTTGGACTACTTTTTTTTCTGGTTTACTACTGTTTTTATTAATTAAGTTTTATATATATATATATATATATATATATATATATATATATATATAAACAACTTTTTTGTATAATTTTCGTATTTTGTGATTGATGAAAAATTAATTTATCTTTTTATTTATTAGACTTTGGTGGTACAAGTGAAATGTTTCGAGGAAATAATCAACATTGGATACGCCGTTTATCGTATACACGGGCTACCGTGGTTCAGGTCCTTGTCTTGGTATTTTTTAATCACGTCCAATTATTTCTTCTATGGCGAAAGTTTGGTAGATTATTTTGGAGTTGTTATCAATCAGACGGTAAACCCATATTAAAAACACATGATTATTTATAATGAAATTTTAAAATAGCGGCTATGTGCGTTTTGATAATGTACACAAACTTATGTTTTAACCCTTCTATCGCCCCTTTCTTTATACATAAAATATATACATATCGTTATATAAAATACATAGATATCGTTATATAAAATGTATATTCAAGTACACGTTTGAAGTTCTGGGGCAAATAATACGTAGATTAGTGTATGTGCTACTATTACACTATATATTGGCACACATGTACGTAGCGCATATATGTGTCACCTATGAATCCACAAAGCGTGTCTCTCAAGTGGACCGGCTTGTTAGAATCTGCTATATGTAATAGAAAATACTACAAAAAAAAAGAAGAAAAAAGAAGAAAAGTATATTTTGATTGATTAAATTTTACAAGAAAATAATAACTTATAATATATAGCGTTCTATCGTTACGAAATATAAAAAATTCCTTAACCGATAAACTTAATAATAATTTTAAAAAATATACACGAGTGATAGTTATAAACATTCATGGCTTAATGAAATTTACAGGAAAAATTAAACCTGCAACGTGTAATTCATAAGTAAATTTTAAACACAATGGTTAAAATAATTTATAAAATTAAAGAGAAAAAAAAATACAAAAATATATCAAATAAAATTTATATATAATATCATTGAATTTTAAACCTAATGCTACCCTAGTAAGATATGTTTAATTCGTCTATGTTTATATTTTTTATACCTGTGTCGTAGAGACTGATAATCGTAGTTTCCAATTTCATTGACATTTCGGTCAACAGACATGCGGCATGCATTAAAGAATTTTAAGGTCCTGTTTTTTATTATTTCTTGTATATAGGGATAGTTTAAAATGTCATGCATTGTTTTAATGGGCGTGTATCTGGATTTGTTCAACACTATTCTTAGGCAATGATTTTGGAATCGTTGTAATTTGTTTATATTACTTAGGCAGGTGTTCGACCACACAGGACTAGCATAAAGAATTTTAGGTTGAATTACCTGATTATAAATCAAAAACTTGTTCACCGGTGATAGCGTAGATTTCCTGTTAAATATTGGAAACAGTACACTCATTTTTTTATGTCCTCTGTAGATACACTCGTTAATATGTTTAGTAAAAGTTAGCTTACTATCTAGTGTTACACCGAGATAATTTACTTTAGATTTCCAGTCTAGATTCTCATTATGAATTCGAACAAAGTCATTTATAGCCGGTTTACGCTTTGTGAAAATAATAGTCTCTGTTTTACTATCATTCATTTTAATTTTCCACTTATGAAAGTATTTGGACATTTTGTTAATTGCAGCGGTTAATCTGTTGCTAATCGTATCAATACGGTATGATGACGTCAGCAGAGCAGTATCGTCAGCATATAAATTAACATCAACTTTTTTAATTGTACTAATATCATTTATGTAAATAATAAACAAGAATGGACCAAGGATGCTGCCCTGAGGTACTCCTGCCGATGTAAATCTGACTTTAGAATTCTGATTTTTAATTTTCACATAAAATTTCCTGTTATGTAAATATGCTTTAGTCATGGAAACTAGTTGATATGGAAAACCATATTTTATTAATTTATACAGAATTCCATCGTGCCAAGTAGTGTCGAAAGCTTTTTCAATGTCTAGCAGTGCTAGCCCAGTGTGCTTATTTTTATTAAAATTATCAGTAATTAGATCACAAATTTTTACTAGCTGCGTGGTAGTGTTTAAATTTGGTCGAAAGCCGAATTGGAACTTATTAAGAATACCATTTAAATCGCTATGTTTTCTAAATATAATGAGTAATATTTTCTCAAAAATTTTGCTAATATTACTGAGCAGGCTAACAACAGGTCGTATATTTTTCATCAAAGAAGCATCCTTGCCAGGTTTAGGAAGAGGTACAATTAAGGACAGTTTCCACGACAGAGGGTAGTAGCACAATCGAATGCAGGAATTAAATAACACTGTGAGAGCAACTACACCTTTACGAGATAAATTTTTAATCATTTTTACGCTAATTTTATCGTGTCCGGTAGAGTATGTATTTCTTAGTGATCTAATGCAGTTCTTGACCTCTTTCGGTGAGGTTAAGTCAGCATAGTTTAATGCAGGTACGTTATTTGTTAAAAATGTATTTATTGTTTGTTTTAATTTCCGTTCGTGGTATCGTGTGGACATTGCTTTATTCTGTTCATGTATATTCTGAAAGTGTTCTGCTATAAGCTCAGCTTTATCTTCGTTTGAGTACGCTACTATATCGACACTTCCAGGTTTTTTAATAGGAGGCAAGTTTGTTTGTCCCCGGGAAAAATATTTGTTTACTTTCCATAGTTGATTATTCATTTGTGGTATATTACTGAGAAACGCGTTGTAATGAGCATTTTTTTCTTGTAACAGTCGTCTTTTAACCAATTTATTCAACCTATCATATAGTTGCTTAAATATATACATATTTTCATTATGATATCTCTGATAAAGTTTCCTATAATGATTTTTAATTTTTATTATTTGCAAAGTGCCAGGGGAGATCGAAAAATTTTTAACATTCCCTTTTAATAATGGGACGGAGCTTTCTGCGGCCTTTAAGATAATAGAGTTAAGATAACGAATGTAACCATCTACATAAGAAGGATTGTGTAAGGTTAGTGGAATTTTGACTTCGTTTTGTATGTGTTGTTGATATTTTCTCCAGTTTGCTTTAGAGTAATCAAAATTTGGTTGTGTTACAATTCGCCTTATCGTACCACCGAGAGAACATATTATTGGATTATGATTGGAAGACAGCTTACTAATTGATATAGGATCGGTAATTTCATAGTAGTTTTTTGTAAGGACCAGATCAATCATGCTAGGTTTAGAAGACGGGTGGCCCGGAAAAAACGTAGGTTCATTGAGTGCTTTTATTTGAAAGTTTAAGGTTGCAGATAAGTTTAGTAACTCACTTCCGACCCTGTTACCATTGTAACAGTTCCAGGTACGATGTTTCGCATTAAAATCTCCGATTAATAAAACTTTTTCGGCAGAATGCATAAGAAATTTGATATCAGTTTGAAAGTTTGTCGGTTTTGTTGGTGGCCTATAAACTGCATAAATAGTTAGCAATTTGCCATCTACACAGACTTTAGCTCCAACAGCCTGAACGTGCTTTGTTTGTGGGGTGGGAATTTCTTCGCACTCTATGCTATAATGTATTAGCAAAACTACACCTCCACTGCTCCGGGTTTTATTATTACGTAATAAATGATAGTTTGGCATCGTTAGGTAAGTGCTCTCATCTACTTTAGTTTCTGAAATTCCTGCAATTTTAACATTATTTGTGCAAATGAAATGTTCTAGTTCAATCAATTTATTCGTGATGGAATTTGCATTCCATCCGATAATGCTAATATCGTTTTTCGTTATTTGCCTAGAAAGAGAATAAATATTAATCCATTACGAAGGTGTCGGTAACACATTCGATAATGGTAGTGATTATATTAAAAATATCCGAGCTGCGACTCGATTTTAACTTAGAAATGATATTTCTTAAACAAAAAAGTATCTTATTTAAACCAATTGTTTTTAGTAAATCTATAATTTGAGATAAATCGTTAGTGTTACTATTACTATTACTGTGAGTATTAATAATATAATTATTCGTATTATTTTTTTTATTAGATGCCACTTGAGCATAAGTGCGTGAATAATTAATACCATTTCTATCATTATTATTTACATTAGTATTGCTAAATGAATTTCGATTATACGAGTTGTTTCGTGTGATATTAGGATTGTTTAGGTCAACTGAATTATTATTTACGTTAGCTATATTACGACGTGACCTTTTGTTAATGACGATGCCCGATATTTTATTATAAACTAAAAAAAAACGCAACTTGGAAGGAGGATCAAAGTCGGTCTGTTTTCTCATGACAATCATGAGTAGTTCGTTTATAAATGAACTATATCATATGCTAGACTGGCATCTTCCAGACCTTCATGTATAAAATTATCGACCGCTCCTGTAAAAGAACCAGCCAGTTGGTGGAAACTATGCTACTGGTCATATCGGAAATGTCAATATGAGTCGTCGAAATTCGTTTAAAATAGGAACTCGGAATATATCAGAGCCATTCTATAAACCGAATTGGCTGATAGGTGTTGGAAGGGTTGTGAACATTTATTTTTCCGAAGCGGATGATACATCGAGGAATGGTGTAGCCTTGTGATAAAACAATATCGAATAGTTTCGGATAGAATTATATCAGTTACATCGAAAATTAAAAACCTACAGCGATACATATAATACAGGTATATGCGCCTTCAATTAATGCTACGGATGATGAAATGAACCAATTTGATGATACACTGTCGGAAGAATTAAAAATAATTTCGAATAGAGAGGATAATTTTAACTCAAAATTGTCAAGGTAGGCAGTAGTCAAAATCAATAGTATAAACGAGCAATAGTTGGTCAATTTGGTTTGGGTATTTGAGTGAACGTCGAGGGACGGAATTCGGGGATTTGCAAATGAAAATGATCTATCAGTTACGAATACAGTTCAAACTGCCACCTGCGATATGTTTCCTCTAAAAATCAATTGATTTTATACTAATAAAGGTCAGGTGGTGATCCATGATATTTAATTCCAGATCAACAGCAAGAGCAATTTGTAATAGTAATTATGCCGGCTGTAAATTTAATAATCAAGCTAAAGACAATAATCAAAACTGAGGAAAACCATTATCTAACTTTACCAAAACGATTATAGTACGTTTAAATGACAATAAGTTATGGGAAATAATAATGAATGATGCGAATAATCCAAAATAGAAAAAGAACGATTTAATAATGAAATACGAACTTGAAAAAGTGTACCGGATAATTGAAAATACATTAGAATTAATAGAATTAAGACAGGTCAAAAGGCAAGAAGGGATTACCGTTAACGAAGATAATTATCGTGAATTATACTAAAAAATTAAAAAGTCGTGTAAATTAAGTAGATTTTAATATCTGAAGTAACTAAAATAGCTGACGTATAGAGTAGTAGTCATTGGCGAAATCTTTATAACGGTTGATATAAACACATTAAATGAACTGGAACCTGAGGTAACATTAGATGAAGTAAGAACAGAATTTTTAAATGAATTAAAAAAAAGTCAAGCAAGCGATCTGGATAATATTACTGCAGAGGTCCTACAGGATCTTTCACAAGTAACTGTAAGAACAATACGACATATATACAATAAAATTTTGAAAACCGTTTTCACATTTTTCGTACCTATACGTAAGAAAGATTCAAAAACAGATTTCTATAATTACTAAATGATGCCGTTAATTTCACATGTTACTAAAATATGTCTTAAAATATAGAATAATAGACTACGGTCATTTATCACGAATAAAATTTCTGAATAAAAAAGTTTCCGGGAGGTCGTTTGGTACCAGAGAGCAAATATATTTAATACACAGATATTAGAACAATTAAAAGAATATAATCTTACTAGTTTATTTATCTTCATCGATCACACCAAAACATTCGATTGTTTCGAATTGAGGACGTTGTGTGGAATGCCTATACTACCTTGGAGGCCCTGAACATCTGCTTCTTCTGGTTGCGAGTCTTTACAAAGACAGTGAAACATCAATAAACAATGGCATGCAGTCAAAAACGTTTAATATAAAACAAGGATGTATTTTACTTCTGTTGTTATTTAAAGTTGCGAGAAAGTATCTAGCTGAGTGTGATAGAGGTTTTCCTGTCGGTAGAAAAAAAAAGAACTTTAAGATATGCGGATTATATAGTGTTAACTACTTCAAAAGATTAACATCATTACTAGTTAAAACACACCGTGAGTAACACCTTCGGACTATATCTAGACACTAATATACATATATATGATTATTCAGATTTTCATATTAAAATAAAATTCAGATTTAAAGCGTGAATATTAATTTTAATGAACAAAGTAATTATCCTGTGTAATGTTCCTTTGGATGGAAAAGGGCATTATTATTATCGTATTCGAGGGGCGACTAATTTACAAATTTTTTTCGTAGTTTCTATTTTCTCCGAAATTTGATACAAAAAATTGCAATTTAACTTTTCCCGTTACGTAAAGAAAGAAAACGTTGAAAATTTATTTTAAAATTTTATCCATCTTTCAGTTTGTTTACAAGTTTTCGCTGTAATCGTATACATAATACATTTATGCTTATAGTTGCCTGCGCGTGTATGTATGTATGCGTGAAACAACGTTTTTTTTTTTGTTTGTTCTTTATAGGATTATTTAAGAATTTTGGTCAGTTATCATCGATTTATCTCGTTTTGCTTGTACATTGTGGGATTTGTCTGGTTTGTTTTATCGCTGGTGCACAAGTATTACATGAAACAATTTTCTCTATTCGCCTGGACACACGTTGCGCTCTTAATTGTAGTGACTCAAAGTTACTTGATTATACAGAACATTTTCGAAGGGCTTGTTTGGTAACTACAACTTTTTATTATTTTATATATTAGATATTCGTAAGTTATTAAATAGATTATTAACATATTTTTCATACCGTTTCGGTTACATGATGTTGACTGTAATCGGATTAAATACACTTTTAAAACGTTCATGGCTGATATCCGGTCATTCACGTGTTTTTTGTTTGTTTTTTTTTTTGTTTTTTTTTTTGTGTAAACCAAGTCAACTTTTTTACTAGGTAACGTTTTGAACAAAGCTTTGCTACACAATGCAAAAACTATTTCAAACAATACTACCTTATAAAGAGAAATGAAGAATGTAAAAGAAGCTACTATGATTATTAATGGTTTTGACAAGGAATGTGTTTTACTGATGGAAAAAAAAAAACAGGATAAAAAAGAATCATTAACAAAGAGGAATTAGCACTCGATGTAGTGTTACGTTATGCAAAAAAGGAACAACAGACAGACAGGATGGACAGAATTTTACAAAAGAACAAAGTTAGACCTATATTTGGTACGTGTAAAAAAATAAAAAAAAAATCATATGTGCTTCGGGACGCAAGGAAGAAGTGAAGACGTTTTCTCAAGAATACACTTATTTAATAAACGCACGATTTTGTATAAATTTCACAAAGAAAAGGATCGCAGAGAGAGAGAGAGAGCTTTGCCGATGTATACACCCACATTGCTTGTGTGGGCTTAGTTACATTGGCCGATTGGTAGAAGTATGAATCGGACATTAAAAAAACAAAATTACAAAGCAGATCGTAAATGTAGAGAAAAAATACGATCAGTGTCCTGAAAATCATGAAATATAATTTAATGATTTCAAAATCTTGTTAAAAGTGTATAAATATAGCCCCGGAATTGTTCGCGAAGCGATTGAAATTTTTGAGCATCCTAATTTCAACAAAGAAGATGAATACCAGCTAAACTCAACTTGATTGTCAGTCATTGCCCCGAGAGCAAAAAAAAAATCGTGTTAAAATAAAAACTACAACTGCCAGTCTAGTGAACAACTCCAGTCTACTGCAGAGTAAGATAACGAAAATATCGATAAAGGCATGTAGAGAAAGCGGGGTGCTTGTTTATCGTTTAAATCTGGACAACATGAAGTCTGCATTGCGTTCTACGCGTAATTATGTAATTATACATACGCATCCGCAACCGCTCTTAGTTTGAAAATGAAAACTATAATTATTAAAAATTGACATGATTAAATGTGCGCGCTACTCGGGATGACTGTTACGATAATTGCGGGTATTTTACTAGGAACGTTTTTTCGTAGCGTGGTAACTGTTGATTTTTCACGGTATTTTTATTTTTTTTCACTGCTTCGTTTAGTTCTCATTCGCGTTTTGTGTACTAGCCGTTTAAAATGAGTATAGTGTTAAAGTGTACGGAAAAGAAGAATGATTAGGGACACCTTTTGATGGAGGAATTTAAAGACGGTGAACTCTTGTATGATACGAAGAGGAACAAAATCCCTATGTTTATAATGAAAACTGAAGAAGGGTTATATCGAAAATTGATAAATAACCACATTTGCGTGATGATAACCACAAATTCTCAGAATTTTTAATTTTTTCGTCTTTCTGTTGAACAGTTTGGTGGGGTACCGGAATTTATCAACAAATATATATATATACCTATATATATATATATATATATATATATATATATATATATATATATATATATATATATATACAAAGTTTCGTACAAGAGAAGTCTGTAATCATTGATTTTTTGATTTTTGTATTTGGCATACGACAGCTATCACAAGGAAAGACGATTTGCCATTTTCTCCAGAAGAATGACGTCGTCCATGTCGGAAAAGAAATGAGTCATAATGGAAAAAGTGTTGACGCAACAAATAATAGTAAACGATCAACGATTATATTCACACGTTTGTTGAACGACTATCAACACCGCACGATAGCTGTTAACGATCCAAACGATAGTCGTTCGCAGCAGAGGACAGCTCCATAAGAAACACAAAGCAATAGTGGTCAACGATTATCGTAACAGTCGTTCCGAGTAAAACGTACCTTTACACCGAAAAAATCAATCGTAAATGTGCGCAATCGGATTGTTTTATTTGTCCGCTAGAGCGCGTATATCGCATTAGATCAATAGAAAATAATATCGAGGACGTCGCGGAATTAATTCAATTTGTTGTATTTATTTATTTCGTGCAATTTACGTTGACATATATACTTCTTTCTAGAACATAATATACCGTGCGAATGAATCAAATTTTAAAGAGTAATGCGCGCTAATCTTTTATCGTATTCACGAGGATTTAAACTTTTACTTTTAGGTTTATAGTACCGGTGACGATGATAATAATTAACGACGTTTGGGCGTATTTATTTGGATTTTTCTTCGGACGTACTCCGTTAATTAAAGTTTCGCCGAAGAAAACGTGGGAAGGCTTTATCGGGGGTGGTGTAGCTACCATAATTTTTGGCGCATTAGTAAGTGTGCAAATAATAATAATAATAATATTAACAATAATCTCATTAATTCAAGTTATAATGACAGATACCAATTTACTAGTACATCGTAGAGCGCTTCGGTAGCTGTACTTATAACAGTAGCGTTAGCCTTGGTTTACTCTGTAGCGGAATATGCAGGCCATCACACGAAAAAACTTTATACACAATTGAATACAACAATCAGTCTAATTACTAGAACGTTGATGTCAACGACTATTCGATGGCTGTATTAAATAACATCACGCCTCCTGATGTCCGCAGAAAAAGAATTGTTACGAAAGAATGGTTAAAATATAACTTAATAACCTAAGGACAATCCATCGGAAGTTGCCGACTTATCCTGACATCACGATAAAAGATTTCGAGCTTCTTCGCAACGATTGGGTACAATTAAATCGTATCCGCACAGCGAAAGGACGATGTAATGAACCGCTAGCGCGGAGGAATTGAAGAACGACCTTGCTCTTGCGACTGTGATAATCCACAACAATTTACAGAGCTGATCATTTACAACTGCCTGAACAGCGCAATTTTTGACGGGACATTTCAAGGTATACGTAGTTTCCGACGCAGCCTTGACATGTAGAAATAGATATAGTTTTGTAGTAGCGCATTCGAAATAATAATAATAATTACACGTATAAATAAGTTCATTGTCGATTTTTAGTTTATTGACGAACATCTAACTATTGTTAAAAGGAAATCGAATATATTATAGTGTGAGGATGTTAATATATGCAGATTTTTATCTATTCAAAGTCTATTTGTATAGGATTTCAAATATTACACATAATATATAAAGAGTATAGGCAAACAGGTAAGTTAGGCTAAAAGATTGGTGTAAAAAAGTTTTCGTTCTAATTTTTAGAAATTACGAGAAATCTATAATAGCTTGGATTTCTGTAAGATTGGTATGGTTTAAATAATGGTCAATGCTAAGAAAAAGCGAATCTAAAATAAATAAGAAAATATAAATATATAATCTTTATTTGTGTTTGATATCCTCAAATTTTATTTGTATGCTTACTGACCTTCATTTATAGTAATTAAAAAAAAATACCTATATCGAATAAAATTCGAATTTGAGGAAATTGTAGTTAATTATTTCTTTTCTTTAAGTTGTTGTACAAGTCTATACACATGCAAGTTTATATCACATATATATATTATACTGGATGGTGAAACTAAATGATCACGTGTATGTCCTAAATTAGGTACAAAATTTCATTATAATATTGAACACTGCGTCTAACGGTAAACCTACTGAATTAGGTGTTTTTGGTATGCAATTATGATTGGCCGAGAGACTATAAAAGATTGTCGTTTAAAGAGTGTTGCCGTCGTATTAATATGATATATAGAAATAATATGATATAATCAACCAGAGAGAAACGTTCATTTGATATAAATGTCAAGAGGAAGAGGATATCAACCATATCATATGGAAATGCGAGAAATACGAACTAAATCAAAATAATATGATACGGGAATTATTAAAATACAAACACACACTTCCTCTAAATTTAGAATCAATAGTAAGTGATCTAAACAATGCAGAACCAGTCAAAATCATATATAAGTTCATAGCCCAGAATAATATAGAAATATAATAACCCAACTATAATAGTTTAAAACAAGAAAATCATCCTATAAATGGTCAAAGCGACCTATGGTACTGGACAAAAAAAAATAAAATAAAATCTAGTTGTAAATAATAATAATGATGCTGCGTATGCAAATTATTTACATAAACAAATACGCACAATAATTATTTACGCGCATGCTTCTTTTTGTGCGTGTTTGCTTATTTACATATTGCGTTATTTAAAGAAATATATACGTTGAAATTATAATGATAAGAAGTAATTATTTTTAATATCGAGAAATTCAATATAAGTAAAGGTGTTTAATCTAATTAAGGAGACATTTAACCTGATTGTCTAATTATCTGCAACATAAAAACATATTATCCATGTAAATGCGTAAACATTGACCTACATTCGTAAGTTTATCATTTTCGCTTTTATTTATCGTATTATGTAATATTCTCGTGGACTATTTAAATTTATTTTTAGATTTAATTTTATGCGAATTGTGCTATTTTTACTTTCGATGATTGGTAATTTTAATCCGATAAATTTGAAAATTAAATAATGCACATTTGTGCAAATTTCGGAAAGATGTTAAATTAATCCTACAGTGCGTGAATTTTTTATTTTAAAAAAAAAATTACTTTAATTAAATACTGCCGTACAATATTTGAAAACTAAAATTATATAATCATGTCAATCTAATATTTAGGGTGTCTCAAAAGCTATGCTATAACGTATATGTAACATTATTCATTAAATAGTACACGAATATTTTAAAAAGAATGTGGTTCTTATTGAATATATATATATATAGTTGATAAGAACAGATAACATGCCGAGAAGCAATGATTCCAGGCGAACTATTTATACAAAATATAAACGTAGACGTCTAAAACACAATCTATTATAAACTTCTGATCGATTAATTTTAATAATTACATAGTATAAATTTTGCTGTGTATTAGAATCGGAGTTACCATGTCGTAATCACCGTATCCTGTAAATGATAATTAAATTACTTTTAAGTATACTGGTTTTACAGGTTTTAGTAATATTTTTTCAAGTTAATTTCTATTATATATTTTAATATAAAATAATGATGATAAATATATTACTATTGCAGTTCACTGTGGTAAAGGTATTTTCACCGATACACAGTTATAATTGTATGTAGATTTTATTATGCAAATATACCGTTGTTTATATATATACGTATATATAAATATATATGTATATATAAATATATATATATATATATATATATATATATATATATATATAAAACAAATATATGTGCGAATCATAAGAGAAAACCTATAGTTAAAAGCAGGCGTGATTGCATTTAAACCCATAGTTAAAAGCAGAGGATTATCTATAATTGAAAACACAGGATTGTAGTTAATGAAAACTTTCTTGCAAATTTAGATCTATACAACACTGTAATACATAAAGTTGCATATTAACAACATTTTTCAAAGTTTATATAACATACACAATTTGTGAACTGTAGAGTTAAGTTGCAACGCAAGTTCGTAACAAAAGAATTAAAAGAATTCTAATTTTAATTTATCAGACTTTAAAATTGAACGAAACTGAGTAGAATTCATTTTATAAATAAATAAGAAATAAACGTGATTACTAGTTTATCTGGATGATGTATAATTATAAAAATTATTCGTTATGTTTATTAATTATGACAAAAAAGGAAATTATTGAATGATTCTCACAATGTTTCTACAATTGTGAAGATATCGACAATCCTGTAGTTTATTTCCTTGTTCTATATTGTGTATTTCGTAATAAATGAAAATGTAGAGTGACGTTTTCAGCTTTTGTTCTTCTTCGTCTGTGGATACCGTTTGAAATAAATGTTAATTGCAATGTAAATATGATTTAATTTCATCTTAGAAATACAACGAAATGACGTTGAAATGCGCCAAATTGAATACCGCAACTTTTTCATTAGTTTATTTGTTGAGCTACTAAATGTTTTTAGTGAGTTAAGTGGTTTTTTTTCCCGCTATGAGATAATATAAAATTAGAATAAACTACTGAATAGTACAAATCGTTTGAACGGGTCAATTGTACGAGCGGATAATATAGAAATTCGGGCGTTATTTCAATCGTTCAAAGTAGATATATACGAAATCAACACACTAGTTAATTTTAGTTTTCATGAACACTTATTTATAAAATGAATTCTACTCTGTTTCGTTCAATTTTAAAGTCTGATAAATTAAAATTAGAATACTTTTAATTCTTTCGTTACGAACTTGCGTTGAAACTTAACTCTACAGTTCACAAATTGTGCATGTTATATAAACTTTGAAAAATGTTGTTAATATGCAACTTTATGTATTACAGTGTTGTATAGATCTAAATTTGCAAGAAGTATATACATTTAACGTAAAAAGTTATTTTACTCAGTGCGTTTTATGAAACTTATTAAACATATATTTTTTCCTTATTTTAAAATTATGCGAGTTTGAGTATTTTTGAATTGTAATATTTTTTTTTTTTTAATTATAAATGATTACAGTATATGTAACAGTCGAGATAAAATTTTGACGAAAATTTCATCTCTAGGTTAAAAGAAAAATTAGGAGAAAGTACGTGGGGATTGCCGCTCTGAATAAAATGTGTAATTTTCATGAGGAACGAATTAATTAAAAACCTTATTTTTTGTTTTTGTATAACGTAATAATAATTATTTGTTGTAAAAATTCGGAATTATTGATGTAGGCTGGTATGTAGAACATCAGTAACTCGAATTAAAATGAAATGCTCGAATCATCGTAATAAATTTTTCATGTTTTATAATTAAAGTGTTAAAATTGTTGTATATATATTTTAAATGAAATTTTTAAGTCGCTATCGTCTAAATATTTGCGTATAAACGATTTAACTATAATAAATAGTTATTATTATTTTTTTTGTTTATTTTATTGTAGGTTTCATCTGTTTTATGTCGCTATCCTTACTTCATCTGCCCTATTGAATACAACGAGACTGTTGGCAGAATGACTATGGATTGCGAACCTTCTTACTTATTTTTACCGCAAGAATATGCTTTACCAAATTCTTTAGCATCCATTGTGACATTGGTATATGTACATTAATATGCATATATATGTGCGCGTGTTTTTTTTTTTTTTTTGTTAAAATTTGAATATATTTACCATATTATTATTAAACTTTACATAGAATGTTGCGTCCTCGGGACTTATATTTTAATTATCGAATATTCTTACATAAAAATGATACAATTATAATCATTTCCATCGACAGCTTGTTTAATACAATACGCTGCGAAAATTAAAAATTATATTTATTATCGCATAATTAAATAAACTGTATTTAAAGAAAAAATCAAATAATTTCATACCGCATGATAATATATATTTAATAAAAAAAAAACAGTATACTAGTTAAACTAGCTGTATCCCTGATGATGCTGTAGCCGGTGAAACTAATAGATTGTTTTTATTAATAACTATATATTATCATACGGTGTAAAAGTACTTTCATTTTATTTATTTAAATTAAATACGTATCACTCTAGTACTTTTTGATAAATAAATTCTAATTTATAATTGAGCGAAATATGCACGTTAAAAAATACTTTTAAAAATTTAATCTGTCAGCGTGACGCTGTTATAAGAGAACAATGATTAATCAATATATCGGAGATTAAAACAGAATTAAAGTTCGGGTTAAAATTCATGTACAATCATAAAAACTTTAAAATGCGAATAATTTAAATATCGAAGCGGTGCAATAATAAAACGGAATAATTTATTTTTGTAATTATTTTTCTTTTTACTCATTCATCGTATTCATTTTTATTTTGCAGTTCGGAATGAAGACAACTATAACGGTGCATCCGTTTGTGCTACACTCTTTCTCGATGTCTGTATTCAGTTCCGTAATCGGGCCATTTGGCGGATTTTTCGCTAGCGGCTTTAAACGAGCGTTCAAAATAAAGGCAAATCTATTAATTACTTAATCGATTAATTAATTAATCCGGTTAAAATGTAATAACCGGCTGTTGAATTTTACTAATTGATTTTGGACGTACTAATTAACCGAATTATTTATCGAACGTTTAGGATTTCGGCGATGTTATTCCCGGTCACGGAGGTATTATGGATCGTTTCGATTGCCAGTTTTTAATGGCTACATTTGTCAACGTTTATATTTCCAGCTTTATACGGTCTCCTTCTCCGCAAAAATTACTTCAACAGGTAATGTAAAAAATGTCTTCATTACTTTCGTTCGACAATTGCGTGTGTGTGTGTTTTTTTAGAACAATCTCAGAAATAATTCTAAATAAGTAATAATTATAATTAATCAATGAATAAGATTACTGCGCCTTACAAAGACAGCCTACTGACTAGACGTTGTTATTTATACATATCGGTCATTACTTATGATGTCACTAAGTCATTGGGTTTAAGACGATTATGGTGTCTTACATCTTGATCAGTAGGTAAGAATATTGAGACTTCTGGATTCGGATGATTACACAGAGTCTTTTATTATTTCGCTAGGCCAAATCAGCGATAAACCAGCTGTAATTTACACACACAAGCAAAAAATTATTACATTTAAAAGTACTTACGTAATCTTACATATCAACAGAAATACATGTGTACACTAGTCCAGAGTAAAGAAAATTTCAACCGTTTTCGTGTATACGTATGGAAAAATGTAACAATAATATAAACAATCAATAAATCGAACAAGCTACTCAAGAACCAATGCTAATACCTTTCTCACATAAATAACAAGTGCATATTTAATTCAGTTATTTACTGTTAACAGGTTTTTAATCTGAAACCCGAGCAACAGTTGCAGTTATTTTATTCGTTGAGGGAAGCTTTAGAAAATCGCGGAATTTTGGCGGTTAATTCGCAAACTTAAAAACCATCGCGGTGCTTTGATCGGTTAAGGATAATGTAATACTTAAAACACTTTATTCCTATATAACTTTTATAATGCTTATATATATATATATATATATATATATATATATATATATATATATATATATATATATATATATATATTACGACACCTGTTTTAAAATTGCGTTGTTCGCACAGTATTAACAGCTGTTAAATTTATCGTTATTTTAATATTTACATCGTTCATCATAAATATGGGAATTAAAAAAAATAAATAAAAAAAAAAGGTTACCCAAGAGTTTAAAATTGAGTTAATTTTACGGTAAATCTCATCTAGCTGGACATAATGTATGCTGACGTGGTTACTAATTCCTAAAAAGAAAGAGAGCAGTTTCTTCTTTTTAAAACTAGACTCGTACGAATTTTACGTTAAAGGTTACTAAAATTAGAAAAATAAATTTTATTAGGTGCAATTAAATTTTGTCATTTTTTTTGTGTTTTGCTGCAAATTTTGCATTTTCATTATAGTGTTGCTAAAAATTCTATTTATTGCGAATATCTTTATAATATTAGTAATATTCTGTTTTTCACTGTGCTTTACTCAATTATTCTTTTCTTGTTGATCTTCGGTTGACAAATTTGCGAAATTTATTACTGAACATGTAATCATCGAAATTAAAATATGAACGCCGTGAATATAAATAAATAATGACGATTGAAAATTCCAATTTTGCATTTTAAAAATTTATAATGTATTGGTCTCGTATTGTACTGAACCACCGTTATTTTTTTTTCGAAATAAAAATACTTTTGCAATATGTTTTATTGATTACGATCTTTTTTTTTTAAAAAAAATATATATATATTAACATTTCCATATGATTATTTTTATTACGATTTAATAAGGCAATGTTTTTTGAGATCGTATTTTTAACTCATTAGATATCCAAATTTTTATTATTCATATCCTGATCTAAAAAAGAAAGAAAAAAATAAATTGATCTCTTAACGTATGTAGTTTATTCTCATAGTTCGGTTAATATTTATTCATTATACGATGTTTAACATTATTATTTTTGTATATCTAATATTCATCCTAATCGGTAAACGTATACTTTTACAAAAGTTTATATACTAAACTCTGCCTATTAATTTTTACCATGGCTTTTAAATATAAACGATAAAATTGAAAAGTAATACACGATCACCGCTTATCGAGTTGAATATGTTATTTAATTTACAGGACCGTATTTAAATATTATGCATCTGTACGATGCGATTATAACTAAAGTGTAAATTATAAATTCTAATTATTATTACAAAAATTAGATAATATGCGCGTACAAAAATAAAAACATTCCTATTGCATCGCTCAGAAATTTCTGATTAATTAAAAAAAATTATCGAAATTTTATTGCGTATCAATTTATAACCACATTTAATTTGGTTATATCATTATGGTTAATTATTAGTTCTTTAGTATTTTATAATTTTATTTAAATTATTCTAAAAATGGTTTATAATTCCTGGAATAACAACGTAAGTTCAGTTTATTGTAGTAATTATTTCGGCGATAAATATGTATAGTAATTTTTTATCATCTATCCATATTTCATTCTCTTATTAAACCGAATCAGGTAAAACATTTTAAAATTACGTTCATAATTTACCGTAAATTAACTTTGGCGTCGTGCGTAAATATTTGTGTTAACTGCGCGTGTGCATCGTCCGACATCATTGTGTTTCTTTTAAAATTTTATTCGTCCGATTGTAATTATGAACTGTTTTCTCAGAAATTCCGGTGATTGTAATTTTAGGTTTTTTCAATTCTTATTTACACTCGTCTATAATAAACGTAATCAGAAAATATTATACCGAAAAAAAAGTCATCTAGGCTTTTCATTATTTGCGATATTTTTTTTTTTCAAGTCCGAAGGATTTCATAAATTTGTTTAGTAGTTTTATATAAAATTCGTTACCGCTATATTAAGTTTATACAATGAATCTAAAAAATAATTGATACGAATTTTATGAACGTGTATGTGTGTTTGCAAACGAATGTGAAATATACTTACAATCATATACAATAAATTAGTTTGATCTGGTCGTATTGACCTTAAAATTCATAATATATATCGTTTAATACTTAGTAAAATATTATTTTTACTTAGTGGCTTTGTTTTTGATTTTTAATTTGTATTTTTTTTTTTTTTGTTAATAGTGCTATTATTAAAAGTTAAAATAACACAATCATCTAAATTCATTTTTGTATTTATAAAACTTCGCATAAGTATTTTAGTATCAATTAAAAATTAAATAAGAGCAACAAATTATATATGTACATATTCAACGAAAGCAAAGTACATTTTATTAACGAATTATTTAAAGTGAGGTATTACCGTAAAATTTATTGTTCGAATGATAAGTAGTGTAAATTTAAAATCATTTCGAAGAGATACACACTGCACACAGTCGGCTATATTATAATGATCTCTATCTCGGTATACCGAATTGTTTAAATTCTTTTTTACATATTGCGACGAAAAATTCACATGTGTTTGGTTGTTAATATGCGAAAATAAATTTTTTTATGTATAAATTTACACTAGTCACGCTGTGAATAAGCATTTTATTTTTAGCGAATTATGTATGCAAAGAAATTTTCGTGTACAATTATACTATTTTCTTTCAAAAATTTTAAATTCTGAAGCCAGAACAAAAATTTTAAAAATTGTATTCATTTTATAATGAACTATTCTATATGTTAAGTTTATATTCATTTTATCTTATATTGTAGTCGGAGTTTAAATTCCTTGTATTGATATTAACTCACAAAAATATATAAATTTGTAACCAGATAATGAACTATTTATTATAAAAATTATTACCGTGTATTTTATTTCTAAAACATGGGTACGTTACTGCTTGCTTTTAAAAAAATGTAAATTTAAAAAAAAAATCTGTTATGGGAAAGTTGAATTCAATTATATACAAATATTTTATTAATTAACGCGTTGAACAACTAATAATAAATAATTCTAACCTAAGGCATGACACATTATCAACTCGAGCACAGAATTCACTGTACAATTTATGTATAAATGAACATTTGAGAAAAAAAATCAGTCAGAATTCATGTAAACAAAATATAGATATTATAGACTTCATATGAAGTAACAATATGTAGACTAAAGAATCAAAATACCTTGGCGATAAACGTTATTAAATAACAGCATGGAAATAAAAAGGCTAAGACATAACAAAATGTTTGGCTTAGTGTAACAACTATTTAAATTAAACTTCGATTGGCAAACGATCTTTTGCTAGGTTCATGATTATTTGTTGTTAGCATGAAGTCTACCCGAGGTACTAGTGTATATGTGGAATAAGTAACTGCAAGGACAGTTTCTTTCGCAATTCTTATTTCATTTTACACAATGCCTTTCTATCCCTATATCAGTGCATTAGGCGATCGGAAGAAATAGGTATAACTGAAATTTATTTTTGGCTATAGGGTTGTGCGATTTGCTGTGGATTTGTGACACCCACACGAGGTAGGAGAACAAGTCGTGCATAAGAGTTTTTGTTAGACTGGGTTACCTGGTCGATCGTGAAACTTTGGGCGTATTATATAAATGGCTCATGATCGTTTTGAATATACTTGTATATAGAACATTTTAAAATTATATCAACAAACATTTGCGAATGCGTGTTTTGAAATAAAACATTATTTATAAATATTGCGAATATAAGATGGTTTAAGTGTTCTTCCGACTGCAGTACGAACGTCATTGTGTATTGCTAAAATCGCAGTATCATCGAGGAATAAGGCAGTTGAAGTATTATATGGATGACAGTGGACCGTTAAAATTTACTTGAAAATATCTCTGTAAGGTAAAATTTTATTATTAGGTAGTACCGAAAGGCAGCTTAAGTTTTAAATTTTAAATTGTATAGAATACCTTTGTACCAGACTCTATCAAAAGCCTTCTCGATGTCCAAAAACGCGGCAGAACAATATTTTTTTTCTTCAAAACATATATTTATGACATCGACTACTCTATGAATCTGCTCTATGGTACTATGGTTATTTCGGAATACAAACTGGAAATCTGGAAGTATTGAATATTTGATGAGTGAAGGATTTAATCTTTTCAACAGCAATGTTTCAAAGAGTTTAGCTAATATCGGGAATGGGCCTATAAGATGTCATTTCCTAAGTTGGCTTCCTAGGTTTATGAATCACTTTTACTACTGCAAATTTCCATTGGCCTGGGAAGTACAATTTACGGAGGATTGCATTGTACAGCTATGTAAGTAGTACTATAGCTTTTCGAGAAGTTTTTTTATCATACTGACTGTAATAGAGTCGTGAGGACTTTCTTTATATTTAACTTTTTTACACGGTACTTGATTTTTGTGGGAGAGAAAAACGGGATGGGAGGTGATGTCTGGATATAGGCTTAGAAAGAACTTGTTTATTTCCTCATCAACGTCGGTGGTCGCATTGTTTTCGTGTGGTTGGAAAATATCTGAAAAATGTTCCGCAAAAGCTCAGCCTTTTTTTGGTTACACTTTTTTCTTTACTGGAAAGTTACGTACTTTATAATTTTCATTAATCGTTTTTACTGTCTTACATAATGAAAAGTCAGAAGATGCAAAACGAGACAAGTTTGTCATGTAATTTTGAAAAGAGGAATTTTTTATTTCGATTATTTTATTACTAAGAGATTTATTAGCTTGATTGATCGTCCTCTAATGATTTTCTAATGATATGCCACTTACGCCTTAGTTTTCTTTTTCTCAAATCATTTCTCGAATTATTTTCGGTTGACTTATAGTTCCTCTTTTTTCCACAGTGATGTGAAGAATGCCGAATCTTTAATGTTTTTGTTAAAATTTTCTATTGCAATTTCAATATCCCGCTTTGTTTTTAATGGAATATTCAAGTTCATCTTACAATCTAACGAATGTTGGGAACTCACGCTAATCAATTTATCTGTTACAGAAAACTGCCTCGAGTCCGTATAGATAGCTGAGGCGCTCACATTTAGTATTACTGGTGAGTGATCATCAGAGCTAACGAGAATTTAGGGAGGACGGTCATTATTTATTCCACAACAGATGAAAAAAAATCGAGTAAATCAGGAATTCTGTTCAGGTCAGTCTGCCATATGTTCCTGCCGATATACTTTCGTACCTATTTGATCGGATGGAATGTAGTAACTGCTTTTCTCTTGGAGTAATTAGTCTCGATCCCCAAGCTGTGTGTCTAGCGTTATAATCCCCCCTGGAAATAAAATTTTGTCCAAGTGAACGGAAGTAATAGTTAAAGTGTTCTTGTTTTATGTTATGTTTTGGTGGACAGTAAACAGAAGAGATAATTTTATATTTAATAGCACCTAATGCCATTTTATGCACACAGAGGTAACCTGTGTTTTTTGCAGAATTTATTAATCTCGTAGTGCTTTATCGATGATTTAATAATTACTGCCGTTCCTCCGTGTGCAATGTCGTCGGGATAATGCGTAGAATATATTGAATAGAAGAGAATTTTGATAAAACTTTCGACTGTAAAGTGAGATTCGTTAATTATCTATATTATTGTATGTTAAAAATAGTTCGATTCATGTCCGCTTTTCCGTTTTAGGCCCAAACACTGATACTTAACACACTAGCTTTCCACGATGTTTTGACAACCAAATTGCGATTCGTTCATTTCCACGACTGTAACTAACCACCAAGAGGATCTTCTTTAACGTACTTCGTCAACACTACGCAAGAAAAAAGTTCAATTGATGCAAATACTGATTTTCAAATATCAAGTGTTTGCGAGAAGTATTTGAATGGCATGGTACAATCGTCGTTTACGAACATACATGACCTAAGATTTGGAGAGCAGCTTTGGGAGAAGACGGAATTTCGAACCCGATTAAATTATAATATAAACTACATACTTACATGCAACTTTCGTACGCTTTGACAATCCATCTCTAATCCTTCTATCTGTTTTGAGGGCTTTTAAGTAAAGGTTAAATTCTTCTCGACCATGGTAACATTTTCCATGTTGGATTTTTCAGAATGACCGCCAATAAAATTATGAAAAAATATATCTTTAGTTTTTTGCCGCATTCTCAGGATCACAACTCTGCTCATTGAACGAGTGAGTGTGCGGAACAAAAAGAAAGGAACGCACAGAAAATAAAGAGCGACACTACACTATATGTTCGTAAGTTCGACTGTCGTTATGTATTTTAGTAGAGTACATTCTGTACAACATTCAAAAGTTTCTCATTTCCCTTCTTGACATACAAAAAATAAATATAAATGTCGTAAAAATTATATTAAATATAACAATTTTTATCAATTTTTAAAGAACTATTTTATCCATCTAAACCCATTTATGTTATGTTCACATTATTTAAATATTAACATTTTTGTAATTTTCATCTAGTTAAAAATATGAACGTAAACTTACGTGTGACTACATAGCACGTTGTAAGAAAAACACTTTGAATATTTGAATAATAAATATAACAAATAAACAGATAAGATAACACTTTAAACACTAAACAGATAACACTTTGTTGTTTAGAACAATTTTATCTTTCCGTTCAAAGTATAAACTTAATGGTAATCGTTCTATTCGCTAAAAAATTAATATTTTATGAAATACTTTAATTGTGTAAATGTATTTATTAATTCGTAATTTACAAAACATTCAAATTCAAGTTATTCTTTACAAAAGACGCATGTAATTACATATTTTAGAAAAACAGAACGAAGTTGAAATGACCTCAAATCATCTCGATGTTTTTGTAATTGGTTCGTGTATGACTGATCTAATGTGGTAAGGATATTAATTAATTTGACTTCGCCGGTTGTTTATGTATAATATGTGTCCGTCATTTTACATCATATATATAAATATACATACATATATATATATATATATATATATATATATATATATAATATAACAAAACAAAGTAAAAACAAAGTTAATCACTATAAAAGTTACTTTATTAATGCAAAGCTTTTCGATATTACTTTTATAGTGATTAACTTTGTTTTTATTTTGTTTTGTTAATTCATAAAATCACTACTCAGTACTTTCCAATATATCAACATTATATATATATATATATATACATATATTATAGTAAAGTTCCAAAATTTAGGAGCTATTATTTTTAATTGTTAAAAATCATATGTTGTGCATTTAATATTTCGATTAGACCTGTACCAATTATTATTTAAGACAATAAAATGATGTAATAAAATTAATGTTAGAGTGGAGTAATAAAAGTTTTTAAATGTACTTTTATTTTGTGCTAAACAGATATGTACATTAATGGCATTTGTAATGAATAAAATGTATTTTTAAAGTTTTGTTCTGTATATTAAAATATAACATATCTATGTTTTCAGTTATTCTGTGCGGTTACCGAAATCGGGGGAAACAATTTATGCGAACAAATTTATCACTGGATTTGGAGGCAAAGGTGCAAATCAGTGTGTTGCTGCTGCAAAATTGGGAGCTTCATGTGCTCTTTTGGGGAAGGTGTAAAATTATTTTTAGTTGTCTTGAATTTATTTTGATCAATCTTTATAAATTGCGGCCTAATTAGTTTATCTACTTTCTTTAGAATTTAATACATAATTATTACGTGTGACAAAATTTAATAATTTGATAAATCCATTTTTGTTGTGTTTCAATATTTTTAGCTTGTCAAATTTCAACTTGATATCTGATAATCAAGACATATTTCGTGTTTTATTTTAACCTAACGATTGTTTTGAACATTATATTCAAATTATCTTAGAAATATATGGCAATAAAGTTTTTGAAAAATAGCTTCACTGTACCAGATTTGAATTGTTTCCTTAAATTCTGACATGGCATTAATAAAATTTATTCGGATAAACTTGTTCAAACTCAAGTTTAAAAAAAAATAATAGTTATCACTAGATTAATTGAATTAAATATTTAATTAATATAAAAAAAAAAACGTTTATATATATGATCTATTCTTATTTATTAATAGCGGGCAAGGGAGAGACAATAATAATTAAATAAAATATTTGCACTCCTGAATGTATTACACTTTTTCAATATAGTCAACAATGCTGATTTTCAAAATGAGCCTGGTGTTGTAGTACCAATGAGTAGAATGTTTGATACGTGAATAGTTAAAAATTTAAATATATACGTAGTTATATCTATGTGCCGAGGATAGATGAACTTTTAAAAATACCCCAGTATTCTTTTTTAAAAGTATGTATCCGGAAACATTAAATGGTTTATTTTATTTTCTAAAGTTGTATTTGTAGTACAATAATTTTTTTTATGAATAGCTAGGTAATGATGCTTTTGGTGACAATTATTTAAATTATTTGAAGAAGTTTGATAATATAAGCTTAGAACACTTAACTATATGCAATGATGATCATAGTGGAGTGGCTCAGATTACGGTAGGAAAAGATGGTAATTTAAAGACTAAATTTTTCTTTTAATAATACTGGATAATGTAACTAGTAACACTTTTGATTTGAATTTCAATTTATACAACAAAATATATAAAAGCATAAAATCTCTTGTTATATATATATATAACAGTGTATATCTAGTTCTCCTGATAAGACTGGTTTTTGTTTTAATTAGTTAATATATGTACAGACGGCATTATAAAAATAACAAATAAAGTCGAACTAAACCTTTATTCTTGAATTTTACGCGGAATGATTATACACTGCAGTAGTAAACAGTAATGGAAATGTTTATTTATTAACATATAAAACGAATTTTTGATAACATTAAATGTACTCTGTTTTATTGATGAATACATAAATTCTGCAGTTCTTCGTAGTTTCGTTTAATGATTTATTTTGTATCCATGTATTTCGAGATAGATTAAAAGATTGCTCAATTTTATGACCGAAATTGATATACATATATACATCTTGTTGTTTGTTGATGTGGAAAATAAATTGAAATTACCCCCCACACACACACCTGTGTTGGAGAGTTGTCTCCCACGTCATTTTGTAAGTTGCATTCTTTTTTCTACCGCAGAAACGTTTTTCCTTCACGTTGATACAGTGATTTAATTTCATATAATGCAAATTCCGAAATTACACACACACACATATATATATATATATATAACATGTTTATGTGTTGTCAATTTCATTTAAATATGTGTCTGTTATTGTTAATAAATAAAGTAATGGATTTGGATAACGTATATATAAATTGGATTTCCTAAAAAAACAATTCGAATTTTCCGGTTTTAATTTGAACGATTTTATTCCCCAATTGAATTAAAGAATTTTGTTTTCTTGAAATTCTTTATTCATTAAAGAGCCATTTACTGGTTTGATTACTTAATTCTTCACATGGGATTTACGAAGATAGTATCAGTTTTTTTTTTTTATAACACATGTTTTTAATATTTTTCTTCTAATTTCTAAATTTTCATGTAGTATTGATTTTTATTTTCCTGTATGAAATAATTTTCTTGCATGTTTGTATTATTATACGTTTTTATTTATATTTGACTCATGATATGTCTGTCTTTAAAATTTATTTAATACTTAAAACTGATATGACATTTATTTATTTATTTATTATAAATAGAACAATGTGTATTTTTAAATCTTGTTCACTTCTATATTAGGTGAAAACAGTATAGTTATAGCTCAGGGGGCAAATAAGTTGATTACGTGTGATGATGTGGATAGAGCGGAGTATAGAATTAGTCAATCGAAAGTGGTACTATTTCAGTGTGAAATACCGTTGGAGGTTGTGTTGCATGCGCTCAAGTTGTGTAGAAAACACAATTGTAAGTATAAAAAATAATAAAATTAAAAGTTTTTACTTATATAAATCACATTTTTTTGCATTAAATGCCAGCAATGACGTGGTATATTATTTAACAGAATTCAATAAATTAAACGTTTTTATTTAATTATAAAGATATTTTACGTTTAATTTAAAAAATACAAATAACAAGTATAATTTCACACATCCCATTGATACCCATTTACATATTTCCCTCGAATGTTCCCATTGCAGACATTTTCGTCTCTATCAGACTTTTGTTAATTTCATGTTTCTTTCCTCTAAACATTACATCTCGGCTAGCTTTTCTTAATATCGATGTACATGTTCTCATAATATATTTTAAATTTCAGTATCAATATTTGAAAATCATCTCTGCACATTCGTTTCAGATCCTGCTTATAAATAATCATTTTGCCTTCAGTTTATAATATCCAACATTGTAAGATATGAATAAATTAGATGGAAGCAATAAAAAAAACAAGAAAATGTGACGTTCAAAATTCAACTGAGTTTGATACTACTTTATAAATTACAAGTATGTTACAAAATTTTCTAATAGAAATAAAAGATCTGCTTAAATGTATAATGTATTCAACAATCTTATTTACTAAACGTTTAATCCAAAACATCAAGACAATAGTAATTAACCGAAGCTAAAAAAAAATTAAAATTATTTGCATGAAATGGAAATCTACAAGTGAAATTCTAATGTATCTTACGCAATCCAAGGTGGAAACTAACTTTAGAGACATAATTAATAAGCTCCAGATTTAATTATTTCCTAGGACACCACTCATATTTTACTAATCACGCTGGTGACACTGCACACGGCGGTTCATCACGTTTTAAGGGAATATTAATATAATTAGTTATAAACTAAATGGTAGTCATAGATAGAAATAAAACAATTAATCTCGCTATCTCAGCAGTTTATTGTTCTTTGCGATTTCTGAGATACATCATTACTGGACCGTTTAATAAATTTTGAAAAATGTTAAGTAATCTATATATCGAAGGAGATTCTAATAAAAAAAGATATTAATTTTGATTCAAGATTAACTATTTCCCAATATAAACAGTTATAACTGCTTATTGATGAAAACAGATGCACAGTGCAAGATCTTTTCTTACTAGCGCATGGACCCCGACCTACATAAAGTCTCCGACTTAATCGTTTTTTTCCTTTTTTTTTTTTTTTTTTGTGATTAAAGGACTGTCAAACACATGTAATGATATATTCAATCATCAGACCACATTCCCAGTCGTGCTTACTAGCTGATAATATTTTAATGAAAACAAGTAGATGGAAATCATATAATAAGCAAATAGATTTCGATTAGTTTCGCCAAAAAATAATTTAAAGATGCCGCTTAAAACTACGGATCATATAGAATCAGCAATGAAATATTTCATAAAACCCAAAAGGTAACTTAGGTAATTACGCGAAAGATTACAATACATCAAGCATCTATCATCCGGAAATTATGAAAGAAGTAACTCTAAAATAGAATGTGAGGAAAATTTGACAAACATCACATTCCATTGCACAAAATCAGGCTAAATATTCGAACAGAATTTAAAAAATAAACTATTTAAAGTGTACTTGCTAGATTTGTCAAATCTGCAACAAAGGAATGATTATACCTGAAAACCAGCAAATAGGTTGAAAAAATCAATAAAAATGTCACATCGGATAAGAAATTGACACGGTAAATGAACGCGATCTGATAAAGAAAAGGCAGAGTTATTTAGTGATACTTAGATAACAATAGCGTTAAAATTACATCTCTTGGATAAATCGAATGAATAATTAAAAATATAGACCCAAGTTAACAACCTCAAGAATACTAATTGAACTACCATAGAAAGGATAATTCCTGTTGACCTACATCTCAAAAATTATTATTGCTAAAAAAACAAAACCAAATATCGTATCGGGTTAGTTGCTGTTCTCTGAGAAAATTCTATGAAAAATTATGCGTCTGTATACTGGACCCGGTGCTATGTTTAATATGTACTGCAAATATTCCAGCTCCAACAGAAACGGAAGTATTCATTTTTACAGGTATCTATACATATAGTGATTAATGAGGGCAAAACTTGTCAGATAACGTTCACAAATAAGAAAAGTTGTAACATGTCAGGTACTTATCTGAACAATAAGGTTATAAGAACAGTAAAATACCTCAGTGCTCAAATTAAACACACATAAAGCAGAAAAAGAATGTAATGAATTTAAATTATACTCTAGCTCTAGAGATGGAAATCGAAGCTGTTTGTCACCTGAAAATAAAATACTATTATACAAGCAAATACTGAAATCAATATGGGCATGCGGATGTTAATTTTAAGGATGTGCTAAGTCCAGCACAGATACCACGTTTTCAAAATAACATTTGAGAGAAAATATAAATGCTCCGTGGTACATTAGTAATGCGTTACATACAGATTTGCAAATAAGTACAATCAGTGAAGAAATCAAAAAGCTGTATAATAGTGTGGTCGAAGTCTAGAGCGCCACATGAATAACCTGGTCATTGTTTTGCTAAATAATTGTAATAAAGTCGGACGTTTGATGAAGCCGAAGAAACGGACTTACTATAGGGTTCGGGTTTGATAGGTGAATTCATATCCTAGATAGGAGCTTACATAAATTATCATCATCTACACGCCAAATAGTTAGCTCTACGGGGGCTTTACAATTATTTTATTTATTTTCCTATAATATAATATGATCTTAATGAAGTATAATAAGCTGACCTGACGTTGTGTACTTCTATAATAAAATTAGATGTGTATATTGATTTATGCATACACAGGTATGACAGTTTTGAATATAGCGCCAGCTCCCAGCTTAATTGATCCAGAATTATTTTCTTTGCCATATATATTATGTGCGAACGAACTAGAGGTATGAATCTTTATACATATATAATATTAAAATTTTATATTTATCCAAATATACAGTTCGGGAATTTCATTAGTTAGTCGATTTTCATTTAGTCAGTTCTAATGCGTTATCTATATTTAAAGGTATTCACATATATTTGGATTACTTTTTAAAACTCAGTTTAGTTACCTGAAAACTATATATACGATAATTAAAAAAAGATGATATATAATAAAATTAATAATATTAAAAAAAAAATTGTTCTATTATCAGAAAATGTTAAAATTACGAAAAGGGAGTCCTACGCCTGTATTAAATTTTAACCAACAAGGTAAAGTAGGTACACGTACTTTTGCAAGACTTTTTTTTATAACAAATTCAAATGGATATGTGAATTGTTAATCGCTTGTTCTTTTTTGGTTGCATACTTTTCTTTAAAGACCGAACCAACATGATACGTGCACGTTTAAGATTTAATGATCTAAAACATGTATATCAAATAGCAAAAAGACATGAACTATAAGCTCGTCGCATGAATTGCTAGATGAAATTAGTTTTAATGGATTCCGTAAATATTGCTTTTAAATTAGATTCTGCTTATGAGGAGGCATGTCTCAGATAGTACAAAATGACAGCCTAAAAAGTATGCTGGAAGTGTGTCGAAAACAAATTAAAAAAGATTTGAAGGAAAAGAATTTTTAGTCATTAAGGGCGACAAAACCACATATACCAAATCAGTATTAAATGATAAAATGTATTTATATAATGGAAATATACGTGAACAGTTTTCAGTTAAAATGTGTAAAAATTGAATTAAATAAATTAATTGGAGGTCGAATTTTAAGTTAATTGTTCAAACACTTAGAATACATATTAAACGTCTATTTTGAGTGATTTGCAATTTATTAAAAGTAGCAGACAATGATAGATGTAACGTACTGCAAGAAATTGTAAATCGCACATTATTTAGAAATTTCACTATACATGAGAATTATAACGTGAATGTTTTCGAAAATCGATAAAAATTAATAGAATGTTTCGAAGAACGAAGAAAAATCGAATAAAAATATTATATGCAAGGGAACATAAACATTTTGTTTAAAAAAATAAAAAATTAGATATTTTATATAAAAATAAATTGTTTGTAATTTTTTTTAAATGTTTCGTCATTTATTGAATTTGTCTATACTGTGTCCGATTAAATATTCCTTACCATCGTTAGTGTCTGTCAGAAGATTTTGCGTATATGTATTTTGTATTGTGACTATTATTTAACCCTTTCAGTTCTTTCAGTTACAATGTCCTTTATATGGTACACGAACTTTTAATGCTAGCGACATTTTTTTGGTTAACATGAAATGTCTCAATTTTAAAAAATATATTGAAAATTGTCTACAGTTTATCCAGGAAACAGTATTGTATAGTAAACACCCTTCTAAATTTACAATTTTGTATCAAAATTTTATGATGTATGACGGACAGGTTTTTTCTTTTTAAAAGGCAGGAGGGGAAAATCTTCAAAAAACACGGATAAAAAAATAATTTAGTTTTTGTTGTAGCAATGCATGCAAATTGCAGGGAACCAAAATCAGTGTGTGGGATTTTTACCCCACCCTTACACAATTGCACATAAAGATTAACTTAATGCGATGGAAAAAGGGATGAAGAATACATAGTCCCTTCTTACATCAAATAAAGAGTAGTGAATTTATGCTTAACTAAATAAAGAAGAAAAATGCAAAATAAAAGAATATCATATAAAAAAAAACCTTATCCACAACTTCTTAATAACAACAAAAAGACTTCGAACAATGAAACTTAAAATTTAAAAGGTATTACTGATATCTAAATTAAGAACTAAAAACACAGGTATTATCTCATATCTGAAGAACTTATTAATACAAACTTAAAATAATAAGGATTCCAGAAACTTAAAAAGAAAAACGCTTAGATCGTAGGTATTACATCATACCAAAGTAATAAAAAAAGTGATTATCATACTTAAAAAAAAAAAAAGGTTAAGCAAGTCTTTACGAGAAGTCGTAATTTTCAACTTCTGTCTTTTCCAAAGTGATTTTTTATTATCGCCACATATAATCCTTTAATTTTACTCTATAAATATCATTCCTTCCGTTATACTATGATTATCGGTTGTATTTTTCTTAATTTGTTAGAACTTCATCAGTTACAAAACGACATATTATCACTTTTTAAAATGAAAATTATAATTGAACGTATTAAATCAGTTTTATTCAGATTTAAAACATGAACAAAAGAGATATATCATTACATTTTATAGATTATTGTAATTTTATATTATTGCTTGTGTATATATATATATATATATGTGTGTGTGTAATTACATAACTTAAAAAGAAAAATAGTAAACATGATATAATTGATGTGTGTAATTGTAGGATGTATTTTTTCCGGTAACAGCCTTATTGGTATTTATTTACACGTATGTGGTAAAATATATTAGGCTGCAGTAGTGACGGATATGCCGGTTCAATCTGTCCAAGATGCTTGTAACGCTGTTTTAAAATTGCGCTCTCTCGGGTGTGAGTTTCCCATAATAACTTTAGGCCAACATGGCGCTGTTTTTATGGATCCACAGAAAACTATTCCTACTTATATTAAAGCAGATCAAGTCGAAAATGTAGTCGATACGACGGTAAGATTTTCTCTTTATAATCAACTTTTAAAGTTTTAATATGCCACTATATATTACAATGATATTATTAAATACAGTGTACAGCGTATATTTAAAAAATCACAGTACTATATCCAAGATTTGTGAAAGGAAATGAACAATTATAAAATTTCGTAATATTAGTTGCTGTGAATTAAACAAACAATATGTATTAAATGAATGAAGTAAAAATGCTTTTAGTTATATATATATATATATATATAGATATATATATATATATATATATATATATATATATAGTGTATGGGGATGTGTATCAGGGACGGCTTCTCGAGGCTATAGATAATTTCGTGGATATAAAATATTTATAAAAATATCCTTTAACGATTTGAAAATTTTGAATTGTTTAAATTTCAGTTCTTTTCATAGTAATTGGATATGTTAAGTTAAGAACGGAATGAGTATTCGCGAAGCTTTATTTGCAGTCCGCATACTTACACAGTGCTGGCGAGACATGAACAAAGACGTATATGCATGTGCTATAGACTATCATAAAGCTTTAGATTGCGTGAATCATGAAAAACTCATTGATATATTGAAGATGATTCCGATCGACAGAGATGACTTACGTATTATAAGCCAATTGTATTGGGGGACAAACAGCGGAAGTAAGTGTCGAAGGAGTCGAATCTGAAAGTACAGCTGTTAAAAAAGTTGTTCGCCAAGGGTGTATACTTTCGCCCTTGTTCTTTAATTTATATACAGAGAAAATCTTTAAGGAAGCCCAGGATAAATATGACGGGGGAATTAAATTAAATGGATACACGATTAATATAACATACGATATGCAGACGACAGCTACATGATAACGCATAGTCAGAACGGACTGCGGGAAATGGTAAATAAACTTGTCACTCCTAGTGAAGCTTTTGTGCTCTCAGTCAACAAACATAAAACAAAAGTGATGGTATTTTCTCGGAAACTAAGAAAATGCCCAATATGGATAAACGGAGAACAGAGCTGGAACAAGTTTCAACTATTAAATACTTGGGTACCAACATGGACGATAGTTGTAAATCGAAAAGGGAAGCACTATCGAGAATAGAGCAAGCAAGACTGATGATCACAAAAATTAAGAACGTGCTAGTTAGGAAAGAATTAAATCTGGATTTACGACTAAGAATTTCCAAATGTTATGTCTTCTCGGTTCTGTTATACGGCTGTGAAAGCGCATCGAACCTTTTGAAATGTACCTTGTATAGAAGAATACTACAAATTCCTTGGATACAAAGAAACATAAATAAAGACGTTCTCAATAAAGTAAAAAAAAGCGTACAGAATTATTAAATTGTGTTAAAGAAAGGAAGCTGCGTTACTTGGGACAGATTTTGAGAGTACTCAAGTATGAAATATTGCGAATTATTATAGAAGGTAAAATCGCTGGCAAGAGATCAGTGGGACGTCCTCAAAATTCATGGATGGGAGATTTACGACGCTGGTTTGGCTGCTCGTTCATTCAATTATTTCGGACTGCTGTGTCAAAAGAGACTAGCCAAGTTGATCGCCGACCTCCGCAAATGAGTATGGCGGATGAAGAAGAAGAAGTGTTAAATATATTTTTATTCAACTTATCGTGTATTATTAATGTTAATTTAAAAAAAAACAAACAAAAAACCTTAAAGTAAGTTAGGTGTTAATGTTGAATATATGTATATAGTCAAACATCATTATGTATGTATTAATATGCTGTAAAATTAAGGTATAACAGATTGAAATTTAAAATTTTCATTATAAAATTATACTAATGAAATATATAGTATTGATATATGGTTTTCAAACGTCATATCGTCGAATATTATTTCATGTTGAAACCCAAACATGTAGTGGTGATATTGATCTGTTAGTAACATAATTAGAAGTCAAGGCGTTGTGGATAAGTCTAGCCGAGTTAATTTTGAATGATTAGCGATTAGGACTTCCATACTTTCCCTGAGAAAATTTGTTGATATAACATCACTGAGCGTAAATACCTCTGCGATCAAAGCATATCTTCAGGTACATGCGTAGAAATACGTTTAACTTTGTTCTAGCATGTTATTCCTCATAATATAAAAATAATAGATTTATGTGGTGTTTGAGAAAATTATAATTTAAGTATAATTCCCGCAAAATTAAATTATATGTGATTTTTTTTTTAAATACTTCAAATGAATGTCTGTGGACATAAGTCTGCATGGTTATGTATACACGTTAATTATTCAGTTAAGAACGAAATTATAAAAATAGTCGACGTTTATATTGTATTATTTATTTTAGGTTCACTTTTTATTTGCATATAATTTAAATCATACCTATATATTTGGTAATATATAATCGAAGTATATTTTTTGTGATATTATTATTAAACATATTTCAATTTTAAAATTAATGCATTCCTACGTTTAAGCTACGATTATATAATTCATTATTAAAGATAAATACTTAGCCTAGTCTAGAATAAAGTAAGATACATGTCCCTGAGGTACTCTTTCGATGGGTGCAGCTTAGAGACAACGTTATGATCTAGAGACACTTATAATACTGTCGATTTGTTATAGATTAAGTCAGTTAGTGTTTACCCCGATAATGGTTCGTCTAATAATGTTTTCGACATTAGAATGTTTAGCGACATGTTGTTAACTGAAATTTTTGTACGTATTTAATAATACATATAGTAATGTTCATCCTATTACGGAATTTTTTAATCGTTTCGTCTTTTGTTACTACGTTCATACATGTTGTGTATTTCTCTCATTATTGTTTTCAAAGGAAAATTAAGTTTTTCGGTATTTCTTAAAAAATTATTTTTTTTATATCGTGCTTTTTTTTTAATTGTCGCGGGCCATGTAATTAATTCGATTTTATTGCCGAAGATTTCTTTTTTATGAAAAAGAATTAACGACTACTTCGTAGATTTGTAAATTAATTCTTTTCGTACGACAAATATTAAAACAAATCATGTGCCGAATAATAATAAAGCGCGTAATTAATTTTTAAAAATTGTTTACACAGGGTGCGGGTGACTTTTTCGTAGGAGTATTGGCGTTTCTATTAGCTAATCATCCTGATATGTCTGCTGACCAATTAGTTTCTTATTCGGTTAAAGCGGCGAGCTTAACCGTTCAGAAAGCCGGCACTCAAACCAGTTACCCGGATAAAAATGATCCGAGTATTTTGGAACTTTTCAAAACGATTCTATATACCGCTTCAAAAAGTTAGCATTTTATTCGTTATCAATTTTTATTATTAGAACTTATCCTACAATACAGAATTACTACACACATACGCGTGTTTGTGTGCATATATATATATATATATATATATATATATATATATATATATATATATATATATATATATATATATATATAGATAGATAGATAGATATATTATAAAAGTATACGAATTTTGTATTGTTTCGCATGGTATGGGCTTGTGTATGTACATATATAAAGATATGCGAATATGACCAGTATTTGCGATGACAAAGGAAATAAAATAGTGCTCGATGCGTATATTAGTAGTATGGAAGGTGTAACGACATTATAAATAATAAACGGGCAAATTATTTACCGAATAGTAAATTAGTTTTTATCGCGAATAAAAATTAATTGCCAAGAAGTTTGATTTATTTAACAAGTTTATGAGATCTTACGTTCTTACACCTAGGTGTTTTGAAGTTACTTTTGACAGTACCTTAATCCGAAAACAACGTTATATATAAATGTTAAACAGAACATTAATTCCGGAAACTCTATGTTAAGGAAATTATGCGGGAACTTCATCCACGAGTGGATAGATAAAAAGCGTATCGTTTGACTGTTAAATTTTAAAACGCGATTTTATGAAATAGAAAAGCAACCGTTCTTTTATTGTTGATACAAAATTACATTACTACTTGGATCATTTTAAAGAAATATCGATAATTTGATCGTTATAAAAAGACCTATTTAATAAAGTCCTAAAAAAAAAAACCCCAAAAAACTTTGATAGTGATAATAAAATACGTAGATAATTATGAAAATATCGCATAAGAAAATTGTCAGCCTAATTACCGTTTACGTACTTATTTTTCCTCTTGCGTGCCATTTACGTGAAATTTTACTGTTCATTATTATACAAAACTTTTCATAAAAATAAAAAATTGTTATTTTTAAAATAAGAGGCGTTTTTTTACATATAATATTTTAATTCTAAAAATATTTATACAACGCGTTAAAGTTATCTAGTCATCTGAAAAGCAATATTATACACAAAATATTACTTTATATTTTTTCGTTAACTATTTCATCAAAATGTATAATTTTCCCGCGAAAAAAATTATGACTCGAAGGATTAATAAATTCGATTATTCGAATAAATAAATTAATTATTCGTCGCGTCCGATAGTACCAGCGTCGTTAGAGAATTTCTTCGGTTCGGATTAACACCTAGATTTTCCCAATTAATCCACGAAAGTCTCGCTGTCAGATCTGAAACAGAATATAGAGTATATTAAAAGAACTTCATGAAAAGTCCATGTAAAGATGAAAGTGATTCAAATTAAGCGCAGAGTATAAGATTTTTACTGGCTGATCGGTAGGCGTTTTGTATTGGATATACAGTGCAATATAATCAAGTTATAAAGCCTATATGGACGTATAGGCTTTCGTTGTGGGGGTGCAACAGTAATATTGTGCAGAAACGGCGGAACATTTTACGCGCAATTGTCGATGACTATTCGCGAAATAAAGACATTTATAAGAATTTTACATATGAAATTCGCCCTTGATGTTATACAAGAGTTTGTTGCAGTGCATGAAAAGCAATGATCATGTGAATACAGAAGCTCAAGTTTTAGATATCAGAAACGATATCGGACGACTTAAACGTCGCCATTCAACTGATCTTGTCTAGCAACAGTATTACTAACTTAGTAATTCAAGAAGTTCTATTCGCTGGAGTATAACCCCATACACGTTCACTTTTATTTTTTCTATTACTAACAGATGTACTTATTTAATGTCGTACAGAACAATATTTTATTAAAAAAAAAAAAACGATTTTAACCAATGGGATACGGTAAACAAACATTATTTCGTATACGCATAACGAAATTAACATATTGATAAAAAAAAACCACGCACAACTACATTGTTAAAAAATATTTTCAAGTAATAATTAATAATTGTCAATCATTTTCCCATAAAATTCAAGCTGGAGTACCTCAGGGCAGTATCCTGAGGCCACTCACTGATGATACGGTAATATTAGCTTCACATGAGTGTCCTAGTGCGTCTACTCGGCATCCAGACCGCTGAATGGAAATATCAAGTTTCAATAAGTGGAACAACAATACCTCAAGACTTTTCTGTTAGATACCTAGGAATCCATCTTGATCAGTCTTTAACATGGTCGTCACATATAACGGCAAAAAGGACTGAATTAAATATCAAGACAGCAAAATTAAAGTGGTTATTAGAACCGAGATCGCAACTACGTCTTAAAAATAAACTTTTATTATACAATGCGATACTTAAACAAATCTGGATATATGGCTGCTGGCTTTGGGGATGTTCCTCTAAACACACACACACATATAAATATACATATATAAGAATAAGCCTCTGTCGTGTATAAGTCGACGCGTCCAAAACTACAAAACATGGTTCGAAACACGGGTGTTGGTAGTGCGATACAAGCGAACGGTATATATATTACACATAACACATATATATATATATGTGTGTATATATACTTATATACATGTATATATCCGTTTATTTCGGTGACACACCTAACGCAATAAAACGTGGTTTGATGGGCAGGTGTTAGTGCCGTACATGCAAACAGGATATATATATATATCACTATATATATATATATTCGTCCATTATTTCGTTGACACACCTATCAACAAAACGTAGCTATATATGTATATACATACATATATATATATATATATATATATATATATATATATATATATTGTGCGTGCCTGCGTGTATATATATATATATATATATATATATATATATATATCCGTCCGTTAATTCGGCTCATTCGTTCGCTCTTTTCGCGGGTTAACTCCCTATATATACCGCAACAATAGAAGTTTCACTTCAAAAACCCGTCGTTGTAGAATCTCGCTTAACGTCACAAAGTTTTGCTAGGATTATGCATTCTCAACACTAAATCATCGAAATCTTATCTTTCTAAATCAACAAGCTGCCGAAAAGTTTTATGAAAATTTGAGTTTATTAAATAATTGTCTTCATTATGCGTAATGTACACGTTGCGTTTAATATATTGAATGAAAATTCATGTTCTATGTGCATTTTATATCGTCTTTAAGTTTCACTTCTAATCTATGCCCCGAGGCACAGTCTTATTGTTTTTTTAATTTTCTTTTTTGACTTACCGCTCGTATTCCATTCGGCTCTTTCGGAAAATCTGTCGCCTCTTAAACATTTCTCGATGTAGGTTAACGGATCGCAATCGGCAGCCAATACTTCTCGTAATAGAGCTATGTAGGCTATCGCCAATCTTAAAGTATCGATTTTGCTTAAACGTTTTTCATAGGGAAATGTCGGCACGTGACCACGTAATTCGTCGAAAGCCGAGTTTATGCTGCTGAAATGATAACAATCAAAACACACGGTTACGTATAAATTTTAATATTTTGACTTACATCGGTAATAAGCGCGTATATATTTTTTCTGTATATGTGTCTATATATATAAAAGCTGGCAGCACTTTTTACCTTTAATAATGATAATTATATATATATATATATATATATATATATATATATATATATATATATATAAACGTTGCTTCAATTTTTAAAGTTCGGATTTATTTCAATTTGTTTCGGTCTATTTCGGTTTAAACGACGCGTGTATGTGGCACGTTCCTATCGATTAGATTCCTGTATGTGACGCTGTACGGCCCGTGGCATATATAAGTGTGAGAAGATCGCTCTAATATGCCTCTGTTTTAATAATACGTTTATAAACATATAGGCATACGATAAGTAAAGTCGTACAACGCTGATTTTTTAAAATTCAAAGTTCGATTCTTTTTTCGCGAAATCGTCGCTAAAAACTTGAGAACAGACATTTAATCAACGATACGTGTTTTTTTTTGTCAAATTTTATTAGACAAGATAGAATACAATTATTTAGTAACGGGAGCACAGATAAACGTTAATTATAAAATATTTAAAATTTTAAATGTGGTTAAGTTTTAATACTTGTAATCTAAAACTTTAAAATCTAATTTGAAGCGCGGTAAGGATGGTATTTTCTCAACTGTATGATTTTCGAATCTAACTCTGACGTGTCGTCCGTAGAAAATCTGATTAACGGACGAATTATTAATATTGTAAACAGCGAGCGTTTAATACTTTCTCACTAAACTCGACGCAATTAGGTCTCACCACTGTAAAGAAAATCAAACGGATAATAATGAGCGAGAAAAAAATAAACTTCAAAACGAGTTTCCCGTTAGAAGATTGAACGAAAATTCAAGTATTCGATTCGTTAAAACCGAGGTGACTTTGTTAATATGAGAAATCGTGTTTGTCATAAATTCTCGCGTTATAACATACGTCTAAATGTCGTACGATATTATATTTATCCATTCTTACTATCTTCTTTAACTCAATCCGATGTTTGTGGGTAACATGTCAACATGCAAGGTCTTCTAGTGCTCTGGCTAATTCTATAATTTCCGCATACTGCCTTTTTACCTTAATATCTATTCGTGAAACTCCTTCGGGATCTTTTTTTTTGAATTTTGTTCGCAATCCATGTTGAGGAGTTTCTTTTTTCCTATTGTTCTTATTTCTCTTTTTTCATTAACTCTAGATAGTATTTTCCGGTTTGGTATGTTATCATCGGTTAAAAAGTGCAATGATTTTTATTACATAGAATCTTAGTCATAACACTCGTACAAACGAGACCAAGAACATCGATTAGTATATAAATGAATAACTAAAACATCGAATTATAAACGTTTAAGAAAAATGATAAATTGTATATTGAAAAAAAGGACATATTTATCCGAAAAGATGATCTGGCAATTAATCCTTCGAGAAAATGTAGACACAGTAATCGAATGGCTAGATCGAGAAGTTGACGAATACAAAAAGCTTCGCGAATGATCATTTCAGACGTAGAAAATTTGGACTGTCGATGAGTCAGCGATTTTTACAGAATACGTTGTCGGAAGATGAATACCAGATGAACATCCGAGTAATTTGTATTAAATCGGTAGTTCCTTTAAAATAGTAACAATTACGTTCGAAGATTTGTTATCGATATATTTTTTCTGGAATACCGACAGACCGATTCGACGATAATGGTGTGTGGGAATATTATTTCGTCTCTTGGATCTTAAAATAGACGTTGAAGTTTTTCCTTCTTACCAGACAGATTTCCGGATTAATAGGTTTTACATTGTTGGCACATTTTCCAAAATTGTCATCGTAATTTTTTTATCCGTTATAATCGTCGTGGTAATTTGAATAAATCGGAATTTTAATTTCGTCAATTTGAACTTGAAATTATTTTATTTTTCAATCGTTATTCGTAACGATTGATACAGATTATAGGCGGATTTTCGGTTTAATGGGCTGTTGTAAAATTTTTTATTTACGTTATTATCAGCGAATTAGTTAACGATACGAATAAATGTTACGCTGCAAAGATCTGACGACAAAAATAATTATCCGTTTTTAAAAATTTATTATCGCAAAAAAAAACAACCAATCGCCTGCAGTTGTTAAAAATAATTCAAAAATAACGTCGCCCGTTAAATTTTAAAGTTGGTATAAACGAGCATATTTTGTTTTAAATAAACAACAGAGTAATTAAAATAGCTCTAAATTTTTATATCCTACAAAAAGACTACAAAGTTAAACATTAAGAATATATACAATTTATAAAAAATATAAAAGGAAAAAACACAAAAAATTAAGTTGTAAGTAAATGTACAATATTATAGCGAAATAAAAAAACAGATTTGATTATAAAATTGATAGCGAATCTGTGTAAATAATACAATCAACAAATCAACGATATACATAAAATTTATACATAAACGATTATACTAGATATTGTAATTGTGTTTACGCGTTAATTTTATGTATATTCCTAATGTGTTGACTGTGTTGTTTACCACTCATTATCAGATTATTTTATAAGTAACCGTTTTTCACATTTTTTGTAATATTGTATGTTTAAAGTTTTTTTTTTTTTTTAATTTTTTAAAATGTTTTTTATGAATTGTATATATTACATTTTTATATTTTATTTGTTATGTCCACTCAATAATGACTTAATAGACGAAAAGTTTTGTGGTCTTTTTACATACAAAAATTAAGCGATTTTAAGTATTTAATTATTTGTTAAAAATCACTACATCCCGCACTATTCGTATTATTTCATTTTACTTCAATATTTCAACAATGTCGCTAAATTATAACGCACAAAGCGGCGTAATTACTCCGTTGTTACGTTTAATGCGAAATAAAATATTTTTAAGTACGAAACAATTTAGATTTCGCATTTATAAATCAGATATCTTTAAGAAGAAAAAATCATTTTGTAGACGCGCTACTAACAAGAGCGAGTTAAAATCAATCAGCGCGATAAAGACCCCTTGCGAGAAATAATAAATTGCGAAACGAACATCTCGCTGCACACTATGCACCGCAATTTAACTGAAATTTTATTCGTCTATATATTGCCGATATCGATTGTGTTAAATTCATATAGATTTTTCGTACGCGGGAACAAAATTATTACTACTATATATATCGACTATTATTCGATTATTGCTCGATTGGATTACGATAATTATTTATATCCGTTAACAACGCAATTGTAAATAGATAAATAACGGTATACCGCGTTCGAAACGTCGAGCAGTTAATAAATATTTTAATATATAAAAAGATCGCAAATATTTTCAAGCCATTATTAAGTGGATATAAAAAATAAATTTTTCCCTCTATTTATTTTAATTGTTTACAGATAAATTTTACATTGCTGATATTTGTTAATTGTGTGTTGTTTACCAAATTCACTATCAGATCAAATCTCCGTTTTTTCGTTTTGATTTCTTTTTGTAATATATTGTACGTTTAAACCAAGTATTTTCTTACATTTTATTTGTTATTTTTATCCTTTTTGTAAATTGTATATATAATTTTACATTTTATTTTTTACGTCCACTTTATAATAGTTTATAGCTGGAAAGCTTTGCGGTCCTTTTATAGGGTATAACAATTTAATGATTTCAACTAATTTGTTGTTGTTTATTTTTTAAAAATCACTACATTTCACACACTGCTCGAAGTAGTTTATAACTTAGAAAATGTTTTTTAATTAACACTAATACAAACTAATATAGAATTTAGACGATTCAAACGTTAACAGTTCGAAAGTAATAAATAAAAAAAAAAATAAAAATATAAAAAAATAACCCTTGCAATTACACATCAAATTTTTATCAAATGTTTTAAATTTTATACAAGGTATTTCTCATAAAATACCATCTTTTAGACAAGTCTACTACATAATTTTTAATATGTTAATATAAATATTTTTAGAATCGAGACATTTCACGTCTACCTGAAAAAATATATATATTTTATTCACTTAAATGCATTGCCTCGTCACTACAGTGTCCCGTTTGTAGCCAAAGTTCTCGATATTTACCTATATTCAAGCGATCGCATACACTATTCATTATAGATGTTCTTCCTATTGGCTTTTTTCCCGTTTATCCTCTATTATATATTTTTTAAAAGTTATTACGTTATATTATTACATGTCCTGGTAGTTATATTTTCCACTTTTCTATACGATTCATATTTTTCTTGTATTCCTTCTAAGATTTCTTTGCTTTCATTTCTTAAGACTTTTTTCTTATTCTGCGCCACATCCACATCTTCGTCGAATTCAAGTTTATATATTTCCTGCGCTGTTAAGCATCAATTTTCACAACTGTTAATTGAGCATACTCCAAACGTATACTTTTGCAAACTTTTTTTTTTTCCCGGACGTCTATAGTAATGTTCTTATTCTTGTCGAAATTATAATTTCGTGCACCATGTAGGAACACTATCATTGAAAGTGATAAAAGTATCCACGCAGATACATCGATATTGTACAGGTATATTTTGATATTTCTGTATGTAGCGCAGTAAAACGCAATAATAAACGACCGAACATAACTTTTCGATCGCGTCATCCTGGCCTCCTCTTTAAACTGAGGAATATCATTCATCCATCATGCTATTTAACCATAAAATCATATCTAGAAGACCAATTTTTCTGTGTAAAATATGACGAAAGTCTCATACCTATGCTATTCAAACAGGAGTTTCACAAAAGGAATGAGGTCCTTCCTTGTATAGTTTTTATCCGGCAGACATACCAGTTAGTAAAAATACAGTGTTATGTAGTTTTACTGACGACACATGCATTTTCTCATCCGATTCTGACCCGGTTATTGTATCTAACTAACTTCAAGAACATTTAATTTTCATCCTTGGTTAACTAGATGGAGAATCAAGATTAATCAAACTGAAAGCAACCACATTACTTTTACACTACATAAAGGGCTAACGCCATCGGTTCCTGTAGATCGTAAGATACTAGGTAATACACATTTGATTATATATATTATATATATATATATATATTGAAACATTTTGGTTTGGGTCCAAAGGCGACGTGGCAAAATTTGGGCGACAATTTTTTTTTTTAAGGTGTTCAAAATATAAAATTAAATGATTGTGAAAACGAATTTTATTGTTATCTCTCTGCTACTAATTGCAAATGTTATTCGAGAATATCTGTAAAAAAATACAAACGTGTGCAATTATTAAAATGAAGAATATAAGGAAAAAAAATATTAATGTTTGCATTAGATATTAGCGCAATTGAAAATTCATATCCTAATGTTGATATTGTTTTATGTATGGTAGTATTACCAAAACGAATTTTACTGAAGAAAGGCAACTTTCTACTTTAAAAAGAAGGTAAAAACTTGTTTGCGAGCGAATAGTACTCAAAATGGTTTTAATATATCGGCCTTATTATTAATACTTGAAGCACGCGCGATAAAATGAATATGATGATATTATTGATGTGTTTACTCAAGCGAAAGCAAGGGAAAAAAAACGTATGATCCGATTCTGTGATTAATCATTCGAATGGCCTGGGTTTAATTATCGAATATAATTCGTTTTTAAATTATAACTTTATTATTAATGGGTTACCGTTTACGTTATAGTCTGATTAATACACTGAAGAGTAATGAATCTTATCATAATTGAAAAAAACTTTGTGCGTTAATATTTTGTACTATAAATTTTAAAAAGTCAGTGTTCGACACGATTTATATATTTTTATAAAACAAAAAGCACATTAGGTCTAAGGCGGCATCACATTTATATCCGCCAGTGCGTATTCCGAACATCGAGACTAGCCATTAAGCCTCTGTTATACGTAGAAAATAGTCTAGTAGTCCGGGAATTAATCATATGCAAAGCAGATGCGAGCATATATGATGTTATACGGAGTGGGAAGTTACCGCCGTCTTTATAATAATACTTACGTAATAATGAAAAACTTTATAAGCTTTACATCGCGCATTACAGTCGAGTGTTCCAGCAATTATGGCACCCCCGACAGCATATTATTATTATATATATATATATATATATATATATATATATATATATATATATATATATATATATATATCCAAGTAGCAGTGGCGGCTCGTGGTTAAAAAATCTAGCGGTTGCAATTACACCTCCCCCTCCCCTAAATATACAAACACAAAATTTTTTTTTGTTTCACACATCGGAAAGTAACATTAATAATGTCAAAGTCGACAAAGAGTAATACGAATACAAGAATTATTTAAAAGCCTAATCAGAAAAACTACAAATTATGAAGTTAGATTATCAACTCCAAAGTTTAAATGTAATATTAAACCGAAATATACAGGGGCGTATTACCCCCAATGCCAAGAATGCCATGGCATAGGGCGGCAAATTTTGGGAGGGCGGCATGTAGGACCAAAAATAAATTTTGTTAACAAAAAAATTAATTTTTTTAGTTTTAAATCAGATATATTTATCACAAAAAATACAAGTAATTATTTTATAGTACAATTTTTCTTGACTTTCTTAAGGCGAATTCTTCGATCAAATTTTCAAAATTTTGTAGGTATAGAAACTTTAAAAATATATGACAATAAATTAATTGGACGGACATCATTAACTTTGCTAATAAACATCATGACTTTTTTCTATCAACTATAATTATTGAAACAGTGTAAAGTTTTCAAATGTAAATTATTTATTATACAGTAAATACAAAAATGGATTATTTTTAAAAAGTTTTTATTTTACTCATACCATAGACTTTAAATTTTTTATTTTTGTGTTTAAGAATAGTAAAACACTTTTCAGAAAATAAAATTTTGTAACCGAACCAACATATTTGAGTAACAAAATTTTGTAAAATCGATGGCCTTACATGGGGCGGCACCACTTGTGTGGCGTAGGGGCGACAAAAGTTGAAATACGCCCCTGGAAATATATTAAAAATTTTATTTCGCGTGAATAAGTACAAAATTTATACAATTAGAAACATATCAAAAATTTTAAAATACTACAACGAAACAACTCTATGTAATAATAGTCTAATTTTCTCACAACAAAATCCTCTGAAAATAAAATGATCAATTGCCCTATAAATAATAACGTTTCATGTAAGGAAAAAATTTTACGTATATGAACATAGGTCAGTAATAATAGGGACAAGATAAACTTGAGAGAGAGAGACTGACAGGCAATGAAACAATCACACACGGAAATGTACACGGTAAAAGAAAGAAACGCTGATAGAAATTCGAAAAAGAAATACTAATCTCGGATAGAGATGAAATATTAGTCCTAAACTCGTTCATTCGGTAGCCTGTAGTACGCGTACGCAACCGCACTTACGTGTTATGAACAACACAACGAGAAAAACCTATTCTGCCGCATCAAGTGAGTGTACTTCAAGGACTTTGGTTGTAAAACGACTGCAACCAACATTCACCCGTATAGTCCAATGTAAATTCTACATACATAGTAGCATTAGGCACAAAATCTTCATATAACTCTGTATACGGCTTTCCGATGCCTTCTTCAGGTTGCATCGAGCGTGCAACCTTAAAGCATTTTTAAAAAGATTTTCAACTTTTTATAATATATTCTTGAAATATATATAATTAAAATTTGGTTATTTTGTTTAATCTCTATAAAACAATTAGTACTTATAACTATTTTATTACATCGTCAATTTTTATGCTGTGCTCGATATTTCTGGTGGTTGTGCAACCATGCAACCTTTATGAACGAGCCGCCACTGCCAAGTAGATATGCTTAGAAAAGAAAGTGACAGATTTCAAAAGATACTTCAAAGTTTTTAAAGAACTGTAGCTACTAAGACCATCAACGTTTACAGATTTGTATCTACAGTCATCGCAGGTATTTTGCTCATCAAATATGAAATACAAAAGCGTATAGACTTGCTCGCTATTAAAAATAAAATAGAAATAGCCATAATTACAGTAAAGTAACTTGTAGCAATCCGTGGACATATATGGGAACAAAGTATTTAACGTAAAACTAAAGGAATACTATATGCACGAATAATAAAATATATGGGACAGTTACAATAACGATTGCGAAGCAACCTAACATTGTGGGAAGAATAAACGATAAAGAATTCGCGCCAAATTTCTTCAATGTGCAATTCAAATCCGCATACGGAATTATAGCTATATTCAATATTGTTAACACAGAGAACTGTAGACGTTGTAATTTTTCGGATGATATTTTACACAATATAAATGGGTGCAACCGTAGAAATTACTTGGTATTTCAAATGTTACGGAATTAGTGCCAAACCGGTTTAAAGAATTTAATGTGGCGATATAGCGGACACTGTGATTGAAAGGGAGTTAATTATTCTTACTTTTTTTTTTTCACTTACACATGGATACTTTACATAACTTAGATATTCAACTATGTGCTACTTTCTGTCTGCTTTGAATAATTAAGTATTCCTGCATAGAACTACTACCGGATGATTTATTATTTTGAAATTTTGACTCGTTTTCAGCTAAACATTCATATATATATATATATGTGTCATGACAAAGGTATCAATATTAGAAAGTTAATCCGGATACTGCTCGATTACAACATATCGTTAAAAACCGTATATCCACATTCGTTAGCCATTTCATGCCATGGAACAATTTAGAAAAATTGATAGTATCAAGTACGATTGAAGGTCGCAGGGGTAGAGCAAGTCCGCCAACGGGTTATGTGGACAATGCCAAAGTGATCACTGGCGCCATTTGATTAAAGCAAACGGTTAGATACGACCATGACGGGGATAGATCGCGATCAATCGCACGGAACAACTAAAATGAATCATAATCTCACAATGCTCGGACCGAGTCGACGAATATGATTATATATATACATCTATATATATTTATATCACAGGAAATAAGTTTTATAAAGAACGCTCTCCAGAAATGTACTAAACATTTTATCGGATAAAGAAATAAAATACATCTCTATGAATCAGATTAAGATATCTCTATTTAAATTTCATATTATTCAATTAATTTTTTTAATCACCTCGGTCTAGGAATATAAGCGAGAAGCATTTAGTAGGGGCGTGTTAATTTTTCGAAAATTTCCCCAAAAAAGTAATATTTACACAATATAAGCCGCATTGTTACGTGTGCAGAAGAGACTAGTGCGAGTTATTGAAGCCCGGTATAAATATCTAGACTGCGCAAAAGCTAGGCTGATAAAAAGCTATTGATTAAGTAATAGTTGCGAACGTATTGCATGTGCGTGCGTTATATACGGGTCGCTAATTACTGAGAGGTTACTTTATTCTCGCGAGGGGTCTTACATTTTAATAGGCGGTTTATCATTGTGACTTCGTGTTCGAGATTCTGACCTCAGCATCCGTTTACGTTCGCGAATGTTCGCTGCCTGTCTTTGCACTCTGTATGGACTGCCGCTGCCATTACTAACACCATCAGCTAGGCCGTAATAACCATCTTCGTGTAGCGGCGCTATCGTATTGTTTTCATGTTGACATTCTTCGGCTACTGGATGAACAAAAAATTAATAATCCATACATATATATATATATAAAAAAAAACTTTTTTTAAAATAAATAATTTTTATATACGATCATTTTAATAGATTGGCGAAGAATGTAGCGCATTTTTTTTATTTATTTATAATGTATTCTACACGTGTACATTTGATTGAGCGCTAATCCATGCATAATATTTTTCGTTAATCTGTCCTTTGCTAATACAAATAGATTAGATGGTTTATCAGCTCAATTAAATTGAAACACGTAGTCATAATTATTAGCCATAATTAAAAATCAACCGTTATATAATACTTCATTCGTTAAACTCGTTATATTTTATCAGTTAAGAATTTGTTATGATTTATCTTTATTACATACGATATTTAGATATGTAACATGAATAAAATGTAAAATCAAAAATCTATTTAATTTTTTTTTTCATTCAGTGGTTATTTCTTTAAAATTTGAATTTTAACTTCAAATTTTTTAAAACTATTATAACAACCACAGCAACGCATTGCCGGGTCAGCCGTGTATGTGTGTGTGTATTTATTTGATATTGGACTCTATTAAAAGTACATAGTGCTCATAATAACATAATTGCACACGACAAAAATTGATTCGTATTCGTGTAATTTTAAACTAAATAAGTGGTACTCGTTATATAATATTATCCTTCATTTAGAGATGACTCCCGGTAATTTTCAATGTGTTCATATTTTGAAAATTCAGACATTTCACTCCAACCAGAAAATATATAATTTTGTTGCATTAACATTTCATGTATAATATAGGAAACATCCCGACTGAAAGGTTTGAACTCATACACTTCTCTTAAAAAGCCGATTATTTGTAGTTAATAACAGAAATAACGATTATTATAATTTTAATAATAATAAAAGTACATTGTATATATGCTTGTAGGGAACCGGAACGTGGCGTGCCCACGGGTGGCGGATAGTGGATTACCTACAGATATGTAGGTTAGCTGTGAATAAGCAGTGGCAATTGGTTGAAAATCTCACGCAGATGAGTTCAGTATGAACAGGATAATAAGCATGAAGAAGCAGATAGGTTGAGAACTGTCTATAAAATATTTTCCTTCTATTGCTCGTTAACCCTTGGCGAATTATGATACCAATTCTCCAACATAAATTTCAAATAAAATGCACGATGAAATATACTCATATAACTGCTCCAGGAGGTAAACTGAAAAAGAAATCGTTCGTTGCAAAAAAGGACGTCTCGGCCTATTATATTCTGGGAAACCTGGACCAATATGCAATGAAAAATTGCAAACTTTTTTTTTCTACTTCTGCCAATTCATTCCTAGCCATGTTGGCTATCTATAAAGGGTATCATCGTCTTCTCTTGTATACATCCATTGATGTATTCAGCCATTCTCTTAAACTAGGTCGCGAATTCTAGTTCTTTTCAATCGTCGGATTGTCGTGACGTCTGGAAGCGCAGCGACTAGCTCATTACAGTGCCCGGCATATGCGTATTGCATGTCTTCGAGCCCGCTGCTTTATTGCTTCGTCGACCATACAGACCACACGTTCACGATGAATAGCTTTATTGGTAACGTACCACGACATTCTGTATATCAGCCTTAAAGTTTTATTTTGAAAGCGCTGTATTATATTTCTGCTAGTATTTTTCGCACACCCCACATTTGTGCAGCATAAGTCCATATTGGTTTTATTATTGCATTGTATATTAATATTCCATTGGCTAAGGAGAGGTTCGAATGATACCCTATTAGCCAGTAGAGAGATCTTAATTTAATATCTAGTCGTTTTCTTGTTTTTTGTATATGCACCTTCCAGCTTAGTGTACGATCTAAGTGTATTCCTAGATATCTGATGCTGTTGCTTCTTGGTACAATATGTTTACCTAGTGACAGATGACTATGATGATCTGTTCTATTGTGATGAATGAGATATGGGTGCATTTACCAGGATTCACTTCTAGTTTCCAGGATTGAGCCCACTGTAGAACAGCGACCAAGCTTTTCTGTAGCGCTGAAACTGCCACTTCAGGTTTTTTGTCTTGAGCAATGAGCGTCATCGCAGCATTTGACACGGAATTGTCTGTTCGCTAGATACGATTTCATAAGTTGATAGTACTGCTCAGAAAAATATGTTTTTATTTTGTATAATAAACCTTCATGCCATATTCTGTCAAATGCTTTTCTAATATCTATAGACAATGTGCTTCATTATATAGTTGTTTTTTTTTTTTAATACCTTCTTCAATTATTTCCACAATTCTATGGATCTGTTGTTCTGTAGAGTGAGCATTCCTGAAACTAAATTGGTGTTTTGGAATAATTTTGTTTTCTTCAATTATATTAGTTAGTCTGACTGATATTAACTTTTCAAGCAGTTTTGCAAAAATAGATAGCCGCGAGATTGGACGATACGATGAGGGTTGTGCACTATCCTAAACATGAATTCGTTACTCAAAATCGGTAAACAGCTATAGTTCGTTACGAAAACGCCTTTACAGATGAAATCAAAATCAAAAAGGGAGTAAAACAATATTATTTAACGTCTATTCAGAAGCGATTTTTCGGAAGGCTATTACATCGAAAGACGGAATCGTAGTTAAAAAAAAACAACGAATATCCGATATCTGGTATACGAATGAAAGAGCATTGGTGTCAGACAGTCTTTCAGATCTACAAGACGTGTTTACGCTGATTTATAAAGTTAGTCTCAGTTATGGGCTGGATATAAATGTAGCTAAAACAACAAAATAGATGTTGGTTAAAAAACATAGGCGAACGAACACATCTACAGGCAGTATATTAGTTCAACTGAAATCGAAAGAGTAGCAAAAGTTCAATATCTGGGCAGTTGGTTCTGTGAAGAAGTCGATCAGAATATGGAAATTCGAACCAGAATAAAAAAAAATCGAGGTCAACTTTTATCTCCACGGAGAAGTTATTTACAAGAAAACATATAAGTCAGCATTTGCAAATGAGGTTAGCTAGAACTTATGTATTTACAGTCTTATTGTACAGAGTTGAATGTTAGGCTTTCGAAATGTAAGTCTTAAATAAGACGTCAAAATAAACGTAATTATTATGGACCATTCAAGAACGCAAAACTTATTTAGAAGTTGTTGGGAAAAGAAGCGTACCTAAAATTTCAGTGAGAGGTGGATCTTCAACGATGGTGCCTATGTACACAATCGGAATTTAATAATGCGGCTGTGGACAAAGCGAAAATGGCATTACTGATCTCCAAACTCCGATCGGAGAATAGATAAGAAGAAGAAAGTAAGAATTATGGAATAAACGCAAATACAACTTATAGAATTTCAGGAAATAAGATCTGCAGACGAGGATATAATAGAATGGGAGGGATATCGCGTCTTTAAAGGTAAGAGTGGTCGAGTGTCAGGGGGGTTTATCGTGAACAAATATATATTAAACTCAATCGCAGGTTTTTACCATCATATGAACGCTTATCAGTTATGACTATAGTGTACAAATAAAACATATACCCCGATAAATTGCCATGCTACAATACTGCTCGAGGGGGGTAAAGAAAGAAAGAAAAAAAAAACAGTAATATCCAGCGCATAGGATGACAAATAGTAATGGTGAAAAATTGATAGATATATGTCAAGGCTTTAACAACTAATGTCAACAAATTTCTAAAAATTATCAAGAAAGCAAAAACAAGGAATCCAAATTGAGGAGAATTTATGTAGCTATATCATAATCATAGAGAAATAATGAACGTGAAATTTAAAAAAGGACCAAACATAGAAACGGATCATTATCTGACAGGGACTAAATTAAAATTTATTCCGCAAAATCAAATAATAAAGCGAACATTAACCGAAGACATATACACAAATTTTAAAATCGAAAACCAGAGAGTTTCCGAAAAAGTTCAAGGATATATACAAATAGAAGAATAGGATGCAGTTAAAACAAAACTGGTGACACATAACACTTGATATAGCAACCGCCGGACAGAAACAATAAACATAAATGGTGGAATAAAATTTGCGAACAAGCTTTAGAAAAGAGAAATCGGATGCGGAGAGACGGTAGAAATAGTCAGGATTATAAAAATTATATGAAGGACCAGTTATAATAAAATATCAACCGCCCAGTTTGTGGTTCAAACATGAGGAAGGAAAATTTCCTCTGAATAATCACGATAAGTGCGGAGTGCTAGCGAGATATTTCGATAGACTAGTAAATTGTGAACAATCGAGACTTTCGAAACTAAATCCAAATTATAAGTTTCCAAACTCAATATCACCAGATATAGATGAAATCCATTATTAAGGAATTGAAGAACAATAAAGCGGCATAATTGCAGAAATGTGGAAGAATGCAAACCCTAAGATAATTAAAATACTACAAAAAAGAATTCATGAAATATGGGAATCAGAAAACGTAGCCGATGGTCAGAAATGATAATAGGAATATCACTTGCGTCATATTGGCTGAAGAGAAAGGCTTTGAATCGTGCATAAATTATTTTACGTAGTAAATTCGGGAAAAAAAAAATTGTGAATAGCCAATTCAAAAGAACGGTTCATCGGAGCGATTTACAGAAATGTCCGAAACAAAGTTTGTTTTGCTCATTAATATTTACTACAAACTAACCAACAAGATCATTAGAAGTATTTAGTATACAAGTGTAACAAGAAGGGATACATACAAGTACGATTTCTCCTTAATTTGTTTTTATTTTATATTTGTTGTTGTTTAAGCTTTATAAGTATCTCGGATAATAGATACAAGATAATTATTATACTCGCATCATCTGCCATCTTTAATGTCCAGTTACAAGATAAACAACTGTCATTGACAATAGGAGGTTTTCTTTCACGCGTTATTACGAAGTATATCGAATTACTATAAGTAATTTGCCACGTGCGGGTGTCATCTAATATCGTTTCATTTACCGTTCATCTAGTTATTTAATACTTAATTGTTATTATTATTATCATTATTAAAGCCGAGTTTGTTTTACATCTGCAAAAAATTTTTTTTGTTTGATTAGAATTCACTAAGTTCTTTGTATTTGGATGATAGTTTAACTGTTCAATATTCTACATCGATATCCCGAAATTATTATAATATATAATATGTGTATATGCCGGGTATAATGTGAATATATATATATATATATATACTGGGATATACTTAAAAGGCGATAAGAAAAGTAAAATGGATGATAAAATAATTATTATAAAAAAAAAAAAATGTAATACTACCTGCAATATGGTCTATTAGGTGATGATGATAATGATGCCGATGATGGTGGTGATGTAATGGAGAAGAAAGCGATCTGTTCGCGTAGATACAACTCGGCAAATCGGGTAGGTCGTCGGATGAAATATGTTCTAAAGCTAATCTGATGGATCTCGAATTTCCGTTGTAACCGATGGAATTTGAAAAATTATGAATCGCAGGTATGGATGTACCGATGACGCTTTAAAAACGTTAAAAACATTAATATATAAATGTATATATTCACGTAATGTACACGAGGCGAATTTTTACATTTTCATACATATAATATCGGTGGAAAATGTCAAAACTTTCGGTAGTGTGCTGAATAATAACTTTAATTTAGATGTAAAGGTTAGCAGCAGAATTCAAATTCAATAACAAACAGATCCTATTACAAAGAAAACTGATCCAGCGCTCTGAGAAAAGCTTTTCACCGGACAACATTATTTCGCCGGCAGGACCGAGAGTTACTACGAATGTATTAAAATGCTGATGTATGTTAATTGCTTAAGACAAACGGGATATGTTATGAGAATAAACTGTGATAAACTTCCGAGGAAGTATGGATTATGGAAGTGACCATAATCCACTGATAACGGCTTAAATTACAAAAAATGAATCATAAAAAAAAAGTTTAATGAACAACACGTGTAATATAAAATGTACAAAACAATATGAAAACAATGTAACAAAAATGTTAAATACAATGAAAGAGGAGGATCCAGAAAAACTGTGGGAAAGTTATAAAGACGCTATGATAAAAGCAATGAAATGATCAAAACAACAAGATCACCCGAAAAAACCACGGATAACAGACATCACGTGGGAATTGATAAAACAACGACAATATATCAAAAGGAACGGCATAACAAATGACAATCAAAATATAAAATATAAGGAGATCTCGCGTAAAATAATTCAAGCTTTACGAAAAGACAATGAACAGTTTGACCAAAAATGGGAAAACTCCGAACCAAGAGAATTGTTCAATAAATTATCATTGTCGTGTAGAGATTATAAACCGCGTTACCTACCGGTAAAAGATGAGAAAGGTATTAACATCGAAATATCAAATAATAAGCTGATGGATAGAATATTGCGAACAACTTATGAACTCAAAAATACAATGCAGTAGCGCTGAAGAAAAATCAACTCGGAAAGCTGTTAAAAGATTACATAATTTTAAAGCGGTTGGGATAGATAACATTCAAGCCGAAACGATAAAAGCTTCTGGGGAAAAATAAATTGATATAATCCATAGGATATGCGAAACAATATGGACTAATGAAAAATGGTGCCAATCTATATATGTTCCTATGTACAAGAAAGGTGATAAAGAAAATTGCGTTTAATAGCACATGTTAGTAAAGTTATGCTTTACATAATCCAAGAAAGACTTAAACCATTTTTAATACCTGAAATATCCTCAGAACCGGTCGGTTTTATGCCCGGAAAGGGGACGAGAAAAATCAACTCGTAATCATGAGACAGCTAATAGAAAAATGTTACGAATTTAATATGTTGGCTATATTATGTTTCTTGGATTATGCGAAAACATTCGACACGGTTGAATAGAATGTTATCTGGCGAATACTGAAAGACACACGAGTACCTGAACAAATTATTAGAATAATCGAACAGATATATGAAAATAATGAAGCATTACGCATTGAAAAGGAAAGAAAAGGGTGCGTGCTCTCAGCACTATTATTTAACATATGTGGCGAATGGATAATACAGAAAGTTATGGCGGTATATCAGTGGCCGGATATAAAATTACAAATTTAAGATACGCAGATGACACAGTTTTACTGGCTGGTACAGAGGCAGGAATCTGCTGCAGTTAATCGAAACTGTCAGCGAAGCCTGAAATTAAATAGAAAAAAATGCTCTATCATAGGAGTAAATAAACAGTTACCTCCAAACTTAAATTTAATACACCGGATATGAAATGATACCTCGGAGCACATTTGTCCAATAAGGGAGGATGCGAAGAAGAAGTAAAACGCCGACTAATAAAAATATGGAAAGATAATACGAAATCAAGCGAAATTATGCCTAATGAGGACAATAGTATTTCCCGTTGCACTGTATGGCTGCGAATCATGGATTAAATAAATCATCTCGAAGGAGACTCGAGGCAATTGAAATGATAGCATAATGATAGCATACAGAAGTATGTTAAGAATTCCACGGACTATCCGTAGAACGAATGTCTCGATTCTGTAACAGTTAAACATCCAGCCACACCAATTATAAAAGTATATTTAAAGTTTTTTTGACATATTATTCAATCTGATAGCATCGAGAAGAAATTACAAGGTAAACGGTAGATAGGTCGACCACCAATACGCTTTATCGACTAATTCAAAAACTGGTATTCAGACGGTCCGAGAAATTATGCACCAAGCCGAGAACAGAGATATATGGAGAAAACTTCCTTCAAAGTCATAAATTGGGTCACGACGCTCGAAATCGAACGCACGATTGGATGACGATATATATTCGTGCATTAAAGAAAATGTTCAGGCATTAAAATAGATTAATTCAGTTTTTTTTTTTTTAAGTTTTCAAATGTGTAAACGGAGAAGTGTAGATATTTGAATGCGCCAAAAATCGTATTTTCTAAAAACGGTTTCTTCATCACTAATGTGTGAAAATGTATCGGTATTAATTATTCACAGCACTATTTTAACATGCAGCAGAAATAATACGAACTCGAAAGTCTATCGAGATTCGTTAGCTGACCTTTTTTGTAACAAATAAACTGATGTATGTTATAAACGGTACCTATACGTGAAATATACGATAAATAAAGAATTATATATATAACGTTGAGGGTAATTTTAACGATCGGTTAAAATATACTTTTTAATTATACTATAGTATCGCGTTTCACAGTAATACATCGTTTGGCCCGTATAATTTGATAATTTCTTCCGAACCACTTTCGAAAGGTCGCTTTTAACAGTCCTGCATCGCATTCTCGGCGTGCGTAGCACTTATTAGTGATCAATTGTCGAAGTTAAATATCAAAATGTCGAAGAATCAAATTGAATAGGTCGTGAAAATATAGAATACCGGAAAACCACAATCGCGAAGGAATAACATTTTTTGCAACCCCGAATATGTTTTTTTTTAAATGCTCTGTTTTGACACCGTTGCGTTCTAAGCTTTGTATTACGTTCCCCATGTATTACACTTCCGTATAATGTTTCATCCTCCATATGGATTATCCCATATAGCGACATTCATAGAGAAGTCGGCATAATGTAAATAGTCCCCACAGTATGACGTTGGGTAGGCAGTAAAGACATTCCCATTTAAAGAAAAAAAAATATCGTATGCATCAAGAGACACGATGGCGTCAAAATCATCGATCGATTAGCTGAAATATTTCGATTTTTGGTAAAGACAATTATTATGTCGATTTAAAAAAAGTAAAATCTGAAGAATTAATACTTTCGCGGTATCTACTCGTTGAATTTTTTCAGCGAAAATCACGTCAGAATTTGCCGCTGGTGACATTTCGGTTGAACTATACATTTTCAAACCAAACTAAACAAAACCGTTTTTGTCGCGCAAATATTAAACTGGAATTACGGTCATCGACTAAAACGAAATGCGTAAGTACGAACGAAAACGACGAACATAAAAACAGTTAGTTTAGTTTGGTTCGAAAATGGCGATTGCAAGTAACCGAGCCTTACCGCAACGTCACCAATGACAAATTTCGACGTGGTTTTCACCAAAAAAATTTGACCAGAGGAAGAAAGATTGTCATTTCAAGCAGTCTACTAGAACTAGGTCGCGTGCAAATATGCGGCTATTTAAAAATTTTCCATTTATCCCTAAATCTGACAAATCTAACGAACGAAAATTTTCTTCTAGGACGCAAATTAAAAAATTGAAAATAGTTTGAAATAGCTTGCGTGCTAATTTAAAATATTCTTCATTAACATCTGCTATTATTCTAACTTATACGTTTGTATACATTTCTAGAATTAGTCTTTCTCTTCAAGTCCTCGATTTTGTAGTACTTGAAAAATATATGTGGTTGTAAACCTTAGGTATATATATATATATATATATATATATATATATATATATATATATATATATATATATATATATATATATATATACAGAAAGATTAAAAGTGTTTTGGAGAATTGGTCGGACTGAAAAATACTTATCATTGGATCAATGCAGTCCTAAGGCTATTAAACTTATTATTATATATTCTATCTATATATAATTTTTTAATACGTGTATTCTCTTTATTTAAACATAGATATTTATATAAATAAAATTACATTAACCTTAGTAAGTAAATACAGGAAAAAATATAAAGTTTAAACATTCTTGTAGATGGACATCGTTTGACCAATAGTTTATCTATCTGCTCTACATTATTCGAACACGGGCACAAAACAGAACACGATTAATTTCGTATTGTTTAAAATATATAGATAGATTAATAATATATATGTATGTAATACCACCAAAATCTGCGAAACGTTTACAAAATATCGATAATAAATTTAAATAGGCCTTATCTATTATTTAGAAAACGATATTTTCGAGTAGTGATAAATGGATAATCATCTTTACGCAAAATACAGGCAGGTGTGCCGCAGGGGAGCGTACTGGGGCCTCTCCTGTACTGATTGTTCACCAATGATATACCGATAAATGAAAACGTGTATTTGTAGCTACATAGATGATACGGTAGTGATGACATGTCATCGGTGTGCAAAAAATTGCACTGAATATGTTCAAAATGCTATCGACAACATAGTCGAATGGTCGCATAGAATTGTTTTGGCTGAAATATCGATAATCAATTAATATTGTATAAAGCAATATTGAAGCCTATATGATTATATGCAACAGAACTGTGGGGATGTGCTTCGGCAACTAACGTACAACGAATTCAGCGCGGGCAGAATAAACAAATACTAGAGTATGGTATACGTCTCCAACAGGGCATTACACACCGACCTACATGCGAGACATGTCGCTCGAGAGAGATTAAATCGGCTATTTATAGACACTTATCAAGACTTCGACACATCATCCAAATCCATTGGCAGCTAACCTACTTAATGAAGAAATACCTAAAAGAACGGAAAAGAATCATAGATCTGGTTTAAGTACAATCTAATATTACTCTAAGGCGGTTCGATTTGCTAATGGGCAAAACCTCCGTCTCCTGATATATACCTACATAAAAACCGGTAGACGATTGCGTTTTAATCAGTTCCGAATTAGAGAGGGGAAAAAAAGTTTCGTCTTAACAATATTTATTTTATTTTAATTTGTTATATATTTTAATTAATTTCAAATAATACACCCCTCTACTCTGGACACATCGTCAAATTAAAATTTTCCTAATCATCTAAAAACAATATTATATTTATATTTTCGAAAATTATTTTCTTGACGATATCTTCCGGAGAAGATATTTGTCGTAATTATTTTCGAAAGTTTAATAGCGTTTAAAATTAGTAAAAGTTCCTAATAAAACATACTGATTGCAAGATGCAGCAGTTGGAGGACTGTTATTCATTTCCACCGATCGATCTTCGCTTATTGAACTTTCTTCGTCGTCTTCAGTTTCAGCTTCTTGAAGATGATGATGATGTTTTTGAATATGGTTGTCGTGATGAAGTTGAAGATGATGATGGTGAGCTTCGTGATCAAAAGCGTACATTTTTTATCCTGAAAAAGTATTTTAATTAATTTTTAAAACGATACATAACAGATGTTTGAATTACTGCTCGATATGCGCGCGCTAAGTCGATCGCCATGTTCACGTAGTTTAATTACAGAGTTTGTATATATCATCATCGCATAAATATAACTTGAGCAGTGTGTGGAATGTAGTGATTTAAAAAAAAAAATTATATATATATATATATATATATATAAAAAAACACACCAAAGCTTTTAGCCTGCTAAACCATTATTGAGCGGACATAAAAAATAAAAATATAAAAACAATATATGCAATCTATTGAAAAAATATAATAAAATGTAATAAATACTTAATTTAGATAAAAAATAGCAAAGTGAGAGACGGTTATTTATAAAATAATGTGACAGCGAATGTTTATTCACGTTTTAATTTTTTCTAATTTCTACGTCTAATTAGGGATTTAATTAAGTTTTTGTTTTTTCAGTTTATATTTTTATATTTTTTATATTTTATCAGCTTTGCGATCTTTTTTTTTTAATATAAATTTATTGATTTCGACTAGTTTTTTCGTTGTTAAAGTTTCACTAATGAATATTAGTTATTCTATCTTTCTCGCATTTTTTTTGTTCTTCGATGTTTTAATTTTTATTTTTTGTAAAAAAAAAAATTATTTTCAATAATAATTCAGTACGCGTAGAAAAGAGAAATTGGCATTCGCGCTTACATTTAGAAGGCGTATTTATCGTAAACTTTTACTTAGCCAATGCGAGTTCCGTGAAATATGATTAAGTACATCGTCTTTTGTCTTTCACGCTTTCAACGTTGGCTCTAACGAATTTTAGATGAATTTCATATGTCGAATTTTCGATTTTCCATAAGACCCATAATAACAACGTAATGCGCGTAGCGACTATCAAAATGTGTATTTTACGCATTGTTTATTTATTGTAACGGAGCCCACACAACGGCTAATAAGCTTGTTATAGTTTAGACTTACAATGAATAATTTAAAAATTATAAAAATACGAAAAAAATACAGATGAAACTACATCGCAAGTCTCACACATATTGAAACACACGTTATTTGCGCCTCATTTACATAATACTACTCCAGCATATTCCTCAATAGATTAATAAATGCGATATAAACCTTTACTTACATATCCACACACACACACACGCTGAACACCCAACGCATAAATCTTGAAACGATCAAAAATGTAATGTGTAGAAGCAGAAACATTACGGACAATTGAACATTGAACGAATATTAAATTGAAAATTAAATTAAATTAAAAAAACAAAACAAATGGAATTACCTAGTAAGGAACATCTTAATATTTTAAACAAAAACGAAACTCTCGTGTGCTTATCTATAGATATTTTAAAAATGTGCACTGAATTTTATCAACTGACCTAATTTATTTATTATAATGCGAATCTCGAAAAAATCGAACGGTATTCTAACGGTGTAAGCGCTAGTGCATTATCAAGCGTTAATAACGTCCAAGTGTCTCTAAATAAAAAATGTAAAAACATTTGACATTATATTAAAAAGTTATAATAATATTTAATAAATCTACCGGAACAAATGCCCCCTCTCCATTTATGAAAGTAAAAATTCGAATAGTATAAACTGGTAAATAATAAATATACAAGATATAATAAATAGTATCGATGGTCAGACAAAAAACCATCACAAATGAAAAGCGGTAATTTAAAAAATAATAAGTTTAATTATATAACGAATATGTAATATCATTTATGAGTACTGGAAACGAAAGCAAATTACAACGTTATGAGAATAATACATTAATGCTTAATAATGCGTCGATGCTTATACTTCATATAATACTGGAACCGTAATTTCCTATTGCTGGAAGTAAACTATTACGGTGCGTATTGCAACTGAGAACAATTTTTTGGGATAGTTTGAGGATATAATCTTTTACATATGGTACTGTGCATATATGAAATTTTACATTGAGGATACGTCTAAGACATCGATTTCGGACTAATTGCAGTCTATTAAAACTAGCATTTGAGACTGAAGACCAAACTGGAGAAGAATATGTTAAAATAGGCCTAACGATTGACTCGTAGATTTATTAATATTTAAATGAGATTTACGATTAAAAATGAGATCGAACAGATTGCTCTGTTTGTCTTCAATGATGCATGGTCGATATGCTTGGAAAAGGTTAGTCTATTGTCTGAAATGACACCAAGGTAGCGTATCTAAATACGTATGGATTTCTCGTAATAGCATTTAACATTTTATAAGAGCTACTAACAACATCGATTACATGTATAGAAAATCTTAAAATGTAAAAATAGATTTGTTAATTATCTGTTTACCATTCGCGGTATTAGTAAAAGATTGGACAGAAATTCAACCGGACGCATTTATTATAGTTGAAAGATAAGCGATTCCCTTTGATCCGCAGAAACCAACTTATCTAGGTCTCTCTAGAATCCTTCGCAGTTAGCTATGTATAAATATGGAAAAATGCAGACTTTAAGACAAAATAATACGAGAAGTAAATCAGAAAACATTGGAATCAGAAGATATACTTGATGATTGGAAAGTTAATCTAATTCGTTTCACAAAAAAAGGATACGCGATGTTAATATAATTATTAAGGAATTTCTGCCAGTAGCGTATAAAATTCTTCGTATAAGGTAAAGTGGAATATTAAGTTTTCAGAATTTCAAAGCGATTTCAGAAAAGAAAGCTTCCGTTCGGGGAATGTACTAAATTTGAAGCTCATACGTTGATCTAGAACATAGCTGTGACCTTTGTCGAATTTATGAAAACGTGACAATCTCAAATACAGGCAATAAATTTAACAGAGCTAATTAACTTATTGTCCTTATCAAGAATATATCGACAAACACAGTATGAAAAAATAAATTCCTGTAGATTAAAAATAGAACACGAATAGGACAAGGAGTTGGATTATTTATTCAGCTGTGAACTAAAGAATATAATCAGGGAATGGAGAGAACAAACAGTAAATTCGAAACGCGCGATACGAATAAATTTGAAATGGCGTCTGGTACTACTAAGTTAATCTAAATATCATCATCATCATCATCATCGTCATGTTTTATTACTTAGCTTTATTGTTTGTAAAAAAAGCGAAGAATGATAATGTGAAGTGTTTCCAATTGTTACGATTACTTTGTTCACTATCTGTGTTAATTTACATTAAAAACAAATAATATACATTTTAATTTTTTATATAATGTGGAAAAATCAATTGAAAATTAGTTAAATCACTAATATTTATTTTCTTATAGAAAACACAAACCTTTTCGGCATTTACGCCATTATCAAGTGAAACATTTTTAAAAAATTCATAATTTTAAAAATATAAATTAAATATAATTACTTAAAAATATTTGATGGTGATTGTGAAAATATACTCCAAAAATGGTGTTCTGCTTCTGTTCTGTCTATTTTTTGAATTGTTGAAATTTAACAACAATATATTTGTTTGTTTTTTTATATAGGTATTAATTTTTTCTTCAATATTATTTTCCGGATTCTAACTAATTTTCAATTGATTTTTTAAATAATATACACTTATGAAAATAAATTATATTACTTATTTAACATTAGTAAAGATTGTAACAATTAATTGAATAAGAAAAAATATATATATATATATATATTTAAAAAATTTTTCCCTCAATGATTAAAATAAGGCGAACAAGATTTGGAAAGACAACTTCATTAGGAAAAAATGTTAAAATTAAGCTTGTCCGAACGCTTGAATTTACTATCTCATTATATGCAGCAGAGACGTGGAGATTAAAAAATATCCGCAGGAAAAGGATCGACACTATTGAAATATTATGCTATTGCAGACGGAATTAGGTGTTAGGAGAAATCAATAATAAATGTTGTTAACGATTGTCACAATGAGAGTACCGAAATTCTTCGGACACATAATAAGGAAAGAATGAAACGCACAATGGTTATGTGTAAAATTAATGGAAAATGACCATTGAGACGAACACCTATCACACGGACAAATATTGTACTGCGTACAACAGGGTTACCATTTTCGGAATGCGTACGTTAATCAGAGGATCTCGAAAAGTTGCGAAAATTACAAAATCACTGATTAAAAGTTAATCACGATAACCTGAATAGATGAGGTGATGAGTAAAATCGGAATAAATATATATATATATATATATATATATGTAAAAGGAAACACACATATATATATGTATACTTGTAGTTATTAATTTTTGGGGTTTCGTCCGCATAGATAGGTTTTCTAATTTGTCTCACACAAATAGATTGCAAATTTTTTAAAGCTGGCACTATAGGTATAAATTTGAAATTTAAGGAAACATTCTTTTTAATAAATAAAATAAAGTGTTTATTAAAACATAAACACACGTACACATGTAGTTATATATATATATATATATATATATATATATTTATATACCTTTTCAATATTTTTGCGATCGTTGTATACACGCTTGACAGCGAACGAAAACGTCGATTTCAATAATTTCGTTTGAAATAACCAACAAATTAAATTATCGCGAAACACGAATTAACGCTGGCCAATGAGTCTGTAATCTAATTATAACATAGACGTAGTAGTCGTTCGATTGTCGAGTACTAACAGAGAGATTTCGAAGCAGCCCTTCCTATTAAGATAAACCCCGGCTTTACAACTCGCGAACTAAACTCCTCCCATTTATACGATTTTTTAAGGGGTTGTAACTATGCTAAAGGGTTTTCCCCCGTTAAGAATTGTCCAATGGCGAAACAGATAATCCTGTGTAAAATCAACATGGAGTCTAATCCCCCGTGATTGCGAAAAAAAAATGCGACGAAGTTGATGCTTATAGTTTTTGGCTACATCATCAAACGAACCGAGGAAAGCAGTAGGACGTATCTTTTATTTTATTTTGCCCGTTGTCCCTTACTTCCGAGTAATTATATTCGGTCGCTTTGGCGAGATTAATGATACGAGAAATTTCGGAAAGAACATATATTATCTAGAACGTGCATATTTGTACTATATATAGATATATATATATATATATATATATATATATATATATATATATATATATATATATATATATATATATATATATATATATAATGTTGATGTATTGAAGAGTAGGGAAACAAAATAAAAACAAAGTTGATCACTATAAAAGTTATTTTATTAATGCAAAGCTTTTCGACATTAACGTCATTTTCAAGTTTAGCGATTTTAAAAAATAAACAAAGTAGTTCAAATCAGTAAATTTAAAAAGACCGTATGACTTTTCGTTTATTAAGCCTTTAAACATTTTAAGAATAAAATTTAAAAATATGTACAATTTATTATAAAATGAAAAAGAACCAAAAGTTAAATAAAATGCTTAATTTGGACATACATTATTACGAAAAAACTAAGTGAAAAAAAATTTATTATAAAATAATTTAATAGCGAAAGTGATAAACGATCAACAAATCAGCGATATAGGTAATAAAATTTATACTTAAACAATCGCAATAAATAACTATAAAAAAATTCAACGATAAATGTTGACGAAGAATGTGCGCAATAAATTTAAACAAAATTATTTTATATTAGTCAGAAAGTTTTCATTTTTCCGGCTGTTTGTTGTAACTGTTTATGTTATAAGCTTTATTCACATTGCCGATTTTTTAATTGTGTTGGTTTACCTCTTTCACTGTCAGATTCTTTTATAAATAGCTGTTTTTTCACGTTGATACTTTTTGTAATATTGTACATCTAAATTAAGTATTTTCTTACATTTTACCTTATTTTTCGTTTTTTTTCCTTTTATTTTTGCTAAATAGTATATATTTTTATATATATGACACATTTTTAACTCCGCTTGATAATAGTTTAATAGTCGAAAAGTTTTTTTATATATAAAATTTTGTGATTTGAAGTACTTTTTTGTTGTTTATTACATATATATATATATATATATATATATATATATATATATATATATATATATATATATATATATATATATAGGATGACCCAGAGAAGACTGACGGTTCTGTTGCTTGTCGAATAACTCGAAAACTACTCGAGCAAAATTTTTGAATGAAATTTTTAAGTAAAAAGAAACAAAACGAGTACAAGAGGGCATAACGTTTGCAGCAATAGCTAGCTCTACATCTACTACATCACAAAAGATCCAGAAGAAACCACACCCGACTCCTAAAAAACAGATACCCAAAGAACAACGTATTAATGAGGCTACTTTAGCAGATGTTGTAAAGTCATTGGCTACCATCACTGAACAAATTGGTAATATTGTAGATCGCCTCGGCAAAATGGAAGCTTTGCAGGAGGCTGAACAATTTACGCGTAAAACAAATGGTACACCAAAGAAAAAGAATAACCTTCATTCGAAACGTAAGAAATGATACAATCGATGCTACGAATGAACGCAAACGGCCTCAAGAATCGATTACAAGATCTTGAGATTTTCCTATTTCAAAATAGAATTGATATAGCGCTCATCTCCGAGACACGTTGGACTACAAGGAACTATCCCAGAATGAGAGGATATATAATTTATAACACACCGCATCCAGATGGTGGAGCCCATGCAGGGTCAGCGGTCATTATTAAAGGAAATATTAGACATTACTTAAAAGATGAATTTTGTAAAAATTACGCTCAAGCTACAGCTGTAGAAGTATATTTTAATAATGCAGAAATTAATGTCGTTGCTGTGTATTTTCCACCACAGCATAACATTAAATACCACCAATACGTATAATTCATAAGCAATTATGGTAACCGCTTGGGCTACTTCATCTTATAATATATATAAAACATTCTCAACATTCTGTTCATTGTATCCATCTCTGTCGTCCCCAAATACTAATCGAATGTGATAATGCCATGCTTTTTTAATAACTTTTTATTAATAGTTTCCTTTCATTGTTTTTTAACATCATTGGTTTTCTTTGCCTATATACACCAGCAACTTCTTTTAATAGTTTATGTAATTTAAAATCATCATGCTATTCTTGTAGTTTTTCAATTTCAACGCATTTTTCTTTAAGTAATTTCTCTTTTGCTTCTTGAATTTTCTTCTTCGCTGTCCTTCGTACTGCTAAATATTCTACTCTATTTATTCGTTTTTCTAACAGTTTCGCAATTTCCGCTGTGAACCATTCCTTCTTATATACTTTGTTTTCCATTTTTTTGAATTACTTCCCTTGTTTGAGTTTACACAACATTTTTAATCATTTTCCATATATCGTCAGCTGTTCTTTCTTTTACAGTTTCTACTTTTCTCCTGCTGAATTCATATACAATATTAATTATTTTGAGTTCTAGCTCGATATTCTTAGCTTTTGTATGTTTCAGCCAAGTTAACGTTTGATCCATATAAACACCGAGATATTTAGCAGACTCGCTTTGCATTAATGACTTAGAATTTATCGTAGCTTCATATTTATCGCGCGCAATACGTTTTTTAGTAAAGATAATGTGATTTCATTTTTGCTTTCCTTGTCAATAGCATTTTGAACTATTCAGTGCAATTTTTTGGACATTGATGAGATGCCATCACTACCGTTGCAAATGTAGCTACAAATACGTTTTCATTTATCGGTATATCATTGGTAAACAATGAGTACAGAAGGCCAGTACACTCCCCTGCGGCACACCTGCCTGTATTTTGCGTATAGATGATTGTTTATCATTTATCACAACTCGAAAATATCGTTCATCCAGATAGGATTTGAAATGTTATAATATTGAGCAGGCAAAATCTTCTTACATTTGTAGAGTAGCCCTGGGTGCCAGACGCGATCGAACGCTTGCTGAGTATCTAAACATACTGCAGAACATATTTCTTTCTTATCGAAGCTCTCTTCAATTTTCTTAACCACTCTGTGAACCTGTTGCACTGTTGAGTGCCAAGTTCGAAAGCCAAATTGCCGATTTGGAATTATCTGATCTTTGTCAATTATCTTTTGAATCGTTTTTTTTTTTTTTTTAAATTTTTTCAAATACTTAGAGAGTATTGGAAGTAAAGAAATTGGTCGATAAGAAGTCAGTTGTTCAGGAGGTTTTCCCTGAACCTTAATTATATTTGCAAATTTTCATAGTACTGGGACGTATTGTAATGATTGCATTGAATATATATGTTAATTTTACTATCGATTTTCTCGGTAATTCTTTTAGAACTCGACTGGTAATTAAATCATAACCAGGAGCCTTCTTGTTGTTCAATTTCTTGATTAAAGTTCCAGTATGCAGACGATATGGCGATGACCGTGCAAGGAACAGACTTGAAGAATTGTTTATAAACTATGGAAAGTGGCTTATCACAAATTAGTAAGTACCTGCACAAATCGAAATTACAACCGAATCCCCACAAGACAAAGACAGCGTTTTTTCACCTCAACAACCTATAGTGAAATTTGAAGGTGTAGAACTAGCAAATACAAAATATCCAAAGTACTTAGGCGTGATCATGTAATGTGCATCAAACGATTTCGTCCAAAAAGTTAAAAACACGTACAAATCTCATTACAAGACTCGCAGGTTCGACTTGGGGTACTGATGCCAGAACACTCAGAATTTCTACCTTTGCACTTGTATACTCAGCAGCCGAATATTGTTCATCAGTTTGGTGTAATAGCAGTTATGTTAAAAAAGTAGATGTAATATTAAATGAAGCACTCCGAATATCAGGAACGCTGAAATCTACACCACTTATGTGGTTTCCAGTTTTAGCTAATATAGCTCCAGCTGCGATTAGACGGGAGACAGCATTATTCGGAGATAGAAATAAATTTCAGATGTACCCCGAACTGCCGATATCTAAAGAGATAAGGTCCAGCATCGAGACTCAAATCCAGAAAATCACCTTGCACAATGAATGAATTATCAGCAGAAACTATGAAAGAGTTTAATAAATGGAAAATAACATCGGAAAGGAATTTAGAACATATAACCCATTTAGTTGTCGACCCGAGGAATGAAAAGGAATGTGGATTTATCTAGGAAACTGTGGAAGACACTCCATAGAATTAGGACCGGACAGGGAAGATGCGGATATCTAATGCAGAAATGGGGTATAAACTGCTGTGTGCCAGTGCAAAAATCCGAGACAAATAATGCAGCATTTGGAAGACTGTAGTTGCAGGTTTAACATTATATTCACAATCTTAATGACGGAGCCATAGACTGGCTAACAAATTTAGACTTATGATGAGAATTTTGTGTAATATAACCGATGATTATACGATAAGAAGAAGAAGAAGAAAAAGGGAAAATGAGTAGGTGATTCTTCCAATGTTGCCTAAATCCTAGCGAGATCGCCACATATTGTTTATTTTGATTCTAATAATGTTTTTAACTACGTTGATGGGCAAACAAGAGTCAATATCAGAAATTCTATCCAGGTAGTTTATTGACTTAACTTTGTTTAAGTTACCAGTGATTCTGAATTCAGAAATAATGACCCTGTCAATGAGAAATAGGTCAAGGTAACAACAGACTATTACGGTTAACTAAACTCGTTAATAATAATAATTACTGAACGAACAAAAGAACACCAGTGTTAATCAACGGCTGGTGGTGTCGATTAATCGATATAAACCCGTATAATAAAGCTAACCAAATATATTATAATATAGATTATTTCAGAGTACACTATAATATACTAATGTAGATTTAACAATGTCCGAATTTGAAACTATCTCAAGTGTAACGAAAGCATATTACAAGACATCGTAGACAAGATAGAATTACGAACAGATTTACAGCGATGTGATGGATCAATTAACATAGAAAGAAGAATCTGCTATAGTATACAACTAAACTACGAATAAGCATCGAACATTCCTCCGCAAATATCTGGGAGTACAGTTGCGCGAACATGCGCTCTATCTATCGAATTCAGAAAGTTTTCTACTCTTTAAGGCAGGTCTGTTCATTAGTTCATATAAGACGTCTATACTCCGCAATCTACCAGTCCGTGCTGTATCGTACTCCATTGGGTGATATAACTGAATGTCATACTGTAAAAGTTCTTCAACGCGCGATCCTGAGAATGTTTGCCTAAAAGCAAATGTCACTGTTCTTCAGTTATATAGGTTATACTTATGTACGTGTTGAACAACGTTTGTAAATTTAAAATTTCATTCGATAGCAGTAGTACAGGATCAGGGCGTTACAAGTAGAGCGAAAAGTCTACGTATAAATAAATCACGAATATAGGCTTTGTACGTTGGCCCGATCGAACATCTTACCTAGGGGAATTTAAAAGTCGATTTGACAACTTGAAACCAACAATTATTCAGCTTTCACCGACCATTATTCGGTTCACCTGTATTTCATTATTACAAACGCGAATCTATGCTACCCTTTTTATATAATCAGCGTTATTGTATGTCATAAGTATTATTTGCGTTAGTAATTTATTTATTATACGAGAATACGCGTTTGTATTTACCTATCTGTCGAAGGTTTCAAGGATTAATGCACCATTTTATGTTCGTAACGATATCGTTCATCATGACCTCGGAATACCAATCGTTGCAACAAATCGCAGACGGCAATACAGGAAAATGCATATATGGCACTCAGTGAAAGTTTAAATCCGCTAATATCACGAATGTCGACAACACATCTTCCAGGTAACCCTGTCAGACGTCTTATAAAAGGTCAGTGTCGGGATGCACTTACGTCATCGTAAGAATAAATATAAATCGCTAAAACAAAACAATATTATCCATCAGGATATGTTGTTTATCTGATATTTTTCTCTGCATTTGTGTTTATAATCTCTTCATATAGATTGGTACACACACACAAAAAAAACTTTATCTGTTCGTATAATATTATGAATCTTTTTTTGTACGTTTTCGCATTAGTATTTAAATTTATAGAATTCATCGAACTTACACCGTCTTTATATAATAATTATTTAATAATAGTTTTATCGTATTTATACGTTTAGCTATAATATAACCATCCCCTGTTTGTTAAGTAATTAATAATAATATTAATTTGATAAAATTTTACATTATTACGTTTAGAAAATTTCTATTGAATTACGTCGAATGAAATTAAACGAATATTTCTCGTATTAAATATCGAATTTGTTGATCGCCATCTCAGAATAATAATTACTTATAAAACTAATATTTTCAAATAATACTTCATTCAGTAGTTTTACCATTAATGATTTTTACATATAGTTTAGAAGAGCGATCGATCTATATGATTTATATTTAGTGTAGTCTTTAGACTTATTGATATAGGCTTACCTGTTTTCCAGGTGCCAGGAAACATATGAAATTTTAAAAGAGATTCAACTACTTATTGATTTTGATAACGGCATTAGTAATTTTATCCCCAACATTTAACTTATTAATTATATTAAGCAATACAAGAACTGCCATGACGAAAACAGCATTTAATACTGTGAAAAAGGTGCTTGGAAACCAAAGCATGAGCCTAAATGTAAGGAAAAGCATAATGAGATGATACGTCTGGAGTGTGTGCTAAAATACGCCTTAACGTGGAAAATGGGAGCAGACTGCGAAAATTAAACGTTTTTGAAATGTAGAGCTATAGAAGGCTGATAAGATATCGTGGACAGAACATATGACAAATTCCGCTATATTCGCAAAAAAATAAAAGACTACTGGAGCATATTAAAAATGGAAAATACGTGGCACATCAAATTCGAAACGATGGAATCTTCATGGTAGCGATGCAAGGAAAAATTACTGGAAAATTAATAAGAGGAAGAAAACGGCTGGAAGTAATGACAACGAACACACAGAACTTACAAGAGACAATTGCTCTCTCGAGAGAGAGAGAAATAATATGAATGTATACAATCTCCTGACTCATAGGAAGCAACTATGATGATGATGATGATAAATAGGTGAGGAAAGATGTTATAATCAAAATTATAGTTTAAATAATCACGAATATATACGTCAGTTATGTTGCCTCGTTTAGTAGGAAAGAAATACTCCAGGAGAACTTATCATTATTTACTAAAATTGCATTTAATTGCAAAGATGGAAATTCGAAACAATTGAAATTTCCCGTTACCACTTATAAGGCTTACAAATGGAAAAATTTAGTAAAAGTTAGTTTCTGCTATTAATTTTTTATGCGTTTTATTTAATATAGATAGGGCAATTTTATATTTAATTTCTTTTTTACTGAAGTTAAATTATTGTATATATTTACATTTACTCATCGTTGCTTTAAATATTTCTAATTGAGGATCAAACCGGTCGTTATATTGTATCGCTTTAATTTGTATTATGTCGGTATACTTTATTAATTAAGAACAGCTGAAATTTATTTACAAGATTATTTAAAATTTTAAGAAATTTTTTTAATTTATGATAATTAATATTACTCCGAAACCTTCCAGTGTATTTATACAAGCGGATTATCAATAATGCAGTAATTAGAAAGATTAAAAACCGACATATTACGAGTAATGATAATCTTGAAAAGAATTTCTTACTAAAATTTATTTATCGGGTACCACTGTGGCTATAGCAGCAACGGAAAGAAGTTGTTATTTGATATTGTACAAAGTTGATCCTGATTATATTTCAATTAATTTTATCTACAATCGAATCATCAGATAAAATGTCAGTAAATTGTAACTAAGTTTTGAAGATGCTATACGGAATATTGTACACATGGAATTCATGTCGAAGTGTTGTCCAGATGCAGCTAACGCGCAATATGGTGTACCTGGTTTTTTATCGTAGGTAAATATATAGTGGGGTTAATACAGAGTACACGTTATTTCCTGCTGCATGGAAAAAATTTTCAAGGAAAAGGATAAGGGCGAACAACTTTAAGGCGATTTGTTGTAGAGATCGTATTCGATAGATTGTAAAATCATTTATTTGTTTTGTATTCGATGGAAGTGATTTCATCAAATTCGGATGTACTAATTAAAGAATATAGTTAGATACCGGTTTTGTCTCTTTAGCTGATTCGAGATGTATTGCATGTAATTCAGCAGAAAATACTGAATTCTGTGGCGGCACCAAAAAGTTTGTTAGATTTGCATATGTCAGTGTCACCAGTGGTGTACCCGTGGAGGACTAAGCCCCCACAGGGATTCGAAAAGTATAAAATACGTATCAAGCAGGTACATTGTAAGCTACAATTTCCCAGCTAAAATGATAGCTCAAACAGAAAAAACCTCATCTTGAATAGCGTGCAAAACAGCCTAAAAAGTAGTGTTAGAAAATATTCCTTACATTCTGTGTGCTAATGGCATTGAAAATACAGGCGACTGTGTAACGCAAATAAAAAAAATAACTCTTGGTTGGGCCGTTCGGCATTCTAATCTGATCTAGGCGCGTGATCAGTGCGGTTTTTTTGTTATTATTTATTTCGTTGTTGTTCGAGATCGTTTATAGTTTGTTTTGCCTGTCGAATTTTGTTACACATTCGGCTGTGTATATATTTTATTCACTTTTGTTAGGAATTTTTAATGTTTTTTTTTTCCTTTTTGGGGGGGGGGGGTGTTTGAGCCCACCCCAGATACAAACCCTGGGTGCGCTACTACCGTATATATTTATTTATAGTTTGTTCGATGTGGTTACTCATTTTCACTGTGGAAATTGGATGTTTAGGCGCCAAAGATATGTCGAGTTGATTAGGGAAAGAGTACTGCTATTATTACCATTTTTGCTATAAAGCGTGTATTCACTATAATTGTTTAAAATCATTAACCTGCTAGGTAGAATATAAAAATCCGGGATACCGCAGAAATTTTTGGTAATAATGGAATTCGAATGTTAATATTTTCAACAATGATAGCTATTAATTTTCGATGACAACGGAGAAGGATCATCTCTACTTCGATCAAGTTCTATTGTAAAAACAATAAATTTAAAGTCATAGAGAAAATTAGGTATTAATTATTAGTCATAGCTATGAAAATTTTTAATGAAAATTAGAAAATAACTAGAAACAAACGGCAAAAGAACATCTTACAATGGAGAACCATCTGCGTCAAACCACTCTAACATAGTCGAAAATCGAAAGGAGAAATCATGATTAGCATTGAAAATGTCCGCCTGTTGTAGCTGTTCTGTATGTGGAAGTCATTGTCAAACACGTATTAGACTTATCTCGTACCTTCCCGCTGACAATTGATTTTCTTTCCTATTTTCGGGTTTCTTTTTCGTGCAGATGATTATATTCGGTGACGGAATACCGATATTATTATTATCATATTATATATATATATATATATATATATATATATATATATATATATATATATATATATACATAACGTAAAAAGTTTATTTATCATAAAGATAATGGGGAGACAAATGTGAAATTTTAACTCGAATGAAAATCTCTATTATCGTCGAAAAAATAGGGCGCGTACATTTTCTCCACCCACTTTTAATAAATGGACGAAGTACCAGCATTGAGCGCACACTTGCAATATCTTTTTCTGTTGGTTTTGTGTTGTAAACGACGCTATTAGTTATATATACATATATATATATATATATATATATATATATATATATATATATATATATATATGCGGTGTAACTTGAAGTTGGAAATCTGCCACTGACAATGTAATAATTATTGCAGCCCGGCGATTTCAAACAAGGGCGGACGATAAAGGGATGATAAAAGACGATAGTTATAGTTTTAAACGTCAGAAACAAGAACGTTACACGCTTACACTTTTTCTTTTACGAGTAGCACTTATTCTATCTTGTTCGTAAACTTATCTTCTTGTTCTTCTTCCTTTGCAGTTCAATCCTAGGCTGGTCTTTTGCTATTATGATTCTTTTCCAGTATTTCTAATATACTGCAGCCATTTTCAATTTCCAGAATTACTGATAATTTTTAAGTAGGGGCGGGCGAAATTTAAGCGAAGACTAAAACTGTAAAGAAAAGCGAAACGCTTAAAATGTTTCACGAACGGTTGCAAAACTTTATGGTTGTTAGGATATTAACACGAAAAATAAAAATAAATTAAGCTATACCAGGTGAGAGAGTGTATATGTTGAATTATTTTTTATATATTGAAACGATAATGGTCTAACAGATGAAAAATTTTGAATCGGTATGGTTTTAAAGCCTGTTTTTTTTTTAAAAAAAAGATTCTCTATGTTTAGTTGATTCGAAAGTGCAGAAATGTGGATTAAATGGATGGGAAAAATCAGTAACGAAGACGTTTTGAAAAAAGTGGCGTAAACTCGTAGTTTATTGAATACCATCATCAAGAAACGAAGAACTGTAATGATGGGACATATAATAAGGAATGACGAAATGATAACGAAAATCATAGAAGAGTAAATAAGGAATACCAGAGAACGAGGAAGAGCGAGGAACATTTATATATCGGAAATAGTAACATGAAACGTACAACGTAAAACCGATTAAAAACAATGGCGTGGAATAGGATCGAATGGAGAAAACGAATCTATTCAATGATCGATGATGTTTATTTGTACAAATGTTTATTTTTAGAAATTATTTAAAATGTCTCTTTTAAACAACGCTGCGAGAATAGATTAATCGATAAATATTAACAATTGTTTATCGCATTCACCATCGCCGCGATATAGTTTATATTCGAATATATTATTGCGTATTAATTTTCTTTTTGTAATATCGTACATCTAAATTATTTGTTTAAATTTTATTTCTATTTTGTTATCGTATTTTATTTGTCGTTATTTTTATTTGTGTATACTTGAAATAGCCGGAATGATTTTTGTGTATTTTAATAGAAATTTAGTGATTTTAACTATTTTTTCGTTGTTCATCGAGTAATATTGTTTATACGACTAAAAAGTATGCGGTCTCATTCTAAATCTTTCGGCTTCACAAAAAAATGATAAAAATTTTATTAATTTCTTTAAAAGAAAAAAAAACGTTGTGATGTAACGCGAGTTAAATCGCTGTATCACTTAATGTTACATGATATTATTTCATTTGATTAAATAATTTAATAAAATTTTATTATTGCCGTCAAAATCACGGAATGTAAAAAATTACTAAAATACGAAGTTTGTTTTATTATTATTATTATTTTTTAAAAACAAATGTTTCGAAAAGTTCAGAAAATGCCAAAAGTAGCGAGGTTGGTCCGTAGGATTGAAATAGTTTCGAGGATTTCGCCCGGTCCACAAAGAAGTCCGGGTTATTACACTTTTCGACCATTCGACCACCATATTTTTCCCGATGTAAAAGTTATTTTAATCAATTTTTATCTCTTTATATTCTTCGCCTAGTCTGCATAAATCATCATAAAATATTTTCTCTTTTTTTCCTCCTTTTCCCTTCTATCTGCCCAATTACTACGAGTTTTACTAAGCTGTTCTCATTTCTTCGCACGATATGTCCATAATATTTTAGGATTTTCTGTTGGCATAAAGTGTGAAGGCGCTGTTCCACCTTTAGCTCTTCCACAATTGAGGCATTTGTCTTCTTTGCCGTTCATGGTATTTTCAGCATTCTGCCCATATCCACATCTCGAAGGCGTCAATTCATTGTCTGTCTTGCTTATGTACTGTCCAGGTTTCGGCTTCATATGTAAATATGGCAAATACTAAAGTGTTGACAAGCTTTATTTTTGTCGAACGAGTAATGGAACGATCTCTTCAAATTTTATTTAGTCTCACCATCGCAGATTTTGCTAATATCACTCTGGATTTAATCTCCTCTCCACTTCTGCCATGGCTATTTATTAACGATCCGAGGTACGTATATGCACTTACTATTTCTATATCCTGTATAGTTTTTTTTCCCCAGACAATTATTATCCTTATTTATTACTATAATTTTTGTTTTGTTTTTATTAATTAGAAGTCACAGTTTTCTACTTCCCACTTCTACTCTGTTCAGTAAATTTCTGGAGGCAGCAATGAGCGTAGTATCATCGGCGTATCATAGATTCGTTATATCCGCCTATTTTCATTTCTCCTTTATATCCTTCCAAGGCGTATCTCATTATATACTCGCTATATATATATATATATATATATATATATATATATATATATATATATATATATATATATTAAAAATGGACGAAATTTTCCTGAAACAGCGCCATCAAGCTTTACTCTGGCTTCTGTTTGGACATAGAGATTATTTATTAAGTAGGATCGGTGTCTTGGTACGACGATGAAGGTTAGTACTTCCAATAGTTTATCCCATTTGACACAATCAAATGCTTGACGATAGTCGATAAAGCATAAATAAATTGGTTTGTAATATTCGATACTTTTTTCAATTAATTTTCGTATACATAAAATTTCTTCTCTGGTCCTTCGGCCAGTAATAAATCCAGCTTGTTCTATTGCTATTTACCCGTTTACATATTATTTCAGCCTGTTATTAATCATGTGAAGCAGGATTTTACTTGCATGTGAAACCAGTGCAATTGTTCTGTAGTTCTCACATTGTTTGCTCGAACCTTTCTTGTATATAGGAACGACGATAGACTCTGTCCAATTTTTCGGTCATGTTCCCGTTTTCCATATTTGATTACACAGTGTGTTATTATCCGTACTCCACTGGTTGAAAGTACCTTGAGCAATTCCGCATAAATACATTCATTTCTCGGTGATTTATTATTTTGTTAAATTTCAGCATTTCTGGTTCATATTGTGTTATATTCTCAGTTTTCATTGTGCTTACTATCGCCGGCTTCTCTTCATATAAATGTTCGCAATATGCTTTCCCACGCTTAACTACCTCATTCTTATTTGTAATTGAATTTCCGTCAGCGTCACTAATTATCCAGTTTCTCGGTTTAAAGTCTCTTGATAATACTTTTACCTTTTGGTAAAGATCGCTGGTTTCATTTCTCTCCTCCTGATGTTCGATTTCATCACATATGTTATTAATATATTCACTTTTGTCTCGCTTGCAGTTTTTTTTTAACTTGTCGATTCATCAGGATATAAGATTGTCGTACCTCCACTGTGTTTAGTCCTTTTGTTTTTGTTTCTTTCTTTCTTGTATCAAATGCCAAGTTGTGTCTGACAGCCACGGCTTCCTTTTTTGCCCATTTTTTTTATTATTTACGTTTATAGAAATCATTGTCTCATTTATGGTATCTTCTATCTGTAATCAGGAATGTTCCGGATTATCTAAGCTCACATTTCATTAGTCTCCCTTTAATTTGGTCTGTAAAGAGCTTAAGATCATCACTATTAAGCCTTGTTTTACGAGCTCCTGCAGTTGTCTTTCCGGATTTTAAACATAACCGTAACTGAGCTGCAAGTAGTTGATGATCTGAGCCACAGTCTGCTCCAGGATATGTTTTAGCATTCAGAATGTGGGATTTCCATCTGGAGTTAATAATGAGGAAATCTATTTGATTTCTTGCTCTGTCTCCTGGTGATCTCCACGTATATAAACGTCTAATAAGTTGTTTAAAATATGTATTCATTATAGTAAGGTCATTTTCCGCACAGTATTGTAGGTGAGTTTCGCCTCTTTTATTGCGTGATCCGATGCCATATTTTCCAACAATCCTTCTTATGTCATCATCAGTTTCTGCGTTGCCGACTATGGCGTTCCAATCCAATCTCCTTGTATCATAATCATCTCCCTCTTCGGTATCTTACTTATCGTGTCTTGTAATATGCTGTAAAACTGTTCCATGTCTTCATCTGAAGCTATATAAGTCGGAGCATACATCTGAACTATATTTAGTTTAACTGACATTGTATTCAATTTGAGTGTTAGTATCCTATCGTTTATAGGATTATTAGTACTAATCCATCAAGAGATTTAGGGATAAGAATTACAACACCACAGTGACTCATTGTGTCATGCCCCGACACATACATTATATATTTGGAAGTTGTTTGTATGTATCCAGATCCGTCCCAATGTGTTTCACATAATCCCAGTATATCAATATTACATGAATCCATTTCCTTTTCTATTATTCCTAATTTGCCCGGTTTCAGTAATTCTTGAATATTCCATGTGGTAGTATTTATTTGACGTCTTAAGGTTCTTCGGCGCCAGTAGCATATTTTCCACTCTCTGAGCCTGGTGCATAACTACAGGGTGGCCGGACACCAATTTCACACTATCCGACCCGGACTCGGTATATCGCCGATAACTAGTGGGGTGGGCAAAACATAATTATAAAGGTTGTCTTGGGATGTTAATGGAGTGGTTTCCCGTTCCCTTCTTCAGCGCAGTATATCTGCCGGGGTTAATGAATCCAATTGCCGCCAAATAATGTACATACTACAAATGTTCTCATCCACTTGATCTCCACTAGTAACTGTTGCTGAAAGAGCTGCTGCCCTCTTCCAGAGTAAGTGCATAATTAATGGCGGCACAACTCGCCATGTCACAATGATGTCATCAGGTATATGTATGGTTTTAGAAAAGACATGGTTTACTACTCCTTGTCCACATACACCCTCAATCATTGCCGCTCTTTGTCCGCGACTACTTATTGATTATTCGCAGCTAACCTACATATCTGTAGGCCATTCCACTATCCGCAACCTGTGGACGCTTCCCGTTCCGATTAGAGCTCCGGATCCCTGGAGGTATGAAACCCCCAAGGGGGAATATATATACATATATGTGTATATATATATATATATATATATATATATATATATATATATATGTATATATATATATATATATATATATATATATGTATATATATATATATATATATATATATATATATATATATATCCGTCCGTTACTTCGTTGACATACTTAACGCAACAAAACTTGGTTTAATAGACGGTTGTTGATATATATATATATATATATATATATACATATGTATACATGTATACGTTGATATATACGTATATATTATATATATATATATCCGTCTGTTATTTTCGCTCGCTTGCTCGTTGCGGGTTAACTCCCCATATATATCGGGCCAATAGAAGTTTCACTTAAAAAATATATTTGTGTACGGGCACACACATGCATACATGTAATTTGTATTATTAAAATACGAATTGATTTAAACGATAATTCCCGAAAAGATAATGACAGCCAGCACTCAAAATGGGCCTGGTAATAACGAAATTAACATTCAAACATTAAATCAACGAGTATTACCGTTTTTTGCAGTACTCATAATGTAAAGAAAGCACATGTAATGCGTGTATGTATGCACACATTTTGTATTTCCATCTTCACATTCGAACACAACTAACATAACAATTATATCCACAATTAAACATATAATACAAACAGAGTAGTCTCGATTTTTGCATTGTTTGATAGACTCGATATAATTTTATCTCTAAAGCGTTGTTGCGCCCTTTCTTTTCCAACTATAAGTTTACACTGAACATCGTTCGCTCAACTCTAAAATTTAGTATTTATTCGTCATAAATACAAAAAACCCTTGAAAAAGGTATACACGTATGTAGCCTTCCGAGAAGACAGTTGACCCACTCAGATTTTTAAAAACCCGGAAACCCACCGAATTAAATCATCTTTATCGTTTTTGTTTTTTTTTTTAAAAATAAAGTATCACTCTTATACTAAATACATTAAAAAGTGTGCCCGTTAATTTACATAAGTGTTCGTTTAACGATTTGGCACTATAACCTTGTCACCCGGGTATTTAGTTCAGTCATAGTGACAATTTCAAGTGTGCCACGCGTCATTCACGTGGGTATATAGAAATCGCACGGTTCGTCTAACAAACAAACAAAGAGAGGTAGTAGGTTTTATAAAGGGGCCACGACTACCACTATTGTTACTATTATTATTATTGTACTAATAACTGTTACCACTACTTTTACGGTTACTGATATTTGATAACCTCTAGTTTGGCCCACGGCCTCGGTCGAACGAATTGTTATATTTTTACACTGCAAATACGTCGATTATTGTTGAAAGGATATCACCGCCTATCGCTAGAATCTATTATTTATTTTGTTTTCCTAATAATTTGGCGTTTAAGTCGAATTTCGCACACACTATACGGTAGATGGATATATAGATACATACGTATAGATAAAATGTGAGAAAATATTGGAAATTACTTTCAATAATTTTCAATACTTACGAAGGATTATCATTACGAACACAGGAACATTTTCTACATATGTTTCATCACATGTACACGCGTTGCGCATGTATATATTCAACATGCATGTAAATTCGAATATGTGTAAAAGTACACAAGATATTAGCTGTCGAAAATATTTTACCGACGTATTAACAGAGCTTTTTCGCTATGTCTGCGCGCACTAATAAGTCTATGCCGGAGAAATAAGGAATAAGAATTAACTTGTGTTCAGCGAGAGAAGTTGTTGGTGAAGTAACCTGACGAGAGGTCGTGTGGAAAATTAAAAAAGAAAAAAAATGTGATCAGCGTGTCGTATGAATCGGAATGAAGAGTATGGTGAAGGAATAGTGTTCATTTCGAATAAGGAGACAGACGATTCTTACCAAAAAAACGTAACCGGCAGATAGTAGTGACGAAAATAGGAAGGAGTGATAGAGAAATATTATTGAACCACGTAGGTGAGTAATATTTTTGGTTGTAATTATTGATAATGAGAAGCTAGATATAGAATTATACCGTAAAGAATACCAATAGTCTTTGCGAGATGTTTTGATAATAGACATAACAGATCTAAACAGAATACATAAGGAACAAATAACCGAATATTACTAGAATAACTGATCGGCTAGAGAATTTTCACCGATATTTGCGTGGCCTGAAATCGAAGCAAACTTCACCGAGAACCCAGCGTTGAACAACCGCGCAATATATTATTAATTTTATGTATAACAGGAGTTGAGTTGGAGGTTAAATGTTTGCAAAGCTGGAGGACAACTTCTAAAATCGGAAAAAATCAATTATGTCTATTAGATTGTGTAATAAATATTCAAGAACACGAATTACAGATGTAGCATAGCCATCGTTGATAGAAATGCTGATCAAAATGCCGCGTTACAATTCTTCTTACTTAGAAGGCTGGTTAGCATATTTCAAACTAAAGCATCTCTCTCTCTCTTTTTTTAAAAAAAAATTTTACATTTATTATATTTATATATCGTGTATTAATTTACTTATGTCTAATAAAAAGTTAAATCATAATTAAAAACAGTATCAGTAATGTATATTACATACGCTAAAATTAAAGATCAGTTGAAGCCGGTAATAAGTAATTATTTAAGCGCAGTCAATTACGTATTTTCGATCTTTTCGATAGCAAATCATCATTATAATGAGTTTCATTCCGGGTCATATTCGTTACAATAATCATTTAATAATATATTAACAAAAATTCACATAGCTTGTTAGGTAGCAACGAATGTTATGAAGAACTTTAAAAACAAAACGAGATAATTTTTGCAACGAACCGTTAAAATGCAATTGATAATTAAAGATCAACTAGAAATTTCGAACTTAAAACAGTTACCGACGACAAGTGATTTAAAATTAAAATTACCTTCAGATATGCGTAAACAACGCAAAAATATTAACAGGTTACGACTTCTATCCACGTTGCCAATCGCAGAAACGGCGTTCTATTAACGACTGTTACTCCGTCGTACAAATAGACGCTGTTTGAGATAGAATAAACTTTTTCCGAAATTTTGAGAGAAAAATTTCGATTATAAACGATTTTTCTTTAGCACTTTATCTCACGAGGTAAATAATTATGTAAATACAACCTCCGCGTAAACTGATTAAATCCTAGTATGAAATTTATTAAATCGTGTTAGTTGTAATTTTATGTTTTTCAACTATTTTTGTTTTCCAGTAACAATCGATATCTTAAATTTTAATTTGCCTTGTATAAATCTTTAACAATTAAGATTTTACGTCTATGTTCCCCTTTACGTTTAATCGCAATTTGCTGAACTAACCCTTTCTGTACTACTGATTTTAAATGAGATTTTATAGTTCCGTACGAACGTATTGACAAATGATGCAAATGGGGTGTGTTGAAAAATATTGTTTTAATAGAAAAGATAATTTCTTTAGTTTACTAGCAACATAGATCAGACGAGTTTACCGTCTCAAATTATTCCGAGCTATTTAATTAGTTTAATCGTATAACCTGTAAATAAGTTTAAGTTGGCGAATACGTCTACTGATTGGTTTCTGTGTGTATGTTTAAAACTAATCCATTTATTTGAAAATCATTTTGTGCAAACGATTTTAGTACGCGAGAAAAACTAGGATTTATTATAACAATATCATCAGCCGAGCTAATAATTTTTTCACTTCTATATTTGAATTACACGAAACATTTGCGTATATTTAGAAAAAATAATAAAAATGCTCTAAATTAAAACTTTTCATTACTCTTTTGTTTAGTAAGAATCGAAACATTTCCTCTGATAGACGTATTTTAATTTAGAAGAATATTATGATTTACAGCGTCGAAAATCTTTCCAGGATCTAAATAAACTGTCAGAGTAGAACGACAATTTTCTAAATTACTAGAAAAACGAGGAATATGTTCAAATAACGTCTCGTTCGTGCTTTTATCGGGAAGAAATCGGTGTAATTTCTTCTCGAAATAATTATTAACATTCTTGGACTATATATTTCTTTCATTTATTTGTTATATGTTCTCGTAATTTGACTTCTCACCTAATGCGAATACTAGTTAGGAAGCTGGTGTACCGCTACATCTGATAGAATCAAATCATTATATAAAAACAGAAGCGGAAAAGTGAAAATAAATAAACTGAGAAATTTCAGCCTGAAAAAGGAGCGCGTCAGGGATTACTACGTCCTATTTTAGTTAACGTAATATACGATGAATGGAAGAGACCATGCATGGTTGGGAAGATGGTGTTAAATAGGAGGAACACGCATCAACTATTTACGATACGCATACCGCCATATTTGCCTCAAAGAAACACAACAGGCTCTACTCCGCAAGTTGGATTAAGTAAAGGTGCAGGCTTAACAATACATAAAGACAAAACTAAGATAATGATTATTGATCGAAACAACTTTGATAACATCTATGGTATTTCAGGTATAGTTGATAAATTCGTATACTTGAGACCTCAGTAATTACCAAAGATGGAATCGCGACCGATGAAATTAAAAGAAGAATAGGAACTGTAAAAAAGTGCATTGGCTTAACTAACAAAAATATGAAAGTCGCCTAATGGGCACCTTACTCTGTTTTCCTGTATGCGTCGGAATGTTGGACGTTCAAAAAAAAAATGGATGTTCGCCGAATAGATGCATTTGAAATGTTCTGTTGGAGAAGGATGCTGCAGATTCCCCATCTGTCCAAAAATACGAATGCGATAGGTAGCAAGACAGCGAATAGCCACCTTAACCTCGGTCACATCATACGTCAGAACAGTCTGGGAAAACTAATTTTGGAGGATATAAGGTCGACGAAAACAAGGAAGAGTATCTACACGATACACGGGTGAAATCAAAGAATTAGCAAACACTACATCGCTCCAACAAACAGTTCGATATGCAGAGGACCGTATGGCGAACGCAGATATGTAGAGTTTAGATTGTAGCGATTTTTTATTACTTAATTACGAAAATCAGTTTAAATCGCTAAAAGTTTATTTCCTTAAATTTCACAACGGTTTTTTAAATCTTTATTTTATTTAAATATCGCTTGATAATGGCGTAGTTGCCGAAAAGCTTTGTGAAATTTAAGGAAATATTAGTGATTTAAACTGATTTTTGTAATTAAGCAGATATGTAGAATCAAGGTTTCATAATCTCACGATCCTCGGCTTATAGATATTATAATTGTCCAGTTTTAGAACTTCCCCAATTACTCCGCAAAGACACACGTTGTCTCGTTTATAGGCGTTTATTTAGTTTTTATTTAGATAAGAAATAGGAACCAGTAGAATTTTTCGTTTATTGTATAATGTCGATCATTCAAATCTACGATACATTCTTTCACATTGCAGCAGTTTTAATGCGACATAAGTCACAAGCTGATGCTATTTCTTCTTCTTTAAGCCTTCTGACGCCAATCTTTGGCGTGGACCTTTCCCAAATTTTTTTTTCACCGTTGTCAGTTGAACCTCACGCGTCCATAGCCTGTTCTATTCGGTCATCTGTCCATCTTATTGGGAGTCTTCTTTGTTTCCTCCTTCCAGTGTATTTCGGTATTTCTGTCGTCCATCTTCCGTCTCTTGCTCGCGAGTTCTATTTATTTATCGCTATCCCGGATACAGTGTTTTCGAACCTTGTATTTTTTTTTTGTATATATCGGAGTTCCTGATTTCGTCTTTTAATCTCTACGACTTGGAAAATCAATTATTACAAAACTTCGTACGTATATAGTTCGCGTTTAATTTTAATAATAATAATAATAATAAATGAAAAAGCGGAAGAAAGTTTTTTAATTTGACGGGATTTTTTAATTTTCGACGATAAAATACAATTCGAATAAACGAGTAATTTAATCGACATTCAAATTTCCGGCGTTATTAAAGTTGTTAATTTTTGATCATTTCGATAAATTAACTTCGATTAATCTCGAGAAATTTATATTTTTTTTTTGTTTTTTTTTAAAAAAATAATAATCAATAAAAAGAATCAACCGCCACCATTGCGACGAGCGAAATTTCTGATGGATTTCAACAAATCGTTGTTAAACGGACCTCGACTGATTGATTCGATCGTTTCCCCATCTTTACTCAAGTCATTCATAAATTTCACCACGGACGAGATCGTATTCTTTCCCTCTTTCGTCTTATTGTCGTTATTATTATTATTATCTTCGGGGTTATCGTTATCGCGAGCGAAACTGTCGCTATCGGTAATTTTTTTCGTAAATTTTATTCGACTCTTCGGCGAATCTTTACCTATTCTTGATTTAATAACTTTTTTTTCGGCTAGTCGATCGTCTTTAATAATACGGTCGTCGAAAGTAAGACGTCGCTTTTCAGATTCGTCGACATACCTGTCGAAATGACGGCGATTTTTTAATCGATCGATTCTTCTGGTTTTTCGGATAAATCGATTTCTCGGCACCAGTACATAATGTTGGCCGTTAATCAGAATCGGTTGATTCTCATATTTACGTTCATTATGATTTATAACGCTCGAATATATCGACGGCCATACAGCGTTGTCGTTTCGAACGATTTTCGACGCGTCCTTCGCTAATTCGTCCCGAACTTTTAAGTTCGAATCAGCGTCACGATTCACGATATGTCGATCGTTCGTTTTATCCTGTTCGTTGTCTACGTTGTTATCGACGATGACGGCGTTATCGTCGTTTGATGGTATTCGTCGAATTGTTCGAAACAGTTCCATAAATTTATTCATTTGCGACGTAGATACATCGTCGATCGATAATTTCCTTAACGACGACCACATTCGATCGATGTTCAAATCTTCCGATAACGTTTCGCCGTTATCGTTTTCCGGTTTTTTCAACGACGAACTAACCGAAGAGCGCGTTAAATTATCGGAAATCATCGTTGGGTTCTTTTGTACGATTTTTTCGTTCGTAATTAGTCGTTCGGCCGACGACGTTTTATCGTTAATAATGTTATCGGTCTTAACGATAACGAACGCGTCGCTATTTGTCGGACGATGTTTTTTATCTTCGCGATGGTAATTCTTATCGTCGGTCCGATTTATATTGCCTTTGTATGCGTCGAATTCGTTCGTACGGTCACCGATGTCGGAACGTTTAATCGGACGTTCATCTTTACGATCGACTTTTTTCCTAGCGCGACAGTCGCTGATGACTTCCGAATCCGTTGTATCACCGTCGGATGCAACGACTGTTCGCCTAGAAGAAAATTCTTTTCGATCGACGTCGTTTTCTTCCGCCGTAGAGACGATACTGTTGGAAGTGTTTTCAAATTTCTCAGAATCGTCTTCGTTCGATACTTTCGTCTTCTCGGTGACTGTGCTGGTCGAATTGTCCGGAAACGAAGCGTCGCTAACGAACGACGTGCTCGCTCCGCTTTCTTCAGAGCGTGTAGCCCTACCACCAGCGACGGTCGATAGTTCGTCGGATTTACTAATATCGCCCGAAGTTGATCGACGACGATTTTTACTTCCCTTATTTTTTCTATTACGCCTATCTACCCGACGACTGTCAGTTACTATCGGTCCTCTTATTTCATCGCTAGAACTCGACCCGTTACTAGCGCCGCTATTGCGACGGATCTTATTAACGATCGAATTATAACTAGACGTAACACTATTAGTAGGACTAGTATTGCTACTAGTACCGACGCTAGTGGTATTCGTAAGATTACGATAACGGCTATGAAAATTATCGTCTTCGTCAGATTCTAAGCTATAACTAGGATAACGACTGTAACAAGAAGCGTCGTCTTCCGCTGATTTCGAAATATTTCCGTCTAATTTCGATTTTTCGTTCGCTCTCCTGAATCTGTTATCGGCGACTTTACTACTTTTATAGTCGGCGGTCGGCGAATAACGTTGTTTCCTATTCATTAAACGGTTATCGCCGTCGTATTTCGAGTTATCGGGAGGTTTTATATTTTTACGACGCCTAGTTGTCGCGGGTAATTTAATCCGCCTGACGATCGTTCGACTACTGTACGAAGGTCGTTGCGTAATTTTACGCGTCATCGAAGAAACGGGCGCCGATGTAGCCGGTCGATAAATAATTGTTTGTTTCATCGCAGTCCGAGGCGAAAAATTGCGAAGCGGTCTTTTTAAAACGTTCTCATTAATCGGCGTAGTAACGGGTTTAATTTGATCAAGACGTTTAACGCGTCTATCTCGTTTCAGCTCGTTGATGCTTATATCGCCGACGATGTATCGAGCCAAGCGAGATTTATCCGGTTGACGATTACTCGGCGGAATCGGACGAGTATTTGGAGGACCGGTTGTTGCTGGTTGACGATTATTCGGCCGATTCCGACGAGTATTTGAAGGACCGGTTGTTGCTGGTTGACGATTATTCGGCCGATTCGGACGAGTATTTGAAGGACCGGGAGTTACCGGTTGAAAATTATTCGACGGAATCGAACAAAGATTCTGAGGACCTGCTAATTGACGATTAACCGACGTCGGTTGTGGAGGCGGATACGTTCGAACAGGGTTCGCTATATTTTTATTATTGTTTAAGCGATAATTGGCCATTTCTCCGATTACTAAAAACTAAAAATATAATCCACATATATATATATATATATATATATATATATATATATATATATATATATGTATGTATATATATGTATATATAATATGTAGTCAAATCTAGATGAACGAGAGTTTGCAGGGTCGGTTTTCCCGCTTGTAGAAGTATAAAAAATATATATATATAAAGCGGCAATAGATATATAAATATATTTTTGTTCAAATTTACCACTTCTTCTTCTCGAAATGGCATCTCTTATCAAGGAGGTTACGCATCTATAATGGTAACAGTCTGTCATTTGCAATCTTCTTTCCCTGGCTGCATTAATTACATCGTACGGTTTTTTGTTGATTCCTAAAATATATTCTCCAACTTTTTCCTTCCTCTAGTTGGCTTCCCCAGATTATTAAAATTCGCCATATCTATTCCGGCTTCGACTTCTGTTGTATCACGGCCATCGTTCGTAATTGTTACTCTCGAATATTTAAACAGTCGTATATTTTCTATTTGTTTATTGCCAATTTTAATACCTATTTGATCATTATTGCTAATTTTTGCACAGATGAAGGAAAATGCATACTTTATAAACGCGAATAATAAAGTGATGATAATACAGCTAGAGGTTACTACATCAAACAATCCTACGTCCCATCTGGACATATGGAGTTCAAGTGTGGGGGTGCGCTTCTGCTTCTAACAGAGTTATCAATCAGCGACGGTAGAACAAAATTCTTCGGACGTTGACTAACGCACGATGGTTCCAGCGGAACAGTAATGTGCATTATGATCTGAGCATTCAACAAGTTGATGACATCATTAACAACTGTGCAGTCAGACACGAACAGAAACTGCATTATCACACTAATAAAAAAGTTACACGGTTACTGGACGCTGCAAATGATGTGATTAAGCGAACATATCCATATTGTACTTAGTTTATAGTTAAATAATAATTATAATTCTATCGAAATCCGTATTCGTAATTAATATTTAATTAATATTAGTGGAAACTGATCACTGGATCAGCGTATAACATGTTAAATTATCAAAGTTACTAATTATTTAACCTATAGGTTAAGATTATAGTAGTATAACTGCCTTCCTGTTCCTAAAAGACAGTTATTTATATATATATATATATATAAAAGAAACCATTTTCGTCACAATTATCTCGGTTCGGACCATTGATAAAACTTTTTTAGCGTCAAACAAAGGTATACGTATAGGTTGAATTTATTTCTGCACGCACGCGTGCATGTATGTATGTGTGTGTGTTTGTATGAACTTTTTTGCACGATAACGATTGATTGTATTTAATTGTTCATACGCGCAACTAGTAGATGTATGTACATCGGATATATGTGTGTGTGTATATATGTATTATATATAGATAATTCTCGCATTTATGCATCTGGTACACCTAAATTACACTATTCGTATTATCTCGTATAAGAGTTATAAGTGCATGTATGTACACATTCGATAACTCTGAGTGAAATACCGTCGCACAACCCGCAAAAGTGTGAGTACATAAGTGGTTTATTATATTATGATATAACATAAAGTATTGTAAAAATACACTGACTAAACTTGTCGTTCAGCAACTGTACCTCTGTAAATGAAAAGGTGTAAAACATTAACCCTTAAGTTTGACACAAAAAATTATAAATTTTATACATGTGTTTATTATACAACACTACTTTTTAAGCGAACTGTAGGTAATTTTCAATGTATTTATATAAATATTTTTAAGATTGAAACTTTTCACGTCTGAAAAAATTTTTGTTAGCATTAAAATGTCCTGTAACACATAGTTGACTAACTGAGAAATGGTTAATTGGATTAACAGAGTATTAATAAGAAATAAAATCCCACGAATCGAATTTAATTAAAGCATTATCGACTAAATACTTTAATTTTTCGACTTCTCTTTCAATAACGGCCCATCTGTGGGAATGTTTTTATCGAAGCTTTTCTTCATTTACTCTAAAATACACTATTCAACATGAGGAATATCAGGAACTATTTGTGATGTAAAAAAAAAGTGTTGGTCATATATGACTGACGCTTTCATATAAGATTTTTTTTTTGGTTTTTAATTAATGTAAAATAATCTTGAGTACATAGAATGATTAATAAAATGGTGCTGAAAAATGAAAGTTGCTGATGAAATCTTTATATTTATCGAATATAAACATATGTTTGACGGTTTTTTTTTTTGAGATTTTATTTCGCTTCTAAAAGAAATAGAAAAATTTTTAATTAACTACAATGGTTCAAATGTGATATTTATTAATACGGAGTAAAAATTAGAAATTATCATGTTATCGCATTTATACAAAAAATCATGTGTGCTGGAGGTAATGAACAACGTCCGTCATGTATAACTGACACGGAGCTCAAAGTTTTAATGATATACCCCGTTGTAACTCGTTTTATAAAATAAATATAGATTTTATAAAACACCGTATTAAATAAGAAAATAAATTATTTAAAAATAATGTATATTTTCATATAAACATGTATACTTATTATATGTGTGCACATATATTTATTATATATATACATATATATATACATATAATAATAATCATTATTATTATGTAACAGCCGTACGGCTGATTCGCCCCAACACGACACTGCGCCAAGCAACAAGATCATCTGCCGTACTCTTCAAGTCTTCAGAATTTTACATTCCGGATACACTATTTATAATCGCCATTCTCGGTTTTCCACGCGGTCTTTTTCAAACAATTTCCCTCCAATAATTGCCGCTTCTATAATTGTGGATAATATGCTTTTGATTTGATCTTAATACATGCCCAAACCAGCCCAGGCGAGTTTTCCGTATCCGGTTTAAAATATTTCTTCTTGCACCCATTTTGTCCAGTACTACTTGAATCCTAATTTTTTACGTCCAGCACGTTGTCCACCAGCACCACATCTAAAATTCTTTTTACGTCGTTTACAATCTACTTGTTTCACCACTCGCGTTTCTGCATCATACAACGCAATTGACCAGACGAACGTAATTGTAATGATATTGATCGTTGCACTAGCGGTGAATATTTATCTCTATGAAAGCTTATTTACCCACGGCTATTCTTTTACGTATTTCCAGAGTACAGCCGAGATTATGGGTTATTATCTAAACTAAATATTCGAACTATGTTATTTATTCAAATACCGTGATGTTTATACTGATGTGATTTGTTGACGTTTCCTACTTAGGGTCATTACTTCTGTTTTCGAAATGTTAATATTCATCCGCGCGTTTTGTCATGCTGTTATATAATTTGCTAATCATATTTTGCAACGATGCTTTTGGATTTTCCCCTAATAATACTGGGTCGTCTGCAAATTTAAAAGCGTGCATTCTATATTCCACCAATCCTTGCTCCATCTTTTTATCCATTAAAAGTCTCTTTCTAAATCCCATTTCGGCGAAACCATTGAATAAATCAGGCGCGCAAATCCATATATATATATAATATAATGATATAAAAAATATATATAATATATGTGTGTGTATGTATGTATATTTATATAACATAAGTATGTTTTATATACATGTACATGTATACGCACACACACACATATATATACATCAGGTATACATACACATATATAATATCTATCTGAATCTCTAAGTGACTTATCTATTCATATATATGTATAAATATAAATGTATATATATATCTTATGTATATTTTTATTATATATTATACTTCTTAGTATGCGTGTATGTGCATGATAAATAAATGTACATATACACATATAAATACAAGGCTATTATCGTCATATATAATTTCGGAATTTTTTAATAAAAAATGTCGTTATATTAGTGTTATATTCTAAAAAAAATTAAAGAAAAAACTTACCTTATGGAAGACGCGAGATGAAAAATTATTGTACCCAATTTATTCCAAATTCAAAACATCGTAACGAAAGAGAGTGACGATATGTCGTTGGTTTTTAAACGTCGGTAGCCAGTAATTATTTGAATGTTTTATTAAATAATTAATAATCTACGGATATATATATTAATTACGAAATTTAAAAACTAAAATGAGAAAGAAAATTATAATCCAGAGAGAAAGATTGTTTATTTCGAACAGGGTGGAATGTAGTAATCTTTAAATAATAAATAAACAACAAAAACTAGTTAAAATCACAGAATTATTATATATAAAATGACCACAAATAAATTATTTAATAATCTAACCTGTTTGGCCACTTCGATATTTTTTGCAATATTTTACGTCGAAATTAAATCTTTCCTTACATTTTATTTATTTATTTATTTTTTATTTTTACAATTTTATAAATTGTATATATGTTTACATTTTATTTTTTTACGTTCACGTGATAATGGCTTAACTGCCGACAAGCTTTGTGTGGTCTTTTTATATATACAAATTTAGTGATTTGAATTACTTTTTTATTGTTTATTTAGGTTGATTATCGTTTCCATCTTTTGGCGATTTTTGTTTCAATTTTTTTTTTTTCTTGAAAGCGTGGTATATACGTTCTTATTATACACGTATACACACACACACACACACACGAAGATATTTTTAAGGTATATTTTTGAATTGTAATAGGAAAAAATTACGTTTAGATAGAGTTAAAATATTATTTTCGTTTTGGAAATCTTCGTCGACAGTCATTTAGAATAATATTTTCCGTATATATGATTATTTTATTATTTTTCTTTTAAAATATTTATTATCATTCTTAAAAAAATATCGTTTACAATTTTCACCTCTTTCCAAGTAAATAAATTTTTGGGTCATTTTTTTGTTCACCTTTTTCCAACTAAACAAAGTTTTTCGTGGCATTAAATTCATTTCGTAACAATGTATGGAACGTGAATGTTGTAACGAATTAGCCTTTCTGGACGATCTAGTGAAAAGCACGAATGACAAGAAGTTGTCTACGTCAGTGTATATTAAGAGCACGCAGACAGGACGATATTTGATGAAGAATTCGCACCATCACCCTAGACAAAAATTAGCAGTTTTTAAAACGCTAACTACCCAGACAAAAAGAGTACCCAACGAGGTTAGTAAATGAACTGAACAGAGTAGAGCAAGCGATGGCTTGAAAAGGGTACGGTAGGAAGGAAGCAAACTTTGTTGTTAAAAAGTTTAGCGGGAAAAAAAAATATAAAGAATTCTAATTTCGATACTGAAGTTTTGGCTACGGTTCGCCTCCCATTTGTAAAGGTCATTACGGAACAAAATATTATACAGGAATAATATTAGGCCGGTGTTTGTTACGTGCACAAAGTTACGTAATATGATGAAAAATGTAAAGGATGTTATACCACAGAGGGAAGTAGCAGGGGCGTGTACGGAATACCATGCTCGTGTGGTCTTAACTATGTAGAACATTGTTGTAAGAATTAAGGAACATACTGCGGACTTAAAATATAGGCGTGTGGAAAAGTCAGCTGTGGTGGAGTGCAGTTGCAGGGCATTCAATAGGGTTTGAGGATACAAAATTTCTAACCAAAGTAGATCGGTTAGACGAAAGAATTGGTAGGGAAGCATTAGAAATTGAAAAATTCGAGAAATTCAACAGAGAGCATTTCGACTTGATCCAGCATGAAGAATAGTCATTGACCAATTAAGAACTAATCAGATGTAGTATTATCAATATAGTTACGGTAGTAGTTTGTTACGTCAGAGTTAGCTTAGTTTAGCTATGACAAATGGCACGGCATGTTGCTTGAAACGTAAACTGGGATTTATTAATATATTGTTTTACTTTTATTAATAAATCGTTTTGTTTTCTTTTTGTACGCGGCTGTATCGAATTATGAATATCGACCGCGAAAATAGTTTTAAAAATTATATAATAATTTTTATATTTCATTATAATCCGATGGTATCTCATCTATCCTTTACAACACCAAGCTTGTTATTGAAATCATAATTCTAAAGCTCTATTTAAACCCAGTTCTACACGGAGTACATGTGCATTATAGATACGTAAACGTATGGCTGTGAATATATACTTATGGGTGTATTGGTACGATCGTGTATGTATGAAAAAAAAATTGTCGCATATTAAATATTGTAAATATCCGAATTTTTAATTATGTTGCAGTATTTAGTTTTATATATATGGTCTACACCCCCAAAAAAATTGTATATGTGTGGATATCAACCATGAAAGTTTGCAAGTTTGTTTATACGGTAATATTTTATTTATTCCGAAATGGAAAGTATAAGGGTGAGGACGAGTTTGAAAAATAATTTAAAAAAAAAATACTTTTATCAGATCTATTTTTTTTATAATACAGAGTTCATTTTTTTGTCATCATATTTTTCAATTTTTCGTATCATAATGGTTAATAATAGTTGTAATAAAAAATGATGATGATAATAATAGTAATACGCCGTTGGATTGACATATTTCAAAAAATTAATCCGCCCAATATTATCCGCCTCAAAGGATTTCTGATATATGCTAATTTCCGTTAGGCCCCTTTAGCATGTCTATGGTAGGATACCTACGACCTGGGATTATTATATATATATATATATATATATATATATATATATATATATATATATATATATATATATATATATATATATATATGTTCCAGCCGTTGGTAGTTCACAACTCCTAATTAGTAAGACGATTTGGCGCCGATTGACTGTTTATATTTCTATTGCGATTTTTTTTTTTCAAAATATTCGGCCTGCCCAAAATATTCAGAGAGTACGAAGTAGGTACTTTTTTTTGGCTGTCTTTCAGAACCGTTCAAAAATCTCAACCGTCGTCTAGAGTAGGTGAGGAAAGGGGGGCTTTACGGCCGCAAGATTAACAAATTACACGGTCGACCGGACGCGTCCTATTCACGTGCACCGGCACGTGCCGTTTGGTCTGCCTCTTACCCCTTCGCCAATTTACTTTTTCGAGAACATTTCCAGAAACACTCCGTTCGTAAATCCACGGGTAAAATCCTTTTTTAATATATATATATTTATATATATATATATATATATCTTCGGTCTCTTCCTTATATGATAAAAGCAGTTCGGAAAAACTAAACTTCGCTGGGGATGACGATGGTACGCCTGCGGCGTGGCGTTCTAGTTTATCGTCCTTTCTGACAGCGGCAGTTGTACTTCGGTACTTTAGTACAAAGAACGTTACAAATTTGCGCGCATGTACAGCCTGGATGAAAATCGATGTGTCGAACACACACACACACACACACACATATATATATATATATATATATGAACTATAAAACAGGATGTAGGTTTTGTAGGTAATATTATATAAATGCAGAGAATGAAGATTTACGAATTGAAAAAGTACCATAATACTCGCTTTCTCACTTTATCCTGATTTTCTAGTTCCATTTCTTTTGGGAAACTCATTTCAACTTACTTTCATAATACAACACGAGTATGTAAATAAAAACACACTCGTAAGAAAACCGCACGCTTAAAAACATGTTTACAATTGTCGTTCTGTTTCATATATGTTATATATATATATATATATATATATATATATATATATATATATATATATATATATATATATATAAATTATATATAAACCTATATAATCCCTTTCGGTTTTAGGTTTTTTTCTCTATAACATCCGCGTTGTAAGCCTTATTTCAATTATTAACCCGGTTACAATACCACCGAAACGCATGCGCTACACGCGAGAATTCGTCAATTTGAAATGTAACATCTTTTACAATTGCCAACAACACAACACCCACTCAACGAACGGCTAATCTCGTAACAATCGTTCTACGTTCAAACGATTGATCTTTCAAGATCGCTGGAACAGAAAATTAAATCGACTGCTATTTATAACCGAACGAATGTTAATTCTCGATCATTTATTTTTTTTATTATTTGATCTGTACTACGATAATAATGATAATAAATTTTGGAAGTCGTTTATTACGTCATACGACGAAGACTGAAATTATTAAACAACGACAGAGACGCTAACTAGCGGTCATAAACGCGCCATCAACGCGAGCGATTTATATCACTTTAGCTCGCACGTTAATATATACAATATACGTATATAATTATACCATCGTACGTGGTTATTTTGAGTGCAAAGTGGGCTATCGTTCAAAGTACTAATTGTATCGCGATACCGAGCGAGGCTCTGGATAACATACCGTCATTATCATCATCGTAAGTTTGATAGTCCTAAGGCTGACGGTAAGCATTTTCCAGTTCAACCGGTAACCCGTAACTCCTTTTATTTTCCAATATAGGTGTGCGCTTTGTGTCCTTTGATAATGTTAGATAAAAGTATTTCGCTGTCAGTCCTGTGCTCTGTTTCCTTGAATATTTCCATCCATTATGAATATACGTCGCATCAATGCTAATCGTCGCTTCTTTATTATAAGTATCAATGTTCGTTTTTCATCCACTATATCGAATACTTCTACGTATGTAGAGCTTTTTCAGTCCGGTTTATTATTTGTAATTTCCTGCATCGTTACATTTCGAAGATTAAGATATTGCTTTTGTTCGGCGTTTAAGTTTCGGCACAATATAATGCTACTGGTCACTCGCAAGTCAGTGCGTTTACGAAATTTTAAAGTTACCGACTTTTAGCGCAATGTATCTTGTTATTTCAGTCACCCACGCTTAGCCAGTATAATTCTCGTGTTTATTTCAGTATCAAAATAAAGTTTTTACGTTATTACACGACCGAGATAGTATTGTATTAAATCTGTATAATAAAACAAATAAAAACACAAAGATATTTGGAAAGGATAATAATAAATGATGGAAGGAGAATTAAGAGAAATAACAGCAAAACAGTCGTACGAAGCGTTCTACATTATGAACGATAGATAAAAAAATGCAAAACCAGTTGGAGGCGTTCAAAATTTGGTGTTGGAGGAGAATGGAAAGAATAGCATGAACAGAGAAAATTAATTAACGAAGAAGTACTTAGATTAATCGGTGAAAATTAAAAGAAACAACATACAAATAGATATATTTTCAGATACAACGAACATTATTTAATACAAGCAACAGGATATAATAACGTGAAAAAAATAGCACTAGCCAGAGAATTCTGGTATTTGAAAGTAGTTGTCCACCAATCTCAACAAAATAGAAGAATGATGATGATGATGGCGATGATGATATATATATATATATATATTATATATATATATATATACATCGGCACACTTTGAACTTGTTGTTTCTCATGGTTTTTAATAATGACTTCCATGATATCTTGCGAGATAGAATGTTCTGTTTTACATATTATTTTATTTAATTCTGAAGCGGCATTTTAAATTCGTCATGCTTGTCAAACTTTTATTTGTGAAGGGAAATTACGAACAGTTATCCGAACCTTTTTTATTTTGTACAGCTATCATTACACTGCTTGATGATAGGTTGAAAAAAACTCGAATATAGAACTAATACGGCTATACAAAATAATTAATGCAAATGAAAAATCCATTGAGAATATTATGGAAAAATTACTGTACTTGCACTTGATTTAGGGTTATAGATTTCAAGATATATAACGCAATCTGAACAAAATTCTCAACTGGCTACAAGATTTTTTTTTTTTTTTTTATTCGTATGTTTTCGGGTATAAATAGAAGTTCATACACAATTATCTTATAAACTAGTATACAAAAACATTATTATAATATTTTATAAACTGATATCTAAATCTTTAATCCATTCTTTTGCTGATTCGGACAGCTTCGCCATCTCCTTCCAATCACCGGTTAATGCACGCGTTGGGCAATTCTGTACGATGTGATTGATTGTTTGTTCCTTTTCTCCGCAATCACATGCTGCATTGTCTCTGATTCCCCAAGTGTTCAGCATTTTCCCGCATCTTCCATGTTCCGTTCTGATACGATTAAGTCTCGTCCACAGTTTCCTTGGAAGATTAAAACCTAGCGGTTCAGCACAAGGATCTTGTATGAGTTTGTGTTTATCCGGATTTTCAGTCGACCATTTATGTCTCCAAGCTTGCATGTCGTCGAATTTATCAGCGATTAGTTGAGCCGAATACTTGTATGCAGGTTTCCTCGATCCGAGTCGTTGTACAGTATTTGTATCGAGATGTACTGCGAGGGCTTTGTTGTTGTTATATTTTGTCCATTCTTTTACAGCGGCATTTTTCCGTCGTATTTCCGGAGGCATTATATTACTTAGTACCGGTAGCCACGCTACTGGAGTGGACTTCACAGTACCAGTTATTGTTCTCATCACAGTGTTGAGTTCAACGTCAATTTTCTTGACATGTACACTGTTGAGCCAAACTGGAGCTGCGTACTCAGCTACGGAGAAAAAACGTTGTGATAAAAACGAAATAGCTAATATGCACAAATCAAGATTTCAGGATTTGGGAAGAATCCGAAATATCACTATAAGCAGAGATAACAAGTAACTTAGAGTAGATAATGTGAAATACTTCAGGATTCAGACAGTAAACTAGAGACGGTTCATCCGTTTTATATTACCTAGAACAAAAGTTACCACTTAATCATTTAAGACGTATTTATCTCGCGGTATATCAAACGGTCTTAGCGTATAGAGTATTACATTGGAGTAGGATATATTAAACCGGCTGAAATTTTACTGAAATTTTACTAAAACACGTGTTAAACGGAATAATCACGAATGCGAATTTAAATGTAGAAAATAAACGTTTGTTCGTATCGCATCTATATACGTTAATTTTGCTGCAGTTTGTTCTTATTAAAAATGATAATAAGTTAGACGTATTAATGGATAATGGAAAGATTCGGTCAGGAGGTGCAACCAAAGCGATAGTCCTTTATTATAATTTATGCTGTAGCTGTGGAGTACAATGTATCTCCTAAAGAACTAAAAACTAACCTAATTAATAAGTAAAACTAATTATATATGTTACAAAGACGAGAGAAATGTTAAAGATGACAGTTTAAACAAATTAATTATCAAACTTGTAAGAAAAATTAGAACGAAATTTTACATTCCTCAATAACTAGTGTATTTTGTAATACAGATAAATTCGTAATGTTCAGTTATTTGCAGGTGCTGTACGTGTTTGTTGATATAAAAGCTGCGGATTTCTAGTAAGTTTGGGTGAATATTTGGATTTTTATACATAAAAAAATTATTATAATAATCCAGCCGCCAATAGGCGGTTTTGTTCATTTTATTTTAATTTCATATATTACATAATTAAAGAAGAAACATCTTCGATATCATTTAACTGTCATTATCATTATGATTATTATTATTATTATTATTATTATTATTATTATTATTATTATTATTATTATTATTATTATTATTACTACTATTATTATTATTATTATTATTTTAGTTAATTCATCAACGATTATTTATACATTTTTCCTTTTTTAATTAATTTATTTTTTGATTTGTAATAATTTTTATTTTATATTTCTTCTTTTCATCATTACTATTCGAAATTTACCGATGAATTGTATTTACGTTGAAGTTAATTTGATTTGATTTGTTTATTATTATAGCATCATCATTAAGTGCCGTGTCCGTATCGGAGGTAGGCGACTACTTACTATACAATATTTTGTTGTACATTGTAAGTAGCGTACAATGCAATTATAATATGGCGCTGGCGTAGATAGCCATACACACACACACCGGGAGAATTGATTGTAATCGATTTGTTGTCACGATACAATGCAGCCCCGCGTATTATTGTAATATATTATTACTAGCATAGCATATGGTGTTGTGCATGGTGGTTTGCCATTGCCTTCCATGCTTATTATTATAGCACAGTGTAAAATACCGTTTGTATGTGTTCTTACGCCATGTTTTATTTTTGGTTTATTTCCTTTATTCGCGTTTTATTCGTTATGCACTTATGCTTTTTTTATATAATTATTCGAATTGGTTTTGTTAAATTCAAAATTGAGAATCTTCATTTGAAATATATACGATGTATTTTTTAATTATAAATTAATTATACGTATTTATAATCGAGATTTGCGGATAGTTTCGGTCTAATGTTACACGCTCAACGCGTATTATGCACAACTATATTCATATTCATCGTATTCATTTTTTCTGTAATATCATTATTAATATTATTATTAACTACGCCTAATTATTTTTTAATTCATCTAGGGCGATTATCTTAGGGTTTTTAAGAAAATTAATCACACATTGCGCGCGCCTGCATATTCAAGTATTTCAATTTAAAATTTCATATACAATTTTCCACACCATAGATCGCTGGTGTGCATAATCTATGTATGTGCGTTCGACGTATATTATTTACACAGTTTTTAAACAAGGTTCTGAAACGATTTATAAAGGTCACGTGTCCCGGATAAGGTTTACCTGAACTGGATTCGTTCAAGATCGCTAAATTTTTAATGCAGATTAATTCGACGGTCAACATCGTTCCGTTAAATGTTGCGTGTCTAATGACCGTCCTTCAAATTATTCATACGCGAACGTCTATACGCCGTCGAACACAATTTCTAACCTAATTCGTACCGGCCTATATAAACAAAGAGGGGAATCAGTGTGTGTGTGCGCCAGTTCGATCGTCGTCCCTATTTTGATATTATTAACGTTTACAATTTGTAAAGCTGCTCTGCTTTTTATTTTTCGTGTAACAACGGGTCGGCATTTTCTATTTTATTTTCTATTTTTTTTTTTTATTTTTTTTTTTTGTTCAATCCGTTATTCGTAAAAACCGCATCGTCGCGCGTCGGTGGTAACGGTTATTTTAGTAACGGCAATTTGTTTACTATCTCTTAGACGCATCGGCGGTCATCCCAGTGGCAACCGTTACACGATCGATTTACTGCCGATTAGCATAGGCATTTTTAGAAATGAGTCCTTTGTTCGGGGGAAAAAACCTGAAACCTGTCGTGAACAGGTAGCGTCTAAAACGAATGTTGAAAACTATGGATCAAAATAACAGAAAACCTGTGTCGAATTAGAATAATTAATAACGGAAGTACAAATCGAATCGTATTCGTTAATTTTAAGTGCTGGATAGAACAGCCCATTCTAAACTATTTTCTAAACTATGTTCCCCTACAACCTATAAGGCCTCGCCGTCTCTGGTATTAAACACAGCCCTCAAATATTTCATTCACCACAACTGGCAACAGAAGTGCAACTCATACCATCAATAACTTCCTTCTTGTTATCAAACCCAATGTTGGCTTTTGGAAACCAACTACCAATTTATCCCATTTCAACTATATAGCACTCTGCAGGCTCTTGCTTGGTCACATATCACTCTCTCATGACCATCTACTCCAACGTACCAACCCCCTACTTTTTTCCCTTTTTGTTTACTCCCAAACATCTCTCTTATTTGCCATATTTTACTATACTTCCTTACACTCCACTCCTACCGACCACATATTCATCCCTTATCTGGTTTCCTCTCCAACAGTTCTTCAACTATTCGCTCAATTATACAATTCCTTTCCTCTTCTAACCTCATTTACTATATCTAACTGTTAAATCACCAATGCCGTAATAGTCTCGGTAGTTACACACAGCGCTATAAAAATAAGAAGAAAATAAAAATAAATTGTAGGTTTTTTTCTTTTAGGATTTTTCCAAAGAAATTTCACCTATTTTAAAAGCATCGTGATACTTAAAATTTAAAAGGTGTTGTCAGAAATTAAATAAACAAGTTAGATGATGTAGTATTTCAGTATACGATTATCGCGAACGAAATAATATAGGTAACTAAATATGAACATTGTCAGAGGATAAAGGCATGTTAACGGGAATAGGAGTGTGAAGCGAGATAAGTTGTTGGAGGAGCATCCGACAGAAGGCTATGTAAAAAATGTGATTAGCAGCAATAGTAATGTAGGAATCGGTATAGTAAAGGAATAATTTTCGTTTTGAATAAGGAGGCAGGAGGACGATTCTTACCAAAACATAACTGGCAAATATTAGTGATTAACATATAAAAAAGAGATGAAGGAAGAGGAATATTGAACCGCGGTAGATGACAAATATTTGTTCATAATTATTCATAATGTTTTGATAGCAGGCGACAAATCCAAACAGAGTATATAAGAAAAAAATAAAGAAGTCCTAATGATACCAGCGTGGCCTTGAATCCAAGTAAACTTCATTGGGAACCCCAGCGTCGTTCAACTATACAATAATCTTATTAATTCTACATGTAACGGGAGAAGAGAAGGAGTAAAATGTGAAAACGTGAAAGGTGAAAGATAATACATTGCGTAATAAATATTTAAGAACATGAATTACAAATGTGGTAGAATAAACTTTTGAGAAATATTCAGAGAAGGGATTATGTAAGCCGTACTAACATTTCTACAAGTTTTGGACCATCAGTATAAACTGGTAAACAACTGGGCCACTTAGACCAATAAAAATTATGAGAAACGTTTGCTAATAGAAACAGAACTAAGCGATGTATTTATTTTCAGGTATCAAATTAGAAATTACAAGCTAAGGAACTTCCAGGAATAAAAAAGATGGCTAGATAAGTGGTGATTATTTGCTAGCATCAGATGTATATTCATTTATTTGTTTGCCTGTACCATTATTATTCCTATGCCATAGATAACATTTCCTGATGTAATGAATGAAAGGACATTACAATGAACTCCACAACAGGAATGTCAGCAAACATGAAAACAGATTAAGCAGGTATTCCAATACATAATAGGACATGAGTAACAAAAGAAAGCCAAAAAAAAAGGAAAAGGGAAAGAAAATGAAAAACTATCATAATAAAAAAAGAAAAGATAAGTAAAAGAAAAAAGAAAAGAATAAAAGACAAAAAAATGAAAAAAGAAGAAAAATAAAAACAAGAGAAAATAAAAAGGGAAAAGAAAAGGAAAATAGAAAAAGGAAAAAGAAAAAGGGAGAAAGAAGGGAAACAGAAAATTGAAAAATAAAAATTAGAGAAAAAAGAAAAAGAAATAATGGAAAGAAAATAGAAAAAGAAAATTTCAATATAAAAAATACAAAACCAACAATGAAAATGGAAAGCAAAAACAAAAAAAGGAAAGGAAAAAGAAAAAAAAAAGAAATAATGGAAAGAAAATTAATAGGGAAAAAAAAGGAAATAAGGAATAAAAATGAAAAGGAAAAAGAAAAAGGACATAAAAAGAAAAGATGAATGCAAAATAAAAAGGAAATATGAAAAGTAAAAGGAAACAAAAAAGGATTCAGAAATAAAGGAAGAAGGAAAATAATAGAAAAAAGAAAAAAGAATGGAAAAAATGAATAAGGAGAAAGAAAAAAAGGTGAAAAGAAAAAACAAGAAAAATAAAAGTAACAAAAATAAAAAAAAGGAAAGGGAAAAGAAATAAGAAAAGAAAAAGAGAAAGAAGAAAGAAAAAGAAAAAGATAACAAACATTAAAAAAACTACTGTAACAGGCTATGACAAATCACATAGGATAAGTAACTTCTGTCCTGTTATTCGCATCATTTAATTATTCATAATCCTCATTTTTAAATACTCCCATTACTTTCGTTACATTTATAATAACGGTGTATTTATTTCGCTATATGTCTGCTACTTAATTTTAATATACCGCATGCAGTTAGTTAGAGACGTTGCTTACTTTACAATTCTAGCATTTCGACGGGTGTCCGTGTACTATTTTTTTTTCGAGCAATGAAAACTTGCAGCTTGAGATTGAATAATAAACGATGCGATGAATAAATCGTTTTTATTCGAGATTTTTAATCGATTATAAATTAAAACTACTCGCAAATACAAAAAAAAACGTAAAAACAAACACGAAATATACATTAAATTAAATAACATAAGCATGCAAAAATTTATTTCGGAAAAATGATACGAGTTATATCGAAAGTACGCACCCGTTTAAAATCAATTCATTCACACACACATATACACACATATATATATATATGTTTTGTAGATATATCTATAATTGTGTGCGCGTATGATTACATTCTATGTATACATATATAAAAAAAACATAAATACTTATTAAATTTAAATAGATACATACGCATATCTCTCTCTCTCTCTCTCTCTCACTCTTTATTTATATATATATATATATATATATATATATATATATATATATATATATACATATATATATATATGTATATATATAATATGGAAAATATACATATATTATATAATGTATAGTGTTTTTTTATGCATGTGTGCATCCAGGTATGTGTTTGCAAACACACACACAATATATAATAAATATTTAATGAACTTAATATATCTTTCGCCCCTTCACACATACACATACATACACATATCCCATATATATATATATATATATATATATATATATATATATATATATATATACGTTTGTATATTGCATACATGTATGTTTGGAATGTGGTATTAATTGCACGTGGGTTTCTAATAAGCATAAGAAATAGATAATAAGTAATTAGTATTTCATGAAAACAATATAATTAGATTTTACTTGTTTATTAACGCAAATACGAAAAGCCACGAATATTTACTAAAATCACTGAAATACATACAGTAAAATTTAATCTTGATCTTCATATAATGTCGTTAAAACTCAAGGACCATTTTTCGCGAATTTTAATGAAACTGTACATTAGTATATATATATATATATATATATATATATATATATATATATATATATATATAAAACATACATATTTGTGTGTGTTTGTGTAATGTAAAAATATATGCATATGTGAACATAGGTGTACGTCTGGGTAATATAAAATATATAACACCTATGTTGCTTATTCGTAATATTGCACGACCCAGCAAAAATGTGATATTAACAAAAGATACATTTACAAAAAGAAAAAAATGGCCGTAAAGCCTAATACGAAATAAAATTAATAATACTGATACGGTGGCAGCAGTTTATAAACACTTAACAAGAACTTATATTTCATTATTCTTATCATTATGAATACTAATAACAAATAACGAAGATATAAGTTAGGTATTTATTCTTATAAAATCGATACTGAAAAATAAATATTTAAAAATAAATCTTTTTTACGTTGTTTTAATTAGTTTTATTCTTAATTCAATATTTAACATCATAAATAACGTATAATTAAAAACGAATTTATTACGAAACTAATATATATATATATATATATATATATATATATATATATATATATATATATATATATATATATATATATATATATATAATTCGATTACCTTTAATTATCAAAAAGCGATTAAGGCGTTTATAATAGCTAATTACAGATTACCCGTTTTCCATTTTAGAAATGCAATAATGTCGAAAATACGTCTTGGCCCCGTAAATGGGACTTACACTCCTGAACGAAAAAAAGATCAGTTGTTAACGAACTTCGCGTTCTTACGTATATCAAGATAATGAAGATAACGCGTCTGATGCGGCGATATTGCCAGCGGTTAATTTAGGTTTACATATACAGCCGCTTTCCACTAGAACATAATCTTGCCCGGTCAACGTAACTGGTCCCAACGGAATTACCAGAAATAAATAAGGCACATACGTTTGCGTACATTCTCCCCGTACGATATCGCATTCGTTCGATCTAAACAAAAATTTGATTAAAACGGATTACTAAATTGCTATGTATTTTATATAAATAATGGAAAATGCATTTTGAAACGAATTTTACAGACGAAAATTTGAATTTATTGAAGAGCTACGGAGTGAATTTGTTTTATATATATATATATATATATATATATATATATATATATATATATATATATATATATATATATATATATATATAGTAAAAGACAATCAGGATCAAGACAAGTATATAAGCTTCATAGGCCGATAAGGTGGAACGTAATAAAATGTTTGAGATATTGCAAAAAAAAAAAAAAAAAACTACGATAGATACAAAAATTTGAAGTACTACCAGCAGAAAGCAACAGTCAGAGTAGAAAATGAAGAAACTCACGAAATAAAAATCGAACGTGAAGTAAAACCGGGGTTGCTCAATGTATACTCGGAGCCGAGTTTTGAATCAATTGACGCGGAATCAGCGAAAATTCTTAAATATAATATTGGATTTGCAGATGACGTTGTAGTTATTCCCTGAGAAGGACTGACAAAATTTATTCGAAATATAATGATTTCGGAATTAAAATAAACCCGAGTAAAACTAAATATAAGCATATATCTAAAAAGAATCGGGGAAAATATGAAGAAATTACAATTATAGGATAGAAAAGTCTAATTCCTCAAATACTTAGGAAGTTGGATTTACGAAAAACAAACTCGAATACGGAAGATCCTGAAACTCAAATGCCTACTGCGCAGTCATGATGTTAGTATGGAATCGAACTTTCTGGGCTACAGTAACGCGGTTGGAACACGAACGCTCGCTGCAGCCACGTCGAAGAAAAATGAAGCGTTTTAAATGCGGATTTATCGGCGGCTTTTGAAGATCGACTGGACGGAGGAAGTAACTAATGCAGAAGTGTCGCACGTTTGTGAAAGCTCCAGGAACTGTTGGCCGTAATTAAAAGAAAAAAGATTGCATATGCGGATCATATGACGAGAGGGTGTAAATACGATCTAATACAGCTAATATTGCAAGGAAAAATAGGAGTACGAAAGCGCGACAGACCGAGAATATTTGGCTTAGATAATATAAAAAGCTGTATAGGCATCGTAAGAGAACTAACGCACGCGGCACGCAATATTAAACACATTAGTCACCAACGTTCACTGTAAGCGGACAAGGCAAAACAAGACTTTCGACCACCATCTACTACCAACAACGTTGATACTAAAGCTGGCTGTAGTAAAGAATGAAATACGGAGGAGTAGATTACGCGACATATCGTCGGGAAACGTTTAGAGCACCTAATCAAAAAGTTCGGAAAATCTTCTCTTACGACGGAAAAAATAACAGAGCAAATAAGGCGAAAGAAAGAATTGACTAAAAGAAATAGTAGCGGATGCCGAAGAATGTAAAGTATTCTAGGAAAACTATCAGATGAAGCAAATAATGAACATAAGGCAAGAAAAAGTGGGATAATAATAAACTTCGAGTGGCACGTAACACCCGAAATATTTAAAATACTAAATGTGAAAAAGCGTAAGATTTCAGACCGGTGGATGTAACGCACAATACGTTGGAAATATGGACTTATTAAAAAATGAATTTTTAGCAAAATAGAAATACATATGGAGGAAATTTCATTTGAATTAATAAACGGTATGACACACGTGAAACAATTTTTTACATCTCTACATTCTGATGCAAGAAATGCGAATACATAGGCGAATGTTGTAGTTTACTAGACATTGCCCTTTTGAACAAGTATTACTTCTTTATCTATGTATTATTTGGTCATATTTTCTCATTTGTGTTTTCGTACAGTTCTATTCGTTCAACAAAATTTATATCTGTATCAATTTTCCACCTTTTTTTTACATTACATATTTTGCGGCGTCGCTTATTTTCTCGCTTTTCAATTTTTTTTTTGTCCTCGATACAATTTAAGTCGCAGCTTCTTTCGCGACATTCGTAATCAGTTTATTGTACACTCGTTTATTCCTAACGTTGTAACATCTGCTTCTTAAATTCGTAGTTTTAGTTCCTCTAGATAACCATCTTTGTTTCTTCTTAATTCGTCAGAGTTAACTATGTTTAAATGTTGAATATATCGGAACAAAATCATAACACAGTTTAATCACTATAAAAGTTTTTTTATTGCAAAGCTTTTCGACAGTTACGTCATTATCAAGCATACACAATAAATATTACATCCAATATTTATTGTGTATGCTTGATAATGACGTAACTGTCGAAAAGCTTTTTGCGATAAAAAACTTTTGTAGTGATTAAACAGTGTTATGATTTTGTTTTGATTATAATTAACTATGTTTACTTTTTTTTTTTTTCATATAATGGAATTTATTCTTGTTATGGGTATAAACACTATTTACCAAATCTATCATTGTTTCCGACATGAATTATTTTTGTCACCGATACATCTCGCACAATTTTGCATTTATTAGTAATTCTCGATTTCGTTTTTAATATTGAAACTTTCTCCGAGTCTATCCGCTCTTAAGGTATTTCGTGTTTTCTCACCGAACCGTAATGGCCAACTGCCTTAATATCTATTTCCGCGTTAAAGTCTCCCGGTGATCATTGAAGTTGGTGGGATGTTGTTGCATAGTTTCAAGTAGATTATCGTAATGAGTTCTTCTTCTTCACTAAATATCTGTATATGTATACGTGTGTTGGTGTGTGTGTGTGTAAAGAATAAATGTTTATATTTACCAGTTTGCTTCATTTTTTCTGTTTCTTTTTTAAATTAAATTAAAATATCGTTGTTTTACATATATGCACACATATTATTATTATTATTATTATTATTATTATTATTATTATACATGTATAAGCAATAACCTGGTTATTAATAATTAAGTTTTTTTTCTCCGTATTTAATAATTAGGAAAATAAAAATATGTAGCGAATCGCGAACAATACAACTTTCCACACTCTCTTTATCCTTACCTCTACTTTCTGCACAGACAAACAAAAAAATAAAACAAGTTATTCTGTAAATAACGGATTTGTTTTCGTATAAAAACGAGCTTGTTCCGACGTGTTTTCAATTTCTTCACGGGACGGCTCATTATTTTCCTATATAATGTGTGACGAATTAAAAGATTATTCTATTTCATGTTGTTATTACAGCATGCCTACGAGTACTACCATCGATTAGACATGTCGCGTCTTCCAAAGAACGTGAACATCTCTGTGACCTACTACATGGTCGAAATTTGTATCATCGTCTAGACAAAGAAGCGATGTAAATTATTATCGGTGTCGTAGTAAAAATAATAACAATATTAATAGGAAGAAACGCGTGGAAAATAATATAGGGCGACCCAGAGAAGACGGACAGTTTGTTTCTTAAATAGCGCAGTTGATAAAACGGCCAAAACTGCGTGCTCCTGGTCTAGCGTACACGTGAGAGATTCGTTCTGTCCAGTTTCAATTATCAAGGCACCCTATAACGAGAAGGAGCGCGCGTTTTACGTGGAACGTTATTTTCGACCTGAATCCATCACGACGGTGAAAAGAGTTTCGAATTTTTTTTTTTTTAATACCTCAAGAGCCGCGTTTGCGAAACACGAGGTTTGGAAGACCTGAAAACTCGGATTTTTGAAGAAATTTCAAAAAAATTCAACGACATACGCTTGAATATTGAATGTATCGTATCTGAACGATAGTGTATTCGACAAATGATAGTAAGCTAATCTCGCGTTTTTCTATTTTTAAATAAAATTTCATTCAAAAATTTGGTCGATTATTTTTTGAGTTATTAAAAAAAATTACAAAACCGTCCGTCTTCTCCGGATCACCCTATATATAAATTATACGATAATCAGAAAGCGAGGATTCCGAAATGTGAACAAAGAAGTTAAAATATTGAAACGTGTTAGAAAGGGCATCTATCACCGATACTGGAAAAAGTCTTCGAACATTTTGTAAAGACTAAATGAATATCGTCGTACAGATGGCGGTCATCTGAACACAATAGCGTGTTCCACAAATGCTTGTAAGCTAATCTCCCGTTTTCCTATTTTTAAATAAAATTTCATTCAAAAAATAACAAAACCGCGTCTGTCTTCTCTGTGTCACCCTATATAAATTATACGATAATCGGAAAGCAAGATTTCAGACTGGTAATGTGGGCAAAGAAGTCAAAATATTGAAACGTGTTAGACAGGGGTGTATCGCCGATATTGTTCAACCTATAATATGGAAGACATAATTGAAGAAGTTATAGAACAAAAAGGAAAATGGTCTAAAAATACAAGGTGATATAGCTGTCCTAGCAGAAAATCAAACTTAACTGAAGGATACATTACAATTAATAGAGGATCTGTTTAAGAAATATGGAATGAAAATAACCAAGAATTAAGTAAAAATCATGGTATGCGATAAAAATAAAATTAGGATGTATATTTTATCCGTAATCGCTTTTATCTCATTTTCTAAAACTGCGTCCGGAATATAATTGTACCACCTTATTTTATTGAAGATTATATTTACTCTCCAAGTTAATATGTTTCTTTGCATACACAATAGTATCATTTATTGACGCTAAAATCTTTCAACCTCGTAAAGTGGTTTCTAGAGTGAAAAACGCACTAAAAATATTTAAAGGCATTTTTAACGTTAATTTTTACTAATCTTCTTTACGTCGTTGTTTAGTGTGTAATTGAGCAACGGTAATCATTGTAGGTTCAAAATCGCCCATACAGATACGTATATGTTCACGGATCACGTGACAAATTTGAAAGTGTTAAATAAATCCAGATCGACCGGTATTTAGCACGTGAACGCATAAAGTAACCGTGAATAGAAATGAAACGGATAGCTAAAAGTTCGTTCTATGACGTATTGCTGGATGAGAACAGACCGCACGGACGCCTAAAACTTCGCTTCGAGGATGTCATAACGAATGAGTTCGGAACGTTGCGTAATTCGACTTCAAATTTTCAATTCGTAATTGAACTATCTCGGCGAAATGTATTCGCGTCGTATTAAATTTTTAATCGTCAAATTTATTCCGTTATTACGAGTACACTATCTGTAATTTTAAAATTTAGCGTCCGTATCCGCGTTAATTTTCGCGGGAATTATTAGATTACATTTTTATACGAAGTTTCGAAAAAGATCTATATACTGAGTAGTAGTAATAAATGTTAAAATTTTACGCTGCACTTTTAAAAACGGCAGCAGCGTACGTCTCAATTTATTATATATGTAATATCGGAATAATTTCTTTCATATTAAAAAAATTTCGATGAATTTATCTTTAAACGCAGTACGTTGTAATTTACTTACTCGCAAACTTCGTAAATAACCTGTTGTAGTAGATCGGGAAATTTTTGAACAATCGTCACCGGCTGTCCCGATGTTAGAGAAACACCGTACATGGGAGCGGTTGTATTATATCTGGTTTTGCACAATCTCGTAGGAGTGCTCTGGCAAATATCTCTATGGCTGAATTCGCGTCCTAGAAAAATAATCGATATAAATACATTATATATATATATATATATATATATATATATATATATATATATATATATATATATATATATAGTTTAATCGAGTCTTCAAAATCTGTATTCCTACCATTAGCATACTTTATAAATTTATATAAGTACCTACATTTTTGGGACAACGGATTCATTAATATTTGGAATATATTTGAGCTTCCCTTATGAAATTGGTAATACAAATCGCATGCTTAGCTATTAACAATTTCTAGTCACCTTAAATAAAACAGTGTTCGATGATGTATAGTGTGTAATGTATATACTGTTTTCAATACAAAATTAAGTCCTATTTAAACAAACAGTTGAATTATATACCAAAATTAAACCATTGTGGAAACAAAGTGTAATGACAAAGAGGAAATCAATTTTTATTCGGCTTTTTCATTTTTAAAATTTTCTTTTTTTTTATCGCAGATAATATAATACATCGTAACGGATGTAAGTGTGTGTGTGTGTGTACGATTGAAGAGTGTTAATTACGTTCGCTGTGAACATAACACGTGGACAATACGAGTATACGTGCATGTAGACTTAAATGAGCGAACGCGGGTGAAGAAGCAGATTATTAAAAAATTGTATACGTAAATCGGGCATTCTTGCGTAGAATTCTTCGGATAGGCTGGACTGATCGGACATCAAACGAAGAAGTTCCGCGGCTAGAACAAAATGTTAATCAATTGAACAGATGTTATCGGAAAAACCTAATGAAGCTGATGGGACACGTACTCAGGATGGGAGACGGATGAATACCGAAGAAAAAAAGGTACGGCGTTCTGACTAATGGTAAACATCCGCTCGGTAGATCATTCAAAGATGTAATTTTTGGGAGATCTAAAAAATTAAGTATTAAACTAACAAAAGACAACTGAGAAAAACGTTCAAAATTGTCGAGGGTGGCCTGATATGGTTCGAAAATAAACTGATATTGCCGCGATGCAGAACAGAGAGAAAAAATCGACTGTCGGTAATTATTAACAATCTATAACACGTCAACGTTGCATCGGCTTACTTTCACACATGTGTTACTTACACAAACGTGGATACTCATACTTGGACTAGAGTGAGAATCCAAGAGTAATAATACATATATATGTGTGTGTGTGTGTGTGTTGTGTTTTTTAATGTATGTAACGTAAATGATAATTTGATAGAGGCCGAAAGAAAACTTCCAGTAAGAATTGATAAATATATTTCAGAATATTGCCGTCGTGGCATAGTAAGATTGGATCCCTACGCCCGGCATAAAAGTTCATCATCATGTAACTCTTAATTAGCAAGGTGAACAGAATAGTACCACACTCATCTCATTTTGGGCTAGTCCCGGTCTCTAGCGCAACGAACAATAGGGCCGTTATATATAGACAGACCCAATTTTATATAGTTAGAGGTAGAGCATATATATATATATATATATGTGTGTGTATATATAGAAAACGCGATTGTACAATAAAGCAAAATAACGCACCTGATCTGCCTGTAATTACTTCGTCATCGACCGATTTTAATAGTTGATAATTTTTTAATAAATTCTGTCGAACAAACGCTGGATCGGACGTCGACACTCCAGAATGCGACAAACGACGTCCAGTTCTCGATGACGTCATCCAGCTTTTTCGAAACATTCTATTTATAGCAGTTCTAAAACAAAAAAAAAAAACACCTTTGGTATTGAAATTATAAGGTCCAAAACTTATAATTTCTTAGAAGCAAGATATGAAATAGAGATATAATTAAAATTGACATTAGTTTTATATATATATATATATATATATATATATATATATATATATATATATATATATATATACGAATGCAAGCAAGGCCACGCAGAAGATGAAAAATATCAAAATATTGCATCTAATAAAGTTAATGGTTGAAAAATTAATAAGAACATGCGATAAAAACAGACTACAGATCAATCATAAGAGAAAATGAAAGAGGTCATAGTTGAAAGTTGTAAGAAGCAAATAAGATTAAAATCAACGAAACCTATTTCGCATCGTGCCTTATTGTTGACGTATTTGTAATGCACGTATTCAACTTACCTGATATATTCACAGAAAAAAATATTTTTTTCTTAATTTTTTGCATACATCTTATATATGTAGATTACTTTTAATCGGACACGAATTTCTATACATAAAAATAATTAACTAACAGATCAATATGATCGGCTTATACTACGACACAATTTTCTATTAAATATAATTATTGAAGGATGTATGAGTGAAAAATAAGTAAAGAACCGAGAAAACAATATATATATATACAATAAGTAGTAGAATGTAGTGAAAGTTTTGGATATCGGGAACATGAAGAGGAAAACAGAAAATTGTCCATTATGCAGGAAACTGACAAACTAGGACTAAGGACAAAATGATGATGATAATTATATATGTAATATGTATATATATATATATAAACACTTGTGGACTGCGAAAAGCCAAATGCTTTTCTACTATAAGAAATCGGTGAGTAGGAATCATTTAAAATGTAGTTTTGGCACACAGTATGATATATTTTAGCATGTTATGCGAGCATCGGTTTATACAGGTAACAACGAAAAACACAAGGCGAAGGGACCGACCACCAGCACGATGGCTCCACATGATACAAGAGATAATGGTATTAAGTCTACAAGTGTCTATCCATGGAACTGTAAATCCTGAGAAATGAAGGAAATTGGTTAAATCATCTTTTTCGGCATATCACGGTCACCACGGCCTCTGAAGTAATCGATCACGATGATAATGATAAATATATAAAATACATATACAAATTAAAAACAAGTGAGAATGTGAATACAGTTAAACAAATTTAAAATAGTTATTAGAGAAACTAAAAAGGTAAAACGCTATAATGTGATTAAGCGTAACAACTCTCTACCCATCGAGTCGTCGTGAACAGTGAAAGCAATTGGCTAAATCATAACGATCATTAAATTTTGTGTATAAAAAGACTCAAGTGGACATAACCAATAAAATATAAAAATACAATATGTACAATTTGTGAAAAATATAAAATGAAAAAAAATATATATAAATAAAATATACTTAATTTATATGTACAATATAGCCGAGTTCTGGTTTATTCGATCATTTTTCATCGATTTTTCAAACAGTTATTATAATGGGACTAAAAGTGCATTATATCAATATGTTCGGAGACTAAATACGAAGTTAAAAGAACTTGATTTAGGGATATATATATAAGTCATTTGTATATTACAAGGATTCGCTGAAACTTGGTTAACTGAAAGCGTTTACAATAATCAATTTTAAAAACCAGGCTATATTGCCTATCGTCGTGATAGGATTGGTAGGAGGGGAGGTGGAGTTTTGTTAGCAATCAAGGACACGTATGTTGTGGAGGAAGTAGCATTCCCAATATCCGGAGTGTAGATTCAGTTTAGATTAAGGTTAGGAATGTTAGTCTTCATGTAAAAACATATTTACTGATTTTATTTGCTCTTGCTAAATGTCACGATTTACTATTGAATACGAAGAATACAGTAAATATTACGATAACGGGTGATTTCAACTTATCCATCTCTGGTTCGCTTATAATCCTAATTTGGTGAATAATGTCCTTAATTCGCTAAATAAAAATTTGGGGATTTGATCATTAGTACTTCTGTTTTGAGTGTAGATGTGAAGAGATCTCTTGATCCGATTCCCTAATATTAAAACAAAACACTTCCACGATTGATTGGGACCAACTTTTTATAACATCAAAGATGTGAATGAGGCGAAAAATTATTTTTATAAAATGAGCTTCGGAAGCATCTTACAAAGAAATCATCTAGAATGTCTACCTTGGTTTACCCGGGAAATTGCTCGTAAAGTGAAAATAAAAAATAAATTTAGGAAATTTTATCGTAGGACCCGCGAAAAAAACGATTATATTAAATTTAGTAAACTACGGGCTGAAGTTAAAAAGCTAATAAGGAATACTTTTGATGATTATATTCTTAAAACTGAGACCGGTATTCGAAAGAGCAATAACAATTTTTAGGCTCTTGTTAACCGGTGTTGCTCTTAAACCGTCTGTAATTGATTCTACACGTTTCGTTCGGTGCAACAATTACTTTATTTGCATGTATCGAACGGATCTAAACCGGACACGCATACTCTCCTGCCGAATAGCCGACAACCAGTACTTGGTTTTACTCCACATTTAGTATTTACTAATTTTGGAATGATACTATTTCTCATCGTTATTTTCGTTTCTGTTGCTTCACGATGTCTTCTAAATGTTAATGATCCATCTAATGTAACTACTAAATACTTAGGAATGTTGGCGTTGCTCACCTTAGTATCGTTCTACGTGATTTGCAGTTGACGTACATCATTTATGATATTTTATCCCACTTCCGGTCCAATATACGTTTTTGCAAAATGCCCGTGAAGTACGAATGTGCGGGTTTAGATCATTTACAAAACTATATAAACACCCAAAAAAACCAACAAATACTTTTTCCGGAGTAATTTTACGAATTATAGAGTAATTTTTATTTTTTGGCTTAAATATATTAACAGAAAGTTTTATGCATTTCGTAAGAAATTTAATTTATTCTCGTTAAACGTAAATAATTACATTTAATCCGGTACAGCGTAGCCAGATTTGGTTGAAAAGGGGGTGGGGTTTCAAACAAAACTAAATTATAACAGTAAACCCGAGTTAAGTTGAACTTTAAGTAAATAACCAAAACTCAAGTAGGTTAAAGCAATCCAACTCACCGGAGTTATTTTTATACTTATTAGACGTCGAATATGAAATTCTATTAGAAGCAATAGACGGCAGAAATATTTAATATCAACGGAACACACTAATGGTATGTTATTGAGGACAGAGGGAGATGGCCACAATAAATTCCGCGAAAAAATAAACGATAAATAATGATTTTATATTTTTCGAAGGAATAATACATAGTATTACTTAACTAAATTTAAATTTTAAAATCTATTCTTTGCGTTTTTCTACAAAATTCTTCTAGTACCTCCTATATGACAAAACTATTTATTTACTTCAAAAACAACGAATTTTAAATAAAATAAATGAAAATAAAAAACAAAAATATGTTTAACAAATGCAAAACTGCATTTAACAACGAGTATATATTTTCTTATTATCGGATTGATTCCAGGGAGGGGTTCAGACCTCCAAAACCATTCCCTGGCTACGCCACTGATCTGGTATGTATCATAGACGAAAAATGGAAACGGCAATAGTTACATGAAATTCCTAAATAGGATTATTTTTCAAATAATTGCGGACGTGGAAATGAAGCATCTAACGAAATACGTCTCCAATTTCGATATGCCGTTCTAGTGTTGAACGTGACAAGATGTTTCGCCCTGGAAAATTAACGTATCCCTACGAACTGTAAACATCGTCAATTTTACCGGTCACGCTTTCATCTTTACCCCTTTTCGGTGTTTATTATCATTATTTTCGTGCTATGTAGATCGAAATTGGAAGGGGGTCTTCAAAGTCGATTTGACTTAGTTTAATCGAAAAGTCGAATATAACAAATCACATGCGCCCAATATGTAAAAACGAATAGACAGAAAGATGGAACAAGATAGAGACTAAGTATCGTTAGTATGGACGTATGATTGTACCGAGTCACAGTGCGGACGATTGAATTAAACCGCGTCCCGCAAATTATTTATCGCCACGTGTACGTTGTAGTTTACACATCGTCGCAGTGCCGGGTAATAACGTTCATAATTTCGGTTTAGTAATTCGAAAACAGTAGGCTTATACATCCTGTACTGGACACACGTCGACACAGTAGTCGGGGTCTAAATAAAATCACTCATCCGTACGGAGTGCGCGGTAATAAGAATTATGTATTGAAAAATTTATAGAACGAATTATTTCGAGTAGTTTAAATTTAATTTAGTTAATTTCGGTTTTATTCATATTTTGATATATTAATTAACCGAATTCGGAATGAGATCGGGTTTCATTAATAATTTAAGATGCGAATAATCGATTAAATTTAGTTAATTTCGGGTTTTAGACTAGCCTAGTGGCTAGATCCTATACGGAAGGTATCGAATGCGAATAACGGAAAAATTTATCCTCAGAAAATAAAAGTATAAATGATCCTAATATTATCAACGCACGGTAGTGTCAAACCATCACGCGCAACACCATATGCGCGCTAGTAATAATATATATATATATATATATATATATATATATATATATATATATATATATATAGTACAGTACAAAAACACGCGATTACAATTACGCCGGATGTGTGTGACTACACTAACGCCATATTACGTACGCTACTTACACTGTACAACAAAATATGCATAGGGAAGTAGTCGCCTACCTCCGATACGGAGACGTTACTTCATGAATGAAAATGAATTCGGGTTTTATTAATATTTTATGAAGACATTAATTAATTAACTAAATTTGGTTACGAAACTAATGAGAAAAAAAGAACGCGAATACGAGGTACTTGTAATAATGTGTTTTATAGATTATCTAAAAGCCTTTTTCATGATGTCAAATCACATAAACCAAGTTTATTTATAATATTATTATTGAATAAACGCAACGATTAAGTCGGACACATTACGTACGGAATTTTAATCAGTAAGGAAAAGTAATAAATAAATAAACATAAAAAATCGTCGCTGTTAGGGGAAAACGAAACATATAAAAGAAAATAAAACATAATTAAAAATATATTAGAAAAACAAAATCCAAAAGAAGAAGCGATTAGAAATGTGGCGCATTAAATTAGTTTAAGCGGAAATAATGAAATACAATTTTTGATAGATTTATGTATAGAGGGCAATTTAATATTACGCGGTTAAATATGTAATTTTCGAAGAATATCCGGTTGGCATTTGTTAGATGATAATTTTTTCTGTTGACACATATACATGTGGAAGGTCGGATGAGAAAGAGTTTATAGATATTTGACGACTGATATGAACATTCCTAACCAGCGTTAGATCTAAAACATTCGGTGTGAATCGTGGACATGGAAATAAATAAATTACTCTGTTCGGAGACGCATTTAGAAGATTGCTCGGAATTGCTAACGAAGAAGTTTCATAATTTATTTTTTGCGTCGAAGTACCGAACTAAGAACACTTAGTTCGTGAAAGCGTACATGTCGACTGTTGATCTATGCGTATGTTTTGGACGTTTACAAACAGCAAACAAGGCTATAGTATAATAGCGTCAGATCGGGATAGCTGACATTGATGATACAACCTGAATACAGTTAAGAGGAAATGGATTCGACTGTATATCGAATTACAGTTTGTTATTAATAGAGAAAGTCCGTCGCTTTTACGAGTTGCATCGTTACAATATATATATTAAAGCTAAGAGCGATCACGTTGTTACTATTTATCTACATTGATACTAGGAGACCAGTATTAAAAGTAAAACACCGAGTCTTCTGTACAGCAGAAATAAAAACAGAAACGAGGCATTTTATCATCGCTTCTTTTTAACATAAACTCTGAGGATATTTTTAGAGGAATCGAATGAATAAATGGAATAAAGAACATATACTATGGGCTGACCAGCATGCTAAAACAGCTACAACATCTTGTTAATCGACTCGTAGGAGTAAAACTGAATGCGTAAAATACCGAATATACGACGATAACCGGAAAACAAAAAACACACAAGGAATAATTACGGAAAGTTGTCGATAGAGAAAGTATCAAAATTGGTTTATTTAGGAAACATGTCGATAGAGAAAGTATCAAAATTGGTTTATTTAGGAAAGATTCTAAAATAATAATCGGTTTGCTTAGAAATCATGACTAGATAGAGATACGACATCGTGAAAATAGCTAAGATTAATTGAATTCGCGTCGTACACGATAGGAAATTTTGAAAATGTTCGAGGAACGTTACACAGTAGAAGACCGATGTAGGCATGATAAACTTGAATTCTAGCGTAGAGATGACATTAAGAATACCTAAAGCTAGAACATAATTTATTAGGCCCGACATAAAGAATGTCTCAAGTCGTGATGTTTCCTGCAAACTTCTGCTTTGCAAGCAAATTATTAAACCTATTTGGATTTATAGTCTTGCTCTGTGAGGATGTACTGCCAAGTTGTACAACACCGTCAAAACATCGTTTTACGTGCGATAGTTAATGCTTATCGTCACTCGCGTAATCGCGACATTCATTCTAATAATCCTCAATATGATGTTAATTAATGATGTCATCAACCAATTCGGTAAATTGCACATTAGTTACGATTGTTAAATAATGTCGGATACAAAAAACTCGACATTCACTATCCAAATCGTGCGGATGATAACAATTTTCGTCTATTAGTTGAAAATAGCCCCGCGTGTAGATGTATTTTAAAAAATAACACGTTAATGTCCGAATCGCAATCTGCCGATGTGACGAGAGTGACTGCTGTATATTCACCGCATATGTCTGTTCCCAAAGTTTCCTACGTTCTAACTGTATAAAGCGTATGATATCATATGCAGAAACTAAACAGACATCATTACAGGATCACGCTTTCACGATTGTATGATTCCGTGCAATATTCTATCTTCAAATGGGGACGCTATCTGTATTTAAGCCGGTATCTGATTATGCTAGCAATTTATTAATTCAAATTATTACGATCTAAGATATCTCGTTTTCTTTAAATTATTATATAAATTGACTACGAAGAAGGCTACTGTTTAGTTTGACAAGAGCTTGATTCGAAATATTATAGGATAATACTCTTAAATTTAATTATATATATAATAAATAATTTACGAAACTTATCTAATGAAGATACACCAACTGATAAATTACTATTTTTCGTGAAAATTTGTATATTTTTGAATTAAAATTAATTTGTTGTTGGACAATGGTACAAATTTATTACGATTTAATTTTCATTATTCTTGTTTCAAACAACGCAGGTTGCTTAAAGTTTTTCTTTTGTCTTTTTGATATTGTACGTTTGCACATATAAGGTTCGACAGGTAAGAAAGAAACAACTAGATGAATAGACAGATATATATATATATATATATATATATATATATATATATGTGTGTGTGTGTGCGTGAACGTGTATTTATGTATAAAACATTGAATGAAAGTTCGAGGTCATGGGAGTAGGCCATTTACGTGGTTAGAATAATACTATGCGAATAATAGAAGTAATGATGAATATTTTTACTGGTGATAATATAAATGTGTATACCGTAATTATATGTATAACATAGCTTACAATATATATATATATATGTATATTAATATTTACGTAGGATATGGCAGGTTATTTGGTCCAATGCAATTGGACGGATCGCTTAGGGCATCGCCCCACATGTATTTTAGCTGTTGACTCCGTGTACCACCACATTTAACCGCGTTCTGTTCTACGTTATTTCCAATATTTCCCAGTTCGGACATCGACTCTTCCATTTCGTCCGATCCGTTATTATTATTATTATTGTTGTTATTCGCATGGCCGCCGATGGTCGTCGAAAATATTGTTAGCAGATAAAAGCACAGTGTCAATTGACGTTGCAACGTACAGAATATCATCTGCAATTGACGAAAATAGTTTAGTTAAATTTTTGAATCGTGTACGTCTTAATATATCGATTAAAAAAGAGAAATAAAACACACGTCGTAAAAATCTGTTCGAATAATTACTGGAACTAATTTCTAAAAATTGCCCAGTAGGATTAAATAATAATAATAATAATTCGAAGATCTATTCTTATACTATTAAATCGTACATTTTATTGATTTTTATTTACACCGTTCTTCGTAACATTTTATAAAACTTCGATATAAGAATTGTAAGTTAGTTACACTAGATTTTCAAATTCGGCAACCTATGCTCGAAAAAGTCTTACGCGATAATCAGTTATATATAAAATTTAACTAGGACAGATAAACGTCTTTCCATAATTTGAGGAAATTACGCTCGGTTAAGATAAAATTATGCTAGCGTAACCTGATTAGATAAAAAAAAATCTTTTTAGAGTCATTATCGTCATTTTGAAATTATTATTTAAAATTCTTACGCTCTGAACGACGACATATACTAATAATATTTTGGTATAACATAATATGTACGATTTTCAAGACGGAAATTCGTTCGACAATACGTAACTAAGGTACTGTACCGTGACACGCGACCACATTAAAATAAGACCGGTAAGGTTAATAGGAAAGACAAAGATATACATAATACACAGATATTCAATATATATATATATATATATATATATATATACGAAAAATGGATGTACTGTGAAAACGACTGTTAAATATACCGTTAGGAAGAAAATGTACACATCAACCATGGTAATCAACTAAGTGACCTTACCGGAAAACTAGATTCTATTTTTTTTTTTAACCGGAATTCTGTTCTGTAGTATAGGCACAACAAACTGTCATTAGAAACGTATTATTTATATATATTTATATATATATATATATATATATATATATATATATATATATGTACACTATATAATAAAGGATATAACTGTGAATATTTGGTACAATAATATGAATTCTCAACATAAGGATCTTGTCGTTTTGTTTTCCCCAGCACCTTCCATTAATAGGAAACCGTTTATCTACTATTTAGTACATTTGCAAGCCCGAGTTGTTATTCTTATTGTTATAGCGTTATTATGACATTTATTCGTATTTAATCTGGGCCGTCGTTTTAAATTACTAAATAACTCATTGCGAGTGGTAGGAATCATAAGTGTACTGCAATAATACTAAAAAATTACTACAGGCAACAAATCTTCTCAATTCGAATAATGTACAATCTGGTAAACTTTTCGTTAAAAAGTAAAGATTATCTGCGTACGAAAATAGAGCATTATCGGATGGTGAACGTGTGTAAGTTTGTAGAAAAGCCCAAAGGCCAAAACGAAGTTATATTTTTATTTTCTTTACTTTTTTATTTTTTATGTACCTCGTTAAAGGCTCGCGAGATTTCTTATTATAATTTTTTAAGTCGGCTTTTATATACACGGGCAACGTGTTATAAATTATAGCGCCTTTATAGAGATAGCTTGAATTCAGGAGTGATATTCCGGTACTTGTATCATCATCCCCTCTCGATTCGATATTCCACGATGGACAGCATTAAGGGATTATTCTTGAAGACGAAGTCTAGTAATTGTAATTGATATATCCCTCGAATATTTAGAATTGTGTCGTATAAGAAGAAAGATTTTTTTACCAATCTATTTTGCAGCGTTTGAATTAACTTAATATATTGTTTAGCCGCCTCTCCCCGATGAACTATTCCATAACTGAGAGCCGGTTGGCACGAAACGATATATAAGCGTTTAAGATGCTCAACAGAAAAATGTCGCTTTAAGTATACGATGCTGGATAATTCGCTAGAAGTTCGTCGCCCTGACAGTAAGAGATAAATTTTAATGACTGTTTTTAGCACTTACTGATGGGTAGGCTGCTAATCATGCCATCTGCGTTAAATATTAAAATTGCTAAATAGCTATCATCAGCTAGGTGCAATTTAACTAAAGGGGGAAAAAAGTACGAGAGAAAAGGCAATTAACCTTAGTTTTTTTTTTTTTTTATTTTTAGCTAGGTACAAAAGATTTTTTTTATTGCACAAACTGAATCCCTAAATATTTCACTTCATGAGCTCTTTCGATCTCATATTTATCGTTTAGCATAAATTTCATACCATCCCACAGATGAGGTGATTGATAACTGTAAATTAGATATTTTCTTTTCATCTAAAATTAGTCGGTTTCGCTTCAGCCATATCCAGCAATTACATACAGCGATAAGAAGAATAGTAAACTACGACATGAATTAAATTCAACGCGCGAAATGATGAAAAAGAATTAAATAGTAAAAAAAAAAAGATTAAACGTTAAGAATTATTTCCGGCGACATACTTAGTAATAATAACCGTTTACCGAAACTCGGACGACGACTATACGGAACGACGTGTGCACCTTTACCGGATGGAATTTATATTTCTCACGGGAAGAATACCACATCGGTCATCGACAGTCAAACAATATAGAATAAGACACAAATTTACTTCCGGTATGCGACAAAACATCGGGTAACACATATTTTTCGTTGTACACTTTCCGCCGAAATTATTTTTTCAACACTATGTCTCCGCACATTGGATTGTATTGCACTGGACATATCTTTCTTCTTTACGCAATCACCGCACGCAGTTCGAGCTTCTCGGTGTTAATTCCGGACTATATATATCGCACTGACTGTAGTTCCGTTGTTGTAGAACATTAAAATAATTTATCCTTTAATTTTTCCGTTATCTTCATCGCTACAACTAGCCGACCGACGACTATTCAACCAGTCCATTACGAGGATTTCTGTAAATCATTTTACGACGCTTCGAAGCTCGTCGAAGATACAGCAACGGAAGATTTCGTCCGTGTTCTATATCGCCCACGTACTTTATATCAAGGCAAGGGACTTTTGCAACTATAATTTCCGAATGTACAGTGTAAACGTTGAAAATGTTTTTATTTTTATTTTTTCAAGTTGAGATTTCCTTCCTCATTTTTATTACAAATACTCTTTCGCCGTATTCTAATAATTACAAGTAATCGGGGAAAACCTACGTCTATGGACTGATAAACGCTGATGAATACAGCTTAGCTTCTTATCGTGATATTATTATTTAGTAGTCGTCTAATGTTTACAAATAATTTCTCTTTGAATAATTTTTTAAAACTATTATTTTCATAGGCCGTTGTTAGAAAATTTTCCGAAATGTCTATTAATTAGTATTAACGTTTTTTTTTTAAAAAAAAAATAAATAAATAAAATAAAATAAAAAAGTACGAAAATGTAGTAAATTTTTAAAAGATAAACAAGAAAAAAGGAATTAAAATCATTAAACGTTTTTTTTTCTTTTCGGCTATTAAGTCATTGCCGAGTGAACACATAAATAAAATATATAAATATTTCGAAATATTTAAAAAAATGTGGAATGTAGTCAAAAAAGAAGTTAGAACCGCTAACATTTTTTCTTTATGAAAAATGACAAACCTTTTCAGTTTGCCCGTTATCGAGTGAATATATAAAAAGATAAAAATATGATATAAAAAAACATTAATTTTAGATTACAATTCGCAAAATTCGGCAAAATGAAAAACAGTATTAATAAAACAATCCGATAAATAACGAAAAAGAAAAGTTTTTTCTTAAGAAATAATTACAAAAAAACCCCTAAAATTTAAAAAATTGCGTTCAAACTGTCATTTATTATTTTCCATTTATATGATTTTTGCAAATTCTAATCTAAAATTAATATTTTTCATTTCACATTTTTGCCTTCATAAATATTCACTTGATAATTAAAATGTGAAAATACCGATTTATATATATATATATATATATATATATATATATATATATATATATATATATATATATATAATTTACGGTAAAATGGAAAATAGTATTTATAAACTACTGTCATAGAGAATGTGGTAAACGGCATAACCGACAATGAGTGATATAATTTTTTTTACATAAACACAACGCAAAAGCGCTTAATATAAAAATAAACAAGAACGTATTTTTACATTTTATATTTTATATATATTGCGTATATTTATATATTTTATTTATACGTTCACTTGATAATTTTATATTTTACATATATTGCGTATATTTATATATTTTATTTATACGTTCGCTTGATAATGGCTTAAAAGCGTTTAGTGATTTTAACTCCTTTCTTCATGTTTATTTTATTAGTAAAAAGGACTCAGACATTACGTAAATAACGCGCTTAAATTCGACTAGTTTAAATTTTCGAAATCAAGGAAAACCAACATTTACCCGAAATTTCCAATTGTTCACCTATTATTTCAATCCGACTAATGTCAATGGTTTGGTCCTTTAACCTTATACCCAACAATACACGTTTCATTTGTGTTTCTGCCTTTCAAATATTATTCATTAGTTTTGTGGTTTTTTTAATTTAGACAACCGGATTTTTAAAATACTTCGTAAAGAATGTCTGTTGCACTTTATTAGCTTATCATAAGTTATCATCAAAAGAACTCCCTTCCAACAGCTATAGGTAATCAAATGCACACACACACTATATATATATATATATTATTTAACATGTAACAATTAATTTAATATAAACACAAGTTTCATGACAGCGAGTGCTCACTATATATATATATATATCTTCTTCTTCTTCTTCTTCGCGTGCCACCCGATTCGGGTATTGCTTAATCATCATGTATTGATTCCACTATCTGATGGAAGGAGTTCCGATCTCTTGAGGCTTTGATTTATATATGTATATATATGTTTATTTATATATCCATTCATGTTGAAATACACATGTACTTATGTTTGTGTGTGTGTGCTTCACTAAAAAGACTGTCTTAGGCAATATGCACCAGCATTCTTACTGCGAATTGGTAGTTTATAATGAGCTGGTTTGACTTTTAAATCAGTCGTTGTCTGATGATTGAACAATTTCCTACTATTCATTTATCTATATAATACTTATGAGGCAGATATGTACATAGCACACCAGCTACTAAAAAACTACACACATGCAAACATGAGTATTATATAGATAAATGAATAAGAGGAAATTGTTCAATCATCATCAGACAACGACTGATTTAAAAGTCAAATCTGCTCATTATAAACTACCAATTCACAGTGAATGCTGGTGCATATTGCCTAGACAGATGTAAGACAGTCTATTTAATGAAGCACACACACAAACATAAGTACATGCGTATTTCAATATGAATGAGTATATAAATAAACATAGATACATACATATATATATATATATATATATATATATATATATATATATATATATATATATATATATATAGTACATAATTTAAAATAATGTAACATACACTGTAAACACAAGTTCCGTCACAATATTATCTAAGCTGATATATACGTAACATATTACCATTTGGTTTTTCTCTACATCTCGATCACTAGTTAATGACTACACTATATTAAACCAAAAATATAACCAAAATATATATATGTATATGTATAACCAGATACAAAAGCAGAAAACCTTCACCGCTTATTCGGACCTCAATAAAAATTAAACATAAGAAATAAGTTGCTGCTCTATAGATCTTAGTCAGTATGGCTTTATGGTATTGAGTTATAGGCTACGAACAGTAACGTAAAAAAATCGAGACATATCCAAACAAAGTATTAAGAATGACAGCTAGAGCTCCCCGGTATGTCTGCAACGACATTCTATACGGGCACTTCAACATCAAATACGTAAGCGAAAAAATTCATCGAACGAGAGTTCAACATTTATCCAAGCCAAAATAATCCGCTGGCGATCAGAATTCTTAAAAAACAGATAATGGCAGAAGACTCAAGCGTAAAAGGATCATAAACTATATATAAATTATTTCCAAATTAGCTACTTCACTCTCATCTTCTTCACACCATCTCGTTAATGATAAATATCTTATCAGTTCTAGATTTGAAGTGAAGAAAAGATAACCGTTATCAACTCGATAAGATGTGAGTTTGGTGTTATCTGTATGGAGATGAAGAGAAACGTGTTTAAATTATTTATGCATAAAATAAAAGATAAGGACCGACTATATTCCTGCGAGGTAATAAAACGGTACCATATTTCTTTCTTCTTCTTCTCCTTCTCTTCGAATTTGGCCATCTATGGCCCACGTGAAAATTTCATTCTATAGATAAAATTTAATTTTTTTTTTACATAAAACTGCGTATTAGATAAATACTGACTGCGTTAATTAGTGGTACAATTAGATAACGGGTGTATTCAAATTTAATATTTAAGAAAATAATAATGAATAAATATTATCCCTTCAATCGGAATCGCATCTAAATTTAATAACGTAAATTATTATACAAATTATTTAAGTAAACGACGGGTGAGTCTCGTATTGTCGGTAGTCTAATACTTTCAATTCTAAAAACATTAACCGTGACTAGTCCGTAGAGACTTCGTATCGCATATATATATATATATATATATATATTTATATTTATTTTTTTTTTAAACCTATATACTGCTGGATGTAGGTCTTCCCAATCAATAACCCCAATCAATAAATTGGGGAGTGCGGGCCAGGCAAATTCGGAGATACCAACAACAACACACTGAGCCGGCGGTCACCCATCCAAGTACCGTTGCTTAACTTCGGCAATTAGAAGGAAAGCCGCCGTAGTCAACGCGCTATGCCCGTCGGCGTCGCATTTACAAACTAGTTTATTTTGACTCTTTCGGATTTTTAAATACATGCGTGTACGCGTATTTCTTTTAAAAGTTACCGATTCCCACGTGACCAGATGTAATTTAGTAGTAATAATAGAGTAGTAGGGATAAGACTGGATCAGTTGGTCACATCGGTTATTAGAGGAATGAGGTGAGTTTTTGGATTTTGAGTCGTGCTTTGCATTCAATTCCATCTATTCGAGGTCGTTTATATAACGGCATTTAAGCATAATTAAAGATTTTTGGTATAATCGAAACATCTCACAGATATAACTGAATGATGACGTTAAAATAATCAGCACCCCGTGGAATACCAAAGAAACTTGTTTATTACAGAAGTGACCCATCAGGGTACGGACGTATAATACTTATTAAGAATGTCACCGTTATATACCCGAACACGTTCATTTATATTATATAAATATATATATATATATATATATATATATATAATTTAATTACCGATGTAGTTAATTACAACTTCTACATATTATATATGTCATCTGAAATAGTAATTCTTACGAAATTCCCATGATTTCGTGTTTATTTACTGTCGAGACGAATTACTGATCAAAGTAGATTTCATTTACCAGAGAACTGTAATTAAAATCCTGTTTTCAGAACCTTTTACAGGTGATAATAGGTATACAAAATCATAGTTTACGTTGTATCTACTAAATAATGCTTTAACTCTCAAAGTTGCTTTTAACTTTGTCCGAACAAGGTATATTTACAATTTCTGGCACATCTATTCTTTTTTTCGGCCACATTATTTTTTGCTTATTCATCTTAAAAAACTGACCAGTCGCATCCGGTTATAACGATAACTATTATATAGGCTTAGTTAAGATCAATAAAATGATAAATATATGTTTGATTAGACGTTATAAATATAAAACACGAACGCTTATGAGACATTAAAATATTCGAAAAGTAAAATTTATCGACGGCTGCTAAAGATCAGAAGAACCGACTGAAAAAAAATTAACTAAGGAGGAGACATCACGACTCACGCGAGAACTCCGTAAAATAATAACAGTAATTAAAGATCGGAAGATTAATTATCTGGGTCATATTGCGCAGGCAATAAATACGAATTATTACCGCTAATATATCCGGGAAAATTAGACGGAATAGAAAAACTTTGATAAACAATATATACATAAATTGATAGGCATCAGCAATATAAGAAAACTAACGAATGCAGCGCGCAACAGGAGATTAATAAAATCGTTCGCCATAGTATAAGGTAAAATGAGACGAAGAATATATATATATATATATATATATATATATATAATTAATTGAAAAATTAGTTAAATCACTAACATTTATTTTCTTGTGAAAAACACAAAGCTTTTCGGCATTTACGCCTTATCAAATATTTCAAATACTTATTTTTCATTTTACTTGTAAAATTGTGTTTTTTAAAAAATGGTTGTGTTTGTATATTTTTATATTTTATATTTGACTTTTGGATATCATACATTGCGACTGTAAATGAAAATTTAAAATTCCATCAGTATACAACTTTTGCAGAATCCAGAAAACGATTTCGAAAAAAATTAATAAAAAAACAAAATTAGTAAACAAATATATCGATGTTAATATATTCAATTTCAACAATTCAAAAAATAAACAGAACAGACAAGCAGAATAAAATTTTATGGAATATAGTTTCACCGTCGCCATCAAATATTTTTAAGTAATTATTTTTAATTTTTAAAATTATGATTTTTTTTTTAAATTTTGTTCACTTGATAATGGCGTAAATTCCGAAAAGCTTTGTGTTTTTCACAAGAAAATTAATGTTAGTGATTTAACTAATTTTTCAATTGATTTTTTATTAAAAAAATCACTACATTCCAGCATTTATTATTTTCTATTTATTTTTACATAAAGACCGAGAAGATTAAAATCATACAAATATTAGAACGGATCATCTATACTAATTTACAAAATTGTAGTATCTGTGATTTGCGAATATTTTCATTATAATCACCGCATTGGGCTATTTTTATCACACGTAAACAGAAAATCTATTTTTTAAAATTTTTATCTGTCTGTCTGCCTGACAGTTTCGATTTAACTCGAAAACTATTAAAGCACTAATAATGAAATTCGCACAGCTTATAGCCTATATTATCGAATTTGTTCTAAGATTTGCTTCACATTGATATGACAAATAGGACAGAAATTACAATAATTTTAAATTTTAAAAAGTAGGAGACATCTATATATTCTGCCATGTCGTTTAAAACTTAACAGCCGCCTAAAATCGTCAAACATTACATCTACTAGCCGGTAGGTCGACTGTAAAAACATCGCATCATCTGTATGTTTCGGGTATTTTGCTTTCGTGTAGTAAAAGAAAGGGACGGCGATATCTCTGTTAAAGATCATCTGTAAAATATCTCATCATAAACTCTTTCTGGAATAGTTGCGTTCGTGTAATAAAAGAAAAAGACGGCTACAGCTGACGTGGATAGAACCAAAACAAATTAAAGATTCTCGTCGTCCAATATATGGGCAAGCTGCAGCAAAAGCGCGTTTAAGGTCGATAAATAGCTCCATTAAAGTGAAATACCAAAGGCGTATCGATAGAGCGCGAACGCGTAATCAGATGAAGAAAGAAGGCTATTCAAACACAAGATGCACAAGAAATGCACCGGGCTTCAATTAAGAATGGATAATATTGAAAACATTAAAGAGAATACGAGCTGGGTGTGTTCGAACAAGAAAGAATATGTCAAAGTAGTCATTGACAGATAATCTCTAAGCTGCGATTGCAGAGAGATTCAGTCGACGAGCCAGTTATTGGAATGCAGACTTTCCGAACTTCGGTGCTGCAATATAACTAATTTTATGAACGCGGACAAACATGCTCTTACTGGTCTTAAAAAATATAATAGTAATAGAATGGCCTGGACACGAGACGAACTAACGATCGAATAATATATATATATATATATATCTAAATATATTTTAAGAAGATTTAAAAAAAAATAAAAAAATAAAAAGAAGAAAACCCGGTCACCCGGGTGTTGTCGATAAAAATTTTGCACCTATAAAATAAAAGTTAAATTTGTATATTTATTAAATTAAGAGGACAGCGTTTTGAATTATCGTAGTTGCACCCTAGTTTATTTGGCAATTTCTTCAAATGTACAAGCTTCACACATCTATCGTAATTTTTATTCCTTCATATTATTTTATAATTTCTATTATTTTTGTTTATTTATTTCAAACAAAAAAAGTAAATATCTAACTAACTGCAGAAGCACGCTGTCGTTAAATAATAAACTTTCATTTTATAATCAAGTAATCAAACTTATATGGAGCTACGGATGTCAACTGTGTGTTTGTGGTATGCAACGAATGCGGAATAATACTTTTTGAAAAATAGCAGGCGCTAGACGATACGAAAGGAATTCAGTTATCCAGGAGTTCTAGCGATACCGGAAGTGGTCGAAATTATGACTGGAAAAGTGGAAAATATCAACAAAGAGTACAAACGCATGGAAATATGATAATAAATAATAAACTCGATATTCGGAGGTTCGAATGAACAAAACCGCGTGAATTAGAGCCAGCTTCTGTCGGCAAGATGATTTTATTACAAACAAAATACCAGAATAGCGGTAAATATTCTTGAAAAGATCGCATTTTATTATCACTTTTGTGGTGTTTCTTTAAAAATAACGATAATAGTAATAATAAAAATTAACAATTATTAGAAATACGTGATATATTTTTAATATATTAAATTTTCATATCAAATGTTCTGCGGGAATGTAATTCCGACGTCGTTAATACACTAATTAGTCTCGCTTTATACGGAATTGTAATACTAAAGTAATAAATTAAAAAGAAACATTTTTATATAGAACTGGTTATATATGTATATACATTTATATATATATATATATATATATATATATATATATATATATATATATATATATGTATATTCACGAACCGAAAATATATTCACACTGACCGAACGTAGATATCGATAAGAGTTCAATATTTATACAAACGTGTATAAATACATACGAGTAAAATTATGTACATTTATTTTATATGCCTATGTAATAAAGAATAGCGAATAAAATGAACGAGACAAAGGAATGGTATCCAAATCATGTTTCTCACAGGTTACCAATGACCTCTGTCTCCTGTCTCGCAAGCTTAAATTCTTTAGATTCAACACCGTAACCAAATCATCTTCTCTACACTTGTAACATCCGTTTTCCCCCTTCATTTATCACATGAACACATACATACAAACACACATTAATATATATATTTTTTTATCAAGTTTTTTTATAAGCCACATAACACTTAGTGATCGTATATATATATATATACATTAAAATGATATTGGTGTAATGCTCAATTTCACGAAATAATAATAGACATTTATCACATATAACGTCAAATTTTACCATTATATATATATATATATATATATATATATTTATATATATATATATATATATATATATATATATATATATGTATCATGTACTCATAAATATTATTAGTGTATGCAGAGTAATCGTAGTGATGATGGCGGTAGTAATAATGACGTCGTTATTTTCCTTTTAGTTATATTACAATTTTTATATCATCGTCCGTGACCAATTACACACTCTAATAGCAAATTACTACGATTAATATTAATTTGTTGCCTAATTATTACCATTATGCTCATCTTGACATTTTTTAAAATTATTTATTACACGTGCTGTTGTGGCAGTTTTTTAAAATTTTTTTAAATTATTTCTTTCTTTATTTATCTAACCGTATAATAACAGTTCTTCGGCTCAATTTTATTCAATTTAATTTGAAAAGTGGGAAATGTAGTAATTCAAAAAAATAAGCAACAGGAAAGAAGATAGAATTCTAAAAATTTTTCACAAAGTTTTTTCGACTGTTAAGCCATTACAAGTGAGTATTAAAAAAATAAAGTGAAAAACTTATGCAATTTATAAAAATATAAAAATGTAAAAAATATTACTTTAGATATACAATTTTATTTATCGAAATGAGGAAGCAGTATTTGTAAAATAATCTAATAGTGAATGTGTGTAAACAACGCAATTAGCAATGTAAAAAACTTTTATACATGAACAATAACACAATAGCACGTACAATAAAAATAGATAAAAGCATCCGCAATATAAAATTTATACATAAACAAAAACATAATAGCCAGTAGAATAATAATAAAAAAAAAACAAACAAAAAAATAATAAAAAAGGTTTGTTCAACATAAAAATGAAATTTGCAACATACTTCTTTATTATTAATATTTTTTATTTATTTATTTAACAGCAGTACTTATTGTCTTTCGGCTATGGCCACTTAATTTATATGAATTAAATACAACGCATTAAATTTGTATAAATAAGATCCGTGTACAGTTTACGTATTTATATCGTCCCGGAGAACATAATCTTCTTTTGGTATATCATTCAGCGTTCTGCAATTATCGTATTTTTTACATTTCAGTAACACGTACAGTCACGGTTTCATCACAGATTTGGGACTCTGGAGGTTCGTCATGTCCGAAGATATACGTATGTGTTAGCGAGGTATGTCCTATTCTGAGTCGAGCCAGTACCTTTTCATATATGCGACTTTCTTGTGTCGTTGTCTATAGAGGATATATGTTGCTTTCAACCGTCGTCAGTTTATTTACCGCATCGGTACTAATCCATCTTTAATTCCATTTCCGTAGTGCAGAGTCCTCGGTGATCGAGCGGAGCTTTTCCCGTGGCATGTAGAGCAATCTGGTCATTCCGAGGTTCAAGTCAACAAGATCTGGTCGAATCCTCGCTGCCATAGAGCTTGTGTCTAAGGGGTCCATTATACTTCTTAGAACTAATTCTTCATCAAAATTTATCATCGAATTTAATAAGTTATATTTATCTTATAAACAAAATAAAATCACTACTCTCCGATATATTTAACATTATATTTATCTGTTTCTTTTATTATTTACATTTTTCCTAGTAGTTTCTTTTTTGTTCATCTGCGTGTAAAATTTTATAATTTTGCTTAATACTATTTATTTTGTATTTTAATTGTTTCAAATGTTTTCCGAATAATGATTTTTCATCATTAAATGTTCTTTAAATCTTATTATGAGTTGAATAGTGCTGACTGTTGATTGTGTTTACTACATTCACTATCAAATGATTTTACGAATTAACGCTTTGATAATTTTTTAAAATTGCATATCTAAAGTAATATTTTTACATTTTATATTTTTATAAATCGTATATATATATATATATATATATATTTATTTATTCAGTTGATATTGTCTTAACAGTCTTAAAGCTTTACGATTTTTCATAAACAAAAAAAAAAATTTGTCATTTTAACTCATTTTTTGTTGTTCATTTTATTTTATTCAATTTACACGTAGTCTCCAGCTTTTGGTTTCTTGGGAATTAGTATCGCTACCAGCGTGAATTTTAAGCTATCCACAATTTATTACAGGCGCAACTACTATTTGATTTTGTTCTTTAAGCGTCTCGTATTAACACTATCGTCTAATACGCGCCATCTTTCCGTTACCCGAGTAAAATTATGTTCGGTATAATTTCCTCGATACGATTTACATTCAAATTCAATATGTTCCATATTTTCATCACTTCTACAGACTTCGCATAATTTTCGATACTTTTAATCTGAAATATACGCAAATATTCGTTACAGCGTTTATCGGCTTAGCGATAAAATAATTTTGAACATAATTTAAATAACACAGTTTGTTTACTCTGAAATAAGACGATAATATTCAATCTATTTTTCCGTGTTTTCAACGTGTCTTGCCTGAGTTATTTTTTTTTCACTACTGACTTTTCGATTGGTATCTCTAATCTCTACACTGTCCGTTATCATCGTACGATCATATTCAATCTTTAATCTAAGAATATATATTCGATTTTTCTCTCATTTCTAAATCCAGCCGTATTATTTTACATACGATAAAATATAGTTTTCGTATCGCAACAGACTGCGTGTAATTTGTACGAATCGTTTATCGCAAATGTAATATTCAGCTAGTTTAATACGAAAATTATAATACAATTCAATTATAGTTCATGGCGATTCGATACTCGAAATACATTACTTCGAATTTCCCGATCATTTTATCAATATTTTAAAAACCTTTATTATCATTTATTCAAATCGATAAAACAAGTCGTAATTAATGTAAATAACTTAAATTTGTTTAAATTTAATTATTATTTAGCAACGCTGACGTTTCAACGAAAGTTTACAATTATTAGAATGCGAAAAATAAAATTATCCAAATAAACATGAACACCGTTATTACATTTTATACTAACCCGTTTATAGAAATATTACTTCCAACTTGGACGGACAGGAGGGGTATATCGTTTGGTTTATTTTTTTCTTTTTTTTTTTTTTTGGTCAGAATCCCTCGTTTCAGAATTTGCCTTTAAATTAAAATTCCGAAGCATGTTAACGCTAATTGAGAATTACAATGACTTCGGTTAAGCGTAATTTTAATTTATTATAAAAAGAATTGCTCGAATGCGAAATTAGTCGTGATGAATGATTTCAATGCTCGGAATAATTTTCATTCGTAATAATAAACTCGGAATTGAGTTATCATTCTTTGGAAAATGTGGAATGTAGCTGATTTTAAAAAAAAAGTAAACAACAATAAAGACGTTAAAATCACTAAACTTTTTTATTGAAAAATCACAAAGTTTTTCGATCGTGACGTCATTATCAAGCGAACATAAAATAAAATATATACAATATAAAAATACTAATTTAGATATTCAATTTATAAAAATTAACAAAGTGATAAATATTCTGATAGTGAATATAATAAACAATACAATCTACACCAATAAGAACTATAAAATATAAAATGTAAAAGTACTAATTTGGATAATTATGTCTTTTTTTTTTATTATTATTATTATTTTTAAAAATATTTATCGTTCACCCAATTCATCATTTATAATACTCGTACCGGTTTCGTATGGTTACATTTTATTTATTATCTACATTGAACTAATACGCCAACAAAACCTACAACAGATTTTTTTTATTTTTTCTTATATTTGCTAATTTATAACTAGCCACGAGCCGAGCTATCGAATAAATGATATGTCAAGTGTATATATATATATATATATATATATATATATATATATATATATATATAATCACGTGTAGGAGGAATATCGAATTATACATGCCAAGGAAAAGATTACAGGATTTGAGTCTCGATGACGGTTTTATGTGTGAAAATTCGACCTATTGGTCTACCGTACACTGCGACTGATGGGGTTAATTCGAAAATTATATAAGCCGACGTTCAATTTCTTAATTTTTATCGTTGACCGGAAATTATCAGCTTTATGAAGACAATTAATATAACTATTTCTCAAATACAACAATTTATATATATTTCTTTAGAAATATAATTCATACGTTTAATTATCCGCATCTGAAGATCTCGTTATAATAAAACCAATTATTACTTCACACACTATGCAAAATACATCGAATACCACGATCGCTGACGCTATAGAGATATTTTCGAGATAATTATAAATTTATAAACGGCTAAATATATTTTTACGCGCTCTGTAGGTTTTTTTTAAAATTAATTAATAAATTGCGTTTAAATACTTCTTATTTTAAAAAATCAGTAGCATATCCTAATTTTTTAATGATAATTTCCATACCTATCCCCCCCCCCAGTTAATATTAAACTTTTGATGGAAAAATGTTACATATAGAAGATTTCATAAAAATATTAAACAAAATTTAAAAAAAGAATTATTTTAGTTTAAAATGTAAAGAGATTAAATTAAAATTTATTCATCGACATTAGAAGTGATCGTGAAAGACGTAAATTGACATAATCCATCGATGTTTACAATTTAAAATTTGAATTAATGTACAGAATAATAAATTTGTAGACACACACCCGGGACAACTAATTAGTGTACTGTATTATTATTATTTTCCGGTGATCATTTTTGCGTCGACGATCGTATTCGAACTCGGTACCTTCCGTGTATAGAAGCCCGTGCTCGAGCCACTAGGCTATGGCGACGACATTAAAAATATTAGTACGCATAAAGAAACACAACCTACGCATATTTAATATATACAAATATACATATACACGTAGTTAGACACGTTCTGTAGTAAAGGACGAACTGTAGATAAAGGAGAAATCCTTAGAGTCGACTATTACGATACGACTGTTAGTTGCAAGCTAATAAAATTAGAACGATTAAAAATTATGTCTGGAAATCGTTCAAAAGACAGCTAATGGGAAATCGAATAATATTTTGAATTTTATTTCCTCCTAATACATTCTTAATCTTTTCTACGCCTAACTCCAACTGGCCATATATCTTTAATCAATCCTCTAACCGTACAAGAACTTAAAAGGTGATAATTGAAAATTCTCGACTTACTTGTTCGGAATAATTGCAGTTACACAATAGTAAAGGTTTCAACGATACCGAGATATCATTAAATTAATTCGAACGGAAGACTGCGTTCTGCAACATGGAAATATAATCGATGTTCACGGAAGTTTGTTAGCGATAACTGAAAACGATCGTCGAATTTCGTAACACTTTAAACACCTTACAAAATATGTATCGACGCTCGTCTTCATTCGCAATCGCCGATAACCAAACTACGATAACCGCGAGTACAGTTCCTCCGACTGATTATAGTTGGCGTCGTAGGTTGAACTAAAACTAACCGACTACGATACCGTACGAGCTGAGAAAAAAGACCTCACAACCTCTATAAAACATTTACGAAGATACAATCCTTTATAATGTTAGAACTAAGCGATGCTGACGACGACGCCTGTAACAGGACCGGTAGTTATTTGATGGTAGACAACAGGTATCGCGTATGTAGAGAACACGACCAAACCTCAGATACATATTATATATATATATATATATATATATGTTATTTGAATGAGAAAAGCCGGTCTTTGCTGTATGTACATGTAATCAACAACTCGTATAGACAGAACTAGTAAAGGTGGTACTGTGTGTAGAGCAATTACATCCAGGCTAGTAGAATTGTTAATACGGAAAGAATGCGAGACACACGGTTACAAAAAAAAAAAAAAAAAAGATAAAAATGGATGACTAATGTCAGTGCCAAGGTAAGGTTAGTGCCCTGTATCTTTATGATACTATATGACTGTGTACAGTGGTCATCGTATCTTCGACTGTCCGGAAGATTCGTACTCCCATACATTTATTATTATTATTATTATTATTATTATTATTATTATTATTGTTATTTTTCCAGAAAAAGGATCAAATTGAAAAACTACGTTAAAATTCTTTATTTTACAGCACGTTTAACTTCTTATACTTACGTAATATACTATTCATAACTAATTAACAGTATAAGTAAACAACGTATTTTATATGTATGTGTATGTGTATATGTATGAGAAAATTGAATTAAACAATGTTACGAATAAGCATGTGGGAACGACAATTGTTGCACACCTACTGACCCTACTATGTCCGAAACAAGATATTACTATTTACCACAGAACTTCCGTTGACAACTGTATAAATTATCGCATCGTTACACCTAATAAACTAGTTCTTCGCAATATAAATATTTCTCTTAACCGAATTTCCCCATCAACGTATTACGAAGCTCTACGAACGCGGTTTGCAATTTTAAATCGCAAAACGCACCGGAATGACGAGATTTTATCGATAATCGCGACTGAAAGTATTATTCCAGCGAAATTTCGTCCGAAGATATATATATATATACATATATATATATATATATATATATATATATATATATATATATATATATATATATATTCGTTAAATAATCGAATAATTTGTAGTAAATCACGATTTTATGTTATTATATAACTAGTGGTTCACTGATATCGACAGCGCATACGTTTCAAGTTCTTGGTAAAAGGCCAGTAGGAAGACCAAAGCAAAGATGGCACGACGAAAGATCTCAGAGATGCTAATTGGATGGAAATGATCAATTTTTATGGCAGACCCCGCACCAACGGGAAATTGTCGTTGAAGAAGAAGAAGAAGAAGAAGACGATATAACTATATAAACGAAATATATCGATATCGTCACACTTACCGCAAACTTCTTTTTTTTTGGTGTATCAGTCTTTAGACCGGTTCGCTGCCGCTTAAATCTAATTTCATTTTTCTCTATTATCCTGGTATATTTAATCGGGGTCTACCTGTTTTTGATTTCTTCGAGGACAATCGTGAGCGCATACTTGAATGTCTTAGGACATGTGAAAACCCCATTTTAAACGCCTTAATCGCGAGTAAGATTGTACTGCTTTCTTCCACTCCGTTATAAATGTTTTTATTTGTGTCTATCCACGATTATGTTCAATAATACTCTCCAACACCAACTTTCCGCTGCTTTCAATTACTTTTTATTCTTACTGGTCGTGGTCCATGTCTAAGTCACATACAATGCTACTGAAACTGAACCAACGTATGTTTTAACAATCAAGGTTTACGCAACTGAAGCGATAAGGTTTTTCTGCATATTATCGCTTTACAATGGACACTCTTGTGGCGATCTTACACGAGGCATCGTCAGTTATTAGAAATATTTAAAGGTTATAACCTGCTATAATACTTTTCCTTCCAGTTCGGTGTTAAATCTATCCTATTCCCCATCATCAGTTTTTTACTATATTAGTTCGCATTCCATGTTTGATTGCTGTATTGTTGATTTTTTTTTTAAAGCAGAGGTTTTGCGCACTGTCCTCTAACAGCGCTCGATCATCGGCAAATTTAATTATTTTCAGTCAGTGTCCTCCATACCTTTTGTATTATATATTTTCCAGCGCTTCATTTATTTCTGCATATGCACTAAATAGTAGACGATTTGTCTCTCACTCGTTTAGTGATGTATACAGATAATCCTTGTTTTAATACCGTACGACAGACCACTTTTTTGCTTTGTGAATGTAAGTCTTTTATCGATGCTATCAATTTTGATTGTATATTCGTTCCAATAGTGGGACAACCTACAATCCCGTAATATTTAAAGTTTATGAATTGAATTAATAATAAACTAACCTAATATAACCCGGAAACAGAAAAAAAAAATTTAGAAATAATCGACGTGGATTTTTTCTTTTTAAAAAACACCAGACTATGTAAAAACTATTAACACGCATGCGCACCTTAAGGATAAATAGTTACGTATCATGAGGGAACAATTTTACTTAATATTCTCGCAAAAAAAAAAAGTAAAAAATAAAACATTATAAATCACAAAAGAACAATTTTTACTACGTATATTTCACTTACATATCATCAGAATAAATAGACCGCGCCATAAAAGATCTTCCTCGTTTAAATTATTTTGATGTGTTTCAATCAAATAATTTGTTGTTTCTATCAATACTATATACCACTACAAAAGTTAAAAATATTGTGTCTATTATCCAGTTATTATAAATACAGAGATAGTTTGCTTAGATAATGAAAGTTATAAATGTATGTTCATTTTTTAGGTAAAAGTATTTCATTAAGTGTGCTATAGAAAAATATAAACGAGTTATATAGAGAAAATTTGAATAAATAATGAGCTATAGTGATCTGAATTTTACAGGTTGAGCAAGTAGGTGAATCGTTTTTGGATAGGATATAACAGTGAGTCAAAAGAATGTGACCTATCTGAACGTGAAACATTACTTCATCGCGTCGTGTGCGATCAATAGGCTGAATAGGACAAATACTACTTTGTTGAAGTAAACCATTTGATTGTTGCTCGTTTCTATTGGAACAAGTGGCGATGCATATCGGAACACGTTGCCGAAAGTAATTCTGTAGAAGACATGAAATTCGCACTCGATCTGTTTCTGCATTCCTTCTGTATCACCTACATGCAAAGTATATGTGTTCGCAATGTTACTATATTCAATTGCACAAATACTAGCTTTATCCGCTTCGATCAATTTTAGATAACTATTATGTACGTTTGATTAGCTACAGCTGATTTTTCAGATTTGCCATGCTCGATATCCGCCAAATGCTCTGTAGTAATTCCAGTTGACAATTTTCTTCCCATTTGTCTAATATAAACGGACTCTGATACGCACGGAATTTTATAACGGACCGAGCCCACATTCGCACGGAATTTTATAAAAATTTTCCTGTTTTCCATATTAATTGAATTTTTTTATTTTTGAAAATTTGCTGGGTAATGTAATAATGAGTTTACCGATCCGCGTTTTTTCTGTAATTCTACTTGTAACCATCTGAAACAAATCTAACTTAATATCGCTTCTCGGCCTGTTGGTAAGATCAAAATGTAGTATCTATTATTAGATTAATATCTGAGACACCTTGCAATGAAGGGTCAATACTAATTTTTGTAAACACCTAGGTATTGTGCCATTATTGTTTTTCTCTTTATTTCTAATTCTAACTAGTCGAAACAGACTTAAACGAATGTAAGCTAACCTAACCTAATCAACAAACAAGGTTTATTAACACAACAAATTTTACATTACACAAAGAAATGTTTCATTCCAAGTCAAAATTATAAAAATGTGATTTTTGAATAGAATGAATTATATAATATAAAATAACTTACATGAACACTTACATAATTTTATATTGCCATTGCATTTCGGACAGTTAAAACTCTATTCCCTTAACTAATTTATTTAAAATATGAAGATGAAAAATATTAATAATACACATATTTAAATGTAATCAAAATAATTAATACTTTAAAAAATATATAATAAATAATTTTAAAACTATGAAACAAGAAAAACAATTAATTTACGCACAATAACAAACACAACAGGAACTAGGAACAAAATGCAGGAAACATGATTTCAAACAACTGTCCATGGTGGAACCATTTGCGAATAATTTTTAAACTGGAATAATAAAATTTAAAGGTTTATTAACAAAATAAACTTTTAAAATTAATAATTTTGTTTCTGTTTTAAAAAAGTAATTTTAAATAATTTTTAAACGATGTTTAAAAAAAAATATTAATTAATCGACACTATCGATATAACGGGGAAAGTAGGAAGTTGCAACCCAAGTACCGCTAAGTTTGTAAACATAGAAATTTAGAAATGACTGAAATTCCAAATGGTGTAATTCATTTTAAAATCCTTTTTTAAGAAAAGTGAGAATTGTCCATGCATATCGATGGGAAATTTACCTATTTTATAAGTTTATCTGAAATAGTTCTATAAAAATAAGATGTGATTTTTTCTTCTATTAACTAGAAACCAGCCAACGTGGTTTACGAGTAAGTTATTTTTTATTACCACATTATAATTTCATATATTAACAGTCAGTTTAATACCGGCGATGATAATGCTCGCTGTATACCTAATTGTTCTATATTATAATTTGATTAACTTTATCACGAGAATTTTCTGAAAAAAACTAATTTCTTTTAAAATCGTTTAATATTAAGCGTATCCATTTATATTATTCTACCATACGATATGTTAAATAGAATTACACTTTTTATAATACGTATAATTTATTCTTTTATTGTTATTATACAGTTTATTGAATACTCTTATAAATTTACTAATTTCGGATGTGATATAATTAAAATGGTTATAAAATTTTCAGTTATAAATTAATACATATAAGTATTTAGTTTGTGTAACAAATTTTATTTTAAAACCGTCTTGTGTTAAATTTAAATTTTTTTGTAATTTTTTGTTAAAGAGCGTGTAGTTTGACTTCGAATTGTTAATACTCAGTTTTATAACTGTAACCATTTATTTATTGTATGATATACAACGTTGAGTTTCTAACGAAATATCACTGTTGTCTGCGATTACTATTGCTATGCCATAGAGAAATGTAAAGGTCTTTACATTTTCTGGTAACGATATGTTATAAATTTGTGTGCACGCTGTGTTCCGCAAGTACAGTACAAACACCGAACTCTCGTAGTATATTTAAAGTATGTACTTATTTCTAATATTGTAAATTGATAATCGGAATATTTATTTATGATATTAAGCATAGTAACCGCATAAGTTTATTTAAATCTAAACTATGGAAAGCCTTTGTAATGTCAAGCGTAATTAGACATGTAATGGTGTTTTTTTCTTTGGGTGTTTAAGGGTTTAGGGGTTTTGGGCTGTTTTTGAGGCTCCTACCATAGATAGAGGGTTCGAGTTAACGTTTGACGAATGTAGACGTGGAGATCTATCATTTATGTAATAAGGTAAAGTTTTTCATTCAAAATTAACCGTTAATAAGGTAAAGTTTTTAAAAGTTAACCATTAACCAGAAATCGCGCGTTTAAAATTTGATTTTCGATTTTGAAAAATTTTTCGACCGATATTTGGTCGGCCGATGCTACAACGCTTTTAGCATAGGCAATGCTAATTATATGTCTGTATATTGTTATATACATATATACGGCTATTGCAAAATCAGTTTTCAAACTATAAATCGCTTACGTTTAGAGATACGAAAAAATCGTTATTACCTGATTACGTGTGCATAGAAAAACCTATTAAATAAAGTCGTCGTCGAAATTCGAAAAAAATGGGCGGATTTGGGGGTGACTTTTTTGAATTTCGATTTTTGAAAAATTTCTATAGAACCGATTTGATAGATATTAAAATGAGTGCGAAATAGAAAACCGCTTTTCATTACGATCGATTGAAAACTGACGTGAACATCTTTCATTATGTTTGTAACATTTATCCTATAAGAGTTGATCGTTAAGGGGATATCGCCGGTTAGAAGTTGAATTTTGTATTTTCAATACGTCCCTCGATTGGTTTTTGGACTGGCCGCCATGCTTTCTGTATATTTTAGTACCCCATTTTTTTACTGCGGATATTATATATGTATATACTTTTGTGCAAGTGCTGTAACGGCGCCTGTAATATGTATATATTCTCTCATAATTTATTACCACACATAATGTATTGTACGTGAGAAAAAGTTACAAAATGTACATGTCAAAAAATTTACCCTAAATTGGAGAAATTGCGGTTGTAGCAAAACATTCAAAAATTTGAACATACATATGCATGAAGTGAGTAGTAATTTTCGATTTTGATTAAAAACGTTAGATATATTTGTATATGGAGTGGAACAATCTCACGGGTATGACGTCATTTTCGCAATTTTGCTTCCATCTAATAAATAATTCTATAATAAAAAAAAATTATATATTTTATATATATAATATTAACATTATATATATATATATATATATATATATATATATATATATATATATATATATACACATATATGAGGCATTTTTAAGATGGTAGTTTTATCCTATGAAAAATCTATAAGAAAATGGTTCATTGGATAGAAAAGTACATAAAAATTTGTAAAATTTATTAGCGACATATATATATATATATATATATATATATATATATATAATCCCACGCATGTTGTTACCCCGTATACTGTAAAATTTTTTTTTGAAGTATACAGACTTCCCACTTGCGTAGTCCGTTAGATAAGCTATGTTACTTAATCGGTAGCCCCTAGTTTAAATCTGAACTATGGAAAGCCTTTGTAATGTCAAGCGTAATTAGACATGTAATGATGTTTTTTTTCTTGAACATTTTAATAGTCTTTAGAATATTATGTATACCCATTTCAGATGATTTTTCTGATAATGCACCTTACTGGTTTTCATTAATTATATTTTTGCTTTCAACAAATTCTTTTAATCATATGTACACATTTTTCATATACTTTGCTTGAATTGGAAGACAAATTAGGATTTTTATTTGGTTTTAGTAAGATAACAGTTTTACTTACTTTCCACACCTTAGAATATTAGTTAAATTTAAAAACTACATTGACAATATTTGTAATAACACACGAGACTAAATTATAAAACAGTTTAATAAAAGCATTAGATATTTTGTCTATTGCCGATGCTACTTTGTTTTTTAATCGCTTGATTGTTAATTTCTCCGTTGCTAAATACTATTTTTACATTAGGTTGATATACTTCGGCTTCAAAAAGTTTTGCATTGAGAAATAATTTGGATAACAATAAGTCCACCGTTTCTTGTTCCGTGCATGCATTATTATCTAATGTTGGTAGATGAAATCTCATCGGATGTGTTTAAAGAAGTGCCATATAAATGTTTTTACTCTTTTAACATATTTGTTTAAAGCATGTTTAAGACTTCCACATGTTTTCAACCTCATACAAATCATTATGCTAAAGAACCCATAGACGCCTGGATAATTAATTAACCCATATCGGCCAGTGTAAATATTACGAACGGTTTCTATGCTGTTTGAGATTACTACCAATAATTGCACAACAACTCCACTACATTAATTTAAATTTCGTAAAAAAAAATACTCCACAATTGACCGTTTTTTTAACGTGCCTTATACTGCTTCTAAGTCCAGAGGCACAGAAGGATAACTAGATTAAGAGGAGAAGGTTGGATAGAGTAAGGAAAGTTATACGTTTTGATTCAGCAGATGGTGAATACTGTAAGACTTCAGTTAGAGAGGATGCAAGTCCAACAGTACGATGGTAAGCTGAGTACAAAGGACATGATAGGAGAATGTGAGGAATTGTAAGGGTATGTTACATGACGAGCATAACGGTGCACTTTGGCTGAGAAATAAATGCTTGTGTGTAAGAAGTGTCCACAGCATATGTGGAACAGAGCGTCTTCATATTTTCTATTGGAATGTTCTGACCAGGTGAATTGGTAGGTTTGGAGCTGGTGCTAGGATGTCGGATTTTTTAGCTGTTTTATCGACCACTGTGTTCAGTCCGATTTCCTTATGACCCGGTATCCACATCACAGTCATTTCTTCTTTATAATATGCTGCCTGGGTAAGAATTTTTTCAACTAAAGGATGCTGAAGTTTGAATTTTTCCTGGAGGCAGTGAATAGAGCTGAGCGAATCGGTGCAGATGAGGATCTTATATTTAAGTTCTGTCATGGCGATTTCAATAGCGTATAGCATTGCGTATAATTCAGTAGTCAATGCGCTAAACATATTTATGGTAGAGGATTGCACATCTACTCAAATGTTCAAGTTTGGCCATATTTGCTAGCTGTGGTGTGAAAACCCTCAGTTATGGAGGAGCATGTTGGCTTATTATATTGTGAAATGATAGATGCATCAAATTGAATTGGGCTGGGTAGATGTGGAGAAATGGAATGCGAATGGATGGTATCGAGTGTAGGGAGGCGAAATCGATTTAAACACTTTAGAATGGAATTAGTTTGTTCCTGAAACAAGAGATTGGTATATGGGAATTTATGATCAGGTGCTAGAAGTGGTGTCGATATTGGTAGATTAGGTATTATATGAAGATGTGAAAGAAACTGAGTAATAGATCCTGATAGCATAAAGTAGATTGGATGTAGGAGTGGATTGAATGACACCGAGCGCCAGTTGTAATGCCGAGTGGTAAATAGTGTTGAGTGATCGTAACACTGTTTTCGATGTTGATGAGAACACTGGAAAACCATAGTCACATTTAGATTTAATAAGAGTATGATAGATTCTTAGCAGAGATGTTTTGCCGACTCCATATACTGTATATGACAGTTTTTTAAAGATGCTTAGTCTCTTCATGCAAGCTAACTTCAGACAATTTACATGGTACTGCCAGCTTAGTTTTTCATCAAAGATAAGTCCAAGATACTTAATATGATTAAGACATTCGTGAGGGTAACATTCAGTTCATGTTGGCACTTCCATACTCAACAAAAATGCATTGATTTCGTTTTTGACGTTGAGAAAGAGAGACCATTGTTGTTTGACCACTCTACAAGCCTATCTATTGTTTCCTGCAGCATCCTTTCACTGACTGATATATCATGACATGTGACCAGTATGACAAGATCATCTACAAAAACAGCATATTTGACTAATGGTGGTATTTGATTTAACATAGATGTTAGAGCAATGTTAAATAATGTTGGGCTCAATACTGAGTCTTGCGGAATGCCATTACTAAGTTGATATAATTTACTTGTTGCTTCTCCGAGTTTCACATAAAATTTCTGGCCATCCAGAAAGTTTTTGATAAATACCAACATATGGCCCTGAATGTTCCATTTAGTAAGCTGATTGATGATGCTGTTGTGTGATATAGAATCAAATGCTTTGTTGATGTCAAAAAACTTAGCAAGTGCATGCTGATGTTGAGTGAATGATTGTATTATGTTCTGTTGTAGGTATAGAAGCAAATCTGTAGTTGAGCATGCTGGTCTGAAACCACACTGTTTGTCAGGAATTAATTTCTATTCATGAAGAATCCACTGGAGCCTATTATTAATAATTTTTTCCATTACCTTGCATAGGACGGATGTTAATGATATCAGTCCATAATTATTTATTTGTGTTGGATTTTACTGTCCCTTAAGATTGGAATAACTACAGCTATGCACCATGTTTTAGGAAATTGTCCTAGTTTCCAAATTTCGTTTATAATGTGTAGCAAGAAGGTTATTGTTTCATCAGAAGCATGTTTTAGCATATTTATGTGAAATTTATCGTGTCCAGATGTAGCAGCATGTGTTTTTTGTATGGCGACCTGGATTTCTTCCATAGTTAACTCCACATTGTAAGGGTGGTGTGAATTCAAGATGACAGAAAAATTACATGAGTGGCCACTAGATGGTGAAGTAGTGTTAAAGGCCATTGTAAAATGCTTAGCAAATATTTCTACTATTTGTTTTATGTCAGTGATAATTGTGTTATTAACCACTATGGTTGATACTAGATGAGGCTTTATTTTAAACTCGAGTAGATTAATTTTATGCCATACTTCTGAGGGTGCAGTTTTCGTTGTTATGTCTGATGTGAACCGCCTCCAACACTGCTGTTTAGACTGTTTTAATGTGTATCTGGTTTGGGCCGTTTCATTTGGTAATCTATGTAGTTTTGAATGCTGGGTTTTTTCTTGAGCTGCTTAAGAGCTCTATGTCGATTTGTAATTGCTTTGGAACAGTTTTGGTCCCACCATGGAATGCATTTCTGGTGTGAAAAGCAACGAAGGGCTGGTGAGCAGATTTTTGAAAGTTTAACTAAATGAGTTGAGAAATTATGAACAATTTGTTTGCAGCTAGTGCGATCTGACTGGAATTGTTCTTGTTTGCTTAACTTTGAATATTTCTCACAATCTGTTTTATGGTAACTGGCATCACTTTGCATCTAATGATGACATTTGAATTTCTGGTTAGTCCAAAAAGTATTAGTGGAACATGATCACTACCAGCAAAATTTTTGTGGTATTGTACACATACTGAATTTGCAATCTGAGCTGAACAAGCAATTAGGTCCAATGTAGACCATGTCTTAGATGTAAAATTATAATGTGTGTATTCAGTGTTAAGACAGTTAGATTAGCCAGATTGATAATTTCTTCAGAATTCTTCCGCGGTTTGTAGTATATTGACAGTAAGACACTATGACAATTGAAGTCACTGACTAATATAATTGGAGATGGTAACTTGTATAAAATTGGAACCAATTTATTTTTTTAATAATACCATCAGGAGGTAGATAAACGCAGCAAATAGTTATGTCAAATTCAAGAGATGCATGCACAGCTAGGATTTGAAGGTTGGTTTGAATTTGTATTTCATTAAAGATCACATTGTGTTTGATTGCTATCACGATACCCCCATGGGCCATATCATTTTGGAGAGGAGTTTGTGATAATGTTGTATATGAGTTCAATGTGATTTTCTGCTGTGTACAGAGGTGTACTTCTTGCATACAAATTATGGAATGATTGTATTGTGCCAATAATATTTGAAATTCTTCATAGTGTTTGTAGAACCCATTACAGTTCCACAATATTATGTCTGAATTAACTGTCATTATTAAGAATTATTAAATTTATTATTATTAATCAACTTGTCTGTCAGGTTGGATTAATGTGCTCAGTAAGAGCTTTTATTATTTTTGTAAATTTAATTTTTGTAGCTCTATCTTTTACCAATGAGTGATAGTCTTCAAGTAGTTTAATTAATCTATTTAAACTGGTGGTATATTCTTTTGCTATTAAGACTGGATCACTATTTTTAGACCTACACATGTCATAAAAAAGTGAGAAATTTGACAGTGAAAAGTTGAATTCAAAGTATTGTTCCAATGGTTGAAATAGTTTTTTTATTGCCTGCTTAGAGTCTGGATCCGATAATTCTTCATGAATTTATGTTTCATGTGCCTCACCCAGAATTGGTATAGTAGAGCTGATATCATTGTTTTTCACCTCATGGGTTTTGTTGCTTATATTTAAATTTTCCTCTTTTTCTAGGACATCCAAACAAGCAGATTCATCTTCTGAATACAACTCAGTTCCATTTGCAGTCCTTTTTTTCCGCTTTTTGTTTTTGTTTTTCTTCAACTCAGATGCAGGTGGCTGACTTTTTTCAATAGTGGGAGATGTGGCGGTATCAGATAAGAACTGTTTGACCTTAAGTTGAGTCGTTAATGGTAGTGTTGCGTGCAGGCTTAATAAATTCTTGTTCATCACTCGTAATATTATATTGATCAATTTGTATTGCCTTCTGTGGCACATATATAGCAGTACTGGTTGAATGAGGCAAAATGTTGATGTCTGCAGTACAGTCTTCTGATCTATGCTCTTTAGATTTACATTGAAAGCAGGAATATTCATTGTAAGATAAGAAAACTCTGTGTTGTCGGCCATTATATTGTAGAATGAAAGAACTGGAAAGTTTATCGAATTCTGTATCTGCTATAACATACACTTGCCCCTCCTACTAACTATGTGTCCAAATATATCGTCAAACATATTAATCCGGAGAATTGAAATGTTTGATGTTGGTTTCAAATTTAGCTCAAGGGTGATGGCATTTCATAATACCCAGGGTACACTGCATATCGACTAGACCAAATTTAAAGGGTGGTGGGAGAGCCTTATTTAAAAACAGAATATAATTGACTAACTAGTGGGCACACCTCTTTCAAATAAAATTAAAGCTAAGGACATTTGTATTGAAATATCTAACAGCCTTTGACATCACCTAGCAAGTTTGTTCAATATACAAAATTATTCAACTTAAATGCCCTAGTAACTTAGTTTGACTTATTCAATACTATTCCAGTAACAGAAATTTCATATTTAAAATTAACAATGATAATTCCTGTATGAAATATGCATTAGTGGTTGTTCTTCAAGGAAGCATACTGAGACCTTGCTTATCCCTCTTATTAGTGTGATACCGAATCGAGATCTGATGTTTACTAAACATATTGAGTATGTATACAGTAAAAGTTATACATCACTGGTTAAGCTACATTTAATCTTCAACAAACGATGTTGCATCAACACAGTAAATAAATTAATAATCTATAAAACTATATAATAAGAACAATTATGCCCCATGGTTGTCCATATGGCCATGTACTAGCTGTCTTAGCTAAGTTAGAACTACCAAATATGTGCTGCACAATAGTTCTGGAGCCTACCAGTCTATCTAAAAAATTGGATCATAATTAATGTCACTACTAAAACATAAAGGGTACATCCTATTAGATAGACTATGGAGTTTAAATCAATGAATGATTTCACATAGAAATCCGAAAATCAAATAGAGCACCACATACAATAAAACAAAAACGATAATAAAAGAGTGAGTTCTATCTGAATTGGCCATTAATGAAACCAACATTTTGAATAGTTTACCAATGAACTGAATGACAAATTACAAGTAATGACAAACAATGTACCAAAGAATTCAATGTAGCAGTCTAACGACTTGATTTTCCAAACGATTACAGAGGCGTCTTTAACCCATAGACGACGATTACAATGGCTGACAATGATAATGATGATTGTTTTCTAATTATTTAATATGCGTTAATCCAATTATATTTTTCCCCCATTTGCTGCTGAAGAGCTACTACAATTTTTAATCTATTTTCTTTTATGGGTCAAAATATCACTTCCTAAAAAACAAATAAAAATTATAATATAGTCACAAATGTTCTTATTTTCATGGTAGTATATTCATTGGTGGAAGAGAAATAAATTTAATATATGCTGATCATATGGTACTTTTGGCAAATACAGAAGAAGAAATGAAAAATTTTTTGTCCAAAGTAGAATTAATTAGTAGACAATCTGGCTTAATACTGAATAGATCTAAGTGTTCTCCAATGGTGGTTGATAGGACTCAGAAACTTCCAACAGTTTTTAATATGATACCAGACATACAGCGTTAGGAAAAAATGATATATCTAGGAGTACTGCTTACAAATAATGGAGGGTATGAAGAGCAAATAAGAAGATTGGAAATGGACAAAAATGCAATAGCAACACTAAATAGAATATGGAAAGACCATAAACAGCCTACCGGAAAATGATGATATCATGGAATGCATTTCAAACAAATAATTTTATATTTCAGGAATTAAACATTACACCATGTTGGAGAGTAGTAATCACAATAGAGCAATAGTGCCTTAAATTTTTTGGCTATGTCATTTGACATAATGACATAGAGAAACAAACTATTCAAAGAAAAGTACAAGGAAGTCAGAATCGAGGAAGACCTCCCTTATGATTCATTGATTACATCAAACAACTAACAAAATTACAGATAATTGAAATGATACATAAGGCTGAAGATCACTTAGCATGGAGAAATGTTACGAACCATTTTTCTTCTTGACTGCATGTGTTAAGTCATGTCATGTGAAATCAGATTAATGCATATGATGATTACTATTTTTGTATATTATTATATCATGATATGCCTTTATCTTTCCACCCCTGGATGAAGGCTTTCCATAATTTTTTCCATCCAATTCTGTCTTTCACCTTTCATGTCTATTGTTTCCCAGCTACCTTTGAAATGTCATCATACAATCTTGTCAGTTTAACCAATTTTGCATTTTTGTTTATCAGCTAGACCATCTATTGTGATCTTTTCAGGCTATGTGATCAGCACTTCCTTTTAGCTGTCTGCTCTACTATGTCCTTTAACTTTGTCTGATCACATATGCAGGCATTTCTGATTCCACTGATAATCTTATGTTTAGCATCATTATCTCATGTGCAATTTGAACCTTTCTTATATTCTGTATGCCTGTCTTTGTATATGGTCATATTTCTACAGGATATATAAGGACTGGGGTACACATTGATTGTACAATTTCCTTTCCACGTTAATTGGAATTTGCTTGTTTTAAACTATTCCACTTAATTTCCCAAACACAACCCAAGACAAAGATATTCTTCTCATTATTTCTGTTCTCATCATCATATTTTTATTTATTGTAATTTTTTGACCTAAATATAGGGTGACCCAAAGAAGATGGACAGTTTTTTTTTTGGCAGACAAAACTACTCGACCAAAATTTTTTAATGAAATTCTATTTAAAAATATGAAAAAACAAGAGATTAGCTTACAATTATTTGTGGAACACAATATCATTTAGTTGACCGCCATTTGCAACAATGCATTCATTCAGTATTTACAAAATTTTCAAACACTTTTTCAAGCTTAGGTCTCCAAATTTTTGAAATTTCTTCAGAAATCTATCTGGGTTTTCAGGTTTTCCAGATCTTGTGAATGTGGTTCATAAATGCAGTTCTTACAGTATCCCCACAAAAAAATGTCATTTTGATTTCTTTTCAAAACTATTTGCACTGTCATGATAGATTGACACTGAAAATAACATTCCACAGAAAACGCTTGTTCCTTCTTGTACAAGATGCCATGGTAACTGAAACTGGGCAAAAACAAATTTCTCCACTAAACATGGGAACATGCGGTTATGTTGTAGCAGTGTTATCAATCAGCAATATTTTTAGACATCAAAAAAGCATTTGACAAAGTGTGCCACAATGATTTACTATCCAAAATAAAGTAGATCACACAGAACATGGAGTTGAACCATTACATTTATTTTCTTCAAAAACTACTGGGCAATAGCTAAATCCTTCTCAATGTGATTTCAGAGGCATGCTTCAAAACATAAAATGGATCAGGAACATATTAGTGGAATGTAAATGCAGAATATTTTGATAATCACTTGCACAACTGTTAAACCCAATGACAATTAGTCTGACATTATCCAGTCAATAAATTATCAGTCTGATTGTCAACTAAATATATTCTTCATAGACAAAAACACCGACCTCAATATAGCTTCTGAAATAGACAGAATATTGCAATATCTCTTGTAGGAATTCCTACAAAATTCCATCATATGTTTCATTTCTCTGTCACTTTACTATTAATTTCTTGAATAATTTGATTGGAGTGTTACTACTTACTAATTATAACAGATTCTTATAAATTAACTTTACAGATAACTTTTTCAAAACACTTGCAAGTTTCATTTTCAGGTTAGAAGAAAAAAATATTAACACGGTTTAGACTGAATAAAATTCTGATTGTATGGAAAACAATGTTAATTAAAGGGCCCTAGAATACTTTCTTGTGATGTACCAATTATACAACATTATTTGAGGACAAATAATTAGTACTATTACTTAAATGATTGAACTAGATGAATTAAATATATAGGAAAATCATATTAAATCATTTTATAAATATGTGAAGATGCACCAAGTGCTTTAGCAACATCTTACAAATCCATGCCTATGTACATGTTGAAATTAAAATTATGTAATGAACTCTGTCATTTTTACTAATTGTTGTGTGGTGGAATACTTAGGATGGAAATAGCTTATGTATATTAGAAAAACAACTTATGTAATATAATTTTGCCTTATTTATGGAGTAAACTAATAGGACAAATGTTAATTTATTAATAGTCTTTACAGTGTTTAGGAAGAGCTACAATTTCTGCAGTTACCAGTCTTTGTTGTAATCCCTAAACTGAAACATTGTGATTAAACTGGACTAATTGCTTTTGATTTTGTAATGATAGAAGTAATATTATGGTGTGCTATTAAATGCTTATATATTTAAGAAAACTTGCTTTGGACTAACAAATTCCACATGAGAATATGAATAGCTGTTAAATATTACTTAAGCATAATTTTAACTTCATTATTCTTAGTTTGTTATGAGATTTAATTTTGAAGCCAAGATCAGCCTTCTTTTTATTATAAATGTAACCATTATTATGAGTCATAAAGTGTGTGAGTAGTGAAGTTTCTCTTAAACTGCATACAAAGGTTGTGTTGGCTATTATCTTTAGATAATACATTTGAAAAATTATAATTAGTACACCATTCTTTTGTGCACTCTACCTGCATACTTGCTAAACTTAATTTATTGAACACATTAAGTAAAACTAATAACTATCATCAATGAGCAATTTAGTTTTAGATTTGGTCACCCATTCTTTAACCTTACATAGTATACAGAATTGTTGTTAGTTGATATCGAATGGACATTTCATATGATCTGGCACAGTGAAATTCTATTTAAAATGCTCCAATTTAATTTTCACCTGTCTCTGGTTAAACTAAATCATGCTTAAGTAATAGATATATCTTCCTATTAACTTATCCCTTAAAACCTGATACATTGGTATTCCTTAACACAATGTTATGGGGTGCATTGTAAGTTCACATTCGTAGGAGCATGAATGCAGAAATTATAATGCATAATTATTTCATACAACATAGTCAAACAACCGTGTGGTTTGGCATTAAGATCATCAATTAAAATTACCATTTCATCAAATTCAAGAGATCTTACATGAAATTCATAGCTTCAGATTTATATTATCTGTTTTGAATTAAGCATGTGTACATTATTATCATGATTGTTTTTACATGCATATATATTTACTCGTATAGTTTGTATATAATATGTACAAGGAACTGGAATAACATCAAATTTTAATTTCCTATGCATGAGTTCATTCACCTACTTCTACAACCCATGTCTTTTATAAAGGCCAGAAAAATATAATTAACGTATAATGTCCAATTTCGATAATGCTACGATGTTAATTAAATTTTAAATTTATAATTTGCCATATTCTTCAGTTATGGAATTACAATTGCCAACAACTACACAAGTATTAACATGTACAGGTCAAATAAACCTATAATATGAGCTGGTTATATGATATTCGCTACATTTGAGAGAAACATGACCAAATCGTTGATAAACGATATCATTATAGATACTAAGTTCCTGGCATATTTTTGCTATTCGAAAAGATTATTGTTATATCTAGAACTTTTTGCATTCGAATACCTGGTTGAAAGTGACCAAAACATATAGGAAAACTTAACACTTGAATGTAATTATTTTTTTTTAGTAAATTGTATAAATGATGTAACATTCATTTTCTTTAGCTCCGTTTCCTTAGATACTGCTCGGTGAATGCATTATAATCTTTGATAGTGTATAGTACAAGTATGGTACTTTAACAACACTGACACCGACATCAGTAATTAAGGAAAACAGCGATGGAAAAAAGAGAAAAAGAAACGAACACAATAATTAACACGTTAGACAAGGATGACAATAAAATAAAGTGATGTGTGAAAGTAAGTATTTGGTTTAAATATGAAAACTGTTTAAATTATTTAATCTTTTCGATGGTTATACAATTTTCCTCCTAACAGTCCACTTAAAAGAAATATAACACAAAATTACATTTAAAATATGTTACAATAATTTTACATAGTATACGTTATTTGGGTGTCTTATTAGACTAACCTTCTTGATACATGTAAATTACGCAGCTCTAAAAATAAATAAAATAGTAAACACGTGTATCCGTTATTTCATCATAAATCGTACCTTAATGTTAATAATAAGATCAACATTTATAAAGCACTGTTTCGTCCGGCGATTGTCATATACTTGTCACGCCTGGTCTTCTATCTCGAAGGCGAGCATTAATAAATTACAATTAATACAGAATATATGTTTAAGATGCGTATTAAGTATTCCAAGATATATCAGGATTGTGAACATGTGTAAGATATTAAATTTACTTTTTATTCGGGATTATTAAGTACTGTGATAATTATATATTGTATGAAATGAATACATCACAACGATCCGCAATTATGATACTAGGCAACTAAAGATGTATGTCTATATCTATACTAATATATAAAACTTTAGTGTCTGTCCATTATTATAATCACTGAATTGGGCTATTTTAGGAAAAATCTCATAATGCGACCAACGCTGGGTTAATAGAAATGAATTTAAAACAAATTGAAATCAACATAAATAAAAAATCCCTATAAATTATAATTTCGCATCGTGTAAAAGTAAAAAATAGATTACAAAAAAAAAAAAAAAAAAAAAAAAAAAAAGTGTGTCAGCACGACCTAATAACGATACCTCGATATGATGTAGAATCAGAAAAGGCGGGCAATATTTAAATAAAAATAGTCCTCTGTGCGAAATGTTTTTCAGATAAAAAACACAAGCCGTTTAACGCATTTATTTTTCGATGATTGTTATAGTTCTTATTTATGAATTAAAAAAAAAAAAATCGATTTGTAAAATTACAAGCGAACTTTGAAATTATAAAATAAATATTAGTGAGCTTCCCTCCGATCAAAATATTTTATTACATTATTATTAAAAAAAAAAATTAACTACAAACATTTAATACATACACACGTTTATGCATTTATTTTTAGATCTGATACAGAAATTTTACCCTGGAGCTGGTTTTACTTTGTACATCAGTATGACGCTCGTAGTATAATTTAAAATCTGAAGGTAATTTGTAAACTTCTTCTTTTAACATTTTCCTGTAAATATAGCATAAATCACTTAAATAAATATTTTTTAAAAATAATGATATTTAAGAAATAAATTGTAGCACATGCTTTTATAATTGCATGTTTCAGCATTACCTGCTGTTTCCCTAGTTTAAATCAAATCAAATCAAGCTCTATTTTACTTTCTTATATATAATGGTTTACAATAACATGCTGCAAATGCGCGAGTAGCAGCATAAACAATACAAATCTTTTCTTAAATATACTACGGTATTTATTACGGAAAATAAATTAAACAAGCTTATAAAAGCGATCGCCGATAAAAAATAAAAATAATAAAAATGTTAAATTTTGGATAAGCGTAAAATCTAATGTAGTTTACGATACAGGTGTACGTGCATATAATAGGTATTTTTAAATGCACACACACTACAGTGTACTCAACTTATCATCATCAGTGAGTCGTGTCACTCCATGCAGGGATATCGTGACCATGATCTGTCACACGGCTGACCAGGCTGCATCAACAAATACGGTCGCGTGCTATATTTACACAATCGTGTAAAGTACGGCCAGTTTTCTGCAAATCGTATCTGACCATTGAAGAGGTACACGGCCGCGCTCTCTTCTACCAGCCACTACACCTTAAACGAACAGCGCCCCCATATTTTCAGCTCTAACTACGTGGCCAAAAATATTCTGCCGAGAATGATCGATTTTAATCTTTTCGGGTTACCAATGTCGTCCAAAATGCTTTGGTTCTCCGAGCGGTTCATGAGACACCCAGCATTCGTCTCCAACACCACATTTCTAGTGCGTCTATATGTTTTCTGTCGGCACTGCTTACTGACCATGTCTCCGAGACATATAGGAACACCGAAAAAACAAGGGAGATCACTATTCGAATTTTAATAGCTTTACTAACTGCGGAGTCGGTCCAGAATCTATTCAAACGGCTCATTGCGCCTCGGGTAAGCTGGGCTCTATGGCGTATCTCACTTTTACAGCCTCCACTATAGAGCCTAAATATGTAAACCGGTTTACTACTTCAATTCCGTCAATTTATTAGACATTATTGGTTTACACTCCTATTAATTTCCTTCTTCTATGTCGTTGCCTGTTAAGCACGTTTCAACATTGTTTTTTCCATTTCAGTCGATTTTGAGCTGCTTGTTATAATAAGCCTGTTGTGTTTTGGATGTAATCTATAAACCGGTTGTAGGTCGTTTTTCCTTTACCTTCTGTTATTCCTTGTATGACTGTTTTTTCCAATCCATCTCGACATATCATATGGCCGAAGAATCTCAGGGAAGCCTTTTTATTACTTCCACTAATTTGTTTTTTCGATTTATTCCTAACTCCTCTAGAAGCATTACAGCGATACTTGATCCACGGTATCCTGTGCATTCGTCTGTAAATTTAATTTCGAATGCATCTATTATTCGGTATAACGTTTTGTTTAGCGTCCATGATTCCAAGCTGTAGCTTGCTATTGAGAATGTTCATATCTCCACTAGTCTCTTTTTATTCCTACTTTTACGGAGTGGTCAGTTTTGCTACAGCGCTTTTGTCTAATCCAATACGACGTTTAATTTCGTTTTGTACACTCCCATTCTCTGTGATCTGTGCTCTTTTATAGTTAACACCCCCGTATAGATGTAAAGGTTTCAGGCAATTTCTTGCTACTTGTCAATGGTGACTATGGCCCATATTGTACGGTTTAGTATTAAATTTGCCTTTCGACTGAAATATTACACTCTGTGTAATAATGTCATCAATTATTTCTCACTTGTTGCTATTAATAGTAATTATTCTTCCATCGATCGTTATTCCGTTGTTCCAACACATAATCCATTCACTATATATATTATTAGGTGACAATATGCAGCCCTGCCTCCCCATTCAACCATGTCAAATACTTTGGTATAATACAGGAATCATGGTAAATTGGATTCGTAACATTTTTTCCACGATTTGTCTTATAATCAGTTGTTCTCGGGTGTCTTTTTCAGACATGAAATCTGTCCGTTCAATGGCAATTTGCGGCAATATATAATAATTAAAGCGATCTTGTATTATGTATGACATTATTTTACTCGCATGATTAATGAGAGTAATAAGACAGTAATTTTGGCATTTAGCATACTAATTAGCGCATAAGGAGCACTGGAAAAAGTTGTGTTCTAATCTATTTATAAAAACGCATTATAAATGTATCCAACCCGACATACCTGATAATCGGTGATTCTGCAATATGAAAGTGGAAACTATCATCCTGCTTTATTACTACCATTTGTAGACTGAGAGTCGATAGTAGTTGTCATCTTCCTTCGCTACATAAGATGCTCTTATTTGGGCACATTCCGAGGATACCCATTTAGTGCGAACGCAGACCACGTTATCCTCGAATGTTCTCACTACAGTAATTTTCGTGTTGCTTTTTATCGTGCTTTTCTTGCTCTTAATGTTCCCTTTCCTATAAATATAATTTCTCCTAGCTCTCTGTAATATCAACGCATATATAGCCTTATATGCCTACATTTTAAATTCTGATATCAATATTTATACGTATTCATTTCTGCACATTCTTTTTAGTCTACTTACTTTTTTTTATACTTTCTTATTCAATTTGTAATATCCAATACTATACAGATATGAGTCAAGCGGATGGAAAACTAACAATAAAAAATAAAAACTTCATTTATATCGAACATTTTCCGAGATTATATCGTGTATAAATGATCTAAATTGGAAAATGATTGTACAGGAAAATTTAATATTAATGTTATATATAACGATTTTCTTAATATCTTCGGATCTATTTAAAACTGATTACATTTACTGTTATATATTAACTCGTTCTAGACTATACCTTAAGGCGAGCTTCTCAAATTATTGCATCGTGATCAATGTAAGTAGAAGAATTCAATAATACGACATGCATTATAAACGCAAGGGAAAAAATGAAAACAAAAAATCCGAAATTAAAATCAATAACTGCCGATAAAATTCATCAGATGGAAACCGTTTGCCGATGAATTGATGTTTTTACACCCTCGATAGTTACTAATTTTGCATGTCTATTATTCGTAATTTTTATACTTATTTTTATTATGGCCACTATGAAAAACCTTTCTCCATGAGATATATTTAAATAAACACAAAAAAAGCTTACTTATATTAGAGAATGTATAATTAAAAGAAAAAATACCAACATCCACATTACGGACATCAGTATGTGCGCGTTGGGTTACTCGGCGGTTAAATATGCAGCGCCCACACGATTGAACAGTAATCATACGAAAAACGTCAATGTAGAACTAAACGCAGCTCTACACATAATTTCCGGTACAATTAAATCAACCCGGTGGAATGGCTACCAGTACTGGCAAAACATCATGCCGGCTCACATTCGAAGGAAAATGTCAACTGTTAAAGAATATACGAAGTATGCAAATGATCCAAATCTATCAATAAATCAACATCCTGGAAGAACCAGAAAGACTAAAATTGAGAAAGCCAGCTCAGATTAGCTATAAAGCGGGTTTTGATGCGATCGCGGCCTTGATGGTAGAATGGAACCAAAATAATCCAGATACAAACAGAACGATAGGCACACTGAATAGCGGACCACTAGGCTTTGACCTAGAACGAAAAAGCTGGGTGCGCTTGAACCGCATTCGTACGAGCCATGGACGTAGTGGTCATATGCTCGTAAAGTGGAGTTTCATATCTGATTCATCTTATGATGACAACAAGGAAACCAGACAATGGATCATATCTTGAACGAATGCCCACGTAGAGCCCTTCAAGGTGGATGGGAGGATATTCGAGCAGTATCAAGCACGACCATTACATGGTTACAGAATTTGGATGTGGATATTTAAGCTGCGCGTAGATATACATCATCAACATTTGAATGCGAACCTTCTGAACGCTAAACGTTAATCGGAAGGGATATATATACATATATTCGTTCAATGCGTGTCGTGTTTCGATTCAACATTTGTCTAATTTAGAACATACCCGATCTCCATAATTGTTTCCTTATTGTTTGCGTCACCTGTCCACAAACTAATTTTATCTCCCTTCGAGCGTAGATTTATACAGGTACCGCAGATATCATCTCCAGATTCGTCAAATGATTCACCAATCATGTACAATAACTGTAATGAAAACATTTATTTTTCACTTATAAACACAGATTTTTATCTTAAAAAAAAAAAAGTATACTTACGCATTACTTAATTCGAATTGTCTGCAAATAATTATGATAAAATAAGTCAAAATATTAATTTTTCGAATGTAAAAATCAACTCATAAGTTTATAAATCAGCGGGTATTTACCATTCTTATGATCGTTTGAAAAAACTGTTCCTCTTATTACGCATTTTCAAACTAATGTATAGTTAATTGTCAAACTGCTTTGCCTCATAAAATTTAATTAGAAAATGTCAGTTCTAATTTATGTTGACTAATTTTGAATAAAATACGATATTACTGATAATTGTAAGGTAATTCTTCACTTCAACAAATTTAATACTTAGAATATCATGAATGTTTAAAAAAATGTTAATTATTAAATAACTTTATTGAAAAATATTGATAATAATTACGTATTGGCAAAATAACACCAATGTTTTTTAACAATAGGGTCAAAAATTAACAAATTAAAAATTTTATTCGGAAACTACAACTCTAAAAAATGTTATGCTATATTTATCAACATGGAGTACATTAAACGATATTAACAGTGAACCGTATTATACCGCGTGTATAATTACTACGACCAACATTAGAAAACTTAATTTAATCGCTGGGGATAAGCTAAATTTATTATAAACGCTTTTAACCACTATTTTATTTTTATAATTAATAATAACAATCAAAACTTGTTAGCTTTGTTCTATTTTAATATTTGCAACTATCTAAAAATTTTGTTCTTACAAATAACATTTCAGATTATGAACTATTAAAACAATAATATATAATTAAATGGATCTGGTTTATTTTCATAAAACAAACAAATATAAACTATTCGTGTACATTGATTTATTTCAATTACAGGGGGGGCAATATATAATACATAAGCGGAAAGTAACATATGTATATTTCACATGAGTATATGACACGAAATATAGGGAAGAGTCATTAAATAAATCTAAATGTACTAAATGAGATGTTAATAAATAGAATCGTTTAATCGAATTGGGAAAATAATCTTTTTGAAATTTACATTTATATAAAAAGTGTGAAACTTGCTGAACTTTTGGGTACAGGTGCAGCTTTGTTCCACATCCTAGCTAATTATGATTTGAGATGAGCCAACAACATTTGAGTTCGTTTAAGGAAACTGTTCCTTGATTTTAGTCGAATGGAGGGAATATCATATTCAAATAGTGGATATCTTATTTGTGACGTGCGCTCTAATGCCCTGCACCTCACGTCTTATCTTAGAGGCGCTATTCCTATTAGTGGGTAGATTTGCTCAACTCTTGTCGGTTTGAGGCATCCTGTTACTATTCTCACTGTTTCATTCAGCGTTTTCATCGTAGTATTTCAAGGGGCCTATCAATCCTGCTTCAACTTCTTCAAAATTATTTCTTTGAACTGCAATTACAGTATCGTCAGCGCAGATAAATTCTCTAGTGCCGGGGCTAATCGGTTGATCGTTTGTGTAAATATTGTATAATATGGGTGCCAGTACACTTCCTTGAGTTAAGACATTCTTTTGATTCCTCAAATTTTTTACAAACAGTGCTACGGAAAATCTACGACTTTGTAACATCATTTCCACTACCTTGGATAGCTGATAATCCTTAATTAAGTCATATCTTTTTTATTAGCAGTCTATGAGTAATTGTGTCACATGTAACTGTTTGCGAATATGTAAAGATTGAATATATCTGACGAATATTACAAGTCAAAAGAAAAAATAAAATTCGTAGATCGTAAAATATTTGACACATTGTGGATTTGATTTATAAAATAATCCGTTCAAATTATAATTCACCCTGTATTCGACGAAAAGTAATTACTAATTGTGCACTTTTATCATTTAGGAATAAGTATTTCATAAAAAATACAAATTTCAAGACATAATTTTAAAATATACACATTTGCTAGTCAACATACGAAATTAAACATAACAACGTGTTAACTGTAAACATTTCTATATTCAAATCTTCGTATTGTAATTCCCAATATAGGTTGCGACTAAAATAACCTGAAGAACGAAGAAAAAATAAAATGTCAAATAAGGTAAATGTTGACTACTTTTAGTATCACCTATTTCTACTAATTTCCATATACATGTAAACTACTCAATTAACATAGTTGTATTTCAGTTTTCTTCGAAAAATATTAAATTGTGAAAAAATAAAGAAACACTATCAAAATTATATGCAAATGATGTCACAAATGGATACGTTTTGTGAAAACTATGATCACATTTACACATTAAAATAATTTAAAAGCAAAACTGTTTGAATTGAAGTCTAATTAAATTAACTGAACATTAGTAAGATTTGTTCACACGAAAGTTTTAGTGTGTTGAATCAACTTCGTCGAATAATGATCCCATTGAAAGATAAAATAAATTGCAGAACGTCAAAAAAAAATTGAATCACTTTATTTAAATAAAAATACAGCTGCGAATATTTTCAGTTATTAATACAACATGGGCTAAATAAAATAACTAAACTTAAAACACAGTCTGACTCCATCGAATCAGAAATATTAACTAAAAATAAGTTAGTGTCAAATATAATTTTAGGTTTTCAAAGCTGATTTCTACACGTTCAGAATTTTTTCGGTATAAACCATGTACACACTTTTTCCTTGTGATGTTTCGAAACACGTGTAGTTTTTTTTTAATACTTTGCAATTGAAAAAAACAAAGGCAAATATTTCCTAGTTTTAGATAATAATAGAAAATGTTACAAAAATTAAAGAATAAAATTTTAAAATGTATAACAAAATTTTTACAATAAAACTAAAAACATGTGCGTCCCACGATAACTAGCTAAAATTTATTAATACATACTTTAACCGAAACAGTAAAACTAATTAAAAATTAACTTGTAACTTGCATATTATTTTATACATCTACTTACTACAAATACAATAATGAAAACATGCATAAATAATTTAAAGTGTAAGGATAATGTTACGTAATATAATAAACATAATTTTAAAAATAATTACCGTATGTAACCAAAATTTGTTCATGTGTACTTTCATGCGATTGTCTACATTTAATAACCATCTGCCACCATTTCTGTTTCTCTCATCTTCCCACATTGGTTTTATTCCTGTTTTGAATACATAATAATCACAACCAAGTGGCAAATCACTGGCATATTTAATAGAATTGTACATACTGTAACCAGAGAACAATAAAATTAATTACGCATATATTTTGTAAAATTTATATGACTGCACAGAACACAAGTACAAAATAATCAGCATCGTACCACCAAAAATCTTCAACTGTGCCGAAAGTATAAACCTCCTGCATACAAGCTGTCCAATCATGATTTTTCTTAAGTTCAAAGTAGTACAAAGTCCAATCATACTGCAAAGGATGTTTCGGTTCCAATGCAACCGATATATTTTCTACGTGATTTCTTTGCTTGTCGTCTTGCTGCTGCAAATATGCAAATATTTTATCATATCTAGAAATTTGAATTATCGGAGCTGGCGATTTCTTTTTTTAAAAAACGAGTTCATTTGTTTGATCATTGAGTATGAATTATTCGTCGATAAATTATTTATGTTTAAGATCGAAAAATTATTGTAAAGTTAATTCTGTCACTTTAATTTACAATATTTGAAAAATATGCCATTTTACATACACGTTTACTTTCTGATGACGTTAATTCGCATTTCGTAAATTAGTCATTTATTCGTTAACACATAAATCTTTTAACGTACACATGTGCATTATTTCATACTTGCAACACTGATACACGTACATTTATATAATAAACAAAAAATATCAGAAATTCTTTACATCAGAACTTACAATCGTTATTAAACTGGTTTAAAAAACTAAAAAAAGTAAATCAGAAAAATAAAAGTGCAAAATAACATTTATATAACTAGCAAAAACACAGCATCTCAGCTGGTCTTTTCCTAAACATTAGGTCGTAAAAAAAAGATAGCAATATTCATCATAAAAAAAGAAACTATAAAATGATCTTAATAGCTAAAAAGGAAATTAATTTCGTATGCATTTCTCCATTAATAATATTAGCACAATTACTTTAAGATTTTAATTTTGGTCAACTTACGCACAAGTTAAGCAATTTTATGTAAATTTCCATTATGAATAGCTTTATCATTAGAATAGTGAAAGATTCAAATACACTAAATTATACGAATGTTTACAAATCACCTGAGCACGAATTAGAGAATTTTTTATCAAAAATTATTTAATATAAACAGGCTTACAAATTAATTGTATTAATTATAATGTTTATTAGAAAATTGGTTATTTCATAAGATATTTAAATCAAATTAAAATTAATTAACATACTCATACTTACATCCATAACGATTAACAAAAGTTAGAATTTTCTAAACGTAAAAACAAGAAACTATACAAAATAAACGACGAGACTTAAAATAATTTAAAATTATCTTTGAGCTTTCTGTGTCAGTTTTCAATTTACAAAACAAAATTAATTTTTTAAAATAAACATTTGTATTATAAATTTTTAAACGCATTGATATTTTCAAAATTATTTTAGTTTGTAACAAAAAATATCATTGCAAATATAAGTAACTTTCTATCATTAAAAATGATTTTAATTTTTGCCGAATCAAGTTGTAAAGATATATTAATATGGTAAAGTGGCAATACTGTTAATTGATAATGAGTGTTTTTATTAGTTGATTCGATCTGTGCTGACTGCTGAGATCTGCGGTTGTTATTGTTATTTTTTTTAGTTTCAAACCTCGTCTGTTATTGATGCGCTGGTAGGGAGTGTTTAAGTTATAGAGTTTTGAAACATGCACTTTTTTAATAAATAATGGAAAATAATATAAATATTGTGCTTTATATAGCTTGTTTCCTTATTTTTAAATTAATTTAAAAATCTGTAATGCCTATTAATAGCGTAAATTCACTTGTCTGTAACTGGTCTGTTGAGCAAGTTATGAAGTGGTTAGAAGGTAAAGACTACGATGAAAATATTACACATCTATTTGAAAATCATCGTATTTGCGGTCGTTCATTACTGTTGCTGAATGAGGAAGATCTAAGATATATAGGAATAGTGGTATGTCTTTTTTAATATTTACTAATTTTCATTATAGAAAACACGTTTAGTAACCATTTATCATTATATTATTAGCACATCTTAATGTTAATATCATGTGAGATTTATGCTTTACATTCTATTCAAATAAATAAATGTGAATTGAATCATGCTAGTCAATTTATGATGCTATATGAAACGTTTTATCGCAATCACTAAATTCCCGCAGAAAGGAATGTACAAGAAACCATTGATTCTACTAATATTTTAATACTTTTTTTATTTATTGCGCTGCTTGTTAATCCTTCGGTGGATGATATTAACTGTTAATTTCTTAGATAAATTAAAATCATTGATAATTTAAAAATGGAAGGTATTTTAAGCTCTTTAAATATTAAATGTCGAATTTTTAATGTAAAATTCTATATTACAATATATACTTTGTCATGATTATGTGCAATGAAAAGAAATAGTAATAAGAAAGATTCAGGTAATTATACAGTTGACGATATTAGCGCTAATATTCCATTATCGAACGATAGCGGTTACTTTTATCGATACATAAATGTATAAGTCTTACTCTTTCTTTTATTATTTATATCTTCCAGTTTTACAATTTTATTTTCAATTTTAAGTGATTTATTTTCATTTTTTTTTTAGTGTGTAATAACAGTTATTATTTTTCTTTTGGTGCGTTTTTTATTCAAACGCATATCTCGTACGGTAATAAAAAGACAATTTAAATATGTTATTTACTTTGTACCGTCACGAATTCAATTTGAAAAATTCAGTCAATCAGTGTAATGCTTTCTGCATTATTTTTAAATATTATGTAAGAACTATTATTCTGTAATTTTAATTTTAAAGTTTTATTTCTTGTTACATTTGTAAACTTTTATTTTTTTCTACGTAACGTGAACTTCAGCTATACCTTATTTAGTAAGTATAATTACAAATCAAATTATAATGTCAATATCGAAAGTTAATTTGCAATCCTGTTTCGATATCTGGATTAGCGCTAATATCGCCGTTAGAATGTGTAAACCTCACGCTGACCCTAAAATAGATCACCAAAGAGCACTTATTGTAGTTTTTTACAACTATGAGAACCTATTAAAAAATTGTGTATAATTTTCATTATTAAAGATTTTCTAACATTACGACATTCTTTTATAAAGATTATTATGTATTCAAACAAATGAAGCCCCTGGTAATTCCTGCCGTTATACTTGCTCGTTATTTTAATGTAGTTGTTCTTGTATTTAACAGTTTATTAAAGCACAACGACGTACGCATTTATTGTATAAAAAAATATATATTTTACTATGTGACATGCTCTTACAAACTTCAGATGCTTTTAAATTTTTAGCTTTAATAATCAGTTTACTTTGTATTAACTATAATATCGATTCCCCAACATTAATAAAAGCAAATTGTGTTATGTAGTATTCATATTGATACAGCTTATCATCCATCTTCATACGATTTTGTCTTCACAGAACAAATTGAGTTTCCTTATACGATAAAAATGCTTTCTTAACTCTCAATAAGATTAAATGTGTCACTAGAGTTATATTATATCAAAAGAACTTATTTCGTCTTCTTAATCGCACTTCTATGAGATATAAATCTCAAAATCGTTGTCATTATTCCTTCTTTTGAATTATATTTTTATATTGTATTTATTAATCTCGCTTTATCTACTCGCAGTAAATAATATTCCTTCCGTAATCTATAAAAAAACTTCTCGGTGGCAACTTCATTAAATATAGGTTTAAGTATGAAAAAGTAAAAAACGGAGATCACTATAAGTCCGGAAGGGCAATATAGTTTATAAAGTAAATAATTAATATTAATTAATATATAAATAAATTCACATTAATTTGAACGGAGTTGTTGGTTGTTTTGTGATCAGTTGGGTGATTAAAAGTTCCAATTTATCTAATATCCATGATACATGATAATAATATATAGTAAATCATAATTACTTTGATAACACTCATTAAACATGTTTAAATAATTTTGATAAAATTGGCGTTAGGAAAACAAAATTATACGGGCAAATATTTTGAGGGTCATTAATAAGTATTCGATTTCCTCTAAAGAAATTAAAATTAAAAGCGTGTGTGTGTGTGTGTAATTAAAATAATATTAGTCGTTAATTTAACGTAATTTGTATCAGTTTGTGTCTGTTAGCATTGGAAATTAAACGATGCATTAATTGGCACGTGATCATTCGTTGATATCAACTATTTCAAAAATGATTATACGTATTTAATTAACATTTACAAATAATAATGTTGTTGATTAGGTTATCAAAAACAAAAAACATATATTTGTCAGTTATTTAATTTATTCTATCTCTAAGATAAAAAGAAAATATTTTTTTTTTTAAATAATTACATTCGTGTTTTTACGTATAGAAGTGCACCACGTGTTCTAAGTATATTATTTAAAATGTGATTTTAAAAACAGGTTTTTAAAGTATCGTGAAAGAGCACCTTTTCTGACTGATAATAAAATATAATAACGTGTAAATTTGCCAGAGAACTTCAGACTGTAATGTTGTTAACAAGGGTCATATAGGTATATAAACAACTGATGTGTGTAAAACTTAATATATGTCGAGCCCCAGTCTTCTTTCTGTTTATCAAATCTTGCTAATGAAACACTCAAGACTTTGAACAATTTGACATGTCCTGTATCCTACTCCATTTTCTATCTATATCAGTGAATGTCTAGGAATTTCTAAAAGTTCTATTCCACGTACAAATTAAGACATATGTGTTTGCAATGCTGCGTTCACATTTTTTCCATGTGCTGACGACAACATGCATTTAACATCTAGAAAACTTGGTGCTGTTCTTTGAGTTTTATCGTTCAGAGTTTACACCACAGCGAGATAACTCCAGCTTTGTGAACGGATTATTTCTTTTCTACGCTTCTTATTTTTTCGTAATTTTTAATAGGTTAATGGATGGTCTAAATATTTACATAAATCGTTTATGTAATGCTAAATATTTTGTGTTTTCACCGTACTTTAGTAAGTGTCCTCTTCAACTTGTTTCTGAATTTCAAGTTGCTTTAACATTTTTCAAATGCGAATTTGTGTCTTGAAACGATTAAGGATTATTGCATTATTTTTGTAATGCTAGTTTCTCCTAGGCCTTTTTTTATGTCACTTCCTAGAGTCGTCTCATAAAAACTGTATTTTTGTTTGTTTTTTCACACACACACACACACACACATATATATATATATATATATATATATATATATATATAAACATTAGTGCTAATACATTACCTTGAGCAACTTTATTTTTCTGTTTTCTCATATTTCCATCCATAAATTATACAAAGAATTTTTATTATTCTCCGATAATTCAGTGATCATCCGTGTAAAATTATCTTTTTATCATATACCTTAATAAATTTTACAGTATCCTACACATCACTAAATTCACGAATACAGCATCCGTTACAAATTTTATCTGAAACTCAGGCTCCACACTTTTTTTTTTGTCTGCTTAACCTTGTTCGATAATAATCTGAATTCTATTTCTGCGAATTAATTCACGATCAAAAATATCTACTAGAGTTATACGTACTATACACATCACTAAATTCACGAATACAGCATCCGTTACAAATTTTATCTGAAACTCAGGCTCCACACTTTTTTTTTGTCTGCTTAACCTTGTTCGATAATAATCTGAATTCTATTTCTGCGAATTAATTCACGATCAAAAATATCTACTAGAGTTATACGTACTATTTCTATGAATTCTTTTATGATTCATAACGTAAGGCGAAAATAAAACTTTATCATTATTTGAACATAATTACTATTATTCGAAAATGATGCCGTGTGTCTAATTTTGTTTGATAAATATGAAATAGATCTCGATACTGTGCACCAATCTATACTTTTATCGAGAGAGTTTAATCAACTCTGGCCGCGTATACAAAATAATTAACAGTGGATGAAGAGGGATCAATGTTTATTCTGTATCTATTATTCCTACGACACACAGACGCAATTCGGTAATAGACTATGATAATATGGCTGTAGAATTGAAGAAGAAAGAAAAATGTAAATATTAGTAATTGCATAAGTGATTATTAATAATACTAACACTTTTCCTGAACATTTCCTGTAAATGCGTTCTGTTATTTATAACGTTGAACAGTTTAATGTCCTTCTATATGTAAAATAAGTGTTCTTCGCTCTAGTTAGATATAGAAATAATAATAATAAAGCAAAAAAAGGAATCCTTTTTATTTTTAACTATTAAAATAATTGTACAATATATTTGAATTTTAATATATTTTATATAAAAAAAGTGAAATTTGTTTCAGCTTTGAACTGTAATATATTGCAGTTACACATAACTTCCTCATTAATAACGGGCGATATATTAAGATGTGTCTAGTTGTGTTTCTATAAAAAGTTGATATATTTTGTAGAAACTTTTTATTTCAGATATGTGGACTGTCTGAAAATATTTTTTTTAAAAAGGAACAAGTGATATTAAAATACGATCTGTTAAAGAACATTTGACATTATTCTGGTATTTTGCTTGTAATAAAATCATCTTTCTGACTGAAGTTAATTTTCGTACGCTAATTCATGCGGTTTTGTTCGTTTTAATCTCCGAATATCGAGTTTATAGTCCTTCGGCTTATTTAGCCCGTATTTTTTAAATTTTTTTAAATCGGATAATTTATTTATTGTTTACAGTCGTGTGAAGAAAATAATAATTTCACAAATTACATTTTAAAAAACCAACAACTGCAAATAGTGAATAGAAGCGGTTTACCTGTCTCGCCCTCTCAATGATGCGAAATTTATCAAGTAAATATCTTGAAGTCGTTTGCACCAGTATCAGATTTTTGAAATGCAGGTTATTCCGTCTTATCATATGACCAAAATAGCGTAAAATTCGTAGTCGTATTATAAACATCAAACTACATTGGCCTACCCCTCGCAGGACAACATTATTCGTGATTTTCCCAGGTCGACGATGTTCTTAAAAGCTTCCGCAAGCATCGTAACTCGAAGACTTGCATTTCGTGTTCTTCTTTCGTACGAATAGTGCCATATGTAAAAGTTAAAAAACAAAAAAAAATGCTACTTCATAATTAGGATCTTAATGGCACCATCGATAACTAAAAATTTGTCAATATTTCAGTTAATCTATAGACTGTAGCGCGACTCGTATTTATTCTCCTTTTAATGTCACTTTTTACAATAGTCGTCGCTATATATTACAGAACCGTAATTTATATGAAATCATTCGCTACTGACGTTTAAACAAACTTCAGTTTTCTTATCAATAATTTTATATATATATATATATATATATATATATATATCATCTTAAAGCCTATGATACATCATTGATTCGATGTAGGCCACTCCTAATCTCCATCGATTTCTTTCCTACGTTTCTCGAAACCATTGTTTCCCTGGGACTGCCACAGTATCATCCATCCACCGTGTAAGTGATCTCCCATATGCACTCTTTCCAGTATATGGTCTCAGTTCTTTTGTCCACCTTCCATCTTCTTGCCTACCAACGTGACCAGTCGAATTTAGTTTTATTTCGGATATATTCTAATTAAATTCTGTCTCGTAATTTTATTCGAAGCTCGTTCCAATCCATCTTTCTGTTTTACTTAATGTTCCTTTGACTTCCTTCGTTTTGGGTCAAGTTTCTGCAGCGTGCTTCGTCACACACCCGGCTAGAGCCTTATACATAACTAGTTCGACGAAAATAAAATTCCCTTCTCTTACTATTCTACGTTTTATATTAAACTGTATATTCTTTGTTTGTAGAAAATGGGATATATGAAAAAATTACTGCTAGATATACAACAGTTGAAAATTGATAATAGGCAAAGTTTATTCGATGGCGGTTACGATCCAAATTCTCTGCTGCTTCTACCGAAAGCTTACGCTCGTTTTAACGGTTACGTGGACAATTTGGTAGATAATAAAGGAAGACCGAACGTATTACATTTGAAAAATGACGTAAGTTCATTTTCAATTTTTTTTTTTCAATAAATGCTAATACAAATATCGACTAATAAATATCACTTTTAACTTCGAACGATTATGTTTAAAGACACTTAATTATTCTCTGGTCGTGTATTTTTTAAACTTACTAACTTCTGTTCGGATTATTTTAATCGTACTTTCATTTATCACTTTTAATTTTATTTACATTAAACGATCTGTTTATTATTATTATTAGTATTAATAATAAAGATATTAGCAATTAAAACATTTAAATTTGCTTCAATTATTAAAAGTTTATCTATTATTAAGATTATCGTTGTTATTACTTTTGTTTATTTATTATATTTTATATGTTATTGCTTTTAAGCATGATTATATATGTTTTAACAAAACGGTTATGTGCATGTATATACGTATTGTGGCCCTGTACTTAATTCATAATCACCACCAGAGGCTGCCAAATTATAAGGCGCACCCGACCTTCTATTATTGTTATTATTATTATTATCGCTTAAAAATGGTTCTCTCCCTTGTGCATTAAACAGTTTTCATTTAGGTACATTCACACACACACGATCTATATCATTACTCCTACTCTGCTGTAATTTATTATCATAGGGTGAGATTCTTCAATCGACAAAATTAAAATACTATTTCAATTTTAGTCGTTTTACCTGATCTTCCGCTAATAAATATTTGTGATGTTCGTCCCCAGACATGCCAACCGCAGTTGTAGCTGCGATACTGATGATTGAAAACTCGCACCGATAAGTGCGAATTCCAGACTTTAGTTCGAAAGTTTTTTTCCTTACACATTTTCCTCGTTAGTCTTTAAGACAGAGCGTCAGTCCGAACTTTTCGATTACGATTCTTTGAGTTATACGCATCTTCCTCGTGAGTCTAGACAGGACGCAAGCAAGTCTGAGTTTCGGAATTTTTTCAACTCTGTGACTGCTTTATATTTTGGTGTTATGAAGCACTTCTTTCTCGTTAAGTCAGAGGCTTCGAGGCTTATTAACAGGAGCGGAGTTGATTGCTACTACTTGTCATTTACCACTGTGTCATCTACTACTGCATCACCTACTATTGATCTTGGAGTACTCCTAAACTGTATTTATACCTAAATTTTGGTGAAGATTTGTCAAGAAGTGACGCTTACTCCAACCTTTTTGGTTGTCTCCGCTCTAGACTTTGGCAATCCGCCCTAATTATTTTCTTTTTTTATCAAATATTTTAATTTAGTCTAACATAGCTGTTTTTATTTTATCACGTGTCGGATTCTATCTTCCTCAGTTTATGTTGTTGATTGCGCTGAACCAAATTGTTTATTTCCGCACGGCGCTGGGATCGCTTTTTAAGCTCATGCGACGAAGATCGCGCAAACAGCTTTTCTTTCATTGGCTATTTTGTTTCTCCTTCCTATTACCGAATCTAAACTTAAAAAATAGTTCGGTCATGCGCAATCTTTAATTTTGACTCATCTTATAATTATAGGGGTGTTTCGATGATGATGATTATTATTATTATTATTATTGATGTGTGATCATAGCTTCTGCATCTCGAACCACGTTTTGATAATAATAATCATGATAATAACTTACCATATGTATGTAGCGTTTGTAACTACTACAATAGGGAGCGTCGGATTAAACTTTGATTCTAAATAAATTAATTGATTAAATATTTTGTTTGTCATTATATCGACATTAATATTAAATATTGTCCTCTATTTTGTATATTGCTAATTAATATAACGTTTGTATCGAGCGATCTTTCTGAGACATAATTACATGAATACAAGTAAATCTATTAATATATATAGGTATATATACATATATATATATATATCTTTTTTTTTATTTCATAAATTTTATTATTGGTTTTTATTTTAAGATTAACATACGACGATCGTCTTAATATACAAACAAAAACTGACAATATTGCATGTGAAATATTACAAATACGATTATTAAAGGTTGGAAAGTAATTACGGCAAAAGGAAAAAAAAATAGAAAATAAAATGATATACGATAAAGTTGAGGAAACAATAATTGTAACAATCTTTTAATTAACATTTATTTGCAAATTAAAATAGCAAATATTCATGCTTTAAGTCTTCCGTGACGTCATCTCCGTTAGCGAAGGTTCAATGCAATGTATAAGAAATCGGTCCATGTCAGGAATTTTTTTACGTGCTTGTCGTTTTTAAGACGGTGTATGTAGCCGTCTGTAGTCAACTCTGCATCAACTGAGATCTTATAATTCTTTTTTGATGAGGAGTAAGTTTGTCTATTCTTTTTTCTTTTTATATCTGTACTGTTCGGACCGCTGTATATATATTCGGTATTCTTATGAAATAGTTTTAAATTAATATGTTATGATTTTATATTAATTAATTTTAACTGTATATAGCTTGACAATGGCGTAATTGCCGAAAAGCTTCGCATAATTAAAAATAAATTTAGTGATTTTAACTATTTTTAGTAATCAAGTATAAATAAAAATCACTACATTCCACAATCAATAACTTTATTCTTATGAAAAGTACACAAATGTTTCTGGGTTTTCCTTACGTTGTGCTTTTTTTTTATTGGTCGTTTACTCCTACAAAATAAAACCTTAATATACGCAATATTTTCTATATCTCGATTTGAGACTAAGATATACTAAAGAAGGACCTTTACTCAATAAATAATGATTGTGCGTATTCCATTCTTATTACGATTTTTTTATTTAGGAATCATTTAGCCAGCAATCGAGGTACTTAATCGATTTATTGGGTTTATATCTATTGTTTTTGTTTGGATTGTATAGTGTTATCGTTCGTTTGTCTCGTGTATTTCTCGCTTTTATAAACTCTTATCGTATTTTACCTCACGTAGTCGCGCGCGTGAACATCTTCGCGTAATCGGTTTTCCTCGTTGTGTCTAGTGCGTTACAATCAACTAAACCGTCGATTCGTACCTTTCCCCTTCTACTTCTGACGCGGCTGAAAGACCGTCAGACGGGGAAATTTTATCGCAATACTCCGTTCCACCACAAGACGGCGTCTAAATTCTAACATGGACGTAGATACGGATAATAATGCTGCTACTACCGCTGTTGTCATTGATGCAGCTGTTGCACATACATCGTTATCAGGTGATAAACTTCCGTATCATACTAACACTACTAACGGTGAACAGAGCAATAATAGTAATTGTAATAGTAATACAGTAATAACACAGGCGACGGATAACTCAAATTTAATTTTTTAATCCAATTAAAATCATGCAGTCGGTAAATTCATGGCAGATTGTACCGACTCGAAAACGTCAAACTGACCCCTGATAGCTCGCCTACCGTAGAAATAAAATCAAATAGATTCTTGCCTTTAATAAATCACCCGGATAGTGATACTTATGCGAGTAATGTGCAAAATGAAATAAATAAAAATCTAGAGCAGCAGATTCCAAAACCTCCTCCAATAATTTTATACGGAATAGTTAATTATAAAGAAATGGAAATATGCATCTCTTCTTTTTTAAATAAAAACGATTTCGTTAAGCACTAAACGACAAAAAATTAAATTAAAAATAAACAACGCTGACAGTTATAGAAAAGTTATAAAACAGTTGAAAGAAAAAAATGTAATATATCATACGTATCAACTAAAAGAAGAGAGAACCTATGGTGTTATGATTAAAAATATACATCATACAATGCCGGTAGAAGAAATTAAACAAGCACTGATTAAGAAATCGAGACGAGGAAACTGTAAACCAAGAACGAAACAACCTTTACCTATGTTTTTTTTTGTAGACCTTGAACCTAATACAAATAACAAACATATTTATAATCTGCAATATCTATTAAACATGAAAATAAAAGTGGAACCGCCATATAAGAATGAAAGAGTTAATACAATACACCAGGTGCCAATTGTTTGGCCATAGCAACACAGCCCACGGAGGAACTGCTATTATTATAAAAGCCTCCATGAAGCACTATGAAACGAGTAAGTTTACAAAAGAATACTTACAAGCAACTACTGTAATTATAGAAACCTCATTTGGTTCCCTTGCGATATCATCGATTTACTGTCCATCTAAACATAATATCAAGCAAGAACAGTATGAAGAATACTTCAAAGAACTCGGAAATAAGTTTGTCGTTGGCGGCGACTTCAACGGTAAACATACATCTTTTGAATCGCGCCTAACAACACCCAGAAGTAGGCAATTAAATGCATGTGTTCAAAAAAATAAGTACCTGTACTTGTCCGATGGAATACCATCATACTGGCCAACCGATATAAACAAAATACCCGACCTGCTGGATTTTTTTATCACTAAAGGAGTCGATATCGATCACACACTGGTAGAATCATCTTTGGATGGTACGTCCGATCATTCTCCAAAAATACTAAGTATTAATAGTACAGTAACACATTCTCCTATGAGACCGATCCTGACAAACAGAAATACTAATTGGGATATATTTTAGCAGGCAGTCGAAAGCAAAATAGATTTAACTATTCCGTTAAAAACCGAAGATAACATCGAAATAGCTATCGAACATTTTGTTAAAAGCATTCACGAAGCGGCACATTTAGCTACTCCAGAAAGGAAATTATGTGCAAAAACAACTAGTCATCCTAAAGTACTAAAGAATATGATCGCCGAAAAAATACGATTAAGACGAATCTGGCACAATGATAGAAACCCAGTTAATAAAAATGCAACTAAACAGCTGAGAAAAGCGCTTTCAGACAAGAAGAACGAAACCTTTCAAGAATATATTACACAGTTGACGCCCAATATGGATACTGACTATTCGCTATGGAAGGTTATAAAAAATTTAAAACTCAACCATACACGTCGACAATCACCACTGAAAGTTGGAAACCACGGATGGGCAAAAAATATGCTAAATACCTCTCTGAAGTTTTCCACTGCGACAATAGCACAGTAACTAACGAAGAGGAGTACATTAATAATTACCTACAAGCACCATCCCAAATGTGCTTACCTATAAAACCGGTATCACCAATGGAGGTAAAATCTCACATACAGAAACACCTCAATCCAAAAAAGTCCCCTGAATACGACTTAATAACTGCAAAAGTATTAAAAAATTTGCCGAGAAAAGCGATAATGTTAACATATATTTATAACGCAATAATTAGTATCGGCTATTACCCCATACAGTAGAAATTTGCCTATATAATAATGATACATAAGCCTGGAAAGCCGCAGGAAGAAGTACTATCATACAGATCTATCAGTCTCTTAGCTATTACTTCAAAGTTATTTGAAAAACTCATCTTGAGAAGAATAAAACCAATACTTGAAGAAAATAAGGTAATACCCGATTGGAAAGTTGGGTTTAGAAAACAACATGGTACGATAGAACAAATACACCGAATAGTTGACGTTATCAACAGCAGTTTTGAACAAAGAAAATATTGTAGTGCCCTATTTCTGGATATAGAAAAAGCATTTGACAGAGTCTGGCATACAGGTTTATTATTTAAATTAAAGAAAAATTTGCCACATCAATATTATACGCTATTTAAATCTTACCTAACAGACAGATACTTTCAGATAAATACTGATGATGAGTATTCTGAAATATATAGTATACATTCAGGTGTGCCTCAGGTTAGTGTACTTGGGCCGGTACTATATCAGATTTACACTTCAGATTTTCCTGACAACATTAACACTACAACAGCTATGTTTGCTGACGATACAGCAATATTATCAAGTCATCATGATCCTAATGTTGCTGCGAAACTACATGCAGGCTCATATTAATCATATAGAGGAATGGTGTAAATCATGGAAAGTCACTTTAAATGAATCCAAATCCACGCATGTCCTGTTTACGCTAAACAGAATTAAAGAAAACACACCGATCAGCTTTAACGATAAAATAATCTCACGAGTCCTGCTCTGTAAAATACCTAGGATTGCACCTGGATGAAAGGCTAACCTGGAAAAACCATATTCTAGCCAATAGAAAACAACTTGAGCTTAAACTACGGAGTATGGCCTGGCTAATGCACCGAAATTCAATTATCAGTTAAAAATAAACTATTTAAAATTATTTTAAAACCTGTATGGACATATGGGATTGAAATCAGAATGGAAATAATTCAGCGTTTTCAGTCAAAAGTCTTGCGTTACATCGTTGGAGCACCATGGTATATTCGCAATACCGACCTGCACAGGGATCTCCAGATGCCCGATGTAAAAGAAACAGTTAGAATACACAGTAGTAAATATATGCAGGGACTCCAGAAACATGTCAATCGACTGGCTGGAGATCTCAAGAGTAATACCACCGAGTTCAAGCGTCTGAAAAGATACTGCCAAGCGGATTTGCAACGTCGTCAATAAATTACGATTAGTACACGCATAAAATAGCAACTATTGGGCAGCATTCTGTTATAATACTTATAAAATATCAATGCTACTTATTGTCCCGTCCAAGGACAGATCGTATGCAAAAAAAAATTGTTTTTTTGGACATATCTGCTGGTCACTACTGATGTTCATACTTAAAAAACTGTGTCTTACATGGTTTACCCCTGCCTAATATACTTAAAAAAAAAATTGTATGCAACGATCATTAGTACCATAAGTTATTATAAGCGTGCCTTTGTAACACACTTGTATATTATTTTTCTCTAAGCTTGTATATATATACATTTAAGGAACACTTAATTATTTGCACACAGACGTGATCGGAGGGACTATGTTATTCATCCCCTTCCACTCTATTTTTTTTTAAGTACACTTGGCAAGGAACAATTACACACAACTGATGTAATGCACACTAGTTCCTTGCTCTTTTATAAACACATTTCATAAATATATTTGCCCTATCCGGGAAACCAAAAAAAAAAAAAACAAGTATGTACATAAATTAAACTGGAATTGCGGGTGAAATAAATAATTTTCACGGGGTTAAATTTAATCGAGTAAGACGTAGGCGATTTTAATATTTTTACGGATTTCCATACATATTTAAGATATCTAATTTTAAAAAAATGTATATAATATTGTAATTTGTTAACTTTACATTGTAAAGTTTAAAAATTAAATATAATCGTATTATAGTTGATGTTAAAATGTAATTTTCGACATAAATATGCTATTTTTCAATGTGAACGTGATTAATATGTTTATATTCAGTGAAAATTGTTTAATACGAAATAGAGAGGACTGAAATATTAACGATGTGAAAAAATTAAAAGAAAAGCTATGTGAAAATTAAAATAAAGCAGTACAGCAATATTTGGAAATCTTTCAACTAATAAACAGGACGACTATACAGTATGGAAAGCAATCTTAGATACGTGCCAAAGGTAAACCAACCAATACGAAATGAGGAAGGACACTGGGCAAAAAATAATAAAGAAAAAGTAGAATTATTCGTGAACCACCTTAAGAAAGTATTTACGCCTAATGATACCGTGCTGCCTAATATTCAAAAAATTATTAATAATTCACTAGAAGAATCGTTTTAAATGACACTCCCAATAAAGACCTTAACTTCACAGAAAGTAAGAAAGGCAATTAAAGAAATGCCCTTGAAAAAACTCCTGGATATGACCTAGTTAATGCAGAGATCCTACAACACGTTCAAAAAAAGGTTATTGCATTCCTAACTACATTATATAATGTAACATTAAGGTTATCAAAGTTTCCAACTCAATAGAAAGTAGCGCAGGTTATTACGATTAATCTTGGTAACATCATATAGACCGATCAGTTTGCTTGCAGTATTATCAAAAATCTGTGAAAAAATTTTGCTTCTGAGACTCAAATCGATAATTCAAGAAAAGCGTATAATACCCAGTCACCAGTTTGGATTCAGAGGAATTCCTGGATATTCAACAGGCTTTCGACAGAGTGTGGCACGAAGGAATATTATTTAAAATTATAAAATGGTTACCATACCAATATTATCTGCTGATAAAGAGTTATTTAGGAAACCGAATGATTATGGTCAAACAAGATGATGAATTGTCCGATGTTCACACGATCGATGCAGGAGTTATATTGGGACCTATCCTTTATTCTATTTTTACAGCTGATTTACCAGTCAAGGAAGATACAATGCTTTGTACGTTCGCCGATGACGGCAATTTTAGCGAGGGATAAAGATAGTAGTAAATCCACATATAGATTACAAAAACACCTGAACGATATAGAAAATTGGATGGCCGATTGGAGAATAAAAGTAAACGTACAAATATCAACTTTACTCTAAAACGTTCGAACTGCCCTCCGGTGAAGCTTTCTAACAAGGTCGTACCTCAAAAAAATGTAGTTAAATATCTAGGACTACATTTTGATAAAACTTTAACATGGAAAAATCATATAAAAATTAAACGTAAAGAAATTGATCTTAAATACAAAAAAAAATGTACTGGATGATGAGAAGCATCAGTAAGCTAACATTAGATAATAAAATATTACTATATAATTCAATAATAAAACCAACTTGGATGTCTTCTTCTTCATCGTAGGCTCGATCCGAGCATCGTGATACTATGAAACCTTGATTTTATGCAACAGCGTCCGCAATATGTTTCGGTCCTCTGCATATCGAACCGCTTGCTGGAATGATGTAATGTTTAGCAATTCTTTGATTCCATCCGTATATCGTGTAGGCGTTCTTCCTTGTTTTCGCCGACCTTCGACCATACCCTCCAAAATTAACTTTCCCGAACTATTTTGACGTATGATATGACCGAAGTAAGTTACTATTCGCTGCCTTACTACATCTCGCAGTCGTATTTTTGGACAGATTTCCTTTAACACCGACAGGTTTGTTCTCTTTTCAGTCCAGGGAATCCGCAGCATCCTTCTCCAACAGAACATTTCAAAAGCATCTATTCGCCGGACATCCATTTTTTTTAAAGTCCAGCATTCCGATGCATACAGAAAAACCGAAAAGACTAAGGTGTCCATGAGGCGAATTTTTGTATTCTTCGTTATGTCATGGCTCTTCCATACTCTTGTCAGTTGAGCCAATGCATTTTTTGCAGTTCCTATTCTTTAATTTCATCGGTCGATCCTCCATCTTTGGTAATTACTGAACCTAAGTATACGAATTTATCAACTACCTGGAAGTCATGCCTGCTGGATGTTATCAAAATTAATAATCATTATTTTAGTTTTGTCTTTATTTATTGTTAAGCCTGCAGCTTTGCTTATGGTTTCCAACTTCCGGAGTAAAACCTGTAGATTCTCTTCAGTTGAGGCAAATATGGCAGTATCGTCAGCGTATCGTAAGTTGTTAATGCATGTTCCTCCTATTTTAACTCCATCTTTCCATCCATTCATGGTCTCTTTGATTATCCATTCATTGTATATGTTAAATAAAATAAGACTTAGTATGCATCCCTGACGTACTCCTTTTTCAGGCTGAAATTTCTCAGATAGCTTGTTATTTATTTTCACTTTTCCGCTTGTGTTTTTATATAGTGATTTAATTAATTCTATCAAATGTTGTGGTACGCCAGCTTCCTCTAAAACTTGCCATAATTTTACCCATCTTACACAATCGAACGCCTTTGTGTAATCTATAAAGCATATGTAAATTGTAATATTGAATTTCCGACATTTTTCAATTATCTGTCGCATATTTAGAATTTGATCCCTTGTGCCTTTTCCTGGCATAAACCCTGCTTGTTGCCATGATATTTGTGGTAGTACATAAGGTTTCAATCTCTCAAGGATAATATTCAACATTACTTTACTAGCATGTGACATCAATGCTACAGTTCTGTAATTTTGACATATGTCTCGAGGACCTTTTTTATGAATCGGGACATAAATTGACGTTGTCCAGTCTCTTGGCCATATGCCTGTAATCCATATTTTTTTGCATATGACATGTAAAATTTCTACCATTGAGTCTCGTTGAACATTTCTGTTACAATTCGATCCTCTCCTCCTGCCTTATATGCCTTAAGTTTCTGTATGTAACGCATTTCGCGTCTCATCTTTTAGTATCATGGGTTCAATTTCCATTATTTTACTGAAAATTTCCTTTGCTTCTTTTTCTTCTCCGTGTACTTTCATCAGTTCCTCGCAATATTGACGCCACCTAGATCTTATTTTGTCTTCTTCACATAGTGTTTCTCCGCTTTCATTTTTTATTCTTAAGTATTGTGGGGTGAAACGTCTCGTTATTATTTTAATTTTTTTAAAACATATCTTTAACTTTTGTGTTTTTATTTTGCTCAATATCCTTACATATGTTATTCAGGAATTTATTTTTATCATTTCTGCATTGTTGCTTTACTTGTTTATTAATATCACGGTATTTCTGGGCCATTTCTTCACAATTAATTCCTTTATTTTTAATATATTTACGCATCTTTATCGTTGCCCATGTTTCCTCTGTGATCCATGGTTTCCTTCTACTGTGAGATACCATATTAACATTTCCGGTAGCTTCGTTTGCTCTTTCTAATGCACACTTTGTGTGTTCCCAAATGCTATTGGCATCATCATATTGACGTGTTAATCCTATTATTCTTTGTAGCTCTCGAATAGCTAGGTTTTGATAACAATTATTATTTCGTTATGCCATCTGTTAGGTACATTTTTTTGGGATTTACAATTTTGTAGCTTGATTTTTAATTTTATTGCGAGCAGCTGGTGATCACTATCGCATTCTTTCCCTGGGTACGTTTTTGCATTTCGAATTGACGATCTCCATCTCGAGTTGATTAATATGTAATCAATTTGATTCCGAAACCGATCACCTGGGGAACGCCACGTATAGAGACGTCTCGGGTGATGCTTAAAACTGGAGTTACATATGAACATTCTTGTACTAGCGCAGAAGTTAATTAATTGTTCACCTCTTTCATTCCTAGTGCCGAGGCCATACTTGCCTATAACATTCCGTAACTCCAAATCATGGGCGGTTTCCCCAATTTTTGCATTAAAGTCTCAAAGAACCACCGTCATTTCCCTTGATGGTATCTTTCCCATTGGATGTATAGCGCTGTAATATGGAACACGGCTAGCTTTTCTAATCGTAATATAATATAAAGATTTCATAATAAAGTTCTCAGAGCAGTAACCAACGCGCCTTGGTATGCAACAAATAAAGATATTCACTCCCATTGCGAAATAGAATACGTGGATAAAATTATTAAAACACTGAAATCCAGACATGTAAACCGACTCGAACAGCATATAAACGTCGAAGCAATATGCCTTCTTGATAACAGTCAAACAAGACGAAGATTGTTGAGAAAACATGTCTTAGATGACATATTAGATTAGTAAGCAGAATGGGCCATTGGGTCCACCTTGCACAAGTTATATAAATAAATAATACCTAAATTAATTGTGGCCTCTCTGGCCGTAGTAATTAAGAACATAATAATAATAAAAAAAAAATAGTACACATACTCAACAAAATTACGTTTATTATAGTACATTTTATATACAATAGATATGAGTATACATGCATTTAATAAAAATGAATAAAACAACAATATTATTAACAAGAACTTTATATATGTGTGTGTGTTCAAATTATTTTTATTTTGCAATATACAGCGACATGATTCCTTTAAATTTATCTGTTATGCTCTATGAAAATAAATAATTCAAACAATAAATGTGCGTACATATATATTTTTTATTATTTTGCATAATATATTAGAAGTTGTAACATTTTCGCACTAATATTTTTTGTAATTTATATATTATTTATATATATATATATATATATATATATATATATGTGCGTGTGTGTGTGTGTGTACGTGTGTATATATAACAAATTTATAGTTTTTATTTTCTAAATTTTAATCGTAATACGCGCTCCTGCAAATTTGTGATAATGATGAGTTACTGCTTCACCAACTTTGAATATAATGAAAATAATATTTATTCTGAATCACATACTAGCGCGTATAAGTATGGTATTTGTGTTATATTTCAAATAGTCTTAAACATTATTTTACGCACATTTACAACTTTTAAGATAAATTCTATCGTATATAATTTTCACGCGGATTAACATTTGTCAATAATTTAAAGTATATTTAAATATATTATAAAATTAAAGCGTTTATAAATTGTAATACTTATGAAAAAACGTATATAATGAAAACAAGTAGGCAATAAACTTCGATTTAATAAACATTTAAATTAATATAAAACCCAAGATGATAAATCGCGATATTGTAAACATTGCAAAAATTTAACCTTGTAATTAATGATATTAACCACAACTGTTATATATAAATAATAAAATTAAAAAACGATAATAATTAATTAAACACACTGATAACATTTTATTTGGTGATAATGTTATAAACATTTTTAGTTTTTATTTTTTAAATTTTAAAATTGATTGTGATAGATTCTGTCATTATATATTTCAATTTAAAACTAGCGTGGTATAGTAAAATTTGTTAATTATATTTCTTATATATATATATATATATATATATATATATATATATATATATATATATGTGTGTGTGTGTGTGTGTGTGTGTGTGTGTATGTTATATATAATTTTATTTTATGGTTGTTGGTTAATATTATTTAAGTTATTTTATAACCCGAAGATGTAACTAGTGAGAAGTGCTTTGTTAAAAATTATTCAAATTATATTAATAATTAATATTAAAACTTGTTGTTTTTTTCCTTTAGAAAAGGTATATATACTTAATTCTACTCATAAATCCTTGTCTGATTCTAAGTATATATATGTATGTATATGTGCGTGTGTGTGTGTGTGTGTTCAAATTATTTTTATTTTGCAATATACAGCGACATGATTCCTTTAAATTCATCTGTCATGCTCTATGAAAATAAATAATTCAAACAATAGGTGTGCGCACATATATATTTTTTATTATTTTGCATAGAATATTAGAAGTTGGAACATTTTCGCACTAATATTTTTTCCAATATATATATATATATATATATATATATATATATAACAAATCTATAGTTTGTGATAATGATGAGATACTGCTTCACCAACTTTGAATATAATGAAAATAATATTTATTCTGAATCACATACTAGCTCGTATAAATATGGTATTTGTGTTATATTTTAAATAGTCTTAAACATTATTTTACGCACATTTGCAACTTTTAAGATAAATTCTATCGTATATAATTTTCACGCTGTATTACATTTTAACATTCACTTAAATATTGACATAATTAATTTAGCTTAATTGAAGAAAGTCCAGTTTTTATATGCGTATATAATAAGCATAAATATATGAAATTGCGATTTAACGATTTTTCTAATAAAATACTCGTGTTTTAATTATAATCATAATAAATATATGGAAAAATCATATTATTTTGTTTATTATTGTTCCGTTTTTGCCCCACAGATATTTTTAAAAATTCACCGCTCTCAACGTGGTATTAAGTATCTTTGAATTCCCCAAAAAAATTTATGATCCGGGGTTCGATCCCATCCCACAGCATAAAGTTTTTCATAATCAATTATCACGGAAAGCGCATCACTCTGTATAACATAATATGCGTTCGCACTTGCGTTCCATATAACTTGGGCCTTGAATGTTATTCTAATTTGCACGCTAATTAATATATATATATATATATATATATATATATATATATATATATATATATATATATTCCTCTTCTTCATTAGCCATTAATAAGCGACAGAAATTGTCTATGCTATTTTTGCTCATTTAAATTTCACTAATATTAATTGTTTTTCCAAGTTATTTTTGTAAATAGGTTTTGTGTGTGTGTTCGTGCGTATATGTGTTTCTTGATTTTTACAGTCATTTGTCGAACCTCAACTTGTTCGCTATTATTTGTGAATCAGTGAAAATTTTTACCTATTTATTTATTCATTTTTTGTTTAATTTAAGACTAATTGTGAGAGTTAATTTCTTTTTATTTTATTTTTACTTTTCCCTATTGAGAATAACGTCCAAGTAATTATTTTATAAACAGGTTAACTGGACTAAGAAGACGCAATTACAAATTTTAGTTAATCGGAATAAATATTTTTACAAAGAAGTGTATAACGTTATTCGTAACTATTAGCGTGTTGACAACGATATAAAGAAACTTCTTTTCAAGGTCTTTTACCGTCAGAAACAAATCATTTTTCTTAAAAAGTAGCCAAGCTTTCGTTCTGTTTTCACAGCTGTGTAATAAAAAAATATATATATATATATATATATAAAAATAATGTGATATTTTAAAGCAATTTTGATAAATGATTGCATTTTCTAAAAAAAAAAAAAAAAAAAACACGTTTAAAATTAATAAAATCTGAAATATTATATTTTTTTTGTTTATCTTCCACAGGGTCGACCTCGAAATTATTAAGGCGACTTATAATGAATTATTAGATTTCATTAGAAAACAAACATAAAAATTGCAATTTTGTTAGAAGCGATTACAAAAATGGTTTTCCCCTTAATTTGATTGATAAGCCACAAAACTACACTCTGGGATTAATCACTTAATAAGATGAATATAAGTTTAATACTATTTTTAATAATTTATAAAATTATTATTATTATTTAACTTGTTTTCTCTTATATGTATTGCTTGTTACATATATTATTGTATATATTAACTACGTTTAGTGATATAAATATATATACATTTTTAATTTTATCCCTTCTAACTTATTTATAATTCTATATTATTTTTAAAACTAAATAATGTTTTAAATTCATAATAAATTTTAATGTGTGTTGTTTTTATTTGGGAAACTTTGTAAAACTGGCAAAACTGGCCATTTATACAATTAACCAGTGATCTGATTGTTTTTGATTTTATGAAGTTTAATTAGCCCGAATGAATTGATGCTTTTGGATTCATTTATGTTAAATTATAAATGTTTAATGTATTAAATAAATAATTATTGTTTGTAGTATTATCTTGACTAATAAATTGCATTGTTGTTCTTAATTCTTTTATGAAACATTTATTAAGTATATTTGTCGTATTCTTCACTTTATAAATGTATTATTTCTTATAAAGTATTAACCTATATATACTATTATGTTTTTTTATTCTTATTTTTTATTCCCCAATCCGTACTTATGCGGTGGTGCAAATGTATTAAATAAATTGTGGTTATAAGGGTGCAGGGAACTAGTGTTCTTAATAGATAACTGTGTGTAAGCGTTAAGCAGCTGAAATAAAAGAAAACATCCAATATAGTACAAAATATAAATAGATGTGTGTAATAGTTCCTTGCAATGTAACTTAAAAATAGGGATGGAATAAGAGATGACAGACATAGTTTCCTAAACCATCAAGAATGTGTGTAAAATAAGTTTGTGTAAATATGCATATAAATATAAAAATTAATGTTATACAAACAAAGTAGTGTATATATATATATATATATATATATATATATATATATAAATAATAATAATAATAATAATAATTTTAGATAATATTATAAAAGTTACAACGTTGATAATAAAGTAGACGGAGGCAATGACCATGAACAAAAGATGCTGATTCGCGGTTGAATAATATCATAAAACATTAAAAAAAATATATGTATTAAAAATTTACCCACCACTTTGAAATTTTCTTAGCATTGACAACTCCATGTATGAGAGGCGACTGGCATGATTCTGTTTAGAAAATACAAGAGGTTGTCCTCTTATGTATTTTAAATTTAATTCTAAGATCATCAAACAAGAGATAATCAAATATTAAATGCTCAATATCATCCACAGTACTAGAGAAGTCCTTATTGGAACTTCAAAAGGTACACCCTGAACTAGAAGCAAGATGGAACTTATGAAGATATGGACCAAACTTGCAATAGCTAGAGAGCACCTGAGCATTATAAAAATTAATATGAATATTTTTTAAGTTTACAACGCTCCATGCCAAATATCAATAAGTGAGAATTGAATATATTTTTTTAGGATAGGAACACTAGGAAATGATTCCAAAGTAAGCGGATCAATATTAAGGAACTGGAAATTCTTGACACTAGCAACACCTCTAACAACTCTAAATTTCGTGATGATAGAGGCGCCAATGATAAAAAGATACAGTGGCATGATATTAGATAAAACATTAGCTGCAGAAGTGCCCCTATAAACATGAAATATTAAGAAAAAACTTCCTTTGGTATTATGTTACATTTATCTACTTTACTGAGCATTAAGTTATTTTCTTTTAGTTTTGGTCTCATGTGTTGGAATATATTACTATAATATTTCTTATTTGTTTCATTTGTATTAGAATATTGATAATTTCACTTCTTAAATTATTTTGTATATTAGAATTCGCGTTTTGTATATGTTGATGCTCTTTATTAAGTATCTTCAAATTATCTTTAGTTAAAAGTAAATGAATTACTCCATCATACAATCTACAATACTTCTGTTTTTATTGCCTTCTATATATTAATTTATTTTTAATTTGTCAAATATTTTGCTACTTTTCATTTTATTCTCTATGCATAAAATACTTTGCAGTTATCAATTATGTTATGTTATGTTTTTGTTATCTAAAATATTTACCAAACAGTGATTTATTATTTTAATTTTAAACGATGCTCGATGTTTTTTTTAACTGGTGTTTATTTGTGAACCCTTATAAAATTTATACATTTTGTGCAGTTTTAACCTATATACTCTTGATTTATGTTAATCAAAATTATTAGTATACTATCGACATACTTCTTCCAGAATTCTATTTTATTTTTAAACATGCTCGTTTAATATTATATTTTATAGCTTATTTACAAATATTGCAGCTAAAATCAGTGATAATTAATCATTAACTCTATTTCTTGTTTATAATATTTATCTTGAAATTTAACATAATTTTGGTTTAATACTATTTTTAATAATTTTATGAAATAATTTTTTTTTATTATTTAACTTGTTTTTTCCTATATATTTTACAAGTCAGCATTATGAGTGAAGTTATTGTAGCATTACATATAAGTGAGTGTTTCTTAATTTGATTAGTTGGTATTGTTAATAATTAGTAAATGTTCACTGTAATGTTCGTACTCTTAATGCGTCAATTTGATGTCTGATGATGACTTAATTTATGAAAATTTTTGCATTAAATATATATTATTAGTGATTTAATTTTGTTTTTATATTTTCCACATCAAATCACTTACATTCTGCATAACGTTGGTAAAAATTAATTATGTCATATTTAACCAATATAAATTTACTAATTGTGATATTAATAAAAATTTTAAATATTTAAAAAGTTATATTGAAAATAAAATAATTCAAACTAAAATTTCTTTTAATTATAATTATTTAAATTACAATATTACACCAAGCTATGTCTAAGTAATAACTACAATTAGGAATAGAACATCACAATTTATAGAAAATAAAGCACTGATAAGTTATATGAAGGTCGAAATACTACCTATGTTTAAAATAGCTTAAATATGTTCATAATATTAAAATCAATTATATAGGTGAAATGTTAATATTACTAATATAACAGTTAGTATGAAAGTGCATGTAGAAAAAATAACATAGTGAGATAGTTGATAAAAAAATTAACAAATATAGTTGATAAACATTGTCCAGCTTCGAACTAAACACGATTTACTAAACCTGCACAAAACTGTAAAGGAGGTATCCGGCATATACAAGAAAACAGATAGAGGAATACTCCTTGATAACAATGGGAAAGCGATAATCGGAATATCGGGAAAACTACATGAATGGAAAAGGTATATTAATCAATTGTTTAATGATGATAGAACATCGGAACTATCTGATGAACATATTGGATGCAGTGATGTTGGACCACCCATAAACGAACAGGTATTGTATGCTATCAAACGACAGAAAACCGGTAAAGCAATCGTTCCTGACGAAATATATGCAGAAATGTTTAAAGTTATTACTGAATGCAGTAAGGTATAGATAGGATAACTAGGACGTTCAACAAAATTTACACCACAGGAATAATTCCGAGAGATAGGCTAAGATCAACATTTATCGCTATACCAAAGAAGACAAAATCTTCTAAATGTGATGACTACCGCATGATCAATCTAATGTCACATGCTTTGAAGATATTCTCAATAATTATACATAGAAAAATTCATAAACGGTGCGAAGAACAAATAGGTAATACGCAATTTGGGTTTAAGAACGGAATGAGTACTCGCGAAACTCTTTATTTGCATTCCGCATGCTGAACAAAGATGTATATGCATGTGCTATCGACTATCATAAAGCATTCGATTGCGTGAATTATAAAAAACTCATTGATATATTGAAGATAATTCCGATCGACAGAAAAGACTTACGTACTGTATTGGGGACAATCTGAAAGTATAGCTGTTAAAAAAAGAGGTTAGCCACGGGTGCATACTTTCGCCCTTGCTCTTTAATTTATATACAGAGAAAATCTTTAAGGAAGCCCTGAATAAATATGACGGGGTATACGGTATTCATACGACAGCTACATAATAGCGTATAGTCAAGACGGAGTACAGGAAATGGTAAATAAACTTGTTACTCATAGTGAAGGCTTTTGGGCTTCCAATCAACAAACATAAAACAAAAGTGATGGTATTTTCCCGGAAACCAAGAAAACGCTCGATATGGATAAACACGACAGAGCTGGAACAAGTTTCAACTATTAAATACTCGGGTACCAACCTGGACGATAGTTGTAAATCGAAAAGGGAAGTACTATCGAGAATAGAGCAAGCAAGACACAAAAATTGAGAACGTGCTAGTTAGGAAAGAATTAAATCTGGATAGCCTTGAAAAGCGCATCGAAGCTTTTGAAATGTACCTGTATAGAAGAATACTAAAAATTCGTTGGGTAAAAAAAAATAAATAAATAAAGAGGTCCTCAATAAAGTAAAAAGAAAAAAAAAGCGTACAGAATTATTAAATTCTGTTAAAGAAAGGAAGCTGCGTTACTTGGGACAGATTTTGAGAGGAGCCAAGTATGAAATATTGCAATTATTATAGGAGGCAAAATCGCTGACAAGAGATTAGTAGGACGCCCTCAAAATTCATGGATGGGAGATTTACGACGCTGGGGCTGCTTGTCCATTCAATTACTTCGGACTGCTGTGTCAAAAGAGACTGTAGCCAAGTTGATCGCCGACCTTCGCAACGGAAATGGCGGATGAAGAAGAATAAAATGTATTCTATAATATTATTAACTTTGATAAACAGTTAACATTAAAGTTAGCATTATGAATAAAGTTATTGAAGTATTATATGTATGTAGATGTTTCTTAATATGATTGCTTTGTATGCGTATTGTTGACCACATCTACAGGCAGAGTATAGATAAGTTAACATTTAGTTAATAGATGTAGTTTCACTGTAAAGTTTGTACGGTTATGCATTTGATACAAAGCGTCTTGTAGTATTCATTTTTAGTGAATTACTCTTTTTTTATTATTATTGCTTAGTTTACAACAAATCACTACACTCTGCTTAATGTAGGCATATTGAATCAAGATGGGATACTTAATCGTTGAAATGTACAACAAACGCTAAATATTTCATTAATTGCTCCATTACCAGGTTTAGAATGCAACATGCAAGAGTTAATATCAGTTATTCAAACGATATTTAAAAAAAAAATGAAGCCAATAATATATTCGAACGAAATTCAGTTTTTACTTCCTGTACTCAACTGGAAGTTATTTATTGTGAAAATTTTAATAATAATCCTCTCTTTAATTTTATCATATTATTTATACATCTATTTATGTTTCTTTAAGTTTTTCTGCCCTCGTTTTATTTTCAAAATGTTATAATTTCCAATTTTCTTTGGTATTATCAATACTATGTTTATATTCACTACAAAAAGAAACCGAGTAAGAAAAATATCATGAAATGGATCGCGATTTAAAGTAAATATATTTATAGTAATATAATAATATTTAAATCAGTGCGAATAAGAATAAAGAACGGTAATATGTTACTTAAGTCGAATGTGCATAAATGAAATTGCAGTACACGTGATAAGATTTATATGAAATTATTTCGATGCTAATAGTAGCGTTACGATATCGCGTATAAAATTTCAAACGTAATTAATTAAATGCACACCCGCAATTTATCGATAAGGATATCCCCCTCCCAAAAAAAAAAATTGATTCGTAGCGCGTATCATTACGACCATTAAGTTAACATCTAACGTAAGTTTGAAGAAGAAATTTGAAGGAACATTTTCTTTAATCAATACGCTTCGCACGCTCCTATAATTAATTAAAGTGAAGAACGTATATAATATTAACTCATCACACTTTTTTTTGTGTTTGTACGCTGTTTTAATACAAATACTAAAATTGCATTACGTAACAGAATAATAATAGTCGATAATTTTACATATTTCTTCATTTACTAACTGTAGTGTAGAAATTTTACAAAACACAACCTATGCAAATGTGCTAACAGTTGGACACGATTCTCCTATTTAATTATAATATCGTCGAAAGAACTGATACACCGACCTTGAGGTAGAATGAGGTTGTTGGAAGTTTGAAGAGACGAAGAAATTTAAATAACAGAGAAATATCTAAATAATAATGGTAATCATAATCGATAATTTTATATATTTCTTCATTTACTAATTGCTCAATTTTATTTAGTACCTTTATTGTCATAATTTTATGTTTTTTTACCATTTTAACGCGATTTCTAATCTTAATAAATCTCTTCCGGCCTAGCAACAGCTGTTATTTTTGCTCGTACGCAATCATCCCATTATTTTGCAAAATAGATGTATTTTGTGGTTTGTATAGAAAAATGTATACTACATTAATATGAAACTGACGATTAAATTGAATTTTTATTAATTTTCGGCGAAAAAATTGTCACCTATCTAGTTTGAATCGTACGTATCGTGTTAACACAATTATCATAAACATTTCATTTATTTTCGCTATATTTCTAGGTTACATATAATTATTACTTACGATCGAAAGTAGAGAAATCTTTCCTAATATATACAACAATGTCTTTAATTTAATTAATTTAAAAAAAAAGGATTTTAAATTTTAGCTTATCTTTAAAATAAAATTAAAAAAAAAAAAAGTATTATTTCATGGAAGTTCAATTCAAATTTTATGAACGCAATTATTAGACATTATTATAACGATGTCGTCAAAAAATATTTTTACGTTTCGATTAATTAAAGTCGATTTTATTCCTTTTAGACGTACGATACTGTGAACAGCGTCGATTTTTGTTCTTATCGTGATAGTTATCAATCATCGCAATCGTCAGAAGATGGTCGATCCAGTAATTTAAGACCGGAGGTCAGTAATAAATATTTACACCGTATATATATATATATATAAAATTCTAAAAAATGTCATTTAATTAATCGTTCGATAGCGGATTTTTTTAATAATTTGAAAAATAGATCAATTTTCCTTATATGATGTGCCCACGATTCGTATAGAATTGATACTACTCGTATTTGTAATAGAATCTCATCAGCGATCAAACTGTTGGCTAAATATTTTCATAAATGGAAAATTAAAATATATCATAATAAAACAGGAGCTGTTCTTTTTAGAAAATAACGACCATTATTGACAAATGTATAACAATCAACGAAACCACAGTTGAATGGAAATCACGATTATGAATGTCGTATTTCAACAATGTTCGAACACTTCAGCGAATTTTACTACCAGCTAATTGCATCGAGAATTCATTTTCTAATTGAGTAGAGTTCTTCGCTAATAACTCTGAACGAAATTTGTCATTATACGCGTTTTTCGTCAGACGCAAGCCTCAATAATATTTATCGTATGTTATTTTCTTTTCATATACTCTTACAATAGAACTTTAGTCCTGTTTAAAAAAAAAAAAAGACGTCAAAAATGTGGGCAAGGAAATAACGGGGGTTCCAGTTAACAATAATAAAAAAAAAATATCAAGATCAAACGTTATAATACTGTTATTAAACCGATACTCAGAACTAAATGACATTGAAAAAATTGAAATATCGAAAAAAATGAAGATTATAAAAAAAAAAATTGGCCTAAGAAAAGAAGATATGTTCAGAAACATGCCCAATAAAGAACTATATGAGAAGTAGAACAGTTAACTGACGTTACGAGAAAAAGATGATTGTCATTTAAAGAATAAGTAGTAACAGACTAACAAAACGAATCTTTCAGAATTTTTATATATATATATAATGGTGGTGCCTTTACAGCTTACCCAACATGATACTGTGGGGACTATCTACATTTTAATCAAAGATGATCACCCTCTAGGAATGTCGCTATATGGGGGAATAATTGTGGATTATCTAGATGGAGAAGGGACAATACATTATACGGAGGTGTAATACTCGAAGAACGTAGCAAGACAAAGTAAAGCTCCGAAAGTATTTTGATAAACTGAAAACTAGCCCAAATAGATTCTTGAACACGAAAAAGTATCTCAATGAAATGCGAATAAATAGTGCGATGATCGAAAGATGGACGGATTTAACGGAACCAAAAGTAATAGAACCGGTGGGATGACGATAGGAAGAAAAATAAAGAAAAAGTTGCTGTTTTCACACGGTAATTCCCGTAGATGATCAGATTCGAAGAGAAGAAAATCTAAACAAATTTAGAAAGGTTTAAAAAAATGAAAATGAAAACATTTTTGAAATGTTTGATCGATTTAGTTCAACTAATTTTTTTCTCCTGATTGTACCGACACCAAAGCACCATAAACAATGGTGATGAATAGAGTAATATGAATGTAATTAATCTAACGTCTCCGGTGAGACAATTAGATTCTCGGTGACAATATCAAGTTGGAGCACTAAATTATTGGGTTATTTGATTACTATAGTTATACATTATTCAACTTTTAATCGATGTTCCAAATTATTAAAATCGTTTACTCTTGTAATTTGAACTATTTCTTTTTCAAGTTATTTTTTTTAATCGTCTTGTCGGATTGTCAGGAAGAATAAATAAATGCATTCTGCGGATATGTGGGTTAATATTAAATTGAAATTTATAAAAAAAAAATTATACCGGTTTATAGAAACTTCATCGACATATTGTATATTTAGATCATTATGGAGGGTTAAGTTAGATACATATTTTGGTGCAGATGTGATGATACGAAGTATTTTCGATTGTTGTCGCTGTTTTGTCAATACATTACTCTTACATGCAGTTCCATATAATTCGATTCCATATTTCCAGATTGCTGATATCATAATTAAATCTTGTTAAAGTTAAGTTTAAAGCAGATTTCCTTCCTAGAAGAGGATACACCAATCTAGTTCGAGAAATCATAATTTTCCTTATTTGAGCGGCATGAAACCGCCATGTTAGTCGTCGATCATTATGCATTTCGAGATATCTTTCACAGTTTGTTTGCATAATTTAATTGTCACGGATATATATTGGAGGATGTGTTACTTGTCTGATAGTAAAGGTACTTTAAGATTAAATGTTATACGCCATTTTTGCGACCACTTTACGATTCTATCCACATGATTTTGAACAGCCGTACTAGCATGTTCTGGAACTGAATTAGGAGCTAGTATAGCTATATCATCAGCAAATGTTGCTAATATTGTTTGATTTGAAATAGGTATATCCGCTATATAGATGTATTAAACCAAGCAAACTGTCTTGTGGAATTGAAGTTAAATTTATGTTCTTGCGAAACGACATCTTTTATTATAAAAATGTTCTGCCAGTTAACTATGATACGAAGACTTTTATAAAAGTCTGGAGTTAATTCGTATTGTTACAAGTTAATATCCCATATTTCTGCGTGAAAACACTTTTTTCCAGGTTGATCATACGCTTTATCTGTGCTTTTTCCATTCTCTGTAATTAAACATGCAAGATATATATTTTGTGTGCAGTTTCGTTATTAATTATAACGCTTTTGTTGCAAATGCCTATATAGATTCCTTTTTATGAGAATATCCGCATAATAAATTGACGCATTTGAATTGTATACTTTTTTTTCATTATTCGAATGTAGGACAAGTTCGAGGAAAGCGTATTTTAAATCATCCGACTTTTTATAGTCGTTAATGTTACGTTGCCAAAAATGGCGAACGTTAAAGCCAATTTTTATTCTCAACTTGACATTCATCTGGGAATTTTAATTGAAATCTGTGTTAATATTTTCTTTTTTGGGCGCTAGTTCGTAAAATTACTGCTTCCCGGATAAATAATATTCGAAGTCAACCCTTTCGATCATACATTATCGTTTTTTTATAATATACTTCTTAAAACTAATTCTTCATATATCATTGAATATTATAAATTATTTTTATCTCTTTCATTTATTATCATTTACATTTTTTCTACTAGTTTTCTTTGCTCATATTGCTCTTTTGTATGTAAGCTTTTATAATTTTGGTTGTTACTTAATTTCGTGTTTTAATTACAATGTTTTCAAAATAATTAATTATTATTATTATTTAAATTAATGTGCCGTATACAGCAACTAATGGCTACAGGCACATAGGAAAATAAAAGTATTAAATTAAATGATACAATCCAGTATCATGTAGGAGGAGGATGGGTCTGGATAGCTTAGAAAAGTTGTCATCGAGCAGTAGCTGCAATGAAGATGAAATACCGTAGTATGATTTCTGTAGGCTATATCGAGAACACTGTCAGTACAAACAGAATGAGTTTTCAACATTGTTCGTATATAAATTTCAATGTTATTTAAATCTTATTATGAATTGTTTCTCCTATGTATTCTTTTTCACATACATCTGTTTTTTTCACTATTTTTTGCAATATTGTACATCTAAATTAACTATTTTCTTACATTTTATTTTGTTTATTGTTGGTTTTTTAATATTTTTTATAAATTGTATATATTTTTAAATTTTATTTATTTTTTATGTCCACTTGATAACGGTTTGAAAAGTTGTGTGTTCTTTTTATATTTAAAAATTTAATGATTCTAACTAATTTTTTGTTGCTTATTATTATTATTTTTTTTTTTTAATTTATGTAGCTTATAAGTAAAATTGTAACTGAAATGGTTAATAATGCTTATTTAATATTGGAACAATCGACTTATCATCGACTATGAGATTTAACGTCATCACAAATAAATAGGCAAATAAATAAGCGACGATAACAGAAGTCGTAATAACAACTGCCAACTGTAATGAGCATCATTATAATAACGAAAGGAACAAGTATTAAGCGAAGAGAACTTTGTGGTGTTAATAAAGATACAGAAAACGTACCCGTTGTAATATTTAGGAACGGTAAATTATGCGGGGCGACTTTGATACGCAAGAAAAATTAAGCAAAGATAAGAATTGCCAAAAAAATAAATCGCGAACTTAAAAAAAAAAATATTTAAAAAACGCATAAAAAATAAAAAAAATATATGAAAGTCAGTAAACATGAATTGTAGAAAATATCGACTCCTGCAATATGTAGTCGTACATGTTTCGAAAGACTTGGAACAGTTTAGCCCGAGTAGAAAAATATTTAGCGACACCAGTGTAAGTTTAGTAAAATATACAATGATATGCGAAAAAATCGTTGGAAAAATGCAGCAAAAAGAAGACATTTATAAATGACAGATCATTGCAATCTTAATAATAACGCAATCTTCTTTGTAGGGGACTCAATCTAATTGGGGGGAAAATACATACTGCTATATTATATATATATATATATATATATATATATATATATATATATATATGCGAGCATATGCGTGTGTACATAAAACAAAATATACAAGGTCACCCGTACACGCTTTCCTACGAAAAGAAAAGAGAATATCAGCAGCTACTCCATAGGATCAGTAAATGAATGGAATAAAACAGAAAACTGATTACTCGGACGTCATTCAAAATTAAAACTAAAAAAAAAAAAAGTTCCTGCTCTATAAGACGATCTTAAAGTCAGTATGTCTTATGGTACTGAGTTATGGAGATGTGCTTCGAACAGCAACGTAAAATGAATCTATACGTATTAAAACAAAGTATTATGAATGATAGTTTAATACGTAAAATGAAAAAATTCATCAGACGATAGTGAAACATTTATCCAGGCGAAAAATCATAATAATTCGCTGGCAATCAAAATTCTTCAAAAAACAGAAAATAGCAGAAGGATCATAAACTATATATAAATCGTTTGTAAATTAGCTAATGAGTCGTCTGCTGGGCCGATCTCTGATTTTCATGTTCTTCATACTATCTATCTAGGTGATGATAAATATCGTATCAGTTTTAGATTTGAAGCACAGAAAAAAGTTTATACGTAAAAATAATATACAATGAGTAGTCAGGACGTTCAGCGACGAACAATACAACAATGATGATATGTGGACTACTATGTGGTGTTTTTTTTATTTTAGTACAAATCCTCTTTTTATTAAAGTTGGCACTAAAATATTATCACCTGGACTGTTTTAAATAAATTAAGTATATTTCTAATGTTGATGTATTGGAGAGTAGTGATTTTATGAATTTAACAAAACAAAATAAAATCGAAGTTAATCACTAAAAAAATTTTTTTATTACATAAACACGAAGCTTTTCGACTATGAAGTCATTTTCAAGCTATTAACAATAGCTTGAAAATGACTTCCAATAGCTTGAAAATGAATTCGAATTGAAAATGACTTCCAATAGCTTGAAAATGACTTCATAGTCGAAAAGCTTCGTGTTTATGTAATAAAAAAAAATTTGTAGCGATTAACTTCGATTTTATTTTGTTTTGTTAAATATTTCTAATGTGTCTATTTTTAGAAAAAGTTGACATGTTCAAACTTTTGTTTTCCTATTAATCAAATCATCAACGTCGTATTGTTCATTACCAGACATCGCGACTAGTCATTGTATGTTTATTTTTAATTATAAGAAAACCAAACACTTTTTTTGTATGCAGACGATCTAACCATTATAGCACAAGGAAAAAAATATGAAAAAAAAATAGTCAAATGGATGAAAAAACACACCCCATGTATGGCCAAAAGTCTATTAAATGGATACTTAAATATCGAAAAAAAAAAACGCCGACGGGAGAAAAATTGTACAAATGACGATTGACAATGAGTAATACTAATGAACTTCCACCGGAAAAACTAGCCAACAGAGCAGACCTCACGTGAGATCTGTGGAAAACCTTGAATAGAATAAGTTCTAATGTAGGACGGTGCAAAGCTAACCTGCAAAAATGGAAATATTCTAATGAAGATAGATGTGAATGCGGTGCAGTCATCTTCGAAAATGTCCTACAAGTTGTAATGAAACCGATTTTAGCAAATGATAATGCTCGAAACGTGCAGAGTTAATTCGTAATTTTCATTAAATGTTTCATTGCGGTCAATTGCGTCGTATTTTTTCGATAGGCTTGTTCACTAAACTATGACCGTTTAATTATCTGATTATTTATTTTATGTTTTGCATTTATCTATCTACCAAGATCCTGTAGTCGCCGAAACTAGTCGAATGTGTTTTTAAACATAAATAATTGTAATAATGTTTACAATTTCCAAAGTATAATTTTAGAAAGTAAATTTACACTTTGCAATTGTTACAATTGTTACTTATTCTTCCTAAAACTGAACATTGAATTATACTTTTATTTTTCTCGTTATTATGCTCGTAATTTAAATAACGGTATTGTTATATTTATGGGACCTCCGTTCATACGATCACAGTTTAAATTCGATCACAAATGAAAATTTCCCATCGTTAAAAGACCTCTAGACGACTCAGTCGTCGGTAAGTAAGTACTAGAAAATAAAGAAGTCGAGGAAAGCAATGCAAACTGCTAATATTGACATACTCTAGGACACATTATTTGGCTGATTTTTCATAAAACTTCATATTTATGAGATCAGAAGACGTCCCCCCACTAACTTTTGAGTGTTCTAATATTTACAGACGAAAACCATATTTTTAAGACGCGTGTTAAGTTGATTAAATTCAAACGCTTGTCTTATTCTATAGATCACCAAAGCTTTAATAGCTTTAGCGTATCTGTTTGTGGTCACCTGGATAACATCTTTCGTAATGGTCATAGTGCACGATCGCGTACCAGATATGAAGAGATACCCTCCTTTACCAGATATCTTTTTAGATAATGTTCCTTATATACCATGGGCCTTTCACATGTGTGAATGGACCGCTTCGTTTTTAACACTAATATGGATCGCCGTGCTGATATTTCATAAACACAGGTACATTATTCATTATTAACTTTTTTTTTTTTTTTTTAATTATTAATTGGGTTTAATTAATATCAAATTTACCCGTTGTCACTATTTTCATACAAATACATCATACATAAAATAACGAAAAATATTAGAGATTAATCCTAGATATGTGTGTACATAGGTGGCTAGTGTTGCAGAGATATTATGGCTATTTACCGTCAATGGGTAAACAACCGAGATGGGAGGGAAAATATTTAACTATAAAATTTTATTGTCGTCTATATATTCATTCTTACATCACCTGTAGGTTCATAATGGAAAAATGAACAAAGAGAACTTTTTTTTTTTTTTTTTATCTCGTTTATCCTTGGATTAGCTTTTATTTATAAATAAAAATCCAAATTAACGTCGGTATATGCAACAAAACAGTATCTCTTACATCACCTGTAGGTTCATAATGGAAAAATGAACAAAGAGAACTTTTTTTTTTTTTTTTTTATCTCGTTTATCCTTGGATTAGCTTTTATTTATAAATAAAAATCCAAATTAACGTCGGTATATGCAACAAAACAGTATCTCGGGTGAATACGGAAATCAAAATACTTCGTATAATAACATACATGTACTAAATAAGTGAAGAAGTGAAAGATTAGAACCTTCTTGTAAATATTAGATCATAAAAAATATTAAAAGATGATTTTTTTTCTCTTTTTGCTTGCGATCTGCCCTCGAGTAGACAGTATCAGTGATATTATTGTTATTAAATCGGATACTGCTCAATGACAGCTACTCGTTTCGAACTATATAAAATAAATAATTTAGAAACGCTGTAGTAATTTTACTTGGTCGTGTCTTCCTGAACGGTCCGAATTGTGTGGCGTTTTAAGATCCGCAGATAATGGATTAACATTATCCTGTAGTCGCTTAATATATTTACCGGCGTGGATTCTCACCGTTCCTTTTATAGTCGATATAGAATCTGATTGGAAACGCTGGATAATTTTGATATTGGAATTACTGGCTGTTGTTCCCTATGTTCATATAGGTTTGAGGATAGTTTTTTGTACAATAAGATTTTAAGTGACGAATATTTGCTCAATTTATGCTTCGAAATGTTATATCGAGATCTCTTAGATATGATATGATCTGTCCATGTTATCCTCTGATCTAGATCTAGTTCTAAGTATTGGAATCATCCAATGAATGTGATCGGTACATTTTATTTATAGAGCGTATATATTTTTTTTTGCCTCGTTTATCTTTGAGAGTTTATTTATAAATAAAAACCCAAATTAACACCATTATATGTAACAAGCAGTATCTCGATTGAATACAAAAATCCGGATACTTCATATAATAACGTAAATGAGTACACTGAATAAGTGAAGAAGTTGAAAGGTTAAAAAAATATTCGACTTTTAATAATAATAAGCGTTTTGAAAATATGATTATGAATGAAATTATGATACGGGACGAAAAGATTAAAGTGTTGACGAAAAATTAAATGTAGCGTTTTGACGTGTACTACTTAAATAATACGTAGTGTAACGTATGCACGAAATGATCCACGTACACGAATAACACATACATATATATATATATGTATGTGTGTGTCCAGTAATGTTAATATTTTGAACTACACCGATCATTATGGTGCGTGTATGATTTATTATTACTATTATTTTTGTCATTTCCTAATGTGAAGGTACACATTTTATCTTTTTTTTTTTATTTATTTATAAAGTGTACTTTAGTCAAAGAAATCAAGAAGTAAATATTCTAATTTACGAACAGAAAAACAATAGTTCGTTTCTTTTATATGAATATTTATTTAAAATGCGATAAGATGCAGACAAACAAATATATTAAAAGTCGTATTGGCGACTAAAAAAATGCTCGCTGTAAAAATTAGTGCTGTCGATTCGAATCGATTCCGGAGTTGATCGATTCGTTTTTATGAAAAAACCATTCGTCAAAGTGAATGAGTTGGTTGATCGAGTTGATAGACAATAATGAATACCTAGAAATGAGCGAAGTATATTTCCTTATCAATAGACAGACTAAAGACCGTCGTCTTCGTTCTAAGAAACCGATTAGTCACTCTATTGGTTAAAAAATATTTGTGCATTTCAGGCACATCTGTACCTTCAGAGGTAGGTATTGTTCTCACCAGCAACTTCATCTGTCTCAAAAAAATATGATATTTCTTTATCGAAATTTAAAATAACTATTAATAAAATATTGTTTTTTTTTTTTCGTATTTTAAATTTTAATATGTTGAATTGTTAAATAAACTATTTAAAAAAAAATGATATTTCTTTATCGAAATTTAAAATAATTATTAATAAAATATTGAGTTTTTTTGTATTTTAAATTTTAATATGATGAATTGTTAAATAAACTATTTTTTTAAGCATAGAATTTTGTTTAAGAAAAAAAATTCTTTATAAAATTAAACAAGCTATTTGAATTTGAGTCGATTTCAACAATTAATCGATTCTAAATCGATTAATTGATTACATTTTTCGGAATCGACGGAACTAGTAAAAATTATTAGTAGTAAATACAAATTACAAATATATGTATACATTGTATGAAAATAGGAACATTTAAAACTCTACATACGACGAGTATATTAAAATTACGTAAAACCAATAAATGTTAAATAATTTCTCGTCACTGGTGTTGAACCGTTAATATATGAAATTAATACACGTACTAATATCTCCTTAATAAAGAGAACAGCCTACTCGTAGTAAATCACGAATTTATTAATACTCAATATCGTCATCCATTACATGAAGGGGAAAAAATACGTCCAAAACAATTTAAAACAGTATCGGATGTGTTTACTAGACCGCAAAATTGCAAAAATTATTTGACGAATATAAAACAAAAAATAATTTTTCCCAGTATCGACAGCCGACTTAATAACGTTTTATATTTATACCGAATTATTACAATACCCACAATTCATTACTGGACACGCGGATTAATTAATGATTACTTATATAAGTATAGAATCGCGTATTCAAATAAATGCGTAATCCGAAATTTAACTGATTCAACATGTACAGTTAGGATGCAACTATGGCGACACTGATTTCACGGTGTTACCGAATTGGTGTAAATAAGAAGCTCGTAAAATTTAACATTTTTATTAAAACTCGCGAAATATATTTACATTTATGTAAATTAAATCGATCGTCTCTAAGTTTTCTTCATTGTAAAATAGGCGTTGATCGAACTAAATTGGTCCGGGCTTCGATCGGTTCGTTATTCGTAAATTATTTATAAATAAATAAAAATAAATATAGAAATTGTAATTGCATTTTAAGCACGCGTGTTTTTTCTTAATATCGTACGCGTATTATGTTATTAGATTCATACTGCTGAGAAGATTCTTCGCCTTAAGCGGAACTGTTTACCTACTTCGATGTATTACCATGTTAATCACGTCCCTATCCGTTCCAGGAGCTCATCTAAAATGCAGCCCAAGGCCGAGTAAATACGACCCCGGTATGTGTAATCGAGTTTCATAACTAAATAATAATGGTAACGTTAACCGTTTATTTTTTAAGTCTACGCGATAAATACGAATGTGTTCGTTGTATAATTATGTAGACTATTCTTCATATTTAATAAACATCTCGTTATGTAATTTTAACATTTCGAATGGACTTAACATCACTCATCATCGGAATTAAACTAAATAACAGTCTCGCTATTTTATAAGCACTTCTTTTTATTTCAAATTATATAAAGTGGAAATTTTCGCCAAAGCAAAAATTAATTGTAGCATTACGGTAAGCAAAATTTGTTTTTAACTAAATGTATTTTAAAAATATATATATAAAAGAAGAAAAAAAATAGTCGAAATCGCTAAATTTTGTATTAAAAGTCACAAAAGTCATTTTCAAGTATACATAAATAAAAAAATATTAGCAAAAAATGCAATGTAAGAAAATACTTAATCTAGATGTAAAAGTAATATGAAATAACAGATTTTAAATTATCATAAATTTGTCTAGCTCAGCAAAATTAATAATAAGTGCGTGTGTGTGTGTATAAATAATAGAAGATTGAAATCCGACCAAAAATTAGCTGATTTTGCCTTCACAATTCATACTTGTACATCGTAAAATCTCTCCTACGACAATTCGGAACTGCTTTATATGGTTTTCCAGGGAATACACCAGAAGTAGAAGACATTGGATTGACTGTCTCAAATGAATTGAGTGAACTAAATTAAATCGGTTTCCTACATGCATGATTACATAATTACATACTGTGTACATAAATACGTAAATACGCATTAAGTTTAAAATTAAGTACATCGTGTATATTATGATTTATTTTTAGTAGATTTTCCCAGTAAAATTTTCCTTATAATATTATTTATACCCTCATTACATACCAACTTACAACATAACTGTATGCACTGTGAATTTTTTTTTTTAAACGCCTCTATAAAACGAACATTTCCAGGATTTCTCATTGTATATAACTCATGAAGAAAGGCCCGAACAAAAGATATCACGTACGAAACCGAAATAAATAAACAAACAAAGTTGAAAAACAAATGTCGACCTTGACATACGAATTCTACGGGTAAAAAAAAAAAATATTTTGTTGAAAATAGAAATTTCTGACAAACACGCGAATTTGTACGAACATAACACAACCAGTATAACAGCGCTTACGTTATCAATTCATTTTCGATCATTTATTCTCAGAAGTCGGGTGATTTCGCAACACTTCTAATCCAGTAGAATTATCACGAATTAGTTTTATCGACACGCACGTATAATTCGTCGGAGAAATTATTATTTTAAAAATTTACGTAACTTTCTAGTTTATCGAAAACCTTGTACTCGATTTTCACCGTTTCTAATAAATATTCTAACCCTTTTTCCCAAAGATGTGTACGTGTTATCTTCTAGGAAACTGCAACTAAAAAAAAAAAAAAAAAAAACTGCTGAAGTTACTCTAGAGTATTATAAGGCGCGAACTCTTCGCCATGGCTGTATGGAATGCATCCACCGTATAAGTGACATATATTGTAATAAATGTAACGTATTATCTGCGAGCTATCGCGTCAAATTTTCAAACTAATCTAGACACGATGTCAATTGTTAATTCTTACACGAAAATTTCGCGTTATCAAATTTAATTTTGTTTTTACGTTCTGTTTTCATATTTACTAAAATGTTTCATTAATGGCGCAGTATGTGAAGTGGACTAATAACGGCAGACGTGTCTATATTAGAAGAAACATCTGTGGCTATATTTGCTGATGACGTGGCAATTTTTTTTTCTTTTTTGTGAAAGTCACTGTTTAAATGAGGCAAATTCGCTTCAAAGTACGGTTTACCAGTATACGCGCGTGGTTTTAAAGATGACGAATAAAAATAAATTAAGAATAGCCGTGAGATAAGATTTACTAATGGATTCGACAACAATTTTAAGTAATAATAAAGCAGCTGAAACGAAATTAGTGACGCTTTATACTCGCGAATAAAAGACGAACGTGGCATAAACGCGTCCAAACCAACAGTAATTACCTTTCAAAAGATCAAACAGATGCCATATAGAAAGCAAATGGAAACTCTTTTTTCTCTGATAAGCTTCGCAGACGGATGTTTTTATTTAGGTATGGATGTCAACTATACGGTTGTAAATTTTCAAATTGATACAGCGTTTCTAAAAGACTGACGAGAATTTCGGTCGACGCACTGTAGTATATAAGTAAGGGAACGTTACATTAAGACCTAAAAATACCGTATTTAAACAGGTAATGAAATAGAGGATATAGTCGCCGATTAGAAGACCGATTTTTAACTTAATTTTTCTTATTTCATATATTTCTTTATTTATATATTGAGTAAATTAACTGCAATCAATTTTTCAGCTTAATTGTACGCTATTTCGGTTTTGTTTCTCTTTTTATTGTGGTAGGGTTTTTTTCTTTTTTTCAAATTTTCACGAATTATTTCATCGTAGCTATTTCATACATTATAAAATTTCGACACAAAATTATGTCGTATTATACAATACGAATTTTTAGGTAAACTGTAATTTTTAATGTATTTATATAATAAATATTTTTAAAATCGGACGCATAAGTAAATAAGAAAATTTTGTATTACTCGAATTTGGGTTCGTTATAAGAAACTGAAAATTATTCAGCGATTCGCCAACGTTAAAAACTCTATATAAATTTCTTGGTCGTTCTCAATTAGAGTATTGTTCGATAATTTGAGATAAATTTTGCAATAATTATACCATAGATGCGGAACGGATTCTAAGTTTTTGAAACGACCACTTAGATTAATCTCTTATGTAGCGTTATTCTTTACTTGCCGCTGTATAAAAGACGGAAAATTTCCAAGTGAGAGTTTTTACATAACTTGCGCAATGATCGCGTTAGTTAATGACGAAGATTTGACTTAGCAAATTAGTTATGTAGTACACCTGTAGGATGAATACTAGACCGAATCGCTATTCTCCGTTTAAATTCACCGTTGGTGTACTACCCGGCCGTATGACTTATTATTACTTAAAACTCATCCGTGTTTGAATATACATTTTGAAAGCGGATAATTACACGATTCTATGGTTTAGCGGAATTTCAGCTTTATGTACTTGTTATTACTGCGAAAAATGCGTTGACATTCCTGGGGAGCTTGTTTGGTTATTAATTTTATAATTTTAAATTAATATTATAATTATACGTATGCACAAATACGTTTAAAATTTTCTTTAATGTACACTAATGTTCACATATATCACGTGTAGGGTTATGTAAGGGTCCCTTCACGTTATCCGTTTTATTTCAGAAGACACGGGAAAAAAACGTGATCGCGTAAAAAAACCGTGAAGATGTAGCCATTCACATAGATTAAAAGCCGTGTCTTTTATAGAGAAACTTCCTCGTATGCACGTGCAAAATTCATTATATTTGAATTATTTCGCATGTGATTTACGTTCGTAGTAAGTATTATTTTAATGGAGTCCGAAAAAAGAAAATTAATTTGTCTATACTTATGGCGCCGGCGAAAACATCAAAAAAAGAAAATTATCAGAAGATTCGGAGTACAGCCGTTATTAACAGAAAGACCATCGCATTCAGTATTTGAGAAATTACACCCAGAAGAAAAGTTTTTGAATTATTTTCGGATGTCTGTAAGTACTTAATTATTGAGCCGTTGACGCTTTATTAAAGAAGAAAATAAAAATGCTAACACATATATCACCGACAGAAATGTTAGCTGTGCCTTTAAGGTAAGTATCATATATATATATATATATAATTTAATATAATACAAACAAACTTTATACTCATCCAATGTTTTATCCCATATAACCGGATGATTTTCAAGTAATGAAATTAAACGTTCTGGATCAATGTTATCAGACATGTTTTATATAGATGTAGAAACGCTGGACAGAAAAAAATCGTGTAACATGAAGGCGCTCATTTAAAACACCATGTCTCGACCTTCAACACGATTTTTTCCCGTGTACAAATCGTGCAACTACCGAGACAGTTTCTTATTGTAGTCTACGATTTATTTACCGTGCACACGATTTTTAGTGACAACGGGAGGAAATCGTGCAGCGTGAACGATACCCATTGCATTCCATGTATTTTGCGCTGTCACGGTTTTTTTACGATCACGTTTTTTTCCCGTGTCTGAAATAAACCGGATAACGTGAAGAGGCCCTAAGTGTACTTCCAGTGTAGTGAGTGATGTGTGTGTGGGTTTTGTACTTTTTTTCCTGCTTATGTGTGCACATCCCAATGTGTATTGTGATTGACTATGTTTATGTATAGATGTATATGAAGTTGTATAAGATTTTTTTTTGTTTATTAATTAAATAATTTAATATCATTTTTTCTTTTTTTTCTTTTTAATTTTTTGTGATTTAATTCGTCACTTCTCGGTGTTCGCATTTTAATTGGCGTTATTATGTGAACCGTATATATATAAATAAATAAATGAACGCGCCATATAGTGGACAACGTGATTGAAAAGGTTAACGATATAACGTTATATATGTTTTCGTGAAGGCCGAACAAAAACCAACAGCTGTATATTATTTGGGAAAAATATTATAATATTTGAATCGAGTTGAATTCGATGTTAATTCAGTTGGGTTTTTAATTCGGATACGCTTGAATGATATTATTTGCTTGCTTTTTTTTTGTACCAATCTTTAAATAATGCTATAATTAATTCGTCGATAAGAATGGTTATTGCAGCGTACGATAATTATCGTTCCGAACGGAAGCGTACGTGATGATGAAAGATAAACAATATTAGAAAGCTGTATATACAAATTAACGCGATATCCTCGATTGATATGCGACTTTCGCGATAACATTTTAGAATGAGCCTAACGTCGAATTTACATGTCCTTCATTATATGATTTACACATAGAAAAACATAATTAATTTCACCGATATTATATCATAGTTGATTGTAGTCTATTTTAAATTCCGCATTGTCATTGTTGGGCCCTATTCATGGGTGTCCTTTTCTGTAATTGAACCATTACGCGTAACGATTTTATTAAAGAAGAATAATTTCTATTATCATTTTCATATATATATATATTTTAATTCCCTTCGTTTATTTAATGAAGATACAGCTTTATATTTTATATAATAGGTCACTAACCTTTCTCCTAATTCATACGAATAAGCAATAAAACCACAAAAATAACCTATTTATTTCTTAGAATAAAATTTTGTAGCTTTTACACCTACTTTGCGGCTGTATCATTTCCATTTGAATTCCGTTTCCAATCTTATTGCTCCTTACGTGTTTAATGTATATATATATATATATATACATTTGTGTGTATGCATGTTAAAATTCTGAAGTAGTTACATAGTTCCTAGGCACCGATTGTTTTAACTAGCTAAATATAATATATATATGTAATCATTATTTATATCGTATTCGGTCGACATTTAATTCGGAATTGTTCAAAAATGTAAAAACGTGATGTTATATTCATCAAGGTCTCCATATATAGGTTGGCCAGCTCGAAAGATCTAAACGTTGCAAAATTGATTATGTAAATACATATTAGCTAAATTAATTTTAGTCTCTTGGGCGGTGGTAATTAAGAATTTATAATAATAAAAAAAAAAAAAAAAAAAAACGTATATCATTCTACACGCCAAATTGACACAGGTCATTTTCGACATTTCCAGTTTTACCCAAAAAGTCTTCATTCGTACAATTTCGTTTTGCGATTTTGGTTGTTGTGTTCAATGTTCCACTTTTTAAAAATATTTAACCTGACAGTGCATGAATTTTTTATTTTTTAGAAGAAAAAAAATTAAATACTCTTGTACAATAATTGAAAACTAAAATTGTGAACTAATATCAATCTAATACTTTAGGTGCCCTATTCATCCATGCAACATTATTCGGGAAATAGTACAAAACATTAAAAAAAAATTGTTTCTCCCCGAGCATTTGAGTAAAAAACCTAACTGCAACGTAGCAGTTTGCTATTTGGATAGCAGATCAGACATATTTATACAGTCGGCTTCACTTCGCCAGGTGTTGGTAAACAGTCTTAGGAAAGCACAGTTTTATAGACAGTTTACTTCTTGTGCCTACTGCCTTGTCACTACTGGAAACGTCTGTCTGAGACTTTCCACTAGTAGTTTTTGATCCGCGACTTCTTATTTGACTAACGTCTTCTTCACAGCTAATCTACATATCTGTAGGTCATTCCACTATGTATGGACTCGCCTCGTTTTGGTTAGAGTTCCGGCCCTAAAGATACGATGTACTCCCGGCAAGGCTATATATATATATATATATATATATATATATATATATATATATATATATTTACAGCTAACAAGCAGAGGATTACGTTTAAACCTATAGTTAAAAACAGGATCGCAGTAAATAAAAATTTTCTTATACATTTAAGTCTATACAACGCTGTAAACATATCATAGAATTTGTTGCTTATTAGTAACATTCTGCAACATAGAGTTAATAGTAAAGATGACTTTACCCAACTCTGTCACCTATTCGATTGTCAACAAATTAATACGAATTTACTAGGAAGATAAAAAACAAAATAAAACGAAAAAACGAAGCAAAGCAATTTTAGCCAGTCCCATATAGATCTTCGGATTGATGAGCATCGCTTAAGCTCAATATCCCCTTACCAACTTTCGAATTTATGGGACTTTATGACCCGATGGACAAAACAAATATGGCGACGTGTTAAACTGTCAATACCAGATTTGGTACACTCGGCAGATGATCGACAACTGTGGAGGAATTTGATTGCTACATAATGGTCACGACGGTCAATTATGATCAATATACGACTGTAGAGACATAGAGCTATCGATTCCAGAAAATATAATCAGTTGATCGATTCCGGGAAATCGAATCAACTTGAAAGTTGATCGACTCAAGTCGAATCGATTCCACTCAGAATCGATTAATCATCGAATCGACTCGAATCGACAGAATTGACTCGAATCGATTGAATCTACTCGGAATTGCCGAAATCGACTTAAATTCAAATTTATGCAGCTTTTTAAATTTTATAAACAAGTTTTTTTCACTTAAATAAAAAATGCACTGCTAAAAAACTGTAAGTCTATTTAACAATTTAACATATTAAAATTTACAATACGAAAAAAATGAAAAAAACAATATTTTATTAATGATTATTCTGAATTTTGATAAAGAAATATCAATTTTTTTGCCTTATTGGCCGAAAGGCAGGAGCATTTGCTAGTGAGAATGTTTCATGCTGATGAGAACACTCTCTCCGATGGCACAGATGTGCCTGAAATGCACAAATATTTTTTAGCCAATTGGTTAACTGCTGGGTATTTTTGGGCGTGTGATCGCCACCAACGTTGTCGCTTTTAGGAATCTGCTCTTCCTTTAAATATCGGTAAAATTCCGATTTAGATTTTGAGGAGTCATCTTCTGGGAATAGTATTTCCAATGCCGATTTCATTCCACTTTTTTTTTTCTACTCTTTTTTCTTTGCATTCAAGAACATCAAATTCTGACTTCATTCGTTCCACTAAAGCTGGTATTTTCTCGACGCTTCCTTTATAACGAGGATCGAATAATGTACTGGCAAACAAAGATAAACAATCGATCTCTTCTTCGAAGTTCATGGGGAATCTGTCTTCGAAACCAGCTTTCACGCAGTTTTTAAAATCGTGGATTAGTTTTGAATTATTGTCATCATTTCTTGCATCTGCTGGATCAATATCAATAAATTTTTTGATTGTTTGTATTAGCGGAATTGTGAAGGAAGCAGTAGGGTACGATTCGCTGGAAATAACCTTGGTTGCCAATTCAAAAGGCCTTAAAACCTCAATCAATTGCTGACCACTCATCATCTTCAAATTTGTATTTTCTCGAAGTATTTCGGTCATTTAAAACTCCAACAATAGCTGTCCTTTGTTCTATAATTCTCTCCATCATTAAATGTGAAGAATTCCATCTTGTTGGTACTGATTGAATGAGTTTGTGTTGCGGAAGCTCCAACTTTTTTTGATAATCGATTAACGCATCAGAGGCTTTGTACGAGGAGTGTTTGAAATGACCCACGAGAGATGAGCATTTATTTATTACGCCAATTTTTTTCAAGCCATCATTTAGACATAGCTGAATTGAATGAGCTAAACATCTAATTGATGCGCTAAATAAATCACGATTATTAGAAATCGCCTTACTAATATTACATGCGTTATCATGAGTCGTCGCAACTATTCTATCATTTAGATGAAAATCATAGTCGAATTTTCTAATGATAATAAAAAAAAAATGCTAGGACGAAGTGTGTGTATAGCAGTCATTTCTGTCTCTCCTTTCGCATTCTTTTATAATGTGATCCATTGGTTTATCAAACATTAAAAACTAGTGCGTAGAACGACGACTGTCTGGCGTCTGTTTACTGATAAGGAAATACTTCCCTCATTTCTTGATATTAATTTTTATCTATCAACTCGATCAACCAACTAATTTACTTTGACGAATCGATTTTTCATAAAGATGAACCGATCAACTCTGGAATCGATTCGAATCGACAATAATGAACCGATCAACTCCGGAATCGATTCGAATCGTCAGTACTAGCAACTCGATCAACCAACTCATTCACTTTGACGAATCGATTTTTCACAAAAATGAATCGATCAACTCCAGAATCGATTCGAATCGACAGCTCTAACTTTACTTTTTGTTGTATATATATCGTACATATGAATTAAATTCGTTATTTTTATTATCGAAAAACTTTTCGCAATGTACATATAAATATGATAGAATCCTAGAAAGGAACACGCCTTTTTATTTCACTCCGATTTCATAGTTCTCTTATAAATTTTTTTGTAATGTCAGGCTTGGATGTATACGGATATACGCCGAGACATGTATTTACATAAGATTTTTTTATAAGGATTATTATCATCATATTGCGCTCAATCCTAAGATTGGTTAGTCATTGATTTCCATCTCTGTCGATTCTGTGTCATCCGTTTTCTTTATACGATGACGCCGTCACATCTTCGAGTATCTGTTAAATGTAATCTGTTCGCGGTCTTCCAATCACATTCTTTCCCGGATGCATCCCTTCTATTAGACGCATTAGTAGCCCTTCATGTCGCTATATAGATATTATTTTCATTTAGCGCGACTCTATAATTTTTAATTGTCCAATTCACAACTTGCGCATATGTGAACAGAAAATGTTTTCCTGTTTTACACCACCATGCATACTACTACGTACGCACTTCTTAATGTGTCGTGAGCATGTACGAGCGCATATATTAGTATATATATATATATATATATATATATACGTGTGGATGTATATAATTATCTACATTGTATATGGTTATATGTACTTCAACCTTGTATATATGTGTTATGTTTGCAGTAAATAATTATAAATACATTAGAAAATTTGTAATATTGCTTATAATAAATTTTTATTTGATTTAAAAATAAATTCGATTTGATTATTATATTGTTATCTAACTAGAATACTTATTTGGTGAACTGATTAGTAAAGCTAGTCAAGCTTACGTTATTTGGAAGAATGCCGGTCTATCTATAAGAGGAGTTAGAACGTGCGGCGATTATATGTTCAGCGGTCATAGCGTCGTTCTTACCATGTTCAATTTCTTCATTACCGAATGTAAGTATTTTTTCTAGTTATTTTCTTTTAGACTTGGTCTATATTTTATTTTTGTACAAAGCAAGAAAAAAAAATAATACCCCTAAATTGTTATTTATATCCATTCAACGGTCGATATTCTATAAATTTTATTAAATTGTCGTCAATGTCATCGTAAAAAACTTCCAACTCAAATCTAATAACGAGGTTATACGAATAAACGGTTTAGTCTCGTACCCCGCAGCACTCGCACCGATTGTTATCGGCTACGATTCATTTGCTAAATTGCGCTACGTAGTTTTACTTTTTAATCTATTCGTAAAACTATACACCTTAAATGAATGCTTTTGGCCTTCCATTAACGAAGCTCGTCGACATTTCGATAGAAAATTATGGCCGGACACTAGCCTTATTTTAGCCGATACTTTATACTCTATAATGGTATCGAGTATGGCAGATGAAGATCTTTGAAGCTATTTCCGGATCGAATTTCTAGAGGTAAAAAAAACGGTAGTATATATTATTCGACGGAAATGAATGATTTTTTACTTTATTTTTCATCGGTTACGAATAAAATTAGAATATAACGAAATGACTGGAATTGTTCATTAAAATACAACTTGGGTTTAATTAATAATACGAAAGCAGTTTAAACGAAAATAATAACCGGTTTTTCATTTTTATTATATTTTTTTAATGTAACGACTAAACGAAAAATTACGAATAAATTGTAGTACGCCGTTTTACATTAAGGACTCTTTAATGATGATAATTAAATGAAATGCCGACTATTACGCGCGATAATTATAGCAATGTAGATCAGTGACGTAGCCAAGAGAGGGGCTTTGGGGGTCTGAATCCCCTTGGAATCAACGACAATTTAAAAAATTATCATTTATTCCGATAATAAGAAAATATACACACTGGTCGTTAAATACAGTTTTACATTTGTTAAACCTTTTTTTTTTCCATATATTTTATTCAAAAATTTTAGTTTTGTAATATATTAAAATTTTTTATATTATATGTAACCGTCTTCGAAATGTATAACAATGACGAGTTCTGTCGAAGTCAAAGCTGAAATCGAATTATGGCGATTACTACTAATAAAAACGTATGCAGCTGGGAACCCGAAAATAATAAACGTAACAGAATTAATGGAACGATGTAATTCTGATTTCTATCCGAATATAAATTATTGAAAATTTTCTGCTAAATACGCGGAAAGAAGTTTTAGCTCATTGAAACGTTTAGAAACTTATTTAAGAAATACCACGAGCGAGCACACATTAAACGGATTAGCACATCTTAATATATATATACAAACCGACATTGAAATCACGCCAGAGGAGGTACTAGAAGAATTTTGTAGAAAAACGCGTAGAATAGATTTTAAATTTTAAATTTTAAATTTAGTTAAGTACAAAATGTATTATTGCTTCGAAAAATATAAAATCATTATTTATCGTTTATTTTTTCGCGCGGAATTTATTCTACTTTGTACACCTTCTTCCGCTCGATAACACGCTAATTAGTGTATTGACGTTAAATATTTCCGACGTCTATTGCGTCTAATAGACTAATTCGACGCCTAATAAGTATAAAGATAACTGATTTGAATTTCATTTAAGATTTGGGGACTTGAGTTTTTGTTATTTACTTAAAGTACAATTTAACTCGGATATACTGTTATCATTTCGTTTTGTTTGAACCATCCTCTTCAATCAAGTCTGGCTACGCCGCTGATGTATATATTAAAACGAAAAATAAAATAAAAAACACGCAATATCGTGTACACGAATCTCGTATAATTTATATAAATACACTTTATCGTTCGTTTCGTTCTCTACAGATTTTATACGAAATTCGTGTATCGTGTTTTCGCTTAAATACGTGAGGATCGCTCTTATGCTAAAGTTAATAAAGTCCGTATGAAGAAGATTCGTACAGAGCTAAAAATAATCGTCGAAACGGGTTAATTATTTGCGGTTACCTCGCACAAGTTGCACGTCGGATTAACCAATGGACCATCGTTTTTTTTTTTTTTTTTTTTTTTTAATAGCGCAGTTGGTAATATTACTACAACGCAGACCACATGCTCCGCGTTTAGTGTACACCGGAGATTCGTTTTTTCCAACTTCAGTTATCATGGCATCTTATAACGAAAAAGAGGAGCGCGCGTTTTGCGTGAAGAGTTATTTTCGGCATGTTTCAATCACGACAGTGCAAAAATAATTTCGAACAGAATTCAAAATTACGCGGTATAAACCTTCGCAGTTCAACTTTAAGGTGGTTGAAGACTTTAGAAAGAGACAGCTTCTACGACGAATAAAAAATATTCTAGACAAAAAAAAAAAAAAAAAAAAAAAACAGTTTGTACCCCCCAAAACATCGATCGATTTCGGTCAGCGATCATTCGGAGTCTCGGAATAAACAGGTCGAGGGAATCTGTTCGCCGTATTATGTTGCTGCAAGACATAAAATTTCATCCTTATAAACTGGTAACAATTGAGGAACTTAAGAATTACCGACCATGCACAACGAAAACTTTTCGCTGAAACGATGCTAAAAAAACAATCGACGACGAAGAGATCGATTTAAACAATCTTTCGATGAGGACGAAACTCATTTTCAGCTGTCCATAAACAAACAGAATCGCTGCTACTGGTCCGAATCTAATCCGAATTCAATCGAACAGAAGTCGTCACACAGCGAACGAGTAACCGTCTGGACCGGAGAGGCGAAGTGGTGAATAGTCGGACCTTATTTTTGCACTGGTACTATTAACGGAACAATATCGAGATGATAAACTCATTTTTACTTTCCTCACTTCGTCGTCGTTTCAACGAGATGGTGCGATGTGTCACTGTTCGCAGTACTGAAAGAAGCGTTTGGTAACCGCATCGAAAACTCGGATTTCTGTAGAAATTTCACAATTTCAGCGACCTGTGCTCGAGAATTTTGTAAAAAGACAGAATGAATGTATTGTTACACATGTCGGTCGTTCGAACGATATTGTGTTCTACAACTGATTGTGTGCTAATCTCTCGTTTTTTGAATAAAATTTCATTCTATCCGGTAGTTTTTGAATTATTAAAAAACATATATATATATATATATATATATATATATATATATATATATATATTCCTATGTTTAAAATCGTAACATTGTTATACGAACCAAATGTACTTTATTGTTAATAACGTTAATAGATGTTTTACCATATATATATATATATATATATATATAATATATATATATATATATATATATATATATATATAATATATAATTATATATATATATATATATATATATAATATATATATATATATATATATATATATAATATATATATATATATATATATATATATATATATATATATATATATATATATATATAATATATATATATATATATATATATATATATATATATATATATATATATATATATATATATATATATATATATATATATATATATATATAATATATATATATATATATATATATATATATATATATATATATATATATATATATATATATATATATATATATATATATATATATATATATATATATATATATATATATATATATATATATATATATATATATATATATATATATATA